>OX589603.1:11632551-16432551 GCA_951329385.1 Polia nebulosa
TTTTTACGTACTGTTTCGTTACTTGAGATAGATCGGACAAAGATCAAACTAGCGATGAATATAACAGTAAGTGGTGTCGGGTGTTTTCGCTAGATGGCGGTGGCAGTGATTGTCCAATATGGTCTATTAAGGAGTTGCTCTTTTTAGGTTATAATAAAAGTTGTTTTTGTTGTTTGTCACTATAAACTGCTTTGTTCGGAGTGGAAAGTTCTCTTGCACTGTCGACAGTCGTATCTTGCACTTATTATCACCTTAAATTCACTCTTGAGTTAGTTTTTACTGGTATTTGTTGTGAGTCATTGTTTTGCACTTTTCCAAGGTTTCACTCAGTAACAATAGTGTTCTGTTTGTTTCACACGTGAGTCTTTGCACTGGTTTTGAAATGTAACTGTTTATATATTGTTTGCGCACTTAATTATTTTTAAAATTGATTACAAATAGTAGCACGATGTCTACAGTGGCACTGTGGCGCCCTCCCCTAGATAGATACAAAATAGATACTTAATAATATTTCATAAAAATATAAATTTAGAAAAATAACTTTTTTACAAAAATAGAACCGACTTCCTCCTACTTTAAAAAAGATGATTATTTTTCGCTTTTTAGCTGTGGTTCCCCATTAAATTGTGTTAACAATACATAGACAAACGATCGCAGTAATCGCGAGTCATTTTCTGTTAGATGCTAAAGAGTTCCACTGTCTATCTCCGAAGATCTTCATCAGATCCTTTATATAATAAAACCTTCCTTGAAAAATATGCATTTGAATAACGAAAACTCCATTCTAATCGGATCAGCAGTTTTCGAGAAATCGCGGACAAACAAGCATACATACGAGTCGAATACAGAACCTCCTTTTTTGAAGTCGGTTAACAATTATTGTCCCAAACGGCGCGCAGATTTTTTTCATGCACGATGGTGGGAGCTGCGGTATGACCTGGGTGGCTTTCGTGAAATACTTATTATACCTAAACTGTTACGGCGGCTTGCCGCCGCACTTTTCTGCACTAGTGTAAATTATACCACATTGCAAGCCTAAAAGCGGTAGGGGTAGGAGCGGATCGCCCAGAGGACACGGTGGAGCATACGGTGGAGGTCTGCCCCCCTTGGGCGGAGCACCGCCGTATCCTCGTGGATGCGATAAGTGGCGGCGACCTCTCGCGCCCGGCCCTGGTTCAGGCCATGGTACGGAGCGAGAGGGAATGGGAGGCAGTCTCCGCCTTCTGCGAAGCAGTAATGCTCGCGAAGGCGGAGGCCGGATGTGTGAGGGAAGCTCAACGGAGTGGCCCTCACGGCCCCGGCCGCTACCACCGCAGGAGAGCCGTAGGACGTCGCGAGACGATCTCCGGCCACCGTAGACCCGGGCCTGCGGACGGCGAGCAGTGGGTAACTCACCGTCCGATCAGCACCAGGCCCGTGAGTCGACGGCGCGTAGTGTTCCACGCTCGCCTCAAAAATGACGGGGCCCATCATGGCCGGTGTCTGCATGCCTAGGGGTAGCGGATAAATTCTGAAAATGAGTTACCGCACCCCTGGGCACTCAGGCAGGGAAGGAACAGGGGTGGGTTTTAGTCAGTAAAGGTGGGTACTGACCGGTGTTACGGGACGTAATGTAACATGTTACAAAGCGATCATTCGTGCGTATCTATGGCATACAGAGGCCATAGATCCCATTAGGCGAACTGGCTTCATGTTTAAATCGCCTAATGAGATCTATGGCCTCTATAGGCCATATATGCGCACGAATTCTCGCTTTGTAACATGTTACATTACGCGCCGTAACGCCGGTCAGTACCCACCTTTAAGGCAGGGAAGGAACAGGGGTGGGTTTTAGTCAGTAAGAGTCTGACGCCCTGCTGCTCCACCCAGAGCTTGAGAAGTCATTGAATGATTTCCCAAATCCACAAAAAAAAAAAGGTGTAGGAACGGGTTTTTCGTGTGTTGAAAAAGATATTCCACTCTCTAAATATTCTACATGCTTATAAAAGCTGTAAACTATAACTACAAAATAAACCTTTGATACTAGCAGTATAAATATTTCTGAATTCTCTCCCTTACCTACCAAAAGCATTTATTGTTCCCAAACCTTCTATTATATTAATTGCAGAGGTCCTGTTATTCAAACAATGCAAGGATTTAGGCGTTTCGCTTTAACTATTGTTTTCAGCAGTCGCAACATGGCGGAAAAGTTGAGGCGTCATTGTTCGATAGAGTTCTTCAGAATATAAAAAGTCTGTATTATAGTTTATTCCAACTTGTAATAGTTTTGGGGTTTTTAATAAACAAAATTTAAATTAAAAATATGTAGAATGAAGTTTACCTACAATGTTCATAGTATTTTATGCAGATTCTGTCTTAATAGCAGTGCCTATTTTTTTTTTTTTTTTTGGGGGGTGGGAAATCATCCTATGACTTCTTCCGCTCTAGGGTGGAGCGGACGGGTGTGTCAGACTCTTACTGACTAAAACCCACCCCTGTTCCTTCCTGCCTCGAGTGCCCGGGGGCGAGGTAACTCTTTCGAATTTATCCTCCACCCCCGGGCAGGCATCGGCCGTGGCAGGCCCCTTCCCTTGGCTGACAACTCTTTGAGGCGCGCGTGGAACACTACGCGCCGTCGACTCTCGGGCCTGGTGCTGATCGGACGGCGAGTTACCCACTACTCGCCGTCCGCAGGCCCGGGTCTACGGTGGCCGGAGATCGTCTCGCGGCGTCCGAACCCCGTGGCGTCTCAGGCGGCGGTTGCGGCTGGGAGCGCTAGGGCGACTCGGCTGTGTTCGAGTCTCCCTAGCGTATGCCGCCTCCCTCTTCGCGAGCATTACTGCTTCGCAGAAGGAGGAGACGGCCTCGCATTCCCTCTCGCTCCGTACCATGGCCTGAACCAGGGCACGGCGCGAGAGGTCGCTGCCGCCTATCGCATCCACGAGGACACGGCGGTATAGCAGTGCCTATTAGAATTATAATGCAATATTGCAATTGGGAGAAATATTGCAATACGAACTAGTAAGTCAGTAGAATTATTTATTAATAATTAAACTAGCGACCAACTTGTGCCCAGCAGTGAAAATCTAAAAAAAAATCAGGGTTCCGTACCCGAAGGGTAACCAACGGGACCCTATTACTAAGCCTCCGCTGTCCGTCCGTCCGTCTGTCTGTCAGCGGACTGTATCTTATGATCCGTAATAGGTAGACAGTTAAAATTTTCACAAAACGTGTATTTCTTTTGCTCTATATCAACAAATAATAAAAATAAATTATAAATTAAAGGGGGCTCTCCTGCTAGAAACGTGTTTTTTTTTGTTCGATCTTAATAATGGCAACAAGTCGACGCGTATAATCTTGTACGATGGTACGGAACCCTTCATGCGCGAGTCCGACTCGCACTTAGCCTGTTTTTTTGTATTCTTCTCAACGCTTTCATATTTTGATAGGTTAAGTATAACTAAGTACCTACCCATATCAAGGGAATGCAAAAAAAGTAACTAGTGCGCCTTATTTCAGAGTCCATCATACCATGGGACGTCACTAAACATGTATGCAAAATTTTAGCTCAATCGGTATCCGGGAAGTGGGTCCAATTTACCATCTAAGATTTTTCATTGTTACATTTTTTTTTTTTGGGGTTGGGAAATCATCCTATGACTTCTTCCGCTCTAGGGTGGAGCGGAAGGGCGTGTCAGACTCTTACTGACTAAAACCCACCTCTGTTCCTTCCTGCCCTGAATGCCCAGGGGCGAGGTAACTCTTTCGAATTTATCCTCCACCCCCGGGCAGGCATCGGCCACGACGGGCCCCGTCGTGTTTGCTGACAACTGTTGAGGCGCGCGTGGAACACTACGCGCCGTCGACTCTCGGGCCTGGTGCTGATCGGACGGCGAGTTACCCACTACTCACTACACACTACTACCCGGGTATTGTTACATGTGAACTAGTAAAAGCGTATTTTTTTTATATCTATCAGAAAACATTTGCCATCTATGTAGCTAAAGGAAATATTACAAAGCGGTTACATTGTCCACAAAGCTTCTCAGTCCACTCATCTTAATATCTCCAGAACAGTTGGTTCTCTTTTGTTACCGCACATTTACGCGACATTCATTAAAGTCAGATGTAATTAAAACTTGTGGTTAATTCACTGAAGAAATTCCGTTTAGTCTTAACGATTCACCAGATTTGTATGTAAACGATAACCCGGGTTTGATGATGATTATAGTTGAATCTTTAGTGATTTTTAGGGTATATTTATTTATTTAAACTTCATGTACAATAGTGGTACATAGACGGACTTAATGCAACGAGGCATTCTCTACCAGTCAACCTTTGGGTTAAATAAACAACTCTGTGGTAAGTACAACCACAAATAGAACAAAATTTAAAATCGAATATACTAGACCGATAATAAAATACTTAAATATGCTAAAATAATATACTAATAAATACCAAATAATACAGTATATAAACACAAAAAGATAAAAACTCAAAAAAACAATGACTAAGACGAGGACCAAACTGTACCCGAAGGGTCCAAACGAACGCAGTCTGTCCATCGTATGTCACAAAATTTTGGTCCGAAGAATTTTTTAATTTCCCATTGACCTGTAAACTTGAAATTTGGTGATAATGTTTTTTTATAACGTATATTTTACTAACCAATACCACTATTTCATTGATAATTTTTCATTGATAATTTTTCATTGATAATTTTTCATTGATAATTTTTCATTGATAATTTTTCATTGATAATTTATCATTGAAAATTTTTCATTGATAATTTTTCATTGATAATTTATCATTGATAATTTTTCATTGATAATTTTTCATTGATAATTCTCACATTTGGTAAGGAACCCTAAATGTGCGAAGCAACACGCACTTGTCCGGTTTTTTTATTTTGGTGGCGTTTTCAGTGAATTCAAAGAATTACATAGCTAACGCTATTATCTAACACAACCTTTTCGCGTGACTTCGCTCCCGTAAAGTTGCTTAAGGGGGATTGGGGCGGCCATGTCTGCTGCATGTCAAACGAGAAATTGACAAAAATAACTATAGAATGGATCCCATTAAATGCCAAACGACATCGCGGCAGATGAAGGTCAGGATGGCGGGACGAGCTCGACTCCTACCAAAGGGACTGGCCCGTACTAACAAAGGATAGAGTTGTGTGGAAGACGGAAAGGGAGGCCTTTGCCCAGCAGTGGAACGAAATAGGCTAGTCTGTTAGTTTGCTCCCGTGGCTTATTTCACAGGAGCAGTGCATATTCACGGGATAATTATAGCCTATGCCAAAAGCTACACGAATGCTGAGTGTCATAGGCCCTTCGGCACTCAGCATAAAAATCTTCGAGAGATTATCTCCTCCACACAAACATTTTTAACCGACTTCCAAAAGGAGAAGGTTCTCAATACGTCTGTGTGTTTTTTTTGTATGTATGTTACGCGATTTCTCCGCCACTTGTGAATAGATTTTGATGGTTCTCTCTTCTTCTGTTTTTGATTCAGCATTTTTTTTTTAAATTTCAAGTCATTGGATGATTGCCCGCTCCACCAAAAAAAAAAAAAAACTAGTCACGATGTCGGTGAAACTTTTGGTCGTAATCTTTACATACCTACATAGTATAAATCAATGTCGTTTGCCGCGTCTGTCTGTTTATCCGCTAAGTCCTCTTAAACCCCGCTACCCATTTTAATGCAATACCCACCCCGGTAATCATCCAAAGACATCTCCCGCTCTGGGTGGAGTGTGAGGGTGTGTCAGACTCTTACTGATTAAAACCCACCCCTGTTCCTTTCCTGCCTGAGTGCCCAGGGGTGCGGTAACTCTGTTAAGAATTTATCCGTTGCCTCTAGGCATGCAGGCACCGGCCACGATGGGCCCCGTCAGTGGTGGCTGACAAACATCTCTTTGAGGCGCGCATGGAACACTACACGCCGTTGACTCACGGGCCTGATGCTGATCGGACGGCGAGCTACCCACTGCTCGCCGTCCGCAGGCCCGGGTCTACGGTGGTCGGAGATCATCTCTCGACGTCACTTGCGCCCAGTGCTTCTCCTGCGGCGGTAGCGGCCGCAGGTGTGAGGGCCACTCCGTTGAGCTTCCCTCACCCATCCCGCCACCGCCTTCGCAAGCATTACTGCTTCGTAGAAGGAGGAGACGGCATCCCATTCCCTCTCGCCCCGTACTATGGCCTGAACCAGGGCCGGACGCGAGAGGTCGCTACCGCCTATCGCATCCATGAGGACACGGCGGTGCTCCGCCCAAGCGGGGCAGACCTACACCGTAATATCGTGACTCTGTGGTTTCTTTTTTAATAAAGTAAATAAATAATAATAATAGGATAAACAGGCAAAATAATTAATTAAATTTTTCATTCAAACCAACAGCAGGTGGCCTGAAAAGTAGATACTGTTTGGTTGTTATATCTCGCAAACTTAAAACCAACTTAAATAATTATCCAATTAGTTACCGAAGACGCAAAACTATAGTCATCAATCATTATCACTTTCTAATCTCCTTACTTCAGTTGTTTTAATTAAATTTATAATACTTCAACAAATTATACTTTGAATAGTTGACGTCTTTTTGAATAAATTACTTGAATAAGGAGACTTGAATTGTTTAGGCTATTTGTATGAATAACTAAGTATTAGCAGAGATATTATATTCATTTTGTTATAAATTTCTCAACTCAATCTTAGAAGAGTTAAAATTTTCAAGGTGCTTTGGAGAATAGAAATATTTGAAACATAAATTAAGTGATAATGGCTCGATAGTTAGGGTTGTCAGCTTGTAGGTACTTTACTATTTTGCTTTTTATTTTAAATCTTAAGTGTGTCTTTTTAGATCTATGTGTAAATTTTTGATTGAGGTTTTCAATCCATGACTATATCCACTAGTCCCCTGCCACGTCTGTCTGTCTGTTCGCAGTTAACTCAAAAACTACTGAACAGATTTTCATGCGGTTTTCACCAATACACAGAGTAATTTACGAGGAAGTTTTAGGTGTATAATTTGTCGTTATCCATGCAAAGCTGGGACGGGTCGCTAGTGTAATACAAATGAAATCCCATAATAACGTAAGGTACTTTTATTTCATTAGAGGAGCTCGTGGCTAAAGTAATAATAGCCGCATGGGTTGATCCATCAGGTTAAACTACGCTTGCCGGGGTTGTTCCGTGGATGGGTGACCATCTTTACATACCGAGACTCCTCCGTGCCTCGGAAAGCACGTTAAACCGTTGGCCCCGGCTGTCAATCGTGGATCTGTGACAGTCGTTACGGGCCGCCAGAAGCCCGAAAGTCTGACAACCAGTCTTACTAAGGGGTATCGTATTATCCAGTTACTGGGTTGTGGAGCGCTCCATTTAAAATACTGATCTTCAGCTGCATCCGGTTAGACTGGAAGCCGACCCCAAGATAGTTGGGAAAAAGGCTAGGCAGATTGATTGACCTTTATTTCATTTCATAGGAAAGTAAGGTACTCGGAGTAGTTTAAACGAATAACACAATATCATATTTCAATACTTTATTTCTTTCTCACCCTTTTTTCTTTTATATAAATCTTCAGTTGACCTTAATCATAAAACGAAAAAAGCACAGTATTTTACAAATTAATAACTATATATATCTTTATCTAAACATCACCATATTAAATTAATGATAGATCGGATCTCTCCACACATCGCCAAGTAAAATTATTAATTTCATCCCAAAGAGACAAGAGCACGCACCGATGGTGCCAAAGATTTGGCTTCTTTGGAGGTGAAAATGTCGGCAGTTACCCATTCGCGTATGAATTTACATACTTAAACAGTTCTTACTTGATAATTATGTTAATTTGAAACTTTCTGGTGTTGACTTTAATGTGAGACTGTTTCAGAAACCTTCCGTTGCAATGATTTTCAATTATTTTACTCAATAGCATTTGTTAACGGGATTAGATGTTTGGGATATCTTACTGGCTGTTTCAATATTTACGGATTTCATGACTACACCTGAGAATTTCAAATTATGAACTTTATTTATTTATTTACACTGCATGCATCAAAAGTGCAAAGTTATAAGACGTACAGTTTACATTTATTTTTTTGCTTGACACGTTCCTAGCACGGTCATGGTATGATACGGTGAAGTGTGCAGACTCCTTTAGAATGAACCTACGTATTTTTAGGGTTCTGAAAGTCCGAATGAAAACCAAAACCCTTATAGGATCACTCGTGTGTCTGTCTGTCCGTCTGTCACAGTCAATTTGCTCTGAATCTACAGGACCGATTAAGTTGAAATTTGGCACACATGAATATCTGTGACCTAAACATGAAAGTGTAACATAAATAAATAGATTTGGAATATGGGGGTCACTTTTGGGGTGCAAATCGGAAAATTTAAAAAAGGTACAGTTTAGAAAGTTTTCCAAACTGTACCTTGTTACATATGTGATAAATGGGCTTATCGTAAAGGTCTCAAATATTTAAAATATAATATAATTTTTTAAGTTATTTAAGAAAATAAATGAAAATTACCATTCCCATTAACAAGGGGGGGGGGGGGGAGGGGGGAATGACCTTATCTACGAAACCACCAGGAATATAATTTTGAAAAAATGCAGAAGGTAGTTTTTTACCTACAGGAAAATTTATAAGAAGTAGTCTAAAGTTTAGAAAAATAACCTGGAAAAAATATGACTTGTTCGCAACCCCTTGCGGGCGATTCCGACTTCCTCTTGGCCGATATTTTTTTACTATCTGTGATTATTATAACAAACCTAAGCATCCGCAATAAAGTACCGACTTCTGGTCATTTCGCGTTCCTAACATTGTCATACCTGTATTTGTAACAAATTTCATATTTCGTAAAATGAACAATATAAACCTATGTTGCTCAAGTATTTGCTTAGTACGTGCCGCCCCAAAGACAAAAGGTGAAATTTCATACATCAGTACCTCAAATGAATGCTTTCAACTGTGAACATGGTATTTAAATCGGTTCAGTAGATCTCAGGTTTGCACAACAGACTACACTTACAAATTGGAGAGTATACACGGGGACTAGAGAAACAGAAATAAATTAAGGTGGGTGTACTATTATTAAGCACGTACGTGTTTTTATTTGAATAAGGAACCTTTAGGAAAAACACGTGGTTTATCTCTGTTCTTGAAACATAAATCACCTATAGATATATTTAGACGTCTCAACTGGAACAAATATGGATCAATAGACTCCAGATATACCAACAAATTGAAGAGTAGCACGAGGAACGTATACACCCACCTTTATTTATTTCTGTTTCTCTTTACGTGCCTACTTAGGCACGTATGTGTATTTATTTGAATTTGGAATGTTTAGATAAAACACGTGGTTTATCTCTGTTCTTGGTTTAATTTTCCCTGATTTAAATCCTTTAAGAGAGTACGTTTATTTTAAATTTCCTGATTGAAATCATGTAAGAGTTTAATTCTATTAATGGACTGCGCTTTTCAAACTTAAAAAACCAACTTAATCATAACTGCGGAATATTTAAAACCTCATGTTTGACTAACAAAATATGTGAGAAAGGTCAGAAGCTTGTTTATCTCTGTTCTTGGTTTAATTTTGCCTGATTTAAATCCTATATGAGAGTACGTTAATTTTAAATTTACTGATTGAAATTTTTATTTATTTATTTATGTACACACAAAAACAATTACAAGAGAAAACTGAACAAATACAGATAGAAGAGCACAAAGGTGCTGCTTATTTCAAAAGAAATTTCTGCCAGCAGACCTGCGACTGGAAAGTTGGTTGTGAAATGTAGACACAGTGTGTATAAATAGATATAGAAACATAAAATAGACTAGAATACATACATAATTCATACATAAAATATACCTAAATTTACAATAAACCAAAGTTCATAATTAAATATAAAATAAATATCAATAATAAATATAATCACGGAATGGTGAAGAGGTAATGCTCTTTGACTAGTTTCTTGAATTGGCAGACAGTTTTACAATCACGGATATTAGGTGGAAGTGAGTTCCACAATTGTACCGCATGAACAGAGAAGGAGTGGGAATAGAAATTGGGTTTATAGGATGGGAAATTAATATGATGCTTAAGGCGGGATCTACAAGGGGCGTCGGCAGGGCGAGTGAACGAAAAACGATCACGCCGGTGGCCAGGATATTTAGGATTACAAAGGATGTTGTACAGGAGACATAATATCCAAGTGTTCCTGCGAAGACGGATAGGGAGCCACTTGAGATCCTTGCGAAACTGAGAAACATGGTCGAATTTCCTTAGACCAAAAACAAAACGAATGCACAGGTTTTGCAAGCGCTCAAGCTTGTTTAAGAGCTCCTCAGTGGCATCCAGATAGCAGGCATCAGCGTGATCAATGATCGGCTGAATTAAGGTTTGAGCTAAAGTAATTTTAGTTTTAAAGGGCAAGAAACTTTGCAGGGATTTTAAAGAGTGAAAGGTAAAGTGCACTTTACGACTAACCTCGTTCACTTGAGCTCGCCAAGAAAGGTATAATCATGTAAGAGTTTAATTTTATTAATGGACTGCGATTTTCAAACTTAAATATCCAACTGTTTGACTAACAAAATATGTGAGAACAGGTTAAAAGCTCATGTTCTGTTAAATGCATAACTATTTCACAGAACCGAAAACAAACTAACTCCTCATCAAAAACCAATTTAAATTCAGACACGTCTTTTAACCACCATCAAAACGTACACTCCAGGGATATACCACTCCATCAAAATTTACGGGTTCCAAAACAAAAAAAGCTTCACAAATTATTCAGGCACTTTGCATAAATATTGGATTTTAATACCGGACTGTGCTGGCTTTGATCAATATATCCGCTTAGTGCATTTTGGATACTAGACAAAGGGTAATGGTGTGGAGCACACGCGTTTCGTGCGCCGTGATTGGTGAAAATCTTCATTATCCGATTTGCGAGTCGGTTAGTTAGCGGCAGTGAGCCTTTAAATCTGGTTTTCGTGTAGCAATATTTTTTGGAGTAGGTACTGTTGCTATTTTTGTATTACGCATCAAAGGGTTTAAGCTCCTAGTCGGCTTACAAAAACTATTGTATCGACAAAAGAAGTGTTTATTTTGGTGTCATTTTAATAGATAGCTTAACATAAACCACACTCCTAAAGACAAACTGTTACTAAACGAAAAAAAATAATTTTATAGTCATCATCATCAGCCTTTTAATGTCCCCACTGCTGGGGCACAGGCCTCCTCTCTGTGTTTAGTAGTTGGAGTTGCCCAAGCGTGTAAATAGCTGTGGTTCTCTGCAGGATGATGGACAGTGTTACAGCCAAACACTTGGATTGAATGCCGGCCCAAAATCGCCTATATTTGTCTGTACAACTTCAAGTTAGGAGTGGTTGGCAGCAGACGGCGCATGTGGCCCAACTCCAAGCTAGCAAGAACAAGCGGCACCTGACTTTTCCTTTGGCAGCCTCGCAGAATTCCGACGAGTGGCCAGTCGATTCTCTTCACACCAACACTCCTGGTTATTCTTGTTCACTAGTTACACGGACGCGGTAAATATGGGTTATTTATTATTCCCGGAGAATCCCCAACGTTTACGGGATATTACTCGGGATTTTAGTGTATTTGCGGGGACGATGTTAATAAAACATTAATTTAGTCTGCGGTGAGATGCGCTCGGCTTCGCAGCGGAAGGCGCACTGATTGCCTATGGTTCCCGTAAAGCCGGCTACACACTTGCCTCACATGCTAAAGCAAGACACACACGCCGTGATACCACACCCCATCCAACTTGCAGAGTGGCGGCAACTCGCCACACCATGCCTTGAAAGGTCCAGGAGCTTTCAAAAGCTGCTAATCTATGCGGCGCGAGTGAGGTTCAAGAAGCGGTGATGATATGTAAGCATTTACTTGTTGAAGAGCTTTGAGGGAAATCCAAGCAGCAGTCCGAAACACCATCGCATTGATATAATGCTCGGGAAAAATAATTATCAGTGTCCTGAGAATGAATTGCGGTTCGACTTGACTATGGTAAGTCGAATAAACTAAATTACAACTATGTAATGGCGTACCATTGGAACGTATAATATGAACCCTAAACTAAATTAAACTAAATTACGTAGTAATAATAATCTATTGAGTTGGCAAAGGATACAACTTAGTGACAGGACGTTTATACGTGCCTGACGCGGTTTTTATTGAAGCGACTCGAATTACACCATCCGATCCCGGAAAAACTTCCTCTATGATACCCAATGGCCAAGTCAATGGAGGTACGTTATCTTGACCCAAGAGAACGACAGTACCTATCTCTATAGGGCGATCGGGAGTGCACCACTTCTGGCGAACTTGCAGCGTGTGCAAGTACTCAATTCGCCATTTATTCCAGTAGGATAACACAAGTTGATCCAAGAGCCTTTTGCGGTTGTTTAGGTTTATGTTTTCTTCTGTCAATTCAGAAGAAGGCAAATACGTGAGTGGACTGGACATTAAAAAATGCGCGGGCGTGAGTACCTCCGGATGTGGGTCTGACGAAATGACACTAAGTGGTCGAGAGTTCAAAAGGCACTCTGTACGAACCCGAGGGTCGACTTGGAGCGGGTAGTAATTAACTAAAACACTGGACTGGTATTAATCGCGTATAATCAATAAAACTTGTACCGAATCACAATGAACTGTATATGTACTGCTCAACTTGACAAAATATTCCTCTAACACCTTATACTAAGAGCGGTAACGAAACCATAGCGACTTTTAATTCGATGTCAACGCCATCTATCGAGTCAGTGGGTACTACTTGCCAGTATTGAATTAATATTGATCGCTATGATTCCGTTTTGCTGTAAATTAACCTAAACATACCGCCCACCAAGGACATTATTGCCGAATGTCCTTTCATTTCGCCACTGTGCTCATTAAGGGAAATATAATGAAGGCCTGACAATTTAAGCATTAGTACATCCTTGGTGAGAAGTAATTACAAAAATAATTAAAACACCTTATTTAAAGTTTAATTACAATAAATCTACCTGAACAACCGTTAAAACAATAAGTTCGGCATGCTGCTTAAATCTAATACAATTGTGTTTCAGTTGGATATCGGTAGTAAGCATAATTTAGACGTAGGTCTTTTTATAAGAGACGATTGTGTTCTTAGAGTTACGACACGAGTAAGACCGTCAGAGCCAGGATGCTTTTGTTCAATCCTACCTAGTAACCACTTGCTAGGAGGCATATCGTCCTCTTTCACTAACACTACTTCACCTACAGACGGTTCCGGTATTTTAAAATGCCACTTGTTTCGTTGCAGAAATTGGTGAAGGTAGTCGTGTGACCAACGTCGCCAGAAATCTTGCAACATTTTTTGATGAAGTTGCCATCGCTTTAAACTGTTAACATTTTCCCTTTCATAATTTGAATCGGGGGGTAAAACTAATGGCTCCCCTACCAGAAAATGCCCCGGAGTTAGAATCGTTAGTTTATCCTGATCCTCCACATAAGATAAAGGCCTCGAATTAAGACATGCCTCAATTTGAGCCAATACTGTGGTCATTTCCTCAAAGGTAAGTGTCGAATTTCCTATCACCCTCTTGAGGTGATGCTTAGTGGATTTAATCCCTGCTTCCCACAGACCTCCGAAATTTGGCGAATGAGGGGGGATGAAGTGCCACTCCGTACCATTATTCCCTAATTCTTCTGCCAATTCAGGGTTACAGGCTGACCTTTCTTCGTTAAATAAATAAAGCAATTCGCGCGCTGCACCCACGAAGTTGGTCCCATTGTCGCTATACAATTCCGCACATCGACCACGTCTAGACACAAAACGCTTGAAAGCAGCCAAAAAACCTCTAGTGCTTAAATCACTAACTGCTTCTAAATGCACAGCCCTAGTGGCCATACATATAAATAAAGCAATATAGCCCTTGTAGGACTTGTGGCCACGACCTTTAGACACTCGAATACTTATCGGCCCCGCGTAATCTACCCCGCTACACAAAAAGGGTTTTTTGGGGATAACACGAGCGGAAGGTAACTGCCCCATAAGTTGAGTCCTTACCTTAGCTGTATATCGGATGCACCTTACACAGCTTCTTACATACTTCCTTGCCAAAGGTTTTACTCCCATAATCCAATACTTGGAGCGTAAGTAGGTAATCATTAATTGCGGACCACCGTGCATAGTTTTCTCATGTGCGTCCGCAATCAAGAGATTTGTTAAAAATGATTCCTTTGGTATTAGTATTGGATGTGCTCTTTCATAAGTCAACTGTGACCTTTCAAGTCGTCCTCCAACTCGAATCATTCCTTTAGAATCTAGAAATAAGTTTAATGGATCTAATTTTGCATTTTTTTTCCCTAACTTATGATTTTTTAATTCCTCCAGTTCATTGGTAAATCCTTCTTCTTGACTCTTCTTTACACACATTTCTGTTGCTTCTTCTTGTTCCGATTTAGATAATTGAAGTGACCTAGTACCAACACCTATCGCTTTATTTTTTCTTACATTTAGAAACCTACGGCAATAAGCCATGACTCGAATTAGCCTCGATAACGATGAGAATTTGTTCCAAAATGAAGCTTCTAAAATGCTTGTATGCACCTTAACTTCTTCTAGGCGTGTAACTAGATGTTTTGGTCTTTTGTATTCTACTACCGGTTCCCTTAGAAACTTTGGACCTTCCCACCAAAGCGAAATATGTTTAAGTTCCGATGGAGAAACTCCGCGTGAAGCACAATCTGCTGGATTTTGCTTGGATGCTACGTGCGCCCAGTGATGTGTGTCCAAAGTGGTCAAAATGTCGGAAACTCTGTTGGCAACAAAGGTTTTCCACCGACTTGGGTGACAATTCAACCATGCTAACACCACCTCACTGTCCGTCCATGCATGCCAGTCAGTCTTTGGTATAGTCATTACCTCGCCTACTTCCGCAATCAACCTTGCTGTGAGAACTGCCCCACATAGTTCTAACCTCGGGATGGACACCTGTTTAATAGGTGCCACCTTTGTTTTAGATGTGATTAAGGAGATATGAATATTTCCCATGTCATCAATCACTCTAAGATAAATCACGCCTGCATAAGCGTTTTTTGATGCATCGGCAAATCCATGTAACTCCGACTTCAAAATATTGGAACCGATATGTAACCATCGTGGGATTTTAATGCTAACAAGAGAAGCCAGACTATTGCGGTAAGTCTCCCATTCTTGTAATAAATTATTTGGAATTTCCTGATCCCATTGCAACCCCGCCAACCATAATTTTTGAATAAACATTTTAGCTAGAATTACGCTTGGAGCTAACCAACCTAACGGATCAAACAAACGTGAAATGTCCGAGATAATTTTTCTTTTTGTTACAGGTCTAGTTATCGTCGTGAGTTCCAGAGAGTATTGAAAACAATCATCGCGAGAGTCCCAGGTAAGTCCTAATATTTTTGTTACTTCGTCTATTTTTATTCTTAATTCTTCGTCGTTTCCATCTCTAATTTTATTCAATAATTCCTTGCAGTTGCTCTTCCATTTTTGTAATTGAAATCCTCCTTTAGCAAGCACTTGAGATAATTCGGTGTAAATTTTAAATCCATCTTCTATATTTTCAGCTCCTGACATCAAATCATCCATGTAAAAATCATTTAAAATTATTTTAGCTATGCTTGAATTATCCCCGCACTCATCATAAGCTAACTGTTGTAGTGCCCGTACCGCTAAGTATGGCGCCGAGGCCGTACCGAATGTAATGGTTATTAATTCATACTCCTGTAGTTTCTTTTCAGGACTATCTCTCCAAAGTATCCGTTGATATGGAGTATCTTGCCTATCTACTAAAACTTGCCGATACATTTTTACTATATCTGCCACTATACATATCCTATGTGCTCTCCAGCGCATTACAGTATGACGGAGTTCGTCTTGCAAGGACGGACCAATCATTAGATCATCATTTAGTGACCTGCCATTAGTTCCCTTACAGGAAGCATCAAACACGACACGCACCTTTGTAGTATCTTTATCCTCACGGACTACTGCGTGATGAGGTAAGTAAACAGCCCCTTTATTATATTTTTCTTGCTCTGTTACTTCTACCATGTGGTTAAGTCTTAAATATTCTTGCATGACGTTCGCGTAGTCTGCCTTTAATTTAATGTTTTTACCTAACCTTACTTCTAACCCCCTTAATCTTTTTTCAGCAATCACTTTGGATTCACTGCACCTACCGATCAGGTTTTGTTCGCGTAGCGGTAATCTTACGATGTACCTGCCATCTCTATTCCTTGTAGTGGAAGTTGTAAATAACTTTTCACATTTTATTTCCTCCTCCGTTAGCATCCTTTTTGCTCCAGATGGTTCCTCTAATTCCCAGAATTTCCGCAACAATTTATCATCTTGGAAGCTGGCATGCATCACGGTAATTTGTGAGTGAGTATGTGTCCTATTATCAACTTCGAATGCTCCCGACAATATCCAACCTAAGGTAGTTTCTTGCGCTAAGAGAGTACCGCTTATATTCTTTTTAACTCCGTTCTGAATGACTTGGCTGAATACATCAGCACCCAATAACATATCAATTTTATTAGGCTTGAAATATTCAGGATCAGCCAAATCATTATCGCTCAAGTCTACCCATTCTACCCGACTTACTCTTGAAGATGGGAGAAGAGCTGTAACCGACTTCAGAACGTAAGCATTGATCTTTAATTGAAAGGAAGGATTAACTCTCGAACGGAGCTTGATAACCACCATGGATGTCGAAGTTGTACCCTTGTTTCCACCCACACCGACCACCGTATTTTTTGATGGTATTTTGTTTAACCTTAAGTACTGAACCATGGATTCTGTAACAAATGAACCCTGGGATCCCTGATCCAGTAAAGCCCTAACCACACGATAAGTCCCATTCTTCGACTCAGCCTTTACTAAAGCTGTAGTTAATAACACAGTTTTCCTACTGTGCCCTGTCGCAAGACATGAAACCAGTGGTTTATTATCCTCCGCCTGATTGACGGCCTTGACCCTCTCAATTTCTACTGATGAGGTTTCCCCGCGAGCAGCACTACTACCTTCACCAATATCCGACCCTACCACACCCTGCGGGTGTAACAGTGAATGGTGGCGGCGTTTACACACCTGGCACCTAAGAGTGTTTCTACAATTTTTTGCAGAGTGGTTACTATATAAGCAAACAAAACATAACTTATTATCTTGCACAAACTTGCGGCGGGCTTCACTGTTTTCCTTGCTAAACTTAGGACATAAACTAATTTTATGATCCGCTGTGCAATATGCGCATGATACCTTTTTGCTATTAACTACATGAAGTGCTTGAGTAGCCTTTGGGATCCTGGTCTCCGTTTTAGTTTCTAGGCTTTCTAAACCTCGATAACGACTCACTAAAAACTCCTTAAATTGATCAAAGGTGGGTAGGTCATCACTTTGTTCCGATGCTACCATCAATTCCCAAGCCCTTCTAGTCTCTCGGTCTAATTTAGCACTGACAATGTGTATAATTAGGATATCCCATGATGCTACATCTATTCCTAAATTTTTTATTGAGTCTAAACAGTCGGATGTCGTACTAATGAGTCTCTTTATGTCTGTTGCGGACTCGTTAGTTATACCCTTTTGATTTAAAAAACGTTTTAAAATTCCGTTTGCTAAAAATCTCTTGTTATTGTACATAGACTCTAATTTATTCCAACTAGCCTTGTAATTGTCAGACGTCACATCGACATTTCTCAACAAGTATTCCGCTTCCCCGGTTAAGTACCCTTTCAAATAGTACAGTTTTTGTGCATCATCCAACCTACTATTATTGTGAATTAAACCTAAGAATAAATCTCGAAATGTTTTCCATTCAATATATTTACCTGAGAACACTGGTATTTTGACCTCTGGTAATCTAAAATTAATAAATTCACTACCTTTACTAGGTCCTGGATTACTGTCAGGTTCACCAGATTGGATGTTACATTTCGCTATTAATTCCTTTAAATCGCTTTTAAATTGTATATATAATTCCTCAACATCGTCATAAACACAATTTTTATAGTAATTTGAACTATATAAATCTGACTTTTTCATTTCGCTAATTATTTTAACGTGTGTCTTACTAAATAATTGCCACTGTTGTTCTAAGCTCTCTAAACGTGTTTCAAGGTATGACACAGTACGACGATCTTTTGGGCATTTTTTAAAGTTAGTAATAGCCTTGCTAATCTTTGCCTTCACGTCTTCTTGGATGTCATTTAATGAATCCATTTTGTATATAAACAACAATCCAAATTACAAGAAACACAAAAATACAGAGAAATGGCACACAAATAAAAAGTAATTACCCACAAATTATAACAATCCACACAAACCAAAAAAATGAAAGATGGAAGAATAAAGTATTTGTTAAACTTAATGTCCACTAAAACAATCTTCTTGCACTTTACGTTCACTTCTAAGTCTCAGTTAAGATTTTAAAATTTTATAAGTCTTTTTGCCGCTTTATTTCTATATAAAATCGGGCATAGATTTCTCGTCTAAACCACTTTTTCTTTAAAATTTTACAAGTTCAAAATCACTCAAGAATGTTAAAGTTAATTTTCTAACGATAATAAAGTTCAAATTTAACTGCACTTTTGGAAATCTTCCAATTAAATTCTTCCTGATATTAAGATTGCAAATTGTACTCACGATTTTTTCACCAAATTCACTCACTGACACTAACTGCGTGACGCTGCGTTGCGATGTAATGCACCAAGTGGCGCCCTCTGCTGGCCCACGATCTGCCTGCCGTTCTTTTCCTCCCTTGCGTCGTTCCTCCGGTTGTAGCAGCCACCAGTAGTGCTGCACCACGCTCCACTGGCTGCTCCCTGCTCCCACCGGTTCCACCTCCAGCTCCAGGCACCTCTCACCTGGTGTACCCCACTTGAAGGGGATGCTCTGGACAGCGATCCACTGCCCAGTAACGACGCACAGGGTGGTAATCTCTACCACCACCGGAGACCACCAAAAAACACTCCCGGCCAATCCGACTCCGAAGGACCATGTACGAACCCGAGGGTCGACTTGGAGCGGGTAGTAATTAACTAAAACACTGGACTGGTATTAATCGCGTATAATCAATAAAACTTGTACCGAATCACAATGAACTGTGTATGTACTGCTCAACTTGACAAAATATTCCTCTAACACCTTATACTAAGAGCGGTAACGAAACCATAGCGACTTTTAATTCGATGTCAACGCCATCTATCGAGTCAGTGGGTACTACTTGCCAGTATTGAATTAATATTGATCGCTATGATTCCGTTTTGCTGTAAATTAACCTAAACACACTCAATTTGCACCAATACGGTCGAGAGTTCCTCGTAAGTGAGAAGTTGTTTACCTACGACTCTAAACAAGTGAGCTTTAACACTCTTAATATTCGACTCCCAAATACCTCCGAAGTGTGGAGCTCGCGGCGGTATTCTTGTCCACTCGATGCGTGATTTAAGAAGCTCATTTTTAATATCCGTTTGAACAGTTGAATTTAATAAAAAAGAATAAATATCATCCAATTGCGCCTTAGCGCCAACAAAATTGGTACCATTGTCTGAATACATAACAGACACTGGACCGCGGCGGGAAATGAATCTCTTAAATGCGGATAGGAAAGCCTCAGATGTGAGATCCGATACAAGCTCGATATGTATGGCTTTAGTCACCATGCATACGAACAAACATATGTAAAGTTTCTGCGAACGTTGACCTCTACGTCGAATAGGTATGTAAGCAAGCGGCCCGGCGAAATCTACACTGGTGTGTACTAAGGCTTTAGCATCACGGACGCGGTATCCAGGAAGTTCAGCCATTTTGGGTACTGGATGCTTAGGATTTAGACGGAAACAAGTATTACATTTCCGACAACGAGAACGTATAACCGTTCGGCCACCCAATATCCAAAACCGCTGCCTTATAATGGACATCAATAACCCTGGGCCCGTATGGCAGTACGTATTGTGATAGTGATCGATAATTAGATCGACTACGCGGTCGCGTTTAGGTAAAAGCGCGGGATGCTTGGCTTCATACGGTAAGTCAGATTTAGACAATCTGCCCCCAACACGTAAGATGCTGAAGCTATCAATGAAGACAGATAAACAGCGCAACTTCTTAGCTGGAAGTTCACCTGCTTTAATTAAATTTAAATCGCTCGCAAAATATAAACTTTGAACTATTCGAACAATGAAATTTTCGGCGGTTTGAATGTTTTTAACAGAACTATGACTATGTAGTCTGTTTGTAAATTTAAGAATGTACATAAATACACGTAACAGTTTATTCCATGAGCAAACATGGTCAGCTATAGTATCTAAAATACGCGGTTCAGTATTCGAAGTTTCTACAAGAAAAACCTTTGATTTAAACTCCGGAAATGTTTCACATTGAGCAGGAGAGAACTTTAAAGGCCACTCGCTCATGGGCTGATGGAGCCATGTGGGGCCGTTCCACCACAACGAGTGTCTTATTAAATCCGACGGCAGCATGCCGCGAGACAGACAATCGCTAGGATTCTCTTTCCCGGACACGTGACGGAAACTAGCGGCAGGTAAGTTTTCCTGTATTTGAGCAATGCGGTTGCTGACAAAAATAGACCATCTATGGGGAGATGAGTGGATCCACGAGAGAGCTATGGTGGAGTCCGAGAAAGCGTGGACACCTGCAATAGGTACACGAGCGGATAGTTTTTCCTTGACTACGCGAACAAGTTTAGACAGAAGTAAAGCGGCGACAAGTTCTAATCGAGCTAGCGTTGTTATTTTAGCGGGGGAGACTTTGGACTTTGCACATAAGAGTCGGACAGTGATATCACCTGTAGGGTTGGTAATGTGTAAATAAATACAACAGCCATAACCAGTAAAGCTGGCGTCGCAAAAGGCTACGATGTTCACTACAGCTTCTCTAAAGACGCCAATGTGGCGAGGAACCTTTAGAGAAGAGAGTGAAGGAAAATCGCGCGTAAAAGCGGCAAACCGATTTGTGATGGATTCCGGAGGAACCTCATCCCATCCTACTTTAGCTAACCAAAGTTCCTTAATTAATACCTTCGCGTACAGCACAACGGGTCCTACAAGGCCCAGTACGTCGAACAAGCGGGCAACTAGCGATAGAATCGCGCGCTTCGTGCATTTATCATCCACGGCGATTGTTGTCAAAGAAAAATAATCATCAGCGGGTTCCCAGGTTAATCCAAGGATTTTGAAATTATGGACATCATTATCCATGCCAGAAAAATTAACTGGTAAGCGGTGAGACTCTGGGAGAATCTCTAATAAAGCGGGTGAATTGGTAGCCCATTTGACTAAGTCACCTTCATTAAATCAATTAAATCGCGGGATAGACGCATAGCTGTCTGTTCGTCCGAAACAGAGTAGACGTAGTCGTCCATGTAAAACTGAGTTTCTACCAATTTAGAAGCCTCAGGAAAGCGGTCGCTTTGCTCACACGCCAAGTTACGCAGTGTGCGCATCGCTAAATAAGGACTAGGCTTTAGTCCGAAGGGAACGCGGTTAAAATGAAAGGTGCGAATAGGCTCACCTTTGCTAAAACGATACAAGATTCGTAAATATTTGCGGTGGTGCTCTTTTACACCGATACGTAAGAACATTTGTTTTATATCCGCTGTCATCGCGACAGGGAATGTACGAAAATCAAGTAACAACAAAAATAAGTCTGCTTGCAAATTAGGTCCGACATGCAAAATGTCATTGAGCGACAACCCCGAGTGAGTTTTGGCGCTAGCGTCCAAAACCACTCGAATGCTGTCCTTGTCCGGTCTAATGACGGCATGATGCGGTATATAATAACCCTCCTCTGTCAATTCAGAGTCGGGCACTTCCGCTAAATACCCCTGAGTTATATAATCCGCGATAGTTTTATTATAATTCTCGCGTAGGGTCGGCATTAACGTAAACTTACGCTCGAGCGCAAGTAAGCGCCGATGGGCGTAACCGCGCGAGCTACCTAGCTCGCTGGGTGAGCGCGCAAAAGGTAGATCGACAAAATATCTGCCGTCTTCAAATAAGACTGAAGAATTAAAATTATTTTCACACTCTAATTCGTCCGGACTAATAAAACGCTGAGATGGAATTTCCTCTATCTCAAAAAACTTATGTAAATTTGACTCGACTTCAATGTCGGCCTGCGCGGTAAACGAAGATGCAATGTGTGTCACATCCCTACTACAACAATCAATATCACCCATAAGTACATAACCGAAGCTAGTCAGTATAGCAGGGGGGGCGCGGGTGCCTGAGTCGACCCTGTCTCCCAGGTAAATAAAGAGGAACAATTGTGCTCCAAGCACGACGTCTACCGCGCCCGGCACGTTCCAGGTGGGATCAGCAAGCGGCAAGTTATTTAAGTATGACATGTTATCATTGTTATTTAATCTTATAAATTTCGCGGGAAGTCTATCTGTAATACAATCAACAACTAACGCTTGTATCGAAAACTTCGTATGAGGATCAAACCGAGATTCTATGTTGAGATGAATAAAACCGTGTACTGGTTTCGATGTCATTCCAACACCTTGTAAAGATGAATTGCGTAATTTAATTATGGGTAAATTCAAACGTTTACAGTAATTAAATTATTTTGCGATCCGTTACCTAGTAGGCACCGAACCACCTCCTTATCTCTGATGTCGCTATAGTATGCAAATAACTGCGCGGTCGCTAGCAAAATGGTTGACCCAGTTTTAACAGCTGTAGTGAGCGAAACAGATGTATCCTTAGTAGGCACTTGTGGCTCGGGCGATAATGACTCATCTTTTTCTCGGAAATGTAAGAGAGAATGATGGGACTTTTTACAAATTTTACAAACGTTACGTGACTTACATTTAACCAAAGAATGGGACAGACTTAAACAGTTTATACAGCCACGTTTAGCTTTAATAAACTCAAAACGTGCAAGCGGTGTTCTAATATTTTTAAACTGCGGGCAAACGAACAGCTGATGTTGTACGTCATCCTTATCGCATAGCGTACATTTGTTATTTGAAACCGGTTCATTATGTGATACGAATGATTTAGCGGTGTTATTTTTTGTTCTATGAGTAGCTGAACTAGACTTAGCGCGCGGTTCCGTCTGTAAATTATTACCGTATGAGCGTTGTAGTACTTTAACATATTCTTGCATGAATGTTATAAACTCCGCATAGGAAGGTAATTCTTTTTCACTCACACGGGATTCAAACTGTAAGACAGTTTGCGCGTCAACCTTTCTTAAACCACAGTGTAATAAAACAAAATCCAGTAAGTCTGGAATGTCTAACTGCTTCAAGGCTGCGACGGACGCTGAATATCGTTCTACAAAAGTATTGAGGCTCGCGGCATTTCCGGCGCATTGTTTAATGTCCAGTATATTATTGAGATAATGAATCCCTAAACTACGCTTATCTTGATACCTTTTAACGAGACTGTTCCACATAACGTTGTATGTATCACCTGTAGGAACAATGCCTGCGGTTAGTTTTAAGGCATCATGAGTCAATTTACTGATCAAGTACTGGACACGCTGCGAGTCAACCAGATCGGTATTTAAATGAACATTGCTGCGAAACATTTCGTAAAGTATGGGCCAGTTTTCCGCTTTACCGTCAAACGATGACAAATCTATGGCCGGTAATTTTATCCGAGTACCCACTTTGTGTTCCGATGTTTCGTTTTTCGAAAGTATGAGATTACGTTTATATTTAATATTAGAATATAAGTCTTCAATAGAATATAGACTCGAATAGTCTGGTGCGGTTTGGTCAATTTCGAATTGCAATTCATTCATTTGTTCTACTATTTCCTCAAATTTGTTGTATTGCTCAGTAATTGTTTCTGACTGCGCTAAGAATGTCTCATTTGAACGTGAATCAAAGTTCGAGATGTTTCTGGAATCATTATATATGCGATTAACTCGCTCGAAAATCATTTGTTTTTTAGCGGTAAGCTGAGCCAATTTAGCTTCTTGCTTGCGGGACGCCATTTTGGGGCACTAATAAAGTTATGTGCCTACTGTAATTACTTGTACTTAATTTGTACTGAATTTTACTGATGCCTATCCAGGCTCGAAAGGACCATCTAATGGAGTTGCCCAAGCGTGTAAATAGCTGTGGTTCTCTGTAGGATGGAGGACAGTGTTACGGCCAAACACTTGGATTGAATGCCGGCCTAAAATCGCCTATATTTGTCTGTACAACTTCAAGTTAGGAGTGGTTGGCAGCAGACGGCGCATGTGGCCCAACTCCAAGCTAGCAAGAACAAGCGGCACCTGACTTTTCCTTTGGCAGCCTCGCAGAATTCCGACGAGTGGCCAGTCGATTCTCTTCACACCAACACTCCTGGTTATTCTTGTTCACTAGTTACACGGACGCGGTAAATATGGGTTATTTATTATTCCCGGAGAATCCCCAACGTTTACGGGATATTACTCGGGATTTTAGTGTATTTGCGGGGACGATGTTAATAAGACATTAATTTAGTCTGCGGTGAGATGCGCTCGGCTTCGCAGCGGAAGGCGCACTGATTGCCTATGGTTCCCGTAAAGCCGGCTACACACTTGCCTCACATGCTAAAGCAAGACACACACGCCGTGATACCACACCCCATCCAACTTGCAGAGTGGCGGCAACTCGCCACACCAGTAGTTTTTATAGTTGTCAATAAAAAAAATAAAGAAGACATTTTTCAGCATGTTTTTGAGGTAATATTATGTTTTTGGGGTTGTACGCGCTAGTCGCGGAGACGACATGCTCGAAATCATAATATTTAAACATAATTATATGCCATAAAAGTATCCTTCAAATAAGACCCATTTTATTGATATTAGAAACATTAACTTGTGTTTTATTCAAAATTCAAAAAAAACACCCGTTAGATGCGTTGCAAACTCAATTCTTGAAAATTTTCGTTTAGTAACGGTTTGTCTTAAAAAGTGCGAAACATTATTTGTAGAAATAAGTAGTTTATTATCGTGATTTCGTTTGTTGTTCAAAACAGCTTTGTGCTCTGTGATTAGTTGTTTAGGGTTGCGAAAGTCCGAATGTAAAAACGGAACCCTTATAGGATTACTAGTATCTGTCTGTTTTTCTGTCCGTCCGTCTATCACAGCTAATTTTCTCCGAATCTGATGGACCGATATAGAGTGGAAATTCGGTACACACATGAATATCTGTGACCTAATCACGAACGTGCCCTAATTAAATTAATTTGGAATATGGGGGTAACTTTTGGGGTGAAAATTGGAAAATTTAAATTATAGTATTTTTTCACAATTTTAAAATATGCAGATTTACAGTTATTTAAGAAAAAAAGATGAAAAATGATAACTCCGCCATCCCCTTATATCCGAAACCATTAGGCCTAAAATTTTGAAAAAAATACTTATGGTCGTTCTTTAATTATTGAGTACAGAACAACCTGTGACAATTATGTAACTGGTTATAAAAAAGAAAACAAAAATAAGAAAAAAGGATTTGTTTGGAATCCTTTGCACGCGAGTCCGATTCGCTCTTGGCCAGTTTTTTACAGATGAAGGATAAAATAAAAGGTTGGGTGTGATACTAGTCCGTTGATTCTAGAAATAAATAATCGACAGATTACAAACAAAGACCGATAGTGGAGTGAAGCGATTATTGAAAATTCATTCAAACAATTACAACAGCTAACGTGCGTTTGACAATTTGTCATACTTATTTAGCGATAAATTCCATTCTAGAATCTGACCTATGTGTGTTAAATATTGGGTCCTTACATATGAAATTGGTCTCGTCACTTCTATGAATTAAAATATTCATCAATTGCTTGATATTCTATCGAATGATAACCGTCATAGACAAATGCCAATAGTAAAAAAACCTTAATAGTTTTATAAACAAAAAAAACACCTTAAAAATTACTCCTCTTTTTGTCAGCAGAAATTAGAGCTATATTTGTTTTAACTTAGCCAAAACTTATTTTTGTTGCTTAATCTTAGTGGCATACGTTATCTTAGTTTTTAAACATTATTGCATAAAAGTTTTAAAACATTGGTGTTCATGGTTGTTAAATAAATTAAGAAAATGTTAGTATAAAAAATGCAACTTCTATAGAATTCTCCATACAAAATGCTGATTTCATAGGTACCTAATATCTAGAGTGTACAAAACAGTGCGGAAGAGCGGACATGTAAAATGTTAGCGTCGCATACAAATTATGCAAAGCACTAACGATATTAATTTCCTACACCTACGAGATATGAGACAGTTTCGCTCATTAACCTGTTTTATTTACACGCTTTAATAAGCGCATATTAATTATAGTCTTCATTAATTACACATATGCATGAAATCGCAGTATTTAAATAGATCGTGAGTAATGCGTGGTTTCCGAGTATTTTCCAACGTTGACTCATTTTTTTCTTCTTACGAAATGGTATATTTATTAAATTGTGTTTTGGATTAAGTCTCTTAATTTCTGTATGTATAATATTCTTTATTAAAAATAAAATCAACTCACATCTGACATAAATATTTGCTTCAGGCTTTCACCAAATTCTAAAGCGAATGCAGAAAAACATCGGAGATGGAAAAATCATTGGCAAGACTGTTTCTTCTTTATAAACTAGCTGTGTGCTCGAGTTGCCATACAACCAAGGATTGTCTGTAGTTTCTCAAGTTAGACGTCCGAACAAACCACAAAGGCCTTTACAGCTTCAACTAACAATAATTCGACACGTCTGTAAACGCTGAAACAAACGAGCATCTAAGATTTTGGAACCGGTTCTAAAATCAAAATATTGTTGTATTTATTTTGCTTTTAGAACCGATTCCAAAATTGATGCTCGTTTGTTTCAGCGGTTCTAAAATCAAAATTAATACAATATAATATTTTTATTTTAGAACCAGCTAGTCAGGTTATAATGTCACCGTGAAACTTAGGTGATGCCACTTCACTATTTACCAGAACTGTCACAGTGAGGTGATAATAACAGGATACTGAAATTACTAATTGATAGATCACTTTAAATTAACTTCTCCTAATTTTTCACGTTGAGGTGTTTACAGAATACCACTGCAGTTCCAAAATCAATTCTTCCAAACTTCTTTTTGATGTGTATCCATCTTTCCTCTTGCTTTCCTGCAATATGTGTGAGTGATTTCGTGAATTGGGACGAAATTGTGCAACAGGAAGCCGAGGAAGCGCGCGTTATTTGATTTGACCAATGAGCGCGCGCGGTGGTAGAGTTGGGCGTCAGCTGTGGTAGAGCGCGCGCACGGTAGGTCTGCGCGCGGTTGAAATCGGAACTAAACGTTTTAATTTTATTTTTCAGAATATAATGTTAATGTTGCTTATTTCTAAGGTGAGATGTCAAATTTGACACGGCATATGTGTAAGGCTCACTCGTTTTTTTTTTCTCACACACCCTTATAATCACATCGCATTGAAACAGACCAATCGCAAGCCAAGAAAATTAAATATAAGTACTCACGTCTATCAATAAAGCTGAATGTGCCAACGAATCCCGTGGCGTTGTTCTGCTTGGGTCCAGTATGGAACTCCAGGATGAGTGAGGGTCCAGGGGAGTATAGAGCTGGAGGGGCATCAGCCCTGCTGCCACAGAGCTCCCGGGCCCAGGCTGAACGCTCGTTGATAGTTCCAGGAGGACCGGGGCCTTGGACTTCCCAGTATACCTTCAGGTAGTCGCCTCGGGTGCAGCTGTAACAATGAAGAAATTATATGGTTATTATTGAATGTTCATGTTTGAAAAGTTCAGGGCGTCCCATCGTCTTATCAACTGAAAGAAATTAGCTTTAAGGCTGCATAGCACATAACATTTTTTGCTGGAACATCAGTATGAAATTTTAAAAATACTTTAAAAAAAATGCTTTTAAGAACCGAAGTTGCAGCGCTTTATTAAAAATAAAATACGTCATAAAAGCTCCGTTTTAAAACTACCTACGAGATAGGAAAACTGAAAACCACTATGTGGTAGCAATATTTTAAGGGAACAACTATTACTATCGGCCGACGATCGTTTAGAGACTTTAGCGAGTTAAGTGCAGCGAGAATTTTATGAAATAAATGTTTCCTAACCTGTTTTATAGCACTTCATTTTATAAAGACAAGCCTTTATTAAGATGTCATCTAGTTTTATCGGGAAAATTATGTGGCAGTTTTGTACATGGAATTTCTGAGAAAAAGATAACATTGTAGGTTCTGGCTAGGTTTTATAGGCGCATTTTCGAACATTATTTTTTTTTGTCCTTTTGTCTCGTAAACAATAACGTTAGGTTAGTGTTTTAGACTTGTTTAGTAATGAAGGCCTCCTCTCTGTGAGAGAGTGTGGGCCGTAATCCATCACGCGAGCCCAACGCGGCTGGTTGGTGGTTCTGGGACATGCCGGTTTCCTCACGATGTTTTTCTTCAACGTTTTGAGATCAAAGATACGATAAGATATATTTATTTTGCGCAGTGGCAACAGGGGTGATGAAATAATTTACATAAAGTAACGCGCCTGCCTGGGTTTGAACCCACGATCTACAACTTGTGAGTCACGGCCGTTACCACTGGGCCACCACTGCTCTAGTAATGAAGATAATATGTAGATTGTAGGCTTAGACTATGAAAGGTTATAGACGGAACGTCATTGGACATTAAATGAAGCAGGATCGTTAAAATGTGTGAGTGACCTTGACAAACGTAACTATGACGTATTAGCTTCTCATTTTGTCTATGTGAGCTTTTTTCGCGTGTACAGATACAAGCCGGCTGCTCATTCTGGTACTTCAGATTGCTGGATTTTGACACTCCGTCTATAACCTTTCATAGTCTAAGATTGTAGGTATTTCTATAGTCTACCTAATTATCCACCTCAAAATGAAGAGTCCTTTCATAAAAAGACGATTGCACACAATTCTATCGTTGTAGCGCTATGTGAGTGCATTTCAAGAGTTTTATTTTTATTTCAGGGAGATATGTTCTATTACAAATAAACAAAGTCTGTCAAGTCCTTCCTGTGACGGAAGTTTGTCTAAGCCGATATCCCACACAGAGACTCATCGTCGTCGTCGTCATCTGCTAGCTTGCAGTTAATTGTGATGGAAGTGAATAAAAAACACCTCAAATTTTTAACATTGTTATTTGCTCGCTATGCGGACTTGAATCCCAAAGTCAAAGCTAAATGTATTTATTGTGTAACACTTAAAAATATAATAAGTTAGATTCGTGTAATGGAGCGTTATTTTGCAAGATGACAGATAGTAGTTTGACGTTTCTTTTTCCAACTTGATCTGGAGCGAATCTGACTCTTAAACTAAATATATTGGAAAAGACTTCTTAAAGCACTTAATGATGTCTCGAGGAGTTAAAGGGACCAGAGTCAAGTTCAAATGCTTTACGCACAAGAATGAAGATGCTGTAAGTACTACTTTGGGATTTTTTCTGTGGAGACGCGTGGTCTGGGTATAGCATTCATGAGACTCACCAAGCTTTCTTATTGTCGACAGGGTTCTTAGGATTCACTTTAGATCTTATACTTAAACGTATAGATTAAACTTAACTTAATATATGGAAGAACAATGCGGTCTTAGCAAAAGGTTCTGAACACAGACATCCACGTGTCCAAGGATAATCAGGATTGTATGGCACACGGCTGCGATATTACTTGTGGAATCTCCTCTCTGGACCTTGGATCATTTATCTTCGGATGATGGGTAATAATTAATCATCAAATTGTAAGTGCTACATACAATTTTCTATAGGACTACCTAATCTAATATCACTGTGTTGTTAATAAATGTGTGAAGTGAAGACCTACTTGTTGGACTATCATTATTTTACCACAAATATTCCTTAATGCAATAAACCTGCAGATCGGTATGTTGGGGTCTCATGTAGAAATATATCTCTGACGGCTAGGTGGAAGAAAAATTTATCTTACAATTGGGTCTTTACATATGAAATTGCCGTGAAAACCCGTTTTGTGTGGGTAAGAAGTCACATAGAAAAGTAAAACAATGACAGCCTTCTCAACGACTGCAGGGTACTATTCATCGGTAGTATTCATCTTTCGGTACAACCCAAAAGTTATCCAATTTAATATTTTCTGTATCGATTTTTTATTTAAGATAATGAACATTTAACAAATAAATTCTCGTACTGTGATGAAGTCAACATTGATGGTTTCTGATGGAATTCGGAACCCCTGTGACCCTTCCACGGAACCCTAGAGTACCGCGGACCACCACTTGGGAACCACTACCATAGACAACATTTCTGGAAAAATTAACAGATTTTATGAGAAACGCCACGAGAGCGAAAACGGGGGAACTATAAATAATTCAGTTGAAGACAGGCAAAACACAGTCGATTACCCACCCATTTAAAACATATCCCTACAAACCACTAGATAAATCGTAACGATCGTTTCGAAATTTAATTCTCATTAACATAAATTATTCATAGATGAATGTTGAATACAAAATGGCGCTTGCATTTTATGCATGCAGCTTAATACGGTTAGCACATTCCATCGGCACGGCCCATGGTATATCTGAACGTTTGAATTTTAGATTGTGAATGCAGTTATTCGTATTCTGAATTTTCTTAAAGATCTAGGGACAAGAAATGTGGAAATAGTGGGTTGAAGATGTTGGTTAAATTCTGTGTTTTTTAGGGTGCCGTATTAGTAACTACTAAGTAAAAGATAAGTTTAAAGATAAGATATGGAAAGTAGTCCTTAGTAGTAACTCCTACTACTGAGGATTCCTTTCCTTATCATTATACAGGTGAAGATAGATAATTATAGATGCAACATTAGTCAAGTTTGCAGATCGAACTCTGTTTTATTATTATTGACCTCGCGTAAGCGTAAAATATTCTTACACAATTTTAAAGGACTTGTCACAATAAAAAGAGTTACTGGTTGACTATCTAAAGTTGACTATCTATATTGACTGCCTAAGTTGACTACCTAAGTTAACTACCTGAGTTGACTATCCGAGTTGACTATCTGAGTTGACTACCTATGTTGACTACCTAAGCTGACTACCTAAGTTGACTACCTAAGTTGACTACCTAGACCTACCTGCGTAGCTATCCTTTTATAGCAGCTAAACCTTCGATGAATAATCGAGTAACTTTTGACAGTTGTGATCGGTCGAGATATTTTTACACACATCACAAATGTCACCGTACATCAATCCGATTGGGTACGCCTCTCAAATTACCTCGTTCCTTCAATTACGCAATTATGGGTTCACCGTAAACATGTAAATTATTAATGGAAAATCGATTCGAAGCTGAAAATAAAGCAAGTTTTACCTAGAAAATGTACGCTTGACGACAATATCCAGCTAGGTATTATTGTCCAGTATAAGATGACCTCGTACTATATAAATCTTCCGTACTATAACAGGTCTCAGGTATCTTTTATTATTTATCATCACTTGTATTGGAACTGACATTTTTGGGTACCCCTACCTAACTCAATTGGACTGAAATGTCCAGTTTCTTATCGCTTTTTGAGGTGAGACATTCTTGTTTCGTAGTTTTTATGTCAAAGACAACTGTCCGTAATCATATCGTACTTTCACTTATGGCGTTGTATTTAATATGGTTGAAAGTTTTTTTTTAGGGAAAAAGAGAAAAGTTTTCTCTCAGAAAAGGAATAGGGAATGAACAGCATTTTGTTAAGTCGATAACATTCTACTTGTGCATCGGTACCTAGTGTATGGAGTAAGATATTCAGGCTTTTAATTTAACACGTGTAAGAGTATCTACTCGTATAACAGAAAAATTTAAAATAAAAAAAAAACCCGACTGATTAAAAACAACTAAAAAGTCACGTCACTTTTCAAGCAGTCTGATGCAGTTCGTGGCAGTTATTTTAGTTCAATCACAGATTTTATACTGTTTTATTTTTTTTAATTTTCGAAATTTTAGTGGATTATATTTTTGGAATAGTCTCCTCGAGATCTTTATTTTGATACACCACGTGACCAGGTCAAAAAGTACGACTACACTGTTATCTAATGGCTGTCGCCATTTTGTTTTTTTTTTTTTTCAAAATTCAATTAGCCTTCGGCGGTCAAGACCAATCTAATAATACTTACCTCACTTATCTTACCTCATTTGTTCATCAAACCGTTTAGGCTACAGCGCGTGAAAAAGACATAGCCATACAAACACACACATACATACATACCACATACATGCATACTCTCGAAAACAATTACCCTCCTTTTGGGGCAGTCATACATTCATTTAAAACACAACAGTAGGTAGTTTTATGTAGTGGTAAATTATTTGTATGTTGGTTTGTAGGAGATGATAATTTATGGATCAGTCACTTAATGTGATGCATGCTTTCAGCTCAACATTTATTCATCTGGGTTGGGTTGGCTTAAAATTGTAACACACGATCAGATTTGGTCTGGCAGATCAAATCTGAGCGTGTGTTACAGCTTTTAAAGTCACAGAATTTCCTTGCGTTATCGAGTAAGGAATGAAGATATTCGCAGGAGAACCAAGGTTACCGACAACCCGAATTATCGCCAAACTTAAGCGGCAGTGGGCACATTGCTCGCAGCTTGCGACAGATGGTCGATGGGGTCGAAAAGTTCCAGAGTGGCAACCGCGTACTGAAAGACTCAGCATTGGAAGGCCTCCTACAAGGTGTACTGATGACCTGATGTGATTCGCGGGAATCCGATGGATACGATAGGCACAGGACCAGTCGTTGTGGCGACACTTGGGGAAGCCTATATTCAGTAGTGGACGTCTTTCAACTGAAATTATGGTAATGATGATCCATTTGGGTGAACATTTTTTCGCCAGATATGTTAAATCTCATGACGTGAGGCCATCAACTGAGCACAAAAATGTGCGTTGACAAAGTAAACCACTGCCTAACCCTTCAAGGTATATAGAAATGATATTATGTAATGTGTTTTTTTTTGTTTAGTGGATCTCTGTGTTACTTCAGTAATTACTTTTCCTAGATTTGAAGCTATCAGAATTCAGGAATTCCATATAAATGTGGAATAAATTCAGGAATACCAACCCGCATTGGGCCCCCGTGGTGGATTACGGCCCACATCCTCTCACAGAGAGGAGGCATGTGGCCCAGCAGTGGAGACATTAAAAGGCTGATGATGATGATGATATAAATGTGAAGCAGCTATATCTATTGATCAAAAGGGTTTCCAATGCAATATTCTACATAGGTTGAGGCACAGATAGTTTTTTTGAACTATAGTCCGCCCTAAATGATGTTTAACCCTTCGTATCCCGTGGATGCGACATCGAGCGAGACTCCTGAGAAGCTTCGTTATTTTGTCTCGCTTTGTTGAAGTCGGACTTTAAAAATATGTATGATCCAACTAAAATCCTAAAAACTCATGACAATGCAAACATCTAACTCATTATGCAGCGTCTGTCCGTTAAATCACGTAACCGAAAAGTGACAAATGTCGCGCACGAGTTCGACAATTCCACCAATTCCCCCATTTCCAACCAACTGTATCGGAAACCATCGTCAACACTAATCGTTGTCCCGAACAACATGTTAAGCTTTCGATTACAAACACTGGTCATCAAACGTTCGGCTATTTGCCAGTACGACGCACTGTGAATTGCAAATCTGTCGGTTGCGCCTGATTGCTTGACCACCTCGGTTTTCATGACAATACATGTGTTAGCCGTGTTTTTGTGGTGTTTCCAACATTTTAATGACGTCACGCCTGGCTGTTAAAATGTTTTTTTGAAAGTAAATGCTGGGAATATAGATGCAAACATGACGTACATTACCGGGGATAATGCGATATGCAAATTAGATTTTCAATTAGGTAAAGACCTACTCTCTGTAGCTCAGTTTAATAAGTCCACTCAGCGCAGTTCCACACTAAACAAACAAAATTCTAGCTTACTTATAACAACGCGCGACAAAGTTGTCTGACATTCAGTAAATTGACTCCGACAAAAAAGCTTCTTAATTTTATTTGAATGGTAGAATATTCATCCAGTTTTTATTTGCTGCATAAATAACAATGCAAATGCAATTGTTCCACATAAAAAATCGAAGAAATATATGAAATTTTCAGTAGCAAATGGATGAACCAGCAGTGTACACTGTACAGTGTAGTTCGTAACGTATTCAAAAGTCAAATAATTGCAAGAGTACTTAGCTATCAATCTAACATATATTTGCGAACAATGCATAATTGACGACACGGTTGGCACAGTGCTTGAGCGTTCGGTTGCTGCGCTGATTGTCGCGTGTTCGATTCAAGCACGGAACAAATATTTGTATGGCATACAGATATAAGCTATTGAGGAGAAACGTTTTAGTAAAAAATCTTTTTTACAAAAACAACAACAGACTTCCAAAAAAGAAAATACACTAAAAATTTTAAAATAACTTAATTTCGGAAGTTGGTGTTTGTATTTTATTTCTTCGATATTTGACACCGACTTTCGAAATTAAAGTTATTTTTAAATTTTTAGTGTATTTTCTTTTTTGGAAGTTGGTTGTTTTTTTTTGTAATTTGTTTTTTTTTTTCTCTTTTTAGTTGTACCCCAGAACTCAAAACCCCAATAACATGGAACGTGAAATTTAAACATACTCGTAATTGGAGGAAACGAAAACGTCATTTACGTACACATATTTTTCGTTTTTTTCAGTTATTCAAAAAACGCTGAACCAATTTCGCTAATCTTTCGAATTCATCAATAAAATTTATATGGGACCACCTCTGGAGTATATTCTTTCGGATAAGAATGTTGAAAATCGGTCCACAACTGACAAAGAAATCGGTGGACATACTTACATAAAATAAATTTAAAAGAAACATACATACAGTCGAACATAGAACCTACTCCTTTTTCGAAGTCAGTTAAAAATAAAGAAATAGAGAAGAACAGGTAAAATAGATGATGCAAATTACAAAAACATTTCTAAATCCAGTCACCAGAAAGTAATTGAATCCCCCATCTTATTAAATAAACACCTTTCTCCAACAAAATAAAGGTACAAACTCACTACAATGGGTGTAAGTAACATATGCGGTCCGGTAAAGTCGGGAAACTTTCCAAGAGCTCTGGGAAAGATTTGTCTTACCGTTGTTTCCCTGGAGTGGGATCCCCGCATTGTGATCGATCTAACTGGAGTTGACAGTGTGAGAAATAATCCTGGAAGTACGTATGTTTTTCGTTCTTATTCTATTTCTGTTAGGAGTATGGTTAGAAACATTTTTATATTTATTACAGTAATAGTATAGATAAAAAAATCAAAGCTCCTAACTCGGAAACGGTGCGTCGTAGGCATGCTTCTCAGAACCTACGTAACGAGATTAATACTCTGTGTAGGCCTGTAAGTACTCGTAACTAAGCTCTTCGATCAGTTCTTCCTGTGGTCATTAAATGAGAGAAAGTAAGAAATATTTATTTTTAAGTCAAGAATAGCTTTTCTTTTGGTAACAGTAAAATAAACGATTAGGTACCATACCTACTAAAAGGAATTTTTGATGCGTCACAAATTAATCGCAAGTTATGAGATGCGTTAGACTGTTAAAAATTCATTCAACCAATTATTATTGCAACTAACGCGCGTTTGAAAATTTGTCACATTAATTTTACGACAATTTTCAATCCAGAAACAGGCCCTGTGTTTAATTATTGTAAGTAGTAAAACTGTTTTATGATATAATTATACCATTTCGCTGTCCGTCCATTTGTCTGTCAGCGGGTTTGTATCTCATGAACCTTAACAGGTAGATGGTTGAAATTTTCAGTGTGTATTTCTATGGCCACAATAACAACAAATAATAAAAATCGTACGGAACTCTTCGTGTGCGACTCAAACTCGCATTTAACTAGTTTTTTTTTTTTAATTTGAATATATGTGCGTCACATCTAACATCAGGGTAAGTAACAGAAACAAAAAAAGTTTCAAAAAAATTATACACAATTTAAGCAAACATGAAATCGAAATACGAATCTGAAACCAAGACAGTCCAAAAACATTTTGACGACAAACAAGACAGTTAACATATTGCCTTAAAACAAGGATCATGTTTTGCGCCATGTAATCCAGCTTAATTTAATGCTAGAACATGCGAATTACCTTAATGCGAAATTTACAATTCCTTTCAGCGCAACGACCGATGTGAAATTTCAAACGGCATGCTAAAATGGTATTGATTGCAAATTGGAACGAAATGTTCTATATTTGACAGTTCATGAGATGTTTTCTACCATGTTCGTTTTACATTTGTGGCCACATGTACGACGCCTCATACGAACTAAAAACACGAATCCTGCATGCTGAGGTTTGCGGGACTTTCCACCCTGTTCCGCATGCCTCCATACATTAATTAGCATTCTTTTGCCCTTATCCTTTATTTGGGGTCAGTGTAACATGACTCTTCTTCCATTATTCTCTGAAAGTCGTCATCTCAGTATCTACCGCATTTCTAGACATATAATTGTTTGTGTTTGAACTAATTTTGCTTGAAACCCCATTTGATGTAGTGGTGAAACGGGTGATTTTGTAAAACTAATAGTGAAAATACTTGAAAGTTTGGTTCGCGCGAGACTACGTGCAGTGTGGCATTCTTCACCGGCGCCTCTTGGGGTCAAGAACTGGTACTACCTACTGAACAAACATAACACTTCTCATTTAACTCTGACATACACACATATAGCCAGTTGGTTCTCGGACGGAAGACTTCAGAAACCTTGGGTAAGTCTTGTAAAACATTTGTAGATTATTCTTCGATTAGCTCTGCGTATCGCAGCAAGTATGCGACCCGTTGGAGGCCGGGGGGTCCGGCAGGCACGCTTCCACAACTCTTGTCTCCTCAAGTCGGAGCCTTTGCCCTGGCTTGGTTGTAAACATTTTTGGTTTAAGGACTAAGCAGTGGTGGTCCAGTGGTAACGGCCCTGATTTGAAAGACGTATCTTGTGGCGTAGACATGTAGGACGAGTTGATGAATTACCCCATGATTTGCTACCCTAAAAAAAGGCAGGGGCTTCAGTTTGTGTGATTTAATTCATCACCACAGCTCTCAAAATGGTGAAGGAAAACATCGTGAGGAAACTGGCGTGTCCTAGAATCAAAAATTCGAAGACATGTCACACATGTCTTCCAATTTTTGGGTTGCGCACACAGCACTAACCTGCGTGATGGAGTACGGCCCATTCCTTCTGCTAGAGAGAAGGCCTGCACGACGAGGAACTAACGTTCCTAGGGCTGAGTCCCAGCACTAGGAACGTTAAAAGGCTAGTTATTATTACTAGGCAAGATGGGCAGACAACATTGCTACCGTCGAGGGGAAAAACTAGACAAGGTAGACCCAGGAGTGTGGAAATTGGTAAAAGTGTAACAATGATAGTTTCATCGTTCTGAGAGCAGTGATGGTGAAATAATTAACACAAAGTAAAGTGTCTACCTGGGTTCGAACCACGACTTACAACACGCGTTACCACTGGGCCACCACTGCTCTTTGCGACTGTCTTTTTCCCACCACCTCACCTAATTTTCATAAATATTCGTTATCGTAAAACCTATAACGTATTTTGCTTGTAAGTAAGTAAAGATTTTATTTGGTTGTTTTATTTTTATTTAATATAATTTAATATAAAAATAAAACGTTTTATTTTTTAAGTTTTGTGTTCATCTCAGCAAACCCTTTAATTTGATACCCATATCATGGAAATGCATAAAAAGAACCGGCCAAGAGCGAGTCGCACTCGCGCGCAAAGGTTGCCGAACAAATCATATTATTTTCAGGTTTTTTTTTTAAACTGCCTGCACCTTATAGGTTTTCTTGTAATATTTAAGTAAAGAACAAAAACTTTCTGTATTTTTTTCAAAATTTTAGGCCCTGTGGTTTCAGAGATATGGCGGGGGAATGGTCATTTTCATCTATTTTCTTAAATATCTTCAAAATAATATATTTTAAAATTATCAAAAAAAATATATACTATACCCAGTGCCTTTTCATTTGTTAGGTCGCACGTCACACTTTGAAAAACTTTGATTTCAAACTTTCCGATTTGCACCCCAAAAGTGACCCCCATATTCCAAATTAATGTATTTAGGGTACACGTCCGTATTCGGGTCACAGATATTCATGTGTACCAAATTTCAACTCTATCGGTCCAGCAAATTCGGAGCAAATTGGCTGTGACAGACGGACGGACAGACAGACAGATAGTCAGACAGACAGACACACGAGTGATCCTAAGGGTTCCTTTTGATTTAGAATGACATCACTTAGTTAACCATGCATTGTCATTGATCCTTGATAAGTGTGCGAAGTTTAAATTCAATCCGACGTTTTGAAATGGATGAAAATCAGGTTCAAAGATTCCGTTACATAGATACATACTAAAAAAAGCGTGTTTATAAATAGTTCTTGGTAACCCAATACGGTTTTAGACCAGATTTTTTTCACAGCTACCCACACAAAAATCACTTCCCACTCAGTTATGATTCAATGTATTAACTGTCAGATCTATTTGCGGCCTACCGGCTGTTAGGATCAAACGCATGGAATATTCCAGAAAATTGTGTGCGTACATTCAAAGTACATACTAATTCTATCAATCCCACACATTTTGTTAATCAGAAAATAATTAATGTCTGGCGGCACTGGGTTCTTACACTATAATCTCAAGTTATCTTTGAGGAGTGGCTGGAGAGGCGCCACGTTCTGCGGCCAAAAGGTTTATTCCAACACCTGGCTGAGGAAGCACGTCGGAATGCGCACTACAAACGCCTTAAAGTTGACGTTGCGACGCGACTCTAACAGCTGAACTCTCGCCGTCTAGTTCAGCTTTCGGCGCACATACTCCACGATGTCCTCTGCCTCAGTGGTGTAGTGGAGGCGGAGGAGATGTACACCTAAGTGTTCGGTTTCGCTGCCCGCAGCTTAACGTTGAGCTCCGCAGGAGCCTGCCCGCATGCTTCGCAGTTCTTACTCCTTGGCTGCCGGCGCTTCCTCAGTTGCACCGTCAGGAAGCCGTCATCGACAAAAGGCTCATTATGTCAACGTGGTCGAAAGTGACGAGGGGAGCTTGCTCAAGTCCTTTGCCACAAACGTCGGCAAGTCGTCAGGGCCTTTAGGTGCGTGATGACATCCTGGATGCTTTTCATCGTCCCGTCACGCCGGTGGGACACCATCTTGTCACTCATATTGAGTAACTTGTACAATCAAAGCTTGGAAGCTGCGATGTCGTCCTCACTGAAGTTCGTGGCGCAGATCTGTCCATCACGTCCAACGTCTGCTGCAGGAACTCCAGCAGTTCGTTTAGTTCGGATTACGACCGTGCAGACTTGTCGTGCGCGCGCTCTACCATCTAACAGCCAACTCTACCACCACGCGCGCTCATTTGTCAAATGAAATAGCGCGCACTGCCCCGGCTTTCTGTTACACACTTCCGTCCCATTTCACGAAATCGCTCCCACAAATTACAGGAAAGCGAGAGGAAAGATGTTACCTACACATCAAAAAGAACTATGTGATTAATTTAAACACATTTTTTTATAAATATTGGTGAATTTCACTTTGTCTAGAGCCGTAGTCGATAGTAGTTTATACAAAATAACGGCACTGTTTTCCAATTTAAATGGAAACTTTGACTCCATAATTGAAACTTGCTCGGTTGCAAGAAGCTTCGTTCATCAGTTTCTTATTATTGAATCTGTAGTTCGGTGTCGTCAGCTGTTGCATATTAATAAGAACAGCTTCAAGTTACCTAGACTGTGATAGTTGGAGTAAAACAGTATTCTCCTTTGAATCCTAAGCGCTATTAAGCTGTTACATCGGGTGGAGCACCAATTTTAAGCTGATTTGGTGGTGTATTTGACAAATGTATAACTAAGCTCAAAGATTTTAAGTTTTTGTGATGATGATACTTTGAACTGGTAGATACATTAAAGGCTATGCTGGTAAGATATCCCATAAAAAAAAATAGCATCCTGATTTTCAATGGCTAACTTGGTTAACAGAAGTGTAAACAGAAGTATTATAAACATATAAACAAGTCGTAAACAGAAGTATTGTTTTGCATCCGTTTTAATGTTTGTATTGAACTTATTTACTTTTAAAAAAACTATCTGCCTAGCCTTTTCTATGTTGAAATCAGTTTCCAGTCTAATCAGATGCATCTGAGTTCCAATATTTTATACGTGAAGGAACTTGTTTACTTTTTCGAATAAAATCAAATATTCGCAAACATAATATGTTCAATATTTTTGGGTGCAACACTCGGTACGGTCGAAGCCATAAAAATCGGCCAGGCACAAGCGCGGTACATTTGATTTTTAGATTTTTCCCGAAACACGAAATAGGATTGAATCAGAACATTCACATATGACTTTTATTCAATTCCACTGTAGCCTACAGAATAAAAAGTGAAATTAAACTCCTGTTGAAAAATATAGCTAAACTTTAAATTCCCAAATGTACATCATTTTTTTTTTTAATATTTAGCGTTGGAAGGCCTCCCACAAGGCGGATCGGTGATGATCTGGTGAGTGTCGTGGGAATCCAATGGATGCGAGACGCACACGACCGGTCATTGTGGTGACACTTGAGGGGGGCCTATATCCAGCAGTGGAGATCTTTCCGTATACTAGGTTAATATTGTGTTTGTATTGAACGAAACTGTAAGTAGAAGATACGAGTATGTACACATTTTTTTAATGAAAATTTGATAAAAATGTGTAGTTAATTTTGCTACAATTTAACATTTACTGATTGTATACAGTTAACATACTTATTTTTGAGATTTAGTGTTGCTACATGAATTTGAAAGTTAAGAACGTTTCTTTGTTATTGCTCGTGACTGTACTTATTAGTATAATTCCAGATTACTTTATAGCTTAATTACTCGCGGTAGTCAGTTTCAGAAGGATCGTATCAAAAATCTTTCTCTTTTTAATTGAACTATCGTGTTGTGTCTAAAATATTCTAAGCATGCTATAGCATGTCTACGAATTTTGGGCGAAACAAATTTGGTGAGGCCGGTGTTGTACTTATCGTCCTCGTTGCAAATAACAAATCGTTTACATTCCAGCCGTCGTACAAGTGCTAAGAACCCAGCTATCGCTCGGAGCGCCATTAAGTCACTCATTTCCGTCACTTGTCTCGGCAAAAGATAAGTGGCCGACACTGTTTCCTCAATCCCAAACCCGCTACAAAATAATTCAGTACTCAAGTTGGTTACCGGAACACAGTGTTTCGGTGTATATAGATGGAAAGCGAATAGAAGCAGCTGTGTTCGTGTTTGCAGTCTACACTGCGATCGCGGTCGGCGATAGTTTGCACTTGATGCATATTAATGTATCGTCCCACAGTACTGTTCATACAGTTTGTATTATATCGAGAATAGGATCGGCTTTGTTCCGATGATATCGCATAATATTATTTTGATTGAATTTCAATATTCAACGGTTATGGGTGTTTGACTATTCAACGTTGAAAAATTCAAATGTTGGTTTTAAATTTAGCAAATTGTCGTTTGTATTTTTGAAATGCGGTCTACAATTTTCTATGCTTATCTTATCTTATCTTTCTATTCAAAGTCTATTCAATAAAATTGCAGACAATTTGAATTAAAACAAAGATAAACTCAATAGAAACTTTTTTACAAAAAAATAAGGTTTACTGTCTTCGTTTTTTGACACCGACTGCCAAAATTAAAGTTATTTTCCTCTTTTTTGGAAGTCGGTTCTATTTTTTTGTAAAAAAGTTTTTTATTTTTCACTTTTTTTGTGGTTCCCCATTAATCTGTTTTAACAATTCATAGACATACGATCGCAGCAAATGCGGTTGATTTGCTGTCAATTTTTGAAGAGTTACTTGTTTGTCTCCGAAACCAATTATCAGATCTATATGAAATTTAAATGAGATCATTTCGGAACAAACCCCTTTTGAACAAAAAAAGAATTTTGCAAATCCGTCTGTAAATGACGGAGTTATACCCGAACATACATAAAAAAAAGAATACAAACATCCGAATTGATAATCTCCTTCTTTTTGAAGTCAGTTAAAAATAACAAGCAGCACTATTGCAAAATTTATTGAAATAATAATCCAGACGAGGCTGGATATTAAATGAAGCAGTTTATCCTCTGCCAACATCACCAAAGAGATTCGCTAAAGACGTAAGAGCAAACGAAAGAGACAGAAAACGAGTCTCATAAATATTTTATAAAGAGTATGGCAGCTGAAATACATAAGTGGGAACTTATTGTACTAAGAATTATAAAAATGTGTTTGCTAACCTAGCAAATTAAAAATGATCAGAAAAATGTGCAATAAAGATCTGTTGTTTATAGGGATCGTAACAGAAGGCGTTTTGTAGTTTTTGATTAGGAAAAAGGCGTGAATTTATGTATGTATTATAATTATGTATTTACTAGAGGAGCTCGTGGCTAAAGTAATAACAGACGCACGGGTCGATCCATCAGATTAAGCTACGCTTGCCGGGGTGGGCCCATGGATGGGTGACCATCTTTACATACCGAGACTCCTCTGTGCCTCGGAAAACACGTTAAGCCGTTGGTCGCGGCTGTCAATCGTGGATCTTTGACAGTCGTTACGGGTCGTCAGAAGCCCGAAAGTCTGAAAACCAAGTCTTACCAAGGGGTATCGTATTACCCAGTAACTGGGTTGTGGAGGTCTGATAGGCAGTCGCTCCATATAAAATACTGATATTCAGCTGCATCTGGTTAGAATGGAAGCCGACCCCAAGATAGTTGGGAAAAGGTGTGGGCAGATTCATATGTATTTACTAACTTCAGCCAGTGGTTTCGCTCGCGTGGAAATACTTCTTCCCTACGTATTATTACAGCGCGTGTGTTATTCCAGACTATAATCTATTTCTGTGCCAAATTTCATCCAGATCCGTTCAGCCGTTCTGGCGTGATTTAGTAACAAAGATCCATCCACCCATTCAAACTTTCGCATTTATAAGGTATAATCTAATACAGGCTGTAACGGAAAGGTGTGGTCATAATTTAAGAACTGCATCTGCCTATCGACATGAACAACTTAAGTACTTCAAGAAAATCCGAGGAATTTCTAAAAAAATTTTTTTACCTCCCATACCAATATTGATCAGCTGGTGATAACTTTGTATGGAAAGTCCCATTTTTTTTTTGGGAATTTCTTTTTTTTTCTTAGAGAAAGTTGTTCATTTCCAAGGGCAGAATCGGCTCTTAAAATATGACCACACCTTTCCGTTACACCCTGTATATATGCACAATCTGGCTGTAAGTATGCAAAAAAATAAACGAAAAAATAAAAAAATAAAAAACTTATTTATGAACATGAAATTCATAGTTTTCAAGTTCTTATTCCATTTCTGTATCTTAATGCTTCCAATGACATTATTTAAAAAAAAAAACTTTCCAAAAAGTCTTCTGCAAACAGCCCGGGAATAGTCAATTTGATTGTCTTCTGATAGTAAGCACAGTCTAGTGAACAAACTTATCTAAGTTTGGTAATACGAAACTAACTTATTGTTTGATGAATACAATTGAACAAGTCTCCAAACTTAGTTCAATATTAGCTTTCAGCGCGTGGTTTAAAAGTAATGAAAAGAACTCTGAAGTAATGCAGCAGGATTAACATTTTAAACACTTAGGCTCTCGTGACAAAGATTTTCTATAGGTAGATATGGTTCTAATCCGTAGATTTTTTTTGTGAAAATGCGTCATTACATTATAAAGTCACGCCTCTCTGCTTGGGAGCCTTTTTACCCAACTGCGCGACGCAAGAGAGGGTAATGTATTTATCAGCCTATACAGGGTGTAACGAAAAGGTGTGGTCATATTTTAAGAACTGCATCTGCCCATCGATATTAACATCTTTCTTCAAGAAAACCTGAGAAAATTCTCAATTTTTTTTTACCTTCCGAGCAAATATTGATCAGCTGATGATAACTTTGTACGGAAAGTCCATTTTTTTTTGGGAATTTTCTATTTTTTCTTAGAGAAAGTTATTCATTTCCATGGGCAGAACCGGTTGTTAAAATATGACCACACTTTTCCGTTACACCCTGTTATGTATGTATGTTTGTTCCTATGTGCGCTTTACAGACCAAACAGGCCGATTTTGATAATCTTGCGAGTGCTACTAAAGACATGACAGTATTTAACATACAATATGGCGACAACCAGACGCCATATTGTGAAAAAAAAAAGAAAGTCGACGAGCTATATTAAGTGGGGTTCAAGGCTATAAGGAAGATTCAAAAAATATAACTGATTAAAATGTAGAAAATGAAAAAAAAATAATATTTTCAAAAACTAAATAGTTCCAAACAAGTCACTTTTTAAACAGTCTGATGCACTTGGTGGCATTAAATCAGTAATTGAACTAAAATAAATGTCATCATCTGCATAAGACTGTTTGAAAAGTAACTTCTTTGGAACTTTTTAGTGCTTTTTACAGTTAATTTTTTTTGAAAAAATTAAATTTTTGTGTTAAATTCTCGTATATTTTTTCTCTATTACCATTTTTTTAAGTAGAATGTAATCTCGCTTGTGATCCTAGTATTCTCATTTAATTTCTATCAGTAAATTTAAAGTGTACTTGAATCAGAACATTCATCAAGTCATAAATTATGCCAAAATGCTCGCTTCGAAATCATGATATGACAAACACACCAGTTGGGAATATGCCGTTCATGTTATTCCATAACCGTATAATCACAGCATTAATTATGCAAAACAGAACTAGTTTACTATTTCATGAAGTAACTGATCTCCAGACACGTCATGTTACAGGGAATTGGAGGCAGAATTGAAGTGTTGTTCACAGTTCGTTAATATACTAGGTATCTTGAACATTGAAGCGTAATGAAATTTTAACATGTGTAGATTTATCTTAGAACAGATGCTACGCCACAATCAACGGAGGATCTAGTTTAGCATTGAGAACCAACCTACTCTTGTTCAAAATGTTGCCAAATTCAGGCAGACCCTTAAAATTCAGATATCAATAAAATATTTTCATCAGGTGCAGACATCCGGTTTGTGTTGTATTTTTAACACGATTCTTTTATTAGTTTCATCTGTGACTATGTAAAAATATCTTTGAAGTTAAATTTGATCCACTTCCTGGTTTTACTTTGAGCTGAAATTTTGCATACATGATGTTTAGTATGTAACGTAAGGTTAGCTCAGTGACGTCATTCTAAATCCAATATGGCGGACTTCCAAAGATGTCAGACTAGTTATTTTTAATGCATTTTATCGAATAAAAGAATATCGTGTGATGAGAAAAATACGAAAAAGTGTGACTTTTTGTTTTTTTTAAGCTATAATATTTAATTAAGATTCTTTTTTCGAGTAGAGGACTCATTTGTAATCTTACACACCTGGTTAGCAAATATTTTTTTACTAATAAATATTTTACCTGCTGAATCCAAATCCCAACCAAATAATTCAAACCAATAAAGAAATCTCTTCAACAATAAACTCAAAGCAAACAATTTTCACCGTAACAGTACAACGAGTCTTACAAAAGAATACACTTAGCGTCGCGCGTCGTCTATGCGTTACGGGGATACGTATTTGCGTCTTAAACTGGGGACAAACGATGCAACTGGGAAATCTGTAGTACTGAGAACGAAATAGAAACTGACTTTGGTATCGTGAACGCAGGAGATTTGTAAAGCAAGTTTGCCATCAACGCCAGATAAACGGTGTTTGCCTTACTAACTGAATTTTGGATCCTGGCAGCAAGTTTTCAGTAGAACGATTGGAACCACAATACTGTTTTAAAGTTGGAGAGAGAGTGTGAAGTTTCTTGCTTCATTAATTTGGTGATAGTTGTCTAGAAATTTCGTGAAGAAAGTCTTGTGTATGGATGTGGATGGCTATAAGAGTAGGGGAAGGCCAAAGAAACGATGGTTGGACTGTGTGAAGGAGGATATGAATAAAAAGGGTGTGACTACAGAGATGATGTCTAAAAGAGGAGTATGGAAGAAAAAGACATGTTGCGCCGACCACAAATAAATTGGGATAAGGGCAGGAAAATGATGATGATGAGTTGTCTAGAAATGAAGAAGTAGTCATTCATGATGCAACCTTTTGACATTTTAATACATTAATTAATATAAGGCGTTGTAATGTTGAAAAATAATACCCGATAGTTTTTAATATAACAATAGGGTTTTAAATCTAATTAGTTCGTCAGTTAGATTACCAAAAAATATTGGACACGCATTTTTTCTTTTGTCAGTTTAACAAAAAATGAAGACGTCACACTTAAGTTATAATTGTACCACTTTTTACTGAAAAGTGACTTAAAAAGCCACCACTCCTGAAGTTGCGTTGTATTTTTGTAATTTTGAATTCATTTTTTATAGCTAAAAAGCGTGTCCAATATTTTTTGATAATCCAAATTATGGACTAAGTAGATTTTTTTTCACCCTGCAGCCCTGTCGTCATCCCTATTGTTCTATAGCTGTACCAACCAAACTCAACAAACTGCCTATCATAATAATTAGTTAGGGTCTAATATCCTTAGTTAATATTACCCAACTAGAACTCAAGTGTTAAAGGTTCACACTTGAGACCACAGACCTATATTTATCCAAAAAAACTATCGTCGTTAAAATGTTTTGCATGTCGTGTCGTAACGACACGACTTCCACTAGTTGTATTTTCAAACACGCCGCCAACTGCGATACTTTTAACTGTGACAATATTTTCGCCTTTTCGCTTGTTGTCGGCTGGGTTAACGGTTTTAATTTAATGAAAGTCACGTCATATAGCCCAGCTACGTGATGTGTGAAATTCCGAATGATACTAGTAAGGCTTAATTTCTAAGTTAAGGGGCCTTTTACAGTCCACTATGACATTTTTTCGATTGGCGGCGCTAGTGGACTGTAAGAGGCCTCTTAAGGTTATTATAACAAATTCAATCAAGATCAATCTCTTTATTAAAACGTAAACATTCATTGCTGTTGAGAATGCCTATTAAAAAAATATAATAGAAAATTCATATGCCATAACAGTTTTGAATTTTTATGAAACACAATTAAATTGAAATAATGATGTACTTTTAAGTACCATTAAATTGAATAATTATAAAAAAATTATCAGCATAAAATTGGTTTAACTAATTCCACATTTTCATTTTTACAATATTGTTCAGTAGATAATATGGTTAAATGTCACTAAATATATTTTAATATTTACTAGTTAAATGCCACTTACTGTGGCAAAACACACAGACACTCATACTTATATTTTTTGTTACACCTAAATTGTACTTGTATAACAAGATTTTTGATTCGATTTGATACTTTTTCTAATTTTGTATAAGTCTTACAGTCTGAGCTGAAAACTTGAGACAGACAAACAACAAAAACTTGAACTCAGTTTGAACTTCAGCATCAAAACACTTAAGAATTTTCCAAAGGATGAGTGATAACGTTTTTGCAGACAAGTGTCAGCTCAAAACTTTATCTCTATCTTAACTTTCATATCACAAGATTGATGCGTCCCTCACACACAGAGACGAAAGAATAACTGGATGTATTCTTTTGTGATTGATCAATCGAACCGAGTCTGTCCACTGCGAGGGATCAGTTTCATCAATCATCTGTCACCCATCTACTGACCAGTCTTCGAATGACAGTTCGGCAGTTTTTCCATATGTGAAAGATTGCTTGGTGTATGGTAACTGTGTTTGTTTTTTGAGATATGAAATGAACATTGGCTAGAACTTTATATAGTTTGATTTGCAAAATATTGTATGATTAAATGTAAGTTAGAACATTTTATTGACATAATTATAAATAGCAGACAGCAGTCGCTCCATGTAAAATACTGGTATTCAGCTGCATGCGGTTAGACTGGAAGCCGACCCCAAGATAGTTGGGAAAAGGCTAGACAGATGAATTATAAAAATAAAAGAAAAACAACTTAAAAGTTCCAAACAAGTCACTTTTCAAGCAGTCTGATGCTGTTGGTGGCAGTTATTTTAGTTCAATGATTGATTTCATGCCAACAACTGCATTATTTTTTAATCATTTTTCAACAATTTATAAGTCCAATTTAATTCTAAATATTTTTCGTTTTGCAGCAAATCAAAAACGTTAACTTCAATTATATTTTTTATTGCACCATCAATCTTTGTAGAAACTAGAATGGAGAGAGTTCTATTCCTCAAGCGAGATTCACTATAGTGCCACAAAGGAACAAACACACAGACATATACACATACATACATACGTACTTACATACGTACATAGGCTGATAAACACATTACCCTCCCTTGCGTACTCGGGTCTGCGGACGGCGAGCAGTGGGTAGCTCGCCGTCCAATTAGCACCAGGCCCGTGAGTCAACGGCACGTAGTGTCCTACACACGCCTCAAAGAGATGAGTGTCAGCCACCCGATGGGGCCCATCGTGGCCGGTGCCTGCATGCCTAAGGGTAGCGGATAAATTCTGAAAATGAGTTACCGCAGCCCTGGGCACTCGGGTAGGGAAGGAACAGGGGGGGGTTTTAGTCAGTAAGAGTCTGACACGGCCTCCCGCTCCACCCAGAGCGGGAGAAGTCATTGGATGATTACCACCCCTTAAAAAAAAAACCCTCCCTTGCGTCACTCAGTCGGGTATAGTAACCATTAACCATGTGATTAGTTTTTTTTCCATGTTATTAGTTTAAACACTGATTAGCACGTTCTTAATTTAAAATTATCTACCCGGAACAAGAACAAACGTGGGAAGTAAAGTACTGACTAATCATTCGAAGGAGGTTTTGTCCATAGACGGCTGATGTGATGGATGAGATGTTGTTACCTTGAATTCAGAATTCGCAAATCTGTTTTTAGGGTTCCGTACCCGAAGGATCCCAATAGAGCCCTATTGTTGCCACTCACGTGTCCGTCTGTCTGTCTGTCCATCTGTCGTCTGTCACATTTTGTTAAGAAGAATTTCTTAGCTTTCCAAATAACATTATTTTTTGTACGGAACCCCAAGTGTGCAAAATCCGACACGCACTTGACCACTTTTTAAACTAAGCACCTATTATGGTTAGAGAGTTTTATATATATATATACATATTTATTTTTTATTATGTGTGGGTTTACTCTTGACTCTAGTCTAGGTCAGAGGTGACAGAGACAAAGTCGACGATATAAATAAGGCTCATATTGTTGAAAAGCGTACAATATTACCAAATTTTGTATACTGACATAGACAATACAACGAATATCATACGCCTAACAGTTGATTGGATTACTGCGGGTTACCAATATCCATAGGTGGAGCCACCTGTCAGTTTTTTTGCCGTATATCTGTCTGTAACGTTACGTCTATCAAAGGTCGAATGACTGGCGGCTTAGCTTGTTATCCGGAGCCAGAGCAGCTTAGCCTAGCAGGTCAATGGACAGGCTTTCAACTACAGCGAGCTCGTCTAAATCCTACTATGCCTTTGATATATTTCACGTATGATTGTCAGAGGGATAGTTTTAGAAGATGTTTGTTTGGCTATCACGCATAAATAGCTCAACGGATTTGAGTGACAGTTGGCTCACGTGTAGACGATATCCTGGATTAAAATTTAGGATATTTTTATTCAGTTCCACGAAGGAGTTTTCTTAGATACCGAGTAAACGCAGAAACACGGTCCTGCGTTTATTGATAGTTGGTATTTGATATGGTAGGCGATATTAAACTTAACATAACCATCAATATATTATTAACTTCCAAGTATGTGTTTATGATGGACAAGCTGTCTTCCAATAACGAGGAATTTCAGTGAACCGTCTAATACCTGGAACGTTTTAAGTCGGTTTATATAGGGTGACTGGTAATGTGACCGGTACTTGAACACGTGATTGTACTCATGATAACAAACCACTTTTTCAAAGAAAGATTTTTTATACTCATTCACTTTTATCAGCTGCTAACCGCATGATGCCGTTCTTTCTTTGGAGAAGTTGTTTGTTATCATGAGTACAATCACGTGTTTAAGTTTTGGTCGCTAATAACCAGCCTCCCTATATATGAATCGTTTCTGACTAAATAGTACTGGTTATTATAACAGTTGATAACGTTTTACTAGGAAAGGGCTTCGGGAATAGCACTCTCTACATTCATGTTAGTTTCTACAAAGATTGATGGTGCAATAAAATAATAATGGATGTTAACGTTTTTGTTTTTCTGCAAAACGAAAAATATTTAGAATTAAATTGGGCATAATTTTTTAACAATTTTAACAGTTTTCTATATTATAATATATTAAAACAGTTTTTTGAAAATTGGTAATTTAATTTAATATCTATAAAAATATTTTTATCCATCAAAACTTTTTTGTTTTCATGGCTACTTTGGATATTCATGATCTTGAAAAGTAAACAGGGAAAATCTATCCTTGTTTATTTTAAACTTGTACTTGTAAATCGAGCTTTCATATATGCTTGTACTCTATAAGATCGCCATTGTACCCATATATTTAAGTTCGTGTCATAAAGTTGTGTAACTTTTTTGGTGTAGCAACATTAAATTCTAAATCTATTCTTTGCAATTTCTCTCTCAAATGTTTACTACAATAACTTCATAGATAGTATAAAAATAACATAACTATTGAAATCTATTACCAGTTATACAACACAGTAAGCAAACCTCAGCGAAAGGAAGCTGGAAACAGAATCAACACTGAGTGCAACCGACTGGAAACTGAGCCAAAACTCAAGTGGCTTTGAGGCGGATGCGTTTAATGTTAGCTGAACATCAAACCTACGCGGTTTCATTGTTGCCTGGTACTTGGTTAACATTTTGTGTGTCTGTGTAAGAAATATGGGCTTTTTATGTCTGTTACGGCAGACAAAGGAATTATTACCATTATGGGTGTAATCAAACGGAATTTCACAATGAAAAGGAATGGAATAAAAATCTGGCGTGCTTGGAATTCGAAAAACTACTCAAGTTTGTGTTTTCGCATTAGGTTTGTTTTTTATTCAGTCAATTCAAGATCACTTTAGTATGGGCTTTTAATTTTCAAGGTTTTGAACTGAACTACACCCTATACCTAACGCGCTTGTAAAAACATCCATATACTGAAAATTAGAACTTACAAAACGTCTCTGACATGACATTTATTTGACTGTAGGTACTAAATACGAAATAAAAAACGTAAAGCATTTTTATTTCACTTGTTTGAAACCGTGGTCATACATGAAACAGCTAACAACCTATAGTATAGTTGATCTATATCACCAAGATGGATTGGTCTTGAATGTGTGTCCAGGTTCACATACACCATATACTCCGACGTACACTGTTTTTTCATATATTATTCACTAGCGACCCGCCCCAGCTTCGCTCGGGTACAAATTATACATATAAACCTTCCTCTTCAATCACTCTATCTATTAAAAAAAACCGCATCAAAATCCGTTGCGTAGTTTTAAAGATTTAAGCATACATAGGGACATAGGGACAGAGAAAGCGACTTTGTTTTATACTATGTAGTGATGATATGGCATAGAAAATAGCTTAAGCACACAGAAAAAATGTGCAAGTGAATTTACACATACATTCAGGACCAATCCACCTTCGTGAAAAAAATATTTATGCAAGTACCTATTTCACCCCAGCTCCCTGTTCAAAAGGGATCACACAGAGCAATACACAAACGGACACACAATACAAGACACTAAATCAAAGCTCAGTTCCGTTCAACCTGCATTGACATTGTGCCGGAACAAGTGAATATTAATGCGGCCTTCTCTAATGAGAGCTGGATTGACGTGGAAACTTGCTGCGATAAACATCTAGCGCAGAACGATGATTAATTTTGTGTGTGATGGGAATTGGACGACATTGTGTTTTGATTAGAATCGATGATTGATGAACGGTAAACACTGATATTATTAAAATTTTTTGAATAGACTTTCTATAGGTACCATGACAACGGTCTTAGAGATGCTAGTTGAATTCTTTAGTTTAAGTACCTAGTGTTACGAGCTGGGTATGGTATAAATTATTTTACACCGATTAATTAACCAAATATCTTTTATTAACTCAACAACTTATTTACAAAAACACTAATTCACTAATAATCACTATTCTCTTCGTAATCGCTTGTATTCGCATCCGCTCCCATGCACAGTCGAAAACAAACTGACTCACTCGCCGCCCGTCCGGCCTATTTATACAGTCATAGAAATTTCCAGAACATTATCAAACTATCCTATAGTGGAATATTTTAGAAACATCTATGAACTTCTACACAGTACCACAATGGAATGTTCTCGAACATAGTGGAAACTTCTGGAAACTTCGACCATATTCTCGAATGTTCCAGTGTAATACGGTCGACGTAACAATAGGAAACTTTATTTTTCTTTCGGAGTAAACCTTCAAAACGCCAGGGAGTGTGGGTTTTTTACCTAACTAAAACCACACCGGTGATCAACATTAGCACGTGGAAGGGGTCTCGTGACCTGTTAAAAGGCCACCCCGTAACCACCTCTGTGCAAACCCTGTAAGGGAACATCCCTGGGGAGACTGTGAAAGACTCGCTGTGTACGGCAGCACGTGATCATTATGCCACCGTCTTTCCTGGGATCATTCGGTGGGCAGACAGATTACCCACTCAAAACGCCCGCGACCCGAGAGTCCCGCCTGCCTTAAAGGAACCTAGTATTTTTCATCAGCATCATCTTCATTAATTCATTTTTAGGGTTCCGTACCCCAAGGGTTACCAACGGGACTCTATTACTAAGACTCCGCTGTCCGTCTGTCTGTCAACGGGCTGTATCTCACGATCCGTAATAGCTACACAGTTGAAATTTTCACAGAATGTGGGAATTAATTTTAAATTTATTTTTATTATTTGTTGATATAGCGGCTATAGAAATACACGCTGTGTGAAATTTTCAACTGTCTAACTATTATGGATACGGAACCCTTCGTGTGCTAGTCTGACTCGAACTTGCCCGGATTTTTTGTATTCATGTTCTTGTTGGGGTCAGCGCAACACGTTTGCTTCTTCCATTCTCCCCTGTCTCGCTATGATTGACTTTCTTTAAATCATTCCTCACATTGACTGGTGGGTAATACTGTCCGATTGTTTTTGTCAGGCTGATGTAGGTATACAAAGTGATTTTTTTCATTAGTGTGGCCTTCTTTAATTGCAGCAGAATTGACGCGGAAACATCATGATTACTTCTGTGTGCGGTATTGAGATGGAGATAAGAGTTTGACGCGATTATGTTTTGATTAAAATTGGTCGAATAAAGGCTAAGAATATGTAGGTATAGAAATTCTATTTCACGAAGGTGGGTTGGTCTTGGATGTGTGTGTAGATTTACGTGCATATTATTTCTGTGTGCTTAAGCTATTTTGTATGATATCGAGCTTCGAACTGGCAGGAGACGTCGTTACTAATATTATTCGTGGACACACAATGTGCGCTGAGCATCAGTTTCAGCTACCATAGCAATAGCAAGAAATATACACAGGCCAATTTCTGTAAACCATGATATTCACAGACACACTCTGTTTGTATGGAGAGATTGGACAATGCCGTCTCTAGCAGTGGACGAGACATCTCAGAAGTATGTGAACTATTCCACCCGCTCTCACTTCGTACGAGCAAAGCTGAGCGTGAGCAACTCAGCTTAGTTTAGATCAGCATAGCATTTTTTCCATGAGGATATCTATTGAAAGCTTGAAATAAATCTGTTTATCAGTTTTTGAAATTAGCAATAACTTGCTTACTATACGTTTAACCAACCCGCGTTGGGCCCGTGTGGTGAATTATGGCCCACACCCTCTCACAGAGAGGAGGTCTGTGTTCCAGCAGTGGGAAAATTATGGACTGATTATGATTAAACTTTTATTCTACTCATGTAGTAAAGATAACTTTAAAATATTGATAAAATAAAATAAAACTTTGCAGTCAATATTTCTGCCTACAACTATCTCACTACATGAACAAAAATATAATCACCAAATTGCCAATACGAATTGGAATTGTCACTTACTAAAACAGAACCACATCACACAATATACCGAATCATTACACAAGTACAACGGATTGGTGTAAATGTAACAACAAAGGTGCCTATAGAGGAACCATTGTAAACACTAATACCACAGAATAGGTAGCTATGCAGAAGGTTGGTTTCATACAACGAGCGAAAATGGACGCACACGTACCTATAGCGAGTGCAAGCGGACTTGGGACTGGCATTTGCTTGAAATAGTAGGAGATTGTCATACATATCGCGTCTATGGCCTAGTCCAGGGTGAACGAGCGATGACTAAAACGGGTGCGGGAGCGGTGGCGGGCGCGATTTGGTGGCAACAATGCATCGCGAGTTGTTGTAGCGGGCAGTAAACCCTAGATATGCTCCCACAGGGTAAAACGATAGATGATCGCTAGCTAGCTAGGCCGTTCCTTCACATTCCGCTAGACATCTGCCATTGTCACTTTGTATTCAGACGCAAACGGTGGTTTAACATGTTTGATACCCCGCACTCACTTAAGCTCCTCACCCTGTCCGAGGCCTGTGTGTGCTCATCACACGTTCACGTTCACGTTCCATAATATAACAAGTGTTATATTATGGAACGTGAACGTGAACACTTAACGTTTAACACTTGTTATATTATGGAACGTGACTTCTGTGTCTATCTAATCTGTGCCCATAGTAAACATTAATACAAACCCCGGTGTATTTGCACTACGTTGCATTGCGTCCAATGCCGCATATTAATGCAACTATAGTTCGTGTATCGACGTTATAATCCATTATTAGCCAGGTTTTGTTGTAGGTTCGTGACTGAAATTAATAGTAAATGATAAAATTGGATTAATTATCATGTCAATTGAAATTGAAAAGCTAAATGAAAATGTTATTTAATTTATAATCATCAGTCACTACAGTGAGAAGGTTTACGTATTTGTTATTGTTGTTAAAAAAAAAAGTTGCTGAGTTATACTAGGAATTTCTCCTGTGTCGTGAATGCGTTTACAAACATGTAAACTCTCACAAACAAACAACCAGATTTTGGGGCTGTCAATCCCAGATTACAAGTACATAATAATAAATATGTATAACTTAGATGATGAACAGTAAAAATAATAAATAATATATTTCTTTTATCTAAGTATTAATAGGTACATATATCGAGTGATCGATGGGGCCGACAGGTTTTAGAGTGACGGCCGCGTATCAGAAGACGCAGCGTTGAGAGGCCTCCCACAAGGTAGCCGATGACCTGGTGAGGGTCGCGGAAACCCGATGGATGTGAGGTCTATGTCCAACAGTAGACGTCTTTCGACTGAAATGATGATGATGATGAGTATATATCTTTGTCTAACATAAAATCATGAATGTGTTCCCCATACAACCGTGACGTTATGTTATGTTCATATCCTTATCATCTGCTTGCCCTAGTTCTGTGTTACTTGGAGGCGGTGCAACATGTTTTCTTCTCCACTACGTTATGTCAACCATCTCGATACCACTGGCCTTTTTCAAAAACCCACTAGAATTTCATTTAGTTTCGTGTCTGTCCTCAAAGCGCACCAAAACGCTTCTCAAATACACCTCAACAATTTATCACTAGCTTCAAGTGTATTTTAAATGTTTGTGCTCTAGGTGAGGCAGTGAGCTGTCATGTTAAGAATAAAATACCTGAACAGTGTGGATATATGGAGTGCCACGCTTTCACCACGACTGACGCATGTTTAAAATATCTCTTGATATAATAATATTATTCAAAATGAGATAAATATTTCGTATTTACTAGGTGAATTTGAGGTAAAAATACTTAATATTTATGATATTCCAGATGCTTGTCTACCCACACAAGTTGTCAGAATGCTGCGTTTATCTCGTAGAAGATGGAGCGGGGGCGGTACTTTCATACTTTAGTTTTAATATTATTATTTTTATAAAATCATTTTATCTTTTTCAGGAACGTGGATAAAGCCGCGGGGGTTGTCCGGCTCAAAACGTCGTCAGCTTTAGTAACATCATTATTTTGTAACAGTAAGAGGGTAATAAGTGAAAAAATGTGGCTAATCCTAGTCAACTTTAAAATTAGCATGTCATTTGCTACAAAAGCCTTATTGAGGAGCTCGTGGATAAAGTAATAACAGCCGCACGGGTCGATTCATCAGGTTGAGCTACGCTTGCTGGGACTGGTCCATAGATGGCTGACCATCATTACATACCCCGTGCCTCGGAAAGCACGTTAAGCCGCTGTCAATCGTGGACCTTTGACAGTCGTTACGGGTCGTCAGAAGCCCGAAAGTCTGACAACCATAGTCTTACCAAGGGGTTTTGTATTACCCAGTAACTGAGTTGTGGAGGTCAGATAGGCAGTCGCTCCATGTAAAATACTGGTATTAGCTGCATCCGGTAAGACTGGAAGGCGTCGTCGAAACCGGGAATAGGTGGTTAACGTACCGTGAGGGCTGGTTCGAGACAGCGCAGGAATAGATAGATAGAATAAAATTTATTGTACACGACAACAGTTCATCATCATCATCATCGTCAGTCTTTTTAATGTCCCCACTGCTGGGGCACAGGCCTCCTCTCTGTGAAAGGTTGTGGGCCACAATCCACCACGCAGTCCCAATGCGGGTTAGTGAATATCACATGTCTTCGAATTTTTGGTACTTGGACATGCCGGTTTCCTCACAATGTTTTCCTTCACCGTTTCGAGAGTAGTGGTGATGAAATACGTTACACCAAGTAAAGCGCCTGCTTCGGTTTGCACTCACGAACTACAACTTGTACCTAAGTCGCGGCCGTTACCATTGGGCCAAAACATTACACAATTCTTATTTTAAGGACTTGGTGAGTTCTTTGCCCAGCAGTGGAACAGCAAAGTCTCGATAAAAGTAATCTCTAATGTTTCTTTTCAAGAAAGAGCATGGAAAAGTCATTATTTATTTTCAGTCTGATTTGTCCCACTCCACGGAAAACCAAAACCAGAATGATTGGTCAAAACAACGAAACTTATGACATCTCTCTCAAAACCACCGTAAATTACGGTATTGGGCTTTTCCAAATAAGCTACACACACGGGTAGTAAGTCATGGTTATTTGCAGACTCTAGCAATAGCCGAGTCTCGCCAGAGCTCCGAAATTTGTGGTCCGCACTAATAAGGGCTTGGTTAACAGTACGGATTTCTAATCAGCATTCCGTTGCTATTGATTGGTTAGCTATGAATTTGGAGGTGTAATGTTGGTAAACATGTAGTACCTATGTTGAAGCTTGTCTCTCATAACAAGCTTCAACATAGGTACTACATGTTTAAACCGGTTGTGCTCCATATTCATAACGTTCTTTTGTTTTGAAAACCAGAAGTGCTTTTTGGTGCGCCTGTGACTTCACCCGCGTGAAAGGCAAAAATTATCCCAAGGCAACATATTCCCGGGATAAAAGTATCCTATGTCCTATTCCAGCACATGGTCTACCTGTGTGCCAAGTCTCTTCCAAATCCATTCAGCCGTTAAGACGTGAAGAGGGAACAGATAGACAGAGTTACTTTTGCATTTATAATATTATGTAGATATAATTATAATGCAATTCTCACAGGTAGTCCGGTGTTTAAAGTTCACGACGTAATGTCCTTGTGCCACGGACAGCACGTTAAGCCGTTGGTTCCGTGCATAATCTCTCACTGGTAATGTCGGATTGCAAGCAGACTACAGACAATAACAGTGCACATGTTTGTGCACACACTTTTGCACTATAACAATATCTCCCGCTCCGATTGCTAGTCTACTGAAATTGGTTGCGATGACAGAAAATTAGAAAACGAGGACTACGAGTATGTTGTTCTAAGTTCATAGCTCCTAAACAGATGGCCTGTTTCAATGCGTTTTTTTTTTAAAATTGATGGCTAGTTTAATCTGTGTGTTACCTTCATGGGTGTACCTATACCAAATGTGTGTATGTATCTTGAGGGTCATTTATTTTTTGATTTTTTCTATCAAAATTTAACACCCTCACCCTCTTTTTAAGCGTAATCATGCAACATTAATCGTTGCAATCTTTATTCTTATCTTTATTATTATCTAAGATTCATTTTCTAAATCCTATGAATGAGATTTTTTAAACACACCGTTTTTCCCCTTTCCCTTTGATGGGAGATGAAAAAATCATTTAAAATCCGTTTCAATTATTCCACTTTTTGATGATTTATTCCTAATTTCGAAGCAAATCAAACCAGCAGTAAAATCCACCCTTAAATTTTCAATACCCCTATACGGGTTGATTTTAGAAAAAATCAAAAACGCGTAGTTTTAATTTTTTAACAAGATATTTGTGCAGACTTTCTACTTTATTGGACCAACCGTTAAGATTCTTCCTTATATACTATAATAAAAAATTGTTTTAACTTTTTATCTATATGTGTATTTTTATTGTTAAAGTGATACAAGAAGCAAAATCTTTGCCTCCCTTGTTATTAAAATCACGCGGATGGAGGAGTGTGAAATTTGGCACAGTTTTAGTTTATAGGGAGAAGAAGTGCATAAATCTAATATTTTTTTATATTATGCATTAGAAATAAATTAAATAAATAAAAAAACATTACACACACTACCATAGGTATGACACGTATTTGTATATACTCTTTTGTTTATGGGTTACAGTCATGTCATGTTTATGGTTGTATATTTAAAGTTCAAACTTAAAATTTAAATTAATTATGGTTGAATTTCGATCACCGGGCGACCAATAGTTTACATTTTTTTTTTTTTTATTTAGAAACACGTTTGTGTCTAGTTTAAAGTATATAAACCCAGAATATAAGATTTTTCCCACTTTTTATTTTCCTACCTTAAAGGTAGATTTTCGCAAAATCCTTTCTTATCGTGTGCCTTCAGCATAGATAGGTATAAGGAATAGTTCCTCTAATTTTCAGGTTTCTACGATCACCGGTTTAGGTCGGAATTCATCCATCAGTCAGTCAAAAACCTTTAGTCTGTATAAATACAATTCAAAGTCCTGACTGACTAACTGACTAATATATATCAACGTACAGCCTAAACTGGTGGTCCAAGAGACATGAAATTAGGAGGGTGTGTTCTTTGTGAAGAGGTACCTATCCACTTAGAAAGGGTTTTTCGCAATTTAACCCTTAAGGGGGTGAAAAAGGGGTTGAAAGTATACAACGAGGAAAGTACTAATTCCACGCGGGCACTGGCAGTAGATAGTAGGTATATATTGATAGCTTATAGGCTCAACGAATTAAAGTTCTACCAATACATTTATTATTACGGCCCGATGTTAGTAGTACCTAAAGTGGTTGGATCACTCTTTCACTAAGCGCATCTGCGGACTAAATATTACTTTTGAAAGTTTAGTAGCATGATCAAATGCTACATTTCTTTCTATAATCTATTTTTCATCATCATCATCATCATCACCAGCCTTTAATGTCCACACTGCTCAGCTGGGGTACAGGCCTCCTCTTTGTGAGAGGGTGTGGGCCGTAATCCACACGGGCCCAATGCGGATTGGTGGATGTCACATGTCTTCAAATTTTTAGTTCTAGGACATGCCGGTTTCCACACGATGTTTTCCATCACCGTTTTGAGAGCAGTGGTGAAGAAATAATTTACGCAAAGTAAAGCACCTGCCTGAGTTTGAACTCACGACCTACAACTTGTAAGTCGCGGCCGATACCACTGGGCCACCACTGCTCTCAAATCAATTTTTATTAGACCTAAATCGAATTGATATCGACACACGTCAAAACAACCACTTGAGTTTTATTCAATTACAATCCTTCAAATACCCAATAAAAGTTCCAAAGAAGTATTTCAGTTTCTTACAGATTTTTAGCTTCCAAGTTTCAGTGGAAAATAAAACACAATTTTGCAATTCTGTCAGGTATTTTATAATCCACTGAAGTTGAGGTTACTCGAGAGATATTTACCTCTAGCCCGGTCCGTCTTTTCTAAGAGTTGTGAAACTTTATTATGAATTTAGTTCGGTCTACTCCCAGTGCATCTGCGAGGAGGGATGGAGATAGATTTTCACTCTGAGGTTAAAAGGACGACTGGTCATTGACGTAGTTGTGTTTGTGATGTTGGTATTTATGTACGGCAAGTATCAAACCTTCTTTATTAGTTTTCTGAGGACTTAAAACACTTCGGTTCCTACTTTAAAAGTCATGTTACACTGGCGATGCTTTTTGTGTTTTTTGACTTTCCTTTCGTTTTCCTGCAATCTGAGGGAGTAATTTCGTGAAATGGGACGGAAATGTGTAACAGGAAGCCGGGGAAGCGCGCGCTTTTTGATATAACCAATGAGCGCGCGCGGTGGTAGAGTTAGCCGTCAGATGGTAGAGGGCGCGCACGATAAGTCTGAGCGCTGTTTAAATCGGAACTAAACGTTTTAATTTTATTTTTCAGGATAAAATGATAATGTTGCATAAACTATAGTTATAACTAAGGTGAGATATCAAATTTTACACATCATATGCGGCTACTATAAGGCTCGCTCGTTTTTTTTTTATGAGAGACATGTCTGGGATAAGGGCAGGAGAATGATGATGAGACATGTCTGCCACATCTCAAACGAAAAATGGGCAAAAAGAACCACTGCCACCCATTAAATACCAGACGACATCGCGGCAGACCAAGGAGAAGAGGGCGGGACGAGCTCGACTTCTAACGAAGGGACTGGCCCCCACTAGCAAAGGACAGAGTCATGTGGAAGAGGGTGAAGGAGGCCTCTGCCCAGCAGTGGGACAAAATCGACTAAAGGGCTGTGTTGTTTAGCGCCCATAGCAGTTTATAACTTAGATTGACAAACTTTATGAAAGGGATCTCATTTAGAATCTAAAACATGTTCGCTTACACTTGGTATATGTCCACAGGTACGAATGTACGCAGTAACGAGATTTGTAAATTTAAGTCAATTATTATAATTTGGAAACGAGTAATGTAATTTTATCTTTTTGTAACTCATAAAATTATAAAAGCTTTGCTGTCAAAAGTTTTACCTAAGTTCCATAAAACTTCGTAGAAATAAGATTAATAGTTGACACTTCCATAATACTCTAAGGAGGTTTATATTTATAGGAATCCATTGTCGATTTACCTTTTTGTCTTTTCCATTTCCAGGAGTAACCTTTAAAAGGCAAGATGGATGTGACAGGGAGCACTTCGGTATAATAAAAACGGAATTCCTTCATTAACGCGGAGAGGGATCCTTAGACCGAGGACGGGATACCGGTTTTCTTAAGGATTCTTCTAACTTAAATCACTTTCAAAGAAGTGCCCTAAAGTTTAATTGCTAGCCAGAGTTGCTTCACTTTACGGATTCTTGACCACGTATAATTTAAACGGTGTTTAATTGAATGTTGTGGACGTGAACCTTTATGTTCATAAAAATGAAAATAATGATCAATGAAGATACGGGGATGAAGCCGCCATGAATGGCAGGAAGCTTTGTATTCTATGATTAAATGCACGGTTAATTTTAATTAATTGGTCAATTGATTGAAATTGATTCTGGAGTGAAAGTACCGCACTTATTACTCGCTGCAGCATACCTACAAGTGAGATTTTGGTAAAACACAAGCCTATCAATGATAAAAAAAATGTATATAAGTATGGACAAGTTTTGATACAGAACCAACCCTGAAACCATGAAAAAATTAATTGTTTCTTACATTTTGCTGTTTAATGGGAACATAAATGTATCGAATATCAGTTTTTACTTCAATGTTGATCCCGTAGTAAAAGTGATTAGGTATATCCATGACTAATTTTAAGGCCTAGATTGCCAATAAATTTAGGCACCCTGTGAAATGGCGGAAAAATAATGGATAATGCTGAAAAGACGCGTAAGTGTGACCTTCTGCAACAATTAAGCACCCGAAGAACCATGCGTTTCGAGAAAATTCAAGTTTTCAACTAGCAGCTTCAAAATAAATTATGATTGGTAACGAAATCATGGAAATTGAAAAAAATCTCGGTTGCTTAATTAAAGAAAATAGGTCACATTATAACCCTGTATACATATACCGATAAATTCTACATAATATTAATACCTAGTGACACACAGCCAAAAAAGAAATAACTTTCTTTCATCAATATTAGGAGTGACACAAAATTAAAAAAAAACTTCCTTACATCACATACTATAAATCCCCAAAAATGTGTGTGAATTCCAGGAAAATAATATCTATTTATTTCACAGTAAATCCTTTGAAGTCTTATAGAACGGTCTGAAGATTCCGACTTTATCCTTCGCGACCGAAAGTGGATTTACTTTGATTTACTAACGTATGTCGGTTTGGTTTCTACTTTCTTCTAATCTAGATATATCGGGTTTGTGGAAATGATGGTACCTTTTTTGAGGAATTTATTTCCAGTAAGGAGTTTAAGAGAAATATTTTACTACTTCAACTTATTGTTCGTATAACTAGCTTTTTAATGTTTTATATTATTTAAAGTTTTTACCCTGATTCATTTAATTTTCTTTCTTTTTTCTTCTTTATTTAAAACGTCAATGTGAACTCACATACATGAGACACTCAGACACAAAACCACTATCTGTAAGCCATACAAATATTTGTTCCGGCGAGAATCGAACCCGCGACAGGCAGCGCAGCAGCCGAACGCTCAACCACTTCGCTAACTAGTCTAAATATTTACAGAGAAAATGAAAAATCCAAAAGTCGTTTAATTCTTGATCGGTACAAAGTTTAAATTCAACGCGGGTATTGTTGATACGCATCGCCAATAATACGAAGTATTTTATTCGAAACAAAATATTTTTAACAAAGTCTGTTGTCCATTTCCCCCGAAGTCGAGCTTCATTAATCAAAAGTCGATTTATAAGTCGGAAAAGTTGTTAAATTCGGAGCTCTTTCAACGTTTATTCTTTTTGTCTAACAAGGGCTGACAATAAAGCGGAGTTGATAACCTTTTCTGCTTTTCAAATAACTTTTGTGATTTGTATTTCGTAGAATTGTGATTGGCGCTTTGAAACTTAGCTAACTTAGAGTGCATGTTTTAACGTTAATTTAGAAATGGTACCTACTGGTCAAATATAAAGACTTATAAAAAAATATAACAAGGATAACAGTATGAGGGAATGGAAACTGTTTTTTTTAATAACTTTATTTATTTATTTATTTCATTCAGTCGGTTGTTTCGGTCAGTCGTTCACTCAGGCATTCTCTACCACTCAACCAAGGGTGGTGGAGAGATAATAGGGCAGGTGCATAAAAAAAACAAGAAACAATAATAAAAAACACCAGATCCATTGATGATTGGTTCACCTAATTGCCACAACTTTATTACGTTTTTTTATTAATAAAATCTAATTCTTTACAATAATCACGAGAAGGTATATTGGACGGAGCAGCCCACTATATATCCACAAGTATGTATTGTACACAAATTGCGTTGGAACACGCGATATCTCAATACTCTGCGTTCCTGAATGTGATGATTAATCGAGCAACGCCGCGTGCTTTCTGTAGTCTAATTGGTCGGTCGGCGAGTCTAACAAATTACTTTTTCACAAAATACAAAAGATCCATTATCCACTCAAATTAGTTTCCAAAAGAAATCATTAATATTAATCAATGTTTCAAAGGTTTCGGTTTGTAAGCGTAAAATATCGGATCGAGAGGGTTCACGATAGGGTGTCGATAATAAATTAATATTTTAGCTGGGTAGCTGCTACTTTTTGTTATAACAGCGGCGATTAAAGGCTCCTTGACGTTTCTTTGAACGAACATAAGTGTTTCTTCAGCCTTTGCAAAGGATTAAAGACAGCCGAGTACTTCTCTCTATTTATTCCTCATTTTTAAGGTTCCGTACCGGAAGGGTGCAAACAGAGCCCTATTGCTGTCACTTACATGTCGGTCTGTCTGTCTGTCTGTCGTCTGTCTCAGAATTTTAAACTTCCCATTGACTTATGAACTTAAAATTTGGTGATAATGTTTGTTATAACGTATATTTTACTAACAAATACCAATAAATTGGTAAATCAGATTTTTCTTTGATAATTCTCATACTTGGTACGGAACCCAAAATGTGCGAAGTCTGACACGCACTTGGCCGGTTTTTTTAAATAGCAGTCATTATCGTCATCATTTCAGCCAAAAAACGTGCACTGCTAGGTTAGGCTTCCCCCAAGTGTCGCCACAATGACCGGTCCTATGCGTCTAGCATCCGGTAGAACTTTATAGCAGTATCTGTATAAAAAACGTGCACTGCTAAGTTAGGCTTCCCCCAAGTGTCGCCACAATGACCGGTCCTATGCGTCTAGCATTCAGTAGCACTTTATAGCAGTATCTGTATAAAAAAGGCACTGCTAGGTTAGGCTTCCCCCAAGTGTCGCCACAATGACCGGTCCTATGCGTCTAGCATTCAGTAGCACTTTATAGCAGTATCTGTATAAAAAAGGCACTGCTAGGTTAGGCTTCCCCCAAGTGTCGCCACAATGACCGGTCCTATGCGTCTAGCATCCGGTAGAACTTTATAGCAGTATCTGTATAAAAAACGTGCACTGCTAAGTTAGGCTTCCCCCAAGTGTCGCCACAATGACCGGTCCTATGCGTCTAGCATTCAGTAGCACTTTATGGCAGTATCTGTATAAAAAAGGCACTGCTAGGTTAGGCTTCCCCCAAGTGTCGCCACAATGACCGGTTCTATATGCGTCTAGCATCCAGTAGAACTTTATAGCAGTATCTGTATAAAAAACGTGCACTGCTAGGTTAGGCTTCCCCCAAGTGTCGCCACAATGACCGGTCCTATGCGTCTAGCATCCGGTAGAACTTTATAGCAGTATCTGTATAAAAAACGTGCACTGCTAGGTTAGGCTTCCCCCAAGTGTCGCCACAATGACCGGTCCTATGCGTCTAGCATTCAGTAGCACTTTATAGCAGTATCTGTATAAAAAAGGTACTGCTAGGTTAGGCTTCCCCCAAGTGTCGCCACAATGACCGGTTCTATATGCGTCTAGCATCCAGTAGAACTTTATAGCAGTATCTGTATAAAAAACGTGCACTGCTAGGTTAGGCTTCCCCCAAGTGTCGCCACAATGACCAATCCTATGCGTCTAGCATCCAGTAGTACTTTATAGCAGTATCTGTATAAAAAAACGTGCACTGCTAGGTTAGGCTTCCCCCAAGTGTCGCCACAATGACCGGTCCTATGCGTCTAGCATTCAGTAGCACTTTATAGCAGTATCTGTATAAAAAAGGCACTGCTAGGTTAGGCTTCCCCCAAGTGTCGCCACAATGACCGGTTCTATATGCGTCTAGCATCCAGTAGAACTTTATAGCAGTATCTGTATAAAAAACGTGCACTGCTAGGTTAGGCTTCCCCCAAGTGTCGCCACAATGACCAGTCCTATGCGTCTAGCATCCAGTAGTACTTTATAGCAGTATCTGTATAAAAAAACGTGCACTGCTAGGTTAGGCTTCCCCCAAGTGTCGCCACAATGACCGGTCCTATATGCGTCTAGCATACAGTAGCACTTTATAGCAGTATCTGTATAAAAAAAGGCACTGCTAGGTTAGGCTTCCCCCAAGTGTCGCCACAATGACCGGTCCTATACGTCTAGCATCTAGTAGCACTTTATAGCAGTATCTGTATAAAAAAACGTGCACTGCTAGCTTAGGCTTTCCCTAAGTGTCGCAACAATGACCGGTCCTATGCGTCTAGCATCCAGTAGCACTCTAGAGCAGTATCTGTATAAAAAAGCGTGCTCTGCTAGGTTAGGCTTTCTCCAAGTGTCGCCACAATGTCCGGTCCTATGCGTCTAGCATCCAGTAGCACTTTATACCAGTATCTGTATAAAATAACGTGCACTGTTAGGTTAGGCTTCCCTCAAGTGTCGCCACAATGACCAGTCTTATGCGTCTGGCATCCAGTAGAACTTTATAGCAGTATCTGTATAAAAATATACAAGCTAATAGTAGAACGTAATATCTTCGAAGCCAGTTCAAGCGTGAAAAACTTAATTTCCTGATAACAGCGCTCTAATTGAAAAATCAGAAACGATGAGAGCTGTATTGAAAATGGTAGTTTTAAGTCGATTTTTTTTCTGTTATTTCTCGGAGAAAAAGTCAGTAATAATATGACATAAATATGTCAACCAAAGTTACCAGTGTTACCAAGGGGTATCACATAATAAAAGGGGTATCACATTACACAGTACCTACCTAGTTAGGTTAGGTTAGGTTATGTATCTCCACAAACCAGTTGGTTTGTGGAGATCAGATAGGCTGTCGCTGTATAAAGAATACTGATATTCAGTCGCATCCGGTTAGGCTGGAAGCCGACCCCAACCTATTTGGAAAAATTCTGGGCAGATTATAGCGATCAGTAGAGGGTGGTGCGTGAATTTATCTAATGGTATCCCGGGCCCCCGACTCATGGCAGCGGTAGGAAATGTTATTGTATAGGTTTGAGGAATTCCCCACTTAAAAAACTGGCCAAAAGCGAGTCGGAGTCGCGCACTGAGGGTTCCGTACCATCATATATAAATTATTATGGATGTCTTAGTTACGTACAGTTGCAGATTTAGGTCAGCGCCATCTCTTAACCGACAGTGGAACTAATGTTATTTTTGTTGATGATTTCTGAAAAAGTAGGCAATTTAAAGACATTGTTTTATTTTTTCTGTAATTTTTACATAAACTTCTATCACATAGAATAATTTCAGATTGTTCTTTAAGCAAACATCGGAGTTATGGAACGGTATTTTTTTTTTTTACATTTTTCATCAAAAGTCGAAAACTCTGCGGCTAAAAAAACAAAAAAAAAATGTTTGAAAATATGCAAACAGCGCTCTTTCATATGATACCCCACATGCACTAGTAGCCCAATTTGAATTATAAAGACCCATTTTCATTCCATCTTGCAAAAAAAAAAAAAACTTTTTATTTCTTTCTTCTTAGCAAAATAGATGGGCAAACGTCGTCTAAAACTATCAAAATGATAGTATTAGTAGTTTTTGAGATATCAAGCTGTGACAGACGGACAGAAAGAAAGACAGACTGAGTCGCAACATATGAGTTCCTTTTTACTATTTTGGTACGGAACTCTAAAAAGGCAGATAATGGAGGAACTAGCTATAAAGGCCATGAACTACTCACATAGAAAGAGTTCGATTACGTAACTTTTGATAAAAATACTCCAGTAATTAATATCCGACTACGTTACCTAATTCCCAAATGCCTCATGACGCGAAAGTTATTTCAGTGCATGATATAAATATACCAGGAAAATTTTCATATTAATCTGGAAACGAAAATAAACGATATGACTCAGTAGTTGTGGACTTTCCCTCGCGAGTAATTAAGTGTAGAGTAATCTCCTAGCCTTTAATAATGAACTAATTTTGATTAGGCAGGATAGGTTTTACAGCCAAGATGTAGGTGTTATGTTTGCATAAATCAGGTCTATTAGAAATGGTATATATTAATGGCTCCCACAGGCAGGTGCAACGCGATATAGTGACAAAGCCCTGTTCATTGAAATTGTTCTATTTGTCAAGCAGTTTTAGAACTATATCTACTAAAACGCGGAAACGTTTAAGTGCATAATTGATATACTAAGATAGATAGTGAGGAGAGAGTAGTATATCTAGTGACATTAGTAGCGTTCTACAAATGGATCTTCCCGCTATAAATCAGTTCCTAAGGAATTTATGTGTCATAAATTCCCAAACGCAAGCGCAGGTAAGTATTAATAATGGCTTCTGAATTAATTTCACATATGCCATCTTGTTACGCATCGCATGAAGGGTTCTTGGCAAAATTATTAGATTGCAATCTAGAGAAACAGCCACTTTTCTTTTTTTCCCTACTTGGAACAGTTCCAGATGTTTTCAATTTGGAAGTTTGTGAAGTAAGATTTAAGATCTATATTTCATACTTAAGTGAAGATTTTTTGTTTTATGATTGAAAAATTGAATTGTAGTATGTCTTGGTCCATTCAAGTATTGTTTAACTTTGAAGAAGTAGGTGTACATTTAAATCATACACCAAAACTAAATGACGCTAAATTATGTTGATACTGGTGCCGATTCTCTTGTTAAATAACTATACTTAAATTAGAGAATCGCTATCTTTTACTAAAAGAAAAGCGAGAGCGAGAAAAGGGCGGTTAAAGCAATGGACTAAGTTAGAGATGTCAAACTAGTTTACGCCTTGCGCTTCACTGTGTTTTTAGTGGTAAGTACTCCCTTTCTTCTCTTAAAATTGTTTATCCGAAAATCATTATCCATAACTTCAGTAACTATAATGTTAAAAAATTCGAAATTTTGTTTTACATAATTCTTTTTACTCCTGAAACTATTCTGTCAAAATATCGAGTACTATAATATTTCAATCTCCTAATTTTGAATGAAATAAAGTCATGTCCTAAGTATTGTATCATATAATGTGTATTATTCCGAATGTTCATTTATAATAAAAATGGTTAGTCCTAAAACATTTTCTAAAAATAGGGTATTAGTGACAGAAACGAATCGCTGTAAATCCGACTCCACGCAGTTTTGTCTGCCCTTCCCCTAGAGTGTAATTTAGAACCACGTAGGTGCGGAGGGGCGAGGAGGCCCGCGAGTTGAGGAGCAGGTGGTTGTAACGCTCACCGCCATGGCTGAGGCTGGCCGGTGAAACCGGCCAGAAAGACGAAGCAGCGGTGGTGAGCGTTAAACCATCTGCGACGGTAAAATCGCGTGGGACTCTGACCGGAGCCTTACAGCTCCGGAGCAGTGACAGAAACCATACCTGCTGCATGTTGCATGCTCGTTTGCATACTGCATGCTTACTTGCATGCTATATGTTGCATGTTTGCTTGCATTCTGGATGCTTGCTTGCATGCTGCATGTTGCTTGCTTACATGCATGCTGCGTGCTTGCTTGCTGCATGCATGGTGTATGCTTGTTTGCATGCTTCATATAGGGAAATAAAATCCACATTTTCACAATCAACAGTTTTATTGAGTGATGTATACATACATGCGGCGCTGGAGCCGTGACAAAAGTCATTTATTAATTTTGCATCTTAACTATTTATGTATTGTATCAGTTGGATTTGGTAAAATAATAAACAATCGTAATACAACATCAGATTATATTTATTTACAAAAAAAATGTTACTTAAACGTAGATACATATTCATTCATTAAAAATTTGTAGACCAATTCTAAGCTAATTTCATAATAGAATAGCTCTATAACTCGTATTGCATATAACTCGTATCTACGTAACGCCTGAGAGAAGTTCATAGCAAAAGCTTTATTAAACAGAGATTTAAAAATAAAAAAACGGTTTTAAGTCTTTTGTATATTTTTATTGTAATATTTATGACAAACTGATTTAGGGCATATTGTACCCTAATAGCATTTAGTTATGGCATTTGGTTGGGTCAACAATAAATCCTATCATTTTATTGTTGGCCCAACAATAATTAATGCTATTAGGGTATTTACGGATATCAATTTTATAACATGTGATATTATGTGACATTAAGTTCGTGCAAGTTATCACTCGGACAAATGATGATTAGGACAAAAAAAAACTATGGTACTTTAGATTATGGATAAAAAAGTTAGGTAACAATAGAGACCGTTTTTAGTCGACATGTTCTTACGTGTACCCTTAATTTGAATTTTACAGCTCTAATTTACGTCCGCCTCTTTCTTGTTTTATTAGAGAGAAAAAGACAGCAATAGCCCAAATTAAATTTAGTTTGTGCACAACAGAATCGGCACCACTGTCCAGGAATCTACCTCCCTCACACCTAAGAAAGTTATCAAAATTCAGAATAATACAAACTGTTCTCAAGTTAACGCTCTTACTGAATAAACAGCACAACTTTACTGTATCATAAACAATAAGTGTACAAAGGAGGACATAAATTGAGCAATGCACTAGAGTGTAATACGACAATTTGGATTACCATGCGCCAGAAATTCAAATCATTCTAGAGAAATGGAGGTAGGTAATAACTAGTTGGTGAAAGCTCGCTAGCGCGGTCATACGTCATCCGCACTGCTATCAGGGTTCCGCAGTGCCGTGTTTGCCGACGGAATCCTGCTCCCAAGTTTATCCCCAGGCTGATAAAGTGCCCGGACTTCTGATAGTTAGATTCTAAAACTTTTAGTGCTAATGAAAATTAAGTGGACGGTCTAGTTTTAGATAATGGGCTCGATAGTTCAAACGGTGATAATTTTTAGAAGGCAAAACATATTATATCAAATCGTATACAGGGTGTTACAGAAGAAAAGGCAGGTTATATTTTAGATACTAATTCTACCCATGGCAATAAACAACTTTTGTTCAAAGAAGTCATAATTAATTCGCAAAAAATAAATTGAACTTTCTGTACAAAGTTATAATCAATCTGCCTAGCCTTTTCACAACTATCTTGGGGTCGGCTTCCAGTCTAACCGGATGCAGCTGAATACCAGTATTTTAAATGGAGCGACTGCGTACCTGACCTCCACAACCCAGTAACTGGGTAATACGATAACCCTTAGTAAGACTGGATTTCAGACTTTCGGGCTTCTGACGACCCGTAACTACAGTCAAAAATCCAAGATTGACAGCCAGGACCAACGACTTAACGTGCTATCCGAGGCACGGAGGAATCTCGGCATGTAAAGGTGGTTACCCATCCATGGAGCAACCCCGGCAACTGTAGCTTAACCTGATGGATCGACCCGTGCAGCTGTTATTCGTTAAGCAACGAAAGAACAACATAAGTTTTCAACAGCTGATGAAAATTAGAGGTCCAATTATTTTTTCGTGATTGATTATGACTTTCTGGAAGGAAGGTGTTCATTTTTATGAGCAGAAGCAGCATTTAAAATATGACCACCTGGAGTTGCCCAAGCGTGTAAATAGCCGTGGGTCTCTGCGGGGTGAAGGACACTGTTACTGCCAAACACTTGGATTGAATGCTGGCCCAAAATTGCCTATATTTGTCTGTATAACTTCAAGTTAGGAGTGGTTGGCAGTAGACGGCGCATGTGGCCTTACTCTAGGTTAGTAAGAACAAGTGGTACCTGACTTTCTTTCTTTGGCTGCCACGTTGGATTCCGACGAGTGGCCACTCGATTCTCTTCACACCAACACTCCCGGATATTCTTGTTCAATAGTTACACGGACGCGGTAAATATGGGTTATTTATTATTCCCGGAGAATCCCCAACGTTTACGGGATATTACTCGGGATTTTAGTGTATTTGCGGGGACGATGTTAATAAGACATTAATTTAGTCTGCGGTGAGATGCGCTCTGCCTCGCGGCGATAGGCACACTGAATTATCTATGGTTCCCATAAAGCCGGCTACACACCTGCCTTACAAGCCAAAGCGAGACACACACGTCGTGATACCACCCCCATCCAACTTGCAGAGTGGCGGCAACTCGCCACACCACCACCTATTTCTGTTATACACTGTGTACGATTGGATATAATATGTTTCATCATCATCATCATCAGCCTTTTATTGTCCCCAGTGCTGGGGCACAGGCCCCTCTCTGAGAGAGGGTGTGGGTCGTAATCCATCACGCGGGCACAGTGCGGGTTGGTGGATGTGACATGTCTTCAAATTTTTGGTTCAAGGACATGCCGGTTTCCTCACTATGTTTTCCTTCACCGTTTTGAGAGCAGTGGTGATGAAATAATTTACACAAAGTAAAGCGCCTGCCTGGCTTTGAACTCACAACCTAATATGTTTTACCTTCTAAAAATGATCACCGTTTGAGTTATCAAACTCATTATCTAAAATTAAGGGTCTAAGTAAAATAATCCTCCCAACTGAATTTCGATTATGGTGGCAAATCTGAACAGAGATAAGCCAAGTACGCAGGAGACATTATACAAGCGTGTGCGCAGACACAGGTGCACTCTCTGTTCCTTTACTCTCATAGTCAGATGGGACGGCAATCCGACACGACCGGGGAGAGATCAGGCGCAGGACCAACGATTTTACATGCTTACTGAGGCACGGGGGTGTCACACCACCAACTTTGAAACTCCGGGCTGCTACAGAGTAATTCCTCATGCAAAAACCCAATAACACTTTTTGCCCGACCTAGAAATTGAAGCCGGGACCTCACGCTCAGCAGTGCTTGTCTAACTCTTTATATCAGTAATCTGTTTTGAAATACAATGACAAATAAATTACGCTGTCAAATATTAATCAAAACCAGTCAAGGTTTACAACACGAAATGAAAATTGAATACAGGCGGAAGCAGCATTTAAAATATGACAACCCATTTCTGTTACATCCTATATACGATTGGATATAAAAATATGTTTTGCCTTTTAAAAATGATCACCGTTTGAACTATCGACTCCATTATCTAAAACAAAGGGTCTATATACCCTTTATATCAGTGATCTGTTTTAAAATACTAGGAAAAGTAAATTACGCCGTTAAAAATCAATCAAAAGCAGTCAAGGTTACATGGCCTTCACAAAATCATTCAAATATAAATACCAGGAATTCCAATTACAACACGAAATGAAAATTTAATACCTACTTACATAATTTCGTAGCGTATCAATCATAACGCAACGATAGAATTCACGATTTCATCCGAGTATTAATAATGTAATTTACAATCATTCATTTCCGGAAATGTAAAGATGGGACGGAATAGATAGGTACAGGATGGCTCTGCAACGATTGAAAACCTAATCCAGTTTTCAATTTTCATAAAGCGTGTTTATGTATAAACACGCTTTACGTACGGCGATGCGCCACCGGTACATGCTGGACATCCCACCCACACGCACAAAACGTTTCGGAAACACATTCATTGTGCGTACAGCTAAGGAGTGGAATTCCCTACGGCAATGCGCCACCGGTACATGGTGGATATTCTATCTACACGCACCAAATGTTTTGGGAACACATTATTTGTGCGTACAGCTAAGGAGAAACACGCTTTACGTACGGCGATGCGCCACCGGTACATGATGGGCATCCCACCCACACGCACAAAACGTTTTGGGAACACATTCATTGTACGTACAGCTAATGAGAAACACGCTTTACGTACGGCGATGCGCCACCGGTACATGGTGGACATCCCACCCACATGCACAAAACGTTTTGGGAACACATTCATTGTGCGTACAGCTAATGAGAAACACGCTTTACGTACGGCGATGCGCCACCGGTACATGGTGGACATCCCACACACACGCACAAAACGTTTTGGGAACACATTCATTGTGCGTACAGCTAAGGAGAAACACGCTTTACGTACGGCGATGCGCCACCGGTACATGATGGACATCCCACCCACACGCACAAAACGTTTCGGAAACACATTCATTGTGCGTACAGCTAAGGAGTGGAATTCCCTACGGCAATGCGCCACCGGTACATGGTGGATATTCTATCTACACGCACCAAATGTTTTGGGAACACATTAATTGTGCGTACAGCTAAGGAGAAACACGCTTTACGAACGGCGATGCGCCACCGGTACATGATGGACATCCCACCCACACGCACAAAACGTTTTGGGAACACATTCATTGTGCGTACAGCTAAGGAGTGGAATTCCCTACGTAAAGTGTGTTTATTTATAAACACGCTTTACGTACGGCAATGCGCCACCGGTACATGGTGGATATTCTATCTACACGCACCAAATGTTTTGGGAACACATTAATTGTGCGTACAGCTAAGGAGAAACACGCTTTACGTACGGCGATGCGCCACCGGTACATGATGGACATCCCACCCACACGCACAAAACGTTTTGGGAACACATTCATTGTACGTACAGCTAATGAGAAACACGCTTTACGTACGGCGATGCGCCACCGGTACATGGTGGACATCCCACCCACATGCACAAAACGTTTTGGGAACACATTCATTGTGCGTACAGCTAATGAGAAACACGCTTTACGTACGGCGATGCGCCACCGGTACATGGTGGACATCCCACACACACGCACAAAACGTTTTGGGAACACATTCATTGTGCGTACAGCTAAGGAGAAACACGCTTTACGTACGGCGATGCGCCACCGGTACATGATGGACATCCCACCCACACGCACAAAACGTTTTGGAAACACATTCATTGTGCGTACAGCTAATGAGAAACACGCTTTACGTACGGCGATGCGCCACCAGTACATGCTGGACATCCACCCACACGCACAAAACGTTTTGGAAACACATTCATTGTGCGTACAGCTAATGAGAAACACGCTTTACGTACGGCGATGCGCCACCGGTACATGATGGACATCCCACCCACACGCACAAAACGTTTTGGAAACACATTCATTGTGCGTACAGCTAATGAGAAACACGCTTTACGTACGGCGATGCGCCACTGGTACATACTGGACATCCCACCCACACGCACAAAACGTTTTGGAAACACATTCATTGTGCATACAGCTAATTTGAAACACGCTTTACGTACGGCGATGCGCCACCGGTACATGATGGACATCCCACACACACGCACAAAACGTTTCGGAAACACATTTATTGTGCGTACAGCTAATTTGAAACACGCTTTACGTACGGCGATGCGCCACCGGTACATGCTGGACATCCCACCCACACGCACAAAACGTTTCGGAAACACATTCATTTTGCGTACAGCTATGGAGTGGAATTCCCTACGTAAAGTGTGTTTATTTATAAACACGCTTTACGTACGGCAATGCGCCACCGGTACATGGTGGATATTTTATCTACACGCACCAAATGTTTTGGGAACACTTTAATTGTGCGTACAGCTAATGAGAAACACGCTTTACGTATGGCGATGCGCCACCGGTACATGCTGGACATCCCACCCACACGCACAAAACGTTTCGGAAACACATTCATTGTACGTACAGATAAGGAGTGAAATTCTGTGTCAGTCAGTCTGTTTTTCCTGATAGCTACAACCTAGGAATCTTTAAGTCAAGAGTGAATAAGTTACTTCTAGGAAAGCGTGCTCCATCTTCGACCACATCATCTCTTACTATCGGGTGAGATAGTGGTCAAACGTGAGCCTAACAATGATCTGGCATTAGGGAGTTTGAGACCTCGTACATTTTTTTTTTTTTTTTTGGGGGGGTGGGAAATCATCCTATGACTTCTTCCGCTCTAGGGTGGAGCGGAAGGGTGTGTCAGACTCTAACTGACTAAAACCCACCCCTGTTCCTCCCTGCCTCGAGTGCCCGGGGGCGAGGTAACTCTTTCGAATTTATACTCCAGCCCCGGGCAGTCCTCCACCCCCGGGCAGAGATCTAGTACATTCGTGTCTGTTTCGTTAGTTTGTAAGGATCTGACCTTCTGAACCTATACCTACATGTTGACTGTGACGGAAAGCTTCGTCCGCGTTAATCCAAATCCAGTTTCCTAACAAAGACAAAGGGATGTATTGGAAATATAATGGAAGAGACGTCATTTTCATTAATACCCAACAATTTTAGTTGATTGGGGTCCTTACGAAGAAATGGGATCGGGGGCTTCGCTAATACAATATTAATTTGGCAAAGAAAGACAAATTGTTGCAGAATAGGAGTGGGATGAAGTTATCAGAGATAAGGCGAGGATTAATCATGAAATAGCGAAAATATTTTTTCTATCTACAATATTCTTTTTACTGTATAATGTGACTTAACATAACGCATGTTCTTTGAGTCACATACCCAATTATAATGTGTTAGAGGCATAGATGAACTCGCAAGACTCCAACATTGGTACCGATTATGCTGTGCACAAACTAAACTTAATTTAGGCAATTGCTATCTTTTTCTCTGTAATAAAACAAGAAAGAGACGGACGTGAATTAGAGCTGTCAAATTTAGTAGAACGAATATTTCCATACAAATTAAGGGTACATGTAAAACATGTCGACTAAAAACACGGTAAGGCGCAAGGCGTAAACCAGTTTGACATCTCTAGCTTAGTTCATAGCTATAGCCGTCCTTTTCTCGCACTGCCTACTAGTAAAAGATAGCGATTCTCTAATTTTATTTAGTTATTGAACAAGAGAATCGGCACCATTGTATGAGAATAGTTGGTCGATCTGAGAATCGATAAACTATTCTCAGATAAAGTCCAACTCGGTATCGAAGAAGCATTTCGACAACGACCGAATCCGTCTCACTTCGCTACAAGCGTGTTCAACAAAAGACAAAACTCGTCGCAGAGAGAGACACTTGACGTTCGATGCACGATCGAAATGCCATCAAATACGAGTAGTTGCTGTAGACAGTGCATTCGCCGTGCCGCATCCATTTGGTTGCGCTCCAAGACATTCGTCAAATATCTGGGAAGATCCAGCAGACGACGTGTTCAAGACATTTCGTGAACAAGTGCTACACGATTTGTTACAATTGTAATTCAATTTGTGTTTGCAGGAACCGCGTTAAATGTTCGCAACTGAATCAGTGACGATTAATTTGCGTATGCGGGTGGGTAGGTAAAATTTTGCGAAGGCGGTTTCTGGTACAAATTGGGGTACTTACCCAGAAGTTTTATGCAAATTACAGGAAACAAATAAAGATTTCATCGCTACTCTGAATTCTTTTGTGCCTCTACTTTTAACAGGAACAATCAAACGTTCTTTGTTTACTTTCAAGCAGATTTTCAGGAATGCGGCTCAAGTACAAATACTGAAAACGAAAAGTACTCTGCTTTTACCTGACCCGAAAAAGATTGGGCTACAAATCTCTTTTATGAACGTGGATGAAGAAAACTATATTTTCTGATAAGGGTTTACATCACTACGACGAATTTCCGTTGACGTACATCCATCTCATCTCACGAGAAAGTAGCATAAAGTCTGTAACAAAGTAAGATGACAAAAAAAAGTAGAAGTTGGGGAAAAAGACTAAAAAACCGGCCAAGTGCGAGTCGGCCTCGCGCATGAAGGGTTGCGTACCATCGTACTTTCATCGTATATTATGCCACTGTCCCATGCAAATTTCACTCTTGTAGAGCAGTAATTCCAGTATTTAACCTGTTATAATTTCTTTTTCCTTTTTTCGCTGCCCCACACTAAGAATTACTCCTGTGTAGTGGATGTGTTACGGTACGACCCGGAACAATTATATGTGGGTTGGTCACTAATTACCAGTCACCTTATATAAATACTTGTTCCGTGCGGGTATAGAACCCGCGACACGTAGCGCAGCAGCCAATCACTCAACCACTGCGCCAACCGTGGTGTCAATATGTAAGCAGATCTTAGTGTTTTAATTAACTGCACCGGTTTTAACACAAACATTTCCCAAAACTAGCCGCACAACAAAAACAACCTGCATTGTTACACTTCCCAATTGTTCCCTACTTACTGATTCGGAACACTAAAAATCCTGCAGTATTCTGTTCCTAGATTCAGCTTGTTGGCGCAAACATTCCGATTGTCTGCACCCATTGACGCGAGGCGGGCATTCCCTTCCTCCTGCGGCATTTCACGAATATGGCTTCTGTGGTACTGGTATGCTATACCTGGGTATGTAGCTCAGGATTTGGGGAGCAGATTGTATGTACTTTAATCTTCTGCTGTAGAATTTAATATGGTAAGATGTGATGGTACCGACATTATTGTGAATGGAAAATATTTGGTGTAGTGGTAAAATAAATAAATTATTATTTTGGTCTCCGACATGGTTTCTTTTTCTTGAGCCGATGGTTACATTTAACCAATTTTTTAAATATTTTGCCAAGCAGGCATTCCAGCATGTGAGTCAGTTTCTGAACCAGGGCACCATTGGACATTAGGTATACGGTACAGAAGACCCCATTTTGCCAAGTGGCTTCCAAGAATACTTTTTTTTTTAATTTGGGACTAAAATAAAAGGAAATGTACTTGACCGCTCTTGTACTCGTATCTCCGTTTCATTATTAAAACTTTTGATATTTGCGTCTATCAAATTTAAGACCTTACCTTAAATTTAAATTCCGCTAAACAAATATTGCCCGTGTTTTGATAAATTTTTGGAATCCGACTCTAAATTAAACCACTTTACATTAATATCCAACGAACAAAAATCCTGTACATTTTAAATTGAGTTTGTGAAATATTAAAGGTAGAACGATCCAATATCGGTGTAGGTTGAGTTAAATAAATTCAATCTAATCCGAATATGCGAAAGAACTGTCAGAAAACCGCAAAAGGCGAACCCGTATAAATTGGGGGAAATATGAGAGAACCCAACGATAAAGTCATAGATAATATGGATGGGTACTATAGTCTATTGAAATCAATGAGATCTTTATTGAGAGTTCGCTAAATTGAGATTTTCTGAGCCTCAGTAGAGACCAAACAATGATAGATGGGTGAAAGATATGGTTTATGATGCAATTTTGTTCAAAAGAAACTCATAAATTACCCATAAATCTTACTGAATTTTAATATTCTGTGTCCTTTTTGGGTTAACCTTTTCATCATCGTTTTAAAACTTCTATCTTCCATGATTATTGATGAACAAAGAAGTAATGCTTTGCGACATATGGAAAACAAAGATATTATATACGATAAGCTATGGTTTTTTTTTTTTTTTTTTTGGGGGGTGGGAAATCATCCTATGACTTCTTCCGCTCTAGGGTGGAGCGGAAGGGTGTGTCAGACTCTTACTGACTAAAACCCACCCCTGTTCCTCCCTGCCTCGAGTGCCCGGGGGCGAGGTAACTCTTTCGAATTTATCCTCCACCCCCGGGCAGGCACCGGCCGTGGCAGGCCCCTTCCTTTGGCTGACAACTCTTTGAGGCGCGCGTGGAACACTACGCGCCGTCGACTCTCGGGTCTGGTGCTGATCGGACGGCGAGTTACCCACTACTCGCCGTCCGCAGGCCCGGGTCTACGGTGGCCGGAGATCGTCTCGCGGCGTCCGAACCCCCTGGCGTCTCAGGCGGCGGTCGCGGCTGGGAGCGCTAGGTCGACTCGGCTGTGTTCGAGCCTCCCCAGCGTATGCCGCCTCCCTCTTCGCGAGCATTACTGCCTCGCAGAAGGTGGAGACGGCCTCCCATTCCCTCTCGCTCCGTACCATGGCCTGAACCAGGGCACGGCGCGAGAGGTCGCTGCCGCCTATCGCATCCACGAGGACACGGCGGTGCTCTGCCCAAGCGGGGCAAACCTCCACCGTATGCTCCACCGTGTCCTCTGGGCGATCCTCGCAATGGAAACACCCGGGGGTCACCTCCGCCTTGATCCGACACAGGTACTTACCGAAACAGCCGTGTCCGGTGAGCACCTGCGTCAGGCGGAAGGTGAGGGCGCCGTGACGCCTCTCCAGCCACTCCTCAAAGAGGGATAAGCTATGGTTTGGGAGGCCTTTTTTTCTTTTTTTTTTATGGAGTGGGAAATCATCCAATGACTTCTCCCGCTGTAGGTGGAGTGGGAGGGCGTTTCAGACTCTTACTGACTAAAACCCACCCCTGTTCCTTCCCTGCCTGAGTGCCCAGGGGTGCGGTAACTCATTTTCAGAATTTATCCGCTACCCCTAGGGATATGGTTTTGGGAGGCTAAAGTGGACTTTGTCTAGCCCCTTACCCTAGGCATGTTGCGGCAAAATGTTATTGTCATGTCGTCGTCGTCTTGTAGGGTCCATACAATGATTGATCATAGTGTGTGCCGTTCCTAGTTATTTTTTCAACAATAATGATTATCGCGAGATAAAAAATTGTAACATTTACCATTTAATAGGTACATATATTTACGAAAGTACCTATGCAGATTTTTTAGGGTTCCGTACCCGTAGGGTCCAAACGGAGCCCTATTGCTTTCACTCACGTGTCCGTCTGTCCGTCGTCTGTTACACAGGTGTTACAGCGAAACGATTGGAGCTGCATTCTTCAAATTTTCACAGTATATGCATCTTGTTAACCCAAAGCCATACAAATAGTCAAAAATACATTTGGTACGGAACCCTAAATGTGCGACGTCCGACACACACTTGGCCGGTTATTTATTATCTATTCTATTTCTATTTATCCTTTATTTCAGGCAACTATGGCCCATAAAATACAATACATATATAAGTATAAAACAATAATTACTATAAACTAATACATATTTTATACAATAACCAAAAACTACTGTACACGAAGTAACGGTGTCGTGTTAGGCTGCGAGGTGTCGCGTAGCTGGCCGCGGCAACGCCGATACAGCACACCTTTCGGCCAAAACTCTTCCTTGAGGAAGGTCATCAAATGGTGAGTCGGAACGCGCACCACGAACGACTTGAAATTGGTGTTATGGCGCGCCTCCAACTTCTCCACCCTCAAGGTCCAGTTGGTCTTCACCCGAATGTACTCTACGATGTCCTCAGTCTTCGTAGAGTGGTGCAAACGGGACACGTACAGCTGCGTCGTCGTACTGCTGGACGTAGCAGCGTGTTGGATCCTGCTAGCGTTGTCCCACTGCTGGTATGTCTCAAAGCTAATGTAATATCATGTATCTATAATAATGTAGAATACCAAAAACGCTGATAATATAAAACAGTTTCAAATAAACCATAATTATGCTACAAGAAAATTCGGTATTCACAAACTTCGCCGCCTTAAATAAGATTTCCGTAGAAACCTAAGATGTTTGATATCCGAGTGGAGTATAAATAAATGTTGATCGAATAACTCCTGTCTTTCAAATCTAATAACATTTTATTAATTTATATATAAAGCCTTGTTGCAGAGAAATAAATTGAACTGTCACTTGATTTAATAATACGTGAGAAAAAGAAAACTAATATCCAAGAAAACATGGACGAATGCTGGCCATTTTTTTGTAAGATCCGAAAAATATTGCCACCTTGAACGTTCGGACGGGAAGACGAAGTAGCAATAAATATGAAATTCAGAAAATCCTAGAGGATTAATTTTGTGCTCTCAAATTGTGATGCAGGTAGAATGAAAACATCGCGGTTGGGCTCCTAAGGGAACGTTAGTGTTTTGTGTTAGATCTTGCTTGTTTCATGTCGGTGTAGAACAAATTCTATTTGCGGAACTATGGCACCATTTTTAAATAACTATAAAATTATATTCATCGCAGAAAATAAACTCGTAGTATCAAAACTAGATTAGGTCGAGTGGAAGAGGCGCAAAAGTCTTAAACTAAAAATAAATACAAAAAAGAGTTCTATACCAATCTGCCGGGGTCTATGTTTACTGATAGCTACAACCTGGAGGTCTTTAAGTCAGCGAGTGAACAGATTACTTCTAGGCAAGCGTGCTCCAACGTCGACCATATCATCGCTTACCATCAGTTGAGATGGTGGTCAAGCACGGACCTAACAAAGATTGACAAAAAATACCAACAAAACATTTTTATTTCTTAACTGTAACTAGCTGAGGTGGGTACTATTGAAATTCTGCAAAAAATAATTATTTTATTACATACAGGGTGCAACGAAAAGGTGTGGTCATATTTTAAGAACCGGTTCTACCCATGGTAATAAACCACTTTCTCTAAGAAAAAATAGAAAATACCCTAAAAAAAAATTGGACTTTCCATACAAAGTTATCATCAGCTGATCAATATTTGTATGGGAGGTAAAACATTTTTTGTATAAGCTAAATTTCACATGCATAATTTATCAATAAACTAGGTATCTGCAAAATCAAAATCTGCCTAGCCTTTTCCTAACTATCTTGGGGTTGGCTTTTATATTACATGGAGCGACTGCCTATCTGACCTCCACAACCCAGTTACTGGGGAGTACGATACCTCTGAGTAAGACTGGTTGTCAGACTTTCGGGCTTCTGACGACCCGTAACGACTGTCAAAGATCCACGATTGACAGCCGGGACCAACGGTTTAACATGCTTTCCGAGGCACGGAGGAGTCCCGGTATGTTACGTTGGTCACCCATCCATGGACCGACCCCGGAAAGCGTAGCTAAACCTGATGGATCGACCCATGCGGGTGTTATTACTTTAGCCACAAGCTCCTCTTGTATATTATCACTAAACGACATTATTTATTTGTCTACGTGACAGTCATAGTTTCAACCTTTGTGAAGTTTCAATTTACTGAGAATCACTGTCAAAAGTAAAACAGTTAATTTCTCTGATTTGATATTTTGGTCTAATAATGGGGTGGCGGTGTGGGAAATTACAGAAAGGGAACTTATGTGGTCAAGAACGGGCCCTAATAATTTCTTCGTTTCTAGGAATAATTTATTCCTTCGGCCATGAATCACTAATAGTAATGTAATAAGGGTAACCTACTTATAAAGTTCTTGTATAACTTAAAATTAATTGGTACGGTTCGCATTCATTGGTATACTTTTTTTTTATAAATCTAGTTGTCTATGTAAAAATCTGTAAAAAAGAATATGAGAAACTATTTCTTAGGAATTTAAAAAAAAAATATTTTGTTAAATTTCACGTATTCGGCAATATATCGAAGACCTTTTTGGCTTCGGCAACTATTATTAATAAATTATCGGAATAAAGTTTTTTCGTATTTGTATTTAGCAGATAAAATCGCAACCGTACAAAAAATCTTAAAGTTAATTACACCACCGGTAGAACAAACAGTAGATTTGCAAATGAATGGAAAGAAATGCATTCCGGCCAAACATTCACAGAAAGCAATAAGAGAACCGGAAATAAAACGTTCACAGTAGAATCAAAAAGGTAGCGAAAGCAAACAGCGATTGTGAAGCCAAATAAAAACGGGTAAATGGCCAGTGACGTAATATAAATTGAATAAAACTGTATAGACGCTAAACGTTTTGATACAATTGGTCGAAGTTTATCATTGCAATCGAGGTGGGACAGATATTGCAGATGAGGCGTTATGGAGTCGAAAGTGCACATACTCACGCATATCAAACGACGTTTTTCAATATACGAGTATATACTTGCGGAGAAATACTCGGTAAATAAAATTTCGCAAACATATTTTGCAACAAAAATTGTGTGAGGATTGCCTCTACGAGTATGATACTCAAAGTTTTTTTACAATCTATTAAGTCATCAGCAAATATGAAAAGTAAAACAGACGTGTGTGAAAAACATTGCATATTACATACTTTTTTATCTGTGCAATGAGAGCCAGTTTTCGAGTAAGTGAGTTGAAAAAGATTGAAAGATACGTCTGTTAGTAGCGATGCTGCGGCTAACCGTTTAAATGAAAGTTTAGCGAAGCAAATAATTCAGAATGAATTTAGGAAAATTCGGGATTGAAAAGAGATTTATCGTTTCAATGCAATTGGATTCGTAATAGATGATATTAACGATGTCAATGGATATCAGGCTAGTTATTTGTATTTTCAATCTATCTTTGTCGTAAATGAAAACAAAATAATTCGTAAAATAAACTTTCATTATTTTTTTATTCGGAGTTTGGAAGTTGGTGGTGCGACACCCCCGTGCATCGGAAAGCACGTAAAGACGTTGGTCCTGCGCCTGATCACTCACCGGTAGTGACAGATTGCCGTCATATTGGACTATGAGAGTAAAGAAACAGAGAGTGCATTTGTGTTTGCGTACACGCTCGTGCACTATAATATCGCCTGCGTAGTTAGCTAAAGGCTCAAATACACCTTCCGATTTCATAGGACCCAATTTAACCTCTAAAACCCGAAGACGCGTCACGTTTCAGCATCTGTCAGTCCCCGTTGACAGGCGGCCATCGTGTAACTACAGACTTTGTCAGGTTCCGGGTGTATGAACCTTGTCACAGGTCTAAAGACCTTGGCTAATAGTGATGATAGCGGTTTAAAACGCGTGAATCGAGTTTTTAGCAATTTTATTGGCAAGGCAAACTAGCGGAAAACTAGCGGCACACATGAGAGCCGCTCGGGGTTTAAAGGACAGGCGAAACAGGAAGGTGTAACAACAGTTAGAGCAGTTCGTGTCCAATTTAGTGAGATTGGGAGGTCCCGATTTGACTTCCTAAATTGTGTACGATTTAGGATAGTGTAATCGCATCACTACGATTTAGAGCTAAGTGTTGCCAATTTAGCGACTTTGTAGCTACAAATGGGCTATTAGTATTTTTATATGTGTTTAAAATTAAATTAAATTTCCCAGGGTCCCTTTCCCAGAAAAAAAATCTGAGTCCGCTCTTTTTGGTCCGCTCCTGGTAGAATCAGTTTTAGAGACTTTCTAGCGACTTTTGATATTCTGTCTAGGGGCTTGAATTTGCAAGAGTTGGCATCACTGCCGATTTAGGATTCCGATTTATAGGAGTCCAATTTAGGAAAGTGTAATCACTAGCTTCCCACTTCCTAGTTAGATTGTTCCTAAATTGGGTCCCTTGAAATCGGAAGGTGTAATTGAGCCTCTCCGTTGAGATTGGCCAACGAGAACGAAATTCGGTCGGGCGGATTATTTTATTAATGAATTCTAATGACATAATATTGATGTGTTTTATTGATTGCTTGTAATTTTTCCTTAGCAATGAATAGTAGTCCATATTATTAGTTCAAAACCATTTTCAGTGTTTTAATACAATTGTGATATTTTCAGAGTTCATTTTAAGAAAGAATACTAATAAAGTCTTCTTCTGGTAATCTACATTCTGCATTGATATTTCGGAGCTACCCAACTAAACCTACAAAGACTTTATTAATGTTAGAAGGATACAATATGACAGTTTACGACAATATTCTGGTTCACAAGACATGGCCAGGCTACAGCATAGTTAGCAGTATAATTTGGGGCCAATTTCGTAAATCTTCCCTCGCCCAGAACAAAGGTAGCAGTGTTATTACGACCTTATGATTCTGTAATGGTGTTGTTCAAACGGCCACAATGTTATATATAGGCAAGGTTATGTTTAGATGTCTATGTATTATTACATAACTATATTAGCAACTTTTGATTTAGACTTTGCATTTTCTTTGTATGGGGAAGAGTGTTAATAGCCGCTACTTACGAGTTGTAGGTCGTAGGTTTGAACCCAGATAAACGCTTTACTTTGTGTAAATTATTTCATAATTAAAAGGAAACCGGCATGTCCTAGAACCAAAAATACGAAAACATGTGACATCTATCAATCCGTTATTATAGCCCACTCCTCTCGCACAGGAGGCCTGTTTCCCAACAGTGGGTACGTTACCAAAGGCTGATAATGCTTAAATTTAATTAATCTTCTTTGTTTCGCTATGCCCAATTAGCTGTTATGTAGACAACTAGACATATTTGATGTTTAAACTCTAACATAAGCGTTGTGTTGTGTTGTGTGTGGTGTGGTGTGTTGTCTTGTGAAGTGTTGTGTGTTGATGTTATGTTCAGAATTATTAAATTTAATTTAATTGATTACGGTTAAATTTAATGATAGTAAAATATTAAAAGAATAATCATGAAAGGAGTCACTAAAGTCAGTAATACTGTTTTAATTCAATTTTGGATTCTATTCAACCAGAATTCTTTTCTGAAACTGTTCTAACAAAGAAAGTATTCTAAGATTGATTTTACAAAATTCATGACGTAGGTACTACTTTCTTCAGCACTGCATCTGAAATTCAATGCATGAACAACCTCAGCTATCGAACAAAATCGAGGCTTTCCCTTGAGAAATGTGCGATGTTATTATGACTAAGCTTAATCACAAAATGAAATGTTTGGTGAAAGAAAATGGATCTACAGGTCGGTCGCTGTGAAAAAAGTAATAAATGTGTAAATTGGATCCATACGTTTTCTTAAATAATAATATTGGTAAAGTTTATGCAGTCTTCTCCCAAAAAGGTGAAGGAAAACATCGTGAGGAAACCGGTATATCTTAAAACCAAAAATTAGAAGACGTGACATTCACCGTGTTCATTCACCATGTTTTATGCAAATAAATATTTATTATTATTATTATTTCGTTTATTAAATTTTTATTTTTTTTTAAAAATTTAATAAATTTATTAATATTATTATTATGTCGTTTATTAATTTTCTATACATATATAAATTATAATTTTAAATATTTCTTACAAATCATATAAAAAAGAAAAAAAAAACATTTAAAATTATAAAAAATAGTAGTCCGCCGGTGTCGGGAGCAGGGTCCAAGCTACCGGTGGTTAGGGCTCCAGAGACAGGAACCTCCTCACAATGCGAGCCGTATCGAGGAGTACTGCCTTCTGTATCAGGCCCTTGATCCAACCGTGCAACGACAGCTTCGACAGGTGGTCGTCGAGGCTTTTGGCTATCAGGCCGTTGGCGGTAACGACTATCGGCACAATGACAGCCGAGTCCACATTCCACATATCGACAACCTCGTGTGCTAAATCAAGATATTTCATTTGTTTCTCTTTCTCAGCTTTCACGAGGTTCTCGTCATGTGGGATGGTGACATCGATTATCATTGTGCGGCGCGCTAATCGGTCTATCACCACTATATCAGGCTTATTTGCAACAATAGTCCTGTCAGTGATGATAGACCGATCCCAGTACAACGTGACATGGTCATTTTCGAGAACTGGGTCGGGCACATATTTGTAATACGGCACCTCAGAATCCACAAGTTTGTATTTCAAAGCAAGTTGCTGGTGAATAATCCTGGCCACTTGGTTATGCCTGTGCAAATACTCGCTGTTAGCAAGACGAGAACAACCAGAGATAATATGTCTGATGGACTCACCCGGACGATGGCATGCCCGACACACGTCAACCGTCCCATCCTTCATAATATGTCTCCGGTAGTTATTCGTCAAGATAACTTCGTCCATAATCGCACAGACAAAACCTTCAGTTTCCCCGAAGAGGTCGCTGAAACGTAGCCAGGCCACGGACGCTAAGAAATCTACATCAGGCCCATGAAGAGCCCGATAAAAGCGCCCGTGAAGCTCCTTGCTTTTCCATATCTCCTTGCGGTCATCAGCAGTGAGTACTACAGGTTTGCGCCAGTTCTCTTTTGCCATGGACAACGGGGTGAGTCCCTTGTCCACTGAGACCACATCTCGGTGCATACCCACGTCGGTTTCTAGAAAATATTCTCTTAGACTGCACACCTCGCGGTTGTGGAGAGTCTTAGCGTTTAAAAAGCCTCGACCTCCACACTTCCGCGGGATGTACAGTCTCATCACCGATGAACGTGGGTGATGCATCCGGTTTGCGGTCAGCAGCGTACGGACCCTCCTATCCAGGGCGTCGAGTTCGGTCTGAGTCCATTTGAGTATGCCGAAAGAGTACATCAAAACCGGCATGACCCAACCGTTGAAGGCGCGCACCTTATTCCCGCCCGATAAAAGGCTGTTCAAAACCTTTTTCAGGCGGCCAAAGAAGCGCTCCTTCAGCGATTGTTTCAGGTCAGTAACATTAATGCCTAACGCTTCCGACATACCCAAATATTTGTATGTTTCGGTCGAGGAGAGGGATCTAAGGTGTATGAAATCCGAGAGTTGGATCCCTTCGGATTCCATAATCTCCCCTCGCTTTACATGCATGACTGCACATTTGTCCACACCAAATTCCATCCTGATCGCGCTACTGAAAGTTTCAGTTACCTTCAGTAACTCCATCAGTCGCAAATTGTTGGGGGCAAAGAGTTTCAGGTCATCCATGTAAAGAAGGTGAGATATGGCTTGACCACCTCTTCTCAACCGATAGCCCAGCCCCGAGTCCTCCAGCAATGTGCTTAGAGGATTCAGGGCCAAGCAGAACCAAAGAGGACTCAAACTGTCGCCCTGAAATATTCCCCGTTTAATCCATATAGGTTCATCACTCCCCTGGATTGGTCGACATCCTGGATAGCGAAGGACTGTCTTCCATTGCCCCATACATGACCCAAGGAAGGTGCGCAGAGTTGCATCTATTTTGTACAACTCCAACACCCTCATGAGCCATGTATGTGGAACAGAGTCGTAGGCCTTCTTATAATCTATCCAGCATGTCGACAAATCCTTGTGGGATCGACGAACCTGCTGGCTTATGGCCATGTCTATGAGGAGTAGCTCCTTAGTACCGCGGGACCTGTTCCTACATCCATTCTGAGAGGCAGACATAATTGAATTACTGTTAATGTGCAGATTAATTTTCGCTCTCAGGATGGATGTAAGAAGTTTATAGACCGTCGACAAACACGTTATCGGTCTATAATTCTTAGGTTCCGCGGGACTACCTGTTTTATGGAGCAGGTGGGTAACACCAGTTGTTAGGAACTCAGGCAGCGACCCAGACTCTAAGGATGACTGGAACTGAGATGCTAGAAGCGCGTGTGAGCTGCTATACCACTTTAGCCAGAAGTTATGCAGCCCGTCCGGTCCTGGAGACTTCCAATTCGGTAACGGACGGACTGCTCTGGCTACATCTAATGGGCTGATGTCTATTTTCTCCATTTCTGGTATAGCTTCGCACATACGCTCGAGATCACGCATCCAGCCACCCTCAGTGTGACAGACGGGCACCGACCAAATGCTGCGCCAGAATGTACTCGTGGCAACATCATCCGGGCGGCACCCATCCGTCACATTTTGTTCAGGTCGCTCCCAAGCTCTATATACCCACCTCTCATCGCTCTGGAACATGCGATTCTGCGAGTACCGGTCAACTCGCCGCTTATACCGCCGAATACGGTTTGCCCATGCACAAACTTTCTGCTTCAGGAAGTCGATGCGCTCTGTGACTCGGGACATGTATTCTCGAGGGTTGATTTCAGTCCCCGAGAACGCCCGCCTCACAAAGCGCATCACACGTGGGCGTGTATTGCCCTCCCTGAAGCAGATTAGTTTGCCGATGAGTACCCTGGCCCCATCGATACGCCTCTCGATCCTGCATTGCCAGGCTGGTACAGCAGGCTTTGGCCGAATATCTCCGTCGCTAATCGGAAACTTCACGTTGGCCAAACGACATGCCGCTACAGCCCCGCAATACAAGATTGAGTGCGTATCAACGAGGTTCTCGCTGCTTTCAAAGATGTTTTTAAGCAGCGAGTCCAAAGCACACACCAACGCCCTATTTTTTTTGTGCATGGGTAAACGTGGTAAACGGGGTCTAAGTTCGGTCGGAGTGAACCTATACTCGCGAAGCGCATCCTCCAGTGCGCTCCTCAGTCGATCGTTGCACTGGCTACTTACCGTAACAACCCTATCATCTGCCTCATCATTTATATGAATGGGACGCGGTGGAATTGCGCCCCTAGCGGGTGCTTGTACCGCTGTCTGTGTCGGGGTTGAGATGATAAGGTTGCTCAGTACCTCTGAGCGCAGCCTATCAAGTACAGCATCGTCCAACCTGCGGTTACGTTGGATGACCCGCACCTGATCCGACTATCGTTTATTATTATTATTATTACCGACTCCAAAAAGGAGGAGGTTATCAATTCGGATGTTTCTAATTTTTATTTTATGTATGTTCGGGTATAACTTTGTCATATACAGTGTGTAAAAAGACATCACAAAGCCGTAAACTACGCATACTGTACGTCTAACAAAGTAGCTTTGCGCAAAAATTATTGCTGGGAAACGACTTTTATTCTTAGGTATGAAAAAAAAACTGTTTTTTATTGCGCGCAATGTAATCCAGGCAAGTGGGTTTAAACCCCGCCCCTTCGTTCTAAGCCACGTAGGTACTTGTCGGATACGTTTGATATTAATTGCGTTTTTGTTACTGCAAATGCGTAATTTCGAAATTTCGAAAAAAAATATCGAAAATTCAGGTAATAAATGTTGGAAAAAGTTTAGTAATAACACTTGGAATTCATTTTCTAGAAAAACTAAAGAAAATATTGCGACTTTGACCTTCAATATCTCCAGAACCAGTGGATTTTCAGATACGGTCTAGAACAAAAAAAAAATCCAAATAATGGGTAGAATATGTAGTAGTCGGCTTCGGAAACTGTCTTTTAACACCCGATATAGACAGATTTGCAAAATTCTTTTTTTGTTCGATATGGATATTCAGAAATGGTCCCATTTAATTTCATACAGATCTGATAATGATTTTTTTTTTTATTTTTTTATTTTTTATTGCTGATAGGCACGCGTTTGACCACTATCTCACCTGATGGTAAGCGATGATGTGGTCAAAGATGGAGCACGCTTGCCTAGAAGTAACCTATTCACTCTTGACTTAGGTTGTAGCTATCAGGAAACACAGACTCCGGTTCAGTTTCGGATACAGACAACGGAACTCTTCAAAAAATGACAGCAAATCAACCACGATTGCTGCTGTTGCATAAATATGCATTGTTAACACAATTTAATGGGGAATCACAAATAAAAAGTGAAAAATAAAAACTTTTACTAAAACTTTTAACTTCCAATAAAAACAAAAAAAAGGGCAAAATAACTTTAATTTCGGCAGTCGGTGTCAAACAAACGAAGAAACAAAACCAGAAACATCAATTTTTTGTAAAAAAGTTTTTTTATCTAACCGTCTTCTAGTTTAGAAATAATCAAAATAAATAAAGAGAGTGACTATAAATTGGCTAATCATTCAGGAGTTAAAAGTGGGAAAACAGATGATTTTTATTCGCGATTCAGGGTTATTCCCGTTGTAAAAGTTGTTCATATTCATGAGGTGGAGTACCTATTTACACAATATCACGAAAGATTACTAACGGTTCAAAAGTTACCCTGTATTCTGGCTAGGTATGAAGAACCATGTTGAACTAAAACCTATAGGTAGTACTCTCTAACATCCTTATTTATAAAACTTTCTAACCATATGCTTAATTTAAACACTGATTAGTGGATTGTAAACTCAAGAATATACGTCTCATCCATCAAATTCGATGAGATAGAAAAGTGTGACACCGAATAACACGTCCTCGTAAGTTTACTAACACGAAACACTTAACAACGAATGCACGCTACCACGAAAAACTTAACGCCGTAACCATGCAATCATTCAACTTTAGGAGAACCCTGCTATAAATTATTAGTTAGCACTTTACTGCCCACATTTATCCATCTTCAGGGTAGAAAGTGTTGAAATAAGAACCTACTAATCAGTGTTTAAATTAATTATATCGTTATTTTTAGGGTTCCTTACCCGAAGATTTCAGACAGAGCCTTATTGCTGTCACTCACGTGTCCGTCTGTCTGTCAGTCCGTCGTCGTCGTCGTTGGAGCTTCAAGTTTTCACAGTATAAGCATCTTGTTGACCCTTAGCCATACAAATAGTCGGTGGAGCATACGGTGGAGGTCTGCCCCGCTTGGGAGGAGCACCGACATGTCCTCGTGGATGCGATAGGCGGCTGAAACCTCTCGCACCCGGCCCTGGTTCAGGCCATGGTACGGGGCGAGAGGGAATGGGAAGCTGTCTCCTCCTACTGCGAAGCAGTAATGCTCGCGAAGAGGGAGGCATGGGTGAGGGAGACTCGACAACAGAGTCGCCCTCACGCCCTCATCAGCAGCCGCCACAGGCAGCGCCCTGGGCGTAGGACCTCGCGAGACGATCTCCGGCCACCGTAGACCCGAGCCTGCGGACGGCGAGTAATGGGTAGCTCGCCTTCTGATCAGCACCAGGCCCGAGAGTCGACAATAATGTCGGGGCCCGTCGTGGCCGATGCCTGCCCAGGGGTTTTTTTTTTTTGGGGGGGTGGATAAATTCAAAACAGAGTTACCGCACCCCTGGGCACTCCGGGCAGGAAAGGAACAGGGGTGGGTTTTAGTCAGTAAGAGTCTGACACGCCCTAGAGCGGGAGGTCATTGGATGATTTCCCACCCCACAAAAAAAAAGCCATACAATAGTACAAGTAGAACCGTAGATGTGCGAACACACACACGCACTTGGCCGGTTTTTAGTTTTTACTGCTGTCACTCACGTGTCCGTCTGTCCGTCTGTCCATCTCTCTGTCTATCCGCCGCCGCGCCGTCTGTCACAAAATTTAGTTCCGAAGAATTTTTTAAGTTCCCATTGACCTATGAACTTGAAATTTGATGACAATGTTTATTATAACGTATATTTTACTAACAAATACACGGAACCCTAAATGTGTGAAGTACGACAAGCACTTGACCGGTTTCTTTTAAAAATAAGGCCCTAATTCTTTTCTACATGACCTATTTATAATCGATATTGTGCAGTACTGAATGTTACTAGGAAGCCCATAGCTCGCTTGGTTTCATTCCGAACATATTACCTTTGTACGGCTTCCAAAGGATTATCACACCTACCTTTCAAGTAAGGTAACACTATCATAGTCTATTTTATACAGGATTTAACGAAAAATGTGTAAGATAGGAATTTAATTTAATTTTATGAATAACGTTGGCTTTATAGCAGCAAAATATCTGGGTTAACCTCAATTATTATTATTATTATTACAATAGACTCAGGGGTGGTCAACAATAGTATAGAGATATGGGATGGTCTTCATAATTACCTAATAAAGATAAAGAAAATTGGTACTATTTATTTACCTACTTTACGTAGGTATTACGATGTTATTTTATTTACTAACTAGCACTTTGACCGCGGCTTCGTTCCCGTGACCTATCCCGCGGGACTTGGTATTTTTCCCGGGAAAAAAAGCCTATGTTACTTACTCGCTTATAATTTAGCTTTATAATGGTGCAAAAATGGTTAAAGTCGGTCCAGTAGTTTATAAGTTTAATCTTTACATACAAAAATATAAATCTCTCCTCTTTTTAATATTAGTATACTCGTATATAAGTAAATAAGTAATAAGTATAGACAACGACGTGACCATTCGAGATCTAAAATGTGAATTCTAAACTAAAGTATTATAGTGATTAGTTTGAATAAAAAGAAATTAAAAAAAAAAACTATTTTACAAAAAATACAACCGACTTCCAAAGAAAAAAAACACTTAAAATTGAAAAATAACTTTAATTTCGGTAGTTTTATTTTTATGTTGGTGTTTGTATTTTATTTCTTCGTTAATTGACATCGATTCCGAAAGTAAAGATAATTTTCAATTTTAAGTGTATTTTCTTTTTTGGAAGTCGGTTGTGATTTTTGTAAAAAAGTTTTATATTTTTCACTTTTTAGTTGTACCCCAGAACTAAAACTAAAAATTAAAGTTACTTCCGAATTGATAACCCTAATAACATGGAACACGGAATTTGAACATACTCGTAATTGGTGGAGACTAAAACGTCATCTGCGTATACACATTTTTTGTTTTTATTGATTTTTTCAAAAAGCGCTAAAGCAATTTCGATAAAATTTGTATGGGAACACCTCTGAAGTATACTCTTTCGGATAGATAAAGAATTTTGAAAATCGATCTACAACTAACAGAGAAATCGGTGGGCATACATAAATTAAAAAAAAAAAAACATACATACAGTCGAACATAGAACCTCCTCCTTTTTGCGAAGTCAGTTAAAAAAGAACAGAACAAGATACGGCACACATTGATCTACTAGAGAGCTAAGCTGCGGCTGCTGTGGTCGTTCCACAAGTGCTGCTGCAATTAGCTGATTTAATTAAAGGATGACAACAAATGAGGTATCATTAAATTGCGTTTGACTGTCGAAGTGACATAGACTAGGGCCGATACCTACCAGGGTCGCGAGTATGTTTGAAAGAGACACCGCGACCCTTTTTTTTTGTGTGTGTGGGAAATCATCCTACGACTTCTCCCGCTCTCGGCGGAGCGGGAGAGCGTGTCAGACTCTTACTAACTAAAACCCACCCCAGTTCCTTCCTTGCCTGAGTGCCCAGGGGCGCGGTAACTCTGTTACAAATTTATCCGCTACCCCTTGCATGCATGCATCGGCCATGACGGGCCCCGTCAGTGGCGGCTGACATATCTTTGAGGCGCACATGGAACACTACGCGCCGTCGACTCTCGGGCCTGGTGCTGGTTGGACGGCGAGCTACTCGCTGTCCGCAGGCCCGCGTCTGGGACGCAAAGGACAACTGAAGGAACAGGGGCCCACCCCTGTTCCTTCCTTTCGGAATTTAGTCAGTAAGTCTGACACGCCCTTCCGCTCCACCCAAGGAGGAAGTAGAATGAATGATTCGTCATCATCATTTCAACAGAAAACCTCCATTTCTGGACATAGACCTCCCCCCAGTGGCACCACAATGACCGGTCCTGTGCGTCTCGCCTCCATCGGCTACCTGCAACCCTCACCAGGTCATCGGTTCACCTTGTTGGAGGCCTTCCAACGCTGCGTCTGCCGGTACGCGATTGTCACTCCAGAACCTTTCGGCCCCTGAGAATGAATGATTTCCCACCATAAAAAAAGGGTTGGCCATGGCTCATCTGAAACTCCATCTCTCCATCTTTCGAGAAACACGTTTATGTATCAGTGCAGTTTTCATACGAAAACTGTGGTTTTGGGATCATATCTGAAAATCAGACAGCCAGTTTTACCTGAGAATATCGATATCTCAAAATATTCTATAGTAGAGATTCGGCAGGCATAACTCATCTTTGGAAAATATAGACGAGACAAAAGAAAAGTAGATGGTGGTTTTGAAAGTATAAAATACCACAGAACACGTCTTTCACATCACAGTATTTCAATAAAATTTACCCAGAGAACGAGACATTCATATTTTTATATTTCTTGTCCGACCTACTGCATAATAAATCTGTTGGATGGTGCTACTGTGCTTCGCTCGTCGTCTCAATTGTACCCGCCATTATTGTATTATTAACGTCGTCTCGGTTTAGAACCGAATTGCTTTCATGTATTACGAATGAATATTAGGCGGATAAAAGTCGGACAGTATCAACAGATTCGTTTGTTAGGGTCGGAGGAACATTGCTTCTGGTTTACGAATTCATAGAGATGTTGTAACATTATTATTACATATATTAGCATCCAGGTGGACCTCTGTAAGTCAATCACAAACTCACACTAGATCCACGTGGTAGATAATGGCGCACTCCCTCTCATGGAGAGCCTTTGTACCAGCAGCTGCTACAACAGTGAGAACGTTATTGGCTGATTATGGTCTAAACGTTGGTATACTTAGATATTTGTCAATCGAAGGTATGTAGTATATTCCCCGGCCTGAATCGTTTGCTGGCTTTCAGAAAACCCACTGCACACCATGATCATAGTGTCTCATCAGTTTGAAGGGGTTCATCTAGTTTAATCTGTCAGGCCCCGGAATAACAGACACAATTAAAAACCTAAATTGTTGCGTCGCCGATGTGAGGCGCGCGAAGCCTGACGGGTACTCAGCAAATTTATTTTGATTACTCATGAAATACTGTATTCTATCAAGTAAACACCCATATATTGCCTACATTCCTACGCCTCTGCCCTTTTGCTTAATTTATACAGCTCCAAACGCAATCAACCTATTTCATTCGAAATTAAACATAACCGTACGAGCTTACACACAGTAGAACTACGCCTGCCATAAAACGTTTCACTCCACAATCAAACACAAACAGCACACACACACACAAACATAAGTTTCACGATAGACGTACTTAATTTAGTGTGCAACCGAATAAACACAAATCAACACAAAATATCGCATCGCATGCAAAATTCACATAAGGCTTTTACACGGTACATTTTGGGATACAGTGGAAATATACAGGGAATATTTACAATTGTAGGTGTATTCAATCGTCTGACCTTTACGGACAACCGGGTATAAATCGATTTGATTGGATTAGACTTTTGTCTTTCTTTTCTTGAATGTATAAAACGCAGGGAAAATTATAAGAGATATATTAAAACACAATATTAGATCCCTTTTTCAAACTATACCAAGAATGTAAATTTAATTAGGTAAGTACAGCAAAAATCCTGATACGAAAACTATAAAAACATTTTTGCATACGTAATTTTGCTAAACAATATAGACGTGAAACTTGCAGCAAAAACTGCCCATGTGTAAACTGCTCTACTCAGTACCGTTTATAGAATGCTGCAGACTCTGACAGGAAATTCCACTCCTTATAAGCTGTACGCACAGTGATTGTAATTACAAAAAATAAAAAATAATATAGTAAAAATAAATATTGTCATATTTATTCATTTGTGAATTTAATAACAGCCAAAAACCTGATACGAAAACTTTAAAAACATTTTTGCATACGTAATTTTGCTAAACGATGCAGACGCGTAACTCGCAGCATGAACTGTCCATGTGTAAACTGTCTTACCCGCTACCGTTTATAGCGCCAGTGTTAACGTTAACACTAATGTAACATTAATCAAATGCAACCGACTAGGGATTGTAAGTGATATTACGGTAATGCATATTACATGGGGAAGGTCTTACCTGCGGTGAAGGGATTTAGCCATGACAGCTGTTATGGGCTCAATGTGACGAGGTGTGACAATTAGGGTGAGATGTAACCTTGTGTGTGATAGGCTTCATGATTTGTGATTTTTTATTTATATGAGATTCTTGAATAATGTCACGCTAAGATTTGGTTTGAGCTGTATACATTTGATGTTTAGTTGTATATAAATTTATAGAAAATTTTATCATTAACACATTTACAATATTTATATATTGTAAAAGTGTTAGTGTTATTGTTAGTGGGCCTGGTCCAGACCAGGGCCGGGCGCGAGAGATCGCTGCCGCCTATCGCATCCACGAGGACGGCGGTGGCCCGCTCAAGCGGGGCTGACCTCCACCGTATGCTCCACCGTGTCCTCTGGGCGATCTGCGCTATAGTGACACCCGGGCGTTTCCTCCCGCCTTATCCGGTGAGGACCTGCGTCAGGCGGAAGGTGAGGACGCCAAATGTTCAGTAAGGAAAAATTACTCTGTATAATAAGGTTTGGTTTTTTTTTTAGTTAATGTAAGAAACTGAAATGATGACTAAATGACACCTTATTTAACAACAACTTGCGACTACGAGATCAAAAACAAGCAACAACGACCTTTTAATTATACACTGTAGCGCCGTGTGACCTTTAAAGTAAAACAAAAAACACAATTTTTTCAAAAAAAAAACCTTCCAAGACACCTTCAAAGGTAATTAAAAGGAAAAACAGAAGAAGCAGACGAGTCATTTTACCACTTATCTCAATTTGAAAATAGAAATTGTTATTCGAAATTCAAATCTAAAAAAAAATTTTCTCTAAATTCAATCACATTTTGAAATATCACTATTCTATATTGAATTAGATTTTGAAATATCACTATTCTATGTCGAATTAGATTTTGAAATAGAAATCTATTTCAAAATATAATTCATTATAGAGAGTACATTTAGCAGTTCGCTCAATGAACACTGACAATAACTACCAGATATTAATTAATGAGTGTCGAGCGCTAATCATAATGAACTCAACCGTACGCTTTGGTATTGATTGAAACCGGTCGGATTTTAGTGAACTGTTATATTATTTGCATTAGGTCGAATTTGTTATTTGTTAAGGGAAAACCTATACTATTATTAAGGTTCCTAACTTTCGAATGAAAAAAAGGGACCCTACAGGATCGCTCGTGCGTCTCCCTGTCGGTCTGTCGCAGCCAATTGGTTCTGAATCTACTAGACCAATTCAGTTGAAATTTGGTACTACTTGGTACTTACATGAGTATCTGTAACCCAAACACGGACTTTTAACGTAAATAAATAAATTTCGAGCACGGTTGCTTTGAGCTGCGGAGTGAAAAATTATGTAGTAAAATTTTAGGAATGAAAAAAATATGAACTAGTCAGCAGATGCGCTTGATAATGTGATATTCTATCATTAAAAAACCAGTCAAGTGCGAGTCGGACTCGCGCCTGAAGGTTTCTGTACCATCGTACAAGATTATACGCGTCTACTTGTTGCCATTATTCAGATCGAGCAATAAAAGCCAAAAAACACGTTTCTAGTAGGGATATATAATAGATATATTTATTTTTAATTTATTTTTATTATTTGTAATAATGGCGGTTACAGAAACACATATTCTGTGAAAATTTCAACTGTTTACCAATTACGGATTATGAGATACAGCCCGCTGACAAACAGACGGATGGACGGACAGACGGACGGACGGACAGTGGAGGCATAGTAGATAATAAAAAATCCCAAACGCACACATGCACATCTTTGGGTCACCGCAATGTCGCGAAGTTAATCCCAATAAAAATTGATATTTGACAATCGTTATCGTTGATAGAAAGTTTTGTTTAGAGCTTTAAGTGGTAACGGGGTTTCCCACCAGAGTTAGTTAAGCTATAAAACACGACTTGGAAAACAATGCATGTCAAACCTCAAGAAATAACGGGAACCACAAAGCAGATTGTTTCGCATTACATGCATACCTACATTACTTCCCTTTGCTATGGAGGTGTGAATAATTATGAGAAAAGTCGTCAGGTATGTAGAACTTTAGCATTTAAATGACTTACGTTGCATATCATTCAACATTTAGTATTTTTCACTCCGATTAAACTTCGTAATCAGCATTATCATCTTCCTGCCCTTATCCCACGTCACTTGGGGTCGGCGCAACACGTTTTTTTCTTCCATTCTGTCCGGTCGGCCGTCACGTTATCACTAACTCCCTTTTCTTTCATATCACTCCTCACACAATCCATCCGTCTTTTCTTTGGCCTCCCTCTCCCTCTACATTCATCCACAGTTTTATTCATAACTCTTCTGGTTACATGTGTTTCATCCCTCCTCTTCACATGACCATACCAAGATAAACTTCGTAATGTTTATAGATATAGAAATATTAACTTTAAGACACATGCTTTAGATTTCAAAACTATCTTTACAGCATATCATTTGTTGTAACATAAAAACATAATATTTCTAAATGTTTTCACTACAGCAAATTTCACAGAGAAGCAGCTCGTCATGGGAATCCGTGAAAGCTTTCTAGTAAGGACACGAACTTCAGCAATGAAGAACACGGTTAAGAAGAGAAGAGAAGAGAGAATTTCAAAACCAATTTCTGACTTTAGACACAGCGAAAATAATCGTAGTCGAAATCAATTTCGTGTCCAAAATATATTTTACGAAATAAAATCTTATCACACAAAAACAGATCCGGCCAAAAATAGAAACCGTAATTTTTATTAAAGGCACAGATTCTTCGAAAACAAACATTAAACGCGTACCATTATAAATATCAATCAAGTCCCTACCAATAAACAATGGATACGTCGAATCAATATTTCACAGACTCTTTCGCCCAATCTCCTAAAATTACGCCATTCCGTTAGGAGAAAAGGATTTGTGGAAACCGCTGAAACATTATTTATTCCCCGGATATTAGCAGTCACTCGCTTTGTGATTTACATAAACTGAATGTTATTGTTGCCATGAAAATACTAGCCTTGTTTTTGTTACAGAGGAAATTGCTGCACGGATTTGTAGTTAGGCTGCGGTCGCTGATGAATGGTGGAAAAGATAGATTGTTTTATGATAAAATGTTTTGGGATTGTTCTGAATAGATTTGTGTTTGATATCTATTATATTTAACACTAGTGGCCCGGCCTAGCTTTGCACGGGTATAATTATACACCTAAACATTTCTCATGAATTACTCTATCTATAGGTGAAAACCGCTTATCGCGAACAGACGCGGTGGGGGAATTTGTTTTATAAAATGTAGTGAAGTTACAAAATATAACCCATTTATTTCACACTTGTATAGGAATATAGTTTAATAAGTTGTGTCCTTATTTTTTACAGTTTCAGATCTAATTTATTTATTTAAACTTCATGTACCTACAATAGTGATACATAGGGGGACTTAATGCAACAAGGCATTCTCTACCAGGCAACCTTTGGGTTAAACTGACTACTCTGTGGTAGGTGTACAATAACAAATAAGAAATAAAATAAAATGCAAAATACGATATCACTATCATCATTCTCCTGCCCTTATCCCAATTTATTTGGGGTCGGCACAACATATCTTTTCTTCCATACTCCTCTATTAGTCGTCATCTCTGCAATCACCCCCTTTTTACCCATATCCTCTTTCACACAGTCTAACCATCCTTTCTTTGGCCTTCCTCTACTCTTATAGCCATCCACATCCATACACAAGACTTTCCTCACGACATTTTCTCCATTCCTCCGCATCACATGCTCAGACCACGATAATCGATTTCCACACAACTTTTCAGTCAGCGGTGCCACTTTCAGACTTCCTCTTATAAATACTCATTCATAATTCTATCCATGCGCGTAACACCACACATCGCTCTTAGCATTCTCTTCGCAGCTGCATGCAATTGCTTTTCATCCCTTTTGTGGCCCAACATTCTGAACCATACAAGACAGCAGGTCTGACCATTGTTTTATAAATCTTCCCCTTATGTTTAAGGGGAATGCGGTAGTCGCAGATAGTCCCGGTGATCTGCCGCCATTTCATCCATCCAGTGTTAGTTCTGTGCTTCACAGTCCGATCTATTTCGCCATCACTTTGCACGAGTGAACCAAGATACCGAAAATCTTAGCAGACTGGGAGAAACGCGCTATCTAGAACCACTAACTACGGAACTGAAGAGACCGCCGAAATCGCAGAACATGTATTCAGTTTTAGTTCTGCTGGTTTTCAAGCCAACTTTTTCCAGCTTCTGTTGCCATTTCTCCAATCTGCTCTGGATCTCAGGTCCATATTTACCAACCAGAACAATTTCGTCGGCAAACAGCATGCACCAGGGTGTCTCCTCCTGTATTTCCGAAGTAAGAGCGTCAATAATCAACAGGAAGAGGTAAGGACTTAAAGCCGACCCTTGATGCAAGCCTACAGCCACACTGAACTCATCGGTGTAGCCAGCAGCCGAATAGTATATTACTATACTTACTAATAAAATACATAATTATTTAAGCTAGAATAATAAATTAATAAATATTATGATAAATACCAAACAATAAATACTATAATTACAACGAGGACCAAACTAAGTTTGAGAGGACTTTAAGTAGGTAGTGGCGGTGCCGGGTTTTTTTTTTTAGACCTTCGATTATTTTGACCATTTGCAGAAAATCTAGAAGACACATGCCATACTCCTATTGTTATTCTTATATTCAGCCACAAAAAAAACATCCAATAACATTATATTCGAAAGCGTCCTAAATCACACAAACATTTTCATAAGGACTACAACGAATACTTTCATGTGCCTCTTTACTACATTTACTTTGTCCCAAAGGAGCTACCTCGGGAGTAAATACACGAAATATTTGTTCAAATTCATATTCCCGTATACAAGCCGGGAATGTCGCAGTTCTCAACAAGAATCAGTCAGGCGTCGCGCGTCCCACGTGAGCCTTGTAAAGTTGGGACAGTAGTGACAGCGTCGAGGAATGAGCACAGCTAGAAAGTATTAACGTTGACGGATCGCTTTAGGACTGTGGAGTTCTAGACATACTTTTTTGGAGTAGGTAAACGGTAGGCAAAAAAAGGATAGGCGCCAACATTGTGTTTTGCATTTAGAAAAAATGGAGGTGTAAATACCTATTTAGGCTTCGCTGGCATAAAAAATCTACACATATTGCCACTGGTTTACCAGTTCAACGGGTGAAATTTGGGTATTTTAATACTTTTACGGTTTTACTAGACATTTACAAGCCAGCTCGCCGTCCGATCAGGACCAGGCCCGAGACTCGATAGCGCGTAGTGTTCCACGCGCGCCTTAAAGAGATGCCAATAATACCTGACGTCCGGCCGATGCTGGGCCCGTCAGTGCCGATGTCTGCCTTTTGGGGGTGAGAAATCATCCTATGATTTCTACTGCTCGGCAAGGAAGGAACAGGGGTGAGTTTTAGTCAGTGAAAGTCTGACACGCCCTCCCGCTCCACCCAGAGCGGGAAAAGTCATCGGATGATTTATCACCCCCACAAACAAAAAATATGTGAGTAGAAACGCTGAGACGATGATACACAAACCATATTGATGATGTTCTTTAAAAAGACCAGGTGCTTAATACTCACAACCAGCGTTTGTGTAGGTATATTTAGAGATGTATGAACATTAACGAAGCAAATGGCGTAAGCAGGAAGCGTTCAGTAATTTTAGCCAATCCCATGAGAAAAAGGCGTGAGGTTATGCATGTATGTTTGTCATACTGTTTCTACAGTTTTATTAGCAAACCATTAAAGTGAATATGCTTTTCCTCATAAATATTAAATGCAAGTCCATAAAACTATGGCCATATCTACTTTCTTAATTATACCATAACTCATGAGCGGCATGCCTTAGCACGATAAATCTCGTATACATGAAAAAGCCAAGCGGTCTCCCAGTGATTACTTGGTTTAACGCAGCAGGACGCAATATAGAGTAATGGCGACTCATGATGGAGCATAAACTAAAATATAAAAATATCCCTGGAGTGTACGCTAGGAAATATTTCCGACGCAAAAGAGGGTTAATTAAAGGATACAAAGTATACCTAAGTATAAAACTTGGAGATGTATTTAGTGGAAAAGTGGGGCTTGGACAACATCAAAGTAGAAATCTCTGTTTTTTATTTTGAGTATGCGTGGTCTGAATGTAATCCCTTTTCTGGATTTTATTATAAAACTGGTGTAGTACCTATATAAGTTTAAAGGGCTATAAAAAGAAAGGTTTATATTTTGGAAGATTAGCTTCTTACAAAGAATGCGTTGTGTAGACCATTCCTGTCTCCTGCAGGAATGTTCAATACTGCGTCCGGTTACTATATACAGTTCAGTCATATTTTAAGAACTGGATCTGCCCATCTATATGAAAACTTTCTTCAAGAAAATTGGAGGAAATTAAAAAAAAAATGATGAACCTCCCATACAAATATTGATCAGCTGATGATAACTTTATAAAGAAAGACCAATTTTTTTTTTTGAGAATTTTTAATATTTTTTAGGGCAGAACCGGCTCTTAAAATATAACCACACCTTTCCGCTATACCCTGCATAGTAAAAACTGTCACTATAAGTCAACGCAAGTACTCCATTACTCTAATCTAGGTTTATGATAAAACTATGTACTCATGGTTTTCCGGGATCACGAAATAGTAGTAGTTACAGCAGGACGATTTACCAAAGATATAATTGTCAGTTTCATTTCATTTACGCAGCGCAGTTTAACTTATCTATTAGTGTCACTGTGATAAGGGTAGTTCATATTTTGCTTAGAACAATAAATCATTCTGGTGTAGATAAACTATCATTCATTTTTCATAAACATTGTTATAACAGACACTATTCTTCAAGTAAGTGGAAATAAATGATATATTATGGCCTAGCCAGCATTATCCTTCCTTGTACACGAAAAATGAAAATGCTTTTACTGAGTGAAGACATGATAAATTTTATGGTACACTAGCGGCTTCGCATACATAAAATTAATATACGAAAACCTTCTTAGTAAACCATTCTTAATGGTGCTCTAAACCGCTACAAAATCCGTGTTTATAGTCTTTCAAAGTGAGTCTAGACAAGCAGTTTCTGATAATTTTATGCTTCGTCTTGTACCACAGTAGAGTGGGTCTAGGTTTAATTTCGTTCTAAGAACCATGATGTAAATGTTTGCCTTCAATAAGCAGTACCCGGAATATATTAAGGCCGGAGGCAAGCCAACATTACGAGTATTGTGAGAGCCGACATCGACTTCGATGACTTGTTGTTTCGAATATAAAAAGAGGGGAGGCAAAGCATAACTTGGATGAGATACTGTAGACATCATGTTTTCTGACTATTATTACAGAGTATAACCTGCCCGCTTAGCCAAATAACTTTTCTATTATCGTTTATGCTAACGCTTAGTAGAACATGTATGGTAATGACATTACCTGTGGAGAGTATTGTTACGTGACTTATCGCAATGTCATTGCCATACATTTTGAATTAAGCGTTAGCGTAAATAAAAAACCGGCCAAGTGCGAGTGGGACTCGCGCACGAAGGGTCCCGTACCATTATCTTTATAAACGGCAAAAAAATCATGTCTGTTGTATTGGAGCCCCACTTAAATATTTTTTTTATTCTGATTTTTAGTATTTGTTGTTATAGCGGCAACAAAAATACATCATCTGTGAATATTTCAACTGTCTAACTATCACGGTTCATGTGATTCAGCCTGGTGACAGACGGACAGTCGAACGGACAGCGGAGTCTTAGTAATAGGGTCCCGTTTTATCCTTTGCGTCCGGAACCCAAATAATACAAAAAAAATTTGGCTAGGGGGGCCCTGTATGCTGCGACGACTTAAAAGGTAGAGCACCAACAGTTATCATTTATCAGGTCGTCAATGGTGTTCTGACATACCCGTTCTGTGCTCGGAGTTCACTTAATCTAGCTAAGTAAAAGTAAAGCTTGACGTATTTTTTTAACCGACTTCGAAAAAGGAGGTTCTATGTTCGGCTGTATCTTTCTTTTTTTTTTTCAAGTTTGACCGCCGATTACTCTGTCAATTGAGGACCGATTTTCAAAATTCTTTTTTTTATACGATAGAATATACTCCCGAGGCAAATTCGATAAAATTTATATGGGACCAATATAAATTTTATCGAAATAGCTTCAGCGCTTTTTGAAAAACTAAACAAAAACGAAAAATACGTATAAAAAAAAAGGTTTTTTTTTCTTTTGGTGTGGGAAATCATCCAATGACTTCTCCCGCTCTGGGTGGAGCGGGAGGGCGGATCAGACTCTTACTGACTAAAACCCACCCCTGTTTCTCCCTGCCCTGAATGCCCAGGGGCGAGGTAACTCTTCGAATTTATCCTCAATCCCCGGGCAGGAATAAGAAAAATACGTATACCTAGATGACGTGTTGGTGTTCTCCAATTACGACTAAGTATGTTTAAATTCCACGTTCCATGTTATTAGGGTTCTTAGTTCTGTGGTATAACAACTAAAAAGTGAAAAATAAAAAACTTTTTTACAAAAAAAAAATAACTGACTTCAGAAAAAAGTACACTAAAAATTAAAAGGGTGGAGTCGGTTTGACTTTTTTGTAAAAAAGTTTTTTTTAATAGTGACGTTGTGCGCTTTGGTCATTTTGCGCTTTTTACATAAGCTATCTGAGCTTGCACCATGAAAAGTCAAGGCTGCTGTGGCTGAAATTGGCTAGTTGTCATCATCATCAAGATGATGATGATGACAACTAGTCTGGTAAATTTTAATGACTTTATTTAATTACACGAAGCTTTTACAACCTATCTATTAGTGCAATAATGAAACTGTGATACTGATTTTAGACAATTGTAATTGACCATAGATTATAGGTACAGGATGTAACAGAAATGCGTGGCCATATTTTTTATACTCCTCATAGAAATTCACAACTTTCTTCAAGAAAGACTTAGTCAATTCCAAAAAAATATTAGGTACATCACCCATAAATTATTTCACTTGATATAAGTTTGTATGGAAGGGCCAATTTTTTTTTTGGGAATTCACTATTATTATTCCTTTAAGAAAGTTGATAAAGATTGTGTGTGTGGCTAAAGTAATAACAGCTGCACGGGTCGATCCGTCAGGTTAAGCTACGCTTGCCAGGGTTGGTCCATGGATGGGTGACCATCTTTACATATCGAGACTCCTCCGTACATCGGAAAACACATTAAGCTGTTGGTCCTGGCTGTCAATCGTGGATCTTTGACAGTCGTTACGGGTCTTCGGAAACCTGAAAGTTTGACATCCAGTCTTACCAAGGGGTATCGTATTACCCAGTAACTGGGTTGTGGAGGTCAGATAGGCAGTCGCACCATGTAAACTACTGGTATTCAGCTGCATCCGGTTAGACTGAAAGCCGTCCCCAAGATAGTTGGCAAAAGGCTAGGCAGATTCATCCTTATAGGCAGGAGTAGTATTTAGAATATGACTACGCATTTCCGTAACATCCTGTATGTGTAGCCAAAACATTCACATTCAAAGAAACAACAAAGCTTCAAGCATTTCTACTAATCTTTACTCCGTTGGCGACATGTAATTTTTTTGACCATGCGTTTTTCCCTGGTCAACTAGTAGGTACCTATGGTACCGAGCCGACTGATGTTATTGTTTTGTTCTATGTTATATAGACTGTAAATACAAAATCAATATTGTACTATTATTTGCTGACATTGACATATTAAATTTTGATATAATTAAGTTGACATTAATTTTTTTTGATGCTATGAGATAATAATTATGTTGTTAATTTTTAATTGTGTTAGTTAATGAGACAAACACAGCTTATAATGGCCCAGTTATGAGTGAGATGCTTCCTATTCCATATTTATTCAGTAAACCATCTTTCTTGCTCATGTAGATAAAGTTATGTACGTATTAAAACAGGTAATATTTCGCGATGTCTATCCCACGGGACTCATAAACACTGACGGTAAAAATGAACTCAATTTTCACTTGATATTTCTCGCAACGTAAGTCAAGTAGGTAGCAATTACTTTCCTCCTGTGTGCATTGTTTATTTTTACATCGATCTTGGGTGAGTACTGTGAGTAGAGTTTTATGTTTATGACTACAGCGCGGTTATTTCAGTAGCAAAGAAAAGGAAAATTATGATTATTTGTACTAACTTATGCTAACGGCTACGCTCGCCCGCGTAAAAAGCAAAAAGTATGCCAGGAAACGAGTTCATCATCATCATCATTGCTGACGAAAGACGTCCACTGTTGGGCATAGGCCTCCCTCAAGTGTCGCCCCAACATCCGGTCCTGTGCGTCTAGCATCCGGATTCCCGCGACTGTCACCAGGGGCCCAATTCTGTAACTTTGAGTTAAGCAACACGCCATTGACACTCTGTCGACACACAACAGACATTATTTTGCCACTGTTGCAAATTTGATATTCTGCAAAGTTCAAAATGCTATTGACATACTCGTATTATGGTAGACCAGACTACCAATTATTACAATAGTCTTATTATGGCGTTTCAATGGCACTACAGTGGCAAGACAATGACCATAAATAATTTGTAGAATACCAAATGTCAATGACTATTCTATTGAGACACCACTGACACACTACCGACACACTATTGACAAGTTAGTTGTTAGTTATTTTACAGAATTGGGCCCCAGGTCATCGGTCCATCTTGTGGGAGGCTTTCCAACGCTACGTCTTCCGGTACGCGGTCGCCACTCCAGAACCCTTCGGCACAATTGACCATCTGTTCTGCGACCAATATGCTCTGCCCACTGCCATTTAAGTTTGGCGTAATGAGATACTAGGGCAAAAAACCTATGCCCTAATCCAAGTCATGGTAAACCTCAGTGCAAAGTTTCGACCAAATCTATTACGACGGGTAAGGCGTGATTAATTATACCATACATTCAAAAATTGGCTTTGACAGACGGACATACAGACAGAGAGACAGAAACACAAGTAATCATATAAATATTCCGTTTCTTCATTCGGACGGAACCCTAAAAATACAGACATTCACAGTCATAATATTAAGTACTTAAAAAAAACAGTAGGCTTTTTTTCTAAAACGAGAAATAACCGCATTTTACGAATTCGGAGCAAAACATTACAATACCACAAATGAATCGACAGGTCGTATCATCCTTCGGAACCTTCCGACCCGAAAGACAATAGCCATTCCACCTTCTTTACTACAGTTTACCTAGAAAAGTATCGGCATAAGAAAGGGTTCCTCGATTTAATCCTACATTTACCTTGTAAGATGGTACCACATTTATTTGGCCGACAGTGTATTTTGTCGCCTCGTAACGCAGGCACGTAGGTTATGCTAAACCAAACGGCAGATGCTGGGGAAAACCGGCCAAGTCCGAGTCGGACTAGCGCGCAAAGGATTTCGAAAGAATTATATTATACGTTGCGTGTTCAATAATATAATAACGCATTCAGATGCATACTGGGTCTGCCCTGGCGGTGTAGTGCGTCCGGTATTTTTGCTGAAAACAGGGTAGATGACTTTTACGCAGTCATGAGAAAGTCACAGGCCTCCTTTATGAACCGTATACACAAATCTGACAATGGAATATTGAGGGCCATATACGAAGCAAATTATTTCTTCGTATATTGCAATTAATATTCCAGCAAAATTTATCTCATTTAATAATGCAAGAAATAATTTTATAATTTTTAAGTAATTAATGAATTTAATGATAATCTAATAATTTAATTTTGTATTATTATTATTTTTTTTATATGGGTATTAGGCCTGAAATAAAAATGATTTGATTTGATTTTGATTTATAACATGTCTGTGAGATAGGTATAAGATTATTTTTTTTTATAAATTTTCATTTATTTTCTTAAATAACATTAAAGTTCTTATTTTTTTAATATAGATGGTTTTGCTCTTGACTCTAGTCTAGGTAAGAGGTGACAGAGAAAAAGTTTATCAAATTTTCATTTCATATGTCGCACAGTTTGAAAAACTTTACGTATGTGTGTACCAAATTTCAATAGGACGGAGCAAATTGACTGTAAGACGGACAAACAAACACGCGAGTGTTTATTTTTATTTAATTTGTACAAAATGCGGTCAAAGAAAACAAGTTGAACAGCTGTCTCCTGAACTAAGTAAAAAGATACTTGTGGCTAAGGAGCCAAAGTTCCTCCTAAACATAGATTGTTATAAGTTAAATGCAATCTTAACCTGATTGCACTTAACTTACAACAATAAAGTGACACAGTAATTGACACAACAATGACAAAATGACAAACAATGACATGCCAAACAACTGTATCAGTATTGACCAGGAATTTCTAAGACGATCGATAGAATGTCTTCTGTATCGTCCTAAGACAAATTCTGCAACCAATTAGGTAACTTTGCTTTGCAACAAAAACTTCAACGTGTAAAAATCTAACTTTATTATAAAGACGAGCACTTAATATTTTCACTCAATCTTTCGGAACCCTAAAAAAAGCCGGTATTAGCAGAAAAACGAAGAAGCAATTTTTCATGTTGTGTGAAAAGGAAAGTGTACTGGGGGTCTACATATTTGGAAAATGACGAGTATGCATTGGTCCCAAGGGATGGTATCGTATTTGTATTAAATTTGGTGTTTTTAGATTATTGTTTTTTGTCATTATACTGGGCCAGACAGTGGGATGAATTAAAAAAATATGGCAAACGTATTTTTTCACTTGTGAAGAACATTGGTACATTCGTGGGTGATAAATTATACTATACAATAGGTAATTCAACTGTACATAACACCTCAAAGTTAACTGTCCCTTGCACGTCAAAAAACGAAAATGTGTAGTTATTTGCATGTGTCAAAATTTCAACCTTCTGTTAAGTTCAGTAAAATTCAATTGACTGGGTACTGTGTACGTCTTAGCAATTCATTTCTCTGAATTTTATTAACCTAATTTTAAATTGAATTTTACCGTATCAACGTACCTAATAAATCTCTACCTTCTTTACATACTATACAACTTAAAGTCGCTTTTCGCGTCTATCTTCTTTAGGGTTCCATACCCGAAGGGTGTATTCGGAGCTCTATTGATGTCACTCAGGTTTCCGTCTTTCTGTCGTCTGTCACAAAATTTTGGTTCACAGAATTTTTTAACTTCCCATTGACTTACCAACTTGAAATTTGGTGATAATGTTTATTACTACGTATATTTTACTAAAAAATATCTAAATATTAATTAATCAGATTTTTTGCTTGATAATTCTCTCATTTGGACCCTAAATGTGCGAAGTCCGTGCAACACTTGGCCGGTGTTCTTATCCGCTATCTCCTAAATAACGCAATGGCTTTAAAGATCGATAAACGAGAAAAGTTTGAGTGTATAATATGTACACGTGCGGAGCCGCGGCGGGTCGCTAGTTCTTCATAGTTTATTAATATTCCTCTTCTTCTTCTTCCTCGCTCTTTCCCACCTTATGTGGGGTCGGCTCTCCTAATTTTGTTCTATCTGGATTGTCGGGTCGGGCAGTTCTTCCTCTGATAAGAGTTTCGTCATGCTGGCCACCACGTGGCAGGAGGTCGTCCTCTACCTCTCTTCTTTTCAGGCAGTTGTAACGCTTTTTTCACTACGTGTTCCTCGTCTCTTCGCATCACGTGACCATATCATCTGAGCCGGCTCTCAGTTAGTTTCTCTGATATGGGGGCGACTTTGAAACTACCGTCACACCTCCGGACCACCTCAACATCTTCATCTCGGTGGTGTGGAGCCTTAGTACGTGTGTCTTTTTTTTTACTGGCCAACATTCCGCTCCGTACATCATAGCCGGCCTTACCGCCATCTTGTAGATCATGGTTTATTAATATTCCGACAATCGAAAAATAAAATAATTTCAATAAAGAATTTTAATCAAGAGTCTCAATAAGTCAACGCACAGCAAAGTCAAAACAAATATAAAAGGGTACAATATTAGTTGGACTGCGTTCAACTGGGCCGCGATCCGGATCCGACTGGATTTAATATCCGTAAGTACGTAACATCTGTTTACGTAAATTACAAAGAGGTTTCTTTTGCTTTGTAGTTTTAAACAAGATACGGGCATGCTGGTAGATGTATTTATTGAAATTGCATTCGATTTACTGATTGTGAAAGCAAGTTATCGTGGTAAATATAATTGATGATTTCTCTGGGTCTTGTATAAAAATAGGTAGATATACTAACGTGCATTTTGTTTTGGTTTTCGGTAAATATTCTAATTAGCTGTAAAATTGTGCCCGTGCTTACATCAACTAAACTAATATTGAGGAAACCGTCATATTCTAGAATTAAAATTCGAAGACATGTAACATGTATTGGGTTTGGACCCGCGAGATGGATTTCGGCCCGTTCCCTCTCCTAGAGAGAAGGACTGAATCCCAGCAGTGGGAACATAATATTTAAAGCTATTTGATTTGACATCTGAGCTCGCGTGGTGGTAGACTTGGCCGTCAGATGGTAGAGCGCATATGCGACTACGGTAAGACGCGCTCGTTTTTTGCTTTTTTTCAAAATCACCTTTCACAGGTATGTTGCAAGATATATTTTTAGTAATAAGCATCACCTTTGTACCTATTTTTATGTTATCTTCTTGTCTGTTTCTAATATTTGTGTACATTAATAGTTAAATAAATAAATAAATGAACTGGTGGATGAAACATAATTAAATGCTATTCTATTTATTAATGCCATCTCTAAAACATAAAGTATACTCAAAAAAGTTATTAAAGGCGTAATGACATCCTTAGGTCAAATTGTAATAATATTCTCTTAGGTATTTATCAGACCAGAAATAACTTATGGCTGATTACAATGTAATAGGTATCTTTATCGAAGTACTTTTTTTATCTTAGGCATTGTCATTATTAATGTTTTGATTACCTTCTATAAATAAACGATATAATACTTTCGTTCGATTTGTTATCCAATAACTTATGATTCACAATGAAATAGATGATGAAAGTGCGCACAACTGTACAATACTTATTATTCTACGAGTACTTTACAAACAGATTCACTTTACCGCACAGGACCAGTTTTTACTCTGGATACGATGGTGTAACTTTTTATCAGGTAAAAAATAATCTTTATCGGATCAGTAAATACTTCCTTAACTTTTCTAATACATCCATTAAGTGTAACTGTGTTTATATTGTGTGCAATACGAATAAATTAGTTTAGATTACTACCAGATAGAAATTTGCGTTGATAAGTATTTTTTTTCCCGCATAGTCTTAATGAATCGTTTAACTGTTAAGAGAAAAAAAGCAACGCTTTTTTGCGATGAAAGTTTTTTCGAGAAATTCTTGCAAAAAGTGTAAGGAAGAGTGTCAAACCTTTATCACGTCCTTCCTCTGGGCGCAAGGGTTCTAGAGGGTAGATTGAAGCTAAATATTGCAATAATCTGGCTGTTCAGCTAGATTTATGGCCCAACACTTTATATAAATCCGTCAACGACGGAACAAGATACAAAGACCAGAGAAAAAAACCGGCCCAGTGCGTGTCGGGCTTCGCACATTTAGGGTTCCGTACCAAATGAGGGAATTATATATACAAAGAAAAAATCAGATTTTTCAATATATTGGTATTTGTTAGTAAAATATACGTAATAATATATATTATCACTAAATTTCAAGTTCATAGGTCAATGGGAAGTTAAAAAATTCTTCGGAGCAAAATTTTGTGACAGACGACTGACAGACAGACAGACAGACGGGCAGACGGACACGTGAGTGACAGAAATAAGGCTCCATTTGGACCCTTTGGGTATGGAACCCTAAAAACGAGAGGTGTTGAAACAAAGTGCCTACGATAGGCACAATGGAATAAGTTAAAATGTTTGAGGGTAGATAATCAATAGTTTAAAAAAGAAAAATTGACATCGTTCGGGAGTAATTCAATGAAAACGAAAAATAGATTAAGAACATAATCAAGAAATAACGAAAGTTAAGACTTACAATGCAATAAAGGAACCGCCAGTCTTGTTCATAAAGTCCATTAGTAAATAACAAAAAAACGGTTGTAACACAATTCACGACTGACAGTACTGCTTTAACGATAAGCCTTGCACATCTTTCAGTCTAACTCTCATTCGTCAAGTATCTGGAGTATAGACGCTTTATCCCAAAAAATATATACTGCCAGATTATTTTCTTACAAATATTACCTTAACCATTTTTATAGAGCAAAAGTCTGTCTTTAATAAATCTTGACTCAATTTTGCTCACAGCCTTAGACCGCTTTTAAAACAGCACAAAGTAAAATGTCAAAGTGGGGATAAATGATAAATGATAAATGATAAATGATGTTTATTCAGTAAATAGGTTACAAGGAACACTTTTACACGTCAATGTTTTTTGTTAGTTTAAGCTAGATGAGGCCGGTGTTTCCTAGCTGACTACCCTGAGAAGAAACACCGAAACAAACTCAGAGGTCAAAGTCTCTTTTAGTGTTCAAATCCATACAATGTGGACTGGTTAGATCATATGAGAACCATGTACGTTTATGTCTGGGATGAGCTTTATGAAGAAAGCAACACACGAATTCGAGTGGACCTGTCCAGACAGTGCAAGCATTTGTCAGTCATCGCGAAGCTCAACTCAGAACTCTGAGGTGCTCAACGAACCGACGAACAATACCAAAGTAAGGACATTTGAGTAGGCCGCAAAAAATACTCAAACTGCCAGACAATCATAAAATCTACATGAATATAACGACATACATAGTTCTCGCATTCACATTATTCTATATGAGGACCATGCAGCTTAGTGTCTGTAGTGGTCTTTTGAAGAAAGAACCAAACATATTTGAGTGGACCTGTCCAGTCAGTGCAAGCATTTGTCAATAGTCGAATAGCTCAACTTAAAAACCACTAAGGAGCTCAATGACATGACGAACAATACCAAAGAAAAGACATTTGGGTAGGCCGCAAAAGTACTCAAACTGTCAGACAACGTTGAAAATTACTGTAAAAAGGAGGAGAAAATAATAATAATAACCCACATAGTCCTCACATTTACAATAATTAAGTAATCAAAAAAAAAAAAAAATATAATACTTTACAAAGTAAATATATGTGTCAAACAAAATAGTAATCATAATATGTCAATCAAAAAAATAAAAATAAATATAATACTTAACAAAGTATTCAAGTCAAAAAAAAAATAATAATAATAATAAAATGTCAATAAAAAAATAAAATAAAAAATATAATACAATACTATACAAGTATTCATGTCAAAACGAATATTAAAAAAAAATATATATATAAAAAATTTTTCATCAGTAAGTAGTACATATGAAAACAATGGCTCATGTATATCATTGAAGCAGCTCAATCCCACGCCTTTTTGTCCTCAAGAAAGTCATTAATTGTGTAAAAAGCTTTCTGGCATAGCTTACGTTTAATAAATGATTTAAATTTATTTATGCTTAGTTCTTGAATTTGGCTAGGAAGTTTATTATAGAAACGTATACATTGACATCTAAACGAACCACCTATTTTTTTCTTGAGCCTGGTTTTTGGTACAATAAATTTGTGTTTGTTCCTAGTATTTATGCTATGGATATCACTGTATCTTTTAAACAGATTAATATTTTTATGTGCATACATGAGATTCTCATAAATATATTGAGAGGGAACAGTCATAATATTAATCTCTTTAAATTTGTCTCTGAGGGAGTGTCTGGGACTTAATTTATAAATTGCACGAATAGCCCTTTTCTGTAAAACAAAAATTGTCTGAATATCGGCGGCATTACCCCACAACAGAATGCCGTACGACATCACACTATGAAAATAACTAAAGTATACTAAACGAGCTGTCTCTAAATCAGTTAAACCACGAATTTTCCTTACGGCGTATGCTGCAGAGCTAACTACTATTTTAAACGATAAAAAGTAGCTAAGATCGCTGGCTCGTTAGCTTTCAAAGTCACTAATTAGTTCGCTCTAGCTTACTACTGAGTTTAGATAAGAAAAAACTACACACAGGGAACGTTTCTTATGTGGACTAAAGAAGGACATCCAGAGCTGAAGTATATCTCTAGGTATATCTTCTTATAAGCCATGTTGCTGATGTGATTTTGTAAACTTAGACGAACAAAATAAAAAATAAAAGGAGATGCAGTGGTGGCCCAGTGGTAATGGCCGCGACTTACAAGTTTTAGGTCGTGGGATCAAACTCAGGCAAGTGCTTAACTTTGTGTAAAAATGTGTGTGTAAATTATTTCATCAACACAGATCTCAAAACGGTGAAGGAAAACATCGTCAGGAAATCGGCATGTCCTAAAACAAAAACTTCGAAGACATGTGACATCTACCAACCCGCATTGGGCCCGCGTGGTGGACTACTGCCCACCCACCCTCAGACAGGTGGCCTGTGTCCCAGCAGTGGGAACATTAAAAGGCTAATTATAACTATGCATCTAGTATCCGGCTATATCAATTTAAGTTTACGTACTCGCAGAGTCCGAATTACTTTTCTAAATCTAATCAAACCAATCGCATACACATCAATACAAGGACCTAATTCAGCTATCACCATCACAGAAAAACTATAACGAATGATTTCTCAGCTCCAGCAAACGTTGGAAATATTTCTATCTCTGTCATTAGTTTTGATTAACGAGGTCAGATGAGGCGGACGGGGCATCGTCACAATATTAATGAACCCTCCATTGTTGTCCAATGTGAGGAATTTGTGCGTCATATTGACTACGTAAAGTTGGATTAATTTTTTGACTTACAAACCTACTTTATTGACGCCATTTGGGATCGGGTCGTTTATTTTGAGATAAGAAGTGCACATAATGTGACCCAGTTGAGCTATTACGTTGGAAGAATGGCTACAACAAACACATTCAGTTTAGTTGGATGGCTTTAGAAAATATTTGTAGTGCAAAGAAAAACTGGGCTCTTCTGAGAATTGAGTGTATCAGAGACAGCAGACGTGTCTAGAACGTATAAGATGCAAATGTAGAGCAACAAGAAACTTAATTAAAATATTACATTAACTTTCATAAGGTAATGTGTGACACAGGAGTTTCAACTCTAAAAGTGGAAATGATAGCTGCAGGCGCGTGCTTTAATGCAGTGACAAAATATACGCGAAAATTACTCGTATATACTGCAACGCTATCTCAAAAGTTTTCATCATGAGGCCGCTTAAGAATCAAACACGAAGCCTCATAAACTTTTAGGTTCAGCAGGAAAGGAACATATTAAAGCTAAATAAGCGCCAGGCTAAAGAAAAATGGCGCTGCCGGGGTGGATTTTTTATATTATTTCTCTTAGCTCAGCTACGATAGACCATGGAGCGGAGAGAATTTATATTTTAGCTATCACAGTAAATTTTTGTACAGAGAATTTACGGATCAAAGTAACTAATTAAAGTGAGTGTGTAGTTAAGTAGATAGCAATGATGTGCTGTAGTAGTAGATTAAATTAATGAACTGTGACCGGGGTTAGAGTGGACAGAACAAAGATTAAATTCGTGTATGGGGATTACTAAGGTGAAGTAATCGCAGGCTCGTGTTGTCGGGTCAGGAAAAATGGCGCCCAAGAGACTAACTACGGACAGTCAACATTAAAGCCTTTTGTTTGTTTTAAACTGGGCAGCTGAATAGGAGGAACATTAAAGTTATGTCCACCGATGTTAAAATAAATAATATAAATCGTTACATAATTATAAACAATGGCACACAGGGTCAGCAAGATAATTACGGCGTTCAATTTCTCGTGGATAAATATTAGTACACATTTCCATAACTGACATATGAATATTCATATTGTGTCATTGAAAATTTGCAGGTTTTGTTTCAGACAATACAGTACAAAATATCACCAACACAATGCAAATTGAGACTTTTCCATCAAACTCAATTTCTGAACACATCAACGCCGTTTTTGCATTTGGTAGCAAAACAATTTGACTCTCAAGCACCCGAACATTTTTCTATTTTATTTTATGAAATTTGGAGCTCGCAGCGTCAAATATTTTACACCGGTTGCAAAGGCACAGGTAAGCTTTATGCAACCTGGTGTAGTACCGCATATAGCTGTGTGCGCGTTTATGGAGGACACACCGGGGAACGCTGGCGTTAAATGCCGTGATATATCTCCCGGAACTGCAGTAGATAGGGCAGGCGAAATACCGGAGAAGTCTTTTGTCGATTAACAAATAAACCTAGGTTGCAGAAAAACAAACGGCAGATAGGTGTTTCAAAAACTCAAAAAGGCACAGATATTTCCTATAATAGTCCATACGGACGCTCACAATAATAACTCTCTGAATGATTTATGCGAAAATCTGAATGTTTCGACAAAATAAATCAATAACGAGAAAAGCAAAACGAAATGTTCTCACTCCACATTGAAATATAATAGTCTTGTCAAGTATGAAGTGCTTTATGAAAATAGCGAAGACGGGTTGCCGTATTACGGTCAGATGAGAATGAAAAATAGTATTCCTTATTCAAGATCACGGAGACGTCGAAATATCATCGTGCGATTGGTTCCTTTCTTGTAGCTGAACGACCTTCCGCATAATTGGAGAAAGTAATACATCTTCGCTGTCAATACGAATAAGCCCTCAGATATTGCATGAGGCAGAATAAAACATTGATTCTCATATGGATGAATGTTTGTCTCACGAGTAGCAGTGGTAGTTTCCGATTCTAATATACTATGTACGAGGTATATCTAGTATACAAGCAAGAAATATGAAATGAAGTTATTGAAATACATGTGGAGAAAGGATAATTCAATTGTAGGAAAATGATTTAGCATATTCGTATTCCCGGAAATCAACGCCAAACGATATAATAGTCAGGGAAATACTGCGATGAAATGTAAATTTGGTACAATCCTTTTGTTAACGATAATGAGTAGGGAAACGACTTCGTCCCGAAACGGAATGTCATTGCACCAGTGTTAGAAGACCTTCATACTATTGTCGGTGTTAAAGCAAATGAGTTTGGGTTGGAAAATATTTGTACCGATGTTGTGGGTCTAACATGAATGGGTGGCAGTTGCAAGCGAAATGTTAGGCCTCCAAGCGCCTGTTACTAGCACAATTACGGCAAATGACATGGCAGCGCCTTTCCGAACACCACGAACGAATATTGGAAAACACATTTAGTTTGGAGCCAGCGTGTACTTTAACAAAAGTTTAAGCGGTACTAAAGTGAAAATGGGACAATTTCGTCTGTGTCATACATCTCTGCAGTTTATGGCGTCTGTTAGTGTTTGTAATTGTATTTAACTGTCGGTGTTTCCAGTCGGCGCTTGTTGTGTAATCAAACCACCAATGACGCTGCTCTTTCATTTGCAGCCTTTTTGTGCACGGGTTTGAATTTGTTTATTGGAACAGCAATTTTAATAAAGGTTTTTTTTGTTAGCTTCTATCCTGCTGTAATACTATACACATACAAAATCAAATTTAAATATATTGTTGAAGCTTTTGCAAAAATCCCTCTAGAAGGTTACGTCAACACATTCTTCATAAGCCATCTGGAATATGTGACGTCACTGTAACGTTTTCAGAAAACAAACACACAAGGCTAACCCAAAAGCAGATTGTGTTTTCATAAACGTTTTTCACTTATTTACAAAACCGCTTTGGTGCCTTTTACATGAGATACTGTGTGCCGTCCTTTTACGAATGTGTTGAATATTTGATGCAAAATTGTCTGCCCAATGGGGTAGAACAAGGTTCTCTAACGATCAGTTGGACTACCTGGTCACCTTTGTAACCGTTACCCACACCTTGTCCTTGAATGAATTGGAAGAATATTTTATTAAGCTAAAGCCTTCGTTTAAAGTTGACGCATCCGAAAAGCTTCCAATATATGCACAGTTTCGACCATGAAGCCATCGTGTTTGCCGAGTTGAAAATTTAAAGAAAGAAAATTTTCGGTTATATTTTTTCTACATTTTAGTTAATTTTTTAAGATTGACTCCTCAAGCCATTTATTTTAATATCCCGTATGAACATTTCACAAAAGAAAAAAACCGGTTATGTGCGAGTTTGACGCCTCACATATAGGGTTGCGTACGATTTTATTATTTGTAGTTATAGCGGCAACAGAAATACACATTCTGTAAAAAATTTCAACTGTCTACCTATTATGGATCATGAGATACGGCCCGCTAACAGACAGACGGACAACGTGGGCTTAGTAATAGGTTCCCGTTAGTTACCCTTCGGGTAAGGAACGATAGAAACGACCACGATTAGCAAAATAGCATTTTTTATTCTTTTTCTAAATGCATATGGCCTGTGTCATTACGGCTATCAAGACCAATGTAATGACCCCTCATTCGTTAAAATCCATCCAGCCGTGTAGGCTACAGCGCGTGCCGCAGAAATAGACACACTACCTCTCGAAAGACATTACCCTCCTTTTGAGGCAGACGGCTAAATAATTATTGTATTACGGTTACATTATAACTATTTATTTGTTAAAGACATGGCATATGAATATTAACTTATACAGGGTGTACAAAGATACATCACAGAGCCGTTAACTACGTATACTGTACCTCTAACAAAGTAGTTTTGCGCAAAAATTATTGCTGGGAAACGACTTTTATTTTTAGGTATGAAAAATAAAATATCTTTTTATTCTGCGCAATGTAACGCGAACACAGGCACGTGGAGTTAAATCCCGCCCCTTTGTTCTAAGCTACGTATGTAAGTACTTGACGGATACGTTTGATATTCATTGCGTTTTCGTAATTTCGAAAAAAAAAAAATGTTTGTTTGGAAAAAAGTTTAGTAATAACATTTAGAACTCATTTTCGCAAAAAAGTAAAAAAAAAAAATTGCAACTTTGGCCTTCAATATCTCCAGAACCAGTGGTTGCCCAGGTATGGTCTAGTGGAAAAAAATGATCCAAATAATGGGTAGAATATGTGGCTTTCGGCTTCGGAAACTGTCTTTTTACACCCGATATAGGTACCTACTTACTAAAATTGCGTGATACGATACGAGTAAGTTAGTAGAGACCAAAAATGTAGCCTGATAGTCGTCAAAACTTTTTTTTGTTACAATTAGACGTTATCCTAGACTGCTCAGAGACAAACAACACAAAAACATTATTTCCACATGGAAGCTCCATATTACACCAAGTGTTTCCATATCCCAGTGTTTGGGCAACAACAAGTTAGAACTGTAACATATGGTAATGCTTAGGTCAGATAAGCAGCTCAGAGCCACCTCACAAATTGTTTGACGACTTAGTTACTAAGCCAAGTAGACGTCCAGTTGCTGAATATTTGTTGCTGTTTGTTCAACAGCTGTTCTTGTGTTTTTATGAGGTATTTTTTTTTTATTGGCTTGTCTTTGTGTAGGGAAAAATGATCATGATGTACATTACTTTTTGTAAAATGACTGCAAATGTAAATAATTTCGTATTCCGCCAGAACATTGGACAGGGTCGCATAGTGTAGGGAATTGGTGTCATATTTCCGTGACTGACAAATAATCCGGTATCATTCCACTTGTGCTTGCAACATAACCAATCCACTTGCTAAACGTATTTATTGTAGAAATAATAAAATAAAATGACTTTCATAAAGTATTATAACATTTTTGTTAATGTAGAAATATCTCATAATAATAAGCTTATTAAATTGTGTCGCATTTCATTTAAATATGTCTAACGGGGCCTCTGAGAGGCGGCTTGTTGCTTGGCATGCCTTACAAAGGTCTAGGACCCCACAGTCCTGAGATGTATTAAGCTTATTAGAAACAGTTCATTCTTACTACTCTAAATTCCGAATTTAGTTTTCAGAATAAACTTGTCCAATCCAGATACGTTAATACCTTGCTGTATTTACACAAAGGTCTTTGTTTGCCATCCACTCGTCTTTGCTTGTAGTACAAAATAATCCGCAAAGTACATAAGAGATTACATGGCATCAATACCACTTAGTATTGCAGATTGTTTCGAAAATGTAAGGCTTAAGGCATCTAACTAAAAGCATTTACGTTACTGAAAATGTTTTTAGGAAGATTAAGCGTATTCCTTGTTGGAAAAAAAACGGGCGAATTTGATAGGAGGGAAAAGAAAAATATTGTATCTGAATGTATAATGTTACCGGCAAATTATAAAATTCAGGCAGGACGAGCTCGTCTAGGCATTCTAAAAATATTTCATCTATCGTTTATCTATATATACCCTGACGACACACACACACACACACACACACACACACACACACACACACACACACACACATTACAACACACACACACACACATACACACACACTACACACACACACACACACACTACATTTAAAACGCCTCGCGGATAAATTCGTAACAGAGTTACCGCGCCCCTGGGCACTCAGGTAAGGAAGGAACAGGGGTGGGTTTTAGTCAATAAGAGTCTGATATGCCCTACCACTCCACCCAGAGCGGGAGAAGTCATAGGATGGTTTCCCACCCCAGGAAAAAAAAAATTGTTGTATGGGAGCCCCACTTAAATATATTTTTTTCTGTTTTTTAGTATTTGTTGATAAAATTCAACTGTCTAACTATCACGGTTCATGAGATACAGGCTGGTGACAGACGGACAGACGGACGGACAGCGGAGTCTTAGTAATAGGGGACCTAAAAATTAAGGACAAATTCGTAAAACATCTTTTAGTAAAATGTAGGTGTATCCTGAATGGAGGACCACTCGACCCCGACAACTCCTGACCCAATATTTTCAAGAGTGAGCAAAGTGAGCTTGGGAACTTAGGGCACCTCGACACGGACAGGTAGGTTTGAAAGGGATGACAGGGGCTAGAGTGAGCGAGCGAACGACGAGGCCCCGTCATTATTTTTGTGTTAGGTTCCTTCAAAGTCTATAATGCCCTGCAGTGGGATTGTTAATTACTGGCTGCTTGAATAATACAAATATTGGAATATAGCCACAAGTTACGTAAAAATATAATATTTTACACAACTGGAATAATATTAAACAATCAATAAAAACCAACGTGTATTTCCAGACCAATTTTTATTTAACTTCAGAGCACAAGAACCCTGTTAATGCAATATGTTTAATTAATTGGCGCGAAAATATGATCATCATTAGTCATCAAAGCAGTACCTAATGCTCGTGAAGGAGGAGGCTGAACGGGTGAGGGAGACTTAACGAAGTAGCCCTCTCCCCCCCAGCAGCAGCTGCCGCAGGAGACGCCCTGGGCGTTGGGGGTGGCGGGACGATCTCCTGCCACCGTAGGCGAGTAATGGGTAGCTCGCCGTCCGATTAGCACCAGGCCTGAGAGTCGACGGCGCGTAGTGTTCCACGCGCGCCTCAAAGAGATGTCAGCAACACTAAACGGGGCCCGTCATGGCCGATGCATGCACAGAACAGATAAAGAAGGTTCTGTGGATGCATGCATGCCAAGGGGTCGCGGATAAATTCGAAACAAAGTTACCGCGGCCCTTGGCACTAAGGCAACTGAAGGAACAGGGGTGGGTTTTAGTCAGTAAAAGTCTGGCACGCCCTCCCGCTCCACCCAGAACGGGAGAAGTCATTGGATGATTGCCCACGCCCAGCCCTAAAAAAAAAGTAGTAATTAAAGCGAATCAGATCTATTTTTGATACAATTTAGTAATGCTACGTCAGAATTATTTTAATAATAGATTCTATTTCTGCTAAGTATTTTTAGATCTAAAACATATGCTCTATTACTGTCAGACGTCTTTGCTGTTCAAGTAGAATGTTTAAGTAGCATGTTAGCCCTTTTGTGTACTTAAGCACTTAGTTTCTCGTCTTAAATCGTTTATTTTGAAACTTTTTAGCTCAAGCTCAATTTACAGCATATCAATACCAATAAACATAATATTTTAACGTGATGTTAAAATTTTATGTTTATTGCCTCTATTTACTGAATGGACAGGAAGAGGTGTACAAAAAAAAACTTTTTACAAAAAAAACAACAGACTTCCAAAAAAGAAAATACACTAAAAATTAAAGAAAAAACTTTAATTTCGGAAGTCGGTGTTTGTATTTTATTTCTTGGTTATTTGATGCCGACTTACGAACTTAGTTATTTTTTAATTTTTTGTATATTTTCTTTTTTGGAAGTCGGTTGTTTTTTTTTTGTAAAAAAGTTTTTTTTTTTTCAATTTTTAGTTGTTATACCCCAGAACTAAAAACTACAATAACATGGAACTTGGAATTTAAACATACTCGTAATTGGAGAAAACAAAAACGTCATCTAAGTATACGTATTTGTTCATTTTTGTTCAGTTTCTTAAAAAGCGCTGAAAAAATTTTGATAAAATTTATATGGCAGTATACCTCGGCAGTATCTATATGCTTACGGATAAAAAAAGATTTTTGAAAATCGGTCCACAACTGACGGAGAAATCGCCGGACATACATAAAAAAAAATCATACATACAGCCGAACATAGAACCTCCTCCTTTTTCGAAAGTTGGTTAAAAACAAGGCGTCGGTAAAGCAACTATCTCATCGCCTAGCCGACAAAAACCCAGCCTGCATCATTCAAGGCAGGCAAGACTCTGTGGTCGCGGGTGTTCGGAGTGGCGACTCTGTTCACCCAACGAGTGACCCCAGGAAAGACGGTGGAGTAGAGTTCACGTGATGCCGTGCACAGCGATTTCAGGGGGGACCACATTTCAGTCTCCCCAAGGGTATGTCTTTCCAGACGTTGTACAGAGGGGGCTTCCGGGTGGTCTTTTAACGCGTCAGGCCCCTGCGTCGCCACCAACAATAGGTTTTTAATTGTTTCTGCTAATGAGGGACTTGATGATTTAAGAGGTCACCCGACCCCTTCCATGTGCTGATGGTGACCACCGGTTTTAGTGAGGTACAAATCCCACACTCCCTAGTCTTTTACCCAAAAGTCCAGGCGCCGTTTTTGAAGGTTCCACCCGAAAACGAATAAAATATATTGTGAATCTTGATTATAGACATCAAAAACAACCGACTTTCAAAAAAGAAAATACACTAAAAATTAAAAATTAATTTAATTTCGGAAGTCGGTGTTTGTATTTTATTTCTTCGTTATTTGACACCGACTTCCGAAATTAAAGTATTTTTTAAAATTTTTAGTGTATTTTCTTTGTTGGAAGTCGGTTGTTTTTTTTGTAAAACAGTTTTTTATTTTTCACTTTTTAGTTGTTATACCCCAGAACTTAAAACCCCAATAACATGGAACGTGGAATTTAAACATACTCGTAGTTGGAGAAAACAAAACCGTCATCTAGGTATAAGTATTTTTCGTTTTTGTTCAGTTTCTCAAAAAGCGCTGATGCAATTTCGATAAAATTTATATGGGACCACCTCGGGAGGAATTTTAAAAATCGGTCCACAACTGACGGAGAAATCGGCGGACATACATAAAAAAAAACACATACAGTCCAACAAAGAACCTCCTCCTTTTTCCGAAAGTCGGTTAAAAAGTTTAAAAACATTTTTGCTTAAGTAATTTTGCTACACGATGCAGACGCGTAACTTGCAGCATGAACTGTCCATGTGTAAACTGTTTTACCCGCTACGGTTTATAGTGCCAGTGTTAACGTTAACACTAATGTAACATTAATTTATATGGGACCTCGGGAGTATATTCTTTCGGATAAAAAAGAATTTTGAAAATCGGTCCACAACTAACGGAGAAATCAGCCAACAAAAAAAAACACACACTCTCGAACATGGAAGCTCCTCCTTTTTCGAAAGTTGGTTAAAAATGTAAAATAATCTTCCTTTCCAATATCAATCACCATCATCTGCCTGCCTATAACCCATGTTACGCTATCATTTTACTCCCTTTCAATCAAGTCATTCCTCAGACAATCCTTCTAACTTTTCAAAATTGAAGCACCAAATAAATGGTTAATATCATAAAAATACCTCATTAACTCCCAAAATAAACATACGTTGAAAATAAGTTAAGTGCTCAAAGTATAATTATCATCCATCTCGATACTAATGAAAGCAAACATCGGGAACGCTCCATCGTCCTACAAAAATAAATTGCGGTGATCGAATGCCAAAGAAACTTAAGTGCAATCCCAACTCCTTGCCTCCCGGATCACCTCCACATTCAGGGCTGATACTTTGAGAAGAAAGTGGAATTTGCTATTTAAATAACTGTACTAGATCAAAACTAAAGGGTATATTCAGGTTAATTAGAGGAACAGTTATTTTATTATTTTGAAAAGATAATCTTGGAAAGTATCTAATAATAGTTTTTGAAAATTTTCTCTTTGATGGAAAGCTGCTAGTTCCATAGCTGAATGTTGGCTCATTATCTCCCAGAAAAATTCACGATATTTACACAATTATATTTTAGCTTCACTTTTAACTATGTAAACAGAAGTTAAAGAACAATGCAAACTTCCCATACATTTAAAAACCTGATAGTGAAAGTTTATGTATAGCTACCAGGTATAGTAGAAAGACTACCTGTAACTTAAGAAAATAATGTCGTATAGTCATTTTTTACGATTTAAACGCTACGAAGACCAAACAATATAAGGTGTAACTTTTTAGGTTAGAATTTGCCGACAGCAAATAGGTAATTTAGAAATATATATGCTAGAACTAATTATTAACGCTCGAAGTTTAATCTAAAATAGGAATACTTACCTAGCTATGGTATAAAACGTCTTTGTAACTTTGTGAATTCTTTGAAACCAACTTTACGTTACTACTTAGACTCTCGATGACGCACTATAAATTGAGTGAAGAACTGTCAAATGTCAAAAAATCCGTTTCAGTCATGCGTACTCAGTTACATAGGTACTGCATAATTAAGTAATTTTATTACCATGTTATTATTAATTCATCTGTAATATACAAAGACTAATAAAGAAATACTTACTGATTAAATAAAACGTAATACATAAAACTAAGAAACAGAGTTGAATAAAGTCAAGAAGCAGTGTGTAAAATGGAACGTCGTAAAAAAGGGTAGTTGAGATCCATTCAAAACATAGTAATATGTTACCCTTGACGTAGAATACGCATAGAGAAAATTAAATTATATTTTTTCCCTGCGTTTCTTTTAACATTGTGGTAATCGTGTTTAATATACAATTCAGTTAGCTGAATTTTATGATTTATTTCATTACTATACATAGTTAGGTGAAAACTGGACATTCTTCTTTGACTCACTTCCCGGTTTCTGATTAAACTGAAAATTTTGCGTACTTTAAGTTTGGATAACAATGCATAGTTAACTAAGTGACGTCATTCTATATCCATTATGGCGGTCTTCCAAAAATGGCAGACCAGATAATTTGTATGCATTGCCATGATATGTATGTTATGGGTATCAAATGAAAGAGTTTGCTGAGAAAAACGCAAAAATAGAGTGTGTTTTTTAGTTTTGTTTAAACTACAGAAAATTATTGTACTAGTGTGACTCCGCGGCAAAGTTAAAGAGCAAATCTATTGACCGATTCTAATAAAGTAACGACGATGAACCTAAGTTCATTGTCGTTACTTTAACTTGTGTGTATTTTTTTTGTGATTACATTCATGATTTTTCGTTTCAATAATTTCAGAGAAAATACCACTTACCTTAACTTACCACTGATATTATTACAGTGTTTTTTCCTCCAAAAGTCACACAAACACTATAAAAGCTTATTCTCCTCCTTTTTGCACGAATTGGCTTCATTTACGAAATCTCAATGCCGAAAATCTTTCAATACGTAAATATTTTATAATTCCACATATTGTTACACAGTTAATTAAGTTCTACCATGCGTACTTTTTACATTAAAAACCTACGGAATTATTTGAAAGCTCCTTTTATATATTAAAACCGATTCATCAGTCATCGCAGACATTTTCTGCTTTGTTCGCATGTGCGTTATTAATTAAAACTTGGCATAAAGGAACATAATCCGAAAGTATTGTATATGGTACTTTTTTTGTGGAGTTGGGAAATAATCCTATGACTTCTCCTGCTCTAGGTGGAGCGGGAGTCCATGTCAGTCTTTTACTGACTAAAACCCACCCATATACCTTTCCTGCCCTGAGTGCCCAGGGGTGCGGTAACTCTGTTTCGAATTTATTCACGACCCCTAGGTAGGCATCGGCCATGACGGGCCCCGTGATGCATTACTGGCATCTCATAGAAGCAGTATTTTGTGTTTCTGCTGTTTCTTAAGTTGTCTGTCATCTTAGTAGTCAAGTAGGACAAGACGAAGATGTAATTGATGTAAAAGAGATTTATTCGTAGTGCATAATCTGCCGCTGTGGTCGATTTGAAGTTATCACAGCTCAAAGTGACCCGTTTTTAAATCGGCAACTTCATAGGTAAATACCTAATTTGTACTGGCTGTAGAATCTGCCGCTCTTGTGTTGTATGTTCTTGTACCCTTTTTGTAATTCACAGAAACTGTGAGACAATTATTAGCCATTGGCTCTTGATGGTAGTACAACTTTTTATGAGTGTAAGTATTTTTCACTTCCTTCAAATCAAAAAACAGTTTTACTTCTTAATATTTTTGATGTGTAATCTTTCCTCTCGTTTTCCTGTAATATGTGGGAGTGATTTCGTGAAATGGGACAGAAGTGTGTAACAGGAAGCCGGGCAAGCACGCGCTATTCGCTTTGAACAATGAGCGCGCGCAGTGGTAGAGTTGGCCGTCAGATGGTAGAGCGCGCGCACGATAAGTCTGCGCGCGGTCAAAATCGGAACTAAACTTTTAAATTTTATTTTTTAGGGTAGAATGTTAATGTTTCTTATTACCACGGTGAGATGTCAAAATGTTACACATCATATGCGACCACTGTAAGGCTCGCTCGTTTTCTTTTTATGGAAAAGGAAGTATATTTATTGTATTAACTAACTCATATATATTTAATCTAACGACTCTATAAAAATATGTTTATGAAAATAAAATTGTTCTTGAATACACTGAATAAAATCAATTTGCTTGGTCCTATTCACATCTACATAAATGTTGAGGTTGGTTGACTATAATTATAAAAGAAGATAAGAGAAAAATAAATAAAGTAAACGTTGTCTTCCTGTTTATCTACAATTTTCGATTCAGGCTTCATTTTATATGTAAAAACTAGTTGACCCGGCAAACGTTGATAAGCCATATAAAAATCTCGATTAAAAAATGGGAGTTGGAGGTAGGAGAGTGAAAAATACTTTACGACCTATTGTCATACCTATCAAATATACAAAAAAAATATATTTAAATAATTCGAGCCATTTTGGAACCTCTCCTTTATGTCAATGTTCTACACCTAATTGCGAATACGAACAATCCACACATCATATGCTATGGGAGTGTACTCTTCGGCAAACTGAACGCAATATTATGTTGGATAGTACTCAGCCTACGTCTGGAGTTGTCTATTACACGGACCTTGTGGAAACTAGAACGAATTTCCGTGCGTTCAAGCATTTTTGCCATACCTATTATTGGAATCAAGTGTAATAGCTCACAATTTTAGGACCCATTAATATTAGTGTTTTTAATCAGTGTTGCTTGGCAACTGGGCTTACCTCAGTTGTAAATATCCCCTTTATGCCTAATGACAGTGGTTTGGGAATAGTCTGGCGGGCTTGTCCCAACAAAAAAATAAAGAGCCATTTTGGAGGAGTGTAACCACAAACACCGTGACACGAGATTTTTCTATATTAGATTCCTCAACTATCAGAAAACTGGCATAGCGACAGCCCTACACGAATCTCATTTGGACTCTCCTAAACCGTTGCATTTGTAGTTGATTAAAAACCCACTTACACCTGGTCGTGGTGCGGATTACCTCACCGCTGTTGATCTACTTGAGACTGTCGTATTTACATGATCGCGTTTATTTAGCTGATCCGACAAAGGTAATTGCTAACCGGGAACTTCTTTGACTATCATTATTGAAAGTAGGTCTTCTTCTAGAGGAGCTTGTGGCTAAATAATAACAGCTGCACGGCTCGATCTCCAAGATTAAGCAACGCTCGCCGAGGTTGGTCTATGGATGGGTGACCATCTTAACATACCAAGATTCTTCCGTGCTTCGGAAACCATAATAAGTCGTTGTTCCCAGCTGTCATTTGTAGATCTTTGACAGTTGTTACGAAGAGCCAGGAAATCTTACACCAGTTTTGCGAAGGGGCGAGAGATCACAGTATATTATTTTTCAGCGTGAGAAGAAGCTTTTGTCTAAGTAAATAATACTGTCGAAGTTAACAATATTATCGGCTCGTCACAAATTAAATGAAAGTTAAGTCGGCTGGTGAAAATTCATATGACCAATCAACTTTCGCTTTAACGGTCCCGAAACCGACAGTCTCTGTCACCTTCCGTTTTCTCCCAACCATTCATTCTCCCGTGGTCAGGCTACGCCCCCAACATCTCCCAGTCTCCTATTACGAGCCTCCAAAATTACCACGTGCAATGTATAACAGCTAATGCACGTTTGACTATTTATTACATTAACTTTACGATGAATTTCGTTCCAAGAACTGGCTGTTAATAGTGTGAAATCACTAACACCAAGCCAGCAATATTGGTGATTAAAGCTAATTCAGTATGAGTTTTGGCTTTTGACAAAGTAGACTTAACTACTCGTATCAACAAACCCACAGGCTCTTCGATGAATAGGTTTATAAATAGGACAAGCCTACCACGATATTTTCAACCACTGCAACTCCAGAAAGCCAGAATCAACAGTGGCACCAGAAAAACGTCGAGGTCATGAAACTCATCGAGTCCCGGAGAAAAGATTTAACGGTCTTAGGTCCCGTAACGAAATTAATCGGAATATAACAGCGGAGGAGTAAGAAAAAATGGCAAAGTGCGTGATGGATTTCGCACATTAAGGGTTCTGTACCAAATATTGGTATTTGTTAGTAAAGTATACGTAATAATAAATATTATCACTAAATTTCAAGTTCATAGGTCAGCGGGAAGTTAAAAAATTCTTCGGAAAAAAAAAATGTAACAGACGACGGACGGACAGACAGACGAACACGTAAGTGACAACAATAGGGCTACGTTTGGACCCTTCGGCTACGGAACCCTAAAAAAACCTATATATTCACTTTCTTCCATAGCAAGCAGGAGACAAAACCAATCATGAATAGTTATGTCCATACAATAGGTTAGAAGTAGTAAAGAACATAAAAGCCGTGATTACTTATATAAGATTTAACATGCAATATTTTGTCCGATTAACTTTTATGAGAACAGCATTCTCATAAAACTTCATATTAGGTTATATCGACATAAACAATAACCAAATCGTAAAAGCTGAGAAATCTCATCTCTCAGCATTCAAGGCGGAAAATGCCACCGGATTATACGTAGTTACATTTTGCTCAAACCATTTATTTTTATGGAAACTTCTCGTATTTTCGACACCTACTTTTGCTAAACAATGTGTTCTTATTGCTTATGTGGTTAAGTTCCTTTTTATATTTATCAATGAGTACCTATAACTAGGTTATAAAACGAAAATCTCAAACAATTTCAAAGATTGTTTAGTTTAGGTACGAGTACATTCGATTTCGATTCGATTTCGTTAGTTGGTAACGTAATCCGTACTAAAAAAAAAGTTACTCTTTGTGTGAATGTCTGTAACCTCTTGACGTCGTAAAGGTTGAACGAATTTGGATAAAATATGACACACGGGTAGACCATGCCCTGTAATAGGTCTTAACACATAATTTTCGACTTTCACGCGGGTGAAACCACTGACAGGAACTAGTAAAATTATATAATTATGGACTTCGCTGTATTCCTGTTTATGTATCTTTAAGTATTCAATTTACGTAGTCAGATAAATCCACATACATACGTCATAATCTCATAATATGTTATTATTTTCCCGTGACGTCAGACTGCCAATTTCAGGACACGTAGAAAATATTATTTTGTTTAAATATTTCGGTGAAGCTTATTTTCGCTAAGTATTTTATTTACGGATCATTGCAATAAATAATATCATACATAATATTTGTGGCACGTAAAGACAGGTTTTCTTTGAATCTAGTCATTTTCTACAAGTTATTTACCGTGAAGTTTAAAATCTCCAAGTTTATGGCTTCTCAGGTTTAGTATAATATGTTGACACATATTTTATTTATTTTTGACATCATTACGGTTCCTTCTGGATCGTAAAATGTTATTAAATTGACTATCCTGGTCATATCGCAAAGATTAATAGTCGTTATTCATTTTTGATCTCCTGCCAACATGTGTATCCATTCAAGATTAGATGAGATAAGATTAACCGAAGACACCACAAAATTTAATATTAATGCTGAGTGGAATACGGTATTTACTAATAACAATATTGCTGATAATAATGTAAATTTAGGCGAACTAGTAATCCATAGAGAAATCAAACACCAAATTATAGAGGTAAATCAGGTAAATGAAAATTATCCGTTGAATTGCAACCTTCGCGCTAATGGCGTTAAATTCAGAACATTCAGCCGCCATATTTGCCAAAATAAACACAAACAACACCAAGCATTAAACCCTTCTCAGTTATTAACAAGTGGAAACATGTTAACGTTGCACAAACAATTCGTTGACCTGGAAATCTTAAAGCAGTTTGGCCTCAAAGATTAATTAGTTGAGCCAAACATCACGGCTAATCTCGAAATCTGCGTGCATCCGTCCGAAATAAATAATTATCTCGGCTGACGGAAAATGCAATGTAAATTTAATATTCTTGACGTGTAGTTACAATTCTCGCTCTAGTCAGTACGGTCGTGGAAACACGCATAGGACACCACAAACGAGGAAAAATCGTTGAGTAGGAGACTTTTAAAACATGGCTGAACAAGATACAAACGGCTCCGCGAAAAGAGTAAGTTATTCCAAAGTAATCTGACTCTAAGCCGCTAAAATATAATACGTTATATTTCGTTTTAAATGTAAAATAAATAAAGTGAACACAAGGTTTGAGCCCTTTGTAAATTAAACTGTGAACAAAGTTTTGACAAGTAAGTAATTTCTCTTCTCAAAGCGACTTGACTTTTGAGTTTGGGAAGTCACCAGTGTTATCTTTTCCGGTCACTTCAAACAGAGAATTAATATTTTACATCCGATTGCAAACTGTTGATTTTATCAAACGAGACCCTTGTTTTATTTCTTTCAATTTACAATTTACTTTGCGAAGCAAGAATCGTTCGCAGCTTGCAAAATCAATTTCAATGGTGCTCTGTTTATAAAAGGAAGAAGTTTTAATATGCTATAATAGGATGAAAGTGTTTTTCCTATTAAAATTGCGGCTTTACAAAGTGTATTGTATTTCCGCAGAGAGGATCAAAAGGGGAGCGCCGTCGCAGTAAGCCTGACGATGCTAAAGACGAAATAAAGAAATTTAAAGAAAATCTTTTACAATCGCTTTCTACTGGAGAGTAAGTGTTGAATATGCTAAATTATTTCTTTTCTACAGTTCAACTTTAATAATGTCGTCAATTTTATTCAGTTATACTCAAATTGAATAAAATTTATTGCAATACAAGTCTTTATTTTGTGAAGTACGATTTTAATACAGGACTTATGATTTATTACTATTGGTGATAATGAACTGTTAATATAATTATTGCAGTTGATTTTATTATTGAAAATGTTGAAATGTGTGAAAATAATTGTGGCTAAGTGGTGGTGGTGTTCATACATTTTGACAAATGTCAGCACCAAATTAAAATAAATAAATTGTAAATCGTTATAACCATAACATTGAAACTTGATAACGTTCTTAATGTCTGCACACAAAAATACTTTTACGTGAATTGTTTACTTAATAATATGATTTAAAAAAATATTAAAACTGTCATTGTTAAAAAGGCATTGAAATAATATATATTCAAAGTATTCTGTTTTTTTTCAATTTATTGCAATAATTATTAAACGGTTATCAGAGTTCGTTATGAAAAATATGACATATTAATTAACTTCACAACTTCTATGTAGTGATTTATCATTTTGTTAACTTCTTTGGAACATTGATCCCATAAAAATCTCATTATTTATAATTTTTAATTTCCGCTACGTTCACCGGGTTTAACAAAAAGCTATTTCGTCGCTGTAAAATGTCTTTATTGAGAAGTGATTGAAATACGCTAGGAATATTAATGCCGTAAAAAATGAAGGTTTTTGCTAATATTTTTACTTTTATTTTGCATAAGAAATCCAATCTACCTAGCCTTTTCTCAACTATCTTACAGTCGGCTTCCAGTCTAACTGGATGCAGCTGAATACCAGTATTTTATATGGAGCGACTGCCTATCTGACCTCCACAACCCAGTTACTGGGTAATACGATAAAAAAACCCCTTGGTAAGACTGGCTGTCAAACTTTCGGGCTTCTGACGACCCGTGACGACTGTCAAAGATCCACGATTGACAGCCGGGACCATAGGCTTAACGTGTTTTAGGACGCACGGAGGAGTCTCGGTATGTAAAGATCGTCACCCATCCATGGACCAACCCCGGCAAGCATAACTTAACCAGATGGACCGATCCGTGTGTATTACTTTAGCCACGAGCTCCTTCTAATTTTTGCTCCTATTTTGCAAAAGAATTATAAATCTGCAAAAGTAATGCCTAGGGGTAGGGGATAAATTCTGAAAATGAGTTACTGCACCCCTGGGCACTCAGGCACGGAATGAACAGGGGTGGGTTTTAGTCAGTAAGAGCCTGACACGCCCTCCCACTCCACCCAGAGCGGGAGAAGTCATTGATGATTTCCCAGCCCCCCAACAAAAAAAAAAACTGCAAAAGTAAGATCTCATTTTTTTTTTAAATGGTTTACTAATTTTTTTTTATTTATAGCCATTCGACTTAGTGCTGGTTCACCATTATAATTGTGTAACTTTCTTTTACCCTTCCGTGCTTTGGAAAGCACGCTAAGCCGTTACAGCTAGCTTTTGTAAATCTTTGACAGTCACGCCATGTAAAATACTAGTATCTGCCTGAATCTGGTCAGACCTGAAGCCGACCCTAAAGAGAAGATGCTAGGCAGATTGGTTGGTAAAAAAGTCAATTCCAAGATCATCAACAATCGAATTCCATTAAAAACTACTCTTCTAAACCAATTTCTGACGAAACTCCACTTTTATTGTTGAGAATCGAACTGGACACAAGAACACAACTATCTTTATTTGAGATAACATTTTGTTTCCTTACAGCTCTATTATATCGGAGAGTGGAAACGACTTAACGGTCCCACCGCCGCCGAGATCTCGCTCAGCGTCTAGAGCAAGGGAAGCTCTTTGTATACCAGCGAATGTCGCGTCTGAGCTCGACGATAATAAAATTTTTGAATTGAAAGAGGTAGGAATCTCGTTTACTGCATGCAATTTCGAGAATGTTAGACCACTGCATGGTATTTTTATTCTTTTTACTGATTTGATCAAAAATATCAGCTGAGAATGCATTGGGACCACTAACCAGGACCACAGTCGTCGGTTTGATCCTTAGATCATAGGTATTTTAATTTCTGGAAAACCTAACTTATTTAATCAATTACACATTAAAAGTACAAGGTTCATTACCTTGTTAAATTAAATACCTATTTATGTAGTAATTTTATATCCTTCTCACAGCTGCTACAATAACCTTATTGATTTATATAATGAGCAGAATATCTAATACGCCATGATTTTTTTCAATTTCACTTCGACTCATATAGATTTTACAATTTCCTTCCACGACTCAGATTAATTTTATTATCGTTCATTTCTCTCCAGGCGTTCTTACTATTTGATATGGACGGGGATGGCTGTATCGACTTAAGTGATCTCCGCGCTACCTTGGTCAGCCTTGGTGACAAGATTGACGAAAATGCTATTCGTAACATGATGTCTGAGGTAAATATAGTTGTTTATGAATATTAAAAAATGTCAAGGAGATCACAAATCTAGAATGATAAAAATCTTAATATTCTGGAGGAATTTTTCGTGACGTATTTAGAGCATTTTATCTAAAATATCATCTAATGTCACCGAATGTGTCCTATATATAACATCCTGTTGATAATTTCAACCGTAGTTTTGACATTATTTTACCTAAGGCATTAGCAAAACTCAAAGCAATTTCACATGAATTTCACGACGTAGCAAGAAACCACATAGTGCAATAACCTGTATCTAGTGATTTCAGTGCAACGAAATTAACACATCGTCTCATAGCTGGAAGTGACTATTAAATACAAGACAGAGTAGTAAGTAATATCAACATCTGGCCTCATAAGTAGCTACCAGTAGTTTGGATATGCACAAACTAGTCATGAATTGTAAGCGCATAGCCAATTAGCCAGCTGGCATCTGTGTCAGTAGACAATTGTTGGCCAGACTTGTGTGTAGAGGTATAACTAAGTTAGGTGACCAAACTCTGGCTGAAAGTTGGTCGTAGCCAGATGGACCGAAGTAGAGTAAGAATAAAGTTTATAATGCGTTCATGTGTCACATTTGTGGAATTTTGATTTACAACGTTTGTGAACTCCGCATTTAGATTCGTCTCTACGATCTAATTTTATTAGAGCGGACACAAATATTTTGGTCTGGAGTTTGGACCCTTTTCTATTGCTATTCCACTCTTCGCTGTAATAACAGCAAACAGAAAATACTAACTAATCACATTCAAACAACAATAACACAATTTACAAAAACAACAACCTCGAGACACAAACAACACCAAATATTTCATCCAATGAGAATAAAACAACAGACTGTAGTCGCTAAAGGCGGTCTTAACAGATACAAAACTTTGCTTTTCTTTTAATTCCGCTTAAGTATTCTTAGGGAAGTTTCCGAGTCCTGAGTTCCTGAAGAAAGAGACCCTTAAGCTCGTGTCAATCCACAATTCTGACGAGGTCACAGGGATTTGCTCCCTTGGCATCTGAGGATCAAATTTAAATTCCCTTGTCTAGGACAGTGTCTGCAGATTTTTCGGCGTTACCGTATATTTTTCCTGTATCCCTAAGCTTAAGGGGACTTATTCTCTTCCTCATTTTTTCTGCCGGATGATTGAAATTAAATTTCGATTATATTTGGAAATAACATCGTAATCCACTTAAATGTGTTTTATAGGAGACGATAGAACTTGGGAGTTATGTTTTCACGTTTTTGAGCTACCTATACACAGTAAATATTTGTTATATTGTAGGTACTAGCGATCCATTCTGGCTTCGGACGCGTGCAATACATTTTTTTTTCGTTTTCCTAAATTTTCTTACATACAATCATTGTTCAGAAAATATCAAACCTATTATATAATATGCCATTATATAAGCTGTAGTAATGTACTTACAGAAATTCGGCAATTGATTTTTATTTACGCGTATATAGATGTTGTATCTTACGTATCTACATCGGCAAACGCCAAAATTAATTATGATTTACACAAGAATGTTGTTTAGAATGTTGTTTAGACGTTTAACTCGTCGTGTTAATTATTTGAGTACAACCACTAAGCAAGGGGTACTAATCCAATATTTCCAGTACAAATTAATATTTTTCTTTTTCCTGACAATCTGTTCACGGGTATTAATTTTTTTAGATTAAAATGCTCTTCTGCTTTTACACAGATAACGTGATCCAATTTATTTTAACTGGGGTCCACTCTGATAAAGGCTTTTTAACTTTAGGTTGTGCAGTTTTCGTCTGTTTTACAAATGTTTGCCTACAATCTGGTTTTAGAATCTAGATTTAGACGTAGCCATTTTAATTTCCTGAGCCTGTTGTCCCAATAACGTTGGCACATATTGTTAATGTTTATATAACAATAGTATTATCCTTACGTGTACTCACTTCAAAACTGATTATAATTATAATTTAATGGTTTTGTTTTGTTTAAAATGCAAACTATGACGACTAAACGAAAATAGTGAGAGGAAAAAGCTGGATTTTGCGTTCTGTGGTTGTTGGGCTAAAGAATTCAATTTATAGGTAAAAATCTGAATCTTAAAGTATGTATTTTCAAGTAGGTATTGTTGTTTCGTTTTAGTATGGTAGGGGCGATTTGCCCTTTCCCTAATATATTTTCGTATGAACCCGTACAATAAACTATATACCCTTTTTATTTGTAAAAAATATTGAGGATCACGATAGACGTCTGCTCAAGGCGGCTTTACGTCTTTGTTTCGGTTTGAAAAAAAAGGCGCAAAAAATATTGGTTTTCTAAAGTAAGAATTATTACAATCTAGCAATGTTATCATCCAACGTTACAGACACTGAAAGGGAAACTATTTATAGTATAATATTAAAATGGTTTAGCAATTAGTAGTATTGCGATCTTTAATCCCGATACATTGCTATCTGTTGAACGTAAACCGCATTCAATCAGTAGCTATCGATGCACTAATTAGTGCCTTTACGAATGATGCCGCTTTTACAGACGCGATCAAAACCAGAGCCAGTCTTTTAAATAAATTAATTCTAACGTAAAATTCAATTCATTTAAAAATTTTATGTCAAGCTCGTGGTCAAACGCTTTAATTAATCAGGGAATTTAAAACTTGAGTCACCGTATATCTACTAGGAGCAGTGCACAGTGGTGGCCCAGTGGTATAGGCCCCGACTTACGAGTTGTCGGTTGTGGGTTCAATCCCAGCTAGGCGCTTCCATCATCATCATCAGCCTTTTAATGTCCCTCCCACTGCTGGGGCAAAGGCCTCCTCTCTGTGAGAGAGTGTGGGTCGTTATCCACCTCGCGGGCCCAATGCGGATTGGTGGTCTTCAAATTTTTTGTTCTAGGACATGCCGGTTTCCTCGCAATGTTTTCGTTCACCGTTTTGAGAGCAGTGGTGATGAAGAAATTTACACAAAGTACAGCGCCTGCCTGGGTTTGAACTCACGACCTACAACTTGTAAGTCGCGGCCAATACCACTGGGCCACCACCGCAGGCGCTTTATTTTCTGTAATTCAGTTTATCACCACTGCTCTCAAACCAGTGAAGGAAACATGGTGAAGAAACCGGCATGTCCAAAAACCAAAAATTAAAAGACGTGTGACATCCATCAACACGCACTTAGCCCGTGGTGGATTGCGGCCCTTTCCTCTCCTAGAGAAGAGGATTTTTTTGTTGTTGAAAGAATGCCTAACCACGGATTTATTTCTGATTCTACCCCGTAGACCAATTAGAACGTTTCACAAACCGAAATATTTTGAATTTACATGATTAGGCTAAATTCCTTAGTGGATGGATTGTGTGAGGAGTGATATGATAGAAAAGGGAGGTAGTGATAGTGTGACCACTGACAGGACAGAATGGAAGAAAAAAACGTGTTGCGCCGACCCCAAGTAACATGGGATAAGGGCAGGCAGATGATGATGATGACTAAAGTCCGTAGTGATTTGGAAAAAATACTAATTTTATTTTATGTTTCAGGCACCAAACCCATTAGATTTCGATGGTTTCGTCAACCTCCTTGGACATAAGACCCTGGAGCTGGATTCTGAAGAAACTCTTCTGTCAGCTTTGTCTCGTTGGGATAAGAATAATAGTGGTTTAATTTCTGAAGACAGGTATGTTTTATCCAATATCTACGCACCTTTACTGTATAAAAAAAAAAAATACTGGCGTTCGGGGTTCAGTTTGAGAATAGCAGACTAAGAAACTGAGTAGCAATAGGCCGACTTTATTAGTTGTTCAAACAATGGGTGTTGATGTTCACGTGTTTTTGGGTAAAACCGAGAATTAGCAAGCCTAGTTCTATGAAGAATTAAGAACGAATGGCGATCTTTGCAGGATGGCTGTGGTAGCAGTTAGATAAAAATAGCCGCCCCTCAAGTAAAATGAGAAATAAGAATGGAAAACGTCTGTGAAGTGTGGGTGGGGCACGGTACTGCTATAGGCTGATGACGACCAAAATGAATCTGGGCTCAAAGTTTAATCTAATTCTTGCTACTAGCTAAAAAAATAAATTTAGTTCTTAATTAATTCCAGTAATTTATTTATTGCTCTAACGTCAATCTATTATGAATTTATGAGTCACAGGAAAACATAAAAAAATATAACAGTCATAAATCTTAAAGTTATTGACAATCCAGAATATTAATATGGGCCAATCGATAATGAATTTACATCGACTCATAACTAAACTTAGCAAACTATGAAGAGAATGGGCTAACTTGTGTAATCCGCAGTGTATTGAGGGCGCTAATAAACTGCGACTTGAAACTCTGAGTCTACATATATACATATGATCTTACATGTATATCTAATAGAGCCATCGTACTGGTGGGTTCTACGGAATTAGATGGAAATATTATTACGTATATTACGAGACAGCGGTTACAGTAATTCTTGGAAATTTTGAATTAGGAAGAATGTATGTATGGAGACTGGGATATTTTATTAAACAAGACCAAACATGCAATGAAATAATATTTATATGAAATTGTAGCTCCTCTTTAATTAAAAGATACGATTATCGATACCAGATAAATGCTCAGCAATGGATTCTACGCTAATCAATTACCACATTTTAAGCAACGCTGTGAATTAAAGTTTAATCTAGTTAGTTAACTCTTCACCACAAAGGCCAGCATTCTGGTCACCAGAGGACTGGCTTTTCTTTCGGCCAAAGAATCACCATTAAAAATGGCACTGTAGGTAAACTATCCGTATCAATTTTTATTATTTGCATATAATTACTAAGTTACTAGCAGTACATTTTAAAGTTACAATAAAATAAAAGTTTTTGGAAATTACATTCTCAATCTAATATTTTGTCACTAAAATCCATAAAAATAAATTGTATTATAAAAGATTTAACGACTTCTTTCTGATACTGTATAGCAAACTCAAATTAGGTTTATGTGGAATGTTATTTGCACAACAAAGGAGCTCGTGGCTAAAGTAATAACAGCCGCACGGGTCTACGCTCGCCGGGGTTGGTCCCCATGGATGGGTGACCATCTTTACATACCGAGATTCTTCCGTGCCTCGGAAAGCACGTGAAGTCGTTGGTCCTGGCTGTCAATCGTGGATCTTTGACCGTCGTTACGAGTAGTCAGAAGCCTGGAAGTCAAACAACCAGTCTTACCAAGGGGTATCGTATTACCCAGTTACTGGATTGTGGAGGTCAGATAGGCAGTCGTTCCATGTAAAATACTGGTATTCAGCTGCATCCGGTTAACTGGAAGCCGACCCCAAGATAGTTGGGAAAAGGCTAGGCTGATTGATTGGAATGTTGTTTGAACCGATTGAATTTCACCACGTATATTTTTCTTTGTTATAAAAACAACTGAACTAGATTTCACTAACAATAACAAAACTAGTTATTGTTAGGTTCCCTAACTACAAACGTATTGTTTTTCCATTTGGTTGTACAAATTGATCTAACTGAAGGGTGCCTGTAAAATATGATACCGCCGTCTATGTTTGTTTTGTTTTTCATAAAAAAACATATTTAAATATTTGTTTTCGCAAATACATTGACTTTTTTTTCTGTGTACAGAGGATAACGTAAATAAGGCAAAACCGTATCTTGAGGTTAGTTTCTTTGAGGAAAAACATCAAAAACAAGGCTGACCGATCACTTACGAAGGAAACTCCATCTCGTTGGAACAAGTTTGTATACGATAGTATCGACCTTCGAAAACTAATAGAAATACGTGTAAAAACAATTGCTTACGTAATTTCATCGACCTCTAAAGCTTTGCAGAAGGATATATTTTGTGGGATAATACAGAAGAATAGGTGGCATGAAAACATAGAAAATGGTTAGGATATTAACAAAAAAAAACTATAGAAAAGAATGTTAATTAATTATTAGTTCAGCAGTCGCAGTCACCTCGTGATCAAGACACAATTAAAATATATTGTGTCTGCTAATTTGGACGCGCAAAGGGCTATATGTGTTAATCACTCTGAATATCCTCCTCTGAATTACCGAATTTAAAGTGTGAATTAAATTTAAACATAAACGAAACTGTTGTTTAAATTCAGCTTTCTCAGAAAAAACATAAAACATTTAAAATAACTTTCCAAAATGTGGGTAAATAATTATCTCTGAAAAATGTACATTTTCATATCAGTCAATCAGATTAGCGTCCGTGAAAATACGTAAACGATTTTAATTCTCAGAAAAGCTTGTCATTGTTAAACTGATACTGTCCTTACTAAAATTAATCCCCGAAGCATACAATCAGCTTCAAAATAATTATAATTAAACCCAAATGAATAACATTATTATATCTTAATAGCCATAAAAAGGTACCGCTTAAATTTTACATTACTCAAGGGACCGGTAAATATTGCGAATCAAGATTTAAATTACATTTTCAGATATTCCCATGATGTATTTCTCGGGTAACCTGTCAGGGTATGATTTAAAGCGGTCTTTGGGTACTATCCGAAGCCGAATGACGTTTGTTTCAGATTAGCAGAGTAGCTTTGGTAACGTTTTAATGGTATTAGAGTTGTATATAGGTACCGAATTATTTCAGTTTGATTCGTGTATGTTCGAGGAATTATCAACAAGTTACAAAAATTGTTTGCACTTGCTGCATTGAACTCCGATTTCTCATCTTTTAATTTCTCTTCAAAATTATTTAAAACACCTTTCCAATTTGGCATTATATATATATAGCATCCCATGATATGGCCTCTTTGTCCCTCGATAGTGCCAATATATCGATGCTTATGCTGGTATACCAACCACTATGGTCAAGATCTACACACGCTAGCAAGTCTCAGCGACGCGCATCACGCGTTTCTTAGGATGCCGCACTAAATTGAAAAGTTATGACTATGTAAAAAAAAATGGTACCCTAGGGTCCCCAGGTTCTAGGGTTAATGATATCAAACCTAAATAATTATTTACAACTAAAATATTATTTTAGTTGTAAAATAATATTAGTAGTCAAATAATTATTTCGGTTTAATTTGGTTTTGTTCGAGGAATTGTCTTTTGTAACGAAATTGTATATTGAGAACTTATTCTGGTTGCTGGAAGAGACTGGTTGCTAGGTCGCAAAAGCGTTTCTCAATTCATCTAAGAATTGAGATACACATGGATAAAGTAACTATGGTGACCATACGATAATATGTGTTATATAAACATAAGTACACAGTTTTATTTTGTCTTTGTGATTCTAAATCAAAAATTATACGTTCCACAGCTTGAAAATGTAAAAGAAAAGACAAATAATTTTATGCGTAACTTTATTCAAAAGTGTACGTACTTAAGGAAGAACACCATGGAGGTTTATTAAAATTCTCAGTGCAATCTGTGTTTTACGACAACCCTTGGATATGCTTTGGTATAATTCTAAGGGCGAATTTTGACGAGAAAACGTATAAGAAAACATTTTTACGTCGTAAAGTAAAATTATGTGTTCTTACATTTTGTTTTTTTTTTTTTATTGGTCTATACGAGAGAATCTGTCCCAAAAATACGAAAGTATGAAAGTAGTCATTAAGTTTTTTGAATAGCACCTAGTAATAATTTATTTAAATAAACATTTATTAGCAGTAAATCAAAAATACTGGAATTTGAAAACTTTTTTGAACAACGTGAACAATCCTGAAATTAGGGCGTTTCTCTTTGAGAGTTTAAGGGGCGGTAGTACCCCAATAGTCAAAAAAATGGTTTTTTGGATAGTCGAGTATGACGTAATGCAATGAAAATATCCTTTGCAAAAAATACGGTGGACAGAGAAGGATTTAAAGAAAAATTTTAACGGAATAGAATAGTAAAAAATAGTTTGATATTCTCAATAAAAAGTTTGGAAATTGCTCCACAAAAATTAACTTTGGCGTCGAACATCTCTGTATTTTCAGCGATAACAGCATTATTTTTTTTAAGAATTGAATAGAATTGGCATTTTAGTAAAACTTTGACCGGACAATTATTTAATTTATTGTGTATATTCTGGATAATCTAAAGGAAACCTGTAAAATAAATGCCTATTCGCATCGTCAACATAATTATTACGTTCAATTCTCAACCTTATTTGAAGGTATTTCAAATCGTAGTCAGTCCGCGCCTTAATAATGTTTTCTAATAAATACATAGTTTGTTAAACACAAAATGAATTACTAAATAATTTGTTAATGCAAATTGTAGAAAGTTTTAATTTTATTGGAAATGTTTTGGTATAATTATGTTAAATGTAGATGTTCAAAATTTCAAACTTTATCCAATTGTTCAACTGAAAAACTTGAGTCATAGCGTGAAAACTTTATAAGAACTTTGAAAATTAAATAGATTAATCAACAATCTGCCTAGCCTTTTTTCAACTATCTTGGGTCACCCATCCATGGACCAACCCCGGCAAGCGTAGCTTAACCTGATGGATCGACCCGTGCGGCTGTTATTACTTTAGGTACGAAATCCTCAAAAAAATAAATAGATATGTATCTTTTGTAGCAACTCTAGCTATAGAACGTATATAGAATAAAACCATTATTTCTGTTTATGCGTAGTCTAATATAATTGCATATGTAGAGCATAAGAAAGATGTACAAAAATATTAGTTGGATACTAAACATAAAAGTTGCAATAAATCTTATGACAGTAGTAGCCATATTATTACGACAAAGTATAATGGTATAAGACAGGTGTATAGCCTTGCAAAACAGCCTTTTTCACATGGTAGTAAGTTTCCGATACACTACGCTTTTATTTTATTCTCGCTGTAGGAGATAATGTGAAACGCTAAAATAAAATTTATTACATACTAGCTGTTTCCCACGGCTTCGTTCTTGCGACCTTCGAGACTTGGAAAAAAGGTTTATTGCTCAGTCACGTCTAAGCGTGGAGTAATATTTTATTCGGTTGCTATGGTCTTACACATTCTTACAGTAAAAGTTCCACTAAACTCTATCCATGTTTCTAAGCGGCTCACGTAAAGATCTTGGAAAGTTAAGTTCGCTTTACTATTTAACGCCAAATCTTCAGGTAATATAAAACAGCTTTTATAGACTAGAAAATTAACATTAAATCTATCAGTGATATTAATTTGCTTTGAAATAAAATCTTTATTAATTCAATATTTTATGTCAAAACAAACAATTTGTCATCTGTGACTAGAAAAATAACCATTTTTATCAAAGTCCACCCTGATTTTATCAATATTACAGATGAAAACAAATGGCAGTGCCAATTGGATAAGCTGTTCGCGAGAAAAACAAACGAGTAAAACTTTCCCTTTTATCAATTTGGGATGATAAACACGACTGTTTATTAAGAAAACATACATTGTTTTATCTAATTTATATACTGTTGGTAACACTTCTCCCGTCTTCGCAGAATTGTTTATCTCAAGCTAAAATATTTTATTTTCGGCTTCTTTTCTTCAAATCTGTCTTTGTTGTGTCTTCTTTGTCAGTTTCTTAAACAATAAGATCTCACGTTCAATTTTGTTTTTACTTTACCAGTATTCTAATATTTTTATTGATATACTCAATATGAATCTCAACTTAACAATGGTAAATTAAATATATTGTTATCTCAATAGAAAGCAAACAAAGGAACTTAAAAGTCGTGGTTACCATTTTGAAAAAAAGGGAAATTTTAATATGTTTTAAGTATTATATAAGTTTTGGTTCTTAGTAGCCCTGTAGGTGTATTCGCTAACTCAGTTGACATCAATTTGATAGGCACTTTACAGTACATTGCTGCTTTGCTCGGTGTCATCATTCTCCTGCCCTTACTCCAATTTATTTGGAGTCGGTGCAACATGTCTTTTTCTTCCATACTCCTCTATTAGTCGTCATCTCTGTAGTAACTCCCTTTTTACCCATATCCCCTTTACACAGGCCAACCATCGTTTCCTTGGCCTTCCCCTACTCTTATAGCCATCCACATTTATACACAAGACTTTCCTCACGTCATTTTCTTCATTCCTCCGCATCAAATGCCCATACCACGACAACCGATATCCACACAACTTGCCAGTCAGCGATGCCTTCGCTTTGCTTTCAGACTTCCTCTTATATACTCATTCCTAATTCTATTCATGCGCGTAACACTACATATCGCTCTTAGCATTCTCATTTCAGCTGCATGCAATTGCTTGTCATTCACCCCTTTTGTGGCCCAACATTCTGAACCGTACAAATAGTAGTAGTATATGCTCGGTGTAAATCGATTAAATAGGCACTACGTAGTACATTTTTGTTGTCCTTTACGTCAAAGCAGCAATGCACTGCATAGTGCCTATTAAATTGATGTCAACTGAGTTAGCAAATACACCTGCTGGACGAAGAATAGTTGACAGAAAGCAGGGGACTTGTCTCCCAGCGTGACATTACTGGCTTGTAATAATATTTAATATCTCCGATTTCAGGATCAGACATGACCTTATGACCTTCGGAGACAAGTTCACCGCAAAAGAAGCAGATTACGCATTAGACGAAGCACCAATGATTGTCCAAGATGACGGATCAACCATGATTGACTATGTGAAGTTTTGCAGAAAACTTGCAGGACTGAGAAAACCAACCAAAATTGAAGTCAAGTGAAGAGAAAATGAAATCAAACATTCATATCAGCATTTAGCACGATGTGAGAAATAAAGGTTTTGTTAATATATCTGTACTTTTCATGTTACCTAACAGTTAGTTAGATGTGGAAACTTATCGCAGATTATGTCCCACCTCGAATCTTACCCTTTGGGCCAATAAACCTGCAGCCATTGTGAAAAATGCGCTGCCACCAATGATACTGAGGTAGCTTTTGCTACCAAGATTGGCGCAATACTTTTATCGGGCCAATCTTTAGACGTTTGGTACGTCTAAAGATTGGCCAATATTGTTTGCTTATAAACAAGACAGATACAAGTGTAATAAAGTACAGTAATCATAAAGTAATCTAAGAGTAAAGTATTTTATCAATGGATCGCTTATGAAACACAACATGGAATATATGTTCATATCAGTTCTCAAGACTTTAAATCCATTGCCATTAAAATCAATTTCTGTTCATTCGACTTTGAATAAAGCAAGATTCCTACAATGTAATAATTGCACGATCTCAACGATGCTAATATCAAATTCGAGTTCCTTGGTTATGAACCAATTTCCAACATAATTTCGATAAAAAGAGAAGGTTCGATTGTAGAATTAAACTTTGACTCTAGGGACTAAGTAAAGCTGAAGTATTTTATTACTATTTGCCATACATCAATATTGGGGCCTTGAGGAAAACTGTTCTTATACTGTCCTAAATGGTAAGAATATATTTTCATCATTAATTTTTACTTTAGTTTTTTCATTGAGTGCTGAAGTTAATATCGAGATGGAAAAGTTATTTGAATTAATATTATTATTATTATCAGGTATTACAGTAATATACTAAAAGTTTGGAATGAGACTAAATTGTTCTTAATTTAGGTATATTTCTTTAGTGTCTAAACATTGAAGATCACAGACACAGTTTTGATCTCAATTACAGTTATTTTAACGTAACTGTAAACTGATGGTAAAGATGAACTAGTCTTCGCAAATAAATTATTCAGTTAGTATAGATTAAAATGCATTAAATAGCTTTTCAACCTTCGCAGCTTTGTAAGCCATTAAAAGATCTTGCAAAGAATTTAACCGTTTGCAGCAAATTGAAACGAAACAAAAGGCGGTGGAAACTTTGAACAATTCCTTTAGCCATACAATAAAGAAAATGAAATAAACGTCTGTAGGTATTCTAAATTCAAAACAGCTATCAAACGTCAGTGGGTGTATACTTTTTTTTATAATTGGAAATAATTTCAATGAAAGGCCATCAAAACCAAGCATCGTCTTTAAAAAAGTGTACTTCGAGTTGACTTTAAAGTGACCATTTGTATTAATTACGCCTTAAAAAAGTGATGGTCGCAATTGCAATGGAATTTGAGCATTGTCTTACACGTTATAGAGTTTGTTGTTCCAAAATTCTAAGTAACTAAATAGCTATCAACTCACTCAAGATGCTCCTTATGGATGTCGAAGTCAGTGAAGACGAGCTCGATGATCTCGTGGGGTGCTGCGATGAATGTGTAGAGGAGGCAGTCGATCAGCGGCGGGTATGGGCGCGGGTAGTCGGGGCTGCTGAACGTGCCACGCTCCTTGCCATACGTTGACGTATAGCGGATGCATGTGCAACCTGGAACAAAGATAAACACGGTTTAGTTTTAGGTAAGCCCGTGTTTGTTCATTCCCTCACTGCTGAGGATTGTAACCATTAAGAGATTTTGCCAAGTCTTGCAGTCTTCTGCAGTGTTAATAATAGAAAAGAGTATAAAACTTTAATTCGAAACAGACGCAACCCAACAGCAACAAACGCAAGGTAAAAGAAAAGAGTAGTACACAAAGACACGATAAAATTGGGCTGAACGTGCCCAAACCGAAAGGATTACCATCTCAGCATTTGCTGGGTCTCAGACACCCAACGTTGGTTTTCAGTGCCGGGTAATTCAGTGCAAATTAGATTTAAGACAGTGACGTACGGACGAGGGTATACATAAAATATATACAATGTATACTTAATTAAATATTGATGTTAATAATGTAATTAAAATACGTAAATAATAGTTTTCGGTTTTAGCAAGTAGGCTTTTACAAACACTTTTCGTTGCAGCGTAAAAAAGAACTAACACTAACAGTCAGCCAGCACAGCAAAACGTTCCGTTTTGAGTTATCTATATATATATTATGTTTACATTTTACTTTAATGTTTGGTTTTTAAATTTTTGTTATATTTAACAACATTTAAGTATAAAAAAGGAACATCCTCAAGTAAAAACGTACCTATTTATGTGTAAAACGGTGAATCGGTTGTAATCAATAGTGATAAATGATAAATGATAAATGATGTTTATTCAGTAAATAGGTTACAAGGAACACTTTTACACGTCAATGTTTTTTTGTCAGTTTAAGCTAGATGAGGCCGGTGTTTCCTAGCTGACTACCCTGAGAAGAAACACCGAAACAAACTCAGAGGTCAAAGTCTCTTTTAGTGTTCAAATCCATACAATGTGGACTGGTTAGATCCTATGAGAACCATGTACGTTTATGTCTGGGATGAGCTTTATGAAGAAAGCAACACACGAATTCGAGTGGACCTGTCCAGACAGTGCAAGCATTTGTCAGTCATCGCGAAGCTCAACTCAGAACTCTGAGGTGCTCAACGAACCGACGAACAATACCAAAGTAAGGACATTTGAGTAGGCCGCAAAAAATACTCAAACTGCCAGACAATCATAAAATCTACATGAATATAACGACATACATAGTTCTCGCATTCACATTATTCTATATGAGGACCATGCAGCTTAGTGTCTGTAGTGGTCTTTTGAAGAAAGAACCAAACATATTTGAGTGGACCTGTCCAGTCAGTGCAAGCATTTGTCAATAGTCGAATAGCTCAACTTAAAAACCACTAAGGAGCTCAGTGACATGACGAACAATACCAAAGAAAAGACATTTGGGTAGGCCGCAAAAGTACTCAAACTGTCAGACAACGTTGAAAATTACTGTAAAAAGGAGGAGAAAATAATAATAATAACCCACATAGTCCTCACATTTACAATAATTAAGTAATCAAAAAAAAATAAAAATATAATACTTTACAAAGTAAATATTTGTGTCAAACAAAATAGTAATCATAATATGTCAATCAAAAAATAAAAATAAATATAATACTTAACAAAGTATTCAAGTCAAAAAAAATAATAATAATAATAAAATGTCAATAAAAAAATAAAATAAAAAATATAATGCAATACTATACAAGTATTCATGTCAAAAACGAATATTAAAAAAAATATATATATAAAAAATTTTTCATCAGTAAGTAGTACATATGAAAACTATGGCTCATGTATATCATTGAAGCAGCTCAATCCCACGCCTTTTTGTCCTCAAGAAACTCATTAATTGTGTAAAAAGCTTTCTGGCATAGCTTACGTTTAATAAATGATTTAAATTTATTTATGCTTAGTTCTTGAATTTGGCTAGGAAGTTTATTATAGAAACGTATACATTGACATCTAAACGAACCACCTATTTTTTTCTTGAGCCTGGTTTTTGGTACAATAAATTTGTGTTTGTTCCTAGTATTTATGCTATGGATATCACTGTATCTTTTAAACAGATTAATATTTTTATGTGCATACATGAGATTCTCATAAATATATTGAGAGGGAACAGTCATAATATTAATCTCTTTAAATTTGTCTCTGAGGGAGTGTCTGGGACTTAATTTATAAATTGCACGAATAGCCCTTTTCTGTAAAACAAAAATTGTCTGAATATCGGCGGCATTTCCCCACAACAGAATGCCGTACGACATCACACTATGAAAATAACTAAAGTATACTAAACGAGCTAAAGTATACTAATCAGTTAAACCACGAATTTTCCTTACGGCGTATGCTGCAGAGCTAAGTTTTTTGGACAGTTTATCTATATGGGGGCTCCACTGAAGCTGCGCATCCAAAGTTAAACCTAAGAACACTGTGGAATCCTCGGGTTTCAACTCTTCACCCTTTATTGACACACTAGTGTTCACTTGTATTACATTGGGTAATGTGAACTTTATGCATTTTGTTTTTTTCTCGTTAAGGAGAAGATTATTGACAATAAACCAGTTAACTACAGTTGAAAGAGCATTATTTACATTATCAACAACCACCTGCTGACGTTTGAGTTTAAATAAAAGTGAAGTGTCATCTGCAAACAGCACTATATCATGTTTATCCTTTATGAGGTAAGGCAAGTCGTTGATATAGATTAGAAACAAAAAAGGACCCAGAATTGAGCCTTGAGGAACCCCCATTCTGACTACAGACCCGGAAGACCTTTTGCCGTTCACATCAACTCTCTGAATCCTATTACCCAAGTATGAAGTAAGAAGATCCAGAGAGGCGCCCCGGACTCCGTAGTAGTGCAGCTTCCCGATCAATGTATCATGGAGAACGCAATCGAAAGCCTTAGACAAATCGCAAAAAATGCCCAACGCATCGCATTTATCTTCCCATGCATTATAAATGTGTCCCAAAAGTTCAACACCAGCATCAGTTGTTGAACGACCCTTTGTGAAACCAAACTGTTTGTTGTGTAATAATTTGTGTTTATTAAAATATCTTTGAATTTGATCTAAAATAATTTTCTCAAAAATTTTACTAAAAGTAGGTAGCACTGATATAGGTCTATAATTAGTAGGGTCTGATGTACTACCCGATTTAAACAATGGTATAATTTTACTATATTTCATTAGATCAGGAAACTCACCACAATCTATACAATTATTAAAGATTACTGCTAAAGTAGGTGCTACAATGTCTATAATAGACCTAGCAACGTCAACAGAATTACCCCATAGATCTGCAGTCTTTTTAACATTTAAAGTATTAAAAGTTTTGATTACATCATTACAAGTGACATATTGGAAATAAAATTGGGATTCACAAACTGGAACGTTTTCTTTAAGTAAAATTTCTGCAGCAGTTGGTGATGAATTTAGAGATTTTGTAGTCGATACGGGAATCTCTGCAAAGAAATTTTCAAATGCCGCGGCGACTTGCGAATCTGATTTAATGATACTGTCATCAATAGCAAGGCTGTAATCACTACTTCGATTGCAAGACCTTCCCGTTTCGCTATTAATAACATCCCAAGTCATTTTAATTACATTACTACTATTTTTAATTTTTGAACTTAAGTAGCGAGATTTCGCCAAATAACATACTTTTTTAAATAATTTAGAATAATTCTTAACATATAAATTAAATTCTACAGTGTTAATATAAGTCCGTTCTTCATACAGCTCATACAGCCGTTTTCTACTTTTATTAATACCAATGGTGGCCCAGTCACTGAAGGAAGTATTGCCATTTACCGAAATCGTCTTAGGAATAAAAGTAGTATCAAATTGCGTGCAATACATTTTGAAAAAATCATTATAATGTTGATTAGGGTCATCATTAGTTGACAAAAGTGGGATTTTATTTGAGAGTTTAGTTTTAAATGTTTCCAAGCGACCTTTAGATTTTGGGTTAACAGTGATATCTTTTTTTCGTTTATATTTGTTTATATTTGGTATAGTGATCAATAGTCCACTATGATCAGAGTCTAATAAATTAATAATTTTTTTGTGGGTAGGTAAAATATCTGCATAAATATTATCTAGGCAAGATGCAGTAGTGGGGGTTATTCTAGTAGGCTCCATAAATAGATTTACAAGATTGTATGACTGAAACAAACTTATAATTTTAGTGCTTAGGCTAGAAGTTTCTAACAAATTAACGTTGAAGTCGCCACAAACGATGACAGACTTACTAGAGTTACAAATTTTTTGCAACACTTCATCCATTACTTTTTCAAAACAATCATACAATCCTTTAGGTGGTCTGTACACACTTAATATAACAAACTGCTCCAATTCAATACAGGCAATTTCAACTGTCTGTTCAACAGAGAGGCTCACAATATCCTTGCGGTCTTTAAACTTAAGTATATTATTTATGAAAATTAATGAGCCACCATGTATAGCGTTTACTCTGCTGAACGAACTACCAACCTGGTGATTACTATAATTAAACACAATCTGATGGCTTTTAAGCCAATGTTCAGTTATACAAAGAATATCTACATTGTTAAATTTAAGGAATAATTCTATTTCTAAATCCTTGCCCATACAACCATAAATATTTTGGTGCACCAGGTTGATACTATTTGTAGTGTAGATTGAAATGTAATCCGAAACACTTTGTGTTTCATAACTGCACGATTACTTATTTTTAATAAATCTAAATCATTTCTAACTTTTAATTCCCAACTCTTAAAGACTCAATTTTTTTTTCTTTTTCTTTTATAAACTTATTGTTATAATCAATATAAACGGCGCTTCGTTAATTTTTAAATTTCGTGGTTCCAAACTCTGCATTGTCCTTTGTATCACTCTTTATAATGTATTCGACCAACCAGCCTTTCTGCTGGCAAGGTTCGTATCTCACGCGACCTACTCAGATGTCACAGTATTAAGTTATCATAAAACTAACGAAATAGTGAGTTCAATGTTCAACATTCAATATAACTAAATTCTTACTTTTTCTTGGTTGAAAAAAACTGCAGAACTTGGTGAATTCTAGTGATATAAGCGAACTACGTTTCGAAAAATGGTAGAATTCTCCTTACAAAAATCCTAAGACCCTGATTAGCTAGTTGTAGGACCCGTAGGTGCCAGATAATTAATTAAGATCTCCCGTTTCCTCTGAAACCACCTCAGGTACCAAATAGGTCCTAAACCTCAAATTGTCCGTAGTATATTGTGGCACTAATTCACTAGGTCAGTAGTAAATTATTTGCCCACATTCGATTACTCCTGAGACTGCAAAGGTGTAATTATGTAAGAAACTAAGTTCGCCGTTTATATTTGAGAAAGTTTCCTTAGGCTGAGACCTTAGTCAAGACTGTATTTAAAGTCTCGCTCTATGAAAAAAATGGTGGCGTAATCGCTCACAACAAAACGATTGAAGTTCACCAGACTATCGAACGTTAAGCTACTCTTGCCGAGATCAGTCCGTAGATGGGTGAACGTTCTGTACATATAGATACCCCTCGGTGCCTTCGTTAGCCATGACTATCAATTGTAGATCTCTGACAGTTGTTAAAGGATCGTCAGAAGCCGAACTACCGCAGCTGCCCAATATCGTTGCGAAAAGACAAGGTAGATGAATGAAAGTTGTCTCAAACTATTCGGTGTGGGCCAGACTAAATTTTATTGAACACTCATAATATGAACAGTAGTGCTATTCTCTAAATTGTCAGGGTGAGTGTTTAACATGAAGAATTCAATTAAAATGAATTGTAAGAAAACTCTGGCGAAATGAGCTATCCACCTCTTGCTTTAGGAGAAATGACCGTTCACTCCACGTTTACCAACTTTACCTAAACACTCACAGTGAGATGTTTTCAGAATAGTCTTACAGATTCGTTGCGACTCACCTGGTCAGTCTCGTATGAAAATCTTAGGTACCTACTTCTCGAAGTCCAGCAACTCGCCTTGTGTAAACGAGCCTTTGGTTGGTTTTATTAGCTTTATAGTACGTGAGGTACCTACGTACAGGCGTGAAGTGGATTGCGTTAAATCCTCGAAGTTTATATAGGCTTTGGAATATTGCCGAGACTCGAGAAAAGATTTTGTGGTGCTAAGTGCTAGCATTGTTATTTTAGTTTAAGTTAGTTATTGTTTCATAGTTGATTGGATGAATTGTTTTAGGGACCGCAAACAATTAACATTAACATAATTGCAAAAGCCTACCTTAATGATGTTTGTGAAAAAGATAGAGCCAAATTATGTCCCCATTTTAATGAAAAAAATAAAAAGTAGGTATTAATAATTTCGTAGTTTCTGTTGAGTTTTGTATAGATTTTACATGCTTTTATTTAACTTGCAATGTATGTATGTAACTATGTTTGTTCGGGTGGAATCTTGCAAATCAAATTAGACCCACTTTCCAATGTCCGATTGGACTCAAAGTTGGTGTACTTATGGATCTTCGGTGACAATATAATGACACAGTACCATGGAGCTGGTCTGATGATGGAGATGGGAGATGGCCATAGGAACTTCTGAACTAAACAAGATAAACCCATCGAGTCTGGGCTCGATTGATTCGTCTTGAGGAGTATTTTACGCCTAGACGATGTTTAGGGTCTGATGATGAAGCTTGAAGGTGGCCACGACATCTCTGTGATAAAACAACATAACGCCACCAAGTTTGGGCTCGATTGATTCGTCTTAAGGAGCACTTTCATCACATCACAATATCCGTAGAATATTTTAAAACATCACGCCTAATCTAAAATACCCCCTAAAAAGTTAAAAACAAATTCAAGGTAAAAAATATTTAAAACCACAGAAGTGTAGTAAGTACCTACGAGTAACTTGCAACCTGTAACGGGTAGTGTCTCAGGCTTTTAAGAATATAGGTAAGTACTTACACGCCAAATACTTACTAGAATTTATTTTCAACTTTTTAGTTCATTGTTCCAAATAAAAGCGTTTTATTTAATATTTTTTTTACCTTTAATTTATTTTACTATTCATATTATAGAGCGACACCATACCGCCTACTTAAAATATTGTTTTTCGAAATATGACCTATTTCTTTTTTTTTACTCACTTAAGACCTTAATTTTAAAATAGCGTCTTACTCACAGGACTTCTGTATCACATATTTATGAACTGTTTAAAAACCGAAACATGTAAACTCATTGACTCTCAAAGCTATTAAACAGTACACAATACCTCGATTTCCACACAAGTGCCTATAAAATTTAATACCTCTCATAAAAGGTTCCCATAACTTATCCCTTCGACTTCCTATCTCCCGTTCTCATCACAGACCGCATATTCAATAACTCAGACATCAGATCTTATCGAAAGCAATTTTCATTAACATGGTTAACTCCTTCAGTTGGTAAATTACTAACCCCCTGAACATCTTCAGTCAACTATTCCAATTTAGTTTGAATGTTTCCTTTCTTGATTACAGAATGGTTTAGAATTGATGGGATATTATTGTGCGTAGACCAGACGAAGTTCAGTCATTATTGGTAATAGTGATGTTGTTTGAAATTCAATGAACAAAGCCGCCTTTGACGTGAGTTTCGCTGATTAATGATGGTCTGCTTAAAGAGTATTAATCTATCGAACTGTGGCTGTCAGGACAGAAGTGATAGTAAAAATTTGTTGATGATGAAACAAATAGTTTTTCGTTTATGAAACACTGTAATGATTAAGCCAATACCTGTACCATATTGGTATCCTTATGTGTAGGTATGTACCTTCACAGCACAGATTGATAAAGGGCTCATGCTCGTAACTCATAATCGCTATATGTAGTCACCGTGGCTTAACGGGGCCCCTCGTGGCTGGTGCCTGCATGCCTAGGGGTAGCGGATAAAATCTGAAAATGAGTTACCGCACCCCTGCAGGCGGCACTCAGGCAGAGAAGGAACAGGGGTGGGTTTTAGTCAGTAGGAGTCTGACACGCCCTCCCACTCCACTCAGAGCGGGAGAAGTCATTGGATGATTTCCCACACAATCAAAAAAAAAAAACTCACCGTGGCCGAAATTGGCATGGTAAATACATACGAGTACCTAGTTACCTAGAAATTTTATATCAGGACATCGTTGGTTTATGAATAATCACGTTAAATTTTAAACTTTTCGTTTTCAAAAAAGCCCTCCTATTTAAAAAAAAACCGGACATGAGCGAGTCGGACTCACGCACCGAGGGTTCCATACCGTCATCTATAAACATTTTGGGATGTGTTACTAATTCGTCAGAGAATTTTAACACTGCGGTGTAGAATATTGCAGTTTTAGGTCAGCGCCATCTCTTGACCGATAGTGAACTTAATGTAATTTTATTTGATAATTTCTGAAAAAGTGTATTTTTCCTGTACATAAACTTCTATTACATAGAGTTATTTCAGATATTTCTCTATGCAAACTTCGGAGATAAGGAACGCTATTTTTTTTATCAAAAGTCGATAACTATGCAGCCTAAACAAAATGTTTGAGAATGTGCACACAGCACTCTTTCATATTATGATACCCCAGATGTCCTAGTAGCCCCACTTCGAATTTTTAAGACCCCCCCTTACAGTCCCTGTTGCAAAGAAAAAAAAAATATTTTAAATTCTTTCTTATTTGCAAAATAGTTGAGCAAACGTCATTTAAAACTATTCCAAATTTCAAGTTGATAGCATTAAGAGTTCTTGAGATATACAGCTGTGACAGACGGACAGACAGACAGACTGAGTCGCACCATAAGGGTTTTACCATTTTGGTACGGAACCCTAATTATTGAATTTGGATGAGATTGATTATACGTGATTGCAATTATTCGATGACATAAGCAATTGAAATTCTGAACTTAAAGATAATTCAGCAAAAATGAAGCACTGTCCTCAGTAGTTTTATACCCAAGAGACGAAAAGACAGAACACTAAGCAAGTTCTATACACTAAATAACGAACGTAAAACTACTTCTTTTCCGGCTAATATCTTATTCATTTAAGCACATAAAAGTTTTCGATTGGGACCTATTGGTAAAGTTTTCTGATTTCTATCATTATATGGAATTTCGAAGGACTCTGTGACTTTTTCTACTATACTCTCTATACTAAAAAAGGGAAGAATATATACCTACGATATAGGTGCTTATACCGATGGTTAATGAATGAAATTTCACGAGGTTCCTGGGATCTTTCCTCCTCTTCCTGTCATAATTGGGTGGATACAGTAATGGCGATGAAAAAATTACGTCAATTCTGAAGACAGCTGCAGTAGTTGTTGTCTAAAAATACTAATAGTGATAACTAATGTTTGCTCATGGCCAGCCTTCAATGCTGCAGCAAAGAATGCCGAAACATTGAGAATCTTTGATTTTATAATAATGCAAAATTGGAAACAATCTGCGTTAGTATACAACCACGCAACAGACTCGGCAATAGCTTTGTAAGCCAGTTCAAATGAACCATACAAATTTTTATTTAATTAAAAATCATTATAAAAAAGGCAACCCAACAAAATTCCCAAGACATAAAATGCACCAACTTAGCTACTACAGCTAGTGATCTATTTCTATATGATTCGGATCGGAGTGTCCGCAATCATTGGAGTGTGGGTGTCCGGAAATTGGCACCGCTTGGCCGGGCGGCCGACTGTCCGCTCGGACCAAGTTGCTCATGCTGGAAGATAGCGGTCGTAATAATTTGGTTAGAAATTAATAGTGGATCTGGCTTTAATCGTGTTTAGCGTGGTTAGGTAATGTGGACTGTATACTCTCATAGGTAGCGTAATATTAAAATACATATACCTATGTACCTATATAGGGTGACTGGTAATTAGTGACCGATACTTAAACACGTGATTATACTCATGATTATAAACAACTTTCCCAAAGACACTTTTTTTTTATACTTATTCACTTTTATCACAATAACAACAGTTTGAAATGCGTGCGCGAGGGCAGTAACCGCTGCAATCAGCTGTTAGACGCGGTCTCGTATCGTACAGCGCACGGCTGGCAAGCCTGCTTGGCCGGGCACCACGTGCCGTTTTCGTTGTACCTAAGCAGTGTAGGTACCTACATGTTTCGGTTGTTGCTAAATAAAAAAATATTTTCAAAGACAGCGTGTTTTTGACTAATACTTTTAAGATGCAACGTATGTCCGCATAACTACAATATATCTAGGAACGCGCGCGCTGTAAAATTTAAAGTAGGCAGGATCTATCAGCTGATAGTCTGACCTCGGGAAAGGGCAAACGTACTAGTAGTAGCGCCCACGCTTCCCCGCCGCCCGCACCGCTCCCTTTCCCTCAGTGCTAACAGCTGATCGCGGCGGTTACTGCCCTCACGCGCGCGCGAATTTCAAACTGTTGTTATTGGGAAAAAAGTTAATACGTATAAAAAAAAAAAGTTTCTTTGGGAAAGTTGTTTGTAATCATAAGTACAATCACGTGTTTAAGTATCGGTCACTAATTACCAGTCACCCTATATAATTTCTTAAATCTTACAAGGTGGATCGGTGACTTGGTGCCTTCCTATGCCTGCCACGGCTTTCTGAGGTGACTTCTGAAAAGGGCCTCGGGAATTTTCTGGATGAGAGAAGCACGGGACTGGTTAACTTGATACCTTTGTATTTTCCTTAAACCTTTAAAAGGCGCCTTGACTTTTGGGAAAAAGACCAAGGAGTATGGGATCACCATCAGCACGTGGAAGGGACCCTTACCTCTTATAAGACCACTCCGGAATCCCTTCTGTGCAACGCCTGTTAGTGCACATCCCTGAGGAGATTAAAGGTCCTCTGTCTCAGTACTGAACGCCTTTTAGCTGAAATTACGATGATATAGTTCTAGCTCAGCTGACCCAAGCATCTTTTTATACGAATTATTGAATACCACATACCACCTTGAAAAAACTCAAGAATTAAAGTACAATAACGTATGATTACCCCATTAGCCTAAGTACTAGGTACGTTTCGTGCCGTCAACGCTCAATCAATACTTGTGACTCCTCAAAAATTTGCCCCAGCATTAACCTCTAAATAATAAAGCACGACCTTGACCTCTAAATCCGTATCTTTGTAAAGCTTCACTCCTACGTCAAAAGGTGAAACAATTTCCTTTCTGCCGCACGTTCTGAGCAATATTACATTACACTGAACAAAATACAGGCAACTTCTTGCCAACGCTTTGACCTTTTCATAACTTGAATTCGAATTAATTGACCTTTGCATTGTTTTTGTTAAAAGTTATGCATTTGTACCAATAACATCGTTTAGCGGAATAATTTAAGGAAATCATGTGAATGATGGACAAGTTGATTAGATAGGACGAATAAACGATCCTCAATAGTTGTTTAAATGTTTTTGTTGATACAGGAAAATCAAATCGACCACATAATATATGCGTAAGTCTTCGCATAACGCTATTGACTTTATGAATAACTAAACTAATATTAGGCAGGCGAGGTTTTGAACCGACTTCATAAAGGAGGAGGTTCTCAATTCGTCGGAACCTTTTTATATGTGGTCCCATATAAATTTTTATCAAAATTGATTAAGCACTTTTTGGAAAAATCAACATAAGCAAACAATGTGTTTACACAGATGACGTTTTGGTTGTCTCCAAATGTTCATTTTCGATGTTATTGGGGTTATCCATTCGGGCATAACTATTACTACTACTTATATTTAGTCTTACTTCTGGGGTACAACAACTAAAAAGTGAAAAATAATAAACTTTTTTACAAAAAATAACAACCGACTTCTAAAAATTCCAAAATAACTTTAATTTTGGAAGTCGGTGTCAAATAACGAAGAAAAAAAATACACACAAACACCGACTGCCGAAATTAAAGTTATTTTAGAATTTTTAGAAGTCGGTTGTATTTTTTGTAAAAAGTTTTTTATTTAGCTACGGGTAGTACATATTTTGATTCTATTATACTATAAAATGATAAGACGATAACTGATTTACATCCGATGTCTAAATTGAGAATTAGAAGTTGGGAAATTTGTCAGACTTTAGCATTGTTTGTCAAGCTTTTAAATTCGAATTATCGATTCAGAAACTGGGTGTTAGACAGGTATTTGTGTAGCTGTCATCCAAGTTTCCATTCGTCAGATCATCGTCCCATTTCGACTTAACTTACGAAAAAGCCTTTGTCTAATATTGATCCAAAATAGATAGCGAAGATCAATTAATTAATATCATATGTCAACTAAGAGAAATGATTTGTTCCAGATTTCTGTCGATGAGTGAGTTATATACCCGAGGCGTTGCGGACTAATGACAGTGGATATTAATCATCTGTATCGCACTTCTGAATCTCACGCACTCTTCCTTGTCTAGTGTAGTCGGAAATGATATAAGAAACTAAGAGACAGTTCTCTGGCGTGGCTGCCTCGCTCTTCTTAAGGGTCTACTACCAGCCAAATGGCGCCCTCAATGAATAAAAAATCGTAGCATAGCATAGAAAATAAATATTGAAGAATCCAACGTCACGTTTGTTACAAAGAGGATAAAGTATTTTTACGTTGTTAAAACAGGTCTCAAAATGTTTCGTGTCCAAAATAGTAGGCAAAATTGTCAAAAACGGCTGTTTTTGGTACTTTGATCCCTGTTGTGGCCTGTTTTAACAACGTATAATACTTTATCCTCTTTGTAACAAACGTGACGTTGGGTTCTTTAATATTTATTTTGTATGCCATGCTACAATTTTTCTTTTCAATGAGGGTGCCACTTGGCCGGTAGTAGGGCCTTAAGATTTCCGTCGTGGGATAAATTGTTACTAACAAGTAATGGCCTCTGTCTGAATAAAATAAAATTTAATTTCTTATAATAGAAAAGAAAACATTGTTTCAACACCTGTAGGTATACAGTACGTGTTGAATAACTGTTTTCTTTTCACTACAGCAAAGATAACTGAGTTAAATAGTTTCGGCATAAACCATCCACACCTACTTCAATAATTAACCCGCACCCGCATTAGCTCGAACGTCTGCAGAATTTGTGCATACGCTTCATCTTTAGCCTTCGGAAGTACGATCATGTGTCGGCATTTCGAAAACGGTTGAGGTGGCTGCCTATTCGGCAACGTCGGGATACCCATATTCTTTCCTTACTCTTTTCAGTTCTCCACAATCCCAACTCCCCCTTGTATCTCCGGGAACGCTTTGAGTATCTTGTTCCAAGAGGAAAACCTTGCCGCTCATCGTCCTCTCTTCTCCTTCGGTTTCCTGCCCACTCTTCTAGTCGTTATGGTGGATCCTTTACTGTTCGTGCTGTACGCCTTTGGAACTCTCTTCCACACACTCTAAGGGATAGCCCTTCGTTGGAGGTGTTCAGGAGAGGAATAAGGGAGCATTTCCTGTCAAGATGACCCATAATAATATGTTTTTTAAAGAATTTCTTTGTTTATATTATAGGTATATATTATGTTTGTGTATCACATATTTGTTTAGTTTATTTAAGCAACAATATAAGATTTTGAGTTTTGTTGTGCACTTATGATAATCCTAAGCAATTATGTATTTTTCACCTTGTGGTTTGCTGTAAGAAAACCCAAACGCTGGGTTAAGCTCGCCTTTGTAATTAACTGTCCCATTGTGTTTTTCTGTATATGTTTTATGTGTACAATAAAGAATAATAATAATAATAATAACCCTGTCTGTATAACAATAGGCTTACCGAGTCAGCATGTACTCTGACCAGAGGTCGTGGATACATTCGAAACAGAGCTACCGCGCGCCTGGGCACTCAGGGCAGGGAAGGAACAGGGGTGGGTTTTAGTCAGTAAAAGTCTGAGACACCCTCCCACTGAAGAAGAGAAGTCATAGGATGATTTCCCAACCCCAAAAAAATAAAAAAATCAGCATGTGTTTGGCGTTTGACCCCCAGCGCTGATTTTTCGGTTGCACCGTGCTAGACACACGGACGAGGAATCGGCAAGCAGTCATCGGCTTTCGATTCATAAAGCAACCTTTGAGGCATCCTCAGCTCAACTCGATATTATGTAATTTTATCGAGAACAGAGCCAAGTTTTTCGTTCTTTCTGTATAATAATCAAATCAATCTGCCTAGCCTGTTCCCAACTATCTTGGGGTCGGCTTTCAGTCTGAGTATTTTACATGGAGCGACTGCCTATCTGACCTACACAACCCAGTTGCTGGGTAATACGATACCCCTTGGTAAGACTGGTTGTCAGACTTTCGGACTTCTGACGATCCGTAACGACTGTCAAAGATCCACGATTAACAGCCGGGACCAACGGCTTAACGTGCTTTCTGAGGCACGGAGGAGTCTCGGTATGTAAAGATGGTCACCCATCCATGGACCAACCCCTGGAAGCGTAGCTTTACCTGATGGATCGACACGTGCGTCTGTTATTATCATAATCATAATCATTTCAGCTATACATAGAACTGTCTCAAGCGTCGCCACATAGACCGGTCCTATGCTTTTCGAATCCAGCTGACTCCCACAACCCTCAACACATTATTACCCTAAGCATTTATTGTTGGCCCAACCAAATGCCAACACTAAATGCTATTAGGGTATTTGCTTAATAAGTAACTAAACAGAACAGTCTCAATTTTCTAATTATCAAAAAGCATAATCACTTAAAACAGTCTGCTATTCTATAATAATGCAATTCTATAACAGAGAGGGGTCTGGCCTCCAGAAGATTGAAGTGGCCGTATCCATTATTTATCCGAATGTCTCGTCATAATTAGTTCAATTAGTTAACTGGTTCAATTAAGAATTTCCATCCATCTACGGAATTGCGGCAATTTCTTGCTGGCTGGTTTTAGTGAGATAAATGTATGGAGTTAGCGCTTTCCTATTTTGTTACGCTATATTGTCATCTTGATTTATCACTGCTCCCCTACTATGACGTCCGGGGTGAATAGCTCCATCTCTCTCTCACACCGGAATTATGATTATTTTAAGACATCATAATAGAGCTCCTGAGTCTCTAGACAAAGTGTCAATATATCAACGGTGGAGATTGTCAATACGCCGTAATGTATCTAATGTTGTGTTGTGTTATTTTGTTATTTTATTCCTCAAATATTTCACTTATTAATTGAATAAAGTATATTTCAATCAACTATTTATTTTTAATTTATTTGAAAATTTTATGTATTTGTTTATTTTTATAATACAACTAAATAATCAAAAAAATGTGAATAATAACGCTCATTTAGAGGCCCTTGTTTCCAATTTTTTTTAATGCCAATAGTGCAGTAGGCTGCAGTATTGATACCACTAAAATATTATTATTAATTATTAATTGTATGTTGTAACTGTTAATTTTATTGTCCCTAAATACGTAAAATAAAAAAATGCCAAAATTTATGGAATTGATCATGTAACATTTCGATGCTCCTTTAAATCCCATACAATTTTGACACTTGTCTAGAGCCTCAGCTCCCTGGTGGTTAATAGATCACTACGTAGCAGACGTGGATGACGTCATAGGCAAATATGAATTATTGCGAGTGCTTTATCAAGTGCATATAGGGAGTATCGACAAGACAGTCGCACCAGGCTGTTCTTAATTGCATCATAACATGGGATGCTATGAGGCTTGAAAAGCTTGTGGTTGAAAAAACTGTGTAGTACTGACAGATTTCTTCTTTATCTTTATTGGGACAAGCCCGCCACACTATTCCCAAACCACTGTAACTTCTGTAAGCCAGAATCAACAGTGGCGACCACAAGAAAAAACGCCTAGGCAATGAAGTCAACGAGTCCCAGAGAAACGATTAAACTGTCTTCGGTCTCGCAACACAGACAGACACACTTGCGTTTGATTTTATTTAAGGACTTCAGTGCTGCGTGCCATACAGGACTAACAGCACCTCCTTTCCTGCCTTTTCTCAAAGCGGTGAAGGAAAACATCGTGAGGAAACCGACATGTCCTAGAACCAAAAATTCAAAGACATCTAACATCCACCAACCCGCATTGGTCCCGAGTGGTGGATTACGGCTCACACCCTCTAGCAGAGAGGAGGCCTGTGCCCCAGCAGTGGGGACATTAAAAGGCTGATGATGATGATGATGATGCACAACCGCCTGCACCTTACATAAAACGAAGCCAATGCTAGAGTTATCCAGGCTACATAACGGTCGCACAAAGTTTCAGATATAGACACTAAAAGACGAACTGCAATGTAGACGTTTTTTCTTACATGTAGATCATTCGCTCGTGTTTCGCGATAAACAAGAAATACACAGTCAAAATTCTCCCTCAGATTTACTCAGACTCACGAATTTGTAAGACCAAAAGCACACTGGCTTAACACAAAGTCTTTGTACATTGTACAAAACATGTATGTAGATATCCCGTACCTTAATTACACCTTTAAGCGTTCTTAGGTCTCTACACCGGGATGTTTTGGTTGTCTCGAACAATAACCCTATCTCAGCCTGATTGCGGTGCGCAAGCGAGCATTTGGTCGTACCTTACCTGGCTTGAGATTTGTACACGGCTTTTACGGTAGGTGTTCGCTGGCAACAGTTGCTACTGTTAGTGGAGAACTCTAATATAATTAATAAAAAAACAACTGTTGGACTCGCTCTCAAATGGTAACGTATTTACAAATTGATAGAATACTACATAACTAACTAGACTGTTGGAAGAACTCGTGGCAAAATTAATAACAGCCGCACGGGTCGATCCATCAGGTTAAGCTACGCTTGCCGGGGTTGCCATCGATAGGTGACCATCTTTACATACCGAGACTCCTCCGTGTCTCGGAAAGCACGTTAAGCCGTTGGTTCCGACTGTCAATAGAAAGCCTGACAACCAGTCTTACCAATGGGTATCGTATTACCCAGTAACTGGGTTGTGAAGGTCAGATAGGCAGTCGCTCCATATAAAATACTGGTATACAGCTGCATCTGGTTAGACTGGGCCGGCCGATAGTTGGAAAAGGCTAGGTAGTTTTTTTTTATTTCTAATGAAGGAATTCCGTAGTTTTCTACTTCTTGTCGCTCCACATTCTGAAGCGGTCTCTTTAGCAACAATTGCGACATGTTTGACGAACATTGCCCAGAATTGAGCAATCGAAGTTTCTCATGTAACCACGCGTCTAGGTACACAAAGTGCAGAACAGTGAGATACCCAAAGTTGCTGTGGAATTGGGAATGTAGTTAATATGTGTTGTCTGTTGTGCAGCTTGATTATAAGCTGTTTGCTGGGTCGATATTGATGAAGTTGTGGCTGGTGTTTGGCTGCAAATAGAGGGTTACTTTTGATTATGTGGCTGCTGTTGTGTGGAGACTACCACAGCCAGTGAAAATCTCAACTGTTTAACTATCACGGTTCATGAGATACAGCCTGGTGACAGACAGACAGACAGACAGACGGACGGGCAGCGGAGTCTTAGTAATAGGGCCCCGATTTACCCTTTGAGTGCGGAACCCTAAAAAACGTTTTCACGAAGTTGATTGGTGGCAGGTCTTTCTGAAATTTCACTTCCTTTTTTTTGTGAGAGTAGGTAATCACCAAATAACTTTGCCCGCTCTGGGTGGAGTGGGAGGGCGTGTCAAACTCTTACTGACTAAAACCTACCCGTGTTTCTTCAGTTGCCTGTGCGTTCCATATTCCAGACAAACTTCTCTAGCTTACTCTATAATATTGGTAGAAAAAACGAATCTAAAATACAAGAGAGAAGGTATAATAAAGACTATTCTCTCTAAAAACCTAATACAAAAAAAAACAAATCTTTAAAGCTAGCTGCTGACTTGTGATTTTTGTCACTGTCACCTACTGTCACCCACGATCCGCCCACTTGAAAAGTCACTGGGCAAAAAAACGCGCTCATTCTTGAAATGGGTTTCATATAGATTGCTGTAATAAGAGCTTTTGAAATAAGAAGAAGAAAAATGAATCGAAAAAGCGCTACTGGGTGCATCCCATATACTTACACTGAAAGATTGTTTCAAGGGAAAGTTTACACTCTATATTCTAAACTACGTCAGTATCCTTCAAAATTCAGTCACCTATACTATTTGTCACCGTATTGTCACGTCACCATGATCAGCGCACTCCCATGTATATTCATTGCACTCGACTGGGTGACAAAAAGTCACGGTGACTAAAAGCACAAGTCAGCGGCTAGCCTAAGAGAGCGAAAAGACGCTTTTGTATAGCTATAGTAGATTTGGTTGAGAAGAATATATGAAAAAAAAAACTTTGTTTGTTTTTTTATTTTTATTTTATTTAATAATTTTGTATTCAATCTAATTAAGCCAGCAAGACGATCCACCAATCAGCATTGGGCCCGCGTGGTGGATTACGGCCCACACCCTCTCACAGAGAGGAGGCCTCTGCCCCAGCAGTGGGGACATTAAAAGACTGATGAAGATGACGATGATGCCAGCAAGTACAATAAAATATTTGTACTAAACTAAATGATCACGGTTTACAATTTTACGCTATTGCATTAATTTTTTCATGCAAAAATAGAAAAATTAGGTTTATTTATTTCGTTATACCAAAACCGTTATTTTTGAACGGTAAAAAGAAATCAATGACTTAATTAAATAACACGCGTGGTTAGTAGGTACAGACTGTTGTCAACATTATCTAACCCACCTTAAAATCAAACGACTTTGGACCCTCTGCCTGTAACATTAAGGTTTATTTAATTTATATGAGCTTATCAGACAAGTGCACGAGGACTCGATGAACAAAAATACAATAATAACACAGACACTCAACATAGTCGGAGCCACCGGCATTATATATGTTTTTGTTAAGCTATTTTAATCATTATCTCGTTAACATTAAAGTTGAAAGCTTTTAAGTCACACTACATAATTACAACCCAATCTTTAATTTCGCGTATTCCCAACAAGTTCTTGTGGCTTAGCGGTTTGATGCTGGATTGACGACGAACAGCATGTGGGTTCGAAAACACAGTCCACCTATACATCAGTTTCTTTTTTTAATTTGTTTTCATTTCTACAATATTGCTTGTAATATTAAAGAACGATCAATATTATTTTCGCCTAATAACTTATCTTGTAAACGGGTGGGTTCTTTATAATGAATACGAATATTTGTTTTTCAACTACCCACTTATTACAAGTTATGTGAAAATATTACCATTTTAAAAAGCTTATGTATAGTCTGTAGTTCTTTACAATAATACAAGAAATAGAATAGAATAGAATAAACATTTATTCGACACAGACACAACACAACAGCAACAAACAAAAGGTAAAGAAAATAACAGTAGGTACACAAAGATACAATAAAATTGTGCTGAGCGTGCCCATACCGAAATAGTTTTGGAATATAAATTCTATATTGAAAGCGAAACAATATCTTTGTCGCAGGATTTGATCTCGAACCTTGTTTTTCTCAGTCTTATACACAGACTACGAGACCAGAATTACTAGAACTCATTCATTAAAATAAGCTATTACACTTATCATATTATAACAAATAGTTATAAAATATAACCTAATGCTAACGTTTTAAAGACCAAATTTGCGTGTCTCTATTATTATTGTATTTGTTCATCAAAGGTCCAAAATTCGTTTTTTTTAGGGTGGGTTAGATAATGTTGACAACAGACTGTACTAAGTAATCCTATTACATACTATTAAAATAATTCATTGGATTGCTCCCAGCACTTCACGCTGTAATTGTAACAAGCAGTATTTAATTCATATTGTTTTTAGTGAGTTAAAAACTGACATTATTATTTGCTAAATAGGCCAACCTTAATTAAAATTCAATACCAACAAGTGCTAATAAAATCCAATAACCATCAACAGTATTTAACGATATTAATTAAAACCTATTTTCGGCTAACTTTGGCAAAGTGTAAAACAATTTCCAAGAGTGACGAAGTGCCTAGCTACTAACTTGAAGTACTACTTAGCTACACAGACTTCAATTATTCTGCTGAGGGTTACAACTACAAACAAACTCAAGTGTTTAATCAAGATCGAACGCTGTACCAATTAAATACCAAGGACATCGGGACAAACAAGAGAAAATCTGATCTCAACCTAAACGTTTTCTAGAAAAGTTTTCCGATAAATGAATGACGTATAAAGCGAGCAAATGTTGAGAAAATAAGATAAAATATTATTTGCTTTCAGGATTCTTAGTCCCTGCGGATTTGGTTCGGATATATTGCCCTATCGTATTCGAATTGGAGACGTGATGGTTTCTTTATGTTTATTGTCTCTTGACCAGACCAGTTGGTCGACCGCCTTTATGTAGGCGGTTCCACTTACAGGGTTTTATTACTGTTCTTAACCGACTTCGCAAAAAGGAGGAGGTTCTATGTTAAACTGTATGTTTTTTATGTATGTTCGCCGATTTATCTGTCAGTTATGGACCGATTTTCAAAATACTTATTTAATCCAAAAGAGTATACTCCAGAGGTGGTCCCATATAAATTTTATCGAAATAACTTCAGCTATTTTTGAAATAATCAACAAAAACAAAAATAATAATATGTATACATAGATCCAATTACAAGTATGTTCAAATGCCATGTTCCATGTTATTGGGGTTAAATTCAGGCGTAACTTTAATATTTAGTTTTACTTCTGGGGTTATAACAACTAAAAAGTGAAAAATAAATACTTTTTTACAAAAATACAACCGCCTTGCAAATTAAAAACTTTTTTACACAAAATTAGAACCGACTTCCAAAAAAAGTGCAAAATAACTTTAATTTTGGAAGTCGGTGTTTCTGGTTCTGTCTTCGGTTTTTGACATCGACTTCCGAAATTAAAGTTATTTTGCACTTTTTTTGGCAGTAGGTTCTATTTTTTTGTAAAAAGTTTTTTATTTTTCACTTTTTAGTTGTAGTTCCACATTAAACTGTGTTAACAATTCATAGACATACGATCGCCGCAATCGCGGTTGATTTGCTGTCAATTTTTGAGGAGTTCCGTTGTCTGTCTCCGAAACCCATCATCAGATCTATATGAAATTTAAATAGGACCATTTCGTAACAAACCTCTTTCGAACAAAAAAATAATTTTGCAAATCCGTCAATATATGACGGAGTTATGCCAGAAAATACATTTAAAAAAAATACAAACATCCGAATTGATAACCCTCCATCCTTCTTTTTGAAGTCGGTTAAAAAGAAAATACTTACACTAAAAATTAAAAAATACCTTTAATTTCGGAAGTCGGTGTCAAATAACAAAGAAATAAAATACAAACACCGACTTCCGAAATTAAAGTTATTTTTCAATTTTTAGTGTAAATATTTTCTTTTTTGCAAGGCGGTTGTATTTTTGTAAAAAAGTTTTTTATAATAACAAATCTATAGGCACGAGTACACTAATCCAGTTTGCGTTTATGGAGGTAAGGTTTATTTGAAATAAAATATTTTATAGACTTCATTATGAAGCCAGATTAGCCTAGTCAACGGATTTTTTTATGGTCTAGGTACAGTAGGTAGGTCAACGGTCCGTTGTTTATTACCAATTTGCCTTAGTAACACAAAACCTTAATTTATTATCAGTACCTACCACAGATTACCTTACTACACGAGTTAAAAAATACAGAGTAACATAACGCGACACCTTTCTCCAAACTAAAATAACGTTACATTTTCAAAGTAAGAGACAAAATTAAGTTGACAGCGTGAGACCCTTCTGGCGACATTTCTCAGTTGTCTACAATTATATCACGTTTACGTAACTATGTGGCACGCGACGATAGCGCCACATAACAGAATCGTGCAGAAAGTCAGCCCTATAAAACGGAAACATGTGCATGTTATAAACACGCACATATATAATAATTTTTTTTTTTTTATAACATTGATAGGCCCGTTCTTGACCACTATCTGACCAGCCGGTTGATTCTGTTATCATCTTACCGTGAAAATTTAGGTGAAGTGAGCGTGAAGTGAAATGTCATTCCACCTTGATTGTATGGATTGACAAGCCCTCCTCACGATCATTTCACCTAAGTTTCACGGTGACATTTTGTAGAATAGCACTGCTGATGGTAAGCGATGATGTGGTTGACAATGGAGTACGCTTGCCTAAAACTAACCTATTTACTCTTGACTTAAAGACCCGCAGGTTGTAACTATCAGGAAACAGAATCCGTCATGGAATATCACTTCTTAGTGTAGCTTTGTAGCTGCGAGATACGCGTGGCTATCTCAAACAGCACGGCGACGTCTCACACTTTCCATACAAACCAAGCATGACAACGTTTACTTGCACTAGGAAACAAATGTGAGATCCCACAGTCGCACAGACAGTGATGACTTTGAAAGCGATTTCGAAAGAAGTTAATTGAATTACTACTGGCGTATCTAGACGTTGCGGGTCTTCCGTGGATTCCGTGGTTTGTAATCTCAAACAAATACCAGTCAAAAGCACTCTTGCACTCGCTGTACGTGAATCTCGTGGTGTGGTGGTCTCCTTGGTGTGTGTGTGTGATGAAGAAAAAGAAAAATACAATTGAGAATAAAGCAAGAAAAAAAAGAAGTGGCCATGGGCCCCAAACTAGGCATAGCCTGTATCTTGGTGGCCCAGGAATGATAGAATAGGCGGATTCAGTGTTTTATGTGACACAGCACAATTACAAATTAGCAAATACTTACAAAATTAAAAATTAATAAAGACAAAATAATGTGTGCTGCGTATTCACTCGTTGCATGGAGCTGGCCTTCTGCACTGATCTATTCTATGGTAGCGTTAACACAATCATTCTCGCTACAAAGTTATCCACATTGCGCCGGTGTTCTAGACACTATAATTCGTAACAAGCTTTTCGAGTCGGTAACCTTAGATGGCTAGATTTGCTTGGTCGATAGCGAGCGAATGCTAAGATTCGACCTCGACTAGTCAGTAATACAGTAAAGATTACTGGATATTGTACAGTCACGAGCAAAAATATCAGGCCTGTGGACGGCGAGTAATGGGTAGCTCGCCGTCTCATCAGCACCAGGCCCGAGAGTCGACGGCCCGTAGTGTTCCACGCGCGCCTCAAAGAGTTGTCAGCAAATAATGACGGGGCCCGTCATGGCCGATGTCTGTCCAGGGGTTGTGGATAAATTCGAAACAGAGGTTACCGCGCCCCTGGGCACACAGGGCAGGGAAGGAACAGGGGTGGGTTTTAGTCAGTAAGAGGGACACGCCCTCCCGCTCCACCCTAGAGCGGGAGATGTCACTGGATGATTTCCCACCCCACAAAAAAAAACGAACGGAAATATGTACACACGCAAACTTTACTTGTAAGCTCGAGTATCTTAAAAACGTCCATTTAAGATACTCTAGCTTACAAGTAAAGTTTGCTTGTGTATATATTTTTGCTCGTGACTGTACTCAGTCTATAATGTTCCCACAGCTTGGACACAGGCGTGTTTAAAAGAATCACCGCGGCCCTGGCACAGTAGCTGAAAGTGACTAAACCCCAACCCGTGGTGGGTTGGGGTTTAGTCACTAAGAGTCTGACACGCCCTCCCGCTCCACCCAGAGTGAGATAAGTTATTTGATGACATCCCAACCTAAAAAAAAAGACTCGCCTGTTGGAGGGAGTGGACTGTTATCGAACACGCGGGCCCAGTGTGTAGGTAAAATGTGTATGTTATGTAATCTTACGCTTGCCTTGTTCTTTATTATTCTTGGGCAATGGTCACTCTCTTGACGGCACGGTTGGCGTAGTGGTTGAGCATTCGGCTGCTGCGCTGCGTGTCGCGGGTTCGATCCCCGCACGGAACAAATATTTGTATGGCCTACAGATAGTTGTTCCGGGTCTGGGTGTCTTGTGTATGTGAGTTAGCAACGTTATAAAAATAAATCTAAGCCAACAGTATCCTAATACTTATGATTATAATATTCTGTACTTTACTATATATCTACTGATAATGGACGTATGGTATTGATCCACGTTCGGTAGTTGTCAGCAAAAAAAAACGTGATAATATTATCGTGGTCATATTTTTATTGTATCTTATATGGTGTACATAATAAAGAGTATTCTATTCTATTCTATAATATTTCTCACTTTATTAACCCTTGATACGCGCAATTCATAGTTAATTCGCGATATCTTCATCAACTATATCTACGGTCACAAGGATTGTTTATGAGCAAAGACGGGAATGCGTTTTGGTATGTCAAACAGCAATCTGTAATCATCAATTGATCTATAATTTTGGAGCGTACTGAAAGTTAAAATGGACTAATGCTGTAAATAAAAAAAAAACTTGAGAGGTGTCAAGGGACACCCGGATGGAACGAAGTTCCTTTCGATTAATTAGTGAAGGAATTGTAATATAATTTTATTTTTTTTATTTATAATATTTTTATTATTATTATTACGCACACACGCACGCACGTAAGAAGTTATACTTCATCATCTCATCTCATCTCATCGCAGCTCAGCTCAGCTCAGCTCAGCTCAGCTCAGCTCAGCTCAGCTCAGCTCAGCTCAGATCAGCTAAGCTCAGCTCAGCTCAGCTCAGCTCAGCTCAGCTCAGCACAGCTCAGCTCAGCTCAGCTCAGCTCAGCTCAGCTCAGCTTATTAACACACGAAATTGGTTAGATAATGCTTGATCTGCTTGCAAACTTTGTACCTACCCACCAAAAATACAAGAAGTTCTTATTAGATTGTTTTTCCAACACAATCTTTTTAGATGGACAGCCTCATTAGTGTCGTGACAACTTTTCGTAAGAATTTTTTCCGTCTAGCCCCCTTTCACAACGCGCGATAAGGAACTTCGTTCCAATAAAAAAAAGAGAAAACTCAATAAAAAATTTCAAAAAACCCGTTTGATACAAAACAACTAAAAAGTTCTTTTATTTCCTACATTTTAGTGAGTTATATTTTGGAATTGTCTCTTCGAGCTCTTTAATTTGATACCCCACACGACTATGTCACAAAAAATACGACTACACTTACCTAATGGCGGTCGCCATTCTTTTTTTCAAAATTCATATAGCTTATATCATTTCGACCAATCTAATGATACCCTTATTTGTTAAAATCCATTCAGCCATTTATGCTACAGCACGTGCCAAAGAAATAGACATACACACATACATACATACTCTCGAACAACATTACCCTCCTTCTAGGGCAGTCGGGTAAAAATAGGCATTCATCCCTATTGACTGCTTATTTTTTTACTGCCGACAGAAGTGAAAACATTATAGACAGACCGACACAACTTTAACAATGCACAGTATACACAAATTAAACTTTTCATGTGGTCTATGCTTACTGCTACTACAGCATGTAGGTGACGCGAACTCACAAAATTTTCCCCATTCAAAAAGAGTCCAACACGCACATGATAGTTTAGCGCAACACGTGACTACCATGTTGGTGACGCGAACCCATAAGTTTTGCCCCTACCAAAAATCAGTCAACGCGGCTAAAGAAGTATTCACTTAAAAAAAAAATACGTTGACGATGACGCAACGTTTGACAACAACAACAGTCAAGCAAAACTTTCAAGCAAACCCATAAGCGTCAGTTAGTACCTAATCCTACGTCTTACCGACCTCTAACTAACTGAAACTATTTCTTGAACATCCAGGTCTGCCTTTTGATCTCTTGCCCGCTGAACTTGCCCGCGGAACCACAATGCTTTATGGAGCAAACTATAGTAAGTCACGACCCGAACTTTCCTTGGATATCGCCTCCTGTTGGGGCAGGCTCACTGCGTTAATCTCACTAGCGTAGATGAAGATTCTGTTCGCTGGTTTATAAAACATTAATTGTATAAATTTGAAATGGGTTGTAAGTTGTTATTTAATTAATTTGGTTAGAAAACTATCGCACTTACCGAATTCCTACTAGCAGATAATTATAATGATTTATAGTCAACTATTTATTTTAATGAACTATGGAAATTATGTTTTTAGGGTTTGGGAAGCATTCTGCGAAGCTGTAATGCTCGCGAAGGAGGAGGCGGAACGGGTGAGGGAGGCTCAACAACAGAGTCGACCTCACGCCTTCAGCAGCAGCCGCCGCAGGAGACGCCTGGGGCTTCCGGCGCCGCGAGACGATTTCTGGCCACCGTAGACCCGGGCCTGCGGACGGCGAGTAATGGGTAGCTCACCGTCCGATCAGCACCAGGCCCGTGAGTCGACGGCGCGTAGTGTTCCACGCGCACCTCAAAGAGCCACCACTGACGGGGCCCATCATGGCCGGTGCCTGCATGCGTAGGGGTAGCGGATAAATTCGAAACAGAGTTAGCGCTCCCTTGGGCACTCAGGCAGGGAAGGAACAGGGGTGGGTTTTAGTAAGTAAGAGTCTGACACGCCCTCTCGCTCCCCCCAGAGCAGGAGATGTCATTAGATGATTTCTCAACCCACAAAAATTATTACAAATAATTATTAATAAATTGATTACAGGAAAACCTACAAATACCTACAAACGGGATGAATAGGAATGAAGGGGTGAATAGAAACAAAAACTAATTTAACAAAACCTAATATTGGTTTCTAGTAAAGCATCGATTTAGTTTTTATAAAAAATCATAAATAAATCGGAGTACTTAAATGCTACAAACAATTAACGTGAAAAACTCCTTAAAAGTTTTGTTTCTATTCACCTGGCGTTCCTATCACCCCGTTTGACGTACTATATAGATTTTAAAAAATACAAAAAAAAAAAATATTGCGAGTCCGACTTGCTCCTGGCTGGTTTTTTTTTTTCGTACTCTTCCGCTGTTCTTTTATCATTAATTTCGTTACGGTACCAAAGACATTTTAATCAGTTTATAAATTATATATTCATTAAAAAAGGTCTTAGTTTTTCAATTATCTTAGCAACATGTGAAAATAAATAAATAAATAAAATTGTTTCTCCAGGACTCGTCGAGCTTGATCGCTTCGGCGTTTTCTGGTGGTCGCCTCTGTTGATTTTGACCTTCAGGAGTTTCATGAGATGGGAATAGAACTCTTAAAAAAAAAGGCGGGCTTGTCCAAAAAAAAACTATTTCTATCTCAATCATGATAATATGTATTGTTGTTTAATTCAGCCTTTTCTAAACAACCGGTTATAAGTTGAGTACGAAACGAAAATGTATGAGCTAAACGCAAACCTTACTAAAATAAAGAGAATATTTCCTCAGTGACCAAATTGCGTAGAGGTCACTCATAAAAAGAGCATTGCCCTTTTCCCGTTTACCTACACTAAAAACATTGCAAGTTTATATGTCACCAGTTTTAGTATCACAAACAAAAAACATTAAACTCGACATTTGGCAGCGATATAAAACGATAGTTTTATCTTACACAAACACATTAACTTGACTCTTACCCTCCTTATCTAATGATGTTTACGCGTGGTGAAATGGAATGATCTACATTAAATTTGCTTCATTCCTCGGTGTCGTTTTGGACTGACAAGATGAAATATTTATTTCCTCTGTTTTTATTATTCACGTTTGAATTATGTGCGGGGAGGGTGGCGCCGGGCCAAACCGACACGATTGTTGTACCGGGGAGAAATGACGTGAAAGAAAAGGCTCCTTTAGGTTTTGAGTGCAAGTTTCGTACTTTGAAAGTTGGTGACCCATACCCTTCTGTGGTTGTAAGGTGGAACGGACAGATCCAGAGGATAACGTGGAATTCGGCGGGAGAAGTGACGTCAGAACAGAACTATGTACACCCGGTTGCACCTTCTCCCTCTTACCCGTCCTCAGGCGGTCTTTCGGGAGGATCCGTTCCTGTACCAAAGGATCCCTTCTTTGATGCGCCGGTGATTCCAGAACTATACTTGTTTCAAGATATTGTGGATTCGTTTAAACGTAATTGTGTCCGACCCTATTAAATACTGTAATATGTGAGTGTGTTATTACAGTGTTTTTATCTTGCCGATTTGTTTTATTTTACCTACCCAGTTATCTTGACAATTGTAGGAACAGTTGTTTTGATTTCGATAGTATGTTGTATGAACAGTTAATTAGCTTGGCAACTATTAGATCATTGATATTTAGACTATTATAGTTAGTATATGTATAGCAGACTTAACACATTAATGAAATACAAACACGTTGACAGCACAGTTTTTAATAAACAATTACCGAATTGTTTATTTATTTGTTTTTATTTTATTTATTTATTCATTAAGTACACATACAATTATTTTTATAGGTAAACCAAATGTAATAATAGTAGTCATATAATGACGATAGACCAGTCCCAAGCAGTGGCTCAGGGTACCGGCACAAGTTACTTAGAAGACAACACACTAACTGTCACCCTCTGGAATGCCGCCAAAGAGCAGGAAAAAATGTCCAAACGCTGAGAGATACTATTTATAATAGTAACCGCCCGACACACAGGTGCAAACTTTAATACGTTTGTACGGGCTACGGGAGTTTTAAACAGACTATCCCTCGGTCCCATCCGTAGCCTACTGTTTGGAACGAGCAATCCCAACGATTCCAAAATTTGCGGATTGTTAAGCATCCCACGAAAAACCATAAATACATATTTAGCCAGAGCAAGATTACGCCTTACTTCCAACTTATAGTACCCAACCATCCCTATTACTTATTCCTATATTCAATACAATCGGTGAGTTGTTTAAAACTAAGTTATCACACTAATCTTCCTATACAACCACTTCGGAATGGGATTACGTTGCCCCAAATCTCTATATTTTAGTTAGTTTCCAAACACAAATTCAGTTAGAGTAAACTTCGTTGGGTTTATTATTAATCGGCTACATATACTGGTACATTAATTACTGAAACGACATTCGAAAAAAATGTGTTAATTAAAATAATTAGGGCTTTTGAGATTGTTAAAACATTTCGTGCTTTGAATTTGTAGGTAAGTCAATTTACTTACTGAAATAGAAACGTGTTATAATAGGAACTGAAATTCAGGTACGGTAGGTACCTGAGTTTCAGTACCTGCTTAACTAATTCTTAGTTAAAAGGATTTACTTTTGAAGACCTATAGGTATTTGAGTGAACGGCCCAGTAGAGATTTAACGCCATAGCCTTATTAGGTAGGTAAGCAATAAATCCAGCAGATCAGATGACATATAGGGCAAAAAGGTGTAAGAGTAGGCACAGTACTGGCAATAAGAGCGTTGGTAAGTCACGGATCAAGTAGACCGAAGACTTGAGACTCTACACTACATCATCGCTTACCGTCAGGTGACATAGTGGTCAAACCTGAGCCTTTTTTAGGGTTCAGTACCCAAAGCGTAAAACGGGACCCTATTACTAAGAATCCGCTGTCCGTCTGTCTGTCCATCTGTCACCAGGCTGTATCTCATGAAACGTGACAGTCAGACAGATGAAATTTTTACAGATGATGTATTTCTGTTGCCGCTATAACAAGAAATACTAAAAAACAGAATAAATTAAATATTTAAGGGGCTCCCATACAACAAACGTGATTTTTTTGCCGTTTTTATAGATAATGGTACGGACTCTTTCGTGCGCGAGTCCGACTCGCACTTTGCCGATTTTTTTGACGTCACATTGGGTCACCGCGGCGGCTTCGTACGCTCCACCGCGATTGGCGTGGTCTAGCCACTCGCTCACCGACACCTTTAGCGTGCGCATACGGCCATCTTTTAGTATAATAATCAGTCAACCCATAAATACAGTTTTTACTAGAATTCAGTACGTTTTATTCACTAGTCAAGACCACCAGCTACACACCTGGAGCTTGGCACTCAACAGATATACAAGGTGTAAGGTACATGAACGCACATACGTGTACTAGTGATTCAGTACATGATTCTGGACGGTAGCGTTAGAATTTTTCGTCGGCCATTTCCTAACTTGTGAAAAAAAATTTTTTTTTTACCTTTTTCATTTAAAATTTCTTTGGGGTAGATAGGTATAACGATTTTATACAGGTTAAAGTGAAAAAAAAACATTTTTTTTTTAAAGAAAAAATTATTAATTAATTTTTTTCATTTAAAATGTCTTTGGGGTAGATACGAGTAGGTACGAGTATAACGATTTTATACAGTTTTAAGTGAAAAAAAATTTTTTTTTTTTTCAAAAATTAGGAAAAGGCCGACGAAAAATTCCAACGCTAGGGGGTCCAGAATCATGTACTGAATCACTAGTACACGTATGTGCGTTCATGTACCTTACACCCTGTATAAAATATATAACATTTTATAAGTGGTAATGATTTTCGAAAGGACCACGTGACATTTTGGTAGCGCATGTTATTATCACACTTTTTGGAGTTCTAGATAATATTTCAATATCACTGTTTCTGGAAAACCCCTGGTCAAAGTACCCGGCAAGAGTTGGATGCGGAAGGCCAAAGGCTGGGTGAAGTGAATGAAGAAGACCTACAGCATTGGATGGCTTTTTTTTTGCTACAGGTTCATTAAGAAGATTAGTTTCGAATGTTACAAAGAGCCCAATGAAAAACACTTTTTTCTTTAGATAACACTATCCTGAGTTGTTTCATGAATAATTTCTGCATGGTTAAATATTTACTGAATTGAGTATCAATACAGTTTTGTATGAATTTTAATTGACATGAATTTTAAAGCCTCGATGACTGAACTGAGTATTTGCGCTTCATGTACAGTAAATAATGGTGTCGATGTAAATAATGTTTTCATACATGAATGGATTGTTATTATATGTAATTGCGGCCTACACAAATGTCCTTACTTTGGTATTGTTCGTCGGTTCGTTGAGCTCCGAGCTCCCAAAGTTCTGAGTTGAGCTTCACGATAACTGACAAACGCTTGCACTGTCTGGACAGGTCCACTTGTATTTGCGTGTTGCTTCCTCGGAAGCTCATCCCAGACATAAACGTACATGGTTCTCATATGATTTGACCAGTACATTTGTATGGATTTGAACACTTTAAAAGAGACTTTGACCTCTGAGTTTGTTTCCTTGTTTCTTCTCAGGGTAGTCAGCTAGGAAACACCGGCCTCATCTAGCTAAAACTCACTACAAAAACATGTTGACATGTAAAAGTGTTGTTAAAACACTACATTTATAACCTATATTATTACAAGGCTATATAATACCATTGCTGGGTAAAGGCCTCCTATTTTTCTAAACATACCAAGAACTAGTCTTCCACCTCATCCCGTTAGTTTTGTAAGGGCAATGTGGTTATGCCGCACCATCCTTTCAGTCGAACTACTCACACTGCTGGACATAGGCCTCACCCAAGTGCTGCCACAATGACCGGTCCTGTGCGTCTCGTATCCATCGGCTACCCGCGACCCTCACCAGGTCATCGGTCCACCTTGTGGGAGGCCTTCCAATGCTGCGTCTTCTGTTACGCGGTCGTCATTCCAGAAGTTTTCGGCCCCATCGACCTCCAGTTCTGTAAGTAATGTGCCGTGCTCACTGCCACTTAAGTTTGGTGATTCTTCGGGCTATGTCAGTAACCTTGGTTCTCCTGCATCTTCATTTCTGATTAGATCATCCAAGGAAACTCTGAGCATAACCTTCTACATTGCCGCAACGTTACTTTCCAATTAGCGGGACCCATTTTATAAATGAGTTTAGTCAGCCTCTTCCATTGACTTTTTAAATAAAATAACTGAAACCATATGTCTCCAAAGCATCAAGTTTTTTCTCTAAGGAAATTATCTCCTATACTTAGGCATGCAACCTCACCATGCAAACAAGGACGACTCTGAATACCTACCTAACTCCATTCCTATGACATACAAATATTTGCTCCGTGCGGACATCGGAACTGATCCGTAGCACGGACTGCACGGAAGCCAATGGGCTAAACGTGATGTCATTACAATATCAGGATGTAGACAAATACTTTTGAATAACAGAAGTTTGTTTTATAATGTTACGAAAAATAGTTTTTATGTAAAGATAGCTACATATCTCAACACCTAATAACCTTAACAAATGTTATAATTGTTTGTAAAAGATTATCTACGGAAGTACCTTTGGAGGTATGCGGAACAGGAAGTAAAGTCCCGCAAACCTCCATTGAAAAGAGAGGATCGGGTGTTGTGTCTGGTCTGGGCAACTGCCCCATGATTAATTTCGTAATGTTGTTTAGGTTCAAATCGCGCGGAGAAATTTGTTTGTGCGATGCAGGATTTGAGTGTTTAGTTCGTTTGTGGCATTATAGATGTCGCTACATCACGCCCCTCCGGAGATCGGAGATCGATAGTTTTGGATGAGTCGTCTATACATCTTGTGATGCTTGCCGGGCCAGTGGAAGGTTGGTTCCAGTGAGTCGGAACCGGAAGGTTTGACTGCTGGCGTCAGCGTCGACCAGGAGAGGTTCTTCGACCGGCCGAAGGTGCAGTTCGCTGCGCCAAGATTGCTGAGTTTGAGGGCGATGAATGAGGCTAAGGATCCTGTCCCGGAATGCGAGTCCGCTGCATGCCGGTGGTTTATTTTTTTTCTTTTTTTGGGTGGTGGGAAATCATCCTATGACTTCTTCCGCTCTAGGGTGGAGCGGAAGGGCGTGTCAGACTCTTACTGACTAAAACCCACACCTGTTCCTCCCTGCCTCGAGTGCCCAGGGGCGAGGTAACTCTTTCGAATTTATCCTCCACCCCCGGGCAGGCATCGGCCGTGGCAGGCCCCGTCCTTTTGCTGACAACTCTTTGAGGCGCGCGTGGAACACTACGCGCCGTCGACTCTCGGGCCTGGTGCTGATCGGACCAAGATACGTATAGGTACGTACAAAAAAAAATGCAAAATAACTTTAATTTCGGAAGTCTGTGTTTTTAGTTGTTTCTTCGTTATTTGACACTGACTGCCGAAATTAAAGTTATTTTGCATTTTTGAGTGTCTTTCTGGGTTTCGTACCTCAAAAGGAAAGATGAAACCCTTATAGGCGACTCAAAATTAGGCTATATAAAATTTGATATTTTATGTAGGTAAATAAGCTCAATACTCAAAACTTAAAAGGTGTATTTATTTTTAGCTTTTTAGTTCTTTTTCGTCGGTTAATTTTTATGTTAAAAAGTTTTTTTTTTGTGTTGTATTTTTCTCTTTTTAGTTGTGTGATAGCCCTTTCAAACAAGTGTTTTAGTTTTAAATCAGTAGTGTTTTTGTGTATTTTTTTTTAATATTCTTGTGTGGAGCCTATCAGGAAGTGCGGTTGAGGAATTAGATTTTTAGTACATAATACGTACATATGATAATTAAATTGACCCTTTCAAACACTTTCGTAGCCATAAGAAGACGGTACACTTAACTACACATTCAATCCACATTAAAACCAATACATCACAGCCCCATTCTCACAAATCTCTCCGTAATTACCACGTCAACTAAACGTTTTCTATTTACTATATTCTTAGGGCTGTCACGTAAACAATTAACATAACACGAGACCCTTGTTTTAATCGTCGAGGGCACAGTTATTGTGTCCTTAAGGTCGAATTGTCTGTGGCACAAACACGAGAACTTTGGTCATAAACGGAGACCGTGATTCTGATATTGGACTGCGAGATTAGAACTTGGAACATGATGAATCTGCCAACTTGAATTCAATTCATCTTGTAAGAGAAATTTTTTGGAAGTTTGATATAGAAGTCGAGAAATAATATGTAATAATAAAGTTTTATTTCAGACCAGAGAACATAATTAAAAACATTACATACAAATAACATGTATACACACGTACAATCAGAAATTAAAATACACATTAGAATAACAATGTCACAATTAATTTCAATATATAGGGTGACTGGTAATTAGTGACCGATACTTAAACATGTGATTGTAATCATGATTACAAACAACTTTCCCAAATAAACTTTTTTGTTATATATATTCACTTTTTTCACAATAACAACAGTTTGAAATTCGCGCGCGCGTGAGGGTAGTGACCGCCGCGATCAAATCACGTGTTTAAGTATCGGTCACTAATTACCAGTTACCCTATATAATTCCAAAATCAAAATTAAAACCAAAAAGAAAATTTAAATTTTACTTTTTTATGGCACTATAAAATAAATAACAACTTCTCTTGAAAGAATGAGTTCGAAAAACACGTTAAAAACACTTAACTTCAAATCCACTGCGTCTTTTAAAAGAAAAATGCCAGATTAAACAAATATACAAAGTGAAAAGGAAAAAGGGTGGCCATATTAAAAAAAAAGTTGGACCTCCCCTAATAATATTAATTTATCAGGTGATGATTTTGATCTGAAAGTCCAATTGTTTTTTCAGAAATTGTCTATGACTTTGTTGAAAAAAAATTGCTCATTATTATGAGCAGAATCAGTATTTAAAATATGACCGCCTATTTCCGCTACATCCTGTAGGTTAAATTTTCTGGTAGGCAGATTTTTTAATCTTTAGGCCAGGCAATATTTTTAGCGTCGGGTTGCGTTTTAAGGAAGCTTTAGAATGAGTATATTTTGCCCAAGAGTAATACATTACCAATGGAAGTGGTAATCATTGGCCGGTAGTCTATCGTAGTGAGACAGCAAAATTCATGTAGCGTACATATTATATATTTGACATTATTGAGATTGGTGACGCGGTTAGGACGGTAGGGAAATTTAGTAGTTGCTTACTCTGGCTACATTCAGGGTTAGGAAACATTCAACGGTACTTAAGTCTTGAAGAACCTACTGGCTTTCTTCTGCAACTGTTGCTGATCACACGGATGGAAACTGAAGACACATTTTTTTGAGATGCTTGTAACTATTTATGGATTTTTTTATGCGTTCGCACAGATTTGTTTTAGCCCTTTATTATTTATATTTTAATTACGCGATGATGAGAATAAACTCGATTACTATGAGGCACGTGTGACGGCCTCTTAGCTGCGGCTCGGAGATGCAGAGGGCCTCGTTGTTACCTACTCGTCGAGTTGATTCAAGAGGGAATGGCCGAGACAGAGCGAGCTGCGGGCCAGCTAACCATTTGGGGGTCCATCGCCTGCAGCCAATTAGGAGTCACACGTCACGTGGTCACTACCGCAATCAATGACATAGCGCACGATTTTGAATCATCCATGTCCGCTCCCGTTTGTCGCCAGAGGGCGCCACCAGAAATAAGTACTTTCCAATAACGGACCAGTTACCTACGCAAAGTAACAAACGTGACCTCAAAATCCCATTTTTATTGTTCTCTTCATGTTTATACGATCACTTTCAAAGCATATAATCCGAAACGAACTACCGTCAGAAGTTGACAACAAACTCATAAAAGAAACCGGGACACTATCCTTATTATATCTTAATTCAGAAAATATACGACCCCATATTATTTTTCATAAAGTCGACCAACACCTGTACACAAGAAGGTTTTCATAAGACATAAATATAGAGCACCTGTGGCAGAGACAAGGTACACAAAAGTAGTTCCGTATATCAAGTATTCGGTAACGTCAATATTGGTTTTGCCCAGTTTTGCTGAATGTCTCTGTAGCCCGTACTTTAGTTGAAAAATATGAGAGAAAAGTGCCAAAGTAGAAGCAATTGTGTAGCATGGGAGTGGAAATTTCTGACTACGTTTAGTCAGCAAATTATTTTTTGGAGTACCTATAGTACAATGATATAATTTTCATTATAAATAATGCTTAAAAGGAATCTCACCTCCGCACGGAAAGTTAGATCGACATTTTTTGGTTGAATCGCAATCACTACAGAATACAAAACCTTGAATCTTGAAGACCACTTACAACTTATCTAAGGAAAAACCATCATAAAACAGTACCTACTTAGCTGTATCGGAAAACTTTCGCGAAAAACACCTTCCAACACATTGTCGACTGATCAGGGAATTTAAGGCTTTAGACGCAAAAGCCGAAGCATTTGCTCCCTATCCCGAGAAAACCAATGATTTTCGGGTAGGCCTGTAGCAATCCGAGAGTAGGGCGACGGTGACCTTATTTGCGACCTTAGCCGGGCTGTCATACGGCCTGTAGGCAGCCGCATTTAATATTCAATTAGGGACCATTTGCCCATTCATCAGGTTGGACGGACAGCCTAATATGTTTTGCTAGATGAGTCTTTGAGCGCAGCTGTGAGGAAATAATTTTGAACGTCCGTGTAACTAACAAATTTTAGTTTCACGTGATACTCGTACGTAAACGTTCATCCCTCTGTATGCAGAGTAATCATATAGAAAGATAGAGGTACTTAGGTGTTATTATACACAGAAATATTTAAACATACAGTAGGTTTGTCTACAGGATTGTAAATCAAGATCCTTTTTTTTTACTTTGAGAATGAAATAGAACAATATATTTTTATTTTTCTGTAACTGATGGTGTACATAATAAAGAGTATTATTCTATTAATCTATCTAAAACACTACCGTCTGTCTAACAACGTTGTTGCTCACAGGCGCTCTTTAAGGCCTTAGCTGTACCTACTCTTACTGCCAGGATGACGGGTCTTTTTGAAATATTGGGTATATTATATTAGGCTATTGTTTGACCACTATCTCATCAGATGATGTGTTCCACGATAGAGTACGCCTGCTTAGAAGTAACCTCCTCCTCCAGGAATTCCACTCCTTAGTATAACTAAGGAGTGGAATAGTACTAGCGCACGATTAATGTCTTCCCAAAACGTTTTCAGATATATTTTTTTTTTAATGTTTTGTTTTTCAGGTGACATCTTACACAATCTAGTCTTTCTACATCCGTATACATGTCTCAGAGATAAAGTATGTAATGGACACGGTCTGCATAATTTATTTTGTTTGTGAGAGAGGTACAACATTTTGAATTCATTTGTTTTAAGGGTGCTGGAATTGAGCTACGCGTACACTGATGACTTAGCGATAATTTATTTGATGAAAAGAAATTAAGGTATCCTGTTTTAATGATGAGCAAATCCTGACAAAAATATTTAGGTGACTAAAAAATGTTTTTATTACTGGAACTTGACATAACATTCATTTTTTGAAATTAAAATTACGAGTGATAACAACATTTGATTTTTCAATTCATATTTATTTTATAAGTTTATCTTAGACGTTGGTACGTAAATTAAAAAAAATGTGGAGAAACCTGGATTCAGTTATTTGGCGTGATTTTTTCGGGTAAAGTTTAGTGACTGTTTTAATTTTTAGCAAATTGATTCCTAGTGGATATTGTGATGTAAAATTGATGTAGTTTAGTGCTACGAAACTTGCTAATATTTGGAAAATATTGAAACAGACGCGGTATCCGTAAATACTTAATTTTTATTGTGTATCGACATATTTGCTGCCAAATACTGCAAAAGCATTAGAATGTGTTACATCCGCATTCTAATAGAAAATAAAATGACTGCATTGTGTAACTAATTAGGGACATTCTTAACTTGAAACTGGCTAAACGCACAAACTGTGCGAAGCCAGAAAACAAAACCAGAAGAGCAAGCATGGCGATTTATGCTCGGCCTTTCTCCATGAGAAAAGGGTTTTCCCCAGCTTTGGGACAGAAATAGGCTGGTATTTGATACGATTTCACGTTAGCCTTTTCGAAATTCCAAATTTTCTTCGATACACTGTCAGAACCCGTTACTGGTTCATGCTGAGCGATTGCTGTCGGACATTCGTTTACCCCTGGGGAAATTAGAATTCTGCAGTATCTGTTATAAATTACAAGGTTGTTGTTTCTCCCCATGAATAAGGATTTCTTTGATCAGTAAACAAATGTCAGTTTGCTTGCTTAGCACGTGCTAAACAGTTCTGAGATTTTTATAAATAACCGTGACAATAGATATCACACTTCCATGGCAGTGGTTTGTGGAACATAGGCTAGGAACTACTGCTCTACACAGACTACCACAAACCACTGGAAAAGAAAGTATCTATCGGGAATATTGTGTTTTCTATGACAATGCTCGTTACTTTTGATTTTAAGGAACATGAGTGCTACTACTTTTGAATTTATGATATATGTTTTCTTTTTAAATTAACATTGCGTAATTATGACTACCACGAACTACTGGTGGTCCGCAACTGCTTAGATATGGTCCGCGAAAGGATTACATTTTCAAACTTTTCAACTGAAAAGAAAGTATCTATCGGGAATATTGTGTTTTCTATGACAATGCTCGTTACTTTTGATTTTAAAGAATATGAGTTTATGATATATGTTTTATCTTTTGTACTTCCGATCCTTGATAACAACAAAGAAACCAAAGTGGTCCCAGATCACAAAAAGGTTGGGAACCACCACTGGTGTACAATATTCTACATATTATTATATCTAATGGAACACAAAACGCGGTGAGAACGGTTCCACACACAATTATGGCAAGCAGAATAATTGTGTTATATAATGGTCATACTGTATATCCAGGGGTTTCTTAACAGTATCAATGTTTGGGTTACTGTGTTCTAATAATGAGTGGAATGAAGGTTGGATAGTGACTGTTCCTACCTATTTATCAAAAACTTCTCGTAGCTAGTGTACCACGGTTTTATATCCTACTAGCTTCTGGGAGCAGTTTCACCCACGTGGAAATATTACTTCCTTATGAATTATAACCTATGTGCTTCTCTAGACTGTAATTTATATGTGTGCCACATCCAGATCCCTTCAGCCGTTCTGAAGTGATTATGTTACAAACATACATCCAAACTTTCGCATTTTTAATTATTATATTATGGATAGGATAGTGACTGTTCCTAACTATTTATTAAAAACTCATTGTTGCTAGTGTGCGGTTTTATAGATATACTCTGAATAATTCTGCAATAGAATATACGAATCTGAAAGTACTCGTACTTTGCATATAAATTTTCTCCTTTTCAATTCCTTATTCATTCATGTATAAGGACGAGATACTTCAAAGTTATAACATTATCTGAAAGGTTTGAAAAAAACGGGGGGTGAACTCATTGGGCATCAAAAAATTCAATGGAAAAATTTCCAGTAGGAAAATATTCTTTAGCTGACATAAAGCCTCCTGATTACCTGAAAAGTCGACATAACTAAATGTCCCAAAAACGCGACAGGTACTCAAACCCCATGACGTTAGTGTTCCAACCCCAAACGGCTTTAACATTTGGGGTACATTTTTAAAACTACGCTTATATACAAACTGAATTTTAGCGCAAAACACGATAATCTACTTGAGAGCTGGTTCTATATGAGGAGGTTTCAGTACTTATTGCACGTTCAGAGCATGAATTGCAAGTACCAGTCACAGTTATGAAAAATGAGCGCTTCGAATCGAGTTCAAGTGAATGAAAGTTATGTGAATGAAATATGGAAGTGAACGAAGCTGGAGAGATTACAGATCGAGGCGATGAAGATCGATTCTCTTAACTTATTTTGTAACAGTTACAAATTATATGGAATTCATCCGCGTGTAGACGCTAGAGAAAAAGTAACTCCTAGAGAAGCACTTTAATGGTTCGATGAAAGAGATAGAGATAGAGTAGTATCTACAGAGTGTAATGGAAAGGTCTGCCCATGGAAATGAACACCTTTCTCCAAGAAAGTCATAAATTTAAAAAAAAAAAATGGAGTTTCGTTATAAAGTTATCATCAGCTGAACAAAATAAGTATGGGTGGTGTAATTTTTAGGGTACCGTAGTCCAAACAAGGACAAGGAACTCTTATAGTTTCGGTCTGTCCATCCGAGGCCATAGCTTAGAGACTGTTAGTACTATCTTGGGTCCCGCAATGAAATTAATCAGAATCGTTGAGCTTCATTGCCTCGGCGTTTTTAGGGTTCCGTATCCAAAGGGTAAAACAGGACCCTACTACTGAGACTCCCCTGTCCGTCCGTTTGTCTGTCACCAGGCTGTATCTCATGAACCGTGATAGTTAGACAGTTGAAATTTTCACAGATGATTTAATTCTGTTGCCGCTATAATAACAACTACTAAAAAACAGAATAAAAAAACTTGAGAGGTGTCAAGGGACACCCGGATGGAACGAAGTCCTTTCGATTAATTAGTGAAGGAATTGTAATATATACATTTTTTTTAATTTATATTTTTTTTTTATTATTAACTACGCACACACGCACGCACGTAAGAAGTTATACTTCATCATCTCATCTCATCTCATCTCATCGCAGCTCAGCTCAGCTCAGCTCAGCTCAACTCAACTCTTTAGCAATAACAACAACTATAACAAATAATGTTTGATAATGCTTGATCTGCTTGCAAACTTTGTACCTACCCACCAAAAATACAAGAACTTTTTATTAGATTGTTTTTCCAACACAATCTTTTTGGATGGACAGCCTCATTAGTGTCGTGACAACTTTTCGTAAGAATTTTTTCCGTCTAGCCCCCTTTCACAACGCGCGATAAGGAACTTCGTTCCAAAAAATATTTAAGGGGGCTCCCATACAACAAACGTGATTTTTTTGCCGTTTTTATAGATAATGGTACGGAACCCTTCGTGCGCGAGTCCAACTCGCACTTGGCCGGTTTTTTTTTCTGGTGGTCGCCACTGTTGATTCTGGCTTACAGAAGTTACAGTGGTTTGGGAATAGTGTGGCGGGCTTGTCCCATAAAAAAAAAGACTACTGGAAAGCTGCAAATTTTGCATGCATGCAAAGGTGTGGTCATATATGAAAAACTACTTCTGGCCTTGAAAATGTACCTACTAATTTCTCTAAGGAAGTCATAGAAAATTGGCAAAAAAATTGGACTTTCAATACAAACTTATCATCAGCTGATCAAAATTAAAAAAAAGGACACCCGGATGGAACGAAGTTCCTTTCTATTATATATAAGCGATAAGGAACTTCGTTCCAAAAAGTATAATTGTTTATTCTGCACATACAAAACGCGCACTCTAAAAAAAACCTATTTTATAGCTGCTTCTCTGGTACAGTTTTTTAACGAGGTCGTGTTAGATTTTCCGAGCTCAAACATCGATACAGGAAAACTGTCACCGTATACGACAAAATACCGACAAACCAATACATCCTAATGCAATATTTATACTTAACCCTGCGACAGCGTCACCGTCACTGTCGCATCGCTTGTAAAAACTACAATAAAAACAACATGAACTGAAAAAGGTACAGGATTATATTTCAACTACGAAAAAGTGTTGTTACCACGGCATTCATATTTAATTTGTCGGTGCCAAGGCACTTTCACTTATTACCTGTAGGCCCAGGATTTCTGTGTCGTTGTTTTCACGAAGTATCTCGGCCATTTTTATTTTTGTTGAGAATGTTTTGCGGCCGGAATTAAAAGAATGCGGCGGCCACAAGGTTAATTTTGCGGCCAAGTATTACGAATTGTTTGGTTTTAGGATTTTGTACGCTTTGTTTCGGATAAAGTATTTATGAGTTCGTGTTTGTTTTTATTTTTTTTTGTTTCTGAATTAGGTTTTAACAAAACCTAATGGTTACTCCCTTTCTTCTCCTAAAACTGTTTGTCCGAAAATCATTATACATAACACGTTTGCTATAAACTTCAGTAACCATTATGTTCAAAAATTCGAAAATTTGTTTTACACAATTATTTATTTATTATTTATTTATTTAATCATTTATGTACACACAGAGACACAGTAACAATAAACATAATTATAAATATAGTACAAAGGAACTGCTTATTTTTTCTTTACTTCTAAAACTATTCTGTCATAATATCGAGTTCTACAATAATTGAATAATTGTGTATTATTCCGAATGTTCATAGTAAAATTGGTAGTCGTAAACATTTGCTAAAAATTAGGTTTTAGTGACAGAAACGAATCGCTGTAAATCCGACTCTACGCAGTCTTGTCTGCCCTACCCCTAGAGTGTAATTTAAAATCGCGTAGGCGCGGAGGGGCGAGGCGGCCCGCGAGTTGAGGAGCAGGTGGTTGTAACCCACACTGCCGTGGCTGAAGCTGGCAAGACGAAGTTGCGGTGGTAAGCGTTAAACCATCTGCGACAATAAGGTCGCGTTGACTGTCGGAGCCCCGCAGTGCCGGAGCCGTGACAGAAACAATGCCTGCTGCATGTTGCATGCTCGCTTGCATGCTGCATGCTTGCTTGAATGCTTACATGTTGCATGCTTGCTTGCGTGCTGTATGCTTGCTTGGCTTGAAGCTTGCAGCTTGTTGCATGCATAGTGTATGCTTGTTTGCATGCTTCTTACAGAAAGAAAAAATATTGCCCACTGTCTTAAAACGCGTATCTAAGAAACGCCTGAGAGAATAGCAAAAGCTTTGTAATACAAATTTGTTTTAGGATAAATTAACATTAAATAATTTGAATGGACTTCTAACTTTTATTGAAAACTGTTTTAGGTCTTTTGTATATTATTAATTATAATATTTATGACAAACGGATTTAGGGCATATTGTATTTAGGGATTTAAATTTTATGGCATGTGATATTTTGTGACATTAAGTTCGGGCAAGTTATCATTCGGACAAATGATGATTAGGACAAAAATAATTATGGCACTTTAGATTATGGATAAAAAGTTAGGGAACACAAAGAACCTTTTGTTAGTGCTATTTTTAGATTCGTACCGCTCTAAGCGATAACAACTTTGTGTAGTATTTAATACTCTGCTACTTTTTAAGACGTGACGCCTAAATAAACAAAATATAGCGAGGTATTAAGGCTAGAACTATAAATTGGCAGTGGCAGCAGTTAAAAAAAATCATTAAATGCTTAAACATGAAATGTGGATAACATTCTAGGTGTAGGTACCAGAATCTGATGTTAGCCGATTGACCCATATAGCTCATACGAGCAGTGAGAAGATGAATAATTGAACACCCTTACTGCTTTCCAAGTTGGAAACGGTCAGAGAATATAGTGATAATATGGTTGCAATAAAACACATAAGTAAGTGATTCTTTAAACAGAAAGTAGCCTGCAGCTATTCTTTAACTTAGGTCACCATCATCAGTTTTGCAGAAACATCTATTTGCTGGACAGAGACGGAAGCGAAAGATTTCACATGCATCAGAGCCACGATGGGCTACTGTAAAGATGTCCTAACATATTTTGGGCTCACCCAAGGATCGCCACATCGACCGGACCTGTCCTTTTCCTTCTTTAACGTGGATATAATTGTTTAAAAAAGCTGGTAGATACTGGCCTACCCTTTGACTAAGATAGTCTCGCTATGATATCGATACGAGAGTTTAAATGATAAATGATTTTATTTTGTAAATAGTTTATTAATAGCAACTGTAAAAAATAGCAACCGTACTCGAAGGGTCTAAATGAGCCCTATTGCTGTCACTCTCATCTGTCCGTCTGTTCGTCTGTCCGTAGTCTGTCACAAAAAAAAAACCGAAGAATTTTTTAACTTCCAATAATAATTGACATATGAACTTGGGTGATAATGTTTATTATCACGTATATTTTACAAATACCAAAACATATTAATCAGATTTTTTTTTAAATTCCCTCATTTGTTAGGGAACCCTAAATGTGTGAAGTTCGACACGCACTTGGCCAGTTTTTGTCAGTCTAAGCTAGATGAGGCTGACATTTCCTGGCTGACTACTCAGAGAAGAAACACCAAATCAAACTCAAAAGTCAAAGTCTCTTTTAATGTCCATACAATCTGTACTGGTCAAATCATATTTAAGAAGCATGTACGTTCATATCTGAGATGTGCTTTTGAGGAAAACACCACGTAGATTTGAGTGGACGTGCCCAGATAGTGCAAGCATTTGTCAGTTATTGTGTAGCTCAACTCAGAACTTTAAGGAGCTCAACGACCCGACGAACAATACCAAAACAAGGACATTTGGGTAGGCCGCAAAAGTACTCAAACTGTCAGACATCGTTGAACAATTACTGGAAAAAGGAAAATCCTCATATTTATAAGAATTAATCAAAACAATAAAAACTTTTTTACAAAAAAATACAACAGACTTCCAAAAAATAAAATACCCTTTTTCTGTGTTTCCTTTTTTGGAAGACGGTTATATTTTTTGAAAAAAAAAATGTTTTCACTATTAAGTTAATATACCCCAGAACTAAAACCAAAAATTAAAGTTTTGCCCGAATTGATAACATGGAATTTGAACATACTCGTAATTGAAGGAAACTAAAACGTAAAATATTCATGTCACAAAAGAATATTAAAAAAAATAAAAATAAAATGTCATCTGTGTATAAAAACGTATTTAAACGAAAACATTGGCTCATGTATACTATTGAAGAAAGTCAATGCCAAGCCTTTTTATCCTCAAAGTAGACTTTTATTGTGTAAAAAGCTTTTATTAAGTTACATATTATTATTATTGTAGTCTTTGTATATTACCAACTCACGAGCGTCAACACCCCGCGCTCGTCAGTTGAAAATTGACTGGACTGAGCTCTCGTATCTCGTCACCACACTCCTCTATCACCTTGCCCCTTTGGCACCATCTTTATTAAACTTTAAAAAATTAAACGGTACACCGATTGCAGTATCTATTTCTATCCCACAATCGCAAACATTCACATTTCACCTAAGTCTGAAGACATTGTGAGGATCGCTAAATACAAACGGATGTGACTGGATCAAGATCGAAGTATACAGATAGAACAGCGTGAAACATGACGCTTATATTCGGAAGTAGGTGATTTGGGCTGAAAAATAGATTAGGAACGAGCTCCAAGATTTTTTGAAGTTACGCCAACCACAAATGAAACTTACGTATGATCTAACCTCTACAATACCACATTTAAAAGCTATTGTCGAACCCACATTTTCCTTTTAGATCTTTCAAGAGAAAATCGTACATTTTACACTCCGTAATTTACAGTTGCCAGAACGTTAGTGATCCCGTCGACTTGTGTATCTCGGACTTGTTACAAAGAAAATAAAGTATCAGTGGCTTAAAAGTACTTTTATAATATACCTGCCAGCCAGCTTAAACTTCAGCTCTTTCTCACAGAAAACAGTCATTGTTTTTCCTCTGGTTTCCTAAGATAATACAAAAGAAACGAAGATTAATTGTTAGTAGACTAGAAAGTAGAAAAATAAAATGCTTTACGAACCAACTTAAGAGAATCCGAAAACGGCTGACACACTTGAGGTCTTTACCAATGATTTTAATTACACCTCCTTTATTTTATTGTTGATTACAGCAGCAATCCTTGTGAACTCGTTAAACCTAATTACGTTTCCCAGTAACGAATTACTGTGGCAATTGAATACGCCGATTTCCCCCGGGATGGTAGAAAACCACTGAAAAAAACCGCTTGTAACAATTTCAAAACGTGAAGAGTTGGATTATGGGCTCAACTTTTTTTAATTAGGTACTTCGCGACTTTAAGAGCAATCAAACTGAGATAAAAGTAAGTACTGGCTGTGTTGTTAAGCACGAATGGATCTAAATCCATTCTTGCTTAACAACACTGGCGATCTAAATCCCAACTGATTATATCTCAGCCTCTCAGGTTTCTGAAACGTTGGTCTAAATAAGATAATCATTTTCCCAATGTCTGTTAAGAATCTTGTTTAGTGCCAAAATTGCACGGAACTTTTGTTTGTGCTACAATCGTATTAATAGATATGAAAATATCTCCAACTTTTATTATAAAGAACTTTCTGTTCAGGGTTGTTGACACAGTTATTCCTTACTTAATCTTCGCAGATTGTTGTCAGTAGTGATTTCTTGCTAATGATAAAAACTCTTTCATAAAAATATGTCTGTAGTTGATTAAATTTGTAGCAGTCGGTACGAAGGTTACACGGAATTACAAAAACTTCTATATTTGAAACACCTATGTTGGTAGTCTCTTCTAAGAAATACTTTCAGGAAAAAACATTTTGCAAAGTGCAGATAGCTCTGCTTAGTTACAGTGAATATAGACAACAAACAACCAGCCAGTGATTAAGGGTACCGCGAAAAACAGCTCAGCAAGCGTAAATTAAAAAAAAAGAAAGTTTTCACCGTCACATTTAATTTCTTAAGGCGCAGTTATACGACTTCGCATGATTTTTAATAGAACATTACGTCTAAACGACTAGTTTTATTTATTTGAAAAAAATATAGATATGTTTATCATCATCATCATCATCAGCCTTTTAATGTCCCCACTGCTGGAGCACAGGCCTCCTCTATGAGAGGGTGTGGGCTGTAATCCACCACGCGGGCCCAATGTGGATTAGTAGATGTCACATGTCTTCGAATTTTTGGTTCTAGGGCATGCCGGTTTCCTCACGATGTTATGATAATTTACGTAAAGTAAAGCGCCTGTCTGGGTTTGAACTCATGACCTACATCTTGTAAGTCGCGGCCAATACCACTGGGCCACCACTGCTCTCATAGATATGTTACTCTAGACAATTTCCTTCTTAATTTGATATTTCAATATTTGAAATTATATAACATACGAGTAGTGTAATTAATTTCTACAGTTATGTCTAACGCGGATATAAAATTGAAAAAAACGAAAAACTATAAAGCGTATTTTTATGAAACCTTCACCATTTTAAAGATCATTTAATTATTTATATTTTAGAACACTTGTTTTAGTATAATACTTGTTGTTTAATGTATAATATATTAATAATGCATCTAATTTCGGACAGTGCTCCTTGATGGGCGATTCCTATTACTGGGTGGACGTACGACGCGTTACTTGAGCTCAGTACAGAACACGCAAGCTAACCACTCAAGGTCGTTGGCAGTTACTAGCGCCTTAAAAAACCAAAAGAATTACACTGAATTAAAAAATAAATATCAACCAAAAAACTACATGACTTCTAGAACTAAAAATAATGAAACGCCAGGCGCCACCAACATAAAATACTACACTAAAAATATTTTCAGGGTTACTGTAAAAACCTGTGACGTTTAAAGGCAATGAACCCAATTAGAAACTTAAGGGTTTGGTATTACATCCCTTGAGTCAGTGGGGCGTAAAATGTAGGGGTCGCGAGTTACAGGAGGTCGTTATTATATATCAATGGATTACTTAAGTTCAGTGGGATATAATTAGTGATATGAGGATGTGGATGTACGTACAGCCTTAAGGGTGGTAGATCCAGGGGTTGAGGATAAATTCGAAAGAGTTACCTCGCCTCTGGGCATTCAGGGCAGGGAAGGAACAGGGGAGGGTTTTAGTCAGTAAGAGTCTGACACGCCCTCCCGCTCCATGGACATGGACGGCTATACTTGGTTCTAACTTCTGTAATTTTCAAGAAAAAGTTTATAAACAGGTAATGGTTACTAGTCTTCTTCTTCTTCTTTCGAATCTTATTTGAGATAACTTAAGCCCTGTAAATCTTCAAAAGTGCAGCTGTTAGCGCAGTTGTGGTACTCTTACCAGAAATTCGCAGGATTATAACAAGCCGTATAGAAAGGGCGAAACAATAAAACGACTCACGCCACCCAATGCACGATTACAGATCAGTGCCCCAGAGACTAAAAAGCTGTAAAAGTTTTTTAAGATGCGTGAGTCCATCTGATGGCAACCCCGCCTCAGAAAGATGCGATCTCTGGCGAGAGACATTCGGCTCACCTGATTATTTCATCGAACCATCGGAGAGCCTTCCGCCTGCCGTCGCAGCCAACCTGGAAAACTTTAAATAGACTCCGTACTCAAGTTGGCCGGTCTCGGATGGCTTCGATCTTCGGTGTTTGTGCGGCACTTTTCAGACCATGGCCCACCTCTCATCTTGCTCCGCAATGCCCTGTCACCTGTATATGTGAGGACCTTATGGCTGCATCAGCGAATGCAATTACCGTCGCTGAATACTGAGCCAAACATAATATTTAATTAAATTTGCCATCGACACGCTAAGAAGAAGATGTCAGACAGGTCTATAAAACCCCGTTTTGCCTATTTGTGTTTGCAAGAGATCTGGGGGCTGAAGAAAACTGTGCTTTCTCTTAATTCCCGAAATCATCACCATCGTTTCAGGCCTCCCTCAAATGAAGGCACAACGACCGGTCCTGTGCGTCTCGCATCCATCGACCCGTGACCTCCACCAGATTATCGGTCCACCTTATGGTAGGCCTTCTGACGCCTTTTTTTTGTGGGGGTGGGAAATCATCCAATGACTTCTCCCGCTCTGGGTGGAGCGGAAGGGCGTGTCAGACTCTTACTGACTAAAACCAAGCCCTGTTCCTTCCCTGCCTGAGTGCCCAGGGGTGCGGTAACTCATTTTCAGAATTTATCCGCTACCCGTAGGCATAGGCCTTCTGACGCAGCGTTTGCCAGTACGTAGTCGCCACTCCAGAACTTCTAGTCTCGAAATATCTAGAGTGTAATATTTACGTGTTTCTTTTTAGAGAAAATACTCATCCGAGATTCTCTTCGCTTATATTGATTTCTAAACCATTAATAATACCGGCTTAAACTCTGGCTTTATGGAATGTATATAAAAAAATGGAATTCACACTCTCATTCACCCTCACTTTTGTCGATACCTATGCTTAAATTGTACTTAAACAATAAAACTGTTTTCATTATAACACCAGTGCGAGCGTCAAGTACCCAAATGCAAACCAACAATTTAATTAAGTCATTGTTTGGACAGTTTTGTTGGCACTTTCAACCATTTGTCACCGCTTGTGTTTGACCAAAAAGTCGATGATGGGTGCTCCATTAAAGAAACTAGTGGTCGCTCATTGGTCGAAATACGACCTCATTTAAATTTTAAGTTCGAACGTTATTAAGGTATTATTGGAGTTGCCCAAGCGTGTAAATAGCTGTGGTTCTCTGCAGGATGCAGGACATTGTTACGGCCAAACACTTGGATTGAATGCTGGCCCAAAATTGCCTATATTTGTCTGTATAACTTCAAGTTGGGAGTGGTTGGCAGTAGACGGCGTATGTTGGCCTAACTCTAAGCGAGTAAAACAAAGCGGTACCTGACTCTTCCTTCGGCAGCCTCGCAGGATCCCGACGAGTGGCCACTCGATTCTCTTCACACCAACACTCCTGGTTATTCTTGTTACACGGACGCGGTAAATATGGGTTATTTATTATTCCCGGAAAATCCCCAACGTTTACGGGATATTACTCGGGATTTTAGTGTATTTGCGGGGACGATGTTAATAAGACATTAATTTAGTCTGCGGTGAGATGCGTACTGCCTCGCGGCGTAAGGCGCACTGACGTCGACTGCTGCACTTTTGATTGCCTATGGCTCCTGTAAAGCCGGCTACACACTTTGCATCACATGCTAAAGCAGGACACACACACGTCGTGATACCACACCCCATCCAACTTGCAGAGTGGCGGCAACTCGCCACACCAATTATTGTCAAAGATTATACCCATAAACCTGACATGATATGACTATCGTGTCATGACGTGTCAAAGGTGTGTGTAATAGTTTTTTTTTATTATTGTTTTTATTTCTATTGCATATTTTATAAAAATATTAGGTTTCTGCACTCCTTCTCCATATAAACTATACCTGTGCCATACTCCTCCGTTCGCGTGATTTTCGTAAAAAGGAATGGAAAGTTTTTGCTTCACGTATTAGTACTACTATTATAATATTATAAATGGGAAATTTGTATGTTTGTGTTTCAATCACGCAAAAACAGCTGAAGGGATGTGAATGAAACTTTGCACACTATTACCACTATACTTTTTACCATGCGGGCGAAGTCGATGGTAGAAGCTAATATATATATAGATAGTTGTTCCGGGTCTGGGTGTCTTGTGTATGTGAGTATACATGTTTGTCAACGCACCCACGATACAGGAGTAATTCCTAGTGTGGGGCAACGATTTAAAATATATATATATATTATATAATGAGTTTTAAGTGCCTTCCATATGTCATTTTGGTCGTGAAATGTCAGCCTGTTGTGAAATGTCATTATTGCTTATTCATTTCGGTCATTTATTTCCGAAGACATTATTTGAGCACAGAACACCAAAAATAAACTTTTTCTCGCTGACTAAGTATCATAACTTCCCAACAAGCTAAGCACCAAAGTTGGCAGAAAATAACTTCCGAAAAAAAAAACTTGTAACATTAAATAATTTCCTGCATAGATACTTCGCTTATAAATAACAGGAAGACATAAAAATTGATAGCGTTTGGAGAAGTTATAACCGTATATTTTGGTTCGTAATTCAACGTTTCTAAAATAGTGTTATTCAACGTGAAACAGAATTGTCCAACTAGTTTCGAACTTAGTGGCATATTCCCTTAATCATGAGGTCCTTACACGACCCTTCGAAAGGTTACTTCGAAATTACTTCATCAGCAGGTCAAAGATCAGGGTATTGATTAGCTAAGATACTGTAGATAGTGGGCTTAAATGAACTCAGTTTCCGGGCCTTAAAAAAATGGTACGCATCTTTTCATGTTAAATCTGGCCTAGAAATATCTCAATTTTCTTGTGTCAGCAATTGGCTCGGACTTTTGAAGTCAGCACCTTACCCCGAGTTTCATAAATACCGATTATTGAACGATTTTTCTCAGCGTTGTATCAAAGCAAGGTTTTTCACACTGGTTTGAAAGGAGAGGCTGACCATATAACATTTCGGTAGCTCGTTTCAATCCAATACATTTTCAATTTAATAGTATGTCACTTTATCTAAAACATCTACTCATTGTATTCCATTGTCTACATTTTAATCCAGTAAACCACAAAAAACAACAGGAGAAATGAAAAACTCATCCAAATAAAGACTCGACAATGTCACTACAGAAAAATACATGATTTTTTTCGCTGTACGACATAAACGTCATTTAGCGATAAACACGACTGGGCAGTGAGGGGCTTCAATGATAAATGACCTGCTGTCCTCGACGCGTGTCAGTCGTGTCAGGCTTCAAGTTTTCGAATTACTCTCCACCAGATTTTGACGGCGTAATGATGGTTATGTGGGGTAATTACGACGACTGTACTGAGAATACTTACCTAAATAAAATATAACACAATATTATAGACCAGGGTCTAGGATCAATAATCCGGGAAGGTAAAGACTCAGGAAGATGCAGCAGTCAAAGAAGAGGGGAAATGCTAGACTGTGGATAAGGAATGTCGTCCGAGATAAGGTACGCAGTTTGAATATTTGCAAAATGTTTGTGATTTTTAGAATCTAAGCGCCTTGATACAAGATCTAACTCGTACGGGGTCCGCATGGTGTATTAGAACCCACTCTCTCTTACAGAGAGAAGGCCCTTGGGAACAATGAAAATGATAATGCTATACTTTGTGATACCAGGCAGCCTCTTACTTTGTGTAAACTATTTCATCACTACTGTTCTCAAAACGGTGAAAGAAAACATTGTAAAGAGACCGGCATGTCCTAGAACCTAAAATTCTAAAACATTTGTGTCGTCCATCAAGCCGCACTGGACCGCGTGGTGGATTACGATCTTTCCTCTCACAGAGAAGAGGCCTCAGTACGAATAGTGGGAACATTGTAAAGATTATGCTAAATTATGCCTAATGCTATGCTTGATCTGACATCAAATACGCTTAGCACTGACGACCGGTGACCTGCAACAGTATAAGGAAAGCACGTTGGTGTATAAGCACATGCGGCTTTCGAAGGACCATTATGCGGGGATGTAATTTTAAGCGTATTGGAATATTGGCGACACACAGAATATGAGCTGACCAGGGTAAGAAAAAGGTAATGATGGACTTACTTGGGGATCCTTGTAACGTAGTGGCGTTACAATCTTGATTGAAACATATACATACGGAAAAATCCAGAGACCAAAAGCCACAAAGCAAGCATAGACAATTTTAGTTGACTGACAACACTATTGTCTTTGAATTCTATGACACCTGTCAATGACGGCGTAGATATAAAAACCCCTAACAGTCAACGTGGTTTCTTTTTTCATCTGAATCCAGCTGTTGGCGGTGGACTCGACTTGTTCTGTAGAACATCCTTGAGCCGTGTACCGATCGCCAAATCCAAGCAGCTGTAGTTTGCATTGGCAAATATTTGCCAACTTTATTAAGTGATCTTCAACCCCTGTAATTGGGTGAGTGTTTGAACAGCATACAGGTAGCTTTGTGCATTCTGTGTTCCTAATCTTGTGTATAAATTCTTTCCAGAACATGTCTTCCTTAATTTCATTTCCTAGCATTTTATAATCAAGGCTCATAACCTACAAAAGATCTGTCGCACATTGTAATCACGCCTTCCGCGTGATCAGCTTTACTATGCACATACATATAGCCTTAGCTATGTACATGCTGACTTGCGCGTGGCTGCTGCTGCTCTTGAATGTCATCATGCTTTTCCTCCTCACCTTTGTAAACTCCGTCTGATTTTGACAACCACACTTGTTAGCGCACGTACAGCCGCTTTGCTCATGCCAAGGTGTCAAAATCAGCGGAGAAGCTTATCTTCCACCTCTGACACGCTGGACATTGTTCCCAGGGTCCTAGATCCGGATTACCAGCTCCAGTTTTCCTGACCCGGCTTCCCAAATTCCAAAAATGGAGGGAGAGGACTTGGAGCCCTGCACTCTGGGCACGCACCTGCATCGTCCTCCATCGCGGCCATCCTGCCGCAGTGCCTCGTGGCGCGGCCACTAGGCCACTCATCACGGCGGCCCGCTCCACGCCGGGTGCATAATTACCCGCGTGGCCTCAGCAGGCCGTCTCCGAGCCGGCTAGACCACCTGCCGGCCGGCCCATCCTGGCTCCTGTCGACCCTGCGAGCCGGCGCTGCCACCTGTCGGCCAACACCTCCGGGGCAAACGCAACGTGGCTTCCCCAAGACACCAAGGCTGAGCCAGGGCAGTAGCGTGCTATCTCCCAGGGAATACTGAATCATGTGACTGCAGACCTCCCCACACCCTTTCTCTATTTCAAATTATATATCTTTAACGTTGACCGATTTATGTGTTGTTATTTATTATCCCACGTAGGCTCCTTACGTCACATCCTCTGGGTGGAGCACGCTGATACAAGGACAGCTTTGGGAAGATGTAGCAAGATTTTCTTCTTTTTCACTGTGAACTTCACTTGGTCTTTGTATGTCACACTTGTGTCGGCCAACACGGATAATAGAAATTTTTTAGAGTGTTAGATATATATTTTAGCTGATCGGCGCGATGCGGTTTGCAGAGCGGTTTTTGGTTACAACAGAACAAATAGCAAAGGCGGCAATCAGTGTTGCCAACTTGCGGGCTGCACCTCTGGTCGGCGCGTGCGGTTGGCATTTCTTCCTCCCTCTGCTGTATGGGAATGTGATAGGAGAGAAAGGGATGCATGGTCATTTCAATCCGTGGTCAAATAAGAAATGGGATGCGTTCGGCAATATGATAGTAAAATTTATATTACTAAAACTTGCGCGAGCACACGTTTTTAAAAGATGTGTTGATGAGTGATGTACGAGTATGTTTGAACGTTGAATATTTGACACAAACATGTGTGTGCATCTACACACATTGAACTTAATTAAACCTGTGCTAAAGGAATTGAACCGTGAAATTACATATTAGGCTATTATCCATAAGCTTATTTAATCCCACGGTCAACACTGTGTTAGTTACCTAGTTCATCTAGTCACTCTAGTGTGAAAAGTTCCCCTCATGAAGAGAGGAAGCGACAAGGGCAAAATAGATATCTCTTCAATACGAATATAAGTCGGAAAATGGTCTGGGAATGGAAATTGTGTCTTTTATATTGGCCGATAACCTATAAGGAAATTGCTATCGACACTTTCCTGTGAATAGATATTTTCAATATTTGGCATAATGCTTAAAATGACACCTAATTCTTTTTATTATTGAGATCATCACGAAAGAAGTTTGTCTTTTATTTTTATAATTCCAATCTGATGTAGCTTATTAGCTCGTTAAGCATAGTGAATTGAAAGATAGAAATGAAAGTACCCGAATAAAAATAATAACAGAAAGAAAAGTATGATAAGCACATCTAATTGATTTTTAATGGCATTGATATTCCGAAAATGCTCATGATCGAATAAACTGCCAAGAAATGATCTCAAAGTTAGCGTCGCAAAGCTGAAAAGATTGACTTCCCATCAACAACATCAACTGTAGAAACCTAATGTTGAAAATTATAAATTAGGTGAAAACATTACCCGGGCCTGCGGACGGCGAGCAGTGGGTAGCTCGCCGTCCGATCAGCATCAGGCCCGTGAGTCGACGGCGCGTAGTGTTCCACGCACGCCTGTAAGAGATTAGTGTCAGCCACCAATGACGGGGTTCATCGTGGCCGGTGCCAGCATGCCTAGGGGTAGCGGATAAATTCTGAAAATCCTGAAATCCTGAAATGAAATTCTGAAATTCTGTTCCTTCAGGGGTGGGTTTTAGTCAGTAAGAGTCTGACACGCCCTCCCGCTTTACCCAGAGCGGGAGAATTCATTGGATGATTTCCCAACCCCCAAAAAAAAAAAGGAAATAAAAAAGGAGGTAAAGGAGATCCTAGCAAAGGTGAGACGGTATTTCACGCCGGAACAGATGCTTAACCTCTATAAAGTGCAATTTCGTTCGTGTATGGAGTAGGAGCCAATTTCCCGGCTCCATCTTTCCAAGGTGTAACCATATCGATAACCGACCAACTTGAGCTTCTTGGTCTTACTTTAACATTTCTCCTCAATTTTGGTACCTTCATAAAGGCAAAGGCTTAAATGGCTGCCAAAAGTTTGGGATCCTTGCAAAGGTGAGACGGTACTTCACGCCGGAACAGCTGCTCAAACTTTATCAAGCGCAAGTTCGATCGTGTATGGAGTACTGCTCTCATCTCTGGGACAAATCTGCCAGATACCAGTTTGATGCGCTTGATTCTATTGAGAAACGAGCTACGAAGATCATTGGGAATGGTGCACTCATCGAGTCGAAGCTCCAAAGTCTTGAGTATCGACCCCGAGTTGCTAGCCTGTCGGTTTTCTATTGGTAACATTTCAGAGTGTGTATCGGAGCAGTGCAAAGTTTAATTCCGCTAAGCTCGTTCTATCATCGGATCACTACACGTGCGGCAATGCGCCGCCGGTAGGTACATGGTGGACATCCCACATATACGCACAAATTTTTTTGGCAACACATTTATTGTGCATAGAGCTAAGGAGTGAAACTCCCTACCGGGGTCTGTGTCCCTAATAACTACAACTTTTTGACTGTCTAAGGGTCTTTAACTCAAGAGTGAATAGGTTACTTCTAGGCAAGCGTGCTCCAACGTCGACCACATCATCGCTTATCATCAGGTGAGACAGATAAATTCGAAACAGAGTTACCGCGCCCCCTGGGCACTCGGGCAACTGAAGGAACAGCGGTGGGTTTTAGTCAATAAAATTCTGACACGCTCGCCCGCTCCACCTAAAGCGGGAGAAATCATTGGATGATTTCCCAACACCACAAAAAATAAAAAAATAAAGGTGAGACAGTGATCAAACGTGAGCCTGTCATTAGTATGTATGTATGTCGGGCTGGTTTCCGCTACTTAAACAACTTAAAATAAGTGGAAATAAACACCTTTATCCTGAAGCTACTAACTAGCCAGGCAAAAGGCAGTATCATCATCCTCCTACCCTTATTTCAATTTATTTTTGTCCGGCGCAAAATTTCTTTTTCATCCATACATCTTCTATTCACCGTCCTTTTGATACCACCTGCTTTCTCAAATTCAGCTAAAAAAACTGAATCACAAAAATAAAACTGTATCCATTGTTAGTGAAACGTTATCAACCGTATTGAAAACATCGAATAATACTTATAACAAAATACAGTAACGCAAACAAATTATAATTTTGATTAACCCATATTACTTACTGGCCATGACACAATGAATAACAATTCACCAATAACAGAATCCATCAGGTTTCGCCTTGAAACTGGTAATCCAATTAACTGTGCGATTCAGATTGAGGAAATTGGAGTCAGTTAACGTTGTTCTGAGTGTTGCACAAATATTTCGATCACGTTTGTGCGAAACTGTGCGTAACTGTGCTTCTGAGGACGGTAGTCTGAGGGCAATCGAGATCTTGACTGAAATTTTAGGAGATGATGCGTAAAAACGTTATACGAATAGGAAATTGACTGTTTATGTGGATTTCGAGATTATTTTTTTGTTTATGTCAAAGCTTAAAGGAGTTTACCCATTACACAGTACTAGACCGTTCTAGGAACGTATCTGGCAAAAAAAAAATTCTTTGTGTTGAAACGTATGAGACTATGCTCATTAAACCAATCCGTCACCGACCAACACCGTAGGGTTATAATTTGCCGGTGCCGATACACTCCGTGCATGGCACGCTACGCTACCTAATCGGTGAGCATACGGGTTATAACCACGTATGATGACCGTTCAAAGCTCTCTGCGAATGACGTCATACAAGTACTTACTTAAGAGAGCATAATTTTGCTGAGTATCCAAATATATCGCTTTGTTTTACTTGGAGAATGGGTTAGATTGGTTTGGATTCTCCGAGAATAATATTGCAATTCACATAACAGAAAAGCAAACATAGTCCTGCACAAATACTTTCAAATTCAAATACATTCTAAGATCCTTCAAAATGTAGAAAAATGTTTATTTTCGAGCATTAAGCAGCTCTAGACGAACGAGAGACGATATGCCTTCGACCAGCAGTGGGACTATACGGGCTATAATTTGTGGTCATAATCAAAACTGGGTTAATACTGTAGAATTTGGGAGCGTGTAGCTCTGTGTGTACTCTTATGTGTGTAGTCTTGAAGTTCTGAGGTGCAGGAAAGGAAACACAGGTCCGCAATACTTGATATTCTTCTACTATAAAATCTGTCTACATTGACTGTCATAAAAATAAATACATATTTTTTACTTTATTTGAAACCTATTCTAAATTTCATTCATTCATTCATTTTCATTTTTTTTCAATTTATAATAATATTTATTATTATATTATTCTAGCATCTAAATGTATTTTATTAGTAAGTATAGAAATTACGATTTTTTAAATTTAGTTTAATTTTTGTTATTTGTTATTGTACACCTACCATAGAGTAGTCTCTTTAACCCAAAGGCTGACTGGTAGAGAATGACTTGTTGCATTAAGTTCGCTTAAGTACCACTTATGTACATGAAGTTTAAATAAATAAATAAAAGTTTATTTCACCTACCAGCCTGTCCGCTGACAAGGTTCGTATCTTCACGAAGATGTCTCATTGTGATACCTATGAACACGTCTTTTCACAACGGTAAAGACAACACCATCATCCGTGACAGCTCATAAAAGACCGCACGGGGGTCTTCAAGAACTCGAAACATAAAATATATTCTAACGACGTGATAAAGATTACTTTATTCAAAATTGAAGACACATTAGGCGAAGTACCGCAGGCTTTTAGCTTAATGGTTATCGCTACGCCTTCGGCTCAGTACCGTTAGCAAGTATTAATACCAAGAATATAGCCCAGATTTCTAATTATCCTGGCTATTCATACCCCTTGCCTGATTTTAGTGCCTTTTAAAACCGGATTTAGATAATTTTATTTTGTTTGAACGCGTTTTTAGGGGTTTGTTGCCTTTGATTGTTGTTTTGATGAGAATTTTATTTACAGATCTGATCGGAACGTTCTCATTTGTGAGTTAATGGACGGTTTATTAAATATGGAAATTCAATAATAATAATAATAAATACTGCTCGTGCAGTCCGTCCGTTGCCTAACTGGAAATCTCCAGGGCCGGACGGTCTGCACAATTTTTGGATAAAATGGTTTCAAAGATCGCACGCTCGCTTGGCAGCTCAGTTCCAGTCTGCCCTAGAGTCAGGGTCGCTGCCACAGTTCCTTACGACAGGAGTAACCCACCTGCTCCATAAATCAGGTAGTACTGCGGAACCCAAAAATTATAGGCCGATCACGTGTTTACCGACGGTCTATAAAGTTTTTACATCCATCCTGAGAGCCAAAATTAACAATCATATTGACACAAATTTTATCATGTCTGCCTCTCAGAATGGATGTAGGAACGGGTCCCGTGGTACTAAGGAGCTGCTCCTCATTGATGTTGCCATTAGCCAACAGGTTCGTCGTTCTCGGAAAGATCTGTCGACATGTTGGATAGATTATAAGAAGGCCTATGACTCGGTGCCACATACATGGCTCATGAGGGTGCTGGAGCTGTACAAAGTGGATGAAACTTTGCGCACCTTCCTGATGTCGTGTATGGGGCAGTGGAGGACGGTTCTTCACTATCCAGGATGTCGACAAATCCGGGAGAACAGCGAACCGATAAGGATCGAGCGTGGCATATTTCAGGGCGACAGTCTAAGTCCACTGTGGTTTTGTCTGGCCCTAAACCCTCTCAGTACTCTACTGGAGGGTTCAGGCCAAGGCTACCGGTTGAGAAGAGGTTGTCAGGTCATATCACACCTCCTTTACATGGATGATCTGAAACTCTTTGCCCCCAACAACTTGCAACTGATGAAGCTACTGAAGGTAACAGAAACCTTCAGTAGCGCCATCAGGATGGAATTTGGTGTGGACAAATGTGCAGTCATGCATGTAAAGCGAGGGGAGATTATGGAATCCGTGGGAACTCAACTCTCGGATTCCGTACACCTTAGATCCCTCTGCTCAACCGAAACCTACAAGTATTTGGGTATGTCGGAAGCGTTAGGCATCAGTACTGCTGAAGTGAAACAGTCGTTGAGGGAACGCTTCTTTGGCCGCCTGAATAAAGTACTGAATAGTCTTTTATCAGGCGGGAACAAGGTGCGCGCCTTCAACGGTTGGGTCATGCCGGTATTGATGTACTCTTTCGGCATACTCAAATGGACTCAGACGGAACTTGACGCCCTGGATAGAAGGGTCCGCACACTGCTGACCGCAAATCGGATGCATCACCCACGATCATCGGTGATGAGGCTGTATATCCCGCGGAAGTGTGGGGGTCGTGGGTTCTTAAATGCTAAGACCCTACACAACCGCGAGGTATGCAGCCTTAGGGAGTACTTCCTCAAAGCTGACGTGGGTATGCATCGAGATGTGGTCGCTGTGGACAAGGGCCTCACCCCGCTCTCCTTGGCAAAAGAGAACTGGCGTAAACCTACAGTACTGGATACTAATGACCGCACGGAAGTATGGCAGAGCAAGGAGCTTCACGGGCGCTTTTACCGGGTCCTACATGGGCCCGATGTAGATCTCTTAGCATCCGTATCCTGGCTGCGCTTTGGTGACCTCTTCGGGGAAACCGAAGGTTTTGTCTGTGCGATTATGGACGAAGTTATTATGACGAATAACTACCGGAAATATATTGTGAAGGACGGTACGGTTGACATCTGTCGGGCATGCCACCGGCCCGGAGAATCAATACGACACATTATTTCTGGTTGTTCTCGTCTAGCTAACGGAGACTATTTGCATAGACACAACCTTGTAGCCAGGATTATCCACCAGCAACTTGCTCTTAAATACAATCTTGTGGAATCTGAAGTACCGTACTATAGGTATGAGCCCGACCCAGTTCTCGAAAATGGCAATATCACGTTATATTGGGATCGATCTATCATCACTGACAGGACTATTGTTGCCAATAAGCCTGACATAGTGGTGATAGATCGACAAGAGCGTCGCACAATGATTGTTGATATAGCTGTCCCTCATGACGAGAACCTCGTGAAGGCTGAGAGAGATAAAAAAACAAAGTATCTTGATCTGGCTCGCAAGGTTGTCGACATGTGGGAGGTGGATACAGCAGTCATTGTGCCGATAGTCGTGACGGCCAATGGCTTAGTTGCCAAGAGCCTCGACCAACATCTCAGGAGGCTCTCGTTAGGCAGTTGGATCAAGGGCTTGATCCAGAAAGCAGTACTCCTGGACACGGCTCGTATTGTTAGGAGATTCCTTTCTCAGGAGCCCTGACCACCGGTAGCTTGGACCCTATTTCCGATACCGGTGGGCTACTACTTTTTATATTTTTAAATGTTTTTGTATTTATTTATGTTTTTATATGTAAGTACCTAAATATTTGAAAATGTAAAGTGTATGTATATAAGATTGAATAAATGGAATAATAATAATTTAATAATAATGCAGGGGTCGATCTCTCAGGTTAAGCTACGCTTGCCGGGGTTGGTCCATGGATGGGTGACCATCTTTACATACCGAGACTCTTCCGTGCCTCGGAAAGCAAGTTAAGCCATTAGTCCTGGCTGTCAATTGTAGATCTTTGACAGACGTTACAGTTCGTCAAAAGCCTGAAAGTCTGAAAACCAGTCTTACCAATGGTTATCGTATTACCCAGTAACTGGGTTGTGGAGGTCAGATAGGCAGTCGCTCCATGCAAAATACTGGTATTCAGCTGCTTCCGGTTAGTCTGGAAGCTGACCCCAAGATAGTTGGGAAAAGGATATGCAGATTGACTCGGGTTATCTCTATGTTGGGACTAAAATTAACGTATACCTTTTTCCTTTTAACATTGGTAGGAACGCGCTAGACCACTGTCTCACCAGATGGTAAGCGATGATATCGTGGTCGATTATGGAGCACGCTTGCCTAGAAGTAACCTATTCACTCTTGTCTTAAAGACTCCTAAATTGCAGCTATCAGGAAACACAGACTCCGACAGACAGGCGGCAACTGATTCTAGCAAAAAACAGATTGGTTGCTGAACATATCGTTGAAATCTAGAAAATTGACGAAAAAAACACTACAATGCATTTACAGTGTTATTTCTAATGGCGGGATTAGGCACATCGTCAATGAAACAAAAATATATGAAAAAATTAAACGATAAAATAAAAAGAGTTAAACCAAGAGGAAAAATTTTATAACCCTTTTGTAATTTTCTAACAAAAGGAAGTTGAATTACTCTGGAGATACTTTAAAGCGATAATAAATTGAGCGCATAACAATACCATTGCTTCCTTGTGGCCTGATTAATTGTTGAGCTCACAAAACAGTTGAGCTCACAAAACCGTTGAGCTCACAAAACCGTGTCGCCTTAAGACATCTAGGCTGGTGGTTTAAGGGACCAAGTAATTATAATCTTGATGCAGATAAGCTCTTTATAGAATTGTTAAGGCCGTTGGAGACAGAAAAGAATTTCGTCTGAGATGTTTTTTGCAATTAAGTGTCGTTTAGGTAATCTTGTTATAATAAAAAAAAGAATTGAACCATTTATGGTTCATTCGATTCACTATATAATTATAACTGATTGGAGATTATGATTCATTCATTATTATACAAGCAACATAGTCACTTTTCATTACTACAATATTTACGATAAGCAATGACTTGACGAACACGTTATCATTAAAAACAATGCCATGTCTTCAAGTGTTTTGTCTTCGTGTATGTTTTACTTAGCAAATTAATTAGCGGATTCTAAATTCAAATTCAACATGGAAACTTTTGAAAACTAATCACATGGTTATTTTCTTTTTTAAATATGGCCTAAGAAGTTTTAAATCAGTCCCACTAAACTAAAACCAAGTAATTCCTTAAGAGGGGAAGACGCAGCCCCTACTCGTTAACTAAAGACTCCACCGACGCTGATACATCGAGGTCTAAGCGCTTACCACGATCACTAGCACTTGATTGAGTGTCCCTGTTTATCCTGCAAGGGAAATGAGCGTGATAATTTATGGACAAAGTTGTATCTTTATCGTTATCAGTGTTTGGAGGTCACTTAGAGGTTGAAATATTGCGGTGCGACCAGAGACCAAGTAGTTTAAGAAAACCAAAAACACACTTTATTTTCTGTTTTTCCTGTTCTTCTCAGCATCCCTTTCATCTGATATCCATATCATGGGAATGCATTCCAAATAACTAGTCTGCTATATTTGGGAGTTCGCCATCAATCAGACACCGGGAAGTGGGTCAAAATTAACTTCTACGATTTTTTACTTAGTCACATGTAAAGCTAATAAAAGTGTGTTCAAATAAGCATTTAGTAATAGTGATTAGCGCGTTCTTCATAAAAAAAAATAAGGTGATAATGAATTAGTCCTATAATCAGTGTTTAAACTCAGCATACGGTTAGTAAGTTTTATAAATAAGACTGTAGATGTAACAATTACACCGAGGCATGCTTTTTAGAATGCACCAGAACTTAGTCAATAGGTTTGACAATTGTGTGAAGGTTTTTTTTTATTGTTGATAGGCACGCGTTTGACCACTATCTCACCTGATGGTAAGCGATGATGTGGTCGAAGATGGAGCACTCTTGCCTAGAAGTAACCTATTCACTCTTGACTTAAATACTCCCAGGTTGTAGCTAACAGGAAACACAGACTTCGGTAGGGAATTCTACTCCCTAGCTGTACGCGCAATGAATGTTTTCTCAAAACGCTTTGGTACAATTTTGGCTCGAGATAACTATTTAGGTATAGGTCAAAAGTCAGCCAAAGAGCAATGGAGAGGGCTGTGCTCGGAGTTTCCATGCGTGATCAAATCAGGAAAGAAGATTTCTGCAAAAGAACCAAACTATACTGACTTAAGTGGTCGTGGGCAGGGCACATTGCTCGCAGAACAGATGGTCGATGGGGCCGAAGGGAAGACGCAGCCTTGGAAGTTTTAGCACAAGGAGGACCGATGACCTGGTGAGGATTGCGGGACTCCGATGGATGCGAGACGCATAGGACTGGTTGTCTGGACGACACTTGGGGGAGGCCTGTCTGGTAACGGACGTCTTTCAGCTGAAATGCCATACACATACATATGTACATATGCCACTACATAATAGCGCCAGCGAAATAGAAAGTTACGGTTAACAATCAGTTTGGTTCGTTTCGTTTATTATTATTATTATATGACTAGGGCGTATCTGCTGTATGCGAGAAAAACAGTACTGGTCGATGCGATAACATTTGCCTATATCCTGGTGTCTACAGCAGAAGTATTTGGGCTGTGTATTGGTGATGTAGCACGTGTGGAATAAAAAAAACTAAATGAATTTGTTTTTAGCATATAAATAGATCGAACATTAGTTATCTAAATACAGATAGCCCTCATTCCAGTACACGATTAGGTCACATAAAAGCTTACAAATCACACACATGCTATTAAAACCGTTGCAAACATTGCATTCCAACATGACAATTAAGGGTGGGCCGAATAGTGCTATATAAAGCATAATTTCATGTCAATTTACGCAATAATGCACGACTATTGCGTTTAAATGATAAATCCGTTCCTACTCGGTAAATTAGAAATTGAAACGATCAAGTTTTGAACAAGGCAACGTAACAATTTCAACCAGAAATCAATTTACAATTATTGTCATGAAAAAAATCCTCACTATTACCATCACTACAACATAATATAAAATCAAAATCTTCTTCTCCCTCTTCTTTTTTTCTCCGTAAACTCCTCCTAAATAACACAATGGATTATAATGTGGTTTTTACCAATAGACAGAGTGATTCATGAGAAAGGTGTAGGTGTATATAATATGTACCCGTGCAAATCTGGATTGCGTTACTAGTGAGAAAAATAAGATTTAGTGGTACCTAAGTATTTGAAAAAAAATCAAGCAAGAGGAACAGAGTTGTGGAATATTGACACTGACAGCTCTTGAATGCGGTTTTAATGTGATGATCATGTTCAGTTTCATTGATGAAATTCGCTCTTATTTATTATTATTATATTCTTTATTGTACACCATGCATGATACATAAGTAAAGAAACTTAAAAACTAAAGCAAATACAATCGGCGGCCTTATTGCTTTCCGCGATCTCTTCCAGGCAACCTAGAATGGAGAGTAATTGCCTGGACAAGATATGAAATGGATGGATGGATGTCTCTTAATTGATGTAAATAAGAAAACTTACTTGTTTTTTTTATTTTTTTACTGTTATTGTTAATTCTTAAGCTCCAATAATGACTATATTTATCTATCTATTCTGATTTTTTTTCAAATACTGAAACTTTAGTATGAATTATTGTGAAAATCTAAATTTCAAACATCAAATTAATATTACTATCTACAAAAACCGGCATTTCGGCTTTGTCCATTAAAAAGCACCCAAGAATCTTAAAATTAACTAATTTGTCACAGCCTTTTTACTCGAGTCATGTGCACAAAATTAATAGTGTGGTGTGACATGCCGCGACTATATTTGAGAGCATAATTTTTCATGAGTACACTGGAGTCTGCAAAGTTTGTGTCGTTTTTTGCTTGGAATGGGTCAGCTCTCTGAAACAGCGGACACCGTGGACTATTTAATCTTTAGAGCATGCTATAAACCTGAGGTTCTTGTGAAGACACATTTTTGTTGACGATCATTGTGATAACTGAACCTTATTTTCCTGAATATTTTAGATTTTGAATTCATATTCTTTATCTAAAATAATCAGGTTAAGGATCTTTTTAGCTGTTAGGAAGTAATTTTAGTGTGTAATATACAGGAGATACACAGTTTCACTTGCTTTTTCACGCAAATATAAATGAGTAATATCGCTGTGTTGAGTATTATTGCCATTACATACTTGTGAGAGAAGATGAACTGAAAAATTTAGTACTGCTATATCGCTTTACTTTACTAGACAGATTTTTCTAGAATTGTTGATTAGTTTATGTACACTGAAGAGAAAGGGAGAGACTGGTCATTGCAGCAATGTTCAATTCATTTATTTAATTTCACTTAGAGCAGTGATGGCCCAGTGGTATTGGCCCCGACTTACAAGGCAGGCCCTTTAATTTCTGTAAATTATTTAATCACCACAGCTCTCAAAACGGTGAAGGAAAACATCGTGAGGAAACCGGCATGTCCTAGAACCAAAAATTCGAAGACATGTTACATACACCAATCCGCATTGGGCCCGCGTGGTGGATTACCGCACACATCCTCTCACAGAGAGGAACCCTGTGCCCCAACAGTGGGGACATTTAAAAGCTGATAATGATGATGATGATGAATTTCACTTATGGGGCCCACAGGCACTTTGAATACGTCAGCAGCTAATGCACGGCAAGAAACTCAATTATGTCTTTACTGGCTGAACGATGATATTTTTTAAACCTTTATTTATTTTAAAGATGGTTTGATCATGCAACCCTCATAGGTCCCACAAAAAATCTACTTCTCTACGAATTGACAGATAAATCATCTTTGCCTCATCCGACAGAGGATGGACCAGAATCAAGTTAAATACATGCCCATTTTTCGCAGATCCATATCATATTTGAGCATTAAGCGGAAATATGATACGGATCTACGCACTGCACTGAACTAGTCACTATACGCTTGGCTACCGACTTTGCAAAGTTACTCGTATTATACAGCTCTGAAGAGTTACTAATGTCTTTTGTCGAATACATAGAAACTACTCCATCCAAACACTCAAGATCACACGCAAAATTCATCGCACTAATTGTCGATCAACTTCTTTTCCTGGTATCGCAAAAAATAAAACAGTTATGATAAATAAATATCCATTATTCTCCTCCAACTTTTACTAGGGTCCTGTTTATTGGCTACGGAGTTATCTGCCGTCGGCTGGTTCCGAGGTTCCGGCCCTTCATACATTATTCAGGAATGGCCGCTCATCATACGCCCATATCGGGTTCAATGTTCCCCACACTTTATTGCTTATTTTTCTCCTCTAAATATTATACATATAATGATGGTTTCAGTTGCTTGACTTTGTGATGACTGTTTGTTGGGTTTTTGATTAAGATGTAATGTGAAAATAAATGAGATTGCTTTTTGGTGTCGGATTTTGCTTATTTTTAACTCTGCATATTACCATTGTAATTCCTCGAATTACCCCACCCACAAACATATTCTGTGAAGGCAAAATTCAAAGAGCTATTTTGCTATCAAAATACTATGTTCAACTAATCAAAACTGGGAACTCAAGCCACTGTAAAATTCACACCATTCCAATATGAATTTATCAAGGGAACGCGCGTTGTAATAGTTCACATTTCCATTTAAAAAATGTCGACCACAACACTGCAGACAATCCATTTGCCTCGCTTAGAACGCTACCAATAAAAGCTATAACTATCGAGCAATACCGGTCAGCTCGCAGACTCGAAAGTTCACAATGGATTCACAAAAACCGCCAGCCAGTTGTGCAAAACTGGTAGTATTCGTTACAAATCGAATGCAAAACTACTAGTTTAGAACATAAAGAGGACCTGCTTTTATTCGAACTAAAAGTTGAAACGGTCACGTTCCCTTTTCAAAAATGACTAGGAAGGCAAGTTGATTTAAACAAAGCCAATAATTACTGGCCAGTTGGCAGATTCGCAGAATGGCTTCACAAAAAACGCCCTAAACTGCGGTTGAGTTGCACGAAATGCCCGACTGTACCTATGTACAAAGTGCTGTGAATTTTCGCCGGTTCCCTTGTTTCCTGTGATGAACATTAACCTGTTCAAAAGCTGAAACGGCTCTCCTGTGTTGAATGCTCTAGTCCAATAAAACTTTTGTTTTCGCCCACTAAAAATGCGCACGACCCATTTCGACGCAGCCAGTGGAATTATGTTAGTTCCTATTTAATTTGGGGTTGGATATTGGCCAGATGCATTATTATTTGTGTTGTTTTTGAAGTTATACTTCTGATGCGACTTGCAACAAGGATGCGTTAAACGTTTAGCTCCTGGGGAGGGGGAATAGAAAGAGACAGAGCGAGAGTGAATGCAAAGAAAATAGAATGTAATAATATTATTATGATTATGATTACGTTTACGATTACGATTAAAAGAAGTATAACTTCTTACGTGCGTACAAAGTACACACACTTTTTTTTAAAATTAAAGTTAGAAAGTACTCTTCAATTCAAATTATGATTTTAATTTGTTGTTTCTGACTAAGATAAAGTTTAAATATTGACACTCGTCGTGCTTTTCAAATATCGTTTTGTTTTTTTAATCTATATGGTTTGGAGGTAAAAGATACGTGTTTCTCTGAAATAAGATTTTCTGCAAAATAACTACAAACAACAATCATTTCCGCTTACTGTTAAAATATGTTTGTTTATTGCCTGTTCATTTTTGGGATGGGAAATCATCAAATTAATAACTTCCCCAGCGCTGAGTGGAGCGGGAGAGCGTGTCAGACTCTTAATGACTAAAACCCACCCTTGTTCCTACATAGCCTGGTTCTTTGTTTACAATTTTCCCGTCGCACATTGTGACACGAAGCCACATATCGGTCGCTAATTTGCATGCAGACCTCACTACTACATACAGCCTCTAATTTCCCTACCCATAACTCACACGCGGTCACGCCGACTTGACAATCCACATAACGTAGTCCGCGCACCGCAGACCAAACGCGACGTCGCTAAGGGTTTCTTTACTCTATACGTGGCAACGCAATAACCAATGGTCGTTTAATAATCACTTCATAACCCACAATAATGAACCTTATCTTTCAAAATATAAAGTACAGTCTCGTGTGAGCAGATATCAACAACAAGGGTCGCCCCACATTATGTTTACGGGCCAACACTGCCATCGAGAAAGCAAACATAGAGTAGTGACGGTGCGTATCGATAAAGGTTTATCGAATTTATCCATTAACTTGTGTGTTTTGGCGCTAAAGTCGTTCAAGTGTATGGTAGTCAAACAGGAATGTATTTAAGATTAATCTCTATGGAAATGTGGGTTAAACTTTAAGTATGAATAATACAAGCTTTAAAACAGCTAGAATACTGACAGCACAACTATTTCCCAATACTGTTGTTCTAACCTACAAATACGTTTGTCGGAAAACTGGTATGGTTTCCTCGATCCTGATTTGACTATTATTATTACTGGGAATTTATCTAAAAACTGGTATAAAATTACAGCCTATGTTTCAGATAAATTTGCAATAAAGTACATTGACCTTTTCCTAATAACTCTTCGTAGGTACCTGAACAATTAATATAAATCGTTTTTCATTATTAGACAATGTTAAGGATCACGAGAGATGTTGATTCGGGACAGCTTTGAGTCATTAATTCCGTTTTTCAAATTAAAAATGTCAATAAATGTAGGTGGGTCAATGACCGTTATTGCACGTTTATTTGGAACAACCTTTAGCCTCTGTATTTAATACTATACGTTTCAGCGTTTTTTGTTTACCGTTTCTATCTTCTAATTCAATGTTTTTTGGCTTTTTTATTCCTTTTTTTCTTTTATAAAACTGTAGGTATAAGACACCTCTTTCAGCATATTTATTACTTACTTATAACTAATGTTGTATTTTTTCTTTTTGAAAATTTTTGTTTTTAATTTCTGTTAAATTAGAATTCTGATTTGTTTTAACTCATGGAAATGATGTGCATGTCTGTTTTTTTTTTTCATTGACGTGAACATTAGTATAAGGCTTGTACAACTTGTACAACTTTTACATTTAATCTTACATAGGGACCTCCTTTTAAGTAAAAGATATACCTGTGCTAGGAGGTCCCGCTCTTCAATGACAAAATATATAATAAAAGTCGGTTAAAATACAATTCAAACAAAAAATCACAAGTAAAATGCAAACCAAATAAAAGGCAAAAAAGAAAAGTAAAAGAACATAGAGATAAATTCTAAAATAGTGTGTGTGTATGTGTGCAAATGAGTGTGTACTTGTGATAGTGTGTATGTGTGGGTTTGCATGTGTGGGTGTGCATGTGTGGGTGTGCATGTGTGGGTGTGCAAGTGTGTGTATGTGTGTATCTTTTGAACTCATATTGACGATGCTTGCAGCAATAATTCAATGTCATCATAGGTCTTCAATTTTAGCCATTGAACTATTGCCTTTTTGCAGTATTTAGTAGTCATAGGATAGATGTTAATGATTTTATTAATTTTATTATATATGGCAGCGGAATTTGTACTGTATTGTCTTGTGGCATATGCAGTTTTGACAAATTTTACTGGTGCAACACAGTATTTTCGTCTTCTCTTATGATGGTGAGGGTCATAGGGCAGAACTTTTTGTAATTTTAAGACTATGTGGAGTATGTATAATTTTCTCACTGTGAGAATACCGCTACAGGAGTATAACTCATAGCTGTCCGGAAGACCTGTACGGGCCGCCCATACGGGCTCCCGGAACCAAGCCATTCGTAGGACATCGTGAGGCGCCAGAACAGCGTTTTACAGCGATGTGGAGCAGGTCGCGTACGGACCAATTCGCGTCGCTGTGAAACGATGTTCTAGCACCTCACGTATGTCTCCATTCCGGGTGCCCTTACGGGAGGCCCTTACGGGAGGCCCGTACGGTTGACCCGGACAGCTGTGAAACCACCCTTAGACCTCACATTATGTAATATGTCCGTGTTTGTGTTGTAGATGTGCCATAAATAAATATTAATGTAAATGTCTCTATGTTTGCTGAATGGATTTGGATGAAACTTGGAAGGATACGGACATGGAATACTTTTTCCCGGGAATACGTTTCCTTATCATAATTCCCGCCTTTCACGCGGGCCAAGCTAAATCGAAGCTAGTACATAATATAGCTTTTTTTTCATCTGTTGACTTCTGTCGCTCTGGTTGGAATGGAAAGGCAAGTCAGTCTTACTGGCTAAAACCGGTCGGATTTTAGTCAGCAAGAGTCTGACACGCCGTGTTCCTTCAATTGCCGGTGCAAGGGTCGCGGTGTCCCTTTGAAACACTCGCGTGACCCTGGCAAACATAATATAGCTTGCCTTATTAATACTCCAAGCATCGTCGTCTCAATGCTTACTGAGTTATAATAGGGATTGATTGCGCCAGTGTCTAAGCACTGATTAATTCACAATAACAGTTGATATAGTCGGGATAATGTCAAATTTCGTGTTGGCTATTGTGTACTGTATTAAAGCCATTTATCGCAATCGCATCTGTTGTGTTTGGGACTTGATGAGGAAGTGAAAACGGTGTTGTGGTATTGTGTGAAGATATTTAGTTAGATAAACTTAAAGTTACACTTGTATTTGCATATATTGTTCAAGAAATAGCTATATTTTAAACGTACAATGATTAGATTGCGTAGTAATAACAGTTGATGAGATGTATGAACGCAAATGAAGCAAAAGGTGGTGAAATCTGGTGGATCGGGTGGTGTTCTCTGCTTTTTGCCTACTCCCATTAGAAAAAGGGTGTGAGTTTATGTATCCGTATAGTATACCATCATCATCATGTCAGCCGTAAGTCGTCTACTGCTGGGCATAGGCCTCCCCCAAGCGTAGCTACAACGACCGGTCCTGTGTGTTCGCATCCATCAGATTGCCGCGACCCTCACCTGAACATCATCATCATCATCATCATCACCTTGTGGAATTCCCCGCCGCGTCGGGGTTTTTGTTGCCATTTTTTATCTATATATAATAACATCTCCCGCTCTGGGTGGAGCGGAAGGTCGTGTCAGACTCTTACTGACTAAAACCCACCCCTGTTCCGTTCTGGCCTGAGTGCCCAGGGGAGCGGTAACTCTGTTACGAATTTATCTGCTACCCCTAGGTATGCAGGCACCGTCCATGATGGGCCCCGTCAAACTCAGGCCCCTGAGATACGGACTCCACCTAGTTCTGTAAGTCAAGAGTGAATAGGTTACTTCTAGGCTAGCGCACTCCAACTTCGACCACATCATCGCATATCATCAGGTGAGATACTGAACAAACGCGAGCCAATCAATGGTAAAAAGCAGCAAATTATACAATTATTTACTTTAAAGAACATTTTTTACAAAATATCAAACACATTTACCAAGTGTCAATGGTTAGTATTTTCATTTAAGGCGCTATTAGCTGTCAATAACCTTGAGTGGTTAGCTTGCGTGTTCTGCGCTGAGCTCACGTAACGCGTCGTATGTCCACCCAGTAATAGGACTCGCGCATCAAGGCGCGCTGTCCGAAATTAATCGCATTATTAATTTATTACACATAAAACAACAGGTATTAAACTAAAACACTGAAACTAAATTATAAATAATTAAATGATCTTTAAAATGGTGAAGGTTTCATAAAAACACGCCTTATATTTTTTGCGTGATTCTCAATTTTTTATTCGCGTTAGACATAATTTTACAAATTAATTACACTATGTTATAAAAATATAATTTCAAATATTCTGAGATAAAATTACGACGGAAATTGTCTAGAGTAACATATATTTTTTTCAAAGAAATAAGACTAGTCGTTCAGACGTGATGATCAATTAAAAACCATTAAAAGTCGTATAATTGCGCCTAAACTCTATCTATTACAGGCATAAAATGTTATGACATACACATAACATAGAGGTATTGTCATGGTTTAAAGCTTTTATTTTTATTATCGGATACTTCAAATTTTACATTTTTTTGCTTATCTGTTATAGACTCGCGTTTGAACACTGTCTCACCTGATGGTAAGCAATGATGTGGTCGAAGATGAAGCACGCTTGCTCTGCATATGTAGGTTTATTATGTTAGCCGAAAGCCACATATTCTACCCATTATTTGGATAATTTTTTCCACTAGACCATACCTGGGAATCCACTGGTTCTGGAGATATTAAAGGTCAAAGTCGCAATTTTTTTTCTAACTTTTTTACGAAAATTAATTCCAAGTGTTATTACTAAACTTTTTTCTTAACAAACATTACCTGAATTTTCGAAACTTTTTTTTCATAATTCCGAAATTACGCATTTGTAAATACAAAAACGCAATGAATATCAAACGTATCAGACAAGTACCTACGTGGCTTAGAGCGAAGGGGCAGAGTTTAACTCCACTTGCCTGGGTCTGCGTTACATTGCGCGCAATAAAAAATAGTATTTTTTTTCATACCTAAAAATAAAAGTCGATTCCCAGCAATAATTTTTGCGCAAAACTACTTTGTTAGACGTACAGTATGCTTAGTTAACGGCTCTGTGATGTGTCTTTTTACGCCCTGTATAGTTTATCGCTCTTTCTATTAGTGAAAATTACACGTTGCGTGGTTTAGGAGGATTTAGCGGTGAAATAGACAGACGCGAAAAGCGACTTTGATTTATACTATGTAGAGAAGAATAGATTGACCTATTGACGCTAAATAGGTACAATTTGTGTCTTGCGTAGTCATTAACGATTTTATGACCTTTTGACATTACTAAACATTAATTTAGCGTACATACTGAAAGGAATTATTATCAAAACGAAACCACTTGCCAAAAGTGGTGGTGATTGTCACAAATGCGAATTTTCCTGATCCATAAGGAAACTCGGTATAATAATATTTGTTCACATGTCAGAAAGCCGACAGACAAAAGCACTTAGCGTGTTATCTTTCACTGGATTCATTCTTTATTTACTTACATTATTAATAAGCTTGACTGCCGCGTAATTGTGTGTATCCATTTGGCCTTATCAGCTTTACTGTCAAATCAAATGAAAGCAAATGAAATCAAATCATTTATTTGCATATTATAGGTTGCCAAAGGCGTTAAAAATAATAGTTGACAGATACACTGTATTATTACCTGTGTGTGTGTGTGCAAATTAATAGGACTTTAGGTCTTTGAAAGAAAGTAAGAAAAAGAAAATAGTGAACTATCGTCTTAATTTTCTAACTTAACTCTTACTGGTATACGCAGTGAGTGTATTTAAACATACCTACACTACAAATTTCAATTTTAATTCAATAAAATATCTTCAAAATTTCATCTTCTTCAACTGTCTTATCTCCCCGGATTAGATAATGGCAGAAATTGGCGGGATGCCTTTGATGGATTCTTCGAGAAATGGCGTGAAAAAGCACAACACCGAGGGAAATGGAAGGATTATGGTAGGTCCGAATAGGTATAAAATAAGCTAAGCAGTAATGACCTTCACATAATAAAATCTTTATTTTGAGTGTTCTAAATTGTCTGCAGAAATGCTTTGGACTAATCACATTTGATAAAGATTTTTAGAGCAATCCCTGTGTTGTTTCATAAATGCGCTTAAAAAAACCGGCCAAGCGCGAGTCGGACTCGCGCAGGAAGGGTTCCGTACCATCGTACAAGATTATACGTATCTACTTGTTGTCATTATTAAGATCGAGCAACAAAAGCCAAAAAAAAACCAAAGAGAGAAAGTTTCCAGTAGAGTAGCCCCCAAAATTTTAAATTTATTTTAATTATTTGTTGTTATAGCAGCAATAAAAATACACATTCTGTGAAAATTTCTAATGCCTACCTATTACGGATCATGAGATACAGCCCGCTGGCAGACAGACGGACGGAGGAACGAACAGGGGAAGCTTAGTAATAGTCCCGTTGGTTAACCTTCGGGTACGGCACCCTAAAAAGACAGTAAAAAATCGCCAAACAATATGTGTAGTGATACAATACATTATGAGTTTCTAGGGCACATATTGCGTGAGCATATTATACAGCTACTAAACCTATTATTAGTTAATTAGCAAAGTTAAACGGAAGTTAATTCATAACTTGATTGCAGCCGAGCAAGAATGAGTGATGAGGTATTTTTCACAACACTAGTTTATGAAAGCCTTGTAATATGTTAAAAACTTGGCACTTATAAGTTTGCAGAAAATATCCATTTATATTAATATTAGCAGTATTCTGAAGCTACATGATTTATTTTAAGGATTTATTACAAAGTAAAGCTTTAGGCTGAGACTAAGTTTGGAAGTAGGATTTAAGAATAAACTAGGTCTTACTTAATTTTGATGATATAATAACCAGGTAAAAACTTTGCCACACAAAAGCTAAAGTTATCGAAAATTCGTGTACATTATTCAGGTGTAATACTGTGACCAATCCAAGAAATTGTTTATAATGACTGGTCGGTTTGAAACAAAAACTGAAAAAAACATTATTTTCTTAATATTGTTATTTTTCAAAATTCAGAAAATCAGTTATTTCTCAAAATTTGGCAAATCTGTTTTTTTAGCTGTATCTTCTACAATTGAAACCTCTTTTGAGATTTAAAATAAGAATTAATTCTGCCTATAACATATTATTTGATGACCCGTTATTTTTGTGGCCCAGTGTACTTATACCTAATTAAAATCTAATTTTGAATTATTTAAGCGTGTTAGCGCTAAACTGGGATTTAAAATTTAAAATAAGTTGTTCCTTCCAATTTCATTTTGTTATGATTTAAATAGACACTGCAATATGAAAAAGCTTTTAACATAAAACTGGCTGCGTTCTAAATTCAAAAATGTGTGTTTCTCTAACAATAACAAAATAGCAACAACATGAAGCTATTAGGGTAGCAGCACACTTCATCGTCCACTCGTGTATATTGAGCGTTTTTCCGCATTGCCATGGCACGCACGTAGGGTGAGCACACTAATCGTCGGCGTTCACTATTGTCATCAGCTCGACGACATATTCTACACACATGTTGTGAATCCGAACATAACACGGTGAAAAAAAATAACTAGTATAGGAATTATATTAAAAGATTGCATTGCGGATTTAACATGATTGTATTATTCTATCTGTGTAGTAACTTACTTTTCCTGTATCCATGAGTTTTGGCTTTTCCTGTGACAACCAATGTTTAGTTACTGAATCGGAGCAGATGCCATTTTATAATTTTAGCTGAAATAGTGACGTATTTTGGTTACTGTGATCAATTTTTTTTACTTTCTCACATACTGGTAAGCGTTGATGTGGTCGACTACGGTGCACGCTTGCCTAGAAGGAACCCGGTCACTCTTGTGTTAGAGACCCCGTATTAGCTAACAGGAAACACAGAATCCGGTCACGGAATGCGTGTGGGTGGGATGTCCATGAAGATTTTGAAGTTTTAGACAGCTCAATTCTTCGTATTTTTTTTACAGACTTCTTTAACATAAGGCAAGTAGTAGTTCTACATAGAAACGCAAAACAGAAAAAAAAATATAAAGGGATGGGAAATCATCCTATGACTTCGCCCGCTCTGGATGGAGCGGGAGGGCGTGTCAGACTCTTACTGACTAAAACCCACCCCTGTTCCTTCCTGCCTTTGAGTGCCCAGGGGCGAGGTAACTCTGTTTCGAATTTATCCTCAACCAAAGGAAAAAGAAAGGAATCTTCAAAGGAAAAGAAAGAAAGAAGAAAGGAGGGATCAAAGGAAACTTAGTTCAATTTTTTTCAGAGTATCAATCTGTTTGTTTTTATGGTGAGGAATCATCATATGAATTCACCCGCTCTGGGCGGAGTGGGAGGTCATGTCAGACTCTTAGTGACTAAAGCCCACGCCTGTTCTTTCAGTTACCCTTTGTGTTCCAGAGCTGCAGAGACTCATTCGAACTCTCCCTAAACGAATATCTTAGTTGCCATCACAATACCCACGGGCCATATAATTCCAGTTACTTCCTGTTATAATATAACAATCATTACTTTACTACAAACAAAAGAACATCATTGCAAAGCCTTTGGGACGACCTCAAAACGGGTACAGGACTAGGCTTAGGTATACATACGTCTATTATTATAATCCCAAGTACTTAAGTTTGGCTATTTTGGGATTTTAGCTGAATTTACTACGTTGTTCTAAGTTTTTGTGACCGTAATTCACAGGGCTGTAGTATCATACAATTAGTGTATTTACTTCGTGGTTATCTCTCTAGGGTTTATATTTGCACTTTGTATAAGAGAAGCTAGGTTTTAGTGAGAATCTTCAATGACCTGAGCTAGGATAGTTACAGCATGTGCGGTCGTTGGATTGGCCTCTCTAAGTGATGGGGCCCGCTAGCAATGGCGGGGTGATACCAGTCGGGGATGCGCGTGAATTTATTGGCCCCCGACTCTTGATAGCGGTAGGAAATGTAAGGTTTTAGTCAGTAGGTGTCCGACTTATCTCTCTGTTCTCCTCAGACGAAGAGTATCCATGAGGTTTTCCTCAGATAAAAATATGTTACTTACTCGAAACTGTATACTACCGAAACTGAATCTTCTTCTACACTGGAATAGGTACTCACGAAAATAGGTAACATTGACTATTCTTGCTTTAACTTCCCATAAAATTATTTAGTCTTAAAGAAATACAGCTGTTCATATTTTTTTTTGAAGTGTAAACTTCTTTAAGCGCGTTGGGCATTTTTGAGATGGGAAAAAGCAATTGAATTCGCGACACTGTTGCCGACACCGCTACACGATCCGCTACGAATGCTACGACGCGTAGCACTCGTAGCGGATCTCGTAGCGAATTGAAGTGAAAACTTCTTTAGACGCGTTGGGCATTTTTGTTCAAGTTTTCACTTCTGTCGGCATACCCGGAGAGCCAACGTTTTTTTTTTTCTAGATACCTAGGTTTGTAGCATCTAAATCGCAAAACCCAATAAAATTTCTGCGCACAGCCAAAATTAGACCCCTTATAAGTTGGTACAATGGCAATAAGTGTCATTATGTTGTTACCCGAGGTCTGGATCCGGAACAAAGCCAAAAAGCATAGGCTGAAATTAGAAGTAAGTAGATAGGTCGCTTATTCATAACCATAAATACTTACCTACTTATATTATGAAATGGGACTGGGCAGGACATGTCTACCGCATGCCTGATGAGCTATGGGCCCGTAAAACACAGGGTTAGTGCACTGAAACAACGACGAGTTCCTCATTACGGACAGTATGGGATAGTAATAATAATAATTACAAATGCAAAAACGTATCTATTGCGGCATTTTCACGTCTAAACCGCTGAAAGGATTTAATGTAACTTAGCATACGGGTAGCCTTGGTCCTGGATTAGTACATGGAATACTGATCATCCTGGTCCAGTAGTACCGTTTTCTGAATCAAGCTCTTGATCAAGCCGCCTAACGAGAGCCTCCTGAGGTTTTGGTCAAGGCTCGTGGCTATTAAGCCGTTGGCTATTACGATTATCAGTACAGTTATCACTGAGCCACATTCCACTTGTAGACAATCTCGCAAGCCAAATCAAGATAGGTACTTGAATTGTTTTTCTGAAATGCGAAGTGTCTAAAGCGTTTTCAAATCTAAACCACTGAACAGATTTAATGGGACTAGACATACGGGTAGCCTTTGACCTGGGTTAGCTCATGGGATACTGATCGTAACGGTAATAAGTTTCCTTGTATTGTAACATCTAAGGAGGTCGTTTAATATACGAACCTTATCAGCATGAGTGGACTGGCTGGTCACTCAAATATAGTTCTAAAAGGTGATTCGAATTTCGAATAGGTTTCAAATAAAGTAAAAAATATGTATCATAACTGTTTTAATCGTAGTTGAGAGGGGGGAGATGTTAACAGGTTGATTTTATAGTAAAAGAATAAAAAGTGTTGCAGACCATTGAATGAGAATGTATTTTATTTTTTTAAATAGGTTATTAACTACACTTTTACACGTCAACATTTTTTTTGTCAGTTTATCTAGATGAGGCCGGTGTTTCCTAGCTGACTACCCTGAGAAGAAACACCGAAACAAACTTCTGAGTTTGACCTCTGGGTCAAAGTCTCTTGAATGACAAAACAATCTGTCAAATGAGAACCGTGTTATGAAGAAAGGACCACGCAGATTTAAGTGAACCTGTCCAGACAGTGCAAGCATTTGTCAGTTATCGTGAAGCTCAACTCAGAACTTTGAGACCGACGAACAATACCAAAGTAAAGACTAGGGTACTATGGGTAGGCCGCAAAAGTATTTAAACTGCCAGACAATCATAAAATCTACGGGAATATAACGACCTACATAGTTCTCGTATTCGCATTATATTCACATATGAGGACCATGCTTAGTGTCTGTAATGGTCTTTTGAAGAAAGAACCATACATATTTGAGTGGGCCTATCCAGTCAGTGCAAGCATTTGTCAGTAGACGAATAACTCAAATTAGAACTACTAAAGAGCTCAATGACTCGACGAACAATACCAAAGAAAGGACATTTGGGTAGGCCGCAAAAGTACGCAAACTGTCAGACAACGTTAAAAATTATTAATATAAATTAATACTACACCCTTCATTTACAATTATTAAGTATTCAATTTTTTTTATAATTTACAAAGAAAATAGTCATGTCAAAAGAATAATAAAATGTCAGTGTGTAATTATAAGAAAGCATATAGTATAATAAAAAAAAAATCAGTGTCCTCAGAGCCCCACACCACATACATAAGAGTACACTCCATAGAGCTACACGCCCCCAGCCTCAACAGTATAATAAAACACTTTTCATGCACATAACGTCTCGGGCAAAAGCAATTATTTTATACATCCGTTCATGTTTTTGCTTCTGACAACCTCGATCGCTTGCACAAATTTATCAAAGGATGACTTCATCAAACTTTAAATGTTAATAGCCAAGACACGACTAGCCATCGCCGTATCGCCAAACAACTACTAAAAACTCTTTACTAGTTCTTCCTCTACTCGTTATTTACGCTTAAACTTGTGCTGGTGGAATTACCCGTCGAAGTTAAGCTGGATGATTGCGTTTCGCTCTCGGTGAGTCCGGGTTTGTGTCAAATGTACGGTTCAGTACGGATTTAAGTATCAAACAACAAAAGCAACCCGATTTAGAGACCACGGGTATTACAATGTGTAGAGAAACTGTGTACGTATCAAGATGGGTTAGAAGCAGTAAAAACCCGGCCAAGTGCGAGTCGGCATCGGGTTTACTTGTTGCCATTAATGAGATTGAACAAAAAAAAACAAAAAAAACACGTTTCTAGTAGGGGAGCCCCCTTTAATTTTTAAATACACATTCTGTGAAAATTTCAACAGTCTACCTGTTATGAATCATGAGATACAGCCCGCTAACAGATAGACGGACGGACAGCGGAGGCTTAGTAATAGGGGACCCTATTTTACCTTTTTGTTGTCGTTGGTTACCCTTCGGGTACGGAATCCTAAGAAGGTTGAATGAGGGCTAAAATATGTAAGTTAGCTAAGTATTTTATATTATATGCTTCATCAATATACAAAATCATCAGAAAAGAAAATATAACATTAAAGTGATAAATGTTATTTGGAGACTTAAAAAGAAAAAACAGCGATTTTAGATGTCTTTCATAACGCTCTGCTGCACACCCAAAGTCTGAGCTATTTACAAGATGCGCAGTTATTCTTGAGAAGAGCTACAGTACTCCAGACATTTTTATGCAGAAACCCGGTGTAAAAAGTTAATGAAGCATGTCCAAGCACGAGATCATTAAAAACAAGTGTCCGTTGTCAAGTTTTCTCGCAAAGTTACTGTTCGCACTAACCGCAATGAAATTAATCAGACGATAAAATGCAGAGAGGAGGGAAAGAGTTTCCTAACTTCCCTCTTTAATGGCTTACCAAGACCGGATAATTGGATTAAGCGTAAGGTAATTCAGCTATTTTCGCCGTGTTTTGTGAAGCCAATGTGGCTGTGGTGTTTTTACTTGAAGCAACTATGCGCTAAGTTAATCGTTATTTTTGTGTGATAAAAATAGTTATAAGAACCACTTAATCTTTTATTTATGTTATGATGCAGTTAATAACAGGCAAATAATTTTACATTAAATATATTCTATATCACGAAAGTGGGTTAGTCATGGATGTGTTAGATCCATGTGCATACTGTTTCTGTGTGCGTAAGCTATTTTTTATGACCGAGCGCTTCGAATTTACGCACACAGGAAATAAGTGTAGGTAGATTAATCTACACACATGCAAGATCAAACTACCTTAGTGAGATATAACCAGTATACCTAGTACATAGGTAGTAAACCTCCGATAGGGAAAATGACTAAAAAAACAGTGGCTCTCTGGGAGTGCCGACAGAAGTGAAAACTTGAACCTCGCGATCCGCTACGAGTGCTACGACGTGTCACTCTCGTAGCGAATCGCGTAGCAGTCGGACGGTCGGTGACGGTGACGATGTCGCTCGAGTTCAATTGTATTTTGCCATCCTACATACTCAACGCGCCTAAAGAAGTTTTCACTACAAAAATCTATTTGGTCCGTCAGATAAATTATCAAGAAATATTGGACACGTAGTTTTTGTTTTGACTCGTAAATAAAAAAAAACAGGACGTTAAAATTTCGTGTAACGGCACACCCACGACAAAAATGTACAACTTTTTACTTAAAAGTGACGTAACAAGCCCCCCACTGCTGAACTTTAATGCGTTTTATCTTTGCCATTTATTAATGGCAACAATCATCAAAATGAAGCCAATTTCGATGAGAGGTGACATCAGATGGCCCCCGAGGAGCCCAGACCTCGCACCTCCGGATTTTTTCCTCTCGGGTTATCTGAAGAGTCGGGTGTACAACAGTAATCCATCAACCATAATTATCTGAATTGAAGGAAAGCATTACACAAGAAATCAATAACATTCCTACTCAACTACTGAGGCGCGTTTTCATGAATGTTGGAGATCGCTTTGAAAAGTGTCAGAGCTGCGAAGGACGACATTTGAATAATGTTATTTGCAAAAAGTAATTTTCCCATGTCTTCAGTTTCTGATTTTAAAACGTGTATGTACAAATGTATTAAATATATTTGTTAATTTTTTATGCATCTACAAAAGTGAGTTTTTCTGAGACACCCAGTATGTTAATTAGTTAATGATACTCACTAGGATTGACAGCATGTCCTTCATCGACGACGTGCATCGATAGGTGGAGGAACACCAGCAACGTTGCTGACAACTGAAACAAAAGAAAACATGAAAATTATAAATACTGCAAGTGTTCCGCCTAGCCTTTTCCCAACTATCTTGGGGTTGGCTTCCAGTCTAACCGGATGCACCTGAATACCAGTATTTTACATGGAGCGACTGCCTATCTGACCTCCACAACCCGGTAACTGGGTAATACGATACCCCTTGGTAAGACTGGTTATCAGACTTTCGGGCTTCTGACGATTCGTAACGGCTGTCAAAGATCCACGATTGACAGCCGGGACCAACGGATTAACGTGCTTTTCGAGGCACGGAGGATTCTCGGTATGTAAAGATGGTCACCCATCCATGGACCAACCCCGGCAAGTGTAGCCTTAACCTGATGGATCGACCCGTGCGGCTGTTATTACTTTAGCCACGAGCTCCTCCTCCTGCATTATAAATACTGCAAGGAGAAAAGTAGAAAAATAGCAATCTATATAAAAAAAACTGGTGGATATATGACGGAGCATCACTTAAGAACGGCTTGACTGATTTGGATGATTATAAAAAACAATCACGTTGTGTACGTAAGTGTCCGGATAATGTTTGAATGAAAGCATTTTTTTTTTCAAAAAATAAGAAAGCCACATGACACATTTATTTTTAGAATATTCCAGCAACCGTCTCGATGACAGCTGCCATTTTTGTCAGGAATTTATTGACTGACAGACAACGGGTGACATTATTCAAAACCTTATTTTAGACGCAGTATAAAAAAGAAACCGTCTCGATGACAGCTGCCATTTTTGTCAGGAATTTATTGACTGACCGAAAACGGGTGACATTATTCAAAACCTTATTTTAGACGCAGTATCAATCCTTAAAATCTACATCTCCTGAAGTACTGCTGCCTATTTTATATTTAAAAAGCCAAGCTTCACTCAACATTTCAATACAAAATATTACAGGAGTGCGAAAAATTTTGCCCTCATACGTAGCTCGCGTATGAGGGCTCCTCTCTTAACCCTTTTAAAAATTCACGCCTTACTTATAATATTACTGACACGGGTGAGTAATTATTTTTAGGTCCATTCTCGTGACACCTTTCGTAAGCCGTGTGCTGTAAAAATGCCAACAACTCTAGGGTACAATGCGACTACTAAATTGCATTAAAATTCCTCTTTGTAGTGGCGCTGGAGCAAAATGAAAAATTGTGTTTATACCCGCAGAGCCGGTCTTGAATACACCTCTGGGTTTTTTGTAAATAATGCTGCAAGTATTTTATGAGCTGCCTCAAGTATTTAATATTTAATTTCACAGAGTAACTATATTTAATTATTTTAAAATTAATGTCTATGTAATTCTACCTTTGCAAGATTTTTTTTTAAATTGTGTAGTTTAATAATGTTCTTAATTAATTATGAAACATAGAATTATTTTTATAATTAAATATAAAATCTCATTATATAAATGTGAGGTGCTATGTCAACGTCACATCGCGTTGTAAACTTTTTCACTCATGGGTAATTAAAACAGGACACGACAGGCCTATTATAATATCAATGATCGCGTGATGTTTGGATTAGTGTACGTGTTTGCCCTGCTCTACACAATGTACTACCTTATCACGATATGTTAGCTGGTATAGTCTTACTTTAGATAGAATTAATGAACTTTGATAAGAGGTAATGTAGGCTGCATTTTTAGTAGTAAACTAGCTGTTGCCCGTGACTTAGTCTCCGTCAAGCTCGTCAAACTGCACAAATACAACTAATAATTTGAAAGTTTGGATGGATGGATGTTTGTTACTCAGTAACGCCAGAATGGCTATACAGATCTGAATGAAATTTGGCACAGAGATAGATTATAGTATGGAATAAATTATAGCTTATTTTAGTGCATAGACTATCATTTATAATGAGGAAATTACCAATTCAACGCGGGCGAAGTAGCTGGCAAAAGCTAATTCTTTATAAGTAAACTAACTTTTCTGGAAATTGTTAATGAGTAAAAATCTAAAATTATCCCATGACACGTACCTATGCTTTTGGGATAACAGTATCCTTTATTTCAATCCAGATCATGGCCCACCTATGTTTCATTTCATTTCATTAAAAACATTCGAAATTCAAAATTGAGTTTCTTTTTAAAAATATACGCAGACAACAGTGGTTTTAACAGCAGTACGAAACCACAACGAAGGTACACAAATCTACGTTGTTCTTGGTTCGGCAAAATAAACAACCCTGCTTTGATCTACGGTGTACGGTGTGGTATCACAGCAGTGTGTAGCGGGATTTATGCGGTGAAGTAACATAGCATTATTCTGAGGTGTAGCTTTTCCCGTCCCGTACTGTTGTTTTCGGCATTCGTAACTTAATTCTATCATCTGCGGAGTGTTTAGGCTAGACCACCTAGAAACGTGGACTAATAACTTAAAATTAGTTCCCTCTGTTAACTAATTTAAAGTCACAAAACATACAATTTCTAGTATTTTAAAAACATAAGACATAAATAATAAAATCCCAAAAAAAAAACTAGTTTTTAACACTGATTACCACCGCGCGGGTAGGTATGAAATTCATCATCATCATCATCAGCCTTTTTCAATGTCCCCACTGCTGGGGCACAGGCCTCCTCTCTGTGAGAGGGCGTGGGCCGTAATCCACCACGCGGGCCCAATACGGGTTGGTGGATGTCACATGTCTTCAAATTTTTGGTTCTAGGACATGCCGGTTTCCTCACGATGTTTTCCTTCACCGTTTTGAGAGCAGTGGTGATGAAATAATTTATACAAAGTAAAGCGCCTGCCTGGGTTTGAACTCACGACCTACAACTTGTAAGTCGCGGCCAATACTTCTGGGCCACCACTGCTCTTATGGTATGAAATTGCAACGTTCTTTTAAACACTTTTCAAGCACAGAGAATTGGCCTTCAAAAACAAACAAGAAATGCATAGCATCAATCATTTAAATTAAAAAAACAAACAACATAAACGTTGACACAGCTAAATGCTAAAACATACAAAACTTTGCTAAACATCGTTCAACATTTCATGAAACACACTAACTAGATTCTGGATATAAATATAGCAACGAATGCTAAACTCTTTACTAACAGCAGTTAGACGAAAGTTCTCATCGCAAACAGTCATAATATTAGAGCCACTTATCAATTTACAACGAGTCGCAAACAAACACTAATTGATGTAATTGGCAACACCCTTTGAGTTGGCTCACGTAGAAATTATTTGCTCTTAATTACTATCTGGCACTTTCATAACTCCCTTTCGGTCGCTGAACAGTTTAAGTTAATGTTTTGAACGTTACAAGGAAATGGTTGAGAGTAGGGCTGTAAAGTAACTCAATATCTAACTCCGTATAAATGTGAAACTTCGGCAAGAAATTGTACCTTCGCTTCCGCAAGTTTTTAGAAAAGTTGAGTTAAAATATTGTATTAAAGAAAAAAAAAACACGCGTTTTTTGTAGTTTTTGTATTATATCATGGGAATGCATAAAAATAACTAGTCCGCCATCTTTGGAAGTCCGCCATATTGTATTTAAAATGACGTGACTAGCTAACCATGCATTTTCATCCAAACGAAACAAAACATTTGAAGTTTTGCTATTATGTCAGCCTGCAGCATCAATATATATTGAACTGTTATATTTTTTGAACCGCTATGAAATCACCTTCTTCTTGTTCTTCGTCGGTTCCTCACTGCTGAGGATAGCGACCACATAAGACGCAGCTCCAATTTTTGCGGTCTTCTGCAAGGTGGATCGCTCGTTACATGCTGCTTACAACAGCCTTCTTTATTACGTCAAACCATCTTGTCGGTGCTTGGCCTTGAGCGCGTTTTCCTTCCACCTTACCCAGTATTATGAGCCTTTCCAGACTGTGCTTAAGTGAGCGCATAATATGTCCTAGAAAGCTAAGAAATCACCTAGAATGGGACCAATGAGCAAAACTGCATTTTCAACCGACTTCTTAAACGACTTCAGCAAAAAGGAGGTCATCAATTCGGATGTTTGTATTTTTTTTTTATGTATGTTCGGGCACAATTCCGAAGGACAGACAACGGAACGCTTCAAAAATGTACAGCAAATCAAACGCGATTGCTGCCATCGTGTTTATGAATTGTTAACACAGTTTAAACTGTGTTAACAATTATTAGTAAATTAAAATTACAAAAAAATAGAAACGACTTTAAAAAAAAATTCAAAATAACTTTAATTTCGGAAGTCGGTGTCAAAAAACAAAGAATCAAAACCAGGGACACCGACTTCCGAAATTAAAGTTATTTTAAACTTTTTTTGGAAGTCGGTTCTATTTTTTTGTAAAAAAGTTTTTTATGAAATATATTTTAACTCCGCCTCCGCTTTCGTTACGATCGCCCTTACATCCTTAGCTACAAGTATCTTCATTTTACGTGTTTGTAGGTTCAGCTACATAAAAGCTGAACGTGGTTTTTGGGTTCGCTTTGACACTTGTTTTTGAATTTTGGTGAAACGTTTCCTTTTGTACGTCGACAACGTGTCCTAGTCGCTATTTGTGTTCGCGAAGAAAATTACTTAACGTATTTTTTAAAGTTACCAAAAAGCATAATTTCAGAATTCATGACAAAAAAAAACAAAAGTGACAAACAAATTCATACTTTCTTAAGACTTTAGCGCTTATTAAGGTCCGCTAGCGTCAGCCAAAGTTATCTTTTTAACCGACTTCAAAAAAAGGAGGAGGTTCTCAATTCGACTGTATTTTTTTTTTTTTTTTTTGTATGTGTGTTACCTCATAACTTCTTACTACGTGAACCGATTTTGAAGATTTTTTTTTTGTTTCAAAGCTGTTGCTTCACATGTGGTCCCAATTTAATTTGGTGAAGATCTGATGAAGATCTTCGGAGATACACAATGGAACTCTTCAATAAATGATAGCAAACCTTCCAGAATTGCTGCAATCGCATGTCTGTATATTGTTTTCACCACTTCACAACATTACATCACGCTGATACGCTCTGAAGGGGTATACAGATTTGTACAGTTCACCCTGATATGTTCAAATTCCCTATTTTTGGGGCTATCAATTCGGGTATAACTTTACTATTAATTAAGTTTTAGAATGGGGTACAACAACTAAAAAGTGAAAAATAAAAAACTTTTTACAAAAAAAATACAACCGACTTCCATAAATAATACTAAAAAATGCAAAATAACTTTAATTTCGGAAGTCGGTGTCAAATAACGAAGAAACCAAACTAGAAACACCGACTTCCGAAATTAAAGTTATTTTGCATTTTTTAGTATTATTTATGGAAGTCGGTTGTATTTTTTTTAACAAGCCTCATAGTTAAAACAAGATTTTGGCATACGTAAACTTTAGAGATCTCAATCACTGCCAGCCAATTCTACAAGAATATCTCAACTTCAGACAAAATTCTTAAGCTTTTAAAGATTTTTCATTCGGACTTCAATCCTTGTAGTCGTATTTTAGGAAACCCAGAACCGAACTTATATCTATCCCTAAATCTAGTCCTAAATCCTCCCTTAAGCAATACTAGGACCCCTTATCCACTTTATCTCCTTTCAAGACCGTGAATAGATTGTACCTACGTCGGTAGAACAAAAAATATTGTCCTGGCGCAGAGTTATGGACTCACGCAAAATCTAGATTTATTAGGCAGGTATACAGAGTGGGGGGGGGGGGGTATGTTGGATGAAGGATATATTTCAGCAAAAAGTATAATTATATTGCACATAAAACGCCGGACGGAGATTGATTATTAGATTAGACGTCGTGTGATTATTTGACGAATGAGAATATACTTAATTGTGGAGAACTACAAAGAAGTTCAAGACATGAAACCAAAACAAAGGCGATCTCGATCTTTTCAACCGCAGGCACGTCTTACTTATCTTGTGATAGTTAGTTATCTACTTGATTATTTTATCTCAATCCGACTACTCTTTCCCGATTCCCTCGTTAGAAAAACATCCTGTACATTGAGCCCTTACTAAGCACCGTTTATAAGGTAAGGGGTATAAGATCTCATGATTTATTGGTAGAAACAGTCAACATTAATCTTTTTCTCATTTATATTGCCAGGTGGGTGGGGTTAGGGGGGAAGGTGGGGCATTATTGATGGACGCTTGTCGTCGTGCCGTCAAACGTTTGTGTCCGTAATTATAGTAAATTGAGATGAAACAGCTTTGAGTTAGACTACGTTTAATGAACTGGAATTTGTTTTGGTTCAGCAAGTTACGCTATTAAGGGCCATAATTATACAAAACTTTTTTGGTATTTATATTTTGTTTCTTCGTTATTTGACACCGACTTCCGAAAATAAAGATATTTCGTAATTTTTAGAAATCGGTTGTATTTTTTGTAAAAAAGTTTTTTTTTTTTTCACTTTTTAGTTGTTGTACCCCAGAAGTAAAACTAAATATTAAAGTTATGCCCGAATGGATAACCCCAATAACTTGGAATTTGAACATGTGGAGAAAACCAAAGTCATCTGTGTATACATTTTTTTTTTATGTTGATTTTTTTAAAAGTAATGAATCGATTTCGATAAAATTTACGTGGAGCCATCTCTGAAGTATGACCTACCAATCAAAAACAGGATCATCAAAATCGATTCACAAATGGCGGAGATATCGCGTAAAAAACATATACAGACGAATTGAGAACCTCCTCTTTTTTGAAGTCGGTTAAAAATAATAACCATGTGAATTGATAGATTTTTTTAAATTAAGAACCTGCTAATAGGTTCTTAATTTTTTTTTAAACCTATGAAGACTGAATTAGGAATCCACTAATCGGTATTGAAACTGAGCTTATGGTTAGTGAGTTTTATAAATGAAGCTGTAATTATATTTTGATAAAGCTCAAATTCTAATGAATATAGTGCGTACGTACTAATTACTACGGAAATCAATCTTCGATATAAATATTTATCAAGATTATTTTAATAAAGAATAGATCACTTTAACATTGACCACTTACGGGGCCCGACAGTCAACTCGTTTCCTATTTTAAATAAAGACTATGACTGTTTCTTTCATGTGTAATTGACTAAAAAAGTTTATAGACTGACAGGTCTACCATTCATGGAGGTCAGTTGGCAGGTCTACAGTAATGAGTATTCCCTCAGACTCCATGCATCATCAGTGTCAGTTGCAGCTATGCGACAATAACTCACTTCTGACTGCTTTCTCGCAACATACAGTAAAATAGGGGTAATGATAAAACAATGCTTGGATAGTAGATGGGCGATCATCGTCATCTGTTGTTCAAGGTTTCATAGCTGGTTTCAGATAATGGATAATATAAGAAAAGTTATGCCTTTCGGTATGCTGATCAGAGCAAAATGTATATTACAATTTTATATTCCGTTCTATATTTGTTTTGTATTTGTCGTTCTTTTCTCTTTTATTTCTTTAGAGTTTTACTGTTGTGTGTGCAGTGCTAAACAAATACTTTCTTTATTTGAAAAAAATCTAGGGAATATTTTGATATCCTCTGTATTAATTTACACAATAGTTTATCTTTTACAACAATATTAAACCGCTGTTAAAGTTATGGAAAGCTAATAAACTATCGGAACCGCAGAACCACATTATTATAGTTAGCAATTTATATTAATTTAATAATGTATTTTCAAAATAACCGGACGCCACAAATTGGTGCATTCATTTTCCGATAATTAGATCAGCAATAAAGGTATCTTTTTGAATATTGAATAACAAATGGCATATGATCGCACCTAGTAGTACCGGTGTATACATATTGGTTTCTTCGGCGCTATAACGCTTTGTGGGTCTTTGCCCCCTCAACAATCTTCTTCCATTTTGCTCTGCCTCTCCTCGACAAGATATTTTTCTCAAATCTTCCTCGACATAATACTTCCAACGCTTCCTGGGTCTTCTTCTGGGTCTTTTCTGTTGCAAAGTCAACTCACACACTCTGGTGTCACTCATTCTTTCCAGGTGACCTGCCCATCTAAGCCAAAACTACTTGCAGAACCTAACAAATACCAGTAGGTATACATATAATTTCTAAATCTTCAAATGCAATACCGATCTATCCCTCTAAATATAAAAATAATTTAAGAAAGAGAAAAATAACATATTTCTGATGAGGTTAGGTAAGTAGTAGGTAGTCCATTATTTGATACACTGCCGTGCCATGGACTTAACTTTTTTATCAATTTGTTTTCCCGGGTTACTGAGAGCACTAAGTCTCAAATACAAATAGCAAACTCTGAAACCACAAAGTACATCATTAAACCTGCGAACAGCAACAAAAAAGGCTAATCCAATACATGCAACAAAAAGGTTACACGTCCATACGTTACACGTTACGAGAAGTCGCGCGCCGCTACGAACACTGCACACTGGCCTGGCCCTGCAGTCACGACAATTATAGCGAAACTTACGTTAACTACCGATCGCTAAATTACTAACCGTTAAAAAACTCCTTCATTTGTGAGGAAAAATTGTAGATCGTAGCCTGAAAAAATAATTGATTGTCTTGAAATATGTACAAAGACGCCGTAAATTTTAAATTAAATTTTAATGAATAGATGTTGCTGCTTGTAACAATTAAATTAACTTGTCAAAATATTAAAGGACATAAAAGTTTTCCTCCTTGCAACATTTTTTTTTAGCCTACTAATTCGATCGTTACGCGATCGTTAACTATATCGAGACTGCAGGGCCTGCTGTGTATAAATTGAAACAACACTAATGGAGCTCTAATATTTAGCTATAATATAATTCTTGAAATGATAATGATATTCATTTCTCATGAGATTTTATCTTTGTATTTATCTTTTTTTTTTTCTATTGATAGTCTCGCGTTTGACCACTATCTCACCTGGTGGTAAGTAATGATGTAGTCGACGATAGAGCACGCTTATCATAGACACAAAAAAGAAAAAGGTTTATCTATCATATTGTTGTCAACACCGAAAGATTAAGATCATACAACCGTTATCTCGATATGTTAGTTTATTTTAAATCGATTAAGGCACGGATGTTTTCAGTGCTGAAGTCTCGAACACAAATAAAGGATCCTGCATTCACAAATCACCGCATTAAACCTGTGAACAGCAACAAACAAAGCTAATCCAATACATGCAACAAAAAGGTTACATGTCCATACGTTACATGTTACGAGAGACGCCGCGTCGAACATTGCACACTGGTCAGTTGTGTAAATATTGAAAGAAACAAACAAAACATGCACTTCCCGTAAAACGCATAAAACATCCCCCTGTAGTAATACTTTATCTTGTCCCTTTTTACTGCAACGAGTTAGTTCTAAACAACTTCCCGGATATGTGGTGGTGTGCTTAAAATTCAGCACGGAACAGATGCCGACTAAAATTTTAGTTTTATTTTATTTTAAAACTAAAATTCGGTTAAAGTTTATGCTTTTTAGGAGCGCTGTATAAGTTTTAGGTTGAATTTGTGTATGGAATAGAAGGGAAGTTCGTGTTTTAGATTAGAATTTTGTATGGGAACTTATAATTTTTATTCTTATTGTTAAATCAAAAAATCTACAAAGCTTTTCGGTTTCCACAATGTATCTGTATATTATTGTTCTTATTATAAAGTTTAAGATTGTTCGCATTACCCTCCTGAACATCGTTCGCATATTTTTGATGATATTAATTTATTTTGAAATGTCATTTAAAATTACGCGGAAGCAACGGATGCCACGGGCTTCTGCAGTACTTTTTCAATCTAACTTATCATTTCCGCACTTTTACATACTCATTTAACTTCTCGGAGTTATTAAAGGTTACGTTCACTTTAGGTGGGTCAGGAATAAAAATGAAAATATGGGTTTAATAATAATTATAATTTATAGGTATCTTTTGAAGTAGCGTCGTATGTTGAAACTTTGATTGAATTTTGAACTTAACAAATTACAGATACTTACGATTTTTAACCGACTTCAAAAAAGGAGGAGGTTCTCAATTCGACTGTATTTTTTTTTTTTTTTTTTTTTTTTTTTTTTTTTTTTTATGTGTGTTACCTCATAACTTCTAACGACGTGAACCGATTTTGAAGATTTTTTTTTTATTTGAAAGCTGTTGCTTCACATTTGGTCCCATTTTAATTTGGTGAAGATCTGATGAAGAACTTCGGAGATACACAATGGAACTCTTCAATAAATGATAGCAAACCTTCCAGAATTGCTGCAATCGCATGTCTGTATATTGTTTTCACCACTCCACAACATTACATCACGCTGATGCGCTCTGAAGGGGTATACAGATTTGTACAGTTCACCCTGATACACCCTAATTTCACCAACTACGTTCAAATTCCCTATTTTTGGGGTTATCAATTCCGGCATAACTTTACTCTATTAATTTAGTTTTAGAATGGGGTAAAACAACTAAAAAGTGAAAAATAAAAAACTTTTTACAAAAAAAATACAACCGACTTCAATAAATAATACTAAAAAATGTAAAATAACTTTAATTTCGGAAGTCGGTGTCAAATAACGAAGAAACCAAACTAGAAACACCGACTTCCGAAATTAAAGTTATTTTACATTTTTTAGTATTATTTATTGAAGTCGGTTGTATTTTTTTTGTAAAAAGTTTTTTATTTATAAGACTAATATAGAACTTTTGAGTAAAGAACTTTTTTTTGAGAAAAATATGCAGGAAAACATCTTGGCGAAGGGAGGCCAGAGACAGAATGGACGAAGATCGTTGAGGAGGTGAAGACCCAGAACGGGTTGTAGCGCCGAAGTAAGTAAAAGAATTACTAAAGAACCTTTGGCCAGCGAAGTGTATTTGATTAAGTACGGATGTCCTGTTCACGTAGAGACGAGCACCGGTGACCTGAAAAAAGACTCAATCAGGTGGAAAATTGGTCGTGCACCGCAACTTGGAAGATGCGTATGTCCAGCAGGATAGCTAAACTGATAGTATACAGAGGTATTTTTATTCAATTAATAAAATATTGCTTATTATCAGATCAACCTCCTTTTTAAGAGAGCAAAATCAATTTTGATGCATCCAGTTAGGCCTCCAGTCTAACTGGATGCGGCTGAATACCAGTATTTTACATGGAGCGACTGGATACCCTTTGGTGAGACTGATTGTCAGACTTTCGGTCTTCTGACGACCCGTAACGACTGTCAAAGATCCCCGATTGACAGCCGGGATCAACGGCTTAACGTATTTAAAGATGGTCACCCATCCATGGACCAACCCCGGCAAGCGTAGCTTAACCTGATGGATCAACCCGTGCGGCTGTTATTACTTTAGCCACGAGCTTTAACCATGTCACTCGGGAAAAGTGTAACTTTCCATTAATAAAATATTGCTTATTATCGGATAAACTTTTTTTTTAGAGCGTTTAACAAATATTCAACTGTTTCTTATTTTATTTCTAGTGGTGCCACAATCGCGACTACTGAGTGTGAGGTCCATGAGGTGGGGAATTTTTCCATTAGGAATTGCTCTGTAGCCGCCCGGAGTTTGGAAGTTGGTGACGTGACACCTCCGTGCCTCGGAAAGCACGTAAAGCCATTGGTGCTACGCCTGGTCTCTCTCTGGTCGTGTTGGATTACCGTCCCGTCGGTCTATGAGAGCAAGGAACAGAGAGTACACCTGTATTTGTGCACACGCTTGTGTACTATAATATCTCCAGCGTGCCTGGCTAATCTCCGTTGCAATTGGTGACCATGATCGAAATTCAGTCGGGAGGATTAATATTATAATATAGATAAATAACAGTGTAACAACATTTATAGATTCATATATTTTTCGCACGTATTCTTCCTAAAAGCTAGTAGAACGTAATACTCAACATAATCAAGTTCTTTTTCCCTTAGGTAACATCTAGCTCGTAGTTTTTCTACAACAAACAATTACTGGTAAGTGCGAAGAGATGTGGGAATAAGTATTATCCTAGATAAATTCAATCGGAATCAGATTCAGGTTGGATTTGGTATGTACGGAAAGAATAACGGAAAATACGGTTCCAATACGGTTTCGGTACGGTATTCGGTTTTGTTATTTGTTGTATGTACGAGATAAATATCGTAGATAGACGACAACAAAATTAACAAAGCAGTGTTACTCTCTACTTTTTAAAATTGTAACGACGGTGACGACGTCTACGTCCCCAGTGCCCAGGGGTGCGGTAACTCATTTTCAGAATTTGTCCGCTACACCTAGGCATGCAGGCACCGGCCACGATGGGCCCCGTTAGTGGTGGCCGACACTGATCTCTCTGAGGCGCGCGTGGAACACTACGCGCCGTCGACTCACGGGCCTGGTGCTGATTGGACGGCGAGCTACCCACTGCTCGCCGTCCGCAGGCGGTGACGACGTCTACGTCTTAGATATTACTAGCTTCTTTCGGCGGCTTCGCCCACGTGGAATTAGTATAAATTATAGCCTACTGGCGACCTGGCCCGGCTTCGTTCGGGTACAAATTCTACACTTATACCTTCCTCATGAATCACTCTGTATATTAGTGAAAGCCGCATGGAAATCCGTTCAGTAGTTTTTGAGTTTATAGCGTACAAATATGTGGTGATAGGAATGTGCTATTAAATACTATAATCTATATCTGTGCCTAATTTCATCCAGATCCGTTCTGCCATGCTGGCGTGATTGTGTGACAAACATCCATCCAAACTTTTGCATTTATAATATTAGTAGGATGGAATTTTAACTACTGTTAGATAATATCTGGAAGAAGAAATCCGATTTCAAAAATATTTTCTCTGATATGTACAGCTACGCTACTACAGAGTTCCATAGCCTCTTTAGGAAAAATATATCATATCTGTGGAATAGGCTACGGTAGCAAAGCTGAAGAATAAGCAAAGAATCGGTAGAAAATTTGGGATCCCCAAGAGAAAAGAAAGCGTACACACGACGCACCGTGTTGGCAGGATCGAGAGGCGTCCGCGATGGAGGACCACTGTGGACCCCTTTTGCCCTATGTAGGGGACATAGGAAATTAAGTTAGGTAAGTCAAAGAATCTTTATTTAGAAGACGGGTTACTATGTCTTCAAATAGCACTGTACTTTTTTTTTTTAACGAACAAACCTCTAGCTCGCCAAAGTCAGTCTTATTACTCCAATCAATCTTCCTAGATTGAATAACAAACATCCATAAAAAGACAGACACATTTTTCTTCGCCACAAACAATATTGGGTTATACCGCTCCCATAAAACGTATGGGTATTGCCAAAATTTCCACTCCGATGTTGCCTAAAAGAAAAAGTGTAACTGATCCAAACAACTGGCATACGTCGAATGAACGTCCATGACTTAAATGGATTTCAATTTTGGGAATCGGAGAACAAAATACGAAGTTTCGGGAAACAGTTGGATACGAACACTTTTCGTATTAATACGAAAACTCTGAAGGTGTTTTCCTTACTCCGTAACTTGATATATAGCAATGTTTTTATTGTTATCCTCCTGTTTTGTGGAGTGACAAGATTTGGGGATAATGTTACCGCTTCAGATCTTTTTGCTTTCATGGGCTTCTAAATACAAAGGCTTCTGCTTTTTTGAAGGTATTGTATCGCTAAAAGACTTCCGTGTCGAGATAAAAATAGATCGATGTGGTGACAATAAGCTGCAGAATCATGTTTTTAAATAAACGACTGTTCCACTGTTGATCGAAGGTCTGACCTATACTTTTCCAACGTTCTTTGTATTTTGCTCTCTCCGGAAAATGTCTTAATAGTCCCGCCAGTGTGTCTTACACCTGCTTCGGTGATGGCACCCATCTTCAGGCACAAACTGTGTGACGATCCTGGATCATCTGTCTAAAAATGAAATGCAATTTACGTGAATCTGAAGGTAAATCAAAAGATAGATGTATGAAGAGAGAAGATGGAAGGTAAAACAAAAGATACACCAACTCAAAAGATAAACCCTTTGTTCCACCACTAATTCATAAACTACGACAGGCAAACTTAATCCTACAACGTGCCCAAAACGGCGTGTCCGTATTTTCGTTGTACCATTTCCGACGGAGAAGATAAAATATACAATCATCTGAACCTATCCACGGAGTAAAGACAATGGAGTGCTAATCCAAATGCTTAAGTAGGAATTAGCTTCAAATAAGTATCAATTGGAATTTAATGCCTTGTGTCAAATTAATGTAGATAAAAACATGTAAGATTTCTGCCTGTAGGTATATTATTTGAGTGTTCGCCTATAAGAAACGAAATCTTTTCTCTCCGTTATTTAGAAGGTCAATGAATCTTTTCTACGTGCCACCTTATTAGTGAGTCGTAGCAGGTTTTTGTGCCTACTCGACCAATAAGAGACATTTTAAATTTACATAATGGTTGAAACGTGGTAGATACAGCAAATTATAATTGATCATGAGTTCGGCTGCTACCTAGGTGTCACTGCAGGTTTTGCAACACTAACTTCTGCCCGCAGCTTAGCCCGCATACTATGTTGATAAAAAGTATCAGATCCTAGGCTATATCTTTGTTAAATTTAATTATATCGGTTGAGCGGCTTAGATGTGTAAAAGCAAAAAACAGACTTCTGTCTGTTTATGACGTTTTTCAGTAATTTTCGCATTTATAATATTAGTATGGATTTAGCACTCCATTTCTCCTTCCTCCGTTATCCTTATCATATCGTAAAACAATGGTGCTTTATTAAATTCGCCTATAGTCGTAAGGGTTTCATAGTACGATCGTAATTAAAATCATAATTACAAGGAGAACTGCCTCAAATATTATTTACGTTAAAGCGGAATGTTCAATTAACATACTTTGTACCTATTTATAGTATTAAGATAAATGAGAAGATGAATAGCATTAAGGAAATACAAAAATAATTTAAAAGTTAACTTTTGTACAAAAATGGGGCTGCCACGCTTTTGTAGCGCATCAGGTATGTTTGCAGACGCTCAAGTGGATGGCTTTCAAGCGATACATCGCAAAAGAATAGCGTCTCTGATGCGCCGCATACGGGGCAGCCCCAACAGCCTCCTGCAGCTGATTGTAGGGAGGATGGATGTGGATTGCTCCTTCATGAAGCATTGGACAAAACTACATGTACGATTAGTGCGATCCTGATTTAATACTCCCATTGGTGTGTGTATTTTTTGTAGTTTATTCTTATTTTTGTTATACTATTTGAAAACATGTTCATATGGATGACTGTAATAACTACTACATTTGCAATTTATCTGAAATAAATAAATTGAATTGAAATGAAAAAAAAAAATACAACCGACTTTCAAAAAAGAAAATACACTAAAAATTGCAAAATAACATTTATTTTGGATGTCGGTGTTTGTATTTTATTTCTTCGTTATTTGACACTGACTTCCGAAAATTTTAGATTGCTACTTTTAGTGTAGGTACTTGTTGCTACTTTATTTTTTGGAAGTCGTTTGTACTTAATGTAAAAAAGTTTTTAATTTTCACTTTTAGTGAAAATTAAAGTAGTTGTTGTTCTAGTTGTTGTACATCAGAACTAAAACTAAATATTAAATATATAACCCCAATAACATGGAATTTGAACATAATTGGAGGAAACCAAAACGTCATCTATGTATAATTTTTTTTTGGTTTATGTTGATTTTTTCAAAAAGCGCTGAATCAATTTCGATAAAATTTATATGGATGGATAAATGTTATCGAAATTAATTTAGCGCATATTACTTTCATCATCATCAGCCTAGCCTTTTCCCAACTATCGTTGGGTATTCAGCTGCTTCCAGTCTAACTGGATGCAGCTGAATACCAGTATTAGCGCATATTACTTTATTGAACATAATTGGAGGAAACCAAAACGTCATCTGTGTATAATTTTTTTTTGTTTTTGTTGAGTTTTTTCAAAAAGCGCTGAATCAATTTCGATAAAATTAATATGGGACCACCTCTGAAGTATGACCTACAAAATTATCTGCCTATGGTATACTAGCTGGTCATTCACTACCTACCAGAGATAGGAACTGCCTGGATCACTTCATGATACGACTTCATAAAAAAAAGACTTCCGCCTCAATTGCTATATTGCATACTACAATTACCGATCACTATACAACTTTTCTAGCACTTTCTAAAATAAAAAATAAAGTTGCTCCAAAAAAAACTACTACTAAATTAAACTTTGAACAAGCCCTAAAATATTTACAAGAAAAAAACCTTTCTGAATTAATGTTTTGTAATGACCCCGAACTTCTAACTGAATTACTCATACAAAAACTGTCTGACTGTATCATTAACAATACCATAACATCGAATATCCCCAACAGTAAACGTATAATCAAGCCGTGGATCACTCAAGGAATATTACGCTGTATTAAAAATAGAAACAAAATGCAAAAATCGTTACGTGCCGACCCATACAACACAGTTTTAAAAATTTCATTCTGTCGATACAGAAACTATTGTAATAATCTCATTAAAAAATTAAAAAGAAAATATGAACGGGAACTTATCACTAAATCTATTAAAAACACAAAGCTACTATGGAAAAATATAAAATCAATTACCTACACAAATAAATATAAAAACCAAAGCACTGAACTACTAAATGCTAAACCGTCTCCAACAGAATCTGTTAACTTTGTTAATGACTACTTTGTCAATATTGGAAAGGAATTAGCACAACAAATTCAAAATAACAATACCCACTTTTATCAACCTTGCAATTCAAGTATGCGGAATAATTCTTTTGTGCTTTTAAACACTGACGCCAAGGAAGTAGAAAATACCCTTATGGGATTGAAATCTAATAGTGCCCCCGGATGGGATAATATCTCAACTAGCTTTTTAAAGTACTGTCACAAAGAAGTCGTTCCCATCATTACTCATCTGATTAATCTCTGTTTCAACTCTGGTATCTTTCCAACCCTACTGAAAAAATCTATAATTACTCCAGTTCACAAGGGGGGTCGAGCAGAGACGATGTCAATAATTATAGACCTATTTCAGTCTTACCGGCTATATCTAAAATTGTAGAAAAACTAACAAATACGAGACTTGTTAACTATTTGAACATATTCAAAATTATATCATCTTCGCAATTTGGATTTAGGCAGGGTATATCTACTGAGGATGCAATTGATGCTCTTAGCTCCCTGGTAACTGAACATCTCGATGCAGGGAAGAAATGCATAACGGTATTCCTAGATATCAAAAAAGCTTTTGACACCGTTTCTGTTCCAACCCTTGTAGCAAAGCTGGAAGGAATTGGAATAAGGGGAATTCCACTAAATTTTTTCAAAAATTACTTAACAAACAGAAAGCAGAGGGTTAAGATGGGAACTTATACTAGTGATGATGCTGATGTACTATATGGCGTACCGCAGGGGAGTGTTTTAGGCCCTACGATGTTTCTTACGTATATAAATGACCTCTGTAACCTAAATGTAAAAAACGCAAATATTTTTTCGTATGCTGATGATACTGCTGTGGTTTTTTCCGGAGACAACTGGTATGATGTAAAACTCAAAGCTGAGTTAGGTATGATCCAAATCGCCAATTGGCTCAGAGATAATTTACTGTCACTAAATACAACAAAAACGAACTATATATGTTTTTCCATCTCTAATCATTCTCAAGATGAACCCTTTAACATTAAAATACACACATGTAATACAACCTCAGATAAAAATTGCAAGTGCCCTATAATTGAGAAAGTTTCGCAGACAAAATACTTAGGCATCATAATTGATCAAAAATTATCCTGGTATTCCCATATTGAACATATTACTGCAAGACTTAGGAAACTGGGATGGATTTTCAAATCACTAAGACATATACTTCCAAAAAATATAAAACATAAACGTGAATGTTCTAGAAATCTCCTAAATGAAATCTACGAGTATCACTTGCGCAATCTGTTATAGTTTACTGTATACCTGTATGGGGTGGCGCGGCTAAAACAAAATTTATCGTTCTAGAAAGGGGACAGCGATCCTTAATAAAAATAATGTATTTTAAAAAGATCAGATATTCTACTGAAAAGTTATACGAGCTTAGTGGTCTACTTTCAGTTAGGAAATTGTATATCATATACACTGTTCTAAAAAAACATAAAACTCTTGCATATGATCCACAAATAATGTCAAAAAGGCGGAAAGACTTGATTGCACAAATTCCACCGACTAGAACGAAATTCGCGGCCATGCAATATCAACATCGATCTGCTCGACTTTATAACAGGGTAAACAAACAAATATTCATTTATCCTAACAAACTACATGAATGTAAACAGAAACTAGCAGACTGGATAAAACCATTTACATACACAGACACAGAGTCACTCCTTCAACACATGAACTAATGTCAGTCACTCTCACATCACCCACATCTTATTACATCACATCGCACCACATATCATCACATCACATCACGTCACGTCACATCACATCACATCACATCACATCACATCACATCACATCACATCACCTCACATCACATCACATCACATCACATCACATCACATCACATCACACCATACCACACCACATCATACCACACACGCCACATCATAACACACCACACCACTTCTACACACACACCCCACCACACCTTTCCTACCTCACATGCCAATACATAATTATAGCATAACATAAATAAACCAAAATGTAAGTAATTAAGAGAGAGCGGCGTCTTCTAACACAAGCATTATCTGCTTAAAAGGAGGCGCCATTACAAACAAAATGTATCGATTTATGGTTATGAAATAAATTATTATTATTATTATTAATTATTATTATTATTACAAAACAAAAATATCTATTCACAAGTGGAGGACTAATCGCGTAACAAACATACAAAAAAAAAAGAACAGTCTGACGAATTGAGAACTTCCTCCTTTTTGAAGTCGGTTAAAAACTAGAAACACAGAGAATAATGCCAACTTCCCATACATTTAAAAACCAGATAATGAAAGTTTATGTAAAGTTATATGGTATAGTAGAAAGACTACCTTGTAAGTTTAGAAAATAATTTCAAATACCTAGTCATTATTATGATTGAAACGCTACGAAGACAGAAAAATATTTGTTCAAAGTTTAGTCTAAAATAGGAATGGTAAAACCTAGCTATGGTCTAAAACATCTTTTTTACTTTGTGAATTATTTAAAACCAACTTTACATCACTGCTTACTCTCGATGATTGTCACTATAATTTTTTTTATTTATTTATTTACTCCGAAGGGAAGGCTATAGTCTTTTGACCATATTGCCTAGTCTTACGTCGACAGTTTTTCTTTTTCCTCATTAGAATGCAGATGTAACACATTCTAATGTACGAGTATTTTGCAGTATTTGTCAACAAATGTGTCGAGTCAGCCTTCTCGGCAAACTTCGCTGAGGTAGTCTTTACTACAATAAAATTCTCAGCTCCATTTTTACCAAGATCGCGCCTGTTTCAATGATTCCACATAGTGTCCAGTTGCGTAGACACTTGAGACACAAAACTACACCAATTTTACATCACAATATCCACTAGGAATCAATAAGCAAATAATTAAAACAGCCACTGAACTTCACTCGAGAAAATCCCGCCAAAAAACTCCACTATTAATTGAGTGAAGAACTGTCTAATGTCAAAAAAAAAATCCGTTTCATTCTTGCGAACTCAATTTCATACTGCATGATTAATTTATTTAATTATTATGTTATTTTTAATTAATCTGTATTATACAAAGACTAATAAAGAAATACTTACTGATTAAATAAAACTTAAAATCATGTATAAAACTTAGAAACAGAGTTAAATAAAGTCAAGTAGTAGTATGTAAAATGAAACATCGTGAAAAGTGTAGTTGAGATGCGTTCAAAACATGGTAATACGTTTACCCTTTTTTTTGTCGGGGTGGGAAATCATCCAATGACATCTCCCGCTCTGGGTGGAGCGGGAGGGCGTGTCTGACTCTTACTGACTAAAACCGTTCCTTCCCTGCCTGAGTGCCTAGAGGCGCGGTAACTCTGTTAAGAATTTATCCGCTACCCCTAGGAATGCAGGCACCGGCCACGATGGGCCCCGTCATTGGTGGCTACCCTTGACATAGAATAAGCATAAAGAAGAATTAAAAAATATTTTTTCCTGCGTTTCTTTTAACATTGTGTTAAGCATAATTATTATACAATTGAATTAGCTGAATTTTAAGATTGATTTCACGTCTATACATAGTCAGGTGAAAATGTGCATTATTCTTTATATATTGTAAAATAGTTTTTTGTTCACAAAGTACCAAGTTTGCTTCATCAAATATTTTCCAAGAATGCCCAGAAATAATACCTAAGTAGATATGTATGAGCAAAATTTGTGTGTAGATGAAATTAAATGCCTCGAGCAAAATATGTTTAGATTACGGTTAAACTTAATATAACAAAAACAGAAATTAATATTTCAGAATGTGTTTACACACCCTTTAAGAAACTGAGTTACGAACATAATCAAATTAGTTAGTTCCTATTCATTAATTTCTTGTACACAATTTTAATTTTTGCTGCAAAAGTTAAGGAAAACTTCTCGTATTGTTTTAAGTTTTAATTAATAATGAATCATTAGCGAAGATGAAACTTCGGCCATTTAGCTTCTAATATTAGCCTACGGGGAATATCCTGTGAGATTCCTTTATTTTCTTAATGTTTTTATTTATAATTCAGTTACATGGGAACGATGCTTCCCATAAAAATATTTCAGTACTCTACAGAAAACGTTTTGCTATTTTCTTAAACGAAAAGATATCCTAAGCTGACTAGGACATAGAATTGCTGACACAACTAATTTCTGGAGAAGACTGCCGTCTAATCTGGGCAACCCTTATCAATTTACAGTCGAATGCTACTGCTCATTTAAAATACTCTATTGGATTTTTTAAGGCCAGGTTTATCTCTTATGTTCTTGTTATGTACCTACACTAAAAACATAACGGAACATAAGTAACTACAGGCGCAAAAATTACATATGACAACGGATAGTTGAAAACACCGTTAGATTCTAATAAATATTGCGGGAGTATAAACTTTCGATATTATTATAAATAGATTATCCGTATAAATAAAGTTCAAAGTCCCGACTGACTGACTGACTAATATATCAACGCACAGCCTAAACCGCTGGTCCTAGAGACATTAAATTTCGAGGGTGTGTTTTTTGTGAAGAGTAGGTATCCATTAGGATAGATTTTTCGAAATTCCACCCCTTTTTTTTTTGAGAGTGTGTAATGGGGGTTGGAATTCGTAACGGGGGCGTATTAATTCCACGTGGGCAAAGCCGCTGGCGGAAGCCAGTTTCAAGTATAATAATAATAAATCTTATCCAAATTTGTCTTTTTGAAAATAAAAAGTTTACAATTTTACGTGTTTTTTTTATAAACTAAACTAAAGTTTTTTGGGTGGGAACTTTCATAATAACACCATAGCCTGGGGTGGCGTAGAAAGAAACATATTTTAAAAGTTCGCAGCCATATATTTTCTTCAAGTCATTTTATTAATTAGCTCCGCTTACACAATGAAGAACAATAATTTAAGAGTGCTCATTATCTCTGAATAAGATCAGTAAGCCAGACAATAGAGCATAGTCCCAACTTAAGAAGAATTGCTCGTATTATTTTAATTAACGGCAATGCAAACTAAGGGTGATTAAAAACGCCAAGAGTATTACTAGTACTGACAATGTCTTGCAATTAATCCTAAGACTTATGTCGGGACAAAGTTAAATGGGGGATTTAAATACAAAGAAGCTTTATGAAAATTTTGAGACGGTACCCGCTGGTATCTTGAGGGCACTTTTCATTGTACTCACTGTGTGATAGGAATGATAAAAGGATTTTACTTTTACAGTATTGCCGCTTTTCGATCAGCTCTGTTTTATTTTATCCAACAGCACGACACCAAAGGAAGGGTTATGCTTTATATTTTAGATTGGATTTGTTTCAGTGGTTCCTCTCATTTTATGGAAATGGCAGTACTGACTAAATCATTAACAATGGGGTATTATTAAAAAAAAAAAATAATTGGTCCATCAGATAAATAACCAAAAAATACACGAGGCACACGTATTTTTGATTTACCAAACCATTAAAAAATGACAAAGATAAAAACGCATCAAAGTTCAGGAGTGTGGGCTCGTTACGTTACTTTGGTGGCAAAAAGTGTCGCGCCGAGTGACGTCTCGCGACGTTTCAACGCACTTTATCGCCCTCATTTTTTGTTTACGTGATAAAAGAGAAATACGGGTCCAATATTTTTTGGTTATTTCACTATTTAGTTTCTTTTTAGTAAAATACCCTATTATTTTTTGGGGGCAAATTTAATTGAATACTACTAATCTAATAATATTTTAAATCTAAAAGTTTGGATGGACTTTTGTTGCTCAATCACGCCAGAACGACTAAACGGATCTGAATGCAGGGCACAGAGATAGATTATAGTCTGGAATAGCACAGAGGCTATAAATTACAATTCGGGGAAGTACTAATTTCACGCGGCCAAAGCCGGTGGCAGAATCTAGTAGGTACTATTGCGCATTATTTTAAAAATGCTAGGATATGAGCTGACTCTAAAATCTCTATGTCATGCCACAATTTTTTCTACTTCACCTATACTGAATTATTATAACATTCTACCAAAACAAACACATATTAATAATCTATATAATAAAAATAAATCCCTATTTTCTTGGTCACGGCATCACGCGTGAACGGCTGGACCGATTTCGCTATTTATTTTTTTGTTGTGTTTGTTAGTGTCAGGAGAAGGTTCTTATGAAAGAAAAAATACAAAAAAGTTGTGCTGAAAATTAGGTATTTAAACTTCGCGCGTTTGACAGGTCATAGTTAAGACAGGACTACGTCTGTCGGTCAGCTAGTAAATTATAATATACGGTGTGTAAGGGGAACGCTTCCCAAGCCAGAACGTAGATTATATACAACCTAAATGCAAACGGATACCAGTAATCTTTCGCTTTACTTCGGTGTCGCATGGACGTGGGGTCGTTGGCCGCACGGCTGTCGGCGAGCGCAAACGCACTTTTAACTCGAGGAATACGCGAGCGTCAGCTAATATTTTACGAATATTACATTGCATGCTACAATTTTTAAAATAAAGAGTGTATTTAACTGTAAATAACGGTTTTATTTAACTGTTCTCACAGCATAGTGTACGCAAAATGTTTTTTTTCCGATTTTTTGTTGGTATCGTATTGAGAATCACTAGCCTTATCACCTGTCTCCGTTTTCGGAAGCGTTTTCCTTACACCATGTATAAAACATAACATCGTTGCGCATTGTATCTACATACCTACCTACTTGCCAATTTAGATAGGTACCTACTTGACAGGGCCCATCGTGGTCGGTGCCTGCATGCCTAGGGGTAGCGGATAAATTCTCAACATGAGTTAAGTACCGCACCTCTGGGCACTCTGGCAGGGAAGGAACAGGGGTGGGTTTTAGTCAGTAAGAGTCTGGCACGCCCTCCCGCTCCACCCAGAGCGGGAGAAGTCATTGGATGATTTCCCAACCGTCAAAAAAAAAAAAGGTAGGTACCTACTAAACTTCTCCATTATTCGATTGTTTGTTCGAGATCATAACTTCATTATATTACCTATAATAATGATAAGTCAAATATATATTATTCTCCTTACACCCAGTATATATATTTTTTAATTATAACATAATAAATTGTAATTATTGAATAGCACAGAGGCTATATGGAGGATATAACTCGGGGAGGTTCTAATTTCACGCGGCCAAAGCCGCTGGCAGAATCTAGTAGGTACTTTTGCGCATTATTTTAAAAATGCTAGATATGTACAGCTTTTTTTTTTTTTTTTTGGGGGGTGGGAAATCATCCTATGACTTCTTCCGCTCTAGGGTGGAGCGGAAGGATGTGTCAGACTCTTACTGACTAAAACCCACCCCTGTTCCTCCCTGCCTCGAGTGCCCGGGGGCGAGGTAACTCTTCCGAATTTATCCTCCACCCCCGGGCAGGCACCGGCCTTGGCAGGCCCCTTCACTTGGCTGACAACTCTTTGAAGCGCGCGTGGAACACTACGCGCCGTCGACTCTCGGGCCTGGTGCTGATCGGGCGGCGAGTTACCCACTACTCGTCGTCCGCAGGCCCGGGTCTACGGTGGCCGGAGATCGTCTCGCGGCCCCTGGCGTCTCCTGCGACGGCTGCTGCTGGGGGCGCTAGGGCGACTCGGTCTCTGTTGAGTCTCCCTAACGTGTGCCGCCTCCCTCTTCGCGAGCATTACTGCTTCGCAGAAGGAGGAGACGGCCCCCCAAGATATGTACAGCTGACTCTAGTCTTTAGGTCATGCCACAATTCTTTCTACTTCACCTAATACTTAACCAGTGTATTTTATTGTTAGTGTATAAATTTTTTATTTTTCATGTTGTAAATTGTAAAATAAATTATTATTAAAAAAAAATATTTTATAAAATTATTATAATTATAATATTCTACCAAAACAAACACACATTTCACTAATAATCCCGTCGAAATCTGAAATTAACCTTAATTGCTAAATAATTATCTTAAGATAGCAAGACATGCCTGCAATGTAGGGCGTTGTCGAGACGTCGAACTAGAGCTGACTAATATTTAATTAAGACCAGGCCAAGGCGAATTCCAGTGCGTATTGGCTGCGGCAAAGCCAAGCTTAAGAATGTACCTAACACTAACTTGTAATTATTTACGAGCCGAAGCTTAGAAACCCTTTTAGTTGGTATATAATTAGTGAAACTTCGGCTCTGGATGTAACGTTAGAATTTAGGCCGTATTTTATGTAATGTTTATACAGGGCGTACGCATGTAATTGTAGATCATGTAAACACGCAATGTTCGCTTTACAGTATATTTTGATTTTTTTCTCTTACATCTTCCCTTTGACGTCACCTTGGATAGATTCCTTCCTTGCTGGGTGTAGGTACTCCGTAATAAATATTGTGGTGCTGAAAACTAAATAAAATAAAATAAGTGTTTATTCACAAGAGGTAGTTATTATACTCGTAAGTAATCATCATGTAAAAATAGCATAGAAAGTCTAGCTATCAACCCCTATCAATATAATATAATATCAATTTTGCCACTAAAAATTTGTTTACAAAACATAGAACCGACTTCCAAACAAAATAGTGCAATATAACTTTAATTTCTGAAGTCTTCTACTTCCGAAATTAAAGTTATTTTGCAGATTTTTTGTTTCTTTTTTTGGCAGTCGGTTCAATTTTTTCGAAAAAAGATTTTTATATTTCACTTTTAAGTTGTCTTTCCCCATTAAACTGTGTTAACAATACATAGACAAACGATCGCAGTAATCGTGAGTCGTTTGCTGTTAGTTATTAAAGAGTTCCACTGCCTATCCCCGAAGATCTTCATCAGATCCTAATTTATAATGTACTTACTATAACTTGCCTTGAAAAATATGCATTTGAATAATGAAAACCCCATCCAAATCGGATTACCTAGTAATTTTTGAGAAAATCGTGGACAAACAAGCATACATGCATACATACATACGGGTCGAAACAGAACTTCTTTTTTGGTCGATAAAAATAATAGAGAATGATAATAATAGATAGAAAATGGATTTAATTCAAATGCTAATAAACCACATTTTCCTACACATTCTTAGCATCTAAATGGTTTCCAAATAATAAATATTCAATCCAGGCAAGGTTAGCGGGATTAATTAATCATGAGAATATTAGCATACGTCCCTGAGGAAATGAATGTATCTAACGCAATGAATAATGGTCACGAGCTCACGACACACTGGAGACGAACGTGTCAATCTAAGACTTGATTGAGACGGAACTAGATCCATATCGGATATAGAGAAGACATTGTATGAGATATTATGACTTCTGTTGATGATCTGAGCCCTTATATGAAACGTTACTAACAGCACATTAGTGATAACGATTGCCCAAAATTTGGCCAAGTACGAGTCGGACTCGCTCACGAAGGGTTCCGTACCATTATCTATAAAAACAGCAAAAAAAAACACGTTTGTTGTGTGGGAGCCCCTTTAAATATTTATTTTATTCTGTTTTTTTAGAATTTGTTGTTATAGCGGTAACAGAAATACATCATCTGTGAAAATTTCAACTGTCTAACTATCACGGTTCATGAGATACAGCCTGGTGATAGACGGACAGACAGACAGACGGACGGACAGCGGAGTCTTAGTAATAGGGTCCCGTTTTACCCTTTGGGTACGGAACCCTAAAATCAGGCACAATATTCACAAAAAACCAATTTGCTTATTTTCATCACAGTGCGAGTAGCCTAAAGTTTTTTTAAACAAACTAGACACAAACTGGGTTACGCCAGTATAAATAATTTGCTAAAGCGTGTTCATGTTAAAATTGCATCAAAAGCTTTGTACTACACCTACTCGAGAAGAGTACAGCCGGCGAAGTTTTTAACACGATTCGACTGAATATATTCTCAAGTTTTTTGTTGAAGAGTAAAATTGCCTTGGCATAGACATGGAGCTGAGACAAATGGGATTTTTTAAGCAAGTCGCGTTTCAAAGATTACATTGTACGTATTTATTTTTCAACTTCTTAAACTTATTTTTTATCATTGGTAGGCTCAAGCCTTAAACTATGAAAGGTTATGATTGCTTACTGCTTAGCTTCATCATTTTGGGTGGTTATAGACGGAGTGTCAAAATCCAGCAATCTGAAGTGCCAGAATGAGAAGCCGGCTTGCGAAATAAGCTTACATAGACAAAATGAGAAGCCGATACGTCGTCGTTACGTTCGTCAAGGTCACTCAAACATTTTAACGATACTGCTTCATCCAATGTCCAATGACGTTCCGTCTATAATCTTTCATAGTCTAAGGCTCAAGCTTGATCACTATCTCACCTGATGGTAAGTGATGATGTGGTCAACAATGGAGCACGCTCGCCTAGAAGTAACCTATTCACTCTTGACTTAAAGACCCTCAGGTTGTAGCTATCAAGAAACACAGACTCCGGTAAGGAATTCCTCTCCTTAGCTGCACGCACAATGAATGCACAAAGACTTGAATAAAATGGGTACATACTCGTATTATTAGTATGTAGGTAAACTTAACGGCACAAGGCTCTATGAGTTATTACCCAGCCAGTTTGTCAGTAGGTACGTACATACTCGTAATGTTGACATTGTTGAAACCAGGGCTTGATACCGATATCAATTCACAATAGAAAGTATCTATTTTCATATTTAAGTAACGATACCTGCCATATAGGTACGTATTGGTAGCGTTACCTAGTATCATAACATAATCTTAACGTTAAACATTTAGGTAAAAATTAAAAATACATTACGTTATTTCACGCGACATTGCCGTTTACTTTAGCTTTTTTACTCTGACGAAACGCACGCCGTACGCTCTGAACGTTAATGCAGACTGAACATCTTTGCATTTGGACGAAAGAAATAGGTAACGATAACACTTTTAACGATAAAAATACCGACAAAAACTATATTAACGTTCTTTATTTTTATCGATAAAATGTTCCAAAAGTAACGTTAAGTGCGTTATTATTATTTATGAATTAACGATATATGAATTAACGGTATTTCAAGCCCTGGTTGAAAAATACAGCCTACGCACTTCGCGTGACCCAAGGGCTGGATTTTTCCTCGGCCAGACGAAAAAGCCAGCAAAGGATTAAGCATTGCCATACAACGTGGCAATGCCGCCAGTCTTTTGGGCAGACTTCCAGTAGACAGCGATGCAGAGGAATTTTTTGACGCCAGATTGTAAGTTTTATTTAGATAGGAGTTTTTGTTTTAATTACAGCCTTATTTATAAAACTCACTCACAATATACTTGGTTTACATAATAATTAGCGGATTCTAAATTCAAGACAGCAGACGTCTCAACTATTAAATTCAGTTGTATATAGGACAAATCATTCTTAGAATGTTTGGTCAGAACTTTACCACCCAAATTTATCTTTCTTCCGGGTAGAATTTTGAATTAAGAACCAGCTAATCAGTGTTTTAACTAATCAGAAAGAAAAAATATTTATTTTGCACAGATTACAAACGCACATTAATTTACAAAAGCCTAGTATCCAAGCAAAAATAAAATAAAACTAAACTACAATTAGTTTAGTTTAGTGATCTCATTTATTACCACGCCAAACCAAAGACAACCATAGACAATATATTATTATGTCTAGGGTGTGGTGCACCACACACCAACCACACGCCATATACGATCACATGGCAAAGTCCATAGATTCACTTTAGACATAGCAATAGCCGAAAAAACTTGTGCTGATTTTAATCTCTTTATTATCATTCGATAGTTATTATTGGACTTAATTAACTCCAATTCAATTTAAATCAGATTGATCCCATCTCTCCTTGTCTAAGGTGATCCGCTCTTTTAAATTAATTTCTTATCTACCAGATATATTCCTACAAATTCTAACTAATTCAATCTCTGAAATAATCGGAATCTTCATCCAAGATATTGTATTAAGTCAGTTACAAAAGAAAATTTTAATTAAACGCTAAGATCTAATCTGACCAGCTGACTCTGACATGAACTGAAATAAGATCAGATATCGGTAATCACCCCTGTCATATTAGATATAGTTGTTGCTCTTCACGAGCTTGCTTCAATCATTGCAATTTAAACCTTAGAAGCAATATCCGTTGGGCATGCTACGATTTCGGCCCCTCTTTGAGGAGTGGCTGGAGAGGCGCCACGGCGTCCTCACCTTCCGCCAGACGCAGGATCTCATCAGACATGGCTGTTTCGGGAGGTTCCTGTATCGGATAAGGCGGGAGGAAATGTCCGGGTATCACCACTGTGCGGATCGCTCAGAGGACACGATGGAGTATACGGTGAAGTTCTGCCCCGCTTGGGCAGAGCACCACCGTGTCCTCGTGGAGGCGATTTGGGATTCCGGCCCTGGTCCAGGCCATGGTACGGAGCGAGAGGGAATGGGAAGCAGTCGCCTCCTTCTGCGAAGAAGTAATGCTTGCGAAGGAGGAGGCAGAACGTGTGAGGGAGAGTTTATTCCTATTTAAAAAATGCCCAACGCGCCTAAATAAGTTTTCATTTCAATCCGCTACGGGATGCGCTACGAGTGCTATGACGCTACTCGTCGTAGCACTCGTAGCGGGTCGGTGTCGCGCGAGTTCAATAGTTTTTTCCCACCTCAAAAATGCCCAACGCACCTAAAGAAGTTTTCACTTAAAAAAAAAAGGAGTAAGTATTTATCCGTATTTATAAGAGAGAAGATATTCTAATTTTGACAAGTTTTTGTTATTGATGTCGCTGAGATGAAATTTCGGCTTGAATTTAAACTTTTTGAGTACAAGAATTTGCCTTCTCATGATAAACTTGACTTGATGTTTACAGTCACACTAGCGCCCGCCCCAGCTTTGCCCGGGTACACATTATCCACCTAAACCTTCCTTATGAATCACTCTGTATATTAGTGAACACCGCATGAAAATCCGTGCAGTAGTTTTTGAGTTTAGAATATTATGTAGTGATGATGACGCAAACACGTGACATCCAATGAATATATATATAATGAATGAATTTATACATAGTTCTGAAATAAAATAAAACGTTTTCTTTTTTTTTATACGACAAGTTTGCAAAAGAGGTTTTATTCCAACAATTGACGCGAATGGGGGATGTCTCCGGGGCATTCGTGAAGGACACGACGAAGGTAGTTTTTTGAAAGATATTGTTCAAGGGAGCAATTTTATCAAACCCTGATGACCTAGTTGTTGTAACTTTTGCAAATAATTTTCGTATTGTGTAAGAAATATAAGTTGTTGTTTGTGAAGTTTAACTGTCACAGAGCCAAGTCTGGCCCGAGCTGGTTGCATTAACAAGACTATTACATTACTCTAGAATTAGTGATAGAGAAAAGTAAAACTTAACACAACAAAAATTACAAGCAATCGAAAATTATACGTGTTAAAATAATTTAAAATCTGTTTTAGCTTATGCTAATGAGGTCCTTTCATACGATGCCCCACAGGATATGGACGCCTCACTTTAAAATTTGGACCCGAATTCCTTGTATGGGGACCCCATTTTTTGTGATGTAATTAAAAATTTACAGTTTTCGGACTTTTCCCTATAAGCCCTTGCTTCTTGCCAAATTTCATGATTGTAGGACAGCGGAAAGTAACCTATAAATTTTGATTCCCTTGAGAATGTCGAAATATACGTTTTTTGCGGCATAAACGGCCGTATCTTTTTTTTTAAGTTTACTTAGAAGTTTGATTTTTTCACAGCTTCAAGGGACTGTAGACCTAATATATACAGGGTTTACACCCTGTATATATTAGGTCTACAGTCCCTTGAAAGAAAGGAAAGGTGTGGTCATATTTTAAGAACTGCATCTGCCCATCGATATGAACAACTTTCTTCAAGAAAACCTGAGGAATTTCACAATTTTTTTTTTACCTCCCATACAAATATTGATCAGCTGATGATGAATTTGTACGGAAATTCTAATTTTTTTTTTGGGAATTTTCAGTTTTTTCTTAGAAAAAGTTCTTCTTATCCATGGGCAGAACCGGTTCCTAAAATATGACCACACCTGTCCGTTACACCCTGTATAGTTTTAATTTCAACTCTATATCCCGAGATAAAGTGTCTTGACAAACGGACAACAGAGTGATCCTATAAGGGTTTCGTTTTTTCCTTTTGAGGTAACGGAACCCTAAAAAGAAAAACATTAAAATCCTACCTACGAAAACATCATGCATTTTTCAAGGCAAGCAAACCAGCGCCATGACTACGTAAGGAGACAAACCCTCGCAACGAGAACGCATCAGTTGCTTCTCCTATATCTAAACAGCTGTACAGGGCGCCATCTTCGTAAATTGGCGGCAGCGTGGAAAGATGGCCGCCATTTGTTAAATTCAACAGATCAGCACCTTGCTCGGAGCTCATACGTTTATACGGTCCATCTGCTTCAATATGGTAAGTGGCTATAAGTCTAAATCAAGTCAATGGATCTAGTTAGTGTCTTAGAAAATTCAGAATTGAATTTTGCTCATTTTGTTTGGGGTTAATTGACTGAAGAATTTGTAGAGGTTTTGAGTGTATAATATCATGAGTAGGCTTTTACATTAACAACAACAACAACTACAACAACGGCAACTACATTTTTAAAGTCCAATAATTTATAGAATATTTGATGAAACGGTTTGCTTATTTGATTAAATAAACTATTGCTTAGGGCATAAGCAACAGTTACACCAACAACACCTAGGTAAAATTATGCTATTGTGTAGAAAGTTTTTTTGCCTTATTTATTTCAAAATATTTACATATCGGAGCTCACAAATTCTCTAATTCCTTAAAAGCTCCTGACCAAACCACCTCGAATATAAAGATCGCATGTATAAATCACAGATATAATTCTACTTCCTCAATAAATTCAGTTCTGCGGTATATTTATGGTCTAGACGAAAACACGCCGAATACGCTTCGAACTAAACAGGCCACGGTATATACAAATTATGGTATTATATGGTAAACTCACACAAATCATGTGCGCGGTAAAGGAGCTAACTTAGGCAATAAATGGGGCACAATATGGCGCTCAGCAAATGGCCGAATGATGATAACGTATGAACAGATTAGTCCGGTGATATTAATACTATACTATGAATGACCATTCATAAAATTTGTAGTAAGGGCTCCAAACTTTATTTTTAATATAGTTAAAAGCTAAATAAAATATATTAAAAGGTCTCGTACACAGAATTCTAAAAATACTTCACATTACAGAAGAAAACCGACACTCATAATAACATTCAGAAAGCCTTATTTGTCTGCAACTGCTACCTGAAAACTTGATTAAGGCAGAGCCAAAATTAGCCACTCACTTTTTTAAATTCTGGGCTTAATATAAATTCTGATGAAAATATTTCAAACACAAAAAAAGGAAAATAAAAATGCTGATTCAGTGGTTTTATTACTTCTTTGACATTCAGACATACAAGGCCGCTTACGAGAATTCCGCGGTGTCATTTTCATATAGGTATAACGATTTATTATTGCTCTGTCTGCCAATGTAACGCGTTTGAATCGGAGACAAATCTAATATTGTAGTGTCTGTCTCGAGACAAACTCGTCTGGGGTAATAACAGCTTTCTTATGTGATGTCTCTGTGGTTACATATTTTTGTATTTTTGCGGATATCATGAATTTGTTTCTATCTTTAATCTAAATCCTAAAGTCATGCAATATTATAGGAGTTAAAATTGGTTGTTTTAGTGTGGGTGCTAATCTCTAATTTAGGGATACAAAGAAAGATCGCTAAAAGGTAAATGAATAGTTTCTTTGAGATAAGCCATGGAAGCGAAACCGCAAAAAAAAAAATAACCTAAAAATTATTAACAATCACACCATTTATACAAGAAAATGTATAACATAATCGAATACTCATTATCATCCATTACACTCACTAGAGAAATACTATCCAGCCGCCAAGTAAGTGGCAACTTAACTTAATAACTAAGTTAGATTAACTTAGGCGCGTGTTTCGCTAACCATAAAGCCTATGTCATAGTTAAGTTTTGTTGGGGAGTGCACCCACACGCTGCTTTAGTTCTGAGGAATGTTGGTGTGAAATTCTTGTAGCTAGTCTGCTCTGCGTTAGGTGCTTTAGTTTTTAAGACTGATAAAACTTTTGAAAGTAATCACGTAATAAATTTAGGTGAAGTATCTTTTTTGCTTTCTTCAGGTATCCGATATTAAAATAAAATTGAAATGTTGGAACAGTAACATCGAGCTTATCATTTTCAATTAGTGGTAAATATAATATGTACTTTAAAAAAAAAAAAAAACAGTTTTAAGAGCTTTGATTAAGGATGTGGCAGTGTGGATTAAATGGTCTTACGTCATATCAACAGGGGTTGTTCTTCCCTCCAAATATGATAGAAGTAGGATGTGTCACCCGAAATTCATTCCATCATTTTTCAATCAACGTTGGATTTTTAGAATAGGTACAATCACTGAAGTAAATACACTAGTCATGGTTTTAAATACTATTCAATACAAAATTGCAATTCTTTAATTTAAAACAGGGTATAGAGTAGGCCACCCTGTACTTACACAATAATTACAATCACCTATCTTAATATTTCTTCCCATTAAAAAATAAAATAAGATCAATGAAAAATGCCCTTTAGATATATGAAAAGTTGAAAGGGAACCGCTTATCTTGGTATGGTCATGTAAAGAGGAGGGATGAAACACATGTAACTAAAAGAGTTATGGATATAAATATGGATGGATGGAGAGGGAGAGGGAGGCCAAAGAAAGGATGGATGGATTGAGTGAGGAGTGATTTGAAAGAAAAGGGGGTTAGTGATAGCGTTACGGCTGACAGGACAGAATGGAAGAAAAAACGTGTTGCGCCGACCCCAAGTAACATGGGATAAGGGCAGGAAGATGATGATGAAATGAAAAATGCCCTTTATTCGACTACTTTTACATATTTTGCAATACCTAATTAGTTAAAACAACACTTCTAAAAGAAATCTTTGGCTCTTTTCCACAAAACATGACTTCCTTCGTTTCCTTTCTTTTATTAATTGTTGTCGTCGCTATTCGTAGCGGTCGCCTCTACGGCGTAGGCCTCCCGTAAATCGCTCCACACGTTTCTATCACGCGCTTTTTGCATCCAGTTCGGTCCACAACGTTGGGTAAATATTTCTCCATCTCTTTCTTTGTCTTCCCTGCTTCCTTTTATCGTCCAATGGGATCCATTCGGTTACCCTTGTTGTCCATTTTTTTTTCTAGTACATTCCAATCTACACAGACGCATTTCTTCCCATTACCCTATATTAATAGCGCCCACAAAATAATGAATTACGGACGACGGCTGTTCATCTTCGTTCCTTCTGTGCCCACACACTGTATCCAGAAGTGGCTGTGGCCAAGACTAATATCTACCAAAACAGAAACTCTTAAATACTGACTGAAATACATTGATCATACATCAATAAAAAAATATAACGCAATAATCACACAGAGTTTGACACTGTAGAAAGAGACCAGGCGAATGTGTGGCAAATATAGCTATCTCTTTTTTGCTGGTCGTAGTGGCAAAGGTGACACCGCAAGCCACGTGGCCCAGTCAGAATTCTATAAAAAGTAAACCTTTGGTCGCACAAGATAGGGAAAGCTCAGTCCATTCTGTACGTCTGTGATATTTATTTCTTGTCACCTTTTTATTTTTTTTTATTTTTTTTTTTTAATTAAAAACGTTGCCCCACACTAGGAATTACTCCTGTATCGTGGGTGCGTTCACAAACATATAATACTCACATACACAAGACACACAGACCCGGAACAACTATCCCCCAAACACCTACATACAAAAGACCTACATACAAATATTTGTATGTAGGTCATACAAATATTTGTTCCGTGCGGGAATCAAACCCGCGACACGCAGCGCAGCAGCCGAACGCTCAACCACTGCGCCAACCGTGTCGTCGTTTTATTACTATAGCCCCCGTAAAGGACAGTCAATTTACAAAAATAATAAATACATCGTCAAATCAATCACTATCTTTCACGACCAAAAAATAAAACACAATCTTCATATTTCTTTCCATTACCCTTTATTATTAGCCCCCACAAAAGAATGGGTCGCGTACGACGGCGGTTTGTCTTCGTTACCCTGTGCCCACACACTGAATCCAGGAGTGCTGGGACCAGGACTAATACCCGTCAACACGGGAAGTCGTAATGGTGATTAAATAAGGGTAGGATCCGGTAGACCGGTACAAATGAGCCCATTTATAGAATACGTTACGTGGGTAGTTTGGAGGTAGAAGGAATTTGGCAATTGTTTTTATATATGACTAGCTGCGCCCCGCGGTTTCACCCACGTAGACCAGGATAAAAAGTAGCCTATGTGTTAATTCAGAATTTAAGCTATCTACATACCAAAATTCATACAAATCAGTTCAGCCATTTGAGCGTGAAGAAGTAACAAACATACACACTCACAAACTTTCGCCTTTATAATATTAGTGTGACTAGCATATTGGCTGCAACTTCGTCCGCGTGGATTTCAAAAATGTATAGCCTATGACTGTCACAAATAACGTTGCTTTGTATTGGTAAAAAAAATATCAAAATCGGTTCGGCAGATCCAGAGATTAGCCCCTACAACTTCACAAACTTTACCTCTATAGAATATTAGTATAGATTAGTTTTTCTCGCGGCTTTGCTCAGTTTCAAAAATAGCCTGTGACACTCAGTAATTAAATAGTGTAACTTTCTACAACTGAAAGAATGTAGATGACTAAAAAAATATATTTAGCCCGTCAGTTAGATTACTAAAAACAATTGGACACGTTTCTTTTTCTTGTCCCGTAAACAAAAAATAAAGACAATACAGTGCGTTAAAATTTCGTGTGACACCTACGTAAAAAAATGTACTCGTACTACTTTTTACCTAAAAGTGACGTAACAAGACACTCCTGAACTTTGATGCTTTTTATCTTTATTTTTTTTTTATTCATTTGGTAAAGCAGAAAATACGTGTTCAAGTTTTTTGATAAATCTTACTTACGGACTAAATAGAGTTATTATTTATGTACTCAGGAATCATCCCTATTTAAGTAAACGAATTAGTACTTCTAGAATAGTCCCTGTATTGTAGAAACCCATAATTATGCCTATAAATATAGGACAAACAAACAATTTGACCTATTTACTTTGTGTAATAGGTAATTAGATGTTTTAGTCAAATTAATTAATACTAACAGTTTCATCGAATAATAATTCTATACAGTATTTGTGCTCATTAAAATATAACTGCTATTTAAAAAAAAAAATAAGAAATCAATTTTCAGTACCTAGATATACTTTCCTCTCTGTTACTAATTGAAAGTTATTGCAGTTTTTAAATGAACTGTAATACTTACTAAAGTATTATTCCAAGGAAATTCAATATTCCGGTATCACCGGGTGCCGCCCTACCTCCGTCGCGTGGTCGAGGAATATTTGACGGACAGGGCCGTCATCTACCCCGGTCACCAGAGAGAACGGAACCGGCGAGAGTTGTCGTGCGGTGTTCCACAGGGATCGGTTCTGGGACCGCCTCTGTGGGACATCGGGTACGACTGGATGCTGCGCGCCGACCTCCCTAGTGGCGTCAGCGTAGTTTGCTACGCTGACGACACGCTGGTCCTGGCGCAGGGGAGGTTTTACCAGGCGGCGGCCAACTTCATGTCACGCGGGGTTGCGACAGTCGTTGAGAGGATCCGGCAACTGGGACTCGAGGTGGTATTGCACAAGTACGAGGCCATGTGTTTTCATGGTCCTTGGAACGCGCCACCGTCGGGTTCCCGGATAACGGTAGGAGGGGTTCACATCGACGTCGAGAGGACGATGAGGTACCTGGGTCTCGTCTTCGACAGCCGGTGGAACTTCGTCGACCATTTCCGACGTTTTGCTCCCAGACTGCTGCTATGAAGCGGCTCCTGCCCAATCTGGGGAGTCCAAACGCCTCCTGTCGGAGGCTCTACGCGAGGATCGTGCAGTCCATGGCCCTTTACGGGGCACCGGTTATGGCGTGTTCTATGAGGCGGCGACCAGCTCGCCAGTTGAACGCGTCCCAAAGGGTCATGGCCATCCGGCTCATCCAAGGATACCGCACGGTCTCCTGTGAGGCGGCGAGACTCCTTGCCGGACTGTTGCCATAGGATCTGAAGGCGAAGGTCCTCGCGCTGCTCTGGGAGTGGCGCAAGGAGGTCAAACGCCGGGGCGAAACTCTGCTGCCACGACACCTCGCGGCTCGGCGGACGGAGCTCCGGCAGAATCTCATGGTGACATGGAGACAGCGATTGTCGCAACCCAGCGCTGGGCACGCCACCATCGCGTGCGCCTCTTTGAGGAGTGGCTGGAGAGGAGTCACGGCGTCCTCATCTTCCGCCTGACGCAGGTCCTCACCGAACACGGTTGTTTCGGGAGGTTCCTGCATCAGATCGGGCGAGAGGAAACGCCCGGGTGTTATCACTGCGCGGATCGCCAGAGGACACGGTGGAGCATACGGTGGCCGTGTCCTCGTGGATGCGATAGGTGGCGGCAACCTCTCGCACCCGGCCCTGGTTTCCGGCCATGGTACGGAGCGAGAGGGAATGGGTAGCAGTCTCCGCATTCTGCGAAGCAGTAATGCTCGCGAAGGCGGAGGCGGGACGCTTGAGGGAAGCTCAACGGAGTGGCCCTCACGGCCCCGGCCGGTACCACCGCAGGAGAGGTACTGGGCGTAGGACGTCGTGAGACGATCTCCGGCCACCGTAGACCCGGGCCTGCGGACGGCGAGCAGTGGGTAGCTCGCCGTCCGATCAGCACCAGGCCCGTTAGTCGACGGCGCGTAGTGTTCCACGCGCGCCTCAAAAAGATGATTGTCGGCCACCACCGACGGGTCCCATCGTGGCCGGTGCCTGCATGTCTAGGGGTAGCGGATATATTCTGAAAATGAGTTACCGCACCACTGGCCACTCAGGCAGGGAAGGAACAGGGGTGGGTTTTAGTCAGTAAGAGCCTGACACGCCCTCCCGCTCCACCCAGAGCGGGAGAAGCCATTGGATGATTTCCCACACCCCCCAAAAAAAAAAAGGAAATTCGAGATGCACGTGATTAATTTTATTTTTTCAGGAGTATTACAAATATATGTCGGTTGGTAGGTAGGTACTACAATAAACAGTTTTCAATAATCTGCTTATGTATTGTATCCGCTCTGAAACTTGTATTATTTTCTAGTTTGAGTTCAGTTTGTTTTCATAATGCATCACTTTATATCAGTCACGTTATATATTAAAGAACAATGGATTCAGGGGTCATTAATAATACACTCATATTAATATTCAAGCTGAATATCAACTTGGGACAGTGAAAAATAGATTACCTAGGGAGAATATTTTACCAAGGACTTGCATATAACTGACTAGTCTAAGTAGGTACTACAAAAGCTAAAAAAAAATTTTGTTATTTTTTGTTGAAATATCTTTCCCAAAGCTTAAACACAATGATTTAAGTGCAAAAAACTAAACAAGTTATTACTTTTAAAAGAAATACCTTTCACAAAGAATAAACATTATCAACACTTGAAAACTGTTTGCATATGACACAAGAGAAATAAGCTTAGAAAAATAATATTAAAGTTAGTGAAACTATAAAAATGTAAGCTTAAACTGTTTATGACAGTCAAGTTTTAAACAAGAAATTGTTTTTTAGGGTTCCATACCCAAAGGGTAACCAACGGGGCCCTATTACTAAGACTCCGCTGTCCGTCTGTCTGACAGCGGGCTGTATCTCACGATCCGTAATAGCTATCTACACGCTGTGTGGAAATTTCAACTGTCTACCTATCAAGGATCATGAGATACAGCCCCAAAATGAACCCAAAAAAAAACAACCAATACAGAAAAATACAGTGCAATACAGGACATTACAAAACCAAAGAAAAGCAGTTAACGTCACCGCTACTGTATGGTCACAGGATAAGATTGTATTTCCTTTGAATATTTGCCTTGTCAGCCATCAAATCAAATCGAATCAAATCAAATTTATTCGTAAATGTAGGTATCAATACAATAAGATGGTCAGTTCGCTACATTTTACTCAAGAGCATAGAAATCATACCATAATAAAGCTATTTATGTCGAAACCGCAGACACACATTTAAAATGGAATACTGCAATTCCTTACGAACGAGTACACAATTAACAATGTCAAAATAATTTACCAATTTACCAATGTCAAATAACATTGTAATAATCTAAATGTAACATTGTAAAATAAAATAAAAATCTAAATGTCAGTGGTGGCCTCCATAAACTCAGTTGTGGAGTAGTAGCATTTATGAATTAAAAATTGTTTCAGCTTCTTTTTAAACATATTATTATTAAGATTCCTTATCTGTCCTGGGAGTTTATTGTAAATAACTAGAGCCATTCCATAAATACTTTTACGTAGGAGGGCTGTATTACTGCGATCAACACAAATAATGTTCGGATCCCTTTTTCTTAACCGTGGATAAGTTGGGGCTCTTATTTTGAAAAGCTGTGGGTTTGTCTTAACAAACACTGCCACCTCAAAGATGTATAATGATGGCAATGTTTGAAGCTTCAAGGATTCAAAATATGGCTTACAACTGTCCCTTCAGTGTAGATTAAATATAGCGCGAACGCATTTTTTCTGTGCGATGAACACGTAATTCTTGTCTGTCGAATTACCCCAGAAAACGACTCCGTATCTTAGAACTGATTCTACGTAACTATGGTAGGCCATTTGCACTTACCAAACTTGGCATTAAAAATCAGTCCCTAAACCAAGATTTATCGTAGATTCTTAAAGTCAGTGACCAGGCGGTCATAAACGAAGAGTGTACTTACACACAAAATGAAATTTATGGACCCCGTGAAGATGTTAAGCTGTAACATTTTTTAGAAGCATTAACGTTACTTTTCTCTGATATAAAGTGTGGATTTACGACAAAATTACGACACTTTATGTACAATTTGGTGGGTGCTTTCAAATTGATGTTTCAGTACTAGAATGTAGAGCAAAAAGTTTCATGAACAACAAACTATGACCTATCGGTGATTTTGCCCTGTATCAGTTATCAAACAGAGTCCGGAAAACATTTTTTTTTTTTATTGTTGATAGGCACGCGTTTAGCACGTTAAGCCGTTGGTCCCGGCTGTCAAACGCGGCTCTTTGACAGTCGTTACAGGTCGTCAGAAGCCCGAAAGTCTGACATCCAGTCTTACCAAGGGGTATCGGTATTACCCAGTAACTAGGTTGTGGAGGTCAGATAGGCAGTTGCTCCATGTAAAATACTGGTATTCAGCTACATCCGGTTAGATTGGAAGCCGACCCCAAGATAGTTGGGAAAAGGCTAGGCAGATGATGAGGCACGCGTTTGTCCACTATCTCACCTGATGGTAAGCGATGATGTGGTCGAAGTTGGAGCACGCTTGCCTAAAAGTAACCTATTCACTCTTGACTTAAAGACTCCCAGGTTGTAGCTATTAGGAAACACAACTCTAATTTGCATCGGTACAGCATACACTAACAATACGTTCAGAAACTCCCAACTCAGAACTCTTGAACACAAAATATATCAACAATGCAGAACTACAAACTCGGTACATTGACAACGTTTGTATAAAAATCGTATCAACTTTGCAGCTTATCTTTAGCTAGCGACAAAGAGAGCGCTGCATCAAACACAAGTCTTGCCTTGGCTTGCCTCGTCTCGCCTCGCCTTGCCTTGTACCGTACCGCTATCCGCAGCTTTTTGATAAGCGCACCGCTACACCGTCTTCAAAGTGAAGATTTGCGTACCCAAGCATCTAGTAACAATGTAGCTAAAGGCTCAGCTTAACTTCAGACGTTCAACTAGGTCAAACAACAATTTATGCGATCGGCATGAACGTTTTGTCTTCTGTGGATGCAGACTGCTGTTTAGATCTATCTGAGTTATTGGACTGTGATAAAATAGTTAAAAAAAAAACTAAAAATCACGCTTTTTAGGGTTACGTATCCGAACCCTAAAAAGCTACGGGACCCTATTAGGCGGTTATCACACTGCCACGCATCACGCTGCATGTTGCGTGTCAACGCACCTACGCGCGTACTTTCGGGAGTGTTTTCTATACAAACGGAGATTCTTACAATCAGTTAGAGTACGTATTGACGCGCTACGCTGCGTGGTGCGTGGCAGTGTGTTAATCGCCTTACTATGCCTCCGCTGTCCGCCCGTCTGACAGCGGGCTATATCTCACGATCCGTAATTATTACGGATCGTGAGATACAGCCCAAAAAACTCTTCTACTGTAAAATGTACCTAATGGTAGATAGGACAAATAAGCACTAGGGCGACGAATAGCTAAACAGTTAAAATTTTCACAGAATGTGTATTTCTGTTGCCGCTTAACAAAACGTAACTAACTATAGAAATACACACTGTGTGAAAATTTCAACTCTCTACCTGTTACGGGTCATGAGAGTCCAAAGAGTCCAAAAAAATCCAAAAGTCGAGTTTGTTTATGGTACGGAACCCTTCGTGTGCGAGTCCGACTCGCACTTAGCCAGTTTTTTTTCTGAATAATTTGTTTTTTTTAATTTTATTTTGTTTGACATTGTTCTCACATCTACTGTACCAGACCAATTGAACTGTAAATTAACAAAACTGTTATCCTATTGACGTATCAATCTCTGCAATAAACATGATACTGTTATTATCATTACCAAGTACCTACTCATAATTGCAATATAATATAACCTACAAATTATCTGCAACACTCCTTTGATTAATCGCTACAGAGCTCAGTTTACATTACAGGCAGTTTATATCCGCGTTATACCGTGATATCCATATTTAGGGTTGTCATTCTTTAGCCGGATGTGTTCAGTCTTCGGCTTCATCCGGCCACAAATTTTGTATGTCCGGTTTGCTTGAATTTTATTCTTTGTGTGACTTACCTAATGTTTAAACAGCCAAATTCTCTAAATTTAAAAATTGTTAGATGTGTATTGGTTCTTGCCATTGGTATTTTAAAGCCACTGAAAAATTTTAAACCTTATTTTTTTCTGATAACGTTGGCAAAACCTAACGAATCATGTAAATGGTACAAGAACATAAAACGTACTGTAACTTCTAAGTACTTAGAACCTAGAATTAGGCCGGATTATCGGCACTTATCCATCAGGCCACTCGCGTCTCCTTAAGGAGACGCAACAATTTACGGGGCACCGGTGTGGGCGCGTTCCTTGAGGCGGCGACCTGCTCGCCGGTTGAACGCGTCCCAAAGGGTCATGGCAATCCGAATGATCCGAGGATACCGCACGGTCTCCTGTAAGGCGGCAAGCCTCCTTGCCGGACTGTCGCCATGGGATCTGGAGGCAATGTCCTCGCGCACCTTTATGAGTGGCGCGAGGAGGCGAAACGCCGGAGCGAAACTCCGCTGCCGCGACCCCTAGCGACTCGGCGGACAGAGCTCCGGCAGGATCTCATGTGGCATAGAGAGAGCGACTGTCGCAACCCAGCGTTGGGCACGCCACCATTGCGGCGGTAGTGCCCCTCTTTGAGGAGTGGCTGGAGAGGCGCCATGGCATCCTCACCTTCCGCCTGACGCAGGTCCTCACCGGACGCGGAAGTTTCGGGAGGTTCCTGTGTAGGATAAGGCGGAGAGAAACGCCCGAGTGTCCTCACTGTGAGGATCGCCCAAAGGACACGGTGGAGCATACGGTGGAGAACTGCCCCGCTTGGGCGGAGCCCCACCGTGTCCTCGTGGAGGTGATCGGCGGCAGCCACCTCTCGCGCTCGGCCCTGGTCCAGGCCATGGTACGGAGTGAGAGGGAATGGGAAGCAGTCTCCTCCTTCTGCGAAGCAGTAATGCTCGCGAAGGAGGAGGCGGAACGGGTGAGGGAGGCTCAACAACAGAGTCGCCCTCACGCCCTCAGCAGCAGCTGCCGCAGGAGACCCCAGGGGCTTACGGCGCCGCGAGACGATTTCCGGCCACCGTAGACCCGGGCCTGCGGACGGCGAGTAATGGGTAGCTCGCCGTCCGATCAGCACCAGACCCGAGAGTCGACGGCGCGTAGTGTTCCACGAGCGCCTGAAAGAGTTGTCAGCAATAACAACGGGGCCCGTCATGGCCGATGCCTGCCCAGGGGTTAAGGTTAAATTCGAAACAGAGTTACCTCGCCCCTGGGCACTCAGGGCAGGGATGGAACAGGGGTGGGTCAGTAAGAGTCTGACACGCCCTCCCGCTCCACCCTAGAGCGGGAGATGTCATTGGATGATTTCCCACCCCACAAAAAAAAAGGAGACGCAACAATAGGTTTTTAATTGTGTCTACTAAGGAATTGACGGGTTAAAAATTGAAAATTCCATTTACAATTACGAGTATTTTTTTACATTTTTCGGGACCCCGTGATACCAAACCTTTGGAAGAGGTGTACGAGGGGCCGAAGCTAACTTGCAGAGGCCTCTAAGACGCTTTTTGTATGATTTTTTTTGTATTATTAAAATGTTATTAATTTTATTATTATTATTTTTGCTTTAATTTGTCTGAATTTTAATTTAATAATAATGTAGTAAATTTGTTGACTCTCTGCACATATTAGTTCAAGCTGTAAGTGCAGAGAGTAATTGTTATAAAATTAATTAATTAATTATAATAGAATATTTTCTGTCTTGTGGGTTTGTTAACCCTATCCACTTTGCTAGGTTATAGCCCGCCCCATTTAGCTATAAATGAATTGAACTGAATGTATGAAATAATTGAAAATAAACAGTGATCATGGAGATATGTGTGCATTTAATTGGTTTCGTATGAATATAAACATTTGTGTTACGATTTCAGTATAAAACGTAGTACGCTTTGAACTGATATTCGTTTAACACGTGTTTTTACAATATTCTCTTTACTAATATTGTTTTTAGTATAAACGATTTCATTATACAAGTGATTGCTTCTTAGGAAAAATAATTAGAAACGATATTTTGTCATTCTCACTATTTGATTTCACATTCTATGTAGTCTATGTGAATACAAGTAGATTTACAATTATAAATAGTAGTAAGTGAATGCAATCCCGTAAGAAAATGTCAATCCCGGTATTTGCAGGACTGGATATTCTAAATCCCGTGGGATCAGTGAGACTTCGCAAGTTCAACATTTGAAGGGACACAATGAAACAAATCAAATTTTAGGAATGAAATTTTTAAAAATGTTTTGCAAAGACAATTTTATTACTTTAAGAAAGAATAGATGATACTTAAAAATTGCTGTCTAACAAGGTTAAGATATTTATTGTTATTTGCGTATAACAAGCATTTGCTTTGGAAAATGCTCGTTATACGCAAAAGTAGAAACCGATTCTACGCGAGCGCGCTGCATTGCACATACGTGAACGCATGAATTTTGTTTCGCGACAATCAAGCCAAACCCGCGCGGGATCCCGTTCAATTTCCAACGGGGATTAGTCTCGAAAATTGTTTGAGGTATCTCGGTATCCCGGTATTGCATTCTCTAATTATCACCAATGACTATCTTTATGTACAGGTAATTTTAGTTCCAAAAAGAAAATTAGAAGCGAGGTGCTTTTATTGATCCTGAAAAACAAGTGAATTAATTCATCAACAATTTGGTCTTAAAACAGTGAAGGCGATGAATCTATCGTGTGCAATCTACCACCCACCAAACTCGCAAATTGGATTCCGGCCCACTCCCTATCACAGTAGGTTAATTATGAATCAATAATCTATACAAAACCAGTAGATATCTATCTCAATGCCTCACTAGAAAGAACATTCTAATAATACCGTAACCTTTTGACTTACAGCTTATCTTGTAAAAACCCACAGCAGCTCAGCACCGCGTGTTAGATCACTAAATCTTCGTTAAGCGAGGGACGACAGATGGCGCAAACCCCGAGTAAACCGCACACTAATATTATATATGTGGACGACGCTTATATTGAATTAAAGTACGTGACGGTTTTTAGGCGGGATATTTTCGTTTGAAGTTCAGACCTTCAGAGACTGTTTTAATCACTCGCAAATTGGTGTCTAGTAGATATTGTGATGTAAAATTGGTGTAGTTTTGTGTCCCAAGTGTCAACGCAACTGGTCAATTATGTGGAATCATTGAAACAGGCGTGATCTCGGTAAAATAAGCTGAGAATTTTACTGTAGTACTGAGCACCGTGAAGCTTACTGAGAAGACTAACTCGATACATTTACAGCCACATACTGCAATAACATTAGAATGTATTACGTCCGCATTCCAATGGAAAACGAAATACAGTGACTGTATTCTTTATCAAAAAACTAATAACTTTTTAAACTTGACACTGGCTATATGCACAAACCGTGCGAAGCCAAAAGGAAATAAAGCGGCCAAGTGCGTGTCGGGCTTCGCATATTTAGGGTTCCGCACCTAATATACAATTTTGTAGATTATTATGGCTTTAGGTCAACAACATGCTTGTAGTGTGAAAATTTGAAGACTGTAGCTCCAATCGTTTGGCTGTAAAACCTGTGTGACAGACGACGGACAGACGGACACGTGAGTGACAGCAGTATTGGATTTTAATTAATTTATTTTGAAGTTTAGTGTAACATTTTATTTTGATTTGAATGTTTTATTTAATTTGAATGTTTTAATTTTTATTTGATTTTATTTTAAGGTGTAATTCTAACAACTTATTTGATATTGCTAAAATGGAGCCGTTTGGACGCATCCGGTACGAAACCCTAAAAAAATAAAAAGTATGTTTTTTTTTTTTTAGTAGTAAGTTTTAGTAAAACTTCAACTTTATAGTACAATAGTATATTCTTTCAAGGTTGGGGCAGTGAACTGGTTGAGTTTGACGAACTGAAATGGACATGATTAAGTTTGTATTTGAAATCGTCGTTAGGTGCTATGCTATAAAGATCAAATCAATTTGCAATACAGGGAGGCTGCTTAATCACTATCGCCGTCATGAACCCGAAGTGTAACTTACAACGTCATAACGAATCAAGGCTCTTAGCAAATCAGCAGAAGATGATCTTCTTGTTTTTTTTTTGGGTAGGTAATCATCCTATGACTTCTCCCCCTCTGGGTGGAGTGTGAGGGCGTGTCAGACTCTCACTGACTAAAGCCCACCCCTGTTCCTTCCCTGCCCTGAGAGCCCAGGGGCGCGGTAACTCTGTTTTGAATTTATCCACGACCGTCTTTTGTTGGCTGAAATGATGTAACTCTGTCTACCACACATGCTTGTGCTGGAGACCACGACCAAAAGTTACATTCTATCAATGAAAAATGTTCAAAATATATGAGTTCAAACACATGTTCAGGGTGTAACAGAAAGGTGTGGTCATATTTTAAGAATTGCATCTGCCCATCGATATGAACTTTCTTCAAGAAAACCTGAGGAAATCCTCAATTTTTTTTTAGCACCCATACAAATATTGATCAGCTGATGATAAATTTGTATGGAAAGTCTATTTTAGAGAATGTTGTTCATTTTACATTAGGGCAGAACCGGTTCTTAAAAAATGATCACACCTTTCCGTTGATGATGGCGATTACCAAAATTATTCAGGGTGTCTGTACAATTTTGGTAATCGCCATCATCATTTCAGCCGACAGACGCCCAACCGCTGGGCATAAGCCTCTCCCAAGTGTCGCCACAACCACCGTACCTGTGCGTCTCGCGTCCATCGGCTACCCGCGACCCTCACCAGGTCATCGCTTTACCTTGTGGGAGGCCTTCCGACGCTGCATCTTCCGTTAAGTGGTCGGAATTTTGGGTAAGTATTTCAGTCTCAGACTACATAATTTTTACCTTTTCGCTGAAAGAAAGTCACTTCTTCTAGGTCCTGAAGTCATACAATAGCCAGGTTGGTGGCTAGTATGAGAAGAGTACTCAAAATATTAATGATAAGAGTAGCTTTATAATTTATATTACATGAAACATTATGTTAATATACATTGATTTTATTATAATAACATTCTGCCTAATCCAGTGTGTCTAGACAGTCTTATATTAAAATAATATTATTGCTAGAATTTCAGCATAATGTGGATATACTGATGTAAATCTCATTTGTTTGATCTTCGACGAATAGAACGATGTTAGAAACTTCAAACTAGTATCAAAGCACTAATTGAAACCACGCTTGGCGTGATTGTGGTGGGCTCTAACCTTGTACGAATACTGCGAGGGAATAATATAAAATATATTTACGCTTATAGACAAGGCTTGTGCCTTTTCTGTACGAGAAATATCTTTGCCCTGCAGTGGGTCAGTTTCAGTATCAATCTGCCTAGCCTTTTAGCCTACCTTGGGGTCGGCTTCCAGTCTAACCGGATGCAGCTGAATATCAGTATTTTACATGGAGCGACTGCCTATCTGACCTCCACAACCCAGTAACGGGGTAATACGATACCCCTTGTTAAGACTGGTTGTCAGACTTTCGGGCTTCTGACGACCCGTAACTACTGTCAAAGATCCGTTTATCCATTAAGATCAGTTTCAGTATATGCTGGTATTATTCCGTTTATCCACAGTATTTACATAATTATTACCTATTTATATTTCTAAATATCAAATTTAAAAAAAAACATTTAAATCGAAACACGTGTCTACATAGAATGGTAAGGACGTGTTTTGAAATGAATCTATATATCTTTAAACTGGATACTTGTTAATATTCTGTTGTCGCTACTGGTGGGCAAATAACATTGTGTCTAATCTTTTGAAGAATAACAAACATGATAATGCTACGATCCGTCTGTTTCATCAAGTAAATGAAATATTTTTGGTGACATTGTTTTCGCAACAAAGTAAATAATTTATGAGTATAACAGTAAAGAGTTCCCCAAGTATCGTATATATTTATTCAAACTTCACTAGTCTCCGATGTGTCCATGTCCCAGTCTAATCTAATCTCTAACTCGGAAATCTTTTTCGGGAGAAACTTTCCGAGCTGAAAGCTCTTTGGACAATACAAGTCTTTCGCTTTTATCTTGGTCGACGTGAATTCAGTTTGCATCTTCTAAAGTAGCCTCTTTTTTTACTTAACTGATTTTTTTTTAAATGAAACGTACTGGTGGTTTTTAAAAAAGATTATGCGCTCTTTGGGGGTCATAAGTGACAGTAGTCTCATGGTCGTAAGGAACCTGTTTAGTAAAAATCGTTTATTAGTCAATCTCAAAACCATAATACGATATTGTCATTATATGTGTCAGTGTGGGCTTATTCCGAAATTCTCTCTTTAAAAGCATAACAAATCTAACAATAGTTGGATGTCTACAAAAGATTTTAATTTAGAGATCTATCCATGCATTGTTAATTTGATCTTAAAGGGAACTGAAAGACCTGAATCAAGTTCGTTTCAGCTTCATGAAGGCTTTGCATCTAAAAATAAATAAATATGGGTAAATAATCTGCATTTGATCTCTCTTTTGTGTTGTGGAGATCAAAATCTAACTCGCAAGAGGGTGAAAAGGGGTAGAAGGTTGAGTGTACAACAAGGTCAGGCCCAGATGTCGTAAGCGCAATTTAGTCGGTTCGTCTGCCCACACAATGAGTGGAAAATAAACGGAACTCCCTCGAATCTTTAACCAGGATCTCATCCTCTTCATATGAGTAATAATGAAAGTATGTTCTCCCCTGCACACATTTTGTCTACAATTAAATTGCGAACAACAAAGCAACGTGCAGTCTCGTATGAAATAATTAAGGGGTTCTGTATAGACATAGGATTTTTATGGCGACGGTTTAATTTATTTCACGTCCCACTGACACCATTCTTTTTATATTGTTCAACGCAACAAAAGACCTCTATATCATATCTTTACAATGAACAAATGTAACTTTTTCACTTTAGACGAAAATATATTACGGACAATTTTTCATGGACCTTAAAAAGGATAATAATTGTGTTATATTGTCGCCAACTTCGGCTAGATTAATTGCTGTATTTTGTAACAAACCAGTGTTCCGAGGCCAATGTTTATATTATTATTCATCTTTTGCAAAAGGAAGGGTATCTGAAAGGCCTGTTAAATCGCCTGAAAGTTCTTTTCCTAAATAAAAGAAGCTTTTCCACTCGACTTAACTTTGATTATGGCCTGTCATAATACAAAAATCAATTTCGTTATTGCCTTCGTAATCCATTTTGTTTGCGAATTTGAATGTGTAAGAGAATTGTTGGAAATCTTTTGGAAGTATAATCGGCAGTGAGTGGCCGCTTGAAGCTTTGTACCTACTTACCTTAGCTTTTCACTTAGTTGTAATGCATATTTACATTTATAGAGATATTTACTTAAGATACTAACGCAAGTGAAAATTATGACAATTACGCGGTTACACCACAGAATCTAGCAGAACTTAGTAAATTCACACGTACGGCAACACTTGACGTGGAAAGTGTTACAACTTATACAAAAACTATTAAACAACGGAATCTATTTAAAGTCGCGAACAATATCAGTACGTACAAGTATATTCGTCGTCGTTTCCTCGTGTTTCACTTTTAGAAAGTTAGTCCTGTCTCACGAGGTTTAACGAGCTAACTTTCTGAATAATTCCACTTGCCTCCCCAAGAGTTCAGCTGAAAGGAATGGTGGGACTTGTATAACTATTTGTTGAGACTAACATATTAGCTGAGGTCGCGCAAATTAGTTTTATGTTAATAGCTTCTATTTGAAAACAAACATTAAAACTGTCATTATCAGAAACTAGCTTTTTCCGCGGCCTTTTTTTTTTGGCGCGGGATTTTTTGCGCGCGGGCGGTCGTATTTATTTCCTACCTATCTCACATAAGCATATAGCTTCTTTTTTTTTTTGTGGGGTGGGAAATCATCCAATGATATCTTTCGCTCTGGGTGGAGCTAGGGCGTGTCAGACTCTTACTGACTAAAACCCACCCCTGTTCCTTCCCTGTCTGAGTGCCCAGGGGAGCGGTAACTCTGTTAAGAATTTATCCGCTACCCCTAGGCATGCAGGCACCGGCCATGATCGGCCCTGTCAGTGGTGGCTGACAATCATTTCTTTGAGGCGCGCGTGGTCTACGCGCCGTTGACTCACGGGCCTGTTGCTGATTGGACGGCGATCGTCTCGCGACGTCCTACGCCCAATGCGTCTCCTGCGACGGTAGCGGCCGGGGGCGTGAGGGCCACTACGTTGAGTCTCCCTAACCTATTCCGCCTCCGCCTCCGCGAGCATTACTGCTTCGCAGAAGGAGGAGACTGCTTCCATTCCCTCGCACTCCGTACCAAAATATAAAGCTTAATCAGCCACTGCTGGGACTCGGGCCTCCTCTCTGTGAGAGGGAATGAGTCGTAATCCACCACGCGGGCCCAGTGCGAGTTAGAGGATGACACATGTCTTTGAATTTTTGGTTCTAGGTCATGCCGGTTTCCTTACGATGGTTTCCTTCATTGTTTTGAGAGAACAGAACAGTAGTGATGACATAAATTACAAAAAGTAAAGCGCCTGTTGGGTTTGAATCCACGACATACAACTACTAAGTTCAGTCCGTTTAGAACAGTGCATTTTTCAGGTATGACACTCGGCGAAAATGTAGCTTTATGGTAGTGAGATTTTTTAGAAGTGAAAACTTCTTTAAGCGCGTTGGGCATTTTTGAGATGGGAAAAATCAATTGAACTCGAGACACTGTAACCGTTACCGACAGCAGTCGTAGTAATAATACCACCGTGGCCCTAGTTTCGCGTCCTAGCACTCATCCGCTATGAGTGCTACGAAGCGTTCACTTTTCTTTTCGAAGTTTTCACTTCTGACGACACTTACGGAGTGCCATTGTTTTTTAGGGTTCCGTACCCGAAGGGTTCAAACAGAGCCCTATTGTTGTCACTCACGTGTCCGTCAGTCTGTCTGTCCATCCGTCGTCAGTCACAAAATTTTGTTACGAAGAATTTTTTAACTTCCCATTGATATATATGAACTTGAAATTTGGTGATAGTGTTTATTATTACGTAAACTTTACTAACAAATACCAATAATTGGTACGGAACCCTAAATGTGCGAAATCCGACACGCACTTGGCCAGTTTTTTTTTTACTGGGACAGCATTTACAGAAAATATAATTCTAAAACAAACTATCGAACAAATCTTTTAATAACATTTGTATGTACAACGACGTTACGTCAAGTTAGTATTATTCGGCGGTTCAGCTGGCGCAGGGGTTAAGAGATTGGCTGCTGTGCTGTAATAGTAATAAATAATAATAAATGTTTATTTACTCAATACAAAGCATTGATGTACACTTTAAAAATACAGTTTTATAAAATAAGTACTATTTCTACAAACGTGTGGGTGAACACTGCTCTCTGATCTAGGTTATGAAAACATGTGTTTAGGAGCAGTCTTGTCCTTTAGGTTACATAGTGCTTCTGCTGTTACTGTTACAATTTCAGAGTATTGAGTTTGACAAAAGTTTAAACGTCAATATTAAAATAATTTTAAGGTAAAAAGTGTGAGTGTGTGTGCGTTAGTGATGGTGTGTGGGTATGTGGGTGTGTGTGTGTGGGTGTGGGTGTGGGTGTGGGTGTAAGTGTGGGTGTAGGTGTGGGTGTGTGTGATTGTGCGTATATGTGTGAGTTTGTGTGTGTGTGTGTCTGTGTTTGCTTGTCCATGTTCACCATTTAAGTTAGCATTTTTTCTGTTTCGTCATATGACTTATTTTAGAGGTACGATTGCACAATCTTTTCACATTTATAATACGGTAGTCCGTAGATTGGACACTCCACGTTAAAATATAAAAAATCTCTTGACAAAAGTTGAGCGTACTCGCGGCTGTGCTGTGTGTCGCGGGTTCGATTTTCGCACGGCACAAATATTTTTATGGCTTACAGATAGTTTTTGCGGGTCTAGGTGTCTTGTGTGCACCCATAGTGTGGGATTTTTTTTTGTTTATATAAAAAGAAAACTATTTCCATAATACTTTCCTTGTTTATAACCAGCAATGAAAATTGAAAATCAAAGTATAGATAGATAGAGAACATTCTACATTTCATCAAATTTACAGTACTTACTAAGCACGTACACTTTTTCACGGACCAATAACAAGGAAAACCGAAGCTTCCTGAATTAAATATAAATCATTCACAGAAATGGGGAACGAAATTGTTTATTATTTAAACAATGAAATATGAAGACAGAAGAAGATGTATTCAGCTCTAGAAATACCCAATTTTAAAATACGGCAAAGAACTTTTGACACAGAGCCGTCCTAAACTGGGTGGATTCAGAAACTTCGGGTGTATGTTGGCGATGTAGACGAAGTATCTTTGTTTTCAACCCGTCTGTTTCGCTCGTGTTATTGAAAACAAAAACAGTGAGAGTTTATTTCTCTAACATTTAGGTTATTAGATTAGGGGTTAATAATAATAATAAACCATTTATTTCAGGCAACACAGGCCCATAAAAAAATACTTTAACCTAAACATACATATTTTAATATAAACAAAACTTGTGTTAATAAGGCTAATAAGACTATGTTAGTAGTTAGTGTTAATAAGACTATGTTAGTAGCACTTCACTTTGCACTAGTCTGACTTTAAGCAGTTCTGTGGTACTCGTCCATGGAACCGACAGAACACCACGTCCTGCGGCCAAAAGTCTTCTTCCATGACGAGGGAGAGACAACAAATCGGTACACACACCACGAACGCCTAAAGCTACGGACACGAAGTGAGCGGGCGCGGGGCGGCGGCAGCAGCGGCGCGGCGAGTATAGATTTATATGGATCTGGCCTCGAAGGCAGTGGCGCGAGGAGTGGCGTACGAGCGATGCGCATCAGTCTTGCGTCTGCATTGACGTAGTTTTGTGCATTTTATTTTTTGCACAATAAATGTAACGTAATGAAGAAATTTTTGTCAAAAATATGTTGTCGTCGGTGCTTAGACATTTTGTTCGCGAACAAACACACTAATTTCTTATAACAAAACACTACGCTGCTCTAGCGCCGCGTGAACTACCCGCTGGCTTCGAGACCAGGTCTGCGTTGCCGCACCGCTCCCCGCGCCTCCACCGCCGCCGCCCCGCCGCCCGCTGACTGCGTGTCCGCGGCCTTAAAGTTGGCGTTGCGGCGCAAATCCAGGAACTGCACCCTTGGCGTGTACCTCGTCTTTTGGCGCACGTACTCCACGATGTCCTCCGCCTGAGTGGTATATTGCAAGCGGGAGATGTACTTTGCCGCAGCGGTTCTTGGTAGGTCGCGATCGGTGCTTCCTCCGTTACGAAACCCTCATCATTGTCAGCCCTGTTGGACACCTATTCAGGCATAGGCTTCATAATTGATAATTGGAGCGTAATTCATATGAATGGAAAAATTGCTAGATTTGTTTACGGTCAGCAAAAAATTTTCGACACTTGTTTGCAGTTTTAAAACTTTGTTAGTTATGCGTCGACGTTAAAATTGTATTTCATAAGTTTGCATAAAAACAGACTGTTTTGCATTTAACGTTTTATATTGGTACAATTTATGAGACCAAACGACTGGTCAGTGTTTTGGTAAAATTTTTGCTATGAAACTTAGAATTTCTGTCAGATGGCCAGCCAGGGTAGGTACATTTTTTCTCGACACATTATAATTTTCATGTTTTTCCAGAAACATTGTGTTCCATTTACATATACTTACCTGATATTTTAAGATTTTATAAGAATTAAAATAATTAAAAATAGATTGTAGTGAGTCAACAAAAATCGTTTAAATTACATTCTGTATCACCTTTTCTAACTAGTATTTTATGTAAGAAGCAAATCTTATCTACAAAACAACACATCGATTAATTTTTTTTCTTTGCAAAAAAATAAAAAACAGAACACAACATATAGAATATTCAAATATGTTACACAGAACGCAAACCGGATTCTTAGTCAAGGGTCGGTAACGTCTATCGCACGCCCGGGGCAAGAATTTGACTTTGAAAGCGGTTTTATTACGCACAGACAGAAAAAAGCGATATTAATGATTAAAGTAATACTTGTCAATGTAGTTGACCGTGTCTGCGTTACTTTTTTTTTATATTGCAGCATATGCTGAGATAGGAGTCTTTTTGGCCACACACAGGTCTTTTTTAAATTGCTATTAAGTTTTTATTAATTTTTAGGGTTCCATATCCGAAGGGTCTAAACGGAGCCCTATTGTTGTCACTTACGTGTCCGTCTGTCTGTCTGTCTGTCTGTCCGTCCGTCGTTTGTCACAAAATTTTGTTGCGAAGAATTTTTTAACTTCCCATCGACAAATACCAATATTTGGTACGGAACCCTTAATATGCGAAATCCGATACGCACTGGCCAGTGTTTTACTATTAATTGTCATACCATGTCAACTTTACATTACTTTGTGTTTTTGTGTGCGAGTCACAAATAAACTTTTTTCCTATCTTTCTACCTAGAGCAAGCAGTACCCGTGGTGAGTCGCCCCTTCCTATCCGTTTCCTTACAGCGCTGCAGATTAGTATTCCTGTCCATCCCGTGTTCCGGAAAGTAAACGTTTTTGCCAAACCAATGTTATACAAACGTAAAAAATCGTGTTTTATATGTAAGTAGGGTTTCCTAAGTTGTTTTTGTAGTGATCTGAATAATTTTGAGCGAGCACTTTGTGTAAGCTGATTTTTTTCACATCTGATGAAGTTTATTTTTGCACTCGGAAATAGTTCAATTGTAATGTATTTTTTTCCAGCTTTTCATTTTGCTCGTGGCCCATCCGATCCCACAGGAAACATGCATTTTTCTTTCAGGTTAAAAATAGAAGCCAGCGATAATTTAGCTTTCTACCATGAAAGAGTTTTCATAAATGTATCAGAACTAAGGTTAATAATTACAGCTACAAAAAAATCCTCTGTATGAAATTATTATAGATATTTATAATTTAGATTAATGTCCCTACTTATAAAAACATGAATATTTTCAAAAAAAATATTTCATGCCACCAATTGCTTCAGCATAAAAAGTGACTTGTTTGGAACTTTTTAGTTATTTTTTTATTTACAGTCAAGTTTTTTGAAAATATTTTTTTTTTTTTACATTTAAGAGAGTTATATTTTTGGAATCGCCTACTCGAGCCCTTTATTTTGATACCCCACTTAATATAGTTCGTCGACTTAATTTTTTTTCTTTTTCACAATACGGCGGTTGTATTTTTTATTGTATTTTGATTACTGTCATATATTTAGTAGCACTCGCAAGATTAAGACGAATCAGTTGACGTTAGAATATTTCTAAACGGCCCACGCGTTTGGTCTTTAAAGCGCCACAAAGGAACAAACATACATACTCCTCCCTTACGTCGCGCAGTTTGGTAAAATCAGGTACAAATAATATTTTAGGAGCTCGACATAGAAATAAACCAGTACTAAAACTCTACCTTTACAAATGACGTTATCAAGCAGTCCCAGCTCTTACTTTTACAGGACAGATACCAAACCGACTACCATAAAACCACATTGTGACTACACAGAAATAAGCCAAGAAAAAGCAGCCAGCAGTCAGAAATACTTTCATTTCTAGAAATAACGAGACGATGCATTAAGTCGTTAGAGTTGTTCAATGTCGTCCTCGGTCGCGTGCGACAACTCTGGGGCACAACGGGCGACACCTCTATTGTTACCCCACCAAGAAAGGAAGGCACTTTGTCATACCACCCTTTGTTACTGAACTAATGCTTCTTAATGCGGCCGGTGTACCTAAGAGCACGGAAATGGGTGGCATCGTTTATGATTTTGTGTTCTTTTTTTAAAGCGTGTTTTTTAAACGAGGTTGTAGGTTGCAAACGTGGGGCAATTGAATTCATAAGTAGGTAATATTTTGAGGAATATAGATAACATTTTTGTGTTTCGTTTTGAGATGCTTCGTGGTGGAAAGATAGTTGCTAGTAATCGTATTTTCCGTTAGTGAAATATGGCTTTTTGACGTAATTTCCATATAAAAGCTAGCTGACTTTTGAAAAGAAACCAGCCCCTAATCTCATACTTATTTTTTTTGTGAATAAAAACCATGATGGTTTATTATGAGTGTACCTCATCATTGTTCAAATGAATAACCCTCTTATGAATAAGTAAGCAATAAATCACACTTCATAAACTTTACAATACACAAAGGAAAAACTTTTTCGTCAGTAAAATCCAACTCATTGTAAAGAATTTGCCAAGTCCAATATCCTACGTAAAATCACGAAATTGATGTACGACAAAATTATTACTTGATCTATGACAGAGGTTACGGAAAATCCATTATTAAAGCTACGAGTCACGGTTTTATTGAAAAAGAGAGGAATTAAATGGAAATTTTATGTATTTTCTTCATGTCTGGGGTTTTGTTACGACAGGTGTAGCACAATTAGTGTGGAATACATTACATTGTAGGCACAGCGATATAAAGTCGACCATCCAGTGTTACGTAGGATATGCACGAAGAGGTTCCCGATGTTAGCGGCACGTTGCATTTGATTGCCAACAATGCATTCGTGCGCGGTCTCGTCGAGGTACGCAGTGACTGTGGACGATCCCGTCTACATATTCATACAAAGCGAAGCAAATTACACGTGCGTAGCTTAGCAGTGGGCCGCTGTGGAGCGATGCCTTAATGAAGGCGCCAGTGAATCTCTCGTTAGCGGTTACATTCAGGCAGTGTCTACAGACGGCGACCGTAGTTGCTTGCTTACTGACTGTGCTACGGATGCCGGTTGCCATAACTCGGTCGCTCACCCGTCTCATTGCGGCCGGGGCACTATCTTCTACAAAATTATATTCATGTTTTTCTTGCAAAGTAGCCTTGTGTGCTACGTGAAATTTGAGAAGGCTTTTTCTAGGTAAAAAGGCTTTGTTTCATAAACATGTGGCTAGAAAGAACTTTTGGTGAACAGGTAAAATTAAAGTAAACTTTTTGTTGTATGTTTGCTCTTCATGGAAATACAATTTAGTTCAATTTCATCTGTAATAATTCAAATGCCTGCCTGTTTTAGCATACCCAGTATCTGTTTACTGGGTATGCTAAAACACAATATATACACACTCTCGACAACACAGGTTGTGGAGAGCGCTGGTTTTTGATTAACTGTAATCTGTAAAGACTGACAGAGATCTCCAAATGACAGCCATTACCGGTTTAGCGTGCTTTCCGAGCCACAGGGTAAAAATCTACCCATCGACAGATCGACCTAGGCAAAAGTTGCTTAACCTTGGAGCTCGACCCGTACGGTTGATACTATTTTAACCAGAAGCTTCTGAATTCAATTAAATCCAACATGGTTGAAAAAGGCTAGGTAGATTGATTGACTTTTTGTCTTAAACATGATGTAATAACCACAAAGAAAAAAAAAACATATCAAAGCAGCATCCAAAACAAAAACTGCCCTTACACAAAAACATAATAAACTCAGCCATTCACGCAAAGCGAGAACCAAGAACTGTTCAGTGTTCTTAGTGAAGTTAATTGTGTTTCAAGTAACTAAATCCGAGTTAATGAGACAACTTGCAGTGAGTAAACTGGCCCAAACAGTAGCAAATACTTTGGGAGTATTAAGCGCCGTAATGTTGGCGTATTGGACGTAGAATCGTGGCTTAAGATAGATAGATAGAATATACTAAATGATGTCTTAAGGTTAGGACTAAGGTTGTTAACTTCGCCTCCGCCTCCGAAGAAGCAGTAAGCATGGAGGTATCCCCGAATAATCGCCAAACTGAAGATGTGGCAGTGAGTAGAACACATTTCTCGCAGAACAGATGGTCGAAGGGGCTGAAAAGTTCTGGAGTAGCGACTGCGTACCGAAAGACACAGCATTGGAAGGCCTCCTACAATGTGGACCGATGACTTGATAAGGGTCGCGGATAGCCCATGGATGTGAGATGCACTGGGCCAGTCATTGTGGCGAAACTTGGTCGAAGCCTATGTCCAGTAGTGGACGTCTTTCGGCTGAAGTGATGATGATGATGATGATAGAGGTGTGCGGAACCGGGTGTAAAACGCCACATCCTCGTATGAAGGATCCTCTGACCAGACGGGTTATAAATGGTGGGCAACTGCTCAATTGTGTTGGGTTGTTGTACCAATCTGTTCAAATCACGTAGATAAAGTTTGACATCGTAATTAAGTATTTGTGTGAGGTCGGGTCTATTTTGTAATTGGTATGTAGCGATATAAATGCCGTTACATCGGAACTTCTGCAAGAAATCGTACCTCCGCACTAGTCCGCATCTCAGTCGCAATTTTTAGCGGAGTTGCACTGCAGGTCTATATAAAGGTAATCGGCTCCAAACGCGCAAAAAAAAGGAAGAAATTTAATATTTATATAATACTAGCTTCTGCCAGCAGCTTCGCACGCGTGGAATTAGTAGGTACCTACTTCCTCCATTATATATTATAGCCTATAATTATGTTATTCTGATGCTTGCAGATGAACTTTATACAAATCCGTTACATAGTTATTGTGTGAAAGAGTTACAAACATCCATACATTCATATATCCTCACAAAATTTCACATTATGAGAATATTAAATATAATTTAAAGTTTCAAGATTTTGCGGGTTGTCAGCGGGCTCCATCACTTAGTGAGACCGCTCCAACGTTCACACATACTCCCATAAAAGCACGCCGCCTCATTAGGCTTGACTGGTCAAGCGACGACTCAGACCCAAGTTCGCCCCATTTTTTTTACTTTGAAAAAATATGTTTAGTCTCTCGTGGCTATTAACGGCCGCACTTGCATGAATCATCAAGGTTAAAAACGCTAACCACGGTCGGACCAACTAAACATACCGGGACTCCTCCGTGCCTTGTAACAGTACGCTAAGCCATTGGTCCCGGCTGTCACTTGAAAATCATTGACAGTCATTACGGGTAGTCAGATGCCATACAATGTTTGTCAAGGTGTATCGTGTTACACAGTTACTGGATTGTGGATGTGGTCAGATAGCCAGTCGCTCCACTAAAATACTGGTATTCAGCTAAATCCAGTTAAACTGGGAACCGATCCCAACGTAGTAGGGAAAAGGCTGGGCAGGTAGATGGAAGCAGTTTTTTTTTCACCTCCATCTCCGTTTCTGTTAACCTGTACTTCCTTGGTAGACAAGTTGCTCAACAAACATTTAAACTCACATACACAAGCCAACCAGACTCGGAACAACTATATGTAGGCTATACAAATATTGGTTACGTGCGGGAATCGAACCCGAGACACGCGTAGCAGCTGAACGCTCAACCAAAGTGATAACTGTGTCGTCAAATTCCGAGCCTGCTCCGCTAAGATCGCCTCCACTATATCCCTACATAAGCTATGTTTCCTTGTAGGGGATTCGTTTGAATTACACCATGTACAGTCATCAAGTTGAGTAATGTTTGTGGGCCAGTCTTATGGAGGTCCGACTTTATAGCTATACTTCCATTCTATTAACCTACGTGTACTTTTACGAGGTGTCAGTTTTGGTTACGGGTTTTAGGTGTAACTTAGTTTTTGTTTTTTTGTAAGTGATTTTATTTTTAGAGATAAAAGAGAGAAAAAGATATTCATTTTAAAATTAACCAAAATTTTAAAATGAATATCATCCGGTGTATTCGCTGACTCAGTTGACATCAATTTAAGGCGGAGGATCCCAAAAACGGACAAAAAGATGTTTTTTTAAAGCAGTGTATCTCTTAAACCGTAAATAATTTTGAGAAATAAAAAAATGCGATATTTTCAAGTCCTATTTAACTCAAAACATAATTTAACATACTTTAATGCATCAAAAAAATCTTCAAACATACCTCTTAATTATCTTTAAAAGAAGTTTATCCCTTCATTAACAATTATAATCATAATACAAAATATACCATATAATTTCAAATGCTAAACTGCATCCAGTGATGGATTGTTTTTTTTAATTGATTAGTAAATCATAAGTAAATCGATAAAATACTTCATATTTTGCAATAAATTGCAGTCCGAGAGTGACCGCGGTTTAGGTGATGTCTGGGCTTTAATAGCCACTATGCAGTGCATTGCTGCTGTGCTCGGTGGACATCGATTGTAATAGGCACTACGTATTATATTTTTATTTTCCAATACGTCAAAGCAGCAATGTACTGCATAGTGCCTATCAAATTGATTTCAACTGAGTTAGCGAATACACCTGCTGTTTAAATAAGATCCTATATTTGTATAAGAAACCAGGAAGCAGAGAAAGGATACACATCGTCAAACACAGACACAAGTACACGTGGCGGAAAGTAAAATGTAACGAATTTATTATAAAGGAGCCTTGAAGTGCCTTTGAACACCGATTCTAGAATTGTACCTAATGGATTTATTTCCGAGCATCAATTTAATGATGTTAGCTACCTACAAACGTCAAGAAATACCTTTTGTGGGAAATATACCTATTTAGACATTCTATTTATCTACTTGATCACATTTATAAAATAGGTACCTACTTATTTATTTTATGGCCAGCCACTGGGCCTGCGTGAATGTTGACAATTATTTCACGAGAACATACTAACGGGATGAGGATTAGGATCCAGACCATGATCTAACCATCTTCAACCAAACCCGGTCAGCCGTTTAGGCCTGATTAATTTACAAACAGACTTTCACTTTATTAAAAATATTAGGTACACGTGTATCTCATAAAATTAAACATTGGTAAACTTTGTCGTCTAGAGAAAACAAATATGTTCTTTGATCATATTTTTTTTTAAATATTCCTAATTATTATAAAAATAAGGTGTACACATAATTATCCGGGTAGTTACTGTAATATCCTGCTGAAACTGCCTCACGCGTACGCTTTGGAATCTGACTAAAAAGTCGGATTCTAAAGGCCTCGCAGACGTCTGCGAGGCGACAATGTGACAGCGATACAACGACCGATATTTCATACGTTATAAAAATGCTATAAAATACTCATTGTATCGTTATCGCACTATCGTATCGCGCCTGTCTATGGAAACCTTAACCTTTCTCGGCCCACAATGATGCTTCTTTTATTTCAGCAAAATAAGAATATAAGACTGATCTTAGTCTCATAGCTCAGCGCGTAGTTTGTCAGCGCTGAGGCTCAGCGTGGCTCGTTTTAGTATCGTACTGACCGCCTTACTGTACAGACGACGACCAAAATGCGGAGTGTTAATTATTGCTGCTTTGTACTATCTATCCCAAATAAATAAAAACCGGTGACGATGAAGACTCCATGTGTATACATTAATTGAGCAGAGAGCCGTTGCAGGAGACTTTGTCTTGTTATATGGCACTTTGAGGGCTGACGAAAGTAAATTCTTTAATTTTATAGAGTCTTTATTTTTATAGAGTGGATCGGATGCATCCCACAATTTCTTCCTCAGGCGTACCTCATCGATAACTCGACCTATATCCACTTCGCGATTCGTCATGACTGTACGCACTGACGACGTGCGCTCCGCTCGACACTAGAACGCTCACTGAAAGCAGAGGCGCTCGTGCGATCGTCAGCGCCGACAGCTACGCGGTGCCGACGCGCGACGCGTACGGCTGCGTAGCTATCAGCGCTGACCACCGTGCGCGCTGATAGCTACGCGTCATTCAAAAACGCTTCCTAGAAGGTCATATCTCGGCCATCAGCGCTGACAGTGCGCGTGCCATCGGCGTAAGACTAAGGCTGGTTTTAGTATACACATGGAGTCTTCGTCGTCGCCAGTTTTTTTTTTTTTGGGATAGATAGTACAAAGCAGCAATAATTAATACACTCCGCATTTTGGTCGTCGTCTGTACAGTAAGGCGGTCAGTACGATACTAAAACGAGCCACGCTGAGCCTCAGCGCTGACAAACTACGCCCTGAGCTATGAGCGCTGACGGTGAGCGTGAGACTAAAATCAGTCTAAATGATGAGATATATGTAATCATCGGCTTCACACGGGAACTAAATGATTCAAAAAACACGTAACGTCCTAGAGAAAATAGTGATCATCGAAAGTGTTCTCTCCCTCAGGAACAGTACGTTTTTTACGGATGAAAGGTATCCTATGTCCTGTTTGTACCCATTTTTTTATTAGGTGGGGAATCATCTAAAAACTTCTCCGCCACACTATTCCCAAACCACTGTAACTTCTGTAAGCCAGAATCAACAGTGGCGACCACCAGAAAAAAACGCCGAGGCAATGAAGCTCGACGAGTCCCAGAGAAACGATTAAACTGTCTTGGAACCCGCAACGAAATTAATCAGAAAAGACAGCGGAGGATTAAGAAAAACATAAGTTTCACTCCCCTCCTAATCAAACGGGAGACAGAACAAAGCTAGGCCATTAGGCACAAAGGGGGTATATACAACTGGGGTAATCCCAGTTGCCAAGCACCACTGGTTAAACACACTAATATTAATGGGTCCTAAAATTGTGAGCTGTTACACTTGATTCCAATAATATACCCGTACAGACTGTTGTCAACATTACCTGACCCACCCTAAAATCAAACGACTTTGGACCCTCTGCGTGTAACATTAAGGTTTATTTAATTTATTTATTTATTTATTTATTAAAACTTCATGCAACACAAATGTACAAAGGCGGACTTAATGCCTTAGGCATTCTCTACCAGTCAACCAAGGGTGGAGGAGAGATAACATGGCAGGTGCAGGTGGAGGTGGATGGTGGTGGCATGGTGGTGTAATTTATATGAGCTTATCAGACAACTGCTCGAGGATTTGATGAACAAATACAATCATAATATAGACACGCAAATTTGATCTTTAAAACGTTAGCATTAGGTTATATTTTATAAGTATTTGTTATAATATGATAAGTGTAATAGCTTATTTTAATGATTGAGTTTAAGTATTTCTGGTCTCGTGGTCTATGTGTAAGACTGAGTAAAACAAGGTTCGAGATCAAATCCTGCGACAAAGATATTGTTTTGCTTTCAATATAGAATTTATATTCCAAAACTATTTCTTTTATTATTGTAAAGAACTACAGACTATACATAAACTTTTTAAAATGGTAATATTTTCACATAACTTGTAATAAGTGGGTAGTTGAAAAATAAATATTCGTATTCATTATTAAGAACTGTGAACTTAAAGTTTTTTAAATTACCCACCCGTTTACAAGATAAGTTATTAGGCGAAAATCATATTGGCCGTTCTTTAATATTGCAAGCAATATTGTAGAAATGAAAACAAATTAAAAAAGAAACTGATGTATAGGTGGACTGTGTTTACGAACCCACATGCTGTTCGTTGTCAATCCAGCATCAAACCGCTAAACCACAAGAACTTGTTGGGAATACGCGAAATTAAAGATTGGGTTGTAATTATGTAGTGTGACTTAAAAGCTTTTCTACTTTAATGCTAACGACATAATGATTAAAATAGCTTAACAAAAACATATATAATGCCGGTGGCTCCGACTATGTTGGGTGGGTTTACGTTAACGTTACGTGTTAAAAATCAAATTTGAGTGTCTGTGTTATTATTGTATTTTTGTTCATCGAGTCCTCGTGCACTTGTGTGATAAGCTCATATAAATTAAATAAACCTTAATGTTACAGGCAGAGGTTCCAAAGTCGTTTGATTTTAGGGTGGGTCAGGTAATGTTGACAACAGTCTGTACTATGGCAAAAAAAGGGAGGGTGGGGAGCGGGAGGGGGTATCAGACTCTTACTGACTATAACCCACCCATATTCCTTCAGTTGCCTATGCCAGGTCCACTATAACTCCTTCAATAACTCCCGCGACCCTGGCAGGCGTCGGCCCCCATCACTGCTTGCTGACATCTCGCGACTCCCGATACCCAGGGCGTCTCCTGCAGTGCCCAGGGGCGTGAGAGCGCGAGGATTGCTTCTCCCTCACGCGTCCCGCCTACTCCTTCGCGAGAATAACTTTTTCGCAGAAGAACGTGAGAATTTCCCAAACCCTCTTACTCCATGCATGGCCTGGACCAGGGCCGGACGCGAGAAATCGCCACCGCCGATCGTCTACATGAGGACATGGCGGTGCTCCGGCTAAGTGGGACAGACCTCCATCGTACGCTCTACCGTGTCCTACGGACGATCCACATAATGGTGACACCAGGGCGTTTCCTCCCGCCTACCGGAACCTCCCGAAACAACCGTGTCCGGTGAGGACCTGCATCAGGCGGAAGGTGAGGACGCCGTGGCGCTTCTACAGCCACTCCTCAAAGAGAGGTTTCTGCACCCCTGACAACTATATGGAAAATTTTATGATGATCGGTTCACTGGTCTAGGCCTGAAAAGGTAACAAACAAACTTACTTTTGCATTTATAAAATTTGTGAGGATTATTTTTTACTTAAAACTAAAGCTATTTAGCTAAACGAATACCTACTTGAAAATTCTGTTTATCTCTCAGCTTCTCAACAAAATCTAATAACACTCAGCAGCTAACAAAGTTTTCTTTATTTTATTACTTTAGGTACTAACATAATGACGCCAGAGGAACCTGACCAGTAACGGTAAGGAGTTAGTTAGGGGCTAGTTAGGAGCATAAGCCTGATTGACTCGATACGAATCCTGCGCCTCGTTATTCCTAATGTTTTACCCTTTGAAACATACTTGTTATTTATTTTCTCTATCGTCTTTTGTTTCATGTTCTTTGTTCTTTGAGATCGTTTTCTGTTGTTCATTATTCTTGAGATTAGTGACTTGTGAGAGTTGGCATGATATGATAAGTCTGTACTGTAATGCTATTCTATAATATTTTTTCTTTATTTTTTTCTTTCTAATACCTACTTTAGATGAAGTGAATAGAAAGCCGAAGGCAAAGAACAGGGAATGTCACAGCTTTTGTATTTTTTTTATTTTGGTCTGGTAACACATGTCACATATGTGTAAGGTACTGTTGCGATTGTATACACAGCCTATAGTCGGCGTGTGAGCACTGGCCTTCAGCTGGCAGTTGATAATGTTAAAGAGTGGTTCGAATATTCATATTAGAATAAAGGAACATGTTATTGCTATTTTATTATCATTTGTTATGTGTCTGGGTGTAATTTATCTATAATATGTATGTATTTAGAAATATATAAGTATGTTTATCAGTTGTCTAGTACCCAAAACACAAGCTCTGCTTAGCTTGGGACTAGATGGCGTTGTGTGATAGTTGTGGAATATTATTATATTATTATTATTATTGTTTCTAAGTAGTTCTAGCGTGCCCACCGAAGAGGCTGCACATTATGCATTCACTTAATTATTAATACAAGAGTTAACGCGCCGTCCTTGTTTTTACTTATTACACTCAACAAATAGAATAGCCAGTCACTCTTGCACACCCCACTCTCGCTGCCCGCGAGTGAGACAGCTACCAGCTACAGCAGCGCCCCTGGAGTCTTGCAGGCTCTACTGTATTCTTTCATTCCCAACTAAAGGTTTTCACAAAAACTGACTATGTTACTGAATAGTTTGATCTCAATAAAAATAATATAACTTCTGAACTTTAAATGCGTTTTTCTCATACCATCAGTTCATTAGGACTTTCCGTTCGTTCCCCTTATATAAAGTGTGTTGTCAATCCATTAAATCAAGGATTTTGATACAACGACCGGTCCTGTGCGTCTCGCATCTCTCCGATTCGCTGTATAGTTCTTGCATTGTATGAGCGCTCGTCAAGCGCAAAGTCCACTTGTGTACTTTTGTTGTTTTGACGCAATATTATCAATTCAATTCAAAACATTTATTTCAGATAATAATAATCCATAAATTGTAAGGAAGCCAGAGCGAATTTCCGTGCGTTCAAGCGTTTTAGCCATACCTATTATTGGAATCAAATGTAACAAGCTCACAATTTTAAGACCAATATAAATATTAAGTGTTTTTAACCAGTGGTGCTTAGCAACTGGGTATACCGCAGTTGTAAATATCCCCTTTGTGCCTAGTGGCCTAGCTTTTTTCTGTCTCCCACTTGATTAGGAGTGAAGTGGAAATTATGTTCTTCTTACTCCGCCGATTTTTCTGATTAATTTCGTTGCGGGACCCAAGACAGTTTAATCGTTTCTTTGGGACTCGTCGAGCTTCATTGCCTCGTCGTTTTTTCTGGTGGTTGCCACTGTTGATTCTGGCTTACAGAAGTTACAGTGGTTTGGGAATAGTGTGGCGGGCTTGTTTGGTTGCATAAAGTTTTATTAAATGATAAATATAGATTATGGAAGAATAAGACAAATAAATTAATTTGGATATAGGGATAATGATGTCCATGTTGTATGGTAATAGGCCTATAATAGGCAAGTAAAGACAATATGACCCTCCAAAAATGCCAAAAAATGAACCTATTTTTACCGCCGTTCTTAGAAGACTGCTAGATAAATTCGAAAAGTTTTAACATAAAACATTTAATAAAGACCTAGACATACTATTTCTTAAAAATTTGGTGCCATAAATAATTGAATCTGCTCAGCTTTCGAGGAGAAAAAAGGGAAATACGAAACGTCGATCTCGTCAAAAATTTTGTGATAAAATCGGTCTGAGTTGCAGCTGTCATGTCGCACTCTACAGGGGCAGATTTGAGGGAGCACGATTGTAATAGTTTCTTTAAATACCTATTTTGTAAATTCCTCGCAGGCCCTGTTTCCACAAAAAAATAAAAACTTTGAACTAACCAAAACTAATTTAAAACAAGGCGTCGAAAAATTCCTCCTAGCGGCATTGCCACGTTGGAATCAAACCAATTAAAATATATTGAAAACATCAAGGGGGAATAAATCGGAACATTTCTGTTCCATGTCAATACCTTTTAACTCAGTTTAAAATTTAATTAAGCTCTCCAGTAGTAGTATTGTAACAACCAATTGCTTGTTTCAACAGTTGCGCGGGAAACCAACCTTTCTTTTTTAGACAAGCAATAACACAATTTAAATTGTTCCCAAAATTCCGCGTCATTTATTAAATTTTACAATTCTTTGTATATTACGTAAATACGTTCCTCATACTTGACTTAAAAAGATTAAAAGAGCTCATTGGACATTATAAAATTCGTCCACATCACTATCAATGGGAGAAGTGCCCCGAAGACTTACCAGTTTGAATGGAATTCTGATTTTTAAGCTAAAAAATAGACCTGTTCACATTTTATTATTGAGGTGTAAAATTAATGTCAACTGTATATATAATAAAAACCCATTAAACAACTGCATAAAATTTAATGCAGCAGTCATAAAAGAAAAAAATCCGCCGCCATTTTTATTATTCAATTCCCTGATAACCGAAACGGTCATTCAATACAAAGGGAATTCCAAAATTAAATCTTCATTGACTGGCCTCCGCGGTACAGTCGGCTTCATAAATACGTGTGATGGCAACTACCGTCATTTCCATTCTGAGATACGGTTGTTAATGGCTATAATAAACGGATCATTTCGGGTAGTGAACGTAAAGTGTGATCCGGGGTATTATCGGGTATTGTTATGTTAAGTTCAGTGTTACGACTGATCGTTTTGTTTGCAGTTCGAATGAAGACGTTTTAGTTAGTTTTGATTGTATTGTGTCTGTTTTATTTGGTTGTATCATCGTAAAGTAATAGTTATTACTTTTTGGTTATATGTTAGTGAAGTCTGTTTTATTACTGTGTTCAAAACATAAAGGTAGATGTAAAATTTGATTAGGTATAGAGCTAAGCTAGAGCTAGTTAGAAAAATTTTGTTTGTGTAGTCCTCTTTAAGGGTTGCTAACGTTTCAAGTCAAAGCAAATGTTTATTGGGAAGGACTTTACAATAAGGGTATATAGATATGTATATATTTGAGGATCGGGGAGAGGGTGGGGAGGGGGGTAGACCCCTCCGCCGTGGACCAAAAGTTTAGGAAAAGCATAGTTTTTTTTTATGAATTTTTTAAAATCACATTTTTAGGTTATGTTTTGTTAGCTTTTTGGGTAAAAATTTCACTAAAAATTGCTGAAAACAGAAAAGTTGCTTCTGCAACGTCTCCGGCGCTGCGGGAAGTACAACCCCTTCGCCCTTGCGTAACAACGGATAGGCACCCACACTCACCTTCGCTGCGCGGGTTGCTCTCCCTTCGTGCCTCCGGTTTTTATATACACTCTAGGGGTAGCAGCCAAAGGACTACGTGCAGTCGGGGTGCCCCGATTCGGTTTTGGAAAAAAATCGACCTATTTTAACCATGAAGTAACTTAAACATAGGTCATAGATTATATATATTTTTGGATTGTTATGCTGCAAAAAAATTGCGTTTCGTTTCACCTTTAGCAGATATCAAAAGAATAAAAAAAAAAGTTTAAATTGTCATTAAAACAAAATTTTTGTAGGTATTATAGTAGTAGGTATATAACCCTAAAAACACAAATCACTGAGAAATTATTAAATCCAAATAGAATAACTGATTAAAATGCGAATTTTAAAAAAACATTACAAATTACGGGTCGAGTTATTATTTGCATAATCAAAACGCATAAAACTCCCTAAAATAGCAACAACAAATGTCAAAATTACGTCAAAAGTTATGAAATAGAGCGAAATTTGAGGTTATTTTATCAAAGTTTGATATTTTTTTATCTCCGAAAGTATTTATTTCCTAAACTTCGTGAAATTGCTCAAGAGTACAAGTACTTTGCACAAAAAAAAATTGAGGAGTCTACTCGGGATCCCTTATTGTAAAGTTGAGCCGTGGGGGAATATTTATTCCTTTCAATGATTTTTTTTCATTTCATTTTCCAAGAACAATTTTACCCAACGTACTAGATCCGCCCCTGGCCAACAAAGCACACTCAAACTCTTTCGCTCATACCATTTCGTATAAAGATATTTCTAACTTTAATAACACATCTCACGTACGGCATCGTTACATTACTCGGCAACTTCCTCGCTCATCTAGACTCCATGTATCTCGGTCCCTTGACGGTCGACACACAGACAGACATGTGGGAAATAAAATATAACTGTATCTCCTTATTGCTGTTACAGATATAAATGTTACATACAGATGTTTTATGCTCTGTGACAGTGGTGTAGATTATGAAAAGATGAAAACGGTGAAGGAAAACATCGTGAGGAAACCGGCATGTCCTAGGACCAAAAATTCGAAGACAAGTGACATCCACCAATCCGCATTGGGCCCGCGTGGTTCATTATGGCCCACACCCTCTCACAGAGAGTAGGCCTGTACCCCAGCAGTGGGGGACATTAAAAAGGCTGATGATGATGATGATGAACTACGTTTACACTCAATTTGGCTAACTACGAGTACTTGTCCATACACAGTATGCAATTTTTATTATATACGCCACATAACATCTTGCAGTATAAACTTCAATTTATACCTACTGTATATACTCATGTTTTACAAATTAACCATATTTTTATAGAAGACCGGTCGATCTCAAAGCTGTAAAAAAGAAACAGACATATAAAGTTAGTAATATCCCAGGATTAAATATAATTATAGTAGTAGCTAGTGGCTGGTAGCAGCTGCTACCAGCCACCGATGAGAGTTGCCGAGAACCGAGCTGTATGGCGTGCAATTGGAAAGGCCTATGTCAAGCAGTGGACTGCTATGGGCTGATGATGATGATAGTAGTAGCGTTCATCGGTAGCTAATATTAGATCATCACTACATATTATAAAACAAAGTCCTTCGCCCCGTCTGTCTGTTCGCGATAAACTCAAAAACTTCTAAACGGATTTTCATGCAGTTGTCACCAATAGGCAGAGATATTCAAGAGGAAGGTTTAGGTGTAAAATCTTTTCCCGTACGAACATGGGGCGGGTCGCTAATCATAAATAAGATGAACAGTTTGCGACTACGCGTTCCTCGGATTTTGCTTTGCGTACGTCCATTAATTAGTAAAATAAAAAAATAAAAATTATTTACCGTGTCTTTTACAATATTATTGAGTGGCTAGAACTACCTAGAAAGCATGTAGTAATGTATAGTAAGTATTTCAATCAAGCCACAGTATCTAAAGCTGCACCAGAATTGTAATCATGAAACTACATGAATTCCCTACCGCAGTCTGTGTTTCCTGATAGCTACAACCTGGGAGTCTTTAAGTCAAGAGTGAATAGGTTACTTCTAGACAAGCGTACTCCATCTTCGACCACATCATCGCTTACCATCAGGTGAGATAGTGGTCAAACGCGAGCCTATCAACAATAAAAAAACTACTAATTATAATCTGCTGACGTTCCAAAACTCTCATAATTCAACACCCAAACAAACATTTTACAGATTCAAGAGCACCCGAAAAATTTATAAAATAATAATTAATCCGGCTCCATTGAAATGATGAACAAAACCGGGTCACATTTTTCACTTAAAACTCGCGCAGACGTGATTTAATAGAATACTAAAGCGAGAGGGTAAGTTAAGACAGCGGCACATCATTAGGCATGGGTTAATGAGTCCACACTTACCCCAGTTACAGGGCCTCTGAGTACCTTCAGCGTTACATGCCGTGTGCGTCTCACTTCATAATGACGGCTTGCTGATTTATATGGAGAGGGAAGATTATGTTACGTGAGAATGTGTCTCGTTTAAATATATAACGTTGCCAACTTAACACAAAAGAAAGTGTATTAGTTTGCCAACGTTGGTATTAACGTGGGTTTTGGTAATGGGTACTTTGATGACAGTTTGATTTTTGGTAAATGGGTAATGGTTGGTTCTTGATTACTTATTTTAAATAACAGAACTAACCTATCACTTATTTAAGATGTTGTCTTGTACTTAAAAATTAGTACTACTTTTTAGGGTTCCGAAAGTCCGAAAGAAAAACGGAACCCGTATAGGATCACTCGTGTGTCGCAGCCAATTTTCTTCGATTTTCGGATTGAGTTGAAATTTGGTACACACATGAATATCTGTGACCCAAACATGGACGTGTGACATGAATGAATTTAGAATATGGATTTTTGGACCCCAAAATTGACCGACTTTTGGGGGTGCAAATTAAAAATTAATAATAAAGTTTTTCAAACTATACCGTGCTACATATCAAAAGAAATAGTACATCGAGGGTTTTAAATGGATTTTTTTCATAATTTTGATACAAATAGTTTCAATTTTATTTAAGAAAATATATGAAAATAGACCGATTTCCAGTTCCGAAAGTATTGAGCCTAAAATTTTGAAAAAAATACTTAAAATAGTTCAATATTTACAAATCACAGGAGAACTTGTACTAAAAAAAAATTGTACTCTATCCACACAGCCACATTGAAATAGACCACAGCCACACAGGTAAAGATAAATCACAGGTTGTACTGAGCTCAGTAGCGAACTTGAAAGTTAAATGTGTATTTTATGGCCCATTGAAACGAAAACTATTGATTTTTACAAAACCAACCTGTTGTTTACCTTTATCTGTCAGCTACCCGGAAGTATTTTTTTTTAGTTATCCACAACGAAAAAATGACAATTACAATGTGTATACCCATTAAGACACATTACAAATTAAGTAAAGCAGTTTAAGAGTAAAAAAATATAATATATGTATCTATTATAGTTAAAAAAAAAACTATTAAGGGGCCTTTTACAGTCCACTAGCGCCGCCAATCGAAAAAATGTCATAACTCGTAAATAGAATCAAAAATACAAAATGTGGTCTATTATTAGTGTTTAGCTAAATCGTGCATTCAAAAGATAAACGGCCGTTTATGTTTTGAATGCACGGTTTAGCTAAACAGCTATATTTCAAGTGTTGATAAGGTGTTATTGAATTACGTTATTGCCTTTTCCACACTAATAATAGAACATATTTTGTATTTTTGATTCTATTTACGAGTTATGACATTTTTTCGATTGGCGGCGCTAGTGGACTGTAAGAGGCCTCTTAACACGCTTCTAGTCCGCTATCTTTGGGAGTCTCCTATACTGGATTTACAATGACGTCACTTACCTAACCATGCATTGTTATCCGAATTAAACATGTACAATAACCGGAAAGTGGATCTAAATTAACTTCTAAGATTTTTTTAACCGACGAAAAAAAAAAGGAGGTTCTCAATTCGATCGTATATTTTAACATAGTTACAAGTGAAGCTAATAAAATCGTGTTATGTTAATCGTTAAGTCAACGACCTTGAGTGGTTAGCCTGCGTGTTCAGGGGGCTTAGACAAAGTAACAATTTAAAAACGATAACGAAGTTAGAAAAGACTAAAATGTATGAGATTGACATAAACCGCGCTAAGTCACGTGGTCAGTCGACTGTCGACATCGTTATCGCAAGTTGGTAGACAATGTTATAATTCGTAACGAAACCATAAAGAAACGAATTGCTATCGTGTTTATCCCATACAAATGCGTAGACAAGCAGCGCTTTCAGAGTTCGCCTTCGCCTCGATCGTGATCGCCAAAAAAGATAACGAAGGAACGCTAACGCTAGGAAATGTTTATCGATATCTCAGGGACGATGACGAATTTAGATATCGTTTCGCTACGAAGCGATGTTACTTTGTCTACAGGGCCCGAGCTGAGCTCACGTAACGCATCACGTCGTTCGTCCACCCAGTAATAGGACTCGCCTATCAAGGAGCGCTGTCCAAAATTAGACGCATTATTAATTTATTATACATAAAACAACAGGTATTATTATATTAAAATAAATTATACTAAAATAAAAAATAAACAGTTTTACAAAAAAATACAACCAACTTCCAAAACAGAAAATACACTAAAAATAAAAAAAATAACTAATTTCGGAAGTCGGTGTCAAATAACGAAGAAATAAAAAAAGAAATTAAAGTTACTTTTTATTTTTTAGTGTATTTCTGGTTCTACCCCGGAACTAAAAAGTCCAATAACATGGAACGTGGAATTTAAACACACTCGTAATAGGAGAAAAGAAATACGTCTAGGTATACGTATTTTTCGTTTTTGGCCAGTTTCTCAAAAAGCGGTGAAGCAATTTCAATAAAATGTATATGGGACCATCTCGGGAGTATATACCTACCTTCGGATAAAAAATATAATTTTGTGAATCGGTCCACAACTGACGGAGAAATCGGCGGATATACATTAAAAAAAACATACATACAGTCGAACATAGAACCTCCTCCTTTTTCGAAAGTCGGTTAGTAATTAAATGGTCTTGAAAATGATGAAGGTTTCATAAAAATACGCGTTAGAGATTTTGCATGATTCTCAATGATTTATCCGAATTAAAAAATAATAATAATAATGAAAAAAAGACATAACTTTACAAATTAGTTACACTATGTTATAAAATATAATTTCAAATATTCACATAAGTATCAAATTACGAAAAAAAAAAACTTGAATAACATATATTTTTTTCAAAGAAATAACACTAGTCGTTTAGACGTGATGCTCAATTAAAAATCATTAGAAGTCGTATAACTACGCCTTAATATCACAAATACGCAACATCATGCTTAAGCCTTTCACTCACTCAGAATGAGCGTGTGATTTGTGTATCACCAGCCAAAACATCGGAAACAGTAAAGGAGAAACCACAAGGAAACGTTTATTATTATCGCACTTTATCGAGGAGGAAATGAGCAAATGTAATTGAGCAGAACGCCTCGATGGCTCAAGTGTTATGTGACATATATCACCTCGATTCCTTTATTTTAGGAAAATATTTGGATGATGGACATAGGCCCGTGTGGTGAGCTATGACTCACACCTTTTCATAAAGAGGAATACGTATGTATGTTTCAGTAGTGGGAACTATATATTTTGATTATGTTGCCAGAAATGATGAAACTTAGCTAAACTACATTCTAAATATGCACTACATTGTATAGAAATGATATTCTCTTACATTCATTTATCTAAACCGTATAGATAAATGGATATTGGAACTATCTACAGCACAAATTAAAAAGCACTAAAATACTTCATTTACAAGATCTAAAAAACTGGCCATGTGCGTTTCGGATTTCGCACATTAAGGGTTCCGTACCAAATATTGGCATTTTTTAGTAAAGTATACATACTTAATAATAAACATTTTCACCAAATTTCAAGTGATGAAGTCAATGGGAAGTTAAAAAATTCTTCGGAACAAAATTTGTGACAGACGACGGACAACAGACGGACACGTGAGTGACAACAATAAGGACCGTTTGGACTCTTCGGGTACGGAACCCTAAAATGGATGTTGAACTACTGAAAAAATCAAAAGGTATTAAAATACTTTGTATACGAGTAATTATTTTGCAACATTTAACCGATTAGGTTATGTAGTGAAATCCGCCTAAAAAACTAGTTTGCATAACAAATAAAAACATTGTTGATAGTTCAATTTTCCATAAAACCGACAGTCGAAATGAACAGCGGTAAAAGGCAATTGTTTTGTGCACTGATGGGGAAATACCATATTATTTTTTTTTTTTTTTTTGGGGGGTGGGAAATCATCCAATGACTTCTTCCGCTCTAGGGTGGAGCGGAAGGGTGTGTCAGACTCTTACTGACTAAAACCCACCCCTGTTCCTCCCTGCCTCGAGTGCCCGGGGGCGAGGTAACTCTTTCGAATTTATCCTCCACCCCCGGGCAGGCACCGGCCGTGGCAGGCCTTTGGCTGACAACTCTTTGAGGCGCGCGTGGAACACTACGCGCCGTCGACTCTCGGGCCTGGTGCTGATCGGACGGCGAGTTACCCACTACTCGCCGTCCGCAGGCCCGGGTCTACGGTGGCCGGAGATCGTCTCGCGGCCCCTGGCGTCTCCTGCGGCGGTCGCGGCTGGGGGCGCTAGGGCGACTCGGCCGTTGCTGAGCCTCCCTAACGTGTGCCGCCTCCCTCTTCGCGAGCATTACTGCTTCGCAGAAGGAGGAGACGGCCTCCCATTCCCTCTCGCTCCGTACCATATAGAACCACTTTTAGACAATTTTTCAACTGACTTCGAAAAAAGATGTTTGATTTTATGTATGTTTTTATTTATGTATTTCCACCGATTTCTCTGTCATTTAACCTAAACATACAAATTTTAATACAAACAAAATTTGTGGTAAAAAATTAATAACTATGTACATAATACTACTACACTACTTCACTACTACTGCTACTACTTAAGATACCTACTACCCACAGTAATTCTTTTTCCTGGTGGTATATTTTTAACCGACTTTCGAAAAAAGGAGGAGGTTATGTTCGACTGTATGTGTGTTTTTTTTTATGTATGTACGCCGATTTCTCCGTCAGTTGAGGACCGATTTTCAAATTTATTTTTTATCTGAAAGAATATACTCTCGAGGTAATTTTATTGAATTTGCTTCAGCGCTTTTTGAAAAACTGAACATAAACCAAAAATACGTATACTCGTACCTCGATGACGTTTTTGTTTTCTCCAATTACGAGTATGTTTAAATTCCACGTTATTGGGGTTTTTAGTTCTGGGGTATAACAACTGAAAAGTGAAAAATAAAAACTTTTTACAAAAAAAAAACAACCGACACACATTGAGAGTTCCGTACCAAATATTGGTATTTGTTAGCATTATCGCCAAATTTCAAGTTCATAGGTTAATGAGAAGTTAAAAAATTCTTCGGAACATAATTTTGTGACAGACGACGGACAGACAGACGGACACGTGAGTGACAGCAATAGGGCTCCGTTTGGACCCTTCGGGTACGGACCTTAAAAAAGAAAAACGTACAGACCTACATTAAGGTATACTGAATCTAATGAGACCAAAATTGTCTCATTTCGTAAAGGTTTAGGAAAACATTATCGCCCGAAACAATATTTCAAATAGGAAATGAAATCAAAAATCGCACGAGGTCGCAGAGCAAGCGGTATGAAACAGATAGCATTTTTTCAAATACCTACTCGTGCCGTGTATCGGCGCTTCACAATCTTCTTAAGAACTTTTTCTTATAAATAAGGCCTCCAGTCTTGGAGTATCGTGTTACCCTGTAACTGGATCCGACCTTCACAAGGTCGGATAGTCAGCCACTCTATGGTATAAATTGGTACTCGGCTGCATTCGGTTAGACTGGAAGCCGACACCAAGATAGTTGGAAAAAGGCTAGTCACATAGTCTCGCAACTGTCGGCTACCAGGCCATCAGTCTACCTTGTGGAAGACTTTCCAACGCTCCATCTTACAGTGTGCTACCTAAGTAGAGAAACCTCAGTCTAACATTAATTGGTAGGTTTTATATAACTACACCGAAATCTTTCACAAGCCAAAGGCAAAGTCAGGGTATGTTACATTTTTAAAAACGCAAATGTTACACTAGTTCAAATCATTTAAACTACAACTGTACAAGCATTGTTACATTGTTCCAAGATCGTATAAGTAAAAACAAAAGAAAATCGATGATTGCAGCACTGAATCTGCGTTAGTTCATTACCCTAGCTTTTGTTACATACAGATAATCTGACTAAAGTCATTATTACTCTTTGTTAGCATGCAGAGTTAAGGAGTCGCCCCGTTTCTTAAGCCTCGCATTCATACGGTGACGTATTTAAATTAGGTGGGTTTTGTTCAAGTAGATTGGGTGCTGTGAGCTTTTAAAATAATTTAAATCAGTTTTTTCGTTAACGTTGAGGAAAATTTTTGGCTGTGTTTCATGGATTACAGTTTTATTTAAGGTTGCGAAGTGAACTAAATATACGTATGCGAATACTAGTAATAACCCTTTTAATCCCAGAGGAACAAAGAGTGTTTTAAAATTTTTTCAATAGTTCAATCGATCTAATACATTTTTTCTATTAAAAAAATAAAATTACCTACTGTAAAATCTGATACATTGATGTATGTAAGGGTTCTGGGTCAGATCACGTTCATTTGAGCTTTTTTCAGGATGTCAGACGGACGTTAAGTAAATGCACTATAGCGGAAAATTGAGCCAAAGCCCCGTCACTAACAAATACGCTCCGACCGGAAAGGTTAAGATATCGAATCTTTAAACCAAGTAAGAATGAAATACAGCATTGTGATTGTATACTGTATTTTTATAAAAACAACACGCTATAATTCATCGCTTGGTGCAGCATTCCATAATGTATGCTTAGGTGATCATTCAAAATTTAACGAGACTACCTTCCATCACCAGCGGCTAAAATCATGCCGAGGGAATATGTTCCTGGGATAAAAAATATCCTATATACTATTCCATACTATAATCTATCTCAGTGCCAGTTTCATCCAGATCCGTACTACCGTTCTGGCATGATTGAGTAACAAACAGTCATCCATCTATTTTCTATTAGTAAGATTATTATGAACCCTGTCGGAAACAACAAAATATTAGTAGGAGACAAGAAATTGGGTTTTGTTAAAAACCTTCTAAAGGAGATCTACAAAACAAAGTTAGCAGCAAAATACTTTATTATCAAACCGACATGTTAAAAGTAACTTATGTATTTGCGACTTCTGTGTTGAAAATGTACTATATACCTACTCGTAATTTGAACATTTAATAAATCGGACAAGCGACAGGTGTGAAGCTAACAATTTTGTAAGTTTCTTTCATATATTTTCTGCTTTGATAAACAGCTGCTATCCCAAACATGTGACATATCTGTAAACTTTTGACAAATATGTCACGCATACAGCCATAAATAGTGCACAGATTATCAATCATGTAGTTTATAAGATAAAGTCAAAATACCACGTCCTAAAACGATGTAGGTACCTACCTATAGCTAAAACTAATACTCATAACTCATTCTTGGCTTACGGGCATGGCTTAGTACTAAATAATGTACAGTCGTTTCCTAAACGTAATATGTAGGGAGGCCTAAAATGGCACGTCTAGACGACTAGGCAAACAAACAGGTACACGTAAGATGGTTGATATTTAGTGAATACATAAATATTTTGCTGACAAATAGTAATAACATCACGCTTACATTCTTCGAGAAGTTGAACAGAGTGGTGTAATTATGTTTAAGCATAGCATAATTAACTTATTTCTTAATTAACTTGGGACACAAGCCTCCTCTCTGCGAGAGGAACAAGCCCCGCCACACTATTCCCAAACTACTGCAACTTTTGTAAGCCAGAATCAACAGTGGCCACCACCAGAAATAACGCCGAGGCAATGAAGCTCGACGAGTCTCAGAGAAACGATTAAACTGTCTTGCGAGAGCTAAGTGGGCTGTAACTCACGCGGGCTTTATAAGGATTGGTACTCGTAGATGTCACATGTCTTCGAAATTTTTGTTCTAGGACATGCTGGTTTCCTGGGCACTCAGGCAGGGAAGGAACAGGGGTGGGTTTTAGGCAGTAAGAATCTGACACGCCCTCCCGCTCCGCCCAGAGCGGGAGATGTCATTGGATGATTTCCCAAACCACAAAAAAAAGGACATACTGGTTTCCTCACAATATTTTCTTTCATCATTTTGGAGAGCAATAATGATGAAATAATTTACCTACACTAAGCGCTGGCATGGGAACCCACGAGCTACAACTACGACAAGTAAGTCGCGGTGTTACCACTGGGCCGCCACCGATCTCCGTTATGTTTAAGTCCCATGTAAAAGTGGGCGAGCCCATTGCAGCAACATAGCACAAATCCAGTATCTGGGCTGCTACTGAGAAATTTCAGATTTAAAAAAAAAGCAGTAACACTTTGCTGTGTGTTTATTATTTTCGTGAGGATGGATGTTTGTTGCGCTTTCACGCAAAAACTCCTGAAAGTTTCATCTACTGAAATGTTTCATCAAAGTCTTTATATGTTATTCTGATATATATATTTACTTTACTTTACTTTACTTTTTTTTTATAAAATATAAAATAATAATATATAAAGGGTAGCATGAGGGAACGTACTTATTCCACGAGAGCGAAGCCGTTGGCAGAAGCTAGTCATATTATGAATATTTAACAAAAAATATTAGCAAGAAAAGAACTCTATACGATGCCGACGTTAGTTTCTTTCATAACACAAAAACCTCTCTCTACCAAATATTAATATTAAAACATATTTAACCAAAACATGCCTTTCATTTTGATCCCGTTGTGTTCTCATAAGCCTTTATATTCATACAAAAAATGTATCTAATATGTAAGATTTAATAGAACATTTTGTTTCCAGTTTCAATCATTCGGTGTTCCTTCGTAAAGTAATCCGCTATGATGGATTAGGTTCCAAGAGTATGAATTTTTTATTCACGCATTGCAGAATGGGGAGGGAGCGAGCGGTTCATAACAAAGGCTTAATAATGGCGGCCTGTAATCGTCCCACTGCATGGCAAAGGGAAAAGAACCAAGGGTACCGACACAGCTTGCTGAATCGCCAAACTTAATTGGCAGTGGGCACATTGCTCGCAGAACAGATGGTCGATGGGGCTGAAGTTTTCTGGAGTGGCGACCACGTAACAGAAGATGACCTACAGGTGTATTCGCTAACTCAGTTGCCATTAATTTATTAGGCACTATGCAGTACATTGATGCTTTGCTCAGTGGACATCGATTTGTAATATTTAACCGACTTCAAAAAAAGGAGGCGGTTCTCAATTCGACTGTATTTTTTTTTATGTGTGTTACCTCATAACTTTTTACTAGGTGAGCCGATTTTGATGTTTTTTTTTTATTTGATTCACATGTGTTCCCATTTAAATTTGGTGACGATCCGATTAATAACTTCGGAGATACACAATGGAACTCTTCAATAAATGATAGCAAACTTTCCCGAATTGCTGCAATCGCATGTCTGTTTATTTTTTACACCACTTCACAACATAACATCACGCTGATATGCTCTGAAGGGGTACACAGATTTGTACAGTTCACCCTGTTATACCCTAATTTCACCAATTATGTTAAAATTTCATATTTTTGGGGCTATAAATTCGGCTATAACTTTACTATTTAATAAGTTGTAGTTATTGGGTACAAAAACTAAAAAAATGAAATATAAAAAACTTTTTACAAAAAAAAAATACCACCGACTTCCATAAAAATAACACTAAAAAATGCAAAAAACTTTAATTCGGTGTCAAATAACGAAGAAACAAAACTAGAAACACCGACTTCCGAAATTAAAGTTATTTTGCATTTTTTTGTGTTATTTTAATGGAAGTCGGTTGTATTTTTTTTTTTTTTTTTGTAAAAAGTTTTTTGTTTTGCTATACATCAAAGCAGAGTGCCTATCAAATTGATATCAACTGAGTTAGCGAATACACCTGCTGGTGTGGTTCGTGGGAATCCGATGGATGCGAGACGCTCAGGACCAGTCGTTGTGGCGACACTTGGGGGAGGATTATGACCAGCTCCCCCGTCGTGTCTGATTGCCGTCCTCGTCCCGTTCGTCAGGACTATTCGACTAAAGGAACAGAGAGTGTACCTGTGTCTGCGTACACACTTATGCACTATAACCCTCATATCTCTTGCGAAATTGGTTAACCTCAGTTGAGATTGCCACTATGATGGGAGGAATTTAATAATGTGTAAGATTTACTTAGAAATATAACCTCTAAAAATATCGGATGCTTATGATACGAGTATTGTAAAACCATTTCAGTCACTGTTGGAAAGCTATTATTTTATACGATCAAAGGATAATACTTCACCGAGTATTTCCCCTGAAATATATCGAATATTTCATATTATATCAATGTGTCTCAAATGGTCTAGGTTATATCAAGAATATTTGTGATGTGTAATATGAGTATGCCAGTTTTATTTTACTTTTGTATAGAAACCAATGCCCCTTTGGAATCCGTACAGTGGCGAATATTTCTATTTTTTTATTTGAGATGGTTTTGCTCGTGACTCTAGTCTAAGTCAGAGGTGACAGAGACATAGTCAACGATGGAGCGAGCTTACCCAGAAGAATCCTGTTCACTCTAACTTTGAAGAGATTAGGGTTGTACGAGTATGCGTCCGGAATCACAGACGCAGGCAGAGAGTTCCACTCCTTTGCTGTGCGCATTATAAAAGACGCTTGGAAACGCTTAGTGCGAATTGGTAGAATACGAGTAGCAACAAGGTAGGGATGGAAATTTGCCGTTCGTCTAGATGTCCTATGGTAAAAGGGGGCCGGTGGGATGAGGTCGTGGAGTTCTTGGACACACTCTTCACCACGAAGTACATTCTATAGAAGATCGACGAGCAGTCAACCTTGCAGCTATGAGCCAAGCTGTGAAGCTTGGAATCCACCAATTTTACGTCACCCAATGAGCCTCTTAGAATAGAATAGAATAGAATAGCGACCACCGAGTCAAGTGCAGCAAGTTGGTATTTAGCTGAGCCATCCCAAAGGTGGCTGCAATACTCCATGCAGGATCGGACTTGTGCTTTGTAAAAGGTTAAAAGCTGTCCAGGCGTGAAGTATCGCCTCACTCTGTTTAGGATGGCCAGCTGATTGGCCGCAGTTTGGGTTTTATACTCAATGGTGGCGCTGAAGTTGAGATTGAATGTCAACTCCATGTCTAGAAGCTCGAGCTGATCAGTTACAGGAACAGATGTACCCCGAAAAGTAGGAGTTTGGACAAAACTACTCCTTTTTGCGGTAAAAAGACACGCCTTTGTTTTGGTGGCGTTAATAGAGACCAGATTATCATCACCCCACTGGGAGACAAGGCTTAAGGTCGAATTTGTCCGCTCTACCATGGCCTCTCTCAAGGAACGAACTTCACCTTCGCCCGTTTTTGCGCTAGACAAGTCTCTCTCTGAAAACGTACTGTCATCTGCGTACCCAACAATACCAAGCTGAAATATGTCATTGATTTGCAGTAGGAAAAGAGTTGCAGAGAGAACAGACCCCTGAGGAACTCCGGCATCAATAGCCATGACGTCAGAGGAGCAGCCGCGTCAACGACTTCTCGGATCGACTGTTCATTAAGGAAGTCTGATATCCATCCACAAAAATCAGCTGGGATGCCATCAGCAGGAAGCTTGCTGAGTAGACTTCCGTGCCAGACCCAGTCAAAGGCCTTTGAGATATCAAACGATACAGGAAGAGCTTCGCCGTGTTTCTCAATGGCTTCAACCCTGCAGTGCGTGGCATACACAAGGAGATCGCCAGTTGACCGTCCCCGGCGAAAGCCATATTGTCGGTCACTAAGGAGATAATTGTTTTCAAGGTATGTCAGCAACTTACTGTTTAGTACCCTTTCCATAACCTTGCACAGGATGGAGGTAATGGAGATCAGACGGTAATGAGCGGGATCTGTACGATTGCCCTTTTTAGGCACACCTTGTACATTTGTAAGCTTCCAGGATTTTGGCACCGTCCTTTTATCAAGAGAGAGGTGGAACGAGCGTGTCAACACAGGTGCACACTGCATCAACACTCCCGCTGGAATGCCGTCAGGTCTACTGGCCTTGTTCACGTCAAGACTGCACAATACTCTTCGGACCTCTTTAACGTGGACTGCGATCTCTGGCATCGAAGAGTCACAGTTGGTGGTTGCTTGGAGGCAGTGTCCAGACGAGAGATCTGAAGAGGTCCAGTGGTCTGAAGAGATGGAAATAAATTTGCTATCTCAATTGCAGAGTAATCCGTCGGGACCCATCAGGTTTCAGCATTGGAGGTAAAGTGGGGTTTCGTAGATGGAAGTTGAGCGAACATTATTATTATAGCAATAGGTTTTACTGAGACTTAGTACTAGTGATCCACAGTTATATTTGCACGAGTTGTATGGCTTGACAGAACAACTACATTTTTTTATTAAATATAAGTTTTATACTGATGTAGGTACCTACTTTAAACACAAACCTTCCGAAATAAATTCGCTAAATGAAGGCGAAAACTTCATCAAAATCTGTTTCGTAGTCTAGATTAACAGCGCGGTCAAGGAGACAGTCACAAAAATCGACTTCATTTTATAATACCGTCTATTATATAAGTACTTGTATATTTCTTTCTGAAACCTACTAATTCATTTTACAAACAGTTACTTTTGCAAGTCTATAAGCTAGATTAAAATGTAATCTAGAAGAGTATTTTTTTCAAGAATTTATCGAGAAAAAGATTTCATTTTCCCTAAGTAATAAGGCTTAGCTGGCCAAATTGTGATTCAATAATGAAACTACGAATAATCCATTTTAATCTCAGATTTATTTTATTATGGGCCGAGACAGAAAAACTTTCAGATTAAATCATGTTCATAGAAATATTGAAAGAAAATATTACTTAATTTAACTTGATTCTAAAAAAAAACCGCTGTATCCTCTTATTTCACGAGTCAGTGGCTCACAACTCTTAGTTATCAGGAGATTGAGAATCTAATAGGAAAGCTTTTTGACTTTTCAGACTGTACAAACATACATCACATACAAGACACATACACTTACACACCCGCCTCCACACTAAAGAGAGGCTACTTGCTTTTTATTTAAATTTTATTTTTGTGTTTAAATATTATTATCTTTTTATTCCAAAGATTAATTATTTTTTATTAAAGCAGTATGTATTGAATGTTATATGTATAATTAGAACGTTTTTATAATTGAGTATTAGGGCAATATTGAACTGATTCACTGAAAAAATTGGAACTATAATGACTGTATAGGGTAAAAGCAAATCTTAGTTTGGCTGCCGGAGGTCGCTAATCTGTGATAGTACAATTTTGAATCATCAAAAAAATTACTATATAAATTACTATAACACTCATGTAAAAATTGTAAAATTGGAAGAAGAAATAAATTATTATTATTCCATTTATTCAACTTTATGTACATATTATTTACATTTTTAAATATTAAAATATCAAAATATAAAAACATTTAAAATATAAAAAATTATAGCTCACCCAAGCTACCGGTGTTAGGGCTCCTGAGAAAGGAATCTCGCTTTCTGTATCAAGCGTTTGATTCAACTACCCAACGAGAGCCTCCTTAGGTTTTCATCGAGGTTCTTGGCTATTAAGCCATTGGCCGTCACGACTATCGGCTCAATGACTGCTGTATCCACCTCCCACATGTCTGTCGACATCGCGAGCCAGATAAAGATATTTTGATTGCTTATCTTTCTCAGCTTTCACGAGGTCCTCGTCATGAGGAACCGCTATATCAACAATCATTGTGCGACGTTCTAGTCGATCTATCACCACTATGTCAGGCTTATTGGCAACAATAGTTCTGTCAGTGATGATAAATCGATCCCAATATAACGTGATATCGTCATTTTCGAGAACTGGGTCGGGCACATACCTATAGTACGGTACTTCCGATTCCACAAGATTGTATTTAAGAGCAAGTTGCTGGTGGATAATCCTGGCTACAAGATTGTGTCTATGCAAATAGTCTCCGTTAGCTAAACGAGAACAACCAGAAATAATGTGTCGGATTGATTTCCTGGGGCGGTAGCATGCCCGAAAGATGTCAACCGTGCCATCCTTCATAATATATTGCCGATAGTTGTTTTTATTATTATTATTATTTGGCTAGTCTTTGAACTACATTGATTTTTTTAATGAGCTTTGTTTTTACACCACATAATCGATAGAATCTCTAGCTGAAATCTGTTTAATTCACTTCAACTACAAGGAATTATGCCCTTAGCACCAGCTATGCCCTTACATAATTCCCACAAGGATTGATTGCCACCAGGCAATGGTGGACAATGGTAGATTTTCTAAGAGATCAGAGCCAAACATCAAGTAGTCCAGTAAAGATATCATAATCGTATTAAAAAACTTTTTTGCAAAAAATAGATCAGACTTCCAAAGAAAACAAAGAAAATCTGAAATAGCTTTAATGTCGGAAGTCAGTGTCAAAAAAAGAAGAAACAAAACCAGAAACGCCGAGTTTCAAAAGTTGTTTTTGGAAGTCGGTTGTATTTTTTTATTATCCGACTTTAAAAAAGGAGGTTCTGTATTCGACCCGTATGTATGTATGTGTTTACGTTCGCAATTTTCCCAAAAACTACTTATCCGATTTGCATGGGGTTTTCGTTATTTCAATGCATATTTTGCAATGAAAGATTAAGTATAATATAATACATACTTTAGGAGCTGATGAAGATCTTCGGAGATATAGGTACAATGGAACTCTTCAATTATTAACAGCAAATGACTCGCCATTACTACTAACTTATTTCTATGTATTAGTTAACACAATTTCATGGGGAACCACAACTAAAAAAGGAAAAACATTTTAATAAATAAAAAAAAACCGGTTAAGTGCGAATTTTATTTTTGCGTTTTATTCATTTCTTCGTTATTTCCTCCGAGTTCCAAAATGAAAGTTATTTTTCAATGTTAAGTGTATTTTCTTTTTTGGAAGTCGGTAGTATTTTTAACTGACTTTCGAAAAAGGAGGAGGTTTTATGTTCGACTGTATGTATGTTTTTTTTTTTATGTATGTTCGCGCATTTCTCCGTCAGTTGTGGACTGATTTTCAAAATTCTTTTGTCTGAAAGAATATACTCCCGAGGTGGTCCCATATAAATTTTATCGAAATTGCTTAAGTGCTTTTTGAGAAACTGAACAAAAACGAAAAATACTCATATCTCGATGACGTTTTGGTGTTCTCCAAATGTTTAAATTCCACGTTCCATGTTATTGGGGTTTTTAGTTCTGGGGTATAACAACTAAAAAGCGAAAAATAAAAAACTTTTTACAAAAAAAACAACCAACTTCCAAAAAGTATACTAAAAATTTAAAAATCACTTTAATTTCGGAAGTCGGTGTCAAATATCGAAGAAATAAAGTACAAACACCGACTTCCGAAATTAAAGTTATTTTTAAATTTTTAGTGTATTTTTTTTTTGGAAGTCGGTTGTTTTTTTTTGTAAAAAAGTTTTTTTTTTTCACTTTTTAGTTGTATACCCCAGAACTAAAACTAAATATTAAAGTTACGTCCGAATTGATAACCGCAATAATATGGAACATGGAATTTGAACATACTCGTAATTGGAGGATACCAAAACGTCATCTACGTGTACACATTTTTTGTTTTTGTTGATTTTTTCAAAAAGCGCTAAAGCAATTTCGATAAAATTTATAAGGGACCAACTCTGGAGTATACTCTTTCGGATAAAAAAAAAAGAATTTTGAAAATCGGTCCACAACTGACAGAGAAATTGGTGGACATAAATAAAAATAAAAAAAGTCATACATACAGTCGAACTTAGAGCCACCTCCTTTTTCCGTGGTGGTTAAAAACATACGTTTTTTTAACCACCACGCTCTCATCCAGTCTGTTTAAAACGTACCGTCGGCGTCGGTGCTTGTTTACTATATAGAAGTTGTTTGTCGTTTTCATATGAATTTCTCTCTGCGAGTGCCATCAACAAAGTGTGTCGAGGCTTCTTACAGCCTCAACACCCGCCGCAATAACGCCTTTAAATGAGAAAAGTAAGTAAATGACCTAGATACCTAAGTGCCTTATGAAAAATATACAGCTCTGTCGTGTTTTACTCTACGATTTCTTGTGCCCTGTTTTTATTTAAAAAAATCATATTCTATCTATATCGCCATTTTCTACACAATTCTGTCTTTTTAATTCACTTTTATTAGATTCACTTGTAACTAACAATGTAAAAAAATCTAAGAAGTTAAATTTGACCCACTTGAAGTTTTTTTTATGCACTTTTTACACGCACGTAAGAAGTTACACTTCTTTGGCGTAACAAGATAAATATCATCATCGTCATCGTCATCGTCATCGACATCGTCATCGTCATCGTCATCGTCATCGTCATGGTCCTGGTCATCGTCATCGTCATCGTCATTGTTATCATCATCACTATTCATCGATAGATGGCAAAACTAAAAAGTATCACCGCTGTGCCGGTCGGAGTGAGGGGTGTTTTTTTTTTTTTTTTTTTGGGGGTTGGGAAATCATCCTATGACTTCTTCCGCTCTAGGGTGGAGCGGAAGGGTGTGTCAGACTCTTACTGACTAAAACCCACCCCTGTTCCTCCCTGCCTCGAGTGCCCGGGGGCGAGGTAACTCTTTCGAATTTATCCTCCACCCCCGGGCAGGCACCGGCCTTGGCAGGCCCCTACACTTTGCTGAAAACTCTTTGAGGCGCGCGTGGAACACTACGCGCCGTCGACTCTCGGGCCTGGTGCTGATCGGGCGGCGAGTTACCCACTACTCGCCGTCCGCAGGCCCGGGTCTACGGTGGCCGGAGATCGTCTCGCGGCCCCTGGCGTCTCCTGCGGCGGTCGCGGCTGGGGGCGCTAGGGCGACTCGGCCGTTGCTGAGCCTCCCTAACGTGTGCCGCCTCCCTCTTCGCGAGCATTACTGCTTCGCAGAAGGAGGAGACGGCTTCCCATTCCCTCTCGCTCCGTACCATGGCCTGAACCAGGGCACGGCGCGAGAGGTCGCTGTCGCCTATCGCATCCACGAGGACACGGCGGTGTTCTGCCCAAGCGGGGCAAACCTCCACCGTATGCTCCACCGTGTCCTCTGGGCGATCCTCGCAGTGGAAACACTCAGGGGGGAGTGAGGGGTGTTAGGTTTCATTTTCGTTACGAAATTTCTGGATTCGGTCTCCACGCTCAAGGCCCGCGATAGAAGCTATGTAATAGCTTAAAAATTAAGTGTGTTTTTTAGTTTAACTATAAAAAAATATTCTAGTACGGCCAATCCTCTATGTAGAAGCCGAGCTGGTGCATGTTACCAATGTTAGCCATTTACAGTGCAACCTCGATATGACAAAACTGAACGGAATTAGAAAATATTCGTTATATCAAGTAATTTGTTACAATGAGGTTTGTTATACAGAGGTTAGTTTGGACTATGATTTTTTTTAACAAGGTCTGTACCTGTCGAGACATGAATTATTATTATAGAATTGAGTGTAAATAGTTGATAGGATACTTTATGTAAAGGTTATAAGTTGACATTTATTAGATAGAGGTAAATAATGCTTTCTATTTATATTCTGAAATGATTGAAAATTCGTTATGAAGAGTTTTTTGACAAACTTATTCGAACTGTAAAGGTATATTCTGCATTAGCTCTTACGGGCAGTTCTTGGGGATTTCTAAAAATTTGTTAAATCGAGGTCATTTTATTGAGGCTCGTAATATTAAGGTTACACTGTATTCATATTTAATAAATCATATAAAATATAAAATTTTACTTGGGACAACCTAATTTTTAATCTACTGAATCTATTTCAATAAACATAGAGATTCTCATCTTGACGAATCGCTAGTTCTAGTATCCAATTGGACCAAGACCTAAAAAGTCAACTAACCTTGCAAGTTGACTAATCTTTTTAAAAGATTTTATTTAACTTGCAATGATGCTCGTCGTATATACCTATGAGCTGTCCGCTTCAAAAATTTTCGCCTACTTCTCTTCTTTCTGTTTGGCATACTCATCTAAGTCCGGTCAATGCTATATTAAGATACTATCACCGGTATTTAGGAACTGGAACTCCCTGATGGCAAATGGTCGGACAGTTGAACTTGGGCTAGTATGTTTTATTATCAGAAAGTACTAATTACTTTCTATAACACAGGATGACGAGGTTCTAAAACTTCTTTAAAAATAATACTTTTAATTTGTTACTATGGCATATAATCATCTCATCTCTCATTTTCGTATAATTCTTGTCAACGAAGTGACAATTCTGAATAATCCTTAGGAAAATAGGTTTTTCCTCAATCTTGTTCAAAATAATTTCAACATCGGTCTTGAAATTATTCTCTTAGGTTTTCCTTGTGTAACCTTCCATCTTTTTGAAGAATCATCTTTAGCAACAACAAAGCATAAAGTGGACCAGAATTTATTACGTTTTTCATAACAGGAAATCGTAGAGAGGCCCTCAAAATGGACGCTGCGATTTATTTGATTGAGGTATTTTTACTGAAATCTTTTTTACACTCTTTGCGAAAAAGATTTTGAGATTGTACAAAACATCTTGTGGTGACAATTTTTATTAAATTTTTTTTTTTTCAATCTATACAAAACTACCTTCTGCGGTTTATTTTTGCGCGGTTCCTAAGGATTGCAGCGTGATGTAACAGAGCCATTAACCTTCCTCAAGAATTGCTCTATTAAAAACATTTTTTTTTTAAGCCGATAGTTAGATAATTCCAAAGATTACCGCGTACAAACAAAACTCTTCAACTTTATTATTCTTGTATAGTATGGAAGTATATATTAGCCAAAAGCCACTAGTGCCGTAAATGCGGCTATATTTCGTCTACAACACATCACTCGTCAACCTAGGTCCTAACAATATTTTGGGTCTGAAACTGTCCCACTGCAAATGCAGTGCAAAGCCCTTTTGTCATGCAAAGAAGGAATAATCAATGATCACTAAGCTCACAGTATGTTGCCCATTTCCGAGGTTTCCACACTACTCGATGCTTTCCAAAATAGCTTTTACATTTTGTACTTCCTAGGTTAGAACTAGGTTCAATACAAAACGAAATTAATTGTTCTAGAAATAAAGCAACACTACGAACATCAAATTCAATAAGTTAATAGTTATTTTTTTTTTAAACATGCTTTTAAATAATTCATACACAAAATGTTGTGTTTGTGCTGTTGAGCTTTGAAGAGTTCCTCTATCTGGAGCTAAATGTCGATTCAGATCATGCTGACCATAAAAATGCATCTTCATCGGAATATGATCAACACTCAACTCAGTAGGATGAAAGATGACGGATCCAAGCTTTGACCCGAACAAACAAATATTACAACTTAAATAAAAGCTTGTAATTAACTGTCCCTTTGTGTTTGTAATTAAATGTTTTTATGTCTATATATATTATATGTATATAAAAATGAATCCCTATTTCCCTTGGTCACAGCATCACGCGTGAACGACTGGATCGATTTCGCTAATTCTTTTTTTGTCGTGTCTGTTACTGTCAGGAGCAGGTTCTTATGAATAAAAAAAATTAAGAAAATGCGCAGAAAATAAGAAAATTTCGGAAAACTTAACGACTATTTAAACTTCGCACGTTTGACAGTTCGTTGCTAAGACAGGACAACGTCTGTCGGGTCAGCTAGTGTACAATAAAGGATAATAAAGGTATACTTTGAGGGCTTTGCACTAATATTTCTGTCCCACTAGAAACAAAACACTACCATCTACAAAATGTAATTTAACTCTTTAAATATCGAACGTTTTTATCTTTTCTGTCAACAGAAACAAAACACTGTCTGCAAAAGTATTACAACATCCTTCATGCGCTCCTATGATTAAAACCTACAACGTACAATTTGCTACAACTAACCTGCGCGGTGGAATCCCCAGTGGTTACATGGTCGCTACAATAGTACCAGTATGTTACCTGACGCCGTTAAATCTCCGGTTTACAACACGATAATGTCTCCTTGCGGCTAATGTTGGCCATCATGTCGGCTTTAAACTTGCTACGGACGCGTCAAGAATATACTGAGCCTGATTTTAGTACAGTTTGTATGTTTTGGCCCCAGTTTTGGCTCGCTAAAAATTGTTTAGAGATCGTTTTGAATCTGTGAGCATTGAACTGTGTGGAGAATCCGTTTTGGGTGGTTGAATCGTTGCAAAGGATCCCAATATTTTCGAGGTTTTCGTGTTTATTTTAAATCGTCTATCGTTTTAAATAAATAATTCTACTTTACTCAAGACTTTGATAGAGTTAAGTGAAGATAAAGTTCTTTGTTTTGCATATAAAAGTTAATCTCTATAAATATCTACTGCCATCATGATTCAGTTGTGAAAGAGAGATAGTCTTATTAGTCCTGGTTAGCTCCGATTCTCTCTAAAAATGGAGTCATGATGGCATTGGTACGTCACAAAAGGGTCCGATCCGACTATGAACATTATTTCACTACTATAAAGCTACACAATTGCTGAGTGCTGTATTCTACATTGTATGGTACAAAAATTATGAATTTCAATTATCAAGATCGGAGACTCTACACTCGAATTTCAGAAGTCCATTTAAATAGGCCTAAATTAGCTTCGAGAAAGAAGTCAATCGTCCGGGATCCGACTCGGTTCGGAAAGCTGCGCGGTGTCTTCTCGTCCCACATACCACAGTGTCTCGAGATATAAGTCTATAACCAGTGCGTGTTTCCAGTGATGACATATGGAACTGATACACAACATGATCGTTCACAATGGGCCTCATCAGAAGGCTTAAAGTCACCCAACGAGCAGTGGAGAAGGGTATGCTCGGAGTTTCCTTGCGTAATCGAATCAGGAATGATGATATCCGCAAAAGAATTAAGGTTACCGACTTAGCCCTAAGAATCGCCAAACTGAAGCTGCAGTGGGCAGAACATATTGCTCGTAGAAAAGACGAGCGATGGAGTCGAAAAGTTCTGGAGTGGCGACCGCGTACCGGAAGACGCAGCGTTGGAAAGCCTCCAACAAGGTGGACCGATGACCTGGTGAGGGTCACGGGCAGCGGTGGATGCGAGACGCAAAGCGCTGGTCATTGTGGTGACACTTGGGGGAGGCCTATGTATTGGGGAGGCATGTGCCTATGTCCAGCAGTGGACGTCTTGCGGCTGAAAAAATGATGATGTGATGGCTTTTTTTTTTTTTTTGGGGGGTGGGTAATCATCCTATGACTTCTTCCGCTCTAGGGTGGAGCGGAAGGGCGTGTCAGACTCTTACTGACTAAAACCCACCCCTGTTCCTCCCTGCCCTGAATAACCACGGGCGAGGTAACTCTTTCGAATTTATCCTCAACCCCCAGGCAGATGATGTGATAGGCTACGGGAGCAGAACCGAGTGAAAAAGAGAGTCGTATATATTTTAACAGGAGAAGTAAGCGTTAATCGTATCTAATAATCGATTATATTTAAATCTAGACTTTGTCATTAGAAACACAATCGGAATCAGTTTACTGACCCAATAGAAGTTACTCTGAACAATTTTCAACATTTATGATAGAGTTCAATGAACTTGTAGACAATAAGGGACTACCCACGAAAACAGCCATTGATTTATTCACTGAGCAATAAGTTACAATTATTTCAAGAACTGCTGTGATATTCTTAGAAAGCTCAGCCACACGGTCCTTTAAATGGAATCTACATAGAATACTTAGGCCGTCCAATCTATATAAAGAAAAATCAATTGCCGAAATGTAAGTGTAGGTGCAGCCGTCCCTCCTTTTGCGAAGCAGTAATGCTCGCGAAGGAGGAGGCGGAACGGGTAAAGGTGACTCTACGGAGTGGCCCTCACGCCACCATCCGCAGCCGCCGTAAGAGACGCCCTGGGCGTCTAGAATATGACAAGATAACTATGAAAACTGCTTTTAATTCTCTTTTTCTACAACCATTAATAAAAGAGAATAATTGTAGGTACTACAAAAAACATTACGAGCTGATAACAGTGTTAACTCACAAACTTTTCAGGCCTCAAACATAAACCTACACGAAACTGTATTAAAATTCAGTGTGACAAAACCAACGTGTAAATAATAAATGGTGACGTGAACGACTGGTGCTGCCACGTGTTAGAAAGCGTATGTACCTATCTAGACTTTCCTATACAGGGTGCCTTTTAATTTTTTGGGGTTCCGTACCCGAAGGGTATGTCCGTCTTTGTGTCGTCTGTCACACAGGTTTTACAGCCAAACGGTTGGAGCTACAGTCTTCAAATTTTCATAGTTTAAGCATCTTGTTGACCCAAAGCCATTCAAATAATCAAAAATAGATTTGGTACGGAATCCAAAATGTGCGAAGTTCGAAACGCACTTTTCCGGGATTTTTAATTTTTGTTTATTTAGTATAAGGATGTATGCGGAACAGGGTGTAAAGACCCGCAAACCTTCATTGAAATGGCAGGGTCCTCCGACCAGTTAGGTGTTGTGTCTGGTCTGGGAAACTGCCCGATGGTTGTTGTCGTGCACACGTTCACAACTCTGTTTGCGCGATGCAGGATTTGTGTGTTTAGTTCGTATGTGGCGACATAGATGTCGCTACAAGCTTATACTGTCCCACGGCTGGACAAAGACCCAACCCAAATCCATCCAGGTACTCTTTTCCTGAGCCACCTTGAACCAGCCTTTGTGGTAGACGTTTAATCCTTTGGCATCATTTAATACTGGTGGTAACTCTTTTGCTATGGACACGTTCAGCGCAATTTTATTCATAGTGGTTTTTTATTCTTTTCTTTAACTTTTTTATTATTATTGTTGTTTGCATGTGGAATAAATTATTTTCTATTTTATTATAAATGATATTTTTTTTTCATGAGATTGTGAATACGTTGTTGCAGTTAATCCAACTATGAGAGAGTAGTGATAACTACTCTTCATGAAACTTAAATCAAAATAAATATAAATAACTCACTTAGGGGCAAACTCTGAAAATATGAAAAAAGGACAGGAATAAGCTGTTTTTTTTTTTCAGAATATTATCATTCGCAAAGTGATAATATAATAGTTCGTGAGATCTATTACCCCCGGAAAGGTTGCTAATGGATTAAAAGTCACCCTGTATACTTGGTTAGCGTACAAACCTATAATTACTAACTTAATATTGATATCAGGCTCCTATCATTATCTAATCAGCTGCCATTGAAAATGAAATGTTGTTTTCAATTAAAATATCAAACCTATGATGAAAACTTGTTAAGACATTATTAATTTCCAGAAATATTATAGTAAAAGTAAATTAAATACATTGTCATTATTATAAGTAAAAAGCTTTAAAGAGCTTTAAATAGTACAACAAGGAAACGAACAAGTAACCTAACAAATATAAGGCGAAAATAAGTTTGTTTGTTACCTTATCATGCCTAAACCACGGAACCGATCATCATGAAATTGTTCATATACGTTGTCAGGGGTACAGAAAAGGACAAAGGCTACCTATCATCCACAAACAAAGTACTGTTCTCGAAGCATAGAATGATAAACTTTGTTTAGTATAAACCACAAAAAGTAGACAGCAAAAATTCGAATAACACATTGTAAAAAACACGTCTTTTATGTACTCATCACCAGAAGTGACATAATGGTATACATCGTACCAACAAAAGCGCGCTCGGTGTAACAAAATATCGGCCCGTGTGGACGTAGCCACGTATACGGATTTATTGCACCATCCAGCGGTGCTTCGAGCTATTGAAGACTCTGAAATTATATGCGACATTACATTAATCAAGCTGAACCATAGAGCAACAGAAATAAAGAAGTACTAATTTATTAATATTGTCTAAACTGACGTGTCTAATCTATTAGTGGCCACACACGCGACTGCTGAGCGCACGGTACTAGGTATTCGATTCCCAATTTGCAAATATCAGTCTGGATTCCTCCGACGAAACTGAATGTAAACTTCGAGTAACACATCGATATTTAAAACCCAATCTTTCAGCACAACTCGTAAAAAATCTGCAAAGGAAGCTGTTAGAGCTAAAAGTTTTCTCACAAAAACAAATTCTATGTAATTTACCGTCTGACATGTAACCACCTGGAATTTATTCCGATGAATATTCATGTCGACTGATTCACTACCACCTGAATCAGTGTTACCTATAAAATATGGGATTTTCACGAACAAAATTGTGAGTTAGTGGCGCTATCAATTTTCCCAGTACTTATAAAGATCATTTCAAGCAATGCCAAAGTTCAAATGCAGTTTTATGAAGACGATTAGTTTTTTTTTTCGGCGCAAATAAAAAATGTCTGCCATCTGCGATTTTGTTGAAGTTTTATTTCAAATAACTTGACTGGGTACGTTATGTTTGAGATTGAGATTTTCTGAAGTCGGGGAGAATAGATATGGTAATAAAAACGGGGGCATCTCGGCATAATAGGCAATTTATTATCTGAAGATGACTTTTTGTGACTTTTTAGTTGCGCTACGGATAGCTACGTTTACCATGTTCATGCAAATTCTTGAAAATTTGCTAGCTTTTGACATTAAAAGCAAAAATACATGTCATTTAAAACCTAAAGTACTACGTACGTTATGGTACTAAAGAAGTCTACCTAGAGTTTAATTGATAAATTAGATTACAAGAACATTCCTCGTGTCGTGTTGGGAGGAATTTTACATAAAATCTGCTTCATGAAATTTTGTAACAATTAAATGGATCTTAAAACAATTTACCTAAGTAGCGTCGTAACTCAACGCTGGCTCTAATTTGAAAAGTGATCGGCTGTCACAAAAGAGAATAATTGCTACAGACGTATAATTAACTTAAACTTTTTCCTGCTGACTTTTATTTGGGTCATTAAATACTCGTTTTTCTTTTATTTGTCCGACCCTATTCTGTTGAAAGAAATAAAGGAAGGAATTAAGCTATTTTGTGTTTCTGCGTGATTATAGGACGGAGTCTTATTGGAAAATATTTACGTTACGACTGCATTTAGGAAATATTTTTGTAATGACCGTTGTAGATCGAAGAACTGTATAATTCCACTTGACCTTGTGAAAGGCTGGACCTGTTTTTGGATATTTAATATTCGGTCACGCCTCAATGTTTGAATTGATTTGGATAAAACGGGTAGACCAAGGCCTGCAGGGGAGACCCCTTTACAGACGCCTCTGTGTTCCGGGGTGATATTTTAAGACGTCACGAGACCCCTTTCATGTGCTGATTGTGATCACCGGGCCGATTTTGGTGGGGCAAAATCAGCACACACCCTGATCTTTTGATAAAAAATCCAGGCGCATTTTAAGGTTCCTCTCAACAACAAAAAAGACCATGATATAGGATAATAATATTATTTTTTTCAAGGTATTCCCGTTTTGTTATTTTTTGACCTGCACAGGGTCAAACCCACTGGTAAAAGCAGGTAGAATCGGTAATAAGGCTCCAGTCAACAAGTGAAAGAAAGAAAGAAAATACGTTTATTTTCGATTAACATGACGCGAAGACAGAGAAACACAACAAAAAAAAGTGTGTGTGTACTGTACTGTATGTACGCACGTAAGTTATACTTCTTTGGCGTAACAAGATAAAATACAAAACTGTCACAAAGTTTACAAAAGGAAAACAATCATTCTTCATGAAGCACAGACTATAGGTAACTTCAGGGTGTCGGTTTTTTGTGACGGAGTGCGCGCGTATCGTAAAAATTTACTCTCATCATTTTTCCCTAACGTGCCAAAAGAAGTATAACTTCAAAAAGAAAAAGCTTCGCTCAGCATAATGCTGCGACCCTATGCGAGACAGGGCCAGCGCTGGTTTACTTATGTCTACGAGTAATTATAAAGAAAAACATACCAAAAACCAGTACCACAATACCTAACACAGACTAAATCTAATTCCGTCCATCAAACACGTTATCGGACAATATAACACCTAATTCCAATCTAAATTTACACACAAAGGCTGCCCAACTTCCTGCTAACAGTACCGGATAATACTGAACATTAGGACCCCAAATTGAGAATAGCTATCTATAAAGGAGGTTTTCTACATTAGAACCGTAATTTAATTTAGCTTTTGGACCGATATCGCCTTTTCTAACACAGGAAAACGTAAAACCAAATGGTAGGTCTGTAGCGATATCTGTGTAACCAATACGAACTTAACACACAAATCTTGCATCGCGCAAGCAGAGTTCTCCGTGATATTTGAACATACACAACAGCCCGCCAACAACCATCGGGCAGTTGCCCAGTCCAGACACAACACCCGTCTGTTCAGAGGATCCTCCCGTTTCAATGGAGGCTTCTGGGACTTTACACCCTGTTCTATATTTCTTTAAAGGCCAAAATGGTCAGTCGGTTGAGGTTTTTCCCACAATTTAGTTTGCAAAATGCCTATTGACTTATCTTTATTCATACTCAAAAACTGTTCAAGACGGTGTAGTACTGAAAAGTAGAAAAAAATGTAGCTTTAAATGAGTAAAATAAAATCAATACAGTTGTTCTATCTCACGAAGTCCGGTTGATCTCGGATGTGTGTGTAGGTTCACATACACATTTTTAGGGTTCCGTAGTACTAACAAGGACAAGAAATCCTTATAGTTTCGGTCTGTCCGTCTGTCCATCCGAGGCATACCTTAGAGACTGTTAGTACCATAAAGCTGCAATTTTGCATGGGTGTATTATATAGGTATTAATGAAACCATAAAAATTAAACGATAAAATTAAAAAAAAAAATGTTAAGTGGTGATGATTTTTATTTTCCTCGCCTATCCTATAGTATATGATATCGCTGGATATGTCTTTAAAAATCATTTAAAGGTTGTTCACTTTCTAGTTTCGAGTGTGCTAACAAATCAAAGAGTAGAATATAAAAAACTATTAATTCTTGAAAGTAGAAAAGTTGTTTAAGACTATTTTTCGATTCAGTGATTCGTTTGCGAAATATTAAACTTTAAAGTGATATTTTTGTTCGAGTCGAGCGTCCCCACTAAAATTTCGTACAAAACACAAAATCTTTACTTAATACAATTCGTATTATAACGCGCGTCTACGGAACCCTATGGCCGGTTTTTTTCTGTATGTGTAAGCTCGGAGCACTCAGTGTCATAGAAAATAGCTTACGCACACAGAAACAACTTTTTTTTTTTGGGGGGGATCGGAAATCATCCAATGACTTCTCCCGCTCTGGGTGGAGCGGGAGGGCGTGTCAGACTCTTACTAACTATAACCCACCCCTGCTCCTTCCCTGCCTGAGTGCCCAGGGATGCGGTAATTCATTTTCAGAATTTATCCGCTACTCCTAGGCATGCAGGCACCGGCCACTATGCGCCCCGTCAGTGGTGGCTGACACTAATCTCTTTGAGGCGCGCGTGCAACACTACGCGCCGTCGACTCATGGGCCTGGTGCTGATCGGACGGCGAGCTACACACTGCTCGCCGTCCGCAGGCCCGGGTACAGAAAAACGTGAGATACCAACCGGACTTCTTGAGATAGGTAGAACAACTGTAACAGTATCGATAGGTTTCTTGATACAAAACAATTTTCTAAATCTGTAACTTCAAAAATGTCTCCAAACTTTATGAATTGTCTCATAAAGCATTTTCCTGTATCTGCAATGTCCTCATTGCCCCATCTGAACAACCACCTCTGTAAAGTATCCCTCTAGTAAAAACTCGACATACTTACATGTACCGATACTAACAGAACTTTTATCTAAAAAATGAAAAAGAAGTAGTACACGTCGTCATGGTATCTAAAGAAATAAAAAAAACAATAAACATTTGCAATCTGCACTGTCCTCGTCCGTATTCAGAAACGAAACATAAGTTTCGGATAGCAACACCATCACTGCAAAGTTGGGGACGCCCCGAGCCGTTAAAACATTCAGTTCCTTCGTAAATAACTTGCTTTATGCATTCGATACTCTGGCTATATTTCGGACCCAAAAGATTTCGGTGAGGGAAGTTGATTTTACACTCAAAAAGGAAAACTATTATGGAAAGGTTTCAGACGCTATTTTCGGTGTTAGCCTATATCACACTAATATCATAAAGGCGAAAGTTTGTGAGTGTGTGTTTGCGTGTTTGTTATTTCTTCACGCTCAAACGGCTGGACCGATTTGGATGGAATTTGGTATGTAGATAGCTTATACCTTGAATTAACACATAGGTTACTTTTCATCCCAGTCTACGCGGGTGAAACCGTGAGGCGTGGGGCGGAGAAAATGAGAAGACGAAAAATTTTAAGAAATTATTGCATGTAAGAATTAGACAGAATTAGACGAGACCACAACTTGGACGCATACCATGTGGGCTGGTTTAGTCGGGCAAAGCAAAGAGGACGTGAAGAAGGTCTTCCCCAGCAGTGGAACAGCAGCGGTTAGTTAAAAAATAGATAAAAAGGATTACCCTCCTTCTGGGACAGTCAGGTAAAAATGGCTCATCGACCATCAGCAAATACTTTTGTGATCAAATACGGTGATTTTAATTATCATCTCACCTGATGGTAAGCGGTGATGTGGTCGACGCTGGAGCACGCATGTCTAGAACTAACCTATTCACTCTTTTGGGGGGTGGGAAATCATCCTATGACTTCTCCCGCTCTGGGTGGAGCGGGAGGGCGTGTCAGACTCTTACTGACTAAAACCCACCCCTGTTCCTTCCTGCCTTTGAGTGTCCAGGGGCGAGGTAACTCTGTTTCGAATTTATCCTCAACCCCCGGGCAGGCATCGGCCATGACGGGCCCCGTCTCTTGCTGACAACTCTTTTAGGCGCGCGTGGAACACTACGCGCCGTCGACTCTCGGGCCTGTTGCTGATCGGACGGCGAGCTACCCATTACTCACCGTCCGCAGGCCCGGAGACCTATTCACTCTGGACTTAAGGCGCAGTTATACGTTTTTTAATTAAAAATCACGTCTAAACGACTATTTTTTTATCTTTGAAAAAAATACGTTACACATTTTTTTTTTGTAATTTGATATGTGAATATTTGAAATTAAGTATATTTTTATAACAGTGTAATAAATTTGTAAAGTTATGTCTAACGCGGATAAAAAATTGAGAATCATGCATGAACTATTAAGCGTATTTTTATGAAACCTTCACCATTTTAAAGATCATTTAATTATTTATATTTTAGTATACGTTTTTTAGTATAATATCTGTTGTTTTATGGATAATAAATTAATAATGCGTCTAATTTCGGACAGCGCTCCATGATGGGCGAGTCCTATTACTGGGTGAACGTACGACCCGTTACGTGAGCTCAGCACAGAACACGCAAGCTAACCACTCAAGGTCGTTGGTAGTTAATAGAACCTTAAAGAACCCCAGGTTGTTGTTAGCAGGAAACACAGACTCTGGCAGGGAATTCCACTCCACCTATGCTCATCGGCGAATTATAGTTACGTGAAATCCAGATGACTGAAAATAATTGTGCTTCGGAATCACCACGTAAAAAATGAATGTAAATAATCGTCGTACTTCCCGTCGCAACTCAAAACACCGTAGATTAATATCAGACAAAAGAGAGAGATATATTATGTTCTGAAATGTCTTGAAGATCCAGAGACGTTTTTGATCGCGTAGGTATAAGGATGTAGTTTCTTGTACGCAGAACTTTACTTGTTTTGAGGGCTATCCTTTATTTATAACGAAGCATTAAGTTGAAAAAAGGTAGTTTAGAAACTTTTCGAAAGATGAGACTATTGTTAAAAATTTATCTCAAAATTGTTTTGAAAATAATGAAAATGGACTGTGCACACCCGTTATTCGTGTGTTAGTAGAGCAGAAACAAGTTAATAGTCCCTCGTTTTATGTTTCCCCCGTGCGAATGAATATTAAATAGTAAATAGACAGCAAATTGACTGCTCAGTCTTTATTTAGAGGAGTTTTTGCAATATTTCGCTATATTTTCCGTTGGTCAGTTTTTTTGTTCTCGTGGTACAGTTATTTTGTTAAGTTGGATCATTTTATGACAAAGAAAACAGATTACCCAAGCACCGATGTAGGGTATTATTTATAAATCTGCGGAAATATTTTATTTATTTCACTCAAAATAATAGATAATTATATGCGCAAACTATTTATCACAAGTCTAAGACGTTCGCAAATGTTATTCATTCTTAACGCAGTTATTTTCGGGTTGGCACATGAATACTGCTTAACGAACTTATTATATTTTAAATGGGAATGTTTGGATGGATGAATGAATGGATGTTTGTTACTCAATAACGCCAGAAGGGCTGAAGGGATCTGAATTAAGTTTTGCACAGATATAGATATAGTCCGGAATAGCACATAGGCTATAATTAATAGTAGGGGAAGTACTAATTCCATGCAGGTAAATTCACTGGCAGAAGCCAGTTCTATCATAATTAATTCAATTAAAATTTGTAATCAAAATTTAATAAATATTAAAATCAAATAAAATTATATAACTTAATAACTACTATTTAAAAACTGTGTAATGGCGCGTTGATCAACTCTCTGGTCATGGCATGCTGAGACAGACCCCAGAGGTCTAATATTTTTTTTTATTGTTGATAGGCACGCGTTTGACCACTATCACACCTGATAATAAGCGATGATGTGGTCGAATAGTGTGCATTGTAAAGTTTTGTAACAATAAACTTGTTTTTATGAATAAAAATAAATAAAATTAATAAATCATAAACATTGTATAATATCCCTAAATCAAAAATATCTGCAAAGATATATTTATTACATCATAGGCGTATATGAAAGTTGGCGTAATCCTTCCACTCACTTATCTTGGGCATCGTGACGAAACGGAGAAAGTTAAATGAGGAAGAAAAGCTATGGGTTGTTTGGTAGGATCCGACTCCGGCACTAATTCACAAACAACTTAATCTTGTTTAGTACGGCAAAGTTCGAGAAGGACAAGTTTGAGGACATGTGCGCGGTTGAACTAATGCCATCGCTTATTGAACTGGTAGTCCAAAGTATTCTCTACATACCCAATAGCCAATTTGATACGTACTATTTCTTGGTAAACTACGTAGTCTTGGTACAACTTGAATTTTGAAGTTGTCATTATTAACCAAGGCAGTTCGTTAAATAAAGCATCTAAAAAGTTTCCTATAAAGATACAAAAGCACAAGCTGTTTTTCAAAGTCATCACGAATCGTCTCGCGCGCAGTTTTCATGACTTCCAGCCTCCCGAACAGGCTGGGTTCCGAGACGGCTTTAGCACCGTAGACATACCTATGCGACGACAGGTTGTACAAAAGATCAAAGAATATAATCTGCCTCTCTGCTTAACGTTTGTGGACTACAAAAAAGCCATCGATTGGAATGAGACTTGCATGGGCTGCACTGCAGTCTCTTCAACGGTACCAGATTGATTGTTACTTTATCGAGGTGATGTAATAATTGTATGAAAACGCTGCCTTATCGATCCGACTCTGTAGTCGACAAACCGACACAGGATAAGTCCTGTGACTTATCCTGTAGTCGGTTCAATAAGGCAGCGTTAATCTCGAATCCTATTCGCCTGCAGTGGGGTGAGAGGCAAGAAGACATCATTTCTACGAAACTATTCACAGCCGCATTGGAGGATCTCTTCAAGGTTTTGGACTGGAGAGGTCTAGCCATTAACGTCAATGGCGCTGTGTGGCAGTTTGTTTTTGAAGCTCGAATGATTTTCAAGCTACTGTTAATTAAAGAAGGCAGAGGACCAGCGATTGCGGTGCTGCTTGGGAGAGAGCCTATGTCTAGTACACAACGGTCTGCAGTGCCAATATTGGTCATACGTGATACTAAATAACTAATTTTCCGATAAAAGTTATTTGCGTCATTTATCCGAATACATATCGCATATGATTTCCAACTCGCTACGATCAAGTCTTGAGGTTTAAGATGGCGACGAAGTCCGAGCGCGACAAATGCAACGGCAATTAATTTGTTTAATGCAGTATTGCTTGCGCTACGATTTAAACTTAGTTCATATTTCTGCTGGAACTTTATGGCAATCTGTTTATTACTTTGATAGGAAGAATTATTTCTCGTAAATCTCGTTTGATATTTATATTTCATGTTGCTGTTACTCTATCAATAAAATACAGATGATCAAAATGGATTTTTGCAAGTTTATAAGAGGAACACTTAATTTAAATTGCTTAAGAGTAAACCTAAAACTAAAACCGTAAGTTACAACCATGATACACACACAACTTTTCACAAACGTTTACATTTATAACGTAAGCAGTAAGAGGGATAGGTATACATATAGTTTTGTTATTTGTGTTCAAGGAACATTACATGTGGCTACAGCTTGTCCCATTAACAACTGAGTTCAAGCTTAGCATTAACATAGAATAAGAATAAATGGAAGTGAAACTTCTAGATTTCTAGCGACTCTCGACGCGGCAATGCGACAATGATGCAACAACCATTGTATAAAGTCATTGTTTCACAGATAAGAGCAATTAGAAAGTGCAATTAGAGTTTGCAGATTAGAGCAATTTTCATGTTCTTTTTAGGGTTCCGCACCCGAAAGGTAAACGGAGCCCTATTGCTGTCACTCATGTGTCCGTCTGTCTGTCCGTCCCTCGTCTGAGACACAGGTTTTACAGCCAAACAGTTGGAGCTACAATCTCCAAATTTTCACAGTAAAAGCATCTTGTTGACCCAAAGGCATACAATATGACAATTTTTTTTAAATATTATACAGGGTGTAACGGAAAGGTGTGGTCATATTTTAAGGACTGTTTCTGCCCATCGATATAAACAACTTTCTTCAAGAAAATCTGTGGAAATTCTCAAAAAAAATTTTTACCTCCCATACAAATATTGATCAGCTGATGATAACTTTGTATGGAAAGTCCAAATTTTTTTTGGGAATTTTCTATTTTTTCATATAGAAAGTTGTTAATTTCCATGGGCAGAACCGGTTCTTAAAATATGACCACACCTTTCCGTTACACCCTGTATAATATTTAAAAAAAATTGTCATATTGTATGCCTTTGGGTACGTATTTTCTTTTTTTTCTTTCAAATAGGGGCGCGAAAAAAAAAATACCTATCCCATCAAATGGGATATCGTTGTTTAGAACTCGACAAATACTATGTTTTTGGTTTTAAAAAATATTGTAAGATATCAGCTTTTTTAACAAAATTTTGTTACGAAGAATTTTTTAACCTCCCATTGATTTTTTTTTTTTTTTTTTTTTTTGTGGGGTGGGAAATCATCCTATGACTTCTCCCGCTCTGGGCGGAGCGGGAGGGCGTGTCAGACTCTTACTGACTAAAACCCACCCCTGTTCCTTCCTGCCTTTGAGTGCCCAGGGGCGAGGTAACTCTGTTTCGAATTTATCCTCAACCCCCGGGCAGGCATCGGCCCTGACGGGCCCCGTCTCTTGCTGACAACTCTTTGAGGCGCGCGTGGAACACTACGCGCCGTCGACTCTCGGGCCTGGTGCTGATCGGACGGCGAGTTACCCACTACTCGCCGTCCGCAGGCCCGGGTCTACGGTGGCCGGAGATCGTCTCGCGGCGCCGGAAGGCCCCGGCGTCTCCTGAGGCGGCTGCTGCTGAGGGCGTGAGGGCGACTCCGTTGTTGGTGCTCTCTCACGCGTCCCGCCTCCGCCTTCGCGAGCATTACTGCTTCGCAGAAGGAGGAGACGGCTTCCCATTCCCTCTCGCTCCGTACCATGGCCTGAACCAGGGCAGGGCGCGAGAGGTCGCTGCCGCCTATCGCATCCACGAGGACACGGCGTTGCTCCGCCCAAGCGGGGCAGACCTCCACCGTATGCTCCACCGTGTCCTCGGGGCGATCCGTGCAATGGAAACACCCGGGCGTCACCTCCCGCAACCTCCCATTGATGGACTTGAAATTTAATGATAATGTTTATTATTACGTATATTTTATTAATAAATACCAATGTATTGATAAATAAGATTTTTTTTCTTGGAAATTCCCTCATTTAGTACGGAACCCTAAAAGTGCGAAGACCGACACGCACTTGGCCAGTTTTTTTGTCTAAGAGGTGTGTCAGTCAATCTTGTGTCAACGCTCACATTATTCGCATTATTATTTTATTTTTTAATAATTAAGTGATTGATTTTATAGTACTCAATAATCGAAACAGTGATCACTTAATGGACATCTCTGTTTTGGTTTTAAATTATCTATGTTAATGTGACGCAAGGCGTGTTTTTTTCACACCATCGTTAGATGGACAAGAGAAACTTCATAAGTAGGTGTCGCTTCTATACAATTAATCTATGGCATTACCAACTGTAGATGGTCCGGCCTCCGATACGATGGGGCGCCTAATCCGCTCTTACGTAGAGGAGCCTTGTTAAGCGGCTAGTATCCGGGCATGTAGGTACTTACTACTGACCGTTAAGATACGATCTGGCTTCTGAATGGGTGTAAGTTTGTTGAACTTCAGGGACATGTTTCTGTAGATAATAATAATAATAATCCTCTCAACCGAATACCGACAACACTGGCTGTGAAAATCACAACGGAAATTAGCAAAGTACGCAGGAGATATTAAAGTGCACCAGGTTGTGCGCAAACACTTAGGTACTCTCTCTTAGCCCGATGGGATGGCAATCCGACACGACCAGGGAGAGATCAGGCGCAGGTGTCAATCCATCAACTTACAAACTTTGGGCTGCTACAGAGCAATTCCTAATGGAACATACAATGTTAAACACTTAGGTACTCTCTCTTAGCCCGATGGGATGGCAATCCGACACGACCAGGGAGAGATCAGGCGCAGGTGTCAATCCATCAACTTACAAACTTTGGGCTGCTACAGAGCAATTCCTAATGGAACATACAATGTTATAATCTTCCTCTTCAAAAAGCTCATTCAACTATCAAGTACTCTATTTAATTAAGAGACATCGCAATATGAAAATTGACTAAGTTACTTACTTACTTACTCGTACCTACATGAAGTTTTGACTGTTCCGCGTTCATGTTAAAATCCGAGCACTTAAGACGTCTACACACAGAACTTCGTGATAAACTCTATAAGTGTGGTAATTCTCTTGAATTCTAAATTGGGACGAATTGTCTCGTCTGGAAATCCCGCAGTGGGCCAACTTTTTCCTTTGTCGCTACAATTGTGGAAGTTGCGGTTTGAGTGAGAACCCACTTATGTTAATTTCGACTTGGACTTGTGTAATTTTGTTGGTAATATTTTCATCATTATTTGAATAACTGTTTGAGTGTTTATGAATGAGAAGTAGCAAAATATGTTTTTTTTTTGTGTAGGTACTGTATTCCGATATACTGGAATATTTATTTTTTTAGCTACTATATACTATATTGTACACTATTTTGCAGAGGAGCTCGTGGCTAAAGTAATAACAGCTGCATGGGTCGATCCACCAGGTTAAGCTACGCATTGGGTTGGTCCATGGATGGGTGACCATTTTTACATACCGAGACTCCTCTGTGCCTCGGAAATCACGCTAAACCCTTGGTCCGGGCTGTCAATCGTGGATCTTTGACAGTCGTTACGAGTCGTCAGAAGCCCGAAAGTCTGACAACCAGTCTTATCTTACCAAGGGGTATCGTATTACAAAGTAACTGGGGAGATCAGATAGGCAGTCGCTCCATGTAAAATAGTGGTATTCAGCTGCATTCGGTTAGACTGGAAGCCGACCTCAAGATAGTTGGGAAAAGGCTAGGCAGTCAGATTTTTTTGTACACTATTTTGCATTAAAAAAGGAATATTTAATGGAATAGAATTATTTTAGAAGAAGTAAATCGAAACAAGACGAAGAACTGAAAAGAACTTAATGCTAGCGAAATCTGCTACACTACAAGTGAAGTTTTGGTCTAGTCTACAAAAATAATGATAATTAAATTCAAATACAAAGAATTTCCTGAAAACCGATGAGGGACAGATGTAAGTATTTTAATTTACAAGAGCAATTATTAAGAATCCTTTTGACGCCCCCTTAATAGCCAATTTGCTGACTAATAATACTTACGTACAAAAACATTTCCCTTTTAATTAACTAAATTAATAATATCTGTTTCAGTTCAGGCTGACAAAGGGCTTACAACCTGTCACTTTCAACGTCCTCCTACAACCCTTGACTATTAAATAATCGTACCTTTTGTTAAACTGCGTGGGATACTCTCTAAGACAAAGAAATTTTTATACAATAGAAGAAAATAGGTATAGGGAACGTGCACGGCGTAGTCTGTGCCATCTAGTGGAGTAAATTCTAAACTCATCTTCCTGCCCTTATCCCATGTCACTTGGGGTCGGCGCAACACGTTTTTTTCTTCCATTCTGTCCTGTCAGCCGTCACGCTATCACTAACTCCCTTTTCTTTCATATCACTCCTCACACAGTCCATCTATGCTTTTTTTGGCCTCCCTCTCCCCCTCCATCCATCAACATTTATATTCATAACTCTTTTAGTTATATGTATTTCATCCCTCCTCTTTACATGACCACACCAAGATAAGCGGTTCCCTTTTTCAGTTCCCAACTTTTCTTCTAAACTTTTAAAACCCTTTAAAACTTGTCACTGTAATTTCCGTGCCATATATGTATACACACACGCATCATGCACACATGCATTACGCATAACGTAGACTGGCATTTAGTGAGTGAAATCCGCAACTTTTTAACCGACTTCAAACAGGAGGAGGTTATCAATTCTGATGTTTGTATATTTTTTTCGGGCATTACTCGGTCATTTAAAGACGGATTTGCAAAATTCTTTTTTTGTTCGAAAGGGGATTATTCCGAAATTGTCTCAAATTTCATATAGATCTGTGAAAGATCTTCGGAGATAGACAGTGGAACTCTTCAATAACTAACAGCAAATGACTCGCGATTACTGCGATCGTCGACAATTTAATGGGGAACCACAACTTTTCAACAGTGAAAATTAAAAACTTTTTTACAAAAAAAAATAACTTTATTTCGGAAGTAAATACGTACTTGCTACGGCCGCGAATCATATTTTGATCAACATACAACCTGATCTGACCTGCAAATTGCAAAAAACGTAAGAAAATTTGAATTTCACTGGTTATCCTGGCGCTTCCCCCTTAAGCTTTGGTGGAAACAGTCACATGATTTCACATCCTCTCAAATTCTAGCCACCTCGCACATCTCTTATGGAAAAGCACCCCACAGCTAGGTGAACGTGGAACATACCACCACATTTATTAAAATAAATACTTTGAGAAGGCCATTTATTTCGTATTTAGCAAAAATCCGTAACAATCAAAAGTTTATTATATTTATCAACTCAATTCACTGTTCATGTTGTGTTAAATCCTAACCCGTTGAACAACAAACAACAAAATCAATTAAGCACGACATGGAATTAGCTAAACGGCATGGAATTAGCAAAACAATTAGCTTTGATCAATTGTTGGAGATAACAATGAAATCGAAAATAAAATTCATTTGAAACTATTTGAAGCATTATTTTGATCAAATCAGTACTAACCTTTATGCAAATTCTAACGACGACCCTTTACTATTTTATTTTCACACGTCGCAACGTGTGATAAATTATAATAATCGGTTAAGGCCGTACTACCGGCCAAGTGGCGCCCTCATTAAATAAAAAATCGTAGCATAGCATAGAAAATAAATATGAAAGAATGCAACGTCACATTTTGTTACAAATAGGAAAAAGTATTTTAACGTTGTTAAAACCGGTCTCGGAATGTTTCGTATCCAAAGCAGTAGGCAAAAGTGTCAGAAATGGCTGTTTTTGGTATTCAATGAGGGCGCCACTTAACTGGTAGTAGACCCTTAAGTGCGAGTTTGACTCGTATACCTACGAAGGGTTTCGTACGTTTTTTTTTTTATTTTCTTTTTTGTTATAGCGGCAATAGAAATATACACTCTGTGAAAATGTAAACTGTTTACCTATGCAGGAAACGCCCTGGGCATCGGGAGTCAGATCTCGATTCCCGGTCACCGTAAGCGCGAGCTTGCGGACGGCGAGTAATGGGTAGCTCGCCGCCCAATAAGGACCAGACCCGAGTCGATGGCGCGTAGTGTTCCACGCGTGCCTCAAAGAGATGTCAGCAGTAGTTCTTTGACGGGGTCCACTAGGGCCGATGCCTGCCAGGGTCGCCCATGTGTTTGAAAGAGTCACCACGGCCCCTGGCACAGGCAGCTGAAGGAACAAGGGTGGGTTTCAGTCAGTAAGAGCCTGACACGAAGAACCAAAAATCCCACCCAAAAAAAAAAAAAGATTTGTCTACCTATTACCGTTCATGAGATACAGTTCGCTAACAGACGGGCGGACGGACAGACAGCGGATGCTTAGTAAAAGGGTTCCGTTGGATACCATTCGGTTACTGAACCAAAAACAGTACATAATTTCCATTAGCATTACAAACACAAAAAAATATTAAAATTCAAGTACCTACATAAAATAAAATCGCTTTCCGCCAGTCGAGATCTTGGTCAATAGTAAGCGATTTACGAAATAAAATGCAGAAAAAAACTGTATTTATTTTATCAATTTTTTTATAGGTACTTCGCGACACTTGTATTAACTCTCGTTTGACCCACCAAAAGCTGGCTATCTTAATTATGTTAGGTTCTTTTCCGACTCGCGCAAAGTATCATGTTTAGTTTAATACAACCATTAACCCAGTTGCTTTTTGCTCGTAGCTAAGCAGACAGCAGAAATATAAAAAGAAGCATTAACAAGCAAAGTCCGACTGTACTATAGTGAAAAACATGAAAAATATTAAAATACTTAAGTGTTTTTTGTAACAATTTCATCTGGTTCAGTGTTTTTAACGACAAACAAAACGAAGCGGGACTGAGTTTGGAACTTGGAGTATCGTTTGTCGAACGTTGAACTGCGCTGCCGTGCTTCTGGAGTGTGGAACAAGGCTTAAGATGTAGCGGTTTTGGAATTTTGTGAGAAATTTCTGTTACGGCTACGCTTCTCTCAAAAATGTCAAAATATGTGCGTCGTTTTATTTTTACCAAGCTGCGCTTGAATGAAGATTATATTAAATAATTATATAATATTATTAAAAGAAAGATTTGGTTCGTTGTGAGTGCCGCGACGACGGTAGTGAATAGAGATTATTATCTTTCGTGACCGCGCAATTATTTTTTTTTTTTTTTATTTGTTTATAAGTACAGGAGCTTTACAGTTTAACTTGGTTTTGTACCATTAAACCAGAACTGGTTTGTATTGGTACTCACATACGCCATAACACTGCTTAATCACTATGACTTACTCGTAACTACGAATGACAACTAAATAATATGCCTTAAATAACATGTGGGGAATAACTTTTCACAAGAAACGTAAACATCTATAATCACTAAGACTGAACTACTAATGAGAACTAAATAGTTTTCGTAAAATAACATGTGGGTAATAACTTTTCGCAAAAAACGTAAACATCTATAGTAATATGGGTTTTTTTTTTTTTTTTTTTTTGGGGGGTGGGAAATCATCCAATGACTTCTTCCGCTCTAGGGTGGAGCGGAAGGGTGTGTCAGACTCTTACTGACTAAAACCCACCCCTGTTCCTCCCTGCCTCGAGTGCCCGGGGGCGAGGTAACTCTTTCGAATTTATCCTCCACCCCCGGGCAGGCACCGGCCGTGGCAGGCCCCTTCTCTTGGCTGACAACTCTTTGAGGCGCGCGTGGAACACTACGCGCCGTCGACTCTCGGGCCTGGTGCTGATCGGACGGCGAGTTACCCACTACTCGCCGTCCGCAGGCCCGGGTCTACGGTGGCCGGAGATTGTCTCGCGGCCCCTGGCGTCTCCTGCGGCGGTCGCGGCTGGGGGCGCTAGGGCGACTCGGCCGTTGCTGAGCCTCCCTAACGTGTGCCGCCTCCCTCTTCGCGAGCATTACTGCTTCGCAGAAGGAGGAGACGGCCTCCCATTCCCTCTCGCTCCGTACCATGGCCTGAACCAGGGCACGGCGCGAGAGGTCGCTGTCGCCTATCGCATCCACGAGGACACGGCGGTGCTCTGCCCAAGCGGGGCAAACCTCCACCGTATGCTCCACCGTGTCCTCTGGGCGATCCTCGCAGTGGAAACACTCAGGGGTCACCTCCGCCCTGATCCGACACAGGTACCTCCCGAAACAGCCGTGTCCGGTGAGCACCTGCGTCAGGCGGAAGGTGAGGGCGCCGTGACGCCTCTCCAGCCACTCCTCAAAGAGGGGCACTACCGCCTCGATGGTGGCGTGCCCAGCGCTGGGTTGCGACAGTCGCTCTCTCCATGTCACCATGAGATCCTGCCGGAGCTCGGTCCGCCGAGCCGCGAGTTGTCGCGGCAGCGGAGTTTCGCCCCGGCGTTTGGCCTCCTCATAGTAATATGGGTACGAGAATAATTTACGCGCTACGCAAAAGTGTACAAGTTATACGCACATACGAGTATCTGCGGGCCGCTCATTAGAAAACAAGTTCATATTAACTTAATTGCGCTGAGCAGATGTTTTGGGATAGCTATTATTATCACAGTCCCTCAAATTCTATGAGTAAGCGGTGACACTCGCTGATAAGCTTGGTTCTTATAGAAAGTTTTGACATTGCTGCGTCTTGCAGTAGCTGTCAAGGCGTCTCTGTGCTTTATGAGTATGATTCCTTGTACGTGTACAATTTTCAGCACATTCTTGTTTTATCTATTAGGTATGCCTCAAAAAAACCAATTTTTTTTTTGTTCTCTAAGCGTACTTTTTTGTCAAGAGGTGACAATAAAAACTTTGTCAACCCGCTAACTTCTCTGAAATTATCCCACAGACCTCGCAGTATCTATGTTCCTTGTCTCGGTACAGTTTCATAACTAGAACCGAGAATTTCCCTCGGACAAGCGGCGTTCTACGCCATTATTTTATAGCACTTTTTCGCAAACTTCTGGATGCCCAAGCGCCATGTCCACGCTTATGTACGACGACCGTGGACGCTTTGTTTTTACCAAATATTGGACAATTTAATTGGTTACTCTGCCGGGCGGTGCGCTTCTTTATTAAGGACATTGTGTTTAGTTCCATAGTAGAGTAGTTTTTTTTTTAAGTTCTGGTGGTGTAGTGATTTATTTATACAGTTTAAAACTTTAAAAAATATTTTAGCACACAATATTATGTCAGTTTAAAAAGATAGCATAGCACATGATGCTCATCAAAGGTGAACAAAATTCTGTAAACCAATTATTATGTGACATTGGTAATTCAGTCATAAGTAGACTGGATGGTAACTAATTTCCGGACTCGCTCTGTGTATCTGTGTGTCTTCTGATTAAACTAGCTGCGCCCGCGGTTTTACCCGCCTAGACCGGAATAAAAGGTAGCCTATATGTTAATCTAGACTATAAGCTAGCAACATAGCAAGTAACATACCGAATTTTATTCAAATCGGTCCAGCTGTTTGAACGTGAAGAAGTAACAAACATACACACTTACAAACTCACATTTATAATATTAGTAGGATAGAAAATTGCACCTTCTTCATGCAAACTCATGTCAAAAACATATCCATTTCCCTGCGAAGCCGAACCCAAGTATCAAAAAAGCCCTGACCAACCCGAAAACACGCAGAGGTACACCTTTATTTACGTGGTTTCAACGCAACACATCAAACTGATGCGAAACCAAACAAAACTGCCGTGACCCGAATACGTCTTTTGACAAACAATGTAATTTACACTGTTCGTTACCCTAGAATATACAGACACAGAATAACGGTTTCGTACAATGAGAGAAAACATTCGCATGCACACATACACATCTATACTATATCTATACTAATATTATAAAGAGGAAAATTTCGTGAGTTTGTAATGGGTAATCTCTAGATCTACTGAACCGATTATGAAAATTCTTTTACCAATAGAAAGCCACGTTATTTGTGAGTATAAATTTTTGAAAGCCACGCGGACGAAGTCGCGGGCGAAGTGCTAGTGTACTATAAAGTGCGGAATCGCGGTGCCCACCGATCTTCTTCTTCTTCTTAGCGTGTCGATGGCAAATTTAGTTTTAAATATAATTTTTGGCCAGTATTCAGCGAGGGGAACCGCATTCCTGAACGCAGCCATAAAGTCGTCACAGGCATACGGCGCAAGATGAGAGGAAAGACTACATAGACACCGAAGATCGGTCTCCTGAACACATAAGATTTCAGAGTGCGTCTTGCGAGATAAATTAGAAAGAGTTTCTGCTTTATCCCAAGAGAACCCTTCGATGTTGCCTACCAGTTGCGACTAGAGACGCTATTACTTATAATATTAGTGATCACCTAATGTGCGCTGAACAAAGGATTTTACTGTCATAGTCATAGTCAGATCGTCACGGGCCTTCAATTTCTATGAGACCACGGTAACACTCGCAGTTGTCGCTCAGGCATCTCGTTGCTCTGTGACGCGTACGTGCGGCGATCTCAAACAAATGCCAGTCGTGTGTTTGATTATAATAAATTTAAAGGTGATTTATGTGTAACCAGTGTGTTTACTTTATGGTTCTAATTGAAAAAGCAGACTCTCTATTGTTTTATCAATGGTCACATCCTCCATATTCAGTGTACTTGTAAAATTAAAGTGCTAATAAACGATACATACTTAAAAAAATCTTACTCAGTTTAATTTAAATAAAACTCTAACCCAGTATTTAGTGTACTTGCACTCACTATACGTTAATGCGTGTCTATGTGAGTGCGTTTCCGCTCGTTTTGCGAAGCTAATCTTCTGTTCATAATTTTTCTGTGTCCGCACTGTTATGCCTTGAATTGCGACTACGAACCAAATTCGCACGTTTATTTGCAACCGAACCCCGTTCTCAATTAATCTCACAATTAAGCTTCACGTGAAATTGAGATTTTAGAGTTTATTAGTGTCTGTGTTTGTATGACTAATGTATGGACCCCAAATTAGATGGCTGTGACGCGGAAAATCAAACGAATTTGTGAGAGACTGGGTTCTGATGTGGTATCAGAAAGTATGGGACAGTGGTATTTTGGGACTCTGTTAGTTTCCTAATTTTATTGAAGTTATACATAGGGAGGAGAATGCGGTGAGTTCTTTGGCCATGCAAAATTTGGATAGAGTCAGATTAGAGATACGCTAGTGCTACGTATGTAGGTATTTTTAATTTACGAAATCCTTTACTTTTATTATTCCTTTTTTTCCGGATATACGCTTTTTAGGGGAGGAGCTCGTGGCTAAAGTAACATCAGCCGCACGGGTCGATCCATCAGGTTAAGCTACGCTTGCCGGGGTTGATTTATGGATGGGTGACCATCTTTACATACCGAGACTCCTCCGTGCCTCGGAAAGCACGTTAAGCCGTTGGTCCCGGTTGTCAATCGTGGATCTTTGACAGTCGTTACGGGTCGTCAGAAGCCCGAAAGTCTGACATCCAGTCTTACCAAGGGGTATCGTATTCCCAGTAACTGGGTTGTGGAGGCCAGATAGGCATTCGCTCCATGTAAAATACTGGTATTCAGCTGCATCCGGTTAGACTGGAAGCTGACCCCAAGATAGTGGGGAAAAGGCTAGGCAGATGATGATACCCTTTTTAGGGTTCCGTATCCGAAGAGTCCAAAAGGAGCCCTATTGCTGTCTCCAGCTGGCCCGTCGTCTGTCACAAAATTTTGTTCCGAAGAATTTTTTAACTTCCCATTGACCTATGAACTTGAAATTTGTTGATAATATTTATCACTACACTACGTATATCTTACTAACAAATACCAATATAATGATAAATCTGATTTTTTCTTTGATAATTCCCTCATTAGGTACGGAACCCTAAATTTACTAAGTCCGACACGCACTTGGCTGGTATTTTTATATCCTGTTTTTTTTTTTCCATTAAACTCAGTGGAAAGATTACCCAATGGTGAGCTCCTAAATAAACAACTCGTTTCATATTCATAATCGGTCATTCGACAGTATTGCTTTCCTTTTGAAATCTCTAATTAACAGACGGATTAAACATATCTACCCACATCCTGAAAATAAAAAAAACCTTTTCCAATTTAATGAGCAAATACATTTCATATAACTCCAATCGATTAATCTGAAATAAACTGAAATAAATTCTCATTAAAACTGTACGAAAATCGAGATCATTAAAGTTGATATTAAAAAAGTTTTTGGCCCAATCGAAAGTTCTCAAGGAGTAATTTTATCTGTGGAATGTTCCCTGAACATTTTTTATTCAGTGAACTTTATTTTACTTGCTACGTTTATCTTTTTCTTTTTGATGCGGGTGGTCAGCACACTTGTGCTTTGTAAATATTTAAGTTCGTTTGAAAGACTTTGAACGTATGTCGAAAATTTAATGGGTCTTGATGGTTCACAAAAGATTTATAATAAGCTACTGAAATTTTCTGAAATAAATAAATGGTCGAACCATTTATTTATTTTAGAAAATTTACTAATACATTCTTCACTTAAGGCGGTGATCCACTCGCGAGCCAAAGGTCTAAACCGGCGGCTTTGCTCGCGTGCTCGTTGTACATGCTTGAAATTCTAAGTCCACGGTCTTTTTTTCTTCTTTTTTTGTTCTTTCTCCTGATATAACAGTATACCCAAGTAACAAAGTAACTCCATCTGGGAGCATGACATGACTTCGCCCACTATGAGAGTAGACTGTTTAGCTCGCCAATGGATCATCAACGAAACCCAACGAGCCGGCGAGCCAACGATTTAAACCGTTGGCTCGCCGGTTCGCAAATGGATCACCCCCTTTATACCTATATCTAATTTCAGAATTCCGTTAGTTATGTTCAAAATACCTACTCATTTCTCTTTCCATTTTAATATCCTTACGACAGTCAGCTTTGGTCTTTGGTGAGAATAAGTATAGTTAGTCCACCTATCACGATTTCCTGTCATAGTAATGATCTGGAAACATAAAATTATAATTTGGACATCTTTACCAAACAGCTATTTTCAAATCACCAACTTACTAGCTTTTTAGCGTACCAAAGTACCAAATTAATTCAGATTCCGTTTGGAATTCCACTCGCTTGCTAGGAAAAGATCGAGGGGCGCCAAGTTCGCGACCCGAGTCGGGAACCCATAAGGGCTGCATATAAACTGGTTAGAAGTAACTGGCGTCATTCCAACATACATGCAGTTGGAATACGTTCAGTTATGTGTTATTTTTTCATTTCAATGTGCAGAGACATTTTAATAATGTCACATTATGTTCAAGCATATTTCCATGAGAAATGTAACGTTCTTTTTGACTTTGTTCGTTGGGGACTTGTAACGGTTCGTTTATTTCGATAACTTTTTTTATTATTTATTCTAAAAGTTGGTGCTTTGATATTTAGTAGCTGGTAAGGATAATAGAAAGATCAACACAATTCGGAAATTCATTCAAAAGTAATTGTTTTATGACGAAACACAACAGCATATCAAAGAAACATTTATCATCGCTAGGCAAGTGATATACAAGGTGTGAACACAATCAATCTACGTTTCTCAGATTGAGTCGTCAATATTATTAATGAGTACCTACTTTTGTTTTGGGGTGTGGTAAATGACTTCTCCCGCTCTGGATAGAGCGGGATGGCGTGTCAGACGCTTACTGATTAAACCCCAACCCTGTTCCTTCCCCGCTCTGAATGCCCAGGGGCGCGGTAACTATGTTTCGAATTTATCCACAACCCCTGGGCAGGTATCGGCCATGACGGGCCCCGCCATGTATTACTGACAACTCTTTAAGGCGCGCGTGGAACACTACGCGCCGTCGACTACCCACTACTCGCCGTCCGCAAGCCCGGGTAATTAATGAGTATTCGGTTTCATCCAAAATTGTAATTTTATGCTACACACCGTTTGACGCAAATGAGTTTGACCGCTTAGGAAGTTTGCTTATAAGCAGAATAATTACAATTAAAGTTTTTTTTTTAAATAATAGGCTCGCGCTTTACCACTCGGTTTTGTCCTAAACAGTTGAATTTGATGGATGAGACGTAGGTATTTATTCTTGAATATACTTAGAATCCGCACATCAGTATTTAAACTAAGCATACCTAATTATGGTTAGTGAGTTTAGGAGCTCGTGGCTAAAGTAATAACAGCCGCACGGGTCGATCCATCAGGTTAAGCTACGCTTGCCGAGTTTGGTACATGGATGGGTGACTATCTTTACATACCGAGACTCCTTCGTGCCTCGGAAAGCACGTTAAACTGTTGGTCCCGGCTGTCAATCGTGAATCTTTGACAGTCGTTACGGGTCGTCAGAAGTCCGAAAGTATGACAACCAGTCTTACCAAAGGTTATCGTATTACCCAGTAACTGAGTTGTGGAGGTCAGATAGGCAGTCGCTCCATGTAAAACACTGGTATTCAGCTGCATTCGGTTAGACTGGAAGCCGACCCCAAGATAGTTGGGAAAAGGCGCGGGAAGAAGAGAGTTTTATAAGTTTTATAAAACTCTCTTCTGCCTAGCCTATTTTATAAGGAACTCCCTTTGTCTTTCGGCGCCCTTTAGTCGATGCATTGTTGTAGTCTTTGGTCGATGCTTTCACTTCATAGTTCCCAAATTTTCAAGAGCTGTCACCCATGTCATTTTTTCAAGAGCTGGCAACCAAGTCAGTTTTTCAAGAGCTGTCACCCATGTCATTTTTTCAAGAGCTGTCACCCATGTCATTTTTTGAAGTGCTGTCACCCATGTCATGTTTTCAAGAGCTGTCATCCATGTCATTTTTTCAAGAGCTGTCACCCATGTCATTTTTTCAAGAGCCATCACCCATGTCATTTTTTAAGTGCTGTGACCCATGTCATTTTTTTTTACCATAGATAGGCTCGCGTTTGACCACTATCTCACCTGATGGTAAGCAATGATGTGGTCGACGATGGAGTACGCTTGCCTAGAAGTAACTGAAGTTTGAAACTTTTATTTTTATATTTTTAACTTGAATATTCTAATTTCAAAGCCCTTCCAGTTGTGTAGTGTTTACCTCATAAAAGTAGATATTATTGCCCCATCTATGAAAATCGTACGCCGGACAATGTTGCCATTTAATGGTCTTGTAATGGCCACTTTTATGTCCGCCATATTCCTCACAAAATAATAGTGATGTAGGGAAAATAAGAGGATGGGAAGAAATTAACAATAGGGAATGTCATAACATTAAACTGCTGTGTTGTTAATGGGTCATTTTAGTGATAAAATATTATTTTGTGTGTATAGACAAACGTTTTAATAAGTAGCACATAACACAAAGATCACAAGGAGTATGTTCAACGCAATAGACGCAGAGTAGTAAGAAAGCTACGTTTATAAACTCTCTCTTCTTCTTAGCGTGTCGATAGCAAAATTAAGTTTTTAAATATAAAGATTGAGCCAGTATTCAGCAACGGCAATAGCATTTGCCATAATGTCCTCGCATGTACACGCGACAGCATACGAAGTAAGATGAGAGGTGGGTCATGGTCTGCGGAGAGGTGCCACATAAACGCCGAAGATCGGAGCCATCCGAGAAGAGACAACCTTTACAGGTAGGGGACCTGTGGAGGTTGTCTTTACTGCGGCCGACCTGAATACGGAGTCTATTTAAAGTTTCCCCGGTCGGCCACGGCAACGCGTACCCAGGTGGAAGGCTCTCCAATGACTTGATGAAATAGTCAGGTGGACCAAGCTTCTCTCGTCAGAGATCGCATCTTTCTTTATGAACTCATGACTTTATCCCGTGTGTGTATAAAGAAACTACAGACCACCATCTACTACGATCCTTTCTTTTTGCTTCTCTTACGTTCTTTCTTGACCACAACGTGTATACATGCACCAGTAAGGTAAGGTGTGTATATCCTTCGTCGTGAGGACATCCCTGCCCGGCGTTTCCATTTAACTCACCTAGCTAAAAGACAAGAGGTGCGAGTGCTCAAAAATTGTATAAAAATCTCTCTAAATGCCTTATTGACATTTCGCGTGACCCAGGCCGGCTGGTTTTTATCTTGGACCGTGGATAAGCATTACCTTATAACGTGGCAATGCCAGTCTTTTGGGCACATTACCAGTCGACAGCGACGCAGAGTACCTACATAAGGCAGTTGTCCCACCGCCGGCGAGAAAGCGAGTAACTCTCGGTTATTTTGACGCTCAAGAAACGTACAATAGATATACATTCCGTGTAAACAAAAGAGACGCATATATTAATAGTTGATCGCTGACTGTTCAAACCACCGGCGAGTATCTACTCGCTCCACAGGTTTGTCGCTGAGCGACAAGAGCTATCAAAGCTTACTCGCTCAGCGGCACTCGCTCAGCGATGCTCGCTCGACGGCCAAAACTCACGCCGAGAGACCACCCCGAGCGAGTGGTACGAGTAATCGCCCGTCGCACTCGAACTCATTCGGAACTATCACTAGCTACTCGCTTTTCGCCGACTCGTTTTTGTTATGAAGCTCTACTCGCTACCCGCTCAACGCCGGCGGTGGGACAAGTGCCTAATGATTCAAGTCCAATTAAACACACCAAAGCATCTCCAATTCCGAGTTAGTTCTTACCACTAAACTATTACCACTCCATCGTTACAAACGACGAACGATTAATCGATACTACATGCACAAAGGAATATCGATATATCGAGATATTTAGTAACTCCGAGCTCAAACGAACAGTACTGTACGATGCCTAATTAACATCTGAACACATGACAGTTGACAAAATTCGCATCTATGAGTACTTTAGCAAATAATTGAGTATCGGATATGGAATGGAGTTTGATGCGACCAATTACGGAGGCGAGAAGCTTTGACAAAGAATGGATTCTCGGTTCTAAAGTGTCTCGTACTAAATTTTCGTTCAAAGTTTTGAACTGTTAAAGGGACTCATTGGTGCCGATTCTGTTGTGCATAAACTAAACTTAATTTAGGCTATTGCTATCTTTGTCTTTCTAATAAAACAAGAACTCACTTCACTGGAGGTCTTCAAGAAGAAAATTAAAGAGCACTTCCTTTCACATTGACATAATATTGATATATATCGGTATTTATTTAGTATATATATTCAGATAATTATACTTATTTATGTAAGTTTATGTTGTACTGGATCCTACCCTCGAATGTGATCTCTCTCTATCACTCAAAGGTTTGCTGGGAGAAAACTCAACATTGAGTTAAGCCTCGCCTTTGTACATTAACTATTTAATCACTGTGTACTATGTTAGTTGTACAATAAAGAATGAAAGAGACGGACGAAAATTAGAGCTGTCTAATTTAGTGAAACTAATATTTCCATACAAATTAAGGGTACACGTAGAAACATGTCAATTAAAAACACGGTAGGCCGCAAGGCGTAAACTAGTCAGTAGTGACATCAGTAGTGAGTAGTGTCAGTAGTGAGTGTAGTAGTAGTGACATCTTTAACTTAGTTCATAGCTATAGCCATCCTTTTCTAGTACTGCCTCTTAGTAAAAGATAGCCATTCTCTAATTTTAGTTAAGTTAATGAACAAGAGAATCGACACCATTAACACGTAAGTGAAATGTTATACTTTAAGCTTTGCAAGTTATCGTTCTGCATTGTTTTTTTTTCTCAGAATGTTTGTCAAACCTTATTTAAGTAGTGTGTTTTAGAATTGAAAAGCATATGAAAGAAACGCGTCTTTTTTGTAGATGTACAATAAAACAGTTCGTACAACATAAAAACGATTATGTAGCTTTTAACGATAAGGTCGCCCATTGCGTCACCTTATGTAATGTTTTCTTAATCTGTTTTTTTCTGTAACTTATTTGGTGTAGGTACATAATAAAGATTAGGTACTACACACATTTGTTGTGATAAAAAAATCTGGACAAGATCCGAGTACATACCTCCATCGCACTACCACTTCGCCCCATGGCGACCCGACATCGCCTCAAACTGTACAATCCTGAAACAAACCAAAAAACCCATTTCAGCACAAAACAATTATGAAACTAAATACTTTTCAGGCTTCAAAGCCTTTCACATCAAGGGCTCAAATGTTAATAACCTTTTATTGAACTAAAATGGAAAGGATATAACCCACAAGTTAACGACCTAACAATTAAAAACTGGCCAACTGTGAGTCAGACTCGCGCGCAAAGGGTTCCGAAAAAATAGTATGTTTTAACTAGGTTTTTTTTAACCATTTACTTCTCATAGACTTTTGTGTAGTCTATAAGTATAGAACTACTTTGTGTATTCATTTAAACAAAAATAGGCTCAGTAGTTTCGAAGATAAAGGAGGAGCAATGGTCGTTTTTCATTTGTTTTCATAACATTAAAACTATTTATTTTAAAATTATGCAAAAAGTACATTTGACAGACCCTCACATTGTGCCCTTTCATTTGATATGTCGCATGGTACCAGATTAAAAAACTTTATTTTTTAAATTTTCTGATTTGCACCCCATAGTGACTCCACATTTCAAATCACACGTCACAGATATTCATGTGTGAACCAAAATTCAACTCAATCGATTCAGTAGATTCGGAGCAGACAGACACACACACGAGTGATCCTAAAAGGGTTCCGTTTTTTCATTCGGACTTTCGGAACCCTAAAAACGTAAAGGAACTCGCCACAGCGAATACGGTGCGAGTTTGCAGTCACGCCTGCTGCACGCGATCCGATTTCGTATAGATCTAAGTTAGATATGCAACTAGGTATAGTTAAACTCGAAATTATGGCGAGTTCGTTTAAAAGTTTATGCTACAGAATGTATTTTAAAGAGTGGGTGTAATAGGGTAGAAAGACGTCGATTTTATCTTTATGAATAATCCTACCACAGTTTTCTGAAATGTATCTTTCCCCGGCAATGGGACAGTGTCGGTTAAATAAAAAAATACTTTTTCATTATAATTACTGTTTTAGTAGCTTGTGGCTAAAGTAATAACAGCCGGACGGGTCGATCCATCAGGTTAAGCTACGCTTGCCGTGGTTGGTCCTTGGATGGGTGACCATCTTTACATACCGAGACTCCTCCGTGCCTCGGAAAGCACGTTAAGTCGTTGGTCCTGGCTGTCAGTCGTGGATGTTCGACAGTCGTTGCGGGTCGTCAGAAGCCCGAAAGTCTGACAACCAGTCTTACCAAGGGGTATCGTATTACCCAGTGACTGGCTTGTAGAGGTCAAATAGGCAGTAGCTGCATCCGATTATACTGGAATCCGACCCCGTGGATAGTTGGGAAAAGGCTAAGGTGATGATGATTTTAGTCTTTTTTAAAAATGCATTGGCATAAATAGTTAAGTTTAGGACGTTTACGAAATAGGACACATAAAACTGCTATTTTCCAAAAACTAGAAAGATTATGGCATTAAGGAGATATGGTAAATATTAAAAAAGGGCCTGATTACAACAAAATAAATTAATAAAATATACTCAAACTGACCATTTACTTTCTAACTGGTGTAAATTTCACCTTATCTTGCAGTACCTTTAGGTTTTCAACTAAACACGTACGTAAACACTCCACTATCAAAATCAGTCAACCATCTAAATTCTTAGTCACTAATCGAATCATCAACGCGTAGTCAATGACTGGTTAATGCGATACTACAAATGAGTTATCACCAGGAGTTCGACATAATATCATTGAGGTAAACACTGGCAGGCCAGCAAGCAGCATATTTATCAATAACATAAATGGTCATAAATTACGTATTTATGTATATGTTCAAAATAGTGATGGGGGGATAAAATACACTTAGACGAATCGAGTTATTCGAATGTTTGATGAGTAATGTCGTCGTGTATACCGTGATGATTCCGATCCGCTACGATACGCTGCTACGCTATTCGTAGCAAGGTCCCGATCCTACTACGGATAGCGTAGCATTGAGATCACTACGCCGGCTTCGACATAGCAACAGAACAATTTATTGTTGTATTTATTTCCATATTGCGTGTTCGAATGATTTCTAAAACAAGCGGTTTTTTGTTGCTTGTCCCAAAATATATTCACAGCTTTTTCGGATGGGGTTAAGCAAAAACTACAGAACGCCACCTGCTACTTTACATACATACTCCTTTCGCTTCGTTTGCGTTCGTATGGTCATAAACGCATACCAGTTGTGGATGAGTTTAATGTTTGTGTATGTTATATCTGAAAAGAACCACGCATTTTCCGGGATAGAAAGTAGGTAGTCTATGTTAATCAGCGATAGTGTAACTTTGTAACAGTTAAGGAATTTTCGTATCATTACTTTCAGAGATAACCTCTAACACCTCATAATTCTACCTCTTTATAATAATAATAATTAATTTATTTATTAAGTCAATTTACAACCCATTCATCAAATCATGAAAAATAATCACAAATAATTTATGGTATTCGTTTAGAAAATAATATTATCCGATTTGCTAAGCTTGTAGGAAGAAATAATTTAACATCAACCGAATGTCCCTTACCATCGGATAATTGGCAACTCGTCATCGGAATAAGTAAGTATCCGATTTTGCACATCTCTACTCCAGAGTTTATAACCGTGGAGCATTTATTTTAATGGAAAAATGACAAACGAGCGGCATAATTTGCGATCATCCAAACAGATATGATACAATTACTTTGTATTGTTTACCATATGTTCCGTTGTATCGATGGCTTTCATTCGGCTTTTACATTGTAACCGATACACTTGTTTTGTAATTTTTATGCTTGTACAATTTGTCCTTTCAGTCATTAAGAGGCCGTACACGAAATTTTGGCCGATTTCACTGATTTACGTAATTTTACAGATGTGATTTTACAGTTAAAATAATGCATTTCTATAAGTTTCAATGCACAACATGCATGATCATTTCAATTGTGATCTAATGAATGAGCTAGATTCGAAGCTTGCGTTGCGTATTATAAGTCGAGGTTTGGGTTGTTTTAAAAGATTTTTTATTGCCAAAATGTTTGTATTTTTAACAATTTTTTTCTCAAGAAATGGATTGAAGTTTATTTTTTGCTGTTTTAATTTTATGAACGAGAGTTCTAAAGAGCCTAAATCAAAGCAATTCTTTGCCCATTTTCTCTAAAATTTGACTAACTTAAATAACTTTTTACTCAATTTTTTTATAAAAAAGTGGTATAAAGTGATTCATACATTATAAAGGCGACTTTTGCAGCAATACATTAAATTTTTTTCACACCGTTTAGACGTCAATACGATTCGTAATTATGTGATAGTCTAAACCCTTTACCGAAAAATTCACAAAACCATTGTCGGTTTGTGGTCGATTTAATCGTTATTTTAATAAAAATTTAAAAAAAACTAGCTCATACATCAGATCATAATTGAAATGATCTTTCATGTTGTGCATTAAAACTTTTGGAAATACATTATTATAACTGTAAAATCACGTCTGTAAAATCACGTAAATCAGCTAAATCGGCAAAATTTTGTGCACGGCCTCTTAAATTAAAATTTTAATGTTAATTTTTCTGCTTGGATCGCGGGAGTATTTGAAAGAGTCACTGAGGTCCTGGTACAGGCAACTGAAGGATTACAGGTGAGTTTTAGTCACTAAGAGTCTGACATGTTCTCCCGCTCCATCTCTCGCTCTGGGGAGCGAGAGATGGAGCGGAGATGGAGTTATTTAATGATTTCATAAACTAAAAAAACAATTTTAATTCTTAATTGCCACTCCTCTGTGGTTGTTAGCATTATTTTAAATATTCGGGGGAATGGCACTGTTAACCGAAATACAGGCATTACCTAGTTCGGTTACAGAAGCTAAATCCATTTATTTGTATAAAACTACTGCTAAACTGTTTTTGTAACATAAAACTAAGTTTTTTGGAAATAAATTTTATTATTTATTTCGTTTATTCATTTGTAAATACATATAAATTATATTTTTAAATATTTCAATGAAAAAATAAAAAAAAAAAAACATTTAGAAACAAAAAATAGTATCCCACCGGTATCGGGAACAGGGTCTAAGCTACCGGCGGTCAGGGCTCCAGAGAGAGGAACCGCCTGACAATGCGAGCCGTGTCCAGAAGTACCGCTTTCTGAATCAAGCCCTTGATCAAGCCGCCTAACGAGAGCCTCCTGAGGTGTTGGTCGAGGCTCGTGGCTATTAAGCCATTGGCTGACACGACTATCGGTACAATGATCGCTGAGTCCACATCCCACATGTCGACAACCTCGCGAGCCAAGTCAATATACTTGATTTGTTTATCTTTCTCGGCTTTCACGAGGTTCTCGTCATGTGGGACGGTAATGTCAACAATCATTGCACGCCTCTCGATTCGGTCCACCACCACTATATCAGGCTTATTGGCTATAATAGTCCTGTCAGTGATGATGGACCGATCCCAGTACAATGAGATATGACCATTATCGAGAGCTGGGTCGGGCGCATATCTGTAGTACGGCACTTCCGATTCCACAAGAGAGTATTTCAGAGCAAGTTGCAAGTTATTATTTATTATTATTATTATTTATTAAATTACGGGTCGCCATTTAAATTCTTGGGCATGATTCAATGCACCTTAAAGGCTTTGTTTCATACTTTCATAGCTGGCAGCAAACATGGTTTTCTTCAAAACTGAAAAGTTTAACCGTAGTTTTCTTTTTAAGATTCATTTTATAACATTGGGCATTAAATTCTCTCTATGTGGGTAAAGAATTTGTAAGTACATGTTAGTAGAAATGCGAGGAGACTGTGAAAAAACATCATACCTACCTAAAAGTATGCCTTCCGGATTTTTTTTGCGGAATTTTTTCGAGTGACGTCCAGTGGCTGTTTTAATTATTCGCAAATTGACTCCTAGTGGATATTGTGTCATAAAAATGGTGAAGTTTTGGGTCTCAAGTGTCTATGCAACTAAACACTGCATCCACCTTCCCATGGCCCTACCAACATAAATGTTAGACGGGCCTAATCGTGGGACGCGTGCGGACTTAGCTCAACTGTCTCTCTCTCAAGTGTTAGCTTGTCGTTCGCATGCGCTTCTTGATATCGTACAAATTGGCCACTAGTTTCCCGTATAGTAACACCTCACCCACAATTGGGCGGTTGACAGCACAAGAGTTTTGTACCTCGTCGCCGGGCAGACTTTCTGTCCGCGTTCCCAATCATTTTGCTGCTCGCGCTCCAATCCACTCCGGACGGCATGCCACTCGTGCGCAAACTCCTGCAGCCTTGTGAAGTTCACCGGTGAGCTCACAAAACCGACGTAGTAGATCGGACCGGCCTCCGTGCGGCAGATCCCATCATCCATCATCTTGTACCTTGCTTCTGCATACAGGGGTCAAACCCACAGCGCGTGCTGCAGGTCTTCCTCTTACCTTCCACAATAGCATGCGCTTAATATATATATAATTATTATGTAATTATTATCTGTTTATATTGAATTGTTAAGATTAATTAATGAATTTACTAAATGATTTTTGAAACAAACTTATTTTCGTATAATTCAAAGACTGATATGACTCAACTGTCACTTGTGAATCATACTTGTTTGTTAACGGGTATAAAAGAGCGGAGCCTCAGTGGAGCGGCTCAGTTGCAGTTCGGCTTTCAAGGCGTTAACATTTAAGGTATGATATTATTCTGACTATTGTTGATTTATTAATGATGTTGATGTATATTTATATCATATTTATGAGCCATGTAATGTAAAGTTATGGGTAAATAAATGGATAGATAGATAGATAGATTTTCAATAGATTTTCAATTGATTTTCAATGGATTTTCAATGGACTTTCAATGGACTTTCAATGGACTTTCAATGGACTTTCAATGGACTTTCAATGGACTTTCAATGGACTTTCAATAGACTTTCAATAGACTTTCAATAGACTTTCAATGGACTTTCAATGGACTTTCAATGGACTTTCAATGGACTTTCAATGGACTTTCAATGGACTTTCAATGGACTTTCAATGGACTTTCAATGGACTTTCAATGTACTTTCAATGGACTTTCAATGGACTTTCAATGGACTTTCAATGGACTTTCAATGGACTTTCAATGGACTTTCAATGGACTTTCAATGGACTTTCAATGGACTTTCAATGGACTTTCAATAGACTTTCAATGGACTTTCAATGGACTTTCAATGGACTTTCAATGGACTTTCAATGGACTTTCAATAGACTTTCAATGGTCTTTCAATGGACTTTCAATGGACTTTCAATGTACTTTCAATGGACTTTCAATGGACTTTCAATGGACTTTCAATGGACTTTCAATGGACTTTCAATGGACTTTCAATGGACTTTCAATGGACTTTCAATAGACTTTCAATGGACTTTCAATAGACTTTCAATAGACTTTCAATAGACTTTCAATGGACTTTCAATGGACTTTCAATGGACTTTCAATGGACTTTCAATGGACTTTCAATAGACTTTCAATAGACTTTCAATAGACAATCAATAGACGATCAATAGACTTTCAATAGACGATCAATAGACGATCAATAGACGATCAATAGACGATCAATAGACGATCAATTCAATAGATGATCAATAGATAAATAAGTGAGTAACGAATATTAAATATTTACATACATCTGGTTACATAACTACACATACATATTCAGAAAAATTCTAACACGCTCACCTCACATAGCTATATAGCACATTGCTATGCAACTAGAGAGCAGTGATGGCACAGTGGTATCGGCCGCAACTTACAAGTTGTAGGTCGTGAGTTCAAACCTTTGTGTAAATTGTTTCATCACCACTGCTCTCAAAACGGTGAAGGAAAACATCGTGAGGAAACCGGCATGTCCTAGAACCAAAAATTCGAAGACATGTGACATCCACCAATCCGCACTGGGCCCGCGTGGTGGATTACAGGCCTGTGCCCCAGCAGTGGGGACATTAAAAGGCTGATAATAATGATGATGCAACTGAACAATATGTGGAATCATTGAAACAGGCGCGATTTCGGTAAAACGAAGCCGAGAATTTTATAGTAGTATTGACTACCTCAGCGAAGCTTGCCGAAAAGGCTAACTAAACATATTTGCTGCCAAATACTGCAAAAACATTAAAATGTGTTCGCGGGAGTATTTGAAAGAGTCACTGAGGTCCTGGTACAGGCAACTGAAGGATTACAGGTGAGTTTTAGTCACTAAGAGTCTGACATGTTATTTAATGATTTCATAAACTAAAAAAACAATTTTAATTCTTAATTGCCACTCCTCTGTGGTTGTTAGCATTATTTTAAATATTCGGGGGAATGGCACTGTTAACCGAAATACAGGCATTACCTAGTTCGGTTACAGAAGCTAAATCCATTTATTTGTATAAAACTACTGCTAAACTGTTTTTGTAACATAAAACTAAGTTTTTTGGAAATAAATTTTATTATTTATTATTATTATTATTTATTAAATTACGGGTCGCCATTTAAATTCTTGGGCATGATTCAATGCACCTTAAAGGCTTTGTTTCATACTTTCATAGCTGGCAGCAAACATGGTTTTCTTCAAAACTGAAAAGTTTAACCGTAGTTTTCTTTTTAAGATTCATTTTATAACATTGGGCATTAAATTCTCTCTATGTGGGTAAAGAATTTGTAAGTACATGTGTCACGTTCCTTTTTCCCTAGCTGACAGGATTTAAAAAAGAAACGCTAAAGTTTAAGAAAAAAACGACTATATTTTAAAAGTTTAAAATTAATCCCAGATGAGAGGGTAGGAGGTAAGGCCGGTCAAAGGTCGGACCACGTAGAAGGCCGTCAATACCGCACTCTCCTGCTTGGTGCCAGTCGGTGACGTCGGTGATGGCCTCGGAGTCAGTCTAGCAGCGCGATTCAGTGCCGCTTCAAGGGTGCCGTCCAGTCAGCCAGCAGTGCAGGGTGCCGGTTCAAGGGTTCCGTCCAGTCAGCCAGCTACGCTGATCTTCAGCCGTGTAGAAGTTCCCAGTACGGGAAGAACACTAGGCACTTACTAATTACTTCAGTAACAAAGTATATTTATATTTTGGTATGGTTACTTGTAACTAAATTAAAATCATATGGAGTACGAGGGAGCAGAGGTATGTACTGTTCAGAGAACTGGCGCGTGGTTCCTCGATAGCCGATTGAGTGTCACTGGCGGCTGCCGCCGCGGAATGATAGCGCTCGCGCATCGTGTGGTAAGTGAAAGGAAGGGATTTTGGAATATATACAGAGTGGTGATGACAATACGACATTAAATTAAACCTCGCATACCTCAAGACGTTCTCAGTCTACATACAAAAAATCATTTGAATATATCCAGTAGTTTAGTAACAGGAAATTATTTTCGATTTTTAACATTTGCTACATGATGTATCTGATAATAGGGAAACACTGTCAGGTTAACGACCCACATCGGTATAAACATCAAAACATTAAAGCCACGTTGCCAACTCGCTACTTTAACACTTTCGCCAAATTAGTATTTTCACCTGATTTTGTGAAAATTATACCTTAACTCTGAGTAATAAGAGTCATAAAGCGTGTCATCAGAGTTGGATAAGAAAGTAACGAATGCGGAAATTGCAATGCACTCATAATATTAATAAAAAATTTAGTGTGTGCGAAAGAGATAAATCTAGTTTCGTTTGTTACTTCGCTTTCTTGAAGAAATTTGCTACAACAAATTTATGTTAGTGTGTTGCCGGCCGCCGCGATCCTGTGACGAGTCACGCGTCCTCAGATGCCGCTAACTTTCGTTCGCGCCGCGCGCGGCCCGCCTTTGATGAGGGACTTCCCCGCCGCTCGTGTTTAAATTTGTAAATTCATTTACGACTGTATTAGTGCGAAATTGGACGCTTTATTTTAGTGACAGGACACGTAACGTTTTAGGTATTTAGTTAAACAGTGAGTGAATTGTGCGAAATTAGACGCTTAGTTTTTATTGTTTTCGTGTTTTTTTTTTTTAATAATCATGCCGCGCTACAGTTACACAGCTTCGGAGTACACCGACATGATTTTAATTTATGGGGAGTGTCAAAGAAACGCCGCTTTGGCTATACGGACATACCGAGAGAGGTTTGGAAACACTCGATTTTGTCCGACCAACGGGCGCACCATTGTCCAAGCTGTCCAGAGGATGCGAGAAAATCGATCCTTAATCCCGCATGTGGATAGTGCTCCTCCACGTGTAAGAGTGACCCTTGAGGAACGAATTTTAAATTATTTTGAACGCAACCCAACGTGTAGTTCGCGAAGGGCAGGTCGACATTTTCGTGTTGACCATACAACTATTCTTAAAGTTTTAAAACGCGACAAACGGAAGCCGTATAAATACAAGAAATTGCATGCATTGTTACCTAGAGACAAACCAGTTAGGGAAAACTTCTGTCGCTGGATTGAAAACAAACATTTCGAGAATCCGGATTTCTTGTACAATGTGATGTGGACTGATGAAAGTACATTTACAAGGAACGGTTTATGGAACAGACAGAATCTTCGTTACTGGAGCCGCGTGAATCCGCGTCTAGGACGGGAGACTTCGCACCAGTACAGATTTACTGTGAATGTTTGGGCTGGCATTCATAGAAATACTATTATCGGTCCGGTTTTCATTGATGGAAATTTAAATGCTGAAAAGTTTTTAGAACTCCTCAATGGACCTGTTTGCGAGTACACGGATGAGCTTTCGGTAACTGCGTTCAGGCAGATGTGGTACCAATTAGACGGAGCACCAGCTCATTCAGTGGTGTCTGCTAGAGAGCGTTTGTCTCAAATGTTCGGACAGCAGTGGATTGGCCGTTATGGACCAACGCGTTGGCCAGCCAGGTCCCCCGACCTTACACCACTGGATTTTTTCTTGTGGGGTCATATCAAAAATGAAGTGTACTCAACAGCTGTTGATACTGTTGATGATTTAAAAGATAGAATAATCATATCTTTTAATAAATTAAAACACATGGCTGCGAATGGGGACCTTTTTTCAGACGTTAGAAATAACCTTTTACGTCGGTGCAATTTGTGTATTCGAATTCATGGCGGCCATATTGAAAAACGAAAAATTTAGTGACTTTCATACCTACATCCTGATCGTGATTAATAATTTGATTAATAAATAACACGCCGTTGAGAGATGCCTGATTATTTGGTTAATAATCTGTGATTCAGTGTAATTTTACTGAGCATTAATCCATAATTAAAAGCCAAAAGATCAAGTCGCTACAGGACCGCGCGTTGTTGCCGCTCTTACGACAGGTTAGTGAACTCATATTTATAAATGGTGTTCTATTTCGTTTCTAGTTTTATGCCATTTAGTTTGTTTGAAATTTTTATTTTTTTATTTTCGATGTTAGGATTTTTTTGATAGCTTAAACTTATTCTTATGAACTAGTATTGTCTGTGTTTTCATTTATTGTCGTATTGTCTTCTCCACCCTGTATAAAACCGCGCGCCGCAAGAAGTTGCCGTGTCCGTTTGTTCATAATTTAATTTTATTTGCATCAAAGATAATTAAATAGATATATAGATTATTTAATAGTTTTAAATGTTTAGAAATTAAGTAGGTAAGTAAATCGTGACAGTACCCCCCTTCCGAGACAAGGATTTTACCTTAGTTAAATCCTTAACTATAACAATCAAGATTTCAAATCTTTGATATGCCATGCTCCTAAGTCGCGACCAGTCATATCCTCCAATATATATACTAAAGGCGAGCGCTTCTCCTTTATTCGGCATTTTACAAACTTCGGAGCGAGCTTTTTACTGAAATACGCATCCTTATCACTTTGAAAGTAACACCTTTTCCAAACGATGTCCCCTATTTGAAACTCGGCTTCCTTACGTCGTAAATTATAACGTTGTGTATTTTTTAGATGACTTCGCCATAAGGCAGTTTGCACATCATCGAAGATTTTACGGAGGTGTCCCAAATTAGCAGCATATTTATCACGGGGTGAAAAAATTAAATCCTTAGGTACATTATTCCCCAAATAGTGTGAGCCACAAGTTACGAGTTCTCTGCCATGTACTAAAAATGCGGGTGTAAAACCAGTGGTTTCGTTGACCGAGTTATTCATCGCGAACTGGATCTTTGCTAAATTGAGGTCCCATGTTCTGTGATCCTCTTCGACAAAGGCAGAAATTGCTGTAACAACGGTCTTATTATACCTTTCCACGGTGTTAATTTGTGGCGTGTACTTTGGCGTGAAATGAACGCATGGGACCTTGTATTTAGAGAAAAGTTTGTCTAATTCGCGACTTATGAATTGGCATCCGTTGTCAAGTATGACTGTTTGCGGAATGCCATGTACAAGAAAAACGTTGTCTTCTAAATTTTTAGAGACCAGGTCTGCTGTAGACCGACGAAGTGGAAATAGAAGGCAATATTTGGTGAAACAACATGTTACAACAAATATATAAGAATTTTGTTTCCTACTGTTTGGTAAAGGTCCCACTAAATCTACAGACAGTACTTGGAATGGTCTAGAACAGTCCTTGGGTCTACCCATTTTCCCTAAGGTACCATGTGTTGGAAGTTTGTATGCTAAACAAGTTTCGCAATTGGCAATGAAGTTGATAACGTCTCGACGCATACCCGGCCAATAATAACGAAGTGCAAGTCTTTTATACGTCTTGAACACGCCGAAGTGACCGGATACAGGTTCATCATGGTTTTTAGATATAACTTCATTACGCGTCTCGCATGGAATTACCGTTTTCCAATCAAACTCTGCTAAAAGCGCATTATTACTCTTCATAAATCTGTATAATGAGTTGTCCTCTACGCGATAATTTGGAAAACTACTTGGGTTTTCAAGGCAACCCTTGTAAATTTTTAAGTACCATTCATCTTTTGTGTTAGATGTGGGAGATGAGGCTGACGTAATTTGCGCCACTGGTATCGTTCTAGATAATGTATCAGGTATTATATTATCTTTTCCCCGTCTATGCTTTATAACAAAGTTGAATGAAGAAAGTCTCACACCCCATCTAGCGAGACGACCTGTTGGGTTTGAAAGAGACAGGAACCACTTCAGTGCAGAATGATCTGTATATACAGTTATGGTTTGACCATTCTCCACATAACAACGCCAGTACTCAAGAGCTGCGAGCACTGCCAGTGCCTCTCTTTCGGTGACACTGTAGTTCCTTTCGGGACCAGTGAGTGACCTGCTCATATATGCTATAGGGTGCTCATCACCATTTATCTGTTGAGCAAGCATAGCACCTACGCCATAGTTGCTAGCATCTGTATGAACTTCAAAGGGTATACTAAAATTAGGACAAGCTAACACAGGCGCATTGACAAGACAACGCTTCAACTGCTGGAAGGCAGCGTCAGCTTCCGGAGACCAAAGAAAAGGCGGTGCGTTTTTTTTAGTGGATGTTAATTTGTTTAGAGGTCCAGCTATTGTACTAAAATTTTGTATAAACCTCCTATACCAAGAAGCTGTCCCAAGGAATCTTTTGACTTCTTTCCTAGTGGTAGGCGTGGGATAGTTTACTATTGACTCAGTTTTCACTGGGTCAGTACGCAGACCATGAGCATCCACGACATAACCGAGATAACAAAGTTCATGTCTAAAGAATTTGCTTTTTTCTAAGTTAATTGTTAGGTTTGCACATTTTAATTTTTCTAGAACCCTAGTAAGGAGTTCCACATGCTCTGAAAAAGTGTTACTAATGATGATTATGTCATCCAGATAAGCAAAGACTTCTAGTTCAAACTCTGGGCCAAACAATGCATCAACCAGGCGCTGTTGAGTTGCAGGTGCATTAGTCAGTCCAAAAGCAGTAACCTTGAACCTAAATGTGCCCCTTCCAGGAACGTAAAAGGCTGTCTTGTCCCTATCCTGTTCATTTATAGGTATCTGCCAAAATGCTTTAGATAGGTCAATGCTAGACAGAAACTTAGCGTCTCTTAGGTTATCTAAGATTTCTGAGACATATGGCAGGCTGTAGGCATCCTTTCGCGTGACGGAGTTTAGCTTTCGGCTATCGAGACAAAACCGAGCTTTGCCGTCTTTCTTGCCTACCACTAGCACTGGAGAAGACCAGGGACTCTCACATGGTTCGACTACATCTAGCGATATCATTTCGTCTAACTGTTCAGATATTATTCTTTGTTTTTCTGGTGAAAGTCGGTAACTACGCTGTTTAATTGGTTCAGCGTCACCAGTATTGATCCTGTGCTCCATAAGAGAAGTTCTACCTAGTCCTTTATGTTCAAAGGAAATATCTGTGAACTGACTTACTAATTCATCAGCTTTAATTTTCTGAGTGTCTGACAGTAAGTTGTATGAATGTAGGTAGTTATTAGTTAATAATGACGAACTAAGTAACGGTGAATTATCATTGGTAAACATGAGCACGCTTGTTAAGTGTTTTGAACAAATTTTAAACTTACTCCAAAAATCTATTCCTAATATTAAAGTGGAATCTATTTCGGGAATTACATGAGCTATAATAGAACCCTGCACATTTTCAAAAGTGATTGGTAACTGAATATACCCAATCGAGGTAATCTTTTGGCCACCAGCGGCAGTAACTGTGATTATGTCATCGGTATTGAGAGCAAGTTCCGACTCCATTAAGGGTATATGCGAATTACTACCAAGGATACTCACAACAGAACCGGAATCTAGTAAACCATACATATTTATATCCTTCCTTGTATTTATACCAATCTTAACATAAGGACGTGGGTCATTACGCGGCTTAGAATTAAAAATCGAAGCAACTTTATAAGAGTTGAAAAAATTCTTTACAGTCAATAACCATTTATTCCAATCCGAATTGTCGAATCGTTTAACTGTTTGGTTACTTCGATTTTCATAAATTAGTTTTTTGACTTGTCTGATTGGTTCGGGTTACATTTTGGACACTCAGGTATGCGGACGTCTTTCATTCCACACTTAAAACAGAATATAGTACGCTCCGCGGTACATTCCTTCATAGAATGCGTATCCACACGACAGCGATGACAATATTTTTTGCTTTGAGAACTTATAGCGTAGGTTCTGTTTGAGTTTTCATTTGATGTACTATCATTTTTGGCACTAGGATAATAAGAATTTCTAGTATTGTTTTTGACATCCTTTGAATTTTGGTATGCAAATTCTGGGGCCAATGAACTACAATTTGCGTTTGGAGGCTCCTTAAAATTATCGCATCGAACCTTTACACGTTCAAAGTTTCGACAAAGTGTACGTAAATTATTTACAGAAGTGATGTCAGGGCAAGTAGCTAGTATATTTGCGTAACACGGTCTTATGTTGTGCAAAATTATGTCGAGTTTATCTGATTCTCTCATCGGTGTGCTAAGGCGCGAGAACATACCCTCCATAATTGCTAGATAAATAGTTATGTTTTCGGCATTGCCTTGCGATCGATTTCGAATTTCCGACAGCATGCGATAATCGTAATCCACAACATCAAAGTCGTCTTTAAGTGACACTAACAATTCATCCCAAGAGTTAACATGTGATCTGACACTACGAAACCAATGTAGTGCGTCACCAGTAAAAATCTCTGTTGCCGCATTCATAATTTTAGTATCACTGACTTCTTTCGCCGTTCGGAATTCATTCAAACGCTGAATAAAGGCACGCACGCACGTTTTTCCGTCATACTTTAATTTGGAAATATCAGAAGATATGCCACGGTCACAAGTGACGGAGATTTTAGTTAGTCCCTCAGCCGAACCGTCTACTTTAGAAGCTGGAACGCTTTCGACTGCAGGACAAGATGATTTTATTATTTCTGCAACTTGTGATGATACAACATTATACGTTGATTTTAAATTATTTAATAATTTATTTTGATCCGGAGTTAGTGGAGTAACAATTCGCTGTAATCTAAAATGTAAATGATTTAATAAATTTTGAGTTCTATCTACCAATGATTTTTGTGTTTCCGATTTAAGTGACGTAATGTTATTTTTAATTTTTTCTAAGGTTTCAGAAAATCCATTACAATCTTCCACAAACTCTAAACAAGATTCATAAATATCTTCAGATGGATATTTTTGTGTCAATCTAGTAATTTGACGACGGAGTTCTGTAACATTATCCACTGGTACCTCACCTCGAATTGTAACCTCATATTGAAGCTCTGATTTTTGTAATAGTAAAAACTTAATCGGGAATGCCATTCTACTAGATACTGGGTATGTTGTACAGTAAAATAATACAAAAGTACACGCCTATGACTACCTGGTGAAGCAACAAAACATTCAAAATCAACTCAAAGACAGGTATTACAATTTACTAGAACTACAATTGATGGGTAGGTAGGCAACACAAAAGAACAACATATAAAATGACTTGATTTAACAATATAAACAGACAAGAAGCAAGGACAATCACAAACACCAACCACTACCACACCAAAGAAAGCCCAATAGCCACAAGCCAAATACGTTAGACCGACCCTTGACCTTTAAAAAAAACACGTTTGGGCGCCACTGTCACGTTCCTTTTTCCCTAGCTGACAGGATTTAAAAAAGAAACGCTAAAGTTTAAGAAAAAAACGACTATATTTTAAAAGTTTAAAATTAATCCCAGATGAGAGGGTAGGAGGTAAGGCCGGTCAAAGGTCGGACCACGTAGAAGGCCGTCAATACCGCACTCTCCTGCTTGGTGCCAGTCGGTGACGTCGGTAATGGCCTCGGAGTCAGTCTAGCAGCGCGATTCAGTGCCGCTTCAAGGGTGCCGTCCAGTCAGCCAGCAGTGCAGGGTGCCGGTTCAAGGGTTCCGTCCAGTCAGCCAGCTACGCTGATCTTCAGCCGTGTAGAAGTTCCCAGTACGGGAAGAACACTAGGCACTTACTAATTACTTCAGTAACAAAGTATATTTATATTTTGGTATGGTTACTTGTAACTAAATTAAAATCATATGGAGTACGAGGGAGCAGAGGTATGTACTGTTCAGAGAACTGGCGCGTGGTTCCTCGATAGCCGATTGAGTGTCACTGGCGGCTGCCGCCGCGGAATGATAGCGCTCGCGCATCGTGTGGTAAGTGAAAGGAAGGGATTTTGGAATATATATAAAACCGCGCGCCGCAAGAAGTTGCCGTGTCCGTTTGTTCATAATTTAATTTTATTTGCATCAAAGATAATTAAATAGATATATAGATTATTTAATAGTTTTAAATGTTTAGAAATTAAGTAGGTAAGTAAATCGTGACACATGTTAGTAGAAATGCGAGGAGACTGTGAAAAAACATCATACCTACCTAAAAGTATGCCTTCCGGATTTTTTTTGCGGAATTTTTTCGAGTGACGTCCAGTGGCTGTTTTAATTATTCGCAAATTGACTCCTAGTGGATATTGTGTCATAAAAATGGTGAAGTTTTGGGTCTCAAGTGTCTATGCAACTAAACACTGCATCCACCTTCCCATGGCCCTACCAACATAAATGTTAGACGGGCCTAATCGTGGGACGCGTGCGGACTTAGCTCAACTGTCTCTCTCTCAAGTGTTAGCTTGTCGTTCGCATGCGCTTCTTGATATCGTACAAATTGGCCACTAGTTTCCCGTATAGTAACACCTCACCCACAATTGGGCGGTTGACAGCACAAGAGTTTTGTACCTCGTCGCCGGGCAGACTTTCTGTCCGCGTTCCCAATCATTTTGCTGCTCGCGCTCCAATCCACTCCGGACGGCATGCCACTCGTGCGCAAACTCCTGCAGCCTTGTGAAGTTCACCGGTGAGCTCACAAAACCGACGTAGTAGATCGGACCGGCCTCCGTGCGGCAGATCCCATCATCCATCATCTTGTACCTTGCTTCTGCATACAGGGGTCAAACCCACAGCGCGTGCTGCAGGTCTTCCTCTTCCCTTCCACAATAACATGCGCTTAACCCTTGAACGCCCGACGGCATACCCGTATGCCGATCCAGATTACGCGGCTTAAACCTCTATTATTAAATAACTAAAGATCTTATATCCTGTGGCATAGTGCACATGCATTCTTAGATAGTTATTACATAGTGTTAGAAAAAAAACGCAACACAAAACGCAACGCAAACGCAGAAACGCAATTTTAAAAAGCCGTTATGTTGTTTTGATTTCGTAATTTGAAGTTTTGAGTGTGAATAATAGGAAAATATGATATCGGACTCTACAACTCCAACACAACAACTCTATTACTTGTCTATTCATAGTGCAGCATGCAAAATTTCATGTAAATTGATACAGTGGTTTTAACAACTACCCACACACACACACACACACACACACTATTCCCGACAAATCGTTGATAACAGAATTTGAATAAAATTCAACTCTTGAATTACAAGTATTGTTTGCATGTTATTCTAAGGTCTGTTTATTCAACAACCCAAAAAAGTTTACTTTAAGTGCCTCGCTCCAATAGAAACCTCAGCAAGTTGTTTTTTATGAGCCCGGTCGTAAATATGTCAAACTGCGATAAGAGCCGGGGGCGTTGAGGGGTATATATATAATTATTATGTAATTATTATCTGTTTATATTGAATTGTTAAGATTAATTAATGAATTTACTAAATGATTTTTGAAACAAACTTATTTTCGTATAATTCAAAGACTGATATGACTCAACTGTCACTTGTGAATCATACTTGTTTGTTAACGGGTATAAAAGAGCGGAGCCTCAGTGGAGCGGCTCAGTTGCAGTTCGGCTTTCAAGGCGTTAACATCTAAGGTATGATATTATTCTGACTATTGTTGATTTATTAATGATGTTGATGTATATTTATATCATATTTATGAGCCATGTAATGTAAAGTTATGGGTAAATAAATGGATAGATAGATAGATAGATTTTCAATAGATTTTCAATAGACTTTCAATGGACTTTCAATGGACTTTCAATGGACTTTCAATGGACTTTCAATGGACTTTCAATGGACTTTCAATGGACTTTCAATGTACTTTCAATGGACTTTCAATGGACTTTCAATGGACTTTCAATGGACTTTCAATGGACTTTCAATGGACTTTCAATGGACTTTCAATAGACTTTCAATGGACTTTCAATAGACTTTCAATAGACTTTCAATAGACTTTCAATAGACTTTCAATAGACTTTCAATAGACTTTCAATAGACTTTCAATAGACTTTCAATAGACTTTCAATAGACTTTCAATAGACTTTCAATAGACGATCAATAGACGATCAATAGACGATCAATAGACTTTCAATAGACGATCAATAGACGATCAATAGACGATCAATTCAATAGATGATCAATAGATAAATAAGTGAGTAACGAATATTAAATATTTACATACATCTGGTTACATAACTACACATACATATTCAGAAAAATTCTAACACGCTCACCTCACATAGCTATATAGCACATTGCTATGCAACTAGAGAGCAGTGATGGCACAGTGGTATCGGCCGCAACTTACAAGTTGTAGGTCGTGAGTTCAAACCTTTGTGTAAATTGTTTCATCACCACTGCTCTCAAAACGGTGAAGGAAAACATCGTGAGGAAACCGGCATGTCCTAGAACCAAAAATTCGAAGACATGTGACATCCACCAATCCGCACTGGGCCCGCGTGGTGGATTACAGGCCTGTGCCTCAGCAGTGGGGACATTAAAAGGCTGATAATAATGATGATGCAACTGAACAATATGTGGAATCATTGAAACAGGCGCGATTTCGGTAAAACGAAGCCGAGAATTTTATAGTAGTATTGACTACCTCAGCGAAGCTTGCCGAAAAGGCTAACTAAACATATTTGCTGCCAAATACTGCAAAAACATTAAAATGTGTTCGCGGGAGTATTTGAAAGAGTCACTGAGGTCCTGGTACAGGCAACTGAAGGATTACAGGTGAGTTTTAGTCACTAAGAGTCTGACATGTTATTTAACTGACTTTCAATGGACTTTCAATGGACTTTCAATGGACTTTCAATGGACTTTCAATGGACTTTCAATGGACTTTCAATGGACTTTCAATGGACTTTCAATGGACTTTCAATGGACTTTCAATGGACTTTCAATGGACTTTCAATGGACTTTCAATGGACTTTCAATGGACTTTCAATGGACTTTCAATGTACTTTCAATGGACTTTCAATGGACTTTCAATGGACTTTCAATGGACTTTCAATGGACTTTCAATGGACTTTCAATGGACTTTCAATGGACTTTCAATAGACTTTCAATAGACTTTCAATAGACTTTCAATAGACTTTCAATAGACTTTCAATGGACTTTCAATGGACTTTCAATGGACTTTCAATGGACTTTCAATGGACTTTCAATAGACTTTCAATAGACTTTCAATAGACTTTCAATAAACTTTCAATAGACGATCAATAGACTTTCAATAGACGATCAATAGACGATCAATAGACGATCAATAGACGATCAATAGACGATCAATAGACGATCAATAGACGATCAATTCAATAGATGATCAATAGATAAATAAGTGAGTAACGAATATTAAATATTTACATACATCTGGTTACATAACTACACATACATATTCAGAAAAATTCTAACACGCTCACCTCACATAGCTATATAGCACATTGCTATGCAACTAGAGAGCAGTGATGGCACAGTGGTATCGGCCGCAACTTACAAGTTGTAGGACCTTTGTGTAAATTGTTTCATCACCACTGCTCTCAAAACGGTGAAGGAAAACATCGTGAGGAAACCGGCATGTCCTAGAACCAAAAATTCGAAGACATGTGACATCCACCAATCCGCACTGGGCCCGCGTGGTGGATTACAGGCCTGTGCCCCAGCAGTGGGGACATTAAAAGGCTGATAATAATGATGATGCAACTGAATAATATGTGGAATCATTGAAACAGGCGCGATTTCGGTAAAACGAAGCCGAGAATTTTATAGTAGTATTGACTACCTCAGCGAAGCTTGCCGAAAAGGCTAACTAAACATATTTGCTGCCAAATACTGCAAAAACATTAAAATGTGTTACATCCGCATTCTAATGGAAAATAAAGTGACTGTATTTTGTATCAAAAAACCAAATACTTTCTAAACTGACACTGCGGCAAAATGCACAAACCAAGTAATAAAAAAAAAGATTTAGCTGTCAAATAAGTTTGGCAGTACTAAATATAGTCTGTCTCTTTCTTGTTTTGCAAACACTATTCGTAGTTAGCTTTATTTATACCATTTAATAATTTTAGGTACTGTCCGACATTTCGGCATTCTCTTAACATCCCTTTACTAACACGAGTGAAAATTCTGCAAAACATACAGTATTTGTGATTTACGGTTAAAATTATCTAAAAAAGTAGTTATAATGTTTTCTCTTTGTTTCTATTCTAATATCTAATTTGCTTCGTTTGCTGTTAACTTTTTCTAGCGTCCATTAGCGGGATTATTTTCCAACGTTGTTTTCGTAGAATGCAAGCAATATTCTTTTTATGCATAGACGATAATAAAAGGCTACATAATAATTATTGCCGCACACAAAAATGTAACTTTGAAATTACTATTTTAGCAGTAGGTAACAAAACTAGCTTCAACTAAACTAGCTTCTGAACAAAATCATTCCAAAGGAACATGTTCCTGGGTTAAAAAGTATCTTATGTGCTATTCTAGACTGTATTCTATCTCTGTGCCAAACTTTATCAAGATCCGCTCAGCTGTTCCATCCATCCAAACTTTCACATTTATAATATTAGTAGGATAAATATAGTATATTATAAGGTGTTAAAAATTTAACTCTTTAAACTTTAAGAAGTGATCATTGAACTGAATAACTTTTACTATGGGACCAACTTTGAAATCGCGACAAAAAAAAAAAACAGCAGACTTCCAAAAAAGAAAATACACTAATTATTAAAAAATAACTTTAATTTGTTATTTGACACCGACTTCCGATATTAAAGTTATTTTTCTTTAAATTTTTAGTGTATTTTCTTTTTGGAAGTCGGTTGTTTTTTTTGTAAAAAAGTTTTTTATTTTTCGCTTTTTAGTTGTTATACCCTAGAACTTAAAACCCCAATAACATGGAACGTGGAATTTAAACATACTCGTAATTGGAGAAAACCAAAACGTCATCGAGGTATACGTATTTTTCGTTTTTTGTTCAGTTTTTCAAAAAGCGCTGAAGCAATTTCGATAAAAATTTTATGGGACCACCTCGGGAGTATATTCTTTCGGATTGAAAAATAATTTTAAAAATCGATCCACAAATGACAGAGAAATCGGTGGACATACATAAAAAAAAATACATACAGTCGAACATAGAACCTCCTCCTTTTTCAAAGTCGATTAAAAATTAGCTGTCGCCTACATTAAGGGTGCGTTTCCACTGAAGCGGAACTGGGTGGAGCGGAGCGGAGACGTGTAGGATGGACCAATCACAATGGGTGAAATCCTCATCGCGTCCCTCGTCTCGTCTGTGTTTGGACAATTCCTGCACTTCTCCGCTCCGCTTTAGTGAAAACGCACCCTTAACATAACTCGTATAACTTCGCATAACTCGTCAAAATGTACGGAACAGCAAATTTTTTTTATAGTAGGAAGTAAGATGACTGACAGTTTTATAGGTATCGTTAAAGAGTAAGAAATTATTCAAACCATTACTGTGTTTTTGCAGCTTCGAAAATACGTGTGTGAACGATATTCCATTGCCTAGGGTTTAGTATTTTATTAGGTAACGCATTCTTACCTAGATTTTCCCTTTCCTAGATATCAATCGTGGTTTATCTAATCGTGGTCTACTATGATATATTAATGTAGCAGCAGACTTTTGTATCAAACGTTATATTATAGTACATTAAGAAAACCGTTGCGTCATTGTTTTACAATAAATCATTTTCTTTACCCACAATGGCTTTAATAAATCCATTATTATTATCCTACAGACCTAGAACAGCACACTTGAACTTGTACAAAAACTAGTTCACCATGATTCACAATAAAAGAAATGCTTATAAAATAATAAAAGTCTGTTATGTATCGCGTGCCGGCTCCAACAATACACAAATTGCGATCGACATGAAAGCCTTAACGATTGAGGAAATTTGGTAAATCACTTCATATCAACGAACAATGTTGCGGTTTCACAATGAAACTGTTTAATCAGAAAGGAATCCGGAAAAATGTCAAAGGTCGTTATGCCCTTTCTCTCATTAATCGCTTGTTTTTCAGCGACAATGGGCAAGACAAATTATCAAGTCATTGGTTTTAATTTCCCGGAAAAGTATTCCAATTGTTACATCATCGAGACTTCTTAAACTTTTTCTTAATTTCCAATAGATGAAGAAGAAAAATATGATTTCTCATAAAAGCTTCATTCATTTTTAATTCTTTTAAATAAATGTGTAGCGACATCTATGACGCCGCACACGAACTAAAAATAGCAAGAATTCTACATCGCGCAAGCAGAGTTCTCCGCGCGATTTGAACATATACAACAGTCCGAAATCAACCATTAGGCAGTTGCCCGGACCAGACACAACACCCGTCTGGTCGGAGGATCCTCCCTTTTCAATGGAGGTTGTGGAACTTTACACCCTGTTCCGCATACCTCTAAAACTGGTGACCCTCGACTATGAACGTGAGCGCAGCCTTCGTCATGACGTCATCACCTCCAAACTGGTGACCCTCGAGCATGAACGTCAGCGCAGCCTTCGTGCAGCTACTTCAGCGTGACGTCATCATCATCGCTTCCTTCAAGCTCTTGAGCAGCGAGTTATACAGCCAGCCAGTACCAACGGCTTCTATGGGTATCCTGACCACCAGCATGCAGCGGATGCGCATTCCTGGTCAGCATCCTCAGCCTCTTTCATCACCATCAACCTCATCAGCGATCTTGGCGCAGCGAACAGCACCTTCGGCCGGTCGAAGAACCTCTCCTGGTCGACGCCAGCAGTCAAGCCACTACGTCGCACAGCACCGCTCCGACCCACTGGAGCCTGCAGCATCATCCCGACTCACTGGGACATCATCACCCCGACTCACTGGGGCATCATCCCGACTCACTAGGACATCATCACCCCGACTCACTGGGGCATCATCCCGACTCACTGGGACATCATCACCCCGACTCACTGGGGCAACATCCCGACTCACTGGGACATCATCACCCCGACTCACTGCGGCATCATCCCGACTCACTGGGATAGCAACACCCCGACTCACTGGGGCATCACCGCAGACAGTTCCGACTCACCGTGAACTATGCGGCTCTTCCGGTTCCGACTCACTGGAACCAACCTTCCACTGGCCCGGCAAGCATCACAAGATGTATGGACGACTCATCAAGAACCATCGATCTCCGATCTCCGGAGGGGAGTGATGTAGCGACATCTATGACGCCGCACACGAACTAAAAATAGCAAGAATTCTACATCGCGCAAGCAGAGTTCTCCGCGCGATTTGAACATAAACAACAGTCCGAAATCAACCATTGGGCAGTTGCCCGGACCAGACAACACCCGTCTGGTCGGAGGATCCTCCCTTTTCAATGGAGGTTGTGAAACTTTACACCCTGTTCCGCATACCTCCACAAATGTATCTTCTCATCTTTGGCATGATATTCTCGATATATATAACTTAATAAAAACACAAAAATTAAAACATGCTCTTGGCTCGAGCTTTAGTCTAATAAAAACAAAAGATGAACACGAGTAAATAAATAAACACGCAAATTCAAATTCTGTACGTATGTACATAGGTACAAGTAGTGTGTTATGTATGCTGAAGTTTCCGAATAGGTGTCATTCAGGTCGCCATACTCGTTAACAGGTTATGTACTTACCATTTAGACCCTCGTTACCCAAACTGCAATCGAAAAGTTGTTATTAATGTTTTCACTCTAAAGAAATTTTCACTTTTTGAAGTGAAAACTTCTTTAAGAGCGTTGGGTATTCTTGAGATGGGAAAAAGCTATTGAACTCGCTCGTCACCGTCACCGACCTTCGTAGCACTTCTATCGGATTGTTTTAATTTGAAGTGAAAACCGACACCGCTACGCGATCCGCTACGAGTGCTACGCGTAGCGGATTTTGTTCAAGTCTTCACTTCTGTCGGGACTCCCGGAGTGCCAGTTTTTTTTTGTGGTTTTATTCATCACATGACTTCTCCCGTTTTGGGTGGAGCGGGAGGGCGTGTCAGACTCTTACTGACTAAAACCCACCCTTGTTCTTTCAGTTGTCTTTTACGTTCCAGGGACTCTTTCAAACACTGCCGTGACCCATTTCAATCCTACTTAATATTTTAATGCGAAAGCTTGTATGGATCGATGTTCATAACTCAATCATGCCAGAACGTCTCAACGGATCTGTAAGAAATTTGGCACAGTCAAATAAAAACAAAAGCCGAACATGAGCAAATAAATAAACACGCAAATACAAATTCTATACACATATAAACCTACATAGGTACAAGTAGTGTGTAGACTAATGTTCTGCATGTTGAAGTTCCCGAATAGGTATCATTCAGGTCGCCATACTCGTTCACAGGTTAAACGTGAAACTAGAATTCGCGCCAAATTTAGTTCAAATTCGGCTAAAGGGTTATACGTTTTATTGCTTCAAAGCTGACGCTTTGCAGAATCTATTTCAAAAATAGATCTTTGAACTTTCGTTCATCTTTTATTTAGACTGGTCTTCGTGGAATGCTATCAAGCGGTCTTTATAATAGTGGATGTTCACTAGGAACATCAGTGTCCGAACGAAGGTTCGGTTTCTGCTTCGGCCAGTTTCGCCCAAAAATAAGGTTTCGGTCAAAATGTGGCCGAATATTCGGTTCCACAGAAACTAGCGTTTTACCTACCTAAAAACTGAGAGTCTTGTTCGTCTATGTGTGATGATTTGTGTATTTCTTTTTTCTTTCTTTTATGTAAATTTAATTAAATTATTTGTTACGTAGCTTCGCTCGGAGTCAATTTTGTTTATTTAATAAGGTAAACCAACAGCTTCTGCGACCAGCACATCTTAAGTATAGGTTAAAAAATAGGCCCTAGTCTTACAAAGTGGCAAATTCAGGTATCATCGTTTTACTAATTTACTTATTGTTTTTTTAATGTTAGGGCTTATTTATACAAGGATTTATATTTAAAACACTTAAAGATATGAAAGTACTCATGAATACGAGCAACTTTCATTACGGGACCAACTTTGTAACTCGGCTAAAAAAATCATCTGTTCCATACAAAATGCCAATCCCTACTCTACCAAAATGTATGGAACAGCAGATTTTTTTAAGTCAAGTTACAAAGTTGATCGCATGGTAAAAGTTGCTCGTATTCATGAGTACATTCACCCTTTTCAGTGTTTTAAACGATTGAAAAATCACCTTGTTTAATAATATCACTCTCTCTCTCTCACACACACACACACATACACACACCATCACACACGACACACACACACACACACACACACATACAATTATAATATGTACTTTTTTTTTCCTTTGTAACTATTTAGAGGTTTAAAATGTAAGGGTGGAGCGGAACCTTCAAATACAGGCATTTTCCATGCCTAAATGGAGGTTCCTCGACATGTATTGTAAACCAAATATAATTTGTAAATGAATAAAAAATAATAATGAACATTTATTTTCAGACCAGGTCCATATTTTGTTAGTAACAATGTACTTAAGAGCTAATGTTAGTATTGCCAATAAAATCATTTTACGACATGAAGCCGCACCCACCTTTGCAGCATGGGGGACCTCTCAGTAAAAACACCCAGTATAGTGTTGGTACTGCCACGAACGCGAACAAGTAGGGAGGCGCATCTTTTCCTGACGATAGCGGCAAAGCCATCCACCCGCGCCTCAGCAAACATCCCTGACGCACTGTAACGCCATGGCAGCCCCAACAGTACCCTGAGTGCATTATTATATTGGACACGCAGGTCGCTGTATGCCCGCTGCGAATAACTGACCCACAGGCTGCTGGTGTAAAAAGATTGGCAGTATGCTTTAAAAAGCGTGATTTTCACTGAATTCGTACACCGTGCAAACCTGCGGGCCAGCATGTTACAACGGACAGCCAGCAACCTGCGTTCCCTGTCTATGTCTACAATATCAGTCAAACCATCGGTGACCCAATGTCCCAAATATTTAAACTTAGACACCCTACACAGAGGAGTGCCACACAGAGATTCATTGGGGAATGCTGGGTAAGGAAAACCACGGGCTTTAAAAAGCATTAGTTCACTCTTCCCAACATTATATTTGAGCCCATGAGTCACCGCATATGATTCACATATCGACACTAACCTCCTCATAGCACTGATTGATGGACTCAGCAACACTATGTCGTCTGCGTAACTAAGATTATTGGTACACACTCCGTCAATATGGCATCCAACCTTGGTGCTGCGGAGCTCAACAATCAGCCGGTTAATGTACAGAGTGATTGGTTGTTGGTTGGTTAGGGCTGATGTATGTATTAATTAATGTAACTATGAATTATTATCATCATTAAAAAGTATTTATTATAAATGTGTCATTGTACGAGTAGTAATATTTTCGTAAAAAAATTATGAACGGCTCGCCAGCACATATATAAACCCCTTTTTTTTTTGTTAACCCTTAGAAGTTTTCGTTTTGTGGCTAAAACAAAATTGTAATGGCTGTTTTAGAAATAAATAAATAATAAATAAATAAATAACATTTTAAGGCTTTTTTTTGGGCCTTTTTCGCCCACCAACAGGAGTTTCAGGCTTGTTTTCAGCCAAAACTGGAAGGGGAGCCGAACATTCGGTTACGGTTTCTGTTTAAAATCGTGTTTAGATCGGACACTAGTTCCTAGTTCGTACCACTAACGCTCTCGGGTATACGGTACGTTGAGAATAACAATGATACGCTAAGTTAATTTGTATTTACTTCACTAATTACTTTATTATTTTATCGAACACACAATGTTGCAGCACTATAATTAGTGAACAAAGACGTGGGTTAACGAGAGCTGTGTTGTTCTTTTTATTGTAATAATGTAATTATGAAAGTATTAGATTGCTTTTGTCTATTACTACGGAAAATATCATAAATAGTACTGACTAGCTTAGCAGCAAGGTCAGTCTCCATCATCTGCCTAGCCTTTTTTAACTCGCTTTTTTTTTTCGCTTTCGGTATGTCACACGGTACAGTTTGAAAAACTTTATTTTTTAATTTTCCGATTTGCACCATTAAGTGACCTCCATATTCCAATATCATTTACTTACGTTTCAAGTCCCTTTTTGGGTCACAGATATTCATGTGTATACCAAATTTCAACCCAATCGGTCCAATAGATTCGGATCAGATAGGAGATAAGACAGAAAGTTGCGAGACAGGTTGAAATCGCCATTACTTGACTTAAGATCTTATAATTATCCCCTAGCTGGGCGTTCACAATAGTCCTCGATCGCAAGCGGTCCAGGGGCTAATAGTATACGATAGTCACTTCATGTAAAATATTGGTATTCAGTTACATTCAATTAGATTGGAAGCCGACCCAAACTTAGTTGGGAAAGGGCTACGCAGGTTGATTCTACATGTGTGCGTTTCATCAAAACAAATTCAGCCTTTTCTACTAACTATATTTATTTTGGTAATGGATATTGACCTTGCTAGTTAGATTAGCTCGTGGCTAAAGTAATAACAGCCGCATGGGTCGTTCCATCAGGTTAAGTTGCGCTTGCCGGGGTTGGTCCGTGGATGGGTGACCATCTTTGCATACCGAGACTCCGAGTGCCTCGGAAAGCACGTTAAGCCGTTGGTCCCGGCTGTCAATCGCAGATCTTTGACAGTCGTTACGGGTCGTCAGAAGCACGAAAGTCTGACATCCAGTCTTACCAAGGAGTATCGTATTACCCAGTAACTGGGTTGTGGAGGTCAGATAGGCAGTCGCTCCATGTAAAATACTGGTATTCAACTGCATCCGGTTAGACTGGAAGCCGACCCCAAGATAGTTGGGAAAAGGCTAGGCAAAGGCAAGGGATTATTATGAGAATTTCAGGTATCTATATATTTTTTTCATGATTTAATAATAAATAGTTTCCAAGTTATTAGAGGAAATAGATGAAAATTGATCATCCCACCCACCATATCTTTGAAACAACTGAGTCTAAAATTTTGAAAAAATGTTTTTACTATTTACAGGGAAACTTAGAAGAAGTCAATGTCAATGTTTTTTTATTAAACATGTTAAAAAATGTGATTCTTTCGGAACCCTTGGCACGCGAATACGACTCGCACTTGCACAGTTTTAGGGTTCCGTAACCGAAGGGTCCAATCGGAGTCCTATTGTTGTCACTCACGAGTTCGTCTTTCTGTCTGTCCATACGTTGTCTGTCACAAAATTTTGTTACGAAGAATTTTTTAACTTCCCATTGACCTATGAACTTAAAATTTGGTGATAATATTTATTATAGCATAAGTATACTTTTCTATCAAATACCAATATTTGGTACGGAACCCTTAATGTGCGATATCCGATACGCACTTGGCCAGTTTTTTCTTACATAAAAGAAACTAAAGTCCAAAATCCTTTAAAACAGTGCACTGTACACACAGGTCGTATAGCAGTAGGCTTGGTTTAAATCTAAGATTAGTGACGACAACGGCTGTGGTTACGTTTCAGACCCTACGTCGCTTTTCATGGGTTTGTCGTAAAAGGAAACCGCCTTCGTCAACGTTTACGACCATGGTTTAATCCCTTGATGATGATTACATCAAGCCTTTCTTCCATGGCTGTGGGTTATGGCATACAAGAGGATTCAGCAGAGATGGCTGAGGAAAAATGCAGATAGGGTACTATGTCAGAAGTTTTTGATTGACCTTTATTCTCAAGCTTGTCTATCTCAAACCTAAATCACAAATACCCTCATTTGAATTAACCTGTCAGGCCCCAGCGCATCCCCGACCGGGGACGCAAAAATAGCTTTTTAATAATAATAAATAATATTAATAGTTATAATTTTTAATAATATTTTTTTTCGCACGGCCTCACTTGTGAGGCTTTTTTTTTTGTGGGGTGGGAAATCATCCAATGACATCTCCCGCTCTAGGGTGGAGCGGAAGGGCGTGTCAGACTCTTACTGTCTAAAACCCACCCCTGTTCCTTCCCTGCCCTGAATGCCCAGGGGCGAAGTAACTCTTTCGAATTTATACTCAACCCTTGGGCAGGCATCGGGCATGTCAGGCCCCGTCATGTTTGCTGACAAGTCTTTGAGGCGCGCGTGTAACACTAGGCGCCGTCGACTCTCGGGCCTGGTGCTGATCGGATGGCGAGTTACCCACTACTCGCCGTCCGCAGGCCCGGGTCACATGTGAGGCTTAGAGCGCGGACGGGTAGAAGCTCTGAATCAGTTGGTAAGGTCTAATATTTCTACAGTACCAGCTGTTTCCCGCGGGTTCACTTTTTATCCAACAGAAACAGATTTTTTCTGCTAAAAAAATCAGAATGTAGAATTCAGCTACACAAACGACTTGGCTATCCACAGTGTATCAATACATACAAATAGTATTTTGTTATAGCGTGTTTCCAATTTAACACACAAAAATATACTGTTTATAGTTTTGTATAACTTTTCTGCAAAAACTATTGAATCACCACAGTGTACTCTCAGTGGAGCAGAATTTCGAAATGGCACAGTAGGTAGGTAGGTACAATCTTCTGCATATCATTGTCACTCACAACTAACTTAGGCTCGATAGTGTTTTCTTTCAGTATAGCTCTGCCGTTGTTACATAAAAGAAAAATCGTGTTAGTAAGCACATATTCCCCGGTGTCTGTAAATCTGACAAATTGCTTGCGTAAGGAATGTTGACAGATCGACGAGCGCACAGCAATTCTATCAGGTATCGATAACTGATGCCTAAGGAAAAAACAGCTATATAGAATTGGATTTGTCTTTAACAGTTGTACAGTGAGAAAACTACATTGGTGAAAAATAACAATATTTTTCCAAAATAATGGTTGAGTGACTGCTAAAAGAAGCTATGAAGGATGTAACGGAAATGCGGAGTCCTATTTCAGATACCGCTTCTGCCCATGGAAATGAAAAACTTTCTTCAAGGAAGCCATATCTAATTAACAAAAAAAAAATCATCAGCTGCTAATTTTTTTTATTTTTGTACTTACTCTTATGGGCCTTATTTTTTTTCCTAGCCTGCACTGTCTCAGGGCTGGGCAAAGGCCATGAAAGAGGTGTCTCGATGCGTACCGCGAGGGTTGGTTTGAGAAAGTACGGGAGAAAAGTTCCTGGAAGGACTTGGGGCCTTATTTATAATTTAAAAAAATAACCATGATTAGTTTAAACACTTAGTTTATACACAAGTATAGCCATCAGGCCCCGGAATAACAGACAGAATTAAAAACCTATTATCGCGTCTCGGATTGGAGTCGCGCGGGGCCTGACGGATTAAACTTAGCATATTGTTACAGAGTTTTATATATAAGGCTATATTTTATATCCCAAGCCATTTTATCCACTTGACTTAATCACTGTAATAGGTTGTTATTTATTGATATTAATCGAGACTTTTTGCCGTTGTCATAGCGACTGAGTCGATTGGAGTGAAGAAGGTTTCCTTCAAAAGGACTCAGAATATAGGCTTTCGCCACCGTCTTAAAATGTCTCTCTTTAGGTCTGTTTTAAGAAATGTCAAGTCTTGAACCAATCATAACAATCAAAGCTAACACCCGAATCACCTTACGAACACAATCTCAATCACCCACAAAAAAAATCGAATAAAAATAAAAAGTTGGTGATTTTCAAAAGAGTTCTTTTCACAGTTCATTTGGAAAGTAATAAAAGGGTATACAAAGTAATCACGGTAAAACGTTTTGTATGTAAATGGAAATCAATTGGGTGGTTCACGTGACCGACAATGAGTGATAAGTTTAATGTATTATTTGGTGTTAAGGATCGTTTTCGCTTGTCACGTCTCATGGCACTTCGTCGCACTGAAAACAATTACAGGATATTTTAAAGATGCAAGGAATTTTATTCGTTAGGGTTCTATTAATAGAGTTCCATTTTTATAAAAAGATAGGTTAGAAGTTTATTAAGAATGTGGGTTTTTCGTATTGCTGTGGAGTTTATTTTTGGAAAGGAAGAAGTTTTTGATATATAGAATAGAAACAATGACAACACAAAAGCATAGCTTTTCAACAAGCGTGCCAAACTTCGTGCAGTGTACCTCGTGTAGGTACCATTTATTCTGAAAATTGTGTTTAGTTTTATCCCATTTTATTTCGAGATAGAATCATCAGGAGTTTCACTTTATAGTCTTTGAAATTGATTTCACTTGGGTACCACACAGGTTAAGTAAACAAACTAAAAGTTCCAAAGTTACACCGTTATTCAAAAGTTGCAAAGTCACGTCGCCAATAAAAATAAAATAAATTTTAATAAAGCAATAAAAATGTAGCCATTTTTCCTGAATTATTAGTTCATTTAAGAACAGTCACTTAATTAAACGTTCGCGACCCGCCGTTCGTTATATCGAATGAATTGTGTTTTCACAAAAATTGCTACACCTAATAATTCTGTTCGCAGCTGTGCACGGCACTCTTAATTGACGTAATTGAAAAGTTAAAACCTCACGTTTTCCCGCTCACCTTTTTAAATATTTACTTTAGCACCCAATTAGTGTGTCGCTAGTAGATTTTCCTTTACAACTAAGGCGTGTTGCACACTGATCTTCTGCGGCAATGGCCCTGGCGAACGTTAACGTTGACTGGACTGCTAAATATTCCAATAAAAAATCATGAACCATAGCAAAATTTACATTAATGCCAAAAAGATATTTCAGCTGGATTCTGGAACATATGCGAATATACAGAACGATAGACGCGTTAGGAAGCAAAACGGGCATGCAAATGTCGAAGTAACGCCGATAATGGCGTCAAAAAGCAAAAATATTCACGTATGACGCGGTAGATGAAATTTACATGCTTTTCTCGTATTCTACCGGTTTAAACCTATGCAAAACGAGGCGCGCGTGTCGTATGACTCGTATGCTATTCTAAATCCTTGGCGCACCGTCGTCTTCGTCGTCATGTGGCGATACTTGTGAACCAGCCTTTAAAATCCCGGTCCTTTCCCGGCCGCTGTACGACTAACAGGGTCGACTTTGCGCTAACTTAACGGTAAAGCTAATTTCGTTTATTTTTCACTTTACCTGCAAATTAAGGTTTGAATATTCTAATTTATTATTTCGTTTAGACGTGACCGTTGAGTTACCTGAGGTCCGCTTGAGAACTGAAATATTTGGAAGATGAGAGGAGAAACAAATTAAATTATTTACGAAAGAGTACACAACAAAACGTTTTGGCAGGTACGAGAAAATGAATATAATTACAAGAAAGCTGTGTTAAGAATAAAACGAGCCGAGCAACGTCATTCTGGGAATTGTTCGCTCGAAGAATGCTTGAAGAGCACCTATCAATCAAAGACGAGCTTTATGATTCCTGGCATTATATTCACAACAGAGCAATTTAAAACTTAATATCGCCCATCTTCTAGAGGCTAGAAGAGAATTAATATGATTGCAAGAAAGTAGTGTTAATAATAACACAAGTCAAGCAACATCATCATCATTCTCCTGCCCTTATCCCAATTTATTTGGGGTCGGCGCAACATGTCTTTTTCTTCCATACTCCTCTATTAGTCGTCATCTCTGTAGTCACCCCTTTTTTACCCATATCCTCTTTCACACAGTCTTGCTCTGAGGTACGGCGTTTTAATCAGTATCACAGGCTCCAAGGAACTTTGTACCGATATTGTACATGGTCCATTCGAGCCGAAGGGCGTTTTTGGAGGAACACAAGTATTAATGTTAGTTACGTTACCTGATACGTGGTGGCGCTAGTTGTCGGTGAACAAACTTACATGTTGCGGATTATTGTGCTGACTGCTGAGGATAACTTTAAATTATTGGATACATTGGACTTGAAACTAGACTGGATCACGTGAGTAATGAAGTGCATATGTGGACAAAAACTGTGAGTACATTCTTAAGTGTTAACTAAAATAGTGCAAGGTTAGGAAATTTAGTCATTCCATGAACTTTGATAAAATACAGTGTGCGGTCAGGGACTTAGAATAGTTTCGACAAAAGCGACCAGACGTCGAATCTATGCCCGATTTTAAAGCGATTTTACAAGTGTCCAAACACTTAGAAAAATTACTCTTCACTGGACTTAGAACATTCTAACTTGTTAACACTTAGAAAAAAACTGTTGTGTTGAATACATACAACATGGAAAAGGAATTGAGAAGGTTGAAGGACGTCAAAGGACAGATTGAGAAGGGCTTGATTAACTTCATAAAGTCCCCAAAAGATCGGATAAATTACAATTATGTGGATACAAGTCAAGCAACATCATTCCGGGAATTGTTCGTTCGAAGAATGCTTGAAGAGCGCCTATCAATAAAAGACAACCTTTATGGTTCCAGGCATTAGGTTCAGAATAGAGCAATTTAAAACTTAATATCGCCCATCTTCTAGAGGCTAGAAGAGAATTAATATAATTGCAAGAAAGTAGTGTTAGGAATAACACAAGTCAAGCAACATCATTCCGGGAATTGTTCGATCGAAGAATGCTTGAAGAGCGCCTATCAATCAAAGATAATCTTTATGATTTCAGGCATTAGGTTCAGAATAGAGCAATTTAAAGCCTAATATCACCCATGTTCCAAAGGCTAGGTTCACTAATGTCGATGAATCCTTGCGTGAGAAGTTTCATTATAACGGTATACGTGGAAATTCACTTGGTCGTCCGCACCCATTTCGGTATAATAAGCACGCACTCTGGCAAAGTGTTGGGCGTCATCGCGTGCTGGTAAATGAAACTACGTTATTACATAAACCTTTTATATTACTCTTTTTATATCTTGAAACTAATTAACTAGGGCTTGTTCATTAAGAAAAGAATAAGCGTTTTTGTTAGCCGTGTAGTGCATTCTGTTTTAGTTAGCTGATTGCATAATTATTGCATGCTCTTTTTAATTTTGTATGGGGAAGCCTCATTAGGCTAAATAACTTTCTTGAACAATCGTTATGAAAATTAACAATTAAAAAAAACCTGCTAAGTGCGAATCGGACTCGCGCACGAAAGGTTCCGTATCATTATCTACAAAAACAAGCAAAAAAAATCACGTTTGTTGTATGGGAGCCCCCTTAAATATTTATTTTATTCTGTTTTTTAGTATTTGTTGTTACAGCGGCAACAGAAATATATCATCTGTGAAAATTTTAACTGTTTACGGTTCATGAGATACAGCCTGGTGACAGATGGACAGACGGACGGACAGCGGAGTCTTAGTAATAGGGTTCCGTTTTACCCTTTTGGTACGATATCCTAAAAAACGAGTAATACAACCAATGTCTGTACATTCTAATTAAATATCATCATCATCATCATCATCACCTTTTTAATGTCCCCACTGCTGGGGCACAGGCCTCCTCTCTGTGAGAGGGTGTGTGCCGTAATCCACGCGGGCCCAATGCGGTTTGGTGGATGTCACATATCTTCGAATTTTTGGTTCTAGGACATGCTGGTTTCCTCACGATGTTTTCCTTCACCGTTTTGAGAGCAGTGGAGATTAAATAATTTACACAAAGTAAAGCGCCAGCCTGGGTTTGAACTCACGACCTACAACTTGTAAGTCGCGGCCAGTACCGCTGGGTCACCACTGCTCAATTAAATCTACCTACCAATAAAAAGTATTTCCATTAAAAAAAGAATTGGTAAAAGAGACCATCAATGGTCTAAGTCTAAGAAAAAAACAATGTACGTTTCCTGGGTATAAAAATAATAATTCTGTATAGTCCGTAAGTTAGAATATTAAAAAAAAAAAATGACAAAGATAAAACGCATCAAAGTTCAAAAGTGGGGGCTTGTTACGATACTAAACGGTACAAAGTGTATCGAGGTGTGACGTCACGTGGAACTTCAACGCACTGTAAACAAAATGAGGACGATTTTTGTTTTACGTGACAAAAGAAAAAATACGTGTTCTATATGTTTTGGTAATCTAACGGACTAATTAGATATTTTTAGGAATCTAGCCTATTCTTGTGGTATTGTAATTAATCTGCAAAAACCGATAACTTTTCAAAATACATTTTGAAGAAAAACTTTTCGAATCCACTAAATTAAGATTTCATTGAACATTATTTGTGAACTTCAAAAGTAAATGAGAGTATCACTGGAGTATAAAGTTCATTTCTCAAGCTAAGAAGTCCTATTAAATATAGTATCGAACCTCTAGCAGGCCATTATAGTAAACTGAATGATTCAAAAAAGGCAAAACAAATATAGACATTTCTCACAATCAAACAGTTCATCAATTATTCCCCATCACATAAGTATTTTCGTAGATCCTCGAATTGATTGTGAATATTCTTTTTTTGTTTGGTAGGTCATACTTCAGAGATGGTCCCATATAAATTTTATCGAAATCGATTCAACACTTTTTAAAAAAGTCAACATAAACAAAAAATATGTATACACAGATGACGTTTTGGTTTTCTCCAAATGTTCAAATTACATGTTATTGGGGGGGGTAGAACAACTAAAAAGTGAAAAATAAAAAACGTTTTTACAAAAAATACATCCGACTTCTAAAAATTACAAAATAACTTTATTTTCGGCAGTCGGTGTCAAATAATGAAGAAACAAAATATAAACACCGACTTTCTTTGACTTATATCCAAAATACTTACTGGTACTGTAAATGTTGCCTGCTGAGGCAACATTATTATTACTACATCAGGCAAAATATATATTTAGACACCAAAACCAGTGATATCCACAATTTTTACAACAGAAGGGAACCATAAAGCATGTAGGCGGACCGAAAAATAGTCCTGGCTGGATTGGAACACTAAATAGAATTTAGAATAGGGTTGTATTTTTAGAACGTGTCGATTGTTTAGAGCGGTGCAGTAGTGCTATTCTGAAAAATCTCACCGTGAAAACTTATAGAGTAAGATCCCAGAGCAATCAGACATAACTTATTTTCACACGGATGAAACCTGAAGTTTTCAGTAGCGTCTCGTGTGCCTTGAATACCTACGCGCTTTGTGGAACTTGCCGAGTGACACCTGGGCAGGTACCAGGTGAGAAAGTGTAGCGAGTAGGCAAGTCCACTCGCACGATTCAACGCAGCACAGGATCACGTCGGGGTCACCAGTGAAGTAGTATAGTACTCCGTATATATAAGCTATGTACTACTTGCGATATATACTAGAAGTATATGTATGATGAAGCGATGAAGCGATAGGCGATGAAATAAAATGCTGAGCGAAAGCGGCAGAATTATATTGTTGTTACAAAGTGAGAAGCGGTAATGAATGTTCGTACAAAATACATCGACATTTATAGTAACGAGTCAAGATGGCTGCGGACCCGGCTATTGTCCACGCTAATGAGTGGGCGTCAACTCCTGCGCAAATCGGTCAAGCGCGAACCGTTATTATTATTAATTACCTTTGACTTGTTACTATAAATGTCGATGTATTTTGTACGAACATTCATTACCGCTTCTCACTTTGTAACAACAACATAATTCTGCCGCTTTCGCTCAGCATTTTATTTCATCGCCTATCGCTTCATCGCTTCTTCATACAATACATCTAGTATATATCGCAAATAGTATATAGCTTATACTACTTCAAAAGGTAACTAAAAATAAGAATTATTTGGTCACATGGCTGATTTTTATATATGTCATGTAGAATATTATTTTAAAGTAATATCATAAGTGTTAAGGGTGTGTTGTGTGTGTAAGTGTGCACTTTTGATGGACAAGAGCTTTTTTCAGACGCTTTTAAGCTTCCCAAAAAATAAATAAACTTTACTTATTTTTACATGTCTGATTTTTTAATATGTTATTGAAGTATTTATTTAAAAGATATATTCAATCAGTCAGGCAAATTAGAGTGACCAAACATCCCCTAAGACAAAAATTATTCAGCCAGAAGTATGAGGGCGAGAGCACTATGCATGCGCTTCAGAGTGAGTGAGACGTCCATAATAACTCGGTTCCCCTTCTTAACTCACCATCTGTTTCAATCTACTGTGTATGTGCTGTTTGTGTGTAATATAACTTATAGTATACAGTAGGTATAGTTCGAGCCTGCGAGAGCACATGTTTTTGTTGTTTACATCAGGTTATTTGTGAGTGTTTTATTAAGTTGTTTGTAATAGTGATAATCATGGAAGAAGAGAAATTGAAATGTACATTTTGTAAAAAATCTCATGATAAACTTATATTATTCTCCGAAGAAATATTGAAAAAGTGCAAAAACATTTTAAAACAGCGAATAATCCATAACTCAACTGATTCTAAGTCAACACTTGACTTCACATTTGGTTTTTTTGTTATTTTGGCTTATTTGCTTTTTGCTTATTTGGTTTTTTGCTTTTTTGCTTTTTGGCTTATTTGCTTTTTTGCTTTTTGGCTTATTTGCTTTTTGGCTTTTTGGCTTTTTGGCTTTTTGCTTTTTGGCTTTTTTTCTTTTTGGCTTTTTGTTTTTTTTTGCTTTTTGGCTTTTTGCTTTTTGCTTTTTGCTTTAAGCTTTTAGCTTTTTGCTTTTTGCTTTTTGCTTTTTGCTTTTTGCTTTTTGCTTTTTGCTTTTTGCTTTTTGCTTTTTGCTTTTTGCTTTTTGCTTTTTGCTTTTTGCTTTTTGCTTTTTGCTTTTTGCTTTTTGCTTTTTTCTTTTTGCGTTTTGCTTTTTGCTTTTTGCTTTTTGCTTTTTGCTTTTTGCTTTTTACTTTTTGCTTTTTGCTTTTTGCTTTTTGCTTTTTGCTTTTTGCTTTTTGCTTTTTGCTTTTTGCTTTGCAGGACGACGCAAGAACCACCAAAAAAAACCATCCCAAAAAAAAACAATAGTGTTCCAAAAACAAAAGCAAAAAAAACAAAAATCAAAAAGCGCAAAGCAAAAAGCAAAAGCAGTGTTCAGAAGAACAACTACTCTGTGGTCTATGGTATGGTAACTCTATGGTCTCGCTCTTTTATAAATACACTAATCAACTTATAGAGTAAGATCCCAGAGCAATCAGACATAACTTATTTTCACACGGATGAAACCTGAAGTTTTCAGTAGCGTCTTGTGTGCCTTGAATACCTACGCGCTTTGTGGAACTTGCCGAGTGACACCTGGGCAGGTACCAGGTGAGAAAGGTAACTAAAAATAAGAATTATTTAACTTAAATTTACATGGCTGATTTTTATATATGTCATGTAGAATATTATTTTAAAGTAATATCATAAGTGTCAGACACTTTTGATGGACAAGAGCTTTTTTCAGACGCCTTTAAGCTTCCCAAAAAATAAAAAAAGTGCAAAAACATTTTAAAACAGCGAATAATCCATAACCTCAAATTCAAAGATGTAGTTTTACCGGATGACTTGTATGACAGTGGTTACCATCGAGAATGTTATAAAAATTTTACTGCTCTGCCAAAAAAATATTTTTCCGCCATACCAGAAAAACCAAAAAATGCTGAAAAAAAATCATCGAGATTGTTAAAAATTCATTAGTTGCATCGACATCAAGCCAACCTTGTAATCTTAGTACTAACGATGATCTACTCGTATGTACAGCGTCTACCTCAAGTCAACAAAATAATTCAACAGTTCCAGATTTAGATGTAGTGTCAAACTCAAGTCCAGCTAATTCAATGCCTGAACCAAGTGTTGAGCCAAATGTGAAGTCAAGTGTTGACTTAGAATCAGTTGAGTTATGGATTATTCGCTGTTTTAAAATGTTTTTGCACTTTTTCAATATTTCTTCGGAGAGTAATATAAGTTTATCATGAGATTTTTTACAAAATGTACATTTCAATTTCTCTTCTTCCATGATTATCACTATTACAAACAACTTAATAAAACACTCACAAATAACCTGATGTAAACAACAAAAACATGTGCTCTCGCAGGCTCGGACTATACTGTATAGGTACTATAAGTTATATTACACACAAACAGCACATACACAGTAGATTGAAACAGATGGTGAGTTTAAGAAGGGGAACCGAGTTATTATGGACGTCTCACTCACTCTGAAGCGCATGCATAGTGCTCTCGCCCTCATACTTCTGGCTGAATAATTTTTGTCTTAGGTCACTCTAATTTGTCTGACTGATTGAATATAACTTTTAAATAAATACTTCAATAACATATTAAAAAATCAGACATGTAAAAATAAGTAAAGTTCATTTATTTTTTGGGAAGCTTAAAAGCGTCTGAAAAAAGCTCTTGTCCATCAAAAGTGTCTGACACTTATGATATTACTTTAAAATAATATTCTACATGACATATATAAAAATCAGCCATGTGATCAAATAATTCTTATTTTTAGTTACCTTTTACTCCGTACTCCTCCTCCTGGTACTCCGTATATATAAGCTATATACTACTTGCGATATATACTAGATGTATATGTATGATGAAGCGATGAAGCGATAGGCGATGAAATAAAATGCTGAGTGAAAGCGGCAGAATTATATTGTTGTTACAAAGTGAGAAGCGGTAATGAAAGTTCGTACAAAATACATCGACATTTATAGTAACACTCTAATTTGGTCTCTAATTTGGTCACTCTAATTTGTCTGACTGATTGAATATAACTTTTAAATAAATACTTCAATAACATATTAAAAAATCAGACATGTAAAAATAAGTAAAGTTCATTTATTTTTTGGGTAGCTTAAAAGCGTCTGACAAAAGCTCTGGTCCATCGAAAGTGTCTGACACTTATGATATTACTTTAAAATAATATTCTACATGACATATATAAAAATCAGCCATGTGAATTTAAGTTAAATAATTCTTATTTTTAGTTACCTTTCTCACCTGGTACCTGCCCAGGTGTCACTCGGCAAGTTCCACAAAGCGCGTAGGTATTCAAGGCACACGAGACGCTACTGAAAACTTCAGGTTTCATCCGTGTGAAAATAAGTTATGTCTGATTGCTCTGGGATCTTGGACTATTAGGTGAAGTTAACGTGAAGTGGGCTGTCAATCCATACAATCAAGGTGAAATGACAATTCACTTCATGCTCACGCCACCTAAATGTTCACGGTGAGCTGTTAACAGAATCGACCGGCTGATTTGATTTACACGAGCTATTGTGAACACGTGATCTGAAATGACTAGCCCCCCCCTTTTTTTTTTTTTTTTACTTGTGATTTTTTGTCACTGTCACATAGTGTCATCCACGATGCGCCCACTTGAAAAGACACTGGGCAATAAAACGCGCTCAATCTTAAAATGGATTTCGTACTGATTCCTGTAATAAGCGCTCTTGAAATAATAAGAAGAAAAATGAAACGAAAAACGCTACTGGGTGCATCCCATATACACTGAAAGATTGTTTCAAGAAAAAATTTACACTCTGTATTCTAAACCACGTCAGTGGTGTTGATTCTGTTATGCACAAACTAAACTTAATTTAGGCTATTGCTATCTTTTTCTCTCTAATAAAACAAGAAAGAGACGGACGTAAATTATTAAGGGTACACGTAAAAACATGTCGACTAAAAACACGGCGAAGCGCAAGGCGTAAACTAGTTTGACATCTCTAACTTAGTGCATAGCTATAGCCGTCCTTTTCTCGCACTGCCTTTTAGTAAAAGATAGCAATTCTCTAATTTTAGTTTAGATATTGAACAAGAGAATCCGTGCCAGTATCCTTCAAAATTCAGTCACCTAGGAACTATTTGTCACAGTATTGTCACGTCATCATAATCAGCGTACTCCCATGTATCTTCATAGCACTCGACTGGGTAACAAAAAGTCACTCACGGTGACAAAAATCACAAGTCAGCGACTTGCCTTAGTATTTAAAAAGTCAGCCATGTGTTTCTATAATTATTGAGAAGTTCTTTAGACTCGGACCTGTGAGGTATCGAAGACATCTTGTACGAGCTGATTGGAGCTGCTGGACCAATATACAAAAGAAGAAAAATTATTTAGTAGCTATACTGGCCGATGACCTGGTGAATCGACGATCTCGGGAATCCGATGGATGCGAGATGCACAGGACCAGTAGTTATGGAGACACTTGAGGGTTGCCTACGTCCAGCAGTGGACGTCTTTTGGCTGAAATGATGATGAATGTGAGGTTTTGAGAGCAGTCAAGTGGTGAACCAGTGGTAACAGCCGCGACTTACAAGTTGTAGGTCGTGTAACCACTGCTCTCAAAACGGTGAAGGAAAACATCGTGAGGAAACCGGCATGTCCTAGAACCAAAAATTCAAAGATATGTGACATCCACCAATACGAACTGGGCCCGCGTTATGGATTATGGCCCACACCCTCTCTTCTTCCAGAAAGAAGGCCTGTGCATGATGATGTCAGCTTTTCTATATTTTTCCCGCGGTTTCTCTCTCTTGATCTGCCCACAGAAAACGTGTGTGTTCTGTATAAAATATGGCACTCAGATATAGTTTAGCTTTCTATCAGTGAAAGATGTTTAGTAATCGGATCAGTACATTCAGAGATTCCCTTTTACAAACATCTCAACGATAAAATAAAAATACTAATAACTTACTAATAACGTTAAAATATTGGTTTGGATTTAGGTTAACTACACCTAATACCTACATTAGTAACTCCAGGATCGCAGGAGTCTGACGCAGGTCCTCACCGGACACGGTTGTTTCGGGAGGTTCCTGCATCAGATCGGGCGGGAGGAACCGCCCGGGTGTTACCACTGCGCGGATTGCCCAGAGGGCACGGTGGAGGTCTGCCCCACTTGGGTGGAGCACCACCGTATCCTCGTGAATGCGATAGGTGGCGGCGACCTCTCGCGCCCGGCTCTGGTTCAGGCCATGGTACGGAGCGAGAAGGAATGGGAGGCCCAACGGAGTGGCCCTCACGGGCCCGGCCGCTACCACCGCAAGAGAGGTACTGGGCGTACTGGGTGTAGGACGTCGCGAGACGATTTCCGGCCACTGTAGACCCGGGCCTGCGGACGGCGAGCAGTGGGTAGCTCGCCGTCCGATCAGCACCAGGCCCGTGAGTTGACGGCGCGTAGTTTTCCACGCGCGCCTCAAAGAGATGTTGTCAGCCACCACTGACGGGGCCCATCGTGGCCGGTGCCTGCATGCCTAGGGCTAGCGGATAAATTCTGAAAATGAGTTATCGCACCCCTGGGTACTCAGGCAGGGAAGGAACAGGGGTGGGTTTTAGTCAGTAAGAGTCTCACACACAGAGTGGTGATTACCCACAAACCCACCCTTAAAAAACAAAAAGATACATAGTGGCTATACTAGGGTAACTAAATTACAATAATCCAATTCCCATTAGACAACACATTAAATTACTTCACGTCTTTATATCCGAGTTTAAAAGCAAACACAAGTAATGGTTCGTATATGTACATATATGTCTAATTGCCTATGGCATCGTAAAGCTCGCCTCACAAAGAATTTCAGACAAGCTTTACAACCTTTTTTATGGGCCTTCGCCGTCTTAAAGTGATTTCAATTAGCATATAAAATGTTCAGCTGCTCTCTTGAAATACGCTCTTATTCATTTCACTTTAGATGTGTTTACTGTTTGATTTAATCAGTATCAAAAACAACGTGTCTTAAAAATGGTATTCCCTTTCAAAATCTTTTCACGTAAATTTTTTTAGAGAAATTCTTTTTCCATTTAATTTGAAATGGCACTTCGAATTCGTAATTACAAAACGAATCTCTGCTCATTTTGTGGGAAATAAAAATTGAAATTTCCATAAATTATGATAATTTCTCCAAGGTCGTTTTTCATTCATCGGAGAAAAAACGCCCAAAACAACAGAAAATGAAATAGAAAAATAATTAACACACAAAACAGAACATTCCGAATCAAAAGAACTACCGCTATAATGTGAAACCATTACGGTCAGCCAGTCGGTTTTACACATAGATACCAGAATATTCTAATGCAGAACGAAATAGAATTTTAAGTCCAAGGTGTAAAGAACAAAATCCAACTGCCTATTTTTCATGTGCATAGTTATTTCGGTCGGTCTATACTGAGGGTGCGAAAGTTCATTCAGGCATAACAAAACCCCTACTATAGAGGCCATTTAAACTTTTCGATGCGAATTTGTTCGCGTGAAAAGGAAGCGAGAATTGGATAAGGAACACTCGTACTCCTATATTTGAATTGCTTACTTTGCCGTAGAACTCTGAGTAGGTTGTATAAAGTTCAATAGAATAATACAGGTGTATCTTGAATTTTTAAAGAACCTGTAAAGTCAACACGAAACTCTTGCAAATCTGGAAGTTTTGAAACTCCTCGAAGTTTTCGGCTACGTTTGGCGATACAAAAATATTTCTACAAAATGAGCACTCGAGGCGTTTGAAGGAAATTAACTCGTTTTAAATTACCTCGGCTTTTTAATTTGGTGGAACATTTTAATAAAGAATACTTGATAAAGCCATAATTGCTCTTATTAGGTAATTTGTCAAACAGTTGTAGCCTTCATTTCTTTAAGAGCAATTTAGATCATTTTCGGAAATTGTTGGCATGGAACGGAACGAAAAGGCTACAACAGATATTGTACCTACATTCATTAGCATTCAGCAGTCTACTGCAGGCAGTAGAAATCTCTAAACACACGCCATTCATCAAACACCATCCAAAACCATAAAAAAATTTGTTATGAAAAAAAAATTTGCTGATCATGCATCCGGACTGTTGACAGAAGTTAAAACTTGAATTTTTGCTGCGCGTAGCCAGTCTAGCGCAACACGCCACTAGCATATCGGTGACGCGACATAAGACCATAAGTGTTGCCCCTACAAAAAGTCGCTCAACCCGGCTAAAAAAGTTTTCACTAAAAAAAATTATACGAGCCCATAGTAGCGCCCAGGGCGTTATAGTCAACGAGTGGATATAATTGCGACCTTCCGATTGCGGGCTAGCCGTTCCACCGCCACGCTTCCACAGAAATGGACATAGTAGACTTATTTATAGTGCCGGAACACCTCAGGTGTTCGCACTAACCATCAGTAATTACCACCCACATAGATTCTGAGGCGGGTTTGTTTTCTACGTAGCCAATTAATGGGGTATTGGTCGAGTAAAAATAGAAAGGAGGAAATAGTTCTTATTTAAATATTTGGAGTCGGTAGCCTTGCCTTGGCCATTTTCTTCCAACGTCACGTTAAGTCAGACTGAGAATACTGGGTCAAAAGACCACTACACAAAAGTTTGAATTCTGTATTGGTTCGGTTCAGTATTTGGGACCTGCATTTTTGTTCACAACATTAGATTTGAAAACAGCATACACCTTCGTTCGAGACCTATTCTAAAATTGCTCTAAAATGAAACAAAAAGAAAACACTAAAAAGGCTGAAAAGTCAAAAGGCTGAAAAGTCAAAAGGCTAAAGTAGAACAGCCCAGGATCGACCAGTAAACTTTAGTCGATAAAAGACGCTATCGACAAAACCAAAGTTCAGTCGACCGTCAGCTTGACATAAACGGACTAACTTAACAACTTATTTATAGTTCTCAAACAGCTCAGGTGTACGCTTATACCGGTATTAATAACGCCCACAGTAGCGCATAGCTCTCATACTAAAGCGACCTACATTCCAGTTGTAAATTCAAATAGAACACCTTTGTGGGCTTAAGCGAGGGTTAATTTCTAAGACAAATGTTGGGGCGTTAATATTTCATTATCAGATGAAAGTTGTTGTGAAATATTTATCAAGCTTTCATTTGTTTTAGCTGTGAATACTGAATATGCTTACTGTGGGTAGAGATAGAGACTGTAATTAGGGCTAAAATATTCTGCTTTTCGGTAATGCCATGAATATTATTATACCTTTTTTTTTTTGGTGGGGTGGGAAATCATCCAATGACATCTCCCGCTCTAGGGTGGAGCGGGAGGGCGTGTCAGACTCTTACTGACTAAACCCACCCCTGTTCCTTCCCTGCCCTGAATGCCCAGAGGCGAGGTAACTCTTTCGAATTTATCCTCTACCCCTGGGCAGGCATCGGCCATTAATGGCCCCGTCATGTTTGCTGACAACTCTTTGAGGCGCGCGTGGAACACTACGCGCCGTCGACTCCCGGGCCTAGTACTGATCGGACGGCGAGCTACCCATTACTCGCCGTCCGCAGGCCCGGGTCTACGGCGTCTCCTGCGGCAGCTGCTGCTGAGGGCGTGAGGGCGACTCTGTTGTTGAGTCTCCCTTACCCATGACGCCTCCCTCTTTGCGAGCATTACTGCTTCGCAGAAGGTGGAGACGGCTTCCCATTCCCTCTCGCTCCATACCATGGCCTGAACCAGGGTCGGGCGCGAGAGGTCGCTGCCGCCTATCGCATCCACGATAACACGGCGGTGCTCTACCCAAACGGGGCAAACCTCCACCGTATGCTCCACCGTGTCCTCTGGGCGATCCTCGCAGTGGAAACACCCAGGGATGTTATCATACTTTTGTAATATTTATTTGCTATGTAGAGCAAATGTGCTTCAAGAATCGTAATCACACAAAATCCTAGGTGGAAGTAAAGGAAAAAATTCTAGGTGAAAGTACTCTGAATTAGTGTTAGTTCTCACTGATGTAGATACGAGTAGCTCTCGTCGTTTGAGAGGTTTTCGCTTCAATTCACATGTTCCCGAAGTAATACGGAAGCAATATATATATAATGATAGTGTGAAAACTCATTTTAACATGGAAATGTTTTATTTATCTATGTGTTCAGTGTTAATACAAAGTTCGAACACAAAATTGAACCTCAAAGTATTTTGATTAAGTCCCAAAGTTGAGTTTGAAACTTTCTTTCCTAATTGCAAAAATACACGTCCGGGTAATTTTACAGATAATTTTGACAAGATAAGGAAGGGTGAAATCAAAATGTACGTGGGTTACGTGAGGTAGGCACGTGTATAATCAGCTGAAAATTTTACAAACAAATGAATTCAGTTTTATCTGATTATCATTATTGAGAACAGAGCCAACGCAATTTTCGACGTATAATTTAGTTATCCAGGGGAAATGAGAAAACTCTCCGTTTATGAATTCAGTAGGTAATTTCGGAATCTAGGCATTTCGCTCTATTCAACTGTGTATTCTAGATAGCTTAAGAAATGCTCAGTATTTTTGCATAGTTATTTGATAAAATAAAGGTGGTGTTTTAAAGAATTTATATTTTATACTGTAAAATCCATCTCTATGCTCGATTTTGCTTGCATTTATGATCAAAACCAGACAAAATAGTTTATTGGGGACGTTGAGTTGTTTAAGAGGTCTTTTGACACTTTTTTTTTTGTGGGGTGGGAAATCATCCAATGACTTCTCCTGCTCTAGGGTGGAGCGGGAGGGCGTGTCAGACTCTTACTGACTAAAATCCACCCCCGTTCGTCCCTGCCCTGAATGCCCAGGGGCGAGGTAACTCTTTCGAATTTATCCTCAACCCCCGGGCAGGCATCGGCCATGAAGGGCCCCATCGTGTTTGCTGACAACTCTTTGAGGCGCGCGTGGAACACTACCTACACTATCGGACGGCGAGTTACCCACTACTCACCGTCCGCAGGCCCGGGTAAGACTTTTGACACTTCAAAGGACTTCTTACATTACGATGTTATGGACTGAAGGACGACCTTATAACAGCTCCCATATTCCTTTCACCATAATCCATTCACGCTTTGGAGAGGCCTGTATATGAGGTATTTCAGCTAAAATTATGATGATGGAATTGCGTTTATTTTTTTTTATGGTTCCTTACCCGAAGGGTTCAAACGGAGCCCTATTGCTGTCACACGTGTTTTTTACAATTTGATGATAATGTTTATTATTACGTATATTTTACTTACAAATACCTGTATTGATAAATCATTTATTTTCCTTTGAAATTCCCTCATTTGGTATGGAACCCTAAATGTGTGAAGTCCGACACGGACTTGGCCGGTTTTTCATTTTCTAGCCCCTTTCTATTAATTTATCATGTCATCAAGCACTAAAGAGTGACAACATGAAACCCATTACAGCCTAAAATGTGTAATGAATTTAATCTATTTCGTACATGCAATAAATACCCACCATAAATGTGGCAATTAACTGTACGGTTTATAGGAGATTAACCGAATATCCTCGTGTTGATATTCCAATAGTCCAATAGAATTTTCATATAACCGTAAATACGGTTCGTTTCATGAACCGAAATCAATAACAACGATTTTTATCCGCTAGAAAATTGAAAGAGGAAAATATTGAGGGGCATTTTATTCTGAATTTTAACGCGGCAATGTTGTAAATTGGGAAAAATAGTGGGTCGGGATGGACAGCGACTGAACGTCATTATATCATGCGCTTGACATTTCACTTAGTTAGCATTTTCATTACTACAGGGTGTCAACGGAGTTAATTAACTGGAAGGTGTTTGGTGTCGTTTTGTTGCTTTCTTTCCTAGTATCTACTACTTACTACTTAATAGTAAAAAACCCGACCAAGAGCGAGTCGGACTCGCGCTCAAAGGGTTCCGAACAAATCATATTTCTTTCAGGTTTTTTTTAAAATTGCTTCCACTTTATAGGTTTTCCTGTAATCTATAAGTAAAGAACTACTTTCTGCATTTTTTTTTTAAATTTTAGGGGCAGTGGTTTCGGAGATAACGGGTGGTACTTTTTCATCTATTTTCTTAAATTACATCAAAAACATATATTTTAAAATTATGAAAAAAATATATTCGAGACACGTTTTTTTTTGTGGTGCGAGCGGTAGGGCGTGTCAGACTCTTACTGACTAAAACCCACCCCTGTTCCTCTCTGCCCTGAATGCCCAGGGGCGAAGTAACTCTATCGAATTTATCCTCAACCCCCGGGCAGGTATCGGCCATGACGGGTCCCGTCCTGTTTGCTGACAACTCTTTGAGGTGCGCGTGGAACAGTACGCGCCGTCGACTCTCGGGCCTGGTGCTGATCGGACGGCGAGCTACCCATTACTCGCCGTCCGCAGGCCCGAGTCTACGGTAGCCGGAGATCGTCTCGCGGCGCCGGAAGCCCCTGGCGTCTCCTGGCTGCTGAGGGCGTTAGGGCGAGACTGTCGTTGCAGCCTCTCCCTAACCCGTTCCGCCTCCTCCTTCGCGAGCATTACTGCTTCGCAGAAAGAGGAGACTGCTTCCCATTCCCTCTCGCTCCGTACCACGGCCTGGACCAGGGCCGGGCGCGAGAGGTCGCTGCCACCGATCGCCTGCACGAGGACACGGCGGGGCTCCGCTATATTCGAGACTCTTACAATGTGCTCTTTTCTTTGATATGTCGCACGACACAGTTTGAAAATCTTTGATTTTTAATTTTCACCCCAAAAGTGAAATTCCCCCATATTCCAAATTTATTTATTTAGGGTACACGTCCGTGTTTGGGTCACAGATATTAATGTGTGTACTTACCAAATTTCAACTTTGTCGGTCCAGCAGATTCGGAGCAAATTGGCTATGACAGACGGACGGACAGACAGACAGACACACGAGTGATCCTGTAAGGACTCCGTTTTTTCATTCGGACTTTCGGAACCCTAAAAAGTAGTAAAAAGGCGCACAGATGTAGACATCTGTGCCTCTGTAAACGTCTTGTTCATTCCAGATGTATTCAGAATTTAATACTTTTGTCTTTTCGTAGGTATCTTGCTTTCAATTAAATTGTAGCTAAAACAATAGCCATTTGATGTGATTAAGGACAGAGTCTTCCCAAAATTAATATATCGAAGCGCCAGTAGATACAATTATATAGCCAACCGTTATTATAGAAGTTTCAAAAAGTTGAAAATAAATAAGTTAGTTGGTACTAGTCTACGCAAACAGTAGTGCCTACTCAGTACAAGAAAATAGACCAAGAAATCCATACGTACAAAACTTTCTTCCCCCTAAGACTCCAGATTCTAAACTCTTATAAGTTGTAGTTCTTACAATTCCCAAAGGGAATCTCATTCGTGGAGTAAAACTACGAAGCTTGTCTGGAAATTTATTGTTAAGGTCAGCGCACACCGAGACACATTCATATTTCATTGAGAGAATTAAAACAAAAGAAAACACACCCCGCGGCAACGCGCTGCACCTCGAGGCGCAATTCGGATACGCCTCGTGTGTCCTCATTGCGAATCATTTCGCGGTGCCACACTGCGCGTTGTAGATCTTTGGTAATTTGATAAGAACGCACAACGTCAACGGTTTTTTTTTGTTTTTGGGGTGGGAAATCATTCTATGACTTCTCCCCCTCCGGGTGGAGCGGTAGGGCGTGTCAGACTTTTACTTACTAAAACCCACCCCTGTTCCTTTCTTGCATGAGTGCCCAAGGGCGCGGTAACTCTGTTACGAATTTATCCGCCAACGTCAACGGGTGACGGATTTATAATGTTCCTTACCGCTAACGCATATTGCGACGCAATATTAGACCATTCTTGTCATTTTTCATACTATTATGTGTCCGGCACCCGTGCCGCAGCATTGTGCGTTGGTACTTGAGATCAAGAGGTCGAAGCTTAATCGTATCGTCGCGTCACGTAGCGTCTATGTGTGAAACAACCCTTAGTTGTATATCCGTGGTTCATAGTGAACCTCGGTATAATTTGCAGCGTCATATTTATTCAATGACGTCACTATGTCAAGCAATTTCCAATTTGTTGTTATATTAATGTGGGATTGCATTTACATAAACATCAGTTTTTAATGCATTAGTTAGTTGTTACCGAAACCGTAACCAAATGTTCGGCTTCCCTTTCAGGCCCTGCAGTCTCGACATAGTTAACGATCACGTAACGACCGAATTAGTTCACTAAGAAATGAATGTTGCAAGGAGGCAAACTTTTATGTCCTTTAATATTTTGACAAGTTAATTTAATTGTTACAAGCGGTAAAAGTTATTCATTAAAATTTAAATAAATTATAAGTTTTCATGAAAAATAGTGCTTGCAAGTTAAAATTTACGCCATTTCTGTACATATTTCAAGAATCTGGGAGAATTTAAGTCAAGGGTGAATAGGTTACTTCTGGGCAAGCGTGCTCCATCTTCGACCTCATCATCACATACCATCAGGTGAGATAGAGGTCAAACGCGTGCCTATAAAAGATAAAAAAAGCAATTATGTTTTCCTCACAATAAGGGTTTTTTTTAAAAGACTAGTAATTTAGCGATCGGTAGCTAACCTAAGTTTCGCTATCAATGTCGAGAATGCAGGCCCAGTTTCGGCAGAAACCGAAACCGAAACTCACGTGGCAATAGAAAAACTAACAAACATTCAAAAGATGTCTTGAACAAGTTATCAGACCGTGGAAAATGTAGCCCTAACTTTCGCGAAATACTAAATTAATTAATAAAACGATGATTTAATAAAAATAATTACACAAACGATATACTTAACTTTAAGGTCCCGATCACAAAGCGAATTCGAACCTTCGTCAATCGTACACTAGTTTACTACTAGTGCACACTGTTCGATTCGATCATTGATACAATAACATTAAGATTTTTAAATGAATAATTGAGTTAAAACTTTGTATTTAGCACGTGCCTCATGAATTAGTCTCATCACTCACTCATCACATCTATTCGAGTTCTTCTATTTTTGTTTTTTTTAAGAGTAGATGTTACAACATGTGTGTGAAAAATCGTATAAATTTATTTAAGAACATAGCTTAGGTATGTTTGATCTGTGCACGTCAGTAAATGACAAATACTAATAAATAATTCTATATTCAAAATATTTCTGATCTCTTTATTAATTCGAAGACATGTGAAATCCACCAACCCGCACTGGGCCCGTGTGTTGAATTACGGCCCACACCCTTTCCTAAAATGAGGTCTGAGTCTACGTAGTGGGAGCATATTATAAGGTTGATTATGTAACGTTCTCTTTATTATGCTGTTTGTTGCTGTGTGTGAAGATGAACATTCAAATAAATAAATAATAATAACGAGATTTCTCAGTAGTGTTATGAGAAATCTCGATATTTCAATAGCAAGTTGATATAAGGTACAATAACAAAGTCAAAAAGAAACAACCTATCCGAAAATATTTTCATTAGAACATCAAAATTACTCTCCATTTGCCAAATGTATTTTTAATCCGCAATAATTGAACAGATTATTCTCTGTCAGAAAAATAATTGAGCGCATTGTTTTAGGTAACGAACGCCATTTATTTCAATCTATTCCATTACAGATTCATAATGGATTTTGATAACAGAGAATATTTTAATACAGTGTGACGTGCTGAAAATGAACGGAGAAGCTTCTTTTTATTTGGGTGGGGTGGGAAATCATCCAAAGATTTCTCCCGCTCTGGGTGGAGTGGGAGGGTGTATCAGACTCTTACTGACTAAAATCCACCCCTGTTTCTTCCCTGCCTGAGTGCCCAGGGGTGCGGTAACTCATTTTCAGAATTTATCCGCTACCCCTAGGCATGCAGGCACCGCCCACGATGGGCCCCGTCAGTGGTGGCTGACAATCATCTCTTTGAGGCGCGCGTGGAACACTACGCGCCGTCGACTCACGGGCCTGGTGCTGATCGGACGGCGAGCTACCCACTACTCGCCGTCCGCAGGCCCGGGTCTACGGTGGCCGGAGATCGTCTCTCGACGTCCTACGCCCAGTACGCCCAGTACCTCTCCTGCGGTGGTAGCGGCCGGGGCCGTGAGGCCCACTCCGTTGAGCTTTCCTCGCGCGTCCCGCCTCCGCCTTCGCAAGCATTACTGCTTTGCAGAAGGCGGAGACTGCTTCCCATTCCCTCTCCCTCCGTACCATGGCATGAACTAGGGCCGGGCGCGAGAGGTCGCCGCCACCTATCGCATCCACGAGAACACGGCGGTGCTCCGCCCAAGCGGGGCAGACCTCCACCGTGTCCTCTGGGCGATCCGCGCAGTGGTAACACCCGAACTGAGAAGCTTGGGAATGAATAACTTAATTAGAAAACTCAATATTTGTGACTTTTAAGAATAATATATGTAATAGCCCCATTTTGATATCTTGATTTTTGTATTAAATTATCAACTTTGGTGTTCCTATTTAGATAAACTGAAAGGAGAGCAGTGGTGGCCCAGTTGTAACGACCGCAACTTACAATTTGTAGGTCGTGAGTTCAAACCCAAGAGGCGCTTTACTTTGTGTAAATTATTTCATCACCACTGCTTTCAAAACGGTGAAGGAAAACATCGTGAGGTAACCGGAATGTCTTAGAACCAAGAATTCGAAGACATGTGACATCCACCAACCCGCATTGGGCCCGCGTGGTGCATTACGGCCCACACTCTTTCACAGAGAGGAGGCCTGTGCCCCAGCAGTGGGGACATTAAAAGGCTGATGATGATGATGAAAGGTTTCGAAAACTTTGACTTATAGAATGGTGGAGAATACTTATTAACATAAGTACATAGCGAACTCGCTTTTCGCAATTTTGTCTTATCTATTTATATAATTCCGAAGTTATAGTTTTTCACTGTTTTCAAATGAAACTTATGTATGTGTGTTTTAATATATGAGTCATTTAGAAAACAGATAAACCTACTAAAATCACACAGAATTAACTTTGAATTCCTCCTTACTATATTATTAATATTACTACGTCAAACATATACGAGAATAAATAAAGATTGGTTTTTAAGAAAATAAAATTTGAAAAATAATTAATTACATCTTTAAAATGAATGTAAGATAAACTGAAAAATAGCAACAATATTGTGATGCATTGGCCGCTCAAGCTTCAAGTGCACCAAAGAACGCAACTTTACGATAGGGCCTTTAAGACTTTGTCAACGCTTCGAACAGAGAAAAATACCCTCGATTTATTTAATAAAAAACAATGTCATCGTGTGTCAATTTGACTGAGTCGCAGTCGAGCAAATGACTTAGTATCTTTATACTAAGACATTACACAACTATGAGTTAACAACTTAGGGCTAATTTCTTCAATGACTGTTTCATTGGAGAGATTAGCCCTAAGTTGTAAACTTTGTATTTATATACATTGTAAACGCGACTAGCAGATCTAAAACCGCGTTCGTATTGAAACTGACAGGTCCTACATGCAGTTTAGATGTGCTGATCGCGTTCAAGTTTCATTGGAGAAATTCGCCCTTAATCCTAGTCTAAACAATAAAACTTAATATCATCACAGCATAAACACGAAACCGTAATGAGATTTTATTAATACAATCGTCATAATTTCTGACTCAATATAACTCCAATACTTATATTTCTCGCGAAACCATTTGTGGCGGATTTCACTAGCTAGGGGGAACCGTTTACGTCTTGGTTCAAGTTATAATTAAGAGCGGTTACTACATCCTCAGTGCTTATATTCTATGCATATTTTATACAACGCTGCGCTGTAGTCTATGCATTTCTCAAAATAAAAATGATACGAGCTTTGAAATTTTTACGACATTTTTGTGCAAAATACTTTCTTGAATACCTAATTCACACATGCTAACTTAATCAAACATTATCTGTAAATCTTGGCTTTGAAAAACAATCTAGTCAATTTACGTGATCAATTTTGAATATCACCGAAAAGTTAAATGATGCCTACTTCTTAAATGTAACACTACACGCATTAGTACTCACTCGGTGTTATATTTTTCGCTCCAAGCAACTTTTTGTCACGTTTCTTAAGGGTCTACAACCGGCCAAGTGGCGCCCTCATTGAATGAAAAATCGTAGCATAGCCTAGAAAATAAATATTATAGAATCCAACATCACGTTTGTTACAAATAGGATAACCAAAAACGGCCGTTTCTGACACTTTTGCCTACTACTTTGGATACGAAACATTCTGAGACCTGTTTTAACAACGTAAAAATACTTTATCCTATTTGTAACAAACGTCAAAAATCAAAATCAAAAGTCATTTATTCAAACTAGGCTGAGAGCCAGCACTTTTTGAACGTCAAAGTTCTACATAAAGACAGTCCCCTAATAACACCCGCCCGTCACCACTTTCTAGTGTTTTAGCTGTGAAGAAGAAGTGGCGCAACAAACTCCCCAGCAACACATCTGTCTGTTAAGTTTGAAGAACTTGAATCTATATAATTATATGCAACAATCTTAAAAAAGGTGCTTCTAAATATTCATTATGCTTGAAGAATTGACGTGACGTTGGATTCTTTAATATTTATTTTCTAGGCTATGCTACAATTTTTTATTCAATGAGGGCGCCACTTGGCTGGTAGTACGGGCTTAATCGTTCCTTGAGTCTTTCACCGCAGCTTCTATTAACTTAGACCACCTCCTAACTCCGAGGGACGCCATCAAGTGCTAAGTTCGCGTGAGCTAAACTTTTACCGCGACTCCTTTTAACACTTTTGTAGCTATTTACATTTTATTACTCCATCCACTGTGAGCTTACCAGAGTTGCCAAACCACTTTATTTGTTTCCTTTATTTATTTTGTGTCGTTTGTGTTTCGAATTAAGTAAACAAGTTTGATATTCCTTCTCGTGTTAATGTAGATGAGGGGAGTTTGAACTGGGTGCAACTTTTACTTTTTACCGCATGGAAATAGTATTAGGAGCTTTACACACCAGCGCAATGCCTGTTTGTTTTCATTGACCGCACCTTCAATACTTCTGTATTAAGGGTATATAGCCGCCAAGTGGCGCCCTCATTGAATAAAAAATCGTAGCAAAGCGTAGAAAATAAAGATTAAAGAATCCTATATTGCGTTTGTTACAAAGAGGATAAGGTATTTTTACGTTGTTAAAACAGGAGTCAAAATGTTTCATATCCAAAGTAGTAAGCAAAAGTGTCAAAAACGGCCGTTTTCGGTACTTTTGCTGACTACTTTTATTCAATGAGGGCGCCACCTATGCGGAGCTAGACCCTTAAACGCAGCCTTAGAAACACATTGTCCGAGCAGGCTTGGTTTGAGGAGTTCCTCAGGCTAAAGGAGCTACTTACTGGTCATAATCTTGATGTCCTTCTTTTGAGGACGTGATATTTTTGTGACTTGGGGCGTGTAGTACTCCTAATGTGTGTTATGTTTCTCGTGTATGATAAAGGAAACACTGGATCACAAGCCTTTATACTCTTATATTATAAAAATCGTAGGCAGTTTTACATTGACAATATTCACATAACTGACCACTGTCAAATATAATTCTTTTCTTTCCTATTTTTTTAATTATTTTTTTATTTTAAATTGGCATCACTCTTTAGAAGTATATTTCACCTACCAGCCTGTCTGTAAGAAAGGAATACGAATAACAATAATAATACGTTGACGTCGTCGTGATGGGGCTTGCGTGCCCCAATGAGCCATAGGTCTGTGGCGGTAGACTTAATTTTGCCGCAATATGCCTAGAGTTAAGGGCCAGACTAAGAGAGATACAATCAGCCGGGCAGTTTTGTGGCGAAAAGCATCTAAAGGGGCCTCTGCGAGTTGGTTTCGGCTCCTCGTACGCCTTTCAAAGGTCTGGGACCTCAGGGTCCCGAGAAATGTTAATGATGCCAAGAAATAATAAGCTGACAAGATTCGTATTTTCACGCGATCTCCTCAGATGTTACAATATCTAAGTAGTAAACCATCGACCTGAAAAGAAGAACTAGTTATGGCAACAATATGACAACAGTACGACAAATGAACTTGTTGTTTTCAGTTTTGCCAGCTCTGTTTAACTGTCTAAACTATTACACAGCCAATATCAAATAACGCATTGAATAGGTAATGCTGACCTTTTCAGAAAGATGGATGTTGTGGCCTTCCCTAACAACCTAACTCACTCATTAATTACCAAATTAACTAATTAAGGAGAACAACAGTCAACGTGCACGCACCTACATAATTTGTGGCACAAAAGAGAAAATAATTGCACGTACACGTACATAGTTGGCCTGGGACACGATATTGTACTACATTTAACAAAAAAAATGACATTGCATACGTCATCATCATTATATTAGACCGTAAGGCTGACTGTCCACTGGAGCGGAGAGGTGAGGAGCGGAGCGGAGCTGTGCCAATATTAACCAATAGAATTGCATAAAATCTATTTTAATAATAATAATATTTATTTGTTCAAGACCTAAACCTATTTACAATGATCTTTAAAAATTAGGCTTATTGGCAAAATACAAAACATGTGCAACTGGGCTTAAACTGGGAGGATTCCTTCGCTATAAGCACCAGTTACTTCCGCCACCACCGTGATTGAGCTGCCATTACAAATATGGTTCGGTGCAAAGGTAAGTATTACGTATTACTATATTACATATAATATTACAAATATATTAGATTACTATCATGCGTGAGTGTGCATGTCTGTAGGAACATATGTGTGTGCGTGTGTGTGTGTGTGCGTGTGTGTGCGTGTGTGTGATTGTGGTTTGTGGTGTGTTGTGTCGAGTGATTGTGTGTGTATTTTGCGTGTGTCATAAAATCTATGCTCGGCTTCAGTAGACAAGGATTTGCGAACTAGTTTAATAATCTATACAAACCGGGCACTGGAGCGAGGAAACGGAATATTTTGCGTACAACTGAACAAATTTCCCGCCGCACGTAAGTAAATCGGCCTAGCTCCGTACAGTCCGCAACTCTGCTCCGCATTACTAACTTGCACCACTCTGCTGTCTCGCTCTGCGTTAACGGACAGGTAGCCTTAAACGTCCAGTGCTGAAAAAAGGCTTGCTGCTATTATTCAGCAACGATTAACTTTTGTTTTGGGAGTACAAGTCATACAAGTTGATTTTTTAGTCGTTTAAAACAGTTATAATGGTAAAAATACTCATGAGTACGAGCATTTTTTACTATGGGGCCAACTTTGTAACTCATCTAAAAAAATCACCTGTTCCATACAACTCTACCAAAATGTATGGAGCAGTTTATTTTGTCGAGTCACAAAGTTGGCCCCATAGTTGCTCGTACTTTTTGTCGAGTCACAAAGTTGGCACCATAGTTGCTCGTACTTTTTGTCGAGTCACAAAGTTGGCCCCATAGTTGCTCGTACTTTCACCCCATTCAGTGTTTTAAACGATTAAAAAGTCACCTTGGATATGTTACATATTATTATGTCGATACGTCGTTACCTACAAACGGAGTTAGTAGGAACGCAGGGTTGCATAGAAACAAAATTATGGTTAGGATTTTCACTTTGATACCTTAAGGGTCTACTACCCGCCAAGTGGCGCCCTCATTGAATAAAAATCGTAGCATAACATAGAAAATAAATATTAAAGAATTCAACGTCACGTTTGTTACAAAGAGGACAAAGTATTTTTACGTTATTAAAACAGGTCTCAAAATGTTTCGTATCCAAAGTAGTAAGCAAAAGTGTCTCGTTTTTGGTACTTTTGCCTACTACTTTGGACACGAAACATTTTGAGAGCTGTTTTAACAACGTAAAATAAGCTACGATGTTTTATTCAATGAGGGCGCCACTTGGCCGATAGTAGGGCCTTTATATTGGTTGCTATCAATGCTTCGATTTATTTCTTATTACTATTCATGAATTAATTGGAGGATTTAAATCTGCAAACAATTTCTAAAAACGTGAATAATCTTTCAAAGTTTTGTTTCTATTCATCCTTGCGTTCCTATTCACCTCGTTTAACTATACTTGGTGAAAATAATAAGCGTGTTATGAACAGGTATAAGTATGTACAATTAAGATTACATCCGTAGTGGCAAGTTCTGCTTTACAAACAAACACTTTGAAAACATTCCAGCAGTGTATCAAAAATAACATAAAAACTAAGACATCATAATAAGAGACTTCATAAAAAAAAAACTTGCACACGAATATACTCGTACACGTACACAAAACTTATAAACTCCCACGATTAACAGTAATCTTCCAAAAGATTCTCCCGTAGCGCTTCGAAGAAAAACATAAAAACCTCCTTTCATTAAGGGCCTTCTCGCGGTCCAGTGGCGCCCTCATTGAATAAAAAATCGTAGCATAGCACAGAAAATAAATATAAAAAAATCCAACTTCACGTTTGTTACAAAGAGGATAAAGAATTTTTACGTTGTTAAAACAGGTCTCAAAATGTTTCGTATCCAAAGTAGTAGGCAAAAGTGTCAGAAATGGCCGTTTTTGGCACTTTTGCCTACTACTTTGGATACGAAACATTTTGAGACCTGTTTTAACAATGTAAAAATTCTTTATCCTCTTTGTAACAAACGTGAAGTTGGATTTTTTAATATTTATTTTCTGTGATAAGCTACGATTTTTTATTCAATGAGGGCGCCACTGGACCGCGAGAGGGGCCTTAAGGCTGACGGCACGGTACCGGATATCACACAAGTTTAACGCGAAGTACTTGTCGTGCATGGGCCACTGTGTGCCTGTGCATGGCCCACTCCGTGCATTTCTTGCTACAGTTAGCTCCGTTCTTAATCTCCAGCCATTCCCTATTGTTGACATACTATGCCTGTGACCTAGAAACGAACTGGGAATGAAGGTACTATTTGTAAGGCAAAGTTTTTGTGGAGGAATTGTAACGAGGATTCGAAGAATGTGCTTAAGATGGTGTGTTATTTTATTGTTTGGTATAAATAAAGACACTTTTTGTTCAGTATTTCATTCACTAACTTAGCTGGAATATTGAATAATGGTTCAAAAACATTTTTAAAACAAGATTTTATACCGGCTATCATAATAGAGATGATTCCACATGACGAGGCCCGTCATGGCCGATGCCTGCCCAGGGGTCGCGGCTATATTCGAAACAGAGTTACCGCGCCCATGGGCATACAGGCAATAGAAAGAACAGGGGTGGGTTTTAGTCAGTAAAAGTCTGACACGCCCTCCCGTTCCTCCCAGAGTGGGAAGGTTGGAGCGGAAAATCATCCAATGACTTCCATTGGATGATTTCCCGCTCCAACAAAAAAAAAAAAAATTGCCCGTAAGTTAGATTATCAAATAATATTGGACACGTATTTTTTGCTTTATCAAATCAATGAAATATTACAAAGATTAAACGCATCAAAGTGCAGGAGTGGGGGCTTTGTTACATCACTTCTGAGTAAAAAGTGGTACAATTTTAACTCAAGTGTGACGTCATGCGAAATTTCAGCGCACTCTATCGTCTTCATTTTTTTGTTTACGTGTCAAAAGAAAAATACGTGTCCAATATTTTTTGGTATTCTAACTGACGGACAAATTAGATATTTTTGGTATTCGAACTGACGGACAAATTAGATATTTTTTGGTATTCTATCTGACGGACTAATTAGATATTTTTTGGTATTCTAACTGACGGACTAATTAGATATTTTTTGGTATTCTAACTGACGGACTAATTAGATACTTTTTTGTATTCTAACTGACGGACTAATTAGATATTTTTTGGTATTCTAACTGACGGACTAATTAGATATTTTTTGGTATTCTAACTGACGGACTAATTAGATATTTTTAGTCATCAACCCAATTATTTAAATGCGTACACAAGCATCTACACTGTTTACCGTTGAAGAGTTCCTTTATCTGGAGCTAATCTTATAACATTGTCGTTGGAATTGAATCAGCTTGTAAGAATTCAACTACGTAGGATAAGAGGAAGTGGTTCTAATTCCGTTTGCAAGATGTGACCCGAACAAACAAACATTAATATAAGCTTGTAAATATTACTCTTTATTTTTTTCATTAAGAATTCAAAATTATGGAGCGGCATGTGTCCAGATCTCAGTCTGTGAGCTGTAACAATATTTTTTCTGCTAAACACGTAATTGTGAGGTGTGTGGCACACTGGAGAATGTTATACATTTATTGACAGAGTGTGTCAGATTTTAGTCTGCAAGAGAGGATCTACTTAGAGAGCTTGAGATAAAAATGTACGATATTAGTATGTTCCATCATATATTGGTGTCAACTAACTCTGGAGCTGTTTATTATAATTTAGTTTGTGTTGTTGCGTTTTACATAGTTATAGGGTCCAATGGGACTGGCAGATGTACATCATCTTTATAAAAGTCCCTAATAATAAATAAAGAGAGAGAAAAAAACTTTTTATTTCACATGATGGCAAATTAAATTACTTACGGATGAGTTAATGGGACAATCATGAATACCGTACACAAATGTGATAACCATTGTTTTATCGCTGCACCAACGTTTAACTTTAAAGCTCATAAAATAAAATACGTGTAAACATTCCGAACAGTAATACCCCATAATCTTAATAGACCAACAAATACTTAAAAATATTATATCATAAAACTTGAGAACGAGAAATTAGTTGAACAGCAATAAAAACAAAAAATTTAAACCATTTGGCAGGGAACAGAGGCGAATGTGAATGGAAAGTGGCTCGAACGTTAAAACAATGGACTGGCCCGCTAATTAAGAAGAAAATGCTCTTTCTGTATATGCTAAGAAAGTTTCAATGCAGACAGTTTTAAGTGCATAATCTTGTAAGCTATACAGTGGAAGAGCTAAGTAATGCAAAGTAGCCATGTTGCATTGCCAGTGTTTCATGAGATTATTCAGATTTAATTGTTTTTAATAACTTTAATTTAAGGATCCTGGTAAAAAACATTTTTTTTTTAACTTTTTTTACATTTTGGCTTCGCTGAAATAAATATATGCCTTATTTAGATATATTTAGTTTCTAGATTCAGAACAGACAGTTACTTTTTCCATTAGAATGACACACATGTGTAACACATTCTAATAGTTTTGCAGTATTTTGGCAGCAAATGTGTCGAGTCAGCCTTGTCGGCAAGTTTTGCTAAGGTAGTCATACTACAGTAGGTAAAATTCTCAGCTTCATTTTGCCGAGATCGCGCCTGTTTCAATGATTCCACATATTGTCCAGTTGCGTAGTAGACATTTAAGACACAAAATTACACCAATTTTACATTACAATACACACTTTAAAACAGCCACTGAAGTTCACTCGAAAATATCCCGCCAAAAACAGGCTGATAGATAAATTATGAAGGTTACTTTTATTTGAATTTAGAATTCGAGATTGTTATAAAATTTTGCAACAACACTCTATGTCATAGGTACCTAGTAGGTACCTATGACATTTGTAGGTACTACCACAGATAATATAATACTAGCGTACAGATGCCTCATCCCATACAAAGAAACAGTACTGCCGTAACTACGGGTTTTCGACTGGCACAAGTAACTTTTGTTCTTCGTTCGGGCCCGTCCTCTACACCTCGCTAGATGGTGTTAGCAGCGACGGCTTGCAAATTTAACGAATTTATTTAAAAGTCTTACCAATAATGTCTCACACATTGAGGAATTATTTTATACAATTTGGCACTGCATAATAGTTTTACTGTATCAAAATATTTCACTAAACAAATTTTAAAGAGGTGAATGGATTAACTCTAAAACTTCAAACAGCGTCTCCTATTGGTACAAGAAATATTTGTCTAAGGATTTGTTTCAATAATCATCTAAATTTGAATTAGGAGCAAATTATTCCACAATTATGTTGATAGAACAGTTTATTAAAAAAATACAGTTTTTACCAATTTTTTTTTCCAAATTAATATTACTTAAACTTCAATAAAAAATCGATGCATAATATGCCATCTATTGCAATTTATTTGAACTAAATTTTCTAGGTTCGAGATGAGGCCCTTTCAAAATCGATTTCCACCTGTACTTTTTTATAAGGCCGTTTTGATACAAATAGTAACATTAAAATCAATTATAATACACTAAAGTCGATACTAGAGTTGCAGGTGATGGGTTGAAATTATCTCGAACTAGCCTCTGACAGCGGCTTTGCCCGCGTGAAAGTCAAAAATTATCGAAGAAGACAAAAGTCTATGTACTACTCCAGATCGTAATCTATCTTTGTGCTAAATTTCATCCAGATCCATTCAGTCGTTCTGGCGTGATTGAGTAACAAACATCCGTATATCGTAAAGATTCGCATTAATATAAGTAAACTAGCTGCGCCCCGCAGTTTCACCATCGTAGACCGCTATAAGAGGTAGCCCATATGTTAATGCAGGCTATAAGCTATCTACATACCAAATTTCATCCAAATCGGTCCATCCGTTTTAGCGTGAAGAAGTAACAAACATAGACACTCACAAACTTTCACATTTATAATATTAGTAGGATAGTAGGATAGGACTAGCTGACCCGGCCAACGTTTTTTCTGCAATTAAAAAATGGGGTGTTGGGGCCTCCAGGGTGAAAAATACTTTACGCACTTTTGACATACCTACCAAATAAACAAAAAAAAACATTAAAATCGGTCGAGCCGTTGCCACAGCTCTCAAAGCGGTGAAGAAAAACATCGTGAGGATATCGGCATGTCCTAGAACCAAACAAATCGAAGACATGTGAGATCCACCAACCCGCATTGGGCCCGCGTGGTGGATTACGGCCCACACCCTCTCACAGAGAGGAGACCTGTGCCCCAGCAGTGGGGTCATTAAAAGGCTGATGATGATGGTCGAGCCGTTTCGGAGGAGTGCAACCACAAACAGCGTGACACGAGATTTTTATATATTAGAAGGATTGGAAGTACGAAGTAGGATAGGGGATTATTTATTTAAGCATATCTGAAGGTTAACATAGAGACAGAAGACAGACAGATTAAATGCTGTTTTAACACGCTTTTATTAGGTTGGTATGTATCTATGTAACGAAATCTTTGAACGTGATTTTCACCCACTTCAAAGCGTCGGATTGAATTGAAACTTCGCACACATCAAGGACCGATGGCAATGCATGGTTAGATAAGTGACGTCATTCTAAATTAAATATGGCGGACTCCCAAAGATGGCGGACTAGTTATTTTTTATGCATTTTCACTATTTATGGGTATCAAATGATTGGGCTGAGAAAATTACGAAAAGTAAAGAATAAAGGGTGTTTACTGGACTGTATCAGACTTCAAATATTCCAAACTAAATGTAGGTAGCCAGTTGCAAATATACATGAATCCAACATTTCATATCTAAACAAACCAAAAGTCATGAATAGTCTGACCGCGGAAATGGTTCGCTGAGTAAAATGTAGTCACTGTTTCAATTTAAAACTTAATTGATTTCTATTTTTAGTTCACAGGTCATTGAATCCGAATATTGTTGGATTTATCCGGATTTTTGTTGAGGCCTTGCCATTTAGAAAAACTGGCCAAGTGTGTGTCAGACTGCGCACATTTAGGGTTCCGTACCAAATTATTTTGACTATTTGTAAGGCTTTGGGTCAACAACATGCTTATACTGTGAAAATTTGAAGACTGTAGCTCCAACCGCCGCATTTGGCTGTAAAACCTATGTGACAGACGACGCACAGATGGACACGTGAATGATAGCAATAGGGTTCCGTTAGGACCCTTCGAGTACGGAACCCTAATAAAAACTAAATTCAGTAAAGAAATAACTAGCCTGTCAAAGTTCCTTTTCATTCTATAACTACGCATACTCTGTCTCCCATGGGGAAACTACAGAACTTTAAAGTCATTTCAAAATCAAAATTCATTCATTCAAACTAGGCTGAGAGCCAGTACTTTTTGAACATCAAAGTTTTACTAGAAAACAGTCCCCCAAAAAGCCCTCCCGTCACCACTTCCTACAGTTTAAGCTGGGAAGAAGTGTCGCAATAAACTGCGCGGTAAAACATCTGTCTGTTAAGTTTGAAGAACAGAACTTGAGCTTATACAATTGTATGCAAAGTAATTAACATTACATACGAGTACATGTAACATAAAACAGAAAAAAAATATACCATCCATTTAATTATTAAATTTAATTTAATCATAAAACTCTAAGACACCATCAACCACAACTAATAATCTTTATAAATAGGTAGGATTGTTTAGTTGTAGAAGGTAATCTCAAGAAGTTTCTATCTGTTAACGAACTTTTTTTCACTGATGTATAGCTACGCTATCAAATGCAATAAAAACCGGCCAAGAGCGAGTCGTACTCGCACGCATATGGTTCCGAACAAATCATATTTTTTAAGTTTTTTTTTTAATTGGTCCCTGTGGTTTCAGAGATAAAGAGGGGATGGTCATTTATCATCTGTTTTCTTAAATAACTTAAAAAATATATATATGTAGCACCCTAACATTGACCTCCATATTCCAAATCCATTTATTTTCGTTACACCTCCATATTTGGGTCACAGATTGTGCGTTCCAAATTTCAACTTAATCGGTACAGTAGATTTGGAGAAAATTTACTGACAGACAGACAGAAAAACAGACATACGAGTGATCCTATAAGTCCGAAAAGGTCCGAAAGTCCGAATGAAATAAGGAACCCGTTTTTCATTCGGACTTTTGGAACCCTAAAAATGCACGGTTTCTGTAGGATAAGTTATGCCGCGGGAGCGACCCCTCAGAAAAAAAAAACTAGTACTACAGTAGGATCTTAATTTTTTTAAACAACTACTTGTTAGACCAATTATTTACCTATAACGCTCATACAGGCAGTAAACTAATATTTAAAAGTTTTATCGAACCTGAAATAATTGTATTACAGTAGTCATTTATCGCCTAACTTTTTAATAATATGTCGAGATTAGCGTCTAGGTTATCCAGATGCAGCTATCTACCAGCATTTCACTTGCATGTGTGTTTTCTGCTTCTACATATTCTCATCTCTTCCATCACTAACCCACCTTTTATCCTTTTTTTTTCTCTTCGATCTACGAAATTGTGTAACCTAAGATATGTGTGTAAGTTTATATTTTTAATGTGAAATTTTGATGTTCAGTTAATTTATTGTAAGCCGCAGACTACCCCCTTTTTAGCTTAAGATATTTCAGTCCATCCAAAGGTTATCTGGTAGATATCGCTGTCAGCGATAAGACCGTCATTGTACCCATACATTTAAGTTCTTGTTGTAGATTGTGTAAATGTTTTGATGTACAATAAAGTATTTTTCTATTCTATTCTATCATACCCCGATAAAAGTGCGTCACATACATTCCGTACAACAGAAGATACACACAGCACAGTTCCGTAACACAAACAATGTACTCCATACATCACTCATTTATCAGTAACGCATACATTCTCTTGACACAAAAATAACGGTCAGTTCACAGTTCACTGTGAACGCATGTTTTCCGTTAACAAACATGCATATGTTACCGGTAATCTGTATAGTTCGGCATTTTATAGAATGCTAAAACGTTCAGGCATTGTAAGAAATATGGTTTATTCTGTACTTTGCCTAGGAATTTAATACAATGCTGAATGTACTACAGTAGGATCCGGCAATGTGTTAACTGCTAACGATGGTCGTAAGTAAGGTAAACCGTCGACTTATTTCTGTCTGCAGGGTTTAAGTTAAAGGAATCTAACACGGGGGGATGACGGTAGCTAGAGTGAGCGAGAAAAGCAAGCGAATGAAGCCCTCTTAGAACCTAACCTGTCAGTGCTGTCCCGAGCTCGCTTCGCTCGCTCTTGAACTAACAATTAGTTTAGGAATTTTCGAGGTCGAGTGGTCACCCACTCAGCATACGATTCCTACATTTTAACAAAAAAAATCACGTTAAACAGTTCTGAGTGATATAGTTTTCATGTAAGATACTGTTTAAGCTACATCTGGTTAGTCTGGAAGTCGACCCCAACAAAGCTGGTATGGCTAGGCAGGTGATGAGTTCTACTCTTCACCCAAGATAAGTAACCACCCCACCTAGAAGAGTATTTGATGAGGTAATCATAACCCAGTGAACGCGCCCACCAACAAAGGGTTTGCACTTAAAAGTAGACAAACCTTGCCTCTCATATTAATTATATATCTTAATTCTAAAACAGTCATATCCTGTCATCATAAGATTTAATTTCGCAAAGCAACACATTATATTGAAAATGTAAAGTTGTATCTAGAAACGTAAACATCAGCGTGGCGGACTATTCGGAGTTTCACAAAAATAAGAAAAAGATTTTTTCGAATTGCTTCAAATTCAATTTTGTTTTTAGAGCAATCGTTCGTGGAAATGTCACAGAAATACAGCAATGGATTATAAATGAAAGTAAATTGTATGTGTATCCAGTATTTGTACTAGACCTTTCTGGGTGGTGGAATGTTGAAAGGGGAATATTTAGAGGGAATTCTCTACGATAAATCGTTTCCGAATCTTATAAAAGATTAGGGTTCTGGAGGAAGCTCTTGCGGATTTTTTCAATGCGGACCCTTTAAGTAAATCCTTCAAGGTACTATATCAAAACATCACATGCGAACTTCTTTGTCCCTTACAAAGGTAGAATCTTTTTGAGATGGAAAATATTATATGAAATGTTCAAAGTTAACATCTCCTTAACTAAGAATATTATAATTTCCTTCAAGTATTTTAGCAGCGATTTCATTCAAGCAAAACAACTATTTATTTTATCCTCTCCATTACTACATTATCATTGTTTCTTACCAAGATAGCCAACCGAAATAATGATTCGCTTCCGTTGCCAAAACAATAGAAATCTATTTAAATCTGTAAATTGTATCGAGCTGGGTTATTCGTGTTGTTTCCATATGAGGTCACGAAATTGACTTACTTTGCAATAACATGGTACGAGTATGGAAAAACTAACCCACATTGGCCCGCTAGTGGATAACGGCCCACGCTCTTTCTTAGATAGGAGACCTGTGTCCCAGCCCTGTGAACATTATAGGTTGATTATGCTATATGGTAAGGACATTGAACATAATCATAATTCATCATCATCATTATCAGCCTTTTAATGTCCCCACTGCTGGGGCACAGGCCTCCTCTCTGTGTGAGGGTGTGGTTTATCCACCACGCGAGCCCAATGCAGTTTGGTGGATGTCACATATATTCAAATTTTTGGTTCTAAGATATGCCGGTTTCCTCACGATGTTTTCCTTCACCGTTTTGAGAGAAAATAATCATAATTATCAGTATTCTGTTCAATCCTACAACCCCCTCTTATCTTAAAGAACGTTTCAAGTTCCTTCATGACACACATAATAGATATCTGAGGTCATCGGAAAACTTGAGACTAGAGATGCCGATGCATTCCACCAGCTTTTACGACAAATCTTTTACGGTTCAGGCGGTGCGGTTATGGAATGCCTTGCCCGTGTCGGTAAGGCGTGCTCAATCCTTGTCCACTTTCAAAACAATGGTCAAAAGTCACTACCTCTCTCTTTAATCGTTTTTACTAGGGTTCTATGCTTTTTGTTTCATAATTATTAATGTATATATTTATCTATAATGTATTTATTGTATATATTATTATAAATAGTACACCTAAGATTACCTACAGTACTGTATTTCCTTTTCTCTTTAAAATTCATCCAAAGGTTGTCTTGAAAAGATCGCTTTTAGCGATAAGGCCGCTCATTGTGTCACCCTATGTAATGTTTTCCTCATATTTTTTTTGTAATTTATATGGTGTACATAATAAAGAGTATTCTATTCTATTCTATTATCATTTCAGCCGGAAGACGTCGACAGCTGTGCAAAGAAAGGTCATCTGAAGCATAGCCACATCGGCCGGTCTTGCGCATGTACAAGTGCTCGTGACAAAGGCAAGAAGTGGAAGGAGACTAAAAAATTATAGCACAAAAACCGCGACCTGTTTTGGCTTTGATACTTAAATCACCTCAAAAAAATCAATATCGTGTAAGCCACATCAAAATCCATCATTAAGACAAAAACATATCTAATACCTTTAAACTAGCAATTCTTGTATATATTTATGTATATATATAATCTGAATCTCGGAAACGGCTTCAACGATTTTCATGAAATTTAGTATGCAGGGGTTTTCGGGGGTGATAAATCGATCTAGCTAGGTTTCATTTCCAAAAACACGATATACAAAAAAAAACCTAGCAAAGCTCGGTCATCCAGGTACTTGACGTTTATAAGTGATATTTTATTTTCTACATACTTTATTGTACACCATTTTACATAAAAAAGGAAACTAAAACACATGCAATGGGTGGCCAGTAATTGCCTGGACGTAAAACGGGGCTGTCATTGGTGAGACAAAACCAAACTTAGATACATTAAACAAAGGTAATAATAGATACACAGATAAACATATGCTATATCATAGGTACATAAATATATACATTATGTGAATATATGGGCGATAATCACAGCGACAAGTAGTGCTCCTTGACAAGTCTTTTAAACACAGGCAACGATTGAACGCGTTTATTTGGGTCCGGCAATGCATTCTACAGACGAACTGCCTGGAAAGTACAGGTTTTATCCAAGAAAGCAGAAAAGAAGAAAGAAAGAAAAAAGCTGATTTTGTGACTCGGACAGAAAAACACAAAATAAGGTCAAATATATAGGGCCAAGGTAGCCAAGTAATAATATCAAAAATTATAAAATAAAATAATAAAAAGGTATTACCATTTATTATTTATTTATTTATTATTTATTAACGAGTTTATTTATTATTTATTTATTTAGTCTTCATCCACAAAGGTTCAACGGTGGACTTAATGCCTTAGGCATTCTATATTTTATTCTTCATTCTTCTATTTCAGGCATTGCCTAGTTTCAGAGCCAGAGTTTTCAACTTCTGTATTTGCCCCATAATTACTGTAAACCCAACCTCATTTATTTTACAATGTATACCTACCAGTAATGTGACCTCCATATCTACTGTATACTTGTTCTCGAATCTGTTATTAGTGTGTAAGGGTTTTTTTTTTTTTAATAAAATTATTATTATATTCTCTATCCCCAGGCCATGGTTCGGAGCGAAAGGAAATGGGAAGCAGTCGCCTCCTTCTGCGAAACAGTAATGCTCGCGAAGGAGGAGGTGAAACGGGCGAGGGAGACTCAACAGTCGCCCTCATGCCCCCAGCAGCAGCCGCCGCAGGAGACGCCCTGGGCTTCGGGGGTCGTGAGACGACCTCCAGCCACCGTAGGTGCAAGCCTGCGGGCGAGTATTGGGTAGCTCGCCGTCCGATCAGCACCAGGCCCAAGAGTCAACGGCGCGTAGTGTTCCACGCGCGCCTCAACGAGATGTCAGCAATACCTGACGGGTCCCATCATGGCCGATGCCTGCCCAGGGGTCACGGATAAATTCAAAACAGAGTTACCGCGCCCATGGGCACTCAGGCAACTGAAGGAACAGGGGTGGGTTTTAGTCAGCAAAAGTCTGACACGCCCTCTCGCTCTACCCAGAGCGGGAACAGTCATTGGATGATTTCCCAACCCCACAAAAAAAAGGCATTCTCTACCAGTCAACCAAGAGTGGCGAGTTCGAGTTTTATCTCACGAACATTTAATCCCCATATCCAGAATAGGGCTTCCACTCCACATCGTTGAAATACGCGTCCCCATTGTTCAGTGACACCGAACGGCAGTCACGAATGGATTGTGCATGAACTGGAATTGTCTATGAAAATTCATTAAGAAGATTAACTACAGCGCTAACAGTAGGTTATCAGGCATTCGGGCTAGCCTGACGTGTATTGCTATATAAATATGTCGGGCATTTCACGTGGTTGTGTTTGTACGTAAAGAGATGGTTAAAATGGATGCTTGCATTTTCGAATAATTTACAGCAGATATTTGCAAAAATCAAGCCTGTTTTTGCCGAAAGTAGAATAATAAGTAAAAACAACGCAGGCAGCGGTTTATAGCAACAAACAGAAATTTATGGTACTGTGAAGGTTGGACTCTGCCACGAAACTTACAGTGGCTGGCAGAAAAAAATATCTGGCTGCTTTTGATGTATCGTGTGTATAGGTTTTAAATTCTAATTCTATTTCTGATTCTAAATCGGAAAAAAAACAAGATACAAATAATATGTTTGTAGTGTGTTATAATTGACTGGACGCCGTAGGCCGTAGATGTGAAATTTAATTTGTAAATAATTTATTTCCGATCCTCCACAGTACTTATTAAGATATCTACTGAAACGCTGAATTGCACTGTTCAGTAACAGTTCCATCTAACTTAACGTTCTACTGATATACAACAATTTGTAGCTCCACATGACTCTCGAGGGAAATGATGCCTGTAGTTTATCCTTAGCAGTTTGTCGTACAGGTCATAGTTAACAGAAACTTTCTCTTAGCGCTGGCATACAGCTGGATCCCCAAAGTACCTACTTCTTCTGGTAAGTATAGTTTCGTATGGTTTGAAGGACTTCATAAGAACGTTTACTGCACTGCTGTAATGCCATTACCTTGACTCCTAACTTAAGTGGCAGTGAGCAGGGCACATTTCCCACAGAACAGATGGTCGGTGGGGCCGAAAAGTTCTTGATTGGCGACCGCATACCGGAAGACGCAGCTTTGGAACCTCCCGCAAGGTGAACCGATGATCGAGTGAGGGTCGCGGATAGCCTATGGATGTGAGACGCACAGGATCGGTCGTTGTGGCGACACTTGGGGAAGGCCTATGTCCAGCAGTGGACTTTTGACTGAAATGATGATGACTCCTGATAACCCGTTGCACGCCCAACCAGCAGACACAATAGACTTAAATTTTTATCTGCGCACCTGGTGTGCAATCGACATGTGAAGAGATTAGGAAACTACTATTGACATAATCCCTTAAATACCCCCCACGGCAACCATCAGCAATACACATTTACCTCATAACCGTTTTTCCTCCCATTAGATAGGAAGGAAAAGTCCCGCCTTAAAATCGCTGCCGAACAGTTTAAACCAAACCCCAATTTAAATTCGAATCCAGTTGGATTTGGTCTGCAATTGCCAAGAATTTGCATCAAAGGATTAAAAGTAAATTAAGTAAAACAACGAAGAAATAGGACATCAAACATTATCATGGAGAGGAAAAGGCGTAACTCGCATTTTATGTCACATGCCTCCGTGAGCAGTCAATGAGGAGAAAAAATCGAACCCTCCTCGACGTCACGCGAAACAGGAAAATATAAAAATACACTTTGTTTGAGGATTTTAAAACTGAAAGCCATTCAAAAGTAAATTATATGAAAACAGATTCACTGGAAGGAAAAATTGGGTTGTTTATGATATTATTAGCATTGTTTTTCACGAAGAAATCCACTTCGTACAGAATATTTAGGTACAGCAAGTAATTTAACACAAATATTTTTAAGTTGACACTGTTAAATAATCTAACTGTCGCTGTAGTTTTAAAGGCATACCATTTAATGGACAAAAAAATATTTTATCCGATATTTCAGTAAACCACCAATACCTAGGTATTAGCGCCTGTTATTCCAAAAAACATGAACAAATTACACATAGAGTCACATAACTAGAAAAAATGCCTCGTTTTCTGACACCAAATCACCATGTAAGTAGGACTGGCTTGGAACATACCTAAGTAAATATAATAATACCTGTCCGTACAGAAGCATCACGAACGAAATGACAAGATTATCCTTCTTACGTAAGGCTTCGTGGCTGATTGACATATCGATACCTCAGGCCTAAAAGGGCGTAAGAGTCATTGGGACTTACGACTCTTACGCCACATTGTATTTATTTGTTATTGTAATATATTGTTATTACGTCAGACGAGTGTCTGATGTAATAACGGTACGATAATAATATAAATAAATTATTTATGAATACACAATTATGGAATAATGTCTTACTAAGTTTTGTCTTAGATCTTGAGGGCTTAGGATTATTTGATAAGTGTGCCAAAAGTAATTATACCTAAGTGGCCGACTGACTGATGACTTACCTTCTTACTGAAAACATTTCGAGTTATTTTGTAATACTGATATATCTTTCTTTGATTACCTTTTATGTGTAGGTAAATATGTATATCAGATCAGTAATAAATCCTAATTAATCAAAGGATCAGTATTTACCTACTGTAATTTGTTATGGTGTCCATTAAAGAGTATAATCTATCTATATGTATATATTTTATAACCAGCTTTTAGCAGTAGCTTCTCTCGCGCTGTAGTTGGAAATCATCTTCAAGGAAGGTACTATCGGGTATAACAAGTATCCTGTGTTAGTACCTCATCCTAACAACCATACACGCATTCACACACTCACACACGTGCACACACGCACACTCAAACAACACAAACATACACCAACAAAAATACTTTCGCGCGTAGTAAGAACCAAGGAATGCAGTTTTTTATTCTAACTTTAATTCTACTTTGTTTCAATTCTTAGTATATACATCATTATATAAGTACTAAACTCTTTTGGTTACTTTTTCTTATATTATTGTATTAATCATTTTTTTATTGTCATAATTATAACAACACAATTTGTGTTTTTTTTTTCTACGGGAGGGCACTTGCTCCTGTAACACAGTTATAACCAGCGCAGGAGTCAGAGAAATCTAACTTCTGATGTTAACCTGTTTTTTGTCAATAAATATTTTTTTCTTTTTTTTACCTATCCTGTGTCAAAATTCTGGCCATTATCTACATGTGTTCCAAATTTCTTCATAACCCATTCTACAACTGAAGTGTGATTGATTAATAAACATAAAGTTAAATGCGAAATCAAGTTTATTTGTAACCTAAACCAATGAACCCGTCATCATGAAACTTTGCATATACGTTGCAGGGGGACAGAAAAGGACTTAGGGTACCTTTCATCCAGAAAAAAATATTGTCCCCGAGGGAAATAACCGTAACTTTTGACGGTCACAATTGATTTAGGACGCCAGGTGACGCTACGTGTCTCCGAACTTAATTTCAACAAGTATCAAATATGACTTTTGACGTATTACATTTACCGTAAACACTACCCAGATCCAACACTCTTCATATATGATCTAACTATGTAACTTATCTCACCCATCAGAACATAATATATATCGGATATATATACATAAATTGATGATAATGTGTGTCATTATGAACCCAAGGATGACGTCAGTCCATATCTCCCACACTGGTAATGTCTTCACTGGAACTAAACTATCATAAAGAATCACTAATGAGGGCTCAAAAGAACTAGCAAAACAAAAGAAGAGGAACAAAAGAATACAATATACTTATACGTAGGTGGTATAAACAAACTATGTCGGTATCTATTATAATAATATCAAGTTTTATGGACTTAAGTGGGATCAAACTGGAGTAAGATTATTTTATTCTTCCGCATCGGCTTTAGGCGAATCTCTCTAGATTTGAGACAGCAGCAGGGTACCTACAAAGCTAGGGGGTTAAACATAAAGTTAGCTGCAGAAAATCGTATGGTTTTAGTCAGTAAGAATCTGACAGACCCCTCCGGGGTGGGGCCAATCTCGGTGGACATTCATGCATGAAGATTCCCACAAGTAAAAATAAAACTGGCCAAGTGCGTGTCGTATTTCGCACATTGAGGGTTCCGTACCAAATATTAGTATTTGTTAGTAAAGTATACATAATAATAAACATTATCACCAAATTTCAAGTTCATAGGTCAATGGGAAGTTAAAAAAATCTTCGTAACAAAATTTTGTGACATACGACGGACGGACAGGCAGACTGACGGACACGTGAGTGACAACAATAGGGCTCCATTTAGACCTTTCGGGTACGGAACCCTAAAAAGAAGGTTAAACATGGGATGAACCAAAGCTGGTTTCTAAATTAAGAAATAGAGAACTTGTTAAATTCTAGTTTAACATGAGTACTTACTTGTCAAACTAAGTAGAATTTGCCTTCTTGAACTTCTCAAATTTAAATTCTCAATTAGTAACCGTGGGTTACTATAGCAATTTGACGACTCTATAATCACTATCACTATATATTATAAAACAAAGCTCCTCACCATGTCTGTTCGCGATAAACTCAAAAACTACTGAACGGATTTTCATGCGATTTTCACCAATATACAGAGTGATTCATGAGGAAGGTTTAGGCGGATAATTTATACCCGAGCGAAGCTGAGGCGGGTCGCTAGTAGATACTAAATTGAAAAGCAACACTTCATGTGCAGCTTAATTTTAGCATTTTTTTTTTTTTGAAGATAGATACTGTTCAGAAAATGATGATCTCCATGTGCAAACCGTATCTATTGCAAAGTACCCGGGATCACTGAAACAAAGCCGTGTGCGCCCTAAGTGACCTACAAAAGATTAAACAAGTGAAAAACTGGGGTAAGCGGCGGAGCAGCCAATTGGAAGCCATAAATTTATCCCTTCCCGACCTTGTTACTTTCGCGGATTATTTTTATTATATTTTAAATATTCCTCCCCGCCTAATTCCCCCTTGGGAAGTAAGTACTTAAATCGCTCATTTGAACTTTACCCTCGAGACTTTTTCTTTGAAAGGACCAACCCTGTAACCCGTTGCCCGTGGGCTGGCCACAAAGAGATATTTTTCTTGTTATCATCCAGAACTTAGACATCGAAGTTTTTCAGATTTTTTTCTCAGATATTAAATAAGTTCATAAACATGTAATGTCAGACGGAAAATAACCAGTTTTGCCTTTGTTTTTATTGTATTAATATTTAAGCTTTAGAAACGAAAACCATCTGTGTTTGTATAGTTTGTGTTTATTTTCTAACTTTTCAGTTAACATGCGTGTATAGGTATTTGACTTTTATTAGCTTGCGAATACCAATGTAACCATACGTTAACCAAGCTCAGAAACTTGTAAGTATCAACAGTAACACACACTCAATCAAGAACACAGTACACATTTACCTTTATTCTGTCCAAGTTCTAATCCATTTAGTCCGCGTCTCAGCTCCATGCCGTACCTAAGGGCTTATTCCACCGTTTTGGCATGAAGCGAGGAACCATCCGTTCATTCGTTCAGACCCCTGTCACGTTCGACCTCAGTCGGTTTTCTCGCGAAACTTGGACTGATGTTCAGTGCCAATGAAACCCATACGTCATAAGGGAACACAAGTATATTTGTTTAGGATTTCTGTCTCTGTAGACTCTTTACAGTCAACGTAATCGTTTATTTCTTTGTACTATTTGAATATTATATCATATAAGACTTGTCGGGGATGAGGGGGTCAAGACAAGTGAATTGTGATTTTGAAACCATAACTTGAATTTAGCTATGAATTGAACACATAAAAAATGTGGTGGCCCGGTAAAGAGCAGTGCTGGCCCACTGGTGACCTCCCTGATTTATGAGTTGTATGTCGTGGGTTCAAACTCTGGTGGGCGTTTTACTTTTTGTAATTTGTTTTATCACCACTGCTCTCAAAATGGTGAAGAAAAATGTTGTGAGGAAACCATCATGTTAGAATCAAAAATTTTAAGACATGTGACATCCACCAACCCACACAGGGCTCACATGGTGAACTACGTCCATTCCCTCTCCTAGAGTGGCCTTTTTTTTGTGAAGTGGGAAATCATCCAGGCTCTAGGGTGCAGCGGGAGGGTGCATGCGTGTTAGACTCTTACTCACTACAACCCACCCCTGTTCCTTCCCTGCCCTGAATGCCCAGGGGCGCGGTAACTCTGTTTCAAATTTATCCACAACCCCTGGGCAGGCATTGGCCATTACGGACCCCGTCATGTTTTGCTGACAACTCTTGTAGGCGCGCGTGGAACACTACGCGCCGTTGACTCTCGGGCCTGATGGTGCTGATCGGACGGTGAGTTACCCACTACTCGCCGTCCGCAGGCCCGGGTTAGAGAGGAGGCCTGAATCTCAGCAATGGAAACATTACAAAGCTGAATATGTTATGTTATAAATGTTACATAAACAATTGAAAGACGATGAACATTATTAACATTTGCCAAATCAACATAGGGCGTTTATAAAATAAAACAGCAGGATGCGTATATAATCCATAGATATCCTATTATTAACAATACCTTAAGATCATATAGCAGCCTCAACATTTTCTGATAAATAATAACAAGGACTTAATATTTACAACCTATAGAGAGCCACACAAATAACCATAAATGCGAACACTGCTGTGACATTAAAAGGTCATCACAATGTCGCTAGTACGACCTTGTCCAATCGCTACCAAACCGAAGCGTTGAAAGGGCTCCAATCAAAAATAAAATGTAAATAATAACAAGCGTCCTTTGGTGGATTCATCCGTCGATCGCCTGACACCAGTCAAAATTAGATTTACCGCCGGCCTAAGGCACGTCCCCGAGTCTAATCTTGTTTGTGAGGGCCTCACAACAATATTACATATCAATTTCCACGAGAATACCGTTCGATAAAACCTGCAACAAAAATGTTGTATTGTTTTCAAGAGGATCGAGTCGAATGCTCGGTTTGATTTTAGAATCACGCCACTCGATTGAAAAACAATTGGAATAGCGTTTTATTTATGCTGCGGATTTAAAACGAACCAAGTGAATGGTTTTTTTTACTAATATTTTCATGTTGATACGTTTTATTCTCAATTGGGAAACTATTTAGCAGAGATAATCTTGTCAAAATATTTCTTTTACTTTAGAAAAATCCATCAAAGACGTGTCTACAACTTAAGTACCCACGTTAGCTCCTTGAAAAACACTTTATTGTCACTAGCTACAAAGATGACGTAAACGGGACACTAACTTTTATTCAAGAGTGAATCAAGAAAAAATATAAAAGAATATTTACGAAGCAATTTAAATCGAAAAAGGCTCAAGAAAAGAGTGCATTAGCTTTCAGTTTTACTTTGTTTCTTTTTTATTAGCAGGTCGGGCAATTTCTGCGCAAAATCTTTGCAGCTTAAAACAATTTTATCTTTTTCTTTGTGGCATTTGATCTGGTTTCGACCATAGTAAATTATTAGATTTATCTCAAAATAAAAATTAATATATCAATTTTTTTTTGAAATCGTAGTCATCGCAAACTTAGACCAATTTTTAACATCAGACAAAATAATAATTATTCTAAAGTTTTAACAAACCAACCAACGACCGCATAATTGTCGACCCGAGTCTAATTATTTAATTAACACTATAAACGTACTTATAATGTTTCAATATTGTAATATTCAATTTAATTAAATTGGTGAACTTTGTCATTGCCAACTGATGACAACACAGTAACAATTACTTATAAAATGTTGACATAAACGTAACGCGTAAATGATGTGTTAGATAAGAGTTTTAAATTTTAAACACTGGATTCGTGAAAATTATATTCAACCAATCTGTGATATGTGTTCTTTAATGAACATTCCAACAGGTCGATTTTATTTTATCATCCTAAAAAGAATCGTCCCGTTAGTGTACGTACGTTCCTTCGAGCAGGATTAATTTTTACATTACCAAAACAAAACCAAAAAACAAAAAATCACACAAGTATAGCTGATTATTTTGAACAATTTATTTTAACAAAATGTCCAGTCTCAGTCAATCTATAGATATATATTCAATTAAAGCACTGGCAACATTCCACATACCTCCTTCGATGTCAAGTGTGCCGCTTTGAAAATTTATTTGCGTCGACTTGAGAGACAAAATGCACTCTATACCGTAGTCTTCGAATAAGTATCAAAGGGGAAACGTTCATTGCGTTTGGCAAATGCAACGAATTTCATGTCGTTATGGAAATATTTCTGTGTGCGTAAGCTATGTAAATAGTGGATCGGCTACATTCTGAGCTATAGTCTGAATAAAATAGGTTTCCGTCCTGCGTAGCTATGCTGTTTGCAGAAAATACTGGGCCACTTTTATTTCAAAGGGAACCCGGACACCCGTCACTCGTGAATTTAACACTTCAGGACCCTGCGTTTACGAGAGGCGACAGTAATCCCCCGCCTGGCCCGGCCCCGCCTCGCCATAAGCGGTGGCAGTTTCGCGCGCTTTAAAACTCTATTATTACTAATAAGGAACGATTTTACTCCGGCAGTGCTGATCCGGCGGTGCTCCGGCGGTGCGGGGCGACAGTGTTGATAGCTGTCGCCCCTCGTCGACGCAGGGCCCTGACGGGTTAATCCGGGTTCCCTTTGAAATACCACAGAAGATACCACAATTTTTTCAGAAGTTGTGCTGAAATTAGTTGTCATGGTATGAATATGAGATACGGAGAAATGAGGAAAGGTTTCAAAAGGAAGTCCAAAGGAACGATGGATGGATTGATAGACGAAATTATTACAAAAAAGGTGACTACCGAGAAGGATGAAGGAATACATGTTGCACCGAACCTAAACAAATTGAGGGAAGGACAAGATACATTAGGTACAAGTTGAACAACTGTGTGTCTGACATATGGCACTGAAACGTGGTCGCTCACAATGGGCTTCATCAGAAGGCTAAAAGTCTCCCAAAGAACAATGGAGAGGGCTAAGCTCAGAATTTCCTTGCGTAATCGAATCAGAAATGAAGATATCCGCAGGAGAACCAAGGCATAGCTCGAAGAATCGCTCAGCTAAAGTGGCAGTGGGCAGGGCACATTTCCCACAGAACAGATGGTCGAAGGGGCCGAAAATTTCTGGAGTGGCGACCGCGTACTGGAAGACGCTACGTTGGAAGACCTCCCACAAGTTGGTCCGATATCCTGGTCAGGGTCGCAAGAGTCTGATGGATGCGAGACGCACAGGACTGGTCGTTGTGGCGAAACTTGGGGGAGGCCTATGTCCAACAGTGGACGTCTTACTGCTGACATGATGATGTACAACTCTGTTAAAATCTATAACAGTCATAGATTTTAACAGAGTTACTGCCTTGCTGTAATTAGATCGTAAGAATGAATAAGAAAACTCAAATTAAATCTATTAAAATATACTCATCAAAACTTTACTTGACGCTCAGTATTTAAAGGAACGGTTTGCTTTAAAATTTTTTTGGCATTCATTCCTTTTTCAAACATCCCCAAAAAAAAAAGAATGAAGACAGTCCCATTTAAAGTCCTACGCGCGAAACTGTCAAAATTCTTTTGTATAGTCTCGTCTTTCCTAACCGGCGCGGCGATCCCGCATATTTTCGTTCCCTGTTTCAAATATCGAATCGTATTTTTTTCTTTCAATTTATTTCACGAGCGCCGCATTCATTTGCTTTGTGGTTCCGCCGTTCAATTCATACAGCTGTGGTAGAAAAAAAGTTTTCAATGGAAGACAAAGAGGAATCAATATTGAACGTAGATGTAGGCGAAATTGTTATGTATGTCGGTTTCGCAACTGTATTTCGCAACTGTATACACCCTGTGCGGGTGTCTTGATATTGAGTAGTTTTTTGTAGTTGCTGTATTTAAACAATCGCTTATCTCAAGGAAGAAACTGAAATATTAATTTATTTATAAAGCTCACTTACCATGTACTTTACTCGTATAGACTTAAAGTTGTCTTTTTAATATTTTTATTCTTCATTGTCATCAACACGATCACCTTCAGAATATTATAGTAAAAAAATTAAAAACACGCTTTTTCGTATTTTTCTCTACAAACCCTTTAGTTTGATACTCATAGCATGGAATTCCGATGCATAAAAAATAACTAATCCACCATCTCTAGAAGTCCGCCATATTAGATTTAGAATGACGTCACTAAGCTAACCATGCATTGTCATCTAAACTAAACATGTATGCAAAATTACAGCTCAAGCGGAAACCGGGATTTGGGTCAAAAACTTACACATAGTAACAGGAAAATTAATACAAGCATGTTAAAAAGGATTCTAAACATCCGTAGAAATATTTCAGTGGTATACGGTATACACACGTCAACGCTTCAATCCATCTATATACCAAGCATCTGATTTAATTGCAATCTCTTCATCAAACATACTCTAGTAAAAAGGTATTTGTACGAAATTCGTATTGAGCGCTTTTGTAAAGGTATCAGATAAAAGTACACTCGCTAGCAAATTACTTAAAAACACAAAGAATGAAAAAAATTAAACTGACAATCAAATCAAGTTAGAGTGTTTCCATATCCATCATATCGAACCCAAATAAAACCTTTATACATACCAGAGTTTCTTTAAAAACATATTCGTCTTCAAAGAGCTCGTAATCCAACACGGTATCTATTATTTTGGTATACGTATTTCTCGTAATTACGAGTGCGTACCATGAAAGGCAAGAAAAGTAAAATAAAAAAAATACGCGTTCAGAAACTCAATTCCATCGACTTTTGTCTTTTATTAATAGAACACTGAAATGAAGGTTTGATAGCTCCTTTGTGTTAAAAATAATTTTGCATAATATGTAAACAAAGGTTTCTATCCTTTGTGTAATGATTGCATTACACAAAGGATGGAAAGATTTTCGTGTTCATTAAAGTGAGAGTAGTATTACCTGCGGGCGGGCTCGGATTTGAATTTGGTGGTCTGCATTTTACGTTTGTGTTTTCGTAACGAAAGCCAGGAAACTGTGCTGTTACTGGTTTTTCTCTGGCCTTTTTCTGCTAAAGACACAAACGTTTATTAAATTTTACAAACGAGTAATTTTGTGAAAAACACGTTGTGTGAAGGTTAGGTGCTCACTACTATGAGTTCACAAAACGATGTTAATACGTATGAAATTTGTTGCAACAGATTTCCAATGTGGTTTTCACCATCATTTATAGAATTTATTTCTGAAAGAAATAGAAATTACTTGTTAGTAATACAATCATTATATGTCGCAGAAAACTCGATGGTTTTACATATTTAGATTAATAAAATGAGAAAAATAAACCAGATTTATGGGAAAACTGTTTTTAAACCAGGTCAGCAACTTTTTGCCAAGTTTCAAAACGCTTGTTGAATAAGTCTTATACACAGATATTGTTAAAAACAAACACAAATAAATGAAACAGTACCTAAAAGCTTTCCCATAAAAACAGTAGATTTTCCCCTATTCCAGTTAGCAGACTTGATATTATGTTGTATTTGTAACTTTGGTTCCGAATCACAAAAGCCACTTTAGATAAATGTGAGTTATTTTGAAATTACCTGTGCCCTTATTTTAACAATAGCGTGGGAAGAAACAGTTGCTTAATAAACGATTAATTTGATTTCTCAAGAAAAATAAAATCAATGCAGTAGGTTAAGGCGCGGACTGAGTACGAGTAGAGATACCTTCAAAAAAGGTTGAGAATTGAACATAATAATTGTGTTGACGATGAGAATAGGCATTTATTTTACGGGTTTTCTTTAGATTATCGAGAATATACTCAATAAATTAAATAATTGTCCGGTCAAAGTTTTAATAAAATGCTAATTCTATTTAATTCTTAAAAAAGTAATGTTGTTATCGCTGAAAATACAGAGATGTGTGACGCCAAAGTTTATTTTTGTGGAGCAATTTCCAAATTTTTTATTGAGAATATCAAACTATTTTTTACTATTCTATTCAGTTAAAATTTTTCTTTTAACCCTTCTCTGTCCACTGTATTTTTTGCAAAAGATATTTTCATTGCATTACGTCATTCTCGACTATCCAAGAAACCAATTTTTTTGACTATTGAGGTAATACCGCGCCTTAATAAGGTTATTTTTGCTGTAGTATACCAGGCTACTAATACACATTAAGACGCAGTCATACGACTTTTAATGGTTTTTAATTGAACATCACATCTAAACGACTAGTCTTATTTCTTTGAAAAAAATTTATGTTACTCTAGACAATTTCCTTCGTAATTTAATATGTGAATATTTGAAATTATATTTTTATAACATAGTGTAATTAATTTGTAAATTTATAATTTATATTAGGTCTAACGCTGATAAAAAATTGAGAATCATGAAAAAAACTATAAAACGTATTTTTATGAAACCGTGAAGGTTTTCCTTCACCATTTTAAATATTATTTAATAATTTATATTTTACTATACGTGTTTTAGTATAATACTTGTGGTTTTATGTATAATAAATAAATAATGCGTGTAATTTCGGACTGCGCTCCTTGATAGGCGAGTCCTATTACTGGGTGGACGTACGAGGCGTTACGTGAACTCAGCACAGAACACGCAAGCTGACCACTCAAGGTCGTTGGCAGTTAATAGTGCCTTAAGTTTCAATACAAGTTCAGCTTTATAGGGAGTCATCCCTGCCACTCAATCATTCCTTTGTGATAGACTCTTACTGAAGCTAGATGGGTTATACTTACTCCTAGGTACTGTTAGTACAGACTGTTGTCAGCATTACCTGACCCACCCTAAAATCAAACGACTTTGGATCCTCTGCATGTATCATTAAGGTTTATTTAATTTATATGAGCTTATCAGACAACTGCTCGAGGATTTGATGAACAAATACAATAATAATATAGACACGCAAATTTGATCTTTAAAACGTTAGCATTAGGTTATATTTTATAACTATTTGTTATAATATGATAAGTGTAATAGCTTATTTTAATGGTTGTGTTCGAGTAATTCTAGTCTCGTGGTCTGTGTGTAAGATATTGTTTTGCTTTCAATATAAAATTTATATTTCAAAACTATTTCTTGTATTATTGTAAAGAACTACAGACTAGGTATACATAAACTTTTTAAAATGGTAATATTTTCACATAACTTGTAATAAGTGGGTAGTTGAAAAATAAATATTCGTATTCATTATAAAGCTGGTATTCAAATGCTACTATGGAGTGATTATTTCAAATACAAAATAATTTGCACGAGGAGAAGATGGCTGCTCGTGCTGTGCAAGAATAAACTTTATGATAGTATACTATATGGTTCAAATTTTTTTGAATATTGCGTCTAGCATTACAACTAAGATCAAATTTCAATGCGGCTTATAAAAGTTGTGTTGGTCTTGTGGTCACTAAGGTAGTGCGATGTTCATTGTTGTCTACGTTCGAAACCAAGTTTAACCTAAATTTAGATATTTTATTACACTTTTTTACATTTCTTTAATAGACGACGTAGGGTATTGTCTTTTTAAACGGGCAGTTTGTATAGAAATAAAACTAAAAAATTGCAAGTTTAAAATGTTTATTATTTCATTAAAACACTTAAGTAAGATAAAGTAAGTAAATGCTCATATATTTCCAAATTAATATACTTTTTATATTAGTATGCCATATAAACATTAAAAAAGGCATGTTTATGCTTAAAAGTTTGTTATCGAGAAAATGAATTCATCTGTGAAATGCTTTACAAATTTATAGCTGCCTATATGTAGTGAATAAGCATGTTATTTAAACAGAAAAAATCTGTTTATACGAGTAACAACAACATCACCACATAATCTGCAACATTTTAATGGTTGAACAATCAATCCATTGAGTATTTACTTACATGGTGTGTTTAAATATACCTACTAGATGAACTAGTAGCGGAGTGGCACACCATCCCCTGCTATGACTTGTTGTAAGCGGCTACGCATACCGCGCACCATGTTCCAACACAAATCTTTGCCTCTCATGTGCTCCCAAGTCGATGTCACGACCTCAGCCAAGTTGTGTTTGTTTCGCACTTCCGTTGTGTCCCAATTTAAAACCATTTGACCCCATAGATTTTCTATAGGGTTCAAATCAGGACTTTTAGATGGCCAATTAATAACTGTCACACCTTCTTGAGCAGCTAACCATTCCCGCACAATGCCTGCACGATGGATGGAGCAGTTATCGTGCATGAAATAAATATGTGACGTTGGATAGGCAATTCGCACAGTCGGCAGCATGACGTCACGCAGAATCTCCAAATACAAACTGCTATTAAACCTACCACCAACTTCCACCAATTCACCAGGTCCCATGGACGTCATCCAGCCCCAGTAGCCCAGGGTTATTCTACCGCTGGTTCTACAAGGTAGCAAGCACTTCTCGTTGTAACGTTCTCCTTTCCTCCGCCATAAGATTTTACGTCCATCTTTGTCCGATTTAAATGATTTTTCATCAGTGAAGATCACAACATTTTCTTCCCAATTAAAATTTAAATATTCCTGGGCAAAACGGACCCTTGCTGCACGATTAGTTTTTAGCGCACGACTTGAACAAAAAATTTGACTTTAAAGTTTAATATTTCGCAAACGCATCACTGAATAAAAAAATAGTCCTTACTACTCCGCAACGATTTTGAAAGCCCTATCCAACGATGACACAATAGGATCGGCGAGAAAAAAAAATTCAACCCCACTCATAAAAAAAATCTTTTTCAAGATTTTATTATTTCGTTATCGTGACGTAATTAATATTATTCATACAAAATTGCAGCTTTCTGGTACTAGCAGTCTCTTAGCTATGCCTTGGATGGACAGACCGAAACTATATGGGTTTCTTGTCTTTGTTAGGGCTACGAAACCCTAAAAAGGTACCTACTGTTAATACTTGTTTCAATAAAATTCATAACCATTCAGCGTTCCTAAACAGCCGATGGAGAGGAACCCTCTAGAGAAAAGGAAGCGTTGCTGGCCCCGTCGCGTCGTGACGCACTGTGTTGCCAGAAGCAACGAGCATCGGAATGACGTGGAGCGAGGTGAAGCGTGAACCGCAAGACTCGCGATGGAAGACTACTATGGACGTCCTATGCTCCAGCTAGAAGACTATTCAGCCAAAACACGTCAAAAAGTGGGCATAGGCCCCTCTCCCATGCATCGCTACTCAGACAGTTTCCAGCAGATTCCCGCGACAGTCATGGGGCAAGTTGAACATTATGAAATCAGTGACAACCCTACCATAAAACATAACAATAATTTATTTAGACAGGGCAGATTCGCCAGCACAGTCTTTAGTGCATTTGGCAGTCTGCCTGCCAGGGCATAGGGTCATGTCTCCGCTCTCCTCGGACAATGGCAGATGAAAGATGTGAAATATTTCGCTGCAGTCTCTCAAGTGCTTTAAAGGTCTGTACCTTTGTTTCAACCTATATTTCAACTTTAAATGTTTCATATTTTTACATTATGAGGTCTTGTCTTGACTATTACTGCGATATTACCATTGGCCTGAAGAAGTGCCTGATCAAGTGTGGATGGCTCTGTAGACGTAATTGAACGTTCAATAGGTAACTGATTCCAATCAGTTTGTCATACAATGTTGCTCTCTTTTACTGTCCTAAAGTCGAGAATGTATTTTGAAGAACTCTTGGAGGACATCAACATATTTTGGCCTCATGATTCTTGACATTAAAAAAAGAAAGATAAATATTGATTTGTACCTCACACAAGAACTTATTAAACTAAAAAAAAACTGTGGTCAAAAAGGCACCTAACTTACGGCACTAGCATATGCTGCGATATTTAAACCACAAAACACATCGCTGGTATTCTGCTTAGGCCCGCTGTGATGCCACGGACACACTCACGGAACGAGGTATAAACCTCATTACGCATGTGTACGGGCAATACCGTCTTCCCCATATCAAGTTTGAGTCGTCTACTACCTAATCATGTCACTGATCTGTTACTTAGTGGATCGAAGAGAAGTCCTTAAGACAGAAATTGGGGTTCTGGAGCCAGAAAAAAAATCCACATCTACGACTTTCTTAAGAATTTGACCGAGTCCTGCTGCGTGTTTATAGAAAAAGTGGAGTTTCCAAAGATCACCGAGTAACTGGCAAAACAGACAAATACAGCCTTGTCAAGGGACGTTAGGCCGGGTCGCGGGATTGTTAGTGAAAAAAAAAAAAAAAAAGCGTCGTCCTAATACAAATACAGTCTTGTCAAGAGACGTTAGGCCGGGTTGTTCATGAGGCGTCGTCCTAATACAAATACAGCCTTGTAAAGGGACGTTAGGCTGTGTCGCGGGATTGTTCGTGAGACGTAGTCATTATACAAATACAGCCTTGTCAAGAACCGTTAGGCCGGATCGCGGGATGTTCGTGAGGCGTCGTTCTAATACAAATACAGCCTTGTAAAAGGGCACTACGCTGGGTCGCGGGATTGTTCGTGAGGCGTCGTCCTAATACAAAGCGAATACGCAATCATCGCACGTTCGCACGAATTTTAGTCATACGAATCCGCGATCAAAAGGAAAGGAAATATGTGGTCATCCACATATTTCCCAAAAGTAAAAACTAGGCGTTCCCGATGTCCATACTTAACCCCGATGCCATGCAAACTGCGAGGTGGGCTCCACGACCGCTTGCGTCATTAATTCACGATCGCGTATTCGGATTCAATTAGGACACCCTTTTTGTGTCATCGCGCGAATGTGCGATGGTCGCATCGCCATCTCGCACGATGATCGCGTAGTCGCGTTATATTAGAACGACGCCTCACGAACAATCCCGCGACCCTAACATCTCTTGACAAGGCTGTATTTGTATTAGGACCACGCCTCATGAACAATACCGCGACCCGGCCTAACGTCCCTTAACAAGACTGTACTTGTATTAGGACGACGCCTCACGAATAATCCCGCGACCCGGCCTAACGTCCCTTAACAAGACTGTACTTGTATTAGGACGACGCCTCACAAATAATCCCGCGACCCGGCCTAACGTCCCTTAACAAGACTGTACTTGTATTAGGACGACGCCTCACGAATAATCCCGCGACCCGGCCTAACGTCCCTTGACAAGGCTGTATTTGTATTAGGAGGACGCCTCACGAACAACACGAGTCACCGCGGTCCAGGAACGCAAATGGCAACTGAAAAACACGGGTGGGTTTTAGCCAGAAAGAGTCTGACACTCCCTCCCGCTCCACCAGAGCGGGAGATTTCATCTGATGACTACCCACTCTAAAAAAAGGGGATGTTAGGCCCAACGCTCATCGTACGCCATGCTAAACAATTTGTAAATAAAGCGGAATTTTGTCCGTATCCGGGAATCAAAGCAGTCACGTGAACCAGATAAAGGCTTATTCTGCTTGGACATTCAGGTCGCCGTCAATTAGGGGAATCGTAATTATGAACGGGATTATACCTATGAATAAAATTTGTTAGCTACGTGGTTCCACATGGTTCCACCTCTCGAATACTAATGGATGAGGTCACACCGTAAAAAGGGTTTAGATATAGAGTGATGATTCTAACGTACATAATGCATTGAGTGATTTTAATTAAATTGTTATAGTATTTTTTCGTAGGAATGCAACGTTGGTTGATGATGCAAGGTGGTAAATATATACATATAATTACAATATCTTTACCTCACTCTCCAAAGGAGAATATGAAAGTGGTTGCTGTACAGTCTCGCCCAAGATGTGTCAAAATCAAATTGGAGTCATTGGAGAGATTTTTATTAAGATAGAACCTTAGAGTCATGTTTGTACATTTTGGTTAAACAAATCTTGGATGGGGAGTATCTACTCAAGATACTCCCCATCCATCATTTTACTATTGATTTATAATAACTGTTTCAAATAGTTTCTCAAATTAATTTATTTCAAAGGATTATAAATCAGACTGAACAATGAAGACCAAGTTCGTAATAGCACTTAACATTTCATCAGTAGATAAATACTTAGATTATCTAGTTAGAAACTTCCTTAATATATTCAAACATTTAAATATCCAATCATTTATAATCCAAGTTTAGTTAGCTGAGTAAATTAAAATTTATTTAGAAGTTTATTCAATCAAAACCAACCCAAATTTTGATTTTAATTGCTTATGCGAAAGTTTCTAATGTATTGTCACGTCAATACTTGAAACTAAATCGAATTTGAGGTCCGATTTCAATTAAATTTCACATTTGACTGTTTGTTATTTGTGAAAACATTTGGATTAAATTCTAAAATTATGTTCAGGATGTTTGCATTAATTATCTTCTGCAAATATTGGTCATTTTCGTAAATAGATTTCTGCTGATTATCGTATGTCTATTGTGAGTAAACATCGAATCAATCATAGGCCGCTCGGCTTAGCTTTCTTTATGTAGTCAACAATCATATTGACCGCAAATTATGGGTAGAATCAATGTGTCGTCTATTTTACTTGTTTGTGGTAATATTATGTTGTGATGTTCTATTGTTATTTTACCAGTCTTAACTTGAGACGTCATAAAGCTTGATGAAGACGTTTCCAGACTTCAGTAAATTACGATCCGATTCCAGCATACATCAAGACTGTACGAGTATGTAGGTGTAATGTAAATTAATATAATCAGGATTTTAACTTTTCCACTGCTGGGACATATAAGCCTCCTTTCAGGTACCTCCACCATGCGGGTGTCTATTTTATTTTATTTTTTTGGGTTGGGAAATCATTCAATGACATCTCCCGCTCTGGGTGGAGCGGGAGGGCATGACAGACTCTTACCGACTAAAACCCACCCCTGTTCCTACCCTGCCCTGAGTACCTACCCAGGGGCGCGGTAACTCTGTTTCGAATTTATCCACAACTCCTGAGCAGGCATCGGCCACGACGGGCCCCGTCATGGTTTGCTGACAACTCTTTGAGGAGCGCGTTTAACACTACGCGCCGTCGACTCTCGGGCCCGGTGCTGATTGGACGGCGAGCTACCAACTACTCGCCGTCCGTCGGCCCGGGTCTACGGTGGCCGGAGATCGTCTCGCGACGTCCTCCGCCCAGGGCGTCTCCTGCGGCGGCTGCTGCTGAGGAAAGTGAGGGTGACTCTGTTGTTTAGCCTACCTCATCCGTTCCACCTCCTCCTTCGCAAGCATTACTGCTTCGCAGAAGGAGGAGACTGCTTCCCATTCATTCACTCCGTACCATGGCCTGGACCAGGGCCGGGCGCGAGAGGTCGCTGCTGCCGATCGCCTCCATGAGGACACGGCGCGGCGGCGGTGCTCCGCCCAAGCGGGGCAGATCTCCAGCGTATGCTCCACCGTGTCCTCTGGGCGATCCTCACAGTGGTGACACCCGGGTGTTTCCCTCCGCCTTATCCTACACAGGAACCTCCCGAAGCTTCCATGTCCGGTGAGGACTTGCGTCAGGCGGATGGTGAGGACGCCGTGGCGCCTCTCCAGCCACTCCTCAAAGAGGGGCACTACCGCCGCAATGGTGGCGTGCCCAGCGCTGGGTTACGACAGTCGCTCTCTCCATGTCGCCATGAGACCATACGGGTTTGTGGATGTCCCATGTCTTCGATATTTTTTGTTCTAGACATGTCGATATCCTCACGATGTTCCTTCACCGTCTTGATAACAGTGATAATGAAATTAATTTACACAAATGCCTGGGCCCGTTACCACTGTGCCACCACAGCTCAGTGTAAATTAGCCACAACACATTTAACCAAAACCTTATCGTTAGTCAGACCCATAACACCGTTCATACAATACGCCACTGTAAATTATAAAGCTTCCAACACATTAGGATTATGAACAAACGTGCGGCCCACATGAATTTTGAGATTTGTTTGTGTTTGTACCACAGCCGGTTATAGCCACCCTCATCAGCTAAATCAAACTATGTGTAATTACTTTACACGACCCGCCATTATTGTGTTATGTGCATGATATACGGATATGTGATTGCGTCAATTACCGTCACGCGTAATATACACATTTGGTTAGTGAATGTTTCAGTACTGAAAGTGACTGACTACATTGAAGACAGATGGTAGCTAGTACAATACAGCTTGTATCTTGTGTGAAAGTCATTAGAAATTAAATCAGTGCTAAAGTCGACAAGTCAAGAGAGAAAATGAGGAATTAATGTCGAGACAATATGAATTTTAAATGAAACCAAATTATAGGTAATAGCATTTTCAAGTCATCACAACAATGTTTGAAGGGCGTGTTTAACTAATATTATAGGTATCTATATAATTGTATTTGTCTCTTTATGGTGGATACTACTTAATTGCTATAACATTAGGTCATATTAAAATTAAAGCACCATCCTCCCTATCTCACAAAACCAAGCATCGTCGCAGACGAGAGTTTGTACACAAATATTAATTTAATCCATTTGCGAAAGTAACCTCGTTGACACGTACGTTTCGTCGCGGAAGTATGCTTTAAAGGCAATTTAGAATCCATTAATAATATTCGCAGACACGCTACACCGCAAGGGTGCAGGATCGATACCATCCCCGGTGATCGCATTAATTTTTTTAAAGTATTTCGTTACGAGCACTCCCGGGATTCCGATATTTATGAAGTCATTTCAGTTTTTTCAAGCATTGGTATGCTCAACGCTTGCGGTGGAACGCAATCGTGGAAAAAATAGCAAGGAGATACGCTGTAATTATTAAAAAGCTGTGGCATATGATGACAAGTTCAGCGTTTGATTACCAATCAGATGAAATGATAATGTTACGAATATGCAGCTCGTGAGTTAGGCAACATTTGACGAGTGAGACCTTTTTTTTTAGTAGGATGGGAATAATCCAATGACATCTCCCGCTCTAGGGTGGAGCGGGAGGGCATGTCACGAGTGAGACACCTTGAACAAATAATTGAAATAGTTCATTAGTCAAGAAGCTTGAAAGATCTTGAGTTTGAAGCTCTAGTGGAGTTTTATATATGCACTAGGGATCATCATTCTCCTGCCCTTATCCCAATTTATTTGGGGTCGGCGCAACATGTCTTTTTCTTCCATACTCCTCTATTAGTCGTCATCTCTGTAGTCACCCCCTTCTTACCCATATCCTCTTTCACACAGTCCAACCATCGTTTCTTTGGCCTTCCCCTACTCTTATAGCCATCCACATCCATACACAAGACTTTCCTCACGACATTTTCTTCATTCCTCCGCATCACATGCCCATACCACGACAACCGATTTCCACTCAATTTTTCGGTGCCACTTTCAGACTTCCTCTTATATACTCATTCCTAATTCTATCCATGCGCGTAACACCACACATCGCTCTTAGCATTCTCATCTCAGCTACATGCAATTGCTTTTCATTCATCCCTTTTGTGGCCCAACATTCTGAACCATACAAGACAGCAGGTCTGACCATTGTTTTATAAATCTTCCCCTTAAGTTTTAAGGGAATGCGGGAGTCACAAATAGTCCCGGTGACCTGCCGCCATTTCATCCATCCAGTGTTAATTCTGTGCTTAACAGTCCGATCTATTTCGCCAGCGCTTTGCACGAGGGATGGGAGAACATTTTCGACCTACACAACGTGAATATAAAAATACCTCCCCCTTAAACAATACACGGCCTATTTAAACAAACACAAGTCCAACAATATACGATACACCTGTAGTCCTCACAAACTGGGCCGTTTGTCCCCAATCCGGGACGCAAACTGTCCCCTGCGCTCCCCTGCTACCCTAGTACCGATAACGCGCGAAGTGACTGTGAAGTTAGTCCAACAGCTTCAGATTACGGTCAGACACGACAAGGTTAGTAAATACACGTGTTTTTGTTGATAGTTTTCCTTAAGGAAAGTGCGAAATATAATAAAAATCGACTGAATCGATGGCTGATCTCAATGAATAAATTATAATTTTGTATCTTTGTATTTTAAGGTCTTCATACCTAGATAAAGAAGGGCTTTATATTTTGGCCAATTTTACCTGAAAATTTCAACAATTATTCTTGTAATGTTACAATTGAAACCTACCGATGATATACTATTTATTTCAAAGAAAAAAGACAGAAAGAAAAATGTATTGGCAGTACAGCAAAAAATGATAATAATTACACCTTAAAACAGAAAAAAAACAGAAAGATCTATAATTCCAACGCTTAAATTGACAAGAGATCAATCTGCCTAGCCTTTTCCCATTTTATTTTATTTTTGTTTTGGGGTCAGCTTCCATTCTTACCGGAGCGACTGCCTATCTGACCTCCACAACCCAGTTACTGGGTAATACGATACCACTTCGTAAGACTGGTTGTCAGACTTTCGAGCTTCTGACGACCCGTAACGACTGTCAAAGATCCAAGATTGACAGACGGGACCAACGGCTTTACGTGCTTTCCGAAGCACGGAGGCATCTCGGTATGTAAAGATGGTCACCAATCCAAGGACAAACCCCGGCAAGCGTAGTTTAACCTGATGGATCGACCCGTGCGACTGTTATTACTTTAGCCACGATTTCCTCTAAAAAAAGCTTAAATTGAAAAGAAATCTAACCAAAATGGCCAACATAAACAATATAAAATACTTGCCCAAACTAAACTAAACTAACAAACCAACAATGAAACAATAATTCCAAGTTTCCAACAATTTTTAAATAAAACAAGTCGGAATATTGAGCAGGTAAAATAAACAAAAGAACTATGCCAGCCTGGTCTCAAGTGACTGAATTGTACGCAGGCTAAATCAACACTACAATACTGAAATACCCGTAACTTTAATAACCTAGTATTCTTATTTTAATGGTTATTTTTATGGTTAAACTTAAGAGGAAGATTATAAAACAATGGTCAAGAGAACAGTGTCTTGTATGGTTTAGAATGTTGGGCCACAAAAGGGATGAATGAAAAGCAATTGTATGCAGCTGAGATGAGAATGCTAAGAGCGATGTGTGGTGTTACGCGTACGGATAGAATTAAGAATGAGTATATAAGAGGAAGTCTGAAAGTGGCACCGCTGACTGAAAAGTTGTGTGGAAATCGGTTGTCGTGGTATGGGCATGTGATGCGGAGGAATGAAGAATATGTCGTGAGGAAAGTCTTGTGTATGGATGTGGATGGCTTTAAGAGTAGAGGAAGGTCAAAGAAACGATGGTTGGACTGTGTGAAAGAGGATATGGGTAAAAAGGGGGTGACTACAGAGATGACGACTAATAGAGAAGTATGGAAGATAAAAACATGTTGCGCCGACCCCAAATAAATTGGGATAAGGGCAGGAGAATGATGACTTATTTTAATGGTCTTATTCCCGTATGGGAATAACCTTAGTCGGAAACCTATTAATGTTAGTGATACAGGGATTATCTGACTCATTTTAAGCAACATGTTGGTAGAGGGACAACTTTTTGATGTAGATAATATGCTTTATTTAACTTGCAATGTTTGTTAGTTCGGATCGAATCTTGCAAGCTGAATAAGAACCACTTCCTCTTATCCTACAGAGTTGAATTTTTACAAGTTGGTACAATTCCATAGATAATACATTTTTATGGTAAGCATGACCTGAATCGATATTCAGGAGTAGCTCCAGATTGAGGAAGTATTCAACGGTCAACAGCACAGACACGAAATTTTGAGTATAAAAAAAAGGTTTTTTACTATTAAGTGTTTTTTAATTCTGTTCCTGCCCATATAGAAAGGAACAACTTTATTGAGGCAAGTCATAGTCAATCTAAAAAAAAAAGTGGGTCACTCATACTCTCACTATAGGTACTCATAACTTTGTATGGATAGTCCCAATTTTTATTTATGAGATTTTTTTATGCCTTCCTGAAGGAATTTGTACATTTCCATGGGCTGAAGCAGTATCTAAAACATGACCATCCATTTCTGTTACATCATGTATGTCTTATCATCGTCATTATGATGTGTCTATTCATTTATTGTTTATTAATGAATTATTATTATTTCGTTTATAATAATTTTTCCTATTCGTTACATTTCTAAATATTTCTTAAAATAAATCAATTAAAAAAATCATTTAAAAATATAAAATAGTTGCCCACCGGCATCGGGAACAGGGTCCATGCTACCGGTGGTCAGGGCTCCTGAGAAAGGAATCTCCTAACATTACGCGCCGTGTCCAGGAGTACCGCTTTCTGTATCAAGCGCCTGATCCAACTACCTAACGAGAGCCTCCTTAGGTGTTCGTCGAGGCTCTTGGCTATTAAGCCATTGGCCGTCACGACTATCGGCACAATGATTACCGTATCCACCTCCCACATATCGACAACCTCGCGAGCCAGACCAAGATACTTTTTTTGTTTATCTTTCTCTGCTTTCACAGGGTTCTCGTCATGAGGGACCGCTATATCAACAATCATTGTGCGACGTGCTAGTCGATCTGTCAACACTACTTCAGGCTTATGGCAACAATAGTCCTGTCAGTGATGATAGATCGATCCCAATATAACGTGATATTGCCATTTTCGAGAACTGGGTCGGGCTCATACCTATGTTACGGTACTTCGGATTCCACAAGATTGTTTAAGAGCAAGTTGCTGATGGATATTCCTGGCTACAAGGTTGTGTCTATGCAAATAGTCTCCGTTAGCTAGACGAGAACAACCGGAAATAATGTGCCGGATTGATTCCCCGGGCCGGTGGCATGCCCGACAGATGTCAACCGTATCGTCCTTCACAATGTATTTCCGGTAGTTATTCGTCACCATAACTTCATCCATAATCGCACAAACAAAACCTTAGGTTTCGCCAAAGAGGTCACCAAAAAGCAGCCAGGATACGGACGATACATTTATAATTATTATTATTAATACCACTATAGCACAGTGAAGAAACTAACAAATAGAGGTCGAATCTTCAAAAATAAAATGGTAGAGTGTCTTCAGTACCAAATAATGTAGGTACGTAAGTAATAAGTAATGAGGAAACATTTTCAAAATCAACAATTGTTTCTGCGATACGTGGGGGATGTCTATGTCCAGCAGTGGGTGTCTGGCGGTATTATGAATCCCGAACACACCCGACATGGATATATTTTGAGTTTGTGTTCCTTAATCACTCAGTTTTCAAGTTGCAAAGGAATATGGGTTCAAAACTATTGACCTGAAGACGAGTTGAAACATTTTGAAATAAAAATCATTAAAACCAGAATCAAACTTAACTCCTGACTATCCAAGTGTATCATTCAGCTCAGCTGTTCGAGCATAGATTGGCTATAAATAGATGGACTACATTATTCCAGTCTAAAAACCAATAAAAACTTTTATTGTCATTGCTTTCTCCGATGATATTAAAAGTTTTCATTGTTAGCTGCGTCCGCAGGTTTCGTTCCGGGCACTGTGTCGGCAGGAACATAATTTTTATCGTCGGAAACACGCCATTAAGCTGCCACCGCCGACTTTCTTGTGAATAAACAAATGTGGGGACAAGTTACAGTAATTATCTAATGGATGGGAAAGTTTTTTGTTCAAGAATTTTACGTGGGTAGGTTATTTATTAAAATACTAGCTGACCCGGCAAATGTTCTGTCATATAAAAATCGCAATTAAAAATTGGGGGTGGGCAGAAAAATACTTTACGACCTATACTCATACCTACTAAATATACAAAAAAAAAATCATTAAAATCGGTCGAGCCGTTTCGGATGAGTGCAACCACAAACACCACAAGATTTTTAGGCGCTCCACCCACTGCACCGCGCCCCGTCGCGTAGCGCGGGATGGCAGATTTTACCATTGTATGCAAGTATCTCAATTAATATAGAAATTACGCCTAGCACAACACACTGCCGACGCGGGCATGCGCGGGAAGGCGGCCCGCGCGCAGCAGGCGCTCCGCGCACCGCGGCGGGACGCATCTTCAGTGGGTGAACCGCCTTATATATTAGAAGATAAACTACATTTTTGTATAATTCGGATAATTTTCGTGCTAATGTAAATTTAATGTATGGATTTTAGAAAGACGCTTTTAAAAGACGAAACTACATAATGTCGTCTTAGAGTGCAAACCGCTAAAATATCTATATATGCGAAAAAGGTAACTTTACAGAGGGAAGACAAGACCACTGCACACCCACCGTACCCCTGGCCGTACCTCCGGTGGTATGGTGGCTATTTCAAAGTTAAACGATACCACTGTATGAAGTGACCGTAGTGCTGTGCTGATGTAGATACTAGGCGGACAGGAAATTATAAACTATAATCTCGCATATTTTAATGACTCATTCATTAGTTATAAGGTAGGTTGACGGAGCCGCGAAGGGCGGGGCTCCTATTTCTGTCTGCAGGGTTTAAAAGAACCTAACATGAAGGGGATGACGGGGGCTGCGTTCGCTAGCTTTGCTCGCTCACTGTAGCCCCCGTCATCCCCTTCGAACCTAACCTGCCCATGTCGGGGTACCCTCAGTTCCAGAGCTCGGTTCGCTCGCTCTTGGATAACGTACGTCACAATGGTATAGTTTCTGATTAATTTGTTGTGCAATCAGTATATATTTAATAAATTGTTGTTGTCAAAAATGGTTTTAACACTATTAATTGGTGATATCGTTTAAGTTTAAAAAACACGAAAAAACTGCGTCCTGCAAATTTTTATTAACACGGCTTATTCAAATGAAAGTGTATTTTAGTTTTCAATTTTGATACGTTTTCAGATGCATACCTATGATTCTCGTACATATTTCAGGCTTAATGAGTAAAATGCTACTTGCGAGTTTTTCTTAAAGACACTCGCGAGTTTTTACGAGGTAATCATGCATGAATAGAATAGAATAGAAGAATAGAAATCATTTATTGGACACAGACACAATACAACAGCAACAAACAAAAGGAAAAAAGAAGTACACAAAGAAACAATAAAATTGTGCTGAGCGTGCCCATACCGAAAGGGTTACCATCTCAGCATTTGCTGGGCGTTGGACACCCAGCGCTGGTTTTCAGTTGGCACCCCGCAGTGACGCACGGACGAGGGTTAACAAAATATATACATAATTGCATATCGATGTTAATGTACCTTAGATAATATGAACCGTCATAGATGACGTCAAGAAGTTTTCTTTCCTTAAAAATGTAAATGTCAACATCATCATCATCAGCCTTTTAATGACCCAATGCTGGGGCACAGGTCCCAAAAATAATAAACGGGGTAGTAAACTAAAAATGCGAGCTTTTCACTCTAAGGAAACGATATCTTACCTATGGTCAAATGTCTGGTAGGCCAGTGCCCATACGACAGACCAAGGCATCGCCGCGTATGGCAGCAACTGAATCGTAATTACATGTAACATTCGTGCCCTCGCAATATGCGCTGAGCGAGTTTCGGCTGTCATAGCCAAAATCATAATTGTCTAGATCAGACAATTTCCATGAGTGGTGACAATCACTGACAAGCTTGGTGTGTATGGAGAGTTTTGACAATGGTGCGGATTCTGTTGTGCACAAACTAAACTTAATTTAGACTATTCCTATCTTTTTCTCTCTAACAAAACAAGAAAGAGACGGACGTAAATCAGAGCTGTCAAATTTTATTGAACTAATATTTCCATACAAATTAAGGATACACGTAAAAACATGTCGATTAAAAACATGGTGAAGCGCAAGGCGTAAACTAGTTAGACATCTCTAACTTAGTTCATAGCTATAGCCGTCTTTTTCTCGCACTGCCTTTTAGTAAAAGATAGCGATTCTCTAATTTTAGTTTAGTTATTGATCAAGAGAATCGGTAACAATGTTTTTATTTTCCACTATCTTACCTGATGGTAAGCGATGATGTGGTCGACGATGGAGCACGCTTACTTATAAGTAACTTATTCACTCTTGTCTAAAAGAAATGTCGTCTCGGCAGTGGACGCCGAAGCGTTTTGATGCTCGGTCCTAAACCTACAAGGGGTCTACTCCGAAGTGTTTTTACGAAGTATCGGCCGAATGTTCGAACATATTTGTATGAAGTTTTAAAGTGAATGTGTCATACCTAAAATTGGAGCTCTTCTCTGAGAGCTTCTTCCACCAAAAACATACGTAATACTATTTCGCTATAATTTTAGGTATGGCACATTCACTTTAACACTTCACACAAAGATGTCCGAACATTCGGCCGATACTTCGTAAAACACTTCGGAGTAGACCCCCTGGTACGTTTCCAACGTCCAGAATTCCGAAACTTTTATTTTTGCTCTATCTTACCAAAGCGGGTTGGTCTTGACGTGTGTCAAACACAAAACAATGAGCACGTAAAATAGAATATTTATAATGAAAAATCAAAACAAAAGAACATCGATACCGTATAACGCCTGCCCGCGCTAAACTACGGGAAACTAAAATACTTATATGTACAAAAGCAAAAGTTGCCTACCAACCCAATATACTATCAGTTTCTATCAAGCTTTCCCAAACACTGCATTGTTTTTCTATTTATACCGCGACGTACAACATACTACAAAATAATTGGCAGGTAACAGACGCGATACGCCTTTTACGAAGTTGTGAAACTTACATCATATGTAAGAGTTTCAAAGTATACGAAACACATTTAGTTCGCGCGTTGTGTATGTTACGTCAATATTCTCAACTATTTGAAACAAACTATGCACCACTTTAAATTCGATAAATATATTTTGAATCTTAAGTCTGTCAAATATGGTATTGCAGATTTTGTTTTATTACTTTACCAATTTATTTAGTTTTTAGGGTTCCGAAAGTCCGCATGAAAAACGGAACCCTTATAGGATCACTCGTGCGTCTGTCTGTCTGTCCGTCTGTCCGTCTGTCACAGTCCATTTGCTCCGAATCTACTGGACTGATTTAGCTGAAATTTGGTACACACAGGTATATTTGTGACCCAAACACGAAGATTTAACGTAAATAAATTAATTTCGAATATAGGCGTCACTTTTGGGGTGCAAATCGGAAAATTAAAAAAAAGTTTTTCAAACTGTATCGTGCTGCATATCAAATGAAAGGGCTTACTGTAAGGGTTTCAAATATAATCCCCCCCGCCTCTTATCTCCGAAACTACTGGGCCTAAAATTTTGAAAAAAGTAGAGATGGTAGTTCTTTACTTATAAATTACAGAAAAACATATAAGAAGTATATAGTTTTAAAAGGACCTGAAAAAAGAAATGTGTTTTGGTCGGAACCCTTTGCGTGTAAGTCCGACTCGCTCTTGGCCGGTATTTTTTAACTTGGTTTTAGTTTGAGTTGTTAGTTGTAATATCAATGTTATTTTTCGTACCTACAACCTTACCGCAACTTCTACCGCACCAAGTTCCTCAAATGAGGCATTGTTAAATTTTTAACACACTTATATTAGCTTCACTTGTAACTATGTAAACAAATCTTAGTAGTTAAATTTGACCCACTTCCCGGTTGCCGATTAAGGCGCTATTATTACTATGTGGTGAGCTCAAGTAACGCCTCGTACGTCCACCCAGTAAAAGGACTCGCCCATCAAGGAGCTCTGTCCGAAATTAAACGCATTATTAATTTATTGTACATTAAACAACAAGTACTTTACTAAAAAACGTATAAAATATAAATCATTAAATGATCTTTATAATGGTGAAGGGATCATAGCAATAAATTTTATAGTTTTTGCATAATATATAATTTTTCATCAGCGTTAGATATAACTTTACAAATTAATTACACTATGTTATAAAAATATAATTTCAAATATTCATACATCAGATTACGAAAAAAATTGTCTAAAGTAACACGTATTTTTTTCAAAGAAATAAAGCTAGTCGTTTAGACGTGATGTTCAATTAAAAATCATTAGAAGTCGTATAACTGCGCCTTAAGCTGAAATTTTGCGTACCCACATGTTTAGTTTGGATGATAATGCATGGTTACCTAAGTGACGTCAATACAATATGGCGGCCTCCAAAAGATGGCGGACTAGTTGTTTTGTATGCATTCCCATTTTACGGGTATCAAATGGAAAGCTTTGCTGAGGACACGAAAAATAAAAAAGGTTTGCTGTTTATTTTTTATTTTTTTAACTACAGAAAATTATTTTAACACGCTTTAATCATTAGCTTCACCTGTAACTATATAAAATATTCTACGTAGTTTAATTTGACCCACTGCCCGATTTCCGATTGAGCTGCAATTTCGCATACGCGTTTAGTTTAGATGACCATGCAAAGATATCTAAGTGACGTCATTCTAAATCCAATATGACGAACTTCCAAAGATGGCGGACTAGTTTTTTTGTAGGTATGCATTCCCATGATATGGGTATCACATGGTTTGCCGAGAAAACCAGGAAAAATTAAAAAATAAAGTTTGTTTTTTACTTTTTAAACTACAAAACATTATTTAAAAACATGCATTACTACGCAAAATCATACCGGGATTCAAATAATTGCGAACTAACACGATAACTTTAACTGAGTTACATAATAAGCCAGCGAGTTTCAAACTTTTTCCATGAAACATATTTTCGCACGAGTACGTTAGAATGTGTCAACATCAACTACTGCAAAGAAACTAATAGCTTACATAAAGGTTTTCCTTAACGAGATAGTTACGAGAAAACGTTTGAGTTTTCGAGCGTAAGTAAAGCTGTTTATGGACAAACATAAACGTCACGCTCGGATTCTTCCAAAAAGTCAGGCATGGTAAGGGGGAGTTTTAATAGCTAACTAGCGGTTACCTGCGACTTCATCCGCGTCAAGCTCGTAATCCTGCACAAATCCTACTAATACTGTAAATGCGAAAGTTTGTATGAATAAAAAACTTTTTTACAAAAAAAAACAACCGACTTCCAAAAAAAAAATACACTAAAAATTAATAAATAACTTTAATTTCGGAAGTCGGTGTTTGTATTTTACTTCTTCGTTATTTGACACCGACTTCCGAAATTAAAGTTATTTATTAATTATTAGTGTATTTTTTTTTGGAAGTCGGTTGTTTTTTTTTTGTAAAAAAGTTTTTTATTTTTCACTTTTTAGTTGTTATACCCCAGAACTAAAAACCCCAATATAAAGGAACGTGGAATTATAACATTTGGAGAACACAAAAACGTCATCGAGGTACACGTATTTTCCGTTTTTGTTCAGTTTCTTATAAAGCGCTAAAGCAATTTCGATAAAATTTATATGGGACCACCTCGGGAGTATATTCTTTCAGATAAAAAAAGAATTTTGAAAATTGGTTCACAACTGACGGAGAAATCGCGTAACATACATACAAAAAAAAAACAAAAAACATACAAACAAATTGAGAACCTCCTCCTTTTGGAAGTCGGTTAAAAAGAAAGAAAAACTGCTTATTCCGTAACACTTAGAAGGTTTTTTTTTTATATTTTCTACGCTAGGATGCTTTAGGATTACTTGTGCTAACAATCCCAGATCCAAAAACAAGCATCATATAATTTAACCATTACAGTAAATTTCACAACATAGATTAATGACAGAGCTATGCCTCAAAAACGTCTATAAAATATTCCATTACGTCCAACCTACAGAGTAACTTTGGTGTAACATGTTCGCTATGAAACATATTGAATTTAAAAAAAAGCCTCTTTCGTGACGTGCGCTAAGAAAGTTAGCCTCGAGAATATCGCTGTACCGACAAAATAGGTGTACTTGTTCTCATACATAGATTTGTGTGACTACAAAGTTGCTAAATCTTTTAATATACATAACTTGTCACTGTCAACCTTTTTTTATTGTTTTTTTTTTGTAGGTGTGGGAAATCATCAATGACTTCACCCGCTCTGGGTGGAGCGGGAGTGCGTGTCAGACTTTTACTGACTAAAACCCACCCCTGTTCCTTCAGTTGCCTGAGTGCCCAGGGGAGCAGTAACTCTGTTTCGAATTTATCCGCGACTCCTTTTTTTTTTTTTTTTTTGTGGGGTGGGAAATCATCCTATGACTTCTCCCGCTCTGGGCGGAACGGGAGGGCGTGTCAGACTCTTACTGACTAAAACCCACCCCTGTTCCTTCCTGCGTTTGAGTGCCCAGGGGCGAGGTAACTCTGTTTCGAATTTATCCTCAACCCCCGGGCAGGCATCGGCCATGACGGGCCCCGTCTCTTGCTGAAAACTCTTTGAGGCGCGCGTGGAACACTACGCGCCGTCGACTCTCGGGCCTGGTGCTGATCGGACGGCGAGCTACCCATTACTCGCCGTCCGCAGGCCCGGGTCTACGGTGGCCGGAGATCGTCTCGCGGCGCCGGAAGTCCCCGGCGTCTCCTGAGGCGGCCGCTGCTGATGGCGTGAGGGCGACTCCGTTGTTGGTGCTCTCTCACGCGTCCCGCCTCCGCCTTCGCGAGCATTACTGCTTCGCAGAAGGAGGAGACGGCTTCCCATTCCCTCTCGCTCCGTACTATGGCCTGAACCAGGGCAGGGCGCGAGAGGTCGCTGCCGCCTATCGCATTCACGAGGACACGGCGGTGCTCTGCCCAAGCGGGGCAAACCTCCACCGTATGCTCCACCGTGTCCTCTGGGCGATCCATGCAATGGAAACACCCGGGCGTCACCTCCCGCTTGATCCGAAACAGGAACCTCCCGAAACAACCGTGTCCAGTGAGGACCTGCGTCAGGCGGAAGGTGAGGGCGCCGTGAGGTCTCTCCAGCCAAGCCTCAAAGAGGGGCACTACCATCCGCGACTCCTAGGGTCACAGTCAGCCTGTCTCACCACATTGCCATGATCACGCCTTCCACGACTTTCAGCTGTTTCGGTCCACGGGTTGTTCACACAAGCCCTGAACAGGTTCTCACCTTCAGCCATTTGTCTAGCTCATCCGGCCATCTTCTTCTTTTACATATTACAAGAACTAACAATGATATGTTGTTTTGTCTATATAGCTCATCCCGCAATTTTCTACTTCAGCGTATTACAAAGACTAAAAATAATTTGTTGTTTATAACTGTTTTCTGAAAAATAGGTGACTAGTGGTTTTGTGTGTAAATATTTAATAATTAACCTATAAACAAATCAATTACGTAGAAACTTTTACAAACTATCAAACCAAAATAAATCAAACTCCCTTAATTTACTTATCGCGTAAACAAGACTACAATTGGGACCATAACAAACTGATGAAAATAAAACACCCTGGGGCCGTATCATAAACTATAAAGTACAGTCAGAATTAATTATCTGTTACATTGTCTAGTAAATGTGTATAAACAATGTTAATTGGTATGAAATTGATGTTATTCAACAAGTCGTTAAACTTAAGTGGCATAGTGAAATGAAACAATGAGGCATTGCTATTAGGTAATGTACCAGGAGAACATGAAGTGCATTGAGATGAATGTCTGTTACATCGATATCTAAGTCGTGCGAAACACCTGAATGAGGGACACACAGCACCGAAAAGCATGTCAGAAAAGACAGGTGGCTGAATTCCAGCAGTGGGTAATTCCTGGCTGATATGATGTTTTTTTTTTTATATGATGATGAACAAGCAATGATGTAGGGTAAAATATTTAAATGAATGTACCAGGAGAATATGAAGTGCAAAGAGATGGATACCTGTTAGTCCTGTTACACAGTCGTTTAATTGCCCATAGAAAAGCGCCAAACAGTTTTAACGTATTATCAAAACAGCAAATAACACATATTTGCTGCATTCATAGTTTAATGACAAGAAGGCATGAAATAAATTAAAAAGCAGGTACCTAAGTATCAACGTATGGCTTCTGAAAGTTTTAAAAACTATCTGTATATCGACCACCCGATAAATCTTTACGCAATATAAAATCCAAATAGTCGTAAGTTACAACTTGTATCTAAGCCCTCTGCAACGAAACCATTCAGCACCTTCCCTAATCAGATTAAAAACAAACACAACATAACTTTATAAACCCAGAAACACAATACATCACCTTCCGGATTCAAGTATCACCTTCGTCTAACAGACATGCGTTGTTCATAACTCCATTGTGTACACCGGTTATATACAACATTGTCGCGACGTCTCACTTGATTTGTGATAAAAGTGTGCCACTGCATGCACTTACTCTGAATGAACGGTGAATGTGGCACGCTTGTTCGAACTTATAGATGTTGTAGTGTTGTGCGAGAATTTTAAATGCTCTTTGGTTGCTGATTTAATTGTAGGACTGGATTTTGATGGTGAAATTGGGAACGAAGTCCACCGAAAATTGTAAAAGTGTATTTTTGTTTTGGAGACTGTGATAGAATTTATTGATTTCATTTGCAGTGTTGAAATCGCTTTGCTGCATCAATTATGTTAGTACGTAGCAAATACAGTAATTTGAGATTTTAAACGCCCTGAAAATTACAAAAAAAAAAAATTATTGTAATTAATAAGAAGACAACCAAAATTTACTTCTTGATATTTCATATTTCTTCATTTTGTTCTGGATTTTTCACGTTAGCAAGACCTCATTACCTAGAGGCAGGTATACTTTATAGTTCACTATGTACTAATAGCAATATGTTACTATCGCCAATCCAAAATTGGCAAGCCAAGCGTTGTTCCCTTACCGCAACTATTAATTGAAGCGGTCTCGTGTTAATAAGGCTCATGTTGAAGCAGTGGGCGTAAACATACTGATGATATAATTAGATAGATAACGCCTTGTGACATTAAATCCATGCATAGTATCTATGCGAGTGTGACATAAATATTTAATTATAATAATTATTTTTATTAACACAGTTATAATTGGTTTCACTTGTAACTAATTTATAAACAAATCTTAGAAGTTAAATTTGATCCACTGCCCGGTTTTTGATTTGAAATTTTGCGTAGGTACATGTTTAGTTTGGACGATAATGCATAGTTAGCTCAGTGACGTCATTCTAAATCCAATATGGCAGACTAGTTATTTTGTATTCGATCCAATCCAAGTAAGTATCAAATGAAAGCGCTTACTGCAAGGGACTCAAATATATTTTTTCATAATATTTTCTCTTAAAAAGCTAATGACCGAAACCGAGCATTTAAGAATATACCAACATCTGTGCCTAATATTAGGACACATCCTTGCCTTGATGGATTTAGTTATGTACAAAATTACGTACACGAAGCCTAAGCACATCAAGAAAAATAACGTATAAGGAAGCCACTTATCTCTTTCTTCTCATCTCTTTTTTCTCTCTTATCTCCCAATGCCAATTTAAAAAATAAATTAATACTAAGACCGACTTGAAGTTTAATTCACTGCATTTAGTGAATTAAGATGGGTCTTAGTATTATTAGTAGTATCGCGGTACAGTTTGAAAACTTTTTTTTTAATTTTCTAATTTTTCCACAAAAAGAGACCACATATTGAAAAATTACTTATTTACGTTATACGCCCATAACTGGGTCATAGAAATTCATGTGTGTACCAATTTTCAACTGCATCGGAGCAAATGGGCTGTAACGACGGACAGACTGACAGACGCACGAGTGATCTGATCCTTTAAGGGTTCCGTTTTTACATTCGGATGTTTGGAACCCTAAAAATCATTATGATACACTAAATAGGCCTTGAAACGCCCCTGACAGTAATATACTATTGTTAATGGTCGTTAGAAGTGTTCAGTGGCGTGATTTTACTACATACATAATGGGTAAACTCGTTACAATATCATAATTAGTATAATATAGGGAACACATAAACACGAGAACTAAATAATATGTACTTTTGTTATTGATTTAATTTTAAAACAAATAGTTAGATAACCTGCATTATATTTTTTAATAAATGGATAAATATAACAATGTGTAATTTTATATTAATATATAGTAAACTCAGAATGTCATTCTATACAAGGGTAACCCTGAGTAGGAATGAAATTGTAAAAGCAGTGTACCGTGTCGTCCATCTTGTAAGAAAGGCAAAAGACTTATAATATTTATTTTTAGTTATTGTATTTGTGTACCTATTTTAATATTCTATCTGTGTTATTTTTGTTAATGTCTACGGTAGTTAAAAGTATGTGTCTGTATGGGTTTAATAATTGCCTGAAATAAATGACATTTAATTTAATTTAATTTATCGTTAAATACTAGGAACTCTTATATTCGATAAATCTAGAGAAATCGTGGAAATCGTATGTTTGAACACGATTGTTGACAACAGCAGATACCTAGCTTTTGATAGCTATTAACGTGACTACTCATAGTCCAATTAACAGTTTGGAATTATTAATATCACATACCCGTCTCATCTATTCGCTTAGCACAGCTAATTTTGTCGATAAAATAACTCGATTAACAAATCAACCTTAAAAACAATTTGACTGAAAATATACAAGGCTCGTCAATAACTTCCGACAGAATTACAAACTTTGACAAGAAATCGTTAATTAATAATCCCTTCTGAACTCTGAAAAGAATGTTTGAAATTTGATTTTTGGAGGATTATTATAATTTGGGATTCATCATATTATTTTCAACCATTAAAATACTTTTTATGTCCTCTTACTTAATATTATAAATGCGAAAGTTTGGATGGATGGTTGGATGAAAGTTGTTTACTCCATCATGTCAGAACCGCTAAATGGATCTGGATAAAATTTGGCACAGAGATAGATCATAATTTAAAATGAGGAAAACGCTGAAAGAAACTAGTATTACCATAAAATCAAAACGTAAAAAACAACCGACTTCCAAAAAAGAAAATACACTAAAAATTAAAAAATAACTTTAAATTTGGAAGTCGGTGTTAGTATTTTATCTCTTCGTTATTTGACACCGACTTCCGAAATTAAAGATATTTTTTAATTTTTATAGTATTTTCTTTTTTGGAAGTCGGTTGCTTTTTTTTAAAAAAAAGTTTTTTTATTTTTCACTTTTTAGTTGTTATACACCAGCACTAAAAACCTCAATAACATGGAACGTGTGATTTAAACATAATCGTAATTGGAGAAAACCAAAACGTCATCTTGGTACACGTATTTTTCGTTTTCGTTCAGTTTCTCAAAAAGCGCCCAAGCAATTTCGATAAAATTTATAAGGTGGTCCCATATAAATTTTCGTAACCTCGGGAGTATATTCTTTCGGATAAAAAAAAGAATTTTGAAAATCGGTCCACTGACGGAGAAATAGGCGGACAAACATAAGTACATACAGTCAAACATAGAACCTCCTTCTTTTTCGAACGTCGGATAAAAAGGTGACTAAGGAAAGGAAAGGACCACAATAAGGAAAACATGTAGATTGCTGGACGTTTGAGGGCGGCCCTTGACAGTGTTTAAGGAGCAATAGCCCGACGCGTTAAGTGGCCAAGGGGTGAGCAAAAGGTTTCACTATTAACACGGTAGCTTAGAGGGGTCAATAGAAAATATTTGCACATAATAGAGATGATTCCTTAGTACAAAATAATAATACTATTTAGACCCTAAGTAAGAGTACCAATAAAAATTGGACACGAAAAAAACACCAAAAAAATCAATCTACCTAGCCTTTTCCCAACTATCTTGAGGTCTAACCGGATGCAGCTGAATACCAGTATTTTACATGGAGCGACTGCTATCTGATCTCCACAACCCAGTTACTGGGTAATACGATACCTTTTGGTAAGACTGGTCGTCAGACTTTCGGGCTTCTGACGACCCGTAACGACTGTCAAAGATCCACGATTGAAAGCCGGGACCAACGGCTTAAAGTGCTTTACGAGGCACGGAGGAGTCTCGATATATAAAGATGGTCATCCAATGATCTCAGATCATTAGATTGAAAAGGGTTTATGGTATAAAACTATCCAATATCAGCCTTCTCGTATACCTTGGTGTACATATAGTCGACTAAGTAGGAAACTAATTATTATAGCGCACAGAATCAGGACCGGACATATTCCATCAAACAAATTTGCCTTTTTAATGGGGAAGGCTCCTTCCCCTAACTGTGATACTTGTGGCGTAATGGATGATGTATACCATTGTTGATGGAATGTATTCAGTTCCATGCGGAGAGAAAGGAATTATTGGAAAAATTAGGTCTGGATATATTACAAGTCGGAATTATGAATTCTTTACTGTCAAAACCTAGCAGTGAAGGAGCTTGTCTTTTGTTTAATCTATTGGCATCTTAAGTTAGGCTACTTTGTGATAATGATAACTAGTGAATATGATTAATCGGACTGACATATACATGTAGTATAAAAGTCCAAAAAAAAAGAATAAAAAAAATAATAAGATGGTCATCCATCCATGGACCAACCCCGGCGAGTGTAGCTTAACCTGATGGATCGACCCGTGCGGTTGTTTTACTTTAGACACGAGCTCCTCAAGATCTCAAGATATCACAGTATGTTTGAAAAATTCGTTCGTATAAATGTTAATGGCCTTTAATTAATACCACGTTGACTTGTAAGTCACCCCCTGTTAACGTGATACTGGCGTGCAACGCTTGAAAAACTAATCTGAAATGCAGACTAACCAAACTCCGCATAACGTACCACGTGTTCTACAATATAATTAGCATTTGTTTTGTACTGAAATCGAAACAATGTTGACACATCTTCTCTTCTATATATAAATAAAAATCAATTGCCGAATGTATGTAAGCGTATCATTTCAAAACGGCACCTATTTGGCTATTTTTAGGGTTCCGTACCCGAAGGGTAAAACGCGAGCGGTATTGTTGTCACTCATGTGTCCCTCTGTCTGTCTGTCCGTCCGTCGTCAGTCACAAAATTTTGTTACGAAGAATTTTTTAACTTCCCAATGACCTATGAACTTGAAATTTGGTGATAATGTTTATTATTACGTATACTTTACTAACAAATACCAATATTTGGTACGAAACCCTTAATGTGCGACATCCGACACGCAGTTTGCCAGTTTTTTTTTTTTATGCGTTCGTAATTTTCAGGACAAGGTGTGTAGGAAAGATTTTTTTGGAAATCGAAAAAATAATTAGTACCCGTGTGGAACCGGGACGGGTTAGTTAGTTAATAAAATTTTATCACATTGAATTGAATTGTTTCCTTGACATTCGCTGTAATAAGATCGATGTACAGAAAAAATATCAATATTAACCATAAGAACGATGTTTCTAGTATTCACCTATGTTTTAATTCTGATAAGACTTCTTTCCCATGAAATATTACAAAATTCCCATATTTTATTTTGATACAAAGATCTGAACGTATCCGTTGTCGATGCATTTTATCCACCAGCACATCAATGTAATTGCTTTACTAGAAACCTAAACCATTTACTTAATAAAAAGTTTTATAAGACATATTTATGTCATAATACAGAAACTATTCGTGTATTAGTAGTAAGGTAAAATGTTTGCTACATAATAATTATAAATTCATGTTGAAACGCCACATGTTCAGGCTTTGGCTATAAAGTTAGCCTCCCCTAATTAAACTGTAGTCTGCCTAACTTTACACACATTTACAAACATTAATATAACTTCGCAACTAAATATAGAAGTCATTACTTACCTCCCCTTTATGACGAAGCATTTAAGTAGGTTACCGTGTGCACTATTCAGTCACTGCCCACCTCTAATGTCACTGAACATTGTTTCATTAAAAAATCACTTAAAATTATTACTCTACATTTTAATTTTTATAATAATACAGAGCTATTCTAAACTACACCCATAAACTATACTAATTTTAACTATCGAACGAACTTATCACGCGACTCGTAGAGCGAGCTACGGCGTAGCGCGGCTACGGCGTAGGCGTCCGTACGCTTACAACGATCGCGTCGAACTGAATGAGTTTCCACCAGCTTTCCTTTTAGTAGGCTTTTAAGTACTTATTTTCTATTTGACTCAAGTAATGAAGGTTACTAATGGGAAATTCGTAAATGACTAATCTGCGATTGACAGATCGAGGAAAGAGACCTTGAGTCTGCTAACTCTAAGGCTACAATGGATGGAATTATGGAAGTTTGAAAGTTAGAAACTGGGGAATACGCTTTCAATATTTATTTTTGGAACTTTTCAATTGATGAATTTTGGTCTAGAAATTTTTGAGGTCTTTTCTCGAGTGTGAAAGTTTGGGACTATTCGTACAAAACGTGATCAATTTTTAAACATCAGCTTGCAAGGCACTATGTGTCTTATTTCTTTCATTTTAGAATATACATTGGGAGAACCTTTTCCCAAAAGTGGGGCATAATATAAACTCTTCAAAAGTGAAGGATGGGCAGAAGCTATGCGTTGTAATGAAACATATTTTCAATTCCTTGAATAATTGTCATATTTTAACTTTTTTTTATAAAATAAAATTTGGAACAGCAATAAATTAAATTTCATTATTTTTTATACATAAAAGGAAAGTCAGCACTTTGTAAAATTTACATAAAATTATAGACTAAACCCGGTCTGTGCTAACGCTCACATGCGGCTTAGTGCTAAAACAGTAATCATCTGTAATTTAGTTTAGTAAGCGATAGAAAAACTTAAATCTAGGCTAAAATTGCGTGTCTACAAAGTTTGTAGATTAAGGCTCAAAATGACTTGCTAATTAAATGCTAATTTGGAAAAAAAGTTTCAGCTTTAGGCAAAAAAACATTTTGTTGCAATTTTTTTCTAGTTTCGTTTTTTTTACTTCATTGGTGACAAATTTTTGGCCCTGTTAGGTATCTTACGGGGGCGGGAATGAACACGTGCAATCAAACTGCGAGTCAGTGTCATACTCTTTTATTGATAGGTTTCTCTGTCGCACGCGCGGTAACACACACAGGTGTCGTACGCACATTCGCATATACAACAGGCCCTTTTCAAGTTTTTTCAACATTTAGGTTTCAACTACAGAAACTGGTAATGGTTTTCAGTAAATATGTTAAAAAAAACTTCAAAGAAATTCTAAAAAAACTCCTACCGAAGAGACTAGCCCGCACTATCACAAAACAATTTTTTTTGTTAACGGGAGAGGGAGATGAGCGGGATGAGATGATGAATGAGTGAGACGCTGGATGCGAGACGCACAGCATCCGGCGATGTGGCGACGATTTAGGGAGGCCTATGTCTAACAGTGGACGTTTTTTCGGTTGAATAGGTGATGAAGAGAAGTCAAACAAATACTCGTGAACACCCGACACGAGGGGACAATTATTAAGTCAATGACATAATAATTGTCCCCTCGTGTTGGTGACATTATGTCATCATCAAAACGAGTAACAACATGAAATCATGATACTTTCCTATTTTATTACACTCCAAGGCCAGTCGCTTTAAAATCCACTAAAAAAGATTACACACCGTACATTTACCCGAATTGTAATTCACATTCTTAGGTCTAGTTTTCCCGCGGTTCCACCCGCATAAAAAAAACTTTACGTCTGTAGTAAAAGTCCGACTTTGACAGCTTATTTATTTCGTAGTCGTAAGTGTAGATTTCGTAGTTTAATAGGGTTAAATACTAATTAATCCGTCAGTTAGATTTCCAAAAAATATTGACACGTATTTTTTCGTTTGTTACAGTGCGTTTGTTAAAGTATCCCTTCGATAGGACTGTAGGATCCTTAGGCAAAATGGCTTGTAGCTAGAATGGAGAAATACAGGAAAATAGATGGGGTACTCACGACTTTTGCTGCTTCTGAGGCGCGTGCCGGGATTTCTGTCTCTATTTCACTGACTGTGGAAAACTGGTGTAACGTTTGGATTTATGGCGAAATGATTGTTCTGGGACGTCTCTTTTGTCTTTTTGGTGGTTTAAACACAACACGGCCACTTGTTATAGGTTTTTTCTGAGTTATTTTACGGAGCGGTTAATTTGTACCGCCCGTTGCAACTTGTGTATCGAACGAGAGTGTCCAATGCGCTAGATGGCGCTATTGCAGCGCGCGCGCTAGGGTTGGGAAAAGATGAATTACGAGGGAAATAGGGATGTGGAAACATTATAACTAAAACCATTATACCGGTTTCTTAAGGGAACCTTAACAGCGTTGAAATTTCGTGTGACATCACGGTGTGCGACACTGTTGACCATAAAGTGACGTAACGAGCCGACTGCTGAACTTTGATGCATTTTATCTTTGTAATTTATTATTGGTTTGGTAAAGCAGAAAATACGTGTGCAATATTTTTTATAATCTAACTTACGAACTAAATAAAATTAGTATTTTCATACCATTAAACTACCCTATTGTTACTATTGATGGCCATACTTATGTGTATTGTATTATTCATAGAAAAGACATACTGCTAAAATTTCCCAATTAGCTGATCAACTTCATCCTCTCATTCTTTTCCTATTGTAGTTAAGGCCGTACTACCGGCCAAGTGGCTCCCTCATTGAATAAATCCAAAGTAGAAGGCAAAAGTACCAAAAACGGCCGTTTCTGACACTTTTGCCTACTACTTTAGATACGAAACATTCTGAGACCTGTTTTAACAACGTAAAAATAATTTATCCTATTTGTAGCAAACGTGACGTTGGATTCTTTAATATTTATTTTCTAGGTTATGCTACGATTTTATATTCAATGAGGGCGCCACTTGGCGGGTAGTAGACCTTTAAATGTTTCGATCTGTCTGTTTAATTTTTTTTCCTTTCGTTTTCTTGTTTACCGTTTGTTGTTTAACCTATAATTTGAATAAAAAGTGATTCAAATAACAGATATTGAAACACAAACTTACGTATTTCACATTATTAGGTATACAGTAGTTTTATGATTGCGTGTCCACTATATATTTTAAAATTTTACGTGTAGTAGCGTGGGCCATGCTTGGTCACGCACTGGGCATGCATGGCCAGTGACCGCGAACTCTAATTAATATAATATTAGCTCACCGAACTTGAAATTAACTATTGTTTAGCATAAGCATAATCAGCTAATAATGTCCGCCACCGCTAGGGGTCGCGGATAAATTCGAAACAGAGTTACGGCGCCCCTGGGCACTCAGGCAAGGAAGGAACCGGTGTTTTAGTCAGTAAAAGTCTGATACGCCCTTACGATCCACCCAGAGCGGGAGAAGTCATTGAATGATTTCGCACCCATAAAAATGGGCCTCGCCACTGGAAAAAATAGGCAGTCATGGGGACTGGCGACAGAAGTTAAAAAAATTATACAATGCACAGTATACACAAATTAAACTTTTCACGTGGTTAATTTAACTTCACTTACTACTACTACAGCAAGTCGGTGACGTGAACTCACAAGATTTTACCCATTCAAAAAGTGTCCAACAAGCACATGATACAGACCGCTGCGTGTCGCCTGTCTAGCGCAACACGTCACTAGCATGTCGGTGACGCAAACTCACAAGATTTTACCCATCCAAAGAGTGTTCCACACGCACATGACACAGGCCGCTGCGCGTCACCAGTCTGTCGGTGACGCGAACTCATAAGTTTTGCCCCAACTAAAAATCGCTCAAAGCGGCTGTAATAAAGTTATGCGACATCCACCAACAAAAAATGGGCTCGAGGTGGATTCATGTTATTGGTTATTATTATGCTGACCTGAGGCCCTTTTGGCACAACGATTTTCTTTTCTTTTTGTGTAAGTGTCATTTTTTTTCATGTAATGTTGTGCCAATAAACGCAATTTTCTTTCTTTCTTTCAAAGTGGTCAATAGGGCCGGAATTTGAAGTGGTATCCGCGTACTGGAAGGTGTAAAGTTAGAAGGCATCCCACAAGGTGTACCGATGATCTTAGAAAAACAACGGGAATCCGCTGATGCGATAAGCATGGGACCAGTCGATATGGCAACACAAGGGTGAAGTATTTATGTCCAGCAACGGGAGGTCCGTGTTTTAGCTGAAAAATATCGTCATCATCATCAGCCTTTTAATGTCACCAATGCTGGGGCACAGGCCTCCTCTCTGTGAGAGGGTGTGGTCCGTAATCAACCACCCAACCCAATGCGGGGAAAAATATGATGACGATGAATCCACCATTCGAGCCCATTGTTTGTTGGTGGATGTCACATAACTTTCATTTCCGTACCGTTTTGAGGGCAGTGGAGCTGAAATAAATTTCACAAAGTGCGTACCTACCTGCCTTATTTTTTAACCATGTCTCACCACAGCACTGCGAGGCACCAAACAGTTTTTTTTTTAAATCATTGGTGCAAATTGTCATCACCAACACTGCTGATAAAGGGTACCATATTCCACTTATGGGTAATTAAATCGAGAACCGAAAGTTATAAAACCATTAAACTGTAACCTGGATGGCTCAACGACGCGAAACGCTATGTTAAAAATGTACAAGATTTGGTAAAAAAAAGGATTTGGTTAAAAAAGCACCTACATTACGTTATATATTCCTAACATATAAACAAAAAAGCATATTTCATGTCTCTCCGTTGTTTGCAATCGAGCATTGTATCTTGTAAATACGTGACACTCAATGCATCTCTTTGCGTGATGTATAATCCCTCGTAGATGATACACGAGCAAAATGGCAGACTATAAGAATCTCTTTAACGCAGCAACGTAAACCCGAACGTAAACCTTTGCGTTAAGACGTCGCGACGGTTTTATAATATTACGTTAAAATGCTCTTAGCAAACATTACTTTACTCACGACAGGATGGTATTTTAAACCGACTTCGCAAAAAAGAGGAGGTTCTATGTTCGACTGTGTATTTTTTTTTATGTTTGTCCACCGGTTTCTCTGTCTGTTGAGGACTTATTTTCAAAATTCTTTTTATATCGGAAAGAGTATAATCCAGAGGTGGTCCCATATAAATTTTATCGAAATTCCTCTAGCGCTTTTTGAAATATTTAACAAAAACAAAAAATATGTATACTTACATAGATGACGTTTTGGTTTCCTCCAATTTCGAATATGTTCAAATTCCATGTTCCATGTTATTGGGGTTATCAATTCCGGCGTAACTTTAATATTTAGTTTTAGTTCTGGGGTATAACAACTAAAAAGTGTAAAATATAAAAAACTTTTTAGTCGGTTGTATTTTTTGTATAAATTTTTTTTTATATTTACTAGTGGTCGCCTAGTAGTCGAAACTCGACCATAATTCATTTAAATATGTATGGATAAATGTGTGCATGTATCAAAGTATGGTAATGTGTGTATTGTTTTTTTATTTATTTCTAATATTAACTTTCTGCACTCCTTCTCCGTATAAACTGTGCCAAATTTCATTCTACTACGTCCGCGTAATTTTCGTTAAAACCGATACAAAGTTTTTGCTTCACGTATACCTATAGATAATTTAAAGATCAGAACAACATTATTACGTGTGTGATAGAGTTTAATTATTCTGGCCAGTACCTACTGTCAATAAAACATTAGTTCAATTATCGTTATAGGACTACTTTTATTATATTGGGTTTACCTGTAAAAATAATTGAATGTGTATTGTATGTGTTGTATGTCTACTAGTTGTTCTGCTACTCAATTTTGTCAGCTAAAGCTTCGGTCTCATGATCGGAATGCACAGCGATGCAGTAGATATGCGGTGCCGAACTAATAATACTAATCGTCGCTGACAAAACAAATTACCATTCTACACGATTTTCATACGGTTATGTGTCCGGCACCGCATACCGCATCGTTATGCGTTTCAATCAATAGACCAAAGCTTAATTATTTTACCGTCATCATTTCAGCCGAAGAATGTATCCGTTTCGAGAATCTCGTGAATAAAGTATTAACCGCCGCACAGGTCGTTCCATCAGGTTAAGTTACGTTTGCCGGGGTTGGACCATGGATGGGTGACCATCTTTACATACCGAGACTCCTCCATGCCTCGGAAAGCACGTTAAGACGTTGGTCCCGGCTGTCAACCGTGGATCTTTAATAGTCGTTATGGCTCGTCAAAAGCTCGAAAGTCTGACAACCAGTCTAACCAAGGGGTATCGTATTACCCAGTAACTGAGTGATAGAGGTCAGATAGGCAGTCGCTTCATGTAAAATACTGGTATTCAGCTGCATCCGGTTAGACCGGAATCCGATCCCAAGATAGTTGGGAAAAGGCTAGGCAGTTTGAATGTCTTCGTTTGTCATAGTCCTCCCCAAGCGTCACATCAATAACTAGTCTAAGTAAATGTGTACTTTCAAAATATAATAAAGAACATTATGAGTTTAGTTTCAAATAAAACAAATAGAGTAAGTAAATATCGTCAATTCGTGTAATGTAAAATGTTTGTCAATGTAAAATAAGCGGCTCAGTTTCAAACAAACTCATGTAAATAAATCCAAAATATTAAGTTTCATTCTTTGATGTTTAAAATTACAATTAATCACGTTATCACACCATTATTTCATTAAGCGTAAATGTTTAGAAAGTAAACAAACATTGTAAAATTAAATACCAGGTATTACTTGATAAACAGCTTAGAATATCATAAGAATTTCCAACTGTGAATTTATGAAGAATTTAAATTTTGCACCTTTAAGTTTAGAACCTCTCTCACGATTGTTTTAGAATATTATTATGTTCAATTACTTTCATGTAAAGGAATACTAAGAATAGTAAGATATTTCAAAGTGAATCTGATTCAAGCACGAGTTGATATTTAATAAATTATGAGTAAAAACAAAATTTAAAACCATATTTTTTGTTTTCAAAGTTTTTTTGGCTAAAACTATACTATAATACTAGCCCAAATTCAACTATCCCCCCATTTACCATCAGGGAGTTCCAGTCCCTACATCCTTGCGCCATCATCAAATCAGCCCGAAGGTATCATAAATAAAATAGAATAGAATAAAACTTTATTGTACATCAAAACAGTCACACACCAAACTCACCGAACTAACATGAATAGGTATCAGTGCCTGCCCGGGGGTGGAGGATAAATTCGAAAGAGTTACCTCGCCCCCGGGCACTCGAGGCAGGGAGGAACAGGGGTGGGTTTTAGTTAGTAAGAGTCTGACACACCCTTCCGCTCCACCCTAGAGCGGAAGAAGTCATAGGATGATTTCCCACCCCCAAAAAAAAAAAAAAAAAACATGAATAGGTATGCCAAATTTCAGCTCTATCGGAAACCAACCACTGATCGAAAAATGGTTTACACATTTTGTAGCGAACCACTTACATACATACGAATATTGCAAGTTAAATAATAGTTTGTTATAAAAAAAACTCCTCCTTTTTCGAAGTCGGTTAAAAAGTATCATAGCAAAACAATTATCTAAGCCTGAGCCATAAAACTGAGTTATTGACGGGATTTTTTTGAGTGAAGTTCAGTGCCTGTTTTAATTATTCGCAAATTGATTCCTAGTGAATAGTGTGATATAAAATAGGGGTTTTTTGTATCTCAAGTGTCTACACAACTGGACAATATATGGGATAATTGAAACAGGCGCGATCTCAGTGAAATGAAGCTGAGAATTTTATTGCAGTATTGACCTCTTCAGCGAAGGCTAACTCGACAAATTTTGTGCCAAATACAGCAAAAACATTTGAATGTGTTACATCCATATTCTAGTGGAAAACGAAGACACTCTATTCTATATCTGAAAATTAGATACTTTTAGGGTTCCGTCTCCTAACAAGGATAAGGAATTCTTATAGTTTCGGTCTGTCCATCTGTCCGTCCGAGTCATAGCGTAAATACTGTTAGTACTAGAAAGCTGCAATTTATTAATCACGCAATGAAAACGAAACAAGGAAATTTTGAAAACGATTTTTTTTACGGTAGCTCACACACACATGTTGCTCACATGGTGCTCACATACACACACATATAAAGTGGGAATGATTTTTATTTTTGTCGCCTATCCTATAGTGTGGGGTATCGTTGAATAGGTCTTTTAAAATCATTGTGGGGTTGCTTTTAGACTATTTTTCGATTCAGTGATTCGTTTGCGAAAGATTAAACTATAAACTTTCTCCTTAACACAGGTTTTCATAACCTAGCTAGGATAGTAGTGCTCACCCACACGTTTGTAGATATATTAGGTACTTATTTATTTGGAATTTTAACGTGCACAGCCATACTTTGTTTTGCGTATAGTAAATAAAAAAATAAATAAACTGATATTTTTCGTTCCAGTCGAACCCTCCCACTAAAATTTTAACTGTTGGCATGACAAATCTGAAAAATTCGTGATGGTAGTGTATATAACGAACTTTGAAGGCAAACTATCACGGCGGAGTAGTGGGTAACTCGCCGTCCGATGAGCACCAGGCCCGAGAGTCGATGGCGCGTAGTGTTCCACGCGCGCCTCAAAGAGTTGTCAGCAAAAGGACGGGGCCTGCCACGGCCGATGCCTGCCCAGGGGTGGAGGATAAATTCGAAAGAGTTACCTCGCCCCTGGGCACTCAAGGCAGGGAGGAAGAGGGATGGGTTTTAGTCAGTAAGAGTCTGACACGCCCTTCCGCTCCACCCTAGAGCGGAAGAAGTCATAGGATGATTTCACACCCCCCAAAAAAAAAAAAAAAAAAAAAACTATCACGGCTAAGTTAGCTATTAGGAAAACTTCGTACAAAATACAAAATCCTTACTTAACACAATTTGTGTTATATTATATAACGGGCGACTACGCAACCCTATACTGTGCGTTGCCCGACATGCACTAGGCCGGTTTTTTTTTTAAATTGACACTTTCTAAATGTACAAACCGTGCAAAGCCAAAAGTGGGAAAAAACTACAAAATCAAAATAATCACTTCTTAAAACTTCAAGCCCAAAATTAACTAAAAAGTAATAAACCCCTTGTTTCAATGTGAAGCAGTCACGAATATTTTACCATAATTGAAGTCATGTTCTTTCTGACTATTCGTGACAAATAACTGAACACTTATAAATGGCCTAATTGGACGGTTTTATTAGTATATGGAGCCTAACAACCAAGGTTTGAGTTAGTTGAATCCGTTTGAAAAAAAATATCGTAGGCAGTAAGGCTCACTCCAGTTGTATAAATGGCGAAAATAATAACTGGTGCTAATGTAACGAATCTAATCTAAAATTATAAAAAATTATATATATGTACGGTCGAATTGAGAACCTCCTCCTTTTCTTTCCTCGGTTAAAATGTTGGTATTTTTTTTTTATTTATATTATGGTAGTGTGATGTCGTACGGCATTCTGTTGTGGGGAAATGCCGCCGATATTCAGACAATTTTTGTTTTACAGGAAAGGGCTATTCGTGCAATTTATAAATTAAGTCCCAGACACTCCCCAAGAGACAAATTTAAAGAGATTAATATTATGACTGTTCCCTCTCAATATATTTATGAGAATCTCATGTATGCACATAAAAATATTAATCTGTTTAAAAGATACAGTGATATCCATAGCATAAATACTAGGAACAAACACAAATTTATTGTACCTAAAACCAGGCTCAAGAAAAAAATAGGTGGTTCGTTTAGATGCGTTTTATGCGATGTAATAATCGTTTAATGCGATTTAGATCGTATACGTTTCTGTAATAAACTTCCTAGCCAAATTCAAGAACTAAGCATACATAAATTTAAATCATTTATTAAACGTAAGCTATGCCAGAAAGCTTTTTACACAATTAATGACTTTCTTGAGGACAAAAAGGCGTGGGATTGAGCTGCTTCAATGATATACGAGTACATGAGCCATTGTTTTCATATGTACTACTTATATATAAACACTGATGAAATTTTCTTATATATATTTATTTTAATATTCGTTTTTGACATGAATACTTGTATAATATTATATTATACTTTTAATTTTTTTTTTTGATTGACATTTTATTTTTTTTTTTTTGACTGACATATTGTTATTACTATTTTGTTTGACACGAATATTTACTTTGTAAAGTATTATATTTTTTTATTATTACTTAATTATTGTAAATGTGGGGACTATGTGGGTTATTATTATTATTTTCTCCTCCTTTTTACAGTAATTTTTAACGTTGTCTGACAGTTTGAGTACTTTTGCGGCCTACCCAAATGTCTTTTCTTTGGTATTGTTCGTCAAGTCATTGAGCTCCTTAGTGGTTTTTAAGTAGAGCTATTCGACTATTGACAAATGCTTGCACTGACTGGACAGGTCCACTCAAATATTTTTGGTTCTTTCTTCAAAAGACCACTACAGACACTAAGCTGCATGGTCCTCATATAGAATAATGTGAATGCGAGAACTATGTATGTCGTTATATTCATGTAGATTTTATGATTGTCTGGCAGTTTGAGTATTTTTGCGGCCTATTCAAATGTCCTTACTTTGGTATTGTTCGTCGGTTCGTTGAGCTCCTCAAAGTTCTGAGTTGAGCTTCGCGATGACTGACAAATGCTTGCACTGTCTGGACAGGTCCACTCGAATTTGTGCGTTGCTTTCTTCAAAAAGCTCATCCCAGACATAAACGTACATGGTTCTCATATGATTTAACCAGTACACATTGTATGGATTTGAACACTATAAAAGAGACTTTGACCTCTGAGTTTGTTTCGGTGTTTCATCTCAGGGTAGTCAGCTAGGAAACACCGGCCTCATCTAGCTTAAACTGACTAAAAACATTGACGTGTAAAAGTGTTCCTTGTAACCTATTTACTGAATAAACATCATTTATCATTTAGGTTTGTAGAAGGCAATTTCCGGATATAAAGCTCCGGAGATAAAATTTATATTTGTGATTTGTTTTTAATTATATTTTAACAGGCTCTGTAAACATTTACATAGTTATGGAAGAGTGAGGTCTTCTGTTACAGGTATCTCAATACTTAAAAGAAGGCCTCTACATAATACTTGTAAACCCTGTTGATTACGTTAGTAAATTATTATTATTATTAAAAAAAAAAAAAAAGCTAGTCAAAAAATTATACAAATCAATTGTGTTCTTTCAGATTTTTAACAGACTTCAAAAAAAAAGGTTATGCATTCGGTCAGTTTTTTTTTATTATTTGCTTGTACTGCGTTTTATTTGGGCAAAGGCTAAACTTGATAGGTTTTAATTAAAAAATCGCTCTGACCAATTTTTGAAAGGAATTTTTTTGCTAAAAAAAGTAATTCAGTTATTCAAAAACAACATTGGTTGAGGGAGCACAACTGTTCAGTGATTTACCGGAGGATTTAAAGAAATGTGATAGTTTAAACATATTTAAAAGAAAACTGAAAAAACATGTATATACCCTATAATGTCGCCAACACCCCAGAGGCAAAATTTATGTTATTATTTAGATATAAGCACTTTGTACCTCATTTTAAGTGAATTGTTATTTAATAAAATAGTTTGTCGGGTAACATCTTGTTAGGTAGTATGGAAATTGGAACCTGTAAGAAATGTTAATAAATTAAAATGCTTGATTTTTATTGGAATGATGGAATTGATGTAGTCAAAAGGGGCCTCGGTTACCTCGCCCCTGGTCACTCAAGGCAGGGAGGAACAGGGGTGGGTTTTAGTCAGTAAGAGTCTGACACGCCCTTCCGCTCCACCCTAGAGCGGAAGAAATCATAGGATGATTTCCCACCCCCCAAAAAAAAAAAAAAACCCCCTCCCATACGTTCACGATGGGTTTTCGAATTGAACTGTATACTGAAGGCAAAATATTTGCATTTGAATAAAGAAAACCCTATCAAAATCGGATCAGTAGTTTTCGAGAAAATCGCGGCCAAACATACATATATACGTACATATATGCGGGTCGAATACAGAACCTCCTTTTTTTAATGTCAGTTAATAAAAAGGTGAAAGCCGAAATTAATCTATGAATCCAATTGAAAGTAATCCCTATATCCACAACTCATCATCATCATCATCATCATTCTCCTGCCCTTATCCCAATTTATTTGGGGCCGGCGCAACATGTCTTTTTCTTCCATACTTCTCTATTAGTCGTCATTTCTGTATACTAAAAATACAAAATCCTTTGAGGTAATTAATTGAATTAACTAACCGGTAATGAAAAAGTATTTTCAACACATTTACTCGAAAACCTGCTCCTACCACTACCACTTTTAGGCTCGCAAAGTAATGTCGCACTAGTGCGGAAAAGCGCAGCGGCCGGCCACCGCCGCAATTTATGATACGTATTCAGTATTGATTAGTATTAGGCTGGTCGCTGCGCAGAACCCGCCAAAGCGCATGAAAAGAAATTATGATACGAGTATGTATTTTATCAGGCTGCTCGCTGAAAAACACAACGAGCTTTTTCTCACAATATTTTTTTACTAAATATTAGGTCCCCACCTATGAAGTCAGCGTTTTGTATGGAGAATTTTAAAGAAGTTGCATTTTTCACACTAACATTTTCTTAATTTATTTAACAACTATGAAAACTAATGTTTTAAATCTTTTATGCAATAATGTTTAAAAAGTAAAGTTTATAAAACTATAAGTAATAAGGTTTTTTTTACTATTGGCAGTTGTCTATGACGGTCATTATTCGAGATAATATCAATCATTTGATGAATATTTTAATTCGTAGAAGTATCGAGGTTCTGTATTTGTGAGAAAAAACGCCAATATCATGTGTAAGGACTCAATATTATGTTGTGCGTACGTGCTAATTACACCAAAACTGACATCCTTTTAAATGTCGCACAACAACCGCGTTTATTTTTATTTTCACTTCATGTACATAGTAACTAGCTTCCGCCAGGGGCTTCTCCCGCGTGGAATGAGTACATGCTCCGTTATAAACTTTGACCCCTTTTTTAATCCCCTTAAGGATTGAATTTTGTAAAACCTTTTCTTAGTGGATACTTACTCTTCACAAAGAACACACCCTCCAAATTGCATGCCTCTAGGACCAGCGGTTTAGGCTGTGCGTTGATATATCAGTCAGTCAGTCAGTCGGGACTTTGAATTTTATATATTATGTATACAGAACACAAAGAAATGCCACAAGGTATTCTCTACCAGTCTAACTTTGAGTTAAAAGGACAACGTGTTATTTTATAATCCTGGATTGTAAGCCGGTATCGGAAATTTCCTGTCTTAAAAATACATACTCTAGTAAAAACAATGACTCTTCTTACTGAAACTATACTACTATAACTATTACCGTGCACAATAAAACTTAAAAACTTCCCCAATTTCTTTCCTACACAAATAGTAGAGGGTAAAACCTACGGCGTGTTACCAGCATGCCCTGTGGGTGTACTCCAGTACAGCTGGCAGATTTCAGCCATTTAGCCAATGGACACTTCCACTACACGGGTACGGTACAATTATACGGAATCCTAGAACTCTTCGTAAAGGAACAAGATTAATTCATGGACCTTTATGTACCTGTGTGCACAGGAAATGCACCTTAATGATGGTTCTTTTGGATAAAATTAAGTTAGGGATACATCTAATGCGTTGTTTTAAATTACCATTCGAGAAAGTCCGTTTACCTGTAACCCGTTTTTCTTTTTATCTTTTCCATTTGGAACTTTCAAAAGCCTTTGGGGATAAGTTCGGGGTGTGTGTGATTTTTACCTCACAAAAACCACCCCGGTAATCACATCTGCGCATCGCCCTGTTACCTCTTAAAATACCAGAGCGAGAGAGAGAGCACATCCCTGAGGAGACTCTAAAGGGGTCTCCCCTGAGGCTCGCTGTGCACGGCAGCACATGATCATTTAATTGTGTCCCTGTCTTCCTTGGAACCACTTGATGGGCGAACAGAATCCCCACTATTAACGCCCGAAATTCCAAAGTCCCTCCTGCATTTAGTGGTACACGCGGAGTTTCGGCGTGTTAGGTGGTGAAGCGGTTGCCTCCTTGCCGCCTTCTTCTCCGAGAGGCCCTCTCACGAGCAATCGGCGGCCTCCTTCTGAACGAAAACAATCTCACAGATGGAGGAAACTTCCCTCCAGCTTTCTGGCCTCTCCCCCCTCAATCTCGGCAAGCTAGACTCTTGCTCTGGTGGTCCCAATATTTTTCAACCAAATACCATCGTAAGTTACGAGTATAATACTAAAATATCTGTTAGGGACCTATCTAAGGACTTTAAATGATAGCAGTGGACTGTATTAAACTGAATTTATTCAAGTCTCCAGTAGGTATAATCTTGATGAATGCGCGCGCGAGCCGTCGTTGGAGACCGGTAGCGAAGTGATGGGACCCCCCCAGGCACCGCGTCGCGCGCGCCCTCTCCTCTCGCCGCCTCCGCCGCTGCCCGACGTCAGCCGAAGGTCGTCGAAGACGCCCGAACATATCTAAATTGCTATTTGCACTTTTTCAGGATTAGCAAAAACTAAAAAATACGCCTCACTTCCTAACAAAGGACTTACCCGTTTGGAACGATTAAAAGTTTGAAATAGTGAACCGAAATTTTCATTATTCAAACGTATGTGTTTTCAAAGGTATTTTTAATTTTTCATGTTTTTATTAAATTAATAATGTCAGCACGAGATGGCAGGTTCGCGTGAAAAATATATCTGAAAAGACTTAGGCGTTTGCCCAACAGTGGGATGGTTTCGACGAAAGCAAAACAAACGAAGAGAGCGTTACTGTAAGCTTAATATAATAAAGAACTCGTAGGTACAGAAAGCCGACAAGTTAAAATATACCCCAAAATAAAGTTGTTTTCTACGAACAAAGTGTAAAGGAATACGAAAACAACACGATGGTGCCTAGAATGGCTTGTAAGCTGAAGTTAGTGGGTAATAATTACAGCGTTTCGTAGTCATGAGCTTTATGTTTTAGGTTATTTTGCATTCGCCATTATTTCAACCCGGACGGCCCAACTGACGTGAAAAGGCTGAAAACTACACATTCAGATAGAAAATGGTTTTAGAAAGGCTATTATTTTGAACCTTCCTTTGTTTTGAACCGGTTAGCAAACGAATTATACCTATTCATGTACAATACCGTTATTGTTCTATATGGGTTAATAATACTCGTACAATTAGGACCATAGCTATACTTAAGGCAACTTTACTTCTGGGTTTAAAGAAATGTTTTTTTTTTTTTAATTAAGTTGTTTGATTTATCAGATTTCCGCCATCATTTTCATTTGCATTTTTATAAAGCGTGTTTTTTAGAGTTCCGAAAGTCCGGATGAAAAAGCGGAACCCATATAGGATCACTCGTGTGTCTGTCTGTCTGTCCGTCTGTCACAGCCAATTTGCTCCGTATTTGCTGGACCGATAGAGTTAAAATTTGCCCTAAATAAATTAATTTGGAATATGGGGCTCACTTTTGGGGTGCAAATCGGAAAATTGAAAATCAAAGTTTTCCAATCTGTGTCGTGCGAGATATCAAATGAAAGGGCGGGCTGATTGTGACGGTCTCGAATATATTTTATTCCTATTTTTAAAATGTATAATTTTGAAGTTATTTAAGGAAATAGATGGAAAATGCCCATTCCCCCCCGCCTTATCTCCGAAATCGCTGGGCCTAAAATAAAATAAAAAATACAGAAAGTAGTTCTTTACTAATAGATTACAGGAAAACCTATAAGGTGGAGGCAGTTTAAAAAAAAAAACTAAAAAAAATATGATTTGTTCGGAACCCTTTGCGCGCGAGTCCGACTTGCTCTTGGCCGGTTTTTTTAGGTAGGGTGGGAAATCATCAAATAACTTCTCCCACTCTGGGTGGAGCGGGAGGGCGCGTTAGACTCTGACTAAACATAATGTTCCTTCAGTTGCCTATGACTGGGCTGCGATGACTCATTAAACACTCCCGCGAGCCCGCAAGGACATAATGACTGTTCATCATCATCATTCTCCTGCCCTTATCCCAATTTATTTGGGGTCGGCGCAACATGTCTTTTTCTTCCATACTCCTCTATTAGTCGCCATCTCTGTAGTCACCCCCTTTTTACCTATATCCTCTTTCACACAGTCTAACCATCGTTTCTTTGGCCTTCCTCTACTCTTATAGCCATCCACATCCATACACAAGACTTTCCTCAAGACATTTTCATTTCATTCCTCCGCATCACATGCCCATACCACGACAACCGATGTTATGTGATGTTATGATGTTAAAATATCAATCAAGCTTTTCTGAAATAAGTACTTTTACTTATTGGATTTCCTAATTTGACGTAAGTCCGGCTTCAAACAGAATATCCTCTGTTAAACTCTGCAGCACCTTACCTATAAAGTAATTACGTTCCTATATTTTCGTTAAAGATAATATATAAGGAGCACGTTCCATTTTACGCTGTGTGCATCTCATGTATTCGTTCAGTATATTCTTGTTTTAGAAAATCGTCGCCTCTGCAGTATCTCCATTACAAAATATCATGCTTCTAGCTGTGTAACGCGGCTATCTGGGCAAAATGTTGTTGAATAAATAGGACACTATTAGATGCATGCAAAAAGGAAAAATGATCGGGAAAGATTCTTTTAACATGGTAAATGTTTAATGGAAATATTGGACTAGCAACACACGATGAGAGCAACATATTTTTATTTTTTGTTAATAAACTTTAATGCATCTTTTAATTTGCTTTATTTTTTGAAGGAATTAAAATTGAACGTTCATCTTTTTATATGTATACCGAGGTTTCAATATTGATCGCCTAACACGTATCATTCCCGCTCAAAACTTTGGGATTATCTTACAAAACTACCTGTAATGGGACCACCGATCATTTTCATCCAAAGGGCTCACAGATTATTTACTATTAAGGCTATTTTGTGTTTCCTTAAATCGGTGAAACGACTGGATACGAAGGGTTTTCGACCGTTTAAGTGGGATTCTATGTTGATACACTTTACCGGGGAGAGCACAACATTAATTTTAAAGTTTCATATGAGCGCACCGCAGCGACTGTGCGAGGGCATAGGCACCTTTTAATTATTCCGCAGGATATGTGCGTGACAGAGAAAAGTTATATAAAAAAACACGCTTGTTGTCTAGCCTGTGTACATATTTAAGTATTATGTTCAAACTTTTTGAGCTGGGGAATTAAGGCTGCTCTCTCCAAAAAAGCTTGAAAAAATCGTGCAGATGAAGCAACTTTTCGTCGGCACTTACAGAGAAATTACATTTGAAAAAAATAGTTAGTAATCTACATGATAAGATACGTAATTTGATTTAGCCATTTTATTCTATGGTATCACATAATAAGAATAAAAACACCAATCACCTCCAAATCGTTGAGATGAAACCATTTTACTCAGTATTTTTGTATCAAAAGAGTACAGAAAAAAATATTTACTGCTTTGCAATACAAAGGAAAATGATTTGGTTTTGTTACTTTTTAGTTATGTATTATTTTTTTATAAAAAATAAAAATGCGTCTTATTTGGGACAGCGCTCCTTGATGGGCGAGTCCTATTACTGGATGGACGTACGACGCGTTGTATGAGCTCAGCACAGAACACGCAAGCTAACCACTCAAGGCCGTTGGCGTGAATACAAGCCTTAAAGAAATATGTACGGTGCAATGACCTACTATGTGCGCTTCATGATTTTTTTCCTTCGGTTCGGTTACAAGAATAAGCGGACTGCATTTTCCTGAAACATTCTCCAACACTGAAAACAGAATATCTAGCTTAGAAAACATGAAACCTAACAATATCAACGGTAAATGGCCACTTCATGACTGCGATCGCACTTAGGTGGTTGCACTTCGCATGCCTATAAATGAATCAAGTTCTTCGGAACAATCGATGAAACTCAATATGGAAGAACGATAGTATTCTTAGGTTTGCACACTGATAGACACTTAAAATCGGTAAAGCCAACTAATTGAGAACCAGCTAATATTGGACTATGAATTTGTGTTAAATTATTGTAATATTGGCTTTTGTGAGCAGCTTCGCCCCCATGACAGCTCATAATAATGCCATGGGAACGTACCTACTACCGCACAGCGATAAATAGTATCCTTTGTCCTCGTCCGGGTCGTTGTCTCGTCTTTTACTCGTGTCACTAGTATTATTCGAGGCCGTATACGAAATTTTGCCGATTTCGCTGTTTTACGTGATTTTACAGACCTGATTTTACAGTTCAAATAATGTATTTCTATAAGTTTTAATGCACAACATGAAATATCATTTCAATTTTGATCTAATGTATGAGTTAATTTATTTTTTATTTTTATTATATTTACAATTAATCGACCACAAACCGACGACGGTATTAGTGATTTTTTGCTATAAGAGGTTTAAAATAAATATCACATAACACAGAGTACATTATAGAGAGATTACATAATTACGAATCGTTTTGACGTCTGAACGGTATGAAAAATATAGAATGTACCTATTGTTGTGAAAAGTCATCTATGTATGAATTACTTTTTACCACTTTTACACAAAAAAAATTGAGTAAAAGAATATTTAACTTAGTGTTACTTTAGAGAAAATGGGATAAGAATTGCTTTTGATTTTGGCTATTTAGAACTCTCGTTTATAAAATTAAAACAGCAAGAAATAAAATTCAGTTCAAAACCAATCCATTTCCTGAGAAAAAAAATTAAAAATTACAAAAATTTGGCAATAAAAAATATTTTAAAACAACCCAAATCTTGACTTATAACACTACGCAAGCTTCGAGTCTAGCTCATTCATTAGATGATAATTGAAATGATCTATCATGTTGTGCATTCAAACTTATACAAATGCATTATATTCACGGTAAAAACACATGTGTAAAATCACGTAAATCAGCGAAATCGACATAAATTTCGTATACGGCCTCTTAAGTTAAGTCATTGAGGCATGTTGATTAACAATCATCTAAACATACAGACTTACACATTCATAATATTATGTATTCATTTACTGGTTTATTTTATTATAATTTTTATATTTTTTGCTAGCCCTTACTGTCCCACAGCTGGGCAAAGGCCTCCCTCGATTCTTTCCAATGGTCACAATTTTTTGCTTCCTCTTTGCAATGCATGGAATCGTCGTCATCATGGAAAACATCCAGGTATCAAACGTGCATTATTGAAGTTATACTTCTTTTGGCGCGTTAGGGAAAAATTATAAGAGTAAATGTTTACGATGCGCGCGCACACCGTCACAAAAAACCGACACCCTGAAGTTAGCTAGAACCGACACCCTGAAGTTAGCTATAGTCTGTGGTTCATGAAGAATTGTTATTTTCCTTTTGTAAACTTTGTGACAGTTTGGTTTTTTATACTGTTACACCAAAGAAATATAACTTCTTACGTGCGTACATAAGTACACACACACTTTTTTTATTTATTTCTTTTTTTTATGTACTCACAAAACGCTTAAAAGAGAAAAGAAACAAATATAGATAGAAGACCACAAAACTGCTGCTTTGGTTTCAATTATTTAAATAGCTGCTTATACACATGCAAACATTAAAATTATCACAATTAGCATGGGCGCCTGATATCTGATATGATTGCATTATGATAGGCCCATTACATTATTTGATTCTCCACCTATCTAACATACGAGGTCTGCACTCAAATCTCGCCGCAGTCCACCACCACCTAGAGACTGATAAACCAGCTCTCTTATTCCTTTCGGAAACGCAGATCGGATGTCCGTCTGACGTGGCGTACCTATCTTAACCAGGGTTTACCCTGGAGCACAATTTTAAGCCACGCGCTGATACCAGCGCATACATATACATGTATGTACGCCCGGGACGACCTCTGCTATCGGCGTCTCCGTAACCTTGAGGACTCCAGGTTCTCAACTCTTTGGGTCCTAGTGGCCACAGGCCTAGATAAAATTGTCTACGCCTGTGTCTACCGTTCGCACAGCGGTGATTTGGAGACAACTAGGCTCACACAACACCTGAGTAGAGCGGCGGATGTGGCTCAGCAACAATACCCTTCTGCCCAATTGGTGTTACTGGGTGACTTCAACGCCCAGCATCAGGAGTGGCTCTTACCATACCAGTGCACAGACCATGCTGGACAAGAGACGTATACGCTAGCGCTAGCGTTAAATCTCACCCAGCTGGTCCAGGGGGCAACGAGGGTGCCAGATGTTGATTCGCACACAGCCAATTGTTTGGACCTTCTGCTGACAACAGATCCAGACCGTTACTCAGTGTCGATTTCTTCACCATTAGGTACTTCCGACCACTGTCTGGTGAAGTCTGTATCCGTCTACTCCCCGCCCGATCCTAGCCCTAGAGGCACCAGGCGGGTTTGGCGATACAGGTCAGCAGATTGGGATGGCATGCTATCTTTCTTCGCATGTTATCCTTGGCGGCCCACTTGCTTTTCTTCGACTGAAGTTTCGTCGTGAGCGGACGCCGTGACGGATTTGTTGCGGCGGGGAATGGAGTACTGCATTCCATTCTCTGACGTAACAATGTCTGGCGAAGCTCGACCATGATTTGGTGCCGAGTGCAATCGCGCAGATGCGCTTAAACACGCGGCCTACCTGGCATGGGTCGACGCTCGGACGCGCAAAGCAAATGACGTGAGTCAGAAGAAGAGAGCCTTCAACAGGGCTGCCAAGTCCTGCAAGAAGGTGTTGCGGAGGGCTCGGTTTGACCACATTGGCCGAATTGGGAACAAACTTGCTTCTTACCCAGCTGGTAGTAAGGCGTTTTGGTCCCTGGCTAAGTCGGTTGAATCGAACTTCTGCCGCCCCTCACTACCTCCACTGCTGAAACCCGACGGGTCGCTGGCCCACTCCACTGAGGAGAAAGCAAACTTGTTTGCCTCTCTGTTTGCGGAATCTTCGCGTCTAGATCCTGGTGGCGCGAGGCCCCCTGGTACTCTTGGTGGATGCGAGTCGATTATGTCACACATTCGCATTCATCAGAAGGATTTCCGAAGGGTACTGCGTAACCTGGACGTGAACAAGGCTAGTGGCCCCGACGGGATACCGGCAATTGTACTGAGGACTTGTGCGCCTGAGTTGTCTCCGATCTTGACACGCCTATATCGCCTTTCGTTTGAGACTGGAAAAGTGCCGATGGTTTGGAAGCAAGCTAACGTGCAACCCGTACCCAAGAAACCCGCAGTCGAGCTGACCCAGCAAATTATAGGCCCATCTCGGTAACTTCCGTACTCTGTAAGAGTATGGATCGTATACTGAATGGTAAGCTCCTGGCATACGTAGAAGCTAACGATATCCTAAGTGACCGACAATACGGCTTCCGCCGAAACCGGTCAACAGGAGATCTTCTAGCGTATGCCATTCACATCTGGAGTGAGGCCATCGACAAACAAGGGGAAGCCCTTGCGGTCTCCCTTGATATCTCGAAGGCCTTCGACCGGGTCTGGCACGACAGCCTAATTGGCAAGCTTCCTTCCTTCGGTCTGCCCGCTGGTTTGTGTGATTGGATTGCATATTTCCTGAGGGATCGGTCTATCCGAGTAGTCATAGATGGCTGCTCGTCCGGACTGCTGGCTATTAATGCCGGTGTTCCTCAGAGGTCGGTGCTCTCGGCAACATTGTTTTTGCTGCATATAAACGATCTGCTAAGACCCTTTACCTTTGGGAATAGTTGGGGATTACTCGTGTTATATAAACTTATCAACATGACTGAAAAAACTGAACCAAAGATGGACACAGCAAACATAAGTGAGGACGAATTTTTGCCTGCCAAGAAGACAGTGAAGTGAAAAAATATAAAGCGTAGGGCTGTCTCAGAATTTGGCGATGGAATGGACAGTCGGTCGAACGCGGAGAAGAAAAGTGCTGAGCCAAACGAATCTAAGGAGAATATGAGAAAAATTACAGTCCCAGCTCACAGGTAACCCTACTATGAATACTTAGATATAGCTAAATTACGACCAATTGTCCTGTCTCACCCTTTTAATAAACTTAAGTTATCGTATACGCCGAAGCAGGGCGACGGTCACCTGAGTCGCTTCGCGTGGGTGGTCAGGTGTGGGAACCTTCTTTACACACGTCCGGTTTCTGCGCGGCGCGACTCACAAAATCACCACTACGCTCGGTCGAGTTAAAAATAAAAATGTTTTACACCCCAACGCTGGACGTAGGCACGTACCTATCCCTGCCCACAACTAAAATTACATAATAGCTGCTAATAAAGGTACCAATTAATAATAACATTTATTAACCAGGTATTAAACGTACAATTTTAGTTTAGCTCGGACTAAAACGATAAATAATAATTAATTAACAAACTAGAATATAGCGGACAACTTGCGGTCTAATCATTCAATAATTAATATACGTAGATATTGATTTACAACTAGCTAGAACCTGGGAGTCTTTAAGTCAAGAGTGGTTACTTCTAGGCAAGCGTGCTCCATCTTCGACCACATCATCGCTTATAGTCAAGAGTGGTTACTTCTAGGCAAGCGTGCTCCATCTTCGACCACATAATCGCTTATCATCAGGTGAGATAGTGGTCAAACGCGTGCCTAACAACAATAAAAAAAGGTTATTTTATGGTTTTTTTTTTATGTTTCATAGGCTCGCGTTTGACCACTATCTCACCTAGTGGTAAGCGAAATTCATGTGTTTACCAAATTTAAACTCAATCGGTCGAGTAGATTCAGAGTATAAATTGACTGTGACAAACGGAGAAACAGACAGACAGACAGACAGGCGCACAAGTGATCCTGTTAGGGTTCCGTTTTTACATTCAGATGTTCGGACCCCTTTTTTTTGTGGGGTGGGCAATCTTCCAATGACTTCTCCTGCTCTGGGTGGAGCGGGAGGGCGTGTCACTCTTACTGACTAAAACCCACCCCTGTTCCTTCCCTGCCTGAGTGCCCAGGGGTGCGGTAGATCATTTTCAGAATTTATCCGCTACCCCTAGGCATGCAGGCACCGGCCACGAAGGACCCCGTCTTGTTTTGCTGACAACTCTTTGAGGCGCGCGTGGAACACTACGCGCCGTCGACTCACGGGTCTGGTGCTGATCGGACGGCGAGCTACCCACTGCTCGCCGTCCGCAGGCCCGGAAAATGTTCGGCACCCTACAAACGGAAAATTTTGTTTTTTTCCAGCGATGATGTGGTCAACGATGGAGCACGCTTGCCTAGAAGTAACTGAAACATTTAACTCATTTTGCATCTCCGTGTGGCAGAAACAGATAGTTTATATGAAAAGTAATGCAGCGTCTTAAAAAAACGCAAATCACCACTCACAATATTACATCTGTTCGGCTTCACCCTTATGTAGAAGAAGAATAAATCGCATTGTCTCGTTCATGATTAATTACCAAAACAGATTCAGGTAGGTACTCTCAAAATATTTAGCACCTCTGAACCCGAAAAGTTTAAGTTAACAAAGTTGTGTAACAATGCAACTGCATCCTCTCAACATATCCGCCAAAAAGGGGTTTTGTATTCATGCAGTAAAATAAACGTTGGTACCGTGTAGCGAGCCGAGACAGGTGGGAAGTGATGTATGGCTATTACATGTTCTTTGTTCTACATTCGCGAATTCGTAAATTCAATTTTTGCATAACAAATACGACGAGCTCTAAAGGCGCTTGTCATGGAAAATATTACTTGCATGTTTTGTTGGCTAGTGCTGAGTTATTGAGCCTTTGAACCATTTTGTTTTTTTTTTTTTCATGTAAGTTTAGCATCTGTCAATAGCCTGTCACATCGTAACCTGAAGAAAGACAAAAAGAAGAATCGTCGAGGAAGAAACAAACCAGTGAGTGGCTGACTGGCAGATACGTTGCATTATAATAATAACCACACCACGACTACATCATCGCTTACCGTCAGGTGAGATAGTGGTCAAACGCGTGCCTATCAACAGTAAAAAACATTTAAAAAAATATCCTCCCGACCGAATTCACATCACGGTGGCCAATCTTTACGGAGATTAGCGAAGTACGAAGGAGATATTATAGTGCACAAGCATTTGCGTAAATACAGGTACACTCTCTGTTCCTTTACTCTCATAGTCCAATGGGACGGCCAAGGGCGTAGCGAGGTACGGGCAGAGCAGGGAGGGCAGCCCCTCCCCCCTCCTCCTTAGAAGATGCAGGGATGCTCACAGACCGTAAACTAATTTTATACGTAGGTAGCCTAATAATAAACGAAAATAAAATTGATTCTATTGACAGACGAATTTTATAAGATTGTACTATGAAAGGTTTTGTCGTCAAGAGCGAAATTATACAGGCAGCAAAGATAGCTTATGCTTACAGAGGTCCTTTTCTACACTGCGTCATGTTAAAAGATGGCTGAGAGCAACGTTGACTGAAAACCGTTTGAACGGCTTATGTATGCTCAGTGTACACCGAACCATGATACAAAAAACTAAGGTTACAATTGAATCTGAGGTTTCAAAATGGTTTTGTGAAGAACCTTGTGAACTACTTTGTTTTTCATTTTTAACGTAACCTGTCCCATTGCTCATGCAGCATTTACCTTAGATATGGGTATTCTTGGTTTGTCTACGCCTCCCCCCCCTAAACAAAATCCTAGCTACGCCCTTGAGGATGACAATCCGCCACGACCGGGGAGAGATCAGGCTCAGAACCAACGGCTTTACGTACTTTAGGAGGCACGGGAGTGTCACATCACCAACTCCCAAACCTCGGACTGCTACAGAGTAATTCCTAATGGAAAAACCCAGTAGCACATTTTGCACGACCAGGAAATAGAACCCACGCGGAACTTACGCTCAACAGCCGCGCTTGCGACCACAAAACCAACGAGGCAGTATAGCTTTTTTTTTTGGGGTGGGAAATCATTCAATGACATCTCCCGCTCTAGGTTGGAGCGGGTAGGCGTGTCAGACTCTTACTGACTAAAACCCACCCCTGTTCCTTCCCTGCCCTGAATGCCCAGGGGCGAGGTAACTCTTTTGAATTTATCCTCAACCCCTGGGCAGGCATCGGCCATGACGGGCCCCGTCTTGTTTTGCTGACAACTCTTTGAGGCGCGCGTGGAACAATACGCGCCGTCGACTCTCGGGCCTGGTGCTGATCGGATGGCTAGTTACCCACTACTCGCCGTCCGCAGGCCCGGGTAGGCAGTATAGCTGCATTATCTCTTTTGTAAAAAGATTTTTTTATAAATACTGATGTGGCCAACTTGACAAGAATGTCTCATCTAATAAGCGAACACAATCCCGCCCCTAATATCATACACAAAACGCTCAAAATTGACAATTAAAAAACTTCCAAATTCCAACTGTCGCTCCATAATCGAACTCGACCCAAAACTTTTGTTGGACCAATTTGTATGAACAACCGAACACGCTCACCTACATATGACACGATTATAACATGCTATGTGTGTATAGCAAACATTTTCGGTGCCAACGGTCCAGTGTAATCGACACTGTAGCAGCTGGCGTGTGATAACCCCGGATATTGTGCCAGTTAGACGACCGACTTCAAACCCGATACATGACGTGCAAGTCAGATAGCTCTCATTTTATTTTAGCCCTAATCGATAGATATTGGTGCGGATTCTCTTGTTTAATAACTAAACTAAAATTAGAGGATTGCTATCTTTTACTAAAAGGCTGTGCGAGAAAAGGACGGCTATAGCTATGAACTAAGTTACTTACATTACGTTAATTTGACAGCACTAATTTACGTCCGAGTCTTTCTTGTTTTATTAGAGAGAAAAAGATAGCAATAGCCTAAATTATGTTTAGTTTGTGCACAACAGAATCAACACCATTAGTTTCTTTGTAGAAGTAAAAGTTTGTTGAAGGAGAATACAACTGTATGATGTCTCGACGACCCAGCACAGAGACGTCTGTCGAAGAATCACGGCATATTATAGGACAGCTGCACTGAGGACCTGATGAACGCCACTAACGCTGCAATTAACGTTGCCTCTTACTGGGCTAAAAATATTTAAAAAGTTAACCAACAACTCAAAAAAAAAGACCAAGACTACAAAAAAAAACTAAAAACTTCCAAACAGGACACTTTTCAAGTATATATAACTGATGACAGTTATTTTAGTTCAATCACAGATACATATACAGGGTGTAAGGGAAACGCTTCCGAAGACAGAACGGAGATTATATAAAACCTGAAATGCAAACAGATACCAGTGATCTTTCGCTTTATTTCGGCGTCGCGTGGACGTGGGGTCGTTAGCCCCACGGCTGTCAGCGAGAGCACGTGCACTTTGAACTCAAGGAATGCGCGGGCGTCAACTGATATTTTACGAATATTATTTGCATGATAAAGTTGTAAAGAAAAAAAGTGTCTTGAACTGCAAATAACGGTTTCATTTAACTGTTCTCACAGCGTAGTGTTCACAAAATGCTAAAAAAAATTGTTTTTTTAGATTTTTTTGATGGTATCATAATTATCAAGTATCACTAGCCTTATCACCTGTCTCCGTTTCCGGAAGCGTTTACCTTACACCCTGAATACAAAGTCTCGAAAACAGGTCCTTCATTTTGGGGCAGTTCAGGTCAAAATTAAAGGCTGGGCAAAGAGAGAGAAGAGTCTTCATAATATCATGCAGTCGTCATCAGCTAAATAATCAGCCTATAACATTCCCACTGGTGGGATTTATGACAGTGAGTTGTGCGTACTATAATCTACCTCGCAGGCCTAGGGCCCTTTTTGACTCTCGTGAAACAATATGGTTAAAGCCCAAAATCCCAGAGCCGACAGACATTACTTGTTTTCGGAGCCGATGTGGCCGTCGGGCCAAGCTAGTGAGAATACGTGAGTTCGAAGGACATACTAACACTACTCAACCCCACACATTTTGCTAATCAGAATATAAGCACAGTATAAATATGGACAGTATGGAAACTAAGCCTATTTGTTGAGATAATTACCTACGCTCCATTAGAGAGCTAGGGTTGTCACTGTTAATATTTGGAAAAAAAAATCTATGGAAGAGATGCTTCAAAGTTGCCGCGCAATTTGAAAAACATTATAAGCCCCGGATTTAAAGAAGCCGAGTTCATACAACAGTACACTGCGTAATACGCTCGTGGCATTTTAAAACGGTCCGTGGCTCAGGAGATAACACGACCACTCGTCTCGACATGGCAGCCGCAACTGCGCGCACCCTGACTATCGTCGATGTAGATGCGCGCGTCCGTGTGAGTGTGACGTTTCGAACGTTTGTACGTACTTTCCGTACTGTCCATATTTATACTGAGATATAAGTAAGGTCTGGCAGGTCTGGGATCTTACTATATAAAATTATAATAGAAAAAAATATATTATATTGTGTAATTTATGTAGTTCCGAAAATCACAAATAATAACTTACAATGTATTTCGTCATTGAAGTAGACAAGTTATTATTTCAAATTAATACAACAACATAAAATTTAATAAGCTTTTTATTTTTACAATAGTTAGCAATTATTTGTAAATAGTATCTAAGTAGTAGAAGTAACATACTTATAAAAATATAAATCACAAAAATAAATCCTCCTTTTATGACAAAATAAAACTATAAATATTAAAATTAATTGCCGAATGTATGCAAGCGTATCACTTATGAACGACTGCACCTATTTGACTTGTGTAAGTAACAAAATTATCAGGGCAAGATTTGTATGAAAGAAAATTAAGGGAAATCAAAAAAAAAAATGAACCCTTACGAAACCGGGGCGGATCGCTAGTAGAATATAATCTTTATATCACGTACGAAGGTTTTGGATTAATTTGACTGAACCACGGCGTTTTAAAATATTATCAGCAAAGAACCAGTGCAAAAAAGCAGTCCATTTCTACTCTCATTATTCATAGAAAGATCTCTGGCGAGCGATCCTTAGCCATTTTGACGAAGCCTTTATTTTGCATGGACATTAGTTTACTACATGTTTGAAAAACGAGCATGCGTGTTTTGACATCCACTTTTAGTTTTTAAGCCGTAGTCACACTGAGACAACTCCGCGCGGGTCGCGGGACACGTCGATTGATAAATGAAAAGGAAATAACACGACTACGGTCAAACGGGCAGAATAGGAACGCAAGGGTGAATAGAAACAAAACTTTGAAGGGGTTTTTTACGTTATTTAGAAACTGTTTGTAGCATTTAAGTACTCAGATTTATTCATAAATTGTTGTAAAAACTAAATCAATGCTTTGCAAGAAACCAATAATAAGTTATCAAAGTGAAAATCATAGTCAAAGTTCTGTTTCTATTCACCCCATCGTTCTTATTCACCCCGTTTGTAGGTATTCGCGCCAGCACCTCCATACAAGTCGTTAGTTGATACAATCGTTGCGAGTCAATTTCCTCGCGCATCCCACATTTGATTCGCCTCGGAGTGGAATGGGCATTAAAGTTTTTATGATAAAGCGGGCGACGAGTGACGCTCCGGATTGAGATGAATGCCGCATGACGTTTTTTAATATTATTTTAAGAAAACCAATAAACACGCATCGGTCCTTTTCTGCTCTTATTATTTCGTTCGCCAATAGATCTTTGGAAAATTTACAGGTTTCCTAGATATTTTGAGTCAGTTTAACAATGTTGCTACTTTGCACAGATAACAATTTACTGGATGTTTGAATTGCCATAACTATTCAGTCAAATAAATCCTCTTTCGATCTTAAATTATAAACGGATTTTCACTATTGTTTTAATGTCACTTTAGACAGGAAAATCTGTAAATAAACACAAAGTTTCGTCTTACAAATATTCATCTAAGGCAGAAATCACGAGAACGCTATTTAACATTATTTGGCATTATAATAGTATAATGCTTGCTTACTAAAGATTATTTTTTACTTACCTACAGCTAAAACGTCTTTGAATGCAAATAACACATTTGTCAAGTAGTTTTCACATTACATTCGTAGTTTGTATCGGATTAATCAGAGTACGTCAAGTTTACGATGAAATTAATGGCTCACTTCTCGGTCGCCGTCTCTTATAGGGCCTGTAATGCAGAAATAGTTTTATAGATAAATCGGTGAAGAAAGATGATTTCTGGGTACAAAAATAATTATTCTATTTTTCACGTAAGATATATTATCAAAAAAATATTATACACGTATTTTTTGCTTTACCAAATCAATAAAAATTACATAAGATTTTTTTTTTCGCACCTATGTATTTTGAAATAAGAACACTGTTTGCGGGGGGGCCTGTTTATCTGTGTGACAGGATTTCCTAGTGCAGAAGATACCAGTCTCCCACAAAGGAATATTTGTATCAATTGCATAATATTAGTTTGTAATTATTCACCTTTGTGGAAGAGAAAATAAATGTTTATTATTATTTCGTTAATTCATTAGTATATATATACATATTAAATTATATTTATAGAGCAGATTGGAGAAATGGCAACAGAAACTGGAGAAAGTTGGCTTGAAAATCAGCATAACCAAAACTGAATACATGTTCTGCGATTTCGGCGGTCTCTCCAGTTCTGAAGCTATAGTGCTAGATGGCGCGCTTATCCCAGTCTGCTCCGATTTTCGGTATCTCGGTTCACTCGTGCAAAGCGATGGCGAAATAGATCGGACTGTTAAGCACAGAATTAACACTGGATGGATGAACTGGCGGCAGGTCACCGGGACTATCTGTGACTCCCGCATTCCCCTAAAACTTAAGGGAAAGATTTATAAAACAATGGTCAGACCTGCTGTCTTGTATGGTTCAGAATGTTGGGCCACAAAAGGGATGAATGAAAAGTAATTGCATGCAGCTGAGATGAGAATGCTAAGAGCGATGTGTGGTGTTACGCGCATGGATAGAATTAGGAATGAGTATATAAGAGGAAGTCTGAAAGTGGCACCGCTGACTGAAAAGTTGTGTGGAAATCGGTTGTCGTGGTATGGGCATGTGATGCGGAGGAATGAAGAAAATGTCGTGAGGAAAGTCTTGTGTATGGATGTGGATGGCTATAAGAGTAGGGGAAGGCCAAAGAAACGATGGTTAGACTGTGTGAAAGAGGGTATGGGTAAAAAGGGGGGTGACTACAGAGATGACGACTAATAGAGGAGTATGAAATAAAAAGACATGTTGCGCCGACCCCAAATAAATTGGGATAAGGGCAGGAGAATGATAATGATACATATTAAATTATATTTTTAACCGACTTCAAAAAGAAGGAGGCTATCAATTGCGATGTTTGTATTCTTTTTTGTGCATAACTCCGTCATATATAGCCGCTTTTCAAAATTCTGTTTTTGTTCGAAAGGGCTTTATTTCGAAATGGTCCCATTTAAATTTCGTATAAATCTGATGATGAGTTTCGGAGACAGACAACGGAACTCTTCAAAAAATGACAGCAAATCAACTGCGATTGCTGCGATCGTATGTCTATGTAGTGTTAACACAATTTAATGGTAACCACATGGTACTAAAAAGTGAAAAATAAAACACTTTTTTACAAAAAATAGAACCGACATCCAAAAAGAGTGCAAAATAACTTTAATTTCGGAAGTCTGTCTCAAAAAACGAAGACACAAAACCAGAAACACCGACTTCCGAAATTAAAGTTATTTTGCAATCTTTTTAAGTCGGTTCTATTTTTTGTAAAAAAGTTTTTTAAATATTTCAAATAAAAAGGATTTAAAAAAAAACATTCATAAATATAAAAAATAGTATTCCACGGGTATCGGGAATAGGGTTGAACAGTTATTATTTATAAAACTCATCACAGTTCAGCAGGTGTATTCGCTAACTCAGTTGACATCAATTTGATAGGCACTTTGCAGTACATTGCTGATTTGCTCGGCGGACATCGATTATAATAGGCACTACGTATAATAGTACATTATTGTTTTCCTATACGTCAAAGCAGCAACGTACTTCATAATGCCTATCAAATTGGTGTCAACGAGTGGGGGCTTGTTATGCCACTTTATTATTTTTGTAGTTTTATTATTAGATCATGAGGTCCTCTTTCATCTTTAGGTAGAGCAGACTCCATATTAAACACTTAAAAGCTCAACGCAATAAAACTGGCTCTATCTGGCTGCTGACTTAAAAACCGGCCAAGTGCGTGTCGGGCTTCGCACATTTAGGGTTCCGTACCAAATGTATTTTTGACTTGTATGGCTAAGTCTCAACAAGATGCTTATACTGTGAAAATTTTAAGACTGTAGCTCCAACCGTTTGGTTGTGAAACCTGTGCGACAGACGACGGACAGACGGACACTTGAGTGACAGCAATAGGGCTCCGTTTGGACCCTTCGGGTACGGAACCCTAACTAAAAACTACGAGCAAATGAAGATAAATACAAAAAGGTTATGAATACTTACAGCAGAGCTTTGTGAAGAGTTTCGATGCTCTTGAGTTTAACGGCTTTACTTTCAGGGTAAGTATATAAACTTGGAACATTGGAAGGATATTTAAAATCATATATTTGTTTTTGTACATACGATTTAAAATCAAGGGGTTTCGGGCATATGTTTGTTAGATCTGAAACAAATATATTACAGTTTCAAAAAAAACAAAACGATATTCAGTTTACAGGAGGAAGGAAAAAGCTTCCGAAAACTGAGACAGGTGATAAGGCTAGTGATTCTAGATAGGATACCACCAAAAATTCAGTTTGTTTTTTTTTTAATTTTTTGTTGGGTGTTGTTTTTCTTTTTTCTCTTGTCATCCGCTTCCTTCGATTTATCGGTTTAAAGTGTTTTTGTTCTAAATATTGATTTTATCTCATATAAAAAAACAACCGACTTTCAAAAAAAAAATACACTAAAAATTAAAAAATAACTTTAATTTCGGAAGTCGGTGTCACATAACGAAGAAGTAAAATACAAACACCGACTTCTAGTGTATTTTTTTTTTTTTTTGAAAATCGGGTGTTTTTTTTTTTGTAAAATAGTTTTTTATTTTTAACTTTTTAGTTGTTATACCCCAGAATTAAAAACCCCAATAACATGGAACGTGGAATTTAAACATTCGGAGAACACCAAAACGTCATCTAGGTATACGTATTTTTCGATTTTGTTCAGTTTCTCCAAAAGTGCTGAAGCAATTTCAATAAAATTTATATGGGACCACCTCGGGAGTACATTCTTTCGGATAAAAAAATGATTATAATTTTGAAAATCGGTCCGCAACTGACGAAGAAATTGGCGGACACAAATAAAAAAACACATACAGTCGAACAAGAACCTCCTTCTTTCTCGAAAGTCGGTTAAAAAATGCTGTCGTTATCATACTCCGATGACACTCAATACTCACTTCGCGAACAATAGTGTGGGTTATACGTTATTTTCGACTGTAATATAACTACTTTTTGTAAATGCTGCAATGTATAACTGTTTTTGACCCAAATTAATTTAAAAAAAACTAAAACAACTAAAACCCACCCTTGTTCCTTCCCTGCCTGAGTGCCCAAGGGTGAGATAACTCCTTTTCAGAATTTATCCGCTACCCCTGGCATGCGGCAGGCATGCAGGCACCGACCACGATGGGCCCCGTCAGTGGTGGCTGACACTCATCTCTTTGAGGCGCGCGTGGAACACTACGCGCCGTCGACTCACGGGCCTGGTGCTGATCGGACGGCGAGCTACCCACTGCTCGCCGTCCGCAGGTCCGGGTAAAAGCGTACCCTTAAGGCGCAGTTATACGACTTCTAATGGTTTTTAATTGAACATCACGTATAGAGGACTAGTTTTATTTCTTTGAATAAAAAAAATTTTGTTACCCCAGACAATTTCCGTCGTAATTTGCTATGTGAATATTTGAAATTATATTTATAAAACATAGAGTAATTAATTTGTAAAGTTATGTCTAACGCGGATAAAAAATTGAGAATCACGCAAAAACTATAAGCGTATTTTATGGAACCCTCACCATTTTAAAGATCATTTATTTATTTATATTTTAGTATACGTGTTTTAGTATAATACCTGTTGTTTTATGTATAATAAATTAATAATGCGTCTAATTTCGGATAGCGCTCCTTAATGGGCGAGTCCTATTACTGGGTGGACGTACGACGCGTTACGTGAGCTCAGCACAGAACACGCAAGCTAACCACTCAAGGTTATTGGCAGTTAATGGCGCCTTAAATTTGAATTTTGTCAGTAAAATATTCAGACTTAAGGACTAATCGGATGATGATTGTACATCAGAGATGAAAATTATATCAAAAATACATTAAAACACTTACTTTGGTCACATGCCATTGAAACAATGTTTGCAGCAATATCCTGAGATATAGAAAACATACGATTGACGTGTGGGTAGATGCGACCAACTTTAATATCTTTGCTATCGATGCTTCTTGCTAAAGTCTGTAACGATTACGAAAATTTATGAATTGAGTATTTCAGGGCATTCTATTAAAGTTTAAAATAGTATGCAATGAACAAGGTAAGCTTAACAGTTGTAAATCTAATTTCATATTGCAAAACGCAGCTAAATCTACAGGGTGTAAGAGACATAGGTGGCCATATCTAAGATTCTTCTACCCACAGGAATGAACTTTCTTCAAGGAAAACAGACAAAATTCCTAAAAAAAAATTGGACTTTCAACACAAACTGCTAATGATAACTTAGTACCTACTTTCAGGACAAAGTTATAATCAGTTGATCAAATTTCATACAGGTTCAATTTTTATCTTGAAGAAAGTTGTTAATTTCCCTGGGCAGAAGCTGTACCTATTTAAAATATGAACTCCCATTTCTGTTACACCCTCCGCGCCGGTGAGACAGTTATAAAAAATTTTAGCGGCACCTATCCAGCTTTAAAAGTAATATGTATGTAGCGACATCTATGACGCCGCACACGAACTAAAATAACAAAATCCTACATCGCGCAAGCAGAGTTCTCCGCACGATTTGAACTTAAACAAACGTAGCTGCCTCCAAACGTAGTTAGTTACAAGTCTGCAAGACGTAGATAGATGGCGACACCAATACACAAACGATACCGAGCTCTGCGACACATATACAACATTTGGTAGGCAAGTTGTTTCTAGTAAAGATGACAGATGTCATGCAATGTCTCTCTGAACCAAATCACTTGACTGACTGGTTGGAAGATCACATCATGTGAGATCCTCGTTCCTTTATAATTCCAAGTGTGCCTATAGCTGTAAATCTTGAGTTTGAGTCATAATGATGGGCGCCGTGAGTGGGGTGCAAGGGGGTGCGCTTGAACCCCCTGACTTTGAATATTATATAAAAAATCGATGAAAATAAAAATAAACATATCAAAAAAGCCTAGCATATTTGAAGCGATGTGTGCTGAATTTTTCGAGTTCGTTTCGTTCGCTCTTGAGTCTTTGTTTTTTAGGCCCGTGTTAGTTCTATCTCTGTATGAGGTCATGTGCTAAAGATGCATCCTCCTGAAAATCTGCTGGCGCTCATGGTCATGATAGCGGTAATGAGGCAATGTACATTAACATTTCCAGTTCCGCAGTTAGTTCCATTTAATATAGTGCTAGGCCGTTACCATCAACCAGGTTCAAGAAATACTGAATCAGAAACTGCTATTGATCATTTTCCAAAAGTAAAGCCAATAAAACCATCTCGGACTGGAGTTCAAAGACTAAGCTCAGCGGTCAAACTTGAGCTTGAATTAGGCATTCAAACTACAGCACTATGATGTTTTTAATGGAACCTGTATTAAATTGTCCCATTTGTGAGCAACGATATCCTTTATAGTGTGTTGCCCTTTCCAACCGATCTTCCATAAACGCTTCTTAGTTATTAACGCCGTTCTGACCTAGTACGATGTTTTTAATGGAACCTGTATTAAATTGTCCCATTTGTGAGCAACGATCTCCTTTATAGTGTGTTGCCCTTTCCAACCGATCTTGCATAAACGCTTCTTAGTTATTAACGTCTTTCTGACCTAGTACGATGTGTTTAATGGAACCTGTATTAAATTGTCCCATTTGTGAGCAACGATCTCCTTTACAGTGTGTTGCCCTTTCCAACCGATCTTCCATAAACGCTTCTTAGTTATTAACGTCTTTCTGACCCAGTACGATGTTTTTAATGAAACCTGTATTAAATTGTCCCATTTGTGAGCAACGATCTCCTTTATAGTGTGTTGCCCTTTCCAACCGATCTTCCATAAACGCTTCTTAGTTATTAACGCCTTTCTGACCTAGTACGATGTTGAAGAGACTTTAATAGACTTACCTTAGCAGCGCTAAGAAACATAGCGTCAGTAACTCGGAAAGCGTTTGCGGCAACTATTCCCAAGGCTATTCCAGGAAAGATGTAGTAGTTGTTGGCTTGCCCAGTGAAGTATCGTCGGCCATTGTACATGACTGGGGGGAATGGGGAGCCCGAAGCGAAAATGCAACGACCCTAGGAAAATATGAACACATGAATAAATTGTAGTTGTTAATATAAGCTTAAAACACTTATGTGAGTGATCCTATAACGGTACGTTTTTTCATTCGGATGTTCGGGACCCTAAAAACGGCTGATAGACCGTAATAGCAAAAACGCGTTCAAGAACGACCTTCTTTTTCGACCACCTTTATCGACCCCGAAGATCCCGCATGCGCGGGATTATCGTTTTCAATTAGTACTATGCCTAATTAAATGATAAATGATGTTTATTCAGTAAATAGGTTACAAGGATCACTTTTACACGTCAATGTTTTTTGTCAGTTTAAACTAGATGAGGCCGGTGTTTCCTAGCTGACTACCCTGAGAAGAAACACCGAAACAAACTCAGAGGTCAAAGTCTCTTTTAAAGTGTTCAAATCCATACAATGTGTACTGGTTAAATCATATGAGAACCATGTACGTTTATGTCTGGGATGAGCTTTTTGAAGAAAGCAACACACGAATTCGAGTGGACCTGTCCAGACAGTGCAAGCATTTGTCAGTCATCGTGAAGCTCAACTCAGAACTTTGAGGAGCTCAACGAACCGACGAACAATACCAAAGTAAGGACATTTGAGTAGGCCGCAAAAATACTCAAATTGCCAGACAATCATAAAATCTACATGAATATAATGACATACATAGTTCTCGCATTCACATTATTCTATATGAGGACCATGCAGCTTAGTGTCTGTAGTGGTCTTTTGAAGAAAGAACCAAACATATTTGAATGGACCTGTCCAGTCAGTGCAAGCATTTGTCAATAGTCGAATAGCTCAACTTAAAAACCACTAAGGAGCTCGATGACTTGACGAAAATTACCAAAGAAAAAACATTTAGGTAGGCCGTAAAAGTACTCAAACTGTCAGACAACGTTAAAAATTACTGTAAAAAGGAGGAGAAAATAATAATAACCCACATAGTCCCCACATTTACAATAATTAAGTAATCAAAAAAAATAAAAATATAATACTTTACAAAGTAAATATTCGTGTCAAACAAAATAGTAATAACAATATGTCAATCAAAAAATAAATATAATACTTAACAAAGTATTCAAGTCAGAAAAAATAATAATAATAATAATAAAATGTCAATAAAAAAAAATTAAAAATATAATATAATACTATACAAGTATTCATGTCAAAAACGAATATTAAAAAAAATATATATAAAAAATTTCATCAGTGTTTATATATAAGTAGTACATATGAAAACAATGGCTCATGTATATCATTGAAGCAGCTCAATCCCATGCCTTTTTATCCTCAAGAAAGTCATTAATTGTGTAAAAAGCTTTCTGGCATAGCTTACGTTTAATAAATGATTTAAATTTATTTATGCTCAGTTCTTGAATTTGGCTAGGAAGTTTATTATAGAAACGTATACATTGGCATCTAAACGAACCACCTATTTTTTTCTTGAGCCTGGTTTTAGGTACAATAAATTTGTGTTTGTTCCTAGTATTTATGCTATGGATATCACTGTATCTTTTAAACAGATTAATATTTTTATGTGCATACATGAGATTCTCATAAATATATTGAGAGGGAACAGTCATAATATTAATCTCTTTTTTGTTTCTGAGGGAGTGTCTGGGACTTAATTTATATATTGCACGAATAGCCCTTTTCTGTAAAACAAAAATTGTCTGAATATCGGCGGCATTTCCCCACAATAGAATGCCGTACGACATCACACTTTGAAAATAACTAAAGTATACTAAACGAGCTGTCTCTAAATCAGTTAAACCACGAATTTTCTTTACGGCGTATGCTGCAGAGCTAAGTTTTTTGGACAGTTTATCTATATGGGGGCTCCACTGAAGCTGCGCATCCAAAGTTAAACCTAAGAACACTGTGGAATCCTCGGGTTTCAACTCTTCACTCTTTGTTGGCATACTAGTGTTCACTTGTGTAATGTATTGCATTGCATTGGGTAATGTGAACTTTATGCATTTTGTTTTTTTCTCGTTAAGGAGAAGATTATTGATATTGAACCAGTTAACTACAGTTGAAAGAGCATTATTTACATCATCAACAACCACCTGCTGACGTTTGAGTTTAAATGAAAGTGAAGTGTCATCTGCAAACAGCACTATATCATGTTTATCCTTTATGAGATAAGGCAAGTCGTTGATATAGATTAGAAACAAAAAAGGACCCAGAATTGAGCCTTGAGGAACCCCCTTTCTGACTACAGACCCGGGAGACCTTTTGCCGTTTACATCAACTTTCTGAATCCTATTACTCAAGTACGAAGTAAGAAGATCCAGAGAGGCGCCCCGGACTCCGTAGTAGTGCAGCTTCCTGATCAATGTATCATGGAGAACGCAATCGAAAGCCTTAGACAAATCACAAAAAATGCCCAACGCATCGCATTTATCTTCCCATGCATTATAAACGTGCCCCAAAAGTTCAACACCAGCATCAGTTGTTGAACGGCCATTTAATCCGGATCCCTTAAGTCCCGTTGAATTACCATAGCAGTTCACCTACTTGGTTGACAAACAATTTCCTATCGCATCCTTATGATACGTACTTTCGTGTTAAAATAAGCCTCTTGAGCGGTACATTCGGACATATTAGTTGGGTTCGACAGCGGGAAGATCAGGGGCCTTTCAGTATTCTTAGCCACTTCTCTTAACACAGCCGGCGAAAACGCACCACGGGTTGACGTCGTACCTGAAAACAGTTTAAATTTTAATAACTTCGTAAACCCATTTAAACAAGCAATTATTTGCTGAAATGTGCCACAATAGATACATACAATAAACACTTGTGAAGAAATTTCTGAATTTTGTGATACAATAGGGTACCTATTTGACTCAATTGTTTTTATTATTTATATCAAAAAGTTCATCATTATCAGCCTTTTAATGTCCCCACTGTTGGGGCACAGGCCTCCTCTCTATGAGGATGTGGGCCGTAATCCACCACGCGGGCCCAATGCGGATTGGTGGATGTCACATGTCTTCGAATTTTTGGTTCTAGGATATACCGGTTTCCTCACGATGTTTTCCTTCACCGTTTTGAGAGCAGTGGTGATGAAATAATTTACACAAAGTAAAGTGCCTGCCTGGGTTTGAACTCACAACCTACAACTTGTAAGTCGCGGCCAATACCGCTGGGCCACCACTGCTCACAAAAAAGTTACTGTATCCAAAATAGAAAAACGAAAGAATTTTTCAAATCCTTTCATAATGAAATAAGTTAGAAAGAAACCTTTCAAATCTTGTGGAAGAGGAAACTGTCAAGTAACAGAAAAAGGATGCACACACATTAGTTATACGAGATAGCGAGATGTCCCCACCACGCTCCCACTCTTCCTTATACCAATATTAGAAATTCTAATTGCTGCCTCATTTATTAACCAATGTTGATGCTGTTTCTAAAAAAGATTTATTTTAGTGTTGTTTGCTGTTTCATTTCAAATATTGTACAACAATTAACACAGGAGAATACCCTATTGAATGCAGTTTTTACACCTCATTCACCCTAAATCGCAATATCATTCTGAACCAATCCAATGGTACGTACTATATTTGCCAGGCGTCAGTTTACCAAGCAATCGTCCTACATATACAACAAACTGAACGCTGTACTAGATATTTTCCCTACGCTTCTTCGTGACTGCAAAAAAACCCTAATAGATTGGCTAAAATCTCTCTATCAAGGTCTCAACATTAAAAAGATAGATACTATGGGAAGTAGCGAGATAGCCCTAACAAAAGTGTATTTTATTACTTACTGCGGTTACCTCTTACTCTGTAATGCAGTTTAATGTATGAGAAACAATAAAAACATTTTGAATTTGAATTTGAATTGAATTTGAACACGAATCGCATAGGCGGCTATGCTTTGAGGAGTGTCTGGAGAAGTGCCACGGCGTCCTTGCCTTCCGCCTGACGCAGGTCCTCACCGGACACGGAAGTTTCGGGAGGTTCCTGTATAGGATAAAGTGGAGGGAAGCGCCGGGATGTCCCCACTGTGAGGATCGCCCAGAGGACACGGTGGAGATCTACCCCGCTTGGGCGGAGCCCAGCCGTGTTTTCGTACAGGCGATCGGCGGCAGCGACCTCTCGCGCCCGGCCCTGGTCCAGGCCATGGTACGGAGCGAGAGGGAATGGGAAGCAGTCTCCTCCTTCTGCGAAGCAGTAATGCTTGCGAAGGAGGAGGCGCAACGGGTTAGGGAGAGGCTGCAACGACAGCCTCGCCTTAACGCCCTCAGCAGCAGCCGCCGCAGGAGACGCCAGGGGCTTCCGGCGCCGCGAGACGATCTCCGGCCACCGTAGACCCGGGCCTACGGACGGCGAGTAATGGGTAGCTCGCCGTCCGATCAGCACCAGGCCCGAGAGTCGACGGCGCGTAGTATTCCACGCGCGCCTTAAAGAGTTGTCAGCAAACAGGACGGGGCCCGTCATGACCGATGCCTGCCCGGGGGTTGAGGAAAAATTCGAAAGAGTTACCTCGTCCCTGGGCATTCAGAGCAGGGAGGAACAGGGGTGGGTTTTAGTCAGTAAGAGTCTGACACGCCCTCCCGCTCCACCCAGAGCAGGAGAAGTCACTGGATGATTTCCCAACCCCCAAAAAAAAAAAGGCGGCTATGCTTGGCTATGTACTTGGCCTTAAGCCACCAAAGCGACAGCAAAATGACTGTATATATAGGTACACACACTGTACACTGTTAATAGACAGAGAACTTCAGGTTGTAAGTTGCATTGACTGCGTCACTACCGTCACAGAATCTTTCTTTTTTGAGGCGTTGAAAAGTTCTGTGTGCAAAACCACACCGGCAAACCAAATGTGAGTCTTACATCCACTAAAACCTCCACCGTGCATGCGATGATAATACCTTCTCGTAAGAAAACGACATACTTTCTTCCAATAAGATCCGAACAGAAGATATGGTCCAGTTATCAAGTCTTACCGATCAAACATGTCGCTTTAAACTTTTCAATGCCCTTCAATAAACTCGTCTCTGGGTCCAAGTGGCGGTAATACTTCTTAGCGTGAAGCAGGACATCTACTCGGGGCGAGAACGACAGAAGACCATTGATATCGAACATGTAGCACTTGTTTCGGGCTGCTTGGTTTGAAAGGCCCTCTTCCACCATCGCGTCGCATAGCAGATTTGCGATGCCAACGCCTGTCTGAACTCGCAAGAAAATATTTGTTAATACTTAACATAATATGTTGCCATGTACCTATAAAGAGTCCAGGAAAATAAATAATTAATTAAAGCCAAATCTGCGACAATGATCCTAGTAAAGATTTCTCATCGGGATTAGAAAAGGACGATAGGGAGGTAGTTTGATTGGTAACCTACCTTTATTTACGCATTACTAATGCTGTGTGAAAAGTCAAAAGAGATATCAAGTCTGAGAAAAGCCAGTAGAAATTTTGTTTTCCTGGGTTTGATTACAAATAGCATTTAAGTTTAAAATCATAATAATTATATTTAATTTCTCGAAAACGGCATACCGTTTATTATACGTACAAATATAATAATCCCTAAAAACAATATAAAACGGCCAAGTGCGAGTCGGACTCTCGCATGAAGGGTTCCGTACCATTTACATGATTATACGCGTCTACTTGCTGCCTAAATTATTAAGATCGAGCAAATAAAAGCCAAAAACAACACGTTTCTTGTAGAGCCCCTTTAATTTTTAATTTATTTTTATTATTTGTTGTTATAGCTCGTCGCTGTTGTAGCAGGCGCTCCATGTATAATACTTAACAGTATTACCTTTCAGCTGCATCCGGTTAGACTGGAAGCCGACCCCAAGATAGTTGGGAAAAGGCTATCAGGCAGTTGTTAAAGCGGCAACAAAAATACACATTCTGTGAAAATGTCAACTGTCTACCTAATACGAATCACGAGATACAGCCCGCTGACAGACAGAAGGACGGACGGACGGAGAGCGGACGCTTAGTAATAGGGTCCCGTTGGTTACCTTTCGGGTACGGAACCCTGAAAAATATGGTTTTTCAATTTTTCACACAGCATCGAACCTACAAGCGACAAGAAAAAATCTAATAGATCATTTATGGATTGGAGAAAAACATAGGCTACTTATTATTCAGAAAAAATCTAAGCTTCTTAAGGGATAGGCCACAAAAGGGAAGCGGTGGGTAAAAAGTATTTCTTTATTTGTAGATTTAAACATTTTCCATATACAGGATGTAACGGAAAGGTGTGGTCATATTATAAGAACTGCGTCAGCCCATCAATATGAACAACTTCATTCAAGAAAACAAGACGAAATTCTCATTTTTTTTTTACCTCCCATACAAATATTGATCAGCTGATGATAACTTTGTATGGAAAATTCAATATTTTTTTTGGAAATTTTCAATTTTTTCTTAGAGCAATTTGTTCAGCTCCATGGGCAGAACCGGTTCTTAAAATATGACCACACCTTTCCGTTACACCCTGTATAAGCCATCAAAGGCTTCTGTAGTTTTTAGCATATATATTTAATACTCTGTTTTATATACGAGTATTTTGAACACCAATAAAAAACAACTTACAGAGCCTGCGCCAACGAAAATGTAGGTGTTATCCATCAGTTTCTGATTAGTGATTTTGTTACACGCAACCATAAGACCAGCGACCACTGTGGCGGCAGTGGCTTGGATGTCATCATTAAATAGACAGTATTCATCACGAAATCTGTTCAGGAGACGATGAGCATTTTGGGTGCCAAAGTCCTCCATCTGGAAAGGTATCAAATATCTACATATTTTATTTGTATAAAAAAATATAATAACCACTTTTATCATTTGGATATCTTCTTTCTGGCACAAAGCAATTTCAAGAAAAAAAAATTGATAATTTGTGCGACGGATAAAAAAAAAACTTGTTTAGTACTTAGGCTAAATGTTTAAGATAATATTGAAGTGTAATTGTACTTGCCTACCTAATTAACAATATACACACACAAGTAATCTGTGGAAATGTTGTGGATTGTACATTTACCCTTTTCAATCAATCTGCCTAGCCTTTTCCCAACTATATTGGGCTCGGCTTCCAGTCTAATCGGATGCAGCTGAATACCAGTATTTTACATGGAGCGACTGCCTATCTGATCTCCACAACCCAGTTACTGGGTAATACGACACCCCTTGGTAAGACTGGATGTCAGACTTTCGGGCTTCTGACGACTCGTACCGACTGTCAAAAATCCACAATTGACAGCCGGGACCAACGGCTTAACGTGCTTTCCGAGGCACGGACGGTCTCGGTATGTAAAGATGGACCAACCCCGGCAAGCGTAGCTTAACCTGATGGATCGACCCGTGCGGCTGTTATTACTTTAGCTACGAGCTCCGAGTACATTTACCCATATTATGTCATACCATATTTTACTGTAACACACATTGAACAATTGTTTGTTTTTTCCCAAATAAAAGAAATAAATGAAATGATCGAAAACCGCTAAAGATTATAATATATGGTCCAAGTTGCCTTCAACCTGGTGGTCTACTAAACGGGCATTTTGCAAGCTCACAAGCTAAAATAGATTGTCTTAATGCAGAAAAGTGAGGAGACCCGCCCGACCGCTTATAATAACTGGAAAAAATACCCGATTGTAAAAATCAACTAAAAAGTTCCAAACAAGTCACTTTTAAAGCCGTCTGATGCAGTTGGTGGCAGTTTATTTTAGTTCAATTATTGATTTCATGCCACCAACTGCATCAGACTGGTTGAAAAGTGTGTGTATTTTGATTACTGTCATGTCTTTAGTAGCACTGGCAATATTAAGACGAATCGTGGGCCGATTTTGATGATGCTTGATCTCTAAAGCGCCATAGAGAAACAAACATACATACATAGGTTGATAAACACATTACCCTCCCTTGCGTCGCGCAGTCGGGTAAAAAGGACAAAGATAGTTTCTTAGATATCGCTCTCGGTGCAATATAGGGTCAAGTAGTACATTCCAATAGCATGCATCGTGGAAAAGCGATCGAAGTGACGCTATATGTGGCCAAGTTTGTAGAGGCGTTTCTAGGTATTAAATCTAACACCCCTTGCCCACCGCTATTAAGGCGCTACTAACTGCCAATGACCTTGAGTGGTTAGCTTGCGTGTTCCGTGCTGAGCTCACGTAACGCGTCGTACGTCTACCCAGTAATAGGACTCGCCCATCAAGGAGCGCTGTCCAAAATTAGAAGTATTATTAGTTTATTACACATAATACAACAGGTATTAAACTAAAACACTGAGACTAAATTATAAATAATTAAATGATCTTTAAAATGGTGAAGGTTTCATAAAAATTATAGTTTTTGCGTGATTCTCAATTTTTTATCCGCGTCAGACATAACTTTACAAATTAATTACACTATGTTATAAAAGTAAAATTTCAAATATTCTCAGATCAAATTACGACGGAAATGGATTAGAATAACATATATTTTTTTCAAAGAAATAAGACTAGTCGTTGAGACGTGATGTTCAATTAAAAACCGTTAAAAGTCATATAACTGCGCCTTAACGGCCAATGACCTTGAGTGGTTAGCTTGCGTGTTCTGTCCTGAGTTCACATAATGCGTCGTACGTCAACCCAGTAATAGGAGTCTCCCATCAAGGAGCGCTGTCCGAAATTAGACGCATTATTAATTTATTATACATGAAACAACAAATATTATACACAAACACGAATACTAAAGTATAAATAATTAAACAATCTTTAAAATGGTGAAAGTTTCATAAAAAATACTGTGATTCTCAATTTTTTATGTGCGTTAGACATAACTTTATAAATTAATAGCACTATATTATAAAAATATTATTTAAAATATTTACATATCAAATTACGACGGAAGCTTTTTAGAGTAACATATATTTTTTTCAATGAAATAAATTTAGTCGTTTAGACGTGATGTTCAATTAAAAACCTTTAGAAGTCGTGTAGCTGCGCCTTAACTATCCGATCAAGAAAATACGAGAATGCTTCAGGTTCAACACAATGTAACAAATATACATATATAACAGACGGCGAAAAGTAACAAGTATAAAATTATGGTTTTCTAATTAAATACTGGAAATGGGTGAGCCAAATACTCGGGTACAACACTGAAAATGATCATATTTTTAGTGAAAATTAAAAAATATTCTAAATACCATCACAAGGGTTTGCGTTCCATATAAAGTCTTCACTGCGCTCAAAAACTCTACAATGAGGTCATCATATTCATGGCGTGGGTACCTCATCTCCCGAAGGCCAATGTAAAGAGGATCTTCTATAAGCGACTGAAATATAATGTTCTCACATTAGATCACTTTTGTATTAGCCTATGGGGTTGGCTGGGTGTGGGAGAGGCAATCCTTACGCCCTCACGCCTCTGGCCGCCACAGGAGACGGCGCCCTGGGCGTCGGGAGTCACCCTCAAAAAAAAAAAAGATTGACTGGGGGTACACATGCACCCTTACTTATAGTAGGTACACTCTAAATGTCCCATACTGTTACACGGGGCTCGAACCTATCGCCCTTAGCCAGACACATTTCCATACTCTGGGCTACAATTGAGAAATTAGTAATGAACACCAAGTAACACTCACGGTCGCTTTGGGCACTCTGAGGTAGTTGAGGTTTTCATCATCATCATTTTTTAAGCCAAAAGACGTGCATTGCTGGACATAGGCCTCCTCTAAGTGTCACCACAGCGACCGGTCCCGAATGTCTCGCATCTAGCGGATTCTCTAGATGCGACACGCACAGCGACCTTCACCAGATCATTGGTCTATCTTGTGGGAGGCCTTCCATCGCTAAGTCTTCCGCTACGCAATCACCACTCACCCAATCTTTCGGCCCCATCGAGTATAAGTTCTGCAATGTGCGTGTGAGAAATGTGATTTGCCTCTTAAGTTCGGCGATTCTTCGGGCTATGTCGGTAACCTTGGTTCTCCAGTAGATATCTTCATTTCTGATTTGAACACCAAGAAAACTCCCAGTATAACCCTCTCCATTGCCTTTTGGGTGACTTCAAGCCTTCTGATGAAGTGCATTGTGAGTGACCACGTTTCGGCAACACGCACTGATCATAGATTTTTGTCTTGAGACACTGTGGTACTTTCCGAACGCTGCCCAGCCGAGTCGGATTCGATGGTTGACCTCTTTATTAAAGTTAGACCTACCTAGCTACCTAGCTACCTAGCTAGCTAGTTAGCTAGGTAGGTTGTGTAGGAAACAAAAATAGTACAAAATTGGCATATTGTGTGTATCAAACTATTTCGTCTATCGTATTATCTTATCCTAATAATTATTATACCAATAAGTTATTTACAATTTAAAAAAAAGCTGATTGAAATTGATTTATTTTAATTACGTTTTTTTTGTAACTTACTTATTTCCAATAAAATGTGATGAATAAATCATGTACGCACGTACAAGTTTACGTCGTCAACCTTACCTAGTTCGTATGAGTTATCACAGATGGCGCTACTTTTTGCCTGTATGAAGAAGCTAAAATGTTCAGATGGGCGTATCCTTCCTTTTGAAATCATTGCGTGTCAGACTCTTACTGACTAAAACCTATCCGTGTTGCTTCAGTTGCCTGTTCTTGGGCCGCCGGCGGTGACTCCATTGACCACTCCGCGAGCCTGGCAGGCATCAGTCCTAGCGGACCACGTCAATTATTGTTGACATCTCTTTAAGGCGCGTGTTTAACACTTAGCCCCGTTGACTCGGGCCTGGTCCTTATCGGACAGTGAGCTACCCGTCCGCAAACCCGCACCTACGGTGGCCAGGAATTTACCTGCGACTGCCGACGCCCAGGGCGCCTCCACGGGAGTTAGGGGTGTGAGGACGTGAGGATTGTCCTCAAATATGCGCGAGGACTTTCCCTCTAAATTCCATAGCGGCAATCCGGCAAGTAGGCTCGCTGCCTCACCAAAGACTATGCGGTATCCCCGGACCAATCGGATGGCCATGTCCCTTTGGCACGCGTTCAGCCGGCGGGCTGGTCGCCGCCTCAGGGAACGCGCCCACACCCGCGTGTGGTGCCGCGTGCATAATGGTGTTTTCGTGCAAACACTTCAGCAAACACCTGTTTCTGGGCCGTTCTCCCCAAATTCTAAAGAGGTTATACTTAATTACATTCATGAAATCACTCACAAGGTTATTTGTCCCGGTGTCGAGACAGACAGGCAGGCACTGATGCGGCTTGATACCAGCTAGCGCCGTGAGCAGTGTTGTCTTGCCCTGAGCTACGCCCATACCATGAGCACCAAGGTCACCGAGACCTAAAACTCTTTCTCCGTCAGTAACTACGATAACCCGCACATCGCGTTCTGGCCTGAAATTGTTATTAAGCTGTTTTCAAAATATACAATGTGGGGCGGCTTAGGTTTAACATAAAGTCGAGATTTTAAAATAAAATGTAGTAGTAGAAATTAATTTTAAAAAATGCCACAGGGACGAATGTTGACACACATTGAAGAGATGTAGTAGGTAAGTACTTAATTTCCAAATCCTTAGCTGATTTACACTCACGCCTCGTGGTTCGTCTCGCGGCTCGTCTCGTGTCTCGGCCACAGCTCAACTTATGTTCACACGCTCGCGGCGCGTTCTGTTGTTTTCGATCTATCAACTACCTTTGGAGGACGTCGAAGTATTAGCGGCATCAAGTCCGTCTTTACTGAGCTTCTACTACTACCTACGCAACTAATTTACAAACACAAAAAATAAAAAACGACGTCACCGTAGTAACGTGCCTATGTACTTTATTACTTGTTATATTGCTAATATTTTTTTTAAATACCTATTGTTATTGTATTTCTTTTTACTTTTAGGCAAAGTATGGAAAAGACGCGTTTGTAAACACCACGCGCGCTTCCCCTGCGAGTAGGGTTGCCATCTCTTAAATCTGGCAACCAGGACAAGAAGCATGAAAACCTCTGCTTTTGAAGCTTAGAACCCGGACGTGTCTAGTTTTTTTTTTTTTTCGTTGTCGCCGAATGTATGAAAACTCGCGTCGCGCGACGACTGGTAACTTGAAAACTTTTGGACCCGGACTATAAATGGAAAAGCTTCCCGGACGCCCTCTAAACTAAGACAAATCCGGGGAAACCCGGACGGATGGCAACCCTACCCGCGAGCCCCTTTGACTCGTGCCCAAAAAACCGCTTACGACACGAGCGCTGCGAATGGCGAGACGAGCTGCGAGGCGAGACACGAGCGCACCAGCGACACCGATTACATACGCGGCTCGTGGTTCGCCTCACGGCTCGTCTCGCCGCTCGCACGAGGGTTTTTTTTTATGTTTGATAGGCTCGTGTTTGACCACTATCTCACCTGATGATGGCAAGCGATGATGTGGTCGAAGATGGAGCACGCTTGCCCAGAAGTAACCTATTCACTCTTGACTTAAAGACTCCCAGGTTATAGCTATCAGGAAACACAGACTCCGGTAGGGAATTCCACTCCCTAGCTGTACGCACAATGAATGTTTTCTCAAAACGCTTTGTGCGCATGAATGGGATGTCCACCATGAACCGGTGGCACTTCACCGTACGTCTTGTGGTCCTTTGATGAAACGGGCTTGGCGGAATCAAATCATGCAATTCCGTCGCACACTCCCCAAAATGTAATCGATAGAAAACGTCGGGCTAGCAACTCAGCGTCTATGTTCAAGACTTTGGAGTTTCGACTCAACGAGTCTATCATTGCCGATGATCCTCTTGGCTCGTTTCTCAATTGACTCAAGGGCATCAAGCTGGTATCTGGCAGATCCGTCCCAAAGATGAGAGCAGTACTCCATACACGATCGGACTTGCGCTTGATAGAGTTGGAGCACCTGTTCCGGCGTGAAGTATCGTCTCACCTTTGCGAGGATCCCCAACTTTTTGGCAGCCACTTGAGCCTTTGTCTCTATCAAGGGACCGAAATTGAGGGTAGATGTTAAAGTAACACCAAGAAGATCAAGTTGGTTGGTTATCGGCACGGTTACACCTCGGAAAGTTGGAGCCGGGTGAAATTGGCTCCTTTTAGCAGAAAAAAGACACGCCTGGGTCTTAGCAGCATTGAACTTAACCAGATTGGCATCGCCCCATTCTGAGACAGCCTGCAAGGACAAGTTCAAGCGCCCAACCATAGCCTCTCGGAGAGACCGGACCTGAGACCCACTAACTCGTGCGTCAGGCACGTATCTCTCGGCAACAGTGCTGTCGTTTGCATACCCAAAGGTACCGGGTTTTAGCAGATCGTTAATATGCAGCAAAAATAATGTTGCCGAGAGCACCGACCCCTGAGGAACACCGGCATTAATAGCCAGCAGTCCGGACGAGCAGCCATCTATGACTACTCGGATAGACCGATCCCTCAGGAAATCTGCAATCCAATCACACAATCCAGCGGGCAGACCGAAGGAAGGAAGCTTGCCAATTAGGCTGTCGTGCCAGACCCGGTCGAAGGCCTTCGAGATATCAAGGGAGACCGCAAGGGCTTCCCCTTGTTTGTCGATGGCCTCACTCCAGATGTGAATGGCATACGCTAGAAGATCTCCTGTTGACCGATTTCGGCGGAAGCCGTATTGTCGATCACTTAGGATATCGTTAGCTTCTAGGTATGCCAGGAGCTTACCATTCAGTATACGTTCCATACTCTTACAGAGTACGGAAGTTACCGAGATGGGCCTATAATTTGCTGGGTCAGCTCGACTACCCTTCTTGGGTACGGGTTGCACGTTAGCTTGCTTCCAAGCCATCGGCACTTTTCCAGTCTCAAACGAAAGGCGATATGGGCGCGTCAAGATCGGAGACAACTCAGACGCACAAGTCCTCAGAATGCGAATGTGTGACATAATCGACTCGCATCCACCAAAAGTACCAGGGGGCCTCGCGCCACCAGGATCTAGACGCGAAGATTCCGCAAACAGAGAGGCAAACAAGCTTGCTTTCTCCTCAGCGGAGTGGGCCAGCGACCCGTCGGGTTTCAGCAGTGGAGGTAGTGAGTGGTGGCAGAAGTTCGATTCAACCGACTTAGCCAGGGACCAAAACGCCTTACTACCAGCTGGGTAAGAAGCAAGTTTGTTCCCGATTCGGCTTATGTGGTCAAACCGAGCCCTCCGCAACACCTTCTTGCAGGACTTGGCAGCCCTGTTGAAGGCTCTCTTCTTCTGACTCACGTCATTTACTTTACACGTCCGAGCGTCGATCCATGCCAGGTAGGCCGCGTGTTTAAGCGCATCAGCGCGATTGCACTCGGCACCAAACCATGGTCGAGCCTCGCCAGACATTGTTACGTCAGAGAATGGAATGTAGTACTCCATTCCCCGCCGCAACACATCCGTCACGGCGTCCGCGCACGACGAAACATCAGTCGAAGAAAAGCAAGTGGGCCGCCAAGGATAACATGCGAAGAAAGATCGCATGCCATCCCAATCTGCTGACCTGTATCACCAAACCCGCCTGGTGTCTCTAGGGCTAGGATCGGGCGGGGAGTACACGGATACAGACTTCACCAGACAGTGGTCGGAAGTACCTAATGATGAAGAAATCGACACTGAGTAACGGTCTGGATCTGTTGTCAGCAGCAATGTAAATGAGGCAGCAGTGTAAATGAGGTATTTATTAAATACTTGAATACTTTTCAACAATGAATACTTTTCCGTCACGGAAGCATCCGTTTACGGAAGCACTCTATCTTGGCAATGTCAAGCCCCATTACTTGTTACTCGTAATCAACATCATGTTGCCACGGTCAAGCGTACTGTCATTGCCTATCCTTAAGGTACCAAGAACATGCATTTCTTTCTATCAATCACCACTATCACTCTTGACTTACAAGACCTTCAGGTTGTAGCCATAAGGCAACACAGATTCTGTGAGGCTGTAGCCACAATGAATGTGTTCCCAAAACTTTTTGAGCGTATATATAAATCAATCGTCTCGGGTTAAATCCATAAACGGAAATACATCAAAACTTACCAATTCTTCAAAACATCAATGACATGTCCTCTATCATGTATAGTTACAAATAGACCTTTAAATCTCTTGCACATGAGACCAAACCTCTGGCATGCCTTGCCTACAGTCGGAGAATTTATCACTGGCATATATTTGTCTAAATCTTGATTTAGTAAGGCAAAGAATAGTGTTTCATTGGTGTCCTGAAATGTGGGAAACACTGAACATTATATTCACAAAATCTAAATATTGGTTTATAAACAGTTATCATCGCGTCTGGGTGCTGGTGAGCAGACTAAAGAAAGTAATTTAGACAGCACTAATTTTAACACAATTTCCAGAGACTTCAAGAATGTTTAAAAAAGTCCATACATAAATTGATCCAGCCGATCTCGAGTTTTGTGCTTAGCAACACATTTAGGGCCGATTTCACCAATGAAACTAATCGCGATTAGTTTAAACTTAACTTAGTTCATGCGTTTAAGTTTAGTTTAACTAATCGCGATTAGTTTAAACTTAACTTAGTTCATGTGTTTAAGTTTAGTTTAACTAATCGCGATTAGTTAAACTAAACTTACGTAACGTAATTGGAGAAAACCAAAACGTCATCTAATGACGTTTTGGTTTTCTCCAACTACGAGTATGTTTAAATTTCACGTTCCATGATAGTGGGGTTTTTAGTTCTGGGGTATACAACTAAAAAGTAAAAAATTAAAAAACTTTTTTACAAAAAAAACAATCGACTTTCAAAAAAGAAAACACACTAAAACTTAAAAAAATAACACCGACTTCTGAAATGAAAATTAAAGTATTTTTTTTTTTTTTTTAATTACGGAAGTCGGTGTCAAATAACGAAGAAATAAAATACAAACAGTGACTTCCGAAATTAAAGTTATTTTTTAATTTTTAGTGTATTTTCTTTTTTGGAAGTCGGTTGTTTTTTTTTTCTTGTAAAAAAGTTTTTTATTTTTAATATAGATGCGAAAGTTTGGGTGGATGGATGTATGTTTGTTTGTCGCCAGAACGGCTGAACAGATCCGGATGAAAGGCATAGAGTGAGTTTATAGTCTGGAATAGCACATAGGCTATAATTTACAATGGCGGAAGTACTAATTCCACGTGTGCGATTCCGCTTATTAAAAATATATAAGTACATATAAAAATAATCCACCTAGTTTTTTTAGTGGGAAATAATCTAATAACTTCTCCCGCTCTGGGTGGAGCGGGAGGGCGTGTCAGACTATTACTGACTAAAACCCGTCCGTGTTTCTTCAGATACCTGTGCCAGGTCCGAGGTGACTCTTTCAAACACTCCCGCGACCCTGGCAGACCTATACAGGGTGTAATGGAAAGGTGTGGTAATATTTTAATAACCGGTTCTGCCCATGGAAATGAACAACTTGCTCTGTGAAAAAATAGAAAATTCCCAAAAAAAGTTGGACTTTCCATACAGTCATCATCCGCTGATCAATATTTGTATGAGAGGTAAAATTTTTTTTAGAATTTTTTCGAATTCTCTTGTAGAAAGTTGGCAGCTGCAGCTCTTAAAATATGACTACACCTTTCAGTTACACCCTGTATACATCTATGGACATGATTTTTCTAAATTTACCTGTAACTCCGACAAATAAATGTATTTGTTCAAATGGTTCCTGTATCTGTCCACTGATAGTTTACAGATAGCCATTTGCTGCTCAAGCGTTCTAAATTCGCTTGATAAAAGACCATGAATTCCAAACGTCTGGCGCTCTGCTAAAGTAAATGCTAGACCCTAGAATTATAATTAATTATAATTATTTATTATAATATATAAATATTCTCCAAAAACAGCTTAAAATTTTAAAGAGACTTTATCACATCTTTTCAGCTGAAAGACGTCAATTGCCGGACATATGCCTCCCTCCCCCAATCGTCGCGGTCGCCACATCGCTTGCCTTGGATGGATGGCCTTTGGGTTTTCGCATCCAGTGGATTCCCGCGTTTTCACCAGGACATCGGCATCGGTCCGCTTTGAGGGAGACCTTCCAACATTGCACCTTCTGGTACGCAGTCACGTACAGTACTTATGGCAGTCAGAAATGAGTACCGAGATGCACACTACGCTTTATCTTCTTTCCCTCTTAAGTGGTGGACCAGGTTGTAAGAAAAGTTGAAGAAGATAACAGGTATTTTGCGTCCAACTGTCGGTGTCTAGAAAGTGCTAATTAATTTTAGCCCATATACTCGAAAATAAGCCTTCTGATAGAATTTCAGACATGGCGGACAATCTCAGTGAAAACTATAATATATAGCCGCTAATTGAGAGAATATCGGAGAGAATTGGAGTGTATTGGATAGTATACTCTTTTTCTCTATTTTCATAACCTTTAAGTTATGCAAATGGTAGATACTTTAATTTCGATTCATCGGTGATTACGTACCTTATTAAGACGTGGATTTCTTAAATGATCAATGCCCTTTGTTAAATTTGCAGTGACTACATCACCAGCTACAGAAAATTTCGCAACAGTCTGCGAAAAGTGTGCTTCTTGCTGATATTTCGGCTCTCTCACAGCCGCCAAGCAATTCATACATGACGTGCTTGCACTGTTTTTAAGCCTACCAAAACAATAGTCAGAGGACATATCAATATGGTGAGCGCCATTTTTTCAAAATCAAATTAATGTATGTATTTCTAAATGTACTTACAAAATGTTCCTCAAAATACTAGGAAGCATTTTCAAAATAAAAGTAATAATAAAGTAAGAATTGAAGTCGTAATCCAAGACTATGATGTTATCATGGAAACATGGTAACCATATATAGTAGTCTATGATGGTAACATAGAGTAATACCAACCATAGACCAAGCAGTATCAAATCCTAGTAACAAAAAACAAGATATTAGGTACTTCTTGGTAGACGAATGCATTTAATGGTTTTTCAGTCAGTTAGAATCAAAGACTGCAATAATATATGATTAGAATATTTCTCTGGCTTCAGAATTCAGATGACTAAGAAGTTGCTAGAATTATTTTATATTTTGATCTTACAAAGCGGGGAAAAGCAATCTGCCTAAGTTTTTTCCCAACTATATTGACCAAGTGCAACCAGTTGCAGTGGGTAGCAGTTCCTTTTTTCATGGAACGGCTGCCAGGAGAATGAAATGAAAATTCTACGTAAACCTTGACCTAACCAGGCAGATAAATACCAGTATTTTTCATGTAACGACTAGGATATTACCAGGATCATGTGTAACTGTAACAAGGAGTCTTGTTCAAGTTACAGCATCCTGACCTGGTAAGACTGATTGGCACTTTCAGATTTTTGACTAGCTTAACTTAATTTAACTCTTCTCAAAGATCTACGAAAAATCCGATGATTCGGTAGTGTTATATTTCTTTTTTTCTGAGTGGTACAAGTTACTGCATGCAAGCTATTCATTATCATCATTTCAACCGTAAGATATTATTGTAGTTTTTAGCCGAAAGAGGTCCACTGCTGCACATGGGCCTCCTCCAAGTGTTGCCACAACACCCGGTCCTGTGCGTCTCGTATCCATCGGCTACCCGCGACCCTCACCAGGTCATCGGTCCGCCATGTGGGAGGCCTTCCAACGCTGCGTCTTCCGGTACGCGGTCGCCACTCCAGACCTTTTCAGGCCCACCGATCATCTATTTTTTTTTTTGTGGGCTGGGAAGTCATCCAATGACTTCTCCCGCTCTGGGTGGAGCGGGAGGGCGTGTCAGACTCTTACTAAAACCCACCCCTGTTCCTTTCCTACCCTGAGTGCCCAGGGGCGCGGTAACTCAGTTTCGAATCTATCCACAACCCCTGGGCAGCCATCGGCCATGACGGGCAACGTCATGATTGCTGACAACTCTGAGGCGCGTGGAACGTTACGCGCCGTCGACTCACGGGCCTGGTGCTGATCAGCAGGCCCGGGTCTACGGTGGCCGGAGATCGTCTCACGACGTCCTACGCCTAGTACCTCTCCTGCGGTGGTAGCGGCCGGGGCCGTGAGGGCCACTCCGTTGAGCTTCTCTGCCTCTTCGCGAGCATTACTGCTTCGCAGAAGGCGGAGACTGCTTCCCATTCCTTCTCGCTCCGTACCATGGCCTGAACCAGGGCCGGGCGCGAGAGGTCGCCGCCACCTATCGCATCCACGAGGACACGGCGGTGCTCCACCCAAGCGGGGCAGACCTCCACCGTATGCTCCACCGTGTCCTCTGGGCGATCCGCGCAGTGGTAACACCCGGGCGTTTCATCCCGCCTGATCTGATGCAAGAACCTCCCTAAACAACCGTGCCCGGTGAGGACCTGCGTCAGGCGGAAAGTGAGGGCGCCGTGACGCCTCTCCAGCCACTCCTCAAAGAAGGGCCGCCCGAAGAACTACCGCTGAAATGGTGGCGTGCCCAGCGCTGGGTTGCGAGCCCCACCGGCCATCTGCGAGCAATGTGTTTGTGTGCAAGATATTCACAGTAGGTACCCTAAAGCCTATCCACACCAAATTCACACAGTTTTTGGTTTTCCATTTAGGCAAGCTATTTCCTCCTTAGTCACTCACACACTTAAAACAGTTGAGTCGGCGCAGAGGTGTGGGCGACGAGGTACGAGCACCATTTTGAGAGAAAGAGAGAAAAGTACCTGCCATACTTGCTCTTTCGGAGCTAAGCAGCGGGAAAAAACGTGTAGAAATAAAATACATAAAAATATTCCAAACATAGTTTATTATTATAATAAACAACAATTTATTTACCAAAACATTTTATAATTTTATAAAGTATGCATACAATTGCGAGTTCTAGTATCTTCTATATTTAAATAAAAAATACACACATAGTATAAAACCAAGGACAAAGAGCAGAGACAGAAATAAAATGTTTATTTTTACACGAAAAAACGCATTATAGTTTTAACACTATTCAAGCCTCTTTAACACATAAAAATCTAGACGAACAAACAATAAAAAACCCAGTCGCTTAATGTTTGAAAATACTTGTAATTTGGCTTTACATAAGTAGTTACTAAAACTGCATCCGTACACACGAATGACCAAAGTATCAACACTCGGCAATTTTATTTCTTCAGGGATGTAGGCAATCAATCGTCTCGCATCAGTACCAGTCTTTTTGATATAAGCATGAAAAAGAAGATGCATTTTAAAAACTCATTGGAAAGAAGTAACACAGAACTGAGCACAGTGGAATGAACGGAGAGAGAGCTTTGCCCAGCTTTTGACAGTACAGGCTAGATATAATAATATAATAATCTTTATGGGCATAGCATGAGCATAATCAGCCTATATAATGTTCCCACTGCTGGGACACAGGCCTCCTCTCTGTGACAGGGTTTGGACTGTAATCCACCACGTGGGTTCAATGTGGGTTGGTGGATGGCACATGTCTTCGACGTTTTGGTTTTGGGCTCCTTGCTGGCATTTGCTCCTAATAAAACTGCTTAAAGTATAGGCAACAAGACTCCAATCGATCGATGTCGACTAGGTTTTGGTGTGAAAAAAAAATGAATATTTAAAAAAAAACCGACTGTAAACAACAAGTTCCAAACAAGTTACTTTTCAAGCAGTCTGATGCAGTTGGTGGCAGTTATTTTAGTTCAATTACTGATTTTATGCTACCAACTGCATCAGAGTTGGTTTTTTACAGCCGGGTTTTTTTGAAAACAATTTTTTTTTTTTTGTTTTGTTGTGTATTTTTTTTGTGTTTTCGTGAGTTATATTTTTGGAATCATCTCCTCAAACCCTTCATTTTGATACCCTACTTAATATGGTTCGTTGACTATTTTTTTTTACTTTTTCACAATAATATTATGGCGTCTGGTTGTCGCCATATTGTATTTTGATTGCTGTCATGTCTTTAGTAGCACTCGCAAGATTAATACGAATCAATTGACGTAAGAATTATCAAAATCACAAAGGAACAAACATACATACATAGGCTGATAAACACATTACCCCCCCCCCGACCGATAAGGGCGAATTTCCAATAGATCAAATGTTGTCAGGAAAACACCACCAACCTAATTCACTATGCCTCACCTCATGAATTTCTTCATTTAAATTGGTACTGGTTTCTTCACTTACTACGGTTTCTGTTACTTCCCTTTTTTGTTTTTACTGAAATGAAAATGAAAATTAAATGGAATTGACACCAGAGATCTTAGACTATGAAAGGTTATAGACGGAACGTCATCGTACACTAAATGAAGCAGGATCGTTAAAATGTGTGAGTGACCTTGACGAACGTAACTATGACTTTGGAATTGACACCAGAGATCTTAGACTATGAAAGGTTGTAGACGGAACGTCATTGTACACTAAATGAAGCAGGATTGTTAAAATGTGTGAGTGACCTTGACGAATGTAACTATGACGTATCGGCTTCTCATTTTATCTATGTACGCTTATTACGCGTGTACAGATACAAGCCGGCTTCTCATTCTGGTACTTCAGATTGCTGGATTTTCACACTCTAAAAACCTTTCATAATCTAAGCCAGAGATATTAACTTTATCAAACAAAGTTGTTGTCCGAGAATAATCTGGCAATAATAAAATCATGTAGGAGGGTTGGTCGATGTCGTCACAGAAGTGAAGAAAACTCGAAGATAGCTTGAGACGAATATTTTGCAGCAGGATTATACAGTGTTTACTTAAACAATACTTGACTTTAAAACTTTATAAAAATATAGGCGCAGTTCCACACAGAGTCCGCTCGTACGAGGGCTGGGGACGTAGTCCTCTAACCAAAAAAAGTATACAGGCTCGGCTACTCCACCAAACTATCATGGGTCCCCGTCTCTTGCTGACAACTCTTTGAGGCGCGCGTGGAACACTACGCGCCGTCGACTCTCGGGCCTGTTGCTGATCGAGCTACCCATTACTCGCCGTCCGCAGGCCCGTACTGGAGCCCTGGGGTTCTACAAATGGTGGAGGCGCCGGGTAGAGAATGAGCAGAGCAGTGCGGCTTTTTAGGGAGGTTTTTGCCTTATTGAAGCCACAAGTGCGTTGCCGTGATATGTGGTGTGCCGAATGGTACAAGTTAATAACATAAAATAAAAAACCACACTACTCGGGGTTCATTTTGGGCTATCCATAGATGGTCTTCTACTTCTCCGTTTACCTGCCATGGGTAGGGAATCTGGTGAGGGTTAGGTAGGTTTCGATCGACTCTTCAAAGGTTCAATTGAATAGAAGACTTACTAGCGTTTGCGCTTCTATTCGTAGGGGCGTAGCTCATGTGGCGATTGTTTACACTGCCTAAGTCCGCGTGTGGGTACCGGCCTTCAGCTGGCAGTTGAGAATATTGAAGAGTCGTTCGAATATAGAAAGCATAGGTTTGATGACGGACTTCTGCACGCCCGTCCGAAGAGGGAAGATATATCAATTAGTTAAATTTAATATAAAAATCCTCAGCGTTATCCCTCTTTCTTTCCTCACACTCCACATGTAAGCCAGTCACTCTTACACATCACACTCTCGCGTAGCCAGCGAGTGAGACAGCTCCACAAGCTATAGAGCACCCCTAGAGCCCTGCAGGCTGTACTGGAGCCTTGGTTCTACAGGACTATGGTTCGCTATTATCTATGTTTGTATTGACTTAAAGCGAAACCCTGATCTCTTGACTCGTAACTTGAAACTTCTTAAACGTCGTGGGTTATGCGGTAATAGAAATATGTTCCCACATCTGTTATTTGAAGATGACAAAGTTTATAAAATTAATTTTAGAGTGAATGTGAGTGAGTCTTTGTGAGTGTTGTGAGTGAATTGCAAGTGGGTTGCCTAGCTAAATCCGCGGCTTAAATTGTTAAATAATATAAATTTTATTTATTTCTATTTTTATTAATTTCTTCGATAAGTTATTCATAAAAATCTGAGTCGAGAGAATATTACGCGAAGAATCGAAAAATTATAGGTAATAAATGCATTCGTCGTCAATGAAAGAAAGAAATGGACACCAACGAAAATTGTTCGCTAGCTTGCATGTATATGTATAGATAGCAAAAAAGATAAAAATATTTATATATTTTGTTTAAACTTCTGTTATACAGGGTGTAACGAAAAGGTGTGGTCATATTTTAAGAACTGCATCTGACTATTGATATGAACAACTTTCTTCAAGAAAACCCAAAGAAATTCTCAAAAAAAATTTTTACCTCCCATACAAATATTGATTAGCTGATGATAATTTTGTATGGAAATTCCATTTTTTTTTTAGGAATTATTTTGTCTTATAGAAAGTTGTTCATTACCATGGGCAGAACCGGTTCTTAAAATATGACCACACCTTTCCGTTACGCCCTGTATAGTAGGTATTAATTTATATTCATACTACACTTAATCCTACTAATATTATAAATGCGAAAGTTAGGATCACGGCTGAACGGATCTGGATGAAATTTGGCACAGAGATAGATTATAGTCTAGAATAGAACACGCGGGCGAAACCGCAGGAAGAAACTAGTATTCAAAATATGTGGATGGTAATCTCCGGTACCACTGCAACTATTTACTAAAACATTTCAATTTTTAAAAGACCCATTATTCCATATGGACATAGGCTATACAGGCTGTAACGGAAAGGTGTGTTCATATTTTGGGAGCCGGTTCTGCCCATGGGAATGAACAACTTTCTCTAAGAAAAAATTTAAAATTCCCAAAAAAAATATTGGACTTTCCATACAAACTGATCCATCAGCTGATCAATATTTGTATGGAAGGTAAAAAAAAAATTTTAGAATTTCATCGCATTTTTTTGAAGAAAGTAGTTTATATCGATGGGCAGATGCAGTTCTTAAAATATGACCACACCTTTCCGTTACACTCTGTATATTAGGTCCCCACCTATGAAATCAGCGTTTTGTATGGAGAATTTTAAAGAAGTTGCATTTTTCATACTAACATTTTCTTAATTTATTTAACAACTATGAAATTTTTTTATAAACTTTTATGCAATAATATTTAAAAACTAAGATAACGTATGCCACTTAGATTAAGCAACAAAAATAAGATTTTGCTACGTTAAAACAAAATATAGTGTGGTCATTTCTGCTAAAAAAAGAGGAGTTTTATTTTTGTTTATAAAACTATAAATAATAAGGTTTTTTTTACTATTGGCAGTTGTCTATGACGGTCATTATTTGATAGAATGTCAAACAATTCATGAATATTTTAATCCATAACCCAATGATATGGATATAATTACAATCTAGGCAAAACCGAGCCATCAAAGAGAAAGGATATACTCGTATAAGAAAAATGTCCTTCTATTATGATCGTAACAAAGTGAGGGTCGCTGACGCCAGCCAAGGATATATTTGTAATTAGCACTAACTCTGACTTAAATCAGTAGTACAATCGAGCCTACCTTTAAACAAGTACTTACAATTGTCGAACCATATCTTGTATCGACTTCACGTTTACCCCTTTAACTTCTGGATAATCATAAAAATCTGGTTTGAGATCTTTATAATCAGTTTTGTAAATATAATCAAGTACATACTTGTGTAAGTCCTTTGGTTTAGGATAAACACTCGCAAGATCTGTAAAATAATAAAATAATTAATATATTTATCTTATCTTATATATTTTTAACCGACTTCCAAAAGGAGGAGGTTATCAATTTGGATGTTTGTATTTTTTTTTTTATGTATGTTCGGGCATATCTCCGTCATTTATGGACGGATTTCCAAAATTCTTTTTTTATTCGAAAGGAGTTTGTTTCGAAATGGTCCCATTTAAATTTCATAAAGATCTGATGATGCGTTTCGGAGACAGACAACGGAACTCTTCAAAAAATGACAGCAAATCAACCGCGATTGCTGCTATCGCCTCGACATCCATTATTAACACACTTTCATGGATAAACACAACTAAAAAGTGAAAAATAAAAACTTTTTTCCAAAAAAATAGAACCGACTTCCAAAAAAAACAAAATGTGCAAAATAACTTTAATTTCGGAAGTCGGTGTCAAAAAACGAAGAAACAAAACCAGAAACACCGACTTCCGAAATTAAAGTTATTTTGCACTTTTTGTTTTTTTTTTGGAAGTCGGTTCCATTTTTTTGGAAAAAAGTTTTTATTATCTTTTCGTATTCCTCACAGCAAAGCCTTTCAGTCAGTCTGTCAGTTCATACCCATATCATAGGGTACATAAAAAATAACTGATCCTTCTTCTTTGGGATATCGATGACCGAACCCACCACACACCACACCATCGGTTACCATCAGGTGAGATAGTGGTCAGACCCGAGCCTGCCTGTCTAGCCTTTTCCCAACTATCTTGGGGTCGGCTTCCAGTCCAACCGGATGCAGCTGAATACCAGTATTTTACATGGAGCGACTGTCTATCTGACCTCCACCACTCAGTAACTGGGTATTATAATACCCCTTGGTAAGACTGGATGTCAGACTTTCGGGCTTGTGACGACCGGTAACGACTGTCAAACGCGAGCTATCATTGATAAAAAAAATGTATTTTTTTTTTGGAAGTCGGTTGTTTTTTTTTTGTAAAAAAGTTTTATATTTTTCACTTTTTAGTTGTTATACCCCAGAACTAAAAACCCCAATATAATGGAACGTGGAATTTAACCATTTTCTGACTCCTGACATACAGGCACGCCTAGTTTGGGAGTCAGAGGCTTCATTAATTGTTAGTGTTGTATTTAAGACAATAAAGTATTTGTATTGTATTGTATTGTATTTGGAGAACACCAAAACATCATCGAGGTACACGTATTTTCCGTTTTTGTTCAGTTTCTCAAACAGCGCTGAAGCAATTTCGATAAAATTTATATGGGACCACCTCGGGAGTATTTCCTTTCAGATGAAAAAAGAAAAAAAAAACATACAGACGAATTGAGAACCTCCTCTTTTTGGAAGTCGGTTAAAAATAAAACGCGTATGCAAATTTTTAGCTCAATCGGTTGAGGAAAACTGTTTTAAAATTCAGTTGGCAAGTTGAATAAACGCTTGTAAAAAACGCAAATAAAGTCAGGGAAATTAATTGTTCCGCACCAAAGCCGTAAATTATCTCACGTGAACATACGACCGGGATAAAAGTTTCCTTTGTCCTGATCCAGGTTACCCGTCTTCCCGTGTTCAGTCTAACAGTGTTCCAAATTTTATCCAAATGCGTTCAGTGATTGAACTATGATTGATTAACAAACATACAGACTCTTAAAGTTCCTCCTACACGCTCAAACGGCTGTACAGATTTGGATTAAATTTGGTACCAGCTTATATCCAAAATTAACACATAGGCTACTTTCGATCCCGGAAAAGTGCAGTGTTCCCGTGAGAAGTATTAATCTCATACGGGCGGCAGCTAGTTTAAAATATAAGTAGAATAACCGAGGTTACAGTGAACTTAGTTCATACATACTCAATTTGTAGGCTTCCTCAATCACTTCCACAGCTATTTTACAAGATAAACATGGGATGTCGTTGAGAGATGGATAGACTCGGCCCATGTCTAAATCTTTCTGAGTAACGTTCTTCGCTAAACTCTGGAAAAATAAAATACTACGGTCAGAAACCACTGAAGTTTATCTCAAATTATTGATGGTAAGGATTGTCTTCAGCAGACTAAAGCCTTTCCCTTCAACAACAGAGCTGCTTGGTGGCAGAAATATATACGGTGATCAAGAGTTAGATCCCAGACCCGCGAGTCATTACCATTCTTCTGACTTACAAAATTTGTGGTATTGAGAAGTGTTAGTGTATTTTGAACCTCCAAATATCAGCAGATATGCGCCATATTTTCTACCATCCTAATGAGCCCGTTTGTAACCTCGATTTCGTCTGATAATAAATCGACGAATGACGTCCATGATGGAGCGAGCTGGCCCAGAAGATGCTTGTTCACTCTAACTTTGAATCATCGTAAAGCTAAATTATACAAGAGAATTACCCTGGCTGCAGCTAGAAATATGGTGTCGGGTACATGATGAGCGAAGCAAGCGAGCACTCCCAGCGCAACTCCTGGGAATATGTAGGAGTTGTTACCCTGGCCCGTATGGTATACCTTCCCGTTATGTTTGACAGGAGGAAAAGGAGAACCAGATGCAAATATACATCGACCCTAAAACAATTTTTTTAAATTAAATACTTACAATATTTTATTACTATAATAATCATGAAGAGCTGTGGTGGCCTAGTGGTAACGGCCGCGACTTACAAATTGTAGGTCGTGAGTTCGAACCCAGACAGGTACTTTGTGTAAATTATTTCATCACCACTGCTCTCAAAACGGTGAAGGAAAACAACTTGAGGAAACCGCCATGTCCTAGAATTAAAAATTCGAAGACATGTGACCTCCACCAACCCACATTGGGCCCGCGTGGTGGATTACGGCCCACACCCTCTCACAGAGAGGAGTTCTTAGATTTTTCAGATTATTTAGTTTCCTGTTTCCTCACGAGGTTTTCCGTTTTGAGAGCAGTGGTGATGAAACAAAGTACACAGTTTTAAGCGCCAGGGTTCAAACCCACAACTTTCAACTTGTAAATCTGAGCCTGCTTTTTAAAATGTTTTTTATACCTTGCAATTTTTTTTTTATTTCATTTACTCCTTTTAAAACATTAGAAAAGTTATTTAGTATCATCATTGTTATCTTTATACCTCAGTATTGTCATAAGCCTCCTGTGCTGTACATTCCGATTTGACAGTCGGATTTGAAAGTGCATAGATTTGCGGTCGTTCACAATTTTTGGCCATTTGTTGCAAAATTGCGGGCGTAAAAGCACCTCGCACTGTTGAACATCCTAAAAACATAATATGACAGGTTTCTCATAAATTATTTATTAGGGACAAAAACTAGTTGCATGTTAAAGTGGTACAAATAGAAAGGTAAACATATGTACAGGCTGTAACAGAAAGGTGTCATCATAATTTAAGAATTGCATCTGCCCATCGCTATGAACAACTTTATTCAAAAAAACCTGAGCAAATTCTCAAAAAAACATTTAGCCCACATATAAATATTGATCAGCTGATGATAACTTTGTATGTAATTCTTGTTTGGGAATTTTCAATTTTTCTTAGAATAAGTTTATTTCTATGGGTAGAACCGGTTTTTAAAACATGACCGCACCTTTTCGTTACACCCTGTATAAACCGCACTATTAATCAAACAGAAGACTTCAGCTGACAAATTAAATACTGAGATAATTGGTATTCCTGGAAACCGCCAACCAGTTTATGTTGCTGTTCGTTACGAAGATTCTTTTATCTAGCACGGAACTATGCTAAAGAAAACAATTATAAGTTTTGCTGGGTATCGAACGGAAATATTTTTATCCGTAAAGAAGCTGGTAATAGGCAAATCTTAATTAAATCAGAACAGTGCCTATCAAAAATAATATAACACAGCAATGACTATTTGGAAGTCATAAGAAGAATGTCAGTACGCCATATCTTCCAATCTTTTTATTTGGCTGATTTATCTTGTTTTTAATATTGTTTTTCTTTTTATTTTATTCTTTATAATTGCCCTGTTATACAATCCACACAAATGTAACACAAACACATCACATTACCACCAAGCAATAATTATAAATAACTACTACAGTTACAATAACTTCCACAAATATATGCCTACTCGCTTTCATGCACTTTCCTACATTCACATAATCTCTAACACAATCTCTAGTTTTCCTAAAATATTTAAATACAGTCGCTCACTTTGCACTACCCATAGCATTAGCTGTGTAAGCCCATGTAATCAATTCTGTAAAATAGTTAATGTACTCATCAAACTATTCTTAACTAATGGCTAACTTAAATATTATTAATAGTGAATTAGATAAGCTTTGTGTGTCTAATTCCATGAAATGTCCACCACAAACATGCTTGCAATATATCACTAAACCTGGCAACGGATTAAAAATTCTACATGTTAATATACGCAGCATAAATAAAAACTTTGACGAAATATCTGTACTAATGCAGGCTATGGGTTTTCAATGCGATGTTTTAATATTAACCAAATGCTGGCTGAGCAAAGTTTCGCATTTACCAATCTTAGACGGCTATAGTTCTTACTGTACAAATAATAATTTCAATCAAAATGACGGGGTTGCTTTATACGTTAAATACTCTATCAAATGTGAAGTACAGGAGCCACAATTTGCGGATGCAAACTGCCTAATGTGCTACATAGACGATATCGTTGTAATTGCTCTATATCGTTCTCCTTCCTGTAAAGATATTAGTCACTTCATTGTAAGTTTAGAACAAGTCCTTATTGTACATTCACAAACAATAGTCTTAATTGGTGATATAAACGTAGATATCAAGGAAGGTAATAATGACCGGAACTCTGACTTGTATTTAACCTGCGCTGCATCATATGGACTTCTTCCTGCACATCTTTTTCCGACTCGTTTGGCAAATTGTCTAGATCACGTTCTTCTCAAAACAAATAAGAATGCAACGACGATCATCATTGAATCATCTATAACTGATCACGAACCTTTATTATTGTTCCTGCAAACTAGGAATAATGGTAGAGGTGAAGCTCAAATTAAGTACAAAATTAACTACAACACAGTTGTTGATGACATAAATAACAATAACTGGTCGCCTATTCTGGAAATTTGGGACCCGAATGAAGCAACAGATAAATTCATTGGACATTTATCTTCCTTCCATTATTAAACAGCACACACAGGAATATTCGACATCAAGTAGAAAACGAATCCTCAAACCGTAGGTAACTCCCGGATTGCTCCGCTGCATTCGCAGTCGTGATCGTATGAACGCTAAGCTAAAAAAAGAGAAATACAATGAAATACTTAGAATCACCTACACTCGTTACCGAAACCATTGTAACTCTTTGCTACGAAAACTCAGAATTTCTTACGAAAAAGAAGAATTCTCCAAAGCTAAGAATGATGTAAAGGTAACTTGGGGTGTAATAAAAAAAAGTATCCGATATACAGTCAAACCGTACTCCTTCTACCGAATTACTAAATCTTTGTGAAACACCAAATTCATCCTTAAATGGTATAAACAACTATTTCGTCAATATTGGCAAAAATCTGGCATCAAAAATAATCGCTACTTCTTTACCACCTAATTTTCCCATATTAGAATCTGACGGTTCAATGGTCCTTCACGAGGTAAATGTAAAAGACGTTGAAGACATCATCTTAAGCCTAAGATCTGATTGTGCTACCGGTTGGGATGGTATCCCGGCTCTGATAATAAAATTTGTAATATTTCGATTTCATCAGGAATCTTCCCAGATTCATTTAAAAAAGCTGTTGTCCACCCGGTTCACAAAGCTGGCCGCAGAGACGAAGTCAATAATTATAGGCCGATCTCGATACTTACTGCTTTATCGAAGATACTGGAACGCATCCTTAATAAAAACCTTACCAGCTTCTTGGAAGTTAACAAAGTCTTGTCCAATAACCAATTTGGTTTCAGAACAGGATTGAGCACTGAAGATGCGGTTATGGCTCTTTCTGAATATGTAGCAAGAAGGATTGATAAGAAGTTGAAATGCGTGGGTATCTTCCTTGATTTGTCGAAGGCCTTCGACACCGTCTCTGTTCCAGCTTTGCTGAGGAAGATGGAGCGCATCGGAATTTGTGGTATCGTACTGGATATTTTCTCCGACTACCTAAGGGGCCGGACACAATACGTCAAAATCAGTTAAAATGAGAGTGAAACATTACCTATTGCATATGGCGTGCCGCAAGGCAGCATATTGGGGCCTACGTTATTCCTCATTTATATAAATGAGCTGTGTAATATACCTAGCCAACATTGTAATATATTTACTTATGCTGATGACACAGCTATGGTAATCGATGGAGGAGATTGGGCCCAATGTTTTTATAATGCCGAAAATGCACTGATACTTGTTATGAGTTGGTTACAAACAACTTGCTCACCCTGAACGTACAGAAAACGGTTTATGTTCCCTTTGTCCCAATAAATATATTAAAATAAACAAATACATTGTTAAAACTAAAAAAATGGTTAAAAAACAAAAGTTCTTCATTAAAAATGTAAAACTTAATAGGGAAAGGTTAAATTTATTAAAACAATTAGATATGTATGCTTTGAACTTAGAGAAAAGTACTAGGAAATACCAAACTGACACGGAAGACTTGCAGTGTGAACTTGACCGGTTACAACAGCAACTAAGCTCAATGACCACTAAATATAGAGCCTCAGAGAAACAAATGAAGGAATATGTGTTGGCAATGAATGAGCTGGTTAGCTTACAAAAATCAAACTGTGAACATTGCCAATCACCATCAATGGCATCTACTCCGGACCATTCATTGCCAATATATAATACCACCTTACCGCAGTCTTGTGCCAGTTTGCCAGTAGAAATGACTAATTGTTTATCGCAACAAAGTGTAAATAAAGAAATAGTTATCTATTGTGATGAGATTGGAAAGGATTTAGGCCACTTTTTGATAAATGAATATCCGGGACACTCTATAATGAATAACTGCATGCCTGGTTGTACTTTGTTGGAAATAATGAAAGAGATTATAAAATGTAATTTTAACCAGGATACTATACTCATAATTTTAGTTGGTGATAGGGGTACCGTGAACAAAGGAGAATTGCTCCAATATTATAGAACCTTGTCTGACCTTAATTTAAGAAAAATTGTGATGTTCACTTTCCCTTATAGCCAAAGTTTGCCACAGGAAGAAAATCAAATTAGATATCATATGAATATAAAATTGCACAATTTGTTATTTAATAATAACTTATTCCATCTAATTGACCTTAACAATTATATTGGTAATCGTTTTTATTTGACAAAAGATAGGAATCATATAGATAGATACTATCTTTCAAATTATTGTAGGAGACAGATAGCTGTGTCGCTATCATATTTATTTTGTATAACAGCCAAGAATTTGGCTAAACAAATTGCTTCTATTGAGCAATGCAATGACATTTTTCATAATTCTGCCAATGTCTTGGCATCAAATTTTGACATTAGTAATAATTTAAATTAGAAATTAAGACAACAGAGACAATCTCTAGCAATTATTTAAAGAATGGTGAAAACAATGTTTTAAAATCAACAAATAGTATCAACCTGGTGCACCAAAATATTTATGGTTGTATGGGCAAGGATTTAGAAATAGAATTATTCCTTAAATTTAACAATGTAGATATTCTTTGTATAACTGAACATTGGCTTAAAAGCTATCAGATTATGTTTAATTATAGTAATCACCAGGTTGGTAGTTCGTTCAGCAGAGTAAACGCTATACATGGTGGCTCATTAATTTTCATAAATAATATACTTAAGTTTAAAGACCGCAAGGATATTGTGAGCCTCTCTGTTGAACAGACAGTTGAAATTGCCTGTATTGAATTGGAGCAGTTTGTTATATTAAGTGTGTACAGACCACCTAAAGGATTGTATGATTGTTTTGAAAAAGTAATGGATGAAGTGTTGCAAAAAATTTGTAACTCTAGTAAGTCTGTCATCGTTTGTGGCGACTTCAACGTTAATTTGTTAGAAACTTCTAGCCTAAGCACTAAAATTATAAGTTTGTTTCAGTCATACAATCTTGTAAATCTATTTATGGAGCCTACTAGAATAACCCCCACTACTGCATCTTGCCTAGATAATATTTATGCAGATATTTTACCTACCCACAAAAAAATTATTAATTTATTAGACTCTGATCATAGTGGACTATTGATCACTATACCAAATATAAACAAATATAAACGAAAAAAAGATATCACTGTTAACCCAAAATCTAAAGGTCGCTTGGAAACATTTAAAACTAAACTCTCAAATAAAATCCCACTTTTGTCAACTAATGATGACCCTAATCAACATTATAATGATTTTTTCAAAATGTATTGCACGCAATTTGATACTACTTTTATTCCTAAGACGATTTCGGTAAATGGCAATACTTCCTTCAGTGACTGGGCCACCATTGGTATTAATAAAAGTAGAAAACGGCTGTATGAGCTGTATGAAGAACGGACTTATATTAACACTCTAGAATTTAATTTATATGTTAAGAATTATTCTAAATTATTTAAAAAAGTATGTTATTTGGCGAAATCTCGCTACTTAAGTTCAAAAATTAAAAATAGTAGTAATGTAATTAAAATGACTTGGGATATTATTAATAGCGAAACGGGAAGGTCTTGCAACCGAAGTAGTGATTACAGCCTTGCTATTGATGACAGTATCATTAAATCAGATTCGCAAGTCGCCGCGGCATTTGAAAATTTCTTTGCAGAGATTCCCGTATCGACTACAAAATCTCTAAATTCATCACCAACTGCTGCAGAAATTTTACTTAAAGAAAACGTTCCAGTTTGTGAATCCCAATTTTATTTCCAATATGTCACTTGTAATGATGTAATCAAAACTTTTAATACTTTAAATGTTAAAAAGACTGCAGATCTATGGGGTAATTCTGTTGACGTTGCTAGGTCTATTATAGACATTGTAGCACCTACTTTAGCAGTAATCTTTAATAATTGTATAGATTGTGGTGAGTTTCCTGATCTAATGAAATATAGTAAAATTATACCATTGTTTAAATCGGGTAGTACATCAGACCCTACTAATTATAGACCTATATCAGTGCTACCTACTTTTAGTAAAATTTTTGAGAAAATTATTTTAGATCAAATTCAAAGATATTTTAATAAACACAAATTATTACACAACAAACAGTTTGGTTTCACAAAGGGTCGTTCAACAACTGATGCTGGTGTTGAACTTTTGGGACACATTTATAATGCATGGGAAGATAAATGCGATGCGTTGGGCATTTTTTGCGATTTGTCTAAGGCTTTCGATTGCGTTCTCCATGATACATTGATCAGGAAGCTGCACTACTACGGAGTCCGGGGCGCCTCTCTGGATCTTCTTACTTCATACTTGGGTAATAGGATTCAGAGAGTTGATGTGAACGGCAAAAGGTCTTCCGGGTCTGTAGTCAGAATGGGGGTTCCTCAAGGCTCAATTCTGGGTCCTTTTTTGTTTCTAATCTATATCAACGACTTGCCTTACCTCATAAAGGATAAACATGATATAGTGCTGTTTGCAGATGACACTTCACTTTTATTTAAACTCAAACGTCAGCAGGTGGTTGTTGATAATGTAAATAATGCTCTTTCAACTGTAGTTAACTGGTTTAATGTCAATAATCTTCTCCTTAACGAGAAAAAAACAAAATGCATAAAGTTCACATTACCCAATGTAATACAAGTGAACACTAGTGTGTCAATAAAGGGTGAAGAGTTGGAACCCGAGGATTCCACAGTGTTCTTAGGTTTAACTTTGGATGCGCAGCTTCAGTGGAGCCCCCATATAGATAAACTGTCCAAAAAACTTAGCTCTGCAGCATACGCCGTAAGGAAAATTCGTGGTTTAACTGATTTAGAGACAGCTCGTTTAGTATACTTTAGTTATTTTCATAGTGTGATGTCGTACGGCATTCTGTTGTGGGGAAATGCCGCCGATATTCAGACAATTTTTGTTTTACAGAAAAGGGCTATTCGTGCAATTTATAAATTAAGTCCCAGACACTCCCTCAGAGACAAATTTAAAGAGATTAATATTATGACTGTTCCCTCTCAATATATTTATGAGAATCTCATGTATGCACATAAAAATATTAATCTGTTTAAAAGATACAGTGATATCCATAGCATAAATACTAGGAACAAACACAAATTTATTGTACCAAAAACCAGGCTCAAGAAAAAAATAGGTGGTTCGTTTAGATGTCAATGTATACGTTTCTATAATAAACTTCCTAGCCAAATTCAAGAACTAAGCATAAATAAATTTAAATCATTTATTAAACGTAAGCTATGCCAGAAAGCTTTTTACACAATTAATGACTTTCTTGAGGACAAAAAGGCGTGGGATTGAGCTGCTTCAATGATATACATGAGCCATTGTTTTCATATGTACTACTTACTGATGAAAAATTTTTTATATACATATTTTTTTTTAATATTCGTTTTTGACATGAATACTTGTATAGTATTGTATTATATTTTTTATTTTATTTTTTTATTGACATTTTATTATTATTATTATTTTTTTTGACTTGAATACTTTGTTAAGTATTATATTTATTTTTATTTTTTGATTGACATATTATGATTACTATTTTGTTTGACACAAATATTTACTTTGTAAAAGTATTATATTTTTATTTTTTTTTGATTACTTAATTATTGTAAATGTGAGGACTATGTGGGTTATTATTATTATTTTCTCCTCCTTTTTACAGTAATTTTCAACGTTGTCTGACAGTTTGAGTACTTTTGCGGCCTACCCAAATGTCTTTTCTTTGGTATTGTTCGTCATGTCATTGAGCTCCTTAGTGGTTTTTAAGTTGAGCTATTCGACTATTGACAAATGCTTGCACTGACTGGACAGGTCCACTCAAATATGTTTGGTTCTTTCTTCAAAAGACCACTACAGACACTAAGCTGCATGGTCCTCATATAGAATAATGTGAATGCGAGAACTATGTATGTCGTTATATTCATGTAGATTTTATGATTGTCTGGCAGTTTGAGTATTTTTTGCGGCCTACTCAAATGTCCTTACTTTGGTATTGTTCGTCGGTTCGTTGAGCACCTCAGAGTTCTGAGTTGAGCTTCGCGATGACTGACAAATGCTTGCACTGTCTGGACAGGTCCACTCGAATTCGTGTGTTGCTTTCTTCATAAAGCTCATCCCAGACATAAACGTACATGGTTCTCATAGGATCTAACCAGTCCACATTGTATGGATTTGAACACTAAAAGAGACTTTGACCTCTGAGTTTGTTTCGGTGTTTCTTCTCAGGGTAGTCAGCTAGGAAACACCGGCCTCATCTAGCTTAAACTGACAAAAAAACATTGACGTGTAAAAGTGTTCCTTGTAACCTATTTACTGAATAAACATCATTTATCATTTATCATTTATCATTTGCTATTGGGTCAAATTTTACCCCACCGCTATCGCATCACCTCAAGGCCCACACGTGTACTAATGTGTCACCTTATACATGCGTCTGCCTCAGCATATCTAGGACTACTAGTGTGAAATATCTGGGCACTCATGTTGATCAACACCTTAACAGGCACAAGCACATAGATGTTTTCACGGGCAGAATCCGTAAACTAATATTTATTTTTAAAAAACTACGCAGGTCTGCGGATAGTAATACCCTGAAACTGGTGTATTCTGCACTATGTCAGTCGGTTCTTACATACTGTATTCCAGTTTGGGGGGGTGCAACGTTAAACGAATTTATTAGGATTGAGCGTGCACAACGGGCGGTCTTAAAGGATAAGCGGTTTCGGCCACGAAGATATCCCACATTACAATTATATGCTGAATGTGAAGTGTTAACCGTCAGGCAGCTATATGTTCTCCATACAGTAATCCGTAAACACTCTTCCTGTCCCCATAAAGAAACAACAGGCAGAAATAAGCACAACATCTTTTCACAAGAATATCACAGAACAATGTTTGCCAGGCGCCAGTATTACATCACGAGCACAAAATTGTATAACACTTTAAACAAAGTATTGAAATTATCCACAAAATCAAAATGTCAATGCAAAAAATTTTTACATAATTATCTATTAACACTGACTCATCAACAAACAGAGGATCTTCTTTTAGGCAACCTCTAAAGTTAAATATAAAACTAAATCTTTTTTTTTCCTTAATCACATATGCACTAACGCACACTCACATTCATACATGCACACTCACACACACACACTCTCACACACACACACACACACACACACACACACACCTCTACCTCACATTAACGGCTTTCACTCACTTCTTTTGATTTGTAATAGTATAACTCTCATTTTTATTTTTGCGTTTTTTTTTTTTTTTAGTACCTAGTTGTCCTAGAGCTGTAAAACAACTGGCTTGTAACATTGTTGCGGAGGGACACTGATTTTCTAAGATACAGGTACTAACCTAGTTTAGAGGTCAGGGTTTCAATGTATTTTCTAAGATACAGGTACTAACCTAGTTTAGAGGTCAGGGTTTCAATGTACTACTACCCAGGATAAGCCTTTAAAAAAAAAAAATTATAAAAAAAAATTTAAAAAATTAATTAAATTATAATCAAATTAACGCTGTCCACGGATTATACAAACTTTTCAAAAACCCATTGACAAAAAAATACTAAAAAAATTCCAAACAAGTCACTTTTCATGCAGTCTGATGGAATCCATCCAGCAGTTTAGGTCAAAGAGCGTGACAAAGAATAGACATACATACCTACACATACTCACGAAAAGCATTACCTACCGAGTGCCCCTATTAGATAGTTAAAAAACGGTATTCTGTGTGACATCGTATTGTATGAAATATTTTTGCGCGTACAAATGAGCTAAGGTAAACAAATCATTACATCTAAGAAAAACGTTTCGCCGTTCCCAGGGGTCGTGGATAAATTCGAAACAGAGTTACCGCGCCCCTGGGCACTCAGGCATCTGAACGCGCCCTCCCGCTCCACCCAGATCGGGAGAAATTATTTGATGATTTCCCACCACAAAAAATAAGTGGGCGGGTTTCTGAATTGAGTATTTCGAGTTAAGAACGGGTACTTTAATACCAAATCTTGTCAGGTTTACACCGTTTACAGGCTAAAGTACCTAGAGTTTGACTAATGCTCAACTTCAAAAGCTTAATTCTGTTACTCCCAAAAATAAGGTAGGCCTGATTTCTTAACTCAAAATACTCAATACGAAAACCCGGCCCTCATAAAAATGGTACAGTCAGCTACAAATACTTGCCGACAATAACAGTTGCCTTACAAGTCTTGACAAAAGCTCCGAAGTCCTTCGATGGTTCCATATCTTTCCCGAACCTAGTCGCGTGTTTTGGTATTCCACTCTCTCGTTTATTTGACAGCAGACCATCGACGTCAAAAAGGTAGATTTTCTGTACAGCACTTTCTTTACTAACCCCCTCTTGGACCATCGCATCGACTATTAAATTCGCAATGCCAACCCCTGCCTGGCGATTATAAATTACTAATAAATTATTACTACACAAATATTAATTATTTTCCCTGTAAAGCCCCGAAACTCACCGGTGAGTCGGACCAAAAAAAAAAAAAATTAGAGAATAAAAAAAAATAAAAAATCGGCTGTCAACCCGGGTTGTCCTCGGGGTTTAATTTGACAACCCGGATTTTGCCATGGGGCTTCACAGGTTTTCATATAAAAACAATATTTTTAAATATTTCTTAAAAAAACAAATTTAAAAAAAAAGTATAAAAAATAGTAGCCCACCGGTATCGGAAACAGAGTCCAAGCTACCGGTGGTCAGGGCTCCTGAGAGAGGAATCTCCTAACAATACGCGGCGTGGCTAAGAGTACCCCTTCTTTATTATTAATATTAAGAACCCGTAATTTCCCACGGCTGGGCAAAGGCGCACCTCCATTCCTTCCAACGTTCACGAGTTTACGCTTATTTTTTCCAATTCTTAAGGCAGACATAGAGGTCGTCCCGCTATCTCCTTTGTGGTCTGCCGCAGCCCCGTGTCGCTGTGTCAGGATACCAATCGTGTGCTTGACGGTCAGACGGCATGCGGCAGACATGTCCTTCCCAGTCCCATTTAAGTGGGGCAGCCTTTTAAGCCACATCAACGGTTTGCGTTTTGGAGCGCAGCGCGCAGTGTAGTGTTTTGAATGTGATCTATTAATTTAACACCGATTAACGCTTAATAGCACGTTGGCAAACTTTGGGCTTGAACTTTTTGGATGTTAGTCATAGACAAAGTCTGTGTACCAGTCAAGATATATATGTAAGCAATATCTATCAAAATCAAATTATCGTACCAATTAAAAAAAAATGTTTTGTGCCATTCACACTCGAAATATATTTCTGATGACATCATAAAAGACACTTGTTTCGTCTGATAGTAGCGAATTATGATTTTGCCTACTGATATTACCAACAATTTTTGTTCCACGCGGCTTCTCGCGTTCTTCAGTATCGGCCGAAACCGTAACCGAATGTTTAGCTCCCCTTCCAGTTTCGGCCGAAACTGTAACCGAATGTTTGGCTCCCTTTCCAGTTTCGGTCGAAATCGTAACCGAATGTTTGGCTCCCATTCCAGTTTCAGCCGAAACCAAAACACATGTGGTAACTTGAAACAGTTATAGACCTATTAGACCATTGAACATTCAGCCCTTTCATAAAATACTAAATAAGCTGCCAAAACGATGAGTACACATAGGCAAAAGTGACAATCAGTTTTTAGGTCTGTATCACAACCTTCAGCTCAAAGATGTTAGCTTCGGTCTAGCCGGCCACTTTTTGGCGGAAAACCGGAATTCCAGTCGAAACCAGTTTTTTGGCCGAAACGGGCTGAAACCGAAACTGAACCTTCGGTCGGATACTACATGAAACTTACCGAACCGGCTCCAAGGAACAAAAATATATTCTCTGAGAGTTTTTTCTTGGTGATTCTGCAAGCAGTTAAAACGCCAGCGACTATGACACCCGCAGTACCTTGAATATCGTCATTGAATGTACAATACAAATTCTTGTATTTGTTCAGAAGGCGCACAGCGTTAGGCAAGGCGAAATCTTCAAACTGTAAACAATACAGGACCTGTTACTGCCAAAAGAATGTATGGTTTAATTTGAACATGAGAGATCATGCTCAATGTTTTTTTACTCTTGCTCATAAAAGAAGAAAACTTAGTGTCTTAGGATAAGGATAGCATAATCAGCCTTTTAATGTTCCCACTCGCGTAGTGGATTACGGCCCACTTAATCTCACAGAGAGTGGGCCGTAAAGCCAGGGAACGGGGGGGGAAAGGGATAGTGCTATTCGTCCTGTATAACGAAGTCTCTCTCTCTCTCACCGAAAAGATGATGGTTTTAAGACGTCATGGTAGGGCTGCAGGCCTTCCTCTCTGTGAGAGCGAGTGGGCCGTAATCCACTACGCGGGCCTAATGCGAGTTGATGGATGTCACATGTCGTCAAAATTTAATTTCAGGGTCATGCCGGTTTCCTCACTATGTTTTCCTTCAGCGTTTTGAGAGCAGAGGTAATGAATAATTTAAACAAAGTTAAGCGCCTGCCTGGATTCGATTCCACGATATACAACTTGTAAGTCACAGCCGTTACCACTGGACCACCACTGCTCTAGGATAAGGATATTCAGGACATATTAAGGAAATTCAGGTGTAATGGTAGACGCGGTAAGGTAGGTTAGGTAGGAGATACATACTTGTGCTACATAAGATCTTAAGGAATATACAATAATTGCCTACATAAATAAGTAAACAAAATTGAAAGTTACTTGTATTAGAACGCTGTGGGTGTATCTCTGGCAACACGCATCCATGAACTCTTGGACCAAGTCGTCGTACGCATCGCCTCGAACTCGCTTCTCCCGTACACCTATGTACAATGGATCTTCTAGCAGCATCTAGAAAGGTATCGCGGAACACTTACATACAAACAACACTTTTGCACTTACGTATACTTGTGAATACGTAAACTTTACAAAATACAATGACTTCAACGCATTTTATTTACACAATTTGGGGACAACAATTTATTCGACACTAATAAAAGTACAAGCAATACACTGCATGCACCTAGAGATTTCAAGTTTTTTTTAAGTCAAAAACTATAAATTTATATACCTACCTAGCTTGCTGCCAACTATGGTGGGCCAACCCGCCCAGTTACTAAGCTTAGTATTTACTATTATTTTATGTTGGGCTAACCAGCCCAGGTAATGAGCTCAGTATTTACTATTATTTTATGTTGGGCTAACCAGCCCAGTTACTGAGCTCAGTATTTACTATTATTTTATGTTGGGCTAACCAGCCCAGGTAATGAGCTCAGTATTTACTATTATTTTATGTTGGGCTAACCAGCCCAGTTACTAAGCTCAGTATTTACTATTATTTTATGTTGGGCTAATCAGCCCAGTTAATGACCTCAGTAATTACTATTATTTTATGTTGGGCTAACCAGCCCAGTTAATGAGCTTAGTATTTACTATTATTTTATGTTGGGCTAACCAGCCCAGTTACTGAGCTCAGTATTTACTATTATTTTATGTTGGGCTAATCAGCCCAGTTAATGAGCTCAGTATTTACTATTATTTTATGTTGGGCTAATCAGCCCAGTTAATGAGCTCAGTATTTACTATTATTTTATGTTGGGCTAATCAGCCCAGTTATTGAGCTCAGTATTTATTATTATTTTATGTTGGGCTAACCAGCCCAGTTAATGAGCTCAGTATTTACTATTATTTTATGTTGGGCTAACCAGCCCAGGTAATGAGCTTAGTATTTACTATTATTTTATGTTGGGCTAACCAGCCCAGTTACTGAGCTCAGTATTTACTATTGTTTTATGTTGGGCTAATCAGCCCAGTTAATGAGCTCAGTATTTACTATTATTTTATGTTGGTCTAATCAGCCCAGTTAATGAGCTCAGTATTTACTATTATTAACCGACTTCAAAAAAGAGGAGGTTCTCAATTCATCTGTTTGTTTTTTTTTGTATGTTTGTTACGCGATATCTCCACCATTTGTGAATAGATTTTGATAATCCTTTTTTTGTCTGATAGGTTCTACTTCTGAGGTGGTCCCATATAAATTTTATCGAAATTGATTTAGCACTTTTTGTTTTAATCAACATAAACCAAAAATATGTATACACAGATGACGTCTTGGTTGTCTCCAAATGTTCAAATTCCATGTTATTGGTGTTATCTATTCGGGCATAACTTTAATATATAGTTTTACTTCTGGTGTACAACAACAATAAAAAAAAAACTAAAAAGTTAAAAATAAACTTTTTTTTTTAAATACAACCGACTTCTAAAAATTGCAAAATAACTTTAATAACACATAGTCAAATAACAAAGAAACAAAAAAATATATACACCGACTTCCGAAATTAAAGTTATTTTGCAATTTTTAGAAGTCGGTTGTATTTTTTTTTTAAGTTTTTTATGTTGGGCTAACCAGCCCAGTTACTGAGCTCAGTATTTACTATTATTTTATGTTGGGCTAACCAGTTAATGAGCTCAGTATTTACTGTATGTAGCTCTCTTATGGTATTATACCCACACATCATTAATAATCGTTTATCACAATAAATCAAATTCTATGATCTATCGCTTGTGCCAATTTACAACGTGAAATATCTTGCCATTTAGAAACAATAACAGTGACGAGGCAAAGAACATGAACATGAATAGGTATTCCTTAATACCATTTAATATAATTAGAAACAAGGGCCTAACATAGCACATACACAGAATCAACACAATCATTAGCAACAATCAAGATATAACATCAAATAACTTACGTGAGCCTTTGTAATCAATCTTTCACATCAAGTATAGTAGCAGTTATTAGAACAGAGCTTCTTCTCCATGAGGTTGTATATATTACACTTTCAGCAACTTAATAATGAATAAGAGTAACTAGTAACACATCTTTTATAGTAAGTTGTGAGTAGATACTTTTCTTTAAGAAAAGTATCACCATCATCGTCACATATAATATCCCGCCATTTTCTACCAATCACAGATTGTCATGAATAAACTAATAATAGATGTGATAATAATCAATTATTGTGTAGTCCAATTGTTTTAAAACATAATAAGATTGTATTAAGCAATTTAATAACACTGGATCTTTAATTCTTAGTTGATATTCGAAGAATATCAACACTATCTGATAATATTGTCCCAATCGTTTCAAACAACTTATTACATTAAAGTAGCAATATCATTAAAAAAGGCGTAATAATTTATAGGAGTACCATCAATTCAGCTTTTTAGAAGTTAAGCGTTTTATATCTGTACACACAATAAGATTCACTTAGGTAGGTACTCGTACGTCTACATTTGTTCCAAGGTTCATAAATGTGACCAATGTTTAAAATGCAACGACCAATATTCTTGGAAAATCAAAATATATAATGAAATGATATCACATAATTCATTAAATCTAACACGCGCCATAACACCAATTTCAAGTCGTTCGTGGTGCGCGTTCCGCCTCACCATTGGTGACCTTCCTCAAGGACGAGTTTTTACCAAAGGGTGAGCTGTAGTTCAGATTTTAATAGATGCTTTTATTATGAGGCCGCCATATAAGGTGTGCGTTTAATAAACGCTTTTTTATAATACAGCCATGTAAGTGTAGTTCTGAGTTTGATGATGGACGCCTGTATCGTACGCTGCCATTTATGTGAGTTGTAATGTAGTTTAGTTGACTGTTGTGTCATACGAAGACACGTAGGTGAGCTGTAGTTCGAGTTTAATGAACCGCACTTGCGTGAGCTACAAGCAATTTAACCGATTAATATTTTAACGAGTTTGGTCCTAACCGAGCGGTGGTTAGGAAAAATAAATCAATGTGCTGTAATATACAGCTAGGATGGGATACAGACCATTAATTATGCTTTTCAAAATTATGTGGTCAAGCTATAATTACAAACCTAATCATTTATTTATTGTGAGAATATGGTACATTATATGGTCCTAAAGTTAGTGAATGGTATAATCACATTCTCTCAAGTGTGGCGTGCAAATATATTAAGTACATACATTTATTAAAGGACAGAGATTATTAGGTTAGTATATTAACATTATCCTCGGATTGTGGTCTTAATTTATTATGCAATCATAATTAATTGAAATTGCAATTTAAGGTATGTCAGTTAAAATAGTATCAGAAGCACACACAATTTGTTTAAGATGTCAAAGCATCATTCAAATAGATTGTTTAAATTATAATAACATTTACTACATAGTAAGTCTTCAAGTTTATTTTTATATCCATTTACGTTTAACTTTTTATTTTGATTTTGGAATTTTGTTATAAACTTGTGGGGCTCCAGAATATGCTTTACCACGTTAAAACTGTTTTAGCTCTTCGCCATCGTAACATATCGTTTCGCCTGTTACGTTTAACAGTATCTAACAAGTTGGGGAACAAGTGTGCATTAAACTTAACAATAAAGCAGTTTCATAACAGCCAAACAAAGACGGTAGTGTAAGAATATTGTGTTTTTGAAGAAGGGTTCACAACTGTCCGTTACTTGCAGTTCAAACATGGCTCTTGTGGATCGCATTTGAGCTTTTAAAGCGTTTTTCTCTGTTTGAAGAATTGCCTAAAATAAAATATCGTCTTACTTAATACAGATGCCACAAGACCATAAGCTATGAGTGGTGTATCTGTGTCAACCGTCAGTCATGTCAACTGTCAAGTCACGTTAGGTCTCTTATTAGAATATAGAGTCTACAGTTAAGTAGAGCCTACAATTAAGTAGAGTCAACAGTTAAGTAGAGTCAACAGTTAAGTAGAGTCAACAGTTAAGTAGAGTCAACAGTTAAGTAGAGTCAACAGTTAAGTAGAGTCAACAGTTAAGTAGAGTCAACAGTTAAGTAGAGTCAACAGTTAAGTAGAGTCTACAGTTAAGTAGTCTACAGTTAAGTAGAGTCTACAATTAAGTAGAGTCTACAGTTAAGTAGAGTCTGCAGTTAGGTAGAGTCTACAGTTAAGTAGAGTCTACAGTTAAGTAGAGTCAACAGTTAGTAGAGTATGCAATTAAGTAGAGTATACAGTTAAGTAAGTCTACAGTTAATTAGAGTCTACAGTTAGAGTCTACAGTTAAGTAGAGTCTACAGTTAAGTAGAGTCTACAGTTAAGTAGAGTCTACAGTTAAGTAGAGTCTACAGTTAAGTAGAGTCTACAGTTAAGTAGAGTCTACAGTTAAGTAGAGTCTACAGTTAAGTAGAGTCTACAGTTAAGTAGAGTCTACAGTTAAGTAGAGTCTACAGTTAAGTAGAGTCTACAGTTAAGTAGAGTCTACAGTTAAGTAGAGTCTACAGTTAAGTAGAGTCTACAGTTAAGTAGAGTCTACAGTTAAGTAGAGTCTACAGTTAAGTAGAGTCTACAGTTAAGTAGAGTCTACAGTTAAGTAGAGTCTACAGTTAAGTAGAGTCTACAGTTAAGTAGAGTCTACAGTTAAGTAGAGTCTACAGTTAAGTAGAGTCTACAGTTAAGTAGAGTCTACAGTTAAGTAGAGTCTACAGTTAAGTAGTCTACAATTAAGTAGAGTACAGTTAGGTAGTCTAGAATTAAGTAGAGTCTTCAGTTGAGTAGTCTTTAGTAGTATTAAGTCAAGTGAAATACTATTTAATCAAGTTTGTTTTTTTATAATATTGTAGTCCACAGTCAAAAGCTTGCGTCATACACCTTTAGTTTATATTTTTTGATTTATTATTGAGTTGAATAACATATTATTATTAAATGAAGTGAGTGAAACTTTAGTTTCAATTCTAAGTTGAATCAATTGTTTTACTTCAAAGTAGAACTAAGTATTTAGTTTTAATTTGTGTATGGTAAACAAAAAAGCAACCATGTGATTGGTTTGTCAGTTTAGCAACCATGTGACTGGTTTGCCAGTTTAGCAACCGTCTGATTGGTTTGCCAGTTTAGCAACCATGTAATTGGTTAGCCAGTTTAGCAACCATGTGATTGATTTGCCAGTTTAGCAACCATGTGATTGGTTAGCCAGTTTAGCAACCATGTGATTGGTTTGCCAGTTTAGTGACCATGTGATTGTTTTGCCAGTTTAGCAACCATGTGATTGGTTTGCCAGTTTGGCAACCAAGCGATTGGTTTGCCAGTTTAGCAACCAAGTGATTGGTTTGCCAGTTTTTAACTAAAACAAAGTAATACATGTATAAAAAAAAATACAAAAAAATAAAATAATCACAAAAAAAAGGAAAAAGAAATGAAAAGAAAAAAAATGTAAAAAAGAAAACAAAAATTAATGAAAACAAAAAAAAAAGACAAATAAAGCATAATATTATTATAATTTATAAACACTTATTACTATATTATTTCGATGAACTAGTTTGTCACTTGTGGCACCTTCTCTCGGGTCAGAGACCTATGGTATCTCCTGGGATCAGTAGCCAATGGTATCTCCTGGGATCAGTAGCCAATGGTATCTCCCGGGATCAGTAGCCTATGGTATCTCCCGGGATTAGTAGCCGATGGTATCTCCCAGGATCAGTAGCCGATGGTATTTCCCGGGATCAGTAGCCTATGGTAATCTCCCGGGATAAGTAGTCTATGGTATCTCCCGGGATAAGTAGACTATGGTATCTCCCGAGATAAGTAGCCTGTGACATTTTCTTTGTGCACGTGTAAGCAGGCACACCAGTTATGTATGGAGGCTTAATTAATTTGGTTTAAAGTTTACGCTTAAGTTTTTGTTCCGTTTTGATGGCATATTGGAGTGTGCTAGCTAACAAGTGGTGGATAATTTAATTTTATAATTTTATTATGGAGGATTTATCTTTATTTTTCCGTTTTACATATGTTACATACAAATATGTTAAGATTGTTGCATACGATTATATAGATTCAAGTTCTTCAAACTAAACAGACAGATGTGTTGCTGTGGAGTTTGTTGCGCCACTTCTTCTTCACGGCTAAAACACTAGGAAGTGGTGACGGGCGGGCGTTTTTGGGGGACTGTCTTTGACGTTCAAAAAGCGCTGGCTCTCAATTTAGTTAGAATAAATGACTTTTGATTTAATTTGATTACTAGTTCGATCATATTAGATACAATAATGATGTGAAATATTTTCTTGATTTAAATAAAGTAATTTCTTTTCTCTTCTCTTCCTGCTCATTGTGTTACATACATAAGGACATACACAAGGTCAGGATGGACGAGTGTTAGGTTAATTTATCTGTAGTTTAAAATCGACTAAATTGACAAGTTTATTATTGAGATTAATTATTTAATGTGGCAACACCAAGCGATGACAGTTGTCAAGGCGGAAAAGAAGGCACGTTTCGGCAATCGATTCGTTCACTTGGTTTTAGGGCGAGCTACAGGTCGGACTTACGACGTTACCCGGTTGATATTTATGAATAATTATTATTTAAGAATAACTTCAATATTGTGGTAGATTGAATAGCATTGTGACAGCTAGTCGGGAGAAGCACAGGAATTTGGCGACGTGTTATCGGATCACATGGGATTTAGGGGTAAGTTTACACTACGTAGAAATGAAGAAGGCTAGATGTAGGTAATTAATCATTTTATTATTTGGCGCCGACTCAAAATTAGTTTATATAAAATTTGATATTTATGTAGGTAAATAAGCTCAATACTCAAGACTTAAAAGGTTTATTTATTTTTTGCTTTTCAGTTCTTTTTCGTCGGTTAAATTTTTTGTTAAAAAGTTTTTTATTTTATGATTCTTTGTGACTCGCATCATCTTTTAATACTCTGAGGCTAATTTCTAATCCTTCATCATTCCTCTTGCCACTGAGCTGATGATGTAACCATCCTTCCTTGAGGTTCCCAGGATAGTGACCAGTTGAGGTTACCTCCAATATTCTAAAGACGTCTTTTCTTGAAAGCATATTAAGTGGTATCTGTCACTAAAACCAGTTTTTTTTTATATCTAACTTCTATTGCTTAGGAAAGGTATGGTTTCCATCATCAGTTCAGTTTCATGATGTGATGATTCCTAAATGCAAATACTTGATTAAGTTATGAAAAGTAAACAGAAACAATATTCGTGACCAATTTTAGGGGTTTTCTCTCAATTTTATCAGGATTCCATTATCAGATCCTGATGTCCTTGACATGGGACTACCCTTAAGGTATACCCTATCTAAGATAATAAGAATCATCAAAATTGGTTCATAAACAACGGAGTGAGGGCCGACTATACGTACAGAAACGCTAAACGTGCCCACAATTTTCGAGGTTTTCTCTCAATATTATCAGGATTCCATCATCAGATCCTGATTTCCTTGACATGGGACCACCTTTGAGGTATCCCTATCCCCTATCCCCCTAAAAAATCCCCTAATCCCTCCCTATCTAAAAAAAAAGAATTATCAAGATCGGTTCATAAATGACGGAGTGAGAGCTGAACATACACAAAAAAAAAATGTATATATATATACGGTCGAATTGAGAACCTCCTCCTTTTTTTTCGTCGGTTAAAAATAAAAACCTGATTATTGGTTCCCACGTCCAAAGTGATCGGTAAGCAAAATCTAGGAGGGATGCCTGCCAGCGCGGTGTACAAACTCAGCTTGCCTATAGGTATCCCCATGCCGTAGGCACCAAGATCCCCCAGACCCAAAATTCTTTCACCGTCAGTAACACATATAGCACGCACGTTTGGAACAGGCCTTAAAAAAAAAATCATAATATAATTAAATGCTGCACTTCTCACTCCCTGGCCTCCCTAAAGACCTGGGGCCTTTTGAAGGTTTCTCAACAAAAATAAAGGTAGATATGAATAAGTCCCCTTAATGTAACAATCTGTTTAAATAAAATTCAAAGTCCTGACTGACTGACTGATATTTCAACGCACAGCCTAAACCGCTGGTCTTAAAGACATGCAATTTCGAGGGTGTGTTCTTTGTTATCAGTAAGAAAGGGGTTTTCAAAATTAAACCCTTAAGGGGGTGAAAAAGGGGTTGAAAGTTTATAACGGGGAAAGTCACTCCACGCGGGCGAAGCCGCTGGCAGAAGCTAGTAGTTTATAGGCCATATATAGAGTATTCCTGCAACCTCCATCAATATGGATGATCCTCCGACCAGACGGGTGTCGTCTGGTGGGCAGCTGCCCGGAGGTTGCTGTCGGGGTGTTGTAAATGTTCAAATCGCACGGAGAACTGGCCTTGCGCGATGTAGGATTTGTGTGACGTCAGGGTTTTTTGTAGTTCGCACGTGGCGGTGTAGATGCTGCTTTAAGGCTATGCTTGTTTAAGATGGTTTTTATTTTACTCAAACAGTTAATAAGTGCAATTACAAACTTAATTTACTGAACAAACTTATAATGCTTATGAGAGAACATTTCATCATCATCATCTTCCTGCCCTTATCCCATGTTACTTGGGGTCGGCGCAAAACGTATTTTCTTCCATTCTGTCCTGTCAGCCGTCACGCTATCACTAACTCCCTCTTCTTTCATATCACTCCTCACACAATCCATCCATCCTTTCTTTGGCCTCCCTCTCCCTCTCCATCCATCCACATTTATATTCATAACTCTTTTAGTTACATGTGTTTCATCTCTCTTCTTTACATGACCATACCAAGATAAGCTGTTCCCTTTCAACTTTTCTGTGACTGCGCCACTTTTAAACTACCTCTAATGTACTCATTTCTCACTTTATCCATTCTCGTTACTCCACACATCCATCTCAACATTCTCATCTCCGCCACATGCAGTCTTTTTTCATCCGTCTTTTTCACAGCCTAACATTCTGACCCATACAGTACGACAGGTCTAATCACGGACTTATAGATTTTCCCCTTTAACTTAAGGGGCATTCGTCGGTCGCAAGTTGTTCCAGTGACCTGTCGCCATTTCATCCATCCTGAGTTGATCCTGTGCGTTACGTCTCGGTCTATATCGCAATCCCCCTGAACAAGCGACCCGAGGTACCGAAAGTAGGAGCAGATCGGTATAGGCGTTCCGTTGAGAGCTACAGGCATAGGACTGGAGAGACCACCGAAATTGCAGAACAGATATTCCGTTTTAGTTCTGCTCAATTTCAGGCCCACATCCTCCAGTCTTTGCCACCACACCTCCAATCTGCTCTGGACCTCTAAGCCGCTTTCGGCAACCAGCACAATGTCATCAGCAAACAGCATACACCACGGAGCCTCTTCCTGGATGTCCGACGTCAGAGCTTCCATTATCATCAGGAAGAGATAAGGACTGAGAGCCGACCCCTGGTGCAAACCGACCGCTACACTGAAACTGTCAGTAGTGCCCACTGCAGACCGGACTTGGGTACTGCATCTACTGTACATCGCTCGGATCAATTGCACATACTTCCCAGGCACACCTTTCTCCTTAAGGGCCCACCACAAAACCTCTCGAGGCACCCGGTCATATGCCTTTTCGAGGTCAATGAACACCATGTGCAAGTTATTATGCACAGCTCTGTATTTTTCGCACAGCTGGCGGATAGCGAAAATGGCATCCGTTGTACCCCGACCAGGCATAAAACCGAACTGGTTTTGTGAGATTTCACTCTCTTCTCTCAGCCGCTTTTCAATAACTTTTTCCCATGCTTTCATACTATGTGACATTAGCTTTATTCCTCTATAGTTGTTGCACTCCAGCACATCACCTTTGTTTGAAGATGGACACCAACGAACTGTTGCACCATTCATCAGGTATGGCTTCTTCCAGCAAAAACTTATTGAAGAACAAAGTTAACCACGTCCATCCATCTACCCGTAATGACTTCCACACTTCAATTGGTATTCCGTCTGGACCAATTGCTTTACCATTCTTCATTCCATTCACTGCTATTCTCACTTCATCCACACTGACCATTCTCACTAACCCCTCATTCATTGGTTTATTCTCTACAACACCACTCCAGATATTTTCCTCATTCATCAATCTTTCAAAATAGCCCTTCCATCTATCCTTAATCATTTCATCCTCTGATAGAAGCATTCCAGCTTCATCCCTTACACATCTTATCCGACTAACATGCTTCTCCTTCCTCTCTCTGGCTCTAGCAAGCCGGTACAGATCTTTTTGGCCAACTGGACTGTCCAGTGTATCGTACAGTTTGTCCTGAGCTTTTGCTCTCGCTATTGCTACGGCTTTCTTAGCTTTTTTCTTTAACGCATCATACTCGCTCTTTTTTTCAGCTTTCAAACTAACGCTTTCCAGTTCTACACTCTGCCATTCCTTGAATTTCTTCTTTTTTTCCTTCAACACTTCCTGTATTTCTGAAGACTACCACCATGTATCCCTCTCTATTGTGCCCCTTCCTTTTGTTTCTCCCAAAACATCCTTCGCTGCATCCCTAATACACCCAGCTATCTCATTCCAGCTTTGATTTACACTTCGATCATTCATGTCTCCCATTTCTATCATTTTGTCTACTACTCGCTCTCTAAATTCCTTCGCACAATCATTCTTCTCTAACATATGCCATTTTATTTTAGGAGGGGGACGCTCTTTGCTTTTTGTACACTGTGTTTTAATCGCTAATACCGTAAACAGGAGCCTGTGCTGTGAGACCAAGTCTTCTCCTGGCAGCACTTTGCAGTCTTTGACGTGCCTAATATGGTTGCGCCTAACTATAAAATAGTCAATTTGGGTCTTGTGGTTACCACTTTTGTATGTGACTAGGTGTTCATCTCTTTTCTGGAACCAAGTGTTGGCTACTGCCAGATCAGATGCGGTAGCAACAGCGTCTCCCCCTCGTTATTGGGACTTCCAAAACCCCATCCTCCGTGTACTCTTTCATAACAATTTCTCGTTCTTCCTACATGCCCATTAAAATCCCCTCCAACTACCAATTCCTCATGCACGGGGATGGTCATTACCGTTGTATCAAAATCCTCTCAAAACTTCTCTTTCACCCTTTCATCACATCCTACCTGCGGGGCATACACACTAACTATATTCAGCATCACATTGTCCATCATAACTTTCACAACTATCAATCTATCATTAATCCTTTTAACCTCCATCACGCTTTCTTTTAATTTACTATCTAATACTATTCCCACGCCATTTCTTTTACCGTCACTTCCACAATAGAAAAATTTGTATCCTTCACCAATTTCCCTCGCCTTTGTTCCCTTCCACTTAGTTTCCTACAAACACGCTATATTTATTCGTCTTCTTCTTAATACGTCCGCTAACTCTCTGGCCCTTCCAGTCATAGTCCCAACATTCCAACTTACATACCTCAATCTCACTTCCCGAGCTAGCTTCTTACGTTGCCCCCGCCCGGGGTGGTGCAACAACCCTAGTCCATTTCCCACAGCGGCCGGGTGCTGCCCCTGCGCGTCGCCTGTGGGGTACGTCCTAGCATTTATTAACAGTAAAATTGTTTTTTTTTTTTAGATGTAATAAAAACTTACCAATTCCTTAGAATTTTGTAAATTCGTCCTTTGTCGTGTATCGTTATGAAGAGCCCTTTAGGTCTTCTGTAAACCAGGCCGAATCTTTGACACACCAACCCCACAGTTGGGGTATAAACAAGCGGTAAATATTTTTCAATATCGGTACCTAGTAATTTAAAAAATAATCTTTCGTTTGTTTCCTGAAAATAAGAAGAATAATACGTAAAAAAGAAATACTAGGGTTAGGCTCAAGCCGAGAAAGTAAAGGCGGTAACACTCCGCAGCGCATTCTGTGCACGGACATTTTGGACGGACGTGGATTCATTTGTTTGACAACGTGGGTCTACGTTTCCACTGCAGTACACGTGGCCCACCGCGGCGCATGGAGAGGCTACGCACATGTGGATACATTTGTACATAGACGTGGGTTAATATTCGTATATAACGTGTACCGTATGTGCAGCGTGCATGGCGTTGACAGCGTTGAGCTATGTGATTGCCATATTCGAGCAAGCCACGCATGTACCAATGACGTCAATTCATGGGTGTGTAATGTTTAGTATAATAACAGATAGTCTAATTTAATTTGACATAACTTTCATATGATATAATTTTCATATGCTATAAAAACAGTAAGCCTAATTTCATATGATCTAATGTTACATTTGATATCATTTTCATTTTCTCTAATTTCATTTAGTATAACGTTCATTTCATATAATTCTCAAATTGTATAATTGTGTGGGATTGATCCTGGTATAATTACGGGAATATAAAGAAAAATAGGTTGCTTGATGTTAACATGCAAATTTATTGAGAGGATATCACAGATGTAGGTAGACAGTACAAGCGTTAGAAAATAAAAAATGATTAGCTATAATCTACGTAGCCTCAACATTACATCCATGTGAATTTCTGTAGGCGCTTGCGGGAACATATCCCCGGGCGTTGAAAGCCTGCCTTTCAACCACTAAGAATTTTCAGACGCCGGTTAGATAGGCAACGGACAAATCTTGCTGAATGATCTGCGTAACAGACCACTAGAAGTTTTGACGTCTGCAACTCTGACAACGCCGTCTGTTCCTGGATACGTAGCAACGATCCGACCCATTTTTCACTTGAGTGGGGGGAGGTTGTCTTCTTTTAACAGGACCAAAGAATTCAGCTTCAAGGAGCGCTTACATGCTCGCCATTTCATGCGAAGTTGAAGCTCCGATATATATTCTTTACTCCATCTGCTCCAAAAATGCTGTCACAGAAGCTCAATACGCTCAAATCGAGTCAATTGATGGACTTGTCTCGATAATCAGGTGACGGCAGTGAGGTCATAGGACGTCCAATCAAAAAATGTCCGGGTGTGAGCGGCGTCAGATCCTCGGGGTTCGATGATAACGGCGTCAGTGGTCTGGAGTTCAAAATGGCTTCAACCTGAACCATCATGGTGTATAGCTCTTCGTAGGTAAGGTTACAAAGGCCCAGCACTCTAAGTGATGCTTGGTTGATTTAACACCAGCTTCCGCAAAGCCAGCGAAATGAGGAGAATATGCAGGGATAAAGTGAAAGTTAACTCCTTCCCTAGCCATCTCCTCGGAGAGCGAATCGCAACTCGCCCCAAGAAATCTAGAAAGGTCATTACATGCACCAACAAATGAGGTGCCATTATCCGAGTAGATATTTCTCGGCTTTCCTCTACGTGAGATGAACCTCTTTAACGCCAGGATGAAAGTCTTGCTTGTTAAATCACCGACTAGTTCAAGATGAATTGATTTCGTAGAAAAACAAACGAAAATAGCTATATAAACTAACTAATTTACAGTCACGACCTTGACGAACAACTGACTGAATAGGACCTGCATAGTCCAAGCCTATATTTTCAAAAGGAAAACCTGCTAGAAGTCGTTGCTGTGGTAAATCTCCCATAATAGGACTTACAGTTTCACCTCTAAATCGGCAACAACGAACACATTGTTTACAGCGCATCCTAGCTAAATTGCGACCTCGGATGGGCCAGTACGTATCTCGTATAGACGCCAACAGTAACTGGGGTCCAGCGTGAAACAATCTTTTATGCTCATAATTAAAAAGTAACTTAGAAAAATTATGACTAGATTGGATAAGAACCGGGTGCTTTTTATTATAAGGAAAATCTGAATTCGCATCATCATTCTCGTCTAGAAAAACGTTAAACTTATTTAATTCACTTTTAGTGGGTAACGGTTTGTTATTACTTAATAACAAACCGTTACCCACTAAAAGTGAATTAAATAAGTTTAACGTAGTCGCATCATCTTATTCTCGTCTAGAAAAACGTTAAACTTATTTAATTCACACCGTTTAATAACACACCGTTACCCACTAAAAGTGAATTAAATAAGTTTAACGTTTTTCTAGACGAGAATAAGATGATGCGAATCAATTTATAGTCTTTAAAATATTGACTTTGAGATAAGCATATAATAAAATTTAGAGCCCTTTCTAGTTCATGCACAGAAAGAGGACCGCGAATATGTTGTTTTTTACATGCGTCAATAAAACGTAAACCATAGGCGACTGTTCGCTGAAGTCTTAAAAAGCTTGAAAACCGTCTAAATAATCAATTCATCAAATTCATTGTTATTGAATAAAACATGCAAAGTGACATCTAATTTCATTTCAGGCAACATTTCGTTATTAAAATTCTGCCAATAAGACATTTCCTTCATTAAAAAACTAGGACCGGGCCACCAATCATCTAAACTAGGTAATAAATTAATGTCTACTCCACGAGACAAATAATCTGCAGGGTTTTGGTCAGTTGGAACATGTCTCCACTCACAGCCACTAGTCTTATCTAAAATCTCGGCAACCCTGTTACGAACGAACGGCTATAATTTATTTGGTAACATTTTTAGCCACCCTAAAACAATAGAAGAGTCGTGCGCCGCGTGCTGACTCGTAAGGCTGCCACAACCTTTTCAAAGATGCGAACACCTACAAGAGCACCGCATAGCTCAAGTCTGGGTATGGTCGTCGGCTTGAGTGGTGCAACTCTGCTTTTGGCTAACAATAAATGCACTAAAACCTGTCCCTGCTTATCAATGCTTCGTACATACAGACAAGCGCCGTAGGCGCGTTCAGACGCATCACTAAAAATGTGAGATTCTAAAAACTCATAACAATCAATTAAAACTCTACGTGGAATATGAATTTCATTTAATTTAGGTAAATGACTAATTATTTCCTTGCAAAGCTTGCTAATGTCCGGTGATAGCTGTTCATCCCAAGACAGCTTTTGTAACCATAACCTCTGAAGTAATATCTTCATAACAATTACACACGGAGCCAATAATCCAAGCGGGTCAAAAACTTGTGAAACAATCGAAAGCATGTCGTTTTGTGTTATTAAAATTAACTGACTAATTGTAAAACAAAAGTAGTCTGACAGTGGCTGCCAACCTAGGCTTAAGGTTTTGGTTGACTCAAATCCACAAACATTTAAATCCAGTGAAGACTGGGGAAAGTCAGAACCAATTACCAATTGTATGTCATTTGACTTCCACTTTCTTAGATTCATCTGCGCTTTAGCGAGAATTGAAGTAACTTTATGACGCAACTCTTTGGCCTCATTGAAGTCATCTCCTCCGGTGAGCAAGTCATCCACGTAAAAGTCATGGAGGATGACGTCATCAATCTCCTTATCAACACACTCTAGCCCTAACTGCCGAAGACACCGGGTTGCTAGGTAAGGAGCGCTGGCCGTGCCGTAGGTCACGGTATTAAGTTGATAAGCGTGTAATGGAGTTGACGGATTATCACGCCAAATAATTTGTTGAAGATACCTATCATTTGGATGAACAACTATCTGCCGGTAAATTTTCTCAACATCAGCAGCTAGGATATACTTATGTTGTCTAAAACGCAACAGGATCGATAATAGATCGTCCTGTACCACGGGTCCAATCATCTGGATATTATTAATAGAAATACCAGTATTAGTTAAACTACTTGCATTAAAAACCACCCTTATCTTAGTGGTGGCGCTGCTTTCCCGCAGAACTCCGTGATGCGGAATGTAAAACGCTTGATCATCAATAGTTTTACATCTGGACATATGACCTAAAGTTTCATATTCCAGCATGAACTCGTTGTACATATTACAAAATTGAGTTTTAGATTTAAATCTACGTTCCAGTGAAGCAAAGCAATGTTTGGCTCTTGACATAGATTCGCCTAAATTGTCCGGAGAACATTTTAAAGGAATCCTAACACAAAATTCACCATTTTCCAAACGAATAGTGTTTTTCATAAAATGCTCTTCACATAGCTTCTCCTCTGAGGAATACGGAGACGAAGTACACACTTCTTCAAGTTGCCAAAACTTTGAGTTGTTGATAAACATTAAAATTTAATTCATCTTCACAGTCTGAACGCACCTTTATAAAATTACATTTTAAAACTTCAAAAGAAATATTAATTGGGCCGGAGACCAACCAACCCAATTTTGTCTCACAAAGAATTGGTTGCCCATCACCCAACTTAATTCGTTGAGATTCCAATAAATCCCAAAAGATGTCAGCACCCAGCAACATATCGACAGGCGCCGCGCCGGTGAGTAAAAGTTGGGATCTGCGAGACAAACATCAGACGGAATTTTAATTTTTAACAAGTTAACATGTTTACTTGGGATCTTATCTGTGATGGATGGGAGAATAAAGCAATGAATGTCCATACTAAAATTATTATTTTAAGGATTTGATTGATACTGAACACATTTTATTGATAAAAGATGACGAGTTGTTAATACCTATAATAGAACTGTTTACAGTCTTGGTAGTCAAACCTAGCTGGTGGTATAACCTCTCAGTTATGAGACATGACGTGCTGCCACTGTCAAGCACAGAACGAGCTACATACTGCTGACCATTAGTACTTATGACCTTGACGAGTGCAGTGGACAATAACACGTCACCGTGCTCAACACTCGCGGATAGCGATACACCAGTACCTATACCTATAGTAATAGGCTGAGTGGAGACAGCCGTATTGCCATTCGTGTCAACAACAACACTGCTAGCAGAAGCACCACTTGCGTCTGACTTCAAGGATTTATCAACGTGAACAATAGTGTTTACTACGGCATATTTTACAACCTGGCTTTTTGCAGTTGTTTGCATAATGTCCTAGATTTAAACAGTTGTAACATACTTTGTACTTGGGTAATAACTGCAAACGAGCTTCGTTACTCAACGATAAAAAAACTTTTTTACAAAAAAACAGAACCGACTTCCAAAAAAAGTGCAAAATAACTTTAATTTCGGCAGTCGGTGTTTCTAGTTTTGTTTCTTCGTTTTTTGACACCGACTTCCGAAATTAAAGTTATTTTGCACTTTTTTTGGAAGTCGGTTCTGTTTTTTTGTAAAAAAGTTTTTTATTTTTCACTTTTTAGTTGTGGTTCCCCATTAAACTGTGTTAACAATTCATAGACATACGATAGCAGCAATCGCGGTTGATTTGCTGTCAATTTTTGAAGAGTTCCGTTGTCTGTCTCCGAAACCTATCATCTGTACTTTTTGAAATTTAAATGGGACCATTTCGGAACAAACCCCTTTCGAACAAAAAAAGAATTTTGCAAATCCGTCAATATATGACGGAGTTATGCCCGAACATACATAAAAAAAAAAAAAAAAAATACAAACATCCGAATTGATAACCTCCTCCTTTTTCGAAGTCGGTTAAAAAACTGAGAACAACTACATAGCTTATGCTCACCGTTACACAACACAATTCTTAGGCTTATTTGAAACTCCATCATCCTGTTTACTTGAACTTGCACCTGTTTTTACTAGAATCCTGTACCAACATTGACCTAACTTTGTTTGAATTTTTACCTGTGTGTGAGTGTTTAGTATTCGTAGAAGCTTCCAATTCAAACGTTTCTAATGTCTCAGCACAGTTTTTAATTAAAGTAATAAATAATTCAAATGTAACTTTAGAATTCTTGTCCAGGCGCCCCTTATACTCACCTCATTCACGATAAGTTTTGCTATCTAATTTGTGTGTGACAATATAAATGAGTAAAGTATCCCAATGATTAACCGGTTCATCTAAGGATTCTAGGGCACGTATATTTTTATTAACAACATCAAGTAAACCTTTTAAATTAACTGACGACTCCTTTTGAAGGGTGTCGATTTGAAATAATGCAGAAACATGATGTTGGATAAGCAGGTGCTTATTATCAAACCGCTCGCAGAGAAGATGCCATGCTACAGAATAATTTGCAGAAGAAAACTGTTTCAGAAAATTGAGTTGATCACCACAGCAGCAGACCCTTCTAGGGATGACCTCAAATAGTGGAATTTATTTATTTCGTCCATATCATCGTTTGAATGGATGAGACTATCAAACGTGTCGTGAAACTCTAACCAGTTTGTATAAGAACCACTGAATTTCGGTTACTGAATAGTCGGTAATTTAACAAACTTATGATTGCTGGAACGCGACATTACGTCACAGTTATCATTAGAATCTCCTTTCCTATTATCTTCCAACATTTGTTGAGCTTTAGATAGGGTTTTGTAACAAAGAGATTCAAACTCCGCGCATTCCAACATCTGACCATCCAAGTCATCAGTACTACACTCCAGCAATAATTGCACCTCATCATATTGGGCATACAATGCCTCAAGTCTAGTAAAACATAATTGCAACTCGCCTACCTCAGTACGGCTCAAAGAAGAGGGATTCAAAGTATTTAAGTGGTTTGAGAACATTGTCACCTTTCCATTGCAACTCGCTCGTTTCCTAACGAGATCTTTATTGTCCTTATTTAATTCCTTATTTTCTGGCATTGCGTAAGCTGGTGTGATCAACCTGGAATCTATATAAATAAAAGTTATAGCAACGTTGCAAATTACAATTAAAAATGATGCAGCCTGAAATACGTGGGTACACGATTAAAAGAGACGAGTGAATTTACATAAATAATAATTTAGAATTTCTAATAAACTATGCGTATTGACGGTTTTAAGTACTAAACTTTAATAATAATACTGCAATTGCAATGATTTCTATTGTCTATCTGTGCTAACTAATGTGATTACCTAACTGTCTCAATAACTGTAAACTTATAACACCGTAAAGCAAAATAATGCAGTTACTAAAACTACTCTTTAACAATGTGTAAATAACAAAATGAACAATAATTACTGATCAGTTAATAATTGTATTACAATTTGTAACCACTCACAGAACAAAGAAAAATGACGATAGGTATTTTGTACTAACCTGGCTATTAACGGCTGACTTACACTAATTATACCTGTTAAATAGAGTGTTGGGTACACAAATATAATAATAAATACACCTTTTCTTAGCTATTAAGTATACAGACTACGTAAATTCTAATAATCTTCTGAATGACGTAGCAGAATTCACCGGCCACATCGGGCGTCGACAATGATTTTTGATGTCCACCAATTCTCTTCAATCCCTTTGTAACGATTTGCCGATCGTAGTAAATATTCTTCAAATCTCCTATCCGGCTCGAAGGACCATGTGTGGGATTGATCCAGGTATAATTACGGGAATAAAAAGAAAAATACGTTGTGCAAATTTATTGAGAGGATATCACAGATGTAGGTAGACAGTACAAGCGTTAGAAAATAAAAAACGATTAGCTATAATCGACGTAGCCTCAACATTACATCCATGTGAATTTCTGTAGGCGCTTGCGGGAACATTAATGCTCTTTTTATACAATGTTCATTTGACCTAACTTTCATATTAACTAATTTTCTAAGGTAACGCATCGTTCTTGAGAAATGCAAATTATTGTAGCTTAACCTCAAAACATTAAAGTTGCATCGTCTCCGGCGCTGCGGGAAGCGCAACCCAATCGCCCTCTTTTTTGTGTGGTGGGAAATCATCCAATGACATCTCCCGCTCTAGAGTGGAGCGGAAGGGCGTGTCAGACTCTTACTGACTAAAAGCCACCCCTGTTCATTCCCTGCCCTGAATGCCCAGGGGCGAGGTAACTCTTTCGAATTTATCCTCAACCCCCGGGCACGCATCGGCCATGATGGGCCGGGTTATGTTTGCTGACACCTCTTTGAGGCACGCGTGGAACACTACTCGCCGTCCACTCTCGGGCCTGGTGCTAATCGGACGGCGAGTTACCCACTACTCGCCGTCCGCAGGCACGGGTCTACGGTGGCTGGAGATCGTCTCGCGACGTCCTCCGCCCAGGGCGTCTCCTGCGGCGTCTCCCTCACCCGTTCCGCCTCCTCCTTCGCGAGCATTACCGCTTTGCAGAAGGAAGGAGACTGCTTCCCATTCCCTCTCGCTCCGTACCATGATCTGGACCAGGGCCGGGCGCGAGAGGTCGCTGCCGCCGATCGCCTCCACAAGGACACGGTGGGGCTCCGCGCTGGGCGATCCTCACAGTGGGGACACCCGGGCGTTTCCCTCCGCCTTATTCTTGTCCGGTGAGGACTTGCGTCAGGCGGAAGGCGAGGACGCCGTGGCGCCTCTCCAGCCACTCCTCAAAGAGGAGCACTACCGCCGCAATGGTAAAAAAAAAAAAAAAAAAAAACCGCCGCAATGGTGGCGTGCTAAGCGCTGGGTTGCGACAGTCGCTCTCTCCATGTCGCCATGAGATTCTGCCGGAGCTCTGTCCGCCGAGCCGCAAGGTGTCACGGCAGCGGAGTTTCACCCCGGCGTTTCGCCTCCTCGCGCCACTCCTATAGGTACGCGAGGACCTTTGCCTCCAGATCCCATGCCAAACCCCTTCGCCCTTACGTAACAAAGGATAGGCACCCATGCTTTGTTACAGTGGGTGGGGTTGCTCTCCCTCCGCGCCTCCGGTTTTTATATACACTCTTAGGTAGGAGCCAAAAGACTACGTAAAGTCGGGGTGCCCCGATTCGGTTTTGGAACAGATTAAACCTAAAAACTACAAGCCGGTGTATAATTTTGTTGTCGCCATATCGTAGAATTGACTTGTTTTTGCTAGCACTAAAGTGGCAGGCGTTTAAAATCTAATCAGTTTTTGCAAAAATAAAAGTAGACATTTCCAAATTATATTATACGTTACTTAAAGATTTTGAATATTATAACAACTGAATATTATATTAATTGAATATAATTTCAAATGTGCATTATATAAACTGTTCATTATACCATAGGAAATTAGGTAAAATGAAATTATATCAATAATTCATTATTTCAATTGATCGTTACATTGAAAAAAAAATTATATTAAATGAAATTAGATCTTATGATCTTTTGTTTATCAAACGTTATGCACCCTCAATTCATTATTTAGCGTTTCCGTGGGTTGCAGTGGAAACAATCAGCTTTGGTTTCCTCCAACAACGGCACCATCATTTAGCGGTCGGTTTATATAGCGTCGAATAACGTCACTGAAACGTTGCAATGAAATCAAGATGGGATGGTTTCCTAGAGAGCGTTGTTTGACAACATTACGTCAAATAGGAGTGCCGCCATTTGCATGACGCAAATGCGTCATGCAACGAAACGTCTTTACGGAGTTGAATAGTATTCGGACACTTTTTTCAATAGTGGTGAACCGTGAACAGTTAAAATTGATGATCTCCCATCATAAAAAAGATGGACAGGTTACAAAATGGATTCCAGCTGATGCAACGAAGATGGCTATTGGCATATTGGCTGTTTGTGTCTGTTGTAATGGATTATAACTTAATTCATCTCATATGTGATTTAAGGAGGAGCAGTGGTGGCCCAGCGGTATTGGCCGCGACTTACAAGTTGTAGGTCGTGAGTTCAAACCCAGGCAGGCGCTTTACTTTGTGTAAATTATTTCATCACCACTGCTCTCAAAACGGTGAAGGAAAACATCGTGAAGAAACCGACATGTGTTAGAACCAAAAAATCGAAGACATGTGACATCCACCAATCCACATTGGGCCCGCGTGGTGGATTACGGCCCACACCCTCTCACAGAGAGGAGGCCTGTGCCCCAGTACTGGGGACATTAAAAGGCTAATGATGTGATTTAATACATAATCAAATAAAACTGATGTAACACGAAAGTATTCCCTGAACTTTTCATCATTGCAGTGCAGACGGCGACGCACTAAAATTTCAAAAGTACCTTCACTAGTGCGAGCTTTATATAAATCACTTTCCTTTTGACGATTATTTTCACTTTCTTTCACCCTCAATATTGGTACCCAAGATACAGGCTTGCCTAGTTTGGGGCCAATGTAATAAAAATATATGTAATACTGTTCTTTATTAAATAAATTATTATTATTATTATTTCGTTTATTCATTTTTTAAACATATTAAATACATTTTTAAATATTTCTTAAAAAATAATATATAAAAAACATTTAAAAATATAAAAAATAGTAGCCCACCGGTATCGGGAACAGGGTCCAAGCTACCGGCGGTCAGGGCTCCAGAGAGAGGAACCGCCTGACAATGCGAGCCGTGTCCAGAAGTACTGCTTTCTGAATCAAGCCCTTGATCCAGCCGCCTAACGAGAGCCTCCTGAGGTGTTGATCGAGGCTCGTGGCTATTAAGCCATTGGCTGACACGACTATCGGTACAATGATCGCTGAGTCCACATCCCACATGTCGACAACCTCGCGAGCCAAGTCAATATACTTGATTTGTTTATCTTTCTCGGCTTTCACGAGGTTCTCGTCATGTGGGACGGTAATGTCAACAATCATTGCACGCCTCTCGATTCGGTCCACCACCACTATATCAGGCTTATTGGCTACAATAGTCCTGTCAGTGATGATGGACCGATCCCAGTACAATGAGATATGACCATTATCGAGAACTGGGTCGGGCGCATATCTGTAGTACGGCACTTCCGATTCCACAAGAGAGTACTTCAGAGCAAGTTGCTGATGGATAATCCTGGCTACAAGGTTGTGCCTATGCAAGTATTCACCGTTAGCTAGACGAGAACAACCAGAGATTATGTGGCGGATTGATTCTCCCGGACGATGACATGCCCGACATATGTCAACCGTGCCGTCCTTCACAATAAATCTCCGGTAGTTTTTCGTCATGATAACTTCGTCCATAATTGCACAGACAAAACCTTCGGTTTCCCCAAAGAGGTCACCGACACGCAGCCAGGCTACGGACGCTAGTTGGTCTACATCGGGCCCATGTAGGGCCCGGAAAAAGCGTCCGTGAAGTTCCTTACTCTGCCATACTTCTCTGCGATCGTTAGTGTCAAGCACTAGAGGTTTGTGCCAGTTCTCGTTAGCCAAGGAGAGTGGAGTAAGGCCCTTGTCCACCGCCACTACATCTCGATGCATACCCACGTCAGCAGCTAGAAAATATTCCCTTAGACTGCATACCTCGCGGTTGTGGAGGGTTTTGGCATTTAAAAAGCCTCGGCCTCCACACTTCCGCGGGATATACAGTCTCATCACTGAAGAACGTGGGTGATGCATTCGAAATGCAGTCAGCAGTGTACGGACACGCCTATCCAGGGCGTCAAGTTCTGTTTGAGTCCATTTGAGTACGCCGAAAGAGTACATCAATACCGGCATGACCCAACCGTTGAAGGCGCGCACCTTGTTTCCGCCCGATAGAAGACTATTAAATACCTTCTTCAGGCGGCCAAAGAAGCGCTCCTTCAACGATTGCTTCATGTCAGTAACATTGATACCTAACGCTTCCGACATACCCAAATACTTATAGGTTTCGGTTGGAGAGAGGGATCTCAGGTTTATGGAATCCGAGAGTTGAGTTCCCACGGATTCCACAATCTCCCCTCGCTTTACATGCATGACTGCACATTTGTCCACACCAAACTCCATCCTGATGGCACTACTGAAGGTTTCAGTTACCTTGAGTAGCTCCATCAGTTGCAGATTGTTGGGGGCAAAAAGTTTCAAGTCATCCATGTAAAGCAGGTGAGATATAACCTGACCACCTCTCTTCAACCGGTAACCTAGTCCTGAATTCTCCAGCAGTGTGCTTAGAGGATTCAACGCTAGGCAAAACCAAAGCGGACTCAAACTGTCACCCTGGAATATACCCCGCTCGATCCTTATCGGTTCGCTATTCCTCTGGATTTGTCGACATCCTGGATAGCGAAGGACCGTCCTCCATTGCCCCATACATGACATCAGGAAGGTGCGTAGCGTTGCATCAACTTTATACAATTCTAGCACCCTCATGAGCCATGTATGAGGAACTGAGTCATAGGCCTTCTTATAGTCTATCCAACATGTCGACAGATCCTTTCGGGAACGCCGAACCTGTTGGCTAATGGTCATATCTATGAGGAGAAGCTCCTTAGTACCGCGGGACCCATTCCTACATCCATTTTGAGAGGCAGACATGATATAGTTACTATCTATATGTGTGTTAATCTTAGCTCTCAAAATGGATGTAAGAACCTTATAGACCGTCGGTAAGCACGTGATCGGTCTATAATTTTTAGGTTCCGCAGTACTACCTGATTTATGGAGCAGGTGGGTTATTCCTGTAGTCAGAAATTGGGGCAGCGACCCTGACTCTAAGGCAGACTGGATCTGAGATGCCAAGCGGGCATGCGACCTTGTAAACCATTTTATCCAGAAGTTGTGCAGCCCGTCCGGCCCTGGAGATTTCCAGTTAGCTAACGGACGGACTGCACGAGCTATATCTTGGGGGCTGATGATAATTGCCCCCATTTCTGGTACTAGATCGCACGCGCGCTCAACATCCCGAATCCAATCGCCCTCGGTATGACAGACAGGCACCGACCAGATGCTGCGCCAGAAAGAGTATATGGCGTCATCATCCGGCAGGTGCGTATTAGTCACACCTTGGTCCGGTCGCTCCCAATCCCTGTACACCCACCTTTCATTACTTCGGAATGTGCGATTCTGGATGTACCGCTCCACTCGCCGCTTATACCTGCGAATACGGTTTGCCCATGCATATACTTTCTGCTTCAGGAAGTCGATACGCTCTGTGACACGGGACATATAGTCACGGGAGCTGACACCAGTCCCCGAAAACGCCCGTCTCACAAAGCGCATCACTCTTGGGCGAGTGTTGCCTTCCCTGAAGCAGATTAGTTTGCCTATGAGTGCTCTGGCCGCACCAATACGACGCTCGATCCTGCACTGCCAAGCCGGCACGGCTGGCTTCGGTCGTGTAGCTCTGTCATTAGGAAGTTTGACGTGAGCTACACGACATGCCGCTACAGCCGCGCAGTACAGTATCGAGTGTGTATCGGTGAGGTCTTCGCAGTCATCAAAGTAATTTGACAACTGCGAATCCAGAGCAGCCACCAGCGCCCTATTCTTATTATGCATGGGCAAACGAGGTAAGCGTGGCCTAAGCTCGAGCGGCATGCTGCGATATTCCCAAATAGCACACTCCAAAGCACTCCTCAATACATCATTGCAGTGGGTACTTACGTTTGTAACCATGTCATTACACTCCTCGTCAGCGTGGTTGGGAGCATGGTTGGACGGTGGTACCACAACTGGTACCACAGTCTGCGACGGAGGGGCAATAACATGGCTACCCATTTCAGTTCGGAGGCGATCAAGTACAGTATCATCCAACATATGATTATTATTATTATTATTATTTCTGATGATTGCTCATTTTCTAAATATACTAATACACCAAGTACCGAGTCATCCAATTTTTCCCACCGCTGACACGTAAGTAAGTACTTTGTGTTCTGTTTGCCGTAAAAAGACGGCCGTCAGCGTTTCTAACATTACACGTGTCATCATCTTGCGCTCGCTATGGGACGGTCCCGCTATAGCGTTCGCTATGTAATGGCTCCACTATCCGAGGAAACCAAAGCTTAAGAGTCTGGAAGCAAGTCTACTCCTTCTGCGAAGTAGTAATGCTCGCGAAGGAGGAGTTGGAACGGGTGAGGGGGGCTCAACAACACAGTTGTTCTCACGCCCTCAGCAGCAGCTGCCGCAGAAGCCGCCCTGGGCCGGAGGACGTCGCGAGACGATCTCCGGCCACCGTAGACCCGGGCCTGCGGACGGCGAGTAGTGGCTAACTCATCGTCCGATCAGCACCAGGCCCGAGAGTCGACGGCGCGTAGTGTTATACGCGCGCCTCAGAGTTGTCAGCAAAACATGACGGGGCCCGTCATGGCCGATGCCTGCCCAGGGGTTGTGGATAAATCCGAAACATTTACCGCGCCCCTGGCCATTCAGGGTAGAGAAGGAACAGGGGTGAGTTTTATTCTGTATGTGTCTGACATGCCCTCCCGCTCCACCCAGAGCGGGAGATGTCTATGGATGACTTCCCATCCCACAAGAAAAAAAAAAAAGAGGCCCCTGCGTCCGCTCCGGGCCGAGGAAAACCATGAGCCCGCCCACTGGATGTCGTCTATAAATTAAAATTTTAGTTTCCTTTTTTATATTCTTCTGTAATGACAGAAGATCGTACTTTTATCAATTTTCAAGTGAACCGCTAACCGTAAAGGATGATTCACGTTACACCGTGCGGCCACCGAGCCTCGGCCGTGCCCGGCCGGGGCACGTCCGAGGCACGTCCACCGAGCTAGTCATTCATGCTACACCGGGCTGTCACCGTGCCGCCACCGGGCCCCGGCCGGGGCACGGCCGAGGCACGGCCGGGGCACGTCCGGGGCACGGCCGAGCATGGATCAGTTCATTCAAAAAGTATACTATAGATATTTGACCGTGCAATTGTTTGACCGGCAATTGTTTCCCGGCCGGGGCACGTCCGAGCCCGGTGCACACGTTCATGTTACACCGTGTCGCCACCGGGCCGAGCCCTGGCCGTGCCCCGTCCGTGCCTCGGCCGTGCCTCGTCCGTGCCCCGGCCGGGGCACGTCCAGGGCCCGGTCTAGCATGAATCACTTCATACAAAATGTATGCAACAATGTCTGACCGTGCCCCGGCCGTGCCCCGCCCGGGGCACGGCCCGGGCTCGGCACGGTGTAACGTGAATCATCCTTAAGGCTAATATCGCAGTCAAAACTCGCACTAAAGCCCATTAAGTGGATAATTGTACGCTGTTCGCTAGTACCATACAAATAAGAATAATTATTAGTATTTAGAATATATTTGGGCAAATTAATGCTTACGATTCTCCATTGTTATAATTTATAAAAGCTACTCGGATCTTAAGAGAGAACCATCAATATTTCTGAGACATGGAGTGCATGCGAGCGTAGCCCAAAGTGTGCTACGCCCTTAGCGCAGTGCTGGTTACGCCGTATTACCCTACCGGCATGGAGTATACCGAGAGGAACATAATCATCATGATCATCATATGAATAGCCTTTTCTCCAACTTTGTTGGGAACACCTGGTATTTCGGTTGCCTCCGGTAAGACTGAATCTTACCGGAGGCAGCCGAAATACTAGTATTTTACAAGGAGCGAAGGCCTATCTGACACACATGCGATTAAAAGGAAGTCACTGAGTAACATGACACCACTTGGTAACAGAATTAAGTAGAAAATATTATGCCGTAATAGTATAGATATAATATGCTAAAGCTATCCATCAGTTTCATCCATTTCCTGGATTGTGAACATTACTACAATTTGAATATTTTGAGATTTGACCAGAGTTTTGTGAAAACCCCGACTATCACAGTAAGTAACGGCGTGTGAATAGCAACGTGTCTCTGGACATTCTGCTTTTTAATATCACGTTGAAATGTAATTTAGTACCATAGACAGTGCGGACAGGGTAGACCGTGCGTTTTTCAGACGCCACAAGTTGGCCCGCAATCGTCAGGAGCAGTCGTGTGCGATATGTTTATTCCATGGTGCGCATATCACTAAACGTTCGGACAGCTCTACCTTGAAATCTAAATAACTGAGATAATTACCAGTAACTCTGACAAATAGAGATGTTTATTCAAGTTGTTTTTAAATCTGTCCACTGAATACGTGCATATTGCCACTTGTTCTTCTTGCGTTTTAACAGCGCCTGCTAACAGTCCTTGTATGCCAAGCGCCTGCCGCTCTGCCATCGTAAATGCGAGTCCCTAGAAACAGAGGTTTTCGATATGCATACATTCTATTTAAAAACAAGTAACCAGGCTCATGCGTTCACTTATATTCCCCATTTTTCTGTACGCAGTTGAGTCATGGACACTACGAGAACTGGATAAGAAAAAAGTAGATGCTCTGGAAATATGGCACTGAAGAAGAATGCTTGATATTTCGCATTATAACGCCTCCATACTCCAAGAACTCTATCTCAAGAAGTCTATCAGCATTAGTACAGTCTCAAATACTGGTATTCTTGTCTTGAGGCAGAATAACGGCTCCATAGAGCGCCTGGTGTTACAGGACAGAGTAGAAGGTAACTGGCCACCGATGAGGTGGACCAATCAGGTTTAATACACGGTTGGAGGTTCTGTAAATGAATGCGCCAAACTATCATCAAACAGAATCAGATGGTGAGAGATCGTGAGGCAAGTTTCATCACCAGCTCTTGGGCAGAACTCATAGTGACCCCGGACCACTAAAAAGTTGATGGTTCTAATAATTATATTTAGTTTTGGGTCAAGAGATAAAATGGTAAGATAATGAAAACTGTAACTTCAACGGTTTATCCTTGTGACAGAGGGACGGACGGAATGTTGAGCGAGAAATCCGTTTGACCTCTTTGGGTACGGAACCCTAAAAAACCAATAAATATGATAAACCTGCGTGTGAGTCACTCGAAAAAAATAGCATTGGGTTTTCTTCTTCTTTTCCAGGTGATGGTTAACATTTCGCACCGTCAGTGGTGTTCATTAAGTCCTCAAAAGTGCAGGTATATATGGGTACCTAAATCAGGTACAAAAAATGGGTACCTACAATTTTCTCTTCTCTCCCTCTCTCCTACTACTTTGAAAAGTTGGTGTTTCCGATAGTGTCCATAATTGTTGCTATTTATTAGTAGATACTTACCACATAAAGATTTGGATTTGAGATTCTCTAAATATTTTGTCATTTAATGTGCCTCATTAATGGAGGTACATACTTAAAAAAGATTAAATTTTAATTCTTCTAGTCTTACCTTGTTAAACTGCGGGAATCTTAAATAGTCCATGCCTCTCAATAAATTTGGACAGACACCATCTTCTGAATATTTACGAATGTTTATCAAAATAGGCTCAGTAATCCGGTTCAAGACCGTTTTTGCTAGACGATTGATAGCTACGACCTTTGTGTTGTTTCTGCGGCAAAAAAATACATAAATATGTTACACATATGTACTTACAATAAAGAAAAGTTTTTAATTATTTTTTAAAACTTCGTGCACAAGTAAAAAACACTGAATCATATTATTATGTGAAATTGTAACCCAGTGGGAAATGGAACTGGTATCTTTAACACAGGTTACTGTGTACCTGTAACCTAGCTAAGATGCCAGTAACAGTTGCGATACGTTCTGTATCAAACCAATATGAATGTACCTACGTAAGATTTTTTGTAATCTGATAACTGGTTCCTAATATGACTCAATAAAGCATTATTGGTATGGTACTATTGAAGACAAAAGTGCATGGAGAGCCTAAGGTCGACTTTTGACTGTGAGGTTTTGCATTACGTATCATGACTTTCATGAGATGACTAGATGGCGCTGTTCAATCATGAAAATAACACTGCAAAGCTTATAAACCTTATCATGCAGAGGCAGATAATAAGGTTTTTAATACCTAAAATAATTACTAAGTAATAATAATATATTTATATTCAAATAAACAAAAATTACTATATTTTCTTATTTCCGAGTACTTAATACAGCGCCATCTAAACCAAACTAAATAAGCCAATTGGTATATCGGTTAATTCGACTACAGATGGCGTCGATCATAAATAATAAAAATCCCTACATTCACAAAGTAGCTCTTATTTTCACGTTCCAGAATAAATAATCAGTAGCTCAGGTGGATAAGCATGGCAGAATAACATAGATCGTTAAACAGGGCACCGGTTCGCAACCCAGCTCTCTGTCGACTTTTTTTAAATTTAATTATTATAATATATAATTTATATTCTATTTTTTGTATTTTTAAACGTTTTTATTTTATTTTTTGTTATAAATAATATAAAAAATATGAGGTATAAGACGTATAAATGAATATATGGATAATATACAAGTATACATATACTACTATATATAACATTATATAAATATATATTATATAAATTACTTTCATAATTGGTGGTAAGTATTAGTATTATTAGTAAAAAACATTTATGTAAGAAGATTTAGATATACAGGGTGGAGAAGACAATACGACAATAAATGAAAACACGGACAATACTAGTTCATAAGAATAAGTTTAAGCTATCAAAAAAATCCTAACATCGAAAATAAAAAAATAAAAATTTCAAACAAACTAAATGGCATAAAACTAGAAACGAAATAGAACACCATTTATAAATCTTAGTTCACTAACCTGTCGTAAGAGCGGCAACAACGCGCGGTCCTGTAGTGACTTGATTTTTTGGCTTTTAATTATGGATTAATGCTCAATAAAATTACCAGATTATTAACCAAATAATCAGGCATCTCTCAACCGCGTGTTATTTTTTAATCAAATTATTAATCACGATCAGGATGTAGGTATGAAAGTCACTAAATTTTTCGTTTTTTAATATGGCCGCCATGAATTCGAATACACAAATTGCACCGTCGTTTATTAACGTTATTTCTAACGTCTGACAAAAGGTCCCCATTATCAGCCATGAGTTTTAATTTATTAAAAGATATGATTATTCTATCTTTTAAATCATCAACAGTATCAACAGCTGTTGAGTACCTACACTTCATTTTTGATATGACCCCACAAGAAAAAATCCAGTGCTGTAAGGTCGGGGGACCTGGCTGGCCAACGCGTTGGTCCATAACGGCCAATCCACTGCTATCCGAACATTTGAGACAAACGCTCTCTAGCAGACACCACTGAATGAGCTGGTGCTCCGTCTAATTGGTACCACATCTGCCTGTACGCAGTTACCGAAAGCTCATCCATGTACTCGCAAACAGGTCCATTGAGGAGTTCTAAAAACTTTTCAGCATTTAAATTAAAATTTAAAATTCGTTCCTCAAGGGTCACTTTTACACGTGAAGGAGCACTATCCACATGCGGGATTAAGGATCGATTTTCTCGCATCCTCTGGACAGCTTGGACAATGGTGCGCCCGTTGGTCGGACAAACTCGAATGTTTCCAAACCTCTCTCGGTATGTCCGTATAGCCAAAGCGGCATTTCTTTGACCCTCCCCATAAATTAAAATCATGTTGGTGTACTCCGAAGCTGTGTAATTGTAGCGCGGCATGATTATTAAAAATAAAAACACGAAAACAATAAAAACTAAGCGTCTAATTTCGCACAATTCACTCACTGTTTAACTAAATACCTATTAAAACGTTACGTGTCCTGTCACCAAAATAAAGCGTCCAATTTCGCACTAATACCGCCGTAAATGAATTTACAAAACACGACACACACGAGCGGCGGGGAAGTACCTACATCAAAGACGCGAGCGCACCTGCGGCACTGTACTGTACCTGCGGCTGCACTACAAAGCGAGGACGCGTGACTCATCACAGGATCGCGGCCGGCGACACACTAACCTAAATTTGTTGTAGCAAATTTCTTCAAGAAAGCGAAGTAACAAACGAAACTAGATTTATCTCTTTCGCACACACTAAATTTTCTATTAATACGAGTATTATGAGTGCATTGCAATTTCCGCATTCGTTACTTTCTTATCCAACTCTGATGACACGCTTTATGACTCTTATTACTCAGAATTAAGGTATAATTTTCACTAAATAATTCTCGTAAAGGATAAGAAATGAAACTATTTTATTGATTATAGTTTAAGACATTTAATTCTCAAAGAAGAATACAATTTATGTCTTTCTTTCTTATAGAATGTATAACCTAACCTAGCAGTTTTACATCCAATTAACAATGATTTAATTCACTTGTTAAGGAGAAATACAAGTAAAATTTATAACTGAATAACTCTATTACAAAATAGAAGACCTTAACAAAGTAAAACTGTATAATAGATATTATAAGTATTCTAAATCAAAACTGTGTTGTGCTATTCTTCTATTATTTAGTTTTATTTACATTATGTTATAATAACTTTCACTTTATATGCAACCTTAGTTCTGTAAATATTTTACCTACTCATAAATTATAAAAATTTTACGTTTTGCATAATTATGTTTAGTGGTTTTGACTATAATGATTGATTTGTGCATTATGTTATGACTAAGGTTCATAGCTTAAGTATTCGTTCCAGAAGGAGGAAGAAATTGAAGCTAAACCTAAAATCAATAACAATTGTAAGACCGGGTTATAGCTGTCATTTTGGGACCGAGTTGTTTATAATAATAAATAAATAATTTATTATGTTGGAAAGGAATCTATATTTATATTGTTTTTATTTTAATTTCTTATATTATACAGAGTGGTGATGACAATACGATATTAAATTAAACCTCGCATACCTCAAGACGTTCTCAGTCTACATACAAAAAATCATTTGAATATATCCAGTAGTTTAGTCACAGGAAATTATTTTTCATTTTTAACATTTGCTACATGATGTATCTGATAATAGGGAAACACTGTCAGGTTAACGACCCACATCGGTATAAACATCAAAACATTAAGTCACGTTGCCAACTCGCTACTTAAACACTTTCGCCAAATTAGTATTTTCATCTGATTTAGTGAAAATTATACCTTAACTCTGAGTAATAAGAGTCATAAAGCGTGTCATCAGAGTTGGATAAGAAAGTAACGAATGCGGAAATTGCAATGCACTCATAATATTAATAGAAAATTTAGTGTGTGCGAAAGAGATAAATCTAGTTTCGTTTATTAGTTCGCTTTCTTGAAGAAATTTGCTACAACAAATTTATGTTAGTGTGTCGCCGCGGTCCTGTGAAGAGTCACGCGTCCTCGCTTTGTAGGAGCCGCTAACTTGTGTAGGTACTTCCCCGCCGCTCGTGTTTAAATTTGTAAATTCATTTACGACGGTATTAGTGCGAAATTGGACGCTTTATTTTGGTGACAGGACACGTAACGTTTTAATAGGTATTTAGTTAAACAGTGAGTGAATTGTGCGAAATTAGACGCTTAGTTTTTATTGTTTTCGTGTTTTTTTTAACGCAACCCAACGTGTAGTTCAGGTGTTGACCATACAACTATTCTTAAATTTTAAAACGCGACAAACAGAAGCCGTATAAATACAAGAAATTGCATGCATTGTTACCTAGAGACAAACCAGTTAGGTAAAACTTCTGTCGCTGGATTGAAAATAAACATTTCGAGAATCCGGATTTCTTGTACAGTGTGATGTGGACTGATGAAAGTACATTTACAAGGAACGGTTTATGGAACAGACAGAATATTCGTTACTGGAGCCGCGTGAATCCGCGTCTAGGACGGGAGACTTCGCACCAGTACAGATTTGGTGCCAATGTTTGGTCTGGCATTCATAGCTGTGATTCTGTGCTAAATAATCTGTGATTTAGTGTAATTTTACTGAGCATTAATCCATAATTAAAAGCCAAAAAATCAAGTCGCTACAGGACCGCGCGTTGTTGCCGCTCTTACGACAGGTTAGTGAACTCATATTTATAAGTGGTGTTCTATTTCGTTTCTAGTTTTATGCCATTTAGTTTGTTTGAAATTTTTATTTTTTTATTTTCGATGTTAGGATATTTTTGATAGCTTAAACTTATTCTTATAAACTAGTATTGTCCGTTGTTTCATTTATTGTCGTAGTGTCTTCTCCACGCTGTATAAGAAATCAAAATCATTAGTGTAATAACATTTTGTTGTTATAAAGTAATGTATAAATTTATCCAACTTACACCAAGTTTGATTACTGTAATTTATCATATAAATTATAGCTACCCCGGTCTTTTCATTTTTACTCAATCATTATTACTCAATTCAATAGTCAACACTTTATATTCTTTAATATTTCGTGTATCCACCATTTTGATCGATTACAGCTTGCAACCGCGAACCCATGGAGTCTATTAATTTTTCACATAAATTGTGACCCCGTATAGAATCCCATACTGGAGGTATGGGATTCTATACGGGTATATGCAGTGAGTACTCAGTGCTTCCTTAGTCCTTTCGTTCCTATTGTCCCACTTTTGAACCATAACGCCCCATAAATTTTCAATGGGGTTTGAATCTGGCGATCTCGCAGGCCAAGGAATAATTCGTATGTCCGATTGCTGGCTAAACCACTCTTGCACAATTATGGAACGGTGTATAGGACAATTGTCCTGCACGAACGTTATTACTGGCATGTCTTCTACAGGAAAAACATTCCGCACAGTGGGCAACATGACGTCATTCAGCACATCTAAGTAGTTAACACTGTTTGCACGACTGGGTATTACAGTAAGTTCTCCTGGTCCTGCAGCTGTCATCCATCCCCAAATGTTCACTGTTATACGACCGGATTCAGAGTTAGGCACAACGTGATCACTATCATAACGCGTATTATTCCTACGCCACAACCTAACTCGCCCGTGCTGGCTAGACTTGAAAGTCTTTTCATCACTGAAGATAACGTTGCTCCAGTCGAAATGTCTGTATTTCAAAGCGAACTCCAATCGTGCTCTTTTATTAGCTTCGGTTAGCAATGGCTTAATAGCATGTCGACGATAATGCAGACCTTCACTATGAAGAGCACGATACACCGTCCGCAAAGATGTATCAAACAACTCTGCGTAATATCTTGTTGGTGTAAAGCCATTTTCCTCATAACCTTGCACCATAAGTTGACGCTGGTCTGAGTCAATATGGCGTCTTCTGCCAGATCTACTGCGGTGTTCCAACGAACCCTCTTCTTGAAACCGCTTTATCCATAAAGTGACAGTCTTTACCTATAACGGAAATATATTATTTATTATTTTCGTGTATCGATAACCATGGATAATAAAATAAATAACGAACAGTGATTTTAAAACATTACTTACGTTTAAGCCAGTTTCTCTCGAAATTTCAGAATAATTTAGGCCTTGATTATGCAATGCTATTATTTGGGCCCTCGTAGCCATATCAATATTAGAACGCGAACTCATGGTAAAGATAAATATTAAAAAATTGTTAAATGCAATCGTAACTGAACTCACTCAAAGATAGTAAAGAACGTTATGATTGAACAAAAAGATTTAATTTTTATAAAGTCAATATTAAACTACCCTCAATTCTTTTGAGATTTATGATACAGGTTAAAGTCGCTAAACAACTTCGATATAATAAAGAGTAGGATAATTTCAACTCATTGCGTAATGACGCAATAGTCCAGTGGCTATGGTATCGGTAAATTTTATGCCACCGAGTTCGAATCCTAGTTATTACGAGCTTTGCTTTATAAGGTTTGTAATGTCGTAGGAGAATTTGTGTTAAAATTAAGTAATATTGTAACTAGCAAAAAACAAGATAATGTTCTTTAACGAGAGATGTATATTTTCCAATCCAACTACTATACTAGCGCCATCTATGTCGTTCAAGACGTATTATTAAGGCGATGAAACCCTGTACAAACGATTTTGGTTTGGAACTCTCCATGCACTTCTGTCTTCATTAGTACATTTTTAAATATTTAAAAAAAAAGAACAATAGTTATAGTTGTAAAAGCGAAAAGAATATATTTACGTAGAAATAGAAGTAAACTAACTGTAACTATATTAAATTAATAGACAAACGTACAATGAAAGAAATTGGGACAAGAGAATATAGAGTACTAGACAAAATAATCTGAATACTCATTTAGTTAAAACTGCCCTGGAAAAACATTCATCTTTACGGGTACTGCAACATGGGAGTTACGAAAGGAAAAGCTTTGATCAATAGTCTAGTATATAACGACGGAGTTAAACACCATAGCAGGAATACAATCTTGGACGTAGCAACTAAGTTCTATAAAATGCAGTATTCAGATCACTTAGCACCCATTCTCAATACAGAAAATCATGTTTCAGATTCCATTCCACAATAACCGGATATGAAGTGCATAGAGCGCTATGATAGAAGTCCCGGGGAGGACGGAATTACTACCTTAAAATTGGCCCTACCACCTTGTTGTCCCCCCAAGATCCAAAATCGATATGCCATTCAAATATAATCCTTTTGCACAGACAGGGCGACAAAAGCGAAATCGGGAATTATCGGCCAATTAGTCTTACGTCTATCTCACATCTACAAGGCGTTTATTAAGGTCATCATCATCAATATTTCAGCCGAAAGACGACCACTGCTGGACATAGGCCTCCCCCAAGTAATTTTAATTGAGGTCATACATGATTATGTGCTATGGATGGATGAACATCAACCACCAGAACAAGCCGGATTTCGACCCAGTTTTTCTACAACGGACCACCTTCAGACCCTAAACCAGATATTAGAAAAATACTCTTGAGTTTAATAAACCACTGTATTTGGGCTTCGTAGATTATACGAAAGCCTTCGATAGCATTAAATATCCAGAAATATTCAGATCATTGGAAAACCAGAAACTTGAAACAATATACAGGGTGGAGAAGACAATACGACAATAAATGAAAACACGGACAATACTAGTTCATAAGAATAAGTTTAAGCTATCAAAAAAATCCTAACATCAAAAATAAAAAAATAAAAATTTCAAACAAACTAAATGGCATAAAACTAGAAACGAAATAGAACACCATTTATAAATATGAGTTCACTAACCTGTCGTAAGAGCGGCAACAACGCGCGGTCCTGTAGCGACTTGATTTTTTGGCTTTTAATTATGGATTAATGCTCAATAAAATTACACTGAATCACAGATTATTAACCAAATAATCAGGCATCTCTCAACCGCGTGTTATTTATTAATCAAATTATTAATCACGATCAGGATGTAGGTATGAAAGTCACTAAATTTTTCGTTTTTCAATATGGCCGCCATGAATTCGAATACACAAATTGCACCGTCGTAAAAGGTTATTTCTAACGTCTGACAAAAGGTCCCCATTCGCAGCCATGTGTTTTAATTTATTAAAAGATATGATTATTCTATCTTTTAAATCATCAACAGTATCAACAGCTGTTGAGTACCTACACTTCATTTTTGGTATGACCCCACAAGAAAAAATCCAGTGGTGTAAGGTCGGGGGACCTGGCTGGCCAACGCGTTGGTCCATAACGGCCAATCCACTGCTGTCCGAACATTTGAGACAAACGCTCTCTAGCAGACACCACTGAATGAGCTGGTGCTCCGTCTAATTGGTACCACATCTGCCTGTACGCAGTTACCGAAAGCTCATCCATGTACTCGCAAACAGGTCCATTGAGGAGTTCTAAAAACTTTTCAGCATTTAAATTAAAATTCGTTCCTCAAGGGTCACTTTTACACGTGGAAGAGCACTATCCACATGCGGGATTAAGGATCGATTTTCTCGCATCCTCTGGACAGCTTGGACAATGGTGCGCCCGTTGGTCGGACAAACTCGAGTGTTTCCAAACCTCTCTCGATATGTCCGTATAGCCAAAGCGGCATTTCTTTGACACTCCCCATAAATTAAAATCATGTCGGTGTACTCCGAAGCTGTGTAATTGTAGCGCGGCATGATTATTAAAAAAAAAAACACGAAAACAATAAAAACTAAGCGTCTAATTTCGCACAATTCACTCACTGTTTAACTAAATACCTATTAAAACGTTACGTGTCCTGTCACCAAAATAAAGCGTCCAATTTCGCACTAATACCGCCGTAAATGAATTTACAAAACACGACACACACGAGCGGCGGGGAAGTACCTACATCAAAGACGCGGCGCGAACGACTGTACCTGCGGCGCGTGACTCATCACAGGATCGCGGCCGGCGACACACTAACCTAAATTTGTTGTAGCAAATTTCTTCAAGAAAGCGAAGTAACAAACGAAACTAGATTTATCTCTTTCGCACACACTAAATTTTCTATTAATATTATGAGTGCATTGCAATTTCCGCATTCGTTCCTTTCTTAACCAACTCTGATGACACGCTTTATGACTCTTATTACTCAGAAGTAAGGTATAATTTTCACTAAATTAGATGAAAATACTAATTTGGCGAAAGTGTTTATGTCCTCGTAGCGAGTTGGCAACGTGACTTTAATGTTTTGATGTTTATACCGATGTGGGTCGTTCACCTGACCGTGTGTTCCCTATTATCAGATACATCATGTAGCAAATGTTAAAAATGAAAAATAATTTCCTGTGACTAAACTACTGGATATATTCAAATAATTTTTTGTATGTAGACTGAGAACGTCTTGAGGTATGCGAGCTTTAATTTAATGTCGTATTGTCATCACCACTCTGTATAGATTTTCTTAGAAATATATACCACAATAGCACCGCCAACATAAAACTTAACACAGCAGGGCCTTCTTTTAGCCTACAAAGGGGTGTTATACATGGTGACCCGGTCTCTCCCAAACTGTTTACGAGTATCCTAGAGGAGATATTTAAGACGCTGGCAGCCTCGTGGAAGACCAAGGGCGTCGAAGTCGGCAATGAGAGGCTCTCGAACCTCCGATTTGCCGATGACAGTTATTTTTGCCCCCACAGCTCTGGAACTGCAGACCATGCTCCAAGACCTGAGCACGGCTAGCCTCAAGGTGGGACTCACAACGAATCGGTCTGAAACTAAAACGATGACTAATAGCAGTAAACGTAGGGTCATGGGTAGAGGTCAATGGGCAGGAAATACATTATGCCGATGAGTATATCTATATTATTAGTATATATATTAGGCCAGTTACTTTCTTTCGAAAACAGGCAGGAAAAGGAAATCGATCGCCGAATCGAAGACGCCTATAAAAGCTACTGGTCCATGAAGATACTAATGAAGGGCGATCTGTTGATCTCCCTGAAGCGCAAACTCGTCGATATGTGTATCCTGCCCATCATAACCTATGGTGCTCAAACCTGGTCGCTTACCGAGTCGCAAAAGTTCCGCCTTAGGGTGTGCCAAAGAGCAATGGAGCGCAGTTTCTGGATTTAAAAAGAAAAAACCGAGTACGAAACACCACGCTGCGCTGCAAAACCGGAGTTATAGACGCGGGTAAAAAGGCTGCCAGGCTAAAATGGGATTGGGCGCGTCACGTCGTCCGCATGCTTGACGACCGCTGGGCAAAAGTGTCCACGCAATGGGAGCCAGAGGATGAACAGCGTCGCCGCAGCCGGCCCAGAAAGCGGTGGCGAGATGATTTGGACGCGCAACACGAAAACTGGTTTGAGGCAGCGCAAGAACAAATCGTCTGGAAGGATATGGAGGAGGCCTTTTCCCAGCAGTGGGACACTATAAGCTAAATTAAAAATATAATAAAAAATAGTAGCTCACCGGTATCGGCAATAGGGTCCAAGCTACCGGTAGTCAGGGCTCCTAAGAAAGGAATCTCCTAACAATACGCGCCGTGTCCAGGAGTACTGCCTTCTGCATCAAGCCCTTGATCCAACTGCCCAACGAGAGCCTCCTCAGATGTTTGCCGCCATTGGCCGTCACGACTATCGACACAATGACTGCTGTATACACCTCCCACATGTTGATAACCATGCGAGCCAGATCAAGATATTTTGTTTGTCTTTTTATTTATTTATTAAAACTTTATGCAACACAAATGTACAAAGGCCTTATTTAATTTATTCAGGGGTCTTATCTTTTTCAGCTTTCACGAGGTTCTCGTCATGAGGGACCGCTATATAAACAATCATTGTGCGACGTCTTAGTCGATCTATCACCACTATATCAGGCTTATTGGCAACAATACAACAACCACATCATCGCTTACCATCAGGTGAGACAGTGGTCAAACACGTGATTATCAACAATTAAAAAACCATCGTCCTATCAGTGATGATATAGGTACCGATCCCATTAAAACGTAATATTGCCATTTTCGAGAACTGGGAAGGGCACATACTTATAGTACGGTACTATCGATTCCACAAGACTGTATTTAAGAGCAAGTTGCATATCTTCTGCGACGATCGATGGTAGTCTCCACTGAGATTGGCCTACGTGCCAAACATTCGGTCTGGAGGGCTATTTACATAAGTATGTCCAATAGCAGCATAAAGATGCACAAGTTCTTAACGTCTGACTCAACCAAACAAAAATTAAAATAAAAAACAGAAATAAAAGACAAAAACAAGATCTAGTACTTACAAATGAAATAACATACTTTCGGCGTTCATTTTGTATAAATTGTGTAAATAAAATTGGCTAAAAACTAAACCTAAAAATAGGTGTTAAAAAATAACAGTCCACACTACAATAACAAAATGACAGTGGATTTTAAAGAAAGAAGAAAGTCCTATTTGACATACTGACCAGTATTATTATGAAGTTTCTATTGCGCTGCTGAACTCTTTCGAGTCATTTATTTCTACTCATGATCTAAACTCTGAATGGTCTAAACTCTGTGATGAAGGGCCGACCAGTATTGTCAAGGGATAGCGTGTTTAACAGTTACTGGGTTGTGCACTTAAAATAAAATAAATTAAATGAATATAAAAAGCGTATAGCCTACTACTATAACAATGTTTCATAAACCTATACTTATAGTTACTTACACTAGATTTTACATTTTAATGATTTTGAATTAAAACATTATTTAATAAACTAAAAAATAACATATTAATAAGTAGCATGCATAGTCTTTAGGATTTAATTTAGGAACGTGCTCTTAAACGCGGCGACGGGAATATCACAGAGTACCTACTTTTTTACATAGGGAGGAATATCACCCCGCCTACATTAACTGAGATATTCTTTTGAAATGGATTAAAAATTGAGAATCACACAAAAACTATAAAGCGTATTTTTATGAAACCTTCACCATTTTAAAGATCATTTAATAATTAAAATTTCGTGTCAGTGTTTTAGTTTAATACTTGTTGTTTTATGTGTAATAAATTAGTAATGCGTTTCATTTCGTACAGCGCTCCTTGATGGGCGAGTCCTATTACTAGGTGGACAATACGACCGCGTTACGTGAGCTTAGCTCAGAACACGCAAGCTAACCACTCAAGGTCGTTGGCAGCTAATAGCGCCTTAAATAACCCAATCACCAAACCTGAGGAGAAACTTATTTTACACCTATTTAACTAACTTATTTTATAACAAATTCGTGACAGAGTTACCGCTCCCCTGGGCACTCAGGCAAGGAAGGAACAGGGGTGGGTTTTAGTCAGTAAGAGTCTGACACGCCCTCCCGCTCTACACAGAGCGAGAGATGCATTGGATAATTTCCCACCCGCAAAAAAGTAGCAGTAGCGCCTCTTTGGCTATCTGTTCCTAGCCTTAGTCATCGAACCAGGTCCGCCTTTCTCCCAATAAATGTCTTCCCATTTTTTCCTAGGCCGACCTCTAGCAGACTCAGTTACTTTTTTGGTCCATCGACTCTTTTCTAACCTGCAGACATGGCCAGCTCAGTTCCACTTACGTATTGATTTTGCCTGATTCAACCAATTTTGCCTTGTTTTGGTTGTGCACCTATAGAAAACAAAAAAATACTATAGGTACCTAAAACAATTCCTTACTTTTTTTATAATGTCATCACAACTCCGGCCCCCAAGATACAGGCGACGCCTAGTTTGAGGACCATCGTACCTACGTCTTATTTTGTAAGATATATAGTGTCGTCTGAAGAAAATGCATGTTACAAAATTTTATTTTATTTAATTCTTATTCTTACTATATATTATGAGAAAAATATGGTGGCTTTTTTTTTTTTTTTTTGGGGGGTGGGAAATCATCCTATGACTTCTTCCGCTCTAGGGTGGAGCGGAAGGGCGTGTCAGACTCTTATTGACTAAAACCCACCCCTGTTCCTCCCTGCCTTGAGTGCCCAGGGCCGAGGTAACTCTTTCGAATTTATCCTCCACCCCCGGGCAGGCATCGGTCGTGGCAGGCCCCGTCCTTTTGCTGACAACTCTTTGAGGCGCGCGTGGAACACTACGCGCCGTCGACTCTCGGGCCTGGTGCTGATCGGACGGCGAGTTACCCACTACTCGCCGTCCGCAGGCCCGGGTCTACGGTGGCCGGAGATCGTATCGCGGCCCCTGGCGTCTCCTGCGGCGGCTGCGGCTGGGGGCGCTAGGGCGACTCGGCTGTTGTTGAGTCTCCCTAACGTATGCCGCCTCCCTCTTCGCGAGCATTACTGCTTCGCAGAAGGAGGAGATGGCTTCCCATTCCCTCTCGCTCCGTATTATGGCCTGAACCAGGGCACGGCGCGAGAGGTCGCTGCTGCCTATCGCATCCACGAGGACACGGCGGTGCTCTGCCCAAGCGGGGCAAACCTCCACCGTATGCTCCACCGTATCCTCTGGTCGATCCTCGCAGTGGAAACACCCGGGGGTCACCTCCGCCTTGACACGACACAGGTACCTCCCGAAACAGCCGTGTCCGGTGAGGACCTGCGTCAGGCGGAAGGTGAGGGCGCCATGGCGCCTCTCCAGCCACTCCTCAAAGAGGGGCACTACCACCGCGATGGTGGCGTGCCCAGCGCTGGGTTGCGACAGTCGCTCTCTCCATGTCACCATGAGATCCTGCCGGAGCTCTGTCCACCGAGCCGCGAGGTGTCGCGGCAGCGGAGTTTCGCCTCGGCGTTTGGCCTCCTCGCGCCACTCATACAGGTGCGCGAAGATTTTTGCCTCCAGATCCCACGGTGACAGTCCGGCAAGGAGGCTCGCAGCCTCACGGGAGACCGTGCGGTATCCTCGGATGATGCGGATCGCCATGACCCTCTGGGACGCGTTCATCTGGTGAGCTGATCGCTGCCTCAATGAACGCGCCCACACCGGTGCCCCGTAGAGGGCCATGAACCGCACGATCCCCGATGGTGGGACTTTAGGTGAATTTCTGTCAACTTGCCAAGCCGTCGCTGCTAATACCATCTGGCGAGGTACCGGTGACGTGTCAAAACGCGGCAAAATTGCCTACTTTTGCCTGCCGAAGGCTATGCCGTTTCTTTGTATGAGATGGATGAGGCATCTGTACGCTTTTATTATATTATCTGACGCTGGTATTCTCGAAATTGCTCCAACACCGTTAGGAAAAGGATAGGCAGATGTGAAGAATCAACATGCGGTGTTCGTTATAAAAATCCAAAAATAGAAATAAAAGAGCCGCAGGTCTTGGTCCTCTTCCGCCAAAAGCCTTAACTGGGCTGCTTCCTTCGTGGACTTCCGCCAAATGCAGCGGACGGCCTAAGTAACGTATGATTCTGTGTGTACCTACTGGTCCTGGTAGCTTGACCAGGATTTGTAGCTATTGAGCTTCTGTAGTAGCTCTTTTTTTTTATTGGCACCTACTCCGGCAAGTTGTGCTTTTTCCTTATGTATGTTTGAGTATAAGGCCATCCATAGATGAACTTCTTAGAGCAGTCGAGACCAACTGCACGAGAACGTTCGTGTTGCGGTTGGCGTCGACTGCAACCCGACCGCTTGAAGCTGTCGATACCCACTGACTGCTCCAAGCAGTTCGTCTTTGGAGGCCCCGAAGTGTCCTGTAAATAATAGGTAAAGTTTGTGAGTTTGTTTGTAGGAAGTAATCTCTGTGACTTCTGAACAAATTTTGAAAATTCTTTCACCAGTAGAACAGCTAGATTATTCCTGAGTGATTTAGTCTATACATACTTAATATTTATTTCCGAAATCCACGTTAACGACGTCGTGGCGCGGCGAAGTGCTAGTATAAAAGAAGACAGTTAATAAGAGGACGGAGCGGGACGTGGAGAGGAAGCAGTCGAGACCAACTGCACGAAATCAGCCGTGTGCGGTTAGAACCTCCATAGACGGACTGCTTGGAGAGTTAAAGTACATTTTAGCCATACAAGAACCGCTCAAACAGTTCATTTGCAGTTAGCTGCGACTGCAATTGAACATGTGACTCAGGATGGCTGGACAAATCTTCAAAATAGCTCGCATTTAACTAGGTCAATAGGGCACTTTATATGACGGCTAAACCTCCTCTATTTCAGAATTTGTGACGCTACAGAATCTTAGATAATCGATCGAAAACGTGTCCAGCCAACTTGAAAAACCACTTTTCGCTGGTCTCTCAATCTCGGTAACGGAAGTGATTTTGACGACTTTTTGCATGTCAACGGGTGTCACATAAATTTGTGACAGGCATCGAGCTAAAACTTTTGTGATACGTACAACGGTTTAGTAGAAAAGTATTGCTTAGTTAAATGCGAGCTATTTTGAAGATTTGTCCAGCCATCTTGAGTCACATAAATGCGAGCTATTTTGAAGATTTGTCCAGCCATTCTGAGTCACATAAATGAGCTGCTTGAGTGGTCCGTGTATGGCGAATGTCAATTTAGTACCTATTGAAACTGCGGAACACCCAACAGCAACCGCTTGAAGCGTCCCGTATTATTATTATACTCTTTGCTTGAAGCTGTTGGCACTGACTGCTCTATACATATAGTAGTCTATGGACTGCTCCAAGCAGTCCGTCTATGGGGGCACTAAGGTACTTTCTTTTCATTGTGCTTTTGTGTGCTATATTTTGTCGTTTGTGTTGTATCAAATGTTTTAAACATCTTATGTACCATTTACCACCTTATCACCACTCGAAAGAAGAGAAATTATCCCCGCGTACCTAAACGAAAATACAGCATTTATTTCTTTAACTCGAAAAACTCGCGTCGTGGTTTTTTGAAGTTACACTTCTTTAGGCGCGTTATGAAAAAATGAGTGAAATTTTAAATATCAGCGAATCACTGTCACACAAAATTCACAGGTTGAAGTTAACTAGAACCGAAACCCTGAAGTTAGCTATGGTCTGTGGTACATGAAGAATGTTTGTTTTCCTTTTGTAAACTTTGTGACTGTTTGGTTTTTTATCTCGTTACGCAAAAGAAGTATAACTTGTTACGTGCGTACATAAGTACACACACTTTTTTTTTCTACCTAAGACAAGCGATGGATGGCAGACCTTTTCTAGGGCCACTATCTCACCTGATTCCCACGAAACAGAAATTATGTCTAAGGAATTATCAGCCAATATAAAAATAAAACAAAAATAAATATCTTTGGAACATGTTTAATGAGTAACATCTATAATTTTCATTTTAACAATCGCATTAACTAATACACAATAATGTTATTTTTATTTGTAAGTAAAACTAATGATTACTAGAAAAAAAAATCCCGAAAGCTGCATTAATTAATGACGTGATACATTAATTGACGCAATAAAATCAGTGTAAAAATAAAATAAAACCCTGATTTTAAAAGTATTGCCAGATAATTGACCAAAATACAAAAAATACTTCCATAAAAATGACCTATGTTCCGTTTCATGCAACATTAAGTCAAATATTTAACAAACATGTACAGTGGGATAAATTTTATTATACATCGTCACAGCAAGGTAAATCACATAATATCACCTGATACGTAATATAACATAAATAACTGACTACTTAAAATAAAAACATTGCATTTATTTCGCTCTGCGAAAAATTTGTCTCACTATGATAACAATACTGAGCTCGACTCAAAAAATAATACTTGGTCAAATTTACAATGGTATGCCTACCGAGTTACGTGTTAAAATATTCGTACGTAGTTAAACTTGGAAGGGAACCGTTTTTCTCTTGATACGGGCATGTAAAGAATGAAAAACATGTGGCTAATGGTATGATGTATAATTTAAGGTCGATGGATGGAGGGGACCAAAGAAATTTGATATACAAAATAACATTCATAAAATCTGCCAAACTGCGTTTGTTGGTATTTTATTTTCAAATTATGGATGGATACTGTGAGAAATAATATCCATGAAAAGGAAGTGACTGATAACGTGATAATTTACAGGGGATGGAAGAGAAAAAAAAACCTTACATCGACCCCAAGGAAAAATAAAACTAGGACAAGGAGAAAGAGTAATAATTGCAGATTTGCAACTCGTTGTATTATTGTTTTCTTAAATTCAAGACCATGTTATGCAAAATACAATAAAAAGTGGATACCGAAACGTCCAAAAATAAAAATTATAATGCAAAGTATAAAATAAATGCGTGTATAATGATTATTAAGTAGGTATTTACTGTAACAGAATTACAAACTTCATAAAAAAAAATATATATATATAAATGGTGCCACTCCACTACTTTATTCCCACAATAAATCCTAGACATCCTATCCGATTACTCTCATAATGTCTTTATTTTATTCTCGTTTGTATTTCCTTTTCTAATGCTTATCATAATTATAATGATGTGAAATGCATATTAAATAGATGACCTGCAAAAGATGCTGCGGTGACTAGACTTTTCTTAACTTTCATCCCGTATATTGTATTACTTATGTGTCATTATTTCAAATATTCACAACATTTAAGTAGGTACATCCCATTTTGTTAAACAATTCATTTACAACTTAAAAATAATGTTAGAATTATATGTTACTAAATAAATAGCTCGCCGCATCGCAAAATTAAATGGAAACTAAAAGATGCAATAAATAACTATTGTAAAAATAAAATCGCAGTAAAATAAATGGGAATAAAAGTCAATGTGAAAATATTCTTTAACAAGTTTAACACTACTCTACTTTTAAAGTCGAAAATCTAATATTCTGAAATGCAAATAACATTGAATGAGAAAAGCTAAAAAACAACGTTAAAAGGCCACCATGATTATTATTTTCACACTGAAGACTATAGATAACACGTTATTATATTAAAATGCTCTACTACTTGCTACTTGCACACGATGAATACAGTCAACACTACATTAAATATGAATTATGTCCAGTCACTCGGAGAGTTTGTTACAGATTCTAGGTCTGTGAATATATTCTGAAATACTGCTTTAATAATAACGCCTTTTAAAGAAATAAAAAATCTTACAGATAATACTTTTAGAAGAATACCTAACCTAACATTCAGTAAACGCAACAAGAGATTCGAGTAACTGGACGTTAAACCCAACTGTCATAATATATATAAGATTTCTAATTTGAACATTAAATATTTATGTATATTACGGAGGTATAAAATACTTTGTGTGAATTAACTATTTTAACAATAATACATGGACAACATGAACACTCCCATCAAAAGGCGTTGTGCACTGAACGCGTCTTTATTGCATTAACTACCAACATTCCAAAACGAACGTTCCACATTTAAAAAAAACAATTTTCTAGCTTTTACATAATTAAAGACGAATGTGTATAGGATACCTTTAATGATTTAACTGTCTCATTTTGATTGAACAAGTAAAAATGTACTAAAATTATGATATTAGTAAAAAGTAAATTATTCAAAGCGACATTTTTGTCTTTGCTCCCCGCGTATTACAAAGTCGTTACCGTAGTCGTCGGCAAAACGTGTGTGTAAAATAGTACACCTCTGCAATCCTTCAGGAGAATACTGGCGGGGTTTTATTAAATACTTTCAGTTAAAAACTCGACTTACTCATAAAACTACACAGAAGTGTTTTTTATATATCTCATAGAGTAACTACATAGATTTTTACGATTGAAACTGGCGAACTTTCCCATTAAATTTGACACATAACCGAAACAATAAAACGAATACTGATTTAGATGTTTTTGGGAACAGGTTCTATGGGCCTTATGTCGAACTTCTCTTCGGGTTTCCAGTCCCACACGATCGGCATGGAGCATTCATAGTGATAGTCATACATCTGGTTCAGTATATGGTTCATGAGGTCTTTTGGCTGTGGATAGACTGAAGCTAGCCCTGTGAAAGAAAATAGGCTTTGGTTAAAAGGAGATAAGATTCAAATTTTATTGCTACGGCTTATACTGAACTCATCATCACTGAACTGATACGATTAATTAAAACTAAACTATTGGTACCTATAGTGTTAAATAGAATGTTAAGAAAATGAACCTTGAGCGAGCTCGATATAGCCAATCACATTGTATACAGTGCGGGCCATGTTTTTTTTTTTTTTTTCAATACAGTAGGGTAGATGATTAAAAAAATCTATTAGACCCGTCAGTTTGGTTACCGAAAAATATTGGACAAGTATTTTTTCTTTTATCACGTAAACAAAAAAAAACCGGCCAAGTGCGAATCGGACTCGCGCACGAAGGGTTCCGTACCATTATCTACAAAAACGGCAAAAAAAAATCACGTTTGTTGTATAGGAGCCCCCTTAAATATTTATTTTATTCTGATTCCTAGTTATTTCCGCTATAACACGCCAACAGAAATACATCATCTGTGAAAATTTCAACTGTCTAACTATCACGGTTCACGAGATACAGCCTGGTGACAGACGGACAGACCGGACGGACAGCGGAGTCTTAGTAATAGGGTCCCGTTTTACCCTTTGGGTACGGAACCCTAAAAATGAGGACGATACAGTGCGTTGAAACATCGCATAAAGTCAAACCTAGAATAAGAAAAAAAATACGAAAAAGTAATAAATACGTGTCCTATATTTTTTTACTGTTACTTAAGGACCATATAGAATTATTATTTTTGTACCCAGAAGTCATCCCTATTTACATAGACAATAGGGAATATGCATGAAAAAAATATTTGTAATATAACCGGTTTATCGATGAATATACTAAAATAGAGTACGAACAGTGAAAGCAGAATCAAAATTAATCGAAAATTAAACAAGATATAACAATTTTAAACAAATATATCTGTCCCTCTCTCGAAAACGCTGTTTTCTATGGCAGTTGTATGGGTGTCCTGTCCTTTGACGTCAAAGAACACGTCTGACTTTTCTTTTTAATTATCAACTTTAAAGCTTTATAACTTCGTCGCTGATGATGATATTTTGAAAATTCCTTCATATTTGTTCAATATAGTTAACAAGTCTTTAATTGAACAAATAAAAATATATCATGAATATTCCCTATTGCAAAATAATAATGTTTAATCGCCCCCTGACAATAATACTCAAGCACTCAAAGATCCTTGTAGCTTAGAGCACTATAGGTACGTTGGTACGTTACGATGTTTATGAATTTTCTTAATAAACATTTGCAGTATTTCTAACAAGCTCAACTTTGGCGTTACAGTATACTAAACGAACAATAAGCGACTGTCCTAAATACTTTGTGAATTAACTACCCTAACAACAATGTGCCTTATTTATAAAAAAGTTAACCATGTGTAATTACATGGTAAACGTTAAAACACTGATTAGCAAGTTCTTATTTCGATATTTTCTACCTGGAAAAAGGGTAGATGTTGGTGGTAAAGTGCTGACCAATCATTTAAAGGAGATTTAGTCCTATTCAGCATGTAACAAAAACCCTGTCCGATCCAATAAAGGCGTATTTCTGGTTTAACATAAGTACTAGACAAAATTGTAAAAAAATGTAACTCATAAAAACCAAAAGTTATTGATTTTTTATTTTTATAAACCATGCTAAATTTAACACTAAATATGACAAATTTTCGTAACAACACTCCACCGGCCGGGACAATCTTTTTATTTTTAACCGACTTCAAAAAAGGAGGAGGTTCTATGTTCGATTGTATGTATGTTTTTTTTTTAATGTATGTCCACCGATTTCTCTGTCAGTCGTGGCCCGATTTTCAAAATTATTATTTTATCCGAAAGAATATACGCCCGAGGTGGTCCCATATAAATTTTATCGAAATTGCTTCAGCGTTTTTTGAAGAACTGAACAAAAACGAAAAATCCGTATACATAGATGACGTTTTGGTTTTCTCCATTACGAGTATATTTAAATTCCACGTTCCATGTTATTGCGGTTTCTATTCTGGGATATAACTAAAAAGTGAAAAATAAAAAACTTTTTTACAAAAAAAACAACCGACTTCCAAAAAAGAAAGCACACTAAATATTAAAAAATAAATTTAATTTCGGAAGTCGGTGTCAAATAACGAAGAAATAAAATACAAACAACATAACTACCACATAATTTCTAGTGTATTTTCTTTTTTGGAAGTCGGTTGTTTTTTTTTTGTAAAAAAGTTTTTTTATCTATTTTTATTTCAAAGGACGCCGCCCTGCACTAGCCGGGCTGTAGGCACTCTTTTAACGAGTCGTCGACCCTTTGATGGGTGCCTATGGCATGTCTGTTTGTACCACTGTATGCTACTTGTTACCAGTGCCAGTCTCACGTGGAGGTGGCTTTCGATCGGACGTCCGTACGTATGTACGTAGCACATCACATTTTAAAAAGCCATTCTCAGGGCTACATTTAATTCAATTGTTTCTTGATAAACAGAATCAGGTCAGGAATCAGGGCCACTAAGCGTCTATGCCTACAATACGATATCAGGTGATACCTACGCGAAGGCATAACGTAGTTTTCTTCATAAGTTTGTTTGGCGGCACGCGACAAAGTAAGCGCATAATGTATGGACCAAGGATCAAAAAGACCGTCTCGCTCAGGCGGCTTCTTTGATACGAAACTGTAGGTGAACTTAGCCGAGCGCTCAGTGTTGCCTTTTATTTTTTTTTATATTTTCATTGGGGAAATATAATAACCTAGTATCCATTAAATGATTACGTATATGTGTACGCAGTACGATACTAAATAATATCCTTCAGGATCGGACAGGGTTTTTGTTACATGCTGTATACAGTTGAATTTGATGGATACCACGTATGTAATCTTGAGTTAAGAATCCGTTAATCAGTGTTTAAACTAAGCATATGATTAGTGATTTTTATAAATACGGCTAAAGCCCAGTTTCCACCGCGAGCGGAAAGTTTCTCTGTCTCTCCGTTTAACTCTCAAGAGTAAACTGAATACTTGTATTCCCACCAACAATAAGACAAATATAGACAAACAAGTCAACAATAGACAAATAGGCGGAAAGGACTGAGCGAGCAGAAAGAGTTAAAGAACTCGCTCAGTTCTAGGGAGCGAGTTCATTTCAACTCTTTCTGCTCGAATGTAGTAGTCATAGTAGCGTTTCTACATAGAAAGGGGTGAGCGGGGCGGATCGAACGAGTAAAAAGTGGTTGAAACGAGTCCGTTAGGGCAGTCTCCACGCGGGAGGAAACGCTCGGGTGTTACCACTGTGCGGATCGCCCAGAGGATACGTTGGAGCATACGGTGGAGGTCTGCCCCGCTTGGGCGGAGCACCGCCGTGTCCACGTGGATGCGATAGGTGGCGGTGACCTCTCGCGCCCGGCCCTGGTTCAGGCCATGGTACGGAGCGAGAGGGAATGGGAAGCAGTCTCCGCCTTCTGCGAAGCAGTAATACTCGCGAAGGCGAAGGCGGGACGCGTGAGGGAAGCTCAACGGAGTGCCCCTCACGGCCCCAGCCGCTACCACCGCAGGAGAGGTACCGGGCGTACTGGGCGTAGAACGTCGCGAGATGACCTCCGGCCACCGTAGACCCGGGCCTGCGGACGGCGAGCAGTGGGTAGCTCACCGTCCGATGAGCACCAGGCCCGTAAGTCGACGGCGCGTAGCGTTCCACGCGCGCGAGATTAGTGTCAGCCACCACTCACGGGGCCCATCGTGGCCTAGGGGTAGCGGATAAATTCTGAAAATGAGTTACCGCACCTCTGGGCACTCAGGCAGAGAAGGAACAGCGGTGGGTTTTAGTCAGTAAGAGTCTGACACGCCCTCCCGCTTCACCCAGAGCGGGAGAAGTCATTGGATGATTTCACACCCCAACAAAAAAAAAAAAAAAAAAGGGCAAAGTCTCGCCGACTGGTTTGAAACGGACTCGCTTGCTGTAGTAAGTATTTTGTTTTAAAACATAGGCCCATATGACGGTCTTGAAATTATTATCTGCTAACCCTGTAGTAGTTAATTTTTTATCGTTTAAATCGTACAATAGCCTGGCTTAGCCAAAATCTCCGTTTTGCGAGTTATTTTTTTTTGTGCTTGAGATCCATTAATATGTAATTTTTCTTTCTATAAACATAAATCAGTCTTCCCTTAATTCCGTGTCACTCGACAACATCGCGAATACGCAACCACTCCAAAACTGTTCATTTTACATTAAGCTCGCTCCGCTCATTCCTCTCTCTCATTTTCCTTTTGCAGTGGAAATCAATAGACAAAACTCTTTGTTGGTGGAAATGTACACCTATTTCATTTAAAAGAAGTCCGTCCCGCCTAACCATTTCCCGCTCATTACCCCCCTTTCGCGGTGGAAACCCGGCTTGAATGTTTTAAAGTTTACAATTGATTTTGGCTTTGCACCTTTTATCATAAACTTACGACCTTCGGCCATTCGTACTGTTCAGGTAGATGACGAACGTATCGAAAATTATACCGACATCTTAAGATATGTCTTTCTAAATCTTTCGGAATTGGGTAAACTGATCCGAGACCTAGGAAATAACGAGAACAGAATCTTCGTGAATAACGAAAAGGAACCATGTTTTATTACAGTATTATAATAAGATAATCTGTTGTTTCCACTTATAAGACTCAGGCGTCCTTTCTGTGGGGAATGGACCTTAATCTACCACACAGGCCTAGTGTGGGTTGGTGGATGTCACAAATCTTCGAAGTTTTGGTTCTAGGACATGCCGGTTTCCTCACGATGTTTTCTTTCACCGTTTTGAGAGCACTACATTGTGCATTGTGTAATAAAATAAACATAAGTTCTAAATGAAGGTCCCGTTTTCTCGTCGTTCGTCACTAGAATATCTTTAGAAAACACATTAAACATGTTACTTTCCTGTATTGGGCTTGTGACTAAGTTAAAGGGAGTTGTGTCTAAGGAACAGCATCGAGTCAACGATGGCCAAAGAGGGACAGAGAAAGCATGCATAGCGTCCTGTCTCTCCCAATAGGCCCATATCGGCTTACGTAAACTAGGGCAGATGACACAGCACTGTAAAAATCTTTCTACATCATACCCTATATTTTGTATAAGCCATCGCACACTACAGTTGTGTACCACCAAATTTTTTTTCATATTAAGGGCCTACCTCCCCATAAGTGGCGCCCTCATTGAATAAAAATTCGTATCTAAAGTAGTAAGCAAAAGTACCAAAAACGGCCGTTTTTGACACTTTTGCTTACTACTTTGGATACGAAACACTTTCGAGTCTTGTTTTAACAACGTAAAAATACCTTAGACTCTTTGTAACAAACGCAACATAGGATTCTTTAAGCTTTATTTTCTACGCTTTGCTAAGATTTTTTATTCAATGAGGGCGCCACTTGGCGGATATATTATACGCCTTAAAAAGATGTTCAATGATCTGTATTGTGCGCTAAGCTTTCATCTAAAATGCCATTATTAATATATATATTACGTACCTTCGTCGTAGGCCATCTTTGCGACCTCGAATGCAATATTGACAGAAATATCTCTGATTGCTGCAAGCGATGGGTAAATGCGACCGATTTCGAAGTCCTTTTCGCTGACGTTCTCGGCTAAAGTCTGTAACAACATTAATAAAACATTAAAATAGAGTAAAAACAGGCTATACTATTTACCAGGTCATTATGAAAAACATAATACCAGTTGTTTTAAAAAAAAGGTCCCAACTGTAGAAATGGAATTTAAACTTTTTGTATAAAAATTTAATAATGGTGTCGATTGCTGGAAGCCTCGCCACGAGCAAGGACTTTGTTTGGTTGTCAAAATCGTTTTGAACAAAAACCGACCAATTAGCATCAAACAGCGTAAACACATAGTTCAGCTACGAATTCCATTGTCAGTTCTGTATAAATGTAACAAACTCTTAACGCAATCTACGAGAAATTAATGTAACAATGAGCATCCCCATAATCCAGGTTCTGAATTTAAAATGGAAGTGAATATCATCAATAAATTGGAAAAGTTTATTGAAGTTTTTACATACCCTAGCAGCAGTCAAGAACATGCCCTCGGGGATGTGGTGGGTGGCGGTGGCGATGACGCCGAGAGCCACTCCGGGGAAGATGTACGAGTTGTTGCCCTGCCCCGTGTGGTACTCCTTGCCGTTGTACTTGACGGGTGGGAACGGGGAGCCGGACGCGAAGATACAACGACCCTGGAATGTAGAGAACAGTGTAGAGTCAGTAAATTGTTGTGCAGCTAGTTGACTGTCCGCGCTTTGCCTTTGTTTTTAACCGACTTCAAAAAGAAGGAGAAAAAAAAAAAGGAGGTTATCAAGTCGGATGTTTGTATTTATGTATGTTCGGGCATAATTCCGTCATATAGTGACGGATTTGCAAAATTCTTTTTTTGTTCAAAAGAGGTTTGTTCTGAAATGGTCCCATTTAAATTTCATATAGATCTGATGATGGGTTTCGGAAACAAACAACGGAACTCTTCAAAAATTGGCACCAAATCAACCGCGATTGCTGCGATCGTATGTCTATGAATTGTTAACACAGTTTAATGGGGCACCACAACTAAAAAGTAAAAAATTAAAAACTTTTTTTACAAAAAACTTTAATTTCGGAAGTCGGTGTCAAAAAATGAAGACACAAAACTAGAAACACCGACTTCCGAAATTAAAGTTATTTTGCACTTTTTTTGGAAGTCGGTTCTATTTTTTTGTAAAAAAGTTTTTACTAAATCAAGTTATCATTTCAAACTTTTAAACGTTTAAATGAATGTTTTCAAAGCGAAACTGCGATCAGTGAATAAGCCCGTCGATTCTGTTTGAATAAAATTACAAAGAGGCAAAACAGTTTACATGTTTGTAAAGGCTAGTCTCTGAAAATACTGATCTGAGACTCTAGGCAAGGTGTCATTCGATCAGCGAGAGCGGTTGACGAAATTCCAAAAAAAAATTTTTTTTTTTTTAAACTTTGCCCCACCACAGGAATTATTCCTGTATCGTGGGTGCGTTTACGAACATGTAAAGTCACATACACAAGACACCCAGACCCGGAACAACTATCTGTAGGCCATACAAATATTTGTTCCGTGCGAGTAGCGAACCCGCGACACGCAGCGCAGCAGCCGAACGCTCAAAACCACTGCGCCAAAATTTATGAGGTTGGTCACGTGACATGTAGATAGAGCTTGTGTATCCCATACTTTTTGGAACGAAGTTCCTTATCGCGCGTTGTGAAAGGGGGCTAGACGGAAAAAATTCTTACGAAAAGTTGTCACGACACTAATGAGGCTGTCCATCCAAAAAGATTGTGTTGGAAAAACAATCTAATAAAAACTTCTTGTTACAATTACTTTTGTTATAGTTGTTGTTATTGCTAAAGAGTTGAGTTGAGCTGAGCTGAGCTGAGCTGAGCTGAGCTGAGCTGAGCTGCGATGAAATGAGATGAGATGAGATGAGATGATGAAGTATAACTTCTTACGTGCGTGCGTGTGTGCGTAGTTAATAATAAAAAAAAATTATAAATTAAAAAAAATAAAATTATATTACAATTCCTTCACTAATTAATCGAAAGGAACTTCGTTCCATCCGGGTGTCCCTTGACACCTCTCAAGTTTTTATAATACATAACATATTTGTATAGGTCAACAAGATGCTTAAACTGGGTAAATTTGAAGACTGTATCTCCAATCGTTTGTCTGTAAAACCTGTGTGACAGACGATGGACAGACAGAAAGATAGACAGACGGACAGACGGACACGTGAGTGACAGCAATAGGGCTCCGTTGGGACCCTTCGGGTACGGAACCCTAAAAAATACAGGTCCAATATTTTTTTTCCTTTTTAACACACTTATATAAACTTTACTTGTGACTATGTAAACAAATCTTAAAAATTAAATTTGACCCACTTCCCGGATTCTGATTAATCTGAAATTTTGCGTAAATGTTTAGTTTGGATGACAATGCATGGTTTTAGCTAAGTGCAAATGCAGAGAAGTGCTAATGCAAAAACGTCTTGACCAATGACAATGCATGGTTAGCTAAGTGACGTCATTCTAAATCCAATATGGCGGACTAGTTATTTTGTATGCATTCCCATGATATGGTATCAAATGAAAGGGTTTGCTGGGAAGAAAATGAAAAATACAATAATAATTGTGTTCAGTTTTTTTTTTAAACTACTTATAGAAAATTATTAACAATCGTTATCGCCACACTTTCGTTGATAGAATGTCACTTGTTTAGACTCGCAACGAAACGGCTTTCACTGACAGACAGCTACACTATCACTGAGAATCATAGACCTTTTGCCGGAATAAAAACTCTATGACTTCAACATCATCATCGCTTACCATCCGGTGAGATAGTGGTCAAACGCTTGCCTATAAACGATTAAAAAAAAAACAAAAACGCACGATTACTGCAGGAGAGGCTCGGGAACGAAGCCCCGATAAAAAAAAAAAACGTGTGGCACTCGGAGACTGCCGCGGTAAAGCTATTGCATAGCATTTTTTTATCAAGTTATGCAATTATAATTATTTATTTATTTTATATATGCAGTTTTTTTTTTCTTTGATATTAATTCAAGTTACACTTTTTACACGCACGTAAGAAGATAAGTAACAAGATAAATATCATCATCGTCATCGTCATCGTCATCGTCATCGTCATCGTCATCATCATCATCATCATCACCATCATCATCATCATCATCATCATCATCATCATCATCATCATCATCATCATCATCATCACTATTCATCGATAGATGGCAAAACTAAAAAGTATCACCGCTGTGCCGGTCGGAGGGGTTTTTTTTTTTTTTTTGGCGGGTGGGAAATCATCCTATGACTTCTTCCGCTCTAGGGTGAAGCGGAAGGGCGTGTCAGACTCTTACTGACTAAAACCCACCCCTGTTCCTCCCTGCCTTGAGTGCCCAGGGGCGAGGTAACTCTTTCGAATTTATCCTCCACCCCCGGGCAGGAGTGAGGGGTGTTAGGTTACATTTTCGTTACGAAATTTCTGGATTCGGTCTCCACGCTCAAGGCCCGCGATAGAAGCTATGCAATAGCTTAAAACCTAGTAGAACTAAAACAACATACCTCTGTATTGTCATAGGCAGCTTGAGCGGTGCACTCGGCTTTACTGGTGGGGTTCGAGAGCGCGAAGATGACAGGCCGGTCAGTGTTCTTGGCCATCTGTTGCAGGACTTTCGGTGTGAATGCGCCGCCGACCGTCGAACATCCTGTAAATCGAATTACGTGGTTTTAATGTTTAACTCAAATAGTATCCCACTCACTACCAATCTTATCTAACAGGACTTAAGGTGCTTAATCGGTAATTCGGTAATGCTCCAGGGTAGCCCGCGAAATTCAAATTTTCTTACGTTTTTTTGCAATTTGCAGGTCAGTGTCAGGTTGTATCTTAGCAAGTATTTATTTATAGAATTATAATCATTAAACTCATCAATACATCTCTCTCAGTTACAATTGATGCCAAATGTTATGATTTCATGCAATACTTACATTTGGAATCAATTCTAACTGAGAGTTGTATTGAAGATTTTAATGATTATAATTGAACAAATACATACTTGCTACGGCCGCGAATCAAATTTTAAACTAGATACAACCTGACACTGACCTGCAAATTGCAAAAAACGTAAGAAAATTTGAATTTCGCGGGCTACACTGGCGCTTCCACCTTAAGTTGTAACTTACCAATAAGACAGCTGGGCTTGATCTTCGCAACGCAAGCTTCGAAGTCCTTTTCGGGCTCGATATTCTTTCCGAAAGCTTTAGCGTGTTCGGGCACTCCGCCCTCACGACGTGTAGACAGTAGACCGTCGATATCGAACATGAACACTCGCTCTCGAGCCTGTTTCTCTGTCAGACCTTCTGTTACCATGGCGGCTACCGTCAAGGAGGCGATGCCGTTGGAAGCCTGAATAAATTAAACTCCTTGAAAATTCAGACTACAAATTATCAATACGGGGTGTAACGAAAATGGGTTTTCTTTTTGGGGTTGTGGGAAATCATCCAATGACTTCTCCCGCTCTGGATGGAGCGGGAGGGCGTGTCAGACTCTTACTGACTAAAACCCACCCCAGTTCCGTCCCTGCCTGCGTAGATAAGTGTCACGTGACTTATCGCAGGTAATATCATTGCCATACATTTTGGACTAAGCGTTAGCGTAAACGATAATAGAAAAGTAATATGGCTAGGGGGGATGTTCTCCTCTTGTTAACAAGACGATTAAATTGTTCTTATAAATAGCATTTTTTTATTTTCAAAAACCAAAGGCAAGTTATACTCACAGAACCAGCTCCAAGGAACAGATAGATGTTTTCACTGAGCTTCCTCTTGGTGATTCTGACGGCGGCCATGAGTCCAGCGACGGCCACACTGGCCGTGCCTTGGATGTCATCGTTGAAGGTGCAGTACTTGTTACGGTACTTCGTGAGCAGACGGCCAGCGTTTGCTAGGGCGAAGTCTTCGAACTGAGGGTCAAGAAAAAAACTTACTTATCAGTAACTAGCGATAGAACTGAAGTGCGTGCGGACTAGGGATTCGTACTACCAACAAACGGTAAAGTAATTCGTACTACCAACAAACGGTAAAGTAATTCGGATTGGAGGACCAACTTAACTTTGCAGTAGCTTTTCCATACATAACGATCGATGCTTCAACTATTAGGCTGGCTTCACAGCTGTTCGGGAGACCCGTACCGGCTCACAGAACGGAGACCTACGTGAGGTGCTAGAACATTGTTTCACAGCGTCGTGGAGCGGGTCGCGTATAGAACAATCCGCGTCGCTGTGAAATGATGTTCTAACGCCTCACATATGTCTCCGTTCCGGGAGCCCGTACGGGCGGCCCGTACGTGTCTCCCGGATAGCTGTGAAGCCAGCCTAAATGAAAGATAAACATTTTTATTTAATATGATCTAACGACTAGACAATTCCTGTTTCGTTTTGCTCTTTCCAATGATACCGCATTGTGTATTTATTAAACAGTGTTTATCTATACAACTAACAAGTTTGATAATAATATGAATATACAAAACGGTGTGTGAATTGTTTAACTATGCCAATGTTATTGTAGTGCGATAAAACTCAAAACTATTATCACAGAAAGAACCCTGCCAATCATCAACTACACTACTACTGGCACATAATAAGGGCATCATTAGGCAAAGGGCTCTCATGTTTGTAAAAAAAACGTAATTAAAATCAATATTTACTAGCTTCTGCCAGCAGCATCGCCCGCGTGGCATTAGTATATTCCCCATTATAAATTATAGCATATGTGCCATTCTAGACTATAATCACGGCCGGGGTCTCATCTCGAACAAAGAAAATTTAGTTCAAACAAACAAACAATAGATGGCGTAATATGCATCGATTTCGTATTGAAGTTTAGGTAACATTAATATTTTGAAATAAAATATGGTTATAACTGTATTTTCTTATTTAATAAACTACCCTAAGCATAAAATTGTTGAATAATTGGCTCCTAATTAAACTTTAGATGTTTATTGGAACGATTCGTTAGGCATTTATATTTCTTATACCAATAGATGGCGCTGTTTGAAGTTTTAGAATTTATCCATTCGCCTCTTTAAAATTTGAATAGATAAAATTTTGAAACAGTAAAACTGTTATGAAGTGCCAAAAATACTATATAGTAATTCCTCAATGTGTGAGAAAATATTGATAAGACTTTATGTCAATTCATTCAACTTGCAAGCCGTCGCTGCTAACACCATCTAGCGAGGTGTAGAGGACGGGCCCGAACGAAGAACAAAAGTTGCCAAAGCAAGTCGTAAACACGTAGTTACGGCGGTACCGTTTCTTTGTATGGGATGAGGCATCTGTACGCTAGTATTATATTATCTGTGCTATAATCTATTTCCGTACCAAAATTCAAACACATCCGTTCCTACTTTCATACAGATTCAAACTTTCGCATTTATAATATTAGCAGGATTAATGATTAAATTAAAGTAACACACTGATGATAAGGTTCATTTTTGAATTACCTGTTTATCTGCGCTGACAGAAACTGTACAGCAATAACATTAATACGCTCAACTCGGCTAGTTAACTGCTAAACAATATGCATTTAGTCATGCTTACCCATGTATTTAATAACTAACTAGAGCTCAACGCAATAAACTGTGCACTAGAATCATGATAATATAATACTACGGTACGCAGAATATAGTCGGGTAGCGGGATTGTTCAAAAGAGTTACCGCAGCCCTGGAACGCAAAGGGTCAGTAAGTCTGACACGCCTTCTCGCACCCAGAGCGTGAGAATTCATCTAATAATTTTCCACACGAAAAAAAAAAACAACTTTTGAATATAGTCGCTCTCGCATAAGTGGTAATCATGAGAGCGCGCGTGCGCGCACACACACACACACACACAATTTTCCTAAGAAATTCTTCCGATTGCGTGGTACTGACTTATGCGATACGACTAATCGCAATGGTTTTATATACAACCCCCTAGCCATATTAATTTTTTATTCTCGTTTACGCTAACGCTTAGTACAAAATGTATGGCGATGACATTACCTGCGTAGATAAGTGTCACGTGACCTAACGCAGGTAATGTCATTGCCATACATTTTGTACTATGCGTTAGCTCAGGTGTTACCTTAAACGATAATAGAAAAGTAATATGGCTAGGGTAGGGGAGCAGTCTCGAATTAAAACCGTCTGTCTGACCGCACAGCGCCCGTATGTCGGAGAATGCCCTGGAGCTGAAACCCTAATAACCTGGACGGTTTGTAGCCCGAACATAAGCAAAACAAAACAAAATTAATACCTACTAGCAATTTTTTCCGGACCCTCATTGCCTTGACATTGAACCTCAATCTCTACACGTGTTCAGACTTTTACCTTGACCTTCAAAAGTTCCGATGTGATAAAAATTATGCTAAGATCAGTTCATTACGTCTCAAGGACACGCAATAAATTTTACAGGCTCAGTAATTTTCTCTTTTCATTTTTCAAGTACAATGTGTATAAGTTATTATTATTTGTATAGGTATGTATTGACATTGAACCTCAATCTCTACACGTGTCCAAACTTTTACATTGACCTTCAAAAGTCCCGATGTGATAAAAATCATGCTAAGATCAGTTCATTACGTCTCAAGGACACGCAATAAATTTTACCGGCTCAGTAATTTTCTCTTTTCATTTTTCAAGTACAATGTGTATAAATTATTATTATTTGAATAGGTATGTATACCCATCCATGTAAAATAATGTATAAAGGTATAGAATATTTATTTCTTTGAACATAAATCAGGCTTCAAATTTCTCAAAGAGACAGGGAAAGGTAAAATACTGTTTCATTGGCGCATACGTGCGTAGTATTTTGTACTAGGTACAACCGGGAAATACCGAAACTTAATAAAACTGAATCATCTGATGTTATCAGAATAATACGTCACTACGCTTTGTATGGTCTTAGTGAGTACCTAAACTATACCGACTCTATGTATGTGTTTATGTACTTAATATTACAGTAGGTAGCCATCAACATCAACCCGGCTTAGCTCAAGCTGTAAAATATCAACGTACGATCGAAATAGCTCTCACTAAGTAAAATTCCATCAAAATCAGTCAAGTAGTTTAGTATAAGTATTAAGAGGCCGTACACGAAATTTTCCCGATTTCGCTGATTTACGTGATTGTACAGTTAAAATAATGTTTTTCTAAAAGTTTTAATGCACAACATGAAAGATCATTTCAATTATGATCTAATGTAAGACTGTTTTTTTTATTACAATTAAGATTAATCGACCACAAACCGACAACGGTTTTGTGAATTTTTGCTGTAAGGGGTTTAGAATATCACATAAATTGTGTAAAAAAATATTTAACTTGGTAAAATTTTGGTGAAAATGGGCAAAGAATTGCTTTTGATTTTGGCTATTTAGAACTCTCGTTCATAAAATTAAAAAAGCAAAAAATAAACTTCAGTTCACCTTAAATCCATTTCATGACAAAAGAATGTAAAAATTACAAAAATTTGGCAATAAAAAATCTTTTAAAACAACCCAAATCTCGACCTATAAAACGCAACGCAAGCTTCGAATCTAGCTCATTCATTAGATCATAATTAAAATGATCTTTCATGTTGTGCATTAAAACTTATAGAAATATGCCTGATATGATGATATATACTCAACAAATACACAGAGGACTGGGTAGCCTAGTCTATTTTATCCCACCGCTGGTCAAGACCTCTCCCTTTTCCACACACATCTGTATTTTGTCTAGTGCGGCCAGTACTTTCGATAGGAGTCGAGCTTATCCCGCCATCTCCGCCTTGGTCTGCCACGATGTCGTTTGGCGTTTAATGGGACCCATTCGATGGATAAGAAACAAACCGGACACCAAAACGTTTTGGGAACATATTCATTGTGCGTGCTAAGGAGTGGAATTCCCTGCCGGAGTCTGTTTCCTGATAGCTACAACCTGAGGTCTTAAAGTTAAGAGACACACACCATACCATCGAGCACATCATCGCTTCCCATCAGGTGAGATAGTGGTCAAGCGCGAGCCTTCAGTGATAAAAAACTACTTACATTGTTTATTTTTGTTTAGAGATTAGGGAAACGATATTGTGTACAGAGCTTTGTCCGTGACATTGACGTAAGAATCAGCTGGTTACGAAGGTGCGAAGCCACAGATGTGTCGGCCAATAGCAATGACATCAGAACGGCGTGACGTCATAAGACACCTTGGTTCCGCTTAGACTTATATCATAATCGTGATCATATAATTTTGATGCATTTAGGTGCTAAGTGTAAATGTGTAACTACCTGGATTATTGAGGATTATTTTTATTCGACGTTTATGTTACTCGTCAACTAGGTACGCGGTCATTCAAATATAAATTTTTAGTCAATCGTGGATCTTTGACAGTCGTTACGGGTCGTCAGAAGCCCGAAAGTCTTACCAAGGGGTATCGTATTACCCAGTAACTGGGTTGTGGAAGTCAGATAGGCAGTCGCTCCATGTAAAATACTGGTATTCAGCTGCATCGGTTAGACTGGAAGCGTACCCCAAGATAGTTGGGAAAAGGCTAGGCAGATTGATGATGTCAGTTATTTAACAAACGGTATTTTGTTGATAAAATATGTAGTTCATTAACATATCCGTTCTAATCTATATTTCACGAATGTTTAACTTTTGGGTGCTAAATAGACGATAATAATTTCCCTAATTTATTAAAGCATCTTTATCAATAACTAGTGACCCGCCCCTGCTTGGTAAAAATTATACACATAAACCTTCCCTGATAGGTGAAAACCGCATGAAAATCCATTCAGTAGTTTTTGAGTTTATCGCGTACAGACACAGCTGGGGACTTTGTTTTATAATAAACTAGCCGGCCTCATCTAGCTTAAACTGACAAAAACCATTGACGTGTAAAAGTGTTCCTTGTAACCTATTTACTGAATAAACATCATTTATTTATCATTAGCAACCCGCCACGGCTTTGCACGGGTGCAACATATATTTTTTCGATTTCTCCAAATTTTCTTTCATACAAACCTTTTCCTAACAATTATGACGTCAAAAAAAAAAGAATTAGCCAAATAGGTGCAGCCGTCTGAAGTGATGCGCTTACATACATTCGGCAATTTTATTTATAAAAAAAAAGCTGTATTGATGACAGTGATACACAACGATTTTAAAAAAAAAAACCAAATTGTCACACAGTTTACAAAAGGAAAACAATTATTCTTCATGAACCACAGACCATAGCTAACTTCAGGGTGTCGGTTCTAGCTAACTTCGGGCTGTAGGTTTTTTGTGACGGTGTGCGCGCGCATCGTAAAAATTTATTCTCATCATTTTTCCCTAACGTGCTAAAAGAAGTATAACTTCAAAAATTACTCGCGGTAACCTAATATGTAGGTAGGTAATTGATTTAAATCAATATAATATGTTTACTTAGTTTTTTCCAAGTGCTATTATCGTATTGTAATGAACCCTATGCTATCACTTGTGTTGTTTAACGCACAAAGCCCAATGCTACTAATATTATAAACGTGAAAGTTTGTGAGGATGTATGTTTGATACTCTGCCACGCAAAAACCACTGAACAGATTTTGATGAAACTTTATAGTAATATTACTTATATATCAGAATAAAATATAGCCACTTTTTTAAGTTTTAATACCACGCGGGCGAAGCCGCTGGTGAAAGTTATTTTATAATTAACCCAATGCAAAATTTGTGTTGTTTAACTCAAAAAGCTATATAATAAAATAATATAATATTTATTTATTAAAAGTAACAAAGACTCAATTTGTTAGTCAAAATATTCCTTAACAACTATGTTAGTAAACTTAATCTATACACTTAGGCGATTAACACACTAACGCACACTACGCAGCGTAGCGCGTGAATACGCATTCACGCGCTACGCTGCGTAGTAAGAAACATTTTATTTATACTCATTCAATTTTAACACAATAACACAACAGCCGAATGAAATTTGGGCGCACGGGGCTGTGACCTATCAGCTGTTAGCCGCGTGCGCCGTGCTGTCTCACTATATGTTTCTTTGGGAAAGTTGTTTGTTATCATGAGTACAATCACGTGTTTAAGTATCGGTTACTAATTACCAGTCACCCTATATAAGACTTGATCACGATAAATCTAAGTCAATAACTACATATCGGTGTCTTATCGGCTTTATTTGGAAATTACCAGATCCTGTCAAAAATCGTTCAATTCTAAATGATAGTATCGGATAAGATTACGTTATGTACTCAAAATATTCAGTTTGTGTGCAAACTACACACGAGTCTATTACCGTGTGCAGTTTGCACACTATTTCCTCACGTGTTTCACATGCTACAGTATCGATAAAAATCCAAATTCAAAGTCAAATCTTTATTACTGAACACAGTAATTACATATAACTTCTACATTTCCAGATGGTTAATGAACTGCGCATTCACTGAAAAAGTTATAGATGTCCGTCCGTCAGACACATGTAACGTCATGTATCTCTAAAACTATTCGACGTAATAATTTGATACTAATATTATTACTATTACAAATAGTGTGTCCGCTACTTGGTAAACCTTAGCTACCACTAGCTTTATGTATGCACTACGTATATGAAACTTAAATGAATAAACTTTTTTTACAAAAAAAAAACAGACTTCCAAAAAAAAATACACTAAAAATTAAAAAAATAACTTTTTCGGAAGTCGATATTTGTATTTTATTTCTTTGTTATTTGACACCGACTTCCAAAATTAAAGTTATTTTATTTTTTCATTTTTAGTGTTTTTTTTGGAAGTCGGTAGTTTTTTTTTTTTGTAAAAAAGTTTTTTATTTTTCACTTTTTAGTTGTTATACCCCAGAACTAAAACCCCCAATACTATGGTACGTGGAATTTAAAACATACTCGTAATTGGAGAACACCAAAATGTCATCTAAATACGTATTTTTCGTTTTTGTTCAGTTTCTCCAAAAGCGCTGAAGCAATTTCGATAAAATTTATATGGAACCACCTCAGGAGTATATTATTTCGGATAAATAAAAAAATTTGAAAATCGGTCCACAACTGACGGAGAAATCAGCGGACATACATAAAACATACATACAGTCGAACATACTCGTAGAACCTCCTCCTTTTTCGAAAGTCGGTTAAAAACTATAAGGGTTTCTTATTAGGACTACGGAACCGTAAAAAAGCGAGTGCGGTCAGGGGACCCCTGTCAGGTACCAAATTCCTCACGTATTTGCCTGCTCATAGGAAGATACACTCAGAGAAAGAAAAAGGCGTAGGTATATGGAAGGGGTATAACACAAAAATCTTACGTAACGTTACATTTTTTCCCGAATGAGAAAATGAAACGTCACGTAAGACTTTTGCATCACACTCACCGTCAGAAACGTTAAGGAACTTCGTTCCAATAATTGCCAAGGGTGTAGTAAAACAGCCACCAACCCCGACGGAGTTTTAGATAGATTGAGAGAATAAAAAAAAATCAGCCATGTGCGAGTCGGACTCGCGCACCTAAGGTTCCGTACCATTTTCTATAAAAACGGCAAAAAAAAACATGTCTGTTGTATGGGAGCCCCACATAAATATTTTTTTATTGTTTTTTAGTATTTGTTGATAAATAGCGGTTACAGAAATACATCTGTGAAAAATTCAACTGTCTAACTAACACGGTTCATGAGATACAGCCTGGTGACAGACGGACAGACGGACGAACAGAGGAGTCTAAGTAATAGGGTCCCGTTTTACCCTTTGGGTACGGAACCCTAAAAATAACAAGGAAAGAAATAAAAAGGACTTAAAGTATTACTTAAGATTACCTATTTTATATCAATTGCTTTTTTTTTTCAACAAAATAAAAAACATGAACGAAACACGCGCCTTATTTTATCTTATCTTGACATAATGCAGTATGTGCCAGGAATTCCTAATAAGATACAGCATTACGTCAATAAAAATATTGATTCAATGACTGATTTAAATCAAGGATGATTATAAATAAATACGTGCAAAGATAACGCAATTGTAGAGAACATTATTTAATAAGATCGATATCGATAAAGATAATAATATTTGAATGTAGTTCTATTAATAACTGATGCGTATTAAACTTTTTTTTTTTTTTTTGGGTGGGAAATCATCCAATGACTTCTCCCGCTCTAGGGTGGAGCGGAAAGGCGTGTCAGACTCTTACTGACTAAAACCCCTGTTCCTCTCTGCCCTGAATGCCCAGGAACGAGGTAACTCTTTCGAATTTATCCTCAACCCCCGGGCAGCCATCGGCCATGACGGGCCCCGTCATGTATGCTGACAACTCTTTGAGGCGCGCGTGGAACACTACGCGCCATCGACTCGCGGGCCTGGTGCTGATCCAAATCACTTATATTTTCTGCTAACACAAACGTGTTAGCAGAAAATATAAGTGATTTGGTGCAGTATCAGCGTTTGATTTAGCACTGCACACGTCCATATCAGCATGTAAAGTACCTCTCGCTGGAGAGAGAATTCTACACACCCCAAACTTCTTACAATATGTATCGCTTTTAAAATCTTAATATTATACGAGACGGTGGAGACGACCATACAACAGTAAATAAAAAAACACCATTATGATCAACTCTTACTATGTGACAAACCTTGAAATCACGAAAAAATACTCAACTGTCCAGTACATTTTGTTGAGTTAAGGGGGAAGCGCCAGGGTAACCCGCGAAATCCAAATTTTCTTACGTTTTTTGCAATGTTCAGGTCAGTATAAGGTTGTATATTGATCAAAATATGATTCGCGACCGTAGCACCGTATTTACAGAACTGTAATCATTAAAATCATCAATACAACCTTCTATTTATATTGATGTATGGAATGACTATTCCATAAGAGTTGTAAATTACAATGATTATAATTCTATAAATACATACATGCTATGGCTGCAAATAATATTTCGACCAACATACAACCTGACACTGACCTGCAAATTGTAAAAAAACGTGAAAAAAAATGAATTTCGCGGGTTACCCTGTACATTTCACCAACCTCTCAGGTACCGCGGCGTTACCGATTGGTAACGCGACAATTGGTTTTTAATATAATAATTATTAATAATTATAATTTTTAATAATAATATTTTTTTTACACGGCCTCACTGGTGAGGCGTAGAGCGATGACGTGAGCAAACAAATGTATGGGGCAACTCGCAGTTTTGACAGTGTTTTCATTTATTGTTGAATTGTCGTCTCCGCCTTGTATAATTGGAAAATTATATTTGTCTCACATCACAAAAACCAATGGCTATGATTTTACTTTCTAATAGCTCACCTGTAATAAAGTATTCTGTCCGTATCTCAAGACGACAGCCTCCATAAATTCATCGATAAACTCATCGTATTCCTTTCCTCGTACACGCTTCTGACGTAGACCAATGTACAACGGATCCGTTAGGAGATCCTGAAAAATCAACCTTTTGTGAAAACACATAGCTTTCAAATTTCTTAGATTTAAGCTTTTGCTACATGAGTAAAACAATTCTGAAACCGTTTATTTAGTTATTCGGTATCGTAAGCAAAGACGTACGATGATCGTATTTTATTCTGTTCAATAAATGCACTATTGTATCATTCAGATGGTTTTACGTGTAGTTGTATTTAAACAGATGCTTTTCCAACAGTATTTGCTTGAACCGAAATGCAAAAAGCGAATAATTAGCAAGTTATAATAAATTGGAATCAACAATTTGGTTTCATAACATACAAAACAAGAATCAATAATTGTATTATAATCTTTTTAAAATTCCATAGTGGTTCATTAGTATGGAATACCAATGGTCATAAAAATGAAACATAAAGAAACTACTACAAATTCTCAAAAATAGACACTGGTTTGGCCTTGGCATTACAAAAACATGCATAAATTATACGTTACGCTACCTCATTATCTGTGCCCACGTCCAAAGTGATGGGGAGACACTGATGGGGCTTAATACCGGCCAGGGCTGTGTATAGGGACAGCTTTCCCACAGGAATACCCATGCCGTAAGCACCAAGATCCCCGAGACCCAAGATCCTTTCTCCGTCAGTCAAGACTACCGCACGAACATCTGGTTCGGGCCTAAAAAATAATTTTATTTTTAAGAGTGTTTTATAAGGCGATAAAATCGGTTTTCAATTCGGTTGTATAAAAGTGTGACAATTATCCTCTTATTATAACGAACATTTTTTTTTAAATGGTGTGATGAGTGCAAAAGTACTCAAGTACCCAGTTACTGGGTTGTGGAGATCAGATAGGCAGTCGCTCTGTGTAAAATACTGGTATTCAGCTGCATCCGGCTAGACTGGAAGCCGACCCTAAGATAGTTGGAAAAAGGTTAGGCAGATTTTTTCGAGTGCAAAAGTTCCTAGTTGATCACTTTTCGCTTTTATGCCTTTCTGACTCACGCCTAAACCTTCCTCATGAATCTCTGTATTTTAGTGAAACCCGCATGAAAATCTGTTTAGTAGTTTTTGAGTTTATCGCGAACAAACAGACGCGGCGGGGACTTCATTTTATAATCTGTAGTGATTTACACTGAATCGTCTGCCGCATTCGAAGATGACTTCGTAACGTCTGGAGCCAAATGTCGGAACATAAGCGATTTTACCGCTAATTAGTACAAACGGACTTTCGACTGAAGTGAAGTATATTGTTATTTATTAAATCTATACGTATTTTAGAAGTAAAGTTTGTAAGTTTGTTTGTAGGAAGTAATCTCTGGAACTACTGAACCTATTTTGAAAATTCTTTCTCCAATAGAAAGCTACGTTATTCTTGAGTGACATAGGCTATGTTTGATTGTGATCAAGGACGCTAGATGGCGCTACGTGCCTTTCAAAACATTTTGTTCCTGTGCGAAGCCAGGCCGGGTCGCTAGTCTTTAGGTACAATATTCGCTTTTATATATTATTTCACGAATGAAAACGTGCAGAAATAGGCTTTATTCAGATTATTTGAACACTCGTCTCAATAACCTTGTCTATTGCACGTCTCTTGACTGCTTTGAAGAAATTGCCGCGAGATCCGTTCATTCAAAGAACTTCATTTTAGCTCGTCCGAATTTTCAATACTAGATGAGGAGCCGAATATTCGGTTATGGTTTCTGCAGTTAATCTTGTTTCAGTTATACACTAGGTACTTCACTACTATTATAAAACAAAACAAGTCCCCTTCGCGTCTGTCTGTCTGTTCGCGATAAACTCAAAAACTACTAAACAGATTTCCATGCAGTTTTCACCAGTAGACACATTGATTTAGGAGGAAGGTTTAAGTGTATAATTTTTACCCAAGCTGGAGCGGCTCGCTCGTTACATCATAGATGCTTATCGGAATAAAGCCAACTTCAAGCCACTATTAAGCGTCCAAAATAGGTTATGATGTGTCATACTATGTACAGGAGCTCCCAAAGGCGTAACAGATCGTAAAACAAGTGAATTTTGGTACAATCTACTTACTACGTTATTCATTCACCGGTAAGCTTTGTTTACATACGATAGAGTGGCGTTGAAGTATTGTTTCGACGTTCGAGCTATTTTTATACGATGAAAAGAAATTGTTGCTTTATTGTTTTATAGGTTGAGGATAAGGAATGAATAACGATATCGAATGCCATACTGTGATTTACATAACCTTGCTTTTTCTTTTTGTTTTAGAAGTAGGTATTTCCATTGTACAGTATATCTAAAGGTAAAGTTATATAAAACCTAAACAAGAGATTTTTTTCTTGATATTCATGACATTTTAGTATGATTGCTCTCTTCCTAGTAACGAATCAAGAATTTGAGAGACTGGAGTGGGAATAGAATGAGAATTTGGTCTGTAAACCCTCACTGGGACGCCATAGCGGCGCTGCTAGTTCGCGCAGTCAAAAAAATGGATGCAGCTCCGTGGTGGGTACCTCACCTCGCAACCGCTTGGTCACGCAGTCAACCATACATTTTTTAGCATCATGACCTGGGGCCCAATTCTGTAACTTTGAGTTAAGCAACACGCCATCGACATTCTATCGACACACTACAGACATTATTTTGCCACTGTTGCAAATTTGGTAAAAACTTCATTAGCGTTTCAGTGGTGTCAATAGGGAAAAGACGTGTCGTTGTTCGATGGCTTCACAATGGCGGTTTGATCCCCAAATACTATTGAAACACGATAGACACATTACAATAGTCTTACTATGGCGTTTAAAAGGCACTACAGTGGCAAGTCAACGACCATAAATAATTTGTAGAATAACAAATGTCAATGACTATTCTATTGAGACACCACTGACACACTATTGACTAGTTAATTATTTTACGGAATTGGGCCCCTAGCTACGCTGCCATGGCGTTCCAGTGAGGCACGGCCCTTACAGTTTTGTTCAAAAATCATCTTGACCTTTCGACCCTCAGTGTCTCAGTCTATTTCAGTAGTACAAATAGTACTGAGTATCGATTAGAAAAGTTACGCAAAAAGTATTAAGTGCTGTCGAAAATGGAGATGATGTAAGTATTACAATGAGCGGTATTTATAAATACTCTGTTTCAACAATTTAATAAAAGTGGGTCAGGTATAGTACCTGTGCGTGGCAAACTGTAGTAACATTTACAAATTGAGTGATTCAACTACAATGAAGTTGGGTTACTTTGGCTCTAGCTCGATAACCAATAGTATCACAGGGTCCTGTGTTCCTGTTGTTTAATGAACTTGGACCAAAGTTATACCCCAGGGTCAAAGTATCCTTTAAGGTACCGAGTCCTGAAATCAAAATTAGAAATTACCATAATAAAGATGTTATGTCCGATTTCCAAAAAGAGATCTCAATTCGTTTGTGTTTTAACCGACTTTCGAAAAAGGAGGAGGTTCTATGTTCGACTGTATGTATGTTTTTTTTTATGTATGTCCGCACATTTCTCCGTCAGTTGAGGAACGATTTTCAAAATTCTTTTTTATCCGAAAGAATATACTTCCGAGGTGGTCCCATATAAATTTTATCGAAATTGCTTTAGCACTTTTTGAGAAACTGAACAAAAACGAAAAATACTCATATCTTGATGACGTTTTTGTGTTCTCCAAATGTTTAAATTCCACGTTCCATGTTATTGGGGTTTTTAGTTCTGGGGTATAACAACTAAAAAGCGAAAAATAAAAACTTTTTTGCAAAAAAAAACAACCGACTTTCAAAAAAAAAAATACACCAAAACTTTAAAAATAACTTTAATTTCGGAAGTCGGTGTCAAATATCGAAGAAATAACATACAAACACCGACTTCCGAAATTAAAGTTATTTTTAAATTTTTGGTGTATTTTTTTTTTGGAAGTCGGTTGTTTTTTGTATGTTTGTTACGCAACTTCTCCGCCGCTTGTAAATAGATTTTAATGATTTTTGTTTGGTAGCTCATACTTCAGAGGTGGTCCCATATAAGTTTTGTCGAAATTGATTCACCACTTTTTGAAAAAATCAACATAAACAACAAAAAAAAAGAGTGTGTAGTTGTACGCACGTAAGAAGTTGTACTTCTTTGGCGTAACAAGATAAAAAACCAAACTGTCACAAAGTTTACAAAAGGAAAACAATCATTCTTCATGAACCACAGACTATAGCTAACTTCAGGGTATCGGTTCTAGCTAACTTCAGGGTTTCGGTTTTTTGTGACGGCGCGCGCATCGTAAAAATGTACTCTCATAATTTTTCCCTAACGCGCCAAAAGAAGTGTATCTTCAAAAATAAGTATACACAGATGACGATTTAGTTGTCTCCAATTATGTTCAAATTCCATGTTATTAGGGTTACCCATTCGGGCATAACTTCATTATTAAGTTTTTTAATATGATGTGTTCCGTTTTGAAGTTATGTGTAATGCTACTGTTCAAGTTTTTTTTATTTTACGGTATCTATTTTGCTGTTAGTGATCTCACACCGATCACGATACTACAAAAACTTTCAACTTCATTGAGCGATTTAAACTCATGCCATTGCGGATAAATTCGAAACAGATTTTTTATTATTATTATTATTTAGTCAGTAAGAGTCTGACACGCAGTCAAAGGCATTGGATGATTTCCGACCCCACAAAAAAAATGTATACGGCTTTGCTATCTATCGATTTTCTTTAGCCTTCCCCAGTCTAGGTCAACCCAGGTCGACCTAGAATGGCTTAATACCTTGAAGAACTCAAATTATTTTACAAGATAAGCTAAGTAGCCAGTTTGTTGTAGTATACGGATTCAGAGTAACCCTTGTTAACCGACTTCAAAAAGGAGGTTTTGTATTAAGCCTGTGTATCTTGTTTGTCCACGATTTTCTCGAAAACTATTGATCCGATTTAGAAAGTGAAAATAAATGTCAAAAAACGAATAAACAAAACCAAAAACACTGAGTTTCGAAATGAAAGTTATTTTGCACTTTTTTGTTGTTTTTCTTTTTGGAAGTCGGTTCTATTTTTTGTAAAAAAAGTTTTTTACTTACAAGGGTTGCGCTGAATCCGTATGATTTACATCGATAAAATCTACAGAGAGTAACGGAAATTGGTGTCATACTGCTTCTGCCCTTAAAAGTGAACAACTTTCATCATAGAATGTCATAGTCCATTCCGTTTAAAAAACCGACCAAGTGTGAGTCGAACCCGCGCATGAAGGGTTCGGTACCATCGTACAAGATTATACGCGTCTACTTGTTGCCATTATTAAGATCGAGCAAAAAGAGCCAAATTAAAACACGTTTCTGGTAGGGTAGCCCCTTATTATTTTACATTTATATTTATTTTTTATTATTTGTTGTTATAGCGGCAACAGAAATGAATATTCTGTGTAAAATTTCAACTGTCTACCTATTGGTAAAATACGTAGTACTAATAACGTATCATGAGATACAGCCCGCTGACAAACAGGACCGACGGACGGACGGACGGACAACTGAGGCTTAGTAATAGGGTCCCGTTGGTTACCCTTCGTGTACGGAACCCTAAAAATTGACCCACATTTTGATCAGCTGATGATAACTTTGTACGGAAAGTCCTTTTTTTTAACATTGTTTTCTTGCAATGAACTTTTTTCATTTCCATGGGCAGAATCAGTATCTCAAATATAACCACCCATTTTCGTTACACCCTGTATAAGTAGTTGGATATGAATAAGAGTCTCGGTTTCCAGAACCAGTTTGATTAAATAATATAGGTAGAAGGAATGTACCCGTAGACGCAACATGTTAAGGCCGTGACATAACCTAAAGCGCGGCCATTCTCGTACTGTATAGAAAAGGAAAAGACGCGCGACGACAAAAAATGCGTGCAATTTATTGCAAAATATGAAGCATTTTATAGATTTACTCAAATCTGAGTTGAGCTATTAAAAATCTAAAACAACAAAGCTTTGCATTATGATTTGATTCATCATCATCATCATTCTCCTGGCCTTATCCCAATTTATTTGGGGTCGGCGCAACATGTATTTTTCTTCCATACTCCTCTATTAGTCATCATCTCTATAGCCCCTTTTTACCCATATCCTCTTTCAAACAGTCCAACCATCGGTTCTTTGGCCTTCCCCTACTCTTATAGCCATCCACATCCATACACAAGACTTTCCTCACGATATTTTCTTCATCACATGCCCATACCACGACAACCGATTTCCACACAACTATATTGATTCATTATTTGTTATGTACACTGGCTAGTCACACGAGAAAAATTAAAATTAGAGGTAAGTTTGACGATCATTTCAATCGAAGATTTTATTTTTAAACGTGTTTCGGACACAACAAAGTTCTCGGCAATAATGTCAAAATGAACATATATTTTTCTATAGCTTCAAACTAAATAATTATGACAGCGCCTTAAGCAAAATGTAAACGGTCTCTATTCATAGCCATAATTAAAATAGACGGACCAAATAGATTATTTTAGTCATCTACCCTATTAATAATAACACTATTTCAAGAAGTATTTAGTATATCAGTAAAGTACTGATATTCTGATATCACTCTACTGTAAAGTGTCATTTACTTTACCCCTGAACGATCGACGGCATGCCCGTATGCCGTGTATGTAAACCTCCGTCAACGCCCGACACGGCATGCCTGTATGCCGTACCAGATTACGCGGCGACGTTTTTATTTGTCAACGAGAGAAAAACCACAACCAACCGAATCAAGACCAGGTTCACCTGTCCTTGTACCTTTTCGTACCCACTATTTTCTTAATAATACTTTCTTTTTTTATGCACCTGCCATATTTTCTCTCTACGACCCTTGGTTGGCTGGTAGAGAATGCCTAAGGCATTAAGTCTGCCTTTGTACTTTTGTGCTGCACTTTTTAATAACAAATAAAATTATTACTCACCAATTTTTAATAATGTTGAATACATGTCCCTTGTCGTTGATGGTGATGAAAAGACCCCTAGGCCTCCTGTAAATGAGACCAAACTTCTGACAAGCCAGACCCACGGTCGGGGTGTATACGATCGGCAAATACTTCTCAACGTTCTCCGCTAGAAGCCTGAAGAACAACTTCTCATTTCTGTCCTGCAATAATTCAATAAAATTATTAAAAACATTGCCATATTTATTTGGATAAAATGATGGTTATTTTTCCAGTAAAATAATGCTAAGTTGAAGCATATTGCAATCCACTGATCGACATAGGTTGTAGGTCATCACACATTTTCACTGTTATCTTTTGAATTGAATAAACTAATACTATTATGTTCATGCCAATTCAAAATAAAAACTACTACAACTTGTCTCAAAACATTTAAATTTATTTGTATTTAAATGTTTTGAGGACAAGAAGCCCTCAAAACATTTAAATACAAATAAATTACTTTTGTACTATTGTAAAAAATCTCTTGGCTGAGTCGAAACCCGTTTTAAACAGTTTGTCGTCTTGTCGAGAAAATCAGGTAAACACAAACGCAAACTTTGACTAATAAGTGAGGCCTTTATTTATGTCAAAGGCTTCAGAGTTAACAGTTGCCATTAACAAAATTATACTCCAGCGCACAACAAACTCAAAACAGCCGTTTGTACTCGTAATTGAACAAATCATCTGGTTAACTGCTTTAACCATACGTTCATTGAATTATTAGCGTCAAACATGCTTACCTAATTGTATTTGTGCTAGCTAACTGCACTATTTGCAACAAATATCCTGCCAATTACGAAATACGTTGTTTATATCCGGTCTGGAAGAGGTTTAAACCAAATAATCGGGTTTAAATCCAGTTGATTACCCATCTATAGAGACTTGCTAGATATGGGTTAAACCCACTCATAGCCCGTCTCTGGGCTTAAGCCCAGTATGTGGGTTTGAAGTCGGTTCTTTTCACCTCCTATTTGGTCATAAGGTCTGTTGTGTATCAAAAATGATTGATTGTGAAAATTATGAAAAAACTCTGAAAGTAAACTGCGAACTGTTGTGTATGCCTTTTTTAGACGATTATTTATTGAAGCTGCTTAAAACAAGCATTTGGTAAATTAATTCATCATAGTTTTCTGGGTACTTAAGTATATTTAAGTTGGCATACTTTATCAAAGCCACGGTTTTATTTTTAATTCGGAATAGAACAGAGTTACACTGTTTAATACAATACACTGTTTATTACAATAGACAATGAAAACACACCAATAATTTCCTATATACAATCATTTTCTATGTTTCATTGTTAAAAACACTGCATTCGTGTCCTTCCAGATACACACCTAAGTTTAACGGGGTCAATGACGAATTTAGGTCAACGCCAAGAAGATTAGCCCGATTACTCAATGCTGGGATTTAAGCCATGGCAGTTTAAAATAAATAATATTACACTTTCATTACCGTGAGTAACAATGCAAAATTATTATTCACACATTCCTTTGACCACCAATTGCCCAGAAAAAACCAATTGCCCACCCAGTCAATTTGCCGGTAAATCATCAACCCAAATAAATTTAAAATTCAAGCAATAAAAAATACTCACAGGAAAAATCCACCTTTCATAATAAATTAATCCAACAAATACAGTTAGCAATAAAAGTCATACCTAGTAATCCAATTTCAAACTAAAAATTTGTACATTAAACATCCCAGACCAGGACCCTGATTCCAAAACCCAATTTCTATAAATAGCTTCACAGAATCAACGATACCTTTATCATGTTTAGTCACCTGTAACTCGACGAGGTAGAGATATTTGTTTAGGTTGTCTTCATATCTGTCGATGGACATGGTACATATTTCTAGTTGTTCCTCTTGAGATTTGAACTTTGCTGCCAAAAGACCATGGATGCCGAGCGCCTGACGCTCTTGCAGTGTGAAAGCTAGACCCTAAAAATGAAAAAAAAAATCCTATTATATTTTTACCAGCTAGGGAACCCGCTTAAAGGATGGGAAGATGAGCAAATAAAGGCGACTGGGAAAACTGTCGAGGAAAAGAGAAAATTAGAAAACGTTTGCCAAGAGGCACACAGATAATTTAAAAAAATGATGTTTGGAATTGTTAAGTATGCCTCTAAAATTAGGCTATAAAAAACAGGATAAAAATGTATGATGCATAATCTAGCTATTATATAAGTGAGAGCTTTTACCAATAAAAGGGTTTAATCTTATCTGTGCATGTGTAATTTTACTATGTACACGTCAATAGAGTAATTTTATTACCCAGGAGATTACTGTACGGAAACTCAGTTGGGTTTTACATTATGACTCCATAGTATTTTTAAGTTCTAGAAAGTTATTCCTTCGTGTCTATCAGCTTCTAAACCATCCACCGAATTGCAGACAAGAAACCAAAATTCAGTTCCAGTTAAAACTAAACCATTTACTAGATTTTTACGTTTCAAAACAAAGCGAATCTGAACGCTAACATGCTATTGTGATCAATAGTCAATGCCACTAGTTTTCTTTACATTCAGCTAATAGTTCAATAACGATTTTTAAGGAAAACCGAGGGAAAATTACAACTGAAAAATATCCCAGTTTGATCTTTATATACAGTTTATTGGCAGATTATCGTCCCATTCAAACAATAGTCGGGTTAAGGTGAAAGCGCCAGGGTAGCTCACGAAATTAAAATGTTCCTACGTTTTTTGCATTTTGCAGGTCAGTATCAGGAGGTATCTTGGGCAAAATTTGATTCGTGGGCGTAGCAAGTAAGTATTTATAGAATTATAATCATTATAATCATCAAAACAACTCTCTCAGTTAGTATTAATTCCAAATGTAGTTTTTAAATTTCATGAAAACATGACATTTGGCACTGACCTGCAAATTGCAAAAAACGTAAAAAAATATGAATTTCGCGGGCTACCCTGGCGCTTCCATCTTAAGTGGTAGGAGTTACTGAACCCTATAAAAATACGCGACTGGAAACAGACAGTTTTCCACTCTTTTTAAAAACCAATAATGCTTTCAACTCAAAATAAGATCTACAAAAAATAGGTCGACATCAAAATTACGGTTTCGTGTTTCCGAGTTTTACTTATAGCGAATTTGTTACTGGGAAGGGTGACTATTTAATTGACAAAAAAGGTGTTCCCTAAATTTTGTAGAATGATAAGACTAATTGATATATGATAAGGCAATTTGTTCATGGAATTAACACATAAGTACCATCACCCACTTCCTTTTTATCGTGTGGAAATCTTTACAGATGTACTCCACCCGGGACGGGCGCAGGGGTCTGTCAGACGTCTCGTGCCTTTGTCTATTCAGGTAATAGACTTCTCAAGTCAGGCCATAGGCTGTGGCCTGCAGGTAACAGTTCCTGCAGGCCACATCCTATGGCCCCGACGACAAAATGTGTCCCTAAGCCTTAAAACTTAACAAAACAGCGGCTATCTTTTGACTTTGAATATATTATTGTACTGCAACTTGTTTCTACATTGCTCACCTTATTGAGACGAGGATCTCTCAAGTGGTCGATGCCTCTGACAACATTGGGGCAGATTATGTTGCCGGTGACCTCGTGGTAGTCCCGGTTTTGTGTCGGCAGTGTTACTAAGGATGGGCTCCTCGCAAGGATTGCCGCCAGAGCCCTGTGTGGGCCTATAGCGGGGGAGCAACATCTGCAACAAGAATGGAACTTAAAAATTGCACAATTTAAACTAGTAGTAAGTTTATGTATATATACTACAAATGCCCCACGCACAATGGAACAAATGGAAGTCTATGAGTAATTGGCGAAACTGAATTCCACACTACACTGTCAAAAGTAAAATTGAAATAAGTTTGTACAAGGTAATATCTGGAAGTATTGATCCGATTACGAAATTTTTCCTCTCACTGACAGTGAGTACCATATGCTATTTTTTATCAAGGAAAAACAAACGGTATCTGTGGATAAGGTCACGGGAGCGAAGACGCTGGGAAAAGCTGCTGAATAATAAAAATGCTTTCTTAGTTCAACATTTGAAAAGGAAGATTTGTTTAATTAGAACACGTACGCTGCTGAACACGGGCTTAATCACCTGTTTCAACACCTCTGAATAATTAATTTTGCAGAGAATTTCATGCAAATTGTGTCGCTATTATTAATTTCTGCTTGATATTTAAAGGACTCTGTGAAACTAACAAATAAATGACCCTATCCATAATATTTGAATAACCGTTTTCGAAAATTTCATATATATTTACAACAGCAATGAAGTCGTATTTCCCAAATACGATCGAATTTTCCTGGCAGCTCAGAATTCCCGGCGTTTGCACGAATCACGAATGCGTCACATAACCGCAGTTCGAGGTTACGTAATGTAACGTTACACAATTACAGCATTTATACATACATACAGGTATGCATCATCTGGGTACTTTATATTAATGCACTTTGCGGTTTTACTAAACATAGCTGAATACCCCATGTTCTTTCTATGAATCAGGTTTTATGTCTTAGCCATCATAGGCTTATTCAATCTCATGTTTTAATGGGAATAGTCAACTTATGAGTCAAAGCTTTTGTTTTCACAATTCATTTTATCTACGTAGGTACCGATAATCTAAACAGTGTCACTGAGGGAAATTAATGACAATATCGCGTCAGGGCTATTTTAATTTGGGTTAACATGGTTTTACACAAAATCAAGTAAGTACATGGAGTTCATGTCCTTGATTTTCATACCATCATCATTCTCCTGCCCTTATCCCAATTTATTTGGAGTCGGCGCAACATGTCTTTTTCTTCCATACTCCTCTATTAGTCGTCATCTGTGTAGTCACTCCCTTTTTACACATATCCTCTTTCACACAGTCTAACCATCGTTTCTTGATTTTCATACCACATGATAACGAAATCACCAAAACGAACAAGGTCAATAACACTGAATCACTAACAATTCTGACGTAACATGAGATTTCATGGTCACAAATTCAAAATCGTATAGGTAACACCAACATCAATTAAAATAAATAAAACCATTAATTGTTAATTTTCATCAATCATGAATATGGATTATGTATTGTGGTATTGTCAAAGCCAATACATCAAAGCTATGCAAATCATAAACTGTCCGGATGTCAGATGATTCAAATTTTATTACCAAACATAACACATGACTATTTACAGTCAATCAACACAAATCACGTTCAGAATAACACATGGAAATTCTGAAATAGTATTACCAAGAAACATTTGATTTTAAATGTGGTTCAGGTTTAAAAACACCCAAGGAAACTTTATTATGGACAATAAAAACAAACACTGCAGACCCACCCTACCCAGTGTATGAGTATCTACAACAGCAAAGCACTATGGTCACTTCATACATTGGTATCGTTTAACTTTAAAATACCCACAATATACAGTGGGTCTGCACACAAAACAAAACTAGGAGTTAGTACGAGGGCGGGTCAATAAGTCCGTGACTTTTGGAATAAAACACAGATTTTTTGATCAATAAATAATTTTATTTTTCAACGTAGTCTCCCTTGAGCTCTAAACACTTTGTCCAACGCTTCTCCAATTTTTTTATCCCTTCCAAAAAATATGATTTGTCGAGGTCCTCAAAATTGGCCTTTGTTTGCGAGATGACTTCATCATTGGAGTCAAATCTTTTTCCACCAAGCTATTTCTTCAGGTTTGGGAACAAGAAGTAGTCACTCGGAGCCAAATCTGGAGAATAGGGCGGATGAGGGAGCAATTCATAGCCCAATTCATGGATTTTTGCCATGGCAACTGTACATGTGTGCACCCTTGCATTGTCTAGGTGGAAAAGAACTTTTTTCTTGGCCAAATGAGGTCGGTTTTTTTTTCAAATCGTCATTGAATCGGTCCAATAAGTTGGCATAATATTCCCCATCGATTGTTCTTCCCTTTTGAAGGTAGTCAATGTGGATTATCCCGCGTGCATCCCAAAAAACAGTCGCCATAACTTTATTGGCTGACAAACCCACCTGGCCGTCTTTGGCGCCGATTCACCCTTAGAAACCCACTGTTTTGACTGTTGTTTGGTCTCTGGTGTGTTGTGATGGATCCATGTTTCGTCCACGGTTACAAAACGGCGCAAAAACTTCTCCATATTGCGATTAAACAACGCCAAACCTTCCTGTGAAGTTGTTACACGATTGCGTTTGTGGTCGACTGTGAGCAAACGCGGCACCCATCTTGCGGAAAGCTTTCTCATGCCCAAGTGATCATTCAAAATTGAAACCACTGAGCCATGCGAGATCCCTACGGCTTCCACAATCTCTTGCACTTTCAATCTTCGGTCGGCCATCACCATATCGTGAATTTTTTCGATTGTTTCGGGTGAAGAGACCTCAACTGGGCTTCCAGGACGTTCGGCATCTTCAGTGCTTGTACGGCCACAACGAAATTCAGTAAACCACTTTTTTACCATTGAAATCGATGGTGCAGAGTCCCCATAGTATTTATCAAGCTTATCCTTGGTCTCGGTAATGGTTTTTTTTCGCAAAAAATAATGCTTAATAAGCACACGAAATTCAATTTTTTCCATTTTTTCCTCAAATTACTGGGTAGTCTGATAAAGATAGCTGTCAAACACAAACTAACTGACGCAGCAAGTTCAAATTTTGAAAGGAGTCAACTGACAGATGACTGTTGACAGGAGTAGTGTTGCTTTTTCAGTAGAGGTCAGAAATTCAAAAAGTCACGGACTTATTGACCCGCCTTCGTAAGAGCATAGTAAAATAATATTATGTAATTTTTTGCTTTTATCCCAATTTATTTGGGATCGGCGATTCATGTCGTCTTTGTCGTCGTGGAGTAGTGGGTTCGATTCCCTGGTCGTGCAAATGTGATATTGGGTTTTTTCATTAGGAATGATTCCGTAGCAGCCCGTAGTTTGGAATGGTTGGTGTGACACCCCCGTGCCAGTTGGTCCTGTCTCATCGGACTATGAGAGTAAAGAAACGGAGAGTGCACCTGTGTTTGCGCACACGCAAGTGCACTATAATATCTCCTGCGTACTTGGCTAATCTCCGTTGATATTGGTCACCGTGATCGAAATTCGGTCGGGAGGATTAATAATCGTTATCGGAAAAACAAAATTAAGAGTGTCAATATTGAACCACTCGTAGGATCGTATCTCGGCAGATTACTCGAGCTCCAATCGTTTGAATTGTGTCTGAGTAGAGTCGAGATCAATACTTAAGTGTTGCTCTAGTCTAGCGGCAGCTTAAGAGTAGCTACAAAGAAATCAACACAAACAGAACTTGGAAATAATAGTTTCTGTGTTAGTTTTGGCAAATTCTTAACGTCTGTTTTCTAAATCCTTGAGGAAAATCACGGTTCTCACGATATGTAGCGAGTATAGCAACAGAGCACTGAGCGATTTAGTATTACATCAAACTTCCTATGAAAACGGTGACTCACTGACCCCGCTAAACTGTGAGCATTGGATATAAGAACATTAAACTCGAGCAGTGACGGAGATTTCCGTGACGTAGACCTGGAGAGGATTTTAGCAGTTATGTCAAGTGACATTCATTAGAGATGCTTCAAGGCCGTTCATATTGAAATGATTGAGTTATGGCAAAAACCCAAAAATACAATATTCCCAATCTACTAGGGATCCGCGTAACATGTCTTATTCCATACTTCTCCATTAGTTATCTTAGTAGTCACCCTCTTTCCAGCATCTTTCATACAGTCCATATATTATCGTTTCTTTGGTTCCACCTACACTAATCGCCAACACACAATATTCATACTCAAACCTTTTTCACGATTCCTTTTCATTATTGGACCGAGAGTGGAAACTTGCGAAATAATTTTGTACGTGTATGTTCACATGCACGTACAAAATGATTTCGCACACAGTGACAGTTTTTCACATTCAGTGACATTCTTTGACCAACTAGCAGTCATTTCCGAGTATATATAGAACTTTAAAATGTCTGTTATAAACGTCATTCGTCACGTTTCTTATAGATCGAGACTCGAGTCTCTTCACTAATGAAAAGCGCAAATTTGGTGAAACTAGATACAAACACACAAATTGATTGGCCTTGTGATAACTAGTCCAAAAGCAAATAACCTAAACCAATATTCGCCAATTTAGTAAATTGAAAGTAAAGACTAAAGACACCGCAATAAGACACAATTACGTTACAGTGCACTTTAATTGGCGGATTAGTATATAGTCCCCCAGACAACAAAAAAACTAAATCCAATAAAAAGTAAATTGTGATATTAATTGCACGATATTGGACACCCATAAAAGCCACAACCATTCCCTTCACATCATATCTTGGATGCATGAGCAGCACAGCAACAGCATAATAATACAAAATGCACTTGACCTGGAAACGAGGTATAGTATGTCCTCAGAAATTTTTGAGTTTGGATAAAATAAACATAGGAAGAATAAAGGAAGTAAAGTGTGGGTTAAATGAAAACGATATGAAAGACATAGCAAGAAAGGAGAATAGTGATATGACGACTGATGGAGACGTATTAAAGAATAAGGCTACGCCGCTGATCCTAAATAAATAGTGATAAAGCCAAAAGGATTATGAACACAAATTGACAGCACTGCGAGAACCTGTGCTGGCTGAGGGTAGCTAAATCCGAACAGCAATCACGCCGCTTTAAATTATTTACTTGAAACATAATCGATAAAGGAACGGAGCAAAAAGTACCAACGAAGGACGGACGCCAGAAAGTTGTACCGACTGATGTTACTTTTCTCTTCCACTGTGTAAATAGCTTCACGTTCAAGGCTCGTGCTACCGTCATATGAAACAATAGACATTTAAATCTAAAGATCGACGATAATATTGACATTTGATTACTTGTCCATCAGCTACGTCATTTGCGGCTCGGCTGACGCTCACAAAAGATAAAAATCCTCGCTGACGTTTCGGAATTGTCGGAAATATGGATTACACTTATCTACATTAATATGGGTTTGAAAGCCATGAAATAACCCGTATCAATGCAGAGATATGAAAATCATTGCGTAAAAACGCAGCTGCCTATTGAGTTGAGCTTCATTGCTTCTTTAGAAATAAAGTTTTAATAATTTGATTCTTCTTGTATCACTATCAACATTGTATTCATTTCGATTCAATTGTAAAGTATGCGTAGATTTAAATGTTACTCGTGCCAGATTTCATAACATTCTACCCAGTGTTAACGTGCCAACAAAAATCTGAATCTGCAAATGAAATGTAAGGTTCATGAACTCTAATATAGACGACTTGAACCAAGCATTTCGGTGATGCATTGAGCACCTAGAAAATTTTCCAGAAGATCCTAGACTGCTCAAACATGTCGCCAGATAAATAATTCAACATTTTTTGGCAACCATTCATTGCAAGTTATGAATTAGTAGAAGCTAGGTATGTCGTGCAGAGCCGAAAATATTCAACATCATCCTTTGAATTACAACCGAAATGTTCTTTAAGACCAATGTTAAACATCAATGTTTGAGACATGATTATTTTGCTATTACCTATTGAGTAGACACCATGAGAACATAAACAGACAGACGGCTTACAAGTAGTGTTAGTCATCATAATATCACGATTGTAAGGAATAAATAAAATGTAAAAGCAACGGCACGCTCAAATCTCGCTGCTGTACGATAACGGCTTTATAAAATACGAACCATAACATCGATAATACACTTTAGATATCAACATACAACAATGGTAATCGATACTTGAGGAAGGAACCTATTCAATGTCAGCATCGGTGTTCAAGTTTACTATTACATTGGACGAGCCTTGTGCAAAAGTAGCATCGCGAATTGTAACATTAATTAACTCTTTCCGTAACTAGTTTTTATTATGATCGCGTTATATAATTGTCTGGTTGATCATAACGGGTTTGAGAGGGGCGTTGGCCGCGATGCTGGCATAACCTTGACATTACCGCAGGAAAAAATACAATACGAGCATATTGCAGGTAGAACTACTGTGTTGTGGAGATAGAAGCAGACGCTCCATGTAAAATACTGGTATTCAGTTGCGTCAGGTTAGACTGAAAGCTGACCACAACATTTGAGAAAGGACTCGGGAGATTGATTGATTGATTGATTGTAGGTACCACCAGAGATGATTCCGATGAGTTAAAACCAAAATCAAAAGTAATTTATTCAAACTGGAAGCCAGCATTTTTTGAACGTCAAAGTTCTACATAAGGACAGTCTCTCAAAAACGCCCGCCCATCACCACTTCCTAGTTTTTTAACTGTTAAGTTTGAAGAACTTGATTTTGAAAGCTAAAGAACCCTTCGTACAAGTACCAGATCGGATTTTCGAATATGGGGAATTGCGATGAAACTATAATTCAGCGAGTTAGTGATGTCACATTTCTGATTGACGAACAAGGTAGTAACAAGGAAGGAAAATGTTATGAGAAAACCTAGACTAGTAACTGTCTAAAGTCGCATAGAAGAAACCTTGATTTGCATCATCATCTTCGTCAGCCTTTTAATGTCCCCACTGCTGGGGCACAGACCTCCTCTCTGTGAGAGGATGTGGGCCGTAATCCACCACGCAGGCCCAATGCAGGTGTGGTGGATGTCACATATCTTTGAAGTTAAGTTCTAGGACATGCCGGTTTCCTCATTAATTTGCATAGTACGGTGCAAATACAAATAGCGATTTTAATTCATGACATTCAGTTATTACCCGATGATGTGTATGTAGGGTCGTACTAGGCCAGAAAGGCCCGGGTGGCTCCCCATAAGTCTGGGGTCCGGGACGGGATATTGGACCGGAGTGCGAAAGTCAGCCAGTGCCCCCGCTTTTGCTAAATTTTCGTTAGATTTTCTATTTTGAAAATCTAACGAAAATTTAGCAAAAGTGGGGTTCTAGTTGTTTAGTAACGTATGAGGCAAATTTTCAGAATCTAAAGAATTTGTAAACTGTAGTGTGTAACTTTAGTGAGTCGAAATTTTAGCACACCGTCAAGGGTAGGTTGGATAGATTTTCTTATGAGACCATTCATACCTACAGAAGAAGGAGTTAGGTACCTACTTTGTCCATTAACACTGAAAAGTATAAAAACTAAGAAAAAGCAAGAGCTAGCTCGATTTTAGCACCTTCTATACGTTTTTATTTGTCTATTCAAACAGACTTATCGACTTACTATCACTTGCAGAAGTAACAGATAAGCTTCGGAACTAAAGGTGGAAGATTAATTAAAGAGCGAGTGAAATATTTTTTTTTTAAAGGGAAGTTTCTGCTAAACTATCAATAGCTAGATCGTAAAAGCTGCAACAACTCCAATAGTATGCCCCGGTACAGAGCGAAGACTCGTTTTAATGCGCTTCAGCGCTGAAAATAGTCTCTTTGCGAGACCGAACTTGTGAGGATTACACAATAAGCAACATATAAGGTAGTGTGCGTCGGACTCGGAAAGCCGCTAAAGGTACTCGTAAATAAGATAAAACGATATTCTGTAATTTTCTGCAAAACGAGCGAAGCGAGCTTCAAAATTTTAACACTCTGCCTCGGAATTTAGATCTATCTGAGAAAAACAAATAAGTCTCGCATAGATTTAATTTGCTTTTGACGAACAATAACTTACAGAGCGGCTGGCTAGAAAATTAGTGCATGTCTCAAAAAAAGCGTCTGGTTGCTAAGACGGTTCCCGGACGGGGCCTTCTTGGCCAAAGGATAAATACGCTACTGTATGCAACTTCGAACGTCCGATCCGCTGCGTTATAAACACAAGTACGTCCTTGCAGTTTGGTCTAGACATCAACGTCAACTTCTCTCTCATGTTTCCAATTATGCTACTTTTAATTTAAACATAACCAGCCCAATAACCCGGTAAGAGTTTAATCATGATTTGATTTGACACTGCGTGTTCGACTTGCACTATTATATTAGCATCTCCGTCGCTCACGGTAAAATATAATGTTTCTCTTTGGTTTAGATAATTTGAAACGAATCGAACGAGTAAATAAGAAATCTAAAAATACAATATCAAAACAGGTGTTTTCTTTTTTAAATATTATCTCAATGTAAAATGACGTGTATTGTGATAAAAGTCAAAATTTATCGACTTCCAGAAATTTCCAAAGCCAGTTTCTGGGATGGTTTTGCTGAAGGTCAACTATTTTTAGAATTTTTAATGTCTGCACTATCTCCTTTATTATCGCCGGGCCCTATAGCCTACGTAGGCCTTCTGCTCTACCTATCTTTACCGTTCACGGGACTTGTAGGGCTTGCCGTAAGCCAGGCCCGTGGCCCGCCCGAGCAGGCTGGGGCCCAGCTGGCAAACGCCACTCAATCCGACCGACGCGATGGGTACTGTACTTTCTTCAGAAAACGATGCCAAGTTCGGAGAGTATAATAATTTATTCGGATCATTATTTTACCCTCATAAACTTTGACACGCTCTGTTTTAATTACTAATCGCCATGGAAAATTAGCGACGTTAAAAGGTTCATTAGAAACATAGAAATAAAGAGCCAACTTCTAGGCTGAGTCCAGATCTAGATTTTTTACTTAGTCGTACTTAGAAATAGTTTCTGAAATAACTATAACTGTTTTACGGTTTTTCAGTTCGACTCACGACGTCGCGTGAGGATTTTTGACTGAGTTGGACGAATCGGAAATACTGAAACGACCAACCCTTTCAGTACTTATTTCGAATGAATCCGAATAGTTCGAATTTTTAAGTGGTATTTTCTCAATAATAAATTTATAATATTAACTTATTCTAATTAAAACTGTCAATAAATAACGATTTAGTAACAGCTTTTAAAACACTCAGATGAGAGTACGAAACTGTTAAGTCCGGGGAACACCTGAAATGAGATCATGAACACAACTATCAATAACTGGGTGAGTAACGGGTCTACGCACATTGCCGCGCCGAGAGATTGATGGCGAATTACGAGTGCGCAAGGATGCGAAAAATGCATCCTCTATCAAATGCGCACACCACCCAAATGGATAAAACATACAATGATTGTACATATAGACCAACTGACTGGCTGTTGGCATGGATCTATTCGGTTAAAATTATCTGAGTGTGAGGTAATTTACGTAATTACCACGCCCACTGCGACGTAACGTATTAAAATGGTCCAGACAATTTGCATATTGAAAATAAAAGATAAGATCTTCTTTTGTTATTGTTGCTGGCCACGAAAATTCAGCTCACAGTAGTTACAGACTCAAACTGTGAAATACAAAATCAAAATACTAACTATTCAGGTGGGAAAAGGCTTACAGATAAAAGTAATGATAAAACCAGTAATTAATAGATAATATGATTATGACTAGGAGCCAGTATACACATCATCAATCATGACAACACTGATAAAGAATTCAGTATTGTTGGTAAATATCAACATACACTGTTAGTAGTTGTGAGAAATATTGTTATTCTGGCATTCTACTCACAGTATTTTAAGGCACAACGCCTCTGCCAACTCACAATATAATGGGACAGACTAATAATAGAAAGTACTTGTAATTTTTGTTGTTGGAGAATTTCGAATAATAAATGTAAACATTTACTGTATAAATTAAACAATGCCAGAACACTTATATTGACAGAAAACATTTAAAGTGACCATTGGGGTCAAATAGGACAGGTTGTGGACACAGACTGTATTTCTGTTATAAATTAATGTAAAGCCAGTGTTACACAAAATAAGTTAGGTACTTTACAGGTAGGTAAATTATTAGTAGTGATTTTGTCTGCAGATTCCTGTTAGCTTAATGTGTAGAATAACTTATTTTTATCATTATTTGCCACAAGAATAGACTAATAATATTTACCTATTTCTTTACTATTATGTATACTTTCCCTCTGGTAAATAGGTAATCAATGTTACTTAATTTAATGTTGAATACATGTTATTATAGATTTAATTCATAATTTTCTAAAAGTCACATTACTAGGCAACACAAATATTTATTTGTCCTCAGGAAAACCCTCATTTTAAATTTGCATGTACATGTTTGAGGAATACAGAATTTCTACCACTGATTCACCATTCAAATAATTGGATGTATAATAAAAGTTTGCAACAATTATTAACCATTTATTTGGATGTTTAAACTGATAATAATTAATAAATTACTCCTAATCAAAATGTTAACATGAGAATCAGATATGAAATGACGCAAAAACTTCAGATAAGGTGGCACTGATATGTTTTACAATGTCAATGAAAACACTGAATCTTGAGTCAGAAAATCACTGTTAATATTATTTTAAAAATGTGCAAATTCCATTTCTCAGCAAATAAAACTGCTGAGAAATGGAAATATTATAGTTATGACAATAAGTAGATAGACTTTTTATTTTTTAACAAAATATTTTTTTTATTTTAAAATATTAAATAAGCACAGTAATTGATTTTGGCTGGAACATTTCCGTACACTATGATAATAATATATTTTAATACAAAGTTAAAACAATTTAAGACATGAGTATTTGAAAAAATTTGCTAGGCAATTTTTGGGGTGGCGGCAGAGAAATGAAGATGAGCTCCGCCTCTACGACAACCCTAGATGCCCGAAAAACTCGTGACATAGAGTTGATTAAATATTCAATTTGTTAGAGAAAACTATGCCATAATATAAACGGGACCTTGAGAATATTACGACGACAATACACTTGCTTCCTTTACCTGCTCGACAAAGAATTTATCGAACACGGGAACCAGAGAACGAAAGCGAAAATCAATTGCACACGACTAACGCTCTGCATTTCATTGTTCCCTGTAGCCTGTAGGGAGACTGTTATTTCGTATTATTACGATTTCACGAACGATCGGTGTGTGACCGTCTCATTACTATGTAGCTCACAATTTATATAGAGAGCCGATATAAAAAACAGCTGTCACGTTATGTAAACTCCGAAAACTCCAAAAATAAATGAAAAGGTACTCACAATAAAGATTTAGACGCTGTGGTAAACATTTCAAAAAGTATTTTTCATCTACACAACTGAAACCCTCAGTAAAGAGCACCGCTTTCGTGTGTAGTTTTTATTACCGAATAATAAAAAATGTACTAAATAATTTCAGTGACGCCCTCCATCCATGTGGCAGTGAAATTGACTGAAGTAACTAGGGATGAGCAATGAATGCCAAAACTAATGTCAACACTCTAATCAAAGAACTGTCAACTAAAAATACTAACGGACTAACGGTTACGGAACAGTGATGGTACACACACTGATAGGGGTACCATTTGTATCGAATATTTATTATACACTGTAGTTACGCTTCCGCTCAATATCTTGAAACTCTATTACTCTACTAATGTCGTGTAATAAGATAAGGTACCACCTAAGTATACACCTTCAAACTTTTAACCCAGAATCGGCTCAACTGGTTTGCCGTTTGGTCGTAATTTTAAACTCAATAGTACTATTATTACTGAACCAGAATATTAGCATTCATAAGACATGAGTTTGTGCGTATATATATATTACCGAAGTGCATACTTATTTCGGCCGAGTGATAGTGTTTTCTTTATTACCTGTTTCTGACTATTAGTTGATTTTGAGCACAACACTTTATTGATTTTCCATAGACAATTTTAAAAACCTAGTTTTTAAATGCTAGTAGCACCGTTTTATCACGTCGCTAGTCTATGAACAATATTTTGATCATAGACTAGAATATGACTATTTTGATCGCGTTCCAAATCACGTCAAAATCGCCTTAGGAGTGCGCACACGCGTGCGCGTTGTTGGTGGAGCTGCTTGAAATTGCCAGCCTAACTAAATAATGAAAAAAATTTAACCGACTTCAAAAAAAGGAGGTTCTGAATTCGTTGTAATATTTAATTTTTTAGGTATGTTCCCCGATTACTCGAAGATGCGTATACCGATTTGGAAAATTCTTTTTTGTTTGAAAGGGTAAACTTCCCAGGTAGTCCAATTCAAATTTGGTGAAGATCTGATGAAGAATAAGAAGAAGACTTTCGGAGATAGACAATGGAACTCTTCAATAAATAATAGCAAGCTTTTTGGAATGGCTACAATCGCATGTCTGTTTATTGTTTTCACCTATTCCTAGCATAACATCACACTGATATACGCTCAGAAGGGGTAGACAGATTTGTACAGTTCACCCTGAGACAACCTAATTTCACCAATTATGTTCAATTTCCATTTTTTGGGGATATCAGTTCAAGCATAGCTTTACTATTTAGTTTTAGATAGGATACAACAAATAGAAAGTGAAAAATTAAAATTAAATTAGTACTTTATGTAAAAAAAGTAGTACTAGACTTCGAAAAAACAATTAAACTCGCGCGAAACCGGTACGAGATTCAACATTGGGCATTTTTGTTCAAGTTTTCACTTCTTTCGGTACTCCCGTAGTGACAGTATTTTTTTTTTTGGAAATTCTTGTATTTAGTTAAAATCGTGGCTCCACTTTCCTTTAGCGCCAATCTGTGCGAGGCTTCACAATTTTACAGCTTGTACATGTATTTAAGTACAACACTTTCGTAAAACATTTTAACGCGCAAACGTCTACTTTTTGAGAAAAAAAATCCTAAAGTTTCAGAAAATTCTACTAGTTTACTTAATAAAATTGACATAATGCCACAGATACTGTACGAATTTCATTCCTAGGTCGTTTCGTTTTACGTTTAGACAAAACGACAGTGGATTTTTAATGGTTTTTAGTGTAAACATTGTGAGTTTTTACCTTCAATTCATTTTTAAATATCTGCTACCGCCATGAATTCAATTATTAAGCAAATATAATAAAATTAAATTTAAAAAATTTATACTATTTTTGTTTACTCTAAAGATCGTAAGTAACGAAACGTAAGAATATCGCGAAAAAAACGTTTGACGGTTGTCACTCGTCGTATTTTTTTTTTACCCCGAAGGGAAGGCGAAAGTCTTTTGATTTGACCATATTGCCTAGTCTTACGTCCTTCACTCGTCGTATGTTCTATTTTTGTTTTTTTTTTATTATTATTATTATGTTACATATTACACTACACACTAAACTTAACACTCACTCAATCTTCACTAAGTAAAAAAGCAATGACAAGATGCAAGAGCGAGCGAAGCGAGCTCGGGACTTAGGGCACCCCGACTCGGACAGGTTAGGTTAGATGGGGATGGCGGGGTCAAGAGAGCGAGCGAAGCGAGCGAACAGACCCCGCCATCCCCTTCGTGGTTATTTTTTTTTAACCACATAAGTCCGTCGACATGTGGCTCCATCGTCATACAAACCTAAAACATTATAATAAAATAAAAAATGCCTTTGCCCTTCGACGAATGACCTCGACCTTCGGCTTTTGGGGTGTTAATCTTGAACTTGAAGATGCCATTGATCGTATTATTGCTTGGAAATAGTCTTTACACCCATCACGTGATCTTCTTCACCCTTAATTTTTCACCAATTTTGAAAAATTTTGACAATTTTTTTCTTGGCCCCTATGGTTTTGCGCGTTTTGGGGTTTTCAAAGAAGGATGGCCAAATCGTACCCGACAACGAAACGATGGCCTCCCAATACGCCATATTTATGAAAAATACTCTTATTTTTTAAGGTCTTAGAAAACACAAGAAATATCTCAATAAGTAGCCACAAAAAAAAGTTATCCAATTTTTTTGTTTTTGTAACTTTTTCTAAATTATTTTGAATAATGGTTTCAGAACGCACCTCTTGACGATTCATTTTGCGTTTGAAATGACTTGGTATTCAAAGACTGTAATTATTCACGTTTTTCTGAAAAGTTTTAACTGTAATTCTATTCAATTAGTTAGTTAAGGCATCAAATCAACGAATATGCTGATATTATGTATTGGATTCCTGTCATAAAAAATAATTATGTTGGTGTCTATTAAGTAGTTTTGTTCAAATGCGTACAACGGAACGTCATTTGTCATCGACAAGTTACTTAATCTGTCTGTGGTCATCGTTCATCGACCCGCGCCATTGATTGAAATCCCGGCAATGAAATTATATTCTCTTTGCCGGCAATCATTCGTATTCGCATCCTATTCGATTTACTTGTTGTGAATTGTGATAAGCACTTGTGCTATTTTGGATTTCCTTCTGTTGTTTTGACCTTGGCATTGTTTTACGGACTGATAACTACCACTTGTGACGATTATTCTGTGCTTTTGATTTCTGGACACCGATTTTGTTTCTTGGATATTTGTGAGAGAAATCATGCAGACGCCACAACTAGCCCTGCGATTGCTATGTGTTAATTGTAACATACGCATTGATACACTTCGCCGCCATCTCGTTTTTGATCTTGATACGAGAGTAATTTGTAAGATCTGCGAGAGGAATTCTTCAATAATAGTATGTATTTATACCTACTCATTTTAGTACATATACCAACATAAACCATCACACAATCATACATCATATAACAACTCTAATTTTTATTTTAGATCACTGAAGGACTACATATTATGTGATGCCTGTAAACAATTGGCAATGCAGCATGTCAACTCCGAATTAAGTAATGAACCTGGTGCCTCATCTTCCCGTGGCCACATGCATGTTTGCATACTTTGTGGAAGTTCTCTGCGGAACCGTAAACGTGACCTTATTGTGAGAGAGAATCCATCTCAGTGGCTACAAGCAATACACATTCAACTTGAAAATAGAATTGCCCCACGGCAGGTAATTATGATCTTTTTTATTGTTGTCCTATGTTATAGTGAATTCATCACTGCAATCTAATATTGTTTTGTAACAATGTTTTTATTTCCTTATGATTAATAAATAATGAGCCCAAAGATTTATAATAAGACAATGCTGTATGGTTGTTTCAGGCAACTTCATCAGACCATTTTTGTCATCCCTGTTGGCTGAGACTCAATAGAGTTGCAATGCATAATATGTAGCAAAATATTGAGCAGCAGGCAGAGCCGGAGCCAGAGCCTGAGCCGGAGCCAGAGCCTGAGTCGGAGTCAGAGCCGGAACCAGAGCTGAAGCTAGAGCCTCAACCCCTAGGGTCGGTGTTTGGAGACACCGACCAGCAAGCTGACGAAGTACCCAGGGTGATTAGTTTATCGCAGTATGGACGAGGGGCTAATACTGCAGCACATTGTGTTTTTCTGGTTGCCGAAACAGAGATTTGCATAGAATTTCTGACCCTCTAAGAGCAATAACTCTAAGCAAAAACAAATATTACTTGCCTATAAATGTTCGTATTTGTGAAGAATATACATTTACTACTGATTTGGATATATTGTTCAATTCAAAAAGTAGTTTAAGAACATTTACGGCTGAACAAGTGGAATATGCGCTTTCCTTTATTAACGCTTTTAATACATTTCTGGATTTCTCAAGTATGGACAATATACTACGACAATATCAGAGCCAGCAGCATTCCTCGATGGTGTAGTGATGAGAGGATGATGAATAAAAAGTATTTTTGTCAAGCCTATTTCTTTCATATAAGTACTCTACCAATTATACTTCATTTAGTCCTGTTAACAACCATTACTCAATTTGTCAATATCTATGCAACTTGAGCATTGAAGACTAAAAGGCAGTAGGTGTCTAGTGACTAAGTCTTCAGCCAGAATTGAAGTGGTCAAACCACAAAAAAGGCTTTGAAGTCTTTCAAGAACCATTTCACGTGTGATGTTATACCAGCTTTGTTGTCTACACTATATGTTGTGCAAGTTAGAGCAATATAGGTGTAGTTTTCATTGAATGATCGATGGACAAACAAAGAATTGGTGCGCTTTGCTACAAGTCCTATTTTTTGGGTAATTCTCTGAGAGAAATCGAAATAAATAGAAACGAGATCGCTAATTACCCTTCTCGCTTATCGCTAACTAGACTCGTAAGCTACGCCGCAGTCGGGTAGAAGGTAGTTGTAGATTCTAACCTCAAAAGTATTGTTGACGTTATTATAAAAAATCGTGGATATTTAGAAATAATTTTCAAACGGGATAGTGTTTACGACATAAAAACAAACGAATCTAGCTATAGTTTATTTTGGGACATGAAAAATAAAAGTCGAGTCCAGCTCCTATAGAAATTTGTCCATTCTTCTTTACATTAAAAAGGGTATCCTCTACCCAAAAAAAAATACCTACTATAAATCCGCGATTGGCGCTAAATAAAAGTGCTTCCAAAATCGTTATTACGTAAATCAAATTGTAATAGAAAGAATTAACTAGCTGAGGTATAATTAAATAAACTATAACTTAATTTCAATAGCATATTTATAAAATGGTTAGTTCCAATTTTGATCGCGCTGACTTATCGTGCGCGCGCTTCTATCGTGTTAATAAATCGATTGGTCTCGTTCACTGCCTGACCGTAACTGCCTGACGTAGGTAATTCGAAACGCGGTGTTTGATAGATGAGATTGACAGTGACAGACAAATTACTAATCAGTCAGATTGAAGAATCGAAAAAACAGGGTAAATACTTACTTACTCTTTGGTAAATACACGGGCAAGATCAAGATCCGAATGAGTTTCGCTGAAGAACAGTTTTGTAATTGATTGTGAGAAAAACCGATGCCATGATTCGAGAAGACGATCCTCAGTTCCGAATTACTCCATTCCAGCAAATGGCATCGGCATGTTCCGGTGCCCTTATAACCTCGCTATTCAGTAAGTCTTCTTTTCTGTTTATGCCCAAAAAACATTTTTAAAGTTTCTAATGATACAACGTTTTGCTACCTTGTTTTAGTGACTCCTCTTGATGTGGTTAAAATAAGGCTGCAAGCGCAACAGAAGGCATTGCTCTCGAATAAATGTTACTTGTATTGCAATGGTCTCATGGAACATATATGTCCCTGCGGAGACTCGCCATGGTTGCCCAGACGAGTACATTTCAGCGGAACGATGGTATAATGCCTTTTTTTTGTATTAAACTTTTTCCAACAAGACAACTTCCACACGTGTCATGAGGATTCTACCAAAAAAAACAGGGTCTTGGGAACCTCAGCACCTGTATATTGATCCATCTAAGTTCAAAAACAGTTCATTTTTTGAAATAGTGATCCAGATCTAATTTGCACTCTTCCTCAGAGGGCTACCTATTTTTAATTATTTTCGTATTTTTGTCTGCTTTCAGGATGCGTTTTATAAAATAGCCAAAATCGAAGGAGTTTCTGCCTTATGGTCAGGATTAAGTCCTACTCTGATCCTAGCTCTTCCATGTACAGTCATTTATTTTGTGTCTTATGAGCAACTGAGATATAGAATTAAAACAAAATATAATAATTTGATGCTTAACAGTAAGTAATATGTACCTACTAATATTATAAATTTGTTTACTATTTAGAATAACTAGCATTAATTTTCCTGGGAAACAAAGTAGCCTATCATATTCACACAGAACTGTCTTTGATTGACCAGTGCATCCAGGAATAACTTTTTACAATCATATAAACAAACAATTTTATCTCTTTGTCATATCCATGACATTCTTAGTAAAAGATGCATTTGAAATCACTAATTCAAATGCAAAAATTATTCTTTGTGACACAAAAATAATGTACACAAATTTATTTGTGACACATAGGTCTCACTTTATTCTTTTTGTCACATTAGTGCTGAAGCACAAATATTTTATTTCTTCCTGTTCTGATGTTGATGGATGAAAAATGAATAACATACATAATTACTATGTATTGCTACCTACCTAATACATACATATGTATTATTGTATCAACTTGTTGGGTTTTCTTACCTTGACTTCAAGGTTATAGGTGAAGCAAACAAACAATTCAATGTTTTTATGTATGTATGATTTGACATTTTACACTACTTTTTTATATGGTGTAATAATATTACATGTTTTAATATGTTTTCTAAATTCTGTAAGTCTGTAAGTATCTAAAAACCCAATGCTGATTAAGATAAAACTTATTATCTATTTGGGGAAGGAAAAATATCTGGAAATAAGAAACTTAATTCCCCAAAACCCTGAATCTACAAGTAGCAAAGTCGAATGTCTTTCAAAGATTATGATTAATTGAGATTTTATGACATTTCTGGTGTTAGCCTAATTACATATACATTTAGTAAACAGCTGACAACAACAGTTTGTTTGTTATATTGTCACACAAAAGTTTATCATGAGCAATTCACTTGTTTCTCTCTCTTTCTCGTTTGTATTTTTTCTCTTTATCTTTTACAACAATATATTGTTATGAACATGTATGACAGTAATAATACCTACATGTCTAGATAATTTTACATCTGCCAATCGCTGATATGAATATTTATTATTTAAGGCTTTTGCATAGGTCCTCATAATCTTAAGTCATTCCAATAGATTGTTTTTTAAATTATACTGTGTACTTAATCTTTTCAGACTCACAACCATTATGGATACCAATGATATCGGGAGCCACAGCAAGAATGTTAGCAGTAACTATTGTTAGTCCTCTAGAACTAATAAGAACAAAGATGCAGTCAAAAAAGTTGACTTATGCAGGTATTGTCACTGAAATTTTAGGCTTGATTTCTAATATCCATTTTTCTCACCAATTGGCAATTTGAATTGTGAGAAATTTTACCACACTGTTGTTTATTTATTTAATTACTATCTTCTGCCAGCGGCTTCGCCCGCGTTGAATTAGTACTTCGCCCATTATAAACTTTCAACCCCTTTTTCACCTCTTTAAAACCCTTTCTAAGTGAATACCTACTCTTCACAAAGAACACACCCTCCAAATTTCATGTCTCTAGGACCAGCGGTTTAGGCTGTGCGTTAATATATCAGTCAGTCAGTCAGGACTTTGAATTTTATATATACAGATATAAGCACACTAAAGACTTATTTACAAAAACAATATTAACATTATCTAATAATAATAAGCCCTTTATTCTGAATCAAGTTACAAAAATATTGGTGCAGTTCAGTGTGCCTCTTGGCATAGACCTCCAACATTTTCCTCTGGGTTCTGTCACGCCCCTGTGGCGTCCAGCTGTGAGCTTAGGTTGCCTCTCCATCTTATGTACTGACGTCTTCTGTGGCGTTTCCTATCTCTGGGGTACCAGTCAGTCGGCGGCGACGACCTCTCGCGTCCGTCCCTGGTCCAGGCCATGGTACGGACCGAGGGAGAATGGGTAGCTGTCACCTCCTGTGAAGCAGTAATGATCGCGAAGAAGGAGGCGGAACCTGTGAGGGAGACGCCCTCGCGCCCCTAGCAGCCGCCGCAGGAGACACCCTGGGCGTCGGGAGTCTCAAGCCGATTCCCGCCCAGCTTAGGCGCGGACCTGCGGACGGCGAGAAATGGGTAGCTCGCCATCCTATAAGGACCAGGCTCGAGTCAACAGTGCGAAGTGTTCCACGCGCACCCCAAAGAGATGTCAGCAGCAACTGACGGGACCCACTAGGGCTGATGCCTGCCTGGGGTCGCGGATAAATTCGAAAGAGAATTACCGCCGCCCCTTGGCACAAGCAACTGAAGGAACAAGGGTGGGTTTTAGTCATTAAGAGTCTCACACGCCCGCTCCGCCCAGAGCGGGAGCGAAATCATCAAATGACTCATTTGATGATTTCTCATATCCAAAAAAAAAATGGGATACCAGTTAGAGACAGTTTTGAGTTTTGACGACACAGTTGGCGCAGTGGTTGAGCGTTCGGCTGGTGCGCTGCGTGTCGCGGGTCCGATTCCCGCACGGAACAAATATTTGTATGACCTGCAGATAGTAGTGCCGGGTCTAGGTGTCTTGTGTATGTGAGTATACATGTTTGTGAACGCACCCACGATATAGGAGTAATTTCTAGTGTGGGGCAAAGTTTAAAAAAAAAAAGTTTTGCTACATTTTTCCTTTGTATCAACAATAATTATGTATCAAAAGTTTTTTTTTTTATTGTTGATTGGCACTATCTCACCTGATGGTAAGCGATGATGTGGTCGAAGATGGAGCACGCTTGCCTGGAAGTAACCTATTCACTCTTGACTTAGACTCCCAGGTTGTAGCTATCAGGATACACAGAGTCCCAGTAGGGAATTCCACTCCCTAGCTGTACACACAATGAATGTCCTGTGTAAAAAGTCACTTACAGGAATGCAACATTCACTTAGTATGTCTAGTTTATTATTATAAGAATTTTGTAAATAGACAATCAATATTAAAATACGAAAATAAAAAATTAAAACTAATGTTGGAACTAAAAAAAAATAAAAACATAATTATTAAAACATTAGCATTCTATCATATTATTATTACATTAAAATATCGTTAAATTACTATAGTAATATTGTTTGCAGGAATCCAATTGACAATTGATGAAAATGCACAATATTCTATGATTCTTAAAACAATACACATTTACAACATAAGTTTCTACAATTATTCCTTTAATATCCTTCTTTAAAGGAAGCATAGGAAAACAATGTTCTAGTACTATGCAGTAATTAGTATAATAGGATTAAACTAATTAACAACTTCCAACTTAAATATTGTTTTATCCTGTACTAAACAATAAACACTTATTGAAAGTGTATACATAGCAGAGCTAACCTGGAATGTTCCTGTGCTGGTAATCTGGTATAACCTTCTTTGAGAAGCAGTGAATTGTAATATACTTACTGTAAATAAATCTCATGTCTAGCCGGGCTAACGCAGTCTCCGGCTGCTGCTCGTGGAGGGCGTGGTGAGCGCTCTGTTCCCTTCGCAAGGGGAACATACTCCCCCGCCTATGGCTCCGCCTCCTGCGGTGCCCGACGGGGACCAAGACGACGATGACTATGCTCCCGCGGTGACCGAGATAGAGCTAACAGAACACCACCCCAGGACCCGATGGCTTTCATGGGAAAACCTGGGTCCTGGCCGTGGAGGAGGCTCTCGGGCCTCGACTAAGAGGGCTCCTAAGCGCATGCATGGAGAGGGGCCAGTTTCCGCTTCGTTAGACGACGGGGAAGCTGGTCCTCATCAAGAAGCCGGGGCGCCCCGCGGACTGTCCGTCCGCTTACCGGCCCATCGTGCTGCTCGACGAGGTGGGCAAGCTCTTCGAAAGAGTAATTGCAGACCGCCTTGTCGGGCAGCTGGTGCAGGGGGCGCTCCACGGTTGACGCCATCATGCGTGTGCGAGCCCTCACGACGGGGGATGCAGTGGCCCGGGGTGGGGTCGACTTGGCGGTGTCTCTGGACATCGCCAATGCATTCAACACCCTGCCCTGGAGTTGCATAGTGGAGGCACTCCGGTATCACCGGGTGCCGCTCTACCTCCGTCGCGTGGTCGAGACCTATTTGACGGACAGGGCCGTCATCTAACCCGGTCACTAGGGAGAGTGGAACCGGCGAGAGATGTCGTGCGGAGTCCCACAGGGATCGGTCCCGGGGCCGCCTCTGCGAAACATTGGGTACGAGTGGGTGCTGCGCGCTGACCTCCCTAGCGGTGTGAGCGTAGTATGCTACGCTGACGACACGCTGGTCCTGGTGCAGGGAAGGCAGCACCAGGCGGCGGCCGACCTAATGACTCACGGGGTTGCGACAGACGCGGAGAGGATCCGGCAACTGTGACTCGAGGTGGCATTGCACAAGTCCGAGACCATGCGTTTTCATGGTCCTCGGAACGCGCCACCGTCGGGTTCCCAGATAACGGTAGGAGGGGTTCACATCCGCGTCGAGGGGACGATTAAGTACCTGGAACTCGTCCTCGACAGCCGGTACAACTTCATGGAGCACTTCCGACATTTGGCTCCAAGACTGGAGCGGGCCGGGGCTGCTTTGAAGTGGCTCCTGCCGAATGGGGGTCTAAACGCCTCCTGATGTAGGCTCTACGCGGAGGTCGTGCAGTCCATGACCCTTTACGGGGCACCGGTGTGCGCTCCTTGAGGCGGCGACCAGCTCGCCGGTTGAGCACGTCTCAAAGGGTCATGACCATCCGGTTGGTCCAAGGTCCTCGCGCTCCCCTGGGCGTGGCGCGAGCAGGCAAAACTCCGTTGCCGCGACACCTCGCGGTTCGGCGGACGGAGCTCCGGCAGGATCTCATGGCGACATGGAGAGAGCGACTGTCGCAACCCAGCGCTGGGCACGCCACCATTGCGGCGGTAGTGCCCCTCTTTGAGGAGTGGCTGGAGAGGCGCCACGGCGTCCTCACCTTCCGCCCGACGCAGGTCCTCACCGGACACGGTTGTTTCGGGAGGTTCCTGTGTCGGATAAGACTATATAAGGATAAGGGTATACGCCAAGGGGTAGCGGATAAATTCGTAACAGAGTTACCGCTCCCCTGGGCACTCAGGCAAAGAAGGAACAGGGGTGGGTTTTAGTCAGCGGGAGAAGTCATAGGATGATTTCCCAACCCCAAAAAAAAGGAGTGGAGGCTTGTTAGGTACGTCACTTCTAGGTAAAAGGTGGTGCATTTTTGACGTGGGTTTGACATTACGCGAAATTTAAACGCACTGTATCGTCCTGATTTTTGGTTTACGTAATAAAAGAAAAAATACGTGTCTAATGTAAACAAAATTAGGTAACATACAAATAATTCGTTACTATAACGTAATCTAATTGATGAACCAAATAGATTTTTTTAATCAACTAACCACGGCCGCTCTCGAAGGCCGACCACATGGCGAGTTAGCTTCGGCCTAGTCGGCAAGATGTCTAAACGGACTTTCTTTAAAAGTCAATGTAAGACAAACTCTTTGACAATGTGGAACTTGTTCCACAATCTCAGAATACCACATTCTGTCTTAAAAAGTGTAACAAAACAATTATGTTTTGATTGTTTATAAATAAAGTTCAAAGGTTCAAATAAGCAATCATTGTTTGCTTGTTTATCAGGACCTTTGAACCGTAATAATTATTAAATTAAATAGGCTACTAAGCCAGGTACTTAAAATAGATAATGTATTTATAGTTGATAATGATAACACATTTGAAATCAAAAATCTATAGTGCACCAAAACTTTACAATAGTCTTCTTGAGAAATCAACAGGGAAAATAATTTTGTATCAAGCTAAGTCTCATGCGTGTTCCAGTGGATTGGTCAGTACACAAGCCAGGCTGTTGACGTGCTTTTCAATGCGCTCTTTATAAATTTTTGGTCTGTGCTCAATCTCTTCTTTAACTGTATTAGTACTTATAATTATTACTGACCCTGACATTATTATTAAAAAAAAAATGCTTTCAGAAATTTCAGATGCTCTGCGTCAGGTTTTAAAATATGAAGGTTTAAGAGGACTTTTCCGAGGTTTGGGTTCAACTTTATTGAGAGATGTACCATTTTCAGGTAACTAATACATTCAGCTTATCATAAAAACATAGTCGTAAGCTTTTGTGGTGTTAATTTTGAAAAACGTGTGTAAACTGTTCTACATGGTGTTCTTTTTGTCCCATTATTGGAATTTAGTTAGTTGAATTGCAATACTGAGCCCCGAAATGTGGTTTCTTTTCACAACCTTCTTCTTCTCTTCTTCTTTTCACAGCTATTAAAATAATAGTTTTTTATTACTTGCAGCTTTATATTGGACCACATTTGAAACAACAAAGAGGGCGTTTAACAAATCAGACTCGGAAAAGAATACATTTTTGTTTAATTTCTTCTGCGGATCAGTTGCAGGCAGCGTAAGTTTTTCAAAATAATCAAATCAAGGAAGTTTTTGCTATTTGCTAACAACTATTTACTGTAGAAATCGAAAACATTAAGGTTGCACTAGTCGATATTTAGTCCATAAAAATTTCGGGAGGGTATTGTACATCCAAAGTTAAACATTGGTGCGGATTCTGTTTTGTACGAACTAAACTTAATTTAAGCTATTCCTATCTTTTTCTCTCTAATAAAACAAGAAAGAGACGGACGTAAATTAGAGCTGTCAAATTTAGTTGAACTAATATTTCCATACAAATTAAGTGTAGGTACACGTAAAAACATGTCGATTAAAAACACGGTGATGCGCAAGGCGTAAACTAGTTTGACATCTCTAACTTAGTTCATAGCTATAGCCGTCCTTTTCTCGCAGTGCCTTTTAGTAAAAGACAGCGATTCTCTAATTTTAGTTTAGTTATTATTAAGAGAATCGGCACCATTATGTCGTTTTAACTCATTATTAATTTTGTCTGTGCGGAAATAGAATAGTAAAATAAAAAGTTATAAGCCAAAAAAGATTCGTATTTCTTGCTAATTTTAACGCAACTTTGGGCGTAAATAAGTTATAAAAGAAGTGCAAAATCTCCAAAACAAAGTCGGCACCGACAAACCTCAATTATAGAAGAGTTCAATAAACTTTATTTGTGATTGATTTATGCAGTGGTTTTTTCATAAAATTAAATTTTCCAAAGGACTTTACGTAATTTTTTTGCGCGGTCATTTTAGTTCGGAACGGTGCAGCGGTGTTTGTGTGCGTGCAAACTAGAAATTGTGCATGTAGACTAGCGTCTTAACTGCTCATCACTGATATTTTCTCTGTCGGACACGATACCAGGTGAGACAGCGTGCTTTTGGCCACGCCCACCAGAGAGTTCGAGCCCGCGACTAGTTCAACCTTAAGTTATATTTTTATGGTAAATCAATGGATCATAACGTATAACATTACTAACGTGCGCTGAACAAATAATTATGGTAAACATCACTTGAATTTTGTGTATGAGAAGAGGCCTTTTCTCTCTTGAGATAGTGGTCAAACGCGTGCCTATCAAATGGAAAAAATAATGTGGTAGGAAAGTAGGTAAACGGCTGTTCTTTTTATTAATTCAATCAACAAAATCGCTGTAAAAAGTTATATATTTCTTCACTAACTTCTGACTGAAATCTAGCGAGGCACAGTGGCACAGCGCCGCGAGGTTTTCACTTTCAAGCAAATAAACATTGCGTTTCTTAAAATTAAATCGAAAATAAATAGAATAGAATCGAATACTTAGAATAATACTTTATTGTACACCAAAACAGTTAATAAACTTGTATAAATGAACTTAAGTCTATGGGTACAATGGCGGTCTGATCGCTGACAGCGATATCTACCAGACAACATTTGGATGGACTAAAAATCTTAATTCAAAAACCTGAACCTGAGACGAGCACCTATATAGTATACTTACGCTTTTTTTTGTGGGTTGGGAAATCATCCAATTTATTTAAAATATTGTTCCCACACCCTTAATGGTTATATGTAAGATGGCGAATATATCTTTTTCTCGTTTAAGCTAACGCATCGTTGTTCATTGTAAAATCCTCAACACAATCTGTAAAACACCTAAGTTTTCACCAAACCTCACCGCTGCTGCTACAGTGTTTCCGAAACGAAAGTTAGGACTACTTTTTTTATTTTGGGGGTGAGAAATCATCCAATGACTTCTCCCGCTCTAGGGTGGAGCGGAAGGGCGTGTCAGACTCTTACTGACTAAAACCCACCCCTGTTCCTTCCCTGCCTGAGTGCCCAGGGGAGCGGTAACTCTGTTACGAATTTATCCGCTACCCTAGGCATACATAGAATACACTGCGGTGCGCTATCGAAATTATCGACTTTTATTTATTTTCAACTTTATTTCAACTAACATAAGATATATATCTTATGTTAGTTGAAATAAAGTTTGGTAGTGAAACCGATAACACGCAAATGATATGCCTCCTACTGACCAAGACAAATTCATTGATAGATAAACCGTTTAAGATAAAGAATGACTTTTCTAGATTGCGCTGTTGCTATCTCTCTTACGTGGGGTGAGTGAGATGATAAGATAGCACACAAGTAGGAAATACTTATCTAATTATAGTTTACGAGTACTTACTTAACTCTATAATCCTTGGTTTCAGCTTGCGGCATTCGTCACACTTCCATTTGACGTTGTTAAAACACATCAACAAATAGAATTAGGAGAAAAAGAAATATACACAGGTTGGCAACGTTTTATTTTGTCCATTACAATGCTTTTTGCGAAAAAAATATGGTTATAGGTCCAAACAGGAACGCAGAGCATCCAATTTTCTGATAGTATTCAATAAAACACTTTATTATCAGATTCATAAAGTGTCAAGTTGTACGAAAACCAGGATCTTTTGGCGCGCGACCAACATCAGATATTTCGCAATTTTGTTTTTTTTTTAACACAATTTCGCAATGTTTTTGCTACAGCGCTCTTGACACATTCAAGCATCAAAAGATCTTTGTACAGGTAGAATCAAACCTTAATGGCGGTTAGGAACATATTCTGCAAGTCGCTGCACAGTAACAAATTCATTTGGCAGCGGTAGGTACTGCGCAGCATAAAGCAATAATCACAGACGTCATTTAGTTTGAATCGACCTATACTACTGTAGATTTCTCCATTTAAATAAAATAGATAAAAATCTGTAGAATCACTTATTCCCGGCAGACGGTATTTAGTTTTGTTTTTTTTGATGTGGTTACTGTTTCAGATGGTAAAGTCCAACAACGAGCTTCAAACATGAAGGAGATAGCGCGGACGATATACGTCAATCACGGATATAGAGGAATGTTCACGGGCCTGTTACCTCGGATATTCAAAGTAGCACCAGCCTGCGCCATAATGATCGCGACTTTTGAATATGGAAAGCAATTCTTCCAAAAATACAACACACAGAAGTATAAGGAAAAAATGCAAAGGTAGATATAGGATCCCTTTTTTTTTTTTTTTTATTAGGTAACAAAAATATTTTTACTTTAGATGGGTTTGCTCTTGACTCTAGAAGTCTGTTCACTCTAGCTTTCAAAATGTTTCGTTCATTTGACCTTTTTTTTGTGGGTCAACATCAGATGACCTTCCGCTTTTAGTGGAGCGGGAGGACGTGTCAGTATTTACTACAAGTAGCGGCACGAAACTTTAGAGCTGACCGTTATTGCGCAGAAGTAAAAATTAAGGTACCTGAGGGGGGCTAGCGGGATGAAGGGCGAGCGTGCGTAGCGCCGATTGGCTCTCCAGTCGCATTCTGTTCCCCGCGCGCCACCCGCGCCACCCACCCATGCGCAGCAATCCCCGTTCAGCGCTATACTTACGTGCCGCTACTTGTAACTAAAACCCACCCGCGTTCCTTTTGCGTGCCAGATGCGCAGGGACTCTTTCAGACACTCCCGCGACCCTGCCAGGTGTTCATTTGGGCTCAATTTTCTATTTGGTATTCTGTAATGAACACCAAAATAAATAATTTGAACCATCTAAAGATAACCTGACCTGCAGGCGTAGCATGACCAATTCTATCTCTTCTACCAAGAATTGACAAAGTTATTTTTATCTAACTTGAAATCTTTTATGCCCGAACATCATGCTTTATATTGTAGACGTTTGTCAAATGAAGAATAGAAACATTTTTTCTCTTCAGTTTTAACATCGCTATCATCGCGACGGTAGAAATCTTTCTACAATCTGTCATTTTGTCTATTCTTCCGTCGACAAAACCCCGTTTCTATGGTGGTCATGCTACGCATGGTGTGTGAATTTTTTGTTAAAAATATAATAATGTACAGTAAAATAATACTAATTTCAGACAAGGAATAGAAATTGAAATAATTACAGATGAAGATTGATTGATGGACCTTTATGTTAAAGGTATTAGAGAGATACTGATACGGGGTTATTTATCAAAAAAATCCGCTGTTGTTAAAATGTTGGTGTACCATAGAGAATATTCTGTCATAACTATTTTTACAGTAATAATAAAATTTTTGTATTTGTAATTAATTAGCTATTTTGAAAGTACTGTAGTTATTTTGAAGAGTTATCGTGTGTTATTCTCCTCTTGGTTTAGAAGTATTTAACTCAAACCCTTATGCCAAGATCACTTATACAATATTAATTAAGTTATACAACCTTATTTTTACTTTATAATATACCTCTCTAGGGGTCGTTGTACTCATCATTACGAACAACTTTTACTATGGGACCAATCCCGAAATCGCGAATAACTCGACAAAATGTACTGCCCCCCTTAGCCAAAATACATTTCTGTTAACGTTAACGCTAACGCTTCGTTCAAAATGTATGGCAACGACATTACTGGGCGTGAGTCACGTGACCGTTCTCTCCGCAGGTAATGTCCTTGCCATACATTTTGCACGAAGCGTTAACGTTAACAGAAATGTATTTTGTCTAAAGGCTCTGAACAGCCGATTTTCTTTTCGCGATTTCGGGGATGGTCCCATTGTAAAAGTTGTTCATAATGATGAGTACCCTATAGAGGTTTAGTGTAAAAATAGGGTTAAATAAAAGCAAAGGTAGCAACATCCACTTTTATTGAAAAGGCGGTAGATGTAGCTACGGTCAGTCCCTAGCTACATCTACTTGTGCAGAAATACAACTACCCTACTGCAATATGGGATGTTGCTGCCTTTGCTTTTATGACTCAATTGTCCGTTGTAATGTATCTGTCATATGAATGTAAGTATCTTGAATTATAACTACATTTGAAACAATCACATTTTTTTCAATTTCAGGCCTCAAGAAATAGTGCTGATGGGCCAATCTTCCAGCACTAATGACTACTCATAATATTTAAAATGAGAATATCTGCAAACTAATTATTTGAATGTGATAGAACTGTAGTACAGTTTAAGTATTTTATGGCAGTTCATACCTATGTTAATAGTTACCAATTGTGCAGTAACATTAAAAAAGTTTAATAGTTTTTCTATGGTAGGTAACTACTACTGAAAAAAAATGTGGTCATGCCAACCAATGTGAAACCAAAACAATCGAAAAAATATTATTTAAAATAGCAAATAGATGTAGTAGTGTCTTGTTAATAGTATAATTGTGACGAAATGATTATGTTTAACCTTTGGTCACTTCAGCAGCTTCAGTGGTTAGAATATATATTGAATAATGACAAGTTTTTTTTTTGCTATTGGTAGGCACGTGTTTGACGACTATCTCACCCGATGGTAAGCGATGACGTGGTCGAAGATGGAGCATGCTTGCCTAGAAGTAGGCTATTCACTCTTGACTTGAAAACTCCCAGGTTGTAGCTATCAGGAAACAGACTCCCAGGTTGTAACTGGCAGGGAATTAATAAAAACAGGGGAAAACAGAAAAAAAAATTGTGCGTGTGGGTGGGATGTCCACCATGTACTGGTGGTGCGTCGCCATACATCTTATGGTCCGATGATGACACGGGCTTAACTGAATTAAACTATGCAATTCCATTCAGCTTCCATCCAATTACAAATTTGGCAATAAGAAACAAAATGGCTATAATGTTTATAGCATTGTGTAGTCCTTGACTGTATTAATATGGGGGTGAACTCCTGACAATGAAACATTTCCATTTAGAACGTAAAAATTAAGCCATCAGTAAAAGCTAGCGTACTAGGTTGGACCAGTCTGCCTGGCATAAATACTACATCACTTTCGTACATTTCTTTATCAATCATTGCACACAACAGGCGGAGACATCTTGCAAATAGATGCAGTGCATGCTAGCTTTTGTATGTCTACTAATAAATATTTAGCAGCTAGGTGAATTGCACAGAATGGCACTTAGCAATGTTCGGAGTAAAAAAATGTGGAGTATTGAAAGTTAAAAAGTTTCAGTTTAGATGTCCACAAAAACTTTTCTAACTGATCTGCTTTGGAATGAGTAGTAGTAATAAACATGATCACAAGCAATAAAGTAGTATTGACAAATTAAAATTTAGGTATTAAAAAGAATTTGACGATCCTCCAAAGTTATTCGAATATTTCTGTATTAATTTTTGAATTTGTATTTTTTGTTTTGTTAGTTACTTTATTTTATATAATTCGGGAATGTGTAAATAACACAACAAAATGATGTTTGTAAATATTTTATCTACTGAATTTGTAAATAGTATGGAATAAAAGTTATATGTTATTTATTTTATGTTTAATTTTAGTATATAGACTTGTTCAATTCCTTTCCCTATTCTTCTATTAGGCATCACAGCTATAAAATCAAAACACAGTCTATTGCTAATAAAGGTAGCTTGTCAGCAGAAATTATCCATGTAGGTGGCTAATTGCTCACTTGATTTGGATTTTTTAATTCCAATTAAGTATTTGAATGAAAGAGCAGTTGTGGCCCAGTGGTAACGGCCGCGACTTAGACGTTGTAGGTGGTGAGTTCGAGCCCAAGCAGGTGCTTTACTTTTTGTAAATTATGTGAAGGAAAACTTCGTGAGGAGACCGGCATGTCCTAGAATTAAAGCTTCGAAGACGTGATATCGATCCAACCCACATTGGGCCGCATGGTGGATTACGTACGGCCTACACCCTCTCACAGAGAGGAGGCCTGTGCCCAAGCAGTGAAGACATTAAAAGGCTGATGATGATGATTTGTATGCTTCAATCATAGATGCAAGACCAGTCTCACATAAAGCCACATTCTCACTGGCGCTGGCCTTTGATGGCGCTGGCATGTATTCTGCATCAGTTTTATGTTAAATCCTATCCTACTAATAAAGAAAAAAAACTAATAATATCAATGTGAAAATTTGAACGGATGGATGTTTGTTACTCAATCATGATGAAATTTGGCCCAGAGATAGATTATAGTCTGGAATAGCACATAGTCAATAAATGGCGGAAGTACTAATTCCATGTGGGCGATGCCACTGGCAGAATCTAGTAAAGAACAATTCAAATATACGGCGTGTATATTTGAATTGCATGCAGCATTCTTGTATGTTCATGTTATTTAATCCATTTTTCTGTAATGTGCGTTATATCTATGCAGAATAAATTATTTTTCTTTTTTTCCTTGCAAAAGGCACCATCAAAAATTTATTTTGCGCTGGAAACCATACTATATTTATTATAATTTGTTTTTCACATTTGGCTTTTTGGCGCTCCTTGCCATCTGGCGCCTAGAGCGACAGCTCCTCTGCACTTTCTGGTATACAATGAGTTCCATCATTTCACAGTAATAACATAACCTGTAATACTGGAACTTGCCAACAATTTTGTTATCAACATAGTTGAAAAAATAAACACATAGTACGCAAAACTTATTTATTACATATCCTTATAAGTAATTAATGAACGATGGAGCCCAACGGTTCCGCTTTTATATTTCCAAGGTCTAATCTGCTATCAATAGATTCATCTATTTGGCCGACGATCGCAACATTGTCTCCGCGTATTATGTGAAGTCCAAGCACCACCTGCGCCACTCCAGTTGAAGAAGAGAACACTCGTTCATGTGATTCATCTAGTATTATATTAATTGTTTGATCAAAACCTTTTAAAGTTCCAATGAAGTTTCGACCGTCCGAAGTTATCACTGACACTGTTTGATTCACATAATTTTCTAGTCCTGAAGCCATTGCCTCACACTTTTAATTGCTTTATAAACAAACAGGTAAAGATAATTTATGCGTGAGGTAATTGTTTTTGTTTCATAAACGCATAAATATGAAATGAAAATCGTTTGAAAATCACAAACACGCCGTCAAACAAAACAACTTCTGAAGTTCACATTAGGGAGTTCGTGACAGATGGTGACAGTGATAGACGTCAAACATTAGATTTTTTTATTCCTTTTTTTATGTTTGATAAGCTCGTGTTTGACCACTACCTATCTCACCTGATGGTGTTGTAACGACTTATTTCTTAGATACATTTTTGTTTTTAACAAAGTTAAGTTATGTAATACAATACAACAACGTTACTTACTCATTTCGTTAAAACCACATTCCTACATTTCGTATACCTACATCAAAATAATTACTGAGTGAGTAGGTAGTAGGTACAACTTAATGCGATTGTACAGTCTATCAATTTCATTGATCTATGCTGTCTACGAGCAGGTGGCACGTTCAAAAGCGTACCTACGGTCATAAATAAAATTTTATTTCTTTAGCATTTCGCCGACGACGAATTTTTGTTTTTTGTTATTTCCGTGTTTACGTTCATCGCAAACGGATGTGCAGTTGGTAGCGAATTTAGGTTGTTAGCGTAAAGTTAACAAAAACAAGTTATTTTATGTTTTTGTTAGTATGTGTGTTTTTTGTTTTGCTTCTTGAGTGTGTGCTTGTTGTGTGCGAGAGTGTTTTTAAACAACACCTCAGTGCCCAGGAAAATGCTCATGCATGAAGCACGTAGGCGCCAAATCATCCTTCGTAAGAAATGAACGAAATTTAAGGTGAGTTGGTTCATTAGTTAAGTACACAGTTGCTAATCGCGTCTCCGACAGAGGTGTTCGTGGTTGGCGAGCGGCAGAGCTGTACTTAAGAAATTTCAAAATTCAAAATCACCCAGGTCACTTCTGTAGGGACGCGATTGACGACCGTAAAGCAGGCGCTTTAATACCTACATCCCTGGAGCGCAATGTAAGTACTTACAAGCTTCTTTATTATTATCTGTCCTAATCTTTATCTAACCCTAACTTCAGTATTCTTGAGGGATTAAAAATGTATGAGATATCAATGTTGTCGTCATTAGAACAAACAGTTAAAGGTGCCCCGGAACATTATACATTTGTCGTTTTAAACGTTTTACGCACGTATGCGCCTATGTCTTAGTTATTTATCACATCGATCGATCGGAAACATCGACGTAAATGTATTTTTATCACAAAGTAGAAAGGGTATTTAGGTAGGCACCGTAGGTGAGCCCGTAGCGGCGCGACCACCTGTGTTTGTGTGTATAAGACGTGGTAGGTAACTACGTAATACTACGTACTACGCACTTGCGTGCGCCTACATTCATTGCGAAGCGTTGAGATCGCATTGTTCACAATACATAAAATGTGAATTTCTGTAATCGGTCATTACCGAGATTAATGACTATGATAATTTTGTTACTGACATTAGGTATAACCTTTTCGCGAAGTTTGAAAACTTAGGTGGATTGAGCGTGAAGTGAACTGTCACTTCACCTTGCTTGTATGGATTGACAGCTCACTTCATGTTCACTTCTCCAAAGTTTTCACGGTGAGATTTAACAGAATAGTACTACAGTAAGTTCGCGTTCGCCATTCGTCCCTTTGATTCGTGTTCCAAAAACCGCTCCCAACGCGATCGCGCGAATGTCGAGGCGAATATAGCGAGCGCGCTGTTTTCACATATTGTGTGTTCGTGATTCGCCTCGGCATTCGCGTGCATGTGAATATATTATTAATAATAACGTTTATTTCGTTACACTTTAATAAAATAATAAGAAAAACACAAACAATTATAAAAAAGTCTCAGTAAGTGAACCATACAGCAATGGTTCAGGTAGTCACAATCAAGCCTTTACGCGAAGGCACTCCAAGATGCCGCTGGAGCTAGTTCGAACCCAAGTGCGGCACGACGTTAGATTTTAATGCATTGGCAACTTTTTGAAGCGTTCTCTATTGTCACCGGAGGTTTTTGGAGGGATTTTCTTGAGTGAAGTTCAGTGGCTCTTTTAATTGCTCGCTTATTGATTCCTAGTGGATATTGTGATGTAAATTTGGTGTAGTTTTGTGTCTCAAGTGTCTACGCAACTGGACAATATGTGGAATAATTGAAACAGGCGCGATCTCGGTAAAATGGAGCTGAGAATTTTATTGTAGCAAAGACTACCTCAGCGAAGTTTGCCGAGAAGGCTGACTCGACACATTTGTTGCCAAATACTGCAAAATACGTTAGAATGTGTTACATCTGCATTCTAATGGAAAAACCATAAAAATACATTTCTGAACTAGGCGGTATGGTTTATGACCTTAGCCTGCATGAGAAAGGGCGAAGAAAAAAAAAAGTCTTACTGTCAATCTGTCAAATTGTCAATCAAGTCAACAATCATTATTTGTTTTGTATTGTATTTCTTTTCTTGCCATATCAGCATCTATAAAAACATACTAATATTTTAAGGCTTATGTATATAACAGTCTAAACTAAACTTCCAAACGTTTCTGTATAAGTTTCACACAGTTCTCTTGCCGTCTATGTAAATAACCTATTGGTTAGAGCGGAGCTTCTATAAATTAATATCATAATACATTATGTCTAACCCAATTGTTCAATACATTCTTTTACGCACTGATTTATTAAAGGAGCTAGGATGGTCTATAGGATCCGTGGTGGCTCAGGCTTGCCACGCATCTACAGCTGTACTTCACTTGTACAAAGATGACGAGAACACTATAAAGTACCTAGATGATATGGATAATATGCACAAAGTTGTGCTAGAGGTATGTATTATGTGCTTGAGTTCGAGAGAGAACACGTCTCGATATTTCTGAAATTTTTAAATGATGCCGTCTTTAAGTCAGACGTTTTACCTTACTCAACATTCTAATATGTCTAGGTATAGGCCTAAGCAGTCGGCATTACTATTTTACATCAACTTTCTATTCGAAGCATCCTACTTTTGCTGAAGAAGGAAATATTGCCTTAACACTATGGTGGACAGTAAACGGCTATAGGCGTCATAATAAAACTTCCCATGTGTCATAACTCATTAAGTGTCCTTGAAAGTGTTAATATAGGCGATTAACACACTGCCACGCACCACGCTGCATAGCGCGTCAATACGTACTCTAACTGATTGTAAGAATCTCCGTTTGTATAGAAAACACTTCCGAAAGTACGCGCGTAGGTGCGTTAACACGCAACATGCAGCGTGATGCGTGGCAGTGTTATAACCGCCATAGTGTTTTCAAACAGTGAATACAGACAAATTCATCAATGTTTATAATTACAGGTGCCAGATGAGGAATCACTGAAAAAAATAGCAGAGAAATTAAAAGAAAACTTTATATCACATAAATTATGGATAGAACAGCCAGAAAATATTCCAACTTGTTTAGCTCTCAAGCCTTATCCTAAAGATGAAGTTAAAAAGTATGTAGGTAAATTTAAATTATTGAAACTTCAAATGAATGCTTAAATAACAATTTGTTAGTGTAAGTAAATGATAAATAAATTATTTATTGATTGAAGCATAATTTTGTATCATTAACTCATAGTAGTTACCTAAATTAGAACCGAAAGGATGAAAAATTAATATTGGCCATTTGTGCCTTCTGTGCCCAAACGCAAACAAATTAGTATAGATTTTTTTTTTTGCTTTTCAAAATTTTATTTGCATATTTAGTAGGTAGTAGTCCCTGTAATGGCACAATGGACACAAATGGGTTTATAAGATGTAGAAAAGTATAAAGTTCAAGTAGAATCAGTTCTTATCATCTCTAAAGACTGAATTGATAAATGATTTTATTTTTGTAAGTAGGTTTTAACAACACTTTTACATGTCAACATTCAATATAGTACAGTTAGATGTAGTAATCATTAGATATAGTATAGGCAGTAGTTGGTAAAAGTAGTGTTATAGTTGTTCTATTTTATTAAGGCGGGTTGGTTTTGGATGTGTGTGTAGGTTTACTTACACAGTTTTTTCTTCTCTGTGTGTTAGCTCGGAGCACTCAATTTCGTAGAATATAACACACACAAAAACTGCATGTGAACCTACACACACAATCAAGACCAATCCGCCTTTGTGACATAGAACAACTTTATGTGGTAATATTATTCCTTGAGAAACAACAACAGTAGGTACAATTATTTATCATAGTAACTGGTTCCACTTCCACCAAGATGGCATCTAATAGATACGTCCTAGATCATGTCCCAGAAGCTGAAGTCTGCAGGTACAAGTAGCTATAGGTACATAAATAAGTAGTGTTGTCTCAAATAAGACGCATTATTAATTTATTACTTATACATAAAACAACAGGTATTATACTAAAACACGTATACTAAAAGATAAATAATTAAATTATCTTACAAATGGTGAAGGTTTCATAAAAATACGCTGAATAGTTTTTGCGTGATTTTAATTTTTTTTATTCGCGTTAGACAATTTTATAAATTAACTTGCCTATCCGGCAAACTTCGTACCGCCTCAATATCAATAAAGGAAACCATTCTCGAGGTATCATCAAAAAAGCCGTTCCATAATATTTTTTTCCCCTGAACGTCCGACGGCATGCCCGTATGCCGTTCCAGATTACGCGGCTTAAACCTCTATTATTAAATAACTAAAGATCTTATATCCTGTGGCATGGTTCACATGCATTAGAAAAAAGTTAGAAAAAAAACGCAACACAAACGCAACGCAAACGCAGAAACGCAATTTTAAAAAGCCGATATGTTGTTTTGATTTCGTAATTTGAAGTTTGAGTGTGAATAATAGGAAAATATGATATCGGACTCTACAATAAAAACACTGTTCTTAGATTACTTGTCTATTCATAGTGCAACATGCAAAATTTCATGTAAATTGATACAGTGGTTTTAACAACTACCCACACACACACACTATTCCCGACAAATCTTTGATAACAGAATTTGAATAAAATTCAACTCTTGAATTACAAGTATTGTTTACATGTTAATCTAAGGTCTGTTTATTCAACAACCCAAAAAAGTTTACTTTAAGTGCCTCGCTCCAATAGAAACCTCAGCAAGTTGTTTTTTATGAGCCCGGTCGTAAATATGTCAAACTGCGATAAGAGGCGCTGCGGTTGAGGAGTTAATTCGTTTTTCCGATGTTTTAATAGTTGTTATTCTGCTATTCGGGGCGGAGACAAATCCAACAAATCAAAGATCATTAAAATCGTCCCGGCCATTCTTGAGTTAAAAATGGTGTAACTAACCCGACTTCGTTTTATATACATAGATTAGACTATGTTATAAAAATATAATTTCAAATATTCACATATCAAATTACGTGTCGTTTAGACGTTCAGTTTAAAATAATTAAAAGTCGTATATCTGCGCCTTAAAAGTTAACATGAATTAGTAAATTAGTATTAGTAGGTATGGATGGATTGTATATTATAGATAGTAGTATAGAGGAGCTCGTGGCTAAAGTAATAACAGCCGCACGTGTCGATCCATTAGGTTAAGCTGTGCTTGCCGGGGTTGGTCCATGGATGGGTGACCATCGTTACATATCGAGACTCCTCCGTAGTCTGTGGCTAAGCCGTTGGTCCCGGCTGTCAATCGTGGATCTTTGACGGTCGTTACGGGTCGTCAGAAGCCCGAAAGTCTGACAACCAGTCTTACCAAGGGGTATGATTATGTACTGTGTTGAGCAATAAACATTTGAATTTAAATTTATCGTATTACCCAGTTACTGGGTTGTGGAGGTCAGATGGCTCCATGTAAAATACTGGTATTCAGCTGCATCCGGTTAGACAGGAAGCCGACCTCAAGGTAGTTGGGCAAAGGCTAGGCAGATTGATTGGATTGTATAGTATTGATTTCGAGTAAAATGTGACTGACATACGCATGACGATTATAAAAGTCGCAAATCCTATCCTACAATATTATAAATGCGTAAGTGTGGATCAAAGAGTGGATGGATAGATGCAAAGAGAATTTTATAGTCATTGGATGGATGTTACTCAATCACGCCAGGCGTAGGCGGCAGAGCTGAGCCTTCCCGATAGGCTTGATATATGTGCCCCCCATTGAAGTTTGGAATCAACAGTTATATCCAAAAAAACTGCCGAGTGCACAGTTTCAAGCACTTCTTTATTTAAGATGACATTAGGTCCTAGATTTATAACATTAGGTAAGGAAAACTTTATACATTTAGTTTTCTTAGCATTAAGAACTAAGTTATTTGTTGTAAACGAGAGAGCGCTATCTACGTTATCAAAATCTTGTCTATTCCTATCTACTTTAAGGATAAGAGAGGTATCATCTGCAAACAGTACTACGTCACAGATACCCAAAATGTGGTAAATCATTAATAAACACCAAAAACAAGAATGGTCCCAATATCGAGCCTTGAGGCACACCTAAATGAACTGGTAGCCCGGAAGACTTTACACCATTGATATCTACACATTGGAACCTATTACATAAATATGAATCTATTACATTTAGAGCTTCGTTTTGGACACAGAACACTTCTGTTCTGTGGTTTTGGAGACCATAACGATCTAATCGGCCTTTCTGGCGTGTATGAAATTTGACACAAATACCTATAGCTAATTACCGTCTGGAATAGCACATCGAAAAAAAAACATTTAGAAGCAGGTCTATCCCAGAACCCTCTGGGGTTCAACTTACCTGTATTCGTACATACAAAAGAATTGCCAAACTAACAAACTATTTGCAAAACAAGTACCTATTCTGTAATGCTTTTGAATGCGTTACCATTTATGGTTGTTACGAGATTTCTCTGCGTTGAAATTATACCGCAATTAACGTCGCCCTATATTACACAATGCACAAATTGCTTTATTAAAAGTAATCCGTCATGTGGTGTACATAGGTCCCTACGGGCCAGTGTTACGCAAACTACGCACGCATAGACGAACTAGTGTTTGATAACCTTGATAGATTTTTTAAGTAAAACTTCTTTACGCACGCTTACTTGGGGAGTAAGCTGGTGAATGCGTGACTAGAGCGTTACGAAAAGTGTGATCGGGAGAGGCGAACGGAAGTTGAGAGGGCGCACGCTTGACTTGGGGAGTAAGCTGGTGAATGCGTGACGAGAGCGTTACGAAAAGTGAGATCGGGCGAGGCGAACGGAAGAGATGGAGCTAAAGAAGTTTTACTTCAATCGTGTGGTCTAAAGCACACTCGTTTTTTTTTTATATTATTGCTAGCGACGCGCCCCAGCTTCGCACGTGTACAAATTATACACCTAAACTTAACTCATGAATCAGACAGGTGAAAACCGCATGAAAATCCGTTTAGTAGTTTTGAGTTTATCGCGAACAGACAGACAGACGCGGTGGGTCCCCACCGCGTCTGTCTGTCTGTTCGCTTTATAATAATATTATTAATAATAAATAAATAAATAATAATATTATTTGTTTTATAATAATATGTAGTGATAATAATATGACCTATTTATAAAAATAATAACCATGTGATTAGTTTAATCACTGATTAGCAGGGTTTTATTTCAATGTCTATCCGGAAGATGGGTAGCGGGTGGTAAAGTGCTGAGACATCCTTTAAGGCGCTATTAGCTGCCAACGACCTTGAGTGGTTAGCTTGCGTGTTCTGCGCTGACCTCACGTAATGCGTCGTATGTCCACCTAGTAATTAAATGATATTTAAAATGGTGAAGGTTTCATAAAAATCGCTTCATAGTTTTTGCATGATTCTCAATGTTTTATCCGCGTTAGACATAACTTAACAAATTAATTACACAATGTTATAAAAATTTCAAATATTCTCAGATCAAATTACGACGGAAATAGTCAAGAATAACATATATTTTTTTCAAGGAAATAAAAGTAGTCGTTTAGACGTGATGTTCATTTAAAAACCATTAAAAGTCGTATAACTGCGCCTTAAAGGGGGTTTTGTCCTATTACTAAACAGTTGAATTTGATGGATGAGACGTAGGTTATAATAAAATAATAATATTTATTTATTCAAGACAGCTTCGGTCCATAATCAGGTGTTAGTAATACTTATATAACTATGTTAGTTCCATCAAAAGATGTAATTTAAAACATGTACAAATATTGATATCGATTTTAAAATAACATTAAAATTAAATTTACAGTAACTAATAAAAAGTAAAGAATGAAATGAAATAGTGAAATGTAAGTAATAAAATCAATAAATTAAAATTGTGAATAAAATTAAATTATCAATAGATTAAAAATGGTTAATAATTAAAAAATGTGAATGAATTGTGAAATAGTACCAAAAACGGCCGTTTCTGACACTCTTGCCTACTACTTTGGATAAGAAAAATTCTGAGACCGGTTTTAACAACGTAAAAATACTTTATCCTATTTGTAACAAACGTGACGTTGAATTCTTTAATATTTTTTTTCTATGCTATGCTACGATTTTTTATTCAATGAGGGCGCCACTTGGCCGGTAGTAGGGCCTTAAGGTTAGTGAGTTGTATAAAAAAACGACACTTTGTCTTTCGGCGACCTTTGGTCGATGCTTTTACTTCATATTTCCCAAATTTTCAAGAGCTGTCACCCAAGTCATTTTTTTTTTAACCGTCGATAGGCTCGCGTATGACTATCTCACCAAATGGATTAAGCGATGATGTGCACGCTTGCCTAGAAGTAACCTATTCAGTCTCGACTTAAGACTCCCAGGTTGTAGCTATGAGGAAACACAGACTGACAATTTTTTTAAAAGAAATGCTATTTATAGATAGAGATCTACGGCTTTGTCTAGCTCTAGAGGCATATACCAACGGATTTTTTAAATGTGTTCTGGCAACACTGGGCCCTTTGGGCTTTGGGCTGGTAATTGTTTTTCGCATTTTGGCGCCCTTTTTTTTGCGATCTAGTGCCTAGAGCGACCGGTCCTCTCGCTCTACCCCAAGGCCCGGCGTTGAATAAGGCTGAATGTGCATTTATGATAAATGTTTAAGTACCTATACAAACAGCACAATCCCTTAAGTCCTATATGAATGTGTTGTTTGTAATGTAGGTAAGCGGCGATTAATAACTAGTGGATGTATCATACGTACATCTCTGACTAAACCTTTGGGAAATACAGGCGTTGTCTGCAAGGGTCTTCAGTTGAAGGAACTCACGGGTGGGTTTTTAGTCCGTCGAGAGTCTGACGGGCCCAAGTTATTTTATGATTTCCCACAGTTACCCATGTTATGTAAGCAGCGAGCATTCGCGCGTAGGTAGGTACCTAAGTCAAGCTTTATTCGCATTATCAAGCTACGCCTACGATAGTAGGCCTTCGTAGACCTAGAGCTCCACAGTGCAGGCGTCATACAAGTGTAGTATGGCGCGTACACTCGCATTAATTATCATCATCACATCAGCTGAAAGAGTCCACTGCTGGCTGGACATAGGTCTCCCCCAAGTGTTGCTACAACGACAGCGGATTCCCATGGCCTTCAATAGGTCATCGGTCCACCTTGCCTTCAAACTCTGTCTTCCGTGCTGCTCACATTAGCAATATGAAGACACAAATTTACATTTTTACGACAAAAATAACTCTCGCAACTTAAAAATCTATCAAGGTTGTTTTATAATTAAACTGGCGACCCGCCCGGCTTCGCACAGGTGCAATTTATATTATAATCCTACTAATATTATAAATGCGAAAGTTTGTATGTTTGTTTGTTTGTATGTTTGTATGTTTGTATGTTTGGCTGAAGGTATCGCAAAAACGGCTGAAGGGATTACAATGAAATTTTGCACACACGTAGGTCATAACCTGGATTAACACATAGGCTACTTTTTATCCCGGTAAATGACAAGACTTAGCGAAGGCTGAGGTGGAAGTAGAAATCCAAAGTCAGGCTGAACGTGCGCACACGCTCAAAAAGTACTAGGACACCAGAAACATGAGAATTATTTCCAGGGCTGAAATCATGAGAGATAAAGACTCACAAAGTACCAGGAGACCAGAATCATGAATTGGTGTTTTCGGGGATACAATCCTAAACGGTGTAGATTCACAAACTACCAGGAGATCAGAATCACAAAACATATTCCGAAGCTGGTATTATGTGAGGTAGAGATTCACAAATTACTAGGACACCATAGTCATGAATCAGTATTTTTGGGGCTTAAATCCTAAGCGGTATAGATTCACAACCTAAAAAAAAAAAAAAAAAAAAAAACAAAAAAAAAAAAACCAGGAATATCAGAATCACAATATATATTCTGAGGCTGGTATTATGAGAGGTACAGATTCACAAATTACCAGGAGAACAGAATGATGAATAAGTTTTCCGAGCAGTACAGATTCACAAACAACCAGGACATCAGAATTACAAATGTATACCAAGGCTGGGATTATGAGAGGTAGAGGATTCATAAATTACCAGGAGACCAGAATGATGAAAAAGTGATTTCGGGGCTGGAATCATGAGAGGTATAGATTATAAAACTACCAGGAGACCAGAGTCATGAATCGGTATTTTTGGGATTATAGAATCTTAAGCGGTATAGATTCACAAAATACCAGGAGACCAGAAACACAAAGAGTGTTCCAGGGCTTTTTGGGACTAGAATCTTAAGCGGTATAGATTCACAAAATACCAGGAGACCAGAAACACAAAGAGTGTTCCGGTGCTGAAATCGTGAGCGGTATAGATTCTCAAACTGCCAGGGGGGTGGAATTCTGAGCGGTTTAGATTCACAACCTACCAGGAGATCAGAATCACAAAACATATTCCGAGGCTGGTATGAGGCCGGTATTGTGAAAGGTACAGATTCACAAATTACCAGGAGAACAGAATCATGAAAAATTGTTTCTGGGGCTGGAATCATGAAAGGTGAGGAGATTTTCAAACTACCAGGAGACCAGAGTCGTGAATCAGTATTTTTGGGGCTAGAATCCTAAGCGGTACAAATTCACAAAATACCAGGAGACCAGAAACACATAGTAGAAATCCAAAGTCAGGCTGAACGAGCGGTATACGCTCACAAAGTACCAGGAGACCAGAAACATGAGAAGTATTTCCAGGACTGGAATAACGAGAGGTATAGATTCTTAAACTACCAGGAGACCAGAGTCGTGAATGAGTATTTTTGGGGCTAGAATCCTAAGCGGTGTAGGTTTACAAAATACCAGGAGACCAGAATCACAAAATAAATTCTGAGGCAGAAAAGCTAGCTAAACGTCTACGCGGTCGGAGCCACGGACAAGAAGCTAAGCACCAATTTAGGATATGTTCGGGACCCAATAAATGAAACAGTTTCGATATGGTAAACTATTATATTTAACACGCAACAGTAACAAGATAGGTACCCCGACACACTGAGCGAGTGTGTGGCCCCTACAGTCTTTATGTAGAACTTTGACATTCAAAAAATCTGGCTTTCAGCCTAATTTAAATAACTTTTGATTTTGATTTCTACAGGATTTATTTAACGTGCTCCTCTGAAAATACCACTCAGACTTATTACAATTACACTTTTTATGCGGGCGAAGCCGCGGGCGGAAGCTAGTTTATAATAAAAATATCTACACAAACCTTCCTCTTATATCGCTCTTTCTATTAGTAAAAACTGTATCAAAACCGTCTCGTGGTTAAGGAGGAGTTAACGGATAAATAGATAGACATACACGGAAAGCGACTTTGTTTTATATCTAGTATCTACTACCTATTAAGTAAAAAATAACTATTATTTCTTGCTTAAATTCTACTAAATAATGTTGAAACATGCAATAATTCAAATGTAATTAAAAATTAAAATTTAGGTAAATTAAAATGTTGTCAAGCAAATAAAAACCAAATTAAAATGGATATATTTGCTAAACACCACTCAAACAAAGATTTTTGTAAATTGTGGAAATCCATAAACAATTTAAATCACAAGCCGAGCCTTCCCGTGAGCGTCGAAGGTGTACATGACCAGGGTAGTACTGATCTGATCTGTTTCGGCAGCATTTTAGAGTACAATCACCCTTAAACAATGAGCCGCAGTTGCCTGTGCCCGATTCTGGGACCGTCTGCTCCGCGCAAAGCGTCGCGTTTACTGCGAAACAGAGAGGCAAATCGTCCGGGCATGACGGTTTCAGGCTTTCAGCATCGAGCACCTGCAGCATGCTGGGATCCACTTGCTATGAGTCTTATATATTTTTTTGAATTTATGTCTAGGTCATACTTATTTACTTACCTGAAAAATTAATGCGTAAAAAGTAGTAGCCAAAAGTACCAAACGGCTGTTTCTGACACTTTTGCCTACTACTTTGGATACGAAACATTCTGAGACCTGTTCTAACAACGTAAAAAAAACTTTATCCTCTTTGTAACAAACGTGACGTTGGATTCTTTAATATTTATTTTCTATTAGTCCGGTCAATCTAGACCAAAAAATGAGAGTGAAGGTACATAAAGTCCCAACAAGCTGAAAATCAGTAAAATTGTTCAAAACATAATTATAAACATTGTCTAAAAGTTCCCCATCATTCCCGTGTATGGAAAATTTTTTATTCAAGGTCAAAGGTAAAAAAAATGAGTTTTTCGCGATTTTCAGCAAAACGTAAGTTTTATCATAAAAGTACCTCAGACAAAAATTGTAGATCATAAAATTATCTATAAAAAATGTTTCAATACTTTTTTCTTACGAGCCACCGTTTCTGAGATATAACGATTCAAAAAGTTATAAAAGTTGTTATCGTCATAATATGCACACGTTTCTACGCCACCTATGAGGTAGTGTACTTAGTGCGTTTTTTTTAACGTGATAACAAAACATGTATGGAGCTCCTAAAAAAACTACCTGTTTAGGCATAAGCATCGATATGCATGTTTCGTTAAAAATACTAAAAATAAAAAACAAGTTCAATTAGCTTGTCTTCCTCCAACCTCAGTTGCTGCTCATCAACATCTTTTTCGGGTATATTACCAAGTTCAAGTGTGGCTTGGTTATCAGCTAGACCCTACAGACTGCTGAAACCCGTTTTGCTGAAAATTGCGAACAACTCATTTTTTTTTACCTTTGACCTTGAATAATTTTTTTTCCATACACGGGAATGATGGGGAACTTTTAGACATTATTTATAATTATGTTTTGAACAATTTTACTGATTTTCAGCTTGTTGGGACTTTATGCACCTTCGAATGTCTAAATTGACCGGACTATGCTATGCTACGATTTTTTATTCAATGAGGGCGCCACTTGACCGGTAGTAGGGCCTTCGAATTACGATTTTTACGTCGACGACCGAAGTCAAGTATCTATAGAAGTCAACGAAGCGAGGGCCGAGGGACCCCACTGACAAAAAGGACGCGCGACTCGCCGTCGCGTCTGTGTGTCTGTGTTCTTGAGTTCGATGGGTGTTAGTGTGAGTAGAAGGAATTTGTAGTCACATAGCAATAACTACGAGTTTTTAATAATTGACCATCGAACGAGCATAGCCTTCCATGGTCCATCCTCCTTATAACTACTTTCCCAGTTCTAAACTGGTAACCACGATAGAGGTCAACGTCTTACTTAATGTTCATGTTCGTTGCCATTTCATCGCCATCGAGGACAGGTTATTTCCAAGGGCTTCTGCTTATTTGTAGTATGCGTCGCGACGTTCACCTCCACAGACCTTTTTTTTTGAGGGTGTTAAAGCATCAGATGACTTCTACCGCTCTGGGTGGAGCGGGAGGGCACCCTTGCTATTCCAGCGCCACGGTTACTCTTTCGAACACTCCCGCGACCCTCTAAAGACCTGTGAAAGCTTCTTAAGGCCCTACTACCGGCCAAGTGGCGCCCTCCCCTTTTAATGTAATACCTGCTTCAAATCTTATGTAGGTTTGAATTAAGAAGGCAGGTTTAGGTTTACCCGGAGGTATTACCTACTCTACAATCGCCGCCGTATAGTTGAAAGTGGTTTGGACACATTGAATAAACATTGGACATTCAAAAACCAAAGCATACCATGTAGGTACCCACCTAGTCAATGGATCTAAAATAGAACACTCTCTTTTTCGTTGTCGCGCATCAAATGTCAAAACACTTTTTTTTTAAATTGCAAGGCTCTGCCTTGATGGGTCTTTCATAGACAAAAACAAAGAAGCAAAGTACCTACCTTAAGTACTAAGTAGGTGCCTACAGTATGAATTAGGTACTTACCTAACTGGACAGCATAATATTGGAATTGGCACTAAATTGTGCTAGCATGCGTAAAAATACACAGATATCAATAAAACAACTAAAATCAACAAGCAAATTAACAGATAAAGAAAAAGGTCAATCTAAAACGGAAATAAAACAAATCGACAAAATTATTCAAAAACTCACGGCAACTTCTGAAGGTCCGATTCGAATGCATCAAGCAAGAGCCTAATGAATGCAAGTCTCTTTTCAAGCAGTCTGATGCAGTTTATGGCAGATTTTTAGTGAATTGAACTAAAAAACTGCCATCAGATGACAGACCGACGGACACTTGAGTGACAACAATAAGGCTCCGTTTGGACCCTTTGGGTAAGGAACCAATAAAAATGATGAAAAATTGGTTATGTGCCGCAAGAGTCACCAAAAATAGGTACTTTAAAAAAAATTAAGATAAATGTAGGTACTCTTTTTTCTAAGTTGGTAGGTAATCTTTATTTACCCTGTCTGAAATCAGATATATCTACTCTATTTCCTTTAAAAAAAAGTTGTCAACCCTAAAACAGACAGATAGACTGCGTCGCACCATAAGGGTTCCTTTTACCATTTTAGTACGGAACCCTAAAAAAACAAATTTGAAAATGGAATTACCATTACCTAAGTGATTGAAAGCCTTGAAAAGAAAAGTTACGCATAATCACTGACATAGAAACAGTAAATTTAATAAAATAGCACGTTCAGTTTTTTTAAATTGACTGTTTAACAATTCTTTTAACACAATGTAACTGTTGATAACACTTGAATAAAAGTCTTTTATTCGTTATTTAAACATCATTTTACTCACCATAAGGACATACTTATAGACCGACAAGGCCGTGCAACATGGCTTAGAACGGTCAATGCTAGACAATTTTAGAACCAGTCTACCGTTTCTGGAGTATACAGGTTTGTGGAGGCTGTGTTCTTTCAAATGAAGACGTGGGTTCACCATAAAACTAGTAACCACCCTCTAGTGATGCCAAGTTTATCTTGATGACTGCCTAGCAAAATCTTGTTGGCACAATTATGGATTAATCAGCTATTTACGCTACACATTACGAATGAAGACGAAAATGTATATTTCGTACCCTATATGTACCTACTCGTATATACAGAGTGTAACGGAAAGGTGTGGTCATATTTTAAGAACTGCATCTGCCAAAAAAAAAAAAAAAAAAAAAAAGCCTCTCGACTGCTGATACGGGCGACTCAGGCTCACGACTTATACATATATGAAATTGCACTTATAATTTTATTGACGGCAGTATGAGTGGTCATTTTAGTTTTGACCAGTTGTTAGACCTCTGCACACGCGGTTATTTTAATAACTTTAAACATTTCTGCGTACATAAAAAAAAAAAAAAACAATTGTGAGTTCCTGTTCAATTAAATGGTGTGGTAAATCGTCTAGAACATCCAGCTATAAAAAAGATACCGTACTTTTCATCGGTAAGTAAAATATATTTAAGTATTATTTGTTAATTTAAGAGTCAGTGCAAGGCTCAAGCTAATCTGGTTGTTTACGTTAAAATGTATTCCGCGTTGATGGCTTTTTGAAAAGTCCCTTTCACTCGCTGATTATTGTCAATAAGTGTGTCCCTTTCTATCTGTACTAATGTTGCAGTGCTGTAACAACTTCTGAACAAACTCAATGTTTATGAAATTATCGATGTTCCCCAATGGCAAGAAAATAATATTACTTAATGTTTACATTTTAGATTTCCAAATATTCCGGAACTGAAAGAAAAGTGGATTAATGCAGTTCACAGGATAAATTGGTTTCCAAAAAAATATAGCGTTGTTTACCGACGCCGTCTATTTAGTTCAGCAACACCGACACTGTTTTTGCCTGTTTTGGTATGTTTTATTATATCCATATTTCAGTAGAATATTTTTAATTTTTAGAAAAAATGTGTGCCACGTAAAATAAAATCTAAAGTGTTACGTCAATGTTTTATTTGCACCCACCACCCAGTTAACAATCTCAACTGCTGTATTTTCTCCGTCCCCCGGCCTGCAGTGGTGAGTCGTGTTCTTAGACGAAATCGGTCTATCAGCTCTCAAGTGGTTTTATTCTCTTTGTATGCCAACGAGTGGTTAGCTTGCGTGTTCTGTGCTGAGCTCACGCAACGCGTCGTACGTCCACCCAGTAATAGGACTCACCCATCAAAGAGCGATATCCCAAATAGACGCATTATTAATTTATTAAATTATCTTTAAAATGGTGAAGGTTTCATAAACTGGTTTTTGCGTGTTTTCTCAATTTTTTATTCGCGTTAGACATAACTTAACTAATCAATTACACTATGTTATAAAAATATAATTTCAAATATTCACAAATCAAATTACGAAGAAAATTGTCTAGAGTAAGGCCCTGTCCGCACCGCGATTTTTCACCGCGCGAATAAAATTCGCGCGGATTATATTCCGCAGTCAGAATTACACTTAATACGCACAGTGAATAAAATTTCGCGCGATTTTTGTCAGTTTGATGCTGTTCCCGGCTGAGACGAACGTCAAATGTCTAAAATGAACGACAGATTTTTTTTAATTTACGGCGGCGGCGCGGCGTAACAGACGTATCAAAAGATGTCATAAACATTGGGTTCACTTATTACGGCCTATGAAAGGATTTTTCTACATTAAAACATCAAGCGCTGCGAAAATACAGTTAAAAGTTTTTCAGATATTACAGAATGACTATAAAATCATTCGATAATTTACTACGACTAGTTGCTCGGGCAAAAGATGTTACAAACTTAGAGGTAGTAGGTACAGTCTGTACAGCAGTATATGATTAAATAGAATAAGCTTTTTTGCTCTTAATACTCAATCTTATTCAAAGAAAGTATGGTGCTCTTTTGTTAGTTTCTTCGAAATAATTGGAAGTGCACCCTCATTTCTTTGAGTTATGGCCACTCTAAGGAAGGAGGTAAGGATACTCTGCCACCTCTGTCATTTTGTCGCTGATCCATTCATTTTAATTAATGTTATCTCAATTAATCTATGCCCCCATTTGACTACTGTAACAATCCAGAGTATATTTAGTAACTGACGGAGGTAAATAAATTGTAAAGCCCATCGGGAGACGATGCGCACGACATGCTGTCAATAGCGCCGGTGCTCGACTGAGAGCAAAACGCGCGATTTTTATTTCGCAGTGCAGACATAGCCATACTACTTTGGCTATGTCTGCACTGCGAAGTACAGTCATCATACGGCAATAAATCCGTACCGCACCGTGTTCAATTTGTATCAAATCACAGACTTTTTTCTGTGCGAATTTTTATCCACTAGTGCGGCTACTCCTATATGATTCAATGTGTTACAGAATTGCGGAAAAAAATCGCGCGGTGAAAAATCGCGGTGCGGACAGGGCCTTACATATATTTTTTTCAAAGAAATAAGACTAATCGTTTAAACATAATGTTTAATTTAAAATCATTAGAAGTCGTATATCTGCGCCTTAAGCGCCAAAAAACTGTTTAGAATTTTATTGTACGAAACTAAGCTCATCCGAAGCAGAAAAAAAATCAATCAATCAACTCAGCCTATCGCAGTCCACTGCTGGACATAGGTCTCTCCCAGGCTGCGCCACAACACCCTGTCCTCCGCCTTCCGCATCCAGTCTATCCTAGCCACCTTCTTAAGGTCGTCGGTCCATCTAGCTGGTGGGCGTCCCACACTACGCTTGCCGATACGCGGTCTCCGCGAGGCTCCATTTAGGCTGTGCAGCATTTTTACCTGTTCCGCCGTCTCTGCCATTATGACTGACGATGTCAAAGCGGAGGTAAAAAAATGCTGAATCCGAATGTATAAATAACTTAATATCGTATAAAATGTCGCTTCAAACAAATAGGTAGCCTTTCACCCCTCGAAATTGATATGCTGTTGCTGTATTATCGAAATCTACGCGGACGAAAACGCGGGCGATGTGGTAGTTCACTATAAAACGTGTCCAATATAAAGTTACTGACCCTGACCGACAAGAACGCAACTTTGTACACGCAAGGGCCAACTGATCGTGATCACACTGATCAGTGCATTCAGTACACAAGTTATTGTATTGTAAACACGTGCTCGCGTCAATTATTGTTATGTACTAAATAACTGTTATTTTAAATACCTACTATATATTTTGGTCGGGGTCGACTGACCACTATCTGTTTCCTATCTTTTTTATCTAGTCCATTCAAAGGTTGTCTGGCAAAAATCGCCTTGTGCCGCATGAGCAATACGATTGCACAGATTTAAAAATAAAAATTTGTATCTATTTTAATCTGACCATGGTATTTTTTAAAAATGCTTATGAAAGACGGTTCAAAGGACGCGTTGGCAAGCACGCGTGTAAAGTGGTTCGTCCGCTTTTATTTTGAATAAGTTCTTTAGTATTACAGCGGAACTGTACAAGTGAACACTTAAAAAATATTCTACTGACAATAAAAAAAATTGTGGAAATTAAATGATGGCTAACAAAAGTTTGGACATTATCGTGTTTGGTGCTACGGGGTATACCGGAAAATACACTGTGAAATATCTTGCGAAGTTGACAAAAGAAAAATATTGGGATGTTACTTGGGGAATCGCAGGTCGCTCCATGGATAAGCTGCAGCTCTTGGTTACGGAGCTTAATGCAACGGGTAAGCTTATTATTACTACTTACTTTTTTTTTTTTTTTTTTGGGGGTGGGAAGTCATCCTATGACTTCTTCCGCTCTAGGGTGGAGCGGACTGCCCGGGGGTTGAGGATAAATTCGAAACAGAGTTACCTCGCCCCTGGGCACTCAAAGGCAGGAAGGAACAGGGGTGGGTTTTAGTCAGTAAGAGTCTGACACGCCCTCCCGCTCCGCCCAGAGCGGGAGAAGTCATAGGATCATTTCCCACCCCACAAAAAAAAAAAAAAAGGGTGGAGCGGAAGGGCGTGTCAGACTCTTACTGATTAAAACCCACCCCTGTTCCTCCCTGCCTTGAGTGCCCAGGGGCGAGGTAACTCTTTCGAATTTATCCTCCACCCCCGGGCAGATTACTACTTACTTTGGATCTGTTACTAGTATACCTACTTAAAATTATGTTCGTAACAAATAAAATACCACTATATATAATTTCATCAATAAGTAACTTATAATTAAATTTAAAGTAAATAAAAATGCTGTCACAACCGTATGAAAAAAGTAATATTTTATTATGTTGTATACATTGAAAACAAAAGGATGTTTAGAACAGGAAAATCGTTAGTGGCAGTAGAAAAATCATAGGTAGATAGTGGTCAAACGCGTGCCTAACAAGAATAAAAAAAAAAGTTAGGTTGTAACAATCGTAACCTCCTATGTCAATGTAGAAATAATAATCTAATGCCGGTCATACACGCTCCGGTTTAGCGGAAAGGTCTGCAACTGCATATTATACAGGTGTAGGTACCTGCGCGGTCAGACCGCAGCGTGTCTTGTTTAGCCAAGGGAAGAAGTTCGCCGGCTTTACGCGGGCGTCGTGCGATCAATGGTTCTTTACGGGGCGCCTGTTTGGTCAAACAGACTGTCAGGCGTCCGACCACAGGACTAAAGTCAACAGCCTGCAGCAAAAAATGGCCATTCGTATCGCACGTGGATACCGAACAGTATCTTTTGAAGCCACAACTCTCCTGGCACGGTTTCCGCCGCTGGACCTGGCAGATATGGACGCGGGGGTTTATAACCGTATTCGTGCCATGAGCCAAAGCAGCGATAGCGTGCCAGGAATAGCTATTGTAAGGCTCAGACAGCTGGAGCGGCGACAGGCGCTCGAGCGGTGGCGCGAGCGGCTACAGCAGCCGTAGTTTCGGCGCAAGCGCGTTGTCGAAGCCGTCCTTCCGCACTTTGAAGCCTGGCTGAAAAGAGGGGAGCGCATCTCCTACAGGCTCACTCAGGTACTGACTGGGCATGGTTGCTTCGGTGAGTACCTGAACAGGATTGGGCGTGAGGCCACGGCAAATTGCCACCATTGTGGAAGCGACCTTGACACTGCACAGCACACGCTTGAAGAGTGCCCTGCGTGGGCTTCTGAGCGGCAGGTCTTGGTCGCTAGGATCGGGCGAGATCTGTCTCTGCCAGCAGTAGTCAGAGCTATGCTGCAGAGACAGAAAAATGGAGGGATGTGGCTTCCTTCTGTGAGACCGTGATGGTCCAGAAGGAGGCCGCCGAGAGGGATCGATCCCGCTCAGAGAAGGAGGCGTCGGGGAGGTTATCGCGGTCGCCTCGTCTCCTAAAATGCCGAAACCCCGCCTGGTCTATTTAAGGTAGGCGGGACTCTGGGGTCACGGGCGTTCAGAGTGGGAACTCCGTTCGCCCACTAGTGATTTCAGGAAAGACGGTGGCACAGTGATCACGTGCTGCCGTGCACAGCGAGGCTCGGGGGAGATCCCTTTACAATCTTCCCAGGGATGTGCCCTAACAGGCGTTGCACAGAGGGGGTTCCGTAGTGGTCTTTTAAGACGTAACGGGACCCCTTCAATGTGCTGATGGTGATCACCAGGGTGGTTTTATTTATTTAACAATCACAACTAAAAAGTGAAAAATAAAAACTTATGTAGAACTTTTTCTGTGGTTCTATTTTTTTGTAAAAAAGTTTTTTAAATAGGTAGCTCAATACAATTTTATTATTTATTTATTTATTTAACAATTAATGTACACACACAAACAAAAAAACAGACCAGAAGAAGGAAACAGAGAAATATGTACAAAGGTAAATTTATAAAATGTTTCATATTTTGTGATGATATGTGAAATTGAATTATAAATACCTAAAATCGTGAAAAAGTTGCCCTGTGTCCCGTCTGTTATTTGAAAATTTAAGTTCGTCTACCTTTTGCATATAATTATGAGAGTAAAGATGCCATCAGTGTAGGGTTGCCAACCGTACTCTAAAATAGAGAATTGTACTCTATTTCATGTAGGTGTGCCTACTCTATAATCTGTAATACTAATAGAGTACACTAAAATAGTATTTTTTTCACAATGTTTACTATACTAATGACTGATGTCATGTATACCCATTGAAATAACCCAAAAAAAGTACTTTTTTATGGTGGTAGGTACTCTTTATTTACCCTGTCTGAAATCAGATATACTTACTCTATTTATTTAAAAAAAAAGATGGCAACCCTAGGTTTAGTAGGTACTAAACAGTTATTTTGAAAACCTATAACATTAAAATAGTATACGAGTGATGGTCTGCCTGTTACCCGTGGCGTTCCACAGGGCAGTATCCTCGGCCCAACGTTATTCATAGTATATATAAATGACATTACACTACTAAATATTGAAAACTGTAAAATTATTTCCTATGCCGATGATACGGCCCTAACATTCCATGGTGACACTTGGGATGAAGTTTACCAAAAGGCACAACATGGATTCAACATGGTCACTGAATGGCTTGCCTTAAATCATCTCTCACTAAATACAGATAAAACTAAATTCATCCCTTTCTCAATCCGCAACCCCCGTAAATCGCTTCAACTAACTCATCGCTTAATCGCTCACACTTGCCATACTAACACTATAAATTGCTCTTGTCCGTCCTTATCTTCCGTTGAATCTATAAAATATTTAGGTCTTATATTTGACAAAAATTTGAACTTTAAGAATCATATCATTAATCTTTCAAACAGAATTAGAAAACTAATTTATTTATTCAAAAAAATCAGATACTCAGCAAATACTAATTTAATGAAAATTATTTACTATTCTTTGTGCCAAGCGGTTTTAACGTATTGCATCACTACCTGGGGCGGTGCTGCTAAAACGCATAATTTAATTGTTGAACGCGCTCAAAGAGCCTTGCTTAAGGTTAGTTATTTTAAGCCCATGTATTTTCCTACCACGGAGCTGTACAGAGATAGTGAAGTACTTACTGTACGAAAACTATATGTACTATTATTAATTATGAGACAACATTCCAGTGTATGTCTAAACACCCTGACTGAAAAAGAAAATACAGGGAGAAGGCGGTTAGAATTGTGTAAATCTGTGCCTTGTAGAACGTCTTTTGCTCAAAGATTTAACTTGTTCCTGGGCCCAAAACTATATAACATAGCTAACAAAAAAAATGAAATTTTCTCCGTGACTAAGAGAGAGTGTAAGCAGAAAGTGATCAGCTGGCTTCTATCACTTACTTACGACGAAACTGAAATACTGTTTCATGTCCCTGCATAAATACTCCGTAAGTTTCAAGTAATTATGTATGTTAACGCCACACACATGAATAGACACACCCCACACATATAGGTACACACCCCACTCACATACACACCCCGTACACATCTTCACCCCCACACTCACATCCACTTCCACTTCCACGCACACACCCAAACACACCCACACCCCCATTCACACACACAATCACACATAAATTATTTTCTTGGTCTTTTAAATAATTCCTTGGTGTTTTTTTTTTTTTTTTTTTTACTTACCTCAAATTTATCCTCTTGCGTGGTAAATTTATAAATTTAAATTGTAAAATGAGAATTTAATTTTATTTCAATTTATTCTTTTTAATACTTTTTTTTTAATTTATATTAGGTTTTTGGCTCTAATGTATAATTAAATTATGTTAATGCAAATAAGGGTGGGCGATGATACCTACATTACAAGATATTAAGTTATCTTAGTTTAGGTATTAGTTGCAACTATAGATATGTAAATTAATGTAACTACCTTTCGGCCTATTCTATTGTAAACCTGTTTTATGTTAAACTTGAAGGTGAAAAGTAAAACATTATTATTATTATTATTAAAATGCATTATCTGCCTGATAAAATAAAAGAAAAAAATATACATAATAGAAAGAAATATGGCTTCAATTTGCTGAAGAGTTACAAAAAGTGCCTTAGCTGGTGTTATGCCTATACATCATAGACGGACAACGGACGGGGAAAAAACTTCCGCTCTTCTAGATTAAACCCAAATAAATATCTTTGACGTTTTCAACTAGTTTTGTAACCAAATTAAAATAACGGCATAGTTGCATAATAAGTTGCGTATTCGTATTTATTAAAATATTTAAATATATTTATGTAATTTATATGTATATTTAATAAGTACCTACATTCTTTATCCTTGTACTATTTACTTATAATTAATTATTTGGAAAGCATTTGAAGCATTTTAATCTAAAGGTTATATGGTGCAATAAGAGAGACATACGTCCAGCAGTGTTCTGGTTAAGCTGGTGTGAATTAAGTCAGTGTTAGGCAATGACTATAATTAATTCTCTTTGGTGGGTTAGGATAATGTATACCTAGCTTAATGTTATTGAGTTGTTTAGTAACCTTACATGCATTATGGGTACTCAGCTTTCTTTTTTTGGGTGCAAAATCATCAAATAACTTTAGCCGTTCTGGGTGGAGCGGGAGGGCGTCACAGACTTACTGACTAAACCCCACACTTGTTCCTTCAAATTTACCCGCGACAGGTACCTACTAAAATCATCATCATCATCATTCTCCTGCCCTTATCCCAATTTATTTGGGGTCGGCGCAACATGTCTTTTTCTTCCATACTCCTCTATTAGTCGTCATCTCTGTAGTCACCCCCTTTTTACCCATATCCTCTTTCACACAGTCCAACCATCGTTTCTTTGGCCTTCCCCTACTCTTATAGCCATCCACATCCATACCCACCAAAATACCACCTAAAAAAACCCAACCAAAACCACCTACTAAAATAACGTCTAAAAAAAAAATTCATAAAACCGTAGTACTTTTTGTTTTTTTTTCAAAAATCATGTGCCGTGCCTTCGGCGGTCAAAACCAACCTTATGATACTTATTTAGGCTACAGAGCGTGCCAAAGAAATAGACATACCTACATACAAACTCTCGAAAACCGTTACCTTTCTGCAGTCGAGTAAGAAAACGAATATTTAAAAAATCCCTACTGCAAAAACAACTAAAAAGTTCCAAAAAAACTCAATTTGCCAGCAATCTGATGCAGTTGCAGTTATTTTAGTTTAATCTCAGATCCTCTCACCCCCTTTTACCCATAACCTCTTTCACACAGTCCATAAATCGTTTCTTTGGCCTTCCTCTACTCTTATAGCCATCCACATCCATACACAAGACTTTCCTCACGACATTTTCTTCATTCCTACGCATCACATGCCCATACCACGACAACCGATTTCCAAACAACTTTTCAGTCAGCGGTGCCACTTTCAGACTTCCTCTTATATACTCATTCCTAATTCTATACATGCGCGTAACACCACACATCGCTCTTAGCATTCTTATCTCGGCTGCTTGCAATTGTTTTTCATTCATCCCTTTTGTGGCCCAACATTCTAAACCATACAAGACAGCCGGAATGCGGGAGTCGCAGATAGTCCCGGTGACTTGGCGCCATTTCATCCATTCAGTGTTCATTCTGTGCTTAACAGTCCGATCTATTTCGCCATCGCTTTGCACGAGTGAACCGAGATACCGAAAATCGGCACAGACTGGGGGAAGCGCGCCATCTAGCGCCATAGCTTCAGAACTGGAGTGACCGCCGAAATCGCAGAACATGTATTCAGTTTTGATCCTGCTGATTTTCAAGCCAACTTTCTCCAGCTTCTGTTGCTATTTTTTCAATCTGCTCTGGATCTCAGGTCCATCTTCACCGACCAGAACAATGTCGTCGGCAAACAGCATGCACCAGGGTACCTCCTCCTGTATTGCCGACGTAGAGCGTCCATAATCAACAGGAAGAGGTAAGGACTTAAAGCCGCTGCAAGCCTAAAGCCACACTGAACTCATCGGTGAAGCCACACTGAACTCATCGGTGTTGCCAGCAGCCGACAGGACGTAGGTGCTAGATTGTCCGTACATAGCACGAATCAACTCAAAATACTTCCCAGGCAAACCTTTCTCTTTCAAAGTCCACCACAACACATCCCGAGGTACCCTATCATACGCTTTCTCAAGATCAATGAACACCATGTGCAAGTTCTTGTGCACACATCTGTACTTCTCGCACAATTGACGGAGAGCAAAGGTAGCGTCCATAGTCCCTCGACCTGGCATCATAAACCCAAACTGGTTCGGGGTAATCTCACTCTCTTCTCGCAATCTTTTCTCTATCACTTTCTCCCGTACCTCGATAGTTGTGGCAGTCCTGTACATCCCCTTTATTCTTGAAGACGGGCACTAGCGAACTATAGGGAACGTGCACGAACTTTAGGCGGCACAAATCGACACGCACCACAGTGTGGTAAGAAAATTAACTATTCAGAGCCTTTAGACAAAATACTTTTCTGTAAACGTTAACTCTAACGCTTCGTGCAAAATGTATGGCAAAGACATTACTGAGCGTGAGTCACACAAGATCTAAATTCATAAAACAAAAAACAATCCGCTACGAGTGCTACGACGGTCGGTGACGGTGACGTGCGAGTTCAATAGTTTTTTCCCCACCTCGAAAATGCCCAACGCGCCTAAAGAAGTTTTCACTTCAAAAAATATTATTTATTGATAAAAAAAAAATTAAAAGCGTAGTAGGAGCCCTTCCGCTCCGCGGGGCTCATTGGTTTGAAAAAAATAAACACGAAGGGGATGGCGGGGTCTGCCATCCCCTTCGAACCTAACCTATCCGAGTCGTGGTGCCCCATGTCCCGAGCTCGTTACGCTCGCTATTGCATCCTAACATTGCCTTTTGTTCACACATAATCATGATCAGTGGTATCACAAACTCATCAATATCCAATTTAACTAATGATTAGACGACATCCAGCCATCTGGTTAAAAATTTCGTTCAACGACTTGGCTGGTTGTCCTTCAGTCATTTAATTGAATGCCGGCGTTTAATGAACGGCCTAGGCGTCCAATTGAATGGCGAATTCAACCAGATGGCTACAAGAACACCCCTTCTTCCCAGAAGGAAAACCCCTGCGGGTTCCACAGCATCTACTCATTTAATTAAATCGAGCTTGGATATCGCTTACTAGCTTCGGCCAGCGCGGCGTCAGGTATATTGCCTGACAAGTGCTGAGCTGTACTTCCATTTGGTGCAACCTTGAAACGCACCACCGCACTGTGTAGGTATATTCGTTATTATGAATGTTTGAAGTATGTTGCTAGTTTGCTATTTTGTCACGTTTATTTCTATTTGTGGTACTTATGTTTTCCTTTTTTCTTTTGTATGTTGGCACCTTGTTTTTATATACTTACATGTAAGTTAAAATATTTAAATTGTGACTTTGTGTGTTTCCTGTGTCTTTTGTGTGCACTAAATAAATGTTTTATCTATATATCCATCCATCCAAACTTTCGCATTTACTTATAATTTTAGTAGGATTGCAGGACCTTGTACCTCTGATTATGATGATTATCTACTACACGTGTTCCTCATTTACAGGTCTTGATACAAAAAATATGGCGATAGTGGAAAGTGACATTGAGAACCGAGAGTCTTTGAAGAAGGCATTAAAAATGGCGAAAGTTGTCGTCAACTGCACTGGACCCAACACAGTACTAAGCCCGCCTATCGTGGAAGCTTGCCTGGAATGTGGAACACATTATGTTGATATATCTGCTGAAATGTTTGTAAGTTTTTAATATAATAATATACAAATAATATAAAGAGGTAAAGTTTGTGAGTTTGTGAGGTTGTAAGGGGTAATCTCTCGATCTACTGAACCGATTTTTAAAAATTATTTAACCAATAGAAAGCCACGTTATTTGTGAGTGCCTTAAGCTATACATTTTTGAAATCCACGCGGACGAAGTCACGAGCGAAGTGCTAGTCGTTTTTATTACTCTTCACAATCAATCTGCCTAGCCTTTTCTCAACGATATTGGGGTCGGCTTCGCTATCTAAAAGTCTCTAGACATACTTAAACTGCATTGCTACTGGGAACTGAGTAGGAGTACCAGTGCTTTACATGGAGCGACTGCCTATCTGACCTCCACAACCCAGTAACTGGGTACCTAACAAGATACTCCTCGGAAAGACTGGCGTCAGAATACACCATTAGTCCACCAATGGTACCTGATGGTACAATGTCACCTGTGGACAGCGAGCGTGTTATTAACCTATTGTTCGATATTTGGCACGGTTGTAGATATATGTTGAGTGGACGTTTGAAGGCGTACCTAGCCACAAAGCTGAAGGTATAGATGACTTTAAGACATAGTAGTAGTCATCTATACCTTCAGGGCCTGCAGTCTCGACATTGATAGCGATCGCTATGTCCTAACGATCGATAGGACGTATCGATCGCTAAATTACCAGCCGTTAAAAAACTGCCTTATTTGTGAGGAAAACTTTTAGATCTTAGCCTGAAAAAAATAATTGATTTTTTTGAAATATGTACAGAGACGCCGTAAATTCTAACTTGCAAGCAATATTTTACATGAAAACTTATAATTTATTTAAATTTTAATGAATATAATTACCGCTTGTAACAATTAAATTAACTTGTCAAAATATAAAAAGACATAAAAGTTTGCTTCTTTGCAACAATATTTTTTTAGCGACCGATCGTTAGGACATAGCGATCGCTATCAATGTGGAGACTGCAGGCCCAGACCCAGCTATGTCTGTGTCTGTTACCCAGTAAAATGAGGAAAAACATAAAAAACATAAACTTTTACTATTTACATGTTAAATTCTTATGACTGAATTGGGTCATCACTGTTGTTTTTATTATGTCGTGGGTCACTACACTTACTACTCGTATGTTACTTTTCACAATAATGTTCAACGTGCACAAAAGTCATTTACATTAAATGAACTTGTAAATAATTGAGCGTTAGTAGAGAGATAGTAAACAATCAATTTAAATCGCGATATATGCGTTTTTCACCCAACTTTACAAAACTACGTAGTATATCTCGGAAACTTACTTACTTTGGATTATAATCAAAGGAAACTAAATGCCGAGAACTGAACCTTTTGCCTAGACACCCACATATCTTCAACTACGCGGCTGGCATATGAATGATCATTAAATTTTTAGTTACGTTGTTGATTCTATTTCTGAATACCAACAGTCCGAGCATTAAAGGACCCAAACTCCATAGAAACTTGGGCCTAGCGTTACAGGGCTGAAATTTGGCCATAATATAGAGCGTATATGAAGGTTTCACGATCCCAATTTTCACGTCTCCCAGCAATGGCCAAATTGGTAAAATCAGACAGTGATTACCTACATTTTAGGTTATTTTACTACTTTTGAGGCTTTATTTCTTATTTAAATCTGGAACGGGCACACGCTTTTTTTTTTCTTTTTTTTTTTTGTGGGGTGGGAAATCATCCTATGACTTCTCCCGTTCTGGGTGGAGCGGGAGGGCGTGTCAGACTCTTACTGACTAAAACCCACCCCTGTTCCTTCCTGCCTTTGAGTGCCCAGGGGCGAGGTAACTCTGTTTCGAATTTATCCTCAACCCCCGGGCAGGCATCGGCCATGACGGGCCCCGTCTCTTGCTGACAACTCTTTGAAGCACGCGTGGAACACTACGCGCCGTCGACTCTCGGGCCTGGTGCTGATCGGACGGCGAGTTACCCACTACTCGCCGTCCGCAGGCCCGGGTCTACGGTGGCCGGAGATCGTCTCGCGGCGCCGGAAGTCCCCGGCGTCTCCTGAGGCGGCTGCTGCTGAGGGCGTGAGGGCGACTCCGTTGTTGGTGCTCTCTCACGCGTCCCGCCTCCGCCTTCGCGAGCATAACTGCTTCGCAGAAGGAGGAGACGGCTTCCCATTCCCTCTCGCTCCGTACCATGGCCTGAACCAGGGCAGGGCGCGAGAGGTCGCTGCCGCCTATCGCATCCACGAGGACACGGCGGTGCTCTGCCCAAGCGGGGCAAACCTCCACCGTATGCTCCACCGTGTCCTCTGGGCGATCCGTGCACGGGCACACGCTAGGAAATAATTTCAAAGGGTCGTCGTTATCGAAATCTGTGTGCTGCAGCGCCTGCAGCCTATCACGATGAGGTATCAATATAAAAACGCTTAGGCTTTCAGTTTCAATTAGAGCTCTGAGGTTTTCAGTAAGAGCAATCTGTTAAATCTGAAGTGACTTCAGATTTGGCAGGGTACGGTGTCCAATTTCGACGGTACAGTTGGCGCAGTGGTTGAGCGTTTGGCTGCTGCGCTGTGTGTCGCGGGTTCGATCCCCGCACGGAACAAATATTTGTATGGCCTAAAGATAGTTGTTCCGGGTGGGGTCTCTTGTGTTTTTACGCTGAAGTAGCTGCATGAAGGCTGCGCTGACGTTCATGTTCGAGGGTCATCAGTGTGTTACTTTACGTACTTACTGTGTGGAACTTTACACCCTGTTCCGCATACCTCCAATGCGGAACAGGGTGTAAAGTTCCACAAACTCCATTGAAAAGGGAGGATCCTCCGACCAGACGGGTGTTGTGTCTGGTCCGGGCAACTGCCCCATGGTTGATTTCGGACTGTTGTATATGTTCAAATCGCGCGGAGAACTCTGCTTGCGCGATGTAGAATTCTTGCTATTTTTAGTTCGTGTGCGGCGTCATAGATGTCGCTACAGTCAGTTTACATGTTTGTGACCCACGATACAGGAATAATTCCTAGACTGGGGAAAAGTTTAAAAAAAAATGTTCAAGCGAGGGTCAGTCAGTCAATCAATCAATTTCGGAGCTCAGTATTCGAAAATAGGTCATAAGAAATAATAAATCCCGAGAAATATGGAAAAACACATTCACTTGCACTAAAATACAAAAAGCGAATGATATTAATGACATGACATGACAATTGACGGACGTTGACATTGACATTTTCCGTTTACTAGTGCAATCCGCGATGCAATCGATTTTATCGATTATTTATTTTAATGAGTTTAAATGATAAAAATGATGTTTATTTTGTAAATAGGTTACAAGGAACACTTATACACGTCAGTGTTTTTTGTCAGTTTAAGCTAGATGAGGCCGGTGTTTCCTAGCTTAAAAGTATTTCTATCCTTAAAAGAAACACCGAAAAAAAGTTAGAGGTCAGTTTCTTTTTAACCGACGAAAAAAAAGGAGGAGGTTCTCAATTCGACCGTATATACCCTATTATACTTTTTTTTTTTGTGTATGTTCAGCCCTCACTCCGTCATTTATGAACCGATTTTGATGATTCTTTTTTTGTTAGATAGGGTATACCTCAAGGGTGGACCCATGTCAAGGACATCAGGATCTGATCATGGGATCCTGATAAAATTGAGAGAAAACCTTGAAAATTGGGCACGAATATTGTTTCTGTTTACTTTTCATAACTTAATCAGGTATTTGCATTTAGGAATCATCACATCATGAAACTGAGCTGATGATGGAAACCATACCATTCCTACACAATAGAAGTTAGATATAAAAACTGGTTTTAGTGACAAATACCACATAATATGCTTTGAAGAAAAGACGTCTTTACAATATTGGAGGTAACCTCAACTGGTCAATATCCTGGGAACTTCATGGAAGGATGGCTACATCATCAGCTCAGTGGCAATAGAAATTATGGAGGATTAGAAATTAGCCTCATAGTGTTAAAAGATGATGCGAGCCACAAAAAATCGTAAAATAAAAAACTTTTTAACAAAAAAATTAACCGACGAAAAAGAACTAAAAAGCTAAAAATAAATACTTAAACCTTTTAAGTCTTGAGTATTGAGCTTATTTACCTACATAAAATATCAAATTTTATATAAACTAATTTTGAGTCGATACAAACTTTCGCATTTTTTTTTTTACTAGCTTCCGCCCGCGGCTTTGCCTGCGTGAAAAGTTGATTATAAATTTGAGTGCTATTTCCTGAGAGTAGCACGTTAAAAAAACACTGTAGAAAGTCAAAATCCAAAGTCAGTTATTTAAATTAGGTTGTGAGCCAGAACTTTTTGAACGTCGTTCTACATAAAGACAGACCCTACATCACTTCTTAGCTTCTTGCCCGTGACTCCATCTGCGTAGACATTCGGATTGAGTCCAGAGAAAAACCAAACATTTGTGAAAAATTTAAAGTTAGTACGGGGTAGGATCATGATAAATTAGAATTTCCTACATTAGCTGGGTTTACCAAACTTGTACGGATATTTTTTGCACTACGCCGAACATCTCTTTTCGATGGGTTATCATTTTTTTTTTTGCATTTATATAGATCTACGTCTGAGGTCGAAGTTTTGTTGTTTATGTTAAATTAAGTTTTTCATGATTTTGGTACCCTGGTAGTTTACCTGCGGCTTCATCCGTGGATGATGATTCTGATGTCCTGGTAGGTTGTGAATTTATACCGCTCAGGATTCAAGCCCCAAAAATACTGATTCACGACTCTGGTCTCCTGGTAGTTTGAGAATCTATACCTCTCATGATTCCAGCCCCGGAAACACTTCTTCATGATTCTGTTCACCTGGTAATTTTTGAATCTCTTACCTCTCACAAACATACTGATTCATGACTATGGTCTCCTTTTTTTTTTTGAAGTGAAACTTCTTTAGAATCGTTATGATTTCAAACCGGATGCAACGGAAAAAACGACAGGTAAGAGACACAAATACAAAAATGTGTAGGATGAAGCCAGGAAAGAATGAGACAGAAATATACATACTATTTGTATCGTATTTTAGTTATCATAAGCCTCTTGTATCATTTGTTGAAACTTAAAATATGGAACTTGAGCAATAGATTATGTAACATATGTTAAATAAAATATAAAATATCTTTTAAAATTAATCAAAATCCTTTATTTTGTAAACAATTAAACTTTGTAATTACGAGTATCCTACCCTTGTTATATATATTCATCTCATTCTTTTGTCGATTTACTGAAGTTTCACTTCTATCGTGTGTGAATCGCACACACACCTTTTTTTTTTTTTTTTTGGTAGTTTTAGAATGTAAACCTCTCATGACTCCAGCTCCCGAAATACTTTTTCGTGAATCCTTATCTGCTGGTAGTTTGTGAGTCTTTATCGCTCATGATTTCAGGCCCCGAAATACTTCTCATGTTTCTGATCTCCTGGTAGGTTGTGAATATACCGCTCAGGATTCAAGCCCCGGAAACACTTTTTCTTGATTCTGGTCTCCTTGTGGTTTCTGAGTCTTTACCGCTCATGATTTCAGCCCTGGAAATACTTCTCATGTTTCTGGTCTTCTGGTACTTTGTGAGCGTGTCCACTCGTTCAGTCCGTCTCTGGATTTCTACTTCCACCTCAGCCTTCCCTAAGATTTGTCATTTACCGGGATAAAAAGTAGCCTATGTGTTAATCCCGGAATTAGTGCTTCTGATCTCGACCTGGTAGGTTGTGAATCTATGCCGCTGAGATTCTAGCCCCAAAAATACTGATTCACGACTCTGTTCTCCTGGTAGTTTTAGAATCTATGCCTGTTATGATTCCAACCCTGGAAATACTTCTCATGTTTCTGGTCTCCTAGTACTTTGTGAGCGTATCCGCTCGTTCAGCCCGTCTCTGGATTTCTACTTCCACCTCAGCATTCGTGAGGTCTTGTCATTTACCGTAATAAAAATAGCCTATGTGTTAATCCAAGCTATGACCTACCTGTATGCAAAATTTCATTCAAATCCCTTCAGCAGTTTTTGCGTTACCTTCAGCCAAACATACAAACATATAAACATACAAACAAACATACAAACTTTCGCATTTATAATATTAGTATGATAGTAGGATTAAATTTTTCACGATTTTGGCACCCTGGTTGTTTACCTGTGGCTTCATCCGCGTGCTGGTCTGAAATTTCTCTTCTTCATGATTCTGTTTTCCTGGTAGTTTAAGAATCTATACCGGTCAGGATTCCAGCTCGGAAAATATTTATTCAAGATGTTACCTCTCATGTACTCAGCCTCGGAATACTTTTTGTGTGATCTTCTGGTAGTGCGTGAGTCTATACCGCTCGGCAATTTAACTTCTTTACGATTCTGTTCTCCTGGTAATTTGTGAATCTTTCTCTACCTCTTACGATTCCTGCCCCGGAATACTTTTTGTGTTTCTGGTCTCCTGGTAGTTTGTGAGTCTTTATCGCTCATGATTTCAGTCCTCGAAATACTTCTCCTCATGTTTCTGGTCTCCTGGTAATTTGTAAATCTCTACCCCTCCTAATACCAGCCTCGGAATATGTTTTGTGATTCTGATCTCCTGGTAGGTTGTGAATCTATACCACTCAGAATTCCAACCCCCGGTAGTTTGAGAATCTATACCGTTCATGATTTCAGCCCCGGAACACTATTTGTGTTTCTGGTCTCCTGGTATTTTATGAATCTATACCGCTTAGGATTCTAGCCCCAAAAATACTGACTCACGACTCTGGTCTCCTGGTAGTTTGAAAATCTATATCTCAAATCAAATCAAATCTCTTTATTGCATTCATGTGTTTTACATTTAGTTGTAAAAATATGTAAGTAAGTTCCAACATGAAACCCGGTTTGGGCACGGCAACACAATAATAATAATAATAATTAATTAATCTGTGGCCCGGCTGTCAAGTTATAACGTGAAAAATTTTCTCGCCGAAATTTTTATTACATTTTCGTAAAAATAAACCTAAAATAATGTCGAAACCACAAATACGAACCAAAAAAAAATAAGAAATCATCACAACAATAACCAATGCCGAAAAACCAAGACACAAACAACAACATGGCGAGAATACAATGGACATAACAACGAAATGCTGACAAGAAGCCGGGCCAAATTGCTGACCACACACCCAACATCTTCGGGTTCGTCGCTCAGCTCCGCCTCGCAGCCGCCGGGACCTGCACCAGCCGTGAATCGAGTGATTCCGGCCGCTGCAGTTGCGTCGAGCTCGAGCGACGAATATTTCTCGCCGCCGACGTCACCACCACCTGCGCGTCGACGGGGAAGAGGCCGACCTCCGGCCAGTTTAGGACCTCGAGGCCCTCCGGCTTCTGATGGGGTCCCCGCTGCCGGTGGAAGTGTGCAGCGCATGAGATGGACGCAATCCATAAACGAAAATGTCATGCGCTCATACTTTGGGGCTACAGAGGGGGGAATTAACCTGACTGCGTACCGTGGTCGGATGCTCTCTCTGTTTCAGGTGCTTGAGCCAGTTGTTAACGTTTCGGCCCAGCGACTGTCGGATCAAGTGCGGGTTATCCAGCGTAACCGTATGTTGGATGACGCCGTACTTGATAGACTACGCCTTGAATCACGGAGATAGCAGTGTCTCACCTGTTTCGCCACCGGCCGCGGTGCAACTGCAACCCAGTGCTTCACCGCGACCCGACCACGTTGGTGAGGATGATGATGACGAGGCTATATCTGTGAGTGAGTACTCAATGCAATGAACAATTGAGGAGCGCTTTGGAGGATGCATTCCGGGAGTACCGCTCCACACCGCCTGGGCTTAGACCTCGTCTACCTCGTTTGCCCATGCATAAGAAAAATAAGGCGCTGGTGTGTGCTCTAGATTCGCAGCTATCAAATTGTTTTGATAGCAGCAAAGACCTTGCCGATACCCACTCAATCTTATACTGCGCAGCTGCAGCGGCATGTCGTGTAGCTCACGTCAAGTTCACCAATTGTTACAGAGCTACACGACCTGCTGTACCAGCTTGGCAGTGTAGGATTGAGCGTCGTATCGGTGAGGCTAGAGCACTCATCGGCAAGCTTATCTGCTTCAGGGAGGGCAACACTCGCCCTAGGGTGATGCGTTTCGTGAGGCGGGCGTTCTCGCGGACTGATATTAGTTCCCGAGATTATCTGACCCGCGTCACAGAGCGTATTGACTTCCTGAAGCAGAAGGTCTATGCATGGGCAAATCGTATTCGTCGGTACAAGCGGCGAGTGGAGCGGTACACTCAGAATCGCAGTTTCCAAAGAAACGAAAGGTGGGTTTATAGGGCTTGGGAGCGACCGGACCAAGGTGTGTCTGATAGGCATCTACCGGATGATGACGCTATGGGTTCATTCTGGCGCAGCATCTGGTCGGTGCCTGTCAGGCACACCGAGGGTGATTGGACTCGAGAGGTCGAGCGCACGTACGACCTTATACCAGAAATGGGGGCAATTACCATCAGCCCCCAATATGTAACTCGTGCAGTCCGTCCGTTGCCGAACTGGAAATCTCCAGGGCCGGACGGGCTGCACAATTTCTAAATCAAATGGTTTCAAAGATCGCACGCTCGCTTGGCAGCTCAGTTCCAGTCTGCCTTAGAGTCAGGGTCGCTGCCCCAGTTTCTTACGACAGGAATAACCCACCTGATCCATAAATCAGGTAGTACTGCGGAACCTAAGAATTATAGACCGATCACGTGTTTACCGACGGTCTATAAAGTTCTTACATCCATTCTGAGAGCTAAAATTAACACCCACATTGATAAAAATCGTATCATGTCAGCCTCCCAGAATGGATGTAGGAATGGGTCCCGTGGTACTAAGGAGCTGCTCCTCATCGATATTGCTGTTAGCCAACAGGTTCGTCGTTCTCGAAGAGATCTGTCGACATGTTGGATAGATTACAAGAAGGCCTATGACTCGGTGCCACATACATGGCTCATGAGGGTGCTGGAGTTGTACAAAGTTGATGCAACTCTGCGCACCTTCCTGATGTCGTGTATGAGGCAGTGGAGTACAGTCCTTCACTATCCAGGATGTCGTCAGATATAGGAGAACAGCGAACCGATAAGGATCGAGCGTGGCATATTCCAGGGCGACAGTCTGAGTCCACTGTGGTTTTATCTGGCCCTCAACCCTCTCAGTACACTACTGGAGGGTTCGGGACAGGGCTATCGGTTGAGAAGAGGTGGTGAGGTCATATCACACCTCCTTTACATGGATGATCTGAAACTCTTTGCCCCAACAACTTGCAACTGATGAAGCTTCTGAAGGTAACAGAAACCTTCAGTAGCGCCATCAGGATGGAATTTGTAGTGGACAAATGTGCAGTCATGCATGTAAAGCGAGGGGAGATTATGGAATCCGTGGGAACTCAACTCTCGGATTCCATACACCTTAGATCCCTCTGCTCAACCGAAACCTACAAGTATTTGGGTATGTCGGAAGCGTTAGGCATCAATACTGCTGACGTGAAACAGTCGCTGAAGGAGCGCTTCTTTGGCCGCCTGAATAAATTACTAAATAGTCTTTTATCAGGCGGGAACAAGGTGCGCGTCTTCAACGGTTGGGTCATGCCGGTATTGATGTACTCTTTCGGCATACTCAAATGGACTCAGACGGAACTTATTTATTTATTTACACTTCATGCAACTAAAGTACAAAGGCGGACTTAATGCCTTAGGCATTCTCTACCAGTCAACCAAGGGTGGTGGAGAGATAATATGGCAGGTGCATAAAAAAAAAAACAAACAAAGCAACACCAAGTAGAAATATTAAAAAAAAAACGAGAACGAAAATATAAACCGGCTTCTTTGGCCGCCTGAATAAAGTACTAAATAGTCTTTTATCAGGCGGGAACAAGGTGCGCGCCTTCAACGGTATTGATGTACTCTTTCGGCATACTCAAATGGACTCAGACGGAACTTGACGCCCTGGATAGGAGGGTCCGCACACTGCTGACCGCAAATCGGATGCATCACCCACTATCATCGGTGATGAGGCTGTATATCCCGCGGAAATGTGGGGGTCGTGGTTTCTTAAATGCTAAGACCCTACACAACCGCGAGGTATGCAGCCTTAGGGAATATTTCCTAGAAACCGACGTGGGTATGCATCGAGATGTGGTCGCTGTGGACAAGGGCCTCACCCTGCTCTCCTTGGCAAACGAGAACTGGCGCAAACTTAAAGTACTGTATACTAATGACCGCAGGGAAGTATGGCACAGCAAGGAGCTTCACGGACGCTTTTACCGGGTCCTACATGGACCCGATGTAGATCTCTTAGCGTCCGTATCCTGGCTGCGCTTTGGCGACCTATTCGGGTAAACCGAAGGTTTTGTCTGTGCGATTATGGACGAAGTTATGATGACGAATAACTACCGGAAATATATTGTGAAGGACGGTACGGTTGACATCTGTCGGGCATGCCACCGGCCCGGGGAATCAATCCGACACATTATTTCTGGTTGTTCTCGTCTAGCTAACGGAGACTATTTGCACAGACACAACCTTGTAGCCAGGATTAGAGCAAGTTGCTGGTGGATCAGCAACTTGCTCTTAAATACAATCTTGTGGAATCTGAAGTACCGTACTATAAGTATGAGCCCGACCCAGTTCTCGAAAATGGCAATATCCCGTTGTATTGGGATCGATCTATCATCACTGATAGGACTATTGTTGCCAATAAGCCTGACATAGTGGTGATAGATCGACAAGAGCGTCGCACAATGATTGTTGATATAGCTGTCCCTCATGACGAGAACCTCGTGAAGGCTGAGAAAGATAAAAAAACAAAGTATCTTGATCTGGCTCGCGAGGTTGTCGACATGTGGGAGGTGGATACAGCAGTCATTGTGCCGATAGTCGTGACGGCCAATGACTTAATAGCCAAGAGCCTTGACCAACATCTCAGGAAGTCAGGAGGCTCTCGTTGGGCGGCTGGATCAAGGGCTTGATACAGAAAGCGGTACTCCTGGACACAGCGCGTATTGTTAGGAGATTCCTTTCTCAGAAGCCCTCACCACCGGTAGCTTGGACCCTATCCCGTTACCGGTGGGCTACTATTTTTTTATATTTTTAAATGTTTTTATATTGTTTTATATTTGAATATTTAAAAATGTAAATAGTATGTACATAAAGTTAAATAAATGGAATAATATTTTTTACATCATAATAATAACATAATATAATAGTAAGATTATGTATATATAATATATCTATCCCAATCTTTAATTACTAATCATAATACCTTAGACTATAATATTATGATCAATTTAAATTCACTAATTGAACTGCATTGTCTATAGTTAGAATGAATTATTAATTCTTTGAACAATTACTGTAACAATTTAATTATTTTTGTTATTATTAACTTACTACTATTGTTATTGTTATTATCGAATTATTGTTGTTATTACTGAATTATTATTGCTGTTTCTGAATTGATAATTTAAATATAAAATTGGAATAAATAGGGTATTTTATAGATTTTTTATTTAGTTTTATGATTTTATAATGCATGAAATGGTTATATTATGGAATGTTCTAGATTTAATTTGTTACTTTTTATACTTTGGGATTAGCTTTATTATTATTAATAAATAAAATAAATAAACGGAATAATAATAATATTCCACAACTATCACACAACGCCATCTTGTCCCAAGCTAAGCAGAGCTTGTGTTATGGGTACTAGACAACTGATAAACATACTTATATATTTCTAAATACATAAATATTATAGATAAATTACACCCAGACGCAGAACAAATGATCGTGCTCATTACACAAACATTTGTCCTGGGTGGGAATCGAACCCACGACCTCCGGTACAGCAGTCAGGGTCACTAACCACTAGACCAACAGGCCTGTTATTATTTAAGACTAGGTATGTGCATTTATTTTACCAAATACTAGCACCCTGCCAGCGACCTCATCCGCGTGAATTTCAAAAACATTGACTTTGACACCAACAATACAACTTTCAACTGGTGAAAGAATTTTCAAAATCGGTTCAGTAGTTACAGAGATCTGCCCCCACATACAAACTCACAAACTTACAACCAAAATTTTACCTCTCTATAATATTGCTATAGATTTTATTGATTCGACCGAGTAAAAGCATTTTTGTATTAGGTATTCTTTTAATTTTCGGTTAAATTTATTGAATATGAGTTCGTCTTTTATATGTTTCGGTAATTTATTGAAAATTTTTGCTGCCATGCAATATGGACTATGGTAAAGCATTTTGATCCGAGAGGGTGGAAGATGTAAACTATTTTTATGGCGTGTGTTTAGGCTATGAATATCTTTTGTTTTTGGAAAAATGTTGCTATTTTTAAATACAAATATGCAAAGGTCGTGTATATACACTGGACAGCAAATAAACCGAGCCACCCGCTACCTAGGCACTCTAATTCGATTTTCTCAAAAACTAAAAAACCTACAATTATCAAAGTTGTACCTACGGAAAGTGCGTTTCATGGTGATTAAAATGAAGAAGGAAACTCATTGGGTTTAATCAATATTTCAGTGTTTATTAAGGATTTTACAAAGAAGAGTCGTTTCCAGTCGTGACAATCGTTAGTAATGATAAAGTGAAAAAAAAAGCCAAAAACAAACATAAAATAAAAAAAAAGTTTTTGATCAACATTCCGTATTCCCTCCCCTTGCTCGGATAACTGCCCGCATCCTTGTATTCTTCGACCTTACGAGCCTGACGATAAAATCTTGAGGAATTGTATTCCACTCCTCTTCAATTGCGATTCGCAGCTCTGGAAGCTTTGTTGGAGCAGGTACCCGGGCTCGAACCCGACGTTTCAGCTCATCCCATAAGTGTTCTATCGGATTCAAGTCCGGGCTTCGAGCTGGCCAGTCCATCGTACGAATGCTGACGTCGCGTAGATACTGGGTCACCACATGAGCAACATGAGGCCGTGCATTATCTATCATGCATCAATTGCATATCCTGTCCGATATATCCTGCGTAAGGTACCACATGGTCTGCGAGGATTTCAGTAATGTAGCGATGAGAAATCAGTCCACGTGTACGGCCCGTCGGTTCGATGAAAACTAACGCTGTATGTGCTGTTAACGAGATGCCGCCCCAGACCATTACAGATCCTCCTCCATAAGCAACAGTTTCCTCGATGCAACACTGAGAATAACGTTCTCCAGGGCGACGATATACTCTCTGACGTCGATCACTTCCATGTAGACTCCCCCTGGTCTCATCAGTGAAGAGTACATTACTCCACTGCTCTAATGTCCAATCCCTATGCTCTCGAGCAAATTCAAGTCGTGCTCGACGGTGTGCTACCGTTAATGCTGGGCCTGTTGCAGCTCTTTTTGGGGTCAGGTTCCGTTCAGCAAGTCTCCTTCTGACGGTATCTGAACTTATGACCACTTGGCGTTCGTCACGCAGACTTTGTTGGACTTGAACTGCGTTGAGGTGGCGATTTCGCAGAACAGTTAGGTGGATATAACGATCATCTGCTGCTGATGTAGCCCTAGGTCTGCCCGTACCTGGACGGCGATCGAATGCTCCAGTCTCTAGGTATCGTCTGTAAACTCGTTGCACCGAAGATCTGCTGATTCGAAGCCTACGAGCGACTTCACGTTGCGCAATGCCTGCTTGAAGTAATGCTACAGCTTGAGCTGCTTCCTGAGGTGTTGTATCCATTATTAATCGAAAAAAGTAGCAAAAACACACGCGTCTGAGCAAACGATGGACAAAAACTAAAGAAATGATTAGAAATATCCGACTACCCTCATTACAGAGAAAAAGAATGCTAATTTCAAACTCTGGTGAAAACAGAGCAAATCGTTAGCATTGTGTTTGTTGCTTGATTACAATGTAAGTTGACGGTACTTTCGAATTAATTTGTAGTCATTTTAATCACCATGAAACACACTTTTTTGTAGATATAACTTTGATAGTTGTAAGTTTTGTACTTTTTGAGAAAATCGAATCAGAGTTCCTAGGTAGCGGGTGGCTCGGTTTATTTGCTGACCAGTGTATATAGAAGGCAAAGTTAGGAGTTTTAATTTAACAAAATATGGTTTACAGCTTTGGGTATTGTCAATATGGGCCAGTATTCTAACACATTTTTTTTGAATTATAAATACTTCACCTGCGTTAACGCTGTTTCCCCATAACATCACTCCATATCTTAGCCACGAGTATTCGTAGGCGTAGTATGCCGATAGTGCTGTTTCTGTCTTTGTGCTGTACTTAAGTTGAAACAAGGCGTAGGTAAATGAAGATAATTTAGATTTCACTGTTTCTATGTGCTTTTTCCAATTGAGATGTGTGTCTATGTTTATTCCGAGTAAGTTAAATGTAGTTACTGATTCTATAAGAGTGTCATTAAAAATTACATTCGCACTTTGAAGGGGAGGGGTCTTATACGATCAGAATTGTATCATTTTTGTTTTATTACAGTTTATTTCTAAATTGTGATCTTGTAGCCAAAGTGTTACTGTCTGGAGAGTATTTTGTAAGATTGCATTTGGTTCACAATTTTTGTCACATTTCACAAGTATGGAGATATCATCGGCAAATAGTACTGGTAATGTAGTTTGTTTATTTAGAATTTTTGGGAGGTCATTTACGTATATTAAGAATAGTGTGCAGCCTAGAACGCTGCCTTGAGGGATGGAGCATGTGAGATTTCTCATCTGGGATCGAACTATTATTTTCTCTCTATTTTTAATATTGTGGTCTTCAACCTGGACTATTTGTTTCCTCTCGCTCAAAAATGATTTAAACCAATTGTAGGCAGGGCCACGTATACCTGAACCGTGAAGTTTTGCCAGTAATATGGTATATGATACTTTATCATAGGCTTTTGACATATCAAGTAGCAGGCCTAATGCATACTTTTTGTCATTTATTTGTTGGAGAGCTGTTTGGACATATTTGTAAACTGCACCTGTTGTGGATCTTGTCTTGCTAAAACCATTTTGACAGTCATCAAGAATATTGTATTTTTCTAAGAAAAAATTTAATCTGTTACACATAGCCTTTTCAAAAATCTTTGAAAAGGTCGGCAACAACTTTATGGGTCTATATAATAATTACTAGGGGTGTGAATATCTTCTTTTTTATGTATGGGTTTTACTAGGGAAAATTTTAGTAAGTCGGGAAATTCTCCTAACTCATAGCTCTGGTTTATTAAGAATGTGAGTGGAACCGACAATTCTTCTGCACATCTTTTTAATAATATAGAGGGTATGTCGTCTATTCCGCAGCTATGCTTATTTTTTGTTATTTTAATTATATTAAGTATTTCTTTTTGGTTTACTGGGCGTAGGTACATTGATGTAGTTGCTCTCATGATACCAGCCCTGCAAACACTTCTTCATGATTCTGGTCTCCTGGTAATTTATGAACCTACCTACTATTTATAACCGGGAGGGGTTATCCGCCGCACTGCCGACTCATACTCTTATGTTAAAAATGCTATTACGCACAAAGACAAAAAAAAAACAGAAAATAAAGCCTTGGTATGTACACGTTGGTAATTCTGATTTCCTGGTTGTTCATGAATCTGTACTGCTCGGAAATTTTTTCTTCTTTATAATTCTGTTCTCCTGGTAATTTGTGAATCTGTATCTTGTAATACCCTGAGTGCCCAGGGGTGCGGTAATTCATTTTCAGAATTTATCCGCTACCCCTAGGCATGCAGGCACCGGCCACGATGGTCCCCGTCAGTGGTGGCTGACACTCATCTCTTTGAGGCGCGCGTGGAACACTACGCGCCGTCGACTCATGGGCCTGGTGCTGATCGGACGGCGAGCTACCCACTGCTCGCCGTCCGCAGGCCCGGGTCTACGGTGGCCGGAGATCGTCTCGCGACGTCCTACGCCCAGTACCTCTTCTGCGGTGGTAGCGGCCGGGGCCGCGAGGTCCACTCCGTTGAGCTTCCCCATGCGTCCCGCCTCCGCCTTCGCGAGCATTACTGCTTCGCAGAATACGGAGACTGCTTCCCATTCCTTCTCGCTCCGTACCATGGCCTGAACTAGGGCCGGGCGCGAGAAGTCGCCGCCACCTATCGCATCCACGAGGACACGGCGGTGCTCCGCCCAAGCGGGGTAGACCTCCTCCGTATGTTCCACCGTGTCCTCTGGAGAATCCATATTCTCCATACTATGATGATTGATTTGCTACAACATGAGCTATTCACAAATAAGAAGTTTCAAGTTGGTTCCGATGAGAAAGAAGGAGAAGACGTAGAAGCTATGGCTTTTAATAATGATATTTTTTTTTCTTTCAAACAGCCTAATCTGAACTTGTACCGGAACTTCAACAAGGCTGCTGAAGACGCGGGTATTCTGGTGATCCCTAGCTGTGGATATGCTGCGATACCTGCCGAGACTGCTATGATATATCTGGAAAGACAATTCAAAGGTAGACGTTGATTTATTTACGAATAGATAGTGATTGGTCGTAAGTACTCGTAGCAAATCATAGAGAAAAATTCTGTTAGATCGCTTGAATGACGAAAAATGAGTTTATCCGCTAATTTAGGTATTTTTGACCGCTAGCCTCAGGGACGATAACAACATTGAGAGAGAGCGGAGGGCGCTGTCGGTCAGAGCCAATATGATTGCCCGCAGGTTCATGTGTGCTTCTACGGAGATTAAGAAAACACTGTTTAGAACCTTGTGTTCGTCTTTTTATATAATTATGTAGCCTGTGGGTACATTTTACGCAAAAATTCCCCTTCGCGTTCAGTATAATAATGCTTTCAGGGTGTTGGTGGGACTGCCTCGCTTCTGTAGCGCATCAGAGGGGTTACACAAAATACTTTTCCGTTAACGCTAACGCTTCGTGCAAAATGTATGGCAAGGACATTACCTGCGGAGAGAACTGTCACGTGACTCCGCCCAGTAATGTCGTTGCCATACATTTTGCACAAAGCGTTAGCGTTAACGTTTACAGAACAGTATTTTGTCTAAAGGCTCATGTTTGCGGAAACGCGTATTGATTGCTTCTATGCGTTAATGCGTAAAAGATGCGCATCCTTGGTGTGCAGAGTGCGAGCCAGTTCCAACGGCTTCCTGGGCATGATTGCTGGCAGACTGGACTGTTGTGTCATTAATCGTTGCTCCAGTATTTCGGCTAGAATTCTGAAGCTGATTAATGATTTGTTTATGTGTGTTTGTCGCTGTTGACATTGTATGTTCTTATGTCTGTCTTACTAACATAGTTATAAGTGGATTGAGTCTCGTTGTAACTCGAAATAAATAAATAATTAATACTGATTATTCGTAAAAGTTGTCCTTAGATGTCACTTTGTAGAAATGCCAGGGTTTTGTTGAACCTTGCAATAAAGCCCAAAGTACTTCGGTTTTTTTTTAAGGATAGAGGTCCATCCCGATACAACTAGGTGATTTTGTAGGTTTTTTGGCCAGATTATTTCAAGTTTAGTTTAGTTCAAGTGGCTGTTCTAATTATTCGCAAATTGATTCCAAGTGGATATTGTGATGTAAAAATAGTGTAGTTTTGTGTCTCAAGTGTTAACACCTACGCAACTGCACAATATGAGGAATCATTGAAACAATCGCGATCTCGGTAAAATGAAGCTGAGAATTTGATTGTACCTACTTAGTAGTATGCCGAGAAGGCTAACTCAACACATTTGCTGCCAAGTACTGCAAAAACATTAGAATGTGTAACATCCACATTCTAATGAAAACAAATTGACTGTATTCTGTATACAGGGTGTAACGGAAAGGTGTGGTCATATTTTAAGAACCGGTTCTGCCAATGAACAACTTTATATAAGAAAAAAAAAACCTAAAAAAAAATTGGACTTTCCATACAAAGTGATCAATATTTGTATGGGGGGTAATTTTTTTTTGAGAATTTCCTCACTTTTTCTTGAATAAAATGATTCATATCGATGGGCAGATGCAGTCCTTAAAATATGACCACACCTTTCCGTTACACCCTGAATATGAACTAAATACTTTTTAAACTTGACACTGGCTAAATGCACAAACCGTGCGAAGCCAAAAGGAATTTAAAAAAAAAACTAGCTGAATGATTCTTCCACCCACACTCCGTACCTAGTTGCTTGAGTTTTTTTTTGGCACGCCACTGAATTAATAAGTTACGGCGATACCTACTCTACAGGAGCTTAATGAGGCCTCAAAACGTATCTATTTGTAACTAGCTGACCCAGCAAATAAAAAAAAAAAGCGTTCCATACAAAATGTATGAAAAAATGAATGTTCTTCAATATATTTTTTTCGTGAATTTTTCCGATTTGTTAATAGCTATTTTGCTATTCGGAGCGGAGACATCCAACAAATCAAAAATCATTAAAATCGGTCCAGCCGTTCGTGAGTTATAAATGGGGTAATTAACCCGACTTTGTTCTAGATATACATTACAAAATCTTTACTTACTTATGTTTTTAGGGACACTTCACACGGTAGAATGCTACACCGAACTAAATATACCAAAGAGAGCGTATGTTCCTGGTTTCTCAGGAGCTCTTTTACACAATGGGACATGGACATCGCTCGTATATGCGCTGGAGCATTTTAAAGACCACCTGGCTTTGTGGAAAGAGCTATTCCCTACACCTATTGAACCAGAGCCTGTGGAAATGAAAAGGTACGTATTTGAATAAGTAGCAACAACTAGAAAACAATATTGATTAAGGTCCACGAGTAGGTACTGGTTGGAGTGAACTTGGTAGCAGTATAAATGGTATGGTACTCATTCTAAAACCATACTAAAAAACTGAAAAAAAAACAACCGACTTCCAAAAAAGAAAATACCTACACTAAAAATTAAAAAATAATTTTAATTTCAGTAGTCGGTGTTTGTATTTTATTTCTTCGTTTTTTGACACCGACTGCCAAAATTAGTTATTTTTTAATTTTTAGTATAAGTATACGATAAAGAGAGAATATTTAGGCGATAAACCACCAAGTATCTTATGAGGAAGATGAAGATGTACCTACCTATGTATTAAGCATTTATTTATTTATTTGCAGATCATTTTTCCACCGATACAACCGCCGAACTTGGTTCCCTTTTCCTGGATCGGAGAACGAAATAGTCGATATGTCACAAAGATATTTGCACGAAAAAGCTCAAAAGAAGTACATCCATTTTAAGGCTTACACCACTGTGCCAATGTTCTTCCACTACATTGTAATTCCTATAATGTACCTTTATTACTACTTGAGTTACTTCAAGTGCTTCAGAAAACTATTAATAAATTTCCCTAGGCTTATGACAGTGGGTTATGTATCACAAAAAGGGCCTTCGCAGAAAATGAGAGAAGACACGAAGTACTATTTCGTTTTGAATGGTAAAGGCTGGGACGTAGGTGCGGATTTGAATACAAAACCGACAAAGACAATGGCAGTTAAGGTAGGTTAACCTTATGAATGGTGTTAAAAAAGAACTTTAGTAGTTAATCGTAGTTTATGATAATTACTATCACATCATTACTATCACGCCCAGTGGTAACGGGCGCAACTTACAAGTTGTAGGTCGTGAGTTCAAACCCAGGCAGGCGCTTTACTTTGTGTAAATTATTTCATCCCCACTGCTCTCAAAACGGTGAAGGAAAACATCGTGTCGTGAAACCGACATGTTCGGCATGTGGGGAAATTAAAAGGCTGATGATGACTGTCACATAACATAACAAAGGTTATTGAAATATAAGTGTGAGTTTATAATAGTACCTACCACACGAATCTTTTAATATGTCCCTAATTAATTGCAGTAGGTATCATGCACTACTTTCTGTAATCTAATCTCAATAAAACACAATTTAAAATATCGTAAATATGGTGCCAAAATCCAACATTCCCGCCCTTACAAATAACATCAATCGATCAGCCTTAGAGCGGTTGCGCACTACGTCCGATACCTTATCCGTTACTTATCCGTGAAAAACTTTTTTACAAAAAAAAAAACAACCGACTTCCAAAAAAGAAAATACGTCAAATAACGAAGAAATAAAATACAAACACCGACTTCCGAAATTAAAGTTATTTTTTAATTTTTAGTGTAGTTTTCTTTTTTGGAAGTCGGTTGTTTTGTTTGTGAAAAAGTTTTTTATTTTTAAATTTTTAGTTGTTATAACTTATACCCCAGAACTAAAAACTCCATATAACATGGAACGGGGAATTTAAACAAACTCGTAACTGGAGAAAACAAAAACGTCATCTAGGTATACGTATTTTTCGTTTTTGTTCAGTTTCTTAAAAAGCGCTGAAACAATTTGAATAAAATTTATATGGGTGGTCCCTCGAGAGTATATAATTTCGTATAAAAAAAGAATTTTGAGAATCGGTCTACAACTGACGGAGAAATTGGCGGGCATACATAAAAAAAAAAACATACTGTCGAACATAGAACTTCCTCCTTTTTCGAAAGTCGGATAAAAATACGGTCCGGCTTGTACGTAGAACAATTTGTGTGATAGGTTACGCACTACCGATCCGAGTTCGGTCCGAGTTTTCTATAGATCTGTATTTTTAACCGACTTCAAAAAAGAAGGAGGTTATCAATTCGAATGATTTATGTATTTTTTTTTTTGTATGTATGTTCTGGCATAACTCCGTCATTTATTGACGGATTTGCAAAATTCTTTTTTTGTTCGAAAGGGGTTTGTTCCGAAATGATCCCATTTAAATTTCATATAAATCTGGTGATGGGTTTCGGAGAAAGACAACGGAACTCTTAAAAAATTGACAGCAAATCAACCGCGTTTGCTGCTATCGTATGTCTATGAATTGTTAACACAGGTTAATGGCGAACCACAACTAAAAAGTGAAAAACAAAAACTCTTTTTTACAAAAAAATAGAACCGACTTCCAAAAAAGTGCAAAATAACTTTAATTTCGGTGTCAAAAAACGAAGACACAAAACCAGGAACACCGACTTCCGAAATTAATATTATTTTGCACTTTTTTTGGAAGTCGTTTCTAGTTTTTTGTAAAAAAGCTTTTTATGACGGATAATTAAATAGAAAAAAAAATTGAAAATATAAAAAACGCGACTGATAAAAAACCATTAAAAAAAGTCACTTTTCAAGCCGTCTGATGCAGTTAGTGGAATTTATTTTAGGTCAATCACAGATTTGATGCTATTTTTGGAATCGTCTCGAGCTCTTTAATTTGACTCCCTACCCCACATGGGACGGTCACAAAAAATTCGACTACACTTTTAACTAATGGCGGTCACCATTTTGTTTTCTTTTTTTTTAAAATTCATATAGGTTGTGTCACTTCGGCAGTCAAGACCAATCGAATAATAGGTACCTCAGTTATTAAATAAAATCCATCCAGCCGTTTAGGCTACAGCGCGTGCCAAAGAAATAGACCTATACACATATATACATACATACATACTCTCGAAAAACGTTACCCTCCTTCTGGGGTAGTTGGGTAAAAAAAAGTTATAGCATTATTTTATTGGGGAAGGTGTGTTATTTGAGTTTTCTGGATAGTCTATCAATAAGGTTTTACTTTTGATGTCATTATTGGATCTTAACGATATGAGAGTAGATAAAAAATAAATTCTATATCATTTGCGCCAGAGTCGTCACGCCGTAGGAGCTAGGAGACGGGCGTCGGCGCCAAGAAAGACCTAGGAAATACTGGCGTGACGACTTAGAGGCATTAACGGGAGATTGACCGGAGAAGGCAAAACACCGGTAAGAGTTGAGGCACCGGTGAGAGGCTATTGAAGGAGACCTTTGGCTAGCAGTGGGAAAATAAAGGTTGATAAAAAAAATATACGGTCGAATTGAGAACCTTCTTTTTTTTCGTCGGTTAAAGAGAACTGGAGCCGCTTACTTGAAGTGTCTAAAATCTAGAGGAGATCCAGAATGAGCAAGGATTGCCTAACATGTTTGTGAAATGGCCTACTTTTAAAACTTCCTCAACCTGTCATTTTTACAGGTATCTGGCAGGGATCCAGGTTACGAAACAACAGCTGTTGCGATTATCATGTGTGCCATCACAATACTTAAAGAAAACTCCAATATACCCAAGTAAGTTTCTTTAAAACCTTATCTTAATTGTAATAAACATTTGTTACATTGTTAGTGCGTATTGTTTCATTATATACTAGCTAGTAGCTATGATTCTAAAGTTATACACACAACAGACACTACAGTGGATAACCTTGGGATTAATCATCGTTAAACATTTTGCAGATAACTTTATTTAATTTTTTAGCGAGTTTATTATAATAATATTTTCACTTACAGTATACAATTTAATAAGATGGTTTATTGATAAAGTAAGAAATGAGTAGGTACAATAGAGATAATTAAAATAATTCATCACCTAGATACATAGTACTCACCTTAATACTCAGATTCACCTCCCTCACAAAATTTTAAATTGTTTGTTTACTGTCGTTAATTTTATTGCTGTCATTATTTAATGTTATAATTTGTGAATTTTAAAATCTGTAATTAATTTTTTATGGTTATTAATTTTATTATTGTATTCATTATTGCTACTTTTTTATTATTTATTAAACTAATTTTGAATAGATATATCTTGGCGACAATATGCTCCAATATTGAGTGGAGCATATTGTCGCTAAGTCGCCCGTTGGGTTATCTTAGTGTAAACTGTCTCTCATGATACAGGTTACCCTAGTTTGAGAGACAGGGTTTGTACTCAATGGTTACATTCCTGATCTTTAGTACGTATAAGTAATAGCGTTAATGTAACCTTTTATTTTTGTGCAAATAAAACATATTATTATATTATTATTATATAATTTAAAAGTGGCGCCAGTGACAGAAAAGTTGAAAGGGAGCCGCTTATCGTGGAATGGTCATGTGAAGAGGAGGGGTGAAACACATGTAACTAAAAGAGTAATGAATATAAATGTGGATGGATGGAGAGGGAGGCCAAAGAAAAGATGGATGGATTGTGTGTGGAGTGATATGAAAGAAAATGGAGTTAGTGATAGCATGACGGTTGACAGGACAGAATGGAAGAAAAAACGTGTTGCACCGACCCCAAGAAGGGCAGGAACATGATGATAAGGTTTATTTATTGCAGACTTCTCATGACTGGATTATGTTTTTGCTATTTTATTAGAATATTAAGTGGTATCTCCTCCTAACCCACCTTTATATGGTTTTATTCGACCTGAAAGTTCTTACCAGCTTTAATTATATTACCATCAGCAAACCCAGCAAAAACATAAAGTTATCTGCAAAATGTTTAACGATGATTAATCCCAAGGTTATCCATACTATTCCATCAACGACTACTTAGAAGATAATAATAGTTGGTCGCTGTGTTGAACACAAGACAATGTTACACTTGATGTTCTTTCTCCATATTTAGCTTATGGTTATAACAGATTATATGAGTTCATATAATAATTGTCTACCAAATTTAGTGTGATGGCCCTAGTTCATCACTTGTGGCTTCGAATCACAGCCCTTTGATAGTTTCAATCTTTGTTCTTGTAAGCAGGCACACCAGTTATGTATGGAGGCTTCTTTAATTTGGTTTAGTGTTTATGCTTGAGTTGGTTTTTAATGGCATGATTGAGTGTGCTAGCTGGCAAGTGGCGGATTATTTAATTTAATTTTATGATTATATTTTAGACGGCATATATTTATTTTTCTGTTTTACATAATGTTAAGATTGTTGCTTAGAATTATATAGATTCAAGTTCTTAAAACTTAACAGACAGATGTGTTGCTGGGGAGTTTGTTGGCCACTTCTTCTTCACAGCTAAAACACTAGGAAGTGGTGACGGGCGGGCGTTTTTTGGGGGACTGTCTTTATGTAGAACTTTGACGTTCAAAAAGTGCTGGTTCTCAGCCTAGTTTGAATAAATGACTTTTGATTTTTGATTTTGAAACAGACACCTCATAATTATTAAGAAATTCGAGAACTTAGCGATCCTTTTCGAAACATCGTAAGCGACAATATATGCACTTTTTACCGGCAAGGCTTTTTTCTATCTTAATTAAAAGTAGGTATTTATGTATCTTACCAAAAATTTTGACTTGTTATTCTTACAAATAGGTACTGATCTATTACACTATTGCCTATTGACATGATATTATTGTTACGACGGGGAGTGAGGACGTGTGTCGCTCGGCAGCGGTATTCCTGGTGCATTATCTTGTTTTGAGAAGTGTGAGAACAGAAACAGCGGAACGCAATACTGAATATTATTATACTACAATTGTTGATACAAGCGATAGACTGCTTCGGAGGTTGCTTCTTGAAAGAAAATTACGTTTCAAAATTAAGTTTTTGAGTTATCAAAAACCTAATTTTGAAACGTAATTTTCTACCAGTTTTCTACCTTGACTTTTATACTAATTCCGCATCACTTTTTAAAAGTATAATAAACCGACTGGTTTGTATTTTCACGCGACCTTCTAAAATATCACAATATTAATTAATATCATAAATGTTTTGAATTAGAGAGAAAAGAGAAAGAAAAGCCCCTTTCCTGTACAAAGAAGGGAATTGACTCAATTGTATTTATTATTTGTATCAAAAATTTACTCTAAAATCGAAAATCGTTTTTTAAAACCGTTCAAAATTAAGCAAGCTAGCGACCTTTCTAATCTTGTGGAGGTGAAACTGTCAAATAACAAAAAAAGGATGCACGCACGCAGACATAAGATGACGTCACCGCCATTAAATTCCGCGCGTAGGTACAAAAGAGACAGCGAGATGTCCCCATCACACTCCCACTCTTCCAATATTATATATTAATATTAATAATACAATATTCCACTTTCAATATTTGAAATGCTAATGGTTGCTTCATGATGCTGTTTTTAGAAATAAGATTTCTTTTTAGTGTTATTTGCTGTTGCCTATGTATAAAATATTGTACAAAAATAAACAAAGGAGAATACCCTATATTGTCGCTTTCGTTGATTTTCCTGAAAAAGCTCGTTATGTTCAAATTGCTTACTTATAATTTTATTAAGTATACTTTTCTTTTCAGTGCAGGAGTGATCATGCCCGGAGCAGCGTTTTACAGATCCGATATTGTTGATAGATTGATGCATGAAGGTTTCACTTTTGAAGTGGTGGGGAATAAAGTAGTTTAGTATAATAAATAAAAGAATTACTTACTTACTAAAAATAAAAATAAGCAGTTCTAAATAAACATACCTTGTTTATTAAAGTCGCTAACCTTAGGATTAGTTTAAATACTGATTAGCGAATTCTAAATTAAAATTATCCATAAGCAATTTTTAATTAAAAACCTGCTAATCAGTGCCACATGGTTATTTTTTTATAAATAAGGCCAAATAGTTTTTCTTATTTATAGATCTGCCAGCGCGAGGGAAGTGGATCTGGGTTGGCCAGGTCTGTCGCAGGGCAACTTAGCAGTGAGCCGGAGTTAGCTCACAGTGATACATGCTTCGCCATGGGATCTAGAGGCAAAAATCCTCGCGAACCTCTATGAGGAGCGCGAGGAGGCGAAACGCCGGGGCGAAACTCCGTTGCCGCGACAACTCGCGGCTCGACGGACAGAGCTCCGGCAAGATCTCATGGCGACATGGAGACAGCGATTGTCGCAACCCAGCGCTGGGCACGCCACCATTGCGGCGGTAGTGCCCCTCTTTGAGGAGTGGCTGGAGAGGCCCCACGGCGCCCTCACCTTCCGCATGACGCAGGTACTCTCCGGACACGGTTGTTTCGGGAGGTTCCTGTGTCGGATAGGGCGGGAGGAGACGCCCAGGTGTTTCCATTGCGCGGATCGTCCCGAGGACACGGTGGACCATACGGTGGAGGTCAGCCCCGCTTGGGCGGAGCCCCGCCGTGTCCTCGTGGATGCGATAGGCGGCAGCGACCTCTCGCGCCCTGCCCTGGTTCAGGCCATGGTACGGAGCGAGAGGGAATGGGAAGCCGTCTCCTCCTTCTGCTAAGCAGTAAATGCTCGCGAAGGCGGAGGCGGGACGCGTGAGGGAGGCTCAAAAACGGAGACGCCCTCACGCTCTCAGCAGCAGTCGCCTCAAGAAACGCCTGGGACTTCCGGCGCCGCGAGACGATCTCCGGCCACCGTAGACCCGAGCCTGCGGACGGCGAGTAATGGGTAGCTCGCCGTCCGATCAGCACCAGGCCCGAGAGTCGACGGCGCGTGGTGTTCCACGCGCGCCTCAAAGAGTTGTCAGCAATTAGGACGGGGCCCGTCATGGCTGATGCCTGCCCGGGGGTTGAGGATAAATTCGAAACAGAGTTACCTCGCCCCCGGGCACTAAGGGCACGAAGGAACAGGGGTGGGTTTTAGTCAGTAACAGTATGACACGCCCTCCCGCACCACCCAGAGCGGGAGAAGTCATTGGATGATTTCAAAGTGATACATGCCCATACCTCAGACACCAGCTTCTCACATATTCTAGACTATCCACGTACCTGTATTAAAATAGATATAAGTAACATTGTAATTAAGATGTAAGGTCTGTTTTTTGTGAGGAGAAATAAATAAACATTATTATTATTGTGGGTTAACGTGTAGTTTTTCTTAGCTCTAGGCTAGTTTAAAACTACATTAACGGGCCAAGCCAAGTCAATGTAGCGTGAGTTGAGTACAATCTAAGGTGTAGGATTGATGTTATGAGGAAAAATTTCATTTTCTTCTATCTGCATGAACTTCGTCACTATTCTGCAGGTGTTCAGAATTGCTGCTTTCTGAAGTGTAACGTAAATTGAGTCTTTAAGGTCTATTTGTTTGAGGCTACTGTGGAGATGATTGGGTATAACACCTGTAGTGTAACAATAGGTACTACGACCACTTTTTCTTGTCTCCAAATTCTAGTTACCTCTTCTTTAAGTTCAGCGTATTTACTGATTTTCTCACTTATTGTTTTTTATAATAATAATAATAATAATCACGTTGTACTGGGATCGGTCTATCATCACTGACAGGACTATTGTTGCCAATAAGCCGGATATAGTGGTGATAGACCGATTAGCGCGCCGCACAATGATAATCGATGTCACCATCCCACATGACGAGAACCTCGTGAAAGCTGAGAAAGAGAAACAAATTAAATATCTTGACTTGGCACACGAGGTTGTCGATATGTGGAATGTGGACTCGGCTGTCATTGTGCCGATAGTCGTTACGGCCAATGGCCTGATGGCTAAAAGCTTCGACGACCACCTGTCGAAGCTGTCGTTGCGCGGTTGGATCAAGGGCCTGATTCAGAAGGCAGTACTCCTTGATACGGCTCGCATTGTGAGGAAGTTCCTGTCTCTGGAGCCCTAACCACCGGTAGCTTGGACCCTGCTCCCGATGCCGGTGGACTACTATTTTTTATATTTTTAAATGTTTTTTTATATATTTTCTTTTAAAAATATTTAAAAATGTAAATAATATGTGTAAAAATAAATATACGAAATAATAATAACGATAGTCGTGACGGCCTATGGCTTAATAGCCAAGAGCCTCGACGAACACCTAAGGAGGCTCTCGTTGGGCAGCTGGATCAAGGGCTTGATCCAGAAGGAGTACTCCTGGACACGGCGCGCATAGTTAGGAGGTTCCTCTCTCAGGAGCCCTGACCACCAATAGCTTGGACCCTATCCCGATACCGGTGGGATACTATTTTTAATATTTTTAAATGTTTTTATATTTTGATATTTTAATATTTAAAAATGTAAATTGTATGTATATATTATAAAATAAATGGAATAATAATAATTCTTTATTGTACACCACATCTTAACATAAGATACAGTCATTACACAGTTCATGTACAAAGGCGAGCTTAATTATGTGTGTGTTAGGAACTGCTATATCTATCAGGTAAGTGACTTTATTGACTTTATCTTGAAGAGTGATATCGGGTCTATTGTAGTGAACGGTCCTGTCGGTTAGTATGGCGCGGTCGTAAAAAAGTTTGTGGGTGTTATTTTCTAGAACCGTTTGTGGTACATACTCATAATAGGGGGTGTTTGTATCTTGTGTGAGTTTATATTTAAGGGCTAAGGTCTGATGAATAACATTTGCCACTTGATTATGTCTGTGAGTGTAATCTGTTTGTGTGAGTGTTGTGCAAGCCCCTGTGATGTGTTGAATGGTCTCTGGCTGACTGTGACATTTACGGCATTTGTCATTTGTCATAGTAGGGTCTTTTATAATGAATTTCCTGTAGTTTTTGGTGTTTATGATCTGATCCTGTATTGCAATAATAAATCCCTTGGTTTCTGGGAATAGATTTCCTATCTTAAGCCATTTATTAGAAGCTATCGTATCTATGTGAGACTGTTCTAGATCAAGAGGGTGCCGTCCTTGTAGAACTTTCTTTTTCCAATTTTCTAGCATTTGTTTTTGAGAGTCGTTGTAAATATCGTAGCTTGTATTAAGTTCATGTAGGTCAAGGGGGGTGTAGTTAGTATCGTTCAATACTACGGCTTTATGGATGTTACTTGTTTTTAATTTAGAGTGAAAGAACGTTTTTAGTTTGATTAATTGTTTCTGCCAAAGATGGTGGACGTCTATTAGTCCTCTCCCTCCGTTTTGTCTTTTAATGGTGAGTCTTTCTATTGCAGATTTAGGGTGTAAGTTATTGTGTTTAGTGAGCGTGGTGCGTGTTGTCTTCTCTATCTGCTGGATGTCAGTTTTAGACCATTTAATCACTCCAAAAGAGTATGTCAATATTGGAATCGCGTAGGTGTTCAGTGCCTATATTAAAAGTTTTCCGGAGAGTTGAGTTTTAAATACTGCGATCACTCTCCTCTTATATTCTGTGTTTAATGTGTTTTTAATTGCTGAATGATCTATTCCTTTAAGTTGCCTGTACCCTAAATATTTATGTAACTCTGTTGGTTCCATAGCTGTGATTGTATCTGTAGGTATTGTTAATAGGATAGTCGCCCGGTTTTATTTTGCCTTTTATTATATGAAGTGTTTTGCATTTATCTAAACCAAATTGCATGTTGTTATCTTTACTAAATTCTGTCGTGGTGTTTATTATTTTTTTCATATCTTTCTCAGACTTTGCGTACAGTTAAATGTTGTCCATATAAACAAGATGAGAGATGATAGTTTCTTCTGTGGTATGTTTAAGCGAATAACCAACTTGACTGCAGTGTAGTAGGTGGGATAGAGGGTTTAGGGCGAGACAAAACCATAAAGGACTCAGAGAATCTCCCTGATTAATTCCCTTCTTTATGGATATCTGCCGAGTTGTGATAACGTTGTGTGTGCAATTTAATTGAAGAGTAGTTTTTCAACGGGACAATAACAATAATATGCTGTGAAAAGTATATAATTTTTTAATTTATTTTATAAATTTGTAATATTTTAATCAACCAGGAGTGTGGTATACTTATCAATGCTTTTTTATAATCTATGTATGTGCAATGTAAGTTTCTATTTTTTGTGGCGGCATGTTTGTGTATTATTGAATCTATGACTAGTTGCTCCATACATCCCATAGAATAGAATAGAATAGAATGCATTTATTTGTGAGAATATTGTATGTACAAGGCTGTTATGTGTATTAGATTTCCGATCATAATATTCTGCCGTTTCCGGCGTACAAATATGGTTTGTAAATTATTACATTAACATTAAATTATTAGATAATTATTAGAATTACAAAATAATTTGAACAAGAGTTGTAAGAGAGATTAATTATATAAGTCAAAATTCAATTAAGTCAAGTAGTTAAATATTATTTATAGGCAATAATGTCAAATATTTAGGCAAATTTTTCATTCATAAAATCTTCAGTCGAGTAATAACATTTGCTTAGAAGAAAGTTAAATAGTTTACATTTAAATGTTCTGAGGGAGTTTTGAAGCCATCAGGTAATTTGTTATAAACAGTAATGGACATGCAGTATACATTATTAGAAAACCATTTAATTCTTTCCATGTGGCACCTTCTACATCCATTTTGTTCCTCAGCTATAATATTGTGATGTTCTATGTGTTTATTAATTTTAGTTGTAATTTTTGATGTTAGGATCTTGTATATCGTGGGTAGGCATGTAATTGGTCTGTATTGAGAAGGTTGTGGTGAGTATTGGTTTTTCGGTAACATGTAGGTTATTCCTGTAGCAATAAATTCAGGAATGTTTTGTTTCCCTAAGATAATTTCCGTTAGATTTTTAGCTAAAATTTTGTGTTACGACTCTAAATTTTTATACCAAAAATTATGTACTTTATCAATCCCCGGGGATATCCAATTGTGTGATCTTGCTGTAATACTACTTATGTCGGACTTAGTTAACTCAACGAATTTCATTTCTTCTGGTGAACCCTATTTAATTTCTTCGTCTTTTATCCAATCAGATGTTTCATTATGTTGGACCTGTTCTTCCCATATCGGCCCAAAATATTTCTAGCTGTTTGGCTGTTGGTAATTCTGTGTTGTTTCCGGGTATCGGTATGTCAGTGTTAATTTGTGGTTTTTGTAAGTTTCTGTAAAAGTGGCAAACAAGACGTTATCATTTTTTCGTTCTTGTGCCTTCTTATATCGCCTCAACCTGTGTACTTTTAGGGCTAATTTTTGTTTAAGTGTATCCAAAAATTCTTCCGGTTTTCTGTTATTATTATTATTATTCCGTTTATTTATTAGTAAATTAAGTTCGGAGGCAGCAGAAGATGCAAAAAAAAACCAATTTTATTTAATTAATGTTTAATTAGAATTCACAAAAATTACAATTATAACTTTAATCTAGCTAATAACTAAATGTACTATATGGTCAGCGATTGACGTAAAAGTGCAGTTCCCACGTAAGTTGAATTTGGCGACGGCCCGCGGAAACGGTGTCAGCTTCGGTCGACACGAGGCAGTTGTGCCGCGTCAGCTTCTGAGCATCGCGCTATGTTGTTATGTGAATTCAGGGCGATGCACACTATAGCGATTTGCCTCGGTTATGCTTGCGTAACACCTCCCCCCGTAGAACAGCGACTATTGAAGACCTTGGTCGTAAATTGCGCTGGGAGATGATCTGTGCTACTCCTTTGAGTCTCCGGGACGGCATAGATGCTGTGCTGCTGAGCCTCCTGGTCGTTGGCAGGTTCTTTCTTAATCTTCATTTGTTTCAGGTGACATCTTCGGTAAATGAAATGAGCGAATAGTGCACATGCACTGAGTAGTAACACATACAGCGGTATAGTTGTATGATAGAGGCTGCTAGTTTCATGTGTGTCAAAGTGTACTGGCGACTGCAGTGTAATCTCCTTATTGGTTGCGTGTAGATCATCTAAGTTGATAGAGTTGAGTTTGAATAGCGGGTATGCTGCCGGGCTAGGTGTATCTTCCTTAGGGACATCTATTATCTTCAAGGCTTGACCCTTCAATCGGTCGTTGGAGTTTGAGATGACGAACTCTGCTGTCTGGATAAAACAGTTGTGAGGAAGCATGACGAGGTAACTTCCTTGCAGTAACTTGTGGAGGTCTTGTTCGCATGACAGGCGTACTTTCGTCAGAGTTGGGAGGTTGATAGTATAATGACGGTCGTCGAGTTTCTCGTAGGCTGGTTTTTGAAGAGATATTGCGACTGGTTTGCATTCGGGAAGTCTTTGCTGCTGTGTGATGAGGGTTCCAATACAGTCCGGCGACGTTCGGCTTTGTACGTTGTGTATCTCTTCACATAGATACCCCTTAGTGGACTTCGGGCATTCAGCCTCTATGTACTTGAAATCTTTCGAATGGATCGCAAGGAATTGGAAACGAGTGACAAGAATCTCATGGTTTTTGTTTGGGACTATGGATATTTTGTATAGATCATATGTCTGAGGTAGGATGATTGGGAATTTGTAAACTATAACTATTTCATTACCTATATAATATGAACCTAACTGTATGACGTCGTAATATTCACGAGCTCCTATATCTAATACCTTATCACTACCATAAAGCCTAGTTAATCTACTTATTATAGATCTAGTGGTATTTAAACTAATTACGTCATGGTGTGCTGTAGACGTCCGTATAAACGCTAGTACGTTCTGTAATTTAGATATTTCTCGCGACAGTCTGTCAACGTTGTCACTAACTATTAAGATTGTTTGTCCTAGATGAGCATATTGAATTAATTCATGATTTCCTTCCTCTAGACTTCGACTCATATTTCTGACTAAGGCTGTTAATTTATTTTGGTTATCTACCATGTTATCTACTATTTTAGAGTGCTGAGTTATCCAAGTTTTAGTTAAACTCACGTGGTTGTTAAATTCCGTTAATAATTTGTTTTCATTATCTTGAAGAGATTTGATCGCATTATTAAAATGAACCGCATCTGTATAATCAAGGTTACCGGTTATGCTTTTAACGACAGAACCGAGACCATCTACGAGACCTCTTTTAGAACGAGTAGTTTCAAATGACTGCAATTGGTCAATGACGGTTTGAAGCTGATCCTCTAAGTATTCAATATGAGGTTGGAATAAAGAGAGGCTCTTATTGTGAAGATCGGGACTTATTCCTTTTAATTGATTATGAACGACATTAACCTTATCCTGTAACTCCTGAAGATTTACGTGTTGCAGAAACGAATGGTAATGAGATACTATGTTACAGGGACCTAGTTTAAAGGGTAATACGCCTGGGCCATCGTCAAGATTTTCAAGTTTTATCTCCTGTGTTAGAGCCGAATGCAGGAGCAGATGAAGTACTAGGAGAGTCCTGCAACAATTGGGCACTTTTAGGCACTCTCTTTAACCTGGATTTAGCAATTGGTCCACGCTTTTTGCGCGTATAGATATGTATTGGTAGGTCGGCCATGACGGTGTCATGCGTATAGCGGGGTGCTATCTTTTGTCGAGAAGCAAGGGGGTTTTTCACAAATATTTGTTGTTCGGGTGAGTACTGGTTTTCCGTCTCTCTAGATTTATTACGAGCATCTATTAAATCCTTACGTTGGATTAAGCTGGACTCATGAATTAAATTATAAGCATTAGTCATTTTGTTCTTATGTTCTACTGTATACTGTTGTAGCAAATGGGTGGTTAAATCTATGTCCAGTGGGTCACGTGGGTCGAAGTGTCCTGTGATAACATCGATTGGTTTACATTTTGTCAAACTATGTATAGAGCTGTTGTAAGCCAGAAGGGCATAATTTATCAAGTTTAAAATGGGTTCATTCTTTTGTTCCACCTTTAAGATACGTAGGTGTTCCAAGATTGTTGAGTGGAATCGCTCCACAATTCCGTTTTCATTGGGAGTGTGGGGTGCTATTTTGTGGTGCTGGATTTTATGTAGTCTTGTGAACTCGGCAAACAGCTGGTTTGTGAACTCTGGTCCGTTGTCTGTCACTATTGTGTAAGGTACTCCATGATGGGTACAGAATTTTAATAACGCTTGCACTACACTCACACGATAGTTAGGAATTTCTCGCTCTGAATAGTTAACAGGTCTAAATGAACAGTTTCGAAAGGTTTACCTGGTGGAGGGACAAGACGGTACTGTTGTTTTAGAGGGTGTCGGTCATATTTGGCCTGGCCGCAAACTGTGCATTCATTAATAAATTTAGTAATGTGCTCCTTCATTTTAGGCCAAAAGTACTTGTGAGACAGGGCTAGGTACCATTCGGTTATGCCTCTATGATTTGTTTTACCGTCGTGATATTTGTTGATTATCTCTTGTTGCCTTAGATATTCTCTTACGTTTTCGAGTTCGATTTTCGTAATCGTAAGGTTCATGGCCGAATTTTTAAATGTCTTTTGAATTACTGGGATAACCGTATACATCGCTAATGGTGGATTTATTAGTAGGCCTGTTTTGATTTTGGGATGGACATATTCTTTAATAGCACTAATGACATCTTCCTCAAGATTGGATTCTGATATTTGAACTGTGGTACGCGTGTGCGTTTCAAAGGGTTTTGTGACTGTTGGTCTCCCTTTGATATCGCCTACGACAGTGAGTACTAACTGTTTAGTAAATTTGTTAAGTGGTTGATCTGTGATTGGGACTTCTAGAATGGGGTTTTCGCGGTCGGTATGGACAGTCAAAGTGTGGGAGTTACTCGGGGCCTCCGAGGCTGTGATTGTCCGGGAATCATCGGCTGATTGATTCTTCTCGGATGGGTTAGCAATTATTGAACTTACGTCTTCATTGTGTATCTCTAAGCGGGATAGGGCGTCCGCATTGGTGTTAAATTTGCCCTGCTTATAAACAACCGAAAAATCGTATTCTGATAACTTTAAACGCCATCGTGTAAGTCTGGAATTAGGCTCTTTGAGGCTCATGACCCATTGCAGAGGCTTATGGTCAGTAATAATTTTGAATTTCCTGCCAAATAGGTAAGGTCGAAAGTATTTGCAAGCCCACACGATAGCAAGCAATTCCTTCTCTATCGTGCTGTAGTTAAGTTCACTTGAATTCAGGGTTCTAGAAGCGTATGCAATGGGCTTGTCTGAACCTATTGGACCCTGAGATAATACGGCCCCCAATGCGACGTTGGAAGCATCGGTGGTCAATAAAAATTCTTTGGTGAAGTCTGGATACTGCAAAATCGGGTCATTTGTTAATAATTTCTTACAATGCTCAAAGCAACTTGCGTAATTCTGATCACAGACTATTTTGGCTCCCTTTTTTAAGCATTGGGTCATGGGTTTGGTGATACGTGCGAAATCCGGTATAAATTTCCTATAATATCCGAGTAGACCGAGAAAACGCTTAATTTCTGTAGTAGTTTTAGGTAATGGGTAATCTTTTATAACGCTGATTTTAGTTGGATTCGGTTTAACTCCGTCTTTACATATGACATGGCCTAAAAAATCTGTCTCCAGCTTCAAGAACTCGGACTTGTCCATTTGTATCTTGAAGTTGGATTCTCGCAGTCTTTTAAAAACCCTATCTAGATTGATAATATGTTCTTGCAGGGATGTGCTGAACAGGATGACGTCATCCAAATGCACTAAGCATATATCCTGGAGATCTCTCAGGATATTATCCATAACACGCTGGAATGTTGCCGGAGAATTTTTTAATCCCATCGGCATCCTGAGGAATTCATAGTGGCCATTTTCTACATTGAAGGCAGTTTTGTGTATATCGGAGGGGTCTAATTCCACCTGGTAGAATCCGCTGGCAAGGTCGAGTGTACTGAAATATTGGCATTTACCTAATTTGTCCAATATGTCCGAAATGTTAGGTATAGGATATCTATCGTCTATAGTTTTTTCGTTGACTTTACGAAAGTCTATGACAAGTCGCCACTTGGCTTTACCCGAAGCATCTGCCTTTTTGGGCACCACCCAAATGGGAGAGCTCCACGCAGAGTCCGAAGGCCTGATTATATTCTGTTCGAGCATTTTATTAATTTGGTCTTTAACTTCTTGTTTATGGATATACGGATATCTGTAACTTTTAGCATGGACGGGGATTTCATCGGTCGTTCTAATCCTATGTTTTATTTTGTTTGTAAATGTTAGAGGCTCTCCTTCGAGATAAAAAACGTCAGAGTACCGGGCACATAAAGTTTTTAGATTTGCTAGTTCTTCTGGATTTAAATGGTCGGTCCGGAGGCGTCGTAAAACTTCCTCCGTACGGTTGCTTAATTGATCTACCTGTTCGCTTTCTACATTAAATAGTTCGGCGGTAATGGGACGATCCATAGAGAAAATTACGTCATTAGGTGACTCATTTGAAATTTGTACCCAACCTCTATTATTTTTTACAGTTGTGAAACATTCAGAAATTAAGCAGTTACTAATTATTTGGTCGGGAACGAATACGTCGCCATCATGGGAATTTATAGGCAATCTTACTAATTTAGATGTCTGAGCTGGTATAATTTCTTCATAAATGTTAGCATTGCGAGAGTCATACATAGTAATGGGTATTTCCGTATTTCTAGTAACTAACTTTTTGTTTCTTAAGTCAATGTTAGTGCCCCATGAATCTAATAAATCAAAACCGATTAATCCATCAAAATAGTTATGGAAGTCTAGAACGAATAAAGTGATATTTCCCTCTTCTTTAAATTCGGGAAAGTTGGGCAAAGTTATCGAATAATTATTTTTATAAACGGTACGCACGTTTGGGCTGTAGTTAAGAGGTACATTAGAAAAATATTTTTCAACCGCTCGCGGTGATATAAACGATTGATTCGCCCCAGTGTCTATGAGAAATTTTAAAGGTGGGTTATGGGTTTGAATATAACCAAGTTGCCTCTGTATGTTAAAATTTACGTCTATTTTGGCTTTTCTAATTTCGGAGTTTGAAGAAAATTTCCGTCTTGCTTTTGATCTTCATTTCCGGTTTCGTCATTTGGTTTAATTTCTTCTACCATTGGGGTTTCGTATTGCCCATAGTTAAAATAATAGTCTAAGTATTCTTGGTAAGGGTCATAGTCCTGGTTGTAGGCTGAACATATAAAGTCATAATATGGATCATAAACACAATCATAGTTATTAACTTCTCGCGTTTTAAAGTAATTGTTAGGTGGCGGATTGCCGGCTGTACGCCAATCGTGTCTTATGGGAGGTAATGGTTTAGGCACAAAGTGGGTGACGCCACTCATGGGACGCGGTGTACTATTATAGCTAGTATTTTGTGGCATGGGTACACCACCCGGAGGTCTAAATGTATTACTCTGAGCATTATAATTTGGAGGTGGTGCTCGGAACATCTGCTGAGTCCGAGTGGGGCCACGAGGTTGTTGTAATTGGGGCATGTTTTGCCGCCAACCCTGATTGGGTTGAGGGAAGTACTGTTGGGGACGCGGAAGACCGGGCATGCTATATAACTGTGGTTTCGAGGGACCGGGTACGCCCATTGTAGGGAGTTGCTGCATAATCTGGTTCAGAGGTAGATTAGAGTTAGGCTTGGGAGGCTGCTGATTGTTATCTTTCTTACTAGACCCGCTTTCGATACGCTGCTGCATATAAAGTGTATTAAGCTCCTCCTGGACGAACTCGAGTGCTTTTTCCATCGTCTCGGGACGCATGCAACGAACCCTAGAGCCTAAGGTCTTTTAAACCGCGTAAGTAACATTGTAAGGTCAATTTCTTATAAAGGTCTCGCTTCGCCGTAACTGTAGTAGACACAGTTTCATGCAGTGTGACGTATGTCATAATTGTGCTGAACAAATTCTGACATCGCTCATAGAATTCCTGTGGGGTAGAAGACCCCTGAGTTTGTAAGGACAAGTCATTATATAAAGCGGTCTCATCACGATGGTCAGCAAAATTATTAATTAGCGCGCTTCTAATACCAATCCAATTCTCGGGAATACCGTTACTATTTATTAATCGAGCCGCGGAACCCGTAACCTTGTTTAAAATGCCATTTATGAGTGCCAAATTGGTTAACTCGTTACCCGGTTCAGTTTTGAAATATGCGAGCACTAGTTGGTCACAAAGATTTACAAAACGGGTTAACACATTAGGGTTGCCATCGAATTCAGGCAGAACCCGGAGCGAATTAAAAATTTCTCCTACTTTGTCGTGAGACATATTTGTATCCGGTAGTACTGATTCACCTAATTGTCTATACTCGTCTATAGCAATAAGCCTATTCGCCCTACTACTGTCTAAACTACGATTACGCGACACTCTTGGGTGGAAAATCTTGAAAACTAATATATAAAATAGCTAAAAACAAATCATGCACATAAAATCAATTATAATTATAACTAGAACTGAAAGGAAAACGGAAAAATGAAAATAGTTTATAGTAAATGATAGGTAAAAATCAAGGTTAAAAATAGGACAGTAAGGACTTGAAAGATTTAAAGCACTTACAACATGGTCTTCTTTGCCGAATCGATGTCTGGATTCACCTCTGCTGGCGCCTCACGATGTATGTAGATTCAGGATACTCGAGAATCGGTAAGCCACGCGGGACTTCGGTCCGATTTTAGGGGAAATCTTGACGCGTCACGTACCTAATATACTTCGAGTATCCTACCGGCTGCGCCAATTAAGTTCGGAGGCAGCAGAAGATGCAAAAAAAAACAATTCTATTTAATTAATGTTTAATTAGAATTCACAAAAATTACAATTATAACTTTAATCTAGCTAATAACTAAATGTACTATATGGTCAGCGATTGACGTAAAAGTGCAGTTCCCACGTAAGTTGAAGTTGGCGACGGCCCGCGGAAACGGTGTCAGCTTCGGTCGACACGAGGCAGCTGTGCCGCGTCAGCTTCTGAGCATCGCGCTATGTTGTTATGTGAATTCAGGGCGATGCACACTATAGCGATTTGCCTCGGTTATGCTTGCGTAACAAGTACATACATAATATATAAATTTTTAAATATTGATTCTTAAACAAGATAAAAAAAACATTTAAAAATATAAAAAATAGCATCCCACCGGAATCGGGAACAGGGTCCAAGCTACCGGCGGCGGCGGCGGCGGTCAGGGCTCCAGAGAGAGGAACCGCCTGACAATGCGAGCCGTGTCCAGAAGTACTGCTTTCTGAATCAAGCCCTTGATCCAGCCGCCTAACGAGAGCCTTCTGAGGTGTTGGTTGAGGCTCGTGGCTATTAAGCCATTGGCTGACACGACTATCGGTACAATGATCGCTGAGATCGCCACCCCACATGTCGACAACCTCGCGAGCCAAGTCAATATACTTGATTTGTTTATCTTTCTCGGCTTTCACGAGGTTCTCGCCATGTGGGACGGTAATGTCAACAATCATTGCACGCCTCTCGATTCGGTCCACCACCACTATATCAGGCTTATTGGCTACAATAGTCCTGTCAGTGATGATGGACCGATCCCAATACAATGAGATATGACCAATAGCGAGAACTGGGTCGGGCGCATATCTGTAGTACGGCACTTCCGATTCCACAAGAGAGTATTTCAGAGCAAGTTGCTGATGGATAATCCTGGCTACAAGGTTGTGCCTATGCAAGTACTCACCGTTAGCTAGACGAGAACAACCAGAGATTATGTAGCGGATTGATTCTCCCGGACGATGACATACCCGACATATTATGTCAACCGTGCCGTCCTTCACAATAAATCTCCGGTAGTTTTTCGTCATGATAACTTCGTCCATAATTGCACAAACAAAACCTTCGGTTTCCCCAAAGAGGTCACCGACACGCAGCCAGGCTACGGACGCTTGTTGGTCTACATCGGCCCCATGTAGGGCCCGGAAAAAGCGTCCCTGAAGTTCCTTACTCTGCCATACTTCTCTGCGATCGTTAGTGTCAAGCACTAGAGGTTTGCGCCAGTTCTCGTTAGCCAAGGAGAGTGGGGTAAGGCCCTTGTCCACCGCCACTACATCTCGATGCATACCCACGACAGCAGCTAGGAAATATTCCCTCAGACTGCATACCTCGCGGTTGTGGAGGGTCTTAGCATTTAAAAAGCCTCGGTCTCCATACTTCCGCGGGATATACAGTCTCATCACTGAGGAACGTCGGTGATGCATTCGGTATGCAGTTAGTAGTGTACGGACCCGCCTATCCAAGGCGTCATGTCCTGTTCGAGTCTATTTAAGTACGCCGAAAGAGTACATCAATACCCGCATGACCCAACCGTTGAAGGCACGCACCTTGTTTCCGCCTGAAAGAAGGCTATTGAATAACTTCTTCAGGCGGCCAAAGAAGCGCTCCTTCAACGATTGCTTCATGTCAGTGGCATTGATACCTAACGCTTCCGACATACCCAAATACTTATAGGTTTCGGTTGGAGAGAGGGATCTCAGGTTTATGGAATCCGAGAGTTGAGTTCTCACGGATTCCGCAATCTCCCCTCGCTTTACATGCATGACTGCACATTTGTCCTCACTAAACTCCATCCTGATGGCGCTTCTGAAGGTTTTATTTACCTTTAGTAGCTCCATCAGTTGCAGATTGTTAGGGGCAAAAAGTTTCAAGTCATCCATTTAAAGGAGGTGAGATATAACCTGACCACCTCTCTTCAACCGATAGCCTAGACCTGAAGCCTTCAGCAGTGTGCTTAGAGAATTCAAGGCTAGGCAGAACCAAAGCGGACTCAAACTGTCACCTGGAATATACCCCGCTCGATCTTTACCGGTTCGCTATTCCTCTGGATTTGTCGACATCCTGGATAGCGAAGGACTGTCCTCCATTGCCTCATACACGACATCAGCACGCGTAGCATGACCAATTCTATCTCTACTCTACCAAGAGTAGGTAGACAAAGTTATTTCTATGCCACTCTATATCTTTACTGCCCGAGCACGGCGCGCCGTAGACTCGCGTTTCTACGAAGACAAAGGCATATTCATTCTTTCCATAGCAACGGGTAGGTAGTTAGTGATGTAGACAAGCTAAGAATTCTACGATAATATATTACGTTTCGTTATCGAAATAAATGTGTCTAACGCCAAGTTCTAAAACCTTTTGAACGTAACTCAAAGCAACAACGAAACGTATTAATTTTATTCTGTCATTTCTGTCATCTGTGTTGACTGTTTTTTTTTTTTTATTATTATCCACGAAGGGAAAGCGAAAGTCTTTTGACCATATTGCCTAGTTTTACGTAGTTATTTATATTTTTTTTCCATTAGAATGCAGATGTAACACATTCTAATGTTGTTTGCAGTATTTGGCAACAAATGTGTCGAGTTAGCCTTCTCGGCAAACTTTGCTGAGGTAATACTACAATAAAATTCTAGCTCCATTTTTCCGAGATCGCGCCTGTTTTTAATTCCACATATTGTCCATTTGCGTTGACACTTGAGACACAAAACTACACCAATTTTACATCACAATATCCACTAGGAATCAATAAACGAATAATAATTAAAACAGCCACTGAACTTCACTCGACAAAATCCCGCCAATTTGTTTGTTGTTTGTACAACAATATTTGTGTTTGTGGAGACTGATCGTGTTAGATTTGTGTAAATAACAACAAAGTAAATAAATAATGAAACATAGGAAAAAATATGTAGTTTGTTATGTTAATTTTCGCATTTTGTTACACAATGGGGAAAAACTTTTTTACAAAAAAAAAACAACCGACTTCCAAAAAAAAAATACACTAAAAATTCATAAATAACTTTAATTTCGGAAGTCGGTGTTTGTATTTTACTTCTTCGTTGTTTGACACCGACTGCCGAAATTAAAGTTATTTATGATTTTTTAGTGTATTTTTTTTTGGAAGTCGGTTGTTTTTTTTTTGTAAAAAAGTTTTTTATTTTTTACTTTTTAGTTGTTATACCCCAGAACTAAAAACCCCAATAAAATGGAACGTGGAATTTAAACATTTGGAGAACACCAAAACGTCATCGAAGTACACGTATTTTCCGTTTTTGTTCAGTTTCTCAAAAAGCGCTGAAGCAATTTCGATAAAATTTATATGGGACCACCTCGGGAGTATATTCTTTCAGATAAAAAAAGAATTTTGAAAATTGGTTCACAACTGACGGAGAAGTCGCGTAACATACAAAAAAAAAACATACAGACGAATTTAGAACCTCCTCCTTTTGGAAGTCGGTTAAAAATAACAAAACTTTAAAATACATTTTTCAAATGTTTGGTTTTTGGAAAAGTTTTTTTTTTTTTTCGGGAAGATCGAGAGCCTCCGTTATGCTCGGCGTTTCTTTCTGCCTTCCTTTCTTTCTTCTCGGTACAAAACTGAGACGATGGCGACGGTAGCCCCCAGACATGTTTTTAAAATCAAACTTCTAACACACACACTCACTTCATTTCTTTTATGGCTTTTGTGGAAGATTCACCACAATTTTGAAATGATGTAGCCGCCTAATTGAGTTTTTAAAATCAATAAAAATCTTGTCTAGGTCTAATGAGATGTAGACTATTTGACACTTCTTGAGTAGAAATGTTTCTATCCTCATGTGTCAAAAGTAGAAAAAATTAGTCGTCATGCTTTACATTGTAGACTTTTGTCGACTGAAGAATAGAAACATTTCTTTAGTTTTAACATCGCCATGCTTGACACGGTAGAAATCTTTCTACAATCTGTCATTTTGTCTATTCTTCCGTCGACAAAACCCGTTTCTAGGGTGGTCATGCTACGCGTGCAGAAAGGTGCGTAGCGTTGCATCAACTTTAGCACCCTCATGAGCCATGTATGAGGAACTGAGTCATAGGCCTTCTTATAGTCTATCAAACATGTCGACAGATCCTTTCGGGAACGCCGAACCTGTTGGGTCATATCTATAAGGAGAAGCTCCTTAGTACCGCGGGACCCATTCTTACATCCATTTTGAGAGACAGACATGATACAGTTACTATCTATACGTGTGTTAATCTTAGCTCTCAAAATGGATGTAAGAACCTTATAGACCGTCGGTAAGCACGTGATCGGTCTATAATTTTTGGGTTCCGCAGTACTACCTGATTTGTGGAGCAGGTGGGTAACTCCTGTTGTAAGAAACTCGGGTAGCAAACCAGACTCCAAGGTTGCCTGGTATTGAGATGCCAAGCGAGCGTGCTACCTTTGTAGCCACTTTATCCAAAAATTGTGCAGCCCGTCCGGTCCTGGAGATTTCCAATTAGGCAACGGACGGACTGCACGGGCTACATCTTAGGGGCAGATGGTGATTGCCCCCATTTCTGTTATTTAATCGCACGATCGCTCGATCTCCTGTCCAGTCACCTTCGGTGTGACTGACAGGCACCGACCAGATGTTGCGCACGAATGAACTCGTGGCGTTATCATCCGGCAAACCCCCGTCAGTCACACCCTGTTTCGGTCGCTCCCAAGTCCTATATACCCACCTTTCATTAATCCGGAATGTGCGATTCTGGGTGTATCGCTCCACCCGCCGCTTATACCTACGGATGCGGTTTGCCCATGCATACATCTTCTGCTTCAGGAAGTCAAGATGAGCTCTGTGACACGCGACATATAGTCTCGGGCGCTGACATCAGTTCCCGAAAACGTACGTCTCACAAAGCGCATCACTCTTGGGTGAGTGTTGTGCTCCCTGAAGCAGATTAGTTTGCCGATGAGTGTGTGGGGTATCTGCCACACTTATATTCGGTAGTTTTGAGTCAGAATAAAACGAACAATGGAGATTCAAAATGGGAATTATTTATTGTCAAAATCCTAACTTCTAATATATACAAATGAATACTTGACGTAGTCGTGGTTTGGAATCATACTCAAAATTGCTCAGCCAATCCGATATAGGTTTCCCGGGCTTCTGGAGTTTGGAGCATGTTCAGAGTGCGCCAACTATAAATACGCACAGCGCCGCCGTGCGGTGAGCAAACGCCCGACATTCTCGATGTGGCGCTTCTAAAGAATGTAAACCTTCGTTTGCAGTCGATAGAAGCAGTACGCGAACTTACCTCTGATCACCGCCCTGTGATCATGCACTTGGGCTCCCGTTCGGGTCAACCCGACCCCGGGCTACCCCCCCCCCGACCCAGGTAATTACCGAATGGAAGAAAGTAAGCGATAGGCTGAAATCTACCACGTCGGTTCACCTGGACGCCATCCCCGATCACATAGACTCAGTCGCTGACACGACGGCAGCGATCGACTCGCTTACGGAGCACGTACAGGCTGTCCTGAACGAATGTTCAAAGGTGGTACCAGTGACAGAAGATCGTCGCTGGAAGCTGCCGGACGATGTGCGGGCTCTGATAATCGAGAAGAACGCAGCCATCCGTGCGTACAGTGCTTTTCCCTGCGACGCAAACAAGGCTCACATGCGCAATTTACAGCGTGCTGTAAAAAGTCGCATTAGTGAGCATCGTTCTGCGAGCTGGGGCAAGTTGCTGAGCGAACTTGAGCCCAACCACCACGCCTTCTGGAATCTCCAGAGGAAGCTGCGTTCCAAGGAAGAGACTTTCATGCCTCCTCTCATTCGTCCAGACAAGAGTGTCGCCTTTGACAACTCTGAAAAAGCGGAGTGCCTAGCCGACAGTCTAGAGGCTCAATGTTCTCCCAGCTCCCAGCCAGCTGACCAGGCCCACCTTGACAGGGTGGACGCTGAAGTTGAAAGGAGAGCTTCCCTCCCACCCTTCGAAGACCCAGATGACCCTCTACCCCCCGTCACTCCAGACGAGGTGGAGGATATCATCAAAAAGCTCCAGCCCCGAAAAGCCCCAGGCCCTGACGGCATCACCGGCAGGGTCATCCAGCTCTTCCCCGCCCAATTAATCTTGCTTATGACCGCCATCTTCATTGGCGCCTTAAGCAACAATATTTTCCCCCAAGCATGGAAGCAGGCCGTTGTCATTGGTATTCCCAAACCAGGCAAGCCCCCGGCTAACCCCTCCAGCTACCGTCCCATCAGTCTCCTCAATGATTTCGGCAAAATCTACGAAAAACTTATTTATAAGCGGCTCAAAGATTATGCCGAAACTAACAATCTCATCCCTAACGAGCAGTTCGGCTTCCGTTCCGAGCACTCGTGCGTCCAACAAGTATACCGAATCGTAGAACATATGAGCGCTGGGTTCCAGCGCGGTATGACGACCGGTGTCTTGTACTTCGACATTGCGAAAGCGTTCGACAAAGTCTGGCACAATGGCTTAATTTATAAGCTGTATCAATTAGGAGTGCCAGATCGTCTCGTACTCATCTTGCGTGACTTTCTGTCGAATCGTACTTTCCGCTATCGTCTCGAGGGAACACTCTCCTCCCCTCACCCGATCAGATCAGGAGTCCCACAAGGCTCTGTAGTATCCCCCTTAGCCTTCACGCTGTACACAAGCGATGTCCCTAAGAACAAAAAGTCTCACATAGCATTATTTGTTGACGACACGGGCATCTACTATACGGGCCGTGTACCCACCCAGATAGCTCGCAATCTCCAATCCTCCGCAAACATCTTGGGCAAATGGTTCCGGAAATGGAGAATCGAGGTTAACCCCGACAAGAGTCAGGCTGTTCTCTACTCGAGACTCCGACGCAAAGTATCCCCACCCCCTCCGATCACCATGTATAATAAGCCTATTCCGTGGGAGAAGAAGGCTTATATAATACCTGGGTGTGGTCCTAGACCAACACCTAACCTTCGCCGAGCACATAAAGCAGGCCCGCGCGCGGGCCGATTTCGCTCAAGGTAGGCTTCATTCCATGATCAACAAACGCAGTACCTTGTCATACAAGTGTAAACTGCGTACTTTCACCGCTGTCATTTGTCCCATCATGACCTACGCTGGCCCTGTCTTCGCACACGCCAAGCCCCGGTTCATTCATAAAATGCAGACTCTTCAGAGCCGCTTTCTTCGCCGAGCGGCGGGTGCCCCCTACTTTGTCCGTAACGAAGAGCTGCATGTAGACTTCAAACTCCCCACCATCCAGCAGTACTTGAAACGTCTCACCAAGCGTTTTCTAGATACCGCTGCAAATCATCCAAACCCCCTAATCGCATCGGCCGCCCGATACGAACCCTCCCGCATCTCCAAGGTGCGCCGACCCAGACATACCCTCCTCATTCCTGACGACCCTACCACCCTGCTCCAGGAAAGCCGTAGGGAAACGAGCACCACAGCCCGCCAACGCACACAGCCGTCCTTCCGCCCCCGCCGTAGAGGCCCGCGAAGACCTGTTCAATGCCCTCCCCGTCTCTCGCCAGCACGTGCCGCTGAGCAAGCATATCCCCCAAATAATGAGAATCAGATCCAGCCTTCCCTTGCTGTCCCCCCAGTGACGCCCTAAGCCGAGGCCCGTTTAATAAATTAGAGTCTTCACAGGCAAGTTCGGTTAAGCAGTCGACAACCAATAGGGTTGAACTGCGAGTAGTCATTCACAAAAAAAAAAAAAAAAACGTGCGGTGAGCAGTCTCTCATTAGCTTCGATGCGAGCTTGTTGTTCCACCGACCGGCAGTCTGCGCGCGCGCCTCCTCTCCGGCCGCATTCCAACGCCAGTGTGCGCCGCGCGCCCGTGCCGCGCGGTCGTTTAATGCTTGCAGGTTGGCGGTATCGAGTGCGTTGAGTTTATGCGTGTCCCACATCACTCTCCCCTAAGCGAAGCGAACAACGGGCTTCACGGTTCTTCCAGATCTTGTGATGTATTACTGGTTTGCTTGACTAGGGGTGCGATGATCCACATCTTCAGACTCGTTGATTATGTAGGCTGGCTTGAGCCTATCCATTGATACCACTGATGTGCGTAGCGGTAACTTTATTTTGTAACACATAGGGCTTGATAACTTCGTAAGGACCTTCATACGGCGGTGTTGACGGGGAACGAACAGTGTCGTTGCGAACGAAAACATGTGTGCACGTGACGAGGTCGTCATGAATGAATGGCTTTGTCTGACTGTTGTTTGATCGAGGCGCACTTTTTATCGATGCCATGGTTTCTGTGAGGCGGCGTACATAGTCGTTCTCATCAATGTTCGACTTAGTTGGCACGATGAAATCCGATGGTAAGCGAAGCGTAGTGCCATATGTCATCATCGCTGGGCTTAAACTGTTGTTGATTCGCAGCGCCGTACGTAAACCTAATAGTACTGTGGGAAGCTCTTCGGTCCACTGTGTAGTAGTGCCTCGCGCCATGAGTGCTGCCTTCAACGATCTGTGCCACCGCTCAATCATACCGTTGGACTGCGGATGATATGCCGTGGTCCGTATTCGTGATATCCCAAACTTTTTCATTAGTGATCGGAACAATGATGACTCAAATTGCCGTCCTTGATCTGTTGATATTCTTAGTGGGCAACCAAATCTTGCAATCCAATTCTCGTAAACGTCTTTTGCGACTCGCTCAGCGGTAATCTCGGGTACAGGAACGGCTTCTGGCCATTTGGTGCAACGATCGATGATAGTTACACAGTAGCGTTGGTCATTAGACAATCGTAGTGGTCCCACTATGTCCACGTGAATGTGTTCGAAGCGCGCCGACGGTGGGAACTCGTTCAGTGGGGTAACGACATGACGATGAATCTTCGCTCGCTGACAGCTGATGCATGATCTGGTCCAGTTGCTAACTTCTTTATTCATGCTGGGCCAGAAATATTTTGAGCACATTTGTTTTCTTGTGGTTTTTACGCCGGGGTGACACAAATCGTGTTGAGCTTTGAATGCCTCAAAACGATAAGTAGTGGGTAAGTACGGTCGAGGTGTGCCGGTGGACGTCTCGCACGTGATTGGCTGGTTTATCCCGGGCATTGTGACGTCGGTAAACTTCAAGTTTGGTTGACTTCTGAGCTGTTTCAAAACTGGATCTTTTCCTTGTTCGCTGGCTAATGTTGCGTAATCGATGACGGAAGGGCATTGTATGTCTTCTATGCGTGATAATGCGTCTGCCACCGAGTTATCTTCGCCTTGCACGTACTTGATGCTCGTACAAAATTGGCTGATAAAATGTAATTGCCGTTCTCGACGCGGGGTGTCGCTGCTACTCGGTGGGCGTGTTAGTGCATTTACTAGCGGCTTATGGTCTGTGTACACCGTGACATCGCCTCCTTCTATAAGGTTTCTAAAATGCTTGACAGCCGTATAAACCGCTAATAACTCGCGGTCGTATACGCTGTAGCGTTGCTGAGTCGTGCTCATCGCTTTTGAAAAATAAGCGAGAGGTTTCCATTTGCCTTCCATTCTCTGTTGTAAAACAGCGCCAAGGCTGTAATCTGACGCGTCTGTCATCAAGGCGAGGGGGTTTCCAGGTAATGGGTGGATCAGCTGTGTGGCTTCCAAAATGCTTTGACGGCACTTTTCAAAAGCCAACTCTGCCTGCGTCGTCCACTCGATGGGCGTTTTGTCGTTGCGTTTCTGGTTATGTAGGTATTTATTCAGCTCGTTCTGTAGTTCAGCTTGACGGGGTAAGCAGCTACGATAAAAATTGATCATGCCCAGAAAACGTCGTAATTCAGCTATTGTCTTTGGTTTGGGGTAACTTGAGATTGCCTTTGTTCTCTCTTCAGTAGGCTTGATCCCGTTGCCTGATACTTCGTAGCCGAGAAAATCAATCTTGTCCTTGCCGAATTCACATTTCTCAACTTTTAGCATGACGGCGTACTTCTTTAGGCGGTCTAGTACTTGCCGTAGAAGTTGTCTGTGGCTCTCTTCGTTTTTCGAGTACAGAAGTATGTCGTCGACGTAGCAGAAGCAGTTGTCTATGCCCCGCAGTACTTGATGCATAAACCTTTGAAACGTTTGACTAGCGTTACGTAAGCCGAACGTCATGCATTTGAATTCAAACAGCCCGAATGGTGTGATAATTGCTGTTTTCTGGGCGTCTTCCTCTGCAATTGGGATCCAATAATAGGCCATTTTGAGGTCAAGCTTCGAGAATATCTTCATATTGTGCAGCTGGTACGTGAAGTCTTGTATTCGTGGTAAAGGGTAGCGGTCTGGTCGTGTGACTGAGTTTAACCGTCGATAGTCACCGCATACTCTTAGGCCTCCGTCCTTCTTTCTCACAATATGCAGCGGGCTCGCCACGGGCTCTTTGATGGCCTGCATATGCCAAGTTCCAGCATGTGGTCGAACTCCTCCTTTGCAGCCTTGTATTTGTCGGGGGGCAGGGGACGGGCTCGTGCGAAGACTGGAGCGCTTGTCGTCTCAATATGATGCACGACGTCATGTTTTGCTGGCTCCTTCAAGGACATAGGTCGCAGCACCTCTGGGAACAACTTCAAGATGTCATAGTACGCTTGGTCGGAGCTGATGGCATGTATGGTTTGTTCACTCGTTGCAACTTCAATGGCATCGATTGACATGTCGGTAACATTGTCGACGAGCTTCTGTTTGTGGAGGTCGACAAGCAGCTTGAAGTGACGTAGGAAGTCCGCCCCTATGATCGAGGTTTTCACGTCAGCTATGATGAACGTCCATAGAAAACTGCGTCGCAAGCCAAGATTTAACCTTAGTGTTTTTTCACCATAAGTTTCGATTGGTGTATTGTTTGCAGCGAATAATTTGTAGGCGCTTGTCTTCATTTTTCTTTTGTTTGTGGCGGCTAGCACGGAAATTTCGGCGCCGGTGTCTACGAGGCAACGCTGTCGAGTGTCGCGATCGAAGACACAAAGGCGGTTGGTGGTGCAGGGGACATCGACTTCCGCCACCGTCGATAGCTAGTTTAACGTCGTGTGATTTTTGTTTTTCCTACAGCACGGTGACTCGCAACGTTTCTCCTTGTCGCCAAAACGAAAGTGGTATCTACACTCCCATGTAGGATCGCCGGGTTTGACTGACGTCTTGTTGCTATGCCGGCGAGACTGTGATCGTGACCGTGACTTGAACGATGTGAAACGGGGTCTTTGATGGCGTTCCCTTGTTCGTCCGCGTAGCTCAGCCACTTCTAGGCTTCTCCATTTGCTTCGATAGGACTTCTAGCTGTGTTGACGTCACGGTATCTTGCGAGGTCGTGGCCACTGCGGCAACCGTTGTTGGTTCGGTGTATTCTGCCATTTTATCGGCCATTGCAGCGAGGGTATCTAGGGATGATTCCGTGTTGACCGAAAGCACAACGCGCATCTGTGTGGGTAGATGGTTGAGCCACTCGATTTTTAGTCCTTCGTCTGTGATCATGCCACTGCCTAGTTCTCTCATCCTGCGCAACAGTTGTGTGGGTTTTTGATCACCCAACTCTAGGCCACTGATTAGCTTTTGGAAGTTCTTGACGTCAGATTTGTCGTACACGGTGAGCAGGCGAGTCTTCACAGCATTATATTTTTCCGTGGAGGGTGGACTGTATAAAATGTCAGTCAGATGTTGAAGGTCCGTTGTTTGCAGCTGTTGCAACACGTAGCGGAATTTCTGGTCGTCCGAGGTCTTCAAAGGGTCCACGACGGCTTCAAACTGGATGAACCAAGCTCGAGGAATCTCCCGCCAGAATTGTAACAATCTAGACTGAACCGATATGGCAGCTAGGTCGGAGTCCATCTTCATGGGATTGCTTTCTTCATTCGTGTTCATCTTCTCTTGCGATATTTTTTCCTCAGGGTCACCAATTGTGGGGTATCTGCCACACTTATATTCGGTAGTTTTGAGTCAGAATAAAACGAACAATGGAGATTCAAAATGGGAATTATTTATTGTCAAAATCCTAACTTCTAATATATACAAATGAATAGTTGACGTAGTCGTGGTTTGGAATCATACTCAAAATTGCTCAGCCAATCCGATATAGGTTTCCCGGGCTTCTGGAGTTTGGAGCATGTTCAGAGTGCGCCAACTATAAATACGCACAGCGCCGCCGTGCGGTGAGCTTCCCCCGACTGGAGCGCGCCGCACTGCGGCCCCGGCAGCAATGCCAGCAACCCAACCCCCCGCGGGAGACAGCGACAAAAGTGTAGGCCTCACCATTTTAGAGGCCTACCAGATGTTTAGAACCCCCGAAGCCCGAGCCTTAGCTGCGATCATTAAGCAGACCAAGAAGGCAGGGCAGTACACCCCTGAGGCAGCCCATGAAATATGGGCAAGGTTCGACAGTATCGCCAAGGTACTGGACCAATTAGATTAGGTTAGGTTCCATAATGTATAGTAAATGTAACGCAAAAACCCTTAAGCCAAGAACCCTAAAAATAGGGTTCTTCAACTCTAATGGTAAAATCTCAGACCAGAGGGATGAGATCGCCAAGTTCCTGCGAGAGCAGCAGCTAGATGTTTTCCTCATACAGGAAACATTCTTAAAACCCCACCACAGAAGCCCTAAAATTGCCAACTTCCGTATAGTTCGCAACGATAGGACTCGCTGTCACAAGGGAGGGACACTAATCTATTACAGGAATGATCTGTATTGTGTCCCTCTAGACCCTCCCGCCCCGCGCTCTCACTTGGAGTATTCGGCCTGTAGGCTGGGCATGACTGGTCATCAGCCGATAACCATCATATCCGCCTATATGCCGCCGACATCAAGCGAGCCTGACGACCCAATCGCCCTGACCAGCGATATCACAGCCCTCTTCGGCATGAGCGACTCCGTTATTATAGCGGGAGATCTCAACGCCAAACATCTCGCATGGAACAGCAACACAACCAAGGCCAGAGGCAGGTTTTTGTTCAACCTAGGCGCATCCCTCAACTTTGACATCATCGCCCCGATGAGTCCAACTTGCTTCCCACACGACCCCCGAAAAAAGCCCAATGTCCTGGATATAGCGCTTCTAAAACATGTAAACCTTAGGTTACAATTGATAGAAGTAGTTCATGAGCTTAACTCAGACCACCGCCCGGTGATCATGCACCTAGGCTCCCGCTCGGGGCAGGACGATCCCAGCCGGCCCCCCCCCTAGCCGAGTGGTTACCGACTGGAGGAAAGTAAGCGATAGACTGAAATCCACCACGTCGACCCACTTGGACTCCATCCCCGACCACATAGCCTCAGTCGCTGACACGAGGGCAGCGATCGACTCGCTTACAGATCACGTACAATTCGTCCTGAACGATTGTTCAAGGGAGGTACCAGTAGTGGAAGACCACCGCTGGAAACTCCCGGAGGATGTACGGAATCTCATAACCGAGAAGAACGCGGCCATCCGTGCGTATAGTAACTTTCCCTGTGACGCGAACAAAGCCCACATGCGCTACTTACAGCGAGCTGTGAGGAAACGCATTGTGGAGCAGCGCTCGGCAAGCTGGGAGAAGATGCTAAGCGAACTGGAGCCCACCCACCAAGCCTTCTGGCATCTCCAGAGGAAACTTAGGTCCACAGAGGAAGTCATGCCTCCTCTCATTCGTCCCGACAATAGTGTGGCGTTCGACAACCAGGAGAGAGCGGAATGTCTCGCTGACAGCCTGGAAGCCCAGTGTTTCCCCAGCTCTCAGCCAGTAGACCAGGCCCACTTCGAAGAGGTGGATGCCGAAGTCGAAAGGAGAGCTTCTATCCCACCTGTTGAAGACCCAGATGACCCCCTCCCACGCATCACCCCGGATGAGGTGGAGGAGGTCATCAAAAGACTTCAACCCAGGAAAGCCCCAGGCTCTGATGGCATAACCAACAGAGTAATCAAACTCCTCCCCGCCCAAATTATTATTTTAATGACCGCCATCTTCAATGGCGCACTAACTAATAACGTCTTCCCCCAGAAATGGAAACAGGCCACGGTAATTGGAATCCCCAAATTAGGCAAGCCCAAGTCTAATCCCTCCAGTTACCGTCCCATTAGCCTACTTAATGCGCTCGGTAACATCTACGAAAGGCTTATTTATAAGCGGCTCAAGGATTATGCCGAAGCCAAAAGCCTGATACCCAACGAGCAGTTTGGATTTAGAACTGAACACTCGTGCGTCCACCAAGTCCACCGTATTGTTGAGCATGTAAGCGCCGGCTTCATGAACAAATATATAACGGCCGTCTTGTTCTTTGACATAGCGAAGGCGTTTGACAAAGTCTGGCACAACGGCTTAATCTTTAAGCTGTACCAAATCGGAGTGCCAGATAGGCTCGTGCTCATCCTACGAGACTTTTTGTCAAATCGCACTTTCCGCTATCGCATAGAAGGAGAACTCTCCTCCCCCCGCCCCATCTGGGCAGGAGTCCCTCAGGGCTCCCCGCTATCACCCCTGCTGTTCACACTATTTACGAGCGATATCCCAAAGAGTAAAAAGACCGGGTTAGCACTGTTTGCTGACGACACGGCTATTTACTGCACCGGGAGAAGTCCAGTCGCAATAGCCCGAAACCTCCAGTCCGCGGTAACCAATTTGGGGAAATGGTTCAGGAAATGGAGGATTGAAGTGAACCCCGACAAGAGTCAGGCGGTCCTCTACTCGAGGCCGAATCACATCATCTCTGTCCCCCGCCCGATCACCATGTATGGCAAGCCGATCTCCTGGGAGAAGCAAGCCAAATACTTGGGAGTCATATTAGATAAACATCTAACATTTGCCAAGCACATAAGTAACGTCCGCTCGCGGGCATACTTCGCGCAAGGCAGACTCCATAGTTTGGTGTCCGGCCGCAGTAAACTGTCACTCAAGTGCAAACTGCGGCTGTTCACCACGGTGATCCGTCCCATCATGACGTACGCCTGTGCTGTCTTCGCACACGCCAAGTCACATCTCCTCCACAAGATGCAGACCCTGCAGAACCTTCATCCGCAGAGCAGTGGGAGCCCCCTGCTTTGTTCGGAATGAGGAGCTGCATGTGGATCTCAGACTTCCCACCGTCCAGCAGTTCATGACACGCCTCACCAAGCGTTTCTTCGAGAAGGCTGCTAAACATAGAAACCCCCTAATCGTATCGGCCGGCCGATACGTTCCCTCCCATATTAGTAACATTCGCCGACCCCGGCACACTTTAATCACACCCGACGACGCTATGACCCTGCTCCAAGAGAGCCGTAGGGAAACTAGCACGTTGAAAAAACGCAGACCACCGTCCTTCCGTCCTCGCCGCCGAGGACCGTCGCGAGACCCCACGCAGAGTCAAGCAACCAGTCCCTTGATAGAGCCAGCCCGCGCCGCTGTGCCGATAGTTTCAAGCCCGCCCGCATGACATATTCACACGACACCGACTCACACCGCGACGCGGCGTGTCCTAAGTTAATATAGGCACGTCGCGAAGCAACCTGACGTACACACACCCCCTGTCGTGCGCGGCATGTCCGAACACAGCAGGGGACTTAAGACACAGAAATCCCCCCAGTCCCTTTGCTCAAGCCAGCACGCACCGCTGAGCTGTAGTTTTAAAAATTCGTCCTTAAATAATCACATCATGATTCAGCTGTCCCTTGAGGCCCTCCCCCAGCGACGCCCTGAGCCGAGGTCCGTACCCCAAAGGGGGTGCCCTCAGCGTAGTCGCTTGTAGTATAAGTATAAGTCCTGGCTGGAGGCTTTAATAATAATTAAAACCACCACGGGCACGTCCGCTTAAGCAGTCGACAACCGTATGGTTGAACTGCGAGCTTCAAACACAAAATAAAAAATAAAAAAAAAAAACGTGCGGTGAGCAGTCTCTCATTAGCTTCGATGCGAGCTTGTTGTTCCACCGACCGGCAGTCTGCGCGCGCGCCTCCTCTCCGGCCGCATTCCAACGCCAGTGTGCGCCGCGCGCCCGTGCCGCGCGGTCGTTTAATGCTTGCAGGTTGGCGGTATCGAGTGCGTTGAGTTTATGCGTGTCCCACAAGTGCTCTAGCCCCACCAATACGACACTGGATTCTGCGCTGCTTATTATTATTATTATTTACCGGGATAAAAAATAGTCTATGGGTTAATCCAGGCTATGACCTACCCCCCAAAAAAAAAAAAAAAAACCTGTGTGAAAAATTTCATTCAAATCCCTTTAGCCGTTTTTGCGTTATGTTCAGCCAAACATACAAACTTTCGCATTTATGATATTAGTAGGATTTATAATAAAAGTATCTACACAAACCTTCCTCTTTTATCGCTCTTTCTATTAGTGAAAACCGTATCAAAATAGTTTCGTGGTTATGGAGGAGTTAACGGATAAACAGACAGACATACACGATGTTTTATATTTACTACCTATTATGTAAAAAATAACTATTATTTCTTGCTTAAATTCTACTAAATAATGTTGAAACATGCAATAATTCAAATGTAATTAAAAATTCTCAAGTAGGTAAATTAAAATGTTGTCAAGCAAATCAAAACCAAATTAAAATGGATATATTTGCTAAACAAAGATTTTTGTAAATCCATAAACAAATTAAATCACAAGCCGAGCCTTCCCGTGAGCGTCGAAGGTGTACATGACCAGAGTAGTACTGCGGATCTGTTTCAGCAGCATTTTAGTGTACAATCCCTTAAACAATGAGCCGCAGTTGCCTGTGCCCGATTCTGGGATCGTCTGCTCCGCGCGAAGCGTCACGTTTACTGCGAAACAGAGAGGAAAATCGCCATGGCATGACGGTTTTAGGCTTTCAGCATCGAGCACCTGCAGCATGCTGGGATCCACTTGCTACGAGTCTTATGTATGTTTTTGAATTTATGTCTAGGTCATACTTATTTACCTAAAAAATTAATGCGTAAACTTTTATAACGATCATTAAAAATAAAACGGGTGATTCGTCTGTGCTATCAAATTATAGACCTATTTCTTTAGCGACAATAATTGCTAAGGTGCTGGACAGTCTGCTTGTATGCCAGCTTGATAAACATCTAAAAATAAACGATGCTCAATTCGGGTTTCGGCCCGGTTTATCTACAGAGGTCAGAGAGTGCCATCCTTAATTACCTACTTCCTTAGCGGTAAGGAGACTGTTCACAGCAAGAAAGACACCAGTATTTGCGTGTTACCTAGATTTGTCAAAGGGGTAAACTGGATGTAAACTGCAGCATGAGACGCCTATTTGCCCTGGGAAGTAATAAATTTATTTAAATTTTGGTATGCTAATCAACAGATCCGTGTCTGATGGGCAAACTGTCCGGGCGGGCTGTCCTCGCCCGCGTTGAATCTGATCGATGAGCTTAGCAGAACCGGAATCGGCTGTCAGATTGATGGTGTATGCATTATTAATACAAGCTTTGCAGACGATATGGTATGCTGAGCCCATCGATCAGGACATTAAGGAAACTGATTAACGTGTGTGAATCTTACGCTGGGACCCATGGGCTCAAAATATATAATGCACCAAAGAGCGAATTCATGATATTTAAAGCAGGCAGTAAATGCTATAGCACAATTCCACCAGTTATGCTGTGGGGCAGACCTCTAAAAAGAGTTGCTAATTTTAAATATCTGGGTCATTGGGTCTCTGACGATTTGAAAGATAACCTTGATGTAGACCGGAAGCGCAGGTCGCTGACTGTTCGATGTGGGATGTTGGTCTACAGGTGACGCTTTTCAAAGCCTACTGCCAATCCTTTTACATTTACATGTGCAGCCTGTGGAAGAACTTTACGCAGGGGGCATATAGTGGCCTGCGCACACAATATAATAACACGTTCCGGGTGTTGATGGCGCTGCCGCGTTTTTGTAGCGTGTCGGGCATGTTTTCCAACGCGGACGTTGATAGTTTTTCGGCCATCATGCGCAACAGATGCGCATTCTCTGCTACGCCGTGTTCGCGCCAGCCCCAACACCATTCTTAGAACGTTGGCTGACAGGTGGGACTCTCTGATCTTAAGTAGACATTCCCCGGATCAGCGTACCTCACGCTTAGAATAAATGTTACTAGCACTAGCTTTTAAGTTTACACTGTTACTAACGAATATTGAAGAATTATTCTGAAATAAATGTTTATTGTTAATAATAATATCTTATTTAAAACTAAATATTTAAGTAGTAATACATAAATTATACAACCCTATTTTTACGAAATCGCAAAAAAAATAAGCTGTTCAGTAGGTACGAATAACTCGACAAAATGATTTTTGATTTTCGCGATTTCGGGGTTGGTCCCAATGGTCCCATTGTAAAAGTTGTTCGTAATTATGAGTACAATGATCCCTAGACAGGTTTGGTATAAAGTATAAATGGGATTGTATACTATGACTATAAATTCAAATGTTTTATTTCATCACTGTATCCTAAAATAGTTGAACTAAAGTGGGTGAACCAAGGAAGGCCACCATAATGAAAAAACGGTTATTATTCGTTTATTTACTGGATAAATGAAACAAACAAATTAATAAGTACCTATCTGCAGCTCTACTATTATGACGTCTCAAAATCATCATGAATCGGATGTGAGAGAGACAGACGGACAAATAGCACTATGCCTTTGGGTTACCCGGGCCTGCGGACGGCGAGCAGTGGGTAGCTCACCGTCCGATCAGCACCAGGCCCGTGAGTCGATGGCGCGTAGTGTTCCACGCGCGCCTCAAAGAGATTAGTGTCAGCCACCACTGACGGGGCCCATCGTAACCGGTGCCTGCATGCCTAGGGGTAGGGGCTAAATTCCGAAAATGAGTTACCGCACCCCTGGGCACTCAGGCAGGGAAGGAACAGGGGTGGGTTTTAGTCAGTAAGAGTCTGACACGCCCTTCCGCTCCACCCAGAGCGGGAGAAGTCATTGGGTGACTAACCAGCCCCCCCAAAAAAAAAAAACTATGCCTTTTTGGTTGTGCTTGGAATTCGGTCGCCTGAATTTGACGATTCTGTCACTGTGGTAGGGTCAAGTCAAGGGGATTTGTCTCAAGCGCACCCAAGCAATTTTAGCTTTAAAAAAAAATTGGTAAAGCACTAACTAACGCTTGAAATGGAACGTAAATTTCACTAAATTCATACGTTTTTTAAGTTGCGTCTGTCAAAATGCGTAAAATGAATCGTTTAACCGCCATTTTTTGACATTGATAGTGACAGATATGCTCGACTCGCGTTATGCGTTGCTTCCGAGTTTACGTGAATGCGCTCCTTATTGTTATCTGCGTTCGATTTTCGACGACTGCAACGGTACTACCTTTCTTCTCCTAAAATTGTTTGTCCGAAAATCTTTATCCATAACACGTTTGCTATAAACTTCAGTAACCATAATGTTCAAAAATTCCAAATTAACAAAATTTGGTATTTTTGAACATTATGGTTACTGAAGTTCATAGCAAACGTGTGTTTACATAATTATTTTTACTTCTAAAAATATTCTGTCATAATATCGAGTACTATAATAATTCAATCTCCTAATTTTAAATGAAATAAAGTCATATGTCCTAAGTATTGTGTCATATAATGTGTATTATTCCGAAAGTTCATTTATTATAAAAATTGTGAGTCCTAAAACATTTGCTAAAAATTAGGCTTTAGTGACAGAAACGAATCGCTGTAAATCCGACTCCACGCAGTCTTGTCTGACCTACCCCTAGAGTGTAGTTTAGAATCGCGTAGGCGCGGAGGGGCGAGGCGGCCCGCGAGTTGAGGAGTAGGTGGTTGTAACGCTCGCCGCCGCGGCTGAGGCTGGCCGGTGAAGCCGGCCAGCAAGACGAAGCTGCGGTGGTGAGCGTTAAACCATTTGCGACGATAACCTCGCGTGGGACCGCCGGAGCCTCGCAGTGCCGGAGCCGTGACAGAAACCATGCCTGCTGCATGTTGCATGCTCAAATGCTTGCTACATTGTGAAGAACTGAACTCCTAAGTCACAGGAACTTACACCTAGGAGTCAGAGAATTTAAAAATGACCAGTTTTTAGGCCTTCAATCAATTTATTTTATTTCTGTATTTAACTGTGTCTATTAATTGTTTTATTATTTCATTGTGTATATTTCATTTTGTAAAACTGGCTTATGGTTAATAAATTACTGTTATTATTCCATTTATTCATTGTGCATGCTTGTTTGCATTCTGGATGCTTGCTGTAACGTAGTGGCGTTACAATCTCATTTAAAATTCGGCGTTTTCTACAAGTCGGCGGCTCGCTCCACGCCTGGTTTCCATCCACCCGCGTGGCCTTTGCAAGCCGTCTCCGAGCCGGCTCGACCACTTGCCGGCTGATTCTTCCTGGCTCCTGTCGACCCTACGAGCCGGCGCTACCACCTGCCGGCCGACACCTCCGGGGCGAACGCATTGTGGTTCCCCCGAGTCATCCGTCACCAGGCTGAGCCAGGATAGTACCGTGCCATCTCCTAGAAAGTGCCGAATACTGTGACTACAAACCTTCCCACGCCCTTTCTCTATACAATATATATTTTTTATGTTGACCGAGGTACGTGTTGTCATTTTTTTTTTACTTCCCACGTAACCTCTTTACGTCACATTGCTTGCATGCTGCATGTTTTTTAATTTTTTAATTTATTCTTCATAGGCACGCGTTTGACCACTATCTCACCTGATGGTAAGCGATGATGTGGTCGAAGATGGAGCACGCTTGCCTAGAAGTAACCTATTCACTCTTGACTTAAAGACTCCGAGGTTGTAGCTATCAGGAAACACAGACTCCGGTAGGGATGTAGGGGGTTCCACTCCCTAGCTGTACGCACAATGAATGTCTTCTCAAAACGCTTTGTGCTTATGGATGGGATGTCCACCATGAACCGGTAACACTTCGCCGTACGTCTTGTGGTCCGTTGATGAAACGGGGTTGGCGGAATCAAATTATGCAATTCCGTCGCACACTCCCCAAAATGTAATCGATAGAAAACCGACCGAGAGAACCGATGGTAGCGCCGTAAAACATCCGGTACTTTGGCTTTGGGGGCAACAATTTGTAGATGACAGTTGTCTCCACGAGCGTTTTCCCATTTACGGCACAAGACTTCATCCTGGATAATCAAGCTGTTCCATTGTGCCCAATAGCTCTTAGTGATGGAACTTAACGCCGCAACATCACTTCACTTGGGTTTAGGAGCACCAGCTTTAATCCAGTCAAAGATCGGTTTAAGGTCCGGGTCATTTTACTGAGCAAGCTGTAGGATTTCCTTCCATTCATTGCTGACATCCATTCTTAGCATTCTCACTCCGCTCATTCCCAGGTCGGACCTATCGTCCGCATCGCGCGCGCACACTATCACACAGTCGTCCTTCTTGAAGGCTACGGCGCTGACAACACCATCCGCGCCTGCCCTCACTTTACTTTTCACTTGCTCCTGTTTCGGGCACTTGTCTGGTCCTGCACCGACCTTGATGACATCACTTGAACTCACACTTTCAGGGGCATCCACCACGGTCATGCGCCATGTCGCGCCACTCGCGCTCCGCCACCGAACTGGCCGACCCGTCCTTCCTTGCTGAGATTGATCTTCTCTCAGTATGCCTTTGCTTTGGACAGCTTAACCGAAGATGACCCCTTTCACCACAAGCTTAGCACCTAGGGCTATACCCTTGCGGACGATCGCGTACAGGTGATGCCACGACCTCTCTGATACGGTGTGTTCGATGGTCTTGCCTCACTGCCTCTACTTCTAAGGCATGGGCCAAGGCGTCCTTCAGTGTCTCATGATGCCCAAGAGATTTTCATTGATGAGTGCAGGGACGGACTGGTATGCTTTCCGAACAAACTTTTCAACTTCCAAGGCCCACTGTTGTAGGTTCTCGGCACTACGTTGAACGCGATCCTTTAACTTAGCGCGAAATACGTGCTCCAAGTGTACGTCGCCGTATCTGGACTGTAACGCTTCCAGCAGCTGCTCGTAGGTCATATCCTTGTCAAGAGCCTCAAGTATGGTTAGGGCCTGGTCTCGGAGGCCTAAGGTGAGCGCGGTCATAGCTTGCTCTTTGGTCCACCCATTCGCCTTCATAACGGCCTCAAATTGAATTTTGTAGGCCGACCATGAAGATGTTCCGTCGAATGGCGGCACCTTAAATCCACGTGCAGAAGGTGCAGTAACCACTGTAGGCACAACCCCGTCTCCAGCCCTAAGTTCACCTAAAGCCTTCTTCACCCCAGCAATCTGAACTTCAGCTTCTGAGATACGATTCTCATGCTGCTAAAGCTGCTCTTTCATCACCTGGAGCTCCTTGCCAAGGGTTGAGTGAAGGTCTTTTATGAGGAGCATCTGCTCTTCTTGGCGGCGGGCCTGCTCCTCTTTATCTTGTTGAAGCTTCTCTTCCATTCGACGGGCCTGCTCTTCTTGGTGGCGGGCCTGCTCCTCTTTATCTTGTTGAAGCTTCTCTTCCATCCGACGGGCCTGCTCTTCTTGGCGGCGGGCCTGCTCCTCTTTATCTTGTTGAAGCTTTTCTTCCAACCGACGGGCCTGCTCTTCTTGGCGGTGGGCCTGCTCCTCTTGACGGCGAGCCTGTTACTGCAACATCACCATTAGCGCAGACAAGTCTGGCACCGCTGGTGCTGAAGAAACTCCACATGGACCACCGACTGGCTCTGTCGCAGACTGAGCACCACCCGTTTAGTTAGTCTGTATGGGAGAATCTCCAAACCGCCTCTGATCCATGTCTTGCTGCCGTTGACTCCTTCTACGAATACCGTCCGTGTCGTCCTTTTCTAAAATTGGCATAATTTATCCCTCACTTCTGACACCAATTTGTTACGAGCTGGGTATGGGATAAATTATTTTACACCAATTAATTAGGTAACTAAATATCCTTTATGAACACAACAACTTACCTATTTACACAACACTAAATTGCTTATAGTCACTATTCTTTTCGTAATCGCTTGTATTCGCTTCCGTTCGTATCCGTAGTCGAAAACAGACTGACTCACTGGCCGCCCGTCCGGCCTATTTATGTAGCCATAGAAGTTTCCAGAACATTGTCGAACTATCCTATAGTGGAATATTCTAGAAACATGTATGAACTTCTACACAGTACCACAATGGAATGTTCTCGAACGTAGTGGAACCTTCTGGAAACTTCGATCACATTCTGGAACGTTCCAGTGTAATACGATCGACGTAACACTATATTGCCACAAAGAAACAAACATACATACTTACTCGTACATACATACTAGTGATGTGCCGGATATCCGTATCCGCGGAAATCCGAGGGAGGAGAAAGATCTGTATCCGTTAATTTTTGGCGGATCTCGATCGGATCTTCTAATTGAAAATCTAATTGATTTGTGGTTTTTATTATCCCACATTTTGGCTTTCTCTACGTATTCTGTAAAATAACTTTGTCTAAATTCTCTTTTTACCGTTTGTAAAGATATTCCCTGCTGTGAAATTGTCTCGGTACTCTTTATAGCGGAGTCTTCTTTTAAGAATAAATCAAGTTCCTTAGAATGTTTTCTCTGTAGATGATATTTTAAAGAAGTCGTGCCTTTACCCATACGGGAATATTCGTCATCATCGTCATTTACTATTGTAAAATATCTCCTTAAAACACTACTAAACTTCTTTGTAGACATTTTTTTATTTAAACACACGAAGTTACACATGTTTGTCACGAAATCAAAGCGTAAAATGTCGTTGAATCGACACGGTCACGCGCACCGACACCGACTAAGTAAGAAAGTCGAGGTTCGTATCTGTATCCGTTTTCGCGCATCTAGGCACCAATGATCCGTATTCGTATTCGATTTACATTTTTTACGATCCGGCACATCACGAATACACATAGGCTGATAAACACATTACCCTCCCTTGCGTCGCGCCGTCGGGTAAAAAAGAGTATTTTAGCGAATTCTATTAGTATTAGAGATTATAAGGTACACCTACATGAAATAGAGTACAATACTCTATTTTAGAATACAGTTGACAAACCTAGGCTGTCTGTCGGTCCGTCTATTACAGCTGGATATCTCAAGAACTACTTACGCTATCAACTTGAAATTTGGAATAGTTTTAGATTACTTTTGCCCAAATATTTTGCAAATAAGAAAGATTTTGTTTTTGCAAAAGCGGCGAAAGGGGCTACTATGGCATGTGGGGTATCATATAGGTAAACAATTAAAACTCACTATAAAATAGAAAATAAAAAATTGAATATTTTCAAAAAACCCGACTGTAAAAAACAACTAAAAAGTTCCAAACAAGTCTCTTTTCAAGCAATCTGATGCAGTTGATGGCATGAAATCAATAAATAGTAGATTCTCGTCGGTACCACCGTTGTAGTAAGGCGTGTTTTAGAAATATTAAAAAAGTGAAAAATCGATTTTAAGTTCTATTACTGAAGCGTTAAAGTATAATACAGTCCTGAGCCGACCATCCACATAAGTCATTAAACTTAAAGTTGTTTGGGCCAGTAGTGGAATACACAAGAAATCAAGATAAAATGCAACGATCACCGATTAAGTCTTCGTCGCATCCGGATCTTACCCTTGAAAAGGTATCACAAGACCAAGAAATTATAAGAAATATAAATATAAGGAAACGGAGAAATCCTGACGAACTTATTGTTCGTCAGGAATTCTCCGTTTCCCTTTTGGAGGACCTAAAAAATTACCTTCTAAAGTCCTTCAAAGAAATGATGACTACTGAGATAGCTGTAATTTTACTACAAAATAGCGAGATACTCCCAACTCTTGAAACAAAGAATGAAGCAGCTATAGAATGTATTAATCTATTAGTAACACAAATAAATGTATTACAAAAACAATTTCTGAAAAACACAGTCGAAATAAGAAATATTCCAAAACATGATAACGAAGATGTCCAGAATATTGTAAATAACGTATAAAACACCCTAAATATACCACACATTGATGAGCACACAGCTATTTTTAGAAGAGGCAGGAATAATGGATCCATTGTTATTGAATACCAGAACACTAAATATAAAGAAGTACTGTTAAAAGCTGTGAAAAAATACAATGCCAACAATAAATATAAACCACTTAGTACTGACATCTTAGGATTTACAGGAGCTTTCTCACGAGTATATATATCGGAGCCTCTAACTTTTATGTCTAAAAAGATCTTGGCTACCTCTCGAGAACTGAGGACAAATGGTTCGTATAAGTACCTGCTGGACCTCAAGAGGAAACATACTCTTACGTAAGGGGGCGTCCATAATTACGAGAGGTGTTTTTTTAAATTTTCTGTCGTCTCCCTCCTCTAGATGTTATGAGATTTTATTTAACCCCCTCCCCCTATCCCCCAATCTCACGTGAGATTTTTCAAAATGTGGGTTTCTTACGTAAACGCGTTGGATTGTTATTGTAAAAAGAAAAAAAAAATTGCTTCGTGCTTTTATTTACGACTAGTTAAGACTAGTAATCAATATTGCTGAGAGTTTAATTATAAGTGTAATAAAAATTTAAAAATATCGTAACTACTGTGATTAAAAAAAGAATATCTACTCTAATTCAGTCCGTGGAGAATCATTTATTTATTTATTTATGCACACACAAAAACAATTACAAGAGAAAAATGAACAAATACAGATAGATGAGCACAAAGGTGCTGCTTATTTCAAAAGAAATTTCTTCCAGCACACCTGCGACTGGAAAGTTGGTTGAGAAATGTAGACACAGTGTGTATAAATAGATATAGAAATATAAAATAGACTAGAATACATAAATAATTCATACATAAAATATACCTAACTTTACAATAAACCAAAGTACATAATTAAATATAAAATAAATATCAACAATAAATATAATCACGGAATGGTGGAGAGGTAATGCTCTTTGACTAGTTTCTTGAATTGGTAGACAGTTTTAGAATCACGGATATTAGGCGGAAGTGAGTTCCACAATCGTACCGCATGAACAGAGAAGGAGTGGGAATAGAAATGGGTTTTATGGGATGGGAAATTGAGATGATGCTTAAGGCGGGATCTACAAGGGGCTTCGGCAGGGCGAGTGAACGAAAAACGATCACGCAGGTAGCCAGGATATTTAGGATTACAAAGGATGTTGTACAGGAGACATAATATCCGAGTGTTCCTGCGAAGACGGATAGGGAGCCACTTGAGATCCTTGCGAAACTGAGAAACATGGTGGAATTTCCGTAGACCAAAAACAAAACGAATGCACAGGTTTTGCGCGGTCTCAAGAGAGACTACTGGGACCAACATGTCCATATGATTTTCAGTAAAATCATCTGTTCCTTCAACTTCGTTCTGATCTAGCCACTCTAAGCCGTTGGCGCTTGCGCACAGTAACTCATTAGCTCGTCTTGTGACAATCCGTAAGGGTCGCACTTTGCAGAACATACGCGCTTGCTTAGCTGGTGCAATGTGGGCTGCTCGCCTGTGCTCTGCAGCTCTTGTGCTAGATGCAAAGTAAATACCGCATGTACTGCAGCATCTTTTCTCTAAATCATCACGTACACTTGGGCAATAGATATCGGGCTACACTGTACCGTAAATTCAGATTAAATTGAGCTATTTGGTATAAAACAAATCTGGTAGTTTGACAGTTAGTAGATGTATAACGTCGAAGTATGAATGAAATTATTTTCTTTCGAACGAATTAGTGAATGATCATAATCGTATTACGATTACGCTTAAAATTAAATCTTAAGCATGTACAATCTGGATTAAATGGAACAAGATAGTATAATTTTTTTTTGTTCCAATCAGAAAAAAAATTACGTGATATTTGCCGAGACCCCCTTCTCTCCAACGTAAGATTAGATGAGATTTGACTCGACCCCCTCCCCCCCTTGAACATATCATATATTTTATGAACGCCCCCTAAGGAAGACGGACAGCCTGCCATAGTCATCAATTCTCTAAGTCTTAAAGATTTGACCTCTGAATGACTAGCTGTTGTTGAAGATCGTGTGAAGATATGGTACTTTTTCTCTTTATTTGTTATTTTTTATACCCTTTTAAACTTGTACAGTAGTATAATATACATAATGATAAGCATAAAAATTATTATATTGTTTGCAAGCTCCTCCACTCAGCAAGTTCCCCTACTCCCGACTTCCCGAGTCTGGGCCGAGCAGTGCTGCGTAAAAGGCGCAGCGCACTCAGTACGAGCTCTCTTCTTCGTTTGGCTCCGGACGCGACTGACGTATCTTAGTGTCGTTATAATGTTATTCATTATAACGTTGTAGATATCATGTGTTTATAATGTTGTAGAATTAAGAACTTACTTGTTATTGTAAAACATTTTTAAGGAATAAAACTTTCTTGGTCGATGAGTAATTTATTTTCATTTAAATAATAACCGCTTCTGGTCCTTAAGATCAAAAGTGGGATAACCACGCATTCTAAGCCGTTTTTGCCATCTAAATACCTAAGTGCTTGGTTATTTTACCCTGTCAAAGTGAACGTTAAAGTGAAGTGTTGTACTTGTAAATTGCAGATTTCTCAACCGTAAGTAAGTTTTGTTTACTTATAAAATGATGTGTGCCTCGGTTCAAAGGAAGTAAGAACTCGTTGGAGCGTCAGTTTGCTAGTTGTAGTTCTTGCGAATCACACCGCGATAGTTTTAATCACACGCCGTTTTTTATCACGTACTACCCTCAAAATAGATTGATAGACCATAGCGACAGATTTTCTAAGCATCAGTGTATCGCGTATACCCCAGGGGTCCAAAAGTTTTGCTTGGGGGGTCACAGTCGCAAGCCAAGTAAAAATAAAAAGCGAGGATTGCTAGTCTTGCACTAGAAGAAGACCCATGGGCCTCTTAATTTTTCAATATTTTTAAAATCTTTATTCTATTTTTGTCACGCAAATAGTGATTTGAAACATATTCGACTTAGACGTAAAGGTGCGTGGAACAGGGTGTAAAGTCCCACAAACCTCCATTGAAAAGGGAGGATCCTCCGACCAGACGGGTGTTGTGTCTGGTCCGGGCAACTGCCCAATGGTTGATTTCGGACTGTTGTATATGTTCAAATCGCGCGGAGAACTCTGCTTGCGCGATGTAGAATTCTTGCTATTTTTAGTTCGTGTGCGGCGTCATAGATGTCGCTACATCACTCCCCTCCGGAGATCGGAGATCGATGGTTCTTGATGAGTCGTCCATACATCTTGTGATGCTTGCCGGGCCAGTGGAAGGTTGGTTCCAGTGAGTCGGAACCGGAAGAGCCGCATAGTTCACGGTGAGTCGGAACTGTCTGCGGTGATGCCCCAGTGAGTCGGGGTGTTGCTATCCCAGTGAGTCGGGATGATGCCCCAGTGAGTCGGGGTGATGATGTCCCAGTGAGTCGGGATGATGCCCCAGTGAGTCGGGGTGATGATGTCCCAGTGAGTCGGGATGATGCTGCAGGCTCCAGTGGGTCGGAGCGGTGCTGTGTGACGTAGTGGCTTGACTGCTGGCGTCGACCAGGAGAGGTTCATCGACCGGCCGAAGGTGCTGTTCGCTGCGCCAAGATCGCTGATGAGGTTGATGGTGATGAAAGAGGCTGAGGATGCTGACCAGGAATGCGCATCCGCTGCATGCTGGTGGTCAGGATACCCGCAGAAGCCGTTGGTACTGGCTGGCTGTATGACTCGTTGCTCAAGAGCTTGAAGGAAGCGATGATGATGACGTCACGCTGAAGTAGCTGCACGAAGGCTGCGCTGACGTTCATGGTCGAGGGTCACCAATTTAAAGGTGCGTGGAACAGGGTGTAAAGTCCCACAAACCTCCATTGAAAAGGGAGGATCCTCCGACCAGACGGGTGTTGTGTCTGGTCCGGGCAACTGCCCAATGGTTGATTTCGGACTGTTGTATATGTTCAAATCGCGCGGAGAACTCTGCTTGCGCGATGTAGAATTCTTGCTATTTTTAGTTCGTGTGCGGCGTCATAGATGTCGCTACAGACGTTTAGTTTAAAAATAAATCATAAGAGTGCATTACGCCCGCTCGCTCACCGCATTGTTACAGTCCTGGGGGGTAGCCACAATTTTTTTTTACTTAATAATTGGTCGCGTGTTCAAAAAGATGGAAATACACTGTTGTAGATATTGCGAAACTTGAAAACTATCTACCTGTTGAAGTTTTTACTCTGGCGGGTTTGACATTCCTTTTTCGGGAAGGTAAGTCAATAGTTACCAGGGGCGACTGATTGTACATGGTCAGGTACTCAGGTACGGCCAAGCCCAGGTAAAGTGTATACTCTCGTTCGATCACCGGAACTTATTACCGTTATGAGGTCCTGTAGTTTATGGGGCTTGCAAGCTATTGTCGCTGTTACATTGCAGGCCATACCTCATAAGACAGCAAGCATATCAAGGCTGCTGAGGAAGGGTAAACCTATTTTGTGTGCCGCTGAGCAGGACGCTGCTCGTGAGTCGTAACTACCCACATAATAAAGTGTTTGACTAACAAACCGTTTTAAGAACTTCAGTGCTATTGGAGTTGGTGACTTCAGCCGCACTGGTCAACTTTCAAGGTTAAGCAACCCTTGAAGGGGTTGGTCAGTGGATGGGTGACTGATTCATTACATACCGAGACTTCTCCAGGCCTCGGATTGGACCTGTTTTTTTTGATTGTGCATATCAGATGTGCAGTCGCTCCATCGCTACGAGCTGGAACTACTGGCTGGTTCGTATGTCAAAAAATCCAGGTAGCTGTCAATCATATGGTGCTCTGGCGCGGCGAGTGGACGCCTGACGCATACTCCGCTTTCTTCGAGGCTGGGCAACCGGAAGACTTCTGTTTTTTCTGAGCCTCTGGCTTATAACTTCTGTTTGGCCTGAACCCCTGGTTCATGGCTTCTGTTTGGTCTGAGCCCCTGGCTTATGACTTCTGTTTGGCCTGAACCCCTGGTTCATGGCTTCTGATAGGTCTGAGCCCCTGGCTTATGACGTCCGTAAGGTCTGAGCTCCTGGCTTATGACTTCTGTTGGGTCTGAGCCCCTGGCTTATGACTTCTGTTTGGCCTGAACCTATGGTCCATGGCTTCTGTTCTAACTATAATGTTGGACTTCCTAAGCATAAAGCGTGACGCACCCACCTTATATAATGCACTTTGCATCCCTCTTGTGTCATTAGCTTCACACCTTGTTGTTATTTTTTTTATGTATTACTAACCGTGAATTCCCAATATTAATCTCACCTTGTGTCCCCTCCTTGTTCCCTAGCTTATATAAGTCGGAACAAGGAGCTGTAGTATGGAAATTCACTTCGAATAAACGGTAGAGGATTATCCCTGTAAGGCTGTCGTAAATCCATAAGGAAGAGCAGGGAGTGGGCTCTTTCTCTTCCCTGTAAGAGAAGCCGAATCAAAACCAAAATATATATATCTATTTAGGAAAATCGAAAATTTTAATCAGCCTGGGGTCATTTAGGAATAGTCACATTTGGTGCCGTGACCAGGATTCTCGTTAGTAAATGTACGGATTCACTTCAGTACAACGAGAAAGAACATATATATGGGCTATTATAAAAACAACACAACGTAATTAAAAGCTTTATAACTTGTAGAGACGAAGCGAGTACGACGGCCTAGGCTATTTTATATCTAGTGGTTATTAAAAAGATAACACAACGTTATTAATAGGTCCTATATTTGTCAGAGACAAATGGAGTTACAACGGCTGAACTATCTAATGTGTAGAGATAGTTTGTGGTTTCTAGAACTATAACACAACGTAATTTTAAGGTTCTATAGATAGTGAGGGACGAAAAGAGTTACAATGGCTAAAATTTCTTATATCATTAACATTACAGTAATAACACAACGTAAAATTATAGTTGTATAAATCGTAGAGACGAAAGGAGATACAACGGTTATAATCATTTGATAATGATTTGATGACAGTGGTTGGATTAACCAACTTCATTTAGCGGGTTCGATCCCCGCATGATTAATTTCACAACGGCTGAATTATCTAATGTGTAGGGGTTGTTAGTGGTTACTATAACTATAGCACAACGTAACTTTAAGGTTCTATAAATAATTAGGGACGATAAGAGTAACTATGGTTAACTATAATTCTTAAGTGTAATGTTCATTATTAACACAACGCAACATTATCCTACTATCCTACTAATATTATAAATGAGAAAGTTTGTGAGTGTGTATGTTTGTTACTTCTTCACACTCAAACGGCTAGACCGATTTGGATGAAATTTAGTATGTAGATAGCTTATAGCCTGGATTAACGTATAGGCTACCTTTTATTCTGGTCTAGGCGGGTAAAACCGCGGGGCGCAGCTAGTAGTTGTATAAATTGTAGAAACGAAAAGAGTTACGACGGTTATAATCATTTGATAGTGAACTGTTGATAGTGGTTAGATTAACCAACTACATTAAGCGGGTTCGATCTCCGCATGATTAATTTGTCTGAAAATCTCTAATTTGTCTTATAATTAAATTCCATTGACACAGCTTTTGGTTTCGGTTCCTAGCTGATGTACCGGTTGACGAGTATGTAGATTACTTTGTCATGGTTTTTGGGTTTGAATGATGCATGAATATTTATGGTTAAGTAATATTTTGATAGTTTTAATGATGTTGAGGGAGTTCGATCCTCACAAGCACATTGCACACATTCACAATATTAATGTTATAAACGTGAAAGTAACTCAGTTGGGTTGTTACATTTTCACGAATAAACTACTGATCCAGTTTTGATGAAATTGGATATAGGTGTAGATTGGACTTTAGAAAGGAAGCTAGAATAAATTTATTCCGGGAATGTGTTCATATGGAATAACTTTCAAATTTCACACGTGGGAGGCATAGAAGTAGGTTATAGTTTTATGAACGTGTGTGTGAGTTTTTGTGCTAATAATAATGGGTTCGATCCCCATACAATTGCAAGGAGGAACTTTTGAGTAGGTAATAGTTTCAGTTTTACTGATCTAACGTTCATCATGGGTTCGACTACCTGCGAACATGAGTTTTAAGTCCGCAAGTTTGTGATAGTGAAATGTGGTTTCGTGGAAATTAATTTAGAACACACCCTCACTTATAGGTGAACTTGAAATCGTTAGTACCCATGTAAGGTATAACAAACGTGCAAATTATTTACGTAATGACACGTATCTACGTGATGAAATTAATTGTAATTTACCCAGAAAGTAGTTGTAGTTATATTGATAATTATAATACTCGTAGTAAGTTAAACTAAACCTCGCCAATGCGGCAGTGTTTGTTGTGATATATTTGAATGGATACTCGTGTGGCCTTATTTCAAATTCCAGGATATGTAAGTCTTCACGTTGCTGGAACTACGCGTTATAAAAACCTATGGTTTGTGTGTGGCGCTTGGTCGATAGTTCAGCTAGTTAGCTGACAAAAATGGATTCTAGCAGATGCAGCGTGGTGCTTGTTGCGAAGCTAAGTTTCACTTTTATCTAACTCAAACTATTACTACGCGTTGTGACCTTAGTCGAATGTCATTTTACATCAGATCAACGTTTATGGCTATGGCGAGCTATCACTTAAAATTAATATGCCAAAGAGTTATTGCATCAGCAATTTTACAGTCCGTGGGAGGGCCAATGTACTGACTTTCCAATGAGTATAAAAGAGAATAATTATTTATTTTAAAACATCTTGTATGTCTACAGATTCTAATATGTGTAGCTTCACAGACCCTGTTGGTTTGCCAAACTGACTTGTCATCATAGGATCAGTTTATTATGTTTTACATACTGTGACGACCTTATGTTGGCGACCTTATGGTGGAGACTGGCACGTTGGAAGTTTGGAACGCCGATTGAAAATTAAGAAGAATAAGGAAGACTTTTGTTTTAAGGGGACTTCTCCTAGCCCGCTCGAAGAGGGCACTTGTATTTATTTTATTATTCAATATAACGTATTAGTGCGCCATCCTTCTTTCTTTTATAACACAACACATATAAGCAGTCACTCTCGTACACCACACTCTCGCACCGCCAGCGAGTAGGACAACCCCCAAGAACGTAAAAGGAATCTCCAGGGACCAGCATTAAGAGAAGGTGCTTCCAGGTCCCTATATGTGGCGGCGAGCGCCGGGGAACGAGCGCCGTATGTAAGAGTGACGGCAACGGTAACGGTGTGCGGTGGACAAACTGAGGACTGATGCAGTGACAGCCACCAGGATAAGAGGAGTATACTCCAAGCTGAGTGGTTCTATTTTTATTAAGTGTTAAATAATATTAAAAGAGGAAAATGCGATACTTTTCGGGACACACGTATGAGGTGTGCCTCGAAGAATTTATCGACGAGTTTGTGTCGATGGCCATTGCCAAGGGGTGGCGAAAAAGCGATTATTCGTTAATTCTTGGTATTTGGTTAAAAGGAGCTGCGCATTATTTTTTTAAATATACGTTCCAGTATGAGATGGAATTTGACACGCTGTGCGCGGAGCTTAGGAGAGAATTCCCATGCAAGTGTGTGTCTTGCAAGCAGAGAATCAATCAGTGTTTTTATAATCTTGAGAGGCCGGACGTTGTGTCCGAGGCGGATGAACAGTCCGAGGATAATGTGAGCGAGGATAATCAAATAATATTATTTTCTAGCTCAACAATTAAAGCAAAGGAGGAGGACGATGATGACCAGAGCTGCGCTGATGCCGGCCTAGTCAATGATGTCCAGGAATATGAAGACTGCGGTCTAGGCGATGATGACCGAAGCTGTGAAAATGAAGATACAGAATCGGGTCGGTTATTTACAATTATTCCTAGTAATAATATTTCAGAGAAACAAGAGATAATTGTAGTAAAAGAAACATTTGGCGAGCACGAGTCGAATGAAAATTTTATTTGTTTGGGAGTTGTTTCGGCTGATGTCGTCGGCATGGAAAGCTGTGAGGTGGAAGTTCCGTCGGAGACACATGGTTCTTGTGACGATGATTTTGTTCAGGTTGAGTATGTTTCTGCTGATGTTTGTGAGCAGGAGAGCTTCGAAATGGCGGTGGAGTCCAAAGAGTTGTGCGTACCAGTGGAAGTCATGCAAAATCCTGCTATTATTGCTCCAATAGGTGACGGTCCAGCGGATATCTATCGGGATGAAAACTGCATCATAAATATCACTTCACAACATCACAACATTTCACAGCAAGCGGAACAGCATTTTTCACAGAATAGGCTGGAGGAGGAGATATGTGCCCTCCCGTATTATACGAAGAGGAATAATTTCCATTTCTTTGATAAACATAAAATTATTTTTGTATCAATGTTATTTATTCTAGCTGACGTGTATTGTCATAGCAACGTGACAAACAAGTTTTCGACCATAAATATAAGGTATGGACGTAGTAATTACGATGACCCAAATTTTTCGATAAAAATAAAAATATGCGAAAGAGGTCAGGAATTGCTTGTAAACTATTTATTAAAGCAGAATTCCGTAATTAAATATAAGTTTTGGAAATTTAAGAAAAAATTTATAAATTGTTTTTTGAAAATTATTTTATTTTTAAAAAGATTTTTAGAGAATAGACAGTGGTGTCAGATGTCATTTGACATGACAAATAATTGTCAGATATCTGGTACGTCAACGATACTACGGTTGACAATATAGAAAAAGTTTAAATTTTAACCGACTTCAAAAGTAGGAGGTTCTCATTTGTTTTGTTTTTTATCAGTATTTTATCAGTCTCGTGTGAGCACGCATTAGCACAGTACGCGTACGTTCATAAAAATAGATCGTCAACCTTTTTCACGATTCCATAAAGTTGCACTTATAATAATTGTCTCATAATAATTATTTTAGTCGCGATGAAGACGTGTGCCACTTGCAATGTTCAGTTTAACGACGGGGTGCAATGTGGAAGCTGCAAGAAATTCCTGGATTTCTCTTGTGCAAGTGTGTCTTAAGCGGGTTGGAGAAAACTGGGACCCGACCGAAGAGCACAATGGAGGTGTCCTGCTTGTAAATCGTCGCCTGCTCTGCTTTCGCCGCAACCTTCTGCTTCATTGGATACGGTACTGGGTGAGATTCGCGAAATGAAGCAGCAGCTGCTGAGCTTACCTACCTTAGTCAGCGACATAAAATCGATTAAGGATGAGTTGAGCTTAAGAAAAGTTGTGATTTCTCTAGTGGCAAACTCGATGAATTCGACACTAGACTTGCTGAACTAGAAAGTAAAACCTCCGAGTTTGAGAAGCTTCAGGACACTGCTTTTTCTTTGCAAACAGAATTGGCCTCAACAAAGCTTGAGCTTTCTTCGTTTGATCAGCGGTCCAGGCTAAACAATGTGGAGATTAAGGGTGTCCCCCTAAAGAAGAATGAGAACTTGTTCTCAATTGTTGACGCTATCGGCAGCAAAATCAACCACAAGTGTTCTAAAACGCAGATTAACTACATCTCGAGGGTGCCTATACATAATTCCAAGGAAAAATTAGTGATAGTGAGCTTCCTCAACAGGTATATTAAGGAAGATTTTATTGCGGCTGCACGTGCTGATAAGGATCTCTCTACTTCTGACATAGGTTTTCAAGGAGCGCCGAAACGTATTTATGTTAACGACCATCTCAGTGTGGAATCCAAAAAACTTCTAAATATTACTAAAATAGCCGCTAGAGAAAGACACTATGAATTCGTTTGGGTGAAACATGGTAAAATTCATGTGCGCAAGGATGTTAATTGCAAAGCCTTTATAATAAGAAAGGAATTTGATTTAAACAAAATTGTTTAAACCGCCTCTATTTACATACACGATTCATTTGTTGCTTTTCTACTTTTAAAATATATCGAAGTTTGCATATCAGTTGTTATTTGCTTTGTTTTTGTAAAAGGTTTAGCACCTCGGCACTGCTAATGAGCTTCTACTGTTATCGCGCTGTTAGTTTTCGAGTTCCAATACTTAACTACACATTTGTCTCGCTTACGCATATGCGTGTGATATATTGCTGCTTGCTTGCTCGCACGGTTGTGTCCTGCCTAACATCGAAAGATTTATACATTCTTGCTAACTTGACTTATTTTTACCCGTATTATAAATTCATACATCTTTTATGCGTAACTAATAATTGTTTCGAAATGAATTGGCAAATTTTATTATATTGTTGTTGATGCTTATTCAATCATTGTTGGATGCATGTGCAATGCCTAACAACAGTAAACAGTGTCTTACTGTCTTTTATCAGAACGTACGGGGATTGCGAACAAAGACAGACTCGTTCTATCGTCAAGTTTTACAGAATTCCTACGATGTTATTGTTTTAACGGAGACGTGGTTAATGGATGGCGTGTTGGACTCAGAGTTGTTTGATGTTCGTTATTTAGTGTGGCGCCGTGACCGGGATTATGCTATGACTGGACAAACGAAAGGTGGTGGTGTGCTTATAGCGACGCGTAGGGAGTTACCTGTCATTCTTCAACCGCTCCTACACTCTTCGACGGAGGATCTCTGGATCAAATTAAGGCTTAAGAATTCATAGTCACGAGAACACGTGAACTTATATATTTGTGCTCTTTACATGTGTGAACAAAAAAAAGGGTTTTCATTTTCGGAACAACTAAATAACTTCCTTTCCAAATTAAACCATACAGTTCTGAATAAAACTTCAGATGTGTTTTTAGTTTTGGGTGATTTTAATATGAGTGGAATCTCGTGGACTCCATCTAATAACCTTTCGTTGGTCCCGGTGAGCCCCGTCACTAGTGACGAGCGTTTGTTGGCGGACGAGTTATGTGCGCTGGACTTCGGTCAGTATAATGGGGTAGCTAATAGGTACGGGAAACTGTTGGACTTAGTCCTCTCAAATAAGCTAGCCTGTGTTAGTGAATGTGTTGACCCTCTAGTGCCTATTGATCCCTATCATCCTGCGTTGCTAATTAATATTGACATCTTTGAAATACCTCCCCTTGACCATGCGCCACGGTTACGATATATGTATAGCAAAGGCGACTATGATTCTATAAATAAAGAGATTTCTGGCACTAATTGGGAACATGAGTTTTCAATTCGTTCTCTTGATGAGTCGGTTGAATACTTTATAGGTACTATAAAGCAGTTTCAAAACAAGTATATACCACAAAAGCTAGTACGTAATAAAAAATACCCAGTCTGGTACAGCTCATCACTTGTCAAAGCAATTAAAGAAAAATATAAATATCTAAAAAAATTCAAAAATTACGGCAATAAATCTGACGAGTTAACTTATAAATATTTGCGTGACAGAGTCAAGACTATGGAAGCTTCATGTTATAAATATTATCTTAATCAAACTGAAAAATCCATTAAAGATAACCCTAAACACTTTTGGACCTTTATTAAAAAACGCTACAACTCTAATACTATACCTAATACATTAAATTATAACGATGAATCATTACTCACTGGAGATTCTATTTGTGAGGCTTTTTCGTCTTATTTTATGTCGACTTTCCTCAACCCCACTTCATCTATCACTCCCAGTCCACCTCTTGTTCTCCCTTTGGATAACAACAGAGCTTCATCTGACATTTGTCACATTGAAGTGAATGTTGATGTTGTTACCGGTTTACTCCGTAACTTGGATCCAACTAAAGGTGCTGGCCCTGATAACATCTCATCTAAATTTCTGATTAAATGCGCGCCTTCCATTGCCCTACCTATCTCAATTTTGTTTTCCATGTCTTTGTCTCAGGGTGTTGTCCCCAAAGTATGGAAATCTGCTTTTATTACACCCGTACATAAGAAGGGGTCTAAAACTGAGATTACTAATTATAGGCCTATATCCAAGTTATGCATTATAGCTAAAATATTTGAGAGGATTGTCTATAACCAGTTATATCCCGCCCTTGCTAGCTCGTTCAGCTCCTTTCAGCACGGATTTTTGAAAGGACGGTCTACCACATCTAACTTGATTTTATTTAATGATTTCATTACGGATGCTATGGATAATGGCAGCCAGGTCGATGTGGTTTACACAGATTATAGCAAGGCATTCGATCGGATCGACCATGATACCCTGATAAAGAAACTAGGCAACATGGGCATCCGTGGGGACCTCTTGAGGTGGTTCTCCTCTTACATTGATAACAGGTCACAAGCAGTAGTACTCAACAATTATATGTCTAGTTGGGTAAACGTGCCCAGCGGAGTACCTCAGGGTTCGTTGCTCGGTCCTTTATTATTTGTAGTCTATGTGAACGACATCGATCAGTGCCTCCATTCATCCAAACTACTATGCTTTGCCGATGACATGAAAATCTTTGCTACTATTTCCACGCTCGAAGATAGACTAGCACTTCAGACTGACTTGTATCGGCTCGAAGAGTATTGTCGGGTTAATAAACTCGATCTCAACCCATCCAAGTGTTCGGTGATCACTTACACTAGAAAACGTGTAGTTCTGGCCACTACTTATACTTTGGCGGGCCAGATCTTGCCAAGGTGCAATTCTATTCGTGACTTGGGCGTCCACCAAGACAGTAAGTTAGTTTTTGACACACACATTGATGCAATTGTCAAAAAAGCTTCTAAATTGCTTGGGTTTATAATGCGTCTCTCTAAGTGTTTTACAGATGCTAAAACACTAAAAATTTTGTATTGCACTTTTGTAAGAGGTCAGCTAGAGTATGCGTCTCAGATATGGAATCCATGTTATCATAAATACATTGACCAGATTGAAAATATCCAAAGACGCTTCATAAAATATCTTTGCTTTCATCAAAAGATTCCATATCAGTCAACCGGTTATATTGGACTCTGTAAGAAGTATCATCTGCTGCCACTGCTAGATCGACGTAAAATTGCTGACCGTTTATTCTTGTTGAAAATCCTCAATAACAGTATTGATAGCCCTGAGTTACTGTCAAAATTTTATTTTAATGTGCCAAGTAAAACATTTCGCTTTAATCCACCCTTACGTGTTCCTCATACATCTTCGAATTATAGGCAGAACAGTTATATTGTGCGCGCAAGTAGTAGTTTCAATGATATGTGCAAGGAATATGCTTTAGATCCATTCACAATTAGTGTGAATTCGGCCAGAAGGTGCTTAAGCTTCAATTTTTTTAGTAGTAAGTTGTTTAGTAGTAAGTAGCGGTAGGTTATATTACTTGCTTTTGTTTTTATTTTTATTTTATTATTTTCGTCATATAATTGCAAACCAATTTTGCTTCTTTCTTGAAAGCGGTGTGTTTTTGTTTTTGTGCTCACACCACAAAATTATTATAGTTCTATAAGTGAGGATTTGTAATTGGCTTTCTGGTGACTATGATTTCCTTTTTTATTTGCTTTTATTAGCTGTAAGTCTTCCATGTACTAAATAAATAAATAAATTTATGTGATATTAATCATTGTGTTTTTGTGTATTTCATGTAATCGAATATGATGAGCTGCACGGACGTGACTGAAGACTGATGGGAGATGTGACCACATATTATGAGAAAGAAATTAAATTTGTTAGGCGATTATTAGTGAGAAATAGCTATGAGTTTCTCCAGAGTGCGATTTTAATAAAGATGTTACTACGGTTAGGAGGCAGAGGGATTGCGGTCCTCTCTCCTAGGGAAAAATGTGTCCGGGTTTTTTGTCGGTTTATACCATCTTTGTTTTTGGGGTATAATGCCTTCGCAAAGTGGGATCGAGTTGATTCTATATGGTGTGACCGAGCCCATGACAATTTTTATGTATTATTCATTTAGAGAGTATACTTCAAGTTATATTTATGGAGCACTCTGGGGGAAGTTCAGGAACAGTGAGTAGGTGTTCAGAACAGTGGTCATTTTTTCTCCTGGTCTTCATAAACGTCCAATGGAGTTAAAATTATTATAGTTTTGAATTTTATTTTTGTAAACCCCTTCTGGGTAGATGCTAACTAGAGCATCTTAGGTCAGAAAATTTAGCAGAGCAGTGTGGCTTTTTAGGGAGGTTTTTTCCTCACTGAAGCCATGTACATTGCCGGGATATGTGGTGCGCCGAATGGCTTAATTAATAATAAGAAAGAAGACCACTTTACTCGGGGTTCATTTTTGGCTATCCATAGGTGGACTCTGCTGCGACGAGTACCTCTCAAAGACAGGGACTTCGCAGTAGGTTTAGGTAGGCCTCAATCGGCTTTTCAAATATTTAATTGAATAGAAGACTTACTAGCCTCTGCGCTTCTATTCGTAGGGGCGTAGCTCATGTGACGACCTTATGTTGGCGACCTTATGGTGGAGACTGGCACGTTGGAAGTTTGGAACGCCGATTGAATATTAAGAAGAATAAGGAAGACTTTTGTTTTAAGGGGACTTCTCCTAGCCCGCTCGAAGAGGGCACTTGTATTTATTTTATTATTCAATATAACGTATTAGTGCGCCATCCTTCTTTCTTTTATAACACAACACATATAAGCAGTCACTCTCGTACACCACACTCTCGCACCGCCAGCGAGTATGACAACCCCCAAGAACGTAAAAGGAATCTCCAGGGACCAGCATTAAGAGAAGGTGCTTCCAGGTCCCTATAATACTTTGATGGATTGAAAAACTGATTTACCTTCATGAATTTAGTTTGATATAACCTTTCAAAACTTGGTTGTTTGTCGAACTGATATGTTCTCATAGAATCAGTTTTATGTACTTTCCAAGCGTTGTTAAATTCGAAACTGCCCAGATAAGATTACTTTGATATTTCTTTCCAAACATTGTTGAATTGCGAAACTGATCTGGTTTTATATATTCAGTCGAATATGACTTTTTAAACTTTATTGGATTGTAAAACTGATCTTTTCTAATAGGACCACTTTAATTTGATTTCACAACTACGCTTGATTTTCAATACTGCTTTATCCTCTTAGAATTGGAGGGAGGCGTAAAAGTGGAATGTAATCTAATATGCACGTGTGCGAACTGTTTGAGTTACTCCTGGAGCCGACTTCAACTGCTGATTGAGCTGACTCAGCGTTGAGGTGGATGAGGAAAGGCTTCTGTCCAGCGGCGACTGCGGTAGGCTGAGCTTGCAACGAGACAGCACCGTAGTGTTGCCTGATAGCACAAATATTCTTAGAAGAGACCCTGGTATGTACAATTAAAGTATAAGCATGCACAGGAATTCCGTAATTTGAATACATCGAGAGAATTTCTTAGGAGAATAGGGCCAATGCAGCTGTTATGTATCGATTGAAGGCTAGATAAGACTCTGTTTTGTAAAACTATATTATAAATAAGCAGGTCTTTGGTACCTTTGCAACTTAAATATGGCGGCTATAGAGCCCTATTTGAATTGTGTCCCAATTGGAATAGTCATCATAATTAGATTCATTTAACATACCAAATGGGTATTGTTATTAGTTTTTCTTTTAACACTTCGAGGATATGAAACTGAATGTAAAATGAGATTCTGGTGACCAATACTAAATTAAAAGCATGCACAGACTCACAGCAAAGTTAATTATTTACGCGTGCCAAGAGTGTTTTAAGGAACTAAGGTTGAAATAGGAAGAGCAATTGTGTATCACTTGAAAAAGTGTAATTGAAACATTACGAAGCTATACCAGACGTTATATCTGATTGAATTTATGTCTCAATCAGAATAGTAAATTAGATTTTTTTTTAAATACCAGATGGGTTATGTGTATTATTTTCTTATAATAAGTCTCATGGAAAGTCGGATATCACCCTGTTGTGAAAGCTCATCCGCTGTACTGCGTCACGCGTCTGATTTTCAGAGGGAGGAATATGACCGTCCACCTTTAATCCTATTTACTACACTTCTAATCTACACTAGGTAATCGTGTTTCGTTAAAACCAACCCCGGCCGTTTTGTAGGCCTATATCTGAATCGACACTATTTGGCGAAACACGAGAATTGATGGCATCAGCCTCTAGGCTGCACCGTATATCCACGAACTGGGAAGTTTAAGGAAATGTGGAGTGACGATTGAACCACTTCAGTGTGCACCAAGGATGTCGCAATGACTTCTGCTACAGACTGAGTTCGCGAAGCGCTTGTGCAAGTTTTGTGTGGCCTTAGAAAAGGGGCAGGCTAACGTAAGTGGGTTGTTTACATTTGGACGCGTTTAAAGTCTCCTAAAACATAAACTTGTCTTCCTCAACGGCAGGTGGACTTCGCAGTTCTCTGTCTTAGAGTTGTGTAAGACATTTATATAGAGCATAGGGAACGTGTTCATTTAGAATAGCTACAGTGCCCAAATAGTGGTCCTGTTGCATTAGACCTAACTGTACACGTATGACGAGGCAACTGTTCCATGTCACTAAATGGGTTCCTAGAGCGCTAAGCATGTAATTTAATGTAACTGTAATGTTGGACTTCCTAAGTATGAAGCGTGACGCACCCACCTTATATAATGAACTTTGCATCCCTCTTGTCTCATTAACTTCACACCTAGTTGTTATTTTGTTTATGTATTTGTTCCCTAGCTTATATAAATCGGAACAAGGAGCAATAGTATGGGAATTCACTTTGAATAAACGGTAGAGGATAATCCTCCGGATTTACGACAGTAAATCCATAAGGAAGAGCGGGATCTTTCTCTTCCCTGTAAGGGAAGCCGTATCAAAACCAAAATTATATCTATTTAGGAAAATCAAAAATTTTAATCAGCCTGGGGTCATTTAGGAACAGTCACATTACGAAGAAAATTGTCTAGAGTAACAAATATTTTTTTCAAACAAATAGGACTAGTCGTTTAAACATACCTTATGTTTCATTTAAAATCATTAGAAGTCGTATATCTGCACCTTAAGCGCCAAAAAACTGCTTAGAATTTTATTGTACAAAACTCAGCTCATCCGAAGCAGAAAAAAAAGCTGAATCCGAATGTATAAATAACTCAATATCGTCCAAAATGTCGCTTCAAACAAATAGGTAGCCTTTCACCCCTCGAAATTGAAAATTATGCTGTTGCTGTATTATTGAAATCCACGCGGACGAAAACGCGGGCGATGCGCTAGTTCACTATTAAACGTGTCCAATATAAAGTCACTGACCCTGACCGACAAGAACGCAATTTATTGCACGCAAGGGCCAACTGATTGTGATCATACTGATCAGTGCATTCAGTACACAAGTTGTTGTATTGTAAACAGGTGCTCGCGTCAATTATTGTTAGGTACTAAATAACTGATATTTTAAATACCTACTATATATTTTGGTCGGGGTCGACTGACCACTATCTCTTTCCTATTTTTTTATCTAGTCCATTTAAAGGTTGTCTGGAAAAAATCGCCTTGTGCCGCTTGAGCAATACGATTGCACTGATTTAAAAAAAAAATAGTATCTATTTAAATCTGACCATGGTATTTAAAAAAAAAATGCATATGAAAGACGGTTCAAAGGACGCGTGGCAAGCACCCGTGTAAAGTGGTTCGTCCGCTTTTGTTTTGAATATGTTCCTTAGTATTACAGCGGAACTGCACAAGTGAACACTTAAAAAATATTCTCCTGACAATAAAAAAAATTGTGAAAATTTAATGATGGTTAACAAAAGTTTGGACATTATCGTGTTGGGTGCTACGGGGTTTACCGGAAAATACACTGTGAAATATCTTGCGAAGTTGACAAAAGAAAAATATTGGGATGTTACTTGGGGAATCGCAGGTCGCTCCAAGGATAAGTTGCAGCGCTTGGTTACGGAGCTTAATGCAACGGGTAAGATTATTATTATTACTTTGGATCAGTTACGAGCTCCATATATTCTGTTAGTAGTGTACCTACTTACGATTATGTTCGTAACACACATAACTACACACCATGAAAAGACCATTTAAAATATAATTTCATCAACAAGTCACTTAAAATTAAATTTAAAGTAAATAAAAATGTTGGCACAACCGTATGAAAAAAGTAATATTTTATTATGTTGTCTATATTGAAAACAAAAGGATGCTTACGACAGGAAAATCGTTAGTGGAAGTAGAAAAATCGCTCTAGTTCCGCTATGCTAGACTCGAAAATTACCTAAGTAGGTACTAAAAAGTTTCGCTATGCACGCAATTCTTAGATTCTACGTAAACATTGAAAGGTACAGTTGGGAAGAAAAGTGTTTGAATTAAAGTTAAAAAATTATAGCGCTATTCGTATATGCGTAAATAAATGTCTGTAAGTTAAAATTTATTTCTTTGTTAAAATTTGACAATCAAAAAAGTCAAAATGACAGCTATAGGCAAACGAATTTCAGAGCAATTCTAAGTTAAGAAATGTTTATGAATAGAGCTAAACAGGAGTGGTAGTATCCTCCAGGTGGTACGAGGACAAAAACACGGTTACTTTTCTAGTGTACTGTATTACAGAATTCTACAGGAGAACAAACGGTCAACTCAATTTTGAAAATATCGAGAATCTAATCTATCGCTCAGTAGCTCGGACGATTTCGAAGTGTTGTCGCCGCCACCGGCTGGTGCGCGCCTGCTGCTCAGGCGCCCCCCCCTCCGCGACCGCACCTGCCACCTGCGGTCGCTCGGCGCGTAGTGATGTTCTCGACAGAGCTGTAAGCCAATACTGGACCCACAACATTTTAACGAAGTGAGACTTCATTACAAATCTTACTAATATTTCATTAATTACTCGTACATATGAATGCGAAAGTTACGATGTTTGAATGTTTGTTACGCACTCATGCTTCAACGGCTGGACGGATCGGGATGAAATTTGTGAGATACACAGATAATTCAAATCCTGATTCCTTGCCGTCCGCAGGCCTGCGTCTACGGTGCCCGGAGATCGTCTCGCGACCCCCGACGCCCAGGACGTCTTCTGCGGCGGCTGCGGCTGGGTTCGTGAGGGAGATTCCGTTGAGTCTTCCTCACCCGTTCAGCCTCGTCCTTCGCGAGCATCACTGCTTCGCAGAAGGAGAAGACTGCTTCCCATTCCCTCTCGCTCCGTGTCATGGCCTGGTCTAGGGCCGGGCACGGGAGGTCGCTGCCGCCGATCGCCTCCACTCAAAGTCAAATCCTGTATTCATTATATTTCAGTCTTATTAATTACACAAATAAAATACAAATAATCAAAAAAATGAAAATATTAATTATAAAACAAATAAAAATAATGAGATATAAGTATTACTATTTAAATCACAGAATGAGATATGATTCTTACTATTTAAATCATCTGGACTTTAATACTAATGAAATTATTAGTAAGTACTAATTTAAAATTAACATTTCTTTCTCGATACTTAGATTTTGGTTTAACAGTTTTTTTTTTTATTATTTTATTTTATTTTATTGTACACAAAAAAAAAGATATCTTTCTTTTCGTAGGATCTTGTCAAATTTTTAATTTGAGTGTCGATGGCAATGCTTGATTTTTTTCAAAACTTTTTAGTAGGTATTTTACGAGTCGAGCATAGCGGGACTAGAGCATAGGGGGACTAACCGGAAAAATCATAGGTAGGTTGTAACCTTAGATCAATAAAAGTACTAGATTCCCGATAAACGCTTCAAAAACGGCCCGAAAAATAAGACCACAAATACTTTTGTGGTCTTATTTCAAATTAATAAGACGTCCAAAATGCCGCAGTGCGCGTTCATGAACTGTGTAAATAACCACCTAACACCAAGGTTTTGGAAGGAATATCTTTTTTTCGGTAAGTTTAAATCCTACAATTTATGTTCGTGTTCTTTATAAAATAAAAACAGAATTTTATTTAAGTAGGTACATAGTTAATTTACAATAAATATTATCTAATAACTAACTATTTATAACCTAACTACATACAATATAATAATATATATATAACAAATAAAAACAGAATATACTTAGGCGTCGAAGAATTCCTCCACATCACTGTCATGTGGGCAAGCCGGAACCGTGCCCAGAAGACTGGCAGCATTGCCACGTTGAATGGCAATGCTAATTCTTTGGGTGAAGAACGAGCCAGCTCTGGTCACGCAGTGTCAACCAGTATATCTTTAAAAGATGACGTGCAATCGGACCCCGTGACCCAAGCGTTTCGACCCCAAACGGCTCAAAACTGTAATTACCAATAAGGTTACAGTATTTGCGCCGCTTGAGGGTCTCAGCAACCGCAGCGGCAGCATTGGCACAGCCCGCCGTACTTAGAACATGAGATGGCGTCGACACAGGTTGCGTCCCACACCAGAGGCCTACCCACCTTCCAAGGCACCAATGTCATGCCATCTGGTCTCTTCCCATCGTCACGTACCAAGCCGCTTGGTTCTAATACGGCAGGTACGCTATGCGGCCTGCGCTCATGCAGCAGGAAAGGCCATGGTGTCCGAGGCTGTTGATAGCTGCACCACAGTGGCAGCGATGTGGAGCAACACAAGGTGCACCTAAGCGTAGACATGTGGCGAGCCGAAAAGATGTGTTATCCATCATAATGCCTATGGTGGATGACGGCAGTGCCTGAAGCCACAAACCCGACTCCCATTCCCCCACAGCCAGCAGACGCGCACGCTCAACGGTATTCGAAGACGTGTTAACCAAGTTGTTCCGTATAATACTGCAGAGCGGCACAACCCACCGTCTCTGGGAGGACAGGTTGTCGGGCGAATCAGTATTTAGACAAGCCATTTACCAGGCGTTCAACGCATCGGACAAACACGGTACTTCAAAAGCGTGAGGAAAATTATATTTTCCTGGTTAACTTTTTAGTACTGTGGACCGAGGAGAGGAAGGCCGGTAAACTTATACTAGAAATTTTGCGGACGCCGAGGCCACCCAGGCGAATGGGAAGCGTGACTTGCTGCCATGCTCGGTCGTCCAAGGCCACGTTTAGGTTTGAAGAAAGAGTATAAAACTAATATTTTTCGTGCTAAATTAATGTTAAATGTGCCTAAATACGACAGATTTAGTTATAAATAATACGCACCAGTGTTTGTGAGTTGTTTCGTTGCAAAAATCAATGAATAATCATTAAACTAGTTCCAGCTGTCATCAAACGGTCGGATTTGAAACCATCACATAACCCGGGGAGTATTTGATATAATTAGTTTTTGATTCTAAGCCATTCCTTTTATACATATTGCACATTATCGTGTCAAATCTCGCCTCAGCGAGCTTAGTGTTAAATAACCCTTTTAGTGTAGGTATAAAATTCGTGCACAAACATTTACAAAAAATAAAAAAAAATAAAAATTCGTGAATTACTATCAATACCTTAGATTAATCATTGTAATGTAGCTAATTAAAATTGAATGTTTTCTTGTAAATCTAATAACTGGTTATAGTCATAACTATCAAAAATTTGAGAAAGAAACCAGATTTAATAAAGAGTAGTAGTACCCTCAAACTTATTTTATGTCTTTTCCCCTTTAATTTTTTTATTTTTTTTTTTCGTTTACTAATATTAAAATATCCATTTAGTAGGTAATACATATTTATTTAATAATTAAATTAACATTCCTAATTGAGATTAATTCCCTTTTTGACTTTAATTTCTTTTATTTTAACCTTCCAATCTACTTGTCATCCTAGATACTTATTATATTTATCTGTCCCTTCCTCTTTTTTCTTTCACATTCTTAGCTGTCTCTTCTCTCATTCCAGGGTGCCTCTTGGGTTGGCCTGTCAACATGTTGACCCGTAGAGCTGCATCCTTTGAGGAAAAACTGAAGGCTACGTTAAAAGAGTTAGGATCTATTAAGGAGCAGTGCAATAAGCTGCTTCAGGAAAGGGATGATAGTGAGAAGGAAATAGAGCTTATTAATCAGAAGAACACTGATCTAAAAAAGCAGTTGGCTGAACTTCACACACAGCATATGGACGTACTTGACCAGCATCAACACCTCCGTCAAATTGTGTCAAATTTCCAGCAATGTAGTGACACCCATGAACTGGCTTTGAGACGCATATCTGAGCTTGAGCTTGAATTAAGCAAGGCCCACAACGCTTTAACCCACTTAAAATCTCTTAAAGCCGGTGAAGAGTCTGCGAACACCTGCAGCCTATATGATGAGTTGGTTGGTAGAGGGTCCGGTCCCATATGTGTTGAGCCAATAGTAACAATAGATTTAACTGATGACACCATCACCAAATGTAACTTGTTAAATAGCCACAACAAAATAAAGAAATATATTAAAATTAATAGATTAATTAGAAAAATTAAAAAATCATTAAAACATCAAAAATTAAACAAAATAAATAATAAACTTAGACAAAACAAACTTAATTTATTGCAAGAATTAAAGGATTGCAATAGTGAATTAGAGCTTTGTAAAATAATGTATGATAATGACACTCAGCGCCTTCAGAATGAACTGTTTGTTAGGGAATATGCTCTAAACGATATTTTTAATAAATATGAGGCTTCTCAACAAGATCTGAGTAAGCGCATGCAGGAGGCCAATGAATTGGTTGACCTGGTTACGTACAATGCAGAGAGGTATGAGTCTCTGACAAATAACCTATCTTGTAACTGTGCATGCTCTCAGGCACCACAGCCTCAGCACATAGCACCCAGACCCTCAGCGGCTCAGCCTGTCGATAGCTGTAGTGATAATCTTAATATAAATAATGTGAATACCTCTACTTATGTTTTTTCTGACAAATTTGGTCAAGGTTTTGGTACTGTTTTGAACCAGTGTTCACAACATAGTATAATAAATAATTGTTTACCCGGTGCCAGTTTTAGCCAATTAGTAAATAATATTAGATTGACAAAAATACACCCCAGTTCAACTATTATACTATTGTGTGGGGACAGTTTAGCTATTAAGAAAAAGGATGTAATTGATTGTGTCAATTTGATGTTACATCTCAGTGAGACAAATAACAGTAAATTTATTTTCTGCGCTTTGCCTTATTCAAATTATTTGTCTGATGAGCAAAATAGGCACATCTATAATTTAAACTTGCTATTTTATAATAGGACCTATCGTCACAGTGACGCTATTTTATATTTTGATTGTAATCAATTTATTACTGATTACAAACTAACCAATACTAATATGTATTTATCACCTAGTAGTAGGAGACAAATTGCTAATCTTTTAGCATACAATATACAGCGTGACACAGGTACATGTTGTGTACCAATGATTACAGTTAGTAATAATTCTAAAATTTCAATTAATACCCCTAGTTCTTTAAACTATTAGATGCGACAACGGGTAAGCCTCATAATATGTTGAATGTTGTACATCAAAATATGCAAGGTCTGTCCGGCAAAGAACTAGAGTTATGTTTATTTATAGAGAACTATGACGTTCAGGTTTTATGTTTAACTGAACATTGGTTGAAAGAACATGAAGTAGTTTTTATTAATGATGATTATTTTACTGTACAAAGTGCATTTGTAAGAAAAAATATAATTCGCGGTGGATCATTAATCCTTGTTTCAAATAACTTGAAATGCAAACAACGTTTAGATTTAGTTAATCTTTCCATCGAGCACATTGTTGAGTTGTCTTGTGTTGAACTTGAGCGATACGTTATAATTTGCGTTTATCGACCCCCTTCTGGTGATTTTGGCCTTTTCGAATCAGTAATGGAGGATTTAATTAATAAAATAAAATCAAGTAATAAAAGTATAGTGATATGTGGAGATTTTAATGTTAATATTTTAGATGATACTTCATTAAGTGTCAGGTTAATCAATCTGTTTAGGTCTTATAATTTAAACAACTTGTTTTATGAACCTACTAGGATTACGGCATCCTCATCGACTTGCCTTGATAACTTTTTTAGTAATTGTAATTCAGAAAAAAATTTAGTGTTAAGTGACTTAACGTCTGACCACTGTGGACTATTAGTTAGCTTTCCTATGCCACAAAATAAAAAGCCGCTTAAAATAGAATGCAGGCCTTATACGGTAAGCCGTTGTAATAAGTTTAAAAATAATATAGCAAATAAACTTACACCATCTTTAGTAGACAACGATAATCCTAATGAAATCTATAGAGCCCTTTTTGATGTTGTGCAAAAAGAGTACCAAGCCATTTTTAAGTCTAAAACTATAGACGTTACGGGTACCTCCATTGGCTTCAACCAATGGGCCACTGCTGGTATATATAAAAGTAGAGCGAGACTATACGAGTTATACGGTTTAAAAAAATATAGGTTCGATACTCCTTTTCTAGAGTATGTTAAAAAATATTCTAAATTGTTTAAGAAGATTTGTGTTGCTGCTAAATCAAAATTCTTAAGCGAGACAATTAAAAATTCTGATAATAAAGTAAAAGCCACTTGGAAAATAATAAATAATGAAACGGGAAAGTCTGTTAAAAAAGTAAATCAGCTAGAGATTCTATTCGAAAACAAATTAGTTAGTAAACCAGCTGACGTAGCTCAGGCATTTAATGAGTTTTTTGCCCACATACCTATAACTACAACTCGCTTCTTAAATTCATCCCCGTCTAAAGCTGAAAGTCTTTTGAACGGTAGTGTACCTAAGTGCAATCAATCATTTAGTTTTGAGCATGTAACACCACTTGACGTAGTTAACGTTTTTAACTCTCTAAAATCAAAAAACACAGGGGATTACTGGGGCATCTCAATTAAACTTTTGAGTGATATAATAGGCATCGTAGCGCCTTATCTTGCTGTAACTTTTAATAAATGCGTGGACTCAGGAACTTTTCCTGATCTCATGAAGTGTAGTAAAGTCATACCTCTATTTAAATCAGGCAATAAAAATGATATAGGCAACTTCAGGCCTATTTCCATCCTGCCTGCATTTAGCAAAATTTTTGAAAAGTTAATACTGAAGCAGTTGCTAACATATTTTAATGTAAATAGCCTCCTTCATAATGATCAATATGGCTTTACAAAAGGTCGATCGACTACAGATGCGGGTGTTGCTCTCCTAAAACACATATTCAACGCATGGGAGAACTCGCAAAATGCTATCGGAGTTTTCTGTGACCTCTCCAAAGCTTTTGATTGCGTACACCATGACACGCTTTTGCGTAAGCTGCGTCATTATGGTTTCCAAAACGAAGCTCTAAATGTAATTGATTCATATTTATGTAATAGGTTCCAATGTGTAGATATCAATGGTGTTAAGTCTTCCGGGCTACCAGTTTATTTAGGTGTGCCTCAAGGCTCGATATTGGGACCATTCTTGTTTTTGGTGTATATTAATGATTTACCATATTTTTTAAAGGGTATCTGTGACGTAGTACTGTTTGCAGATGATACCTCTCTTATCTTTAAAGTAGATAGGAATAGAAATGATTTTGATAACGTAGATAGCGCTCTCTCAATGGTTACGGATTGGTTTACGACAAATAACTTAGTTCTTAATGCTAAGAAAACTAAATGTATAAAGTTTGCCTTACCTAATGTTATAAATCTAGGACCTAATGTCATCTTAAATAAAGAAGTGCTTGAAACTGTGGACTCGGCAGTTTTTTTGGGTATAACTGTTGATTCCAAACTTCAATGGGGCGCACATATATCAGGCCTATCAGGAAGGCTCAGCTCTGCCGCCTACGCCGTCAGAAAAGTTAGACAATATACTGACGTTGACACAGCACGGTTAGTCTATTTTAGTTATTTCCATAGTGTTATGTCTTATGGTATTCTTTTGTGGGGTAAAGCTGCGGACATACAAAATATATTTGTTTTACAAAAACGTGCTGTACGAGCAATCTATAGGTTAGGGTCAAGAGTTTCTTTACGAGAAATTTTCAAAGAGATTGGAATTCTCACGGTGGCATCTCAATTCATTTTTGCAAACATATTATACATTAGACAAAATATACATTTGTACAAAAAGACCAGTGATATCCACAATTTTAACACCAGAAATAAGTATAAACTTCATGTTCCTTCCCACCGTGTTCGTAGGGTTCATGGTTCGTTTGAGGGTCTCGGTATCGAATTTTACAATAAGCTACCCCGTTCTTTTCTTGACTTGCCTTTTAATTCATTTAAAACTAAAGTTAAATCTAGTCTCTGTTCGAAAGCATACTATTCCATCAACGACTACTTAGAAGATAATAATAGTTGGTCGCTGTGTTGAACGCAAGACAATGTTACACTTGATGTTCTTTCTCCATATTTAGCTTATGGTTATAACAAATTATATGAGTTCATATAATAATTGTCTACCAAATTTAGTGTGATGGCCCTAGTTCATCACTTGTGGCTTCGAATCACAGCCCTTTGATAGTTTCAATCTTTGTTCTTGTAAGCAGGCACACCAGTTATGTATGGAGGCTTCTTTAATTTGGTTTAGTGTTTATGCTTGAGTTGGTTTTTAATGGCATGATTGAGTGTGCTAGCTGGCAAGTGGCGGATTATTTAATTTTATGATTATATTTTAGACGACATATATTTATTTTTCTGTTTTACATAATGTTGAGATTGTTGCTTAGAATTATATAGATTCAAGTTCTTAAAACTTAACAGACAGATGTGTTGCTGGGGAGTTTGTTGGCCACTTCTTCTTCACAGCTAAAACACTAGGAAGTGGTGACGGGCGGGCGTTTTTTGGGGGACTGTCTTTATGTAGAACTTTGACGTTCAAAAAGTGCTGGTTCTCAGCCTAGTTTGAATAAATGACTTTTGATTTTTTTTTTTTTTTTTTTTTTTTTTTTTTTTTTTTTTTTTTTTTTTTTTTGAGTATTCTTAGATGATTTCGTCGACTTTTTCCAAAACTTTCTGGTGTTTCCACAGATGGGAGGAGGGAAGGCTATACGTAAATTTTGGTCCAAAGCAACAGTATCGGATAAGAGTAAAGGCCGAATGCATGTTAATTTTGAAAAGCCGTTCCGAGACATCATTAAAATTTTGTATTTTCTGCTCAATGAATGTTGGGAAAGAATGATCAAAAATTGGGGAGCCCAGGAGGGTGAAGAGAATTTTTATTTGTGATTTGGATATTTGGTGATATTGTGTTTGGTGATTTTGCTACAGTCGTCTGTCAATCAGTCGTTGGGGAGAAGTAAATTTCACATTTCGAAAGGTTGAATTCTAGACCAAAGGAACTTTTATCTTTCAAAAAAGTTAAATCTTTAAGTACTGTGTCCACATCACCTCCTAGGAAAAACAGAATTAAATTGTAAATATAATTCAACTAGCTAATATTATAATTGTTTGGCCAATGTTTGCTACAACGCACCAACTGTTGAATAAAACAATGAAATGTAATACCAAGAACTACATCTAGTTCCACAACAGAATAAGCACGAAATTGTAAACAACATGTTTTAAACCTTATTTTTTAGACTTTAAGTTTCATTTTAGAATAAATAGTTTTGTACTGATGACTTTTTATTTTCAAGCAACATTTTAAATTTATTGCATAGGTATAACCTTTCTCCGATGAAAGGACTTAAATAAATATATTTTGCAATAGTAATTAAACTTTATGTTTAAGCGTTATGGTTTATAATACTTATACTGAAGTGGTTAGTATATTAATTTTTTTTCTAAGAAATGTAGGTGTTTATTTGTGTGTAAACGTGGCCACTTGAGCGACTTATTTTTGTTCCTGATCCTTAATCTAGTACTATTATTGATCGAAGGTTGTAAAAATCGTAACCTCATAGGTCAATGTAAAAATAATAAGTAATGTAATGCCGGTCATACACGCTCCGGTTTAGCGGAGAGGTCTTCATAAACAGGTGTACGTGTACCTGCGCAGTCAGATTGTCACGTGTTTTGTTTGTGTAGTCAGGCTGACAGGCATGTCAAACATGCGGCCCGCGGGCGGCATGCGGCCCTTTGCACGTTTGCCTGCGGCCCGATCCAATTTTAAGAATAAATGGATGTCATTGAAATTCAATGTCAGACCCATTTAAAACAAAAGTTCGACAGTATTGGTGCAGTCGACTTTTACAAGTATTTACCTTTTCAGCACAAAGAGATACGTCAATTTGCTAGCAGAATAATATCAATGTTTGGAAGCACCCGAGTGTGAACAATTATTTTGACTAATGAAAGGAAACAAATCTACCCGGGCCTGCGGACGGCGAGTAGTGGGTAACTCGCCGTCCGATCAGCACCAGGCCCGAGAGTCGACGGCGCGTAGTGTTCCACGCGCGCCTCAAAGAGTTGTCAGCAAAAGGACGGGGCCTGCCACGGCCGATGCCTGCCCGGGGGTGGAGGATAAATTCGAAAGAGTTACCTCGCCCATGGGCACTCAAGGCAGGGAGGAACAGGGGTGGGTTTTAGTCAGTAAGAGTCTGACACGCCCTTCCGCTCCACCCTAGAGCGGAAGAAGTCATAGGATGATTTCCCACCCCCCCCAAAAAAAAAAAAAGGAAACAAATCTCCCGCGAGATCGCGATTGACCGACGCCAACGCACACTTGGATGCAGTTTCAAAATTAATAAGCGCAGATAGAATTACCCCTCATTTAGAGATTTTAGTAAAAGACAAAATATGTCAAATTTCTGGGAAATTAGTTTGGGAGTTTATTTCTATATTTTTCTTTTAATTACTGAATAAACGGCCGTTTTTGACACTTTTGCTACGAAACGAAACATTTTGAGTCCTGTTATAACAACATAAAAATACTTTATCCTCTTTGTAACAAACGCAACGTTGGATTCTTTAATATTTATTTTCTATGCTATGCTACGATTTTTTATTCAAAGAGGGCGCCACTTGGCGGGTAGTCGACCCTTAAATTTAAAACGAAAAAGAAAAGGTTTTATTTTCCAAAATTGTACAGGTTTGAATATTAAATATAGCTTCATATAACTTCACCTAATTTTTTTTTCTGAAGATTTTGTGTTTTGTACGAAATTTTCCAAGTACATTTTATAAGTTGGGCGACTATTCGGTACTCTTAAACTAACAGAACTAACTTAGCCGTGATTAGATTTCCTTCAAAGTTCGATAGACATCGCACCCATTTAATTGAATTCGCCATTCAATTGGACGCCTACATTCAATTAAATGATTGAAGGACAGCCAGTAAGTCGTTGAACGCAATGTTTAACCTCGTAGTAGTCATTAGTAAGTCTAGTCATTTAGTTAAATTGGATATTGATGAGTTTGTGATACCACTGATCATGATTATGTGTGTACAAAAGGCAATGTTAGGATGCAAGAGCGAGCGTAGCGAGCTCGGGACATTGGGCACCCCGACTAGGATAGGTTAGGTTCGAAGAGCCCGCCATCCCCTTCGCGGTTATTTCCTGTTAAACCATTGAGTCCTGAGGGTGGCATGTTGCGATATTCCCGAATAGCACACTCCAAAAAAAAAACTTTTTTTTTTCATCGTCTTCATCATCATTATTTTATTAGATAAAAGAAAATAAACCTTAAATTGAAAAATAACTTTAATTTCGGAAGTCGGTATATATCGGCACAACATGCCACCCGAACTTAAGCCACGTTTGCCTCGTTTGCCCATGCATAACAACTATAAGGCGCTAGTGGCTGCTCTAGATTCGCAGTTGTAAAAATATTTTGATGACTGCGAAGAACTCACTGATACACCCTCGATAATGTACTGCGCGGCTGTAGCGGCATGTCGTGTAGCTCACGTCAAATTCCCTAATGACAGAGCTACACGACCGAAACCAGCCCTGCCGGCTTGGCAGCGCAGGATCGAGTGTCGTATTGGTGGGGCCAGAGCACTTATCAGCAAACTAATCTGTTTCAGGGAAGGCCACACTCGCCCAAGAGTGATGCGCTTTGTGAGACGGGCGTTTTCGGGGACTGATGTCAGCGCCCGAGGCTATATGTCCCGTGTCACAGAGCGCATCAACTCAAAAGGATCATCAACTGAGAAGGAAAGGAAAGGATCTGTCGACATGTTGGGTAGACAACAAGAAGGTCTCTATGACTCGGTTCCTCGTACATGGCTCATGAGGGTACTAGAATTGTATAAAATTGATACAACACTACGCACCTTCCTGATGTCGTGTATGAGGCAGTGAAGGACGGTCCTTCGGGATCGAGCGGGGTATATTCCAGGGTGACAGTTTGAGTCCGCTTTGGTTTTGCTTGAAGTCTCTAAGCACACTGCTGGAGGCTTCAGGCTTAGGCTATCAGTTGAAGAGAGGTGGTCAAGTTATATCTCATCTCCTTTACATGGACGATCTGAAACTTTTTACCCCCAACAATCTGCAACTGATGGAGCTACTGAAGGTAACTGAAACCTTCAGTAGTGCCATCAGGATGGAGTTTGGTGTGGACAAATGTGCGGTCATGCATGTAAAGCGAGGGGAGATTGTGGAATCCGTGGGAACTAGACTCTCGGATTCCATTAACCTGAGATACCTCTCTCCCACCGAAACCTATAAGTATTTGGGTATGTCGGAAGCTGTAGGTATTAATGCTGCTGACATGAAGCAATCGTTGAAGAAGCACTTCTTTGGCCGCCTGAAGAAGGTATTCAATAACCTTCTATCAGGCGGAAACAAGGTGCGCGCCTTCAACGGTTGGGTCATGCCGGTATTGATGTTTTCTTTAGGCGAACTTAAAAGGACTCAAACGGAACTTGACGCCCTGGATAGGCGGTTCCGTACACTGCTGACTGCATATCGAATGCATCATCCACGATCGTCAATAATGAGACTGTATATCCCGCGGAAATGTGGAGGTCGAGGCTACTTATGATAAATGATGTTTATTCAGTAAATAGGTTACAAGTAACACTTTTACACGTCAATGTTTTTTGTCAGTTTAAGCTAGATGAGGCCGGTGTTTCCTAGCTGACTGCCCTGAGAAGAAACACCGAAACAAACTCAGAGGTCAAAGTCTCTTTTAAAGTGTTCAAATCCATACAATGTGTACTGGTTAAATCATATGAGAACCATGTACGATTATGTCTGGGATGAGCTTTTTGAAGAAAGCAACACACAAATTCGAGTGGACCTGTCCAGACAGTGCAAGCATTTGTCAGTCATCGCGAAGCTCAACTCAGAACTTTGAGGAGCTCAACGAACCGACGAACAATACCAAAGTAAGGACATTTGAGTAGACCGCAAAAATACTCAAACTGCCAGACAATCATAAAATCTACATGAATATAACGACATACATAGTTCTCGCATTCACATTATTCTATATGAGGACCATGCAGCTTAGTGTCTGTAGTGGTCTTTTGAAGAAAGAACCAAATATATTTAAGTGGACCTGTCCAGTCAGTACAAGCATTTGTCAATAGTCGAATAGCTCAACTTAAAAACCACTAAGGAGCTCAATGACTTGACGAACAATACCAAAGAAAAGACATTTGGGTAGGCCGCAAAAGTACTCAAACTATCAGACAACGTTAAAAATTACTGTAAAAAGGAGGAGAAAATAATAATAATAACCCACATAGTCCTCACATTTACAATACTTAAGTAATCAAAAAAAAAAAATTATAATACTTTACAAAGTAAATATTCGTGTTAAACAAAATAGTACGCGTAATAATAATATGTCAATCAAAACAATAAAAATAAATATAATACTTAACAAAGTATTCAAGTAAAAAAAAAATAAAAAATAATAATAAAAAAATGTCAATCAAAAAAAATTTAAAAATATAATATAATACTATACAAGTATTCATGTCAAAAACGAATATTAAAAAAAATATATAAATTTTTTTTATCAGTGTTTATATACAGGTTGTAAGGTACATGAACGCACATACGTGTACTAGTGATTCAGTACATGATTCTAAACCTTTTCCTAATATTTGAAATAAAAAATTTTCAAATATCACATCACATCACATTTTAAATGAAAGAATAATTAATTAAATTTTTTCATTTAAAATGTCTTTGGGGTAGATAGATAAAACGATTTTATACAGTTTAAAGTGAAAAAAAAAAACTTTTTTTAATGAAAAAATAATTAATTAATTTTTTTCATTTAAAATGTCTTTGAGGTTATAACGATTTTATACAGTTTAAAGTGAAAAAAAAAAATTTTTTTTCAAAAATTAGGATTAAGCCGACGAAAAATTCCAACGCTAGGGGGTCCAGAATCATGTACTGAATCACTAGTACACGTATGTGCGTTCATGTACCTTACACCCTGTATAAGTAGTACATATAAAAACAATGGCTCATGTATATCATTGAAGCAGAATTTTTTTCTTAAATGCTAAGACCTTACACAATCGCAAGATACGCAGCTTCAGGGAATATTTCCTAGCTGCCGACGTGAGTACGCATCTAGATGTAGTGGCGGTGGACAGGGGCCTTGCCCCACTCTCCTTGGCTAGCGAGAACTGGCGCAAACCCGTAGTGCTTGACACTAAAGATCGCAGGGTGGTATGCAGAGTATGGAACTTCACGGACGCTTTTTCCGGGCTCTACATGGGCCCGATGTCGACCAATTAGCGACCGTAGCCTGGCCACGTGTCAGTGACCTTTTTGGAAAATCCGAAGGTTTGGTCTGTGTAATTATGGCCGAAGTTATCATGACGAAAAACTACCTGAGATTTATTGTGAAGGACGGCACGGTTGACATCTGTCGGGTATGTCATCGTCCGGGAGAATCAATCCACCAAATAATCTCTGGTTATTCCCGTCTAGCTAACGGAGAGTATTTGCATAGGTACAACCTTGTAGTTAGGATTATCCATCAGCAAGTTGCTCTGAAATACTCTCTTATGGAATCGGCAGTGCCGTACTACAGATTACCATCATCACTGACAGGACTATTGTAGCCAATAAAGAAGCCTGATATAGTGGTGGTGGACCGAAATTATAGGCATGCAATGATCGTTGACATTACCGTCCCGCATGACGAGAACCTCGTGAAAGCTAAGGAAGATAAGCAAATCAAGTATCTTGACTTGGCTCGCGAGGTTGTCGACATGTGGGATGTGGACTCGGGGATCATTATGCTGATAGTCGTACTAGCCAATGGCCTTAAGCCACGAGCCTCGATCAATACCTCAGGAGGCTCTCGTTAGGCGGTTGGATCAAGGGCTTGATTCAGAAAGCTATACTTCTTGGACACGGCTGGCATTGTCAGGAGGTTCCTCTCTGTGGAGCTCTGACCGCCGGTAGCTTGGACCCAGTTCCCGATACCTGTGGGATACTATCAATATATATAAAAATGAATCCCTATTTCCTTGTTGTGGTTGTTATTGTCAGGAGAAGGTTCATATGAAATAAAAAAATAAGAAATGTGCGCGGCATATAAGAAAATTTTAGAAACTTCGCGCGTTTGAAATATTATTAAATATTTCAAACGTTCGTTTGAAATATTTAAAAATATAATTTATATGTTTAAATGAACGAATAAACGGTATAATAATAAAGCTAAATAGTAGTGTACTCTACTATTTAACTTTATTGTTATACCGTTTTAAATATTCAGTTTCTAACATTTCTAAGATAATTAGGTAGGATAAGTATCAGTAAAATTCAAATCACGTATTTCTTGTTTTGCTTAGTTTCGTGTCGTAATCAGATGGATGCAGTTTTTCCTTCTCTGTCATATGCGTCCAAAGGTTAGGTACTCGTATGTGTAAAAGATTAGATCGCTTTTAGCGATAAAGCTGCCCGCGCCCATTGTTTCAGCTTGTTAAGTGTCTACTACTACCGGCCAAGTGGCGCCCTCATTTAATAAAAAAATCGTAGCATAGCATACAAAATAAATATTAAAGAATCCAACGTCACGTTTGTTAAAAAGAGAATAAAGTATTTTTACGTTGTTAAAACAGGTCTCAGAATGTTTCGTATCCAAAGTAGTGAGCAAAAGTGTCAGAAACGGCCGTTATGTATGTATGTTTAAATATGTGTCTATTTCTTTGGCACGCCCTGTAGCCTAAACGCATTTGTTGAAATCCATCCAGCCGTTTAGGCTACAGGAGCCTAAACGGCTGGATGGATTTCAACAAATGATTTATCATTAGATTGACTTTGACTGCCGAAGTGACCTATGTTCTATGAATTTTGAAGACAAAAAAATGGCGGCCGCCATAACTTTTTTGAGGTCGTATGTTTTGTGACAAATTCATGTGGGGTATCAAAATAAAGGGCTCGAGGAGGCGTTTCCAAAACTATAACTCAGTAAAATGTAGAAAAAAAAATATTTTCCAAAAACCCGGTTGCATGAAACAACTGAAAAGATCCAAAAGTCACAAAAATTTAAAATATCAAATTCAATTTCAATTTTTAGTGTACAATATTAAGATAAATTTAAAAAAAAAATCATTCATTTTCTCAGGATTAATTTATTCTACTAATTATTTATTTAATTATTACATACCTATCGATTTAACCGTGTAGGGACTTTATTCTACCCGTATACTATTCTAACGGAACCCAAAGTACTAGGTACGTTGCCTATCCAATAAATAAAGTAGACAAGCACAGCTATTCACAACCAATCGATGTGCAATCTTTAAAGATGCAGAAAAAATATGCTTGAATATGTTAATTTTTACTATTTTTTTGAGAACTTTGTTTTTTCTGAAACAGGTTTAAAAATAAAATCCTCGAAAGAAATAAGAGAGTAAAGATGTCATCAGTGTAGGGTTGCCAACCGTACTCTAAAATAGAGTGTCGTACTCTATTTCATGTAGGTGTAGTACTCTATAATCTGTAATACTAATAGAGTACACTAAAATACTATTTTCTCACAATGTTTTTAACTTTACCCCACACTAGGAATTACTCCGGCGGCGTGAACTTAGCAGATCATTTTCCAGCAGAGCATGAAAAAATGTGAGTTCTATTCGCATGCAGCATAGTTCTGGAGTTCCTGATACTTTTTGAAAATAGTTCTGTTGTTTTTCCCGGAAAAAAGTTGATTGAAAATATGATCTGCTAACTTCCGGTAGCAGATCATTTTTTCCAAAACCAAAATTAAAAATGTATTTTCGATGGACATGAGCTAGTTCTATAGTTCCTGATATAAATAAGAAATAGTTCTGTCAATTGAAGCTAAAAAAAAAACCAAATATGTTAAAGTAAGATACCGCGAATAAAATAAAATAAATCTTACAACTCACGTCAAAACCAAAATACGACAGTTGGTTCTAACTATTCTAGCCAAAATCAGTAGCTCAGAACTCTAATTAACTGAAAAGTTAAATGGACACAACGAACCACTCTCAAGTATCAACAGATTATGGTTGAAAACTGAGATTATTAGAAATCACGAAAATTTAAGAATTTATAATAAAAAAGAATCATAAGAAACGTTTAAAAGTATGTAGGACCAAAACCTCTTCAGTTTCTGATACAAATAAAAAATTGCTATTTAAAAATATGCATATCAAGCCTAAAACATCCACTCAAATATCAGCAGAGCGTGGTCGAAAATTTAGATTAACAGAATTCCTAACTATTTTCAATGTTTAGTTTAAAAAAATCATAAGAAATAAAAGAAAGTAGGTAGGACTAAGAAATTCTCGCTTTCAGATACAACTAATTGCATAATAATAAAAAACTAGCATAACTAGCCTAGAACTCCCAAGTAAGTATCAGCAGAGCATGGTCAAAGATTTAGATTAGCAGAATTCATAACAATTTTCTATGATCATTTCAAACATTCATAAGAAATGTTAGAAAGTAGGTAAGAGCTAGAACTCTTCGTTTTCAGATACAAATGATAAAATACTAATTAAAAACTAGCATAACTAGCCTAGAACTCCCACGAAAGTATCAGCAGAGCATGGTCGAAGATTTAAATTAGCAGAATTCCAAACATTTTTCTGTGATCACTTCAAAAATTCATAAGAAATGTTAGAAAAAGTAGGGAAGAGCTGGAACTCTTCGTTTTCTGATACATAAAATAAAATACTAATTAAAAACTAGCATAACTAGCCTAGACCTCCCACGTAAGTATCAGCAGAGCATGGTCGAAGATTTAGATTAGCAGAATTCCTAACAATTTTCTATGATCATTTCAAAAATTCATAAGAAATGTTAGAAAGTAGGAAAGAGCTAGAACTCTTCGTTTTCTGATACATATAATAAAATACTAATAAAAATAAGCATAACTAGCCTAGAACTCCTACGTAAGTATCAGCAGAGCATGGTCGAAGATTTAGATTAGCAGAATTCCTAACAATTTTCTACGATCATTTCAAAAATTCATAAGAAATGTTAGAAAGTAGGTAAGAGCTGGAACTCTTCGTTTTCTGATACAAATGTTAAAGTACTAATAAAAAACTAGCATAACTAGCCTGGAACTGCCACGAAAGTATCAGCAGAGCATGGTCGAAGATTTAGATTAGCAGAATTCCAAACAATTTTCTGTGATCACTTCAAAAATTCATAAGAAATGTTAGAAAGTAGGTAGTAGGTTCTTATGAATTTTTGAAATGATAATAGAAAGTTGTTAGGATTTCTGCTAATCTAAATCTTCGACCATGCTCTGCTGATACTTACGTGGGAGTTATAGGCTAGCTATGCTAGTTTTTTATTAGTATTTTATCATGTGTATCAGAAAACGAAGAGATCCAGCTCTTACCTACTTTGTAACATTTCTTATGAATTTTTGAAGTGATCACAGAAAATTGTTTGGAATTCTGCTAATCTAAATCTTCGACCAAGCTCTGCTGATACTTTCGTGGGAGTTCTAGGCTAGTAATGCTAGTTTTTGATTAGTATTTTATCATTTGTATCTGAAAACGAAGATTTCCAGCTCTTACCTACTTCCTAACATTTCTTATGAATTTTTGAAATGATCATAGAAAAATGTTAGGATTTCTGCTAATCTAAATCTTCGACCATGCTATACTACTACTTCTTTGAGAGATCTAGGCAGGTTTTGCAAGTTGTTTATTAGTTATTTATCAGGTGTATCAGAAAACGAGCAGTTCTAGCTCTTACCTACTTTCTAACATTTCTTATGAATTTTTGAAATGATCATAGAAAATTGTTAGGAATTCTGCTAATCTGAATCTTCGACCATGCTCTGCTTATACTTACGTGGGAGTTCTAGGCTAGTTATGCTAGTTTTTAATTAGTATTTTATCATATGTATCAGAAAACGAAGAGTTCCAGCTCCTCCCTACTTTTTCTAACATTTCTTATGAATTTTTGAAGTGATCACAGAAAATTGTTTGAAATTCTGCTAATCTAAATCTTCGACCATGCTCTGCTAATACTTTCGTGGGAGTTCTAGGCTGGCTATGCTAGTTTTTAATTAGTATTTTATCATTTGTATCTGAAAACGAAGAGGTTTAGCTCTTACCTACTTCCTAACATTTCTTATGAATTTTTGAAATGATCATAGAAAATTGATAGGAATTCTGCTAATCTAAATCTTCGACCATGCTCTGCTGATACTTTCGTTGGATTTCTAGGCTAGCTATGCTAGTTTTTAATTAGTATTTTATCATTTGTATCTGAAAACGAAGAGGCCCAGCTCTTACCTACTTCCTAACATTTCTTATGAATTTTTGAAATGATCATAGAAAATTGTTAGGAATTCTGCTAATCTAAATCTTCGACCATGCTCTGCTGATATTTACGTGGGAGTTCTAGGCTAGTTATGCTAAGTTTTTATTAGTATTTTATCATATGTATCTGAAAACGAAGAGTTCCAGCTCTTACCTACTTTGTAACATTTCTTATGAATTTGTGAAATGATAATAGAAAGTTGTTAGAATTTCTGCTAATCTAAATCTTCGACCATGCTCTGCTGATACTTACGTGGGAGTTCTAGGCTAGTTATGGCAGTTTTTAATTAGTATTTTATCATATGTATCAGAAAACGAGGAGTTCTAGCTCTTACCTACTTTCTAACATTTCTTATGAATTTTTGAAATGATAATAGAAAGTTGTTAGGATTTCTGCTAATCTAAATCTTCGACCATGCTCTGCTGATACTTACGTGGGAGTTATAGGCTAGCTATGCTAGTTTTTTATTAGTATTTTATCATGTGTATCAGAAAACGAAGAGATCCAGCTCTTACCTACTTTGTAACATTTCTTATGAATTTTTGAAGTGATCACAGAAAATTGTTTGGAATTCTGCTAATCTAAATCTTCGACCAAGCTCTGCTGATACTTTCGTGGGAGTTCTAGGCTAGTAATGCTAGTTTTTGATTAGTATTTTATCATTTGTATCTGAAAACGAAGATTTCCAGCTCTTACCTACTTCCTAACATTTCTTATGAATTTTTGAAATGATCATAGAAAAATGTTAGGATTTCTGCTAATCTAAATCTTCGACCATGCTATACTACTACTTCTTTGAGAGATCTAGGCAGGTTTTGCAAGTTGTTTATTAGTTATTTATCAGGTGTATCAGAAAACGAGCAGTTCTAGCTCTTACCTACTTTCTAACATTTCTTATGAATTTTTGAAATGATCATAGAAAATTGTTAGGAATTCTGCTAATCTGAATCTTCGACCATGCTCTGCTTATACTTACGTGGGAGTTCTAGGCTAGTTATGCTAGTTTTTAATTAGTATTTTATCATATGTATCAGAAAACGAAGAGTTCCAGCTCCTCCCTACTTTTTCTAACATTTCTTATGAATTTTTGAAGTGATCACAGAAAATTGTTTGAAATTCTGCTAATCTAAATCTTCGACCATGCTCTGCTAATACTTTCGTGGGAGTTCTAGGCTGGCTATGCTAGTTTTTAATTAGTATTTTATCATTTGTATCTGAAAACGAAGAGGTTTAGCTCTTACCTACTTCCTAACATTTCTTATGAATTTTTGAAATGATCATAGAAAATTGATAGGAATTCTGCTAATCTAAATCTTCGACCATGCTCTGCTGATACTTTCGTTGGATTTCTAGGCTAGCTATGCTAGTTTTTAATTAGTATTTTATCATTTGTATCTAAAAAGGAAGAGGTCCAGCTCTTACCTACTTCCTAACATTTCTTATGAATTTTTGAAATGATCATAGAAAATTGTTAGGAATTCTGCTAATCTAAATCTTCGACCATGCTCTGCTGATATTTACGTGGGAGTTCTAGGCTAGTTATGCTAAGTTTTTATTAGTATTTTATCATATGTATCTGAAAACGAAGAGTTCCAGCTCTTACCTACTTTGTAACATTTCTTATGAATTTGTGAAATGATAATAGAAAGTTGTTAGAATTTCTGCTAATCTAAATCTTCGAGCATGCTCTGCTGATACTTACGTGGGAGTTCTAGGCTAGTTATGGCAGTTTTTAATTAGTATTTTATCATATGTATCAGAAAACGAGGAGTTCTAGCTCTTACCTACTTTCTAACATTTCTTATGAATTTTTGAAATGATCATAGAAAATTGTTAGGAATTCTGCTAATCTGAATCTTCGACCATGCTCTGCTTATACTTACGTGGGAGTTCTAGGCTAGTTATGCTAGTTTTTAATTAGTATTTTATCATATGTATCAGAAAACGAAGAGTTCCAGCTCCTCCCTACTTTTTCTAACATTTCTTATGAATTTTTGAAGTGATCACAGAAAATTGTTTGAAATTCTGCTAATCTAAATCTTCGACCATGCTCTGCTAATACTTTCGTGGGAGTTCTAGGCTGGCTATGCTAGTTTTTAATTAGTATTTTATCATTTGTATCTGAAAACGAAGAGGTTTAGCTCTTACCTACTTCCTAACATTTCTAATGAATTTTTGAAATGATCATAGAAAATTGATAGGAATTCTGCTAATCTAAATCTTCGACCATGCTCTGCTGATACTTTCGTTGGATTTCTAGGCTAGCTATGCTAGTTTTTAATTAGTATTTTATCATTTGTATCTAAAAAGGAAGAGGTCCAGCTCTTACCTACTTCCTAACATTTCTTATGAATTTTTGAAATGATCATAGAAAATTGTTAGGAATTCTGCTAATCTAAATCTTCGACCATGCTCTGCTGATATTTACGTGGGAGTTCTAGGCTAGTTATGCTAAGTTTTTATTAGTATTTTATCATATGTACCTGAAAACGAAGAGTTCCAGCTCTTACCTACTTTGTAACATTTCTTATGAATTTGTGAAATGATAATAGAAAGTTGTTAGAATTTCTGCTAATCTAAATCTTCGAGCATGCTCTGCTGATACTTACGTGGGAGTTCTAGGCTAGTTATGGCAGTTTTTAATTAGTATTTTATCATATGTATCAGAAAACGAGGAGTTCTAGCTCTTACCTACTTTCTAACATTTCTTATGAATTTTTGAAATGATCATAGAAAATTGTTAGGAATTCTGCTAATCTGAATCTTCGACCATGCTCTGCTTATACTTACGTGGGAGTTCTAGGCTAGTTATGCTAGTTTTTAATTAGTATTTTATCATATGTATCAGAAAACGAAGAGTTCCAGCTCCTCCCTACTTTTTCTAACATTTCCTATGAATTTTTGAAGTGATCACAGAAAATTGTTTGAAATTCTGCTAATCTAAATCTTCGACCATGCTCTGCTAATACTTTCGTGGGAGTTCTAGGCTGGCTATGCTAGTTATTAATTAGTATTTTATCATTTGTATCTGAAAACGAAGAGGTTTAGCTCTTACCTACTTCCTAACATTTCTTATGAATTTTTGAAATGATCATAGAAAATTGTTAGGAATTCTGCTAATCTAAATCTTCGACCATGCTCTGCTGATACTTTCGTTGGATTTCTAGGCTAGCTATGCTAGTTTTTTATTAGTATTTTATCATATGTATCAGAAAACGAAGAGTTCCAGCTCTTACCTACTTCCTAACATTTCTTATGAATTTTTGAAATGATCATAGAAAATTGTTAGGAATTCTGCTAATCTAAATCTTCGACCATGCTCTGCTGATATTTACGTGGGAGTTCTAGGCTAGTTATGCTAGTTTTTTATTAGTATTTTATCATATGTATCTGAAAACGAAGAGTTCCAGCTCTTAGCTACTTTGTAACATTTCTTATGAATTTGTGAAATGATAATAGAAAGTTGTTAGGATTTCTGCTAATCTAAATCTTCGACCATGCTCTGCTGATACTTACGTGGGAGTTCTAGGCTAGTTATGGCAGTTTTTATTAGTCTTTTATCATATGTATCAGAAAACGAAGAGTTCCAGCTCATACCTACTTTGTAACATTTCTTATGATTTTTTGAAATGATCATAGAAAATTGTTAGGATTTCTGCTAATCTAAATCTTCGACCATGCTCTGCTACTACTTCCTTGAAAGTTCTAGGTTAATAATGCTAGTTTTTTATTAGTATTTTATCATTTGTATCAGAAAACGAAGAGTTCCAGCTCTTACCTACTTTCTAATATTTCTTATGAATTTTTGAAATTATCATAGAAAATTGTTAGGAATTCTGCTAATCTAAATCTTCGACCATGCACTGCTGATACTTTCGTGGGAGTTCCAGGCTAGTTATGCTAGTTTTTAATTAGTATTTTATCATATGTATCAGAAAACGAAGAGTTCTAGCTCTTACCTACTTTGTAACATTTCTTATGAATTTTTGAAATGATCACAGAAAATTGTTTGGAATTCTGCTAATCTAAATCTTCGACCATGCTCTGCTGATACTTTCGTGGGAGTTCTAGGCTAGTTATGCTAGTTTTTAATTAGTATTTTATCATTTGTATCTGAAACCGAAGAGTTCTAGCTCTTACCTACTTTCTAACATTTCTTATGAATTTTTGAAATGATAATAGAAAGTTGTTAGGATTTCTGCTAATCTAAATCTTCGACCATGCTCTGCTGATACTTACGTGGGAGTTCTAGGCTACTTATGCTAGTTTTTTATTAGTATTTTATCATATGTATCAGAAAACGAAGTGTTCCAGCTCTTACCTACTTTGTAACATTTCTTATGAATTTTTGAAGTGTTCACAGAAAATTGTTTGGAATTCTGCTAATCTAAATCTTCGACCATGCTCTGCTGATACTTTCATGGGAGTTCTAGGCTAGTTATGCTAATTTTTTATTAGTATTTTATCATATGTATCAGAAAACGAAGTGTTCCAGCTCTTATCTACTTTGTAACATTTCTTATGAATTTTTGAAATGATCATAAAAAATTGTTAGGAATTCTGCTAATCTAAATCTTCGACCATGCTCTGCTGATACTTTCGTTGGATTTCTAGAATAGCTATGCTAGTTTTTAATTAGTATTTTATCATTCGTATCTGAAAACGAAGAGGTCCAGCTCTTACCTACTTCCTAACATTTCTTATGAATTTTTGAAATGATCATAGAAAATTGTAAGGAATTCTGCTAATCTAAATCTTCGACCATGCTCTGCTGATATTTACGTGGGAGTTCTAGGCTAGTTATGCTAGGTTTTTATTAGTATTTTATCATATGTATCTGAAAACGAAGAGTTCCAGCTCTTACCTACTTTGTAACATTTCTTATGAATTTGTGAAATGATAATAGAAAGTTGTTAGAATTTCTGCTAATCTAAATCTTCGACCATGCTCTGCTGATACTTACGTGGGAGTTCTAGGCTAGTTATGGCAGTTTTTAATTAGTATTTTATCATATGTATCAGAAAACGAAGAGTTCCAGCTCCTCCCTACTTTTTCTAACATTTCCTATGAATTTTTGAAGTGATCACAGGAAATTGTTTGAAATTCTGCTAATCTAAATCTTCGACCATGCTCTGCTAATACTTTCGTGGGAGTTCTAGGCAGCTATGCTAGTTTTTAATTAGTATTTTATCATTTGTATCTGAAAACGAAGAGGTTTAGCTCTTACCTACTTCCTAACATTTCTTATGAATTTTTGAAATGATCATAGAAAATTGTTAGGAATTCTGCTAATCTAAATCTTCGACCATGCTCTGCTGATACTTTCGTGGGAGTTCTAGGCTAGTTATGCTAGTTTTTAATTAGTATTTTATCATTTGTATCTGAAACCGAAGAGTTCTAGCTCTTACCTACTTTCTAACATTTCTTATGAATTTTTGAAATGATAATAGAAAGTTGTTAGGATTTCTGCTAATCTAAATCTTCGACCATGCTCTGCTGATACTTTCATGGGAGTTCTAGGCTAGTTATGCTAATTTTTTATTAGTATTTTATCATATGTATCAGAAAACGACGTGTTCCAGCTCTTACCTACTTTGTAACATTTCTTATGAATTTTTGAAATGATCATAAAAAATTGTTAGGAATTCTGCTAATCTAAATCTTCGACCATGCTCTGCTGATACTTTTGTTGGATTTCTAGGCTAGCTATGCTAGTTTTTAATTAGTATTTTATCATTTGTATCTGAAAACGAAGAGGTCCAGCTCTTACCTACTTCCTAACATTTCTTATGAATTTTTGAAATGATCATAGAAAATTGTTAGGAATTCTGCTAATCTAAATCTTCGACCATGCTCTGCTGATATTTACGTGGGAGTTCTAGGCTAGTTATGCTAGGTTTTTATTAGTATTTTATCATATGTATCTGAAAACGAAGAGTTCCAGCTCTTACCTACTTTGTAACATTTCTTATGAATTTGTGAAATGATAATAGAAAGTTGTTAGAATTTCTGCTAATCTAAATCTTCGACCATGCTCTGCTGATACTTACGTGGGAGTTCTAGGCTAGTTATGGCAGTTTTTAATTAGTATTTTATCATATGTATCAGAAAACGAGGAGTTCTAGCTCTTACCTACTTTCTAACATTTCTTATGAATTTTTGAAATGATCATAGAAAATTGTTAGGAATTCTGCTAATCTGAATCTTCGACCATGCTCTGCTTATAGTTACGTGGGAGTTCTAGGCTAGTTATGCTAGTTTTTAATTAGTATTTTATCATATGTATCAGAAAACGAAGAGTTCCAGCTCCTCCCTACTTTTTCTAACATTTCCTATGAATTTTTGAAGTGATCACAGAAAATTGTTTGAAATTCTGCTAATCTAAATCTTCGACCATGCTCTGCTAATACTTTCGTGGGAGTTCTAGGCTGGCTATGCTAGTTTTTAATTAGTATTTTATCATTTGTATCTGAAAACGAAGAGGTTTAGCTCTTACCTACTTCCTAACATTTCTTATGAATTTTTGAAATGATCATAGAAAATTGTTAGGAATTCTGCTAATCTAAATCTTCGACCATGCTCTGCTGATACTTTCGTTGGATTTCTAGGCTAGCTATGCTGGTTTTTATTAGTATTTTATCATTTGTATCTGAAACCGAAGAGGTCCAGCTCTTACTTACTTCCTAACATTTCTTATGAATTTTTGAAATGATCATAGAAAATTGTTAGGAATTCTGCTAATCTAAATCTTCGACCATGCTCTGCTGATATTTACGTGGGAGTTCTAGGCTAGTTATGCTAGTTTTTTATTAGTATTTTATCATATGTATCTGAAAACGAAGAGTTCCAGCTCTTAGCTACTTTGTAACATTTCTTATGAATTTGTGAAATGATAATAGAAAGTTGTTAGGATTTCTGCTAATCTAAATCTTCGACCATGCTCTGCTGATACTTACGTGGGAGTTCTAGGCTAGTTATGGCAGTTTTTAATTAGTCTTTTATCATTTGTATCAGAAAACGAAGAGTTCCAGCTCATACCTACTTTGTAACATTTCTTATGATTTTTTGAAATGATCATAGAAAATTGTTAGGATTTCTGCTAATCTAAATCTTCGACCATGCTCTGCTACTACTTCCTTGAGAGTTCTAGGTTAATAATGCTAGTTTTTTATTAGTATTTTATCATTTGTATCAGAAAACGAAGAGTTCTAGCTCTTACCTACTTTCTAATATTTCTTATGAATTTTTGAAATTATCATAGAAAATTGTTAGGAATTCTGCTAATCTAAATCTTCGACCATGCACTGCTGATACTTTCGTGGGAGTTCCAGGCTAGTTATGCTAGTTTTTAATTAGTATTTTATCATATGTATCAGAAAACGAAGAGTTCTAGCTCTTACCTACTTTGTAACATTTCTTATGAATTTTTGAAATGATCACAGAAAATTGTTTGGAATTCTGCTAATCTAAATCTTCGACCATGCTCTGCTGATACTTTCGTGGGAGTTCTAGGCTAGTTATGCTAGTTTTTAATTAGTATTTTATCATTTGTATCTGAAACCGAAGAGTTCTAGCTCTTACCTACTTTCTAACATTTCTTATGAATTTTTGAAATGATAATAGAAAGTTGTTAGGATTTCTGCTAATCTAAATCTTCGACCATGCTCTGCTGATACTTACGTGGGAGTTCTAGGCTAGTTATGCTAGTTTTTTATTAGTATTTTATCATATGTATCAGAAAACGAAGTGTTCCAGCTCTTACCTACTTTGTAACATTTCTTATGAATTTTTGAAGTGTTCACAGAAAATTGTTTGGAATTCTGCTAATCTAAATCTTCGACCATGCTCTGCTGATACTTTCATGGGAGTTCTAGGCTAGTTATGCTAATTTTTTATTAGTATTTTATCATATGTATCAGAAAACGAAGTGTTCCAGCTCTTACCTACTTTGTAACATTTCTTATGAATTTTTGAAATGATCATAAAAAATTGTTAGGAATTCTGCTAATCTAAATCTTCGACCATGCTCTGCTGATACTTTCGTTGGATTTCTAGGCTAGCTATGCTAGTTTTTAATTAGTATTTTATCATTTGTATCTGAAAACGAAGAGGTCCAGCTCTTACCTACTTCCTAACATTTCTTATGAATTTTTGAAATGATCATAGAAAATTGTAAGGAATTCTGCTAATCTAAATCTTCGACCATGCTCTGCTGATATTTACGTGGGAGTTCTAGGCTAGTTATGCTAGGTTTTTATTAGTATTTTATCATATGTATCTGAAAACGAAGAGTTCCAGCTCTTACCTACTTTGTAACATTTCTTATGAATTTGTGAAATGATAATAGAAAGTTGTTAGAATTTCTGCTAATCTAAATCTTCGACCATGCTCTGCTGATACTTACGTGGGAGTTCTAGGCTAGTTATGGCAGTTTTTAATTAGTATTTTATCATATGTATCAGAAAACGAGGAGTTCTAGCTCTTACCTACTTTCTAACATTTCTTATGAATTTTTGAAATGATCATAGAAAATTGTTAGGAATTCTGCTAATCTGAATCTTCGACCATGCTCTGCTAATACTTTCGTGGGAGTTCTAGGCTGGCTATGCTAGTTTTTAATTAGTATTTTATCATTTGTATCTGAAAACGAAGAGGTTTAGCTCTTACCTACTTCCTAACATTTCTTATGAATTTTTGAAATGATCATAGAAAATTGTTAGGAATTCTGCTAATCTAAATCTTCGACCATGCTCTGCTGATACTTTCGTGGGAGTTCTAGGCTAGTTATGCTAGTTTTTAATTAGTATTTTATCATTTGTATCTGAAACCGAAGAGTTCTAGCTCTTACCTACTTTCTAACATTTCTTATGAATTTTTGAAATGATAATAGAAAGTTGTTAGGATTTCTGCTAATCTAAATCTTCGACCATGCTCTGCTGATACTTTCATGGGAGTTCTAGGCTAGTTATGCTAATTTTTTATTAGTATTTTATCATATGTATCAGAAAACGAGGAGGTCTAGCTCTTACCTATTTTCTAACATTTCTTATGAATTTTTGAAATGATCATAGAAAATTGTTAGGAATTCTGCTAATCTGAATCTTCGACCATGCTCTGCTAATACTTTCGTGGGAGTTCTAGGCTGGCTATGCTAGTTTTTAATTAGTATTTTATCATTTGTATCTGAAAACGAAGAGGTCCAGCTCTTACCTACTTCCTAACATTTCTTATGAATTTTGGAAATGATCATAGAAAATTGTTAGGAATTCTGCTAATCTAAATCTTCGACCATGCTCTGCTGATATTTACGTGGGAGTTCTAGGCTAGTTATGCTAGGTTTTTATTAGTATTTTATCATATGTATCTGAAAACGAAGAGTTCCAGCTCTTACCTACTTTGTAACATTTCTTATGAATTTGTGAAATGATAATAGAAAGTTGTTAGAATTTCTGCTAATCTAAATCTTCGACCATGCTCTGCTGATACTTACGTGGGAGTTCTAGGCTAGTTATGGCAGTTTTTAATTAGTATTTTATCATATGTATCAGAAAACGAGGAGGTCTAGCTCTTACCTACTTTCTAACATTTCTTATGAATTTTTGAAATGATCATAGAAAATTGTTAGGAATTCTGCTAATCTGAATCTTCGACCATGCTCTGCTTATACTTACGTGGGAGTTCTAGGCTAGTTATGCTAGTTTTTAATTAGTATTTTATCATATGTATCAGAAAACGAAGAGTTCCAGCTCCTCCCTACTTTTTCTAACATTTCCTATGAATTTTTGAAGTGATCACAGAAAATTGTTTGAAATTCTGCTAATCTAAATCTTCGACCATGCTCTGCTAATACTTTCGTGGGAGTTCTAGGCTGGCTATGCTAGTTTTTAATTAGTATTTTATCATTTGTATCTGAAAACGAAGAGGTTTAGCTCTTACCTACTTCCTAACATTTCTTATGAATTTTTGAAATGATCATAGAAAATTGTTAGGAATTCTGCTAATCTAAATCTTCGACCATGCTCTGCTGATACTTTCGTTGGATTTCTAGGCTAGCTATGCTAGTTTTTTATTAGTATTTTATCATTTGTATCTGAAACCGAAGAGGTCCAGCTCTTACTTACTTCCTAACATTTCTTATGAATTTTTGAAATGATCATAGAAAATTGTTAGGAATTCTGCTAATCTAAATCTTCGACCATGCTCTGCTGATACTTTCGTGGGAGTTCTAGGCTAGTTATGCTAGTTTTTAATTAGTATTTTATCATTTGTATCTGAAACCGAAGAGTTCTAGCTCTTACCTACTTTCTAACATTTCTTATGAATTTTTGAAATGATAATAGAAAGTTGTTAGGATTTCTGCTAATCTAAATCTTCGACCATGCTCTGCTGATACTTTCATGGGAGTTCTAGGCTAGTTATGCTAATTTTTTATTAGTATTTTATCATATGTATCAGAAAACGAGGAGGTCTAGCTCTTACCTATTTTCTAACATTTCTTATGAATTTTTGAAATGATCATAGAAAATTGTTAGGAATTCTGCTAATCTGAATCTTCGACCATGCTCTGCTAATACTTTCGTGGGAGTTCTAGGCTGGCTATGCTAGTTTTTAATTAGTATTTTATCATTTGTATCTGAAAACGAAGAGGTCCAGCTCTTACCTACTTCCTAACATTTCTTATGAATTTTTGAAATGATCATAGAAAATTGTTAGGAATTCTGCTAATCTAAATCTTCGACCATGCTCTGCTGATATTTACGTGGGAGTTCTAGGCTAGTTATGCTAGGTTTTTATTAGTATTTTATCATATGTATCTGAAAACGAAGAGTTCCAGCTCTTACCTACTTTGTAACATTTCTTATGAATTTGTGAAATGATAATAGAAAGTTGTTAGAATTTCTGCTAATCTAAATCTTCGACCATGCTCTGCTGATACTTACGTGGGAGTTCTAGGCTAGTTATGGCAGTTTTTAATTAGTATTTTATCATATGTATCAGAAAACGAGGAGGTCTAGCTCTTACCTACTTTCTAACATTTCTTATGAATTTTTGAAATGATCATAGAAAATTGTTAGGAATTCTGCTAATCTGAATCTTCGACCATGCTCTGCTTATACTTACGTGGGAGTTCTAGGCTAGTTATGCTAGTTTTTAATTAGTATTTTATCATATGTATCAGAAAACGAAGAGTTCCAGCTCCTCCCTACTTTTTCTAACATTTCCTATGAATTTTTGAAGTGATCACAGAAAATTGTTTGAAATTCTGCTAATCTAAATCTTCGACCATGCTCTGCTAATACTTTCGTGGGAGTTCTAGGCTGGCTATGCTAGTTTTTAATTAGTATTTTATCATTTGTATCTGAAAACGAAGAGGTTTAGCTCTTACCTACTTCCTAACATTTCTTATGAATTTTTGAAATGATCATAGAAAATTGTTAGGAATTCTGCTAATCTAAATCTTCGACCATGCTCTGCTGATACTTTCGTTGGATTTCTAGGCTAGCTATGCTAGTTTTTAATTAGTATTTTATCATTTGTATCTGAAACCGAAGAGGTCCAGCTCTTACTTACTTCCTAACATTTCTTATGAATTTTTGAAATGATCATAGAAAATTGTTAGGAATTCTGCTAATCTAAATCTTCGACCATGCTCTGCTGATATTTACGTGGGAGTTCTAGGCTAGTTATGCTAGTTTTTTATTAGTATTTTATCATATGTATCTGAAAACGAAGAGTTCCAGCTCTTAGCTACTTTGTAACATTTCTTATGAATTTGTGAAATGATAATAGAAAGTTGTTAGGATTTCTGCTAATCTAAATCTTCGACCATGCTCTGCTGATACTTACGTGGGAGTTCTAGGCTAGTTATGGCAGTTTTTAATTAGTCTTTTATCATTTGTATCAGAAAACGAAGAGTTCCAGCTCATACCTACTTTGTAACATTTCTTATGATTTTTTGAAATGATCATAGAAAATTGTTAGGATTTCTGCTAATCTAAATCTTCGACCATGCTCTGCTACTACTTCCTTGAGAGTTCTAGGTTAATAATGCTAGTTTTTTATTAGTATTTTATCATTTGTATCAGAAAACGAAGAGTTCTAGCTCTTACCTACTTTCTAATATTTCTTATGAATATTTGAAATTATCATAGAAAATTGTTAGGAATTCTGCTAATCTAAATCTTCGACCATGCACTGCTGATACTTTCGTGGGAGTTCCAGGCTAGTTATGCTAGTTTTTAATTAGTATTTTATCATATGTATCAGAAAACGAAGAGTTCTAGCTCTTACCTACTTTGTAACATTTCTTATGAATTTTTGAAATGATCACAGAAAATTGTTTGGAATTCTGCTAATCTAAATCTTCGACCATGCTCTGCTGATACTTTCGTAGGAGTTCTAGGCTAGTTATGCTAGTTTTTAATTAGTATTTTATCATTTGTATCTGAAACCGAAGAGTTCTAGCTCTTACCTACTTTCCAACATTTCTTATGAATTTTTGAAATGATAATAGAAAGTTGTTAGGATTTCTGCTAATCTAAATCTTCGACCATACTCTGCTGATACTTACGTGGGATTTCTAGGCTAGTTATGCTAGTTTTTTATTAGTATTTTATCATATGTATCAGAAAACGAAGTGTTCCAGCTCTTACCTACTTTGTAACATTTCTTATGAATTTTTGAAGTGTTCACAGAAAATTGTTTGGAATTCTGCTAATCTAAATCTTCGACCATGCTCTGCTGATACTTTCATGGGAGTTTTAGGCTAGTTATGCTAATTTTTTATTAGTATTTTATCATATGTATCAGAAAACGAAGTGTTCCAGCTCTTACCTACTTTGTAACATTTCTTATGAATTTTTGAAATGATCATAAAAAATTGTTAGGAATTCTGCTAATCTAAATCTTCGACCATGCTCTGCTAATACTTACGTGGGAGTTCTAGGCTAGTTATGGCAGTTTTTAATTAGTATTTTATCATATGTATCAGAAAACGAGGAGTTCTAGCTCTTACCTACTTTCTAACATTTCTTATGAATTTTTGAAATGATCATAGAAAATTGTTAGGAATTCTGCTAATCTGAATCTTCGACCATGCTCTGCTTATACTTACGTGGGAGTTCTAGGCTAGTTAATCTAGTTTTTAATTAGTATTTTATCATATGTATCAGAAAACGAAGAGTTCCAGCTCCTCCCTACTTTTTCTAACATTTCCTATGAATTTTTGAAGTGATCACAGAAAATTGTTTGAAATTCTGCTAATCTAAATCTTCGACCATGCTTTGCTAATACTTTCGTGGGAGTTCTAGGCTGGCTATGCTAGTTTTTAATTAGTATTTTATCATTTGTATCTGAAAACGAAGAGGTTTAGCTCTTACCTACTTCCTAACATTTCTTATGAATTTTTGAAATGATCATAGAAAATTGTTAGGAATTCTGCTAATCTAAATCTTCGACCATGCTCTGCTGATACTTTCGTGGGAGTTCTAGGCTAGTTATGCTAGTTTTTAATTAGTATTTTATCATTTGTATCTGAAACCGAAGAGTTCTAGCTCTTACCTACTTTCTAACATTTCTTATGAATTTTTGAAATGATAATAGAAAGTTGTTAGGATTTCTGCTAATCTAAATCTTCGACCATGCTCTGCTGATACTTTCATGGGAGTTCTAGGCTAGTTATGCTAATTTTTTATTAGTATTTTATCATATGTATCAGAAAACGAAGTGTTCCAGCTCTTACCTACTTTGTAACATTTCTTATGAATTTTTGAAATGATCATAAAAAATTGTTAGGAATTCTGCTAATCTAAATCTTCGACCATGCTCTGCTGATACTTACGTGGGAGTTCTAGGCTAGTTATGGCAGTTTTTAATTAGTATTTTATCATATGTATCAGAAAACGAGGAGTTCTAGCTCTTACCTACTTTCTAACATTTCTTATGAATTTTTGAAATGATCATAGAAAATTGTTAGGAATTCTGCTAATCTGAATCTTCGACCATGCTCTGCTTATACTTACGTGGGAGTTCTAGGCTAGCTATGCTAGTTTTTAATTAGTATTTTATCATATGTATCAGAAAACGAAGAGTTCCAGCTCCTCCCTACTTTTTCTAACATTTCCTATGAATTTTTGAAGTGATCACAGAAAATTGTTTGAAATTCTGCTAATCTAAATCTTCGACCATGCTCTGCTAATACTTTCGTGGGAGTTCTAGGCTGGCTATGCTAGTTTTTAATTAGTATTTTATCATTTGTATCTGAAAACGAAGAGGTTTAGCTCTTACCTACTTCCTAACATTTCTTATGAATTTTTGAAATGATCATAGAAAATTGTTAGGAATTCTGCTAATCTAAATCTTCGACCATGCTCTGCTGATACTTTCGTTGGATTTCTAGGCTAGCTATGCTAGTTTTTTATTAGTATTTTATCATTTGTATCTGAAACCGAAGAGGTCTAGCTCTTACTTACTTCCTAACATTTCTTATGAATTTTTGAAATGATCATAGAAAATTGTTAGGAATTCTGCTAATCTAAATCTTCGACCATGCTCTGCTGATATTTACATGGGAGTTCTAGGCAAGTTATGCTAGTTTTTTATTAGTATTTTATCATATGTATCTGAAAACGAAGAGTTCCAGCTCTTAGCTACTTTGTAACATTTCTTATGAATTTGTGAAATGATAATAGAAAGTTGTTAGGATTTCTGCTAATCTAAATCTTCGACCATGCTCTGCTGATACTTACGTGGGAGTTCTAGGCTAGTTATGGCAGTTTTTAATTAGTCTTTTATCATTTGTATCAGAAAACGAAGAGTTCCAGCTCATACCTACTTTGTAACATTTCTTATGATTTTTTGAAATGATCATAGAAAATTGTTAGGATTTCTGCTAATCTAAATCTTCGACCATGCTCTGCTACTACTTCCTTGAGAGTTCTAGGTTAATAATGCTAGTTTTTTATTAGTATTTTATCATTTGTATCAGAAAACGAAGAGTTCTAGCTCTTACCTACTTTCTAATATTTCTTATGAATTTTTGAAATTATCATAGAAAATTGTTAGGAATTCTGCTAATCTAAATCTTCGACCATGCACTGCTGATACTTTTGTGGGAGTTCCAGGCTAGTTATGCTAGTTTTTAATTAGTATTTTATCATATGTATCAGAAAACGAAGAGTTCTAGCTCTTACCTACTTTGTAACATTTCTTATGAATTTTTGAAATGATCACAGAAAATTGTTTGGAATTCTACTAATCTAAATCTTCGACCATGCTCTGCTGATACTTACGTGGGAGTTCTAGGCTAGTTATGCTAGTTTTTTATTAGTATTTTATCATATGTATCAGAAAACGAAGTGTTCCAGCTCTTACCTACTTTGTAACATTTCTTATGAATTTTTGAAGTGTTCACAGAAAATTGTTTGGAATTCTGCTAATCTAAATCTTCGACCATGCTCTGCTGATACTTTCATGGGAGTTCTAGGCTAGTTATGCTAGTTTTTTATTAGTATTTTATCATATGTATCAGAAAACGAAGTGTTCCAGCTCTTACCTACTTTGTAACATTTCTTATGAATTTTTGAAATGATCATAGAAAATTGTTAGGAATTCTGCTAATCTAAATCTTCGACCATGCTCTGCTGATATTTACGTGGGAGTTCTAGGCTAGTTATGCGAGTTTTTTATTAGTATTTTATCATATGTATCTGAAAACGAAGAGTTCCAGCTCTTAGCTACTTTGTAACATTTCTTATGAATTTGTGAAATGATAATAGAAAGTTGTTAGGATTTCTGCTAATCTAAATCTTCGACCATGCTCTGCTGATACTTACGTGGGAGTTCTAGGCTAGTTATGGCAGTTTTTAATTAGTCTTTTATCATATGTATCAGAAAACGAAGAGTTCCAGCTCATACCTACTTTGTAACATTTCTTATGATTTTTTGAAATGATCATAGAAAATTGTTAGGATTTCTGCTAATCTAAATCTTCGACCATGCTCTGCTACTACTTCTTTGAGAGTTCTAGGTTAATAATGCTAGTTTTTTATTAGTATTTTATCATTTGTATCAGAAAACGAAGAGTTCCAGCTATTACCTACTTTCTAATATTTCTTATGAATTTTTGAAATTATCATAGAAAATTGTTAGGAATTCTGCTAATCTAAATCTTCGACCATGCACTGCTGATACTTTCGTGGGAGTTCCAGGCTAGTTATGCTAGTTTTTAATTAGTATTTTATCATATGTATCAGAAAACGAAGAGTTCTAGCTCTTACCTACTTTCTAACATTTCTTATGAATTTTTGAAATGATCATAGAAAATTGTTAGGAATTCTGCTAATCTGAATCTTCGACCATGCTCTGCTTATACTTACGTGGGAGTTCTAGGCTAGTTAATCTAGTTTTTAATTAGTATTTTATCATATGTATCAGAAAACGAAGAGTTCCAGCTCCTCCCTACTTTTTCTAACATTTCCTATGAATTTTTGAAGTGATCACAGAAAATTGTTTGAAATTCTGCTAATCTAAATCTTCGACCATGCTCTGCTAATACTTTCGTGGGAGTTCAAGGCTGGCTATGCTAGTTTTTAATTAGTATTTTATCATTTGTATCTGAAAACGAAGAGGTTTAGCTCTTACCTACTTCCTAACATTTCTTATGAATTTTTGAAATGATCATAGAAAATTGTTAGGAATTCTGCTAATCTAAATCTTCGACCATGCTCTGCTGATACTTTCGTGGGAGTTCTAGGCTAGTTATGCTAGTTTTTAATTAGTATTTTATCATTTGTATCTGAAACCGAAGAGTTCTAGCTCTTACCTACTTTCTAACATTTCTTATGAATTTTTGAAATGATAATAGAAAGTTGTTAGGATTTCTGCTAATCTAAATCTTCGACCATGCTCTGCTGATACTTTCATGGGAGTTCTAGGCTAGTTATGCTAATTTTTTATTAGTATTTTATCATATGTATCAGAAAACGAAGTGTTCCAGCTCTTACCTACTTTGTAACATTTCTTATGAATTTTTGAAATGATCATAAAAAATTGTTAGGAATTCTGCTAATCTAAATCTTCGACCATGCTCTGCTGATACTTACGTGGGAGTTCTAGGCTAGTTATGGCAGTTTTTAATTAGTATTTTATCATATGTATCAGAAAACGAGGAGTTCTAGCTCTTACCTACTTTCTAACATTTCTTATGAATTTTTGAAATGATCATAGAAAATTGTTAGGAATTCTGCTAATCTGAATCTTCGACCATGCTCTGCTTATACTTACGTGGGAGTTCTAGGCTAGCTATGCTAGTTTTTAATTAGTATTTTATCATATGTATCAGAAAACGAAGAGTTCCAGCTCCTCCCTACTTTTTCTAACATTTCCTATGAATTTTTGAAGTGATCACAGAAAATTGTTTGAAATTCTGCTAATCTAAATCTTCGACCATGCTCTGCTAATACTTTCGTGGGAGTTCTAGGCTGGCTATGCTAGTTTTTAATTAGTATTTTATCATTTGTATCTGAAAACGAAGAGGTTTAGCTCTTACCTACTTCCTAACATTTCTTATGAATTTTTGAAATGATCATAGAAAATTGTTAGGAATTCTGCTAATCTAAATCTTCGACCATGCTCTGCTGATACTTTCGTTGGATTTCTAGGCTAGCTATGCTAGTTTTTTATTAGTATTTTATCATTTGTATCTGAAACCGAAGAGGTCTAGCTCTTACTTACTTCCTAACATTTCTTATGAATTTTTGAAATGATCATAGAAAATTGTTAGGAATTCTGCTAATCTAAATCTTCGACCATGCTCTGCTGATATTTACATGGGAGTTCTAGGCAAGTTATGCTAGTTTTTTATTAGTATTTTATCATATGTATCTGAAAACGAAGAGTTCCAGCTCTTAGCTACTTTGTAACATTTCTTATGAATTTGTGAAATGATAATAGAAAGTTGTTAGGATTTCTGCTAATCTAAATCTTCGACCATGCTCTGCTGATACTTACGTGGGAGTTCTAGGCTAGTTATGGCAGTTTTTAATTAGTCTTTTATCATTTGTATCAGAAAACGAAGAGTTCCAGCTCATACCTACTTTGTAACATTTCTTATGATTTTTTGAAATGATCATAGAAAATTGTTAGGATTTCTGCTAATCTAAATCTTCGACCATGCTCTGCTACTACTTCCTTGAGAGTTCTAGGTTAATAATGCTAGTTTTTTATTAGTATTTTATCATTTGTATCAGAAAACGAAGAGTTCTAGCTCTTACCTACTTTCTAATATTTCTTATGAATTTTTGAAATTATCATAGAAAATTGTTAGGAATTCTGCTAATCTAAATCTTCGACCATGCACTGCTGATACTTTTGTGGGAGTTCCAGGCTAGTTATGCTAGTTTTTAATTAGTATTTTATCATATGTATCAGAAAACGAAGAGTTCTAGCTCTTACCTACTTTGTAACATTTCTTATGAATTTTTGAAATGATCACAGAAAATTGTTTGGAATTCTACTAATCTAAATCTTCGACCATGCTCTGCTGATACTTACGTGGGAGTTCTAGGCTAGTTATGCTAGTTTTTTATTAGTATTTTATCATATGTATCAGAAAACGAAGTGTTCCAGCTCTTACCTACTTTGTAACATTTCTTATGAATTTTTGAAGTGTTCACAGAAAATTGTTTGGAATTCTGCTAATCTAAATCTTCGACCATGCTCTGCTGATACTTTCATGGGAGTTCTAGGCTAGTTATGCTAGTTTTTTATTAGTATTTTATCATATGTATCAGAAAACGAAGTGTTCCAGCTCTTACCTACTTTGTAACATTTCTTATGAATTTTTGAAATGATCACAGAAAATTGTTAGGAATTCTGCTAATCTAAATCTTCGACCATGCTCTGCTGATATTTACGTGGGAGTTCTAGGCTAGTTATGCTAGTTTTTTATTAGTATATTATCATATGTATCTGAAAACGAAGAGTTCCAGCTCTTAGCTACTTTGTAACATTTCTTATGAATTTGTGAAATGATAATAGAAAGTTATTAGGATTTCTGCTAATCTAAATCTTCGACCATGCTCTGCTGATACTTACGTGGGAGTTCTAGGCTAGTTATGGCAGTTTTTAATTAGTCTTTTATCATATGTATCAGAAAACGAAGAGTTCCAGCTCATACCTACTTTGTAACATTTCTTATGATTTTTTGAAATGATCATAGAAAATTGTTAGGATTTCTGCTAATCTAAATCTTCGACCATGCTCTGCTACTACTTCTTTGAGAGTTCTAGGTTAATAATGCTAGTTTTTTATTAGTATTTTATCATTTGTATCAGAAAACGAAGAGTTCCAGCTATTACCTACTTTCTAATATTTCTTATGAATTTTTGAAATTATCATAGAAAATTGTTAGGAATTCTGCTAATCTAAATCTTCGACCATGCACTGCTGATACTCTCGTGGGAGTTCCAGGCTAGTTATGCTAGTTTTTAATTAGTATTTTATCATATGTATCAGAAAACGAAGAGTTCTAGCTCTTACCTACTTTGTAACATTTCTTATGAATTTTTGAAATGATCACAGAAAATTGTTTGGAATTCTGCTAATCTAAATCTTCGACCATGCTCTGCTGATACTTTCGTGGGAGTTCTAGGCTAGTTATGCTAGTTTTTAATTAGTATTTTATCATTTGTATTTGAAACCGAAGAGTTCTAGCTCTTACCTACTTTCTAACATTTCTTATGAATTTTTGAAATGATCGTAGAAAATTGTTAGGAATTCTGCTAATCTAAATCTTCGACCATGCTCTGCTGATACTTACGTGGGAGTTCTAGGCTAGTTATGCTTATTTTTATTAGTATTTTATTATATGTATCAGAAAACGAGGAGTTCTAGCTCTTTCCTACTTTCTAACATTTCTTATGAATTTTTGAAATGATCATAGAAAATTGTTAGGAATTCTGCTAATCTAAATCTTCGACCATGCTCTGCTGATACTTACGTGGGAGGTCTAGGCTAGTTATGCTAGTTTTTAATTAGTATTTTATTTTATGTATCAGAAAATGAAGAGTTCCAGCTCTTCCCTACTTTTTCTAACATTTCTTATGAATTTTTGAAGTGATCACAGAAAAATGTTTGGAATTCTGCTAATTTAAATCTTCGACCATGCTCTGCTGATACTTTCGTGGGAGTTCCAGGCTAGTTATGCTAGTTTTTAATTAGTATTTTATCATATGTATCAGAAAACGAAGAGTTCTAGCTCTTACCTACTTTGTAACATTTCTTATGAATTTTTGAAATGATCACAGAAAATTGTTTGGAATTCTGCTAATCTAAATCTTCGACCATGCTCTGCTGATACTTTCGTGGGAGTTCTAGGCTAGTTATGCTAGTTTTTAATTTATATTTTATCATTTGTATCTGAAACCGAAGAGTTCTAGCTCTTACCTACTTTCTAACATTTCTTATGAATTTTTGAAATGATAATAGAAAGTTGTTAGGATTTCTGCTAATCTAAATCTTCGACCATGCTCTGCTGATACTTACGTGGGAGGTCTAGGCTAGTTATGCTAGTTTTTAATTAGTATTTTATTTTATGTATCAGAAAACGAAGAGTTCCAGCTCTTCCCTACTTTTTCTAACATTTCTTATGAATTTTTGAAGTGATCACAGAAAAATGGTTGGAATTCTGCTAATTTAAATCTACGACCATGCTCTGCTGATACTTTCGTGGGAGTTCCAGGCTAGTTATGCTAGTTTTTAATTAGTATTTTATCATATGTATCAGAAAACGAAGAGTTCTAGCTCTTACCTACTTTGTAACATTTCTTATGAATTTTTGAAATGATCACAGAAAATTGTTTGGAATTCTGCTAATCTAAATCTTCGACCATGCTGTGCTGATACTTTCGTGGGAGTTCTAGGCTAGTTATGCTAGTTTTTAATTAGTATTTTATCATTTGTATCTGAAACCGAAGAGTTCCAGCTCTTACCTACTTTCTAATATTTCTTATGAATTTGTGAAATGATAATAGAAAGTTGTTAGGATTTCTGCTAATCTAAATCTTCGACCATGCTCTGCTGATACTTACGTGGGAGTTCTAGGCTAGTTATGGCAGTTTTTAATTAGTCTTTTATCATATGTATCAGAAAACGAAGAGTTCCAGCTCATACCTACTTTGTAACATTTCTTATGATTTTTTGAAATGATCATAGAAAATTGTTAGGATTTCTGCTAATCTAAATCTTCGACCATGCTCTGCTACTACTTCTTTGAGAGTTCTAGGTTAATAATGCTAGTTTTTTATTAGTATTTTATCATTTGTATCAGAAAACGAAGAGTTCCAGCTCTTACCTACTTTCTAATATTTCTTATGAATTTTTGAAATTATCATAGAAAATTGTTAGGAATTCTGCTAATCTAAATCTTCGACCATGCACTGCTGATACTTTCGTGGGAGTTCCAGGCTAGTTATGCTAGTTTTTAATTAGTATTTTATCATATGTATCAGAAAACGAAGAGTTCTAGCTCTTACCTACTTTGTAACATTTCTTATGAATTTTTGAAATGATCACAGAAAATTGTTTGGAATTCTGCTAATCTAAATCTTCGACCATGCTCTGCTGATACTTTCGTGGGAGTTCTAGGCTAGTTATGCTAGTTTTTAATTAGTATTTTATCATTTGTATCTGAAACCGAAGAGTTCTAGCTCTTACCTACTTTCTAACATTTCTTATGAATTTTTGAAATGATCGTTGAAAATTGTTAGGAATTCTGCTAATCTAAATCTTCGACCATGCTCTGCTGATACTTACGTGGGAGTTCTAGGCTAGTTATGCTAGTTTTTTATTAGTATTTTATCATATGTATCAGAAAACGAAGTGTTCCAGCTCTTACCTACTTTGTAACATTTCTTATGAATTTTTGAAATGATCATAGAAAATTGTTAGGAATTCTGCTAATCTAAATCTTCGACCATGCTCTGCTGATATTTACGTGGGAGTTCTAGGCTAGTTATGCTAGTTTTTTATTAGTATTTTATCATATGTATCTGAAAACGAAGAGTTCCAGCTCTTAGCTACTTTGTAACATTTCTTATGAATTTGTGAAATGATAATAGAAAGTTGTTAGGATTTCTGCTAATCTAAATCTTCGACCATGCTCTGCTGATACTTTCGTGGGAGTTCTAGGCTAGTTATGCTAGTTTTTAATTAGTATTTTATCATTTGTATTTGAAACCGAAGAGTTCTAGCTCTTACCTACTTTCTAACATTTCTTATGAATTTTTGAAATGATCGTAGAAAATTGTTAGGAATTCTGCTAATCTAAATCTTCGACCATGCTCTGCTGATACTTACGTGGGAGTTCTAGGCTAGTTATGCTTATTTTTATTAGTATTTTATTATATGTATCAGAAAACGAGGAGTTCTAGCTCTTTCCTACTTTCTAACATTTCTTATGAATTTTTGAAATGATCATAGAAAATTGTTAGGAATTCTGCTAATCTAAATCTTCGACCATGCTCTGCTGATACTTACGTGGGAGGTCTAGGCTAGTTATGCTAGTTTTTAATTAGTATTTTATTTTATGTATCAGAAAACGAAGAGTTCCAGCTCTTCCCTACTTTTTCTAACATTTCTTATGAATTTTTGAAGTGATCACAGAAAAATGTTTGGAATTCTGCTAATTTAAATCTTCGACCATGCTCTGCTGATACTATCGTGGGAGTTCCAGGCTAGTTATGCTAGTTTTTAATTAGTATTTTATCATATGTATCAGAAAACGAAGAGTTCTAGCTCTTACCTACTTTGTAACATTTCTTATGAATTTTTGAAATGATCAAAGAAAATTGTTTGGAATTCTGCTAATCTAAATCTTCGACCATGCTCTGCTGATACTTTCGTGGGAGTTCTAGGCTAGTTATGCTAGTTTTTAATTTATATTTTATCATTTGTATCTGAAACCGAAGAGTTCTAGCTCTTACCTACTTTCTAACATTTCTTATGAATTTTTGAAATGATAATAGAAAGTTGTTAGGATTTCTGCTAATCTAAATCTTCGACCATGCTCTGCTGATACTTACGTGGGAGGTCTAGGCTAGTTATGCTAGTTTTTAATTAGTATTTTATTTTATGTATCAGAAAACGAAGAGTTCCAGCTCTTCCCTACTTTTTCTAACATTTCTTATGAATTTTTGAAGTGATCACAGAAAAATGGTTGGAATTCTGCTAATCTAAATCTTCGACCATGCTCTGCTGATACTTACGTGGGAGTTCTAGGCTAGTTATGGCAGTTTTTAATTAGTCTTTTATCATATGTATCAGAAAACGAAGAGTTCCAGCTCATACCTACTTTGTAACATTTCTTATGATTTTTTGAAATGATCATAGAAAATTGTTAGGATTTCTGCTAATCTAAATCTTCGACCATGCTCTGCTACTACTTCTTTGAGAGTTCTAGGTTAATAATGCTTGTTTTTTATTAGTATTTTATCATTTGTATCAGAAAACGAAGAGTTCCAGCTCTTACCTACTTTCTAATATTTCTTATGAATTTTTGAAATTATCATAGAAAATTGTTAGGAATTCTGCTAATCTAAATCTTCGACCATGCACTGCTGATACTTTCGTGGGAGTTCCAGGCTAGTTATGCTAGTTTTTAATTAGTATTTTATCATATGTATCAGAAAACGAAGAGTTCTAGCTCTTACCTACTTTGTAACATTTCTTATGAATTTTTGAAATGATCACAGAAAATTGTTTGGAATTCTGCTAATCTAAATCTTCGACCATGCTCTGCTGATACTTTCGTGGGAGTTCTAGGCTAGTTATGCTAGTTTTTAATTAGTATTTTATCATTTGTATCTGAAACCGAAGAGTTCTAGCTCTTACCTACTTTCTAACATTTCTTATGAATTTTTGAAATGATCGTTGAAAATTGTTAGGAATTCTGCTAATCTAAATCTTCGACCATGCTCTGCTGATACTTACGTGGGAGTTCTAGGCTAGTTATGCTTGTTTTTTATTAGTATTTTATCATATGTATCAGAAAACGAAGTGTTCCAGCTCTTACCTACTTTGTAACATTTCTTATGAATTTTTGAAATGATCATAGAAAATTGTTAGGAATTCTGCTAATCTAAATCTTCGACCATGCTCTGCTGATATTTACGTGGGAGTTCTAGGCTAGTTATGCTAGTGTTTTATTAGTATTTTATCATATGTATCTGAAAACGAAGAGTTCCAGCTCTTAGCTACTTTGTAACATTTCTTATGAATTTGTGAAATGATAATAGAAAGTTGTTAGGATTTCTGCTAATCTAAATCTTCGACCATGCTCTGCTGATACTTACGTGGGAGTTCTAGGCTAGTTATGGCAGTTTTTAATTAGTATTTTATCATATGTATCAGAAAACGAGGAGTTCTAGCTCTTACCTACTTTCTAACATTTCTTATGAATTTTTGAAATGATAATAGAAAGTTGTTAGGATTTCTGCTAATCTAAATCTTCGACCATGCTCTGCTGATACTTACGTGGGAGTTATAGGCTAGCTATGCTAGTTTTTTATTAGTATTTTATCATGTGTATCAGAAAACGAAGAGATCCAGCTCTTACCTACTTTGTAACATTTCTTATGAATTTTTGAAGTGATCACAGAAAATTGTTTGGAATTCTGCTAATCTAAATCTTCGACCAAGCTCTGCTGATACTTTCGTGGGAGTTCTAGGCTAGTAATGCTAGTTTTTGATTAGTATTTTATCATTTGTATCTGAAAACGAAGATTTCCAGCTCTTACCTACTTCCTAACATTTCTTATGAATTTTTGAAATGATCATAGAAAAATGTTAGGATTTCTGCTAATCTAAATCTTCGACCATGCTATACTACTACTTCTTTGAGAGATCTAGGCAGGTTTTGCAAGTTGTTTATTAGTTATTTATCAGGTGTATCAGAAAACGAGCAGTTCTAGCTCTTACCTACTTTCTAACATTTCTTATGAATTTTTGAAATGATCATAGAAAATTGTTAGGAATTCTGCTAATCTGAATCTTCGACCATGCTCTGCTTATACTTACGTGGGAGTTCTAGGCTAGTTATGCTAGTTTTTAATTAGTATTTTATCATATGTATCAGAAAACGAAGAGTTCCAGCTCCTCCCTACTTTTTCTAACATTTCTTATGAATTTTTGAAGTGATCACAGAAAATTGTTTGAAATTCTGCTAATCTAAATCTTCGACCATGCTCTGCTAATACTTTCGTGGGAGTTCTAGGCTGGCTATGCTAGTTTTTAATTAGTATTTTATCATTTGTATCTGAAAACGAAGAGGTTTAGCTCTTACCTACTTCCTAACATTTCTTATGAATTTTTGAAATGATCATAGAAAATTGATAGGAATTCTGCTAATCTAAATCTTCGACCATGCTCTGCTGATACTTTCGTTGGATTTCTAGGCTAGCTATGCTAGTTTTTAATTAGTATTTTATCATTTGTATCTAAAAAGGAAGAGGTCCAGCTCTTACCTACTTCCTAACATTTCTTATGAATTTTTGAAATGATCATAGAAAATTGTTAGGAATTCTGCTAATCTAAATCTTCGACCATGCTCTGCTGATATTTACGTGGGAGTTCTAGGCTAGTTATGCTAAGTTTTTATTAGTATTTTATCATATGTATCTGAAAACGAAGAGTTCCAGCTCTTACCTACTTTGTAACATTTCTTATGAATTTGTGAAATGATAATAGAAAGTTGTTAGAATTTCTGCTAATCTAAATCTTCGAGCATGCTCTGCTGATACTTACGTGGGAGTTCTAGGCTAGTTATGGCAGTTTTTAATTAGTATTTTATCATATGTATCAGAAAACGAGGAGTTCTAGCTCTTACCTACTTTCTAACATTTCTTATGAATTTTTGAAATGATCATAGAAAATTGTTAGGAATTCTGCTAATCTGAATCTTCGACCATGCTCTGCTTATACTTACGTGGGAGTTCTAGGCTAGTTATGCTAGTTTTTAATTAGTATTTTATCATATGTATCAGAAAACGAAGAGTTCCAGCTCCTCCCTACTTTTTCTAACATTTCTTATGAATTTTTGAAGTGATCACAGAAAATTGTTTGAAATTCTGCTAATCTAAATCTTCGACCATGCTCTGCTAATACTTTCGTGGGAGTTCTAGGCTGGCTATGCTAGTTTTTAATTAGTATTTTATCATTTGTATCTGAAAACGAAGAGGTTTAGCTCTTACCTACTTCCTAACATTTCTTATGAATTTTTGAAATGATCATAGAAAATTGATAGGAATTCTGCTAATCTAAATCTTCGACCATGCTCTGCTGATACTTTCGTTGGATTTCTAGGCTAGCTATGCTAGTTTTTAATTAGTATTTTATCATTTGTATCTAAAAAGGAAGAGGTCCAGCTCTTACCTACTTCCTAACATTTCTTATGAATTTTTGAAATGATCATAGAAAATTGTTAGGAATTCTGCTAATCTAAATCTTCGACCATGCTCTGCTGATATTTACGTGGGAGTTCTAGGCTAGTTATGCTAAGTTTTTATTAGTATTTTATCATATGTACCTGAAAACGAAGAGTTCCAGCTCTTACCTACTTTGTAACATTTCTTATGAATTTGTGAAATGATAATAGAAAGTTGTTAGAATTTCTGCTAATCTAAATCTTCGAGCATGCTCTGCTGATACTTACGTGGGAGTTCTAGGCTAGTTATGGCAGTTTTTAATTAGTATTTTATCATATGTATCAGAAAACGAAGAGTTCTAGCTCTTACCTACTTTCTAACATTTCTTATGAATTTTTGAAATGATCATAGAAAATTGTTAGGAATTCTGCTAATCTGAATCTTCGACCATGCTCTGCTTATACTTACGTGGGAGTTCTAGGCTAGTTATGCTAGTTTTTAATTAGTATTTTATCATATGTATCAGAAAACGAAGAGTTCCAGCTCCTCCCTACTTTTTCTAACATTTCCTATGAATTTTTGAAGTGATCACAGAAAATTGTTTGAAATTCTGCTAATCTAAATCTTCGACCATGCTCTGCTAATACTTTCGTGGGAGTTCTAGGCTGGCTATGCTAGTTATTAATTAGTATTTTATCATTTGTATCTGAAAACGAAGAGGTTTAGCTCTTACCTACTTCCTAACATTTCTTATGAATTTTTGAAATGATCATAGAAAATTGTTAGGAATTCTGCTAATCTAAATCTTCGACCATGCTCTGCTGATACTTTCGTTGGATTTCTAGGCTAGCTATGCTAGTTTTTTATTAGTATTTTATCATATGTATCAGAAAACGAAGAGTTCCAGCTCTTACCTACTTCCTAACATTTCTTATGAATTTTTGAAATGATCATAGAAAATTGTTAGGAATTCTGCTAATCTAAATCTTCGACCATGCTCTGCTGATATTTACGTGGGAGTTCTAGGCTAGTTATGCTAGTTTTTTATTAGTATTTTATCATATGTATCTGAAAACGAAGAGTTCCAGCTCTTAGCTACTTTGTAACATTTCTTATGAATTTGTGAAATGATAATAGAAAGTTGTTAGGATTTCTGCTAATCTAAATCTTCGACCATGCTCTGCTGATACTTACGTGGGAGTTCTAGGCTAGTTATGGCAGTTTTTAATTAGTCTTTTATCATATGTATCAGAAAACGAAGAGTTCCAGCTCATACCTACTTTGTAACATTTCTTATGATTTTTTGAAATGATCATAGAAAATTGTTAGGATTTCTGCTAATCTAAATCTTCGACCATGCTCTGCTACTACTTCCTTGAAAGTTCTAGGTTAATAATGCTAGTTTTTTATTAGTATTTTATCATTTGTATCAGAAAACGAAGAGTTCCAGCTCTTACCTACTTTCTAATATTTCTTATGAATTTTTGAAATTATCATAGAAAATTGTTAGGAATTCTGCTAATCTAAATCTTCGACCATGCACTGCTGATACTTTCGTGGGAGTTCCAGGCTAGTTATGCTAGTTTTTAATTAGTATTTTATCATATGTATCAGAAAACGAAGAGTTCTAGCTCTTACCTACTTTGTAACATTTCTTATGAATTTTTGAAATGATCACAGAAAATTGTTTGGAATTCTGCTAATCTAAATCTTCGACCATGCTCTGCTGATACTTTCGTGGGAGTTCTAGGCTAGTTATGCTAGTTTTTAATTAGTATTTTATCATTTGTATCTGAAACCGAAGAGTTCTAGCTCTTACCTACTTTCTAACATTTCTTATGAATTTTTGAAATGATAATAGAAAGTTGTTAGGATTTCTGCTAATCTAAATCTTCGACCATGCTCTGCTGATACTTACGTGGGAGTTCTAGGCTACTTATGCTAGTTTTTTATTAGTATTTTATCATATGTATCAGAAAACGAAGTGTTCCAGCTCTTACCTACTTTGTAACATTTCTTATGAATTTTTGAAGTGTTCACAGAAAATTGTTTGGAATTCTGCTAATCTAAATCTTCGACCATGCTCTGCTGATACTTTCATGGGAGTTCTAGGCTAGTTATTCTAATTTTTTATTAGTATTTTATCATATGTATCAGAAAACGAAGTGTTCCAGCTCTTATCTACTTTGTAACATTTCTTATGAATTTTTGAAATGATCATAAAAAATTGTTAGGAATTCTGCTAATCTAAATCTTCGACCATGCTCTGCTGATACTTTCGTTGGATTTCTAGAATAGCTATGCTAGTTTTTAATTAGTATTTTATCATTCGTATCTGAAAACGAAGAGGTCCAGCTCTTACCTACTTCCTAACATTTCTTATGAATTTTTGAAATGATCATAGAAAATTGTAAGGAATTCTGCTAATCTAAATCTTCGACCATGCTCTGCTGATATTTACGTGGGAGTTCTAGGCTAGTTATGCTAGGTTTTTATTAGTATTTTATCATATGTATCTGAAAACGAAGAGTTCCAGCTCTTACCTACTTTGTAACATTTCTTATGAATTTGTGAAATGATAATAGAAAGTTGTTAGAATTTCTGCTAATCTAAATCTTCGACCATGCTCTGCTGATACTTACGTGGGAGTTCTAGGCTAGTTATGGCAGTTTTTAATTAGTATTTTATCATATGTATCAGAAAACGAAGAGTTCCAGCTCCTCCCTACTTTTTCTAACATTTCCTATGAATTTTTGAAGTGATCACAGAAAATTGTTTGAAATTCTGCTAATCTAAATCTTCGACCATGCTCTGCTAATACTTTCGTGGGAGTTCTAGGCAGCTATGCTAGTTTTTAATTAGTATTTTATCATTTGTATCTGAAAACGAAGAGGTTTAGCTCTTACCTACTTCCTAACATTTCTTATGAATTTTTGAAATGATCATAGAAAATTGTTAGGAATTCTGCTAATCTAAATCTTCGACCATGCTCTGCTGATACTTTCGTGGGAGTTCTAGGCTAGTTATGCTAGTTTTTAATTAGTATTTTATCATTTGTATCTGAAACCGAAGAGTTCTAGCTCTTACCTACTTTCTAACATTTCTTATGAATTTTTGAAATGATAATAGAAAGTTGTTAGGATTTCTGCTAATCTAAATCTTCGACCATGCTCTGCTGATACTTTCATGGGAGTTCTAGGCTAGTTATGCTAATTTTTTATTAGTATTTTATCATATGTATCAGAAAACGAAGTGTTCCAGCTCTTACCTACTTTGTAACATTTCTTATGAATTTTTGAAATGATCATAAAAAATTGTTAGGAATTCTGCTAATCTAAATCTTCGACCATGCTCTGCTGATACTTTTGTTGGATTTCTAGGCTAGCTATGCTAGTTTTTAATTAGTATTTTATCATTTGTATCTGAAAACGAAGAGGTCCAGCTCTTACCTACTTCCTAACATTTCTTATGAATTTTTGAAATGATCATAGAAAATTGTTAGGAATTCTGCTAATCTAAATCTTCGACCATGCTCTGCTGATATTTACGTGGGAGTTCTAGGCTAGTTATGCTAGTTTTTAATTAGTATTTTATCATTTGTATCTGAAACCGAAGAGTTCTAGCTCTTACCTACTTTCTAACATTTCTTATGAATTTTTGAAATGATAATAGAAAGTTGTTAGGATTTCTGCTAATCTAAATCTTCGACCATGCTCTGCTGATACTTACGTGGGAGTTCTAGGCTAGTTATGCTAGTTTTTTATTAGTATTTTATCATATGTATCAGAAAACGAAGTGTTCCAGCTCTTACCTACTTTGTAACATTTCTTATGAATTTTTGAAGTGTTCACAGAAAATTGTTTGGAATTCTGCTAATCTAAATCTTCGACCATGCTCTGCTGATACTTTCATGGGAGTTCTAGGCTAGTTATGCTAATTTTTTATTAGTATTTTATCATATGTATCAGAAAACGAAGTGTTCCAGCTCTTACCTACTTTGTAACATTTCTTATGAATTTTTGAAATGATCATAAAAAATTGTTAGGAATTCTGCTAATCTAAATCTTCGACCATGCTCTGCTGATACTTTCGTTGGATTTCTAGGCTAGCTATGCTAGTTTTTAATTAGTATTTTATCATTTGTATCTGAAAACGAAGAGGTCCAGCTCTTACCTACTTCCTAACATTTCTTATGAATTTTTGAAATGATCATAGAAAATTGTAAGGAATTCTGCTAATCTAAATCTTCGACCATGCTCTGCTGATATTTACGTGGGAGTTCTAGGCTAGTTATGCTAGGTTTTTATTAGTATTTTATCATATGTATCTGAAAACGAAGAGTTCCAGCTCTTACCTACTTTGTAACATTTCTTATGAATTTGTGAAATGATAATAGAAAGTTGTTAGAATTTCTGCTAATCTAAATCTTCGACCATGCTCTGCTGATACTTACGTGGGAGTTCTAGGCTAGTTATGGCAGTTTTTAATTAGTATTTTATCATATGTATCAGAAAACGAGGAGTTCTAGCTCTTACCTACTTTCTAACATTTCTTATGAATTTTTGAAATGATCATAGAAAATTGTTAGGAATTCTGCTAATCTGAATCTTCGACCATGCTCTGCTAATACTTTCGTGGGAGTTCTAGGCTGGCTATGCTAGTTTTTAATTAGTATTTTATCATTTGTATCTGAAAACGAAGAGGTTTAGCTCTTACCTACTTCCTAACATTTCTTATGAATTTTTGAAATGATCATAGAAAATTGTTAGGAATTCTGCTAATCTAAATCTTCGACCATGCTCTGCTGATACTTTCGTGGGAGTTCTAGGCTAGTTATGCTAGTTTTTAATTAGTATTTTATCATTTGTATCTGAAACCGAAGAGTTCTAGCTCTTACCTACTTTCTAACATTTCTTATGAATTTTTGAAATGATAATAGAAAGTTGTTAGGATTTCTGCTAATCTAAATCTTCGACCATGCTCTGCTGATACTTTCATGGGAGTTCTAGGCTAGTTATGCTAATTTTTTATTAGTATTTTATCATATGTATCAGAAAACGAGGAGGTCTAGCTCTTACCTATTTTCTAACATTTCTTATGAATTTTTGAAATGATCATAGAAAATTGTTAGGAATTCTGCTAATCTGAATCTTCGACCATGCTCTGCTAATACTTTCGTGGGAGTTCTAGGCTGGCTATGCTAGTTTTTAATTAGTATTTTATCATTTGTATCTGAAAACGAAGAGGTCCAGCTCTTACCTACTTCCTAACATTTCTTATGAATTTTTGAAATGATCATAGAAAATTGTTAGGAATTCTGCTAATCTAAATCTTCGACCATGCTCTGCTGATATTTACGTGGGAGTTCTAGGCTAGTTATGCTAGGTTTTTATTAGTATTTTATCATATGTATCTGAAAACGAAGAGTTCCAGCTCTTACCTACTTTGTAACATTTCTTATGAATTTGTGAAATGATAATAGAAAGTTGTTAGAATTTCTGCTAATCTAAATCTTCGACCATGCTCTGCTGATACTTACGTGGGAGTTCTAGGCTAGTTATGGCAGTTTTTAATTAGTATTTTATCATATGTATCAGAAAACGAGGAGGTCTAGCTCTTACCTACTTTCTAACATTTCTTATGAATTTTTGAAATGATCATAGAAAATTGTTAGGAATTCTGCTAATCTGAATCTTCGACCATGCTCTGCTTATACTTACGTGGGAGTTCTAGGCTAGTTATGCTAGTTTTTAATTAGTATTTTATCATATGTATCAGAAAACGAAGAGTTCCAGCTCCTCCCTACTTTTTCTAACATTTCCTATGAATTTTTGAAGTGATCACAGAAAATTGTTTGAAATTCTGCTAATCTAAATCTTCGACCATGCTCTGCTAATACTTTCGTGGGAGTTCTAGGCTGGCTATGCTAGTTTTTAATTAGTATTTTATCATTTGTATCTGAAAACGAAGAGGTTTAGCTCTTACCTACTTCCTAACATTTCTTATGAATTTTTGAAATGATCATAGAAAATTGTTAGGAATTCTGCTAATCTAAATCTTCGACCATGCTCTGCTGATACTTTCGTTGGATTTCTAGGCTAGCTATGCTAGTTTTTTATTAGTATTTTATCATTTGTATCTGAAACCGAAGAGGTCCAGCTCTTACTTACTTCCTAACATTTCTTATGAATTTTTGAAATGATCATAGAAAATTGTTAGGAATTCTGCTAATCTAAATCTTCGACCATGCTCTGCTGATACTTTCGTGGGAGTTCTAGGCTAGTTATGCTAGTTTTTAATTAGTATTTTATCATTTGTATCTGAAACCGAAGAGTTCTAGCTCTTACCTACTTTCTAACATTTCTTATGAATTTTTGAAATGATAATAGAAAGTTGTTAGGATTTCTGCTAATCTAAATCTTCGACCATGCTCTGCTGATACTTTCATGGGAGTTCTAGGCTAGTTATGCTAATTTTTTATTAGTATTTTATCATATGTATCAGAAAACGAGGAGGTCTAGCTCTTACCTATTTTCTAACATTTCTTATGAATTTTTGAAATGATCATAGAAAATTGTTAGGAATTCTGCTAATCTGAATCTTCGACCATGCTCTGCTAATACTTTCGTGGGAGTTCTAGGCTGGCTATGCTAGTTTTTAATTAGTATTTTATCATTTGTATCTGAAAACGAAGAGGTCCAGCTCTTACCTACTTCCTAACATTTCTTATGAATTTTTGAAATGATCATAGAAAATTGTTAGGAATTCTGCTAATCTAAATCTTCGACCATGCTCTGCTGATATTTACGTGGGAGTTCTAGGCTAGTTATGCTAGGTTTTTATTAGTATTTTATCATATGTATCTGAAAACGAAGAGTTCCAGCTCTTACCTACTTTGTAACATTTCTTATGAATTTGTGAAATGATAATAGAAAGTTGTTAGAATTTCTGCTAATCTAAATCTTCGACCATGCTCTGCTGATACTTACGTGGGAGTTCTAGGCTAGTTATGGCAGTTTTTAATTAGTATTTTATCATATGTATCAGAAAACGAGGAGGTCTAGCTCTTACCTACTTTCTAACATTTCTTATGAATTTTTGAAATGATCATAGAAAATTGTTAGGAATTCTGCTAATCTGAATCTTCGACCATGCTCTGCTTATACTTACGTGGGAGTTCTAGGCTAGTTATGCTAGTTTTTAATTAGTATTTTATCATATGTATCAGAAAACGAAGAGTTCCAGCTCCTCCCTACTTTTTCTAACATTTCCTATGAATTTTTGAAGTGATCACAGAAAATTGTTTGAAATTCTGCTAATCTAAATCTTCGACCATGCTCTGCTAATACTTTCGTGGGAGTTCTAGGCTGGCTATGCTAGTTTTTAATTAGTATTTTATCATTTGTATCTGAAAACGAAGAGGTTTAGCTCTTACCTACTTCCTAACATTTCTTATGAATTTTTGAAATGATCATAGAAAATTGTTAGGAATTCTGCTAATCTAAATCTTCGACCATGCTCTGCTGATACTTTCGTTGGATTTCTAGGCTAGCTATGCTAGTTTTTTATTAGTATTTTATCATTTGTATCTGAAACCGAAGAGGTCCAGCTCTTACTTACTTCCTAACATTTCTTATGAATTTTTGAAATGATCATAGAAAATTGTTAGGAATTCTGCTAATCTAAATCTTCGACCATGCTCTGCTGATATTTACGTGGGAGTTCTAGGCTAGTTATGCTAGTTTTTTATTAGTATTTTATCATATGTATCTGAAAACGAAGAGTTCCAGCTCTTAGCTACTTTGTAACATTTCTTATGAATTTGTGAAATGATAATAGAAAGTTGTTAGGATTTCTGCTAATCTAAATCTTCGACCATGCTCTGCTGATACTTACGTGGGAGTTCTAGGCTAGTTATGGCAGTTTTTAATTAGTCTTTTATCATTTGTATCAGAAAACGAAGAGTTCCAGCTCATACCTACTTTGTAACATTTCTTATGATTTTTTGAAATGATCATAGAAAATTGTTAGGATTTCTGCTAATCTAAATCTTCGACCATGCTCTGCTACTACTTCCTTGAGAGTTCTAGGTTAATAATGCTAGTTTTTTATTAGTATTTTATCATTTGTATCAGAAAACGAAGAGTTCTAGCTCTTACCTACTTTCTAATATTTCTTATGAATATTTGAAATTATCATAGAAAATTGTTAGGAATTCTGCTAATCTAAATCTTCGACCATGCACTGCTGATACTTTCGTGGGAGTTCCAGGCTAGTTATGCTAGTTTTTAATTAGTATTTTATCATATGTATCAGAAAACGAAGAGTTCTAGCTCTTACCTACTTTGTAACATTTCTTATGAATTTTTGAAATGATCACAGAAAATTGTTTGGAATTCTGCTAATCTAAATCTTCGACCATGCTCTGCTGATACTTTCGTGGGAGTTCTAGGCTAGTTATGCTAGTTTTTAATTAGTATTTTATCATTTGTATCTGAAACCGAAGAGTTCTAGCTCTTACCTACTTTCCAACATTTCTTATGAATTTTTGAAATGATAATAGAAAGTTGTTAGGATTTCTGCTAATCTAAATCTTCGACCATACTCTGCTGATACTTACGTGGGATTTCTAGGCTAGTTATGCTAGTTTTTTATTAGTATTTTATCATATGTATCAGAAAACGAAGTGTTCCAGCTCTTACCTACTTTGTAACATTTCTTATGAATTTTTGAAGTGTTCACAGAAAATTGTTTGGAATTCTGCTAATCTAAATCTTCGACCATGCTCTGCTGATACTTTCATGGGAGTTTTAGGCTAGTTATGCTAATTTTTTATTAGTATTTTATCATATGTATCAGAAAACGAAGTGTTCCAGCTCTTACCTACTTTGTAACATTTCTTATGAATTTTTGAAATGATCATAAAAAATTGTTAGGAATTCTGCTAATCTAAATCTTCGACCATGCTCTGCTGATACTTACGTGGGAGTTCTAGGCTAGTTATGGCAGTTTTTAATTAGTATTTTATCATATGTATCAGAAAACGAGGAGTTCTAGCTCTTACCTACTTTCTAACATTTCTTATGAATTTTTGAAATGATCATAGAAAATTGTTAGGAATTCTGCTAATCTGAATCTTCGACCATGCTCTGCTTATACTTACGTGGGAGTTCTAGGCTAGTTAATCTAGTTTTTAATTAGTATTTTATCATATGTATCAGAAAACGAAGAGTTCCAGCTCCTCCCTACTTTTTCTAACATTTCCTATGAATTTTTGAAGTGATCACAGAAAATTGTTTGAAATTCTGCTAATCTAAATCTTCGACCATGCTCTGCTAATACTTTCGTGGGAGTTCTAGGCTGGCTATGCTAGTTTTTAATTAGTATTTTATCATTTGTATCTGAAAACGAAGAGGTTTAGCTCTTACCTACTTCCTAACATTTCTTATGAATTTTTGAAATGATCATAGAAAATTGTTAGGAATTCTGCTAATCTAAATCTTCGACCATGCTCTGCTGATACTTTCGTGGGAGTTCTAGGCTAGTTATGCTAGTTTTTAATTAGTATTTTATCATTTGTATCTGAAACCGAAGAGTTCTAGCTCTTACCTACTTTCTAACATTTCTTATGAATTTTTGAAATGATAATAGAAAGTTGTTAGGATTTCTGCTAATCTAAATCTTCGACCATGCTCTGCTGATACTTTCATGGGAGTTCTAGGCTAGTTATGCTAATTTTTAATTAGTATTTTATCATATGTATCAGAAAACGAAGAGTTCTAGCTCTTACCTACTTTGTAACATTTCTTATGAATTTTTGAAATGATCATAGAAAATTGTTAGGAATTCTGCTAATCTGAATCTTCGACCATGCTCTGCTAATACTTTCGTGGGAGTTCTAGGCTGGCTATGCTAGTTTTTAATTAGTATTTTATCATTTGTATCTGAAAACGAAGAGGTTTAGCTCTTACCTACTTCCTAACATTTCTTATGAATTTTTGAAATGATCATAGAAAATTGTTAGGAATTCTGCTAATCTAAATCTTCGACCATGCTCTGCTGATACTTTCGTGGGAGTTCTAGGCTAGTTATGCTAGTTTTTAATTAGTATTTTATCATTTGTATCTGAAACCGAAGAGTTCTAGCTCTTACCTACTTTCTAACATTTCTTATGAATTTTTGAAATGATAATAGAAAGTTGTTAGGATTTCTGCTAATCTAAATCTTCGACCATGCTCTGCTGATACTTTCATGGGAGTTCTAGGCTAGTTATGCTAATTTTTTATTAGTATTTTATCATATGTATCAGAAAACGAGGAGGTCTAGCTCTTACCTATTTTCTAACATTTCTTATGAATTTTTGAAATGATCATAGAAAATTGTTAGGAATTCTGCTAATCTGAATCTTCGACCATGCTCTGCTAATACTTTCGTGGGAGTTCTAGGCTGGCTATGCTAGTTTTTAATTAGTATTTTATCATTTGTATCTGAAAACGAAGAGGTCCAGCTCTTACCTACTTCCTAACATTTCTTATGAATTTTTGAAATGATCATAGAAAATTGTTAGGAATTCTGCTAATCTAAATCTTCGACCATGCTCTGCTGATATTTACGTGGGAGTTCTAGGCTAGTTATGCTAGGTTTTTATTAGTATTTTATCATATGTATCTGAAAACGAAGAGTTCCAGCTCTTACCTACTTTGTAACATTTCTTATGAATTTGTGAAATGATAATAGAAAGTTGTTAGAATTTCTGCTAATCTAAATCTTCGACCATGCTCTGCTGATACTTACGTGGGAGTTCTAGGCTAGTTATGGCAGTTTTTAATTAGTATTTTATCATATGTATCAGAAAACGAGGAGGTCTAGCTCTTACCTACTTTCTAACATTTCTTATGAATTTTTGAAATGATCATAGAAAATTGTTAGGAATTCTGCTAATCTGAATCTTCGACCATGCTCTGCTTATACTTACGTGGGAGTTCTAGGCTAGTTATGCTAGTTTTTAATTAGTATTTTATCATATGTATCAGAAAACGAAGAGTTCCAGCTCCTCCCTACTTTTTCTAACATTTCCTATGAATTTTTGAAGTGATCACAGAAAATTGTTTGAAATTCTGCTAATCTAAATCTTCGACCATGCTCTGCTAATACTTTCGTGGGAGTTCTAGGCTGGCTATGCTAGTTTTTAATTAGTATTTTATCATTTGTATCTGAAAACGAAGAGGTTTAGCTCTTACCTACTTCCTAACATTTCTTATGAATTTTTGAAATGATCATAGAAAATTGTTAGGAATTCTGCTAATCTAAATCTTCGACCATGCTCTGCTGATACTTTCGTTGGATTTCTAGGCTAGCTATGCTAGTTTTTTATTAGTATTTTATCATTTGTATCTGAAACCGAAGAGGTCCAGCTCTTACTTACTTCCTAACATTTCTTATGAATTTTTGAAATGATCATAGAAAATTGTTAGGAATTCTGCTAATCTAAATCTTCGACCATGCTCTGCTGATACTTTCGTGGGAGTTCTAGGCTAGTTATGCTAGTTTTCAATTAGTATTTTATCATTTGTATCTGAAACCGAAGAGTTCTAGCTCTTACCTACTTTCTAACATTTCTTATGAATTTTTGAAATGATAATAGAAAGTTGTTAGGATTTCTGCTAATCTAAATCTTCGACCATGCTCTGCTGATACTTTCATGGGAGTTCTAGGCTAGTTATGCTAATTTTTTATTAGTATTTTATCATATGTATCAGAAAACGAGGAGGTCTAGCTCTTACCTATTTTCTAACATTTCTTATGAATTTTTGAAATGATCATAGAAAATTGTTAGGAATTCTGCTAATCTGAATCTTCGACCATGCTCTGCTAATACTTTCGTGGGAGTTCTAGGCTGGCTATGCTAGTTTTTAATTAGTATTTTATCATTTGTATCTGAAAACGAAGAGGTCCAGCTCTTACCTACTTCCTAACATTTCTTATGAATTTTTGAAATGATCATAGAAAATTGTTAGGAATTCTGCTAATCTAAATCTTCGACCATGCTCTGCTGATATTTACGTGGGAGTTCTAGGCTAGTTATGCTAGGTTTTTATTAGTATTTTATCATATGTATCTGAAAACGAAGAGTTCCAGCTCTTACCTACTTTGTAACATTTCTTATGAATTTGTGAAATGATAATAGAAAGTTGTTAGAATTTCTGCTAATCTAAATCTTCGACCATGCTCTGCTGATACTTACGTGGGAGTTCTAGGCTAGTTATGGCAGTTTTTAATTAGTATTTTATCATATGTATCAGAAAACGAGGAGGTCTAGCTCTTACCTACTTTCTAACATTTCTTATGAATTTTTGAAATGATCATAGAAAATTGTTAGGAATTCTGCTAATCTGAATCTTCGACCATGCTCTGCTTATACTTACGTGGGAGTTCTAGGCTAGTTATGCTAGTTTTTAATTAGTATTTTATCATATGTATCAGAAAACGAAGAGTTCCAGCTCCTCCCTACTTTTTCTAACATTTCCTATGAATTTTTGAAGTGATCACAGAAAATTGTTTGAAATTCTGCTAATCTAAATCTTCGACCATGCTCTGCTAATACTTTCGTGGGAGTTCTAGGCTGGCTATGCTAGTTTTTAATTAGTATTTTATCATTTGTATCTGAAAACGAAGAGGTTTAGCTCTTACCTACTTCCTAACATTTCTTATGAATTTTTGAAATGATCATAGAAAATTGTTAGGAATTCTGCTAATCTAAATCTTCGACCATGCTCTGCTGATACTTTCGTTGGATTTCTAGGCTAGCTATGCTAGTTTTTTATTAGTATTTTATCATTTGTATCTGAAACCGAAGAGGTCCAGCTCTTACTTACTTCCTAACATTTCTTATGAATTTTTGAAATGATCATAGAAAATTGTTAGGAATTCTGCTAATCTAAATCTTCGACCATGCTCTGCTGATATTTACGTGGGAGTTCTAGGCTAGTTATGCTAGTTTTTTATTAGTATTTTATCATATGTATCTGAAAACGAAGAGTTCCAGCTCTTAGCTACTTTGTAACATTTCTTATGAATTTGTGAAATGATAATAGAAAGTTGTTAGGATTTCTGCTAATCTAAATCTTCGACCATGCTCTGCTGATACTTACGTGGGAGTTCTAGGCTAGTTATGGCAGTTTTTAATTAGTCTTTTATCATTTGTATCAGAAAACGAAGAGTTCCAGCTCATACCTACTTTGTAACATTTCTTATGATTTTTTGAAATGATCATAGAAAATTGTTAGGATTTCTGCTAATCTAAATCTTCGACCATGCTCTGCTACTACTTCCTTGAGAGTTCTAGGTTAATAATGCTAGTTTTTTATTAGTATTTTATCATTTGTATCAGAAAACGAAGAGTTCTAGCTCTTACCTACTTTCTAATATTTCTTATGAATATTTGAAATTATCATAGAAAATTGTTAGGAATTCTGCTAATCTAAATCTTCGACCATGCACTGCTGATACTTTCGTGGGAGTTCCAGGCTAGTTATGCTAGTTTTTAATTAGTATTTTATCATATGTATCAGAAAACGAAGAGTTCTAGCTCTTACCTACTTTGTAACATTTCTTATGAATTTTTGAAATGATCACAGAAAATTGTTTGGAATTCTGCTAATCTAAATCTTCGACCATGCTCTGCTGATACTTTCGTGGGAGTTCTAGGCTAGTTATGCTAGTTTTTAATTAGTATTTTATCATTTGTATCTGAAACCGAAGAGTTCTAGCTCTTACCTACTTTCCAACATTTCTTATGAATTTTTGAAATGATAATAGAAAGTTGTTAGGATTTCTGCTAATCTAAATCTTCGACCATACTCTGCTGATACTTACGTGGGATTTCTAGGCTAGTTATGCTAGTTTTTTATTAGTATTTTATCATATGTATCAGAAAACGAAGTGTTCCAGCTCTTACCTACTTTGTAACATTTCTTATGAATTTTTGAAGTGTTCACAGAAAATTGTTTGGAATTCTGCTAATCTAAATCTTCGACCATGCTCTGCTGATACTTTCATGGGAGTTTTAGGCTAGTTATGCTAATTTTTTATTAGTATTTTATCATATGTATCAGAAAACGAAGTGTTCCAGCTCTTACCTACTTTGTAACATTTCTTATGAATTTTTGAAATGATCATAAAAAATTGTTAGGAATTCTGCTAATCTAAATCTTCGACCATGCTCTGCTGATACTTACGTGGGAGTTCTAGGCTAGTTATGGCAGTTTTTAATTAGTATTTTATCATATGTATCAGAAAACGAGGAGTTCTAGCTCTTACCTACTTTCTAACATTTCTTATGAATTTTTGAAATGATCATAGAAAATTGTTAGGAATTCTGCTAATCTGAATCTTCGACCATGCTCTGCTTATACTTACGTGGGAGTTCTAGGCTAGTTAATCTAGTTTTTAATTAGTATTTTATCATATGTATCAGAAAACGAAGAGTTCCAGCTCCTCCCTACTTTTTCTAACATTTCCTATGAATTTTTGAAGTGATCACAGAAAATTGTTTGAAATTCTGCTAATCTAAATCTTCGACCATGCTCTGCTAATACTTTCGTGGGAGTTCTAGGCTGGCTATGCTAGTTTTTAATTAGTATTTTATCATTTGTATCTGAAAACGAAGAGGTTTAGCTCTTACCTACTTCCTAACATTTCTTATGAATTTTTGAAATGATCATAGAAAATTGTTAGGAATTCTGCTAATCTAAATCTTCGACCATGCTCTGCTGATACTTTCGTGGGAGTTCTAGGCTAGTTATGCTAGTTTTTAATTAGTATTTTATCATTTGTATCTGAAACCGAAGAGTTCTAGCTCTTACCTACTTTCTACCATTTCTTATGAATTTTTGAAATGATAATAGAAAGTTGTTAGGATTTCTGCTAATCTAAATCTTCGACCATGCTCTGCTGATACTTTCATGGGAGTTCTAGGCTAGTTATGCTAATTTTTTATTAGTATTTTATCATATGTATCAGAAAACGAAGTGTTCCAGCTCTTACCTACTTTGTAACATTTCTTATGAATTTTTGAAATGATCATAAAAAATTGTTAGGAATTCTGCTAATCTAAATCTTCGACCATGCTCTGCTGATACTTACGTGGGAGTTCTAGGCTAGTTATGGCAGTTTTTAATTAGTATTTTATCATATGTATCAGAAAACGAGGAGTTCTAGCTCTTACCTACTTTCTAACATTTCTTATGAATTTTTGAAATGATCATAGAAAATTGTTAGGAATTCTGCTAATCTGAATCTTCGACCATGCTCTGCTTATACTTACGTGGGAGTTCTAGGCTAGCTATGCTAGTTTTTAATTAGTATTTTATCATATGTATCAGAAAACGAAGAGTTCCAGCTCCTCCCTACTTTTTCTAACATTTCCTATGAATTTTTGAAGTGATCACAGAAAATTGTTTGAAATTCTGCTAATCTAAATCTTCGACCATGCTCTGCTAATACTTTCGTGGGAGTTCTAGGCTGGCTATGCTAGTTTTTAATTAGTATTTTATCATTTGTATCTGAAAACGAAGAGGTTTAGCTCTTACCTACTTCCTAACATTTCTTATGAATTTTTGAAATGATCATAGAAAATTGTTAGGAATTCTGCTAATCTAAATCTTCGACCATGCTCTGCTGATACTTTCGTTGGATTTCTAGGCTAGCTATGCTAGTTTTTTATTAGTATTTTATCATTTGTATCTGAAACCGAAGAGGTCTAGCTCTTACTTACTTCCTAACATTTCTTATGAATTTTTGAAATGATCATAGAAAATTGTTAGGAATTCTGCTAATCTAAATCTTCGACCATGCTCTGCTGATATTTACATGGGAGTTCTAGGCAAGTTATGCTAGTTTTTTATTAGTATTTTATCATATGTATCTGAAAACGAAGAGTTCCAGCTCTTAGCTACTTTGTAACATTTCTTATGAATTTGTGAAATGATAATAGAAAGTTGTTAGGATTTCTGCTAATCTAAATCTTCGACCATGCTCTGCTGATACTTACGTGGGAGTTCTAGGCTAGTTATGGCAGTTTTTAATTAGTCTTTTATCATTTGTATCAGAAAACGAAGAGTTCCAGCTCATACCTACTTTGTAACATTTCTTATGATTTTTTGAAATGATCATAGAAAATTGTTAGGATTTCTGCTAATCTAAATCTTCGACCATGCTCTGCTACTACTTCCTTGAGAGTTCTAGGTTAATAATGCTAGTTTTTTATTAGTATTTTATCATTTGTATCAGAAAACGAAGAGTTCTAGCTCTTACCTACTTTCTAATATTTCTTATGAATTTTTGAAATTATCATAGAAAATTGTTAGGAATTCTGCTAATCTAAATCTTCGACCATGCACTGCTGATACTTTTGTGGGAGTTCCAGGCTAGTTATGCTAGTTTTTAATTAGTATTTTATCATATGTATCAGAAAACGAAGAGTTCTAGCTCTTACCTACTTTGTAACATTTCTTATGAATTTTTGAAATGATCACAGAAAATTGTTTGGAATTCTACTAATCTAAATCTTCGACCATGCTCTGCTGATACTTACGTGGGAGTTCTAGGCTAGTTATGCTAGTTTTTTATTAGTATTTTATCATATGTATCAGAAAACGAAGTGTTCCAGCTCTTACCTACTTTGTAACATTTCTTATGAATTTTTGAAGTGTTCACAGAAAATTGTTTGGATTTCTGCTAATCTAAATCTTCGACCATGCTCTGCTGATACTTTCATGGGAGTTCTAGGCTAGTTATGCTAGTTTTTTATTAGTATTTTATCATATGTATCAGAAAACGAAGTGTTCCAGCTCTTACCTACTTTGTAACATTTCTTATGAATTTTTGAAATGATCATAGAAAATTGTTAGGAATTCTGCTAATCTAAATCTTCGACCATGCTCTGCTGATATTTACGTGGGAGTTCTAGGCTAGTTATGCTAGTTTTTTATTAGTATTTTATCATATGTATCTGAAAACGAAGAGTTCCAGCTCTTAGCTACTTTGTACGTGGGAGGTCTAGGCTAGTTATGCTAGTTTTTAATTAGTATTTTATTTTATGTATCAGAAAACGAAGAGTTCCAGCTCTTCCCTACTTTTTCTAACATTTCTTATGAATTTTTGAAGTGATCACAGAAAAATGTTTGGAATTCTGCTAATTTAAATCTTCGACCATGCTCTGCTGATACTTTCGTGGGAGTTCCAGGCTAGTTATGCTAGTTTTTAATTAGTATTTTATCATATGTATCAGAAAACGAAGAGTTCTAGCTCTTACCTACTTTGTAACATTTCTTATGAATTTTTGAAATGATCACAGAAAATTGTTTGGAATTCTGCTAATCTAAATCTTCGACCATGCTCTGCTGATACTTTCGTGGGAGTTCTAGGCTAGTTATGCTAGTTTTTAATTTATATTTTATCATTTGTATCTGAAACCGAAGAGTTCTAGCTCTTACCTACTTTCTAACATTTCTTATGAATTTTTGAAATGATAATAGAAAGTTGTTAGGATTTCTGCTAATCTAAATCTTCGACCATGCTCTGCTGATACTTACGTGGGAGGTCTAGGCTAGTTATGCTAGTTTTTAATTAGTATTTTATTTTATGTATCAGAAAACGAAGAGTTCCAGCTCTTCCCTACTTTTTCTAACATTTCTTATGAATTTTTGAAGTGATCACAGAAAAATGGTTGGAATTCTGCTAATCTAAATCTTCGACCATGCTCTGCTGATACTTACGTGGGAGTTCTAGGCTAGTTATGGCAGTTTTTAATTAGTCTTTTATCATATGTATCAGAAAACGAAGAGTTCCAGCTCATACCTACTTTGTAACATTTCTTATGATTTTTTGAAATGATCATAGAAAATTGTTAGGATTTCTGCTAATCTAAATCTTCGACCATGCTCTGCTACTACTTCTTTGAGAGTTCTAGGTTAATAATGCTAGTTTTTTATTAGTATTTTATCATTTGTATCAGAAAACGAAGAGTTCCAGCTCTTACCTACTTTCTAATATTTCTTATGAATTTTTGAAATTATCATAGAAAATTGTTAGGAATTCTGCTAATCTAAATCTTCGACCATGCACTGCTGATACTTTCGTGGGAGTTCCAGGCTAGTTATGCTAGTTTTTAATTAGTATTTTATCATATGTATCAGAAAACGAAGAGTTCTAGCTCTTACCTACTTTGTAACATTTCTTATGAATTTTTGAAATGATCACAGAAAATTGTTTGGAATTCTGCTAATCTAAATCTTCGACCATGCTCTGCTGATACTTTCGTGGGAGTTCTAGGCTAGTTATGCTAGTTTTTAATTAGTATTTTATCATTTGTATCTGAAACCGAAGAGTTCTAGCTCTTACCTACTTTCTAACATTTCTTATGAATTTTTGAAATGATCGTTGAAAATTGTTAGGAATTCTGCTAATCTAAATCTTCGACCATGCTCTGCTGATACTTACGTGGGAGTTCTAGGCTAGTTATGCTAGTTTTTTATTAGTATTTTATCATATGTATCAGAAAACGAAGTGTTCCAGCTCTTACCTACTTTGTAACATTTCTTATGAATTTTTGAAATGATCATAGAAAATTGTTAGGAATTCTGCTAATCTAAATCTTCGACCATGCTCTGCTGATATTTACGTGGGAGTTCTAGGCTAGTTATGCTAGTTTTTTATTAGTATTTTATCATATGTATCTGAAAACGAAGAGTTCCAGCTCTTAGCTACTTTGTAACATTTCTTATGAATTTGTGAAATGATAATAGAAAGTTGTTAGGATTTCTGCTAATCTAAATCTTCGACCATGCTCTGCTGATACTTTCGTGGGAGTTCTAGGCTAGTTATGCTAGTTTTTAATTAGTATTTTATCATTTGTATTTGAAACCGAAGAGTTCTAGCTCTTACCTACTTTCTAACATTTCTTATGAATTTTTGAAATGATCGTAGAAAATTGTTAGGAATTCTGCTAATCTAAATCTTCGACCATGCTCTGCTGATACTTACGTGGGAGTTCTAGGCTAGTTATGCTTATTTTTATTAGTATTTTATTATATGTATCAGAAAACGAGGAGTTCTAGCTCTTTCCTACTTTCTAACATTTCTTATGAATTTTTGAAATGATCATAGAAAATTGTTAGGAATTCTGCTAATCTAAATCTTCGACCATGCTCTGCTGATACTTACGTGGGAGGTCTAGGCTAGTTATGCTAGTTTTTAATTAGTATTTTATTTTATGTATCAGAAAACGAAGAGTTCCAGCTCTTCCCTACTTTTTCTAACATTTCTTATGAATTTTTGAAGTGATCACAGAAAAATGTTTGGAATTCTGCTAATTTAAATCTTCGACCATGCTCTGCTGATACTTTCGTGGGAGTTCCAGGCTAGTTATGCTAGTTTTTAATTAGTATTTTATCATATGTATCAGAAAACGAAGAGTTCTAGCTCTTACCTACTTTGTAACATTTCTTATGAATTTTTGAAATGATCACAGAAAATTGTTTGGAATTCTGCTAATCTAAATCTTCGACCATGCTCTGCTGATACTTTCGTGGGAGTTCTAGGCTAGTTATGCTAGTTTTTAATTTATATTTTATCATTTGTATCTGAAACCGAAGAGTTCTAGCTCTTACCTACTTTCTAACATTTCTTATGAATTTTTGAAATGATAATAGAAAGTTGTTAGGATTTCTGCTAATCTAAATCTTCGACCATGCTCTGCTGATACTTACGTGGGAGGTCTAGGCTAGTTATGCTAGTTTTTAATAAGTATTTTATTTTATGTATCAGAAAACGAAGAGTTCCAGCTCTTCCCTACTTTTTCTAACATTTCTTATGAATTTTTGAAGTGATCACAGAAAAATGGTTGGAATTCTGCTAATTTAAATCTTCGACCATGCTCTGCTGATACTTTCGTGGGAGTTCCAGGCTAGTTATGCTAGTTTTTAATTAGTATTTTATCATATGTATCAGAAAACGAAGAGTTCTAGCTCTTACCTACTTTGTAACATTTCTTATGAATTTTTGAAATGATCACAGAAAATTGTTTGGAATTCTGCTAATCTAAATCTTCGACCATGCTCTGCTGATACTTTCGTGGGAGTTCTAGGCTAGTTATGCTAGTTTTTAATTAGTATTTTATCATTTGTATCTGAAACCGAAGAGTTCCAGCTCTTACCTACTTTCTAATATTTCTTATGAATTTGTGAAATGATAATAGAAAGTTGTTAGGATTTCTGCTAATCTAAATCTTCGACCATGCTCTGCTGATACTTACGTGGGAGTTCTAGGCTAGTTATGGCAGTTTTTAATTAGTCTTTTATCATATGTATCAGAAAACGAAGAGTTCCAGCTCATACCTACTTTGTAACATTTCTTATGATTTTTTGAAATGATCATAGAAAATTGTTAGGATTTCTGCTAATCTAAATCTTCGACCATGCTCTGCTACTACTTCTTTGAGAGTTCTAGGTTAATAATGCTAGTTTTTTATTAGTATTTTATCATTTGTATCAGAAAACGAAGAGTTCCAGCTCTTACCTACTTTCTAATATTTCTTATGAATTTTTGAAATTATCATAGAAAATTGTTAGGAATTCTGCTAATCTAAATCTTCGACCATGCACTGCTGATACTTTCGTGGGAGTTCCAGGCTAGTTATGCTAGTTTTTAATTAGTATTTTATCATATGTATCAGAAAACGAAGAGTTCTAGCTCTTACCTACTTTGTAACATTTCTTATGAATTTTTGAAATGATCACAGAAAATTGTTTGGAATTCTGCTAATCTAAATCTTCGACCATGCTCTGCTGATACTTTCGTGGGAGTTCTAGGCTAGTTATGCTAGTTTTTAATTAGTATTTTATCATTTGTATCTGAAACCGAAGAGTTCTAGCTCTTACCTACTTTCTAACATTTCTTATGAATTTTTGAAATGATCGTTGAAAATTGTTAGGAATTCTGCTAATCTAAATCTTCGACCATGCTCTGCTGATACTTACGTGGGAGTTCTAGGCTAGTTATGCTAGTTTTTTATTAGTATTTTATCATATGTATCAGAAAACGAAGTGTTCCAGCTCTTACCTACTTTGTAACATTTCTTATGAATTTTTGAAATGATCATAGAAAATTGTTAGGAATTCTGCTAATCTAAATCTTCGACCATGCTCTGCTGATATTTACGTGGGAGTTCTAGGCTAGTTATGCTAGTTTTTTATTAGTATTTTATCATATGTATCTGAAAACGAAGAGTTCCAGCTCTTAGCTACTTTGTAACATTTCTTATGAATTTGTGAAATGATAATAGAAAGTTGTTAGGATTTCTGCTAATCTAAATCTTCGACCATGCTCTGCTGATACTTACGTGGGAGTTCCAGGCTAGTTATGGCAGTTTTTAGTTAGTCTTTTATCATATGTATCAGAAAACGAAGAGTTCCAGCTCATACCTACTTTGTAACATTTCTTATGATTTTTTGAAGTGATCACAGAAAAATGTTTGGAATTCTGCTAATTTTAATCTTCGACCATGCTCTGCTGATACTTTCGTGGGAGTTCCAGGCTAGTTATGCTAGTTTTTAATTAGTATTTTATCATATGTATCAGAAAACGAAGAGTTCTAGCTCTTACCTACTTTGTAACATTTCTTATGAATTTTTGAAATGATCACAGAAAATTGTTTGGAATTCTGCTAATCTAAATCTTCGACCATGCTCTGCTGATACTTTCGTGGGAGTTCTAGGTTAGTTATGCTAGTTTTTAATTAGTATTTTATCATATGTATCAGAAAACGAAGAGTTCTAGCTCTTACCTACTTTGTAACATTTCTTATGATTTTTTGAAATGATCATAGAAAATTGTTAGGATTTCTGCTAATCTAAATCTTCGACCATGCTCTGCTACTACTTCCTTGAGAGTTCTAGGTTAATAATGCTAGTTTTTTATTAGTATTTTATCATTTGTATCAGAAAACGAAGAGTTCCAGCTCTTACCTACTTTCTAATATTTCTTATGAATTTTTGAAATTATCATAGAAAATTGTTAGGAATTCTGCTAATCTAAATCTTCGACCATGCACTGCTGATACTTTCGTGGGAGTTCCAGGCTAGTTATGCTAGTTTTTAATTAGTATTTTATCATATGTATCAGAAAACGAAGAGTTCTAGCTCTTACCTACTTTGTAACATTTCTTATGAATTTTTGAAATGATCACAGAAAATTGTTAGGAATTCTGCTAATCTAAATCTTCGACCATGCTCTGCTGATACTTTCGTGGGAGTTCTAGGCTAGTTATGCTAGTTTTTAATTAGTATTTTATCATTTGTGTCTGAAACCGAAGAGTTCTAGCTCTTACCTACTTTCTAACATTTCTTATGAATTTTTGAAATGATCGTAGAAAATTGTTAGGAATTCTGCTAATCTAAATCTTCGACCATGCTCTGCTGATACTTACGTGGGAGTTCTAGGCTAGTTATGCTAGTTTTTTATTAGTATTTTATCATATGTATCAGAAAACGAAGTGTTCCAGCTCTTACCTACTTTGTAACATTTCTTATGAATTTTTGAAATGATCATAGAAAATTGTTAGGAATTCTGCTAATCTAAATCTTCGACCATGCTCTGCTGATATTTACGTGGGAGTTCCAGGCTAGTTATGCTAGTTTTTTATTAGTATTTTATCATATGTATCTGAAAACGAAGAGTTCCAGCTCTTAGCTACTTTGTAACATTTCTTATGAATTTGTGAAATGATAATAGAAAGTTGTTAGGATTTCTGCTAATCTAAATCTTCGACCATGCTCTGCTACTACTTCCTTGAGAGTTCTAGGTTAATAATGCTAGTTTTTTATTAGTATTTTATCATTTGTATCAGAAAACGAAGAGTTCCAGCTCTTACCTACTTTCTAATATTTCTTATGAATTTTTGAAATTATCATAGAAAATTGTTAGGAATTCTGCTAATCTAAATCTTCGACCATGCACTGCTGATACTTTCGTGGGAGTTCCAGGCTAGTTATGCTAGTTTTTAATTAGTATTTTATCATATGTATCAGAAAACGAAGAGTTCTAGCTCTTACCTACTTTGTAACATTTCTTATGAATTTTTGAAATGATCACAGAAAATTGTTTGGAATTCTGCTAATCTAAATCTTCGACCATGCTCTGCTGATACTTTCGTGGGAGTTCTAGGCTAGTTATGCTAGTTTTTAATTAGTATTTTATCATTTGTATCTGAAACCGAAGAGTTCTAGCTCTTACCTACTTTCTAACATTTCTTATGAATTTTTGAAATGATCGTAGAAAATTGTTAGGAATTCTGCTAATCTAAATCTTCGACCATGCTCTGCTGATACTTACGTGGGAGTTCTAGGCTAGTTATGCTAGTTTTTTATTAGTATTTTATCATATGTATCAGAAAACGAAGTGTTCCAGCTCTTACCTACTTTGTAACATTTCTTATGAATTTTTGAAATGATCATAGAAAATTGTTAGGAATTCTGCTAATCTAAATCTTCGACCATGCTCTGCTGATATTTACGTGGGAGTTCTAGGCTAGTTATGGCAGTTTTTAATTAGTCTTTTATCATATGTATCAGAAAACGAAGAGTTCCAGCTCATACCTACTTTGTAACATTTCTTATGATTTTTTTGAAGTGATCACAGAAAAATGTTTGGAATTCTGCTAATTTAAATCTTCGACCATGCTCTGCTGATACTTTCGTGGGAGTTCCAGGCTAGTTATGCTAGTTTTTAATTAGTATTTTATCATATGTATCAGAAAACGAAGAGTTCTAGCTCTTACCTACTTTGTAACATTTCTTATGAATTTTTGAAATGATCACAGAAAATTGTTTGGAATTCTGCTAATCTAAATCTTCGACCATGCTCTGCTGATACTTTCGTGGGAGTTCTAGGCTAGTTATGCTAGTTTTTAATTAGTATTTTATCATATGTATCAGAAAACGAAGAGTTCTAGCTCTTACCTACTTTGTAACATTTCTTATGATTTTTTGAAATGATCATAGAAAATTGTTAGGATTTCTGCTAATCTAAATCTTCGACCATGCTCTGCTACTACTTCCTTGAGAGTTCTAGGTTAATAATGCTAGTTTTTTATTAGTATTTTATCATTTGTATCAGAAAACGAAGAGTTCCAGCTCTTACCTACTTTCTAATATTTCTTATGAATTTTTGAAATTATCATAGAAAATTGTTTGGAATTCTGCTAATCTAAATCTTCGACCATGCACTGCTGATACTTTCGTGGAAGTTCCAGGCTAGTTATGCTAGTTTTTAATTAGTATTTTATCATATGTATCAGAAAACGAAGAGTTCTAGCTCTTACCTACTTTGTAACATTTCTTATGAATTTTTGAAATGATCACAGAAAATTGTTTGGAATTCTGCTAATCTAAATCTTCGACCATGCTCTGCTGATACTTTCGTGGGAGTTCTAGGCTAGTTATGCTAGTTTTTAATTAGTATTTTATCATTTGTATCTGAAACCGAAGAGTTCTAGCTCTTACCTACTTTCTAACATTTCTTATGAATTTTTGAAATGATAATAGAAAGTTGTTAGGATTTCTGCTAATCTAAATCTTCGACCATGCTCTGCTGATACTTACGTGGGAGTTCTAGGCTAGTTATGCTAGTTTTTTATTAGTATTTTATCATATGTATCAGAAAACGAAGTGTTCCAGCTCTTACCTACTTTGTAACATTTCTTATGAATTTTTGAAGTGTTCACAGAAAATTGTTTGGAATTCTGCTAATCTAAATCTTCGACCATGCTCTGCTGATACTTTCATGGGAGTTCTAGGCTAGTTATGCTAGTTTTTTATTAGTATTTTATCATATGTATCAGAAAACGAAGTGTTCCAGCTCTTACCTACTTTGTAACATTTCTTATGAATTTTTGAAATGATCATAGAAAATTGTTAGGAATTCTGCTAATCTAAATCTTCGACCATGCTCTGCTGATATTTACGTGGGAGTTCTAGGCTAGTTATGCTAGTTTTTTATTAGTATTTTATCATATGTATCTGAAAACGAAGAGTTCCAGCTCTTAGCTACTTTGTAACATTTCTTATGAATTTGTGAAATGATAATAGAAAGTTGTTAGGATTTCTGCTAATCTAAATCTTCGACCATGCTCTGCTGATACTTACGTGGGAGTTCTAGGCTAGTTATGGCAGTTTTTAATTAGTCTTTTATCATATGTATCAGAAAACGAAGAGTTCCAGCTCATACCTACTTTGTAACATTTCTTATGATTTTTTGAAATGATCATAGAAAATTGTTAGGATTTCTGCTAATCTAAATCTTCGACCATGCTCTGCTACTACTTCTTTGAGAGTTCTAGGTTAATAATGCTAGTTTTTTATTAGTATTTTATCATTTGTATCAGAAAACGAAGAGTTCCAGCTCTTACCTACTTTCTAATATTTCTTATGAATTTTTGAAATGATCATAGAAAATTGTTAGGAATTCTGCTAATCTAAATCTTCGACCATGCTCTGCTGATACTTACGTGGGAGGTCTAGGCTAGTTATGCTAGTTTTTAATTAGTATTTTATTTTATGTATCAGAAAACGAAGAGTTCCAGCTCTTCCCTACTTTTTCTAACATTTCTTATGAATTTTTGAAGTGATCACAGAAAAATGTTTGGAATTCTGCTAATCTAAATCTTCGACCATGCTCTGCTGATACTTACGTGGGAGTTCTAGGCTAGTTATGCTAGTTTTTTATTAGTATTTTATCATATGTATCTGAAAACGAAGAGTTCCAGCTCTTAGCTACTTTGTAACATTTCTTATGAATTTGTGAAATGATAATAGAAAGTTGTTAGGATTTCTGCTAATCTAAATCTTCGACCATGCTCTGCTGATACTTACGTGGGAGTTCTAGGCTAGTTATGGCAGTTTTTAGTTAGTCTTTTATCATATGTATCAGAAAACGAAGAGTTCCAGCTCATACCTACTTTGTAACATTTCTTATGATTTTTTGAAGTGATCACAGAAAAATGTTTGGAATTCTGCTAATTTTAATCTTCGACCATGCTCTGCTGATACTTTCGTGGGAGTTCCAGGCTAGTTATGCTAGTTTTTAATTAGTATTTTATCATATGTATCAGAAAACGAAGAGTTCTAGCTCTTACCTACTTTGTAACATTTCTTATGAATTTTTGAAATGATCACAGAAAATTGTTTGGAATTCTGCTAATCTAAATCTTCGACCATGCTCTGCTGATACTTTCGTGGGAGTTCTAGGCTAGTTATGCTAGTTTTTAATTTATATTTTATCATTTGTATCTGAAACCGAAGAGTTCTAGCTCTTACCTACTTTCTAACATTTCTTATGAATTTTTGAAATGATAATAGAAAGTTGTTAGGATTTCTGCTAATCTAAATCTTCGACCATGCTCTGCTGATACTTACGTGGGAGGTCTAGGCTAGTTATGCTAGTTTTTAATTAGTATTTTATTTTATGTATCAGAAAACGAAGAGTTCCAGCTCTTCCCTACTTTTTCTAACATTTCTTATGAATTTTTGAAGTGATCACAGAAAAATGGTTGGAATTCTGCTAATTTAAATCTTCGACCATGCTCTGCTGATACTTTCGTGGGAGTTCCAGGCTAGTTATGCTAGTTTTTAATTAGTATTTTATCATATGTATCAGAAAACGAAGAGTTCTAGCTCTTACCTACTTTGTAACATTTCTTATGAATTTTTGAAATGATCACAGAAAATTGTTTGGAATTCTGCTAATCTAAATCTTCGACCATGCTCTGCTGATACTTTCGTGGGAGTTCTAGGCTAGTTATGCTAGTTTTTAATTAGTATTTTATCATATGTATCAGAAAACGAAGAGTTCTAGCTCTTACCTACTTTGTAACATTTCTTATGATTTTTTGAAATGATCATAGAAAATTGTTAGGATTTCTGCTAATCTAAATCTTCGACCATGCTCTGCTACTACTTCCTTGAGAGTTCTAGGTTAATAATGCTAGTTTTTTATTAGTATTTTATCATTTGTATCAGAAAACGAAGAGTTCCAGCTCTTACCTACTTTCTAATATTTCTTATGAATTTTTGAAATTATCATAGAAAATTGTTTGGAATTCTGCTAATCTAAATCTTCGACCATGCACTGCTGATACTTTCGTGGAAGTTCCAGGCTAGTTATGCTAGTTTTTAATTAGTATTTTATCATATGTATCAGAAAACGAAGAGTTCTAGCTCTTACCTACTTTGTAACATTTCTTATGAATTTTTGAAATGATCACAGAAAATTGTTTGGAATTCTGCTAATCTAAATCTTCGACCATGCTCTGCTGATACTTTCGTGGGAGTTCTAGGCTAGTTATGCTAGTTTTTAATTAGTATTTTATCATTTGTATCTGAAACCGAAGAGTTCTAGCTCTTACCTACTTTCTAACATTTCTTATGAATTTTTGAAATGATAATAGAAAGTTGTTAGGATTTCTGCTAATCTAAATCTTCGACCATGCTCTGCTGATACTTACGTGGGAGTTCTAGGCTAGTTATGCTAGTTTTTTATTAGTATTTTATCATATGTATCAGAAAACGAAGTGTTCCAGCTCTTACCTACTTTGTAACATTTCTTATGAATTTTTGAAGTGTTCACAGAAAATTGTTTGGAATTCTGCTAATCTAAATCTTCGACCATGCTCTGCTGATACTTTCATGGGAGTTCTAGGCTAGTTATGCTAGTTTTTTATTAGTATTTTATCATATGTATCAGAAAACGAAGTGTTCCAGCTCTTACCTACTTTGTAACATTTCTTATGAATTTTTGAAATGATCATAGAAAATTGTTAGGAATTCTGCTAATCTAAATCTTCGACCATGCTCTGCTGATATTTACGTGGGAGTTCTAGGCTAGTTATGCTAGTTTTTTATTAGTATTTTATCATATGTATCTGAAAACGAAGAGTTCCAGCTCTTAGCTACTTTGTAACATTTCTTATGAATTTGTGAAATGATAATAGAAAGTTGTTAGGATTTCTGCTAATCTAAATCTTCGACCATGCTCTGCTGATACTTACGTGGGAGTTCTAGGCTAGTTATGGCAGTTTTTAATTAGTCTTTTATCATATGTATCAGAAAACGAAGAGTTCCAGCTCATACCTACTTTGTAACATTTCTTATGATTTTTTGAAATGATCATAGAAAATTGTTAGGATTTCTGCTAATCTAAATCTTCGACCATGCTCTGCTACTACTTCTTTGAGAGTTCTAGGTTAATAATGCAGGTTTTTATTAGTATTTTATCATTTGTATCAGAAAACGAAGAGTTCCAGCTCTTACCTACTTTCTAATATTTCTTATGAATTTTTGAAATGATCATAGAAAATTGTTAGGAATTCTGCTAATCTAAATCTTCGACCATGCTCTGCTGATACTTACGTGGGAGGTCTAGGCTAGTTATGCTAGTTTTTAATTAGTATTTTATTTTATGTATCAGAAAACGAAGAGTTCCAGCTCTTCCCTACTTTTTCTAACATTTCTTATGAATTTTTGAAGTGATCACAGAAAAATGTTTGGAATTCTGCTAATTTAAATCTTCGACCATGCTCTGCTGATACTTTCGTGGGAGTTCCAGGCTAGTTATGCTAGTTTTTAATTAGTATTTTATCATATGTATCAGAAAACGAAGAGTTCTAGCTCTTACCTACTTTGTAACATTTCTTATGAATTTTTGAAATGATCACAGAAAATTGTTTGGAATTCTGCTAATCTAAATCTTCGACCATGCTCTGCTGATACTTTCGTGGGAGTTCTAGGCTAGTTATGCTAGTTTTTAATTTATATTTTATCATTTGTATCTGAAACCGAAGAGTTCTAGCTCTTACCTACTTTCTAACATTTCTTATGAATTTTTGAAATGATAATAGAAAGTTGTTAGGATTTCTGCTAATCTAAATCTTCGACCATGCTCTGCTGATACTTACGTGGGAGGTCTAGGCTAGTTATGCTAGTTTTTAATTAGTATTTTATTTTATGTATCAGAAAACGAAGAGTTCCAGCTCTTCCCTACTTTTTCTAACATTTCTTATGAATTTTTGAAGTGATCACAGAAAAATGGTTGGAATTCTGCTAATTTAAATCTTCGACCATGCTCTGCTGATACTTTCGTGGGAGTTCCAGGCTAGTTATGCTAGTTTTTAATTAGTATTTTATCATATGTATCAGAAAACGAAGAGTTCTAGCTCTTACCTACTTTGTAACATTTCTTATGAATTTTTGAAATGATCACAGAAAATTGTTTGGAATTCTGCTAATCTAAATCTTCGACCATGCTCTGCTGATACTTTCGTGGGAGTTCTAGGCTAGTTATGCTAGTTTTTAATTAGTATTTTATCATTTGTATCTGAAACCGAAGAGTTCCAGCTCTTACCTACTTTCTAATATTTCTTATGAATTTGTGAAATGATAATAGAAAGTTGTTAGGATTTCTGCTAATCTAAATCTTCGACCATGCTCTGCTGATACTTACGTGGGAGTTCTAGGCTAGTTATGGCAGTTTTTAATTAGTCTTTTATCATATGTATCAGAAAACGAAGAGTTCCAGCTCATACCTACTTTGTAACATTTCTTATGATTTTTTGAAATGATCATAGAAAATTGTTAGGATTTCTGCTAATCTAAATCTTCGACCATGCTCTGCTACTACTTCTTTGAGAGTTCTAGGTTAGTAATGCTAGTTTTTTATTAGTATTTTATCATTTGTATCAGAAAACGAAGAGTTCCAGCTCTTACCTACTTTCTAATATTTCTTATGAATTTTTGAAATTATCATAGAAAATTGTTAGGAATTCTGCTAATCTAAATCTTCGACCATGCACTGCTGATACTTTCGTGGGAGTTCCAGGCTAGTTATGCTAGTTTTTAATTAGTATTTTATCATATGTATCAGAAAACGAAGAGTTCTAGCTCTTACCTACTTTGTAACATTTCTTATGAATTTTTGAAATGATCACAGAAAATTGTTTGGAATTCTGCTAATCTAAATCTTCGACCATGCTCTGCTGATACTTTCGTGGGAGTTCTAGGCTAGTTATGCTAGTTTTTAATTAGTATTTTATCATTTGTATCTGAAACCGAAGAGTTCTAGCTCTTACCTACTTTCTAACATTTCTTATGAATTTTTGAAATGATAATAGAAAGTTGTTAGGATTTCTGCTAATCTAAATCTTCGACCATGCTCTGCTGATACTTACGTGGGAGTTCTAGGCTAGTTATGCTAGTTTTTTATTAGTATTTTATCATATGTATCAGAAAACGAAGTGTTCCAGCTCTTACCTACTTTGTAACATTTCTTATGAATTTTTGAAATGATCATAGAAAATTGTTAGGAATTCTGCTAATCTAAATCTTCGACCATGCTCTGCTGATATTTACGTGGGAGTTCTAGGCTAGTTATGCTAGTTTTTTATTAGTATTTTATCATATGTATCAGAAAACGAAGTGCTCCAGCTCTTACCTACTTTGTAACATTTCTTATGAATTTTTGAAATGATCATAGAAAATTGTTAGGAATTCTGCTAATCTAAATCTTCGACCATGCTCTGCTGATACTTTCGTGGGAGTTCCAGGCTAGTTATGCTAGTTTTTAATTAGTATTTTATCATATGTATCAGAAAACGAAGAGTTCTAGCTCTTACCTACTTTGTAACATTTCTTATGAATTTTTGAAATGATCACAGAAAATTGTTTGGAATTCTGCTAATCTAAATCTTCGACCATGCTCTGCTGATACTTTCGTGGGAGTTCTAGGCTAGTTATGCTAGTTTTTAATTAGTATTTTATCATATGTATCAGAAAACGAAGAGTTCTAGCTCTTACCTACTTTGTAACATTTCTTATGATTTTTTGAAATGATCATAGAAAATTGTTAGGATTTCTGCTAATCTAAATCTTCGACCATGCTCTGCTACTACTTCCTTGAGAGTTCTAGGTTAATAATGCTAGTTTTTTATTAGTATTTTATCATTTGTATCAGAAAACGAAGAGTTCCAGCTCTTACCTACTTTCTAATATTTCTTATGAATTTTTGAAATTATCATAGAAAATTGTTAGGAATTCTGCTAATCTAAATCTTCGACCATGCACTGCTGATACTTTCGTGGGAGTTCCAGGCTAGTTATGCCAGTTTTTAATTAGTATTTTATCATATGTATCAGAAAACGAAGAGTTCTAGCTCTTACCTACTTTGTAACATTTCTTATGAATTTTTGAAATGATCACAGAAAATTGTTAGGAATTCTGCTAATCTAAATCTTCGACCATGCTCTGCTGATACTTTCGTGGGAGTTCTAGGCTAGTTATGCTAGTTTTTAATTAGTATTTTATCATTTGTATCTGAAACCGAAGAGTTCTAGCTCTTACCTACTTTCTAACATTTCTTATGAATTTTTGAAATGATCGTAGAAAATTGTTAGGAATTCTGCTAATCTAAATCTTCGACCATGCTCTGCTGATACTTACGTGGGAGTTCTAGGCTAGTTATGCTAGTTTTTTATTAGTATTTTATCATATGTATCAGAAAACGAAGTGTTCCAGCTCTTACCTACTTTGTAACATTTCTTATGAATTTTTGAAATGATCATAGAAAATTGTTAGGAATTCTGCTAATCTAAATCTTCGACCATGCTCTGCTGATATTTACGTGGGAGTTCTAGGCTAGTTATGCTAGTTTTTTATTAGTATTTTATCATATGTATCTGAAAACGAAGAGTTCCAGCTCTTAGCTACTTTGTAACATTTCTTATGAATTTGTGAAATGATAATAGAAAGTTGTTAGGATTTCTGCTAATCTAAATCTTCGACCATGCTCTGCTACTACTTCCTTGAGAGTTCTAGGTTAATAATGCTAGTTTTTTATTAGTATTTTATCATTTGTATCAGAAAACGAAGAGTTCCAGCTCTTACCTACTTTCTAATATTTCTTATGAATTTTTGAAATTATCATAGAAAATTGTTAGGAATTCTGCTAATCTAAATCTTCGACCATGCACTGCTGATACTTTCGTGGGAGTTCCAGGCTAGTTATGCTAGTTTTTAATTAGTATTTTATCATATGTATCAGAAAACGAAGAGTTCTAGCTCTTACCTACTTTGTAACATTTCTTATGAATTTTTGAAATGATCACAGAAAATTGTTTGGAATTCTGCTAATCTAAATCTTCGACCATGCTCTGCTGATACTTTCGTGGGAGTTCTAGGCTAGTTATGCTAGTTTTTAATTAGTATTTTATCATTTGTATCTGAAACCGAAGAGTTCTAGCTCTTACCTACTTTCTAACATTTCTTATGAATTTTTGAAATGATCGTAGAAAATTGTTAGGAATTCTGCTAATCTAAATCTTCGACCATGCTCTGCTGATACTTACGTGGGAGTTCTAGGCTAGTTATGCTAGTTTTTTATTAGTATTTTATCATATGTATCTGAAAACGAAGAGTTCCAGCTCTTAGCTACTTTGTAACATTTCTTATGAATTTGTGAAATGATAATAGAAAGTTGTTAGGATTTCTGCTAATCTAAATCTTCGACCATGCTCTGCTGATACTTACGTGGGAGTTCTAGGCTAGTTATGGCAGTTTTTAGTTAGTCTTTTATCATATGTATCAGAAAACGAAGAGTTCCAGCTCATACCTACTTTGTAACATTTCTTATGATTTTTTGAAGTGATCACAGAAAAATGTTTGGAATTCTGCTAATTTTAATCTTCGACCATGCTCTGCTGATACTTTCGTGGGAGTTCCAGGCTAGTTATGCTAGTTTTTAATTAGTATTTTATCATATGTATCAGAAAACGAAGAGTTCTAGCTCTTACCTACTTTGTAACATTTCTTATGAATTTTTGAAATGATCACAGAAAATTGTTTGGAATTCTGCTAATCTAAATCTTCGACCATGCTCTGCTGATACTTTCGTGGGAGTTCTAGGCTAGTTATGCTAGTTTTTAATTAGTATTTTATCATATGTATCAGAAAACGAAGAGTTCTAGCTCTTACCTACTTTGTAACATTTCTTATGATTTTTTGAAATGATCATAGAAAATTGTTAGGATTTCTGCTAATCTAAATCTTCGACCATGCTCTGCTACTACTTCCTTGAGAGTTCTAGGTTAATAATGCTAGTTTTTTATTAGTATTTTATCATTTGTATCAGAAAACGAAGAGTTCCAGCTCTTACCTACTTTCTAATATTTCTTATGAATTTTTGAAATTATCATAGAAAATTGTTAGGATTTCTGCTAATCTAAATCTTCGACCATGCACTGCTGATACTTTCGTGGGAGTTCCAGGCTAGTTATGCTAGTTTTTAATTAGTATTTTATCATATGTATCAGAAAACGAAGAGTTCTAGCTCTTACCTACTTTGTAACATTTCTTATGAATTTTTGAAATGATCACAGAAAATTGTTAGGAATTCTGCTAATCTAAATCTTCGACCATGCTCTGCTGATACTTTCGTGGGAGTTCTAGGCTAGTTATGCTAGTTTTCAATTAGTATTTTATCATTTGTATCTGAAACCGAAGAGTTCTAGCTCTTACCTACTTTGTAACATTTCTTATGAATTTTTGAAATGATCACAGAAAATTGTTAGGAATTCTGCTAATCTAAATCTTCGACCATGCTCTGCTGATACTTTCGTGGGAGTTCTAGGCTAGTTATGCTAGTTTTTTATTAGTATTTTATCATATGTATCAGAAAACGAAGTGTTCCAGCTCTTACCTACTTTGTAACATTTCTTATGAATTTTTGAAATGATCATAGAAAATTGTTAGGAATTCTGCTAATCTAAATCTTCGACCATGCTCTGCTGATATTTACGTGGGAGTTCTAGGCTAGTTATGCTAGTTTTTTATTAGTATTTTATCATATGTATCTGAAAACGAAGAGTTCCAGCTCTTAGCTACTTTGTAACATTTCTTATGAATTTGTGAAATGATAATAGAAAGTTGTTAGGATTTCTGCTAATCTAAATCTTCGACCATGCTCTGCTACTACTTCCTTGAGAGTTCTAGGTTAATAATGCTAGTTTTTTATTAGTATTTTATCATTTGTATCAGAAAACGAAGAGTTCCAGCTCTTAGCTACTTTCTAATATTTCTTATGAATTTTTGAAATTATCATAGAAAATTGTTAGGAATTCTGCTAATCTAAATCTTCGACCATGCACTGCTGATACTTTCGTGGGAGTTCCAGGCTAGTTATGCTAGTTTTTAATTAGTATTTTATCATATGTATCAGAAAACGAAGAGTTCTAGCTCTTACCTACTTTGTAACATTTCTTATGAATTTTTGAAATGATCACAGAAAATTGTTTGGAATTCTGCTAATCTAAATCTTCGACCATGCTCTGCTGATACTTTCGTGGGAGTTCTAGGCTAGTTATGCTAGTTTTTAATTAGTATTTTATCATTTGTATCTGAAACCGAAGAGTTCTAGCTCTTACCTACTTTCTAACATTTCTTATGAATTTTTGAAATGATCGTAGAAAATTGTTAGGAATTCTGCTAATCTAAATCTTCGACCATGCTCTGCTGATACTTACGTGGGAGTTCTAGGCTAGTTATGCTAGTTTTTTATTAGTATTTTATCATATGTATCAGAAAACGAAGTGTTCCAGCTCTTACCTACTTTGTAACATTTCTTATGAATTTTTGAAATGATCATAGAAAATTGTTAGGAATTCTGCTAATCTAAATCTTCGACCATGCTCTGCTGATATTTACGTGGGAGTTCTAGGCTAGTTATGGCAGTTTTTAATTAGTCTTTTATCATATGTATCAGAAAACGAAGAGTTCCAGCTCATACCTACTTTGTAACATTTCTTATGATTTTTTTGAAGTGATCACAGAAAAATGTTTGGAATTCTGCTAATTTAAATCTTCGACCATGCTCTGCTGATACTTTCGTGGGAGTTCCAGGCTAGTTATGCTAGTTTTTAATTAGTATTTTATCATATGTATCAGAAAACGAAGAGTTCTAGCTCTTACCTACTTTGTAACATTTCTTATGAATTTTTGAAATGATCACAGAAAATTGTTTGGAATTCTGCTAATCTAAATCTTCGACCATGCTCTGCTGATACTTTCGTGGGAGTTCTAGGCTAGTTATGCTAGTTTTTAATTAGTATTTTATCATATGTATCAGAAAACGAAGAGTTCTAGCTCTTACCTACTTTGTAACATTTCTTATGATTTTTTGAAATGATCATAGAAAATTGTTAGGATTTCTGCTAATCTAAATCTTCGACCATGCTCTGCTACTACTTCCTTGAGAGTTCTAGGTTAATAATGCTAGTTTTTTATTAGTATTTTATCATTTGTATCAGAAAACGAAGAGTTCCAGCTCTTACCTACTTTCTAATATTTCTTATGAATTTTTGAAATTATCATAGAAAATTGTTTGGAATTCTGCTAATCTAAATCTTCGACCATGCACTGCTGATACTTTCGTGGAATTTCCAGGCTAGTTATGCTAGTTTTTAATTAGTATTTTATCATATGTATCAGAAAACGAAGAGTTCTAGCTCTTACCTACTTTGTAACATTTCTTATGAATTTTTGAAATGATCACAGAAAATTGTTTGGAATTCTGCTAATCTAAATCTTCGACCATGCTCTGCTGATACTTTCGTGGGAGTTCTAGGCTAGTTATGCTAGTTTTTAATTAGTATTTTATCATTTGTATCTGAAACCGAAGAGTTCTAGCTCTTACCTACTTTCTAACATTTCTTATGAATTTTTGAAATGATAATAGAAAGTTGTTAGGATTTCTGCTAATCTAAATCTTCGACCATGCTCTGCTGATACTTACGTGGGAGTTCTAGGCTAGTTATGCTAGTTTTTTATTAGTATTTTATCATATGTATCAGAAAACGAAGTGTTCCAGCTCTTACCTACTTTGTAACATTTCTTATGAATTTTTGAAGTGTTCACAGAAAATTGTTTGGAATTCTGCTAATCTAAATCTTCGACCATGCTCTGCTGATACTTTCATGGGAGTTCTAGGCTAGTTATGCTAGTTTTTTATTAGTATTTTATCATATGTATCAGAAAACGAAGTGTTCCAGCTCTTACCTACTTTGTAACATTTCTTATGAATTTTTGAAATGATCATAGAAAATTGTTAGGAATTCTGCTAATCTAAATCTTCGACCATGCTCTGCTGATATTTACGTGGGAGTTCTAGGCTAGTTATGCTAGTTTTTTATTAGTATTTTATCATATGTATCTGAAAACGAAGAGTTCCAGCTCTTAGCTACTTTGTAACATTTCTTATGAATTTGTGAAATGATAATAGAAAGTTGTTAGGATTTCTGCTAATCTAAATCTTCGACCATGCTCTGCTGATACTTACGTGGGAGTTCTAGGCTAGTTATGGCAGTTTTTAATTAGTCTTTTATCATATGTATCAGAAAACGAAGAGTTCCAGCTCATACCTACTTTGTAACATTTCTTATGATTTTTTGAAATGATCATAGAAAATTGTTAGGATTTCTGCTAATCTAAATCTTCGACCATGCTCTGCTACTACTTCTTTGAGAGTTCTAGGTTAATAATGCTAGTTTTTTATTAGTATTTTATCATTTGTATCAGAAAACGAAGAGTTCCAGCTCTTACCTACTTTCTAATATTTCTTATGAATTTTTGAAATTATCATAGAAAATTGTTAGGAATTCTGCTAATCTAAATCTTCGACCATGCACTGCTGATACTTTCGTGGGAGTTCCAGGCTAGTTATGCTAGTTTTTAATTAGTATTTTATCATATGTATCAGAAAACGAAGAGTTCTAGCTCTTACCTACTTTGTAACATTTCTTATGAATTTTTGAAATGATCACAGAAAATTGTTTGGAATTCTGCTAATCTAAATCTTCGACCATGCTCTGCTGATACTTTCGTGGGAGTTCTAGGCTAGTTATGCTAGTTTTTAATTAGTATTTTATCATTTGTATTTGAAACCGAAGAGTTCTAGCTCTTACCTACTTTCTAACATTTCTTATGAATTTTTGAAATGATCGTAGAAAATTGTTAGGAATTCTGCTAATCTAAATCTTCGACCATGCTCTGCTGATACTTACGTGGGAGTTCTAGGCTAGTTATGCTTATTTTTATTAGTATTTTATTATATGTATCAGAAAACGAGGAGTTCTAGCTCTTTCCTACTTTCTAACATTTCTTATGAATTTTTGAAATGATCATAGAAAATTGTTAGGAATTCTGCTAATCTAAATCTTCGACCATGCTCTGCTGATACTTACGTGGGAGGTCTAGGCTAGTTATGCTAGTTTTTAATTAGTATTTTATTTTATGTATCAGAAAACGAAGAGTTCCAGCTCTTCCCTACTTTTTCTAACATTTCTTATGAATTTTTGAAGTGATCACAGAAAAATGTTTGGAATTCTGCTAATTTAAATCTTCGACCATGCTCTGCTGATACTTTCGTGGGAGTTCCAGGCTAGTTATGCTAGTTTTTAATTAGTATTTTATCATATGTATCAGAAAACGAAGAGTTCTAGCTCTTACCTACTTTGTAACATTTCTTATGAATTTTTGAAATGATCACAGAAAATTGTTTGGAATTCTGCTAATCTAAATCTTCGACCATGCTCTGCTGATACTTTCGTGGGAGTTCTAGGCTAGTTATGCTAGTTTTTAATTTATATTTTATCATTTGTATCTGAAACCGAAGAGTTCTAGCTCTTACCTACTTTCTAACATTTCTTATGAATTTTTGAAATGATAATAGAAAGTTGTTAGGATTTCTGCTAATCTAAATCTTCGACCATGCTCTGCTGATACTTACGTGGGAGGTCTAGGCTAGTTATGCTAGTTTTTAATTAGTATTTTATTTTATGTATCAGAAGACGAAGAGTTCCAGCTCTTCCCTACTTTTTCTAACATTTCTTATGAATTTTTGAAGTGATCACAGAAAAATGGTTGGAATTCTGCTAATTTAAATCTTCGACCATGCTCTGCTGATACTTTCGTGGGAGTTCCAGGCTAGTTATGCTAGTTTTTAATTAGTATTTTATCATATGTATCAGAAAACGAAGAGTTCTAGCTCTTACCTACTTTGTAACATTTCTTATGAATTTTTGAAATGATCACAGAAAATTGTTTGGAATTCTGCTAATCTAAATCTTCGACCATGCTCTGCTGATACTTTCGTGGGAGTTCTAGGCTAGTTATGCTAGTTTTTAATTAGTATTTTATCATTTGTATCTGAAACCGAAGAGTTCCAGCTCTTACCTACTTTCTAATATTTCTTATGAATTTGTGAAATGATAATAGAAAGTTGTTAGGATTTCTGCTAATCTAAATCTTCGACCATGCTCTGCTGATACTTACGTGGGAGTTCTAGGCTAGTTATGGCAGTTTTTAATTAGTCTTTTATCATATGTATCAGACAACGAAGAGTTCCAGCTCATACCTACTTTGTAACATTTCTTATGATTTTTTGAAATGATCATAGAAAATTGTTAGGATTTCTGCTAATCTAAATCTTCGACCATGCTCTGCTACTACTTCTTTGAGAGTTCTAGGTTAATTATGCTAGTTTTTTATTAGTATTTTATCATTTGTATCAGAAAACGAAGAGTTCCAGCTCTTACCTACTTTCTAATATTTCTTATGAATTTTTGAAATTATCATAGAAAATTGTTAGGAATTCTGCTAATCTAAATCTTCGACCATGCACTGCTGATACTTTCGTGGGAGTTCCAGGCTAGTTATGCTAGTTTTTAATTAGTATTTAATCATATGTATCAGAAAACGAAGAGTTCTAGCTCTTACCTACTTTGTAACATTTCTTATGAATTTTTGAAATGATCACAGAAAATTGTTTGGAATTCTGCTAATCTAAATCTTCGACCATGCTCTGCTGATACTTTCGTGGGAGTTCTAGGCTAGTTATGCTAGTTTTTAATTAGTATTTTATCATTTGTATCTGAAACCGAAGAGTTCTAGCTCTTACCTACTTTCTAACATTTCTTATGAATTTTTGAAATGATCGTTGAAAATTGTTAGGAATTCTGCTAATCTAAATCTTCGACCATGCTCTGCTGATACTTACGTGGGAGTTCTAGGCTAGTTATGCTAGTTTTTTATTAGTATTTTATCATATGTATCAGAAAACGAAGTGTTCCAGCTCTTACCTACTTTGTAACATTTCTTATGAATTTTTGAAATGATCATAGAAAATTGTTAGGAATTCTGCTAATCTAAATCTTCGACCATGCTCTGCTGATATTTACGTGGGAGTTCTAGGCTAGTTATGCTAGATTTTTATTAGTATTTTATCATATGTATCTGAAAACGAAGAGTTCCAGCTCTTAGCTACTTTGTAACATTTCTTATGAATTTGTGAAATGATAATAGAAAGTTGTTAGGATTTCTGCTAATCTAAATCTTCGACCATGCTCTGCTGATACTTACGTGGGAGTTCTAGGCTAGTTATGGCAGTTTTTAGTTAGTCTTTTATCATATGTATCAGAAAACGAAGAGTTCCAGCTCATACCTACTTTGTAACATTTCTTATGATTTTTTGAAGTGATCACAGAAAAATGTTTGGAATTCTGCTAATTTTATTCTTCGACCATGCTCTGCTGATACTTTCGTGGGAGTTCCAGGCTAGTTATGCTAGTTTTTAATTAGTATTTTATCATATGTATCAGAAAACGAAGAGTTCTAGCTCTTACCTACTTTGTAACATTTCTTATGAATTTTTGAAATGATCACAGAAAAATGTTTGGAATTCTGCTAATCTAAATCTTCGACCATGCTCTGCTGATACTTTCGTGGGAGTTCTAGGCTAGTTATGCTAGCTTTTAATTAGTATTTTATCATATGTATCAGAAAACGAAGAGTTCTAGCTCTTACCTACTTTGTAACATTTCTTATGATTTTTTGAAATGATCATAGAAAATTGTTAGGATTTCTGCTAATCTAAATCTTCGACCATGCTCTGCTACTACTTCCTTGAGAGTTCTAGGTTAATAATGCTAGTTTTTTATTAGTATTTTATCATTTGTATCAGAAAACGAAGAGTTCCAGCTCTTACCTACTTTCTAATATTTCTTATGAATTTTTGAAATTATCATAGAAAATTGTTAGGAATTCTGCTAATCTAAATCTTCGACCATGCACTGCTGATACTTTCGTGGGAGTTCCAGGCTAGTTATGCTAGTTTTTAATTAGTATTTTATCATATGTATCAGAAAACGAAGAGTTCTAGCTCTTACCTACTTTGTAACATTTCTTATGAATTTTTGAAATGATCACAGAAAATTGTTTGGAATTCTGCTAATCTAAATCTTCGACCATGCTCTGCTGATACTTTCGTGGGAGTTCTAGGCTAGTTATGCTAGTTTTTAATTAGTATTTTATCATTTGTATCTGAAACCGAAGAGTTCTAGCTCTTACCTACTTTCTAACATTTCTTATGAATTTTTGAAATGATCGTAGAAAATTGTTAGGAATTCTGCTAATCTAAATCTTCGACCATGCTCTGCTGATATTTACGTGGGAGTTCTAGGCTAGTTATGCTAGTTTTTATTAGTATTTTATCATATGTATCTGAAAACGAAGAGTTCCAGCTCTTAGCTACTTTGTAACATTTCTTATGAATTTGTGAAATGATAATAGAAAGTTGTTAGGATTTCTGCTAATCTAAATCTTCGACCATGCTCTGCTGATACTTACGTGGGAGTTCTAGGCTAGTTATGGCAGTTTTTAATTAGTCTTTTATCATATGTATCAGAAAACGAAGAGTTCCAGCTCATACCTACTTTGTAACATTTCTTATGATTTTTTTGAAGTGATCACAGAAAAATGTTTGGAATTCTGCTAATTTAAATCTTCGACCATGCTCTGCTGATACTTTCGTGGGAGTTCCAGGCTAGTTATGCTAGTTTTTAATTAGTATTTTATCATATGTATCAGAAAACGAAGAGTTCTAGCTCTTACCTACTTTGTAACATTTCTTATGAATTTTTGAAATGATCACAGAAAATTGTTTGGAATTCTGCTAATCTAAATCTTCGACCATGCTCTGCTGATACTTTCGTGGGAGTTCTAGGCTAGTTATGCTAGTTTTTAATTAGTATTTTATCATATGTATCAGAAAACGAAGAGTTCTAGCTCTTACCTACTTTGTAACATTTCTTATGATTTTTTGAAATGATCATAGAAAATTGTTAGGATTTCTGCTAATCTAAATCTTCGACCATGCTCTGCTACTACTTCCTTGAGAGTTCTAGGTTAATAATGCTAGTTTTTTATTAGTATTTTATCATTTGTATCAGAAAACGAAGAGTTCCAGCTCTTACCTACTTTCTAATATTTCTTATGAATTTTTGAAATTATCATAGAAAATTGTTAGGAATTCTGCTAATCTAAATCTTCGACCATGCACTGCTGATACTTTCGTGGAAGTTCCAGGCTAGTTATGCTAGTTTTTAATTAGTATTTTATCATATGTATCAGAAAACGAAGAGTTCTAGCTCTTACCTACTTTGTAACATTTCTTATGAATTTTTGAAATGATCACAGAAAATTGTTTGGAATTCTGCTAATCTAAATCTTCGACCATGCTCTGCTGATACTTTCGTGGGAGTTCTAGGCTAGTTATGCTAGTTTTTAATTAGTACTTTATCATTTGTATCTGAAACCGAAGAGTTCTAGCTCTTACCTACTTTCTAACATTTCTTATGAATTTTTGAAATGATAATAGAAAGTTGTTAGGATTTCTGCTAATCTAAATCTTCGACCATGCTCTGCTGATACTTAAGTGGGAGTTCTAGGCTAGTTATGCTAGTTTTTGATTAGTATTTTATCATATGTATCAGAAAACGAAGTGTTCCAGCTCTTACCTACTTTGTAACATTTCTTATGAATTTTTGAAGTGTTCACAGAAAATTGTTTGGAATTCTGCTAATCTAAATCTTCGACCATGCTCTGCTGATACTTTCATGGGAGTTCTAGGCTAGTTATGCTAGTTTTTTATTAGTATTTTATCATATGTATCAGAAAACGAAGTGTTCCAGCTCTTACCTACTTTGTAACATTTCTTATGAATTTTTGAAATGATCATAGAAAATTGTTAGGAATTCTGCTAATCTAAATCTTCGACCATGCTCTGCTGATATTTACGTGGGAGTTCTAGGCTAGTTATGCTAGTTTTTTATTAGTATTTTATCATATGTATCTGAAAACGAAGAGTTCCAGCTCTTAGCTACTTTGTAACATTTCTTATGAATTTGTGAAATGATAATAGAAAGTTGTTAGGATTTCTGCTAATCTAAATCTTCGACCATGCTCTGCTGATACTTACGTGGGAGTTCTAGGCTAGTTATGGCAGTTTTTAATTAGTCTTTTATCATATGTATCAGAAAACGAAGAGTTCCAGCTCATACCTACTTTGTAACATTTCTTATGATTTTTTGAAATGATCATAGAAAATTGTTAGGATTTCTGCTAATCTAAATCTTCGACCATGCTCTGCTACTACTTCTTTGAGAGTTCTAGGTTAATAATGCTAGTTTTTTATTAGTATTTTATCATTTGTATCAGAAAACGAAGAGTTCCAGCTCTTACCTACTTTCTAATATTTCTTATGAATTTTTGAAATTATCATAGAAAATTGTTAGGAATTCTGCTAATCTAAATCTTCGACCATGCACTGCTGATACTTTCGTGGGAGTTCTAAGCTAGTTATGCTAGTTTTTAATTAGTATTTTATCATATGTATCAGAAAACGAAGAGTTCTAGCTCTTACCTACTTTGTAACATTTCTTATGAATTTTTGAAATGATCACAGAAAATTGTTTGGAATTCTGCTAATCTAAATCTTCGACCATGCTCTGCTGATACTTTCGTGGGAGTTCTAGGCTAGTTATGCTAGTTTTTAATTAGTATTTTATCATTTGTATTTGAAACCGAAGAGTTCTAGCTCTTACCTACTTTCTAACATTTCTTATGAATTTTTGAAATGATCGTAGAAAATTGTTAGGAATTCTGCTAATCTAAATCTTCGACCATGCTCTGCTGATACTTACGTGCGAGTTCTAGGCTAGTTATGCTTATTTTTATTAGTATTTTATTATATGTATCAGAAAACGAGGAGTTCTAGCTCTTTCCTACTTTCTAACATTTCTTATGAATTTTTGAAATGATCATAGAAAATTGTTAGGAATTCTGCTAATCTAAATCTTCGACCATGCTCTGCTGATACTTACGTGGGAGGTCTAGGCTAGTTATGCTAGTTTTTAATTAGTATTTTATTTTATGTATCAGAAAACGAAGAGTTCCAGCTCTTCCCTACTTTTTCTAACATTTCTTATGAATTTTTGAAGTGATCACAGAAAAATGTTTGGAATTCTGCTAATTTAAATCTTCGACCATGCTCTGCTGATACTTTCGTGGGAGTTCCAGGCTAGTTATGCTAGTTTTTAATTAGTATTTTATCATATGTATCAGAAAACGAAGAGTTCTAGCTCTTACCTACTTTGTAACATTTCTTATGAATTTTTGAAATGATCACAGAAAATTGTTTGGAATTCTGCTAATCTAAATCTTCGACCATGCTCTGCTGATACTTTCGTGGGAGTTCTAGGCTAGTTATGCTAGTTTTTAATTTATATTTTATCATTTGTATCTGAAACCGAAGAGTTCTAGCTCTTACCTACTTTCTAACATTTCTTATGAATTTTTGAAATGATAATAGAAAGTTGTTAGGATTTCTGCTAATCTAAATCTTCGACCATGCTCTGCTGATACTTACGTGGGAGGTCTAGGCTAGTTATGCTAGTTTTTAATTAGTATTTTATTTTATGTATCAGAAGACGAAGAGTTCCAGCTCTTCCCTACTTTTTCTAACATTTCTTATGAATTTTTGAAGTGATCACAGAAAAATGGTTGGAATTCTGCTAATTTAAATCTTCGACCATGCTCTGCTGATACTTTCGTGGGAGTTCCAGGCTAGTTATGCTAGTTTTTAATTAGTATTTTATCATATGTATCAGAAAACGAAGAGTTCTAGCTCTTACCTACTTTGTAACATTTCTTATGAATTTTTGAAATGATCACAGAAAATTGTTTGGAATTCTGCTAATCTAAATCTTCGACCATGCTCTGCTGATACTTTCGTGGGAGTTCTAGGCTAGTTATGCTAGTTTTTAATTAGTATTTTATCATTTGTATCTGAAACCGAAGAGTTCCAGCTCTTACCTACTTTCTAATATTTCTTATGAATTTGTGAAATGATAATAGAAAGTTGTTAGGATTTCTGCTAATCTAAATCTTCGACCATGCTCTGCTGATACTTACGTGGGAGTTCTAGGCTAGTTATGGCAGTTTTTAATTAGTCTTTTATCATATGTATCAGAAAACGAAGAGTTCCAGCTCATACCTACTTTGTAACATTTCTTATGATTTTTTGAAATGATCATAGAAAATTGTTAGGATTTCTGCTAATCTAAATCTTCGACCATGCTCTGCTACTACTTCTTTGAGAGTTCTAGGTTAATTATGCTAGTTTTTTATTAGTATTTTATCATTTGTATCAGAAAACGAAGAGTTCCAGCTCTTACCTACTTTCTAATATTTCTTATGAATTTTTGAAATTATCATAGAAAATTGTTAGGAATTCTGCTAATCTAAATCTTCGACCATGCACTGCTGATACTTTCGTGGGAGTTCCAGGCTAGTTATGCTAGTTTTTAATTAGTATTTTATCATATGTATCAGAAAACGAAGAGTTCTAGCTCTTACCTACTTTGTAACATTTCTTATGAATTTTTGAAATGATCACAGAAAATTGTTTGGAATTCTGCTAATCTAAATCTTCGACCATGCTCTGCTGATACTTTCGTGGGAGTTCTAGGCTAGTTATGCTAGTTTTTAATTAGTATTTTATCATTTGTATCTGAAACCGAAGAGTTCTAGCTCTTACCTACTTTCTAACATTTCTTATGAATTTTTGAAATGATCGTTGAAAATTGTTAGGAATTCTGCTAATCTAAATCTTCGACCATGCTCTGCTGATACTTTCGTGGGAGTTCTAGGCTAGTTATGCTAGTTTTTAATTAGTATTTTATAATTTGTATCTGAAACCGAAGAGTTCTAGCTCTTACCTACTTTCTAACATTTCTTATGAATTTTTGAAATGATCGTTGAAAATTGTTAGGAATTCTGCTAATCTAAATCTTCGACCATGCTCTGCTGATACTTACGTGGGAGTTCTAGGCTAGTTATGCTAGTTTTTTATTAGTATTTTATCATATGTATCAGAAAACGAAGTGTTCCAGCTCTTACCTACTTTGTAACATTTCTTATGAATTTTTGAAATGATCATAGAAAATTGTTAGGAATTCTGCTAATCTAAATCTTCGACCATGCTCTGCTGATATTTACGTGGGAGTTCTAGGCTAGTTATGCTAGTTTTTTATTAGTATTTTATCATATGTATCTGAAAACGAAGAGTTCCAGCTCTTAGCTACTTTGTAACATTTCTTATGAATTTGTGAAATGATAATAGAAAGTTGTTAGGATTTCTGCTAATCTAAATCTTCGACCATGCTCTGCTGATACTTACGTGGGAGTTCTAGGCTAGTTATGGCAGTTTTTAGTTAGTCTTTTATCATATGTATCAGAAAACGAAGAGTTCCAGCTCATACCTACTTTGTAACATTTCTTATGATTTTTTGAAGTGATCACAGAAAAATGTTTGGAATTCTGCTAATTTTATTCTTCGACCATGCTCTGCTGATACTTTCGTGGGAGTTCCAGGCTAGTTATGCTAGTTTTTAATTAGTATTTTATCATATGTATCAGAAAACGAAGAGTTCTAGCTCTTACCTACTTTGTAACATTTCTTATGAATTTTTGAAATGATCACAGAAAATTGTTTGGAATTCTGCTAATCTAAATCTTCGACCATGCTCTGCTGATACTTTCGTGGGAGTTCTAGGCTAGTTATGCTAGCTTTTAATTAGTATTTTATCATATGTATCAGAAAACGAAGAGTTCTAGCTCTTACCTACTTTGTAACATTTCTTATGATTTTTTGAAATGATCATAGAAAATTGTTAGGATTTCTGCTAATCTAAATCTTCGACCATGCTCTGCTACTACTTCCTTGAGAGTTCTAGGTTAATAATGCTAGTTTTTTATTAGTATTTTATCATTTGTATCAGAAAACGAAGAGTTCCAGCTCTTACCTACTTTCTAATATTTCTTATGAATTTTTGAAATTATCATAGAAAATTGTTAGGAATTCTGCTAATCTAAATCTTCGACCATGCACTGCTGATACTTTCGTGGGAGTTCCAGGCTAGTTATGCTAGTTTTTAATTAGTATTTTATCATATGTATCAGAAAACGAAGAGTTCTAGCTCTTACCTACTTTGTAACATTTCTTATGAATTTTTGAAATGATCACAGAAAATTGTTTGGAATTCTGCTAATCTAAATCTTCGACCATGCTCTGCTGATACTTTCGTGGGAGTTCTAGGCTAGTTATGCTAGTTTTTAATTAGTATTTTATCATTTGTATCTGAAACCGAAGAGTTCTAGCTCTTACCTACTTTCTAACATTTCTTATGAATTTTTGAAATGATCGTAGAAAATTGTTAGGAATTCTGCTAATCTAAATCTTCGACCATGCTCTGCTGATATTTACGTGGGAGTTCTAGGCTAGTTATGCTAGTTTTTATTAGTATTTTATCATATGTATCTGAAAACGAAGAGTTCCAGCTCTTAGCTACTTTGTAACATTTCTTATGAATTTGTGAAATGATAATAGAAAGTTGTTAGGATTTCTGCTAATCTAAATCTTCGACCATGCTCTGCTGATACTTACGTGGGAGTTCTAGGCTAGTTATGGCAGTTTTTAATTAGTCTTTTATCATATGTATCAGAAAACGAAGAGTTCCAGCTCATACCTACTTTGTAACATTTCTTATGATTTTTTTGAAGTGATCACAGAAAAATGTTTGGAATTCTGCTAATTTAAATCTTCGACCATGCTCTGCTGATACTTTCGTGGGAGTTCCAGGCTAGTTATGCTAGTTTTTTATTAGTATTTTATCATATGTATCAGAAAACGAAGAGTTCTAGCTCTTACCTACTTTGTAACATTTCTTATGAATTTTTGAAATGATCACAGAAAATTGTTTGGAATTCTGCTAATCTAAATCTTCGACCATGCTCTGCTGATACTTTCGTGGGAGTTCTAGGCTAGTTATGCTAGTTTTTAATTAGTATTTTATCATATGTATCAGAAAACGAAGAGTTCTAGCTCTTACCTACTTTGTAACATTTCTTATGATTTTTTGAAATGATCATAGAAAATTGTTAGGATTTCTGCTAATCTAAATCTTCGACCATGCTCTGCTACTACTTCCTTGAGAGTTCTAGGTTAATAATGCTAGTTTTTTATTAGTATTTTATCATTTGTATCAGAAAACGAAGAGTTCCAGCTCTTACCTACTTTCTAATATTTCTTATGAATTTTTGAAATTATCATAGAAAATTGTTAGGAATTCTGCTAATCTAAATCTTCGACCATGCACTGCTGATACTTTCGTGGAAGTTCCAGGCTAGTTATGCTAGTTTTTAATTAGTATTTTATCATATGTATCAGAAAACGAAGAGTTCTAGCTCTTACCTACTTTGTAACATTTCTTATGAATTTTTGAAATGATCACAGAAAATTGTTTGGAATTCTGCTAATCTAAATCTTCGACCATGCTCTGCTGATACTTTCGTGGGAGTTCTAGGCTAGTTATGCTAGTTTTTAATTAGTACTTTATCATTTGTATCTGAAACCGAAGAGTTCTAGCTCTTACCTACTTTCTAACATTTCTTATGAATTTTTGAAATGATAATAGAAAGTTGTTAGGATTTCTGCTAATCTAAATCTTCGACCATGCTCTGCTGATACTTAAGTGGGAGTTCTAGGCTAGTTATGCTCGTTTTTTATTAGTATTTTATCATATGTATCAGAAAACGAAGTGTTCCAGCTCTTACCTACTTTGTAACATTTCTTATGAATTTTTGAAGTGTTCACAGAAAATTGTTTGGAATTCTGCTAATCTAAATCTTCGACCATGCTCTGCTGATACTTTCATGGGAGTTCTAGGCTAGTTATGCTAGTTTTTTATTAGTATTTTATCATATGTATCAGAAAACGAAGTGTTCCAGCTCTTACCTACTTTGTAACATTTCTTATGAATTTTTGAAATGATCATAGAAAATTGTTAGGAATTCTGCTAATCTAAATCTTCGACCATGCTCTGCTGATATTTACGTGGGAGTTCTAGGCTAGTTATGCTAGTTTTTTATTAGTATTTTATCATATGTATCTGAAAACGAAGAGTTCCAGCTCTTAGCTACTTTGTAACATTTCTTATGAATTTGTGAAATGATAATAGAAAGTTGTTAGGATTTCTGCTAATCTAAATCTTCGACCATGCTCTGCTGATACTTACGTGGGAGTTCTAGGCTAGTTATGGCAGTTTTTAATTAGTCTTTTATCATATGTATCAGAAAACGAAGAGTTCCAGCTCATACCTACTTTGTAACATTTCTTATGATTTTTTGAAATGATCATAGAAAATTGTTAGGATTTCTGCTAATCTAAATCTTCGACCATGCTCTGCTACTACTTCTTTGAGAGTTCTAGGTTAATAATGCTAGTTTTTTATTAGTATTTTATCATTTGTATCAGAAAACGAAGAGTTCCAGCTCTTACCTACTTTCTAATATTTCTTATGAATTTTTGAAATTATCATAGAAAATTGTTAGGAATTCTGCTAATCTAAATCTTCGACCATGCACTGCTGATACTTTCGTGGGAGTTCCAGGCTAGTTATGCTAGTTTTTAATTAGTATTTCATCATATGTATCAGAAAACGAAGAGTTCTAGCTCTTACCTACTTTGTAACATTTCTTATGAATTTTTGAAATGATCACAGAAAATTGTTTGGAATTCTGCTAATCTAAATCTTCGACCATGCTCTGCTGATACTTTCGTGGGAGTTCTAGGCTAGTTATGCTAGTTTTTAATTAGTATTTTATCATTTGTATTTGAAACCGAAGAGTTCTAGCTCTTACCTACTTTCTAACATTTCTTATGAATTTTTGAAATGATCGTAGAAAATTGTTAGGAATTCTGCTAATCTAAATCTTCGACCATGCTCTGCTGATACTTACGTGGGAGTTCTAGGCTAGTTATGCTTATTTTTATTAGTATTTTATTATATGTATCAGAAAACGAGGAGTTCTAGCTCTTTCCTACTTTCTAACATTTCTTATGAATTTTTGAAATGATCATAGAAAATTGTTAGGAATTCTGCTAATCTAAATCTTCGACCATGCTCTGCTGATACTTACGTGGGAGGTCTAGGCTAGTTATGCTAGTTTTTAATTAGTATTTTATTTTATGTATCAGAAAACGAAGAGTTCCAGCTCTTCCCTACTTTTTCTAACATTTCTTATGAATTTTTGAAGTGATCACAGAAAAATGTTTGGAATTCTGCTAATTTAAATCTTCGACCATGCTCTGCTGATACTTTCGTGGGAGTTCCAGGCTAGTTATGCTAGTTTTTAATTAGTATTTTATCATATGTATCAGAAAACGAAGAGTTCTAGCTCTTACCTACTTTGTAACATTTCTTATGAATTTTTGAAATGATCACAGAAAATTGTTTGGAATTCTGCTAATCTAAATCTTCGACCATGCTCTGCTGATACTTTCGTGGGAGTTCTAGGCTAGTTATGCTAGTTTTTAATTTATATTTTATCATTTGTATCTGAAACCGAAGAGTTCTAGCTCTTACCTACTTTCTAACATTTCTTATGAATTTTTGAAATGATAATAGAAAGTTGTTAGGATTTCTGCTAATCTAAATCTTCGACCATGCTCTGCTGATACTTACGTGGGAGGTCTAGGCTAGTTATGCTAGTTTTTAATTAGTATTTTATTTTATGTATCAGAAGACGAAGAGTTCCAGCTCTTCCCTACTTTTTCTAACATTTCTTATGAATTTTTGAAGTGATCACAGAAAAATGGTTGGAATTCTGCTAATTTAAATCTTCGACCATGCTCTGCTGATACTTTCGTGGGAGTTCCAGGCTAGTTATGCTAGTTTTTAATTAGTATTTTATCATATGTATCAGAAAACGAAGAGTTCTAGCTCTTACCTACTTTGTAACATTTCTTATGAATTTTTGAAATGATCACAGAAAATTGTTTGGAATTCTGCTAATCTAAATCTTCGACCATGCTCTGCTGATACTTTCGTGGGAGTTCTAGGCTAGTTATGCTAGTTTTTAATTAGTATTTTATCATTTGTATCTGAAACCGAAGAGTTCCAGCTCTTACCTACTTTCTAATATTTCTTATGAATTTGTGAAATGATAATAGAAAGTTGTTAGGATTTCTGCTAATCTAAATCTTCGACCATGCTCTGCTGATACTTACGTGGGAGTTCTAGGCTAGTTATGGCAGTTTTTAATTAGTCTTTTATCATATGTATCAGAAAACGAAGAGTTCCAGCTCATACCTACTTTGTAACATTTCTTATGATTTTTTGAAATGATCATAGAAAATTGTTAGGATTTCTGCTAATCTAAATCTTCGACCATGCTCTGCTACTACTTCTTTGAGAGTTCTAGGTTAATTATGCTAGTTTTTTATTAGTATTTTATCATTTGTATCAGAAAACGAAGAGTTCCAGCTCTTACCTACTTTCTAATATTTCTTATGAATTTTTGAAATTATCATAGAAAATTGTTAGGAATTCTGCTAATCTAAATCTTCGACCATGCACTGCTGATACTTTCGTGGGAGTTCCAGGCTAGTTATGCTAGTTTTTAATTAGTATTTTATCATATGTATCAGAAAACGAAGAGTTCTAGCTCTTACCTACTTTGTAACATTTCTTATGAATTTTTGAAATGATCACAGAAAATTGTTTGGAATTCTGCTAATCTAAATCTTCGACCATGCTCTGCTGATACTTTCGTGGGAGTTCTAGGCTAGTTATGCTAGTTTTTAATTAGTATTTTATCATTTGTATCTGAAACCGAAGAGTTCTAGCTCTTACCTACTTTCTAACATTTCTTATGAATTTTTGAAATGATCGTTGAAAATTGTTAGGAATTCTGCTAATCTAAATCTTCGACCATGCTCTGCTGATACTTACGTGGGAGTTCTAGGCTAGTTATGCTAGTTTTTTATTAGTATTTTATCATATGTATCAGAAAACGAAGTGTTCCAGCTCTTACCTACTTTGTAACATTTCTTATGAATTTTTGAAATGATCATAGAAAATTGTTAGGAATTCTGCTAATCTAAATCTTCGACCATGCTCTGCTGATATTTACGTGGGAGTTCTAGGCTAGTTATGCTAGTTTTTTATTAGTATTTTATCATATGTATCTGAAAACGAAGAGTTCCAGCTCTTAGCTGCTTTGTAACATTTCTTATGAATTTGTGAAATGATAATAGAAAGTTGTTAGGATTTCTGCTAATCTAAATCTTCGACCATGCTCTGCTGATACTTACGTGGGAGTTCTAGGCTAGTTATGGCAGTTTTTAGTTAGTCTTTTATCATATGTATCAGAAAACGAAGAGTTCCAGCTCATACCTACTTTGTAACATTTCTTATGATTTTTTGAAGTGATCACAGAAAAATGTTTGGAATTCTGCTAATTTTATTCTTCGACCATGCTCTGCTGATACTTTCGTGGGAGTTCCAGGCTAGTTATGCTAGTTTTTAATTAGTATTTTATCATATGTATCAGAAAACGAAGAGTTCTAGCTCTTACCTACTTTGTAACATTTCTTATGATTTTTTGAAATGATCATAGAAAATTGTTAGGATTTCTGCTAATCTAAATCTTCGACCATGCTCTGCTACTACTTCCTTGAGAGTTCTAGGTTAATAATGCTAGTTTTTTATTAGTATTTTATCATTTGTATCAGAAAACGAAGAGTTCCAGCTCTTACCTACTTTCTAATATTTCTTATGAATTTTTGAAATTATCATAGAAAATTGTTAGGAATTCTGCTAATCTAAATCTTCGACCATGCACTGCTGATACTTTCGTGGGAGTCCCAGGCTAGTTATGCTAGTTTTTAATTAGTATTTTATCATATGTATCAGAAAACGAAGAGTTTTAGCTCTTACCTACTTTGTAACATTTCTTATGAATTTTTGAAATGATCACAGAAAATTGTTTGGAATTCTGCTAATCTAAATCTTCGACCATGCTCTGCTGATACTTTCGTGGGAGTTCTAGGCTAGTTATGCTAGTTTTTAATTAGTATTTTATCATTTGTATCTGAAACCGAAGAGTTCTAGCTCTTACCTACTTTCTAACATTTCTTATGAATTTTTGAAATGATCGTAGAAAATTGTTAGGAATTCTGCTAATCTAAATCTTCGACCATGCTCTGCTGATACTTACGTGGGAGTTCTAGGCTAGTTATGCTAGTTTTTTATTAGTATTTTATCATATGTATCAGAAAACGAAGTGTTCCAGCTCTTACCTACTTTGTAACATTTCTTATGAATTTTTGAAATTATCATAGAAAATTGTTAGGAATTCTGCTAATCTAAATCTTCGACCATGCTCTGCTGATATTTACGTGGGAGTTCTAGGCTAGTTATGCCAGTTTTTATTAGTATTTTATCATATGTATCTGAAAACGAAGAGTTCCAGCTCTTAGCTACTTTGTAACATTTCTTATGAATTTGTGAAATGATAATAGAAAGTTGTTAGGATTTCTGCTAATCTAAATCTTCGACCATGCTCTGCTGATACTTACGTGGGAGTTCTAGGCTAGTTATGGCAGTTTTTAATTAGTCTTTTATCATATGTATCAGAAAACGAAGAGTTCCAGCTCATACCTACTTTGTAACATTTCTTATGATTTTTTTGAAGTGATCACAGAAAAATGTTTGGAATTCTGCTAATTTAAATCTTCGACCATGCTCTGCTGATACTTTCGTGGGAGTTCCAGGCTAGTTATGCTAGTTTTTAATTAGTATTTTATCATATGTATCAGAAAACGAAGAGTTCTAGCTCTTACCTACTTTGTAACATTTCTTATGAATTTTTGAAATGATCACAGAAAATTGTTTGGAATTCTGCTAATCTAAATCTTCGACCATGCTCTGCTGATACTTTCGTGGGAGTTCTAGGCTAGTTATGCTAGTTTTTAATTAGTATTTTATCATATGTATCAGAAAACGAAGAGTTCTAGCTCTTACCTACTTTGTAACATTTCTTATGATTTTTTGAAATGATCATAGAAAATTGTTAGGATTTCTGCTAATCTAAATCTTCGACCATGCTCTGCTACTACTTCCTTGAGAGTTCTAGGTTAATAATGCTAGTTTTTTATTAGTATTTTATCATTTGTATCAGAAAACGAAGAGTTCCAGCTCTTACCTACTTTCTAATATTTCTTATGAATTTTTGAAATTATCATAGAAAATTGTTAGGAATTCTGCTAATCTAAATCTTCGACCATGCACTGCTGATACTTTCGTGGAAGTTCCAGGCTAGTTATGCTAGTTTTTAATTAGTATTTTATCATATGTATCAGAAAACGAAGAGTTCTAGCTCTTACCTACTTTGTAACATTTCTTATGAATTTTTGAAATGATCACAGAAAATTGTTTGGAATTCTGCTAATCTAAATCTTCGACCATGCTCTGCTGATACTTTCGTGGGAGTTCTAGGCTAGTTATGCTAGTTTTTAATTAGTATTTTATCATTTGTATCTGAAACCGAAGAGTTCTAGCTCTTACCTACTTTCTAACATTTCTTATGAATTTTTGAAATGATAATAGAAAGTTGTTAGGATTTCTGCTAATCTAAATCTTCGACCATGCTCTGCTGATACTTACGTGGGAGTTCTAGGCTAGTTATGCTAGTTTTTTATTAGTATTTTATCATATGTATCAGAAAACGAAGTGTTCCAGCTCTTACCTACTTTGTAACATTTCTTATGAATTTTTGAAGTGTTCACAGAAAATTGTTTGGAATTCTGCTAATCTAAATCTTCGACCATGCTCTGCTGATACTTTCATGGGAGTTCTAGGCTAGTTATGCTAGTTTTTTATTAGTATTTTATCATATGTATCAGAAAACGAAGTGTTCTAGCTCTTACCTACTTTGTAACATTTCTTATGAATTTTTGAAATGATCATAGAAAATTGTTAGGAATTCTGCTAATCTAAATCTTCGACCATGCTCTGCTGATATTTACGTGGGAGTTCTAGGCTAGTTATGCTAGTTTTTTATTAGTATTTTATCATATGTATCTGAAAACGAAGAGTTCCAGCTCTTAGCTACTTTGTAACATTTCTTATGAATTTGTGAAATGATAATAGAAAGTTGTTAGGATTTCTGCTAATCTAAATCTTCGACCATGCTCTGCTGATACTTACGTGGGAGTTCTAGGCTAGTTATGGCAGTTTTTAATTAGTATTTTATCATATGTATCAGAAAACGAAGAGTTCCAGCTCATACCTACTTTGTAACATTTCTTATGATTTTTTGAAATGATCATAGAAAATTGTTAGGATTTCTGCTAATCTAAATCTTCGACCATGCTCTGCTACTACTTCTTTGAGAGTTCTAGGTTAATAATGCTAGTTTTTTATTAGTATTTTATCATTTGTATCAGAAAACGAAGAGTTCCAGCTCTTTCCTACTTTCTAATATTTCTTATGAATTTTTGAAATTATCATAGAAAATTGTTAGGAATTCTGCTAATCTAAATCTTCGACTATGCACTGCTGATACTTTCGTGGGAGTTCCAGGCTAGTTATGCTAGTTTTTTATTAGTATTTTATCATATGTATCAGAAAACGAAGAGTTCTAGCTCTTACCTACTTTGTAACATTTCCTATGAATTTTTGAAATGATCACAGAAAATTGTTTGGAATTCTGCTAATCTAAATCTTCGACCATGCTCTGCTGATACTTTCGTGGGAGTTCCAGGCTAGTTATGCTAGTTTTTAATTAGTATTTTATCATTTGTATCTGAAACCGAAGAGTTCTAGCTCTTACCTACTTTCTAACATTTCTTATGAATTTTTGAAATGATCGTAGAAAATTGTTAGGAATTCTGCTAATCTAAATCTTCGACCATGCTCTGCTGATACTTACGTGGGAGTTCTAGGCTAGTTATGCTTATTTTTATTAGTATTTTATTATATATATCAGAAAACGAAGAGTTCTAGCTCTTTCCTACTTTCTAACATTTATTATGAATTTTTGAAATGATCATAGAAAATTGTTAGGAATTCTGCTAATCTAAATCTTCGACCATGCTCTGCTGATACTTACGTGGGAGGTCTAGGCTAGTTATGCTAGTTTTTAATTAGTATTTTATTTTATGTATCAGAAAACGAAGAGTTCCAGCTCTTCCCTACTTTTTCTAACATTTCTTATGAATTTTTGAAGTGATCACAGAAAAATGGTTGGAATTCTGCTAATTTAAATCTTCGACCATGCTCTGCTGATACTTTCGTGGGAGTTCCAGGCTAGTTATGCTAGTTTTTAATTAGTATTTTATCATATGTATCAGAAAACGAAGAGTTCTAGCTCTTACCTACTTTGTAACATTTCTTATGAATTTTTGAAATGATCACAGAAAATTGTTTGGAATTCTGCTAATCTAAATCTTCGACCATGCTCTGCTGATACTTTCGTGGGAGTTCTAGGCTAGTTATGCTAGTTTTTAATTAGTATTTTATCATTTGTATCTGAAACCGAAGAGTTCTAGCTCTTACCTACTTTCTAACATTTCTTATGAATTTTTGAAATGATCGTAGAAAATTGTTAGGAATTCTGCTAATCTAAATCTTCGACCATGCTCTGCTGATACTTACGTGGGAGTTCTAGGCTAGTTATGCTAGTTTTTTATTAGTATTTTATCATATGTATCAGAAAACGAAGTGTTCCAGCTCTTACCTACTTTGTAACATTTCTTATGAATTTTTGAAGTGTTCACAGAAAATTGTTTGGAATTCTGCTAATCTAAATCTTCGACCATGCTCTGCTGATACTTTCATGGGAGTTATAGGCTAGTTATGCTAGTTTTTTATTAGTATTTTATCATTTGTATCTGAAAACGAAGAGTTCTAGCTCTTACCTACTTTCTAACATTTCTTATGAATTTTTGAAATGATCATAGAAAATTGTTAGGAATTCTGCTAATCTAAATCTTCGACCATGCTCTGCTGATACTTACGTGGGAGGTCTAGGCTAGTTATGCTAGTTTTTAATTAGTATTTTATCATTTGTATCTGAAAACGGAAAGTTCTAGCTCTTACCTACTTTCTAACATTTCTTATGAATTTTTGAAATGATCATAGAAAATTGTTAGGAATTCTGCTAATCTAAATCTTCGACCATGCTCTGCTGATACTTACGTGGGAGTTCTAGGCTAGTTATGCTAGTTTTTTATTATTATGCAATTAGTTGTATCTGAAAGCGAGAATTTCTTAGTCCTACCTACTTTCTTTTATTTCTTATGATTTTTTTAAACTAAAAATTGAAAATTGTTAGGAATTCTGTTAATCTAAATTTTCGACCACGCTCTGCTTATATTTGAGTGGAAGTTTTAGGCTTGATATGCATATTTTTAATAGCAATTTTATATTTGTATCAGAAACTGAAGAGGTTTTGGTCCTACATACTTTTAAACGTTTCTTATGATTCTTTTTTATTATAAATTCTTAAATTTTCGTGATTTCTAATAATCTCAGTTTTCAACCATAATCTGTTGATACTTGAGAGTGGTTCGTTGTGTTCATTTAACTTTTCAGTTAATTAGAGTTCTAAGCTACTGAATTTGGCTAGAATAGTTAGAACAAACTGTCGTATTTTGGTTTTGACGTGAGTTGTAAGATTTATTTTATTTTATTCGCGGTATCTTACTTTAACATATTTGGTTTTTTTTGAGCTTCAATTGACAGAACTATTTCTAATTTATATCAGGAACTATAGAATATAGAACTAGCTCTTGTCCATCGAAAATACATTTTTAATTTTGGTTTTGGAAAAAATGATTTGCTACCGGAAGTTAGCAGATCATATTTTCAATCAACTTTTTTCCGGGAAAAACAACAGAACTATTTCCAAAAAGTTTCAGGAACTCCAGAACTATGCTGCATGCGAATAGAACTCACATTTTTTCATGCTCTGCTGGAAAATGATCTGCTAAGTTCACTGGCATAATTACTCCTGTATCGTGGGTGCGTTCACAAACATGTATACTCACATACACAAGACACCCAGACCCGGAACAACTATCTGCAGGTCATATAAATATTTGTTACGTGCGGGAATCGATCCCGCGATACGCAGCGCAGCAGCCGAACGCTCAACCACTGCGCCAACCGTGTCGTCAAACTATGTTACTATACTAATATCAGTCACGTATACCCATTGAAATAGCCCAAAAAAAAGTGTGTGTGTAGGTTGTGTACGCACGTAAGAAGTTATACTTCTTTGGCGTAACAAGATAAAAAACCAAACTGTCACAAAGTTTACAAAAGGAAAACAATCATTCTTCATGAACCACAGACCATAGCTAACTTCAGGTCGTCGTCGGTTCTAGCTAACTTCAACGGTCAACCTGTGAGTTTTGTGTGACAGTGATGCGCGCATCTTAAAATTTCACTCTCATCATTTTTTCATAACGCGCCTAAAGAAGTATAACTTCAAAATGTAAGTATTCTTTTTTTAAGGTGCTAAGTAGGCACTCTTTATGTATCCTGTCTGAAAGCAGATATACTCTATTTATTTTAACAAAAGTTGGCAACCCTATCGGGTAGTAAATAGTTATTTTCAAAACATAAAACGTTTGTTTTTGAAGTGACTAAACCCCACCCTTGTTCCTTCAGATGTCTGTGCCAAGACCGCGGTGACTCTGTCAAATGTCTGATCTCCTTTACCTGCGACAGGTACCTACTAAGGTAACGTCTAAAAAAAATTGTTTTTTCAAAATTCATGTGCCGTGGCTTCGGCGGTCAAGACCAACCTTATGATACTTATTTAGGCTACAGAGCGTGCCAAAGAAATAGACATACCTACATACAAACTCTCGAAAACTGTTACCCTCCTTCTGGAACAGTCGGGTTAAAAAACCGATTATTTAAAAAACCCTAGTGCAACTAAAAAGTTCCAAAGAAACTAAATTTTCCAGCAATCTGATGCAGTTGCTGGCAGTTATTTTAGTTTAATCTCAGATTTGAATCCATCAACTGCATCAGTGTACCTATATTTTGACCCATATGTCATCATCATTCTCCTGCCCATATCTCAATTTATTTGGGGTTGGCGCAACATGTCTGTTTCTTCCATACTCCTCTATTAGTCGTCATCTATGTAGCCACCCCCTTTTACCCATACCTATCCTCTTTTATACAGTTCATACAGTTTCTTTAGCCTTCCCCTACTCATATAGCCAACCACATCCATGCACAAGAGTTTCAAGATCAATGAACACCATGTGCAAGTTCTTGAGCACACGTCTGTACTTCTCGCACAATTGACGGAGAGCAAAGGTAGCGTCCATTGTCCCCGGACCTGGCATAAACCCAAACTGGTTCGGGGTAATCTCATTCTCTTCTCGCAATCTTTTCTCTATCACTTTCTGCCATACTTTCATACTATGTGACATGAGCTTTATCTCTCGATAGTTGTGGCAGTCCTGTACATCTTCTTTATTCTTGAAGATGGGCACTAGGAACTAGGAACGTGCACGAAATATATAGGTGGCAGCACAAATCGACACGAGCGCCACAGTGTGGTAAGAAAATAAACTATTCAGAGCTGATAACGTGTTTCCGTCTATTTGTTTACATTATTTAATATCGTTTTTATTAATATTAAAATGATAAAATATGGGTACACCGATTAATAATGATCGCCTGCGTGGTCTGAATACATATTCAAAAGGCCAAAAGGTGTTCGAATCCGGGCATGTCATAGAAGTAGAAAGTTATGTTTATTTACAGATTTATTTGTATTGAATAGTACCACTACATACAAAACTTAGATATTTTTAAAAACAACTTTATTAGTACCTACGAGTAATTCCTAAATGTTTTTGAAACTCATAATTACATGTTTTTTATTGCGTTTATCCACTTTTTGTTGTATATCACATAACCATGGAAAGTGAGTACTATTCGTAGGAAAGTAATAGAATTTTGCACCATTTGACTTGTTTTTATTCTTCTTTGAAGTGTTCAAGCATCCCGAAATGCAACAATACATTTTCACAAAGTTAAATGTTATTTTTCACTTCTAAAATGTGATTATTTTCTAATTGTTACCTCATATGATTCGGGTTCAGTGGTGGCCCAGTGGTATTGGCCGCGACTTACAAGTTGTAGGTCGTGAGTTCAAATCCAGGCAGGCGCTTTACTTTGTGTAAATTATTTCATCACCACTGCTCTCAAAACGGTGAAGGAAAACATCGTGAGGAAACCGGCATATCCTAGAACCAAAAATTCGAAGATATGTGACTTCCACCAATCCGCATTGGGCTCGCGTGGTGGATGACGGATCACACCCTCCCACAGAGAGGAGGCCTGTGCCCCAGCAGGGGGGACATTGCACCACGAGGTGGCAGAGTCTTCGTCGTGCATGTTATATTGCACCATTCTTGTGGGATCACTTCTTCATACAACAACTTATCAGTGTACTATACAGCACGTAACAAAAACCCTGTTCGATCCAATAAAGGCGTATTCATGGTTTAACACACGTACCTACTGGAAAAAATAGTAAAAAAAACGTAAGTCATAAAAACCAAAAGCTATAGATTTTTAATTTTTATAAAATATGCGAAATTTAACACTAAATATGGCTTCATAAGTTGACAACCCTCCACCGGCCGGCGAAATCTATACTTTTTTACCAATTTTTATTTCAAACGATACCGTCCTGTACTAGCCGCGCTGTAGGCACTCTTTAACAAAGGATCAAAAAGACAGTCTATCGGCGTCTTTGACACGAAACTGTAGGTGAACATTGTCGAGCGTTGAGCGTTGCCTTTGATAAGTTTTTCTTTTTTTTTTTATTAATTACTTTCACTGGCGAAAAAAATAATCTCGTATCCATAAAATCCAAATAATACCCTTCAAGATCGGACAGGGTTTTTGTTACATGCTGTATGTATATCACAGATTTTACTGGGTTTTGATTGAATTTTACTGGCTCTAAAAAGACGTGACAAACAAAAAAGTAAGTTCTGTACCTAATCAGAATTCTTGTTTTAGCGCTTACGTTATTAGTTGTCACGTTCAGTAGGGATTGTGGCGATTGTACAGTCAGGCCGCAAAAGTCCATAAGAACGCTAAAGATTACATTGCTACGAACCGAGCGAGCACGATACTTCCGTGCGTATGTGTGCGCATCCACATTACACAGATAACACACACTAAGGAACTCTCGTCGCACTGAGCTTAAAAACATCATTATTATTTTTCTGTGCCATTGAATACGCATCACACAGTCACAGAGGCGACTTGTTCTTACCATTGCATTGATAAAATTCGCGCAAATATGTCATGTGCTGGTAGCCGTATCAACTAAGTGTTAGATTAGCAAATAACGTAGCCCGAGTTCAAATCATGGTCGGTCCGTTGCGGTTATTTCTTACTTTGAAAATTTCCAATCTATAGTAATATAGTTGTTTTTTATATTTCTATGAAAAATACTATTGCATTTTTTAACCGACTTCGAAAAAGGAGGAGGTTATCAATTCGGATGTTTGTATTTTTTTTTTTTTTTCTTATGTGGACTACATAAGCTTGTACCGGCCACCAGAAAACTACGACCATTTCTCGAAGACGCCATATTCCAAGAACCTGCCGCTCCCTTTGCGCACCCGGCTTAGACTCGAATTCATTGAGGTTTCTAGAAGCCTACGAATTACTGTATGCTATACACTGTATATTATTGTAGTCTTTGACTGTATGTTAATAATGCCTTCTCCAAGGAAACTGTCATAGCTGGAGTTCTCTCTAACTATCTGGTCAATGAAAATCACAGACAACAGTGTCTCCCCGCAACAATGTACTCAGTCGCCTAACTTCAACCACCTCACGCGTAGCATGACCACCGTAGAAACGGGTTTTGTCGACGGAAGAATAGACAAAATTACAGATTGTAGAAAGATTTCTACCGTCCTAAGCATAGCGATGTTAAAACTGAAGAGAAGAAATGTTTTTATTCTTCAGTCGACAAAAGTCTACAATGCAAAGCATGACCACCAATTTTTCTCTACTTTTAACACTTTTTTTTTTGAGTGTTAGAATCATTTCTTCTCAACAAGTGTTAAATAGTCTACATCACATTGGACCTGGATAAGATATATATTGATTTTAAAAACTCAATTCTGTGACTCATTCAATATTTCAAAATTGAGGTGAATCTTCCACAAAAGCCTAATATTAATCAAGAGTTGAAGTCACATAGCATCATAGGTTGAACATTTCTAAAAAAATAGTTATTTGTTATGCAAGGCTGCAAAGTTGTTTTTTGGTGCGAGTACTTGTATTGAAGCCTGAGCAAGAAAAGGATTCTAGGATTGAACCCATGAGCGAAGCGAGTGGATCAAATGTAGAATCCTGAGCGTAGCGAGGGTTTCAAAGGTACGAGACGCAGAATGGATAGAAAGAACTTTGTCTTTTCTTGGTATAATAGAGATAGAAATGGTCATGCTACGGGAGCTGGGGGGTTCACCTCACGTTCTCCGGACTACTGGTCAGAATATGGACTATGATGATTGATTTGATTCACAAATAAGAAGTTTCAAGTTGGTTCCGATGAGAAAGAAGGAGATGACGTAGAAGCTATGGCTTTTAATAATGATATTTTTTTCTTTCAAACAGCATATTCTGAACTTGTACCGAAACTTCAATAAGGCTGCTGAAGACGCGGGTATTCTGGTGATCCCTAGCTGTGGATACGCTGCGATACCTACCGAGACTGCTATGATATATCTGGAGAGACAATTCAAAGGTAGGCGTTCATTTATTTACGAATAGATAGTGATTGATCGTAAGTAGCAAATCATAGAGAAAAATTCTGTTAGATCGCTTGAATGACGAAAAACGAGTTTATCCGCTAATTTATGTATTTTTAACCGCTAGCCTCAGGGACGATAACAACATTGAGAGAGAGCGGAGGGCGCTGTCGGTCAGAGCCAATATGATTGCCCGCAGGTTCATGTGTGCTTCTACGGAGGTTAAGAAAACACTGTTTAGAACCTTCTGTTCGTTTTTTATACATGTAGCCTGTGGGTACATTTTACGCAAAAAATCACCGTCGCGTTCAGTATAATAATGCTTTCAGGGTGTTGGTGGGACTGCCTCGTTTCTGTAGCGCATCAGGGATGTTTGCGGAAATGCGTATTGATTGCTTTTATGCATTAATACGTAAAAGATGCGCATCCTTGGTGCGCAGGGTGCGAGCCAATTCCAACGACTTCCTGGGCATGATTGCTGGCAGACTGGACTGTTGTGTCATTAATCGTTACTCCAGTATTTCGGCTAAAATTCTGAAGCAATGATTAATGATTTGTTTTTGTGTATTTGTCGCTGTTCACATTGTATGTTCTTATGTCTGTCTTACTAACATAGCTATAAGTGGATTTAGTCTCGTTGTAACTCGAAATAAATAAATAATTACAAGATTCGGCAAAGTTGTCTTTAGATGTCACTTTGTAGAAATGCCAGGGTTTTATTGAACCTTGCAATAAAGCCCAAAGTACTTCGGTTTTTTTTAAGAATAGAGGTCCATCCCGATACAACTAGGTGATTTTGTAGGTTTTTGGCCAGATTATTTCAAGTTTAGTTTAGTTCAAGTGGCTGTTTTAATTATTCGCAAATTGATTCCAAGTGGATATTGTGTTGTAAAAATGGTGTAGTTTTGTGTCTCAAGTGTCTACGAAACTGCACAATATGAAGAATCATTGAAACAATCGCGATCCCGGTAAAATGAAGCTGAGAATTTTATTGTACCTACGTAGTATTGACTACCTCAGCGAAGCTTGCTGAGAAGGCTAACTCAACACATATGTTGCCAAGTACTGCAAAAACATTAGAATGTGTAACATCCGCATTCTAACGGAAAACAAATTGACTATATTCTGTATATAATTATGAACTAAATACTTTTTAAACTTGACACTGGCTAAATGCACAAACCGTGCGAAGCCAAAAGGAATTTTAAAAAAAACTAGCTGAATGATTCTTCCACCCATACGCTGACTCACCCTACCTAGTTGCTTGAGTTTTTTTTGGCACGCCATTGAATTAATAAGTTACGGCGATACCTACTCCACTGGAGCATAATGAGGCCTCTAAACGTATCTATTTGTAACTAGCTGACCCAGCAAACATCGTACCGCCTCAGAATCAATGAATGTTCATTAATATCCGTTCCATAATGTACGAGTATGAGAAAATCATTTTTCTTCATTATTTTTTTTCGTGAATTTTTCCGATTTGTTAATATTATTCTGCTATTCGGGGCGGAGACATCCAACAAATCAAAAATCATTAAAATCAGTCCAGCCGTTCTTGAGTCATAAATGGTGCAACTAACCCGACTTTGTTTTATATATTTTTATAGATTACAAAATCTTTACTTACTTATGTTTTTAGGGACACTGCACACGGTAGAATGCTACACCGAACTAAATATACCAAAGAGATCGTATGCACCTGGTTTCTCAGGAGCTCTTATACACAATGGGACATGGACATCGCTCGTTTATGTGCTGCAGCATTTTAAAGACCACCTGGCTTTGTGGAAAGAGCTATTCCCTAAACCTATTGAACCAGAGCCTGTGGAAATGAAAAGGTACGTATTTGAATAAGTAGTAGGTTAACAAAGTTAAAGTTATTTTTTAATTTTTAGTGTATTTTTTTTTTTGGAAGTCTGTTGATTTTTTTGTAAAAAAGTTTTTTATTTTTCAGTTTTTAGTTGTTATACCCCAAAACTAAAAACCCCAATAACATGGAACGTGGAATTTAAAAATTTATATGAGACCACCTCGGGATTATATTCTTTCGGATAAAAAAAGAATTTTGAAAATCAGTCCACAACTGACAGAGAAATCGGTGGACAAACATAAAAAAAAATCTTCTTACTTACAGTCGAACATAGAACCGCCTCCTTTTTCGAAGTCGGTTAAAAAGTAAGAATTAGGGGAGAGTAACGATAAAGAGAGAGGAGAGAGAGAGAGAGAATATTAAGGCGATAAACCACCAAGTATCTTATGAGGAAGATGAAGATGTGTGTGTGTCATTTATTTTTTTGTTTGCAGATCATTTTTCCACCGATACAACCGCCGAACTTGGTTCCCTTACCCTGGACCGGAGAACGAAATAGTCAATATGTCACAAAGATATTTGTACGAAAAAGCTCAAAAGAAGTACATCCATTTTAAGGCTTTCACCACTGTCCCAATGTTCTTCCACTTCATTATAATTCCTATAATGTACCTTTATTACTACTTGAGTTACTTCCAGTGCTTCAGAAAACTATTAATAAATTTCCCGAGACTTATGACAGTGGGTTATGCATCACAAAAAGGGCCTTCGCAGAAAATGAGAGAAGACACAAAGTACAATTTCGTTTTGAATGGTAAAGGCTGGGACGTAGGTGCGGATTTGAACACAAAACCGACAAAGACAATGGCAGTTAAGGTAGGTTGACCTTGAGTTACCGGACCCCTGGGCACTCAGGCAGGAAAGGAACAGGGGTGGGTTTTAGTCAGTAAGAGTCTGACACGCCCTCCCGCTCCACCCAGAGCGGGAGAAGTCATTGGATGATTTCCCACCCCACAATAAAAAAGGTAGGTTGACCTTATGAATGGTGTTGAAAAAGAACTTTAGTAGTTAATCGTAGTTTATGATAATTACTATCACATAACATAAGAAAGGTTATTGAAATATGAGTGTGAGTTTACAGTACCGTAAATAGTACCACACGAATGTTTTAATATGTCCCTAATTAATTGCAGTAGGTATCATGCATTCATGCACTACGTTCTCTAATCTAATCTCAATAAAACACAATTTAAAATATCGTAAATATGGTGCCAAAATCCAACATTCCCGCCCTTACAAACAACATCAACCGATCAGCCTTAGAGCGGTTGCGCACTACGTCCGATACTTATCTGATACTTATCCGTGAAAATACGGTCCGGCGTAATCAGATCCAGCCTTCCCTTGCTGTCCCCTCAGTGACGCCCTAAGCCGAGGCCCGTACCCCGCAGGGGGTGCCCTTAGCGTAGTCACTTAGTATGTAAGATTAATAATAAGTCCTGGCTGGAGGCTTTAATAAATTAGAGCCTTCACAGGCAAGTTCGGTTGAGCAGTCGACAACCAATAGGGTTGAACTGCGAGTAGTCATTCAAAAAAAAAAAAAAAAACGGTCCGGCGTGGTCGTAGAACAATTTGTGTGGTAGGTTACGCACTATCGATCCGAGTTCGGTCCGAGTTTTCTATAGATCTGTATTTTGACGGATAAGTATCGGACGTAGTGCGCAACCGCTCTTATACTACTATATTATATACAGGGTGTAACGGAAAGGCGAGGTCATATTTTAAGAACTGCCCATCGATATGAACAACTTTCTTCAAGAAAACCTAAGGAAATTCTCAAAAAAAACATTTTTACCTCCCATATAAATATTGATCAGCTGAAAATTCCAAAAATAAAATTGAACTTTCCATACGAAGTTGTATGGAAAGTTCAATTTTATTTTTGGAATATTCTCTTTTTTCTTAGAGAAAGTTGTTCATTTTCATGGGCAGAACCAGTTCTTAAAATACGACCACACCTTTCCGTTACAGCCTTTTTTTTTTTTTTTTTTTGTGGGGTGGGAAATCATCCTATCCTTCTCCCGCTCTGGGTGGAGCGGGAGGGCGTGTCAGACTCTTACTGACTAAAACCCACCCCTGTTCCTTCCTGCCTTTGAGTGCCCAGGGGCGAGGTAACTCTGTTTCGAATTTATCCTCAACCCCCGGGCAGGCATCGGCCATGACGGGCCCCGTCTCTTGCTGACAACTCTTTGAGGCGTGCGTGGAACACTACGCGCCGTCGACTCTCGGGCCTGTTGCTGATCGGACGGCGAGCTACCCATTACTCGCCGTCCGCAGGCCCGGATCTACGGTGGCCGGAGATCGTCTCGCGGCGCCGGAAGTCCCAGGCGTCTCCTGAGGCGGCTGCTGCTGAGGGCGTGAGGGCGACTCCGTTGTTGGTGCTCTCTCACGCGTCCCGCCTCCGCCTTCGCGAGCATTACTGCTTCGTCCGTTACAGCCTGTACTAGAGATCTGCCGGTCAATTCTGCTAGCAGCAGCAGCAGCAATTTCACGTAACCCTATTAAGTTGTGAATTTTAATTACTTTTTTCATCAATCTCAATTAAAACCTAAGATTTGAAGAATCTTTGATCAAGCTGTACGTTAATAGAACAAAAAAATGAAAATAAAAAAAACCCGACTGATAAAAAACCACTAAAAAGTTAAACCAAACAAGTCACTTTTCAAGCAGTCTGATGCAGTTGGTGGAATTTATTTTAGTTCAATCACAGATTTGATGCCATTTTTGGAATCGTCTCGAGCTCTTTAATTTAACACCCCACATGAGCTGGTCACAAAAAAAATTCGACTACACTTACCTAATGGCGGTCGCCATTTTGTTTTTTTTTTTCAAAATTCATATCGCCTGTGTGTGTCACTTCGGCGGTCAAGACCAATCGAATAATACCTCATTTGTACCTCATAAGGGCCTACCTCCGCATTAAGTGGTGCCATCATTGAATAAAAAATCGTATCTTAGCATAGAAAATAAAGATTAAACGACACGAAACACGAGTCCTGTTTTAACAACGTAAAAATACCTTATTCTATTTGTAACACACGCAGCATAGGATTCTTTTATCTTCATTTTCTACGCTTTGCTACGATTTTTTAATCAAAGAGGGCGCCACTTGGCGGCTATATACGCCTTAAATAAAATCCATCCAGCCGTTTAGGCTACAGCGCGTGCCAAAGAAATAGACATACACACATATATACATACATACATACTCTCGAAAAACGTTATACCATTATTTTGTTGGGGAAGGTGTGTTTTTTGAGTTGTCTGGATAGTCTGTCACTATGGTTTTACTTTTGATTTCATTATTGGATTTTTACGACATGAGAGTAGATAAAATAAAATTCTATATTATTTGCTCCAGAGTCGTCACGCCGTAGGAGCTAGGAGACGGGCGTCGGCGCCAAGAAAGACCTAGGAAATACTGGCGTGACGACTTAGAGGCATTTACGGGAGATTGACCGGAGAAGGCAAAACACCGGCAAGAGTTGAGGCACCGGTGAGAGACTATGAAGGAGACCTTTAGCTAGCAGTGGAAAAATAAAGGTTGATAAAAAAAATATACGGTCAAATTGAGAACCTCCTTTTTTTTCGTCGGTTAAAGAGAACTTTGGAGCTGCGGGTTCAGTACCGCTTACTTAAAGTGTCTAAACTCTAAAGAGGAGATCCAGAATGAGCAAGGATTGCCTAACATGTTTCTGAAATAGCCTACTTTTAAAACTTCCTTTATTTTCCTGTCATTTTTACAGGTATCTGGCAGGGATCCAGGTTACGAAACAACAGCTGTTGCGATTATCATGTGTGCCATCACAATACTTAAAGAAAACTCCAATATACCCAAGTAAGTTTCTTTAAAACCTTATCTTAATTGTAATAAACATTTGTTACATTGTTAGTGCGTAGTGTTTCATTACTAGCTAATCTAGGAACCTAAAGTTATACACACAACAGACACTAGAGTGGATAACCTTGGGATTCATCATCATTAAAAATTTTGCAGATAACTTTGTTTAATTTTTTTAGCGAGTTTACTAAAATAATATTTTAACATGTAGGTATACAATTTAATAAGATGTAAGTTTTATTGATAAAGTGAGAAATGAGTACATTAGAGTAGTTTAAAAGTGGCGCCAGTGACAGAAAAGTTGAAAGGGAGCCGCGTATGGTCATGTGAAGAGGAGGGATGAAACACGTGTAACTAAAAGAGTTATGAATATAAATGTGGATGGATGGAGTGGGAGAGGGAGGCCAAAGAAAAGATGGATGGATTGTGTGAGGAGTGATATGAAAGAAAATGGAGTTAGTGATAGCATGACGGTTGACAGGACAGAATGGAAGAAAAAACGTGTTGCACCGAGCCCAAGAAGGGCAGGAAGATGATGATAAGGTTTATTTATTGCAGACTTCTCATGACTGCATTATGTTTTTGTCATTTTATTAGAATATTAAGTGGTATCTCCACCTAACCCACCTTTATATGGTTTTATTCGACCTGAAAGATCTAACCAGCTTTAATTATACTATCATCAGCAAAGAGACACCTCATAATTATTAAGAAATTCGATAACTTAGCGATCCTTTTCGAAACATCGTCAGCGACAATATTTGCACGTTTTACCGGAAAGGCTTTTTTCTATCTTAACTAAAAGTAGGTATTTATGTATCTTACCAAAAAATTTGACTTGTTATTCTTACGAATAGGTACTGATCTATTACACATGATATTATTGTTACGACGGGGAGTGGGGACGTGTGTCGCTCGGCAGTGGTATTCGTGGTGCTGGTGCATAATCTTGTTTTGTGAAGTGCGAGAACAGAAACAGCGGAACGTCATACTTACTGAATATTATTATGCTATATTGTTGATACAAGCGATAGACTGCTTCGGAGGTTGCTACTTGAATACCTCGCAACCTAATTTTAAAACGTTATTTTGTACCAGTTTTCTACTTTAACTTTTATACTAATTCCGCATCACATTTTAAAAGTATAATAAACCGACAGTTTTCTATTTTCACGCGACCTCTTAAAATGTCACAATATATAGATGCCTTTTAATTAGGCAATAAAACTCCTTTCATATACAAAGAAGGTACCTAATTGACTCAATTGTATTTATTATTTGTATCAAAAAGTTACTTTATCCAAAATCGAAAATCGTTTTTTAAAACCTTTCAAAATTAAGCAAGAGAGAGCGACCTTTCAAATCTTGTGGAGGTGAAACTGTCAAATAACACAAAAAGGATGCACGCACGCACACATAAGTATGACGTCACCGCCATTAAATTCCGCGCGTAGGTACAAAAGAGATAGCGAGATGTCCCCATCACATTCCCACTCTTTCTTTTAACAATATTTGAAATGCTAATTGTTGCTTCATGATGTTGTTTTTAGAAAAAAGATTTCTTTTTAGTGTTATTAGCTGTTGCCTATGTATAAAATATTGTACAAAAATAAACACAGGAGAATACCCTATATTGTCGCTTTCGTTGATTTTCATGAAAAAGCTCGTTATGTTTAAATTGCTTACTTATAATTTTATTAATTAGACTTTTCTTTTCAGTGCAGGAGTGATCATGCCCGGAGCAGCGTTTTACAGATCTGATATTGTTGATAGATTGATGCACGAAGGTTTCACTTTTGAAATGGTGGGGAATAAAGTAGTTTAGTAAATAAAATAATTACTTACTAAATTAAAAATAAACAGTTCTAGATTAACAACCTTGTTTATAAAACTCGCTAACCTTAGGCTTAGTTTAAATACTGATCAGCGAATTCTAAATTCAAATTATCCATAAGCAATTTTGAATTTAGAACCAGCTAATCAGTGTTTAAACTAATCACATAGTTATTTTTTTATAAATATGGCCTAAATAGTTTTTCTTATTATAGACCTGCCAGCGCGAGGGAAGTGGATCTGGGTTGGCCACATCTGTCGCAGGGCAGCTTAACAGTGAGCCAGAGTTACCTGACAGTGATACAGCCCTGAAAAAGGCCATGTAGCAGCCCTTAGAAACAATGGAACCTAGTTAGACAGATGACTAGGCTGGATCTGTTTAGGATTCATTAATAGTTACGTAAGATTGAAATCAAGGGCAATGGCAAGGGATTTCGTCAAGTTAAACAGATGTTGCAGGCTTTAGGGTTTTTTTTTTGGTGGGGTGGGAAATCATCTAATGACTTCTGCGTTTCCACTGAAGCAGAGCTTGGCGGAGCGTAGCGGAGACGTTCAGGAATCGACCAATCACAATGGTTGAAATACGGTTTAAGAAAATTTTATTTCGCTCAAAAAGAATACAATTATTCACTCCTAAGAGGAAAAACAGATAAGCAACGGTTTCGCTTAGTAATAAACTAAAATTATTTTACAAAAATGGTAAAAACTTACAGTTCATACATTATTCAGGTGGTGCTTTAATAACCTTTTAAAAGTTGGAAGTGATTTCGATTCCTTGGTTACTCTACTCTAGGTAAAGAGTTATAACGTTCAGCCCCCTCTTATACGACAGTCTTTCTACCGTAATTTGTTCTCGGTGCTAAATTCTCATCGCGTCACTCGTCTTGTCTGTGGTTGGACGATTCCTGCACGTCTTCGCTCCGCTCCGCCTCGCTATGCTTCAGTGGAATCGCACTCTTAGCCAGATTCAAATTTTACGAATTGGTGTGAGAGGCAAAAAAAAAGGGTAAGGATAAAAATACAAGTATTCATGAAATTAAAAATACAAGTATTCATGAAATTAAAAATACAAGTATTCATGAAATTAAAAATACAAGTATTCATGAAATTACAGTCCGCAATTGGCGAAGACTGCCCTTTCGTAGACGGCCTTAGTTTTCAGTGGGTAGGTAGGGTACTTAGACTCTGTTCGCCCCGAAGCCCCGAATCGAGAGTATCCATTAGGATTTCCGCACATAAAAAAGGTAGTTAAGATATTTAAAATGGTGATAGTTACAGAGCTAGAAAGGTAATTTATTTAGTTAACTATCTAGCTTGATAAGTGAATTAAACTGGGTTCCAAGTATTTTGTCGAAATACTTTTATGTATGAGTAGGTAGGTAAATTCGTCATGCCCAGGTTATTGTCAGCGCAAAAATTCAAAAATAAATAAATACCCATGCCATCACCTTTTATTTTAAAGGGAACCTGTATTCGATAAAAATGTAGGTAGGTACCTACTTATGTTGTTCAGATGTTTATAATTTCACAAAGCTATGGTTTGTTTTTTCACCAAAATTTTCAGGTGGCTTTAAGATACTTAACTAATATTGTAAAAAATCGGAATGCCGCGAGTACCTATTGAATAAATTATTTTAAAATATATTTTGGCGTTTTTTCTTATTTATCAGTTTGTATAACCATCACCAGTAGGTAGGTACATAGGGTTACCAACTTTTTAAAAAGAAATATGGTAAGTATATTATTATCTGACTTCAGAGAGAGCAAGTAAAGAGTAGGTACCTACCATCTTATAAAAAAGGGTAGGTACATTTTATTTAAATTTTTCAAAAGGTATTATTTGTGTCTTTAGCGGCACACCAATTTTTCATCATCTTATAAAGAATTTCTTAAGAAGACTCCAAACATTCTTAATCTATGTTAATGTAGATCAAGAGCTCATTTTTAGGGTTCCGTAGTCAACAAGGAACTCATATAGTTTCGCCTTGTCCGTCTGTCTCACTGTCTGTCACACTAAAAATGTAAAAATACTTAACTTTAATTTCGGAAGTCGGTGTTTGTATTTTATTTCTTCGTTATTTGACACCGACTTCCGAAATTAAAGATATTTTTAAATTTTTAGTGTACTTATTTTCTTTTTTGGAAGTTAGTTGTTTTTTTTTTGTAAAAAAGTTTTTTATTTTTCACTTTTTAGTTGTTATACCTCAGAACTCAAAACCCCAATAACATGGAACGTGGAATTTAAATATACTTACTCGTAATTGGATTGGATTGGATATTTTTCGTTTTTGTACAGTTTTTCAAAAACCGCTAAAGCAATTTCTATAAAATTTATATGGGACCACCTCGGGAGTATATTCTTTCAGATAAAAAAGTGGAAAAAAAAGGTGAAGGCAAGGTAGGGTTCCGTAGATCATATCTACGGAACCCTACCTTGCCCGTGGCCCGACACGTAATTGGCAGGTTTTTTTTTATTTAAAATGGTGAAGGTTTGATAAAAATACGATTACATATGTCATAGTTTTTGCATGATTCTCAATTTTTTATCCGCGTTAGACATAACTTTACAAATTAACTAGGTAGGATAGGCTATAAAAATGTAATTTCGACTATTAACAACAACGTCTTAACAAATTACGAAGAAAATTGTTTTTTCAAAGAAATATGACAGTCATTAGAAGTCGTATCTGCGAATCTGCTAATCAGTACTTATTACATGGCAAATTACATGGTTATTTTTTTTTGTCTAGGGACTCAAGTGTTTATCTTACAGCATGAAAAGCTATGTCAGTTTTGTATGGGAGGTGTGTATGTATGTATGTTATTCTACTCACCAAGGCGGGTTGATCTTGGCTATGAGTGTAGGTTGGGTTCCTTCTTTGGTGTGCGTAAGCTCGGAGCGCTCGGTGTCATAGAAAATAAGTCAAAGTCAAAACGTTTATTGCGAAATAGCTTACGTACACTGCTCGCCAAACTTCTTGGCCGCTCTGAAGTTCGCTACAATGGCTGCGCAGTAGTAAATCTCATACAAAAACAGCATCGAGCGCATCGGAAATTCAACTTCAGAGCGGCCAAGAAGTTTGGCGAGAACTGTACGTCGTACTGTACGGCAAATTAAAAAAATCAGTAGCTGTTAATATACCTACCAAATGTTTATTATTTAAGAAATACACGAGACCTACTTACATCAGTATTTCATATTAAATAATAATTACCTAGATAATTATGTAATAAATTTTACCTACTCAGAAGTATAATATGTATATATTTAAATTATAAATTTCCACCTTTTTTCTTGCACAGCTTGCTTTGGTCAGACTCTATAGTCTATACACACACATTCAAGACCAACCTGTACCCTGCCAGGGTCGCGGATAAATTAAAAATAGAGCCTCCGCGGCCTTGGCATATGCAACTGAAGTCTCACGTACGGGTGGGTTTTAGGCTGGACTCACACAATCACACATTCTGATTTCCTCTCTGAATTTCAGAATCGGAAAGAAAGCCCAGAATAGCATACAATTTCGAGAAAATCATAATCTGAAAAAATCAGAATGAAATTGTATGCTATTCTGGGTTTTCTTAAATAATAATATGAATTCCGACTCTGAATTCAGAGTATTTAGAGAGGAATTCAGAAAGTGTGAGTCCAGCCTTAGGCAGTAAGTCTGACACGCCGCGGGCCGTCCCGCTCCACCCAGAGCTGGAGAAGTTATTTGATGTTATGGATACTTATCCCACCCACAAAAAAAAAGACCAACCCGTTTTTTTTCGTGAAATAGAAATATAATATTTATACGTACATAATATAGCTTAAGCTAGCATTAGCTGTCTGCAAAAGTCTTATTGCGACATGGGTAGGGTAGGTACCTTTACCTACCTACTATAATATTATTTTAATGACCTGAGTCCATAAATTTAAAATCTACATTTTATGCTAATCTACTAAAACCAGTTTTGGAGATTAAGTAGGTAGATAAGTAGGTACCGAAATATAAAATTCTGCGTTTGTAAAAATAAATTCAATGTTTCATCATGACAACTACTTTTATAATCGTCTAGTACTACAATCAACAACTAGGTATATAATTATGTACCTACGATTTTATTATTCTATTTTTTTATATCACGAAGTCTAGCGTAAAGCGGGATGAATAGAAATGAAGCGGGTGAATAGAAAAACTTTGGTTTAGATTTTTACTTTTAATACCAATGTCATTGGTTTTTTAACAGCCTTAGATAGGATTTAGAGACGAGGTCAACCCAGTCTATACTGACGGCTATGAGGCGACCACGATGCGTCCACGCGACAGCTACGAGATGCGCAGCTTCTACGTGATTTCCCGGTGTTGAAGCGTTGCTCCACTTTATATCATTATAAATTTAAGTTAGCCAATAATTGTTAGATAATAAGTTTTAGCTATAAGAATTTCATCAGGCGTTGATTTACTGTAACGTACTTACCTCCGTTTTTTGTGAAGGTCATGACTGGCAAATTAAAACTGTTACACTGCAAGCTACGATCCTGATTTTTTAGTGTGTTCCTCTGTGGCCGGACCACAGTTTAGTACTCAGATGCTATAGTTCGAAATAAAACCTACCTAAACTCTACTTTCATCGGAATATATATATATTTTTAGTACCTCAAGAGATATCTTTTTAATTTACAATTTATGTGGTCCGGCCGCCAGGCAGTGCTCTCTGGCCGCGCCACCTCAAATTAAATAGAGTATTAATAACTATTAATAAATCAATATCCCGAAAAAAACTACCTAAAGAGTACCTTGCATACGACAAATATGGTCCAATAAACCCCTTTAGTTAAAGAGTTATTGGTCGTAGGGTGTGGTCCGGCTGGAAGGTATACTCTGCAGCAAGTCAATTTTGCAATATTTAATATTAACTATCCATAAATCAATTTATATAATAGTACCTTTTCTCTACTCTTCGTTGATACTTTTTTCTCTCAAGAAACTATTCATTTTGATTAATTAATCTTTAAAGTATGTGGCGCGACTAGGGAGGATTACTTTCAGCAAATATAACGAAATATGCTTTATTTATTTATGCCAACGAAAACTACACAATAAGTACTTTATAAAAAGACCTAGACTTCATCTATAAACTTTAATTTTTATTACCAACAATGATTTTGAAAAAGGTGCACTTTTTGGTTTTTATTTACCTATCTACCTAAGAATAGGTAGTTAATTTGACGAAGTAAGTGAACATTTTGGTTTAAAATAAACAACAAGTATACAAAAAACAAATATATATTTTCATATTCAAATATAAACAATAAAAAATAGTTAATAAAATAGGTTTTATAAATTGCGGAACTTAGTATAAATTTAAACGCCTTCCAACATTTTGTTAAAAATTTGTATTACAAGTTAATACAATAAGCGTTACAATGTTAGCAGAATGTGCAGGCGATATTACAATAGTTTACGTACGGGGGTAGTTTGTTATTATTTAATTATTATAGCTTGAATATATTTTTACTTTAGTAGTTTGTTCCTACTATTTTGTATCGGCCATTATAACAGCGCAAATGAGTGAAAACAAAAAAAAACGCGGGCAAAGTGCTATCAGTTTCCCTTGATAAACAAAAATCTGAGTTCGTGAAATATGAAGACCAACTTAAATAAAGATTTGCTGCCACCACCATCAAGTAAGATTTTTCTTGATATTCGCAAAAACTTATCATGTCGAATGAGCGTGAAAGCTATTTATCTTTCTTTAAAAAAGAATTTTGCTTATTTCTTCAAGAGTTCTTCTCCAGAAAATGATGATAATTTGACATCTGAAGACTTAGATTCACCAAAGTCTTCTGTACAAGATAACTATGCCGTTGAGAATGTTGAAATATCATTATCCGATTGGCAAAATATAAGACCAGTCACTAGCTATTGTTCGCGAACAGTTAAAGATAGACCATCAGTAACGCGGCACAAGAAGACAGTTTTACCTCAACATAAGTGGACAATCGTTATGAGTGAGATTTCATGTATCATCATTTTCTGGAGAAGAACTCTGTTTCATTGTATTATTGAAGAAATAAGCAAAATTCTTTTTTAAAAAGAAAGATAAATAGCTTTCACGCTCATTCGACATGATAAGTTTTTGCTTTGGTTTGGTTTTTGCTTTGGAGAAGAACTCTGTTTCATTGTATTATTGAAGAAATAATCAAAATTATTTTTTAAAGAAAGATAAATAGCTTTCACGTTCATTCGACATGATAAGTTTTTGCGAATATCAAGAAAAATCTTACTTGATGGTGGTGGCAGCAAATCTTTATTTAAGTTGGTCTTCATATTTCACGAACTCAGATTTTTGTTTATCAAGGGAAATTGATAGCACTTTGCCCGCGTTTTTTTTTGTTTTCACTCATTTTCGCTGTTATAATGGCCGATACAAAATAGTAGGAACAAACTACTAAAGTAAAAATATATTCAAGCTATAATAATTAAATAATAACAAACTACCCCCGTACGTAAACTATTATAATAACGCCTGTACATTCTGCTAACATTGTAACGCTTATTGTATTAACTTGTAATACAAATTTTTGACAAAATATTGGAAGGCGTTTAAATTTATACTAAGTTCCGCAATTTATAAAACTTATTGTATTAACAATGTTTTATTGTTTATATTTGATTATGAAAATATATGTTTGTTTTTCGTATACTCATTGTATATTTTAAACCAAAATGTTCACTTACTTCGTCAAAATATGTACCTATTCATAGGTAGATAGGTAAACAAAAACCAAAAAGTGCACCTTTTTCAAAATCATTGTTGGTAATAAAAATAAAAGTTTATAGATGAAGTCTAGGTCTTTTTATAAAGTACTTATTGTGTAGTTTTCGTTGGCATAAATAAATAAAGCATATTTCGTTATATTTGCTGAAAGTAATCCTCCCTAGCCGCGCCACATACTTTAAAGATTAATTAATCAAAATGAATAGTTTCTTGAGAGAAAAAAGTATCAACGAAGAGTAGAGAAAAGGTACTATTATATAAATTGATTTATGGATAGTTAATATTAAATATTGCAAAATTGACTTGCTGCAGAGTATACCTTCCAGCCGGACCACACCCTACGACCAATAACTCTTTAACTAAAGGGGTTTATTGGACCATATTTGTCGTATGCAAGGTACTCTTTAGGTAGTTTTTTTCGGGATATTGATTTATTAATAGTTATTAATACTCTATTTAATTTGAGGTGGCGCGGCCAGAGAGCACTGCCTGGCGGCCGGACCACATAAATTGTAAATTAAAAAGATATCTCTTGAGGTACTAAAAATATATATATATTCCGATGAAAGTAGAGTTTAGGTAGGTTTTATTTCGAACTATAGCATCTGAGTACTAAACTGTGGTCCGGCCACAGAGGAACACACATTTTTTAATTTCTAAAATTCCTGCAAAGTCCCTACAATTTTATTCATGGTCCATACGAATCGGATATTATATTATCTACAACTAGCAAAGTGGAAAAAGCTTAATATTGGATATTTTGGAAAATACCAGAGTGAAGAGGTGACGAACACGTTTTGGAGAAAAAGTGAAGTGAACATCGAGTGAAATAAAACTATAAGTGTTTAAGCCAAAACATTATAATATTAATTAAATTCACCCAACACTCATTAATATTTAATCAGGTAATATAAAAATATAGGTATTAAGTAGCGATTATAAGAACATAAATAAGGTTAGTAACACATTTTATACATTAATTACAAATTATTTACATGTTTATATACAATTATATTTACAAGGAATTATTTACAGGGTATTAGGTTTAATTATATTTGTAAAAATAGTTAACAGGTGCTTAAAATACAGTACAGTAGTGTTAGTGTTAACCTACATTAGTTAGCTATTTATTTTTTTATTTACAAATATTATTAGTTTAGCCTTTACAATCATTGATTGCTGCTTTGTAAACCTTTTAAAACATAGATAAATAATTATTTTGTTGTTACATTATTCTAACAGAATAGTAAACCTTACCTACCTACATACTTAACTACGGTAGTTCATTATAATTTGCAGTAGTCAAAGGTCAAAATTGTAAAATAAATCAATAACTTAGGCCAATTGTTGCTTAGTCTAATTTAACGTAGTCTATTCAATGCGATAGGTATTTTTGTTATACATAGTTTCTTAATTTAATATTTTTATTGTATAATTTCAGGTCTACGACACCCTCCTTTCAAAATGACTGATATTAAAGATCTTAAAAGAAAGCGAAGCAGTTATAAGGGAAGATTGACTGTCTTTGAGACCTATTTAAATAAATTTCAAGAATCTACGGTAAACCCGTCTCAGGTAATGGAGTTGCAGTTGCGAGTCAACAAACTGGATAATCTGTATGACGAATTTAACGAAGTTCAATCAAAGTTAGAATGTGACACCGACTCTGAGGTTCTCGAACGAACTGTAATAGAATCTCAATATTATAGTTTGATGGCTCAAGCAAAGGTTTTATTAAATAAACTCTCAAAATCTGAGCAAGACGAAATAAAGTCCACCACTAGCAGTAAGCGTCAGTTTGTCAAGTTGCCCACCATACAGTTACCTAAATTTACAGGCTCATATGATAACTGGCTCGAATTTAGAGATACATTTACTAGTCTCATCCACGGCAATGACGACATAGACGAGGTGAACAAATTCCATTATTTGAGGTCATCATTAACAGAATCTGCTGCTATTGTAATTCAGTCAATCGAGTTTTCGGCTCAAAACTACAACATGGCATGGGAACTTCTTTGTGAGCGATTCGATAACGAGCGAATATTGATTGACAATCATGTTACAGCGTTATTCAATATCGAATCAATCACCATGGAATCCTCATCTGCATTAAAAGGCATCGTAGACAATATTAGCAAAAATATCAGAGCTTTGAAAACATTAGGTGAACCTGTGAATAATTGGGACACACTACTCATTTACATTATCAGACAAAAACTAGACACCAAAACATTTCGAGAATGGGAAGAACATAAAGGGCGTATTGATAAATCGAAACGAATCACTTTTGATCAATTTATGGAGTTTATACGTAATCGCGCTGAATTAATAGAAACACTGGAAAAGTCACGTCATTCCACAAGTAACGTAAAACAGAACACCAAAATAAAATCCTTTGTTACGACCGAAAACACCAGTAGTTCCTCATCACAAAATTGTCCAAAGTGTAAAGGCGATCATAACCTCAATTCATGCCCACAGTTTCTATCACTAAACGTCAGCGATAGAATGTCATTACTACCTAGTTATAAAGTATGTTATAATTGTTTGCGTCACGGTCACTATCCCAATAATTGTAAGAAATCAGGGTGCAAAATATGTAAGCGCAAACACCACACGCTTATTCATAACGCAGATTTCAAACAAAAACCCGTTTCAAGCAAATCATCTGTTACGACCGATAAGACTAACAGTGAGTCATCCTCCACTATCGACACAAACAATCACGTTGCGCTCTCAGCTAATATCTCCGCACATTCGCATACGACTACCGCAAGTAACATTCTGTTGTCAACTGCATTAATTAGGTGCTACGATGTAAATAATAAAGAACACATCGCTAGAGCGTTGCTTGATTCGGGAAGTTCCGCTTGATTTATACAATAAGTTACAGTTGCCTTACTTAAACACAGATAAATCTATACAAGGTATAAACAACTCTCTGTCTCATGTGAATAAAATGTGTCGTGTGCACATTCAGTCGTTATCTGAATCGTACTCAAGTGATATTATATGTTTTGTCTTACCCACAATTACTGATAATGTTCCCGCTAGACAGGTACATGTAAATATACCCACAAATATTCACTTAGCTGATCCATATTTTCACACGCCGGCTTCTATAGATATCATTATAGGGGCTGACGTATTCTGGAGTTTAATAGGATCTGATAAGATTTTATTAGGTGATGGGAAACCAACACTTCATCAAACTAGATTAGGTTGGCTAGTTTGTGGCCCAATTAACGGCGGCTATAATTATAATTCTTCTCAACTTTCTTCTATTAAATGTAATTTTGTAAACAATTGTTACGAAAGTTCTTCCAGTCCTAATGATGTAGATGACATCCGAAACCAATTGACGCGTTTCTGGCAGCTCGAGGAAGTAAGCCATGATGCATCGACGTATTCAGCTGAAGAGAACATGTGTGAAGAACACTTTATAAAAAACACGATGCGTTTATCCGATGGCCGTTTTAGCGTTAAGATTCCGTTGAAGGAAACTTTGGACAGTTTAGGCGATTCATACCATCGTGCACAACGATGTTTTCTGTCAATAGAGCGCAGAAACCTTAGCCAACCTCCACTTGACAAAATGTACAAAGACTTTATGACTGAGTACATTTATTTAGGCCATATGTCGGAGTGTCATCTTAATGAAGATCTGCGGTCATATTTTATTCCACATCACGGAATCCTGCGCGAAAGTAGTAGCACAACAAAATTACGCGTTGTATTTAATGCTAGTGCACCCACTACCTCTGGACTTTCTTTAAATTCAATACAGATGGTGGGGCCTACCGTTCAGGACGATTTGACTGCAATCCTTCTTAGATTTAGGACTCATAAGTACGTCCTCTCTGCTGACATAGAGAAAATGTACAGGCAGGTGTCTGTACATCCTTCAGATAGGCACCTGCAGCAAATCATATGGCGTGATGATGTCACTAGTACTCTCAAAACATACCAATTAAACACGGTCACATACGGTACGGCTAGTGCACCATTTCTCGCGACCAGGTGCATAAAACAGATAGGTCTGGAATGCCAAGATCAAAGGGTCGCTCAAGTCATTCTTCATGACTTTTACGTCGACGATTTGTTGACCGGCGAAGACGTGTATGAGGAAGCTCTCATGTTGCGTCATAAGGTGACTGATGCTCTTGCTTCTGCTTGCATGCCGTTAAGGAAGTGGAAATCGAACGAGCCCACTTTAATCTCAGAACCATCTGACGAGTCTTGTTTCGAGTTCCACAAGGAAGGTGATGTCTGTAGCAAAACACTGGGTCTTAGTTGGCGAACTGATACAGATAATCTCTTTTTCCCTATAAAAATTCCCGACTGCATAGAAAATACTAAGCGTGGTATGTTAGCAGTAATTGCGCGAATCTACGATCCTTTAGGGTTGTTAGCACCGTGTGTTGTGAGCATGAAGATGTTGCTTCAAAAACTTTGGCTAGATAATTTAAAATGGGATGATCAGTTATCACCTGACGTTGCAACAAAATGGGCGAACATAATTAAAACATTACCTTGCATTCACAATTTACGGGTACCACGTCGCGTGCTCTGTGACGTATACAAACAGTTCGAATATCACATTTTTACCGACGCTTCGGAGCAAGCATATGGCGCTTGTTTGTATGTTCGTAGCACCAATGAGCAGGGTGACGTCGACGTGCGATTATTTACAGCCAAAAGTCGCGTTGCTCCTTTAAAACCATTAACTATACCGCGACTGGAGCTCTGTGCTGCTGTGCTTGGCGTACGCCTATATCAAAAGGTTGCTAGTTCCCTTCGTATTAAACCGTCTAGTATTGTTTTTTGGACTGACTCCATGATAGTGTTGGGTTGGCTAAAAATGTTGCCAATAAAATTAAACACTTTCGTACGTAATCGTGTTGCCGAAGTGTTAGAAAACTCCGGTAATTACACCTGGAGACATGTGTCGACCCACGACAATCCAGCTGATTTAATAACGCGCGGAGTAGAACCCACCGCTATCCAATCACTGGACTTGTGGTGGTTTGGTCCATGTTTCTTAAAACACAACAGTACTACATGGCCACCCACAACTATAAATACAGAAACCTTACCAGACATAAAATCTAATATTTTAGTTAATTTAGCCCAAGATCATCATGCCCCTGAAGATTTATTATAAGGAATAATCGAGTTTAATCGATTTTCCAATTTTATTCGATTACAGCGCTGCATTTGTTATGTTTTTCGTTTCATTAACACTTGCAAAAAACGTTCAACAAAAAACACGTCATATTTTAGTACTCAAGAATTACAAGATGCGCTAAACTTCATTATTATTCAGTCGCAAAAGGAATCCTTTCCTGAATATAATTTATTATTAAATAACAAAAAATTACCACACAAAAACAGGTTGTTAAATTTAAATGTGTTTCTCGATAACAACAAATTATTCGTATAGGGGTTAGGTTGCACAACTCTGAATATTCATACACAAAGAAACACCCCATATTATTACAGTCCACTAATCATTTTGTTAAACTTTTATTTAAATTTGAGCATATTAGGTTGATGCATGCAGGTCCTCAATTATTATTAAGTACACTTAGAGAGACCTACTGGCCACTCGGCGGTCGTAATTTGGCCAGAGCCTGTTATCGTCAGTGCGTACGCTGTCGGCGACTTAAACCACAGACTGTCACTCCTCAAATGGGTAACCTCCCACTGAACAGACTCTCGCCAGCTGACTTTCCCTTTCAAAACGTAGGGGTTGACTACGCAGGCCCTATAACCGTGGCTAGTCGTCAGGGTCGTGGATGTAGATTGGTGAAGGTATACATAGTTATTTTCGTGTGCTTCACCACCAAGGCCATTCATTTAGAGTTGGTTGGCGACTTAACAAGCAATAATTATTTACAGGCTTTACGTAGATTTATGTCTCGGAGAGGAAAGCCTCTCAACATTTATTCCGACAACGGAACTTCATTTGTAGGAGCCTACAATGAGATATTTGAGTTTTTGAAACGCAACTGTGACTCCTTATCTGATAGTGTAGCTCAAGATGGTATAGACTTCCACTTCATACCTGCTTACGCTCCACACTTTGGTGGTCTTTGGGAGGCGGGTGTCAAATCGACCAAATTTCATTTATTGAGAGTGTTGGGAAATTGTAGTTTAACCTACGAGGAGCTTAACTCCGTCTTAGTACAAATTGAAGGTGTATTAAATTCTCGACCGCTCACACCGCTATCGTCGAACCCAGAAGACCTGTTGCCTCTCACTCCTGGTCATTTTCTAATCGGACGACCTCTCACATCTCTGCCTGTTAAGGATATCCGGGACCACTCCACTCCTCACTTGACGCGCCATCAACGCATTGAGCAGCTGCGGCAGCATTTTTGGGCAAGATGGAGCAAGGAGTATGTTTCGGAGCTTCAGCAACGTGTGAAATGGCGGACTGGCAACGACAGTCTGAACCTGGAGTCCCTCGTTGTCATCAAGGAGGACAACCAGCCACCCATGAAGTGGAAGTTGGGGCTCGTTGTTGCTCTTCATCCTGGCACAGACGGCATAAGCCGAGTCGCCGATATCAGGACTTCAACCGGAACTGTCAGAAGAGCATTCTCCAAGATCTGTCCGTTGTTGGAAAACAGCTGTTGAAAGGCAAGCTTTCAACGGCCGGCGGCATGTTGAAGCGTTGCTCCACTTTATATCATTATAAATTTAAGTTAGCCAATAATTGTTAGATAATAAGTTTTAGCTATAAGAATTTCATCAGGCGTTGATTTACTGTAACGTACTTACCTCCGTTTTTTGTGAAGGTCATGACTGGCAAATTAAAACTGTTACACTGCAAGCTACGATCCTGATTTTTTAATTTCTAAAATTCCTGCAAAGTCCCTACAATTTTATTCACCCGGGTTCCTGAAGACGTTACACGTGAACTATGTTACTTATAGGTCATCAAAGTTTTGTTTTAATCGATTCTTAAAGGTTAATTAGAATAAGCAAACTGAAGTGGCAGTGGGCTGGTCATGTTTGTCGAAGGACCGATGGCCGATGGAGCAGACAATTAGTCCTGGAGTGGAGAACGCGTATCGGCAAGCGTAGTGTGGGACGCCCCCAGCTAGATGGACCGACGACCTTAAGAAGGTGGCTGGGATAGACTGAATACGGAAAGCGGAGGACAGGGTGTTGTGGCGCAGCCTGGGAGAGGCCTATATCCAGCAGTGGACTGCGATAGGCTGAGTTGTTGATTTGAAAGGTTAATTTTGTAGTACTTTTATCTGTATATCTTTCCTAGTAGAATGTATACTAACGTAACGTAATATCATTTAAAATACAATGAAATTGAAAAAAAAATGTTTAGTCTTGTGAGCAAGTTTAGCCATTTTTTTAAGAGGTCGTATGTTGTTCCTAACATTAAAAAAACTGACCTTCCTAATGGTGATTCACAAAAACTGTCCTGATTTGAAAAACAAACCCATTGCGTTTAGGTACCTTCCGTCCCCACTGAAACAGCTGACCTGGAAACACTTCTTTAAAACAAAAATTGGAGGAGTTTTGGTTTTGACGGGATTTTCTCGAGTGAAGTTCAGTGGCTGTTTTAATTATTCGCTTATTGATTCCTAGTGGATATTGTGATGTAAAATTGGTTTGGTTTTGTGTCTCAAGTGTCTACGCAATTGGACAATATGTGGAATCATTGAAACAGGCGCGATCTCGGTAAAACGAAGCTGAGAATTTTATTGTAGTATTGACTACCTCAGCGAAGTTTGCCGAGAAGGCTGACTCGACACATTTGTTGCTAATTACCTACTCCAAAATACCTATATAAGAATGTGTTACATCTGCATTATAATGGAAAAAGAAATGTTTTCTGTATTTAACTATGTATCCGACTGAAAGACTTGAATCAATCGTCATGAATAAAAATAAAAAAATGGAGGCATAGGCTGTCGAATTATGCTGCAAACAATATTAAAATAACATGAAAACCTCCATCAAAGTTCTGCCGGTCGATTCCGTTAACATATCACCGTGAAAACTTGGGTGGACCGTTGGGTGAACGTGAAGTAAACTGTCATTTCACCTTGATTGTATGGATTGACAGCTCACTTCATGGTCACTTCACTAAAGTTTTCACGGTGAGATGTTACAGAATCGTACTACTGTAGTGCTATTCTGTAACATACTCACCGTGAAAACTTAGGTGAAGTGAACGTGAAGTGGGCTGTCAATCCATACAATCAAGGTGGAATGACAGTTCACTTCACGCTCACTCCACCTAAGTTTTCACGGTGAGCTGTTAACAGAATCGACCGGCAGTTTCTATTCCCGCCGCGTGTTCGATCACACCGTTTTACTCTAATTATTTCTCTGTTTCCCATTTTCTCTGCATAATAATCATCATAATAGCACTATAATTGAATTTTGACAATATCATTCTCCTGCCCTTATCCCAATTTTTTGGGGTCGGCGCAACATGTTTTTTCTTCCAAACTCCTCTATCAGTCGTCATCTCTGTAGTCACCCCCTTTTTACCCATATCCTCTTTTACACAGTCCAACCATCGTTTCTTTGGCCTTCCCCTACCCTTAAAGCCCCACATCCATACGCAAGACTTTCCTCACGACATTTTTTTCATTCCTCCGCATCACATGCCCTTATCGCGACAATCGATTTCCACACAACTTTTCAGTCAGCGGCGCCACTTTCAGACTTCTTCTTATACAGGGTGTAACGGAAAGGTGTGGTCATATTTGAAGAACCGGTTCTGCCCAAGGAAATGAACAACTTCCTCTAAGAAAAATTATAATTCCAAAAAAAAAAAAATTGGACTTTCCGTACAAAGTTATCCTCAGCTGATCAGTATGGTATGTAAAAAAAAAAATTGAGAATTTCCTCATGTTTTCTTAAAGAAAGTTGTTCATACCAATGGGCAGATGTAGTTCTTAAAATATGACCACAGCTTTCCGATAGAATATATACTCATTCCTAATTCTATCCATGCGCGTAACACCGCACATCGCTCTTAGCATTCTCATCTCAGCCGCATGCAATTGCTTTTCATTCATGCCAAATGTGGCCCAACATTCTGAACCATACAGCAGGTCTGACCATTGTTTTATAAATCTTCCCCTTAAGTTAAAGGAGAATACGGGAGTCACAGATACTCCCGGTGACCTGCCGCCATTTCATCCATCCAGTGTTAATTCTGTGCTTAAAAGTCCGATCTATTTCGAAGAGTGAACCGAGATACCGAAAATCGGAGCAGACTGGGAGTAGCGCGCCATCTAGCGCTATATATAGCATCAGAACTGGAGAGACCGCCGAAATCGTAGAACATGTATTCAGTTTTGGTTCTGCTGATTTTCAAGCCAACTTTCTCCAGCTTCTGTTGCCATTTCTCCAATCTACTCTGGATCTCAAGTCCATCTTCACCGACCAGAACAATGTCGTCGGCAAACTCCTCCTGTAGTTCCGACGTAAGTGCGTCCATAATCAACAGGAAGAGGTAAGGAGTTAAAGCCGACCCTTGATGCAAGCCTACAGCCACACTGAACTCGTCGTTGTTGCCAGCAGCCGACCGGACGTAGGTACTAGATTTACTGTACATAGTACGAATCAACTCTACATACTTCCCTGGCAAACCTTTCTCTTTCAAGGCCCACCACAACACATCCCGAGGTACCTTGTCATACGCTTTCTCAAGATCAATGAACACCATGTGCAAGTTCTTGTGGACACGTCTGTACTTCTCGCACACTTGACGGAGAACACAGGTGGCGTCCATTGTCCCTCGACCTGGCATAAACCCAAATTGGTTCGGGGTAATCTCACTCTCTCCTCGCAATCTTTTCTCTATCACTTTCCCCCATACTTTCATACTATGTGACATGAGCTTTATCTCTCGATAATTGTCACAGTCCTGTACATCCCCTTTATTCTTGAAGATGGGTACTAGCGAACTATTGCACCATTCTTGTGGGATCACTTCTTCATACAACAACTTATTGAAGAATAAAGTCAGCCACATACATCCATCCTCTTTTAAACACTTCTACTGGTATGTCACCAGGGCCCATGGCCTTTCCATTTTTCATACATTGAACTCCCTTTCTTACTTCATCCATGCTAATTTCTCTCACCAAACCCATGTTTACTTGTACCTCTTTGAGAACACCATTCCATTCATTCTCTTCGTTCATCAACTTTTCAAAATAAACCTTCCATCGCTCTTTTATTTCGTCATCTTTCGACAAGACTTTACTGGTTTCATCTTTCATACATTTTGTATGGGTTATATCCTGTTTTTTCTGTTCCGTGGTTATATCCCTCGTTCTCTTTTCTCTTACTTTTGTAATCCGGTACAGCTCCTTCTAGCCTCTAGGGCTGTCCAGTAAGTCATATAACTGTTCCTGCGCCTTAGCCCTGGAAACTGCAACCGCCTTTTTTGCCTTTCTCTTCCATTCCTCATAAATTTTCTTCTTATCTTCTTTCAAATTATCATTTCCGTTTTCTACATTCTGCCATACTTTAAACGCAATTTTCTTTTCTTTAAGCATCTTTAACACATCTTCATTCCACCACCATGTATCCTTTTCTATCATGCCTTTCCGCTTTATACAATCCCCCATCTCTTTCCAACATTCATTCACGGATTTTCCTTACATATACTTCATTTCTATAATTTTATCTACCACTTGACTCTTAAACATACTTGCACACTCCTCATTTTCTATCATACGCCATCTGAATTTGGGTGGGGGCCGTACTTTTTTTCTACTGGACGAGACACTGACTGTTATGTCCATTATTATGAGCCTGTGTTGAGAAACTAAGTCTTCGCCTGGCAACACTTTACATTTTTTGACTGTTTTGAGACGGTTTCGTCTCACCAAGAAAAATTCAATTTGAGTCGCGTGCTGGCCGCTTTTGTATGTGATCAGGTGTTCGTCTTTCTTTTTGAACCAGGTGTTAGTTATCGCCAGGTCAAACGCCGAAGCAGCTTGCAGCAATGTCTCGCCATCAGTATTACGGTCTCCGTACCCCCAACCACCATGTACTCTTTCATAACCATACTTCAGACTTCCTACATGCCTATTAAAATCACCCCCCACAAACACTTCTTCACTCTCCTGTACATTCATCATTACACAATCGAAGTCCTTCCAAAACTTCTCTTTTACACTATCCTCACATCCTGACTGGGGTGCATACGCACTAATAACGGTACGACTTTAGATGATGTGACGTGGAATTAAGGCATGAAATTTGGAGGGGGGGCTTATGAAGGAAAAAGCACGGAAACCCCCCTTTTTTAATGAATTTTTGAAAATCGTGTTTTGAGGTTATATTTACGTAATTTTTTGTCAATTTAAAGGGAGGAAGGGGGAAGGGGGAAGTTGTAGAACCCCTCCCTATGAAGAAAAAGAAGCGGAAATCCCGCCCTTCCTTTTTTAAATCTTTTTTATAATACATTTTCTGAACCAGACAATTTTTTTCTCTACATATAATTTAGTCGTTTCTGGAGGCGTAGGGGGTCACAGTTCTAACGTAACCTAACCATTTTACTGCAACAATCAAAGCCACTACAAATTAATCCACTAGCCACTAAAACCAATATTTTTTGTTAAAAGGAAAATCTAAACCACCACATCTAGTGGAAAATTTACTGAGTTGGCAACACTGAATTAATGTGAAATTCTAAATTATGAACTTAGAAGGTTGTATTGATGATATCCGTCAGGGGCGTCAGGCCCCCATAGGTTTTTAATTGTGTCTGCTAATGAGGGGCTTGATTACAGTTCTGTAAATACGTATTTATTACAGCCGCGAATCATATTTTAATCAACATACAACCTGATACTGACCTGCAAGTACCAAACAACGTTAGAAAATTTGAATTTCGCGGGTTACCCTTGCGCTTTTTTTAACGTTTAACATAGAATTAACACTATATTACATTCTTAGGACATCTAGAAGTTAGTAATACCGACATTAAAAACCAAGCCTCATAACATCCTCCTGGCTGAATATCAGGCACGGCTGCCGATCTCAAGGGGGCTTGCAAAACTAAGCAGGCTTATAATAGTGCACAAGTGTGTGCGTAAACGAAGGTGCACTCCCCGTTCCCAGTTTCCTCACTCTCACAGTCAGATGGGAGGGCAATCCAGTACGACCAGAGATGAATCAGGCGCGAGTAAGTATGTTGCCAGTTTTATTTGAACGAGTTTACAGGATCACCTACTGTTCGGTCTGTACATGACTGTGTACTGTGTACCCCAACTAAAACTAAATAGTGATTAAGTTCTTAGATAAGGTACCTACCTATCGGAATGAAAAATGCCCATGATGACTCAATCTACACATGTGCTGTTAATGCGGGTGTACCAGGGTGTACTGTACACATCTGCGTATCTCTTCAGGGTGTATGTACCGGCGGGATGTTATAATATGAAAATAATGGTGTAATCAATAAAAATACATTCGATTGCAGCAATCCCGGAGGATTTGTTAGAATTTATTGAAGAGTTCCATTGTCTTTCTCCGAAGTTCTTCATCAGATCTTCACCAAATTTATAAGGGACCACCTCGGGAAAATACTTTTCCATAAAAAATAAATATTCAAAATCTGTCCACAATTGACGGAGAAATCTGTAAAGTCAATTTTAAGGTGACTGTAATTATACTAGACAGAATCAAGAATCGAAAACCTATAAAATACATAATTATTTCATCAATTCAAAAAAGCACCCGTCCTGAAAAAGCTTGATTAATCCGTAAAAAGCATACAAGTTATCAGCTTCCTCTAGGCTTGTCCAAAAATATTAATGTACCGATTTCGCATAACACCATGAATGGACTCCCCAAAAGGTTAGGTAGAGGTAGTGGCGTAGCTAGTCCTTGTATCATAAAAATTTGGGGGCCACTTTGGCCCAAAAAGGTTACTCCATTTTGGGCCAAAGTGGCCCCCAAATTTTTCAATCATCAACTATTCATATTTATTATATTTATTACGCACCTCCCTGAGGTTGTGGACAACAATTTCTTTTGTTTCTACACGTTGGGGTCTCTGTAGCCCGGGGGCCCTATATCATTTATATGGCGGTGGTTGTTACGCCTCTTGAATGAGGTGTGAGATGGTGGTCTTGTGAGGTGAATACCCACATTTCGCCACTTATGCTTAACACGTCAGGCCACGCGCGTCGACATAACAATAGGTTTTTAATTGTGTCTGCTAATGAGGGACTTGACGCGTTAAGGTATGCTCCAGGGTAGCCCGCGAAATACAAATTTTCTTACGTTTTTTGCAATTTGCAGGTCAGTGTCAGGTTGCATCTAGGTCAAAATTTGATTAGCGGCCGTAACAAGTATGTATTTATAGAACTGTAGTCATTAAAATCATTAATACAACTCTTTCAGTTAGTATTAGTACCAAATGTCCATATTTCATGAAATTTAGCACTAATTTCATTTATTTTCACGACATTTAGCACTAATACTAACTGAGAGAGTTATATTGATAATTTTAATGATTATAATTATAGAAATACATACTTGCTACGGCCGCGAATCAAATTTTGACCAAGATACAACCTGACACTGACCTGCAAATTGCAAAAAACGTAAGAAAATTTGAATTTCGCGGGCTAGGGTGGAGCTTTCACCTTAATAATAAAACGCTTTGAACTGTCGATGTCGCCACTAACGAGGCTGCGAGGTACAAATCCAGTCCAGCCGGTCGATTTTGTTCACAGCTCACCGTGAGTGAGCGTGAAGTGAACTGTCATTCCACCTTGATTGTATGGATTGACAGCCCACTTCACGGTCACTTCACCAAAGTTTTCACGGTGAGATTTTACAGAATAGCTCTACAGTAATGAAAATTCCAATAGGTAACGTTTTGCACTGTACCACAGATAATATAATACGAGTACTGGCGTACTGTACCTACTATTTCATATTAACCTGTTAGCATCCAATGGGCTGTATTTTGATGGGTTCTGTATTTTTATTTTAGGTAAACATACTGCAAAAATGATGGAACGCCCCACTGATATTCTTCAAAAGGGTTTAGAAATTATTACAAAAGCTGTAGAAGAGGATAAGAACCAGAACTATGAAGAAGCATTACGATTTTATGTGCAAGGTGTAATGTACTTACTTCATGTTGCAAAATATCATACTGAAACTGAAAGAGGCAAAGAAAGCATTAAAACAAAGTGTACACAATACATAGCTAGAATTAAAAAAATAAAAGCTTACCGTAATAAGATTTATGGTATGGGATTGATCGATAATTTGGAAACGCTTTCAGATAGTAATGTATTAAACATGGTGACTGAAATAATTTGTATGTGCGGAGATTATATGGATACAGAACAAGCAGAAATTGAAAAATAGTTGGTATTACAAGGTACAAACTTTAATAAAATTGTGGCTTCGTTTGTTGACTGTTATTTATTTATCTTTGATTCATCCTTATCATGCCTATGCCTTTTTCGTATTTTAAAAATTATAGCAGTTGCCAACAATAAAAAATAATTATCCTGCAATAATTTAGCAACTGTGGCAAGTTTCGTTTAAAATGGGGGCTTTTTTGGCGGGATTTTCTCGAGTGAAGTTCAGTGGCTGTTTTAAGTATTTATTTATTGATTCGTAGTGAATATTGTGGTGTAAAATTGGTATAATTTTGTGTCTCAAGTGTCTACGCAACTGGAAAATAATGTGGAATCATTGAAACAGGCGCGATCTCGGTAAAATGGAGCTGAGAATTTTATTGTAGTATTGACTGCCTCAGCGAAGTTTGCCGAGAAGGCTGACTCGACACATTTGTTGCCAAATACTGCAAAATACATTAGAGTGTGTTGCATCTGCATTCTAATGGAAAAATAAATGTTTTTGCACCAAATTAATAGGTATCCGACAGAAAGACTTGAATCTATGGTCATGAATAAAAAATATTAAAAAAAATTGTTTAAAATTATGTTATTGTTTCTGTTAAATGTAATTACTGAATATTTTATAATCAATCACAAAAAAAAACAATAAAAACACTGTAAATGAAGTCAATGAACAAACCTTAGAATTTATTGACTGCAGTAAATTATTTCATTTTTTATTGTGGCAATGGGAGACAAAATGTCATTTTATGTGACTAACAGCACAGAGTACATTATAATATATAGAAAACTAACAGCGACAGCGATTTGTCTGTATTGGTATTTTAGTTTTTCGTCGCAGTTTATGTGATTAGAGAAGGATTAAATTCGAGAATTGCTTAAAATTAAGCTCTATTATACTACCGTGGATGGTAAGCCAACATTTTAATGTTTAAAACTCTGTTGAAGCACTTGAATAGATGAATTCCATGGCCGTTTGGTCTGTGATCTCATTTGGCTGCCGAATTCGTCATTGGGCAAAGCCTAACAAATAGACACATTAACTAAGTACTAGCAAGCCTATCTTGGTTTATTGTGACAAAATAAGAGTTTAAAAGGTGTAGAATGATTAAATGTTTCGTCAAAACGATGCAGATTGTTTTGCTGGTCAGATTATACAAACGTATACATATTTGCACAATCGTGTTTTTTCCTCCTTGTTGTCATTAGGCGTGTTCTCATACTTACGGTCGGATACAATAGATACATCTTGTATGTATAGAATGAATTATGAGTTTTTATTTTGAACTTAATCTGTGGTCTGTCCAAGAATAATACTGCTGGGTAAATTTAAAGATTGCCTTAGGCCATACCTAGTAAAGCCCAGGGGTAGCGGATAAATTGGGTACACGGGCAAGGAAGGACCAGGGGTGGGTTTTAGTCAGTAAGAGTCTGACACACTCTCCCGCTCCACCCAGAGCGGGAAATGTCATTGGATGATTTCCCACCACCAAAAAATAAAGGCCATACCTAGTGACTAGGGCTAAGGACTAAGGAGTTAATCTTGTTGAATAATAACAATCAATATTTTCTATTAATGCTTTCTGAAGTTTGAATGAGGCCTGTTTTCAAGGTTCTTGACACTGATTCAAGTGTTTGCTTTCTTAAGCTGTATCATTCTTTGAATTTGCAAAGCTTCATTGTAACCGAATGCTTAAAAGCTGCTTTAAATAATATTAAAGTATGTTTGGAGGTTTGTTAATCAATCATGACTCAACAGAGTTTTAAGAAACTCAGCATAGCCACAGGGACCATGACCTGGATTCGGACATCGGTTTCTTCTTTTCAATGTAAAAAAATGATCAAACTGGGGGAGTTTGATAATTTTTACTTTTATGTGGACAAAGCCACTGGCAAAAGATAATAAATAAAAAACCGGCCAAGTATCAGACTCACACGCGGTTCTGAACAAATATTATTAAAACATGATTTTAAAAAACCGATATGGTCAATTTTCATAGATAACTTCAAACTGTTTTAAATTATAAAATAAATACATTTTTGACTCTCACAATGTGGGGCTTCCGTTTGATATGTTGTATAGTTCAGTTAGAAAAACTTTTTTTCAAATATTCTAACGTGCACCCCAGATTCCAAATTTGTTTATATATGGCCATATTTGGGTCACACATATTCATGTGTGTACCAAAATTCAACTCATTGATCCAGAAGAATAATAACCAATATTGAACAAACAGAGCTGCAAACCACTTTAAAAAATATAGAATACTCACACTTGCCTGTTTATATATCTTTGAATTATGTAAATTTGTCAGAAAACACCCAGATTTGTATACACAGAAACACAAACAAGATACAATTTACGACATAACAAAAATAAATTAAATATACCTCAATCCCGACTCGAAATGCACTCAACCAGCCCTTTAGTTATGTCCATGAAAATTTATAATAAATTGCCAGAAAATAATAGAGAAATAAGTAAAACAAATATATTTATTAATAAATTGAAGCAATTTCTCGAATCAGTCATACTACACAGTAAAAGAGTTCTTAAATGATAAATTGATTCCAAAATAATATTTTTTTTTCTCTCACCAAACATTTTGTAGAAAAATAGAAAATCCGATATAAATATAAATACATAAATAATACCATAATAAAATAACAAAAAATATTAAAAATAATATAAGAATAAGAAGAATAATTTAAGAATTTCATAATAATTACTTACAATTATTATACATATATAGCATTATACTATATACATAAACATACACACATACACTCAATAAAACACAACTAATAATTTATATAGCTTGAATGAATAACTACCTAGCCCTCTTCCTCTCTCCTACTTTGCTGTGCCCGACAGGGTCCATATTGTTATTTTATGATGTTGTACCACCTATTTAATACATATGGAATGCAATAAAGTTTTGAGTAAGATTCAGAGCAAATTGACTGTGACAGATGGACAGACAGAGACAATGATTCTTTAAGGGTTCCATTTTTTCATTTGGACTTTCGTACTTTAAAAAGACAAATTAATGTTTATTGTTCTTTATCCAGTTTTTATCTCAGCTTTAACACCGGGGTGCCGCTGGCTATTGAGGAGATGGGATGGATCGAATGACAAACCCGTCCCACCGCACTGAAACCAGCTAAACTTATAAACTATGTTGGGATGGTTTCTGCAACTCCACACTCAACTTTCCACGGTCAATTTGTTCAAATAATTTCAAAGAATAGGTCCATTATCCAGTTTTGGTCAATTCCGGTGGTTGAATTGATTAAAGCTTCTATAACCTGAAAGTTAAACCTATACTTTGAAATTATTTGTTACAAGTACCTAATACAATGCTTTATAATAATTTATTCCTTCGAAGCATTTTCTTTTGATTGACGTTCTATTTGGTCTTTGTTAATTTTGTTAGGAAATTGGGCAAATAGGTAGTTACTGTTAGTATAGGATAAATAAAATATGTATTATCATAAGCTCAATGCACAGTTTCAGAACACAGTTTTTTGTATACCCGAAAAACAAACTATAGGGTTGATTGCACAGAAATTAAGATTTATTTCTATCACTTCTAGCATAACTGGCACACTTCCTCACTCCCATTTACAACTCGCCCACTTTTTTCCCTGTGATCATATATTATTATAAAAGTGTCAAAAACTGGTTTCCAGGTAAACATTTGGTAAAGGAGAATGGCATCATCCAATACTTTGCAAAAGGCTATTGACCTTGTCACAAAGGCTACCGAGGAGGACAAGAATAAGAATTATGAAGAAGCTTTACGTTTGTATGAGCACGGTGTAGAGTACTTCCTTCATGCTGTGAAATATGAAGCTCAAGGTGAACGCGCTAAAGAAAGCATAAGAGCCAAGTGCCTGCAGTACTTGGACAGAGCTGAAAAACTCAAAGAATATCTCAAAAAGGATAGTAAGAAAAAACCTGTCAAGGATGGAGAATCCAACTCCAAAAGTGACGATAAAAAGAGCGACAGTGACAGTGATTCTGATAATCCAGAAAAGAAAAAGCTTCAAGGAAAACTTGAAGGGGCTATTGTAGTAGAAAAACCACAAATCAAGTGGAGTGATGTTGCTGGCTTAGAGTCGGCTAAAGAAGCTCTGAAGGAAGCTGTAATCCTCCCCATCAAATTCCCTCATCTGTTTACTGGTAAAAGAATACCCTGGAAGGGAATCTTGCTCTTTGGACCTCCTGGTACTGGTAAATCTTACTTAGCAAAAGCAGTAGCCACTGAAGCAAACAACTCGACATTCTTCTCTGTTTCATCTTCTGATCTGGTTTCAAAGTGGCTTGGTGAATCTGAGAAGTTGGTAAAGAATCTTTTCGAACTGGCGCGCCAACACAAACCAAGTATCATATTCATTGATGAAATTGATTCTCTATGTTCATCTCGTTCTGACAACGAGTCTGAATCGGCTCGACGAATTAAAACAGAATTTCTTGTACAGATGCAAGGTGTAGGTAATGACATGGATGGTATTTTAGTTCTTGGCGCTACGAATATTCCGTGGGTGCTCGACTCTGCCATCAGAAGACGTTTTGAGAAACGTATCTACATCGCCCTACCAGAAGAACACGCGCGTTTGGTCATGTTCAAGCTGCACATGGGAAATACAAGACATCAACTCTCTGAACAAGATTTGAAGGTGCTAGCTGCTAAAACTGAAGGATATTCTGGTGCCGATATATGTATTGTGGTTCGAGATGCATTGATGCAGCCTGTACGTAAAGTGCAGTCTGCCACACATTTCAAGAAAGTATCTGGTCCTAGCCCATTAGACCCTAATGTTATTGTCAATGATCTTTTAACTCCATGTTCTCCTGGCGACCCAGGTGCCATGGAAATGTCTTGGATGGATGTCCCTAGCGACAAATTGAACGAACCTTCAGTAACAATGTCTGACATGCTTCGGTCCCTCGCTATATCAAAACCTACAGTAAATGATGAGGACATGGTCAGGCTTAGGAAATTCATGGATGACTTTGGTCAGGAAGGATAGATTTGATGCATTTTACTTATTTGAAGATATAAGATTTTATTGGCTGTATTTTACTGGAGTTTATTCACAGTGGCTAATGTGTTGCAAATGTAGTCTTTTTATTTTTATAAAATTTTCAATCTAAACTAGCCTACACAATGTGTTTAGCTGTACCTATACATTTTCACGATATATTGTTTGTGGGTAATTGATTGTTTAACATCCTCAGCTTGTTTCATTTTTACAGTGATTGCCAGGCAATTAAAATATGTGGTGTTTCAGCTTTAAGAATTTATGTCAAAATAATTCTGATAGTGTAAATGTTTGAATAGTAAAATTATGCCTTTACCATTTATCACGCATTATATTAGTATACAATCTACAAAACTTTTAAGAAATTTGGTCCACAAAGAGTTGTTATTGCTGAGGCATAATCAGAAATGTTTTTGACATTTGTTGTCAGACTGGCTTGCTGAGAGAATTGTTTTTGGATTAGGTAACTAACACTATCTTTTCTTGTATTTTCCCACACGCTTCTAATTCACCTTCAATATCTAGTAACGTTATTGATGTTCAATAGTTGTAAAACATGCTAAATAATTAACATTAATAAATTAAGTATGTCTATAGCTAGCTTAAATGATTGCTTTCTTCAGAGTTAGTATTATATTAACTAAATATATTTCTCTATCTAAATTATGAACTGTTTTATAATGTATAAATGCTTGATATTCCCCAATTTCAATAGACAAAATATGAATAAAAACATCATATAGCATCACAAACTTTTAACCAAATATGTATGTGTATATTCTAGAATTTAAATGAATTAACTTTGCAACATTTTTATTTAGGCAACGGGGTTCATAACAGACTAGTAAAGCTTCTATATGATTACATATTTCCATCGAAAAATAAATATATATTTCATTGTGATATTGGTTCGCATTTTATAATTTTATATGTTATCTTTTTCGAATTCTGTACATAAAAAACCGGCTAAGTCCGAGTCGGACTCGCACACGAAGGGTACCGTACCATAAACTGAAAAAAAAAAACCCAAAAAAAAAGTTTTTAGAAACGTGTTTTTCTTTGAGTTTTTTTTGGGCTGTATCTCATGATTCGTATTAAGTAGACAGTTGAAATTTTCACACAGCGTGTATTTCTATAGCCGCTCTAGCAACAAATGAATAAGTGAGATACAGCCCGCTGACAGACGGACGGACAGCGGAGGCATAGTAATAGGGTCCCGTTGGTTACCCTTCGGGTACGGAAACCTAAAAAGCATCTTCCACGTATTTATACTTAAACAATACTAATAATATGTATGCACTTAAATAATATCTTAGTTTTTATGATTCCGCGAAATTTACAACTGTAATACATACTATCCGGTAAATATCTTGAATTAAAATGGCCCGCGAGCACGGGTTCGTTCGTCTGACATGTATGGAAACGCGCCCCATGTGTTTCCTAAATGATACTACAGTTTTTCGTCCATGTTCAAGATATTTGCCGTCTATTATAAGTACATACCTACTTTTAATTTTGATCTTATGCAGTGTAAACATTTTGTTCATTCATTCTTTTGTATATTGTTAAAAATAAGTGATTACATATTAAACTGTTCTAAAATACTGTGTTAATTATTTCGACTGTTGACACTAAAATAAAACTGCATATTTACAAATGTATCTTTATTTACATTTATATTTAAATGGGATATTATCACGATATCTTGACACAAACAATGTTGAGCGTTATCATTATCAGCAAACTGAATGATTTGTTCCAGCTTGAAGAGTTTATTTCTGAAAAATAAGAAATAATTGGTTAAGTAATTATAATCCGGACAAACTCGGTCCGATTTGACCGTTAAAAAAATATTTTGTGCAGTTATGGGAAAAACCGAGTTACGAATAACCCTGTATATACACAATAAAAGCAAACCCTGTAATACACATAATATAAAAAACTTTTTAACAAAAAAATTAACCGACGAAAAAGAACTAAAAAGCAAAAAATAAATAAAACTTAAGTCTTGAGTAATGAGCATATTTACCTACATAAAATATCAAATTTTATATAAACTAATTTTGAGTCGGCGCCAAACAACAATATGATTATTAAATATCTAAATTTTATAAGTACTTACAAATGAAGAAGGCTGTAAGTAGGTAATTAATCATTTCATTAATTGGCGCCGACCCAAAATTAGTTTATATAAAATTTGATATTTTATGTAGGTAAATATGCTCATTACTCAAGACTTAAAAGTTTTATTTATTTTTTGCTTTTTAGTTCTTTTTCGTCGGTTAATTTTTTTGTTAAAAAGTTTTTTATTTTTTGATTTTTTGTGGCTCGCATCATCTTGTAACACTCTAATTCTTCATCATTCCTCTTGCCACTGAGCTGATGAAATAACCATCCTTCCATGAAGTTCCCAGGATATTGACCAGTTGAGGTTACCTCCAATACTGTAAAGACGTCTTTTCTTCAAACCATATTAAGTGGTATTTGTCACTAAAACTAGTTTTTATATATAACTTCTATTGTTTAGGAAAGCTATGGTTTCCATCATCAGCTCAGTTTCATGATGTGATGGTTCCTAAATGCAAATACCTGATTAAGATATGAAAAGTAAACAGAAACAATATTCGTGCCCAATTTTCGAGGTTCTCTCTCAATTTTTTCAGGATCCCATGATCAGATCCTGATGTCCTTGACATGGTACCACCCTTGAGGTATACCCTATCCAAGAAAAGAAGAATCATCAAAATCGGTTCATAAATAACGGAGTGAGGGCGGAACATACATACAGAAACGCTAAACGTATCCACAATTTTCGAGGTTTTCTCTCAATTTTATCAGGATTCCACAGTCACATCCCGATTTCCTTATTATGGGACCATCCTTGAGGTATACCCTATCTAACAAAAAAAGAATAATCAAAATCGGTTCATAAATAACGGAGTGAAGGCCGAACATACATACAGAAACGCTAAACGTGCCCACAATTTTCAAGGTTTTCTCTCAATTTTATCAGGTTTCCACTGTCAGATCCTGACTTCCTTGACATTGGACCACCCTTGAGGTATACCCTATCTAATAAAAAAAGAATAATCAAAATCGGTTCATAAATGACGGAGTGAGGGCTGAACATACACAAAAAAAAAAAAAAAAAATATATATACGGTCGAATTGAGAACCTCCTCCTTTTTTTCGTCGGTTAAAAAGCAAGCCGTTGAATTATGATAATGTAAGAATTCAACGTTCGACTCGGCGCCGAAAGTTGAAAATCCAAGAGTGCAAAATTGGAGTATTCCAGGTAGGTATCTACCTATATCCAGTGAACGTCAAGGCCGATTTCACCAATTCTAAACGTCCAGTTAAACGCGTTTAAGCTCGTTTAACGCGTTTAGCCGCTGTCATAAAGCTGCAGAGTTTGTTTGTTTGCTAATCTCAGGAACTACTGGATCGAATTGAAAAATTATTTAGTGTTGAATAGTTAAAGACGAATTGAAAAATTATTTAGTGTTGAATAGTTAAAGAAACCATTTATCGAGGATGGCTTTATGCTATATAACATCACGCTGCGACCAACAGGAGCGAAGCATCAATGAAAAATGTGGCAAAAACGGGGAAAAAAAATCCTTTTGAGAGCTTCAGTTGAGTGCGCTGCGTAAACGGTTAAAGTTACGCAAAAAATATGTATGACGGAATTGTTCTCCTTTTAAAGTTCTAATAAAAAGTCCGCGACAGCATATAATGTCTGTCTTTTAAGGTTAACTCACTATAATCTTTTTTAATCGTTCAGTAAAACTTAGTTTATAGAGCGAATGGTGAAATCGGCCTTAAGTCTGAAATGATGATGATTAATTATTTTGGTGTCACTTATTGTTGTAAAAAGGCAGTTGGAGAGATTTTTTTTACCTATAACAACAGTGCGTTCTCTTCTATGCGTTCCTATAGTAGCCACACATTTGAGCTTCATACGCTGCTTGGTGGGCGCTCTCAGGCCGAGGGTAGACACCAGCAGCCCTTGAGGTGCAGGCTTGGCCCCGAACGCGATCAGCCATGATCTGTCTGTGATCTGAAAAAGTAAGGGACCTTGTAAATAGGTATCTACCCTAGTACTTGTTCCAATACCTCCTGAAAGAAATTGCCCAAGACTACCTAGCAAAGGAGAAAGTCTCAGTGAGTCTTGGGGTGCTGATTTTTTTTTTTATCTTACCTACAAGGTTTTACAGGTCCACCTGACACTAAATAAATGTGAGTGTGGCCTGTCCAAAGCATGACCCACTTGTTGGAGTGCTCCAAGTGTCCATACACCTGCATCATTGAGGACTTAAGGACCCCACTGATTCTGCTATAAACGTCGCCACCTACTGGGTCAAAACTAAGTAGGTACCTACACGGTACATAACAGTTAACCACTCGAAAAGAAGATCTTACAAGGTCACCAGATAAAATTCACTCTAGGAAAGATATTCAAGTTGTACGACAAGGAAGAAAGGGAACCGTGGTGAGTGCGGGCAACTAAAATGCCGCTGCGTTCCGCCTGGAAAAAATAGTTAGGCTCCAGCAAAAATCCTCGTGGAGGCGATCGGCGGCAGTGACCTCTCGCTTCCGGCCCTGGTCCAGGCCATGGTACGGGGCGAGAGGGAATGGGTAGCAGTCTCCTACTTCTGCGAAGCAGTAATGCTCGCGAAGGAGGAGGCGGAACGGGTGAGGGAGACTCAACGGAGTCGCCCTCACGCCCCCAGCCGCAGCCGCCGCAGGAGACGCCCTGGGCGTCGGGGGTCGCGAGACGATCTCCGGCCACCGTAGACGCTGGCCTGCGGACTGCGAGTAATGGGTAGCTCGCCGTCCGATCAGCACCAGGCCCGAGAGTCGACGGCGCGTAGTGTTCCACGCGACCCCACCCCACCCCCCCAAAAAAAAAAGGCTCCAGCAAGAAGAGGTCTATTTTCAAGCCTATTTGTATTAAGCATACCTACAGTTTAATTTCGTTGAAACTGGAACTTTTTAAATCTCTGCCCACCTTCTCAAAAATCAATAATGTTGTAAAATCGTTCTTAATCGTTCCAATTTTGACGTGATACCTTTTGCCCATCAATGAGCCACTGCAGGTCGGGTGCGGGAAACGACTTGGATGACGAGCAGTTCACGTCCAGTGGTTCTTTTAGTTGATAAGCTCGTTCGTGGCCCGTGATGCGAGGAGTTTCACGGGGGAAATCTGTAATGACAATATACCTACATAATCAGTTTTGTATCGAAGAATTCCTCATATAGGTAGGTATAGGTTTCCTAAAACAGGTCTACACATAGGTACACGTGCGTGCGGTGCGAGCTTGAAGTGAGCTGTCAAATCATCCAATTATGGTGGAATGACAGTTTACTTCGGGCTCGTTGAAAGGTAAGGTTTTCACAGTGAGATGAGAATCGACAGGCTGGTTTTCACTCTAAAGTAGTATTTTAAATTGAAAGTTTAGCCACTTTATATCCCGTCTCTTTAGCTAATAGGTAGGTACAGGTAGGTACTAAATCATTTCTTGTAGGTGCTTGTAGGTATACTTTTCATTTTATGGTCAAGAACATCTACCTACCTGCACATTTCAATCGAAACCGAATGCCATTATGTACCTACTGCTGTGTTACAATGGTGTTAGAATTAAATTTGGGTCGTTTACGTTTGGGCTTAGGCAAATTAAATGTGTTTGGGTTCCGTGTTTTATGAGATCCCATTTCATTTGAAAATATCGGTAGTTTGTTTCTGTACGTAACCAGAGGTACCTATTCGTGCGACAGTAAGCTTCCAGTCAATTTTCAATACTCAGGTACATAAAAAATTAAGTTTTTTGATAAAAAAAAGTAAAAGGAATCTTCTTCAAGCAGAATATAAACAAGGAAACCGACGAAGTATTATATTTAGTGGTTATACAGGTTGTAACGGAAAGGTGTGGTCATATTTTAAGGACTGCATCTACCTATCGATATGAACAACTTTCTTCAAGAAAATCTGAGGAAATTCTCAAAAAAATCTTTACCTCCCATACAAATATTGATCAGCTGATGATAACTTTGTATGGAAAGTCCATTTTTTTTTTGGGAATTTTCTATTTTTTCTTAGAGAAAGTTGTTCATTTCCATGAGCAGAACCGGTTCTTAAAATATGACCACACCTTTCCGTTACACCCTGTATACCTACAGCATGTAACAAAAACCTTGTCCGATCCAATAAAGGCGTATTCCTGGTTTAAACGTATTAGAAAAAATATTAAATTAAAATTAACTCATAAAAACCAAAAGTTATAGGTAAGTACCTACATTTTTTATTTTTTATAAAATATGCATCATCATTCTCCTGCCCTTATCCCAATTTATTTGGGGTCGGCGCAACATGTCTTTTCCTCCATACTCCTCTATTAGTCGTCATCTCTGTAGTCACCCCCTTTCTACCCATATCCTCTTTCACACAGTCCAACCATCGTTTCTTTGGCATTCCCCTACTCTTATAGCCATCCACATCCATACACAAGACTTTCCTCACGACATTTTCTTCATTCCTCCGCATCACATGCCCATACCACGACAACCGATTTCCACACAACTTTTCAGTCAGCGGTGCCACTTTCAGACTTCCTCTTAACTCATTCCTAATTCTATCCATGCGCGTAACACCACACATCGCTCTTAGCATTCTCATCTCAGCTACATGCAATTGCTTTTCATTCATCCCTTTTGTCGCCCAACATTCTGAACCATACAAGACAGCAGGTCGGTGGTCGGTGGTTATAAAATATGCATTTAACACTAAATATGGCAAATTTTCATAAGTTGACAACACTCCACCGGCCGGCTAAGTCTTTTCATTTTTACCTATTTTTATTCCAAAAGGTACCGCCCTGCACTAGCCGCGCTGTAGGCACTCTTTAACAAAGGATCAAAAAGACTGTCTCGCTCAGGCGGCGTCTTTGACACGAAACTGTAGGTGAACTTTGTCGAGCGCTCAGTGTAATATGTGGCTCAATGTTGCCTTTGATAAGTTTTTCTTTTTTTTAAATTAATTATTTTCATTGAGGAATAATAATCTCGTATCCATTAAATATAAATATAAATGTGGATGGATCGAGAGGGAGAGGGAGGCCAAAGAAAGGATGGATGGATTGTGTGAGGAGTGATATGAAAGAAAAGGGAGTTAGTGATAGCGTGACGGCTGAGGACAGAATGGAAGAAAAAAACGTGTTGCGCCGACCCCAAGTAACATGGGATAAGGGCAGGAAGATGATGATGATCCATTAAATGAATACGTACTTATAATGTGTACGCGTTGATACCAAATAATACTCTTCAGGATCGGACAGGGTTTTTGTTACATGCTGTAGGTAGGGGAGACCGGGGCGCGAATTAACAAAATTTATATTTTCAGTTGTAGCTTCAAAACGCCTAAACATTTTGATATTATTTTTGTGTTAAAAGACGTCCAAACTATTCAAACCATATCGTTGGTTTTAATTTGACAAGAAATTGGTACTTTTTTGAAAAAGTCGATTTTACTCAGAAAACTCAGAGTTAATACTTACCCCGCGGTCGGGGCTAGAATTAACGGTTCCGAGGTAAGTATTAACAAAAGGGGCAACAATTAACATTTTTGGTATTTTCCTCTAAAATCAAAGAAAACAAAAAATAAATATGACATTTTTTTTAATAAGCTATACAATCAACATTAGGCTTAAACAATTATAGCATTTTGTCCACGCAACAATATTTTAGCAATATAAATATAAAGAAATGGAAACCCAAACAAAACCTCTCTCTAGAGACACCACAAACGATACAGAAATATTCATCTTCTGCACTGTCGCTGCTTTCTTCCAATATCCTTTTCTTTGCCTTTTCCACTTGTGATGTTGCCTTTTCTTCCTCCTTTATTTTCTCATTTCCTTTACCCTTTCCTTTACCCTTGCCTTTACCCTTGCCTTTACCCTTTCCTTTACCCTTTCCTTTACCCTTTTCTTTATCTTGCTCTTCTTTTCTATCGTCTTTATTCTGTGGCTTTTTTCTTTTTAAATTTCTGTTATTTTCGGAAGAAAATAACAGAAATTTAAAAAGAAAAAAGACACCAAAACAAGCAACAAGAAACAAGCACTAGAAGAGGAAGATTCCTCTTCTAGTGCTTGTTTGTCCGGTGTGTCGGTGAGTATGGCAGATTTTCCCTGTAGTTTCTTTTCTTCTGCATTATTTCTAAAGCAGCTGACTCCGCCAGACCGCGTAGACCGCCAGCGAAGTCATGCCTCGAGCGGTTTTTCACTTATAAGTCCTCATGCTGTAACATTTAAGATAAATATAGTAATTAGATACCATGTTGAATATACACAAAACAATAGAATCTATACGTAGGGATATACTGTTAATACTAACCCCGCATATGTGGTATGAATTAACATGTTAATACTTGCCCCGTATATTTTGTTAATTTTAGCCCCATGGATACTTTTTCAATAATGAAAACTATAATTAAGAAATTGTTTACATTAGCGTTAGTAAAGTTATGTAGCATTATTAAGAATAAAAGTAGCCACCACGAAACAAAAAAATGTTACGGCAAAATCAAATATTCAACACGTAAATCAAAAAATCGTAAAGTGAAAAAGTTTGTTACCTGGCCAAAATAGGCGCACATCACACAACTCGCACCCACGGCGCACTGAGCGGTACTGACGAGTCTCAACCTGTACAGCACTCTCGCGGGGAAGAATACCAGCAATCGTTAGTGACGTGCTATTTATAGTTTCTTAGAAATTCGCTTGTTAATACTTACCTCTTTTAATTGAAGCCCCGGGCTCTCCTACTTACCTACCTATTTCAAATCTATCGACCCGTATCTTTGTCTAGAGTCTAGACTGTAAATCTCTCACGCTGCATAGTTCAAAGTTTTTGAACCGCGCTTACGCGAACGTGACCCCAGTATCGTGCTTTCAGGAATAGTAGATTGTTATACAGTGTGTCCGGACATGGACTAGCGATATTCTAAATACTTAAATATAAACTATTTTAAAGTACAATTACAATCTTTTTTTTTTTTTTTTGTGGGTTAGGAAATCATCCTATGACTTCTCCCGCTCTGGGTGGAGCGGGAGGGCGTGTCAGACTCTTACTGACTAAAACCCACCCCTGTTCCTTCCTGCCTTTGAGTGCCCAGGGGCGAGGTAACTCTGTTTTGAATTTATCCTCAACCCCCGGGCAGGCATCGGCCATGACGGGCCCCGTCTCTTGCTGACAACTCTTTGAGGCGCGCGTGGAACACTACGCGCCGTCGACTCTCGGGACAATTACACTCTAGGCTTGGGTCCAATACACTTATGTGGCAGCCATTTTGTTTTTTTTGTTGAAATATGCTCTATGCGAGTACAAAAAAAATCATATATCTCAAAGTTTTAGTCATACTGAGATAAAAATAGGCTTATTCGAAAGGCAATAATATTGTCTACATCGTACGTTATACGTCATACGTTCACAATTCCACAACTTTTGAAAAATAATGTGAAAGTCAAAAAAAAAAGAAAAATTATGCAATTCAACCAATAATTGTTAATTACTACAAAAACATACCCGACAACTGTTTTATTTTTTTTACTAGATCGACAGCTTTTGAGCGAAGCTACAATACAACATAAAATTCACAACTGTATGTCTAATACTTTAAGAGTTATTGTTGTTTGAACATAGCGTATGCGCAAGCACAACAGGCCTTTGTCGGAACCCTAAACAGGAAATCATTTCAACAAAAAAAACAAAATGGCTGCCACATAGCGGGGAAGTGTATTAGACCCAAGCCTAGAGTGTAATTCTACTTTAAAATAGTTTATATTTAAGTATTTAGAATATCGCTAGTCCATGTCCGGACACACTGTATAAGGGTCGAAAGGAACCATTTCCCATACGAGGTATTTAGACGCCGAAGCGCAGCGAGGGCGGCTATACCTAGTCCGAGTAGGAATTGGTGACTTCCACCCTACTTTTCATTTCGAATTTATAAAAAGTAAAAATAAATAAAATATACGTCTCATCATCTGCCTAGCCTTCTCCCAACTATCTTGGGGTCGGCTTCCAGTCTAACCGGATGCAGCTGTTAATAATAATACTAGCTGTGCCCGCGGTTTCACCCGCGGTTATGGTTACTGTGTCGTAGCGTGATTATATACAAAGTTGATACGACAGAGGGGCTTTCCTTTAAACTGCCTATACTAGGTACTATTTTCAAGCTCTGTACCAAAAATCAATTAAATCGGAGCAGTAGTTTAGTCACAAACGATTTTTTAAGTTTTGGCCTCGTTTGAACACGATGTATCTTTCCTAACAGCTGATTATGTCTATACGCACAGGTCATGCACCTTAAAACGATAAATCTGAGTATAACCTACGATACGACGCGTTGTTGCCGTTCTCACGCAAGTCACAAGTACATTCTCGCTATAAGATGGCAATGCAAACAAGGATAATGGGTATAAAGTATGGTATAAAGGGTGGTTGCGTTTTACTCTGAATTGTAAGCTATTTAGTTTGTTTGAAAAAAAAAAAACCTCATTTATTATTATTTTTATTTTTATACCGTATCGAATTAATACTAAACACGTATAGTATACGTAGTTTAATTTAATGCCCCTCTGTCACATCAACGTTGTATAAAGTCTAACCTTCCACAATAAATAGGCTATACAGTGCAAAATAGTACCTCGCTATCCACATCCCTCATAATCGCCCGCCTTGCACATCATGAGTGTGCGCGTGGTACTTGATTAACACTATGACATCTCCTAAGATATTCGTTAAAATCAAATGATGTCAAGGGCAATTTTGTGCAAAATTAAATTCTTATGATGAATAACGTATTTATTTGGATAAGGAATTCAAAAGTACCAAAAACGGCCGTTTCTGACACTTTTGCCTACTACTTTGGATACGAAACATTTTGAGACCTGTTTTAACAACGTAAAAATGCTTTATTCTGTGCTATGCTACGATTTTTTATTAAATGAGGGCGCCACTGAATCGTTAGTAGACCCTTAAGGCGCAGTTATATGTCAACGACCTTGAGAAGTTAGCTTGCGTGTTCTGTGCCGAGCTCACGCAACGCGTCGTACGTCCACCCAGTAATAAGTCTTGCTATCAAGGAGCGCTTTCCCAAATTAGAAGCATTATTCATTTATTATACATAAAATAACAGGTATTATACTAAAACACGTATACTAAAAGATAAATATTTAAATTATCTTTAAAATGGTGAAGGTTTCATAAAAATACGCTCAAAAGATTTTGCGTGATTCTCAATTTTTTATCCGCATTAGACAACTTTACAAATTAATTACACTATTTTCTAAATTAATAATTTTGATTATTCACATAACAAATTACGAAGAAAATTGTACATATATTTTTTTTTAAGAAAAATAGAGTAGTCGTTTAGACGTGATGGTCGATTTAAAATCATTAAAAGTCTTTTATTTGCGACTTAATAACAGATAATGACATCATTTGATATTACGTAACAGGAATAACTTAAATCTTGTTTGACCTAATAAAATCCAAGTTTAGTATCCCGCCAAATTATACTTATTAGTCTTTTTTTAAATTTTAATATGGAACACATCGCGTCCGCAGGGAAGCAATTACTATGAGTCTTTCCCACCCTAGGGAGGGAAGCAGCGTCTTCCACCCGCTACTCGGATCAAACAAACACTACTTTCCGAGTATGAGAAATGAAAAAGAGTTGAACATTCCTTGTAGTTATAAAATTGAAGAATTATTTATTAGTCTTCAAATTTTACTTCTAATTAAATATATGATTTTGCTCACTAAGGCACGGGTATAAATTATACACACAAACCTGCCTTATTTATCACTCATTCTATTAGTGAAAACCGCTTTTAAATCCGTTGCGTGGTTTAGGAGGAGTCAGCGGAGAAACCGACGGACGCGTAAAGTGACTTGTGACTTCTACTATGTAGAGAAATACTAAAGTATTAATTCACTTTCATTGCTGACTGTACAAAGATACAGAAGACACCAGTGGGACTAATTTTGAATGACTTGTATAAGACAGACCATCGAAAAAAACTTTGCTGTTAAGAGGCCTCTTACAGTCCACTAGCGCCGCCAATCGAAAAAATGTCATAACTCGTAAATAGAATCAAAAATACAAAATATGTTCTATTATTAGTGTGGAAAAGGCAATAACGTAATTGTATAACACCTTATCAACACTTGAAATATAGCTGTTTAGCTAAATCGTGCATTCAAAACATAAACGGCCGTTTTGTTACAAATGCACGATTTAGCTAAACAGCTATATTTCAAGTGTTGACAGTGGTGTTGATTCCGTTGTGCACAAACTAAACTTAATTTAGGCTATTGCTATCTTTTTCTCTCTAATAAAACAAGAAAGAGACGGACGTAAATTAGAGCTGTCAAATTTAGTTTGAACTAATATTTCCATACAAATTAAGGGTACACGTAAAAACATGTCGTCTAAAACATGTCGTCTAAAAACACGGCGAAGCGTAAGGCGTAAACTAGTTTGACATCTCTAACTTAGTGCATAGCTATAGCCGTCCTTTTCTCGCACTGCCTTTTAGTAAAAGATAGCAATTCTCTAATTTTAGTTTAGTTATTGAACAAGAGAATCCGCACCAGTGTGTTATAAAATTACGTTATTGCCTTTTCTACACTAATAATAGACCACATTTTGTATTTTTGATTCTATTTACGAGTTATGACATTTTTTCGATTGGCGGCGCTAGTGGACTGTAAAAGGCCCCTTAATCTTCCAGACTAAGCCCTTTGCTTTGCCCTGGTGGAGAAATTCAATGTGGATTTCCACACGAGAAAAAGTTGCCTAAAGAAAAAGGAGGGAAGAAATAAAGAAAAATATTATAAGGTAACATATAGCTTTACTTACAGTAAACTTCCATGAAAGCTTCTGCTTGCGCCGAGTGAAAAGAGGGGGCTTCCTCGGACACCTCACATCGGTACAAGCCCCGAGATTTGAGCGTCAGCTCTCGCATGTGGACGCGGCGTGCTGTTGATTTCTCCAACTGAGGAATACAATAGAAAAGAAAACATTTATTCGACAACACAACATCAACAAACACAAAACGGTAAACGAAAAGAGTACCTAGTAAAGGATGATACAGTAAAATTGTGCGCTGAGCGTGCCCGTACCGAAAGTGTTACCATCTCAGCATTTACTGGGCGGCGGATACCCAGCGCATACACTTGTAACTGGCACATTTCGCCAGTTACAAGTGTATGCGCTGGGTATCCTGCCTCCTTCAGATCAATAGACTCCCCATTATATCGCAAGTACCTATGTTACAAGTCCCAGTCCCAGGTACCTAATTCTGTGAACACATATATGGCACTTACCTATAGCAAATTGTGAATTCAGGCAGTAACTGCTGATTAGGAACTCAGCAGATACCGCCTCGAGTCACTATGACTAGTGAATCGCATATTTGCTTCAATTAGCCCGAGTTATTGACCACTACATTAAGAGGGAACAGGGGCTGCGATTCTCCATACAAATGTATTCCCCTTTTTTCTTAATGAATTATGCCTCCAGAGCAATATTTTTTTTAATAAAGTCAAGGTCTGCTGTTGACACGTCCCTGTCATTTCCTTTTTCTCAGCGACTAATAAGTAAAGAAAATATGACAAAAATGACCCTATTTTTACCGCCGTTCTTAGAAGACTACCAGTCAAATTAGAAAAGTTTTAATATAAAACATTTAATAGGGACCTAGACATACTCTTTCTTAAAAATTTGGTGCCAAAAATAATTGAATCGGCTCAGTTTTCGAGGAGAAAAAAGGGGAATACGAAACGTCGATCTCGTCAAAAATTTTGTGATAAAATCGGTCCGAGTTGCAGCTGTTCGCACTCTACAGGGGAAGGCTTGAGGGAGCACGATGGCAATATTTTCTTCAAATACCTATTTTGTAAATTCCTCGCAGGCCCTGTTCCCTCTTAAAGAGGAAGCAATTTTTTAAATCAAATGCTTGTAAATAAATTGTCTTTCGCTCGTTACGCCATTCTTTGTAAAAGTACGTTTCAAGAGAGTGGCTGTAGCCACTCAAACGTCAGTCCAGACGCCAAAAAGTGACAACCTACGTCCGCTCGCTCGCTCTGGTATTTTTCCGCGCAAGCGCCGGGTCCCGTTGCCAATTTAAAGCTTAATATCTCGTAATCTCCTGCTTCTACACACAAGTAAAAATACGTGTGTATAGCTGATACTATATAGAATTGACTTATGTGATAACTAAGTCACAAAAACTAGTTCTAAGTACTTAAAAAAAAGTTAAACTTGAGATTTCGGGTTGGTAGTAGTGCTATAGACCGACACTCGTCAAGTTTAATCCTATCACTTATGTGAGTGCTGCGGAGGCGTCAACCTTGGCATGTGTAACTCATCCTTGTCCCGATAACACTTGACTTGCTTCATATAGGTCTGGTATTGATGACAGTGGTTAGGTCACATTACTCGCAGAACAGATGGTCGGTGGGGTCGAAAGGTTCTCGAGTGGCGACCGCGTACCGGAAGACGCAGCGTTGGGAGGCCTTCCACAAGGTGGTCCTACGACCTGACGAAGGCCGCAGGAATCCGTTGGATGCGAGACGGACAGGAATGGCAAAACTTGGGGGAGGCCTGTGTCCAGCATTGGACGTCTGTCGGCTAAAATTATGAATGATGACAGTTGGGAACTCACGTCAACTTTAACCCCATCCAGCTTATGTGCGTGCTGCGGAGGCCTCAACCTCGGCATGTAACGGTAGAACTCTTCATTGTCTCGGTACCACTTGACGGAGTACAGCCTTCCTCCTTCCAGGTCGTAGTCACAGGTCAGCGTGGAGGATTCCCCCCGTTGCTTGAGTGTTGGCACCGATATGCCGACTATACGGAGGCATATGCAAACTAAGAAGGAAGAATTTTAAATTAAAATTAAAAGTTAAAGATCTGCTTTAGATATTTTATTAATTACTAGCTCCTGGCAGCGACTTCACCCGTGTGGAATTAGTACTTCCCGCGTTATAAACTTTCAGCCCATTTTTCACCCCCTTTTTTTAAGGGTTGAATTTCGAAAAACCTTTTCTTATTGGATACCTACTCTTCACAAAGAATACACCCTCCATATTTTATGTCTCTGACCAGTGGTTTAGGTTGTGCGTTTATATATCAGTCAGCCAGTCAGTCAGGACTTTGAATTTTATATACAGGGTGTAACGGAAAGGTGTGGTCATTTTTATGAACCGGTTCTGCCCATGGAAATGAATAACATTCTCTAAGAAAAAATAGAAATTTCCCAAAAAAAATTGGACTTTCCATACAAAGTTATCATAAGCTGATCAATATTTGTATAGGAAGTAAAAAAAAAAAAACTTAAAACTTCCTCAGGTTTTCTTGAAGAAAGTTGTTCATATCGATGTGTAGATGCAGTTCTAAAAATATGACCACACCTTTCTGTTACACCCTGTATACATACGTTGCTTGTTTTGTATTACTAACACTTATAAGGTATTTTTTTTAGTAATAAAATGGAATGTATTGTTGCCCGATATGAAATTATAAATCAATAAATAATGCACACTTCCAAGTCGGTGAAGGAAAACATCGTCAGGAAACCGTGGTGAATAACGGTTCATATCCTCTCACAGAGAGGAAGCCTGAGTCCCAGCAGTGGGAATATTATGGGATGCATGATTATCCTTTGCCAATAAATAAATAGTAGAGCTGGAACGCTGATTGTTCAGCAAGATTGCTCCATGAAACTATAGTACCTTAATTGCACGATAAGTGTCACAAGTAACTTACTAACTAGTCTATTTTATCCCTCTGCCGAGACAAAACCACTCTCTCCCTCTTCCACATTACTCTGCCTTTGCAATTACGTTTCACAAACTTCTTTTTTTTTTTTCGAGATTTAAATATAAAAGCTTTAATAAGTAATCGGAGTAAAATGTAGAAAAAAACCCAAAGCTTAAAATGCTCAAAGTTTCATAGTCCTCTTAAAAAAAGAAGATTTTTATTGAACACTGAATGGGGGAAAATCTGGATATCACTACATACATGCCAACAATATTATAATATTATTCTTCAATGATATTTTTTGATCTTAATAATAGTCGTTCATAAACAGTACATAGTATTATAATAGACAAATAACAGTACCTCATGAATATAATCATTCTAGCCAAAGTCTAAGATTTGATACTAGGTACGAAATGAATGATATGTTCAATTATTTCTGAACTCAATGTTTGTGAATGAGAAGTTGAATTCAGCGCGATCGAAGTGAATGCAAATGTTGAATTAGTTTTAATTAGTAATTAATACACACTACTATTTGATGGCTAAATATAAATACTGATTTTGCTTGAATCAAAAAACTCGGTAATTAATTAGGACCATTTGGAGAATCTTCTAATGAAAATCAAGCAAGAAACTTATTGATATTGGAATACGTAGTTAATAATATTAATAACTCAGATTAAAATATGATTTAACGATGTAACTACAAATAACTCTTTTACCTTTTATGTAAGAGAACAAAAAATAACAAAACACAGTCAGACTCCCCATTTCACTTAATTGCCACAATCAACACACACTTATCTTCATAACACAATCTTAATTCAAATATGAAGCGCTTCACATATTTTACATAAACTAATTTTAACAACTCCAATTGGAAGTAGGTCACATTGTTATTCGCAACTTTCCTCGCTTCGCGAAATTTTGATATTCCGTCGAGTGCGCCCGTTTCGTAGCACGTAGTCAATGCAACTGTTGCTACGCCGCTACGAGACCGACTCGTAGACCTACGGAGGATACGCTCGTAGCCGCGTAGCATACACGAAATAATTTAAGCTGGGAGGTTTCTGTAAAACAATTTACGTCAGACCTTTAGTGTCATAATGAAGCTGTAGGGGGAAAGGGACGGAAGATTACGAGTGTTTACATTTGGTAATATTTTGATACTGTAGCGTACGGCGTTCTTATGTAAATAGATATGATTTGCTGTATTCATTCAAGCATAACTTGTACGAAATTTTCGCAGTTCTGTAACATTATTATAACAACAAAAATAAATTAAAGTTATAGAAATAGCGTTCAATGACTGACCTACATTTATTCAAATTCAGTTTAGTTTAAAAAACCAAAATAAGGATAAAAAGCCGTGGTGTATCGAAATCTATCGTGATTCTTAATTTTTTCCACTTATGAAAACCGAAACATAGTTTATTGTTCGACCTACCTATGAAATCAGCGTTTTGTATGGAGAAATTTAAAGAAGTTGCATTTTTCAACTAACATTTTCTTAATTTATTTAACAACTATGAACACTAATGTTTTAAAACTTTTATGCAATGATGTTTAAAAACTAAGATAACGTAAGTCGGTGTACATATTTTTTTTGGGTTTTCGTTATTTGACACCGACTTCCGAAATTATTACAACATCTGTACCTAACCTACCTATGTTCAACAAATAAAATATTTGTATTTGTATTTGTAAAGTTATTTTGCAATTTTTAGAAGTCGGTTGTATTTTTTGAAAAAAAAATATTTTTCACTTTTTTGTTTTTTTTTTTATTATTGTTGTAGGTACACCAGAAGTAAAACTAAATATTAAAGTTATGACCGAATAGATAACATCAATAACATGGAATTTGAACATTTGGAGACAACCAACACGTCATCTGTGTATACATATTTTTGGTTTTTTCAAAAAGTGCTGAATCAATATCGATAAAATTTATATGGAACCACCTCTGAAGTATGACCAACAGGTCAAAAAAAAACATCAAATTTATTCACAAATGGCGGAGATATCGCGTAAGAAACATACAAAAAAAAAAACATTCAGACGAATTGACAACTTCCTCTTTTTTTGAAGTCGGTTAAAAATAGGAGTCCTTTTTAAGGTTTTTTTTTTGTATAAAACTATGAGTAATTTTAGTTTTAGTTTAGGTTTTTTTTACTACTGGCAGTTGTCTATGACGGTCATTATTCGATAGAATATCAAGAAATTGATGAATATTTTAATTCATAGAAGTGACGAGGTTCTCTATTTGTGAGAAAAAAACGCCTATTTCATAGGTGGGAACCCAATATATAAGGCAAAGGACAACGATCTCTGTGGTATTGTATTATATAGTATTCTCACATAAAAAACAAAACAACTATCGCCCGATTTCTGAATTAAGAATTCGAAGTTGAGAAGATGAAGAGGAAGTAGTCAAAGTCTTACCTGAAACCTGTCAATATTTTCCATTAGTTGAGTGTTTTATCAAAAACACTCAACTAAGAAACTGGCCCTAAATCAGTGAGAGTTTGTCAAAAACCTGACGATTTCAAAACTGACTTCAAATGTCTTTTATATTTGGCATACTAACTCATGCTTAGGCAATGTTAAATATCCAGCTTTTGCCAAACGTTATTTGGAGGCTTTTGGACAGATTTTTTTATCACTCTGTCTATTGAAAACCGCATAAAAATCCATTCAGTAGTTTTTGATTTTATCGCGAACAGATAGACAGACAGACGCGGCGGAGGACTTTTTTTTTATAATATGTCGCTAATATACGCTGAGATAGTCAACAATTATCAACTGATAATGATTGACTATCTAAGCGAAGCTTGCTGGGAAGGCTGATTCGTCAAGTCAGTAGCACCGTCCAACAGTGTTTGGCAAAATACTGTAAAAACATTAGAATGTGTTGGAATGCCACGTTTTTTTTGTATAGATTTGTTAGGCCAGGCATCCTCGCGGGTGTCCCCAGAACACCCTACCAAAGTTAATAATAATAATAATCTGATTAATGGTTTCAAAGTCTACAACGGACACATGTAGAAACAATTTTTGTGTTTTTGTGTGTGTGTGTGTATGTTTGTATATATATATATATATATGTAGATGTTACATCCGCATTCTAATGGAAAACAAAGTGACTGTATTCGATATCTAAAAGCTAAGTACTTTTTAAACTTCACAGTGACTAAATGCACAAACCATGCGAAGCCAAAAAAAAACCTTATGTCAAAACTCAAGAATACATAAATGTACTTACAGACCTACATACATTTCATTATAACCACTATATCTAGTTAACTATCCGAGAGTCCGCTCCTTGCTTTATGAGGTACTTAGTGCCAGATAGTGTTTATTACGAAACATAAGCTTTGAGTACCACTCGTAACTTTGTACTGGATAGAAATAATGTGCACTTATGTTTGTTTAGTAAATGAAACAATATTGTATAACGGAACAATTGATGAGAGGAGGATACGTAGGATAGGAATTATTATTTTATGTCGATATTAATAATTGTTACTAACTTTGATACATGGTTATAGTTGTTACCCAGCGGCTTGTAAGCCGGTAGTTATCGAAACCAGCGGCTAGAAACAAATAACCAGCCGCTTGATACCGGGTAGATACCCGACTATATAGCGCATCGAAAAACAATTGATTTTTATTATTATATTTTTTATTGTTAAACTCTTTTTTTTATTATACAGTAGCACTTATTATATTCTGCTATTTTTGTTTTTTAAATATACACGGAAGACACCGTATATACATACTAATTTGCTTTCAGAGACAAACAGGAAACTATGAAACAACGTTTGTGTTTAGGTGGCGGTGTCATTGTTTATGTCTATTAATGTTAAATGTATCCTATAGTAAATATATCAGAAGAGAAACAACAAAAACAAACAACTAAATTATGTGAATATATCAATGAAATGTAAGTAGCCGTTTCCAGCCGCTAGTTATCGCTAGAAATGATAATAAGCCAAATAAGATTAGTATCCAGCTTCACATCTATATGCATGATTCATCATTCTCCTGTCCTTATCCCAAATTATTTGGGGTCGACGCAACATGTTTTTTTCTTCCATATTCCTCTATTAGTCGTCATCTCTGTAGTCACCCCCTTTTTACCCATATCATCTTTCACACAGTCCAACCATCGTTTCTTTGGCCTTCCTCTACTCTTATAGCCATCCACACAAAACTTTCCTCACGACATTTTCTTCATTCCTCCGCATCACATGCCCATACCACAACAACCGATTTCCACACAACTTTTCAGTCAGCGGTGCCACTTTCAGACTGCCTCTTATATACTCATTCCTAATTCTATCCATGCGCGTAACACCACACATCGATCTTAGCATTCTCATCTCAGCTGCATGCAATTGGTTTTTCATTCGTCCCTTTAGTGGCTTAACATTCTGAACCATACAAGACAGCAGGTCTGACCTTTGTTTTATCAATATGCATGATTAATAATATTTTTTTAATTTTTAATTTGCACTATAGGTATTGGTTTTTAACTGCCTCGTTGGTCTAGTAACTGCTGAGCGTGAGGTCTTAGATTCGACTCACAGGTCAGGCAAAAAGTGATACTAGGTTTTTCATTAGGAATGACTTAGTAGCAGCCCGGAGTTGGAAACTTGTTGGTGGTGTGACAGCCCTATGACTCGGAAAGCACATAAAGTCGTTGGTCCTGCGCCTGGTCTCCCAGGGTGTTGGATTCATATTGTTACATTGTTTTTCTATGTCCTACAAACTTTCTGACAGAGGTAAACTTGTTGATTACCTATAGTAGGTAACCAACAGTAGGTAACACAGTTTTTTTTTATTACTTAATTATAATAAATGTGAGGACTATTTGGGTTATTTTTTTTTTCCTTTTTCCAGTAAATTGTTTGTCAGTTTGAGTATTTTTGCGGCCTACCCAAATGTCCTTTCTTTGGTATTGTTCGTCGAGTCATTGCCGAATGAATCGTCGAGTGAAGGCGAGAACTATGTAGGTCGTTACATTCACGTAGATTTCAAGATTGTCTGGCAGTTTGAATACTTTTGCGGCCTACCCAAATGTCCCTACTTTGGTATTGTTCGTCGGTTCGTTGAGCTCCTTAAAGTTTTGAGTTGAGCTAAACGATAACTGACAAATGCTAGCACTGTCTGGACCGGTGCACTCAAATCTGCGTGGTGCTTACCTCAAAAGCTTATCTCAGACATTGACGTACATGGGTTCTCATATGATTTGACCAGTACATAATTATGTATTGTATAGACTTTAAAAGACACTTTGACCACTGTGTTTGTTTCGGTGTTTCTTCTCAGGGTAGTCAGCTAGGAAACAACGGCCTCATCTAGCATAAACTTTAAAAAAAATATTGACGTGTAAAAGTGTTATTTATAACCAATTTGAAAAACATAATTTATCAGTTCCTGTAGGTGTAGGTATTTTTTAACCGACTTCAAAAAAAGGAGGAGGTTACTCAATTTGTTGCGTATACATATATATATATTTAATGTATGTACAGGTACACCGAATACTCAAAGACGCATAGACCGATTTGGAAAATTCTTTTTTTGTTTGAAAGGCTACATTTTTGAGGTGGTCCCTTTAAAATTTGGTGAAGATTTGATGAAGAACTTCGGGGATAGACAATAGAACTCTTCAATAAATTATAACAAAGCTTCCGGAATTGCTGCAATCGCGGGTCTGTTTATTGTTTACACCATTTCATAACATAACTGATGTAAGAAGTCAGAGAAATAAAGGTAAATTTGCCAAATTGCTTAATTAGTTCTTTTTAGATAGTTTGTAAGATAGTCCATAAGTACGAGTACAATAAGTGTAAAATTAAGTATCCGCACTAATAAAACTTAAGTGCAATTTATTGTTTGTTCCTTTCCCACAGACAAACCGTGAAAACGGTTTTGCGGGGTAAGCTCTTAATAAAATTTAATAGTCTTTTAAAAAAAAACACGCTCTGAAGGGGTACACAGATTTGTGTAGTTCACCCTAATACACCCTAATTTCACCAATTATGCTCAAATTCCATGTTTTTTAGGCTATCAATTCGGACATAACTTTATTATTTAGTGTAGTAATTTCGAAATTAAAGAAAAATTTTATTCTGCGTTTTGTTTTGGAAGACGGTTGTATTTTTTTGTAATTTTTTATTTATACAACATAGAACATAGACTTATTTAGACATTGTTACACCCTGTTAATTCTTACACTCCTATTGTAATTTGTTATGGTGTACAATAAAGAGTGATGAATCTTAAAACTATACTTCATTTATAATAAGCATTAGAAAAAAGAGGCACGTAGAAACAAGGATGCAAAACATTTTATTTCAAAGTTAAGTTAACACAATTTAATTAATTCTTTAATTTTAATTTTAAAACGGCAACAAATAGCAACTAAATCACGAAAATTCGGCAATAATATTAGTGAACGACAATCACAGAACTTTATTAACGACAAACTGGTACAATTGGATAAACTCAGCTGTCACAACTTATGAAGAGATTTGGTAGCATTTTAAGTTTGGTAGAATTATAGCGAAACGAAAAACGTTTCCGGTATGTTTACCCCTGCTTCTTTTAGGATTTTTTCCATGAACACTGTAATTTTAAATTGGCATGAAATAATATAACTTACAGTTACAATTAAGTGTGACAGCTGCTGTATTATTATTATAAACTAGCTGCGCCCCGCGGTTTCACCCGCGTAGATCAGGATAAAAAGTAGCCTATGTGTTAATCCAGGGTATAAGCTATCTACATACCAAAATTCATCCACATCAGTCTAGCCATTTGAGCGTGAAGAAGTAACAAACATACACACTCACAAACTTTCGCCTTTATAATATTAGTGTGATATATTACAATAAATCCACAGCAAACATGCTGTAAGCTAACATGCAAAAAGCGGATTACTGAATTTCTTTCTACCAAAAATTATGATGATACCGAATCCCTGCTTACAACAATTAACTAACTCATAATACACACATACTCATTTACACTCTCTCTCGCTCTCACACACACACATGTACACGCACACACACACACACACACAAAAACACACACAACGCGTGCACTCAAACATTTTTGTATTGGATTTTCATTACTATTATTTTTTTCTAAATTTTGTTAATAATTATGTAACAGTCTAAATAACACTCTTGTCCCATTTTCGGTAAATGAGGGCTGATTGTCCTTAATACAGGCTACTAAGTAACCTAGCAAGGACATCAGATCCTAGAATTATATTGTTACCTACTTATCTCTGATGTAAACAATTTTTAAATTGGCATCCTACTTTGTAACAGACTGTACCACTTTTATGAAATAAATATTAAAATAATTATTATTATAAATTATAAAAAATTCGGCGGCTATTGTAACTGTAACATGCTTATTTTACTTTTGTTACAAAGTGTGCTTTAAAAATAACCTTTTTTTAACTTCCGTCTAATGCTATTTATTATAAAATAGAGAATAGTCCAGAATCATCCACGCACAGTGAGCTAGCGTGATGAACAATGCTCCTCCGTTTTAATAGAGTAGGCCAGTTCCCCTGCAGCGTGAAAATTACAGGCCGATATCATAACAAGCACCTAATTAATCCTTTAAAAATAAAACCCACCCGAGAATAATAGCTCCTTAATAATAATGATTTAATAAACCTGATATTTTCGTGATTACCCTCGTAATTTAATTAAACATTAATGCTAAAGTAATAAAGCGTTGTATAAACAAAATTTAAAATGCTTTCGGCAGGTTTTGCCGTTCACTAAATTACCATTGTAATACGAGTAGGTAATTAAGATTAATCGCCAATTAAATTGGTGTAATCTATTATTTTAATGGCAGTACAATGGATGCGGTCGCGTCGTACACTATGTTTAAGGTTTAAAATCATTCATTAATTGTGGACTATAGGAATAGGTTGGCATCCAAAACATCTAATACACACAGTTTTCCACTAGTATAGTAGATGTCACATGTCTTCAAGTTTTTAGGGTTCCGTAGTCAACAAGGAACCCTTATAGTTTCGCCATGTCCATCTGTCCGTCCATCCGCAGCTTATCTCAGACTCTTAGTACTAGAAAGCTATAATTTGGCATGATACCTATACATATTATTAATCACGTCGACAAAGTGGGAAAATTTAAAAAAAAAATTTTTTGGTTCTTCCTGTACAAGTAGGAAGATTTTTTCTCGTCTATCTTATGGTGTGGGGTGTCGTTGGATTAACTTAGAAGATAATAATAGTTGGTCGCTGTGTTGAACGCAAGACAATGTTACACTTGATGTTCTTTCTCCATATTTAGCTTATGGTTATAACAGATTATATGAGTTCATATAATAATTGTCTACCAAATTTAGTGTGATGGCCCTAGTTCATCACTTGTGGCTTCGAATCACAGCCCTTTGATAGTTTCAATCTTTGTTCTTGTAAGCAGGCACACCAGTTATGCATGGAGGCTTCTTTAATTTGGTTTAGTGTTTATGCTTGAGTTGGTTTTTAATGGCATGATTGAGTGTGCTAGCTGGCAAGTGGCGGATTATTTAATTTTATGATTATATTTTAGACGACATATATTTATTTTTCTGTTTTACATAATGTTAAGATTGTTGCTTAGAATTATATAGATTCAAGTTCTTAAAACTTAACAGACAGATGTGTTGCTGGGGAGTTTGTTGGCCACTTCTTCTTCACAGCTAAAACACTAGGAAGTGGTGACGGGCGGGCGTTTTTTGGGGGACTGTCTTTATGTAGAACTTTGACGTTCAAAAAGTGCTGGTTCTCAGCCTAGTTTGAATAAATGACTTTTGATTTTGATTTTTGATTTTGATTTCATTGCGTTTTTGTAACTTCAAATTAATGCGTAATTTGTTAAGAAAAATTGAAAATTCAGGTAATGATTGTTTGGAAAAAAGTTTAGTACATAACACTTGGAATTCATTTTTGTAAAAAAGTAAAAAGGAAATTGCAACTTTGACCTTCAATATGTTCAGAACTAGTGGATGACCAAGTATGGTCTAGTGGAAAAAAATGATCCAAATATTGGGTAAAATATGTGGATTTCGGCTACGGAAACTGTCTTTTTACACCCGACATAACGAAATTAAAAGGAAAACTACGAGTATCAGAGTTCAGTTAGCTCTGTTAGTTTTAGAGTAAACTTATAAAATGTTTTTACTTGTTAAATTTCGGACCAAAAAAAATCCTAGGAAAAAAATTACTTGTGTGAATGACGGTCTACGGAACCCTACCTTGCACGTGGCCCGAGACGTACTTGGCCGGTTTTTAGTTCTAGGATATGTCGGGTTCCTCTCGACGTTTTCTTTCACCGGTTTGAGAGAAGTAGTGATGAAATCAATTATACTAAGTATCAAAATTCTTAAATTCATTCATCAACACGACGGCAATTAGAGATTTACAGAAGAAACGTTACGCCGATCAAATTTTTTTTTTAAGTTATACTTCTTTAGGCGCGTTATGAAAAAATGTTGAGAGTGAAATTTTAAGATCATTGTCACACAAAATTCACAGGTTGAAGTTAGCGAGAACCGACACCCTGAAGTTAGTGTGGTTCATGAAGAATGATTGTTTTAATTTTGTAAACCTTGTTACAGTTTGGTTTTTTATCTTGTTACGCCAAAGAAGTATAACTTCTTACGTGCGTACATAAGAACACACACACTTTTTTTTTTGTAATGGATGGAGGATGATGATCTAGTGACAGATAACGTACAGCCAACCTCTTGATCTATGAGGCATGAATTTTTGCACTAGCGTTCCTTATGTTACGAAGGTGAGCACTAAGGGGGATTTTTGAAAGTTCTTCACTTAAAGGGGCTAATTAAGGGATGAGTTTGTCATTTTAGATACGAAAATTCATTGGCTTGTGGAAGATTAACTTCTTATCAATAAAACACGAAAAACTATAGTTACGTCAAGACCCTTGTCATTTTACAGTCACATCTTTTATGAGCAGGAAGTTAATTTTTCATAACGTTTCTCCAGCTTTATTAATTTAAGGAGGAGAAAATATCTCAGCGTCAAGTGCGACAATAGAAACGAATCCCGAGAAATATCGTAGAAACCCAACCACTATTTATTTCTTTAGTGACATAAAATGTAACAAAATTATGCAAAAACATACCTATCCACGGAGATCGTTACGGAGTTCAAAGGAAATTCTCCGGCACCAATAAATTCAAGTTGAAACTCTGTACTAATGCTGCCTGCACTTTTAGATTGGCGGAGACTGTTATTTTAACTCTTCTTTGCGTAAAAAATACTATCTACTGTTTATATTGTGAAACTGTCTTGTCTGGATAATTAATTATATAGGATAATTAATTATGGCCGATTTTTGAATGAACGGCCTTATTTAAAAACTTATTTACAAAAAAATAGAACCGACTTCCAAAAAAAAAACAAAAAGTGCAAAATAACTTTAATTTCGGAAGTCAGTGTTTCTGGTTTTGTTTGTTCGTTTTTTGACACCGACGTCCGAAATTAAAGTTATTTTGACCTTTTTGTTTTTTTTGGAAGTCTGTTCTATTTTTTTGTAAAAAAGTTTTTATTTTTCACTTTTTAGTTTTGATTCCCCATTAAATTGTGTTAACAATGGATATCTAGGCAATAACAACAATCGCGGTTGATTTGCTGTAATTTTTTGAAGAGTTCCGTTGTCTGTCTCCGAAGCGCATCATCAAATCTATATAAAATTTAAATGGGACCATTTCGAAACAAACCTCTTTCGAACAAAAAAATAATTTTGGAAATCCGTCTATAAATGACGAAGTTATGCGTTATGCATCTAAAAAAAAAATACAAACATCCGTTTTGAAAACCTCCTCCTTTTGGAACTCGGTTAAATAAAAAATTAACCATGCAGTATTTAGTTTCAGTACCGATTAGTAGATTCTTTATTCAAAATATTCTGTGGAGTATTTAAATTTAGAATCCGCTAATCAGTAGTAAATGGTTAGTGGTTTTTAATAATAATTGTTTATTCATATTTAGTTTGGATGACAATGCATGGTGAGCTAAATGAGATCATTCTAAATAAAATATGGCAGAATCCCAAAGATAACGGACTAGTTATTTTTGCGAAAGTGAAAGGGTATGCTGACAAAATACGAAAATGGTCCTTTTTTAGGGTTCCGTACCCAAAGGGTAAAACGGGACCCTATTACTGAGACTCCGCTGTCTGTCCGTCTGTCTGTCTGTCCGTCTGTCACCAGGCAGTATCTCATGAACGGTGATAGTTAGACAGTTGAAATTTTCACAGATGATGTATTTCTGTTGCCGCTGTAACAAGAAATTACTAAAAAACAGAATAAAATAAATATTTAAGGGGGCTTATACAACAAACGTTATTATAGATAATGGTAGGTACGGCAACCTTCGTGCGCGAGTTCGACTCGCACTGGGCCGGTTTTTTTTTAACATTAATATTCTACTGAATCTCTGTTTTCCACAGAGATCAATACGGTCGTTCCCGCTGGTTATAGAATAAAATAAAGGTGTCTATTTTCACCAGACCCGTCACTTTCACAACAGAATTTCAATCAATCCAGGTGTATTGACGAACAGACACAAAGGTCGCATTCGTTGATGTTATTAGTCCCTGATTACATTATACATTCATCGGAAGCCAGATTTACGTAAACAGCTTATTATGCGGTACCTCGGCGTAAATTACACAGCACCATTCAAACATGGCGGCCCCTGTGATATTCACGATTTAATTTACGTCAAAACTCTACTTTACGCTTTATTTTTCGAGCGAGTTTACGCGAAAAGGTTTTAATCAATTTACATTATTAAAAATGTTAGGGCATTATTAACCGTATGAATTTGTGATCAGTATGCACGTTTATATCATACGCGAGTGGATGTTGATTAATGTCGAGTTTTGTTATTAAATATTAACATATGTACTCATGTACCGAATTAATTAAAATTTTTGATTAAATTATAAAGAGGTTTCAATCGTAAAAGACGACTTGTTATTTTTTACACAAAAGAAAGGTTTCCGTGGTTCCAATTCTGTTTCAATACATGGAATAAACGGAATTGGAATCACGAACTATACTACTAAACATGTTTAGGGGGAATCCGGTGTGAGAAAGGGATAGTTCTATACGACCTGTATCTCACCGTCTCTCTCACACCGGAATTATGATGATTTTAAGATGTCATGGTAGGGTACCATGTGCATCTGCCCAGGGGTAGCGAATAAATTCGAAACAGAGTTACCGCGCCTCTGGGCACTCAGGCAACTGAAGGAACAGGGGTAGGTTTTAGTTAGTAAAAGTCTCACACGCCCACCCCACCCAGAGCGGAAGAAGTCATTAGATGACTTCCCACCCCCTTAAAAAAAAGGGTCCCAGGTGCATAAATCTCATATACAAAAGAGTAAGAGATTAGTGTGTATTGTGAATTTAGGTGGCGAGCAATCTTCTTTTGACGCATACCTGGCTCTTCTCTGCTAGAGAAGTAGCTTTAGCCCTGCAGAAGGAGAATTACAGGCTGGTATTACAACGCCATCAACTATATCATAAAATAATATTATTTTATTTAATATATATATTTTTTATAATCAATATTTTCATATTTTTTTCCGCAAACCTTTTTACTAATACCCATAACATGGGAATGAATAAAAAATAGCTAGTCAGCCATATTGAATTTAGAATGACGTCACTTAGTTATCATGCATTGTCATCCAACCTAAACATCTATGCAAAATTCCAACTCAATCGGATACCGGGAAGTGGGTCAAGTTCTAAGATTAAAAAAAAAAATTATTTACAGGTGAACCTAATTAAATTCACAACAAAAAATATTCTTAATCCTGAAAGCCCTTTCCATCAATCAATCAATCTGCCTAGCCTTTTCCGAACTATCTTGGGGTCGGCTTCCAGTCTAACCGGATGCAGCTGAATACCAGTATTTTACATGGAGCGACTGCCTATCTGACCTCCACAACCCAGTTACTGGGTAATACGATACCCCTTGGTAAGATTGGTTGTCAGACTTCCTTTCCATCAATACATCAATAACAAATAAATAAAAATGAAATGTCTGTTTGTAATGTCAAATTAATAGGTTTTTTTAAGCTCATACAGTTATTTTCACGGTACCTATGCCTACAAATCAGTTTTAAATTTTTTTGTCTGTATATCTGTCTATTTGTTCCGGCTAATCTTCGAAACGGCTGGATTGATTCTGATAAGATTTAAATGGCAGGTAGCTGACTATATAAAGGGCAAACCCGCTGGCAGAAAAGCTAGTTACTACATAAAAAATAGCTGTAACTCTTGATAAAGTTAAACGCAGGTAGAATACGAGTGTAGGAAGTCATGAGGAGTGGGTAACGTAATAACTGTCAGACGGATTTGGGTGAAAGGCAACAGGTAACCGGGTAAATAAAAGTTTCATGTGCTGCACTTTTAATGCGGGGTGTACTGTAAGGGTCGTTATACCGATATCTGGATAAATGGCATATTTATAAAAAATAAACATGTGATTAGTAAACAATGGTTCTTATTTCAATAATTTCTGTTCAGAAATAGGATAGCGGTACTAAAGTACTGACTAATTATTTGAAGGAGGTTCTATGGCATGCTGTAAATGAATTGTTTTCATTGGTTTTAGTTGTCTCGGAACAGCAGTTAGTACCTAAGGGCCGAGTTTATGCGTTAAATCGAGATGCTTCATTTTGCGTTTCACCACTACAAACTAAACGCCCAGTTTTCGGTGAAACGCAAAATGAAGCTCTAATCTCGATTAAACGCATGAACTGTGTTTAGTTTAAACTAATCGCGATTAGTTTCATTGGTGAAATCAGCCCTAAGTGTTAAGTATTTAATTTTGATTTATTTAAGGACATACAACCCTAAATAAATCAAAATTAAATAGTTAATCTACTAACCGCTGTTCGGAGACAGCTAAAACCACCAATAAAAACAATTCAATTACAGCATGCTCGTCATACAAGGCCTTATCTCATTCTGAGTGATTTAAACTACGATTACGTCAATGTTACGGTAACCTCGATTACACTCACGCCTGGCACCATTCTGATTTAATTTATTTAAGGTTGTAGGTCACTTGCTCGTCATACAGGCCTTATCTCATTTTGAGTGATTTGAGCTACGATTACACCAATGTTACGGTAACCACGATTACACTCACGCCTGGCACTATTCTGATTTAATTTATTTAAGGTTGTATGTCACTTGCTCATCATACAGGGCCTTATCTCATTTTGAGTGATTTAAACTACGATTACGCCAATGTTACGGTTACCACGATTACACTCACGCCTGGCACCATTCTGATTTAATTTGCTCTCAATAAAAATATTCTAAGTACTTCAAAAAAACTAAACAGACACGCTTTGAGTGATGACGTCATTTTTATTTAGCAGACCCTTCTTACCATACCCTTTCATTCGATACCCCTATCATGGGAATGCATAAAAAATAACTAGTCCGCCATCTTTGGGAGTCAGCCATACTGGATTTAGACTAACATCACTTAGCTAACCGTGCTTGTCAACTGTCGTCCAAACTCAACATTCAAAATTTTTTTTGCGGGGGTGGGAAATCATCCAATGACTTCTCCCGCTCTGGGCGGAGCGGGAGGGCGTGTCAGACTCTTACTGACTAAAACCCGCGAGCATTACTGCTTCGCAGAAGGCGGATACTGCTTCCCATTCCCTCTCGCTCCGTACCATGGCCTGAACCAGGGCCGGGCGCGAGAGGTCGCCACCACCTATCGCATCCACGAGGACACGGCGGTGCTCCGCCCAAGCGAGGCAGACCTCCACCGTATGCTCCACCGTGTCCTTTGGGCGACCGGCGCAGTGGTAACACCGGGCGTTTCCTCCCGCCCGATCTGATGCAGGAACCTCCCGAAACAACCGTGTCCGGTGAGGACCTGCGTCAGGCGGAAGGTGAGGACGCCGTGACGCCTCTCCAGCCACTCCTCAAAGAGGTGAGTGAAGAGAGTGAAGCTAATAATAAAAGCGTGTAAGTAATTAAAAACAAAAATGTTCCAAATCTCAATCGCCCTATATCTTCAAATCCAATCAACCGTTCATAGTCTACGCTACTAACAGCATCGGGTGTCGGCAATATCGCTCTGCAGTGATCAAATGAAATTAACGCTTCATATAAAGGTTTCTAGCTCCAGGGCTCCAAGTTGTAACGCGGGCAACACCACCAGCTAGGAATTCCTTTGTTGCGCGACACAATGAACAAGACAGCTTTATTGAAACTACTCGTAGATTAACGACACGCTACCTTTATATATAATTTTCTTGCGAAGAATACTTTTTACATTGTTGTTGAAAAATTGCATGTGATTTCGAGTTGCCTCAAACATTGATGGATATTTACATCGATATACCTAATAATACATGAAGAAAAATTAAGTACCGAATTTTTACGAAAATTATGCGTACAGGCGAATATGAAATTTGGCACAATTAAAGTTTATATTGGGAAGGAGTGCAGACGGCTAATTATTTTTATATAATTTTTCTTTAAAAATGTATTAAATTAACAAAAATAACATTACACACTGCCATACGTTTGTCACGTAAATGTATATACTCTTTTGTTTATGGTTCACAGTTATGTCATGTCATGTTTAAATGTGTATTTTAAAAATAACGTCGAACCTTTTTGATTTACGTGAAATGTGTACTGAATCTTTTAGAACTTATCAACAAAAAATAATCAACCAAGAGTGTGTCGGTCCATATATGAAGTTTAACTAACGAAAGTGGTTTTGTCTTTTCATATAAACTAACAGCCTCCTTAACCATATGCTTAGTTAACTAACTGATTAGCGGATTCTAAATTCAAGATGATATACGTCTCATCCAGCACATTCAGCTGATAAACCCTCTTTTATACGATAAGTCACTACTTTACTGCTAAAATTTTTAATTAAGGAACTGCCAATTAATGTTTAAAGTAATCACATGGTAAATCTTACTTCTATCATCTTCCTCCTGCCATGCCCTTATCCTCCTTCTCTCTTCCTTTCTCCCTTCCTTCCTCCTTCCTCTTCCTTCCTCTTTACTTGGGGTCGGCGCAACACGTCTTTTTCTTCTATTTAGTCCTGTCAGCCGTCACACTATCACTAACTCCCTTTTCTTTCATATCACTCCTCCCACAATCCATCCATCTTTTCTTTGGTCTCCCTTTCGGTAAATCTTACATATCGTACTATAATATTAAAAATGTGATTTTTTTTGAGGACGTATGTATGTTTGTTACTCTTTAAAGCAAATTTGATGAAACTTTACAGTAATATAAGCTTATAACATCCGACATAATATATGTGGGTGTTCAAGAAAAAAGGGTCCAGTGCTCGGGATTTAGTTTCTGAGAAATACGCAGTTTTGTAAAGTTGGGTGAAAAATTTCACTTCACGATTTTAATTGATTATTAATTAATGCACAATTATCTACAAGTTCATATAGTAAATTACTTTATATATGATGTTTGGAAGTACCAGAAATTTTAAGAGAAAATTTAATTGAAAGAAACTTGATTTGAGAAAAATGCTTTTCTCAAATCCAACTTTTTGCGTTTCAACTTCAAATGTCTGACAAAAAAAAATGAGCCAGTTTTTGGATATTTTTTTAATCCATAATATCAATCGACTATTCTAGATACCTAGTTTTAGCTCAATACCCCTCTACTGGGACCCTAGGTAGGTCAAAGCAAAAGCTTTGACGCCCGGGGAAGTACCAAGTCCAAGCGGGCAAGCCGCTAGCAGAAAATAGTTTTTTTTTAAATAAATAAATTCTAATTTTATACGGAGCTATAATTTTGAGTTAGAATTGTTGATTGAAATAGCTGTTTTTGGTTCTGTGTAACTTTTAAAAAACCTGATCGCAAGAATATCTATTCATGTCAACTGTATACGCACAGTTTTCCAGTCAAACAATCCACTTTCTCCATAGTTAAATCAAAATCTTCGCAAATAAAATCAGCTAAACGTAACCCTACGTCACTTACCCATCGAAAGGAAGGATAAATCACTTTTTGGTAAAATATAGTCCGCCCTTAAAGACTGATGAGGCCTGTTACCTTAGTTTCGGTACTTCACTAAACTATCGGGAAGCACTGAACGTTTCTCCTTTCGAACATACTGCGGGGAGGAAACTAATGACTTCATGGCAGAGACGTAAAGAACGGGAGCGCGTTTTGCCCTTGGGCTTTTAACAAAGATACCTATTTATCTCTGATTTGGTATCACTGACAAAGTCACAGTTATTTCTTGTTAGTTGCTGCCGAAGCTGTTTGCTTGTTGTTGTTGTTAGAAAAAACTTTTTACAAAAAAACAACCGGCTTTATAAAAAAGAAAATACACTAAAAATTAAAAAATAACTTTAATTTTGGAAGTCGGTATATGTATTTTATTTCTTCGTTATTTGACACCGACTTTCGAAATTATTTTTTAATTTTTGGTGTATTTTCTTTTTTGGAAGTCGGTTGTTTTTTTGTAAAAAGATAAACATACTCGTAATTGGAGAAAACAAAAACGTCATCTAGGTATACGAATTTGTTCGTTTTGGTTCAGTTTCTCAAAAAGCGCTGAAGCAATTTCAATAAATATTGGACCACTTCGGGAGTATATGCTTTCGGATAAAAAGATTTTTGAAAATCGGTTCACAACTGACGGAGAAATCGGCGGACATACGAGTACATAAAAAAAAACACATACAGCCGAACATAGAACCTCCTCCTTTTTCGAAAGTCGGTTAAAAAATAATAACTTTTAACTGACTGATAACCGATCTTCAATTCAAAAGACAAAAAATGTGCTTGGGATTTACTATATACGTGACGTTTCGCAAGCGCTTGTAAATGCCATACTTTTTGATATTTTTGACAAACGTTATCACTGATTGTGTGTTTCGTTATGTGGGCCCTCTTATCTTTGTTACATAATCTAATATCATGACATGCGATGTCTGTTGGCTGTCTGTCTGTTAGTGTGCCCATAAGTCGAGTTCCCCTCTTCCAAATACCTAATGAGTTTGTTTAGAATAATTCATTGCTATGTTGCTTTTATTTTGGCCTCTCCCAAGCGTTGCTGTATCGACCTGTACCCTGTGTGATGTGTCTAGCATCCAGCTGATGCCCGCTGCCTAGTCCATGATCAACGGTCTACCATGTGGTAAGAAAGTACCTACTTATTTAATATGGAGCAGTTAGTAAGGCCATCGTAGGCAAATGTAGAAAATGTGTGTTGTGTGTGTGTGTGTGTGTGTGTGTGTGTGTGTGTGTGTGTGTGTGTGAGCATTTGCAACTTCATCGGTTTAAATTTCGGCTTAATAAAGCCCTTTATTCCGAAATACTAACTTTTTCAGTTAAATCTAAAATATAAAAACACACGTTATTAGAGCGGCAACAGAAATACACATTCTCTGAAAATTTCAACTGTCTACCTATTACGGACCATCAGATACAGCTCGCTGACGGACGGACGGACGGACGGACAGCGGAGGCTTAGTAATAGAGTCTCGTTGGTTACCCTTAGGGTACGGAACCCTAAAAAGTCTCTTGTGTTCCTATTGGCAAAGGCTTCCTCCAATGGTTTCCACTGTTGCCTGTCGTGAGCTACCCTTCTCCAGTTAGGTCCTGCTATCAGTTTTATTTCATATTCACACCTTGTGTGTAGTCTTCCTTGTCTTTGCAACAGAGGACAAGGAAGAAGACAAGAAGATCAATTCAATCAAATCAACAAGCAGAGAATTTCGGCATACCTACTAGAACTGCAAAAAGTCTTAAAAGTGTTCCTGTAGGTAAATTGGTATTAAGATCATTATCAACACTACCTATAGACTCTGTCTCAGTCTGCATACACTACTTCACTAACCACACAAGAGTAGCTACTAGTGCGGTACCGGGTTCAATTAAACTTAGCCCATTGAACGCAACATCACGTGCATATACCGCGCACAACACTACTTTTAACCACTTCCTGCTATCAGGATACGGATAGTGTAATTGTTACTATACTATGTACAGTTACGAGCAAAAATATGTACACAACCAAGCTTCACTTGTGAGCTTCGAGTATCTTAAAACCGTCCGTTTAAGATAGTCGGTAAGCTTTCAAGTAAAATTTGCTTATGTACATATTTTTGCTCGTGACTGTACGATTAGTATAAGTTTTAAAAACCAAATATCTCGTGCTAAATATGAGAGAGTGGCAGTAAAGTCGGAAAGCTCGTGCATTATGGTCGATAAAACGATCCCAAAATTTAAGGAGTGACTTTTTCATAATTTATGTGTTCTAATAGTCTTCTGTTAAATATAAGACATTTTCTAAAAAAAAATACTCTGCATATGATACGATACAAATATTTACAATTTCACGGAACTGGTAGGATGTATGTAAATTATGAAGATTTTGTTTTCGACATTACATTTGTCCGTCACGGCCTAGTTAGCAAAGCCCGCCTTATATCCTGGTTTATATTAAACATAAAGCATCCCAGCGATTTATGCGAGTGTAAAATCGTTTCTCCCCTGTGTGTTTTATTTATTTTTATAAAATATTGCTCATAAACTTTTAACATAAAACAAGGCGATTTTATTGGTTCGCTACGGCCAGCGTTGCAATAAACAGGATATCGCATCATAAATTTGTGTGGATTGATACTTTTGAATTGATACCGTCCGTCTAACGGCCTTTTGATGGCCAGTTATGTTAACTCCGCTATCTTAGTTTGGCAGCTGTAAGGGTCTTTTCACATTAGTATTTAGTTGTATGAGGGAGCGAATCATCGACTTGAGTGGAATAGCAAGTTAAGTATAAAGAGAGGACAGTTGGATGGTGATATTTATAGAAAATGGCGGTTATTTCGTTTTCTTGTTGCATTTATTTAGTGTAAGTATCTTGTCCTGTCCTTATATACAGGGTGTAACGGAAAGGTGCAGTCATATTTTAAGAACCGGTTCTGCCCATGGAAATGAACAACTTTATCTAAGACAAAATAGAAAATTCATACAAAAAAATTGGACTTTCCATAGAAAGTTATCATCAGCTGATCAACATTTGTATGGGAGGTAAAAAAAATTTTGAGAATTACCTCAGGTTTTCTTGAAGAAAGTTGTACATATCGATGGGCAGATGCAGTTCTTAAAATATGACCACACCTTTCTGTTACACTCTGTATAGGTACAGGGTGTAAAAAGACACATCACAAAGCTGTTGACTACGCATACTGTACGTCTAGCAAAGTAGCTTTGCGCAAAAATTATTGCTGGGAAACGACTTTTATTTTTTGGTATGAAAATAAAAACTATTTTTATTGCGCGCAATGTAACGCGAACCCAGGCAAGTGGAGTTAAACCCCCCCTTCGCTCTAAGCTACGAAGGTACTTGTCGGATACGTTTGATATTCGTTTGTTTTTTCGTTTGATTTCGTTTGTTTTGCTTTTTTGTAACTAATGCGTAACATCGCAATTTCGAAAAAAAAATCTAAAATTCCGGTAATGTTTGTTTGGAAGAAAGTTTGAATAATAATTGGAATTCATTTTCGTAAAAAAGTAAAAAAAAAATTGCGACTTTGACCTTCAATATCTCCAGAACCAGTAGAGTCTCAGGTATGGTCTAGTGGAAAAAAATATCCAAATAATAGGAAGAATAAGTGGCTTTCGGCTTCGGCAACTGTCTTTTTACACCCGTTATTTACTAGCTCTGTTCTGTCAGCAGCTTCGCCCGCGTGGAATTAATACTCCGCCACTATAAATTATAACCTATGTGTGTTCAGACATGCCAGTGTGATTGAGCAACAAACATCCATTAATTCAATCTTTGGCATTTATAATATTACTAGGAAGCAGGATTATATTTTCATCCAAATTAATTATCAATGCTCCAACATTTATCTTGCGTCAGCTACGTAATATAAAATTGGTTGCATGAACCAAATTCTGCAACTCTGCAAGCCCAACCCCCTCCAATATTTTATCATAAGGAAAAATTCTCCCCAGCCCTTTTCTGTCAGATTCGCACATTATGATTGTAGCAGGAGCACGCAACGCAAAAATGAATACAACCCAGTTTTTGCAGTAACATGCTTTGCAATACATCAAGGGAAAACACAATAGCAAAGATAGAAAGCATTGCGAGCAACAGTTAACCTAACTGTCGGCAATTTGTGCCGGCATGAAATAGAATAAATCGGTCTGGTATATTGCTCATTCGTAACAAAAGAATTCACATCTTATTGCCCCTAAAATAGTGCCTATTATGCGTTGGAGGGTTTGAAGTTGTTGTAATGTTCTGGTTTCAGTGCCAAGTTGATCCAAAAACCTCGTGTTTCAATAAAATTGGACTGTATGATAAGTTGTAAGGGTAGGGATTGCGTTGCGTTCGTTAGCCGTAGGTGCGTATAAGCCAATGTGATGTCTATTCCGCTAGAGAGTTAATGGCGCAAGTGTTATTGAGCCAGATACTGCCTCAAATTTAGAATTGTATACACATTAGGCCGAGTGTTGCGGTTTGGTCATTTAGTGTGGCCTCATCGGTCTGGATTTGAGCGTACATAATTAACTGGGCAAATAATTGGACCTGCGTCGGGACGTGACGTATTACTATCGAGGGATGTGCGCGGGATGTGGTGCCTATTATTCATTTCGTAGTTAAGTTTGTGCGTTCATATTCTATGCGTCTGATGGGATTTGCCAGACGTTGTAACTTAGCTGCTACTTACTTACGATACTGAATGATTTAAGGTTCTAAAACGGGAGAATTTTGTACATTAAAAAAAAAGTTGAATATTTTCAAAAAAGAACGAAAAAGTTCCAAACAAGTAACTTTTCAAGCAGTCTGATACAGTTGGTGGCTGTTATTCTAGCCACCAACTGCATCAGACTGCTTGAAAAGTTACTTGTTTGGCACTTTTTCGTTGTTTTTTACAGTCGGGTTTTTCGAAAATGTTACTACATTTTACTGAGTTATATTTTTGGAATCGCCACCTCAAACCCTTTGTTTTGATGCCCCACTCAATATAGTACGTCGACCTAATTTTTTTTCTTTTTCACAATATGGCATCTGGTTGTCGCCATATTGTATTTTGATTATTGTCATGTCTTTAGTGACACTCGCAAGATTAAAGGATGATTCACGTTACACCGTGTCGCCACCGGGCCGTGCCCCGGCCGAGGCACGGCCGAGGCACGGACGGGGCACGGCCAGGGCTCGGCCCGGTGGCGACACGGTGTAACATGAACGTGTGAACCGGGCTCGGACGTGCCCCGGCCGTGCCCCGGCCGGGAAACAATTGTCGGTCAAACAATTGCACGGTCAAATATCTATAGTATACTTTTTGTATGAACTGTTCCATGCAGCCCGGTGTAGCATGAATGACTAGCCCGACGGACGTGCCCCGGCCGTGTCCCGGCCGGGGCACGGCCGAGGCTCGGTGGCCGCACGGTGTAACGTGAATCATCCTTTAGACGAATAAAAAAATCGGCCAAATGCGTCGGACTTTGCACATTTAGGGTTCCGTAGCAAATGACGGAATTATCAAACAAAAAATTTGATTTATCATTCATAATTTTTTTGACCTTTCCGTTACACCCAGTATGGTGTAACGGAAAGCTGTGGTCAAATTTTAAGAACCGGTTTTGCCCATGGATATGAACTACTTTCCTTAAGAAAAAATTAAAAATTCCCAAAAAAAAAGTTGGAGGTATGGGAGGTAAAATTTTTTTTTTAGAATTTCCTCAAGTTTTCTTGAAGAAAGTTAGTTCTTCATATTGATGAGCAGATGCAGATTTTAAAATACGACCACACCTTTCCGTTTATAGCGGTATTTGTTAGTAAATTATACGTAATATAAACCCTTATCCCATTATCACTAAATTTCAAGTTCGTAGGTCAATGGGAAGTTAAAAAATTCTTCGGGACAAAATTTTGTGACAGATGACGGACAGACGGACACGTGTGACGGGACGAGTGTCAGCAATAGAACTCCGTTTGGACCCTTCGGGTAAAGAATCCTAAAAACTGCAAACTTGACACTCAAAACTATCTACTATTATTTGTCAAACAATTTCATTTCTAGTTATTATGAAATGCAGGACTGCAGAAAGCTTGTCAACGGAGTGGTGCACTTAGCACCTTATATTGTTTTACATTTTAGCACCAGAAACTTTTTGGCCAGACAAAAATAACTGAGGACAAACTTAATATTCCTAACGTATTATGTAAGTACATCATGTTATTTCTATCTAGTTGACGAGTATTAAGTAGTTTTGAATCTGTAATATTGTTCAATGTAAACAAAACATTGTTGTCTTTTGAAGTGTTTTTTTTTTCTTCGGGGGAAACCTCAAAGGCGCCTGGACCTTTGGGGGAAAAAAACCAGGGAGTGAGAGATTTTTACCTCATTAAAAGTGAGCAGCTTTTTTTTTTGGATGGTAAATCATCCTATGAGCGGGTGGAGCGCGAGGGCTTGTCAGACTCTTACTGACTAAAAGCCACCCCTGTTCCTTCCTTGCCCGAGTGCCCAGGGGTGCGGTAACTCTGTTACGAATTTATCCGCGACCTCTTGGCATGCATGCATCGGCCATGACGGGCCCCGTCAGTGGTTGCTGACATCTCTTTGAGGCGCGCGTGGTACACTACGTGCCGTCGACTCTCGGGCCTGGTGCTGATCGGATGGCGAGCTAGCCATTACTCGCCGTCCGCAGGCCCGCGTCTACGGCGGCCGAAGGTCGTCTCGCGACCCCCGATAACCAGGGCGTCTCCTGCAGCGGCTGCAGCTGGGGGCGTAAAGGCGACTCCGTTGAACCTCCCTCACTCGTTCCGCCTCCTTCTTCGCGAGCATACTGCCCTAAGTCTCACCGTGCACGGCAGCTTGTGATCACTGTACCACCGTCTTTCCGGGGTTCACTTGGTGGGTGGGTAGAGGTCCCACTCTGAAGGCCCGCGACTTGGAGGTCTTTTAATGCCTAGGGGAAAAAATGTGATGGTAGACCATTGGAATGGGTCAATTGGTCATAATTTCGATATGTATTAAGTTTAGTGAGTCCTCCGAATGTGTGACCTCAAGTTTCAAAATCGTTACCTATAGGACTAATTAATTATAGTCATATAGTAGGTATGACTGTATATAAGTAGCTATTTTGATCAATCATTCTATACAGGTTTTTTTTGTTTCAAGAAATTGCGGAAATTGGGTCTAAAACTCGTCAATATTTTTTTTTATCTTTACCTGCAAGTACAATAAGAGATCATTCAAATGAAATGCAAGTATTCATTGAGTAACAGAATCAACAGTATCAAATTCCACAATACTCCTGCATTTTTCAGTGGTGTAATTTCTGTGAAAATGATTGTTGAGAGCGTAGGGCAAATACAAAAGACGGTGGGCCCTCGACCCTCGGTAACCGGTAGAAATGAGACCTCGTTGTAACTCTCTTCGGCCTCTGGAGTAGTTAATAGCTACTTCGGAAGACACTTGTTACTTGAACAAAAGGTGAGGTTAAGGTACAGGTTGTTTTTTTTCAAATGGAGACTTTTTTTCAACGATGTCATTGTTATGTAGGTTGGTATTACCTATTTAACCACAGCTAATAGCTTTAAATATCTATATCTTTTTTTTTTTTTTTTTGTTGAGAGGCACACGTTTGACTACTATCTCACCTGATGGTAAGCGATGATGTGGTCGTTGATGGAGCACGCTTGCCTAGAAGTAACCTATTCACTCTTGACTTAAAGACTCCCAGGTTGTACGAGTAGTTATCAGGAAACACTGACTCCGGGAATTCCACTCCCTAGCTGTACGCACAATGAATGTGTTCCTAAAACGTTTTGTGCGTGTGGATGGGATGTTCACCATGTACCGGTGGCACATCGCCGTACGTCTTGTGGTCCGTTGATGGAACGGGCTAGGCGGAATCAAATTATGCAATTCCGTCGCACACTCCCCAAAATGTAACCGATAGAAAACCGACAGGCTAGCAACTTGGCGTCTATGCTCAAGACATTGGAGCTTCGACTCGACGAGCCTATCATTGCCGATGATCCTCTTGGCTCGTTTCTCAATTGTCTCAAGGGCATCAAGCTGGTATCTGGCAGATCCGTCCCAAAGATGTGAGCAGTACTCCATACACGATCGAACTTGCGCTTGATAAAGTTTGAGCAGCTGTTCCGGCGTTCAGTACCTACCGTCTGACCTTTGCGAGGAGCCCCAACTTTTTGGCAGCCACTTGAGCCTTTGCCTCTATGAAGGGACCAAAATTGAGGATAGATGTCAACGTAACACCAAGAAGATCAAGTTTTTCGGTTATTGGCACGGTTACACCTCGAAAAGATGGAGCCAGGTGAAATTGGTTCCTGTTAGCAGAAAAAAGACACGCCTGGGTCTTAGCAGCATTGAACTTGACCAGATTGGCATCGCCCCATTCTGAGACAGCCTGTAAGGACAAGTTCAAGCGCCCAACCATAGCCTCTCGGAGAGACCGGTCCTGAGACCCGCTAGCTCGTGCGTCGGGCACGTATCTCTCGGCAACAGTGCTGTGGTCTGCATACCCAGAGGTACCAGGTTTTAGCAGACTTAATATTTCCCTTGGTCACGGCATCACGCGTGAACAGCTGGACCGATTTCACTAATTCTTTTTTTTGTTGTTTTTGTTATTGTTAGGAGAAGGTTTTTATGAAAGAAAAAATAATGAAAGTTGCGTGAAAAATTAGAAAATTTCAAAAAACTTTGACTGTTCATAGCTAAGACAGGACAACGTCTGTTGGGTCAGCTAGTAGGATATAAATTATAATGGGGGAAGTACTAATTCCATGCGGGCGAAGCTGCTGACAGAAGCTAGTCTTGAATAAAAGATAAATATTGGTTTCCTTACATTAATGTTATTTACGCCTTTGGGAGGGTATTAGTCATTACATGGGCACTTACAAGGGAGGCAGTCTCCGCCTTCTGCGAAGCAGTAATGCTCGCGAAGGCGGAAGCGGGACGCGTGAGGGAAGCTCAACGGAGTGGGCCTCACGGCCCCGGCCGCTACCACCGCAGGATAGGTACTGGGCGTACTGGGCGTAGGACGTCGCGAGACGATCTCCGGCCACCGTAAACCCGGGCCTGCGGACGGCGAGCTGTGGGTAGCTCGCCGTCTGATTAGCACCAGGCCCGTGAGTCAACGGCGCGTAGTGTTCCACGCGCGCCTCAAAAAGATGTTGTCAGCCACCACTGACGGGGCCCATCGTGGCCGGTGCCTGCATGCCTAGGGGTAGCGGATAAATTCTGAAAATGAGTTACCGCACCCCTGGGCACTCAGGCAGGGAAGGAACAGGAGTGGGTTTTAGTCAGTAAGAGTCTGACACGCCCTCCCGCTTCACCCAGAGCGGGAGAAGTCATTGGATGATTCCCCACCACCCAAAAAAAAATAAAAAATGGGCACTTATAAAACGTCAGAAGCAATAGGTACACTAGACCTATTTATTGCTCATTGATGAACAATTGAACTGTGTGAAAGAGGATATGGGTAAAAAAGGGGTGACTACAGAGATGACGACTAATAGAGGAGTATGGAAGAAAAAGACATGTTGCGCCGACCCCAAATAAATTGGGATAAGGGCAGGAGAATGATGAATGATGATGATGAACAATTGAACAGTGTTGGTAGACATCCTATTCTACTAATATTATAAATGCGAAAGTTCGGATGGATGGATGTTTGTTACTCAATCACGCCAGAACGGCTGAACTGATCTGGACAAAATTTGGCACAGAGATAGATTATAATCTGGAATAGCACATAAAAAAAAAAATAATAAGCTTTATTATTCTCGCCACGATACACATTAAATATATCGTTTTTAGGGAACAAGTGGATACAGTAAGTATATTTTGGGAGACTTGTGGCTAAATTAGGCTTGGGGCTTATATTTCAGGACACCAGGTCTCCACCCTTTAGGTTATATAACATTCAATGCTTTAGCAGACAGTGCTCGCGAATCAATTAACAAATAAAGATGTACTTTCTATATCTATATAGTGTTAGTATGGTTAGTATAGTAGAAATATTTTTTCTTTATTTCTATAATTATTTAAAGTAGGAAGTAATAATACCACGCGGGCTCGCAGAAGCTGATGATTCATAACGAATCCGACAGTGTATTGCATCGCATATTTCAGATCAACCCCCTTACCCAAATAGGTAACTTTTATAATAGCGCTAACGCTAACGCTTCGTGCAAAGTCTATGGCAAGGACTATTACCTGCGGAGAGAACTGTCACGTGACTCACGCCCAGTAATGTCGTTGCCATACATTTTGAACGAATCGTTAGCGTTAACATTAACAGAAAAGTATTTTGTGTAAAGGCTCAGGCCATTACGGTCTGGGTTTTAAAAGTACATCCTGTATAAGAACGAGTTTCCACTAGTGGCTGTTGTAGTAAGTATTTTTGTTCTTAGCGACACGACAATACGTAAATTGGTAACGTTGGGAATAAACGGAAAATTATTAACGTTTAGCGTACTTTGTGAGTTTTCTTACTACTTTTCGATTTTGATGGTTATGGCCTCGCTCCTATTGCTTTGCGGATGACCTTTATCTAAATCTTTGGGAAATGTTAGCGTGATGTTATGTTATGTGTTTTGAATTCAGTAAAACATTTCGTTTCATTATATGAATTCCACTCACTTTTCAGACAAAACACAAGTTTCATACAATCACAAACTTTTGACAAACCCATTCATAGCTTTAAAAAAGCTTGAACATTAAAATAAACAAATGAATTCGGGCTGCACCATTCTTGACTCGCTCACAAAAAAGTGAAGAGGAAATACTCGGGAATAGCATCCAGTTTGCAAGCTTTTCATAATGCCACAAATATTATATTGTAGCGTTTAATTTGAGAGGGTTCCGTGGCTGGCAGAATAATATTAAAAGAGGTTGCTTTGTGAGGTGCTAACAAATTGGCGGTGAAGTTTGCGCGCGGACGCCGACGCTCGACCAGTAGGAGATACACACGGATGAACATTGTTTTATGTTGCAAGAATAATGTTTTTTTTTTGTAGAAATTCGCTCCATTTGAGCTGTATTAAGACACTTACGTGACGCCTTCTGACGCAGTGTTAGCCAATCAAAACTCGTTGTGATATGACGTAGGCTTAAACAGATTCGTTTCATTGGTGCATAGCTAACGTGACCATTTATTGTTCTCGTCAGAGAGGGAACACCAGCGAAATTATGTAAAAATAAGAACTTGTTGCCATTTTACTAGCGTTTATTAGAAAATGATTACTTAACACTAATTACGCAGTTGTTTTGTATTTGTCCGCGGAACAAATCAGTTTTAAAATATTGGGTCAAGTTTTCAAGCTCAAAACCATCAATCAAAATGGCTTTCAATACGGCGACACTTAATTGCGATTTGTCACTTGTCCTCATGCGGGACGTTTATTCCCTCGCTGGGGACAGCGGGACAGACAGCCTGCAAGCGGGACTGTCCCGCTCAAAGCGGTACGTACGTACGTACGGTCACGTTATGTATACCGTGGCTCGACACAATCATAACACCTTTTTTTTTTGGGACAAGCTGTCACACTATTCTCAAACCACTGTAACTTCTGTAAGCCAGAATCAACAGTGGCGACCACCAGAAAAAAACGCCGAGGCAATGAAGCTCGACGAGTCCCAGAGAAACGATTAAACTGTCTTGGGTCCCGCAACGAAATTAATCAGAAAAGACAGTGGAGGAGAAAGAAAAAAAATACGCCTGTTCATGTGGCTTTAGTGTGGATATTTAAGAGCCAATGAAGGAGGTTTATCATCGCTGAAAACTCAGCATTTCTTTCTTTGCGGTCTGCTAACGAGATGACGAATGAGACGTTTCTTTCTGGTACCGTGTTAATGTGGGTATGCAAAACGTTTTTCACTTCCATTTGAAACACGAATTTCAGTCAAGTTTACCTACCCGCTGGTCAGACCAGATCAAGGAATTAACAGGACTCACTGTGGCCACTGCACTGAGAAGAGCCGAAGACAGAGTGGCCTGGAAGCAGCTCGTCAGAGAATCCGTGAAAGCTTTCCAGGACGGGCACGACCTTCAGCAATGAAGAAAACGAATTAGAAAAATATAGAAAGTATGTTAGATCATAAAAATGCTGTACAAAACTGAGAGCAGTGTGTATCCCATAATCGAGGAATATTTGAAAAGAGCCCGCGCTGCCGTCCGCCTCCTTTGTTCTCAAATCGCTTGCCTGACACAAGCGTGCGCGTTACGTTTCAATGAACATAGCTACAATTCGTTGTACGAGTACGTATGCACGTATAAATCATTCGAAACTAACGCGATTTGGGTCGCAATTCCTGATGTAGTTTTGAAGCGACTTTGACATTCTTTGGTTACCCGTAACATATATAACATATCAGTAACTTGTAAGTATATCTAATACCTAGTCTAAATGTGGCCCAAACAGTTTTATTAGATGCGCCATCAACACGAAAACAAGAAGCTGAATTTGTTACAAACTCCAAAAGTAACCTAACCTACCCCTTTTGAATGGCGTAGAAGGGTTGCAAAATAAAGTACAAGTATATAATGGTTCACAAGACTTATTGTTGCTGCCTAAGGATTTTAGGTACCTCGTATATAATGAAAAGCTTTCCCTAACATTTTCCATCGTTATAACTCTGCTATATATTAGCATATACAGCTCTCCAAATTTTCCCATACCTCCTGAATATGAACCAAAGCAAACAGCCATACGTTGATGTGTTCATAATTTACCAGGAGCGAATCGCTCCGTCTCTGTAGGGAACGTCGAACTGTAGACACGTCTCGCTTGTGCAAAGTGTTGAATAACTTATCGCAAGTTCCACTGTGCTTCACTCCCGGTACATTAATAGCGAGCGCGATACTGTTTGAGTTGTGGGAGACGATGGCGTGTGACGGTGTTGAGGGGTTAGGTTTCTGTAGGTGTTATAATTTGGGTAGCTCACCCTAGCCCAGCTAGGAGATCTGCAGGTCTTATAATATCAAATATACAGGGTGAATTTTTCAAGTGGGCGTGGATGAACAAATCCGAAACTATGCGATTTATAGCGAAAAATACTCAAAGGAGTGAGGGATCGATTTTGGTGAAAACTAAAATTGCTTCTTTGGATTTATCAATCGATCAATGTTCTTAGCCAGGAATCGAACCGTTAATTTTGAAAAACAAGCACACACACACGCTGTATTAGGATAAGATTCTGGGAAGTAGTTTGCCAAATGTCAGGCAAACTAAGACGGGTTTTAAAAATTATTATCAGTTAGGTATAATATTTGAATTTCTGCCCACCCCCCAATGTCAGCTTGCAAGGAGTGCAAATTGCATTTTCGTGTGTTTCATTAGTCTGCCTCTATTCTCGACTTGAGAGCAAGTAGGTACGAATTAGGTATGTACGGAGTATAATTAAAAACTATTACTGATATTTTCTTTGTTTTCATTACAACTTTTACAGACCACAACACAGCAAACTACAGACACTTCAATTCCAGTATTTTTTCTGTCTTTTCTAGGAGCTTGTTTAGTGAATGTATGAAAAGTTTCATAAATATGCAATAAGCAAAGAGGTGTATCAAAATAAAAGGTTCTTTCGTCTCGAACCTATTTTCCAAGTTCTACGAAACATTTCCATCGTGGAAATGGTATTTGATTCTTTCAGTGGATAGGAAAAGTGATAGGTTTAGCGAGTCTCACTCAGTTTAGATTATTCTCCGATATTTGTAACTCTACCAACTGTACCTCTTTTCATGCAGATACCTTCTTGTGAAGGTATCTGCATGAAAAGAGGCCTTTGCAGAGCAGTGCGATAAAATTCAAAATTATTTATAATTCTTTTTTTTTTTTTTGAAAATAGTGGATTTCAGTAATTATTCGTATACAATGGTTGTAAAGGTGTCTCTGTATTGACTCTTCGCGTGACCAATAAACTTGCTTTTACCTTGGACAGATGATAAGTATTGCCATACAACGTGCCAATGCCGCCAGTCTTTTGGGCACATAACCAGTCGACAGCGATGCGGAGTAATTTTTTGACGTCATATGTTAGATTGATTTCAGTTAGTTTTATTTATTTATGGGTTTAAAATATGCAGTGTGTTTACAGTTTTGGAAAAGGTACTTTTTAACCGACTTCGCAAAAAGGAGGGAGGAGGTTCTATGTTCGACTGTATGTACGTTTTTTTTATGTATGTCCTCCGATTTCTTTGTCAGTTGTACTTTAGCGCTTTTTGAAAAAATCAACAAAAACAATAAATGTGTAGAAGATGACGTTTTGGTCTCCTCCAAATATGAGTATGTTCAAATTCTATGTTCCATGTTATTGGGATTATCAATTTGGACGTAACTTTAATATTTAGTTTTAGTTCTGGGGTATAACAATTACTAAAAAGTGAAAAATAAAAAAAGCTTTTGTATAAAAATACAACCGACTTCCAAAATTATATACACTTAAATTTTAAAAATAACTTTAATTTCGGAAGTCGGTGTCAATTAAAGAAGAAATAAAATACAAACACCGAGTTAAGAAATTAAAGTTATTTTGGAGTTGCCCAAGCGTGTAAATAGCTGTGGTTCTCTGCAGGGTGGAGGACAGTGTTACGGCCAAACACTTGGATTGAATGCTGGCCCAAAATTGCCTATATTTGTCTGTATAACTTCAAGTTAGGAGTGGTTGGCAGTAGACGGCGCATGTGGCCTAACTCTAAGCTAGTAAAAACAAGCGAAGCGCAGGAGACCCCGACGAGTGGCCACTCGATTCTCTTCACACCAACACTCCTGGTTATTCTTGTTCACTAGTTACACGGACGCGGTAAATATGGGTTATTTATTATTCCCGGAGAATCCCCAACGTTTACGGGATATTACTCGGGATTTTAGTGTATTTGCGGGGACGATGTTAATAAGACATTAATTTAGTCTGCGGTGAATGCGTTCGGCCTCGCGGCGGAAGGCGCACTGATTGCCTATGGTTCCCGTAAAGCCGGCTACACACTTGCCTCACATGCTAAAGCAAGACACACACATCGTGATCCCACACCCCATCCAACTTGCAGAGTGGCGGCAACTCGCCACACCATGCTCCCCGCCTTGAAAGGTCCAGGAGCTTTCAAAAGCTGCTAATCTATGCGGCGCGAGTGAGGTTCAAGAAGCGGTGATGATATGTAAGCATTTACTTGTTGAAGAGCTTTGAGGGAAATCCAAGCAGCAGTCCGAAACACCATCGCATTGATATAATGCTCGGGAAAAATAATTATCAGTGTCCTGAGAATGAATTGCGGTTCGACTTGACTATGGTAAGTCGAATAAACTAAATTACAACTATGTAATGGCGTACCATTGGAACGTATACTATGAACCCTAAACTAAATTAAACTAAATTACGTAGTAATAATAATCTATTGAGTTGGCAAAGGATACAACTTAGTGACAGGACGTTTATACGTGCCTGACGCGGTTTTTATTGAAGCGACTCGAATTACACCATCTGATCCCGGAAAAACTTCCTCTATGATACCCAATGGCCAAGTCAATGGAGGTACGTTATCTTGACCCAAGAGAACGACAGTACCTATCTCTATAGGGCGATCGGGAGTGCACCACTTCTGGCGAACTTGCAGCGTGTGCAAGTACTCAATTCGCCATTTATTCCAGTAGGATAACACAAGTTGATCCAAGAGCCTTTTGCGGTTGTTTAGGTTTATGTTTTCTTCTGTCAATTCAGAAGAAGGCAAATACGTGAGTGGACTGGACATTAAAAAATGCGCGGGCGTGAGTACCTCCGGATGTGGGTCTGACGAAATGACACTAAGTGGTCGAGAGTTCAAAAGGCACTCAATTTGCACCAATACGGTCGAGAGTTCCTCGTAAGTGAGGAGTTGTTTACCTACGACTCTAAACAAGTGAGTTTTAACACTCTTAATATTCGACTCCCAAATACCTCCGAAGTGTGGAGCTCGCGGCGGTATTCTTGTCCACTCGATGCGTGATTTAAGAAGCTCATTTTTAATATCCGTTTGAACAGTTGAATTTAATAAAAAAGAATAAATATCATCCAATTGCGCCTTAGCGCCAACAAAATTGGTACCATTGTCTGAATACATAACAGACACTGGACCGCGGCGGGAAATGAATCTCTTAAATGCGGATAGGAAAGCCTCAGATGTGAGATCCGATACAAGCTCGATATGTATGGCTTTAGTCACCATGCATACGAACAAACATATGTAAAGTTTCTTCGAACGTTGACCTCTACGTCGAATAGGTATGTAAGCAAGCGGCCCGGCGAAATCTACACCGGTGTGTATAAAGGCTTTAGCATCACGGACGCGGTATCCAGGAAGTTCAGCCATTTTGGGTACTGGATGCTTAGGATTTAGACGGAAACAAGTATTACATTTCCTACAACGAGAACGTATAACCGTTCGGCCACCCAATATCCAAAACCGCTGCCTTATAATGGACATCAATAACCCTGGGCCCGTATGGCAGTACGTATTGTGATAGTGATCGATAATTAGATCGACTACGCGGTCGCGTTTAGGTAAAAGCGCGGGATGCTTGGCTTCATACGGCAAGTCAGACTTAGACAATCTGCCCCCAATACGTAAGATTCCGAAGCTATCAATGAAGACAGATAAACAGCGCAACTTCTTAGCTGGAAGTTCACCAGCTTTAATTAAATTTAAATCGCTCGCAAAATGTAAACTTTGAACTATTCGAACAATGAAATTTTCGGCGGTTTGAATGTTTTTAACAGAACTATGACTATGTAGTCTGTTTGTAAATTTAAGAATGTACATAAATACACGTAACAGTTTATTCCATGAGCAAACACGGTCAGCTATAGTATCTAAAATACGCGGTTCAGTATTCGAAGTTTCTACAAGAAAAACCTTTGATTTAAACTCCGGCAATGTTTCACATTGAGCAGGAGAGAACTTTAAAGGCCACTCGCTCATGGGCTGATGGAGCCATGTGGGGCCGTTCCACCACAACGAGTGTCTTATTAAATCCGACGGCAGCATGCCGCGAGACAGACAATCGCTAGGATTCTCTTTCCCGGACACGTGACGGAAACAAGCGGCAGGTAAGTTTTCCTGTATTTGAGCAATGCGGTTGCTGACAAAAATAGACCACCTATGGGGAGAAGAGTGGATCCACGAGAGAGCTATGGTGGAGTCCGAGAAAGCGTGGACACCTGCAATAGGTACACGAGCGGAAAGTTTTTCCTTGACTACGCGAACAAGTTTAGACAGAAGTAAAGCGGCGACAAGTTCTAATCGAGCTAGCGTTGTTATTTTAGCGGGGAAGACTTTGGACTTTGCACATAAGAGTCGGACAGTGATATCACCTGTAGGGTTGGTAATGTGTAAATAAATACAACAGCCATAACCAGTAAAGCTGGCGTCGCAAAAGGCTACGATGTACACTACAGCTTCTCTAAAGACGCCAATGTGGCGAGGAACCTTTAGAGAAGAGAGTGAAGGAAAATCGCGCGTAAAAGCGGCAAACCGATTTGTGATGGATTCCGGAGGAACCTCATCCCATCCTACTTTAGCTAACCAAAGTTCCTTAATTAATACCTTTGCGTACAGCACAACGGGTCCTACAAGGCCAAGTACGTCGAACAAGCGGGCAACTAGCGATAGAATCGCGCGCTTCGTGCATTTATCATCCACGGCGATTGTTGTCAAAGAAAAATAATCATCAGCGGGTTCCCAGGTTAATCCAAGGATTTTGAAATTATGGACATCATTATCCATGCCAGAAAAATTAACTGGTAAGCGGTGAGACTCTGGGAGAATCTCTAATAAAGCGGGTGAATTGGTAGCCCATTTGACTAAGTGAAAGGAACCTACCTTCATTAAATCAATTAAATCGCGGGATAGACGCATAGCTGTCTGTTCGTCCGAAACAGAGTAGACGTAGTCGTCCATGTAAAACTGAATTTCTACCAATTTAGAAGCCTCAGGAAAGCGGTCGCTTTGCTCACACGCCAAGTTACGCAGTGTGCGCATCGCTAAATAAGGACTAGGCTTTAGTCCGAAGGGAACGCGGTTAAAATGAAAGGTGCGAAAAGGCTCACTTTTGCTAAAACGATACAAGATTCGTAAATATTTGCGGTGGTGCTCTTTTACACCGATACGTAAGAACATTTGTTTTATATCCGCTGTCATCGCGACAGGGAATGTACGAAAATCAAGTAATAACAAAAACAAGTCTGCTTGCAAATTAGGTCCGACATGCAAAATGTCATTGAGCGACAACCTCGAGTGAGTTATATAATCCGCGATAGTTTTATTATAATTCTCGCGTAGGGTCGGCATTAACGTAAACTTACGCTCGAGCGCAAGTAAGCGCCGATGGGCGTAACCGCGCGAGCTACCTAGCTCGCTGGGTGAGCGCGCAAAAGGTAGATCGACAAAGTATCTGCCGTCTTCAAATAAGACTGAAGAATTAAAATTATTTTCACACTCTAATTCGTCCGGACTAATAAAACGCTGAGATGGAATTTCCTCTAGCTCAAAAAACTTATGTAAATTTGACTCGACTTCAATGTCGGCCTGCGCGGTAAACGAAGATGCAATGTGTGTCACATCACTACTACAACAATCAATATCACCCGAACACACATACACACCCGAACACAACCGAACACAACCGAACACACATCGGTACATAACCGAAGCTAGTCAGTATAGCAGGGGGGGCGCGGGTGCCTGAGTCGACCCTGTCTCCCAGGTAAATAAAGGGGAACAATTGTGCTCCAAGCACGACGTCCACTCCGCCTGGCACATTCCACAGTAGATCGGCAAGCGGCAAGTTATTTAAGTATGACATGTTATCATTGTTATGTAATCTAATAAATTTCGCGGGAAGTCTATCTGTAATACAATCAACAACTAACGCTTGTATCGAAAACTTCGTATGAGGATCAAACCGAGATTCTATGTTGAGATGAATAAAACCGTGTACTGGTTTCGATGTCATTCCAACACCTTGTAAAAATGAATTGCGTAATTTAATTATGGGTAAATTCAAACATTTACAACAGTCCACAGTAATTAAATTATTTTGCGATCCGTTATCTAGTAGGCACCGAACCACCTCCTTATCTCTGATGTCGCTATAGTATGCAAATAACTGCGCGGTCGCTAGCAAAATAGTTGACCCAGTTTTAACAGCTGTAGTGAGCGAAACAGATGTATCCTTAGTAGGCACTTGTGGCTCGGGCGATAATAACTCATCTTTTTCTCGGAAATGTAGGAGAGAATGATGGGTCTTTTTACAAATTTTACAAACGTTACGTGACTTACATTTAACCAAAGAATGGGACAGACTTAAACAGTTTATACAGCCACGTTTAGCTTTAATAAATTCAAAACGTGCAAGCGGTGTTCTAATATTTTTAAACTGCGGGCAAACGAACAGCTGATGTTGTACGTCATCCTTATCGCATAGCGTACATTTGCTATTTGAAACCGGTTCATTACGTGATACGAACGATCTAGCGGTGTTATTTTATGTTTGATGATTAGCTGAACTAGACTTAGCGCGCGGTTCCGTCTGTAAATTATTACCGTATGAGCGTTGTAGTACTTTAACATATGCTTGTATGAATGCTATAAACTCCGCATAGGAAGGTAATTCTTTCTCACTCACACGGGATTCAAACTGTAAGACAGTTTGCGCGTTAACCTTTCTTAAACCACAGTGTAATAAAACAAAATCCAGTAAGTCTGGAATGTCTAACTGCTTCAAGGCTGCGACGGACGCTAAATATCGTTCCACAAATGTATTGAGGCTCGCGGTATTTCCGGCGCATTGTTTAATGTCCAGTATATTATTGAGATAATGAATCCCTAAACTACGCTTATCTTGATACCTTTTAACGAGACTGTTCCACATAACGTTGTATGTATCACCTGTAGGAACAATGCCTGCGGTTAGTTTTAAGGCATCATGAGTCAATTTACTGATCAAGTACTGGACACGCTGCGAGTCAACCAGATCGGTATTTAAATGAACATTGCTGCGAAACATTTCGTAAAATATGGGCCAGTTTTCCGCTTTACCGTCAAACGATGGCAAATCTATGGGCGGTAATTTTATCCGAGTACCCCCTTTGTGTTCCGATGTTTCGTTTTTCGAAAGTATGAGATTACGTTTATATTTAATATTAGAATATAAGTCTTCAATAGAATATAGACTCGAATAGTCTGGTGCGGTTTGGTCAATCTCGAATTGCAATTCATTCATTTGTTCTACTATTTCCTCAAATTTGTTGTATTGCTCAGTAATTGTTTCTGACTGCGCTAAGAATTTCTCATTTGAACGTGAATCAAAGTTCGAGATGTTTCTGGAATCATTATATATGCGATTAACTCGCTCGAAAATCATTTGTTTTTTAACGGTAAGCTGAGCCAATTTAGCTTCTTGCTTGCGGGACGCCATTTTGGGGCACTAATAAAGTTATGTGCCTACTGTAATGACTTGTACTTAATTTGTACTGAATTTTACTGATGCCTATCCAGGCTCGAAAGGACCATCTAATGGAGTTGCCCAAGCGTGTAAATAGCTGTGGTTCTCGGCAGGATACAAGACATTAATTACGGCCAAACACTTGGATTGAATGCTGGCCCAAAATTGCCTATATTTGTCTGTATAACTTCAAGTTAGGAGTGGTTGGCAGTAGACGGCGCATGTGGCCCAACTCTAAGCTAGTAAGAACAAGCGGTACCTGACTTTTCCTTTGGCAGCCTCGCAGAATTCCGACGAGTGGCCAGTCGATTCTCTTCACACCAACACTCCTGGTTATTCTTGTTCACTAGTTACACGGACGCGGTAAATATGGGTTATTTATTATTCCCGGAGAATCCCCAACGTTTACGGGATATTACTCGGGATTTTAGTGTATTTGCGGGGACGATGTTAATAAGACATTAATTTAGTCTGCGGTGAATGCGTTCGGCCTCGCGGCGGAAGGCGCACTGACGTCGATTGCTGCATTTTAGATTGACTATGGTTCCCGTAAAGCCGGCTACACACCTGCCTCACATGCTAAAGCAGGACACACACTTCGTGATACCACACCCCATCCAACTTGCAGAGTGGCGGCAACTCGCCACACCATATTTTTAAATTTTATGTTTTTTTAACGTTTTTTGAAAGACCTCATTCGATTACGAAAATTCTTTTACTGATAAACAGTTGAGAACGTTGAGTACCTTCTTGATTTCTTGTCCCTGAAAATTGACGAATGCCGAAGTAAAATGCTCTAATGAAGTACATACCAACATGAATATATCAAAACTATGCATAAATATGCACAAACAACTGAGCAGAACTCTAATGGTCATATTACTTGTTAGCGCAAACCTTTTGACGGGCGCATAACTCAAAGGATCTCTCTCCAGTTTAACACCTGCGTTTGAATCGCTCGACCTAGTTTATTCATTCGTACACCATTAGGCTAGACAGATATAATATTAGGACCTGTATAGTTTGTGGAACGATTTATCTATATCAGATGATCTAACACATGTACATATTTTGTTCGTTAGATACTTTTGACTCAAAACAATTTGAGAAAAGCACAAAGGAGTCTACGCAGATAAAATAAAAAAAAATCACACTAATATTCTTACTAATATTCTAAATATGTATGTGAGTTTGTTCGTTTGTTTAACTACTCGAACGATCGTCACGAAATTTCGGAGATACATTTGTCAGGGGTATAAAAAAGGAAATAGGCAAAAAAGTACGGTTCCTGAGGGAGAGAAAAAAATCTAAATTAAGGCAGAGATTTCCAAAAACGGTCAAAAAGGTGGTTTTTTTAAAGCAGTGTATCTCTTAAACCGTAAATAATTTTGTCGAATAAATATAATATGATATTTTCAAGTCCTATTTGCATACTGTGATGGAACTGAAAACATAACTTAACATACTTTAATGCATCAAAAAATCTTCTAACACACCTCTTAATTATCTTTAAAAGTAGTTTATCCCTTTAACAATTATAATCATAATAAAAAATATATCATAAAATTTCAAATGCATCTCTTTCTTTTTTATGCAGTCCGAGAGTGACCGCGCTTTAGGTGATATCTCGGCCTTAACGCGAGTGAAGCCACGGGCAAAAGCTAGTATTACTCAAAAGCATGCTGTGGTCTCCTGTAATTGAAGGATTGTACTTATTTAAAACTCATCTCTTTATACATTTTTTTTTGTGTATCTCAGTAGATAAATAGTATATTTATTATAAAATGCAAAAGTAACTCTGTCTCCCTGTTTGTCACTTCTTCACGTCTTAACGGCTAAGTGCATTTTGATGAAATTTGCCACACAGGTAGAACTTGCCCTAAAATAAGACATAATCCAGTTTGTATTCCGTTCTCTTGGGATACTTTCATAATTTTCGACTGTCACGCGGGCGAAGCCGCAGGCAGAAGCTAGTACCTAATTTAAATATTATAGAACTTAGTTTTTATTTTATATTTGAACTATTATACCTACCTACTTAAGAAAATTACGCAGGAGCTGCCACACTGCAGGGTCCACCTGTAGATGGTTGAGACACCTACCTATTACCGCGCGCTTCTACTCTACGTTAATTATGCGCACAATCAAAGTCTGGAGCTATACGCTAGAGTCTGCGTCAAGAGTGCGTCAACTGTCCTACCCTTTGGCATCAGGGAGTTTCAGTCGATACATCCTATCCTATCCTCAGATCAGCTCGATGGTATCATACCTAATTGTGAATTGTCACCGGACTTATTGGAATACCTGTGCCAAATTTTAGCTCTATCGAAAACCAACACGTTTAGTGGTCGATGGTTTGCAAATTTTGAAGTGGACGAATATTGCAAGTTAAATAAAAGCTAGTAAAAATGATAGTCAGAGAAACAGAAGATAAACAAACACAACGTTGACAAGACAATATCTGGATAGTATCATCATACTCTATCAAAACATAAAACAAGGATAAAACGGATCGCAATAAAAACGGAGCAGAGATCCGTCCGATGATTGATGTAAGTTAAACGTTGTAATTACGGACGTCGCGTGCCACCATTGTGCGTTTACATTTTAATAGCAATTGCCATTTTTCATTGGCTTCGTAGCATTCGCTTGATTAATGCTTATATTTTTATTAAGTTTTTTTACGTGATATGGGATTTATTTATAAGGTTTTTTTTGGGTTCCGTACCCAAAGGGTAAAATGGAACCCTACTACTAAGACTCCACTGTCCTTCCGTCTGTCTGTCTGTCCGTCTGTCACCAGGCTGTATCTCATGAACCGTGATAGTTAGACAGTTGAAATTTTTACAGATAATGTCAAACAGAATAAAATAAATACTTAAGGGACTTTTTATAGATAATGGTACGGAACCATTCACCATCATTCTTCACCGCACTGGGCCGGTTTTTTTTGCTTCGCTAAGGAGTGCAATTCCCTGTCGGAGTCTGTGTTTCCTGATCTCTACAGCCTGCGGGTCTTCAAGGCTAGAGCGAATAGGTTACTTCTAGGCAAGCGTGCTCCATTGTCGACCACATCATCGCTTACCGTCAGGTGAGATTGAGTAGTCAAGCATGGAGCGAAGTATTTTGAGAGGCAAACTTACCACAGAACATAACCTTTCGTTCTTCGGCGCAAATTGTTGGGGAAAGGACCGCCAAACTAAAATGCGACTGGCTGGGTCATGTATCTCAAGTGACATACGATCGCTGTGCATAACATGTTACGAAATAATATTATTATAGTTTAAAACTTAAAAACACGCTTTTGAGTGACGTCATTTTATTTTTCGTATTATTCTCAGTAAACCCTTTCATTTGATAAAACAAGCCAAGAGGATCATTGGCAATGATAGGCACGTCGAGTCGAAGCTCCAAAGTCTTGAGCATGGACGCCGAGTTAATAGCCTGTCGGTTTTCTATCGGTTGCATTTTGGGGAGTGTGCGACGGGATTGCATAATTTAATTCCGCCAAGCCCGTTCCATCATCGAACCACAAGACGTAGGGAGAGCCACCGGTACATGGTGGACATTCCACTCACACGCAAAAAATGTTTTGAGAACACATTCTTTGTGCGTACAGCTAAGGAGTGGAATTCCCTGCCGGAGTCTGTCTTTCCTGATAGCTACAACCTGGGAGTCTTTAAGTCAAGATCAAGAGTGAATAGGTTACTTGTAGGCAAGCGTGTTTCATCTTCGACCACATCATCGCTTACTTTCAGGTGAGATAGTGGTCAAACGCGTTCTAACAAAAGTAAAAAAAAAGTAACTATGATGTAGAGAAGTATAAAATCCAGCAACCCACTTCATGAAAAGCCAAGCCTGCGCCTGAGCTTAGGTTGAGTTCAGAAAGTAAAGTTACTTTATGAAAAAGTAGGTATTTTATAAAAAAGTTTTTATAAAATACCTACTGATTTTAAATATTAGGTACGTACTTACTATAGGTACATAAACTAGATTAAACTGTTTATTTTATACTAAACTTGTGAAATGGCTGTACTTAAATCATAATAGTAAACTGACAAGGGTTTCATGTGATTTTATTGACTTTTATGATATAATAAAAGAGGCGAAATCATTTACTGGCCATAAAACCGGAACAGGTTATTTTATTTTGTTCTTGTGGGAAACAGAATTGAGTAAAGCTGTGTAAAAAAATATTCTACATATATGTACATAATACACAATTATAATGTCGTACCGATCGGTTGGCCAGCCCGACTTTGATAATATCTTTCTTAGAAACCGGCAAGAGGTGGCGTAGAACTGGGAACAATGGAACGAATGGAGGGAGCCCTTTGCCCAGCTGTGGGACAAGCTCATAAAAATAATTAATACATGTATTGTACGAGTACGTATTTGAATGTGTAGCTGGGGCTCGAAACCATTAGGAAATAAACCGTTAAATCCCTTTATGGTCCAGTTAAGACGGATTTCAGCCAATGTAAGTCACCAACTTAAATTGCTTGGTCAGTGTAAAACTTTGTAATGTAACAAAGTTCGGTTAACACTGCAGAATGGCCCAATTTAGCCAATTTGCTTTAGTTTGAACCAAACCAGGGCTATTCTTTGACTACAGAGAATTTTGTTGGGAAGCTTTCCACTGAAAAACACCACGTGACATCAATAGGGCTCCTTTTGAACCATTAGGGTACGGAACCCTAAACAGAGTAACTTTTGTCTTATGCAGAAAAGGTGCAGAATCAAGAGAGCGAGCACACCGAGCATGGAAATTTTAGCACCCTGCACCGACTAGATAAGATTTTTTAACATTAAAAAATAATAAATTACAACCCCTCTTGATGGCTGGGACCAGACCCGGACTCTCTGGACCCGGTGACATGATTAATAATTTTGTGATATTTGCCGACACTATCAACACTGTGTTTGGGTCCTCTGTTTTTATTTGTGGGGGCGGCGATGATAAGCAATCATCCAATGACTTCTCCCGCTCTGGGTGGAGCGGGAGGGCATGCCAGACTTTTACTGACTGAAACCCACCCCTGTTCCTTCAGTAATTCTAGAGGTCGTAGTGCATTGCAACACTTTGCACTTTAGTAGCTACGCCACTGTACACACACGGCACATATTCCACTCATTTATTTATTTGTATTAGAAGTGCTTGTAAATGAATGTAGTGACTACTGAACCGCCATATAGGCAGCGTTGTCATAAGACTGCCCCATAAAATTATACAGAAAGAGAAAGAAAGAAAAGAAAGAAATAATATTTATTTTGCACAGATTACAAACGCACATTAAATTACAAAAGCCTAGTATCTAAGCAAAAATAAAATAAAACTAAACTAATTGACTAATGCCTAGTGATCTCGTTTCTGCTGCGGTGCACCACCACATATTACACCACTACGCGCCATAGATTCACCTTCCGCCTGACGCAGGTCCTCACCGGACATGGCTGTTTCGGGAGGTACCTGTGTCGGATCAAGGCGGAGGTGACCCCTGCGTGTTTCCACTGCGAGGATCGCCCAGAGGACACGGTGGAGCATACGGTGGAGGTTTGCCCCGCCTGGGCAGAACACCGCCGTGTCCTCGTGGATGCGATAGGCGGCAGCGACCTCTCGCGCCGTGCCCTGGTTCAGGCCATGGTACGGAGTGAGAGGGAATGGGGGGCCGTCTCCACCTTCTGCGAAGCAGTAATGCTCGCGAAGAGGGAGGCGGCACACGTTAGGGAGACTCAACAGAGACCGAGTCGCCCTAGCGCCCCCAGCAGCAGCCGTCGCAGGAGACGCCAGGGGCTGCGAGTCGATCTCCGGCCACCGTAGACCCGGGCCTGCGGACGGCGAGTAGCGGGTAACTCGCCGTCCGATCAGCACTATGAGAAGTCCGAGTCAGCCCGAGAGTCGACGGCGCGTAGTGTTCCACGCGCGCCTCAAAGAGTTGTCAGCAAAGGACGGGGCCTGCCACGGCCAGTGCCTGCCCGGGGGTGGGGGATAAATTCGAAAGAGTTACCTCGCCCCCGGGCGCGTAGGGCAGGGAGGAACAGGGGTGGGTTTTAGTCAGTAAGAGTCTGACACGCCCTTCCGCTCCACCCTAGAGCGGAAGGAGTCATAAGATGATTTCCCACCCCCCAAAAAAAAAAAAAAAAAACGCGCCATAGATGTAACGTAGGCCTTTGACGATGACGCCTCGATCAATGATAGTGACATTAGGAGATCACCACAGCAAACAAAACGGAACACACAGCATACAACAGCCCCCCTAGCCATATTACATTTCTATTATCGTTTACGCTAACGCTTAGAACAAAATGTGTGGCAATGACATTACCTACGATAAGTCACGTGACACTTATCTACGCAGGTAATGTCATTGGCATACATTTTGTTCTAAGCGTTAGCGTAAACGATAATAGAAAAGTAATATGGCTAGGGGGGCTGTGTAGATAAGTGTCACGTGACTTATCGCAGGTAATGTCATTGCCATACATTTTGTACTAAGCGTTAGCGTAAACGATAATAGAAAAGTAACATGGCTAGGGGGGCGTAGTCCATTTGTTTCTAAAAAGTTTTGTAGAATCTATCAAGCCATATTGTCTATTGATTTCAAGATTGATTTCAAGGGACTGAGAGCCTTAGGTTGCGGCCCATTTAGCCCTTGGGGAGATCCGGCAATGCATTTACATCAATAATTGTATTCTAAAGTTCCAAAGACATTTGGAAAATCACCAAATTTTAATAAACAATTTTTTTTTACTCACGAGTTTCTCCAGACCCTCAATTTTTCTGTTGGGTTCGTGTCATGCTCAATCTTGAACACGTAAAGCTTATTAATTTATTTGTTACTTTGATAGTGGGTAGTGTTGCCCAAAATCGGTCTTGGTCTTGCAGTCTTGGTCTTGTTCTTGCATTTTCGCAAGACCAAGACCAAGACCAAGACCGCCTTATTGTAGCAAGATCAAGACCAAGACTGAACCCTGCAAGACTTGAGCAAGATAAGACTTAAGCCTGCAAGACTCTTGCGTCTTGCAGTTAAGACAAACTGAGATTTGGGCGTTATTAAGTAGGTATTTGGTTTCAATCCCGATTTTGAGAGACGCTCCCCAGTATCAAAACCGTAGGTATCGTCATAACACTAAACTAAGGGCTGCAGTTGTATCTGCAGTTGGCAACGTGCCGCTCGTCTGAAAGAACCCTAAAAGGTATTGTATTGATTACGTAGGTAAGTACTTACTCGTATTATATTTCAACTATTTATTAAGTAGGTAGCGTGTTAATACTCACAAATCTGTTCCCATCATCCCATGTGATAAAATGTACCTAGAATAACTTTCTAGCAAAGTTCATACCTTGTAGGTGTGCTTATTTATGTCTAATGTGCAGATCTAACGTTAGTACTCGTAGTTTGTTATGTGCTTAAAATTATAGCCAACAAAATTATATAAACATTATTTAGGTACCTACTTATGTTTCAAAGTTTATATTATTCTTCTATTCAGCAAAATTTAAAACTAACAGCGAGTCGAGTAGGTCTAGTAACAGTTTCTACGGCAGCCAATGTTATGGTACAGATGCCAGCACATCAAGCTACTACAATCTGTCAAATTTCTTTAACAGATTTTCAACTTTATCTCTAAAGAATTATGGTTCAAGGTTGATTGGGAAAATGTGACGTTCTGCGAATAAACTGTTAGTCGGTCGGTGAATTATATACCTACATATTTGATAATTTACGGACAAAGACGCCGCGGTTTGCAAAAAGTGTATCACAGCATTTGACACTGTTTGAGCGCCGCATTCGCCGACAAAGAGTTCCATTAAACAAACTAATTATTATTACTTAGTAAATCATCGCTGAAGACAATAGTCTTGATGATTTACTAAATAAATAAAAATAATCGTCGTGTAGGTACGACGATTATTTTTCTAAGGAATACAATTTTGTTGTAGTAGGTACCTACATCGTTTCTTACGAGTACTTATACGTATACTTACGACAGTACCTACGTAGCAAAGCGCGCCAGTCACGAAAACGACAAATTGCCTAAAAAATGTACCTACGCACACTGTAATGAAATCTGATAATCTCAACACACACGCACTTCCTTATTTTGGCCGCATAGGTAGGCTTTGCCTATAGTCTTCTTTTATTGGTTGATTAACATTGTACATTGGTGAATGCTCCAGGATAGCCCGCGAAATTCAAATTTTCTTATTTTTTTTGCAATTTGCAGGCCAGTGCTAGATTGTCTGTTGATTAAAATATTATTCGCGCTGTAAGACGTATGTAGTTACAGAATCATAATCATCAAAATCATCAATACAACCTTCCAAGTTCAAAGGTCGAGGAATGAGTTTGACCTTGAAAAAGTCATTTTTTTTTAAATAATTCCTCGACCTTTATGAACTTGGAGGGTTGTACTGATGATTTTGATGATTATAATTCTGTAACTACATACGTCTTACAGCGCGAATCATAATCTAAAATTTAAACTAACGTGTTCAATAAATAGCAATATGCTAATAGGTATTTGCAAGACTTGCAAGACTTGCGAGACTCTTGCTGCAAGACCAAGACTGAGAGCGCAATACCAAGACCAAGACCAGGACCAGGTGTATTGACGCAAGACCAAGACCAAGACTGGCCTAAGTCTCGTCTTGGTCTTGCATTTGGGCAACACTAATAGTGGGGTCCCTAATAAATAAAGTACGCGAGGTGAAAAACACGACAAAAAGCTAGCGCATTTTTAGCTAGCAAAGAAATGTAGTTGTAGCTGCATATAAAATTGCGAAATCTGAACAATCTACTAATGAAAAAATATCTGGTAATTTTCGTTTCATTAAAAATATCTTAATTTAATGTGGTATACATCTGAGTTGGCCACCCTATAGTACAGTCGCGTTCAAAACTGCGTGGGAACGAGTCGAATTCACTCGGTGAGAATGAAAGAGGAATCGTAAAAGGCTTTTGGATTGAGAATGCTGAATCATCGCGGCGTCGAGTGGCGGGCGTCGCGTCGCTCTATATACTAGTGATGACGTGCAATAACGAGCTAGTGATGTGACCTAGTCGATAGTTGATATTTAATGAGTTTCCAAGTTTGTGTTGCGGTTTTTAGTTGAATTTAAAATTGCTGTTAGACTAGAAACCTTTTTTAAGCTTATTTTGTTTAGGTATCTCAGAAGTTAAGAGTACTGAAATATTATGTTGGCGCTTGGTTACTGTTTGTGTTTATGTTAATCGTTTAACTTCTCATAGTTAAGGCAAATGGTTCTGTTTATTTGTTTAAAATAGTTTAAAAGTAGATAATTTAATTGTATGATTACTTTAGGATTGATAAATTACTTTTAGTGTTTTCTGTGAAAATTGTGTCTATACAATGAAAGAAAACGGTCTCCAATTGAGTTAAATTTGCACTGCACTTGATAAATTCCGTTTCATCCGTACGTTTTTGGGGTCAAATCTCAACACCCCTGTAACATCACTACGGTCACACCATAAGAACTAGTGCCTAATCTTGCGCGGGATCTCAAAAGAACGGTATGAAAGCACACTGGTGTCTGTTGCCTGATGAAAAACCGGCTCAAGTGTCACCGCCCTTTAATATTCACCGCGGTTCTTTGTTTCAGGCGATTGACGAAAATCGCTACCGTGTGCTGAGCCCAGGGCACTACCGGAGTACCAGCGTCTGTTTACATACATTGCAATTTGTTTGCGTAGGACCACGTGAGCGTATTTTCGGTTTAGCGCTGTGTACTTACCGGTTTACGTTCGGTTTTACTCTAATACTGGGACTACAACGTTTATGGAGCGAAGTGAAACACAAAATGTACGTGTCCGTTGATGTTTACTTTAGTTAGCGGTTGGGACCTGGATTACGGTGCGGGTTTTACGGTTTTTTTTTTTTTGGGGGTTGGGAAATCATCCTATGACTTCTTCCGCTCTAGGGTGGAGCGGAAGGTCGTGTTAGACTCTTACTGACTAAAACCCACCCCTGTTCCTCCCTGCCTCGAGTGCCCAGGGGCGAGGTAACTCTTTCGAATTTATCCTCCACCCCCGGGCAGGCATCGGCCGTGGCAGCCCCCTTCCCTTTGCTGACAACTCTTTGAGGCGCGCGTGGAACACTACGCGACGTCGACTCTCGGGCCTGGTGCTGATCGGACGGCGAGTTACCCACTACTCGCCGTCCGCAGGCCCGGGTGCGGGTTTTACGGTTTGCTTGCTTGATTTCTAGCACAAGTTAAACATAAAACCTAGATAAGTGTTAATTTCTGACTAATTTCGTTGCAGGATCCATGACAGTCGAATTTCTGCTCAGAGGCTGTGGATAAATTCGAAATAGAGTTACCGCGCCCCTGGGCACTCGTGGCAGGGAAGGAACAGGGGTGGCTTTTAGTCAGTAAGAGTCTGACACGCCCGCCCGCTCTACCCAGAGCGGGAGATGTCATTGGATGATTTTTCAACACAAAAAAAAAGACAGTCGAATTTGCGGCGTTTTTTTCTGAAAGAATGGTGTTGCTTTTTGCATTTGCATTAATACAAAAAAATATAGCTAGACAGACATTAGCATGGGGCATGGGTAACATACGAGTAATTAGATAAACAACTCTATGATAGGCTGCAATCTAGGTACCTGTAACCGAACGCGTGGTGGGGTAACTTTTAGTCAGATCATTAAGCACTGATAAAACTTTTGCTTTCTGAATACACTGCAAACTAAACTAAACTAACAATGTGCCAAAACGTAGTTCCTAGGTAACGTGATCGTTAAATTAGCGCAACGAGTTTTTGGAAAAAAGGTTAACTGCCATACATAGTGCCTGTGTGATATTGAGATCCAGAATTAAAAATCACAAGTCGACGGCAAATCACAAAGGATAGAACGTAACACTTTTACTAAGCCTCCGCTGTCTGTTCGTCCGTCCGTCCCTGCGTCTATCTGTCTGTCTTTCCTCTCCTCTCACAAACCGTTTAGGTAGACAGTTAAAATTTTCACAGAGATTTCTATTGCCGCTATATCAACAAATAATAAAAATCGTACGGAAACCTTCGTATGGGAGTCAAAATCACACTTAACCGGTTCTTTCCATGCTGTTTGAAATTTGATAATTTTCTTATCATCACAGACACAGTACAAAGTCAAGAATACAAGGAGACTGGTGTCAGCAGTAGATGAAACCTATACCTGTTACAGATTTAACTATTGATAAAACTATTTACTTCAGAGAGTTTTCTGAGAAAGAAAATTATTTTAGTATTTTGTTTCGGTTTAAGGAATCTTAATTCTCACAAGAACATTACAGTTTACTTAAATGAGATTAAAATCTTATAAAATAAATAAATAAATAGTCGTCTAATGACGAATCATACAAACATTTAAATCACAAACAAACCAAAAATTTAGGTACCTATATCTAAGACAAATTCAATCAGTTACCCTCAAAAGTACTAATAAATTATTTTGTGAACGACTGACAAAAAAAAAACATTACTGCGTGAATGTGTAGTTAGTGTGTTTGTGTGTATGAGTGACCAGTAAACCCAGAGCTGTTCCACCGCGAAACAAGCTACGTAATACTAATACTAGATAACTTCGTGTTGTTAAATCTTAGGATATTAAAAATGTAAACAAATGCCATTTATAGCATTAATTATTAATTAAATTGTTTTCTTTCCGAATCCGATAGTTGCAATTCCTGTTACTGTAACTGCAGAAAGCCAATTAGCTCGCAACGGGAGACCTCTTCAGTACTCGATATCTGGAGTCAAAGAACGGTAATTAAGCTTTAATTTATAAGATGTTTGCCTTTGAAAGAAGATGTTTTTCTTTGAAAGAAGAGTACTATGCTACGAGTATCTATTTTATCGAACATTATTTTAATCGTTTTATGTTTTTGATTGTGATTCCTGCAACTGGTTGCTTATTTTTTTTGGGATGACATCTCAATCAAAGCTGATAGACTTTTGTTGAAACATCGACAGAGGTTATTTAATTAGCACTTCGTGAATTTTAGTTACCAACAGGCAAAGTACCTACCTATTGAGATTTTTTCTGCAGTTTTTCCATATTTTGGACATCGAGCTCGCGAAATTGGAGTAAAATAAAATGAATAATAGTTGTTGTAGAATATTGTTATACCTGCGGCATAAAAAAACATACGGGACCCTATTACTAAGACGCCGCTGTCCGTCCGTCTGTCCGTCTGTCACCAGGCTGTATCTCAAGAACCGTGATAGTTAGACAGTTGAAAATTTCACAGATGATGTATTTCTGTTGCACGTTGTTTCTTGTTGTTGTTGGTAGTATGAATAATTAAAATTTAATAATTTTTAAATAAAAGAAAAGGAGTACTGACAGATCTGAAACTCAGACTAATGTTAATAAATTATTTGTATTAACATTGGCCTGGTATTCACATCTGTTGGCACTCCGAGCAATAATGATACAGAATTTCATATACAGGCCGATGCGCGTAGCCAGTCTGGCGCAGCATCTCACTAGCATGTCGGTGACGCGAACCCATAAATTTTTCCCCTACCAAACATCGCTCAACGCGGCTACACAAATTTTTACTTCAAAAACCATACGGTTAAAATCAGTAGTTCATTCAAGATACAAGTAACGGTGGTCTGCCGGTTACCTCAGCTCGCTTCATGTTCCAAGTTTAAATCTTTCAAAATTAAGTAGTAGGGTCAATATTCACAAACGCTTTTAAAACGGACCTGACCCGAGTCGTGCTCCTCTGGGGATCTAAAGTAGGTCACTGTCCAAGAGCCCACCGGTTGGTTAGAGAAAATAAATGCAAGTTTCTTACTGTGACTACTTCCAGTATGCAATTGCTTATTGTAAGAATATTCCTTTAAGCCTCCGCTGTCTGTCTATCCGTCCGTACATCCATCTGTCAGCGGGCTGTATCTCATGAACCGTAACAGGTAGACAATTGAAATTTTCTAAGAGTGTGTATTTCTATAAGGGGGATGGGGGGAGCACACAACAGCCGGACTCCCCAAATATCAACCTCACCTGCGCGCGGTACACCCTGCCACTGACGTATGAGATGCTGGCGACCGACCGATGGCGGTATAACCATCCAACAAGCTAACCTAAATTCTCCAGAGCGATGAGGGGCAGCAGCGTCATCGGTGCGATAGGATTGGCGCTGCGGTCACCAACCCGGTGGCCCAGCATGGTAAATACAGGCATTAAACCTCCCTTATGATTAAAGTGCCAAAACAACGGCCCCCAGTTCCTGGTGGTCTCGCTATTCTTGGTCAAAGTAGCGGTTACGGTAATGGCGGGACGGGGGGTGCGAAGAATCCCCGGGTGGTGGCAGGCTACCAACGACGACGACAATTACATCTGGCTACGTACAATGGACGTTCGATGAGGCTGGACCATCGCCTAGCTGAACTTGAAGTGGAGTTAGGTCGCATTACCTGGCATATACTGGGGTTATCTGAAGTCCGAAGACAGGGGGAGGACACGATAACCCTGGAGTCAGGTCACCTATTCTACTTCCGCGAAGGTGATCAGCTTTCCCAAGACGGTGTTGGCTTCCTGGTCAACAAGGAACTCACTAGCAGCGAGAAATTAGTAGTGTGTCGGCACGGGTAGCGTACCTTGTACTAAAACTCTCTGAAAGGTACTATCGTAATGTGATACAGGTATTTGCACCGACTTCAACATGCTCTGACCAGACAGTTGAGGAGAGTGTCGAGAGAGAGTCGAGGATATTGCCAAGGCAATGCACAGTAAGACAAATTCCCACTGCAGCGTTGTTATGGGGGACTTCAATGCCAAAGTGGGAGTACAAGAACTCGGTGAATCGAAAGTCGGACCGTTCGGCATAGGGTGCAGGAATCGCGGGGGGCAAATGCTGGTCAACTTTTTAGAGTCGCAGAGGCTTTATTTGATGAATTCTTTCTTCGAAAAGAAACCTGAAAGGAAGTGGACCTAGCACAGCCCCGATAATGTGACTAAAAACGAAATAGACTTCATCATGACGGATATTTAGAGATGTCTCCGTGATCAGCAGGTTTAACACCGGAAGCGATCACAGGCTTGTCCGAGGCACTCTAAATATCAATTTTAGAGCGAAGAGAATCCGCATGACCGGGCCTAACCTCCAACGGTAAGAGTTTCTTTGAAGGATAAAATCATCATGAAGTTGTCCGGAAAAGAACCGGAGTAACCGACATGTAAATGTGTGAGTAACCGGCACAGTTTAAAAAACTTTGTGTTTTAATTAACCGATTATCACTCCAAAAGAGACCCCCTAATTCCAATTTTTTTGTATGGTACTCGTTCTTGTTTGGGTTACAGATATTCATGTGTGTACCAAATTTCAACTCTATTGACTGTGTCAGACAGACAAACAGACAGACGAGTCAGAGGTGACAGATAAATGAATGAGATGATGAAGATGAGATGATGAGATGTAGTGTGATGCGTGAATTTTCAATAATCCGGTCCTTTTATGTGTATAATCGTGGAACATTTGCGATTTTTTGTTTCTATTTTTCTGCGACATTGGTATCTTATTTACCTCTAAGACCTAATTATACCGAGCAGTGGTGGCCAAATGGTAACGGCCGCGACTTACAAGTTGTGAGTTGAGTGAGTTGTTCATGTTGTTGGTCGTGAGTTCAAACCCAGGCAGGTGCATTACTTTGTGTAAATTATTTCATCACCACTGCTCTCAAAACGGTGAAGGAAAACATCGTGAAGAAACCAGCATGTTCTAGAACCAAAAATTCGAAGATTTGACATCCACCAACCCGCACTGGGCCCGCGTGGTGGATTACGGCCCACACCTTCTCACAGAGAGGAGGCCTGTGCCCCAGCGGTGGAGACATTAAAAGGCTGATGATGACCTAAGTATACTAAATAATATACCTAAACCTGTTGCTATTTTTAAAATCGTTTATCAGATGAAGTTTACTGCAGAATCCTGGTTTTTCTAAGATTTATAGTGCGTTGTAGGACAGTATTGAGTACCTTCTACTCACCCATCCAAATGATTAACATTTCAGTGTCTAGCGGTACACATGTGCGCCACCGAGGAAATTCCGTTTGCCTTGCCAAAAAAATTGCCAAAAACCCGATTCACGCGTTTTAAACCGCCATTATTACTATCACCCAAGAACAGACCTGTGGCAAGGTTTACACACCCGGAACATGACAGAGTCTGTAGTTACACGATGGCCGACTGTCAACGGGGCTTGACAGATTTTGACATTTGACGCGCGCAGGGCCTGAGGCATAGACTACTATATATATATACTAGAGACCTGAGCCTTTGTTCAAAACTAAGCTTGGACTTGACCTACTTCCTACTGTAATATTATTAATGCGAAAGTTTGGATGGATGAATGTTTGTCACTCAATCACACCAGAACGGCTGAACGGATCTGGGTGGCCACAGATATAGATTATAGTCTGGAATAGCACATAGGCTATAATGTATAGTGGGGGAAATACCAACACTACGCGGCCGAAGCTGCTGGCAGAAGCTAGTACTAGTTAGTAAACAGTTTCATCAGCCTTTTAATGTCCTCACTGCTGAGGCACAGGCCTCTTCTCTGTGACAGGGTGTGGGCCGTAATCCACCACGCGGGCCCAATGCGGGTTGTTGGATGTCACATGTATTCGATTTTTTGGTTCTAGAATATGCCGGTTTTCTCACGATATTTTCCTTCACCGTTTTGAGAGCAGTGGTGATGTAATAATTTACACAAAGTAAAGCGCCTGGTTGGGTTTGAACTCACGACCTGCAACTTGTAAGTCGCGGCCGTTACCACTGGGCCACCACTGCTCGTAGAAGTAAGTTAAGTGTAATATTATCTCACTATGTTCGCGACCATACATTCACCAAGACTGTCGAACTAATCAAAGACTCACACACACCATCATCGACGATCCATATCCCCAGCGTCCAAGCACTTGATTTAGCAAAGAGGGGTACGTAATCACATGAAGATCCAATTGTGGACTGGTAGGAGGCATCCCAGCCATTGCAATGCAAGCATAATGCGCTCCACAACTCGATTAAAGTTGAAATACCCTCCAGTCCGTCTGGCCTCACTTCAATGATAACTTGTGGTATAGTTCGACGGCCCTAGTGTTTGTTAGACTGCATGTTCTTGTATTAATTTTGTTATCGTGTAGGTAGCTGTTTTTTGCTTACGTGGCTGATTTTGAACTGTGGTTGTAGATGAGATCTCTTTCCATAGAGAAGGTGGTCTTGCAAAAGTCCAATTCCCACCTCACGGTGATTGGACTTTTGCAAGACCTTTCTAAATTTAAAATTTAGTGTCCGACAGAAACACGATTTTTTATCGCAACTGTAACCGAATGTTTGGCTCCCTTTCCAGCAGGTGTATTTCCTAACTTAGTTGACAACAATTAGATAGGTACTATACAGTACATTGCTGCTTTGACGCATAGGAATATAAAAATGTACTACATAGTGCCTATTATAATAACTATGTCCACCGAGCAAAGAAGCAATGTACTGCAAAGTGCCTTTCATAGTGATGTCAACTGAGTTAGCGAATACACATGCTGATTTGTCTGAAGCCGAAACCAAAACTCACGTGGTAATACAAAAAATCGGTTAAGTGCGAGTTTGAGACGCACATGAAGAGTTCCGTACGATTTTATTATTTTTTGTTAATGGCTGATCTGTCAGACAACAGACGCAAAAGAAAATCTATTGTTCGTGGTCACATATGACCTACGTGACAGATGAGGTTTTATAGCGGCAATAGAAATACACATTCTGTGAACATTTCAACTGTCTACCTATTACGGATCATGAGAGCAGAGGCTTAATAATAGGGTCCCGTTAGTTACCCTTCGAGTACGGAATCCTAAAAATTTATAAAAAATAAAAATTCTGACTTGAAAAAGTGATCAGACCGTTGAAAATTCAACTCTAACTTTCGAAAAATATTAAATAAGTTATTAAAGCGATGAATACAGACAAATGATTATACAATAGACGAACGAGACAATCCGTTTTTAGGTCTCTTTTTCAACCTTCAGCTCTAAGATGTTAGTCTCGATCAAGCGGTATATTCGCCCACTTTTTGGTCAAAACTGAAACACCAGTCAAACCCAGTTATTTCGGCTGAAACCGAAGATGAATGTCGGACAATGTCGGATGTCGGACAGTAGCTACTTAAATATACTGTAAAGATAAAGTAGGAAACCTGGAACTACGACAAAGTCGACAGACACGATTAGGAAAATAAAATCACTGGTAAAGGTACTTTGTTGCACAAATAGGTATGTAATTACGGTTATTACGCAGCGATATATTATATATATTTCAGTTCTAGTAAAAGTTTAACTAAACGGTATAAAGGCAATTACGGCCGATTAAACTTTTACGTGGAACTATTACTTTGGATGCGTGACCAATTTATAACCTTTCAACACAATTTGAAACAAAAACCTACAACTTCAGCGAATAAAGTTATATTCGGTGAAAATTGTAATAACTGCAATTGAGAAAATAAATGTAATTATTTAAATCGTTTACTGCTCACAATTTTCGACGCAACTTGGTGAAGAATTTTCAAACCATGAACGCCATCTGTTGGGCATTTTCCGATTTAGCTCAACAGCCGGTTTTCAGTTGATGCGAGTCTTAGGATTCATAACGTCGTCGGTCGTGGGAGCGACACGATCAGAGAATCACAGTAACATCTAGCGTGGGGTAGAGGAAACTTTTTCAGTTGGAGGTTTTCCTTTTAGAACTGCAACCGTAGTTCCACCTTTTCCCTTGAGATGGCGCTTTCATCGGTTGGAAGTCTATTTCAAGTAGGTTTTATCAACTGTTTGAAAATACGCGTTCCTTCCATAAGTACCTACTGAGGAAAAGTTGATGACCTTTCCTCTATCTATTATTATCAGCCTGTAGGAATCGATTTAAATAAATAAAATGCCAAACTCCAAAAGTAAACTTTACTTGGGTTATTTGTTGTTATTCTGAGACGAAATTTATTCCTCAAAGACTGATGATTATCGCGCCAATTAGCAAATGTAAACATTTACTCAAAAATAAATTTCCATTTCTGGCACGTGCCATTTGATATCAAAAGAGGCGCAATAATTATCCAGAATTAATGAAGGACCACTCTATTTTTTGTCTCTGGCAATAATAGACGTTGTTAAATGAGGGCTAAAAATTACCGCCGCAATTATTTCACGGGTCGAATATTTTATTTTAACAGACGGGGTACTTCTGAAGGCTCTGAGACAAAGAAAAATAATAAAAAAAAATACATCGGAGAGTTTCACAAAGGGTCTCTTAACGCTTTTTGGCGCTCAAGGAGCTCACGGAAAACGGTTGGTACGCATTAAATATAATTTTTCTTTTTGTTATTCAATGTTTTTTCAGTCTGAGTATCGTTCGTGAGGGGGATACCTACTTACAATTTATGACGTAATTTTTTCAAAAGGCCTCTAGAGGTGAGTGTTGTCATTCTTTTTCTAACTCCAGTTTTTAAATTCTGTTGTAAATAGTAAGGATCATTTAAGGAGATTTTATTAAGAATCATTACTCTCTACTTTTTTAAATTTCTTTTTTCGATGCTTTATAATTTTACAAATTGCAAACTCTGTATTCGATGCCTCGAAAGCTTAGCGGATGTACGGTAGTAATGAACGTACTAAGGAAGTAACTGAGGAAGCTTAATCGACTTCTAATATCAGTTTAATGACGCGTTAACTGGGTCGTTTCCACAATTACTGTCACGTAATTAAGATCGTTTTTAACGGTGGTTAATGTTGCAGTGTTGGTATTAGGCATCTGAATATAATGAGGAAGGAGTTAAAACCATAGTTGTATTGAGGGTTATATGTACCAAGTTTTTGATTTCTTCTTGCAATTTATAATTTTAAATATTATTAAATATATAAATGGGTTCAATGAACCAAAAAGGAAAAACGCTTCTTTTAATATTACTTTTTGTTTGGATAACGAGACAGCGCACTGGTAGATAACTACGTGTTCATTTGTTTTCTCTTGACTTATTTGTTAAAGCCTCACATTTCAGTATCATTTGAAATACTTACTTATGATTTTTAATTTCTACTTTTATTAATGTGGTTTTTTCCTTTTAACTCAAACCGAATACGGTTTGAGATATAAACTTTCAGAAAATAAGAGATTATACTTCAGAACATTTTCACATTTTCCAATCTCGTACTGAAAATATCCAAAAATCCTCTTTCAGCTATTTCAACTGTAAGGCCCCTCTTTGACGAGTGGCTGGACAGGCGCCACTGCGTTCTTACCTTCCGCCTGACGCAGGTCCTTACCAGACACGGCTGCTTCACGGGAGGTTCCTGTGTGGTATAAGGCGGAAGGAAACACCCGGGTGTCACCACTGTGCGGATCCCCCAGAGGATAAGGTGGAGTATACGGTGGAGTTCTGACCCGCTTGGGCGGAGCACCACCGTGTCCTCGTGGAGGCGATCGGCGGCAGCGACCTCTTGCACCCGGCCCTGGTCCAGGCCATGGTACGAAGCGAGAGGGAAGGGAAGCAATCTCCTCCTTCTGCAAAACGGTAATGCTCGCGAAGGAGGAGGCGGAACGGGTGAGCGGGACTCAACAGAATCGCCCTCACGCCCCCAGCAGCAGCCGCCGCAGGAGACGCCCTGGGTGTCGGGGGTCGCGGGACGATCTCCGGCCACCGTAGGCGCGGGCCTGCGGACGTCGAGTAATGGATAACTCGCCGTCCGATCAGCACCAGGCCCGAGAGTCGACGGCACGTAGTGTTCTACGCGCGCCGCAAAGAAATGTCAGCACAAGGGACGGGGCCCATCATGGCCGACGCCTGCCCCCGGGGGATCGCGAATAAATTCGAAACAGAGTTACCGCGCTTCCTGGGCACTCAAGCAACTGAAGGAACAGGGGTGGGTTTTAGTCAGAAAAGTCTGACACGCAATGACTTGTTCTCCCGCTCTGGGTGGAGCGGGAGCTCCACCCAGAGCGGGAGAAGTCATTGGATGATTTCCCAACCCCACAAAAAAAAGAAAAAAAAGATTTACTTTAATCAAAGTCACAACTTTATACCAGCACATAGCAGAAACACATTTGTTGATTAAACAGATCATATCAGCGCGGACAACATCGCCATCAGCTTTTAGCGAAATAGTGATGTTCCAATCCCATTTACCCATCCGAAACTACATAAGTTAAATAAGTTGGATCATAAACGGAGCTAGTTCTACTTGGCTATAAGCCGCGAGATGTGATCGCCCCGAAGCTGGGTTATAAGCAATGAACGTAAACTTTGCATTGGGTAATTTTGTGGGTACCTCATGGTATTACCTGGTGCGTTTGATGGGGACTTCATTAGGTATTTGGGTATAAGGTAGGATGTGTCATGTACGTATACTTTTTTGACTTTATGGAACGTGGAGCTTATTAGGAGATTTTTTCCCAACTACAACACTAAGAAGTGATGGAGGGAAGGTGAAGTGTGACTACATTTTTAGAACTTTATAAAAGTGCTGACTCTCAACCAAATTTCTATTATGTTTCTTTTTTAGTTTGTGTCTAATATTACCATTACAATAAAATTATATATTAATAACACTCTTTTTCGTTTTTTCCCAGCAAATTATTTCATTTAAAACCCCCTATCATTTTTTTTTGGCGGGGTGGGAAATCATCCTATGACATCTCCCGCTCTGGGTGGAGTGGGAGGGCGTGTCAGAATCTTACTGACTAAAACCCACCCCTGTTCCTTCCCTGCCAGAGTGCCCAGGGGTGCGGGGGAATGCAAAAAAATAACTAGTCACAGTAGTACATCTTTGGGAGTCTGCCGTATTGGATTTAGAATTATGTCATTTAGCTAACCATGTATTGCCATCTAAATTAAACATGTGTGTAAAATTTCAGCTCAATCAGAAACCGGGAAGTGGGTCAAAATTAACTTCTAAGGTTAGTGACATAGTTACAGGTAAATAATAAAAGCGTTAAAAAAAAAGGTTTTTCTTTTTTTTATCAACGACAGCCCGTAAACAAAGGCTTCATTATCGGCCGCTATCCTCTACATTTTTTTTTTTTAAATTTATTTTGCAGACAATGGTGTGGATTCTCTTGTTCAATAACTAAACTAAAATTAGAGAATTGCTATCTTTTACTAAATGACAGTGCGAGAAAAGGACGGCTATAGCTATGAACTAAGTTAGAGATGTCAAACTAATTTACGCCTTGCGCTTCGCCGTGTTTTTAGACGACATGTTTTTACGTATACCCTTAATTTGTATGGAAATATTAGTTCAAACTAAATTTGACAGCTCTTATTTACGTCCGTCGCTTTCTTGTTTTATTAGAGACAAAAAGATAGCAATAGCCTAAATTAAGTTTAGTTTGTGCTCAACAGAATCAACACCAATGTCAACATAGTTACAATGTTAACTTAATGAGTACATAACCCTGTTAGGGCGCAGCAATTACATTATGACTAAAACAATAATAATTTTACAGTAGATATGTTACTAAAAAAACAAAAATATGGGCTATAATATATCATATAAATATAACTCTTTTATTATTCTACGGTCTTGTCATCCATAAATACTTTAATACTGTGGTAACATTTTTCTAAGAGTAATGATTTTAATCTGGCTTTAAATATACATAATGTTTTCGTGGATCTTATACTTTCAGGTAGTTTATTATAATTTGAATGTTTCGGTATTCTGGGCTATTTCTATACATCTCTAATCTCGGCACTGGTAGACTTAATTTAATGTCTTAGTTAATGACTTTCTTGAGGACAACAAGGCGTGGGATTGAGCTGCTTCAATGATATACATGAGCCATTGTTTTCATATGTACTACTTACTGATGAAATTTTTTTTATATATTTTTTTTTAATATTCGTTTTTGACATGAATACTCGTATAGTATTATATTATATTTTTTTTTATTGACATTTTATTATTATTATTTTTTTTTTGACTTGAATACTTTGTTAAGTAGTATATTTATTTTTTGATTGACATATTATTATTACTATTTTTTTTGACACGAATATTTACTTTGTAAAGTATTATATTTTTATTTATTTTTTTGATTACTTAATAATTGTAAATGTGAGGACTATGTGGGTTATTATTATTATTTTCTCCTCCTTTTTACAGTAATTTTCAACGTTGTCTGACATTTTAATCTGGCTTTAAATATACATAATGTTTTCGTGGATCTTATAATTTCAGGTAGTTTATTATATATTTGGATATTTCGGTATTCTGGGCTATTTCTATACATCTCTAATCTCGGCACTGGTAGACTTAATTTAGTTTTGCGGCGCTCATTCTTATCAAAATGAAATAGGTTTAAATTCTTTTTAACAAATGTGGCTATTTCTAATATGTAAATACAGGGTAATGTCAGGATTTTTCCCTGAATGAAGTGAGGTTTGCAGCTACCTACCTAGGTTTAATGTGAAATATTATGCGAAGACATTTCTTTTGGGAAATAAATAAATCTTGGGCATCAACACTGTGGAACAATATGATCCCGTAGCGCAGCCATGCATAGGCATACGCATAGTGTGCAGAGAGAGCACAGCCAGATTTTGTGTTTAATTGATCGTATGAAAATTGTGATAGTTTACTTTTAATTTTATTTACCAAACTTTTGTCAAACTCCCAGGTGAGTTTCAGTGTTCTTCTATTTCTTCACTGTTGATACTGTTTGCAATGGTTTTTAAGTTAATTTTTTGTTTTTGGTAGGGTTTGAACTGGTACTACCTTTCTTCTCCTAAAATTGTTTGTCCGAAAATCATTATCCATAAAACGTTTGTTTGTAAACTTCAGTAACCATAAGGTTCAAACATTCGAAATTTTGTTTTACATAATTATCTTTACTTCTAAAACTATTCTGTCATAATAGCAAGCACTATAATAATTGAATCTCTTAATTTTGCATGAAATAAAGTCATATGTCCTAAGTATTGTATTATACAGGGTGTAACGGAAAGGTGTGGTCATATTTTAGGAACTGCATCTGCCCATCGATATGAACAACTTTCTTCAAGAAAACCTGAGGAAATTCACAATTTTTTTTTTTTACCTCCCATACAAATATTGATCAGCTGATGATAAATTTGTACGGAAAGTCCAATTTTTTTTTTGGTGTATTCTATTTTTTTTTAGAGAAAGTTGTTCATAGCCATGGGCAGGACCGGTTACTAAAATATGACCACACCTTTCCGTTACATCCTGTATAATGTGTATTATTCCGAATGTTCATTTATAATAACATTGCTAATCCTAAAACATTTGCTAAAAGTGAGGTGTTGCTGACAGAAACGAATTGATGTAAAGCCTACTCCACGCAGTGTTGTCTGCCCGCGGCACGCGAGTTGAGGAGCAGGTGGTTGTGCTCGTCACCGCGGCTCAGGTTGGCCGGTGAAACCGGCCAGCAAGACGAAGTTGCGGTTGTGAGCGTTAAACCATCTGCGACGATAAGCTCGCGTGGGACCGCCGGAGTCCCGTAGTGCCGGAGCCGTGACAGAAACCATGCCTGCTGCATGTTGCATGCTCGCTTGCATGCTGCATGCTTACTTGCATGCATGGTGTATGCTTGTTTGCATGCTTCTTACAGGGACATAAAAACGCATGTTCACAATCAACTGTTTTATTGTGTGATAATACATGCAGTGCCAGAGCCGTGACAAAAGCCATATTGCTTTTGCATCTTTACTAGGTATTTGTGTATTGTATCAGTTGGATTTGGTAAAATAATAAACAATTGTAATACAAAATCAGATTTTTTTTTTAATTACAAAATATTAAGAAGTTCATAGCAAAAGCTTTGTAATACGGCGAGTATGAGGTGCAGGAGATGAAAAGTCGAACAGTAGATGAAAACGAAACTTGGGCAGAATATTCTTTTATTGGTTAATATTATAAATCAACTTACAGAATAGTTAGACGTTGAGGCACACAACTTGGTTAGGTGGTGACAGCAGGTTTTTTACCAGGACATAACACATCTAACATAGTTTTTAATAATAAAAATGTTGCCAGATATGAAGTGTATTAATCATTTCAACGTTTTAAAATTATTATTATGATAAATAAACATTAAACAGTTTGAATTTAGAACTTATAACTTTTATTGAAAACGGTAAGTCTTTTGTATATTATTATTTAATAGAATATTTATGACAAACGGATTTAGGGCATATTGTATTATGCCTAGGGCTAGCGGATAAATTCTAAAAATGAGTTACCGTACCCCTGGGCACTCAGGCAGGGAAGGAACAGGGGTGGGTTTTAGTCAGTTAGAGTCTGACACGCCCTCCCGCTCCACCCAGAGCGGTAGAAGTCATTGGATGATTTCCCACCCCACAAAAAAAGGGCATATTGTATATACGTATTTCAATTTTATGCAATGTGGGTATTATGTGACATTAAGTTTGGGCAAGTTATTATTCGGACAAATGTAGATTAGGACAAAAAAAAATGGCACTTTAGATTATGGATAAAAAGTAAGGAAACACAATAGAGAACGGTTTGAACTGTATGACATTACCACACCAGCAGCTGGCAAATCAACCAAACTTTACGGTAAGCCGAATATTAACCCATTAACCTCAGTAACTCCAGCCACAACCAGCCCTGACTCTAATTTATATCGCAATTCAATATGACGTAAAGTTTATTAGTCAATGTAGATTACCTATATGCTTCACTAGAGCGAGCACCTGAGCATCAGGCACTAGTGCCTACGTCAACACTGCTAATTGGCATCTGACTACAGATCGATTTGATCTGCTGAGGCAGCCATGTTTGATTTCAATTTGAATCCACTCGGATCCATGTTAGTTTTCGGACGATTCGAATAAAATATTGTGAGCGGGCCCTGCCGGTGCTCAAACTTATAGTTTCTGCAGTCTACTTTAAAATATTTGGACATCAAGTAATCGACTACTAATTTACCACTACGAAATAAAAACAATAAATTCATTATAATAAATTACTTACATATGACACCGGTGTCCTATATAAGTAACCTAAATCGGTTTTCATATTCTTTCATCAATCATAGAGCAAAAATAATACGTGTGTTGTATGAGTGATCGTCACCTTATTTTTGATTCTATACTTTCTAAGGTTAAGGTTCCGTACCCGAAGGGTAACTAACCCTATTACCTAAGACTCCGCTGTCCGTCCGTCCGTTTGTCTGTCAGCGGGCTGTATCTCATGATCTGTAATAGGTAGACAGTTGAAATTTTCACAGAATGTGTATTTCTGTTGCCGCAACAAATAGTAAAAATTAAAATAAATTAAAATTAAAGGGGGCTTCCATACTAGAAACGTGTTTCTTTTGGCTTTTTTTGCTCGATTTTAATAACGGCAACAAGTAGACGCGTACAATCTTGTACGATTACCATCGTAATCATAACTCTTCATTCACGAGTTCAACTCGCACTTGACCGGTTTTTTGGTAATTTTCACGATCGAGCGGTCAAAGGCAAAAAGTTTGATGATGATGAAAATGTATCAGGAATCAGCTTTAGGTACAGCAAAGTTTTGCATAATTGACTCTACAAGAAAAGGAAATGTATGAACCGGGGGGACTTATTTGTGTGAAGTGTTAAAGTGAATGTGCCTACATAAAAATTGTAACTCTTCTCTGAGAGCTTCTTCCACCAAAAACATACGTAATGCCATTTCGCTACAATTTTAGGTATGGCACATTCACTTTACCACTTCACACAAATATTCCGAACATTCGGGCGATACTTCGTAAAAACACTTCGGAGTAGACCCTCTGAGTTGGTTTGAAGAAAACGGAGGGCCGAGCCTGTCCATATTTGGTAGGTCCATACTAACTTAGTAAGGTGCTTAGTTTGGGGGGTTTTGGGGGCCGAGTCACCCGCGTCCGTAGGAGTATACCCATTGAGTCCCTACACGTGGTCCCCGGGTGGTGCTAATCAGGTGACAAACTGGTGGTAGGTTTCGACCGATGGCTTGCGACCACCCACTGGGCAAAGACGTACCGCCAAGCGGCCTGGCCGTGTTCCGGTACGATGCTCAGTGTAGCCAATCCAGAGGAGTTGGGTCGAAATAGTTGTTCCATTGCAGGCAGACCAGCCGGGCTCGCGCTGATATGAATGTATCGGGAGACTAGTCGCGGAGGGTAGCGGGATCCGAGGCACGGTGCGCCGCTGGCCGACCGCAGTTAGTTGGGGGCCCAAGTAGTGTACTAGCCACACACGAAAGGCTGCCCCGCCAACTGACGAAAAATCCCGGAATGCACCATCGTGCTGGTTGGCGACCAGATGAGAGGGCCCGATGGACATTCCCGGGGGGGCTCGGGCGTCCCCGCAGTCTCCAGACTAGTCCCCCAATGATACCGTCCTGTCAGTGCGTGCCTGAAGGTAGCCAGCATGGAACCTCATTTCACTTCCTTCTCCTCTCCTTCCTTCACTCTTTTATTAATGAAAAAAGGAACTAAAAAGAAAAAAGCTGTACAGCGGCAGCACTCCCTCTCACATAAAGTGCACCTCTCTAACATTCGAGGTCTGCACTCAAATCTCGCCGCAGTCCACCACCACCTAGAGACTGAGAAACCAGCTCTCTTATTCCTTTCGGAGACGCAGATCGGATGTCCGTCTGACGTGGCGTACCTATCTTACCCAGGGTTTACCCTGGAGCACAATTTTAAGCCACGCGCTGGTATATGCATGTACGCCCGGGACGACATCTGCTATCGGCGTCTCCGTAACCTTGAGGACTCCAGGTTCTCAACTCTTTGGGTCCTAGTGGACACAGGCCTAGATAAAATTGTCTACGCCTGTGTCTACCGTTCGCACAGCGGTGATCTGGAGACAACTGGGCTCACACAACACCTGAGTAAAGCGGCGGATGTGGCTCAGCAACGGTACCCTTCTGCCCAATTGGTGTTACTGGGGGACTTCAACGCCCACCATCAGGAGTGGCTCTTCCCATACCAGTACACAGACCATGCTGGACAAGAGACGTATAAGCTAGCGCTGGCGTTAAATCTTACCCAGCTGGTCCAGGGGGCAACGAGGGTGCCGGATGTTGATTCGCACACAGCCAATTGCTTGGACCTTCTGCTGACAACAGATCCAGACCGTTACTCAGTGTCGATTTCTTCACCATTAGGTACTTCCGACCACTGTCTGGTGAAATCTGTATCCGTCTACTCCCCGCCCGATCCTAGCCCTAGAGGCACCAGGCGGGTTTGGCGATACAGGTCAGCAGATTGGGATGGCATGCGATCTTTCTTCGCATGTTATCCTTGGGGGCCCACTTGCTTTTCTTCGACTGATGTTTCGTCATGCGCGGACGCCGTGACGGATGTGTTGCGGCGGGGAATGGAGTACTACATTCCATTCTCTGACGTAACAATGTCTGGCGGGGCTCGACCATGGTTTGGTGCCGAGTGCAATCGCGCTGATGCGCTTAAACACGCGGCCTACCTAGCATGGGTCGACGCTCGGACGCGTAAAGCGAGTGACGTGAGTCAGAAGAAGAGAGCCTTCAACAGGGCTGCCAAGTTCTGCAAGAAGGTGTTGCGGAAGGCTCGGTTTGACCACATTGGCCGAATTGGGAACAAACTTGCTTCTTACCCAGCTGGTAGTAAGGCGTTTTGGTCCCTGGCTAAGTCGGTTGAATCGAACTTCTGCCGCCCCTCACTACCTCCACTGCTGAAACCCGACGGGTCGCTGGCCCACTCCGCTGAGGAGAAAGCAAGCTTGTTTGCCTCTCTGTTTGCGGAATCTTCGCGTCTAGATCCTGGTGGCGCGAGGCCCCCTGGTACTCTTGGTGGATGCGAGTCGATTATGTCAGACATTCGCATTCATCAGAAGGATGTCCGGAGGGTACTGCGTAACCTGGACGTGAACAAGGCTAGTGGTCCCGACGGGATACCGGCAATTGTACTGAGGACTTGTGCGCCTGAGTTGTCTCCGATCTTGACACGCCTATATCGCCTTTCGTTTGAGACTGGAAAAGTGCCGATGGCTTGGAAGCAAGCTAACGTGCAACCCATACCCAAGAAGGGTAGTCGAGCTGACCCAGCAAATTATAGGCCCATCTCGGTAACTTCCGTTCTCTGTAAGAGTATGGAACGTATACTGAATGGTAAGCTCCTAGCATACCTAGAAGCTAACGATATCCTAAGTGACCGACAATACGGCTTCCGCCGAAATCGGTCAACAGGAGATCTTCTAGCGTATGCCATTCACATCTGGAGTGAGGCCATCGACAAACAAGGGGAAGCCCTTGCGGTCTCCCTTGATATCTCGAAGGCCTTCGACCGGGTCTGGCACGACAGCTTAATTGGCAAGCTTCCTTCCTTCGGTCTGCCCGCTGGATTGTGTGATTGGATAGCAGATTTCCTGAGGGATCGGTCTATCCGAGTAGTCATAGATGGCTGCTCGTCCGGACTGCTGGCTATTAATGCCGGTGTTCCTCAGGGGTCGGTGCTCTCGGCAACATTGTTTTTGCTGCATATTAACGATCTGCTAAAACCCGGTACCTTTGGGTATGCAGACGACAGCACTGTTGCCGAGAGATACGTGCCAGACGCACGAGTTAGTGGGTCTCAGGTCCGGTCTCTCCGAGAGGATATGGTTGGGCGCTTGAACTTGTCCTTGCAGGCTGTCTCAGAATGGGGCGATGCCAATCTGGTTAAGTTCAATGCTGCTAAGACCCAGGCGTGTCTTTTTTCTGCTAAAAGGAGCCAATTTCACCCGGCTCCATCTTTCCGAGGTGTAACCGTGCCGATAACCGACCGACTTGATCTTCTTGGTGTTACTTTAACATCTACCCTCAATTTTGGTCCCTTCATAGAGGCTAAGGCTCAAGTGGCTGCCAAAAAGTTGGGGGTCCTCGCAAGGGTGAGACGATACTTCACGCCGGAACAGCTGCTCCAACTCTATCAAGCGCAAGTCAGATCGTGTATGGAGTACTGCTCTCATCTTTGGGACGGATCTGCAAGATACCAGCTTGATGCCCTTGAGTCAATTGAGAAACGAGCCAAGCGGATCATCGGCAATGATAGACTCGTTGAGTCAAAACTCCAAAGTCTTGAACATAGACGCCGAGTTGCTAGCCTGTCGGTTTTCTATCGATTACATTTTGGGGAGTGTGCGACGGAATTGCATGATCTGATTCCGCCAAGCCCGTTTCATCTAAGGACCACAAGACGTACGGCGAAGTGCCATCGGTTCATGGTGGACATCCCATCCATACGCACAAAGCGTTTTGAGAAAACATTCATTGCACGTACAGCTAGAGAGTGGAATTCTCTACCGGAGTCTGTGTTTCCTGTAAGATACAACCTGGGAGTCTTTAAGTCAAGAGTGAATAGGTTACTTCTAGGCAAGCGTGCTCCATCTTCGACCACATCATCGCTTAACATCAGGTGAGATAGTGGTCAAACGCGAGCCTATCAAACATAAAAAAAAAAAAAAAAAAAAAAAAAAGTGCTCCAAAAGACAAACGTCAGAGGTGGTTTTTCAAAGCTTACGGTTTGAGCACCCCTGCTGTACGGCGTAAAGGCAAAGTGGTTAGAGGCAGGTTTATTTAATTTCGGTAGATAGTTTATTTTGTTCTGGTTTACGTGTTGAAAATGTTTGCGGTAACATCGGATTAGGTCTTCGTTAGTTTTATTTTTGCTTTAACTCGACCGTATAGCTATTGGTTGGGTGTTGTTGATCTTGTTCATGCCTTAATTTTGTCGCTTTTAATTGTGTTTTTGAGCGGTGGTGGCCCAGTGGTAACAGCCCCGACTTAAGACTTATACGTCGTGGGTTCAAATCCAAGAAGGTGCTTTACTTTGTGTAAACGGCGAAGGAAAACATCGAGAAAAAACCGGCATGTCCTTGAACCAAAAATTCGAAGACATGTGACGTCTTCATCAACGAGCACTGGGCCCTCGTGTTGGATTACGGCCCATTCTTTCTCCTACAGAGGAGGCCTGAGTCCCAGCAGTGAAAAAATTATAAGGCTGATTAAAAGTGTGTTTATGATAATTAATCAGTGTGAGATCTATAATAAAAAAAAATAAAAAAAAAATAAAAAAGCCTTTTATTTAATTCCTTACAATAATTTACAGTTTTCATAAAACAGTTTTATAATAACGTTTACTGATAAAGTGTTAGTGTACTCGTAGTTAGTATCTTAATTTTATATAGTGTGTTTTAGATTTTTTTTTTTTTTAGTTTATTTTCTTTATTTTGAGATCTATAATACGAGTAGCGAAATGTTTCAATGAAATGAAATGCTATGCTTTAGGTTGTAAACAATTTCGATTCCACCTATTTTCATTAGATTACTTAATGATTTTTTCGACTAACATAAGGGCCTTATGTTTGTTTGTGTTATAGGGCATGCAAACAATGATTGTGTCTCCGCCCAAGGATGCTGTACTACTTTCTGATGTCATAAATGTCAGACGACTATCTTCATAAAAGGCCTTTAATAAACACCCTTTTCTCTTGGAGCACCTTACTTAGGTAACATGGTGTTCGAATGATGAGCAGGCTCAGCCGATCATTTTTCTCAAACCAACTCAGATCATAAATTTTCTTTTGTTAACGAGTCAATAAAGAGAAACTTTGCTGTACGAGTACCTAAAACTTTTGATTCCTGATACATTTAGGCATGTCATTATCAATCTTTTTTATATTTTGTGAGTATTCATCATCACCCAGAGCCCGACTTTTACCATTGTTGTTCTTTTTAATTGGCACAAGAAATTAGGTATTTTGTGAGCATACGTTTAGTCATATTAATTTCTAACAACCGTACGGGCCGATCTTCGTGGTTAAGTAACACTTGCCGAGGTCGGCCTGTGGATGGGTGACCATCTCAAAATATCGGATTCCTCCATGCCTCGAATAGCACGTTAATCTGTTGGTCCTGGTTATCAGAAGTTACGAGTAGTCAGAAGCCAGACTTTTTGTTTTTTTTGTGGGGTGGGAAATCATCCAATGACATCTCCCACTCTAGGGTGGAGCGGGAGGGCGTGTCAGACTCTTATTGACAAAAACCGACCCCTGTTCCTTCCCTGCCCTGAGTGCCCAGGGGCGAAGTAACTTTTTCGAATTTATCCTCAACCCCCGCGGGTTGAGGATAAATTAAGAGGTAGCATGGCCGATGCCTGCCCGCGCAGGCATCGGCCATGACGGACCCCGTCATGTTTGCTGACAACTCTGAGGCGCGCGTGGAACACTACTCGCCGTTGACTCTCGGGCCTGGTGCTGATAAAAAACTGACAAAAGAGATAGCAAAATGTCTCCCCACCATACCACCATTCTTCCTCATACCAATATTTAAAATGTTCCGTTCTGCTTCATTTAATAACCAATTTTGATAGGTACTGTTTTCATATTTAGTGTTAAAACCTAATGGGGGTGACGTCACATTTCTATTTGTGCATCCTTTTTCTGTTACTTGACAGATTCCCCGTTCCACCAGATTTGAAAAGTTTTTAACTTACTTAATTTTCAACGGATTTGAAGAATTCTTTTTATTTGCAATTTTGGATAAAAGTTATACAAGTACCCAATTTGCTCAGTTTATAAAAAAATCACTACAAGCTCCTACTCCTACTACAATGTCTTTCCATAATTTTGAACCCAATCAATATTATTCGTAATAACAATTAGACTCTAAAATCATATTCCAAATTAATCAAGATCAAAGCAAAGTTTGATATGATATACATAGTCCTAACTATAGTTGCAAAACTTCTGAAACATTCTGAATAATTCCGGAATACTTCTGGGAAAGTTTCTTTAAATTAGAATTATTCAAAATGAATTTAATTAACATTTTTAATTTTTTTGCTGAAAAATCGTATTTTGCATCGATCGTCGATCGTCGATCACCGCCCCCGCTTCCCCTCTGTGCGCCGGCCGCTGCCGCCGCGGTGGCGCCGCGCCGCGCGCGCCCGACTGCCACGAGTCGTGCGTGCAGGCGATGGCGGTGCGGGGTGCGGTAAGAGCGGAGATGCTCCCCGGAGAAGTCGTCCCCCCCGCGAGAAAGATTCGTACCCCGCAATCGAATGTTTCCGCCGAATATTTCGCCCGAATAATTCAATGGGAATTATATGTTGATATTTTTATAGGTAGATCTATGTTAGCCTGCGGTTTATTCTTTTGTTTTTAGGTAGGTACCTACTTATTTCGAAATCGAATGCTATTTTTATAAATGTCAGTTGTGGAATAAAAAACCAGGCCTAGCATATTTGATTTGTTTTTTGAAAAAGGGTTACTTATGTTTTTGGTTAGTTTGCTGTATGTAGCTCTGTACGCATCGCGAGTATTCGCGAGTCGCATAGGTAGGTATTAATCATTACCTACCTACTTAACGCGTATAATAGCCCAGTCAATAAAAACAAACAAAGACAAACCTTGCAAGCAAACACGTTTTGATGCGGTTTTCAGAAAAGTGTTATACTTAGGAGCAGGTTTTGGTATTTTAACCGATTTAAAAAAAGGAGGTTATGAGTTTGAACCGTATTTATGTATGTTTGTCCGCGATCATCTCGCGTTTGGCTGAACCGATTTTGATGCAGTTTTCAGAACAGTATTATTAGTCACTACATGTACCTATACGTAACGTGACATAAAAAAAAGTTGAAAAATAGGTAGTAAGGTCGATTTTCCTGGTTTTTTTTGACAGTTGAAATATTCCCAAAGTTTCGGAATATTTCGGAATACTTCCGAAGTATTCGACGGGAATGATTCGGAATTTTTCCCGCCGGCATCTGTAGTCCTAACAGACACTCAAGTCTAAATCAAGATGCTAACTACTAATGAAGGTAGGCTCGAAAACTTGCTTCATCAACAGATGTAATACATCTTCGCAGATAGTTACCGAGATAAGTCGGATTGTCCTCATATCTTCGCAATTATCTAGAAATGCTGCCCTTTCATTACTTCTAACGCCTATGCTGATATAGAATGTACCTAATCTTGCGAGTTTGGCAAACAATGAGAGTTAATCTTAAGATATCGGCAGGTTCGCATATCTGGTAAATGTATTCGCAATGTAAGCATGGATTTATAAGACTGCTTAATTAAAGTCAAAATGGCGTCGAACGTTTAATGACTTTGAGAGAAAGATGTAAAGATAATTTATACAATATACTTTTTGAGAATAAATTTTTTTGGTAGTAAAATTGAAGCAATTTTAATCTGAGTGCTTATAAAAATTTGCTGAGTTAAGAGTCTCGACTTTGAGAAAAACGATGAGACAAGTTCGGACTGGCTCTCCGAAAGAGGTTCAATACATTAATGAAAATGGTTTTCAGCTTACCTACCAATCATCATCTGCCTAGCCTTTTCCTAACTATCTTGGGGTCGGCTTCCAGCTTACCTACCTATAAAGAACATTAAACACTAAAAACCGGCTATTCAGAAAAAATATGTGCAGCTAATTGGTATTATTTTATGGGCCAAGAATGCACGACACGTTTGTGTTAATAAAAACTTAGGAAACGTGATGTTTTAGGTACTTTATCTTCTGTTAAAAACTAGCATCCAATGTACCTACGCAAAGCAATATCAACCTTGGTCAAAAACCATCGATCGATATGAACAGATTGGGTGGAAAAAGACCTATATTTTTTACAAGGTTTTATTTCAAAAGTTACAAACGACACGTATTTCACAATTGCGAGATTCTAACATAGAAACAGAATAAATAAACATCAAATATTTACAAAAAAATGCTAGATACGCCAAATACGCTGAAGGCTTTTCTGCTTGTTAAAAATCGTACAAAAATCACTCGGTGTGCTACGTTCGTAGTTTCTAAAAGGTTTGTAACACGTACAAAAAATAACGTCAGGTCGCATAAACCCCAAAACTGTAGTGGACTGGACTACATGTAGGTACTGAACTTGTAGTTAGCTGCAGTTTCGGCAGAGGGCCGTAAAATAAACCCTTTTTGCTGATACCTCTCGAACCTTTTTATATTTACGTATGCAGATAAAACAAGATAAAGTGCATATTGAAGTGAAGGAATATATCGTCACCTTTGCGTGGGTTGTTTTTTTCAGAGGGAATTTAAAAAGAAATTGGTAAAGGCATTTTTGTGTTTTATTTTATTGGTGGACATAAAACGAAGTATTTGAAAATACGTCCATATATTATTATAGTAAAATTTGTTGGAAATTGAGAACGCAACCTTTTGTCTATTGTTTTTCAGTATAGGGTCTATGCTTTCTGGTTTTTATCTTCGTTGAAATATCAACAAAGTTTTATAGAGTGAGATCGAAGAGCCGCGAGAGTCGAGACATTATTTTCTGATAAACAAAAGTCTTGGGATTGAGTAGTGTTAGTATGTACTTTGAACGCACGTATACTAACTCTGTTCAACTCCACACATTTTGTTAATCATAAAATAAGTAGATAATCGGCTCTGGGATCTTGGACTATTATTTATAGGAGCCTACCCATATTTCTTTTTACGATATGGAAATTTTCACACATCTAAACCTTAAAATGGTCTACAATGCCTTATTAATGTATTTTGTTGGCGAATTTTCCAAGCTACTGAATCCTATAGCAGGGTCGGGTAATACTTCACCCAGTTTTAATCGCCTTAACTTAACAGTATTGTACCACAGATCCCAGTACTGAGCATTATAATTTATTATCACTGACCTGCTGTTAATGTAAATACTTTTAATCCCTCAAAGCGTTGGCACATAAAATAACGTTGCAAAAGTTTCAATTACCTCCGTTATTTAAATTTGGAACCTCAATTAAAACAGTTTGAATATAATGTATCGACTACACTACAATCATACTTGTATTTCGTGCTTGGAACGTGAAGCTTGGTGTTTAAGCCTTTATTTTATTTATCGTTCAGCGTCATTAAATTGATGATACAGTTACTATTTTAAATTAATTATAGGTACAATGATCCAAAAATATTTTTATAGGATTTCCTTTGTTTATAGAGGTATTGTATATAATTTCATCATTCTCCTGCCCTTATCCCAATCTATTTGGGGTCGGCGCAACATGTCTTTTTCTTCCATACTCTATTAGTCGTCATCTCTGTAGTCACCCCCTTTTTACCCATAACCTCTTTCACACAGTCTAACCATCGTTTCTTTGACCTTCCCCTACTCTTATAGCCATCCACATCCATACAAAAGACTTTCCTCACGACATTTTCTTCATTCCTCCGTACCATACCACGACAGCTGATTTCCACACAGCTTTTCAGTCAGCGGTGCCGCTTTCAGACTTGCTCTTATATACTCATTGCTAATTCTATCCATGCACGTAACACCACACATCGCTCTTAGCATTCTCATCTCAGCCACATGCTTTTCATTCATCCCTTTTGTGGCCCAACATTCTGAACCATACAAGACAGCAGGTCTGACCATTGTTTTATAAATCTTGTCCTCAAGTTTAAGGGGAATGCGGGAGTCGCAGATAGTCCCGATGACCTGCCGCCATTTCATCCATCCAGTGTTAATTCTGGGTATTGTATATATTATTTTTATGTATTATGTGCTGTACACATATTTGCATAATATTGAGTTTTTGTTGTGCGCTTAGTTAATGTATACTGTCTTATGACCTGTTTATTTGGTTTGCTGTAAGAAAACCCAAATTTTGTATTTAACTTTCGCTTTGTAATTGTATGTATATGTTTTATGTGTGCAATAAAGAATCTATCATCATTCAGATACGCAAGAGGTTAACCTCTTGGGTGTCTGGTGGACATCAGCGCATGGACCGTAAAAATCTATTGTGTCTAATAACTAGACGCGCAACGAGTCAATAATGTATTATTGTTTGTAGGTACAATAAATGCTTAAATTGTAGCGGGTACTTACGGTATTTAAAATTATCATCACCATCTATGCGTGACATAGCCTACAGCTGGGCATAGCCCTCTCTTTGCTCATGCAATCTCGTGAAAAACTATCAGCTCCATGAAAATCAAAAGGCCTTGTTTCCCCTGACATTTGAGTAGCAATACAATCCCACTATCGGCAGTTGTTGTTAGAACAAGTTCCGAAGTAGATCGACATGGCTGTCAGGTCAGCTGTCCATTTCAATACTTCTGTAAATAGTTCCAATTGAATGAAGTGTTGGAACAGTGAGTCTATCGAGGTTGCTCTCATGGGATTTAAGTCCTTTGTTTGTGTTTTTTTCGTGTCATATGACTTATGAAGGTAGGTGGGAGCTATACCAACGGAAAGGCATTATTTTGGCATACAACTTTCTTTCTGCACATAGGCCTCCAATGCTTCGCGTCACCGACCGGTCTTGTGCTGGCCATCACCGAGTTATCGGCAAACCTAGCAAGAGGCCTTTCAACGCTTCGTCTGTAGTGGCAGCGCCACCACACGACGAAGCTTCCTGGGTCACGCACTACGCAGGCAACGAGGTCTTATGTTCGGCCACTCCATCGCGACGCTCTGGTAATAATCTATAGCCCGGCTGTCAAGTAGACTGACACTGAAAAAAAAAAATAAAACTATAACCGTTTTATGGTGGGACTATGGACTTTTATTTGTTAGACCGTATACCTACACATCTTGGCCCATGGGCTATCCGTTCTAAAAGTTTGGCAATTCTTCGGGCTATGTCAGTTACCTTGGTTCTCCCGCGGATCTCTTATTCCAGATTCACGCAGGGACACTCTTAACATAGCCATCTCCATTGCCTTGTGGATGACTTTTTGTATTCCTACCAGGCTCTTTGTGAGCAACGGCGTTTCAGTGTCTTATATCACCACTGGTAACACGCACTGCAGAGTACCTACTATGAGATTTTAGCGTTCATTATATTGAAATATTATCCGGCTCTGTCTTTAATAGGAGACAGGAAATTACTCAATCAGCATGCTTGGCAGAGCGTTATCTAAAGCTTTATTGGAAGCTAAATCAATATGGCGAGCAAAGTCGTGAATAAAAGCTCGTACAGTATTATGTATATGATGTGTATCGTATTTGTTGCATCGGCTTGATCGAGTCCTTTGTTCCAAAAGCCATCAGCCGGCCCAATCAAGTAAGAAATTGGTGATCTTGGATGAAAGTCGGTCCCTTTGCGAAGCGCTGTTACTAAAGATAAGCTTCTTAGGATGTGATGGAAATGTCTCCCGGCGCAGAAAATGTGGAGGAAGCAGATTGTTAACGTTGAGTGAATTATGTTTATAATAGGAGTGGTTTTGATATTAAAATATTAAGAACGCCGAGTTGTGATCGTGATAGTGAATGAATATGCAGTAATAAGATGTAGGTAAAGTAAATTTATTTTTAAATTTATTATTAAACAGTCATCACCGACGAAAAAACTATATAAAATCAACAATCTCAACCACAAGACTGTTCATTTGTTATATTTTTTGTATTATCGATAGGCTTGAGCTTGATCACTATCTCACCGAAGGTAAGCGACGATGTGATCGACGCTGAAGCACTCTTGCCTGAAAGTAACCTATTCACTCTTAACTTAAACACCCAGGATGAGCTATCAGGAAACACAGGCTTCGGCAAGGCATTCCATTCCTTAGCTGTACGCACAATTAATGTGTTCCCAAAACTTAATTATAATAATTACATATGCTTTTTTAAATCGAAGAAATTATTAACTTCGATTAAAAATCACTTCCATACGATGTGACTTTCTATATTCATTGACTTAAAGGTCAATTCCCCTTCCGTTCCCCTTCAGGACTATTATCGCCGTTATTGGTCAGAGGGGTAAAATTTTAATGAAATTATAACACGTCAGGCTCGATTAGTCACGGGGAAATACCGTAATACCCCATCGAGAATTCCCCTCAAGTTATTTTGCGGTATTCGTCATGGTAGGTACTGTATTTGCATGGATATTACAAAAGTGAGGTACGGTGTATTTTTTGAGGTAATTTCATAAATGGTAATGGATTTGAGAAATATTTTTCTTATCGTGGACAGTATTTTGAGCAGTGGTGACCCAGTGGTAACGACTCTGACTTACGTGATCTATGTTGTGTATTCAAACTCATTTTTTCCATTACCACTGCTCTCAAAACGGTGAAGGAAAACATCGTGGTGGATTATGGCCTATTCTCTCTTCTAGAGAGCAGACCAGAGTTCCAGCTGTGAGAACATTAAGCTGGTTATGCTTATTATGGACAGGTTTGTTGGGTTTTTTCCATAAGAATTAAATTCTCGGTCGTCCTGATCGCCAATACTTACAAATATCTGCAAAAATGTGAGTGTTTTATTATCAGAATACGATTTACAAGTGTAATGTTTTGTTACTACGTTATCATTCTTAATTTACGTGTTTTACAAACGCCCACCGCGGTTTTCTTTTAAACTATAAATTAAAGCTGTTTCCCAAGCTTCAAGTTGCAGTAAGCGATCCATCTACATTGTCGACAGGACAGTAACTAAAGATAGTAACAATCTTGAACGCTAAACTTCTCACATGTTTGTATAAGTTTCAGTTTCCATCATCCTTAACTTTAGAAAGGCGGAAAATGGAGATGAGATTGCTATGCATTGAAGCACTAACTTTTGCCTGAATCTTGGGTAACTTGAGCAAAATCTTAGTTCCCTTTAAACCGTAACCCCATCTTTTAGAGATTTGTAAGGCTTCTTCGGGACCACGGTCACTTAGTTTCACCAGAGTGATGTGTTGTCACTAGATGTTTCGAGAGTCTTCTTTGAATATGTCACCGGGTTATTACAAGCATGGTAACTTTATAATATATCGTGTCAGATTGTAAACCATTTCTATTCGATAAAACATGGATATACTGTAAACTATTGAATTTGGGATTTGAAGTTATCTGTTTACTATATATCGAGAGTTTATAATTTCACTTGTAATTATTTACAAAACTGATGTATGTACTAATCACACATGCAAAAAATAAGTCATAACATAATATGTCCGATTACACCAACTAGATTACAAACTTAGGGTGTTTGCAAAAACTTAGCTCCCTTAAACCACATCTTCTAGTGATTTGTAAGTCAGCGTCGGCGACCACTCTCAGTTCGTATGACTACGGTCACATAGTTTCACCAGCGCGGTAAAGTGGGCACTAGATGTGTCGAGGGTCTGGCTAGACGCCAAGCGGCTACCTCTGCATTGTAAGGCAGTGTACACACATACCCTGTGGAAGGAAAAATGTTAAAGAAAAGTCGTTGCTGTTTCGTTTTTGTGTGTGATATTTTTCTGGTTTTAATGAGCTTGGTAACTGAAGAGGCTTGCTCCTTTCTTGTTTTTGTTAGTGGTAAATTGTGTTACTTGCGAAGTATATGAGAGCATACATGATCTATAAGCAACATAGGACTTTTTACCCGACTGTGCGACACAACGGAGGGTAATGTGTTTATCAGCCTATGTATGTACGTTTGTTCCTTTGTGGCACTATAGAGATCAAATGCGTGGGCCGATTTTGATAATTTTTACTTCAATTGATTGGTTTTAATCTTGCGAGTGCTACTAAAGACATGACAGTAATTAAAATATAATATGGCGACAATCAGACGCCATATTGTAAAAACGAAAAAAATAAAGTCGACGAACTATATTAAGTGGTTGTAACAAGGCAGTGTTAAAGCCTTGTTTATTTTTTGACCTCTATTCCAAAATTACGTTCTTTGCTACCTTTTTTAATTTCAAATTCAAAATTACTTAGTTTTCTCTGTCATGTCTCTGTTTTTTTATATTAAAAATCAGTTCTAATTCTGCAGCCGAGCTAGTAGAAGCTCCTCATTATCATTTTTTACTCTTCAACTGTCTGTTTCCTAGAATTGTGCAATAATACACAAGTACAATTTAATTACGTAACTAGTCACAGTGTTTGTGCTCGTAATATTTTAATAAAGCCTACTGTTGTAAATAACAAAATATACGTGTTAACTCGTCGTGTGTTATTCTTCATTCAACTCCTCCTACTCTACGTCCTCCTCTGCGTATCACTCTTACTTCCTCCTCTACGTGTCACCAATAAATACTGAAACGTAACTCCGCCTCCGTACCGTGACATGGTGTATCAAAATAAAGGGTTCGAGGAGGTGATTTCAAAAACATAACTCATTAAAATGTAGAAAATAAAGAAATTGAATATTTTCAAAAATCTCGACTGTAAAAGCAACTAAAAAGTTCCAAACAAGTCACTTTTCAAGTAGTCTAATGCAGTTGGTGGCATGAAATCAATAATTGAACTAAATTATTTTATTACAGTTCAACATTCTTCGTCTAGACTGTGTGATCCATTTACTTGGGGTCTGCCTTTCTTGTTCTTCTTTTAACAAAGCTCATATTTGTGCTGTTTTATCATTATAAAGTCCAATAAAGTATAAAAAAGTACGGGTATATAAACATTGCCCACTGTCTAGAGCAGGAATATTTTTCCAACCATTTTTAACAACATTATTCAGTAACATACGAGGCTATCTCTCATATGAGCACGGGAGAAAGGTACCATAATCATCCAAAATTGATGAAATTCCGCTCGCACCTGCGGTTTCCCTGCGTGTTATGTTTGCATATTTTACCCAAAACATATGGGTATAAGTGGCTACTCGAAGCCAGTCGGAGTGGCTCGTGGCTAAATGGCTTCACAGATCAGCTTACTTAGAATTAAATCTGCCTAGGTTGGAGAAACCCCTTGGTGCCTCAGAGAGCAAGTTTTAAGCCGGAACTTCCGATCTTAAAGGGCAGAGGGATGTCATTTTTCTTAGTGAAACGGTTAAAAGTTACGAAGATCATACTTTTCCTTCTGTTCAGAATTCAAGCTTTTTTGGTCTCTTCATTTTGGACCTGAACCACTAAATTAGTTATCTTATTCAGCTGCAGCCATTTGGACTGGAAGCCGACCCTGAAAATTATTGGGCAAAAGCTAGTCAGATGATGAAGTGATGTGGTGACGCTTGGGGCCTTTGTTATCCTTTGTGGATCTCATCATCCTTTTAATGTCCTCACTGCTGGGGCACAGGACTCCTCTACGTGAGGAGGTGAAAAAAGAAAGGAAGAGAATTTTTTTTTTCTTTTTATTTTAATTTTTTTTTTTTTAGGTGTAGGCAGTAATCACGGGCCCAATGCGGGTTGGTGGGGATGTCTTCGAATTTTTGGTTTTAGGACATGCCGGTTTCCTCACGATGTTTTCATTCACCGTTTTGAGAGCAGTGGTGATGAAATAATGTACACAAAGTAAAGTGCAGGCGCTTACGCAGCCACGACCTTTTTTTTTGTGGGATATGATCGAGCAATCATCCAATGACATCTCCCGCTCTGGGTGGAGCAGGAGAGTGTGTCAGACTCTTACTGACTAAAACCCACCCCTGTTCCTTCCCTGCCTGAGTGCCCAGGGGAGCGGTAACTCTGTTAAGAATTTATCCGCTACACCTAGGCAGGCCTGGGTTTGAACTCATGACCTACAGCTTGTGGTGGACGTCTTGCGGCTGAAATGTAATGATGAATATGTCGTATCCGCTAGTCAAATTGACAACAAAACAAAGCACGCCACCTGGCGGCAACTATAAACACTACAGTTGGCGGGCTTTGACGGAGTCGGCGCGTTTCCGTTAGACTTCGAGGTTGGGGAAGACTCGCCTAGTCGGGCAGTCTTAGCCTGGGAGTCACGGAGTGAAGACGCATCGGAACTGTCCTACGTTTTTTTGCTACTAGTATTTTAAAGTGCTAAGTTTATAAGTTTTAAATTAATTAAAGTGAATAATTGCTTTGCCGTTGTTATTTATTGCACGATATACCTACACAGACCCACCTGATGCCTGATTGTAGCTCGATACATCCTGGTGATCCGACAAATATAAGGTCCACAGCGTTCATTCGTTTAATTCGTTATTCTCAATGACATTGTTAATTTTAATGTATGTAGGTAAATAAGTATGTATTTTTTTTCCCTTAAGTTGAACCTACCAAGTTCCGTCTTTTTAATTTTTCAACTTCGAATTGACCTATGAACTTGAAATTTGGTGATAATGTTTATTATGACGTACCTATATTTTACTAACAAATACCAAAATATTGATTTCCATCATATGATACGGAACCCTAAATGTGGGAAGTCCGGCTCGCACTTGGCCGGTTTTTTTACTTGTGCATGAAGGTTTAATAAATAAAATTCTGAAAAGGCCTTTCATTGCGAACGACCACTTTTTCTTCACTTTTAAAGCGCCAAATGTCTTGTCACTCAATCGCTCGTGTGCCACGGCCTTAAAGGACTAGTACTGTCGGTACAGGATGCTGATTCAGCTAAATACTGAACGATAATAACGTGTTCAAGTAAACGATGCTAGACTGCTGACGTCACGACTTTATGTTGCTGAGCTTAAACTACTACAGATGATGAGTTTTAGCATGGTAAATCGGGAAAAGCTTGACATACGTTATTGATATTCTTAATTTCAAAATTAGAAATAAAGACATAACTGTCTTTCTTCTTTTTTTCGTGTCGAATTATCTCAAACTTTGTCAGACCAGTAGCCACCTGGATACTTTTGTCATTGTCTTTATTTAAATCATTGAAGATGTAGGTTGTTGTGCATTCTCAGCAGGAAAGAAAATTACGCATTATACGGTGTGGTGCATGAAATGAAATCTTCTTTTCTTTTCTTTCTTTCTTTCTAGCACTCGGTAGCGCAGAGTCTAGCTGACTTAATCCTTTCACGACGATGACTCAAACTCAAAGCCGACCTAAATCGACATCTATCGTGATTCTCAACATTTTTACTAATAAAAAATGTTTATTATTTGGGTCCTACGCTAAATAGAGAAAGGGCAATGACCGTTATTGTTATGCTAAAAGGCAACCACTATAGAGAGGAATTTTAGTAGTTTTACTTAAATACTGTGATACGGGGGACGTGTATCGCTTGGCAGCGGTATTCCTAGTATGGTCTTGAATTGAGAAGTGCGAGAACAGAAACACCGTAACGTAAGACTGAATATTTTACAATGTTTATACAAACGAGTGACTGCTTCGGCGGTTTTTTCTGGTAATTTTCTACTTGAATTTTAAAACTGATTCTGCATCACTCTTTAAAAGTATATTAAACCAACCGCCAGTCTACTAATAAGGTTTGTATTCTCATGCTACCTCCTCAGATGTCAAATGTCATTTTTCATAATGAAAGATGTTTATTGCTGGGTCCTATGCGGAATAGAGAAAGGGCAATGAGCGCCACTTTTTTATTAATGGTTGGTAAATCATTAAGTAACTTCTCCTGCTCTGGCTGGAGAGGGAAGGCGTGTCAGACTTTTACTGACTATAACCCACTCGTGTTCCTGCAGTTGTCTGTGTCAGGGGCCGCGGTTTTTTTTTTTTTTTTTTTTTGGGGTGTGGGAAATCATCCTATGACTTCTTCCGCTCTAGGGTGGAGCGGAAGGGTGTGTCAGACTCTTACTGACTAAAACCCACCCCTGTTCCTCCCTGCCTCGAGTGCCCGGGGGCGAGGTAACTCTTTCGAATTTATCTTCCACCCCCGGGCATTTATCCTCCACCCCCGGGCACTTACGCCATGCTAAAACGCAACAACTATAGAGAGGAATAACAAAGCTTTGGGTAGTTTTACTTAAATACCGCGAAAGCTTTATGTGTTCCATCGAGTGCGCGTAAATTAATGCTAATACTTTCTTAGGTAAATGAAGTAGACGAGGTGTGATGGTTTGAAGAATTAAGGAGTTTCGAAAGCTTTGGGGGGGTTATGAATTATGCAGGTGTTGAAAGGATTTAAGAACAACAGTGTGTGTTTATTTTGAGGTACTTAAATTTTGAAAATAAATTTTGATACTTTGAAAATTGGATGTGATTTATGAGACCGCTTGAATACTTTCATAATATGGAATTTGTAAGTTCCAATCTACTTTCAGTTAAAATAAATTTGCTGATTTTATGGCCACAAAATTCAAGTTTATTTATCCTGAAAATTCTCCTACTATTTTTTTATAAGCTCTAAAACATCACACTTACACGAATAATACGAATATCTAGCTAGATTTAATTCTAACTTGTATGAGGGTAGGTATAACCTACTTTCACGCCTGTAACAATATTTTATTACAAAGTTTAGTGAGCCGCCAACAGCTTGGCACATGTATAAATTATCCACTAAAACCTTTCTCGGAAAACCTTCGAACTGGTCTGGAAAATCCTCGGCTAGGCGCTAAAATTGAGACTGCAATTCTCGGAATGAACCGTGATGGAGACACGTGGTTTGGTTTTGCGATGGTACTAATGAATTTTAGGTAAACTTACCTAAATTTATGTTATTTTGTTCACGTATTGTAACAAACTTCCTAAATCCCTCACTTGTGTCAGTTAGAAATATAAAGTCACCAGGTCGGTTTCCGCTATGGGGAAAAGGTCACGCCCCGCCACCGTGTGACCCCATAGCACTCACACAAGACAAGATGTGCTTTTGCCGACTATGACGTGAGTTCCATGAGTATAAAGAAATCTAAAACACTGTTGTTGTTGAAACAAGGATATTCTTAAGTTTATAGTTCAACATAATCATACTTATCAAATAAGAGCTTTACTTTCACTCAGTATTACATTTAAGCAGACGTCAGGCTCGACGGTTGGAACAAAAATGTACGTCTGACAGCTCTGTCTAATAATTTATATCCATGTTGTTAGTCAGTTGAAATATTAAAACCATCGCAAATAAATCTAGCCGAAATCCGTTTCGCAAGCTGTAGTTAAACTAAGTAGCTGTTTATCTTTTATAATAACGTGATTAAATAGAGTAAGAAATGAATTTTGTTTACAGTATGAACACAATTATTAATCTTGATGTTGAGTACACCTTAATAACCTATCTCAAAAGGCAAGTGTAAAGATTACGTTTTAATCTAATATTAAAAGTGTGCTTTAATAAGTAATTTCATATAATGTCATGAACTACGCAATTTAATTTCCAAATTTCAGCCCAAAAAGACAAGGGCTCTCAATTTCAGTTTCAAATTCTTAGCGAAACAACTTTAAATGGATATGTTATGTCGTACGGTACTTAACACATGAGATGCAAAGAAAAGTAATTAAAACCAGCCCGTCACTCTTGTCATTCTCTTCCTATTAAATTGTTTGTATAACAAACAAATGACGAATGAAATTTCCGCACATGAAAGTTTCGTTCATCGTTCATCTTTGTAAACTTCCTACTTCACAAAACTCAGAAACTCGTAATCCTCGAAACTTATAATTGCTCACTTAATAACATCAAAAACGTAAATTCTCAACATTTAACGTACCTAGTAAGTGAATAACGCGATCGGGCATAACATCACCGTGTCTCACTGATTTCCTTTCTGCGCAGAAAATAAAGTTGTACGAACTCCTTAATAGAATATCCTTTGAATAGGTTGCTGGAGTCGCCTTGTAAATAACGTTAGAAGGCTCGACGGAGGTGTCAGAAGTTGCCCAAGAGTTACCCAAGTACCGAGTACTCCTGTAGCGTGGGAGTCGAGAACACCCAAACTTGAAGACCCCTCTAAATCTAAACTTTTCTTTCGTTGACAGCGCTTGAGACATGACTTTCGAGTTGTGCACTCACATATGTGAGAATTGTTCGAGATGCGGGCGTTAAAAATTATCTGAGTTTGTGTCGAGAACATTTTAAGTACGGAAAGTTTGTCTTATTTCAACAATACTTGTGTAACTTGGATGTGCTTGCTAACATTCTAACATTCGAGCTTTAGTAAAGTTAAGTAACCCGAGGTTGCGTTGAAAGGGTTATTTATTTTCGATCTGATACATTTTTGTAATAAGACCATGTCTTACATAATATTAAAGGGGCTTAAACTCTTGGGAATAGCCCACGTATATGTATTCTTACAGTTCTTATTTTCCCGTTGTAACGCTAATTGGTTCCCCAATTAATTAAATAATATAATGAAGGATTGGTTCATGTGTAATCTGGGACTTGCGCAACACATCACATGCTCATTAAAAATAATTATCAGAGAAGAATATGGCGATGCCACTGTTTTATTTGGTTATAAAGAACGATTTTTTAAAATTGGAAAGTAAGCAGTAAAACCGTTTTGAAAGTGATCTTTTTTTTTCGTTGACCGCACTTTAACCCATGAGTTTCAAGTTTATTTATTGATAGGATCGCCAATATTGCATGGACGTATACATTAACAAAACATTACCTACTTAATACGCTACGCTTAACGCTCTTAAAGATATCATAAACTGGTTAAACTAACTAAAAATAAATATTGAAAAGACAAGCTACATGACTTTCATAAATAAAAACTAAAAAACCAACTAAAATTCACATTAACTATAAAAACGAAACATTGAAAGAAGTCAATAACACATAAAAAACTTTTTTCAAAAAAAAATACAACCGACTTCTAAAAATTGCAAAATAACTTTAATTTCGGAAGTCGGTGTATATATTTTTTTGTTTCTTCGTTATTTGACACCGACTTCCGAAATTAAAGTTATTGTGCAATTTTTAGAAGTCGGTTGTATTTTTTTTTGAAAAAAGTTTTTTATTTTTCACTTTTTAGTTTTTCTTTTTTTATTATTGTCGTTGTACACCAGTAGTAAAAGTAAATATTTAAGTTATGTCCGAATGGCTAACATGGCATTTGAACATTTGTAGACAACCAAAACGTCACCTCCTCCTTTTGGAAGTCGGTTAAAAATTTCTAGGCATTCACAGATTCTGGGCTGAACTGGAAAATGCAAGTAGATCATGTATGCAAAAAATTGAACCAGTCTTCTTATGCACTTTACATGCTAAGAAAAGTTGTACACGAAAGTGCATTACTAAGCGCTTACCACGCATATGTGGGTTCTATATTAAAATATGGTGTTCTTTTTTGGGGTAATTCTCCCAACAGAGAATTTGCGTTTATATCCCAAAAAAAAATGTATTAGAAGTATATATGGACTCAAACAAACTGACACATGTAGATCAGTATTTTCTAAGTTAAAATCTTAACTCTCCCTTCCATGTATATTTATGAGGCTGCAGTGATGATAAAACGGGAAATTAGTAATTATAAAACATTAAAAACTGCACGACATAAAAATAAATTGAGTGCTATTAAATGTGGGACAGTTAAATTTAAAACGAGTATATTTGGGATAGGGATAAAAATTTATAACCGACTACCAAATTGCATAAAAAGCATTGAAAAACTGAATATTTTTAAAAATAAACTTAAAGAGTTCTTGATAAGAAAAGAATACTATTCGATCAATGACTTTTTAAATGATAATAATATTGACCTATTTTTTTAATTTAACTATATACCTAAAGCTGATTTTAATGAATGACAATGTATTTCTGACATAAGTAATAATTTATTAATGAATGATAATGGATTTTTGACACAGGTTTGACATATTAATTAGTGATAATGTTTCTTGACATGAGTTTTCGACATATTCAATTATGATAATGTATTCTTGACATGAGTTTTTGACATATTTTAAACATAGATATTAATTAATGATAACATATTTAGGCATGAATAATAATATTAATGTAGGAGAATCTATTGTGGCATGAGTGATAATATTAATTAACTATAATATATTTTGGCTTGAATGATGATATTAATGATGGAATAGTTTTTAAAATGATTATTGAATATTGTACGCCCTATGGGTATGTTACAGCGATCTATACAGGATGTAACAGAAAGGTGTGGTCATATTTTAAGAACTGTATCTGCCCATCGATATGAACAACTTTCTTCAAGAAAATCCGAGGAAATTCAAAAAAAAAATTGATCTTCTATCTTAAAATATGACCACACCTTTCCGTTACACACTGTATATAATTATGATAAGAACTTTACTGCTTTTCCATCTGTGACAAACAATAAATAAATTTGAATTTGAATTAAAAACTATTCAAGTGCTGCAACACTTACAGACAACCACAACATTAAAATAATATGAATATAAAACATTGGCGAAACCAAAAATTAAAAATCCGGCAAAGTGTGAGTCGGACTCGCACATGATGGGTTCCGCACCTATCGTGTGCGCGCTCTACCGGCCACCTCTACCACCGCGCGCGCTTATTGGTAAAATCAAATAGCGCGCGCTTCCCTGGCTTCTTGTTACACACTTCCATCCCATTTCACGAAATCACTTCCACAGATTGCAGGAAAGCGAGAGAAAAGATGTTACACATCAAAAATGTCCTATGATAATGTGCCTACTTCCTATACCTAAGTCAAAACTTGTGTCATAACAAAATCCGACAAACATAACACCAAAACAAGTCATGAATACAAATACTTTAATATCAATATTTAAACTTCGATATTCGGCTTAATAAGATAACTTCGCAAAACATTTCGGTAATTTCCTTTCATATATGTAGGCGAGGGACAAGGGTCGGTAAAGTAACATTGGCCCAAAGTTTATTAATATTTTCGAGGGCAAAAATTTTATTGATATTAGCAATCCTTAACAGAAAGGCAAACATTGACCACAGCCTTCCTTATTTAAGAGGGTAAAATGTCCAATTTTTTACACTTAATGGCAAAAAAATGTATAAATTCGGACATTTGTATGGAAATACGTTCAAGGTTTTATGCTTTGTACGAAGTTGGGTTTGCTTATTTATTCGCATATGATATCGTTAGCTAAGGTTTACATTGCTTTTTACCGATTTTCTGGAAAAATTGAATCGTTATACGATTCACAATATTATTTCTACATGTTTGGTAAAAAGTCTGGCTGGAATTATAGTTTAGAGATAAAATTTTCTTTGTCTTTCAAGCTCGTTACTAGGAATTCTTTTCATAAAATACATTGTGCTATTCATAAGTTTAAATTAAATCCTCAAATAGATATTCTCGAAAATGTGATATTTCCAGGAGAACGTTATGATTAATTAGTCGAAAGGTATGCTTGAATACCTCTCGTCAAAATAAAACGTTGGTAACTGAATTCGTGCGAAAACGTGCCAGTAACATGGTTCTCGTTCGTATTAATTAGTTGGAAATTCTAGTACCTAAATTAAATTTTCTAGCAAATTCCGAAAGTGATTTGTCGATCAAATTAATGCGAAGATTAAAGCGTTGCTGGATTAATTTTGGCGCTGATTTGCAACCATATGAAAAAGAGTCGTATCAGTCGTTTATAATCTGCCTAGCCTTTTCCAACAATGTTGGGGCAAACTGCCGATCTTACAAGATTCAGCTGAATACCAATATTTTACATGAAGCGACTGCTTATCTGACCTCCACAACCCAGTAACTGGGTAACAAGATACCCCTTCTTCTTCTTCTTAGCGTGTCGATGGCAAATTTAATATTTAAATATTATGTTTGGCCCAGTATTCAGCGACGGCAATTGCATTCGCTGACGCAGCCATGAGGTCCTCACATGTACAGGTGACAGGGCATGCGGAGCAGGATGAGAGGTGGGCCATGGTCAGCGGAGCAACGCCGCACAAACACTGAAGATCCCTTGGCAAGACTGGTGTCAGATTGTCTAACTCCTGATTAACTAATTATAAACTCCTGACTAATAACGACTGTCAAAGATCTACAAATGGCAGCCGGGACCAACGGCTTAAGGCGCAGTTTTATGACTTTTAATGATTTTTAATTAAAGATCACGTCTAAACTATTTGTTCTATATCTTTGAAAAAAATATATGTTACTTTAAACAATTTTTTTCGTAGTTTGATATGTGAATATTTGAAAAATCTATACTGTTTAATTTGTAAAGTTATATCTAACGCGGATAAAAAAATTGAGAATCACGCAAAAACTATTAAGCGTTTTTTGTTGACACCTTCATCATTTTAAAGATCATTTAGTTATTTATGTTCTAGTATACGTATTTTAGTATAATACTTGTTTTTTATGTATAATAAATTAATAATGCATATTATTTTGGACAGCGCTCCTTGATGGGCGAGTCCTATTACTGGGTGGACGTACGACGCGTGACGTGAGCTCAGCACAGAACACGCAAGCTAACCACTCAATGTCGTTGGCAGTTAATAGCGCCTTAACATGCTTTGATAGCGTTCATGTGTTCACCAAATAGGGATGTCATATGTTTTATATTTTTGAAGGATCTGCCATATACTGCTTTTGCACGAAGGGTTCCAGAATAACTTACAATACAAGTGAAAGATAAAATATTGAATATTGTTGATCTTCAGTCAGTTAATATTGAAAGACGAATGATCTTTAGTAACGAACACCTGAGACATTGTGTAGTGGTACTCGACCTTTTTCCAGGCCGTCTGTGTACTCCAGGTAGGTAGTATTTATGCAGACCACAGACTAGGAGCTCTAAATAAATCTAGAGCACCAACGTGTTGTATTTGTTAATGCACGAAGATACAAAGAGCAAGGATTACCACTTATTCTGCTTGTCTCTGTGAGTAGGTGGCTATTGTCTCTGTCATGGTGCAAGTGGGCCTAAAATACGGTCACGCTCATTCAGCAAGAGTGTGCCGGACATAATTATGTATAATTCAAAATGGTTAATAAAAAATAATGGTTAGTTGGTTGGTTCTAAGAACTGACGGTTGGAACATTATGGAGTAAGCTTTTATTAAACTAGGTCCTTTATGCGGGCTTCTCACATTACAAAGAAAAAAATTGTATGAGAAAGTCCAATGGGGCGCAGACCAAGGCATGCAGAACGAAGCAGCGTGCGTGAGAAAAAAAGAAAAAAAACTTACTCAGGTAAGTGAAAAAGCATCAGTCATTGCATGGCTTTTCATCGACATTACGACTAAAAAAATTATTATTAAAATAAATAATAATTTGTCGCACGCAATCCCATTAATTCCTAATAGGGGTGATGACTGGGCATATGGAGCGAATCAAAGTGAGCCGTGATGAAAGGGGAGCTAACGATCCATTTATTTAGCATGCGTGTTACTGATTCACTCATTAGTACGACTGCAAAGTAGGTCTAGCTTGCCCGGACATGCTCCTGCCATGCATAACCTACATGCCACATGAAAGCCTATAATAGGTAAGCGTCAGGCAATTTTTTTCTATAGTTAGTTTTTCTAAAAAGTTGTAAGAAACAACACTTTGTGGGTTTAAATATTTTATACAATAAGTTTTTCCCGTAACTTTGCTCGTGGCATTTTCCAGAAGGACAGTGCATATTCCTAGAATAAGAACTCTGGTACTCAGAGATTATATAGCTTTCCATCACTGAAGTCATTTTCGTAATCGGGTTAGTAGGTTCTGTAGGACCCCAAGGCTCCAGTAAGGCCTGCAGGGCTCCAGGGGTCCTTCGAAGTTTGGCGGGATGTCTCACTCGCTGGCTAACTGCGAGAGTGTGGTGTAGAAGAGTGACTGGCTAATATGTGCAGTGTAATAAAGGAAAAAGGGATAGGCTGAGAATTATTATATTTTTATTAAAATAGATACATCTGCCCTGTTGCCACGGGCGTGCTGAAGTCTAACATCAAACAAAACGTCACGCCTATTCTTTTATCTTCCATCGACTCTCCAATAATCTCAACAGCCAGCTGAAGGCCGGTACAGACCCGCTGAGTTTAGGCTGTGTCTATAATCGCCACATGAGCTACGCCCCTACGTATAGAAGCGCAAACGCTTGAAAGTCTTCTATTCATTACACATTTGGAGGGTCGATCGAAACCTACCTAAACCTAATACGACCATTTACCTAACCCCAGAAATAACTGTACATTAAGGGTATGTCCCTTGCAAAAGACGCCTCAAGACAGGACGAACGACTTGTCCTGACACTAGAATAGAATAGAATAGAATAAAATTTATTCAGCAACAGTACACGAAACACGCACGGTACACAGAAATAACGATGATGAAAAAAATACATTAAAACAAACAAAGTGTGTGCCTCACGACTGCGATAAAAACGTCTATTTCAGCGATAATGTCAAACGGGCTAGAGCCGCCTGACGCTGGTTTTCAAATAAACCTTTCAAAGGTCTGTGACGGATCATTTGGAGGTAACAGCTACGAACTAAGTGAAACAAGTTGTAGTAATAAAGATATATAAACAGTAAATAGATATTATGTAGAAGGTGTTCATATGCGTGTAATGTATGCATAAAAATACTAACTAATTAATAAACAGAAGATATAACACACTACAGCATATGTCTTCAACTTTAATATTGTGATATTTACTATGGTGCCAATGAGCAACAACAAACTAACGTCGTCATGTTTGAAACTGCTAAAAAGATGCCATGCATCCCTCTAATACAAATAAAATGATGTGTCAGCACTCATCAGCCCAAAAAGGGTTTAATAACTAACTTAAACATCAGCATCAATTCTAACTGAGAGAGTTGTATTGATGATTTTAATGATTACAGTTCTGTAAATACGTACTTGCTACGGCCGCGAATCAAATTTTAACCAATATACAACCTGATACTAACTTGCATATTGCAAAAAACGTAAGAAAATTTGAATTTCGCGAGCTACCCTGGAGCTTTCACCCTAAGAAACAACTTTGGAAATTTGTACTTCTTTTTTGTCAATCACAAAAAAAATCCTTAATTTTATGAGTTATATTTTTGAAATCGTCTCCTCACGTCACAAAAATTATGAGTTTATGACTATCTTACCTAATGGTGGTCGCCAAATTGTGTGTTTTTTTATCAGAATTCTTGTAACCTATGTCACTTCGGTAGTCGAGACCAATCTAAGGCTAGGCTTGTTTACTTGCTACTGGGCGTGCCAAAAAAATAGACGTACATACATACTCTCGAAAAACATTACCCTCCTTCTGGGTCAGTCGGGTAAAAATAACTTTACCTCTCCTATCTTATCGACATCCTCCGGAAATTTCGAAGGACAAGCAAGTTGTATTTACGTACTACTGAAACTAACCGTAACTTACTACTGAAATGATCAAAGGACAAGTTAAATATAACCTTTACCTTTGTTTAATCGCGAAATACTTTCAACACACCACTTCAGTTTGACCCTTGGCACTCTTAAGTGATTTTCCGAACTTGTACACAATTATTAGTGGAATGAAGGGCAGGGTAGTTCAAGTAATTCTGACCGCTTGTCACTGTATCACCCACTTGCCCCGGGGAAATTTGAAAGCGAAACCAATGAAATAATGTTTTCATTACTTGTTATATTTCATACATATTTCTCACATGTAGCTAATCAAACTATCTAAATAAAACATGAGTGTTGCCAGCCGTGAATTTCCCTGAGGGTCGAATTATTTAATTTTGTCCTCGGGGTGAATGCTTGGCACTGGTGTAATCTTGCTGCACTATATAGGGTTTGTTTTCGTTTACCATGCTGTGTAAATAATAATAGTAAGTTCAGTTTAGTAGAGTTTTAAAGAGTCCCTAAGGGCTAGTTATTTTATTCATAGTTACCTTAACCAACAGTTCAAAATAGTAACTAATAATTAAATTGTCCTAAAATGTCTATAGATTTTCGTCTTACTTCTTGACTAAAAATTTTTTATTCGACCATTGGTCAGGCTAACAATTAATTGAAAAAAACTCGACCTTAGGATTGTAAAAAGGCTCAGAGTAAATAGTTTTTTTTAAATTGGGACAAGCCAGCCACATCATTCTCAAACCACTACAACTCCTGAAAGCCAGAATCAAGAGTGGCGACCATCAGAAAAAAAAACAAGTTAATAGTTTGCTAGTCGTAAAGTGTTCTCCGTCACAAAGGTATATTATAAGAAACCCAGCTTTGCAGTGGAGTAATAGGTAATGTTCTGTCAATCCTATTATCGTCTTATGACCTGTCTAACACCAGGTTTCGGGGAAAAAATATCTACGCGTGACGAATTGAACGCAAGTCAAGAGATGTGACAAGATATTAAAAACAACACATCACAGTCCGTATCGAGGGCAATGCTCGGAGTTTCATTGCGTGATCGAGTGAAGAATGAAGATATTCGCAGGTAAACCAAGGCTACCGACATAGCCCGAAGAATCGCCAAACTTAAGTGGCAGTGGGCAGCACATTGCTCGCAGAAAAGATGGTCGATGGGGCCTATAGGTGTAGCGACCGCGTACCAGAAGACGCAGAAATGGAAGGCTTCCTACAAGGTGAACCGATGACCTGGTGAGGGTAACGGGAATCCGATGGAAGCGAGACGCACAGGATCGTTCGTTGTAGCGACACTTGAGGGAGGCCTATGCCCAGCAGTCTTTCGGCTGAAATGATGAATGAAGACATCACAGTTATAACGCGCGTATGACAATTTGTCGCATTAATTTTGTAATATTTGACTATTTGCTCCTAAAACTCGAACTATTTATTGATTTGTCTCCACATTGCATCCTAATGACTTCGCACTCTATAAGTTGCCAGGCGTCGTCTTTCGCCATTCGATCGTACTGTCAAGCCAAAATTGAATTTTATGCTTTAGGTTAATCTGCTCTGTGACTGCCAGTGATTGATCGTCACAGCAGTTACGACCGATGACCTCTGGAATATGAATTTGAATTCTCTCTCGCTCCATACCAACTTAGGTAACTTTCAAGTAATGTAATGTTGTTGTCACTTTATTACAAACTAGCGATCCGTCCCGACATCGCACCAATGCTGTTCGGGGTTGGGTTGAGATTAGGATAAACTAGGATTAAAGATTATGAAGTACTTGATACAAATGGGATAACGATTAAAACTAATGAGGTGAATGAGATGAAATTGAGTCGCGCCCGATAGGTATGCTATCCGAAAACGTACTGATTGTTTTGCTTAAGTAATAGATAAAATATTCAAGGCATAGAGCGCGGTGTCGCAATTACGCTGACATGTTTATTATTGTTCGGTGATTGATCCGAACAAATGCTATATATTTTTTTTCGATTTCCTGAATTTTTGTTCCATACAAACCTTGTCGTAACAATTACGAATACAAAAAAAAACCAAAAGCCGCTTGCACAGCGTTCTGTAGCGATGCGCTTACATACATTCGACAATTGATTTTTATTAGGGTTCCGTACACAATGGGTCTAAACGGAGCCCTATTGCTGATACTCACGTGTCCGTCTGTCCATCGTCTGTCACAAAATTTTGTTCCGAATAATTCTCTAACTACCCATTGATCTATGAACTTGAAATTTGGTGAGAATGTTTATTATTAAGTACGTATATTTTACTAAAACATACCAATATTTGGTACGGAACCCTAAATGTGCGAAATCTGACCCGCACTTGGCCGGTTTTGTAGGGTTCCGGTCCCGAAGGGTCTAAACGGAGCCCTATTGCTGTCACTCACGTGTCTGTCGGTCTGTCCGTTTGTCCGTCTGTTTGTCCATCGGATGTCACAAAATATTGTTCTGAAGATTTTTTAAACTTCCCACTGACCTATGAACTTGATAATGTTTATTATTACGTATATTTTACTAACAAATACCAATATATTGATAAATCAGATATTTACTTTGATAATTCCCTAATTTGGTATAAAGTGTAAAGTCTGACACTCACTTGGCTGGTTTTTTTCGAGCTACCCACTGGTCGCCATCCGCAGGCCGGGTCTTTTTTTTTTGTGGTGGGAAATCATCCAATGTCTTCTCCCGCTCTGGGTGGAGCGGGAGCGCGTGTCAGACTATTACTGACTAAAACTCACCACTGTTCCTTCCTGCCGTTAGTGCCCGGGGGCGAGGTAACTCTGTTTAGAATTTATCCTCAACCCCCCCGCAGGCATCGGCCATGACGGCCCCTTATTGCTGACAACTCTTCTTTGAGGCGCGCGTGGAACACTACGCGCCGTCGACTCTCAAGCCTGGTGTTGATCGGACGGCGAGCTACCCATTACTCGCCGTCCGCAGGCCCGGGTAGGCCCGGGTCTACGGTGGCCGGAGATCTTCTCGCGACGTCCTACGCCCAGTACGCCTAGTAGGTACCTCTCCTGCGGTGGTAGCGGCCTTGGCCGAGAGGGCTACTCCGTTGAGCTTCCCTCAGGCGGCCCGCCTCCGCCTTCGCGAGCATTATTGCTTCGCAGAAGACGGAGACTGGCTCCCATTCCCTCTCGCTCCGTACCATGGCCTGAATCAGGGCCGGGCGCGAGAGGTCGTCGCCACCTATCGCATCCACGAGGACACGGCGGTGCTTTGCCCAAGCGGGGTAGATCTCCACCGTATGCTCCACCGTGTCCTCTGGGCGATCCGAGCAGTGGTAACACCTGGGCGTTTCCTCCCGCCTGATTTGATGCAGGTACCTCCCGTAACAACCGTGTCCGGTGAGGACCTGCGTCAGGCGGAAGGTGAGGACGCCGTGACGCCTCTCCAGCCACTCCTCAAAGTGGGGCACTACCACCGTGATGGAGTCGTGCCCAGCGCTGTGTTGCGACAGTCGCTGTCTTCATGTTGCCATTAGATCTGCCGGAGCTCCGTCCGCCGAGCCGCGAGGTGTTGCGGCAGCAGAGTTTCGCCCCGGCGTTTGGACTTCTCGCGCCACTCCCAGAGAAGCGCGAGGACCCGGGAGCTGCACGAAGGCTGCGCTGACGTTCTTGCTCGAAAGTCACCAGTTTGGAGGCATGCGGAACACGGTGTAAAGTCCCGCAAACCTCCATTGAAAAGGGAGGATCCTCCGACCAGACGGGTGTTGTGTCTGTTGCCCGATGGTTGATTTCGGACTGTTGTATATGTTAAAATCGCGCGGAAAACTCTGCTTGCGCGATGTAGGATTTGTTAGTATTTAGTTCGTTTGCGGCGTGTTAGATGTCGCTACACATGAATGCCAAGGGGTCGCGGATAAATTCGTAACAGAGTTACCGCGCCCTTGGACACTCAGGCAAGGAAGGAACAGGGGTGGGTTTTAGTAAAAGTCTGACACGCTCTCCCGCTCCCCCAGAGCGGGAGAAGATGATTTCCCACCCCACAAAAAAAAAGGAAAAAAAAACTTGTTATTAATATTCTGAATCCAAAATGAAAATATTAAAATTCTGTAATCAAAATATAAACAACGAAACATTAAACAGACGAGACCAAAACTAAACAAAGTCATGTTTAATTCAGTAACCACAAATGTAAACTGAAAACAAAAACTTTTGCAAACCAAAAAAACATGTATGAGTTTTATAAAATATTTCATTATGAATACAGTCGTTGTATTAGATATTTTTAGTTAGGATTCCGTTGAAAAATAACAAGGACTACCTACTTACATATCGATTGACAAAAGAAACTTTGAAACCAAAATACTTTATGGTGATATTACACCAATCGATCGATGGCATCGATCGACGTTCGATCGATTGGTAGTCGATTATTCCTTTCGATATATTTTTTTTCATAGGCATTGCAGATGTTGGCGATAAGACTCCGAGAAATGAATGAAATGGAACAGGGTCGGGTGGTTGGGGCAGGGTCATCACGCAGAGGGCGTCTGAAGTCGGGTCTCGTCACCGAGGCAGGCGTGTAGACAACACTGGTGTGACGACCTAGACTCGTTCTTGACTGATTGTCCAGAAAAGGTAGCTTTTTTTTTTTGTTGGGTGGGAAGTCATCCAATGACTTCTCCCGCTCTGGGTGGAGCGGGAGGGCGTGTCAGACTCTTACTGACTAAAACCCACCCCTGTTCCTTCCTGCCCTCGATGCCTAGGGGCGAGGTAACTCTTTCAAATTTGTCCTCAACCCCCGGGCAGAAAAGAAATGTTCCTCCGCTGGCTTTGAACTTGCGACACAGAGCGTACCACTAACTTCAGGCGTAGTCTTGCGCCGCTAGGCCACCCGAGACCAGAAAAATAAAGGTATATAGCTAACAAAGTTGAATTGAAAACATGAGGCAGGCCTTTGCCAAGCAGTGGGACTGTATACGAGTAGGTTAAACATTACAAAAATGGTCAATTACTCGTAATTAAGTGACATCTCTACATAGTATTTAAATCGAAGTCGCTTTCCGCGTCTGTCTGTTTGTCTGCTAACTCCTCCTAAACCACGGAACGTATTTTAATGCGGTTTTCACTAATAAAAAGAGTGATAAACGAGAAAGTTTTGTGTTTTTAATTTGTACCCGTGCGGAGCCGGGGCGGTTCGCTAGTATTCTTTAAAACAAAGATACTCTAAACGTATTCGGATTATTTCGGATACGCACTTGGCAGGTTTTTCGGATCAGAGAGGTCGAACGCCTGTAAAAGTCCATCAACTTGTATTTATACAGGACAAAGGGTCTGTTTGCCTGGTCTATTGACAGTTTTGTACCAAAGTGACGGTATGCTAGCGCGATTAAGTTACTCTTTCGGACAAACACCGGGATGAACCAATTTATGTTTTATGTATTGAAAATAAAGGTGAGGAGGTTTTGATTAAAGGCTCGTGTTTTTCTAAGGTTTTTTGTATGTTTTCAGTTTTAAATTGAACTTTTTCTCTTTTATATGATGTTTTTGTGTGAAGCTTGTTTAGATTTAATTTTCCTTGCATGTTTGTAGATACCAATTTCTACAAATAGGTAGATGACAACGTTGACAGCTCACTTCATTGGCGCACTTTCTATCCACGATTTTGGATCAATGAGTTTAGACTGTAGGTATAGTATTCGTCAAAATTAATGGCGTGTGGGAATTTCACCAACTTTCAAATTGACGAATAAGTAGGTACCATATGATACCTACTTATTTGGACTTTTTTATATTCACACACCTTCCACACACTTATAAAAATCATTCAATGGCCTGAATTATTGTCGACTTGACAGTATCTGCGCGCAGTTGCACTCGCGGCTAACTTCGCACACGCCATTAAGTTTGACGAATACTATAGGTAAGTCTAAAATCATTGGTCTATTTGTTATTAAGTCCGTTATCCACTGAAAAAAAAATGTAAGCTGCGCAGGTATGCGAAACTTCGAAACTCGTAAAAACTTTTTACGTTAAGACTCTAATTTCTTTTGGAAATTTCTAGATTAAGAAATTAAAATTGAATTACAAAGTTCTCAAAAACCAATTAGGTACAAGTAACCTTCCAGGCGTAATAAATGTTTTGATGAGGGGATTCTCTTAAAACTTTTACTTAAAAAACAATTTTACGTTTCGAGAGAGATTCATCTGTTTTCCATTCAAGTTGCTTAGGACACTGGAAATAACTTTTGAAGTCTTTTAAGATCAAATTAATTTGTCACAATCAATCATGCTAACTATTGTAGTTAGGACAGCTCATAACTTTCGAATTAAGGCAGACGTTCTTTGAATTCAATTTATAAATCGCTAGCTTTTGCCCGCGGTTAGCGTATATAGCGTGTCCTGAGGCGACTTAGGATGCTCTGCGTCCGACAGCAGCTGTAGTACGTTGTAGAACGGCTCTCATCATCTCTTCTCATGTCAAATGATGTCGTCGCTCCATGTCGATGCAATTTTTTCAGTTCCGATGCAAAAATTGTAATGGTTTTGTAAAAACGCTATTACACACTCTTACAGGAATCCTGATTGTCTGTTGATTTTCTATTTTTAACCAAATTTTAAAGAAAATTCTTAATTCAAATAGTGAATTTCACTAATATGAATCGATAACGATCCAAAAAACTTAAAATAATAAAAATCAATTCCGGCGATACTCTAAAGGAGGAGCTCGTGGCTAATGTAATAACAGCCGCACGGGTCGATCCATAAGGTTAAGCTACGCTTGCCGGGGTTGGTCCATGGATGGGTCTTGGTATCTTTACATACCAAGACTCCTCCGTGCCTCGGGAAGCACGTTAAGGTCCCGGCTGTCAATCGTGGATCTTTGACAGTCGTTACGGGTCGTCAGAAGCCCGAAAATCTGACAACCAGTCTTACCAAGGGGTATCGTATTACCCAGTAACTGGGTTGTAGAGGTCAGATAGGCAGTCGCTCCATGTAAAATACAGGTATTCAGCTGCATCCGGTTAGACTGGAAGCCGACCCCAAGATAGTTGGGAAAAGGCTAGGCAGATTGATATTGCGGCGATACTCAAAAAAAGTATTTGATCTCTAGATACTTTTGATGTGCGTAATATTAGTTAAGATTAGGATAGCAAGTTAGGATTAGGACTATAGTAGTTTCGCTTGCATAAAAGTGGTTAAAAAGAATGCCATGTCGTAATTTAGGCTATAAGGTACCCGTACTTCAAATTGCATTCAAAATTGCAGAGCTATTCAAGTGTAACAAACATTCAAACATTCTTTCACATTTGTATTAGTAGAATGCCTGAATGTTCAGATTCAAAGGCGCATCTTAGAACTTGATCGCTTGCAATGAATATAAAGTGGTCTCCCTTAGTACTCTTGATAGCTGTCAAACGCAGTAGTTACCGTGTCGATATAAAAGAGCTCCCACAAGAAATTGAATCGCGATAGTTCTGATGAAATTGATTTCTATTCCGATTAAAATGCTCAAGTAACAGAAGTTATTAATGCTTTTACAGACAGGTGCGACGCGGCTATACGACGACGTGTTTTCATAGGATTTATTAGGCTGCGTTTTCACCTGTAAGCAATTTGAATGGGGTCCGATCGAGCGATTGATTAATTTATATCTTGGTAGCCAGCAATGTAATGCTACTTACCTACATGTGGTCTGGTTACAGGTGGAAATACGAACTTAGAACGATACGACACGGTTGGCGTAGTGGTTTAGCGTTTTGTGAAGCTGTGCTGCGTGTTGCAGGTTCGATTCTCGCATGGAAAAAATATTTCTATGGATGTCTTTTATAGGTGAGTTCACATGTTCGTGAACGCACTTACGGTATAGGAATAATTACTAGTGTGGGGCGACTTCTTTTTAAAGAACAAAGAAAGAAAAGGTGGCCTAAAATTGTTCTTCATATAGTACTATAATCGCCCGCGGCGAAGCTAAGGCTAATAATATAGAGTGACTAATAATTAGTGACCGATACTTATACACATGATTGTATTCATGATAACAACGAACTTTCCCAAAAAAAATAAATTATACATACACAAAATCGGGTGTAAAAAGACAGTTTCCGAAGCCGAAAGCCAATATTCTTCCCATTATATGGATAATTTTTTTCCACTAGACCATACCTGGGAAACCACTGGTTCTGGAGATATTGAAGGTCGATGACGCATTTTTTTTTTACTTTTTTACGAAAATTAATTCTAAGTGTGTGAATTATCGATTTTTTTTTTAAATTACGAATTAGTGTTACGAAAACGCAATGAATATCAAACTTATCCGACAAGTACCTACGTGGCTTAGAGCAAAGGGGCGAGGTTTAACTCCACTTGCCTTTGTTCGTGTTATATTGCGCGGAATAAAAAATTGTTTTATTTTTCATGCCTAAAAATAAAAGTCGTTTCTCAGCAATAATTTTTGCGCAAAACTACTTTGTTAGACGTACAGTATTCGTAGTTAACGGCTGTAATGTGTCTTTTTACACCCTGTATTATATTTATTTGAAAAATAAACATAATAATAATATATTATTAGCCTATAGCAGTCAGTAATAATGTAGCTTTCTACTGGTGTAAGAATTTCCAAAATTGGTTTAGAAGTTCCAGAGAATACATCCTACAAAAAAACTTTACCTCTATAAAATATTATAGTACAGACAATTTCTATGAAAAAACACTGTCGTAACTTTGTCTTGTGTTCGCGTCACAAGGTAGCTATGCCTAAAATGTCGAGGGGAAAGTTTTGAGTGCGAATGTGGCTGGTTATAAAGGAAAAAAAATAAGAAACGATGGATGAACTGTGTGAAATATGATGCCTATGACGAGAAAGGAAAAAAAGAAATGCAGCGCCGACCTCGACTAAATTGAGGCCTCGACACAGGATCATAATGACCTGGGCTGTCTGCCTGAGCCTTTACGTTACCGTTCCGACTTCTCGAAGTTTACCGACGCATTGACTTGAAACTCTTTCACTTTTACGATTAAACTTATTTTCCAGGCATTCGTAAATATACGTTATGTATTCGGTTATTAGAAAAAGTTTTCATCTTTAAGTTGTGAGATGGGATTTCGGCAAAAAAGTCAGAAACTAATTCCAGTAAGTATTCATAAATCGAGCTAATTTGCGAGTTTGATCTTCTTATTCCCCATTCTCAGATAATTTCGGATGACGAAGATATATTTTTATAAAATGGCCATTTACGAAGTAAGATCATATACTCATTTTGATAACTCCATTGTGTTGATTCGGTTCATCAAGCCTCTCAGTGCTAACGTAATAACAATGAATCGTGTCTTTCATTGTACAAAATAAGCCGAGAGAAATAATTTAATTATTCTTATAACTTCCTTTATTGTGTTAAAAACGCACCAAAAAGATAAATAAACGTTTAGCGAATGAAATAAGCAGGTTCTTACAAATGTTTGCGGTGAAAAGTGACTCATTATGAAAGTTGTAGGCACTTTCCTGGAATTAAATTTATTCAAAGCAAGCATTTTCACAATTTAAAATCCAACAAACTCGACAAGAAGTTGACTTGCGTCTAAAATTTTCCGCAAATTGTAAACAAAATAAGCGAAGCGACAGTAACAAAAGGGAAAGAATTTAATATCCACCGCGGCATACGGAATGTTGCATACCATTTGTTTTCTTGCCGCGAACATTCTTTTTTGTTTTGCAACATGTTTTTAGTGTAACACTTCGTAAATTACTTAAATCTTCTGTACATGTATGAGGGTAAGTAATATAAATGGTTCCCGGTTAAGATTTAGTCCCAAGGCAGTTGCCTGTTGCATTCATACTTAGAGAAGACCATATTTTGCGAGTTTCCTTAACAATGTGAAGTGCCTTGCATTTTACATCCCCTTTCATACGTGCATGAATTATTTTAAATATATCATCATTAATAATAATAATAATATTCTACAACTATCACACAACGCTATCTAATCCCAAGCTAAGCAGAGCTTGTGTTGTGGGTACTAGACAACTGATAAACATACTTATACATTCTCCTGCCCTTATCCCAATTTATTTGGGGTCGGCGCAACATGTCTTTTTCTTCCATACTCTTCTATTAGTCGTCATCTCTGTAGTCACCTCCTTTTTACCCATATCCTCTTTCACACAGTCCAACCATAGTTTCTTTGGCCTACTCTTATAGCTATCCACATCCATACACAAGACTTTCCTCACGACATTTTCTTCATTCCTCCGCATCACATGCCCATACCACGACAACCGATTTCCACACAACTTTTCAGTCAGCGGTGCCACTTTCAGACTTCCTCTTATATACTCATTCCTAATTCTATCCATGCACGTAACACCACACATCGCTCTTAGCATTCTCATCTCAGCTTATTTTAAATATATAAAGAATTAAATTTTGTGTTTGAAATGTATAAAGGCTTGATGATTCATAAATGTTTTCATCCAATACTTCAGTCTATAAAAAGAAAAATTATCTCCTCGTGTTTACACATCAAGAGAAAACAATTAATCTGTTCAACGGTTGCGTCGTCGACACATTCCGTTGGCGATATCCCAACAATTCACCCAATAGATATATTATCAGACCTCAAAGCGTTAAATTGCGAACGACAAGCGACATGCCAATATCAGAACCGTTCTAATAGAAAGGATTAGAAACATAATAGGAATCGGGTCCTCAAATATCCGTCTGTCTTGGGATCAAAGGGAACGGGGCCCATCAGTCTATTAGTAAGGAGACTGTAATAGTATTGGGAACGTACTGGATTGTGTGGATCAAAGCGTGTAGCTGTCAGATACGAATGAAGCCTTAGATCTGCTGCCTTTGATTAATGCTGGCAACATTGTGCTGGGTGAGTGCGGTTCTTAGTAGATTAGGCCTTTGGTATCGGGTGACGACGTTGCATTGTTCGTGAAGGCTGTCGTGTATATTGGAGAGGTTGCTGCTTTCAAAGTGTGTGAAAATTGTACGAACGGGGTGAAAATCTGATTGTGTCTGTATTCTCTGGTAAATGGTTATAGCCGCAGGTAATTGGTCGGAATTGTTACAAAAAGTGTCTTTTATCATTCTTCCATCTCATTTCTTATTCCCTCTCACAGAGAGGAGGCCTGTGCCCCAGTAGTGGGTACATTAAAAGGCTGATGATGATGATCATTGTTTCTTGTGATATTCTTAGTTTTAATTAATTGGTTAAATAACACAATCTAATCAATCAACAAAAAATCAATCAATCTAATCATTTGTTCTGTGTCTGGGTGTAATTTATCTATAATATGTATGTATATAGAAATATATAAGTATGTTTATCAGTTATCTAGTACCCATAACACAAGCTCTGCTTAGCTTGGGACTAGATAGCGTTGTGTGATAGTTGTGGAATATTATTATTATATTATTATACCGACAACAATATGCACCTACGTTAAAAAATGTGTCCCAGTTATAAGATATAAGAAATATAGACTATTTTAAATTATCTTACAAAAAAATTCTCTCCTCTTTCACCGACACCATTGTCACATCCCAAATAATTAACTTCGTGTTTATTTTTGTAATTACCTTAATTAATACTACTGAAATAGAGCTAACATGTCGCTCGGTAAACATGTTACTGTCTCAATTTTGCAAAGTGTAGGTACTAATTAAAATGTGTTTTGTTTCGACTGTTTGCTTTAGGCAAAATTACAACGTTTTAAAGTATATTTTGTGTGGGAGTAAGTCAAGAGACACATAGCAGTAATGTTAGTGAGTATGTAATGTAAGTAAATATTTTTCTGACACGGCATATGATTGTAGGCGTTTTTTTTTTTTTTGTTTGGTGCGAAATCATCCAATGACATCTCCCGCTGTGGGTGGAGCGGGAGGGCGTGTCAGACTCTTATTGACTAAAACCTGTTCCTTCCCTGCCCTGAGTGCCCAGGGGCGCGGTAACTCTGTTCGAATTTATCCACAACCCATGGGCAGGCATCAGCCATTGTTGACAACTCTTTGAGGCGCGCGTGGAACACTACGCGCCGTCGACTCTCGGGCCTGGTGCTGATCGGACGGCGAGCTACCATTTACTCGCCGTCCGTAGGCCCGGAGGAGAAAGACTGATCGAGAGGCGTCCAAAGATTGAAAGATGAAGTTAAGATCGTCCGGCAGAGAGAAGGGCAGACCAGATTGTTGCCATAGGAGATAAAACCTAGATGGCTCAGAAGCATGAGTGCGCCAATGCAGATGGTGTGTGTGTGTGGATGGTGATAATGGTGAGGAAAATCAAAAGGTATTTTTGTTTTTTTAAATAATTTTGTTAATTAGGTTGCGTAGGAAAATCAAAATTATAAAAATAAAAACCAAATCATCTTTTAAAGCCCTACTAACGACCAAGTGGCGCCCTCATTGAATAAAAAACGGCCGTTTTTGACACTTTTGCCTACCACTTTGGATACGAAACATTCTGAGACCTGTTTTAACAACGTAAAAATACTTTATCCTCTTTGTAACAAACGTGACGTTGGATTATTTAATATTTATTTTCTATGCTATGCTACGATTTTTTATTCAATAAGGGCGCCACTTGGCCGGTAGTAGACTCAGGGTGTGTAGTTCTAGGTTCAGGTGTGTGTGAAAAGTGCAATATTTTATATCTTGTATTGTTTACTGGAGGGAAGGGAGGCCTTCGCCCTGCGGTGGGATAGCGCAGACTCATAATAACAATAATAATAACAATTGTTTACTAACTTTTTCAAAACTACAAAATACACTCATGCCTATTGGCCTGATAGTCGTCCTCAATCTATCTGGCAATCTTATTTTTTTTTTATGTCTAACATCTTTTCTCTCGGAAGTGTGCAACAGGAAGCCGGAGAAGCGCGCGCTATTTGATATGACCAACGAGCGCGCGCGGTGGTAGTGTTGGCCGTCAGATACTAGAGCGCGCGCACGATAAGTCTGCGCGCGGTCGAAATCGGAACTAAACGTTTGAATTTTATTCTTCAGGATATAATTTTAAATGTTGCTTATTGCCAGAGATGTCAAATGTCTCATAATTATTATGCGACTACTGCAAGGCTCGCTCATTTTTTTTAAACACTTGTCAGTGTAATTTTTTCTTTTATTCATAATGTGCAATGAGTTCTTAACCCTCTAAAGAGGTCCTGATGAAAAAGTCAGGAAAGTACAGTACAGTACCTGCAAATATTTTACCTACCTACACTAATTTTAATCGACAGACTAATTTATAGAATAATATCTATGTCTTAGTTTATTAACTTAGACAACCTAGAGCAATCTAAATTTAGTATTCGGTGCCCGCAACCTTCAATATCGGGTTTCGGTGAAGGAATCTAACACCGATGACTGTAGTTCGCTAGTTCGTAGACACAACAAATAATATTAGTAGAAATATGATACGTCTAACTGGCAACTTTGTTTCTCCTTGGATTGTTATTATTAAGAACTACATAGCTGTGCCCGCGGCGCCACTCGCGAGAAAAGTATTTCATCCTTAGGGGAAGCGGAAAAGTATCATATGTACTAATACGGATTATGGTCTACCTATCTGCTAAGCATTATCCTTCAATTCATCAATGTTGAGACGTATCTCTGCCCACCGATATGAACAACTTTCTTCAAGAAGACCTGAGTCAAATCTAAAAAAAAAAAATACCTCCCATACAAATATATTGATCAGCTGATGATAACTTTGTACGGAAAGTCCAAGTTCAAGCATCATCCTTCAATTCATCAATGTTGAGAAGTATCTCTGCTCATTGATATGGACAACTTTCTACAAGAAAACCTGAGTCAATTCTCAAAAAAAAAAAAAACCTCCGATATTGATCAGCTGATGATAACTTTGTACGGTTTGGTGGTTTTGTATTCGTAACTGTACGATGGGATTGGCATCGTCACAAAGTGCACGAAAATCCTTTAAATAAATAAAGATTAAAAAGAAACAAAAAAACTGTACGGAAAGTCCAATTTTTTTTGTTGGAATTTTAAAAAAAATCTTAGAGAAAATTGTTGATTTGCATGGGCAGAACCGGTTCTTAAAATATGACCACACCTTTTCGTTACCCCCTGTGTGTCCTTTGTTCGATGAAGATTACAGCTTAATAAAAAAACTTTTAATATTTATGTAGGTAAATAAGCACATTACTCAAGACTTAAAAGGTTTATTTATTTTTTGCTTTTTAGTTCTTTTACGTCGGTTAATTTTTTTGTTATTTTTTTTTTTATTTTATGTTTTTTTTTGTGGCTCGCATCATCTTTTATTAACACTAAGAGGCTAATTTCTAATTCTTCATCATTCCTCTTGCCACTAAGCTGATGATATAACCATCCTTCCATTAAGTTCCCAGGATATTGACCAGTTGAGTTTACCTCCAATATAATAATAAAGACGTCTTTTCTTCAAAGCATATTAAGTGGTATTTGTCACTAAAATCAGTTTTTATACCGAACTTCTATTGTTTAAGAAAGGTATGGTTTCTATCATCAGCTCAATTTCATGATGTGATGGTTCCTAAATAAGTAAACAGAAACAATATTCGTGCCCAATTTTCGAGGTTCTCTCTCAATTTTTTCAGGATTCCATGATCAGATCCTGATGTCCTTGACATAGGACCACCCTTGAGATAAACCCTATCAAAGAAAAAAAGAATCATCAAAATCGGTTAATAAATAACGGAGTGAGGGCCGAACATACGTACAGAAACGCTTAACGTGCCCACAATTTTCGAGGTTTTCTCTCAATTTTATCAGGATTCCACTGTCAGATCCTGATTTCCTTGACATGGGACCACACTTTAGGTATACCGTATCTAACAAAAAAATAATAATCAAAATCGGTTCATAAATAACGGAGTGAGGGCCGAACATAGATAGAGAAACGCTAAACGTGCCCACAATTTGCGAGGTTTTCTTTCCACTGTCAGATCCTGACTTCCTTGACATGGGACCGCCCTTGAGGTATACCCTATCTGACAAAAAATAATAATCAAAATCGGTTCATAAATGAAGGCTTTTTTTTGTGTATGTTCAGCCCTCACTGGGCTGAACATACACAAAAATAATATATATATATACGGTCGAATTGAGAACCTCCTCCTTTTTTTTCGTCGGTTTAAAAGCGTAGGTACCTATACTTTGTAGGTACGCTTTTTAAATATAAAACTCTTTTTGTGATAACTTTTTAAACGAAATTAAAAAGAATCCAGTTAATTACTGACTGAAAATGCGCGTAATTAACAAACTAAAAATAATTTTCACTTTGAAATATTTCGCGCCGCAAAATTGTAAATTCATTGTTTCTTTTTGGCAAACAGGTGAATATAAAATTTAAATTGAAAATCATATTGTGGTAAAAGTCACGTTTGCAAATTAAATTTACTTCAAAAAAAAAAAAGAACATAAAAACTAAATGTTCCAAATATCTTTTTAAAATAGTAGGTAGGTATGTACTTAGATAAAATTTCGTAATTATTACAAAAGCTTGAATTCAGAAATACCTTTCTCACTTCGTAACAACTGATGATTAATTATACATTAGAAGAAAATACGACAGAAAATTATCCAAAATTAATTATCACACTATAAAGGAACTAACTAAAAAGAATACCAGTAGATAGTTGTCTTTAATTGCTCTACTTATCGCACTTTAATTACAATAATAACAATTAAAAGTTTGACAATTACAGTGAAATTTCAATGCGGTCAGAATACATTGGAACGAAAGTTTTGATTAGCTTGTAATTCATTTAGGATACCGCACGGGTTCAATTATGGGGTAGAGGTTATAATTTTCGGGGAAAATTTGTAATTTTTGAAGCCAGTTTTAGTTGTTTAACTATGAGGAAATTTTAATGCGTTTCGTAATTAAATTGGCTTTTGTAGACTCCAAAGAGACATTTAAAGAAAGCTTCCAAAAATGAGAGCTTTTTCTGGATGAACTCTTGTGACCATTTATTTTTTGTGGGTTTTGGAAATCATCCAATGACTTCTCCCGCTCTGGGTGGAGCTGAGGGCGTATCAGACTTTTACTGACTAAGACCTACCCCTGTTCTTTTAGTTGTCTGAGTGCCCAGAGGCGCGGTAACTCTGTTTCGAATTTATTTACCCCCGGGCAGGCATCGGCCATGACGGGCCCCGTCTGGTATTGTTGACATCTCTTTGAGTCGCGCGTGGAACACTACACGCCGTCGACTTACGGGCCTAGTGCTGATCGGACGGCGAGCTACCCATTACTTGCCGTCCACAGGCCCGCGCCTGTGGTGGCCGGAGATCGTCTCGCGACCCCCGACGCCCAGTGCGTCTCCTGTGGCGGCTGCTGCTGAGGGCGTGAGGGCGACTCTGTTGAGTCTGCCTCACCCGTTCCACCTCATTCGCGAGCATTACTCCCTCGCAGAAGGAGGCGACTGCTTCCCATTCCCTCTCGCTCCGTACCATGGCCTGCACCAGGGCCGGTCGCGAGAGCTCGCTGCCGCCGATCGTCTGAATTCTTATGACCAAGAGAGCCAAACTTTTCGTGGCATGAATTAATTTCTTGTCTCAAAAGTTTTTAAGCAGCACATTTTTTTAACATGTCTATTATTCTATCCCACTGCTGGGTAAAGGCTTCCCATAAATCTTTACAGGAACCATTCTCCCGTGCTTCCTCAATACTTTACTCATTTTTAAATGTAAAGGTTGATTTGATCCTCTTAAAAGAACCTGTAGGTATGAAAGTATATTATCCACCAACCCGCATTGGACCCGAATGGTGGATTACGGCAGTGGAGACATTAAAAAGGCTGATGATGATGATGCAATTATGCATGCCATATGTGTACATTAATGTATTTATGATAAAAATCCGACTTTTAATTGACAGAATAGGTATGTTTTCAGGATAAACTACATTTACCAATCAAAACAAACACACAGACTAAGTTATTTCAGAACATTACCATATTTGCTAAACTATCGAGATCATTCTAGACTAGAAGCTGGCTGCAGCTGTAAATATATTTGTGCGGAACCCAGTGGTGTCTGCGAGTTGGTATCGTAAACATTTCCGTAACAAAAGTTATGTTTAGTTGCAAATACAGGTAATGAGCAAGTTAGCACAACGCTTCCATGTGAGACTAGCTTGTTTACTAGTTTTATTTAACTTTCATATTAATTTTGTAGTGTATGATAGTGTACGGCCATAGGTTTTCATACTGGATGCATGCATTTTGAGCAAAATTTAGTGTAACGTCGCAAATTTCCATTAAACTGTAAAATAATGCCGTTGTAACGTTGTATGTCTTTTTAGGGTTCCGTACCAGAAGGGTTTAAACGGAGCCCTATTGCTGTCACTCACGTGTCCGTCTATCTTTCTGTCTGTCTGTCGTCTGTCACACAGGTTTTACAGCCAAACGGTTGAAGCTAAATTTTCACAGTATAAGCATTTTGTTGACTCAAAGCCATTCAAATAGTCAAAAATACATTTGGTACGGAACCCTAAATTTGCGAAGTCCGACTCATACTTGGCCAGTTTTTTAGGTTTTTGATTCTCTTTTAAGAGCGTTCATTGCGCGTGGGCTGGCATCATCACATTTCTATAGGTTTTTTGTGATTATTTTATTAAATATAAATGAAAGTACAATTTTTCTCACCCATGTAAATTATATCTGACTCAATTATGGGTTACTAATATAACAACTAAACCAACTGACTGTCCTAACTTTATCAGGATCAATTATTATTTAAACAGTCTTACGAAAAATATTAACAAAGCCTGCCATCTTAGTTTCACCCTCCATTGTCCCATAATGTATACTTATCACTGAACTCGTTATGTCTTCAAAAAAGAAAAGTGTCCGTAGACATAAATCTCAAAACCCATCAGTGTTCACACAATAACTATCTATCCTATACAAGTTTGCCCTTTCGAAGAGCATTGAACGTTCCAAGGCATAAAGCCGAAGCTGATATGAAGAACTTTGTAAGGCATATCGGTCTGTCGCTTAAGTGTGCGCAATTTGGTACAGGTAACGACGCCATTTTGTATCAAATGTACTCCTTACGTGTGCTTTAAGTTTTATAGCCTTTTTATTACATTCTTTTAGCGTTTTTTTTCTTCGGCCTATACTATAATCAGTGTTAATAAACGGATTTTCTTGCTTTCTCTAATAACTTTCCAAGAATGAGTTATTGGCTTGAGTAGGGTAATTGGCAATTATACGGTTAAGTGTTCTGCGAATGTGGTTAAAATGATTGCATAAGAATTAGTTATAAACAGACTATTTGGCTTTGACAACCCCATTTTTTTTTTGTGCATTTAATTAATTAAAAAACTTTTTTACAAAAAAATAGAACCGACTTCCAAAAAAAGTGCAAAATAACTTTATTTTCGGAAGTCGGGGTTTCTGGTTTTTTTTCTTCGTTTTTTGACACCGACTTCCGAAATTAAAGTTATTTTGCACTTTTTTTGGAAGTCGGTTCTATTTTTTTTTAAAAAAGTTTTTTATTTTTCCCTTTTTAGTTGTGGTTCCCCATTAAACTGTGTTAACAATTCATAGACTTGCTGTCAATTTTTGAAGAGTTCCGTTGTCTGTCTCCGAAACCCATCATCAGATCTTTTTGAAATTTAAATGGGACCATTTCGGAATAAACCCCTTTCGAACAAAAAAAGAATTTTGCAAATCCGTCAATATATGACGGAGATATGCCCGAACATACATAAAAAAAAAAAAAAAATACAAACATCCGAATTGATAACCTCCTCCTTTTTCGAAGTCGGTTAAAAACGATTTTAATAACATATATACTCGTACATATCAGCCTGATAATGTTCCCACAGATGAGACACGAAAAAAAACCCTTCTCTCTAAGTAAGGGAAAGGCCGTAATCTACCACGTGGGCTAAGTGCAGGTTGGTGTATGTCACATAGGGCCGACGGATTCGGGGACCCGAGATGGCGATGCGTATAGTGTTCCACGCGCGCCTCTCTTAGACGTGAAGGGGACACCTCACTCCCCACCACGTGATGAGGCCCGCAGACAGCAGGCCGGTACTAGTCCGCGACAGCGGAAGTCCCATTCGCAACCGCAGCCCCCGAGTCAAGTAAATGAGGGAACACCGGGGTGGTTTTTAGTCAGTAAGAGTCTGACAGACTCCTTCGCCCGCCCCAGGCGAAGGACATCCATGAGGACTTTCCAACCCGGCAAAAAAAAAAAGTTTTTCCTTTACTTTTTTGAGAGGTGATACAATAATTTACTCTGAGGTGCCTGTTTGGGTTAGAACCTAGAACCAAAACCATTTTTTGGTAGTAGAATTTCATTGGCAGTCAAACCCATTTTTATCGTCATCCAATGAAATGACTAACAACGGTGTACTCATTTTGCGATAGACTAGCTAGAGTCTTTGAAGTCGGGATGTCACGATAACTTCATTATCATCTACCCGGGCCGGTAACTAGTAACGGGGTTACTATTTCTAGAGCCTCGGCTAACTTTATTAACCTACCAGCCATCAGATATTTTTTTTCCTTCGAAGGAATTCAGGAGCAACAGTTTTCAGGAAACCTATCGACGAGCTACGCTACATTTAAAATGTTCTTGTTTCTATGTCTAGTCTAAGACATTTTATATACCTACAGATATTTATGTATTACTTGCTTCCCCCATTATAAATTATAGCGTGTGTGTTATTCTGATGTATGAATAATATTACTGCAAAGTTTCATCAAAATCCGTTCAGTAGTTTTTGCGTGAAAGAGTAACAAACATACATACTCACAAACTTTCACATTTATAATATTAGTAGGATTAAACCTAAATACTATTCTTAATTTAAGCACATTTAAATTTTGTAGACATTGCTTACTTGTAAGAAATTGTGACAGTAAAGTATTTTTTTTTTTTTTTTTTATAATTAGTCCCTAATAAATGAAAAAATATGAAAAGATACAGAGTCACCATTTTGTGTGGAGTAATGAATAAGTTTTTCGATGATCGACTCAAATTTATTTAAAAGCCTTTTACGATGTATTATTTTGAGTAAACAAAGGCAGATAAAGTTCTGTAACGTTGATAGACTGGCAGTTTGTTTTATGCAGTCTTTAAACTCGAAACTTTATTACCGCGGGTAGTTTCAACGAGATCACGCTCAGATACGAACAGTAAAAGGACGAGGTTAATGACCTCTTACTTACTTGTGACGGAAAAAGAGTGTACAATGAAGAGGGGTTAGGGAATACGGGTCGCGTCATTATCATCATCATCTCAGCATTTTAATGTCCCCACTGCTGGGGCACAGGCCTCCTCTCTGTGAGAGGGTGTGGGCCGTAATCCACCACGCGGGCCCAATGCGGATTGGTGGATGTCACGTGTCTTCGAATTTTTGGTTCTAGGACATGCCGGTTTCCTCACGATGTTCTCCTTCACCGTTTAGAGAGCAGTTGTGATGAAAAAAATTGGTTGTCTGTAAAGTTGGTTTATGGACGATAGTTTAACGTGACAACGTCATAACAAAACATTGATGAAATATAGATGCGGCGCATGCGTACAATGAGCGTAACGGGACACTTTTTCGTGCATGCAGCCGGCGTTCATCGATTTATTAGACGTTGTCACGTCAATAATACGGGTCTATGACACAATAATAAGTGTCTAATGTCTTCCTACTTACCGGCAAACAACGAAATAACATCGAACATATTGTATCTATTACATTATCAATCCGTAATCGCATGATAGATTACAGCCCACTCTCTATCACAGAAAGGAGGTCTGTGTCCCAGCAGTCGGAACACGCATCCTCAAATCCAAAAAGTTTCAAACAAATTACGTTTCAAGCAGTCTGATGCAGTTGATGGCATTCGTTTTAGTTCAATCCCAAAAATACTTCAAAACTTTTTTTGAAAATATTTGATCTACTATTATTTATTGAGTTATATTTTTGAAATCACCTCCTCAAGCGCTTTATTGTGATATCCCACATGACCATGTCAGAAAAAGAACGACCACACTTACCTAATGGCGGCCGTTCTTTTTAACCTCTCGAACCAGAGACGCGTCACGTTTTAGCATCTGTCAGTCCCCGTTGACAGGCGGCCATCGTGTAACTACAGACTTTGTCAGGTTCCGGGTGTATGAACCTTGACACAGGTCTAAAGACCTTGGCTAATAGTGATACTAGCGGTTTAAAACGCGTGAATCGGGTTTTTGGCAATTTTTTTGGCAAGGCAAACTAGCGGAAAACTAGCGACACACATGAGAGCCGCTGGGGTTCTAAAGGACGACTTCTTTATTATTATTATAGCCTATGTCACTTCGGCTGTCAAAACAAATTTAATAATTCCTTGTTTGTTTAAATCCATCCATTTAGGCTATAGGGCGTGCCAAAGAAATAGATATACAAACTTATTATACATAAATAGGTACATACTCTCGAAAACAGTACCCTCCTTATGAGGCAATCGGGTAATAAATAGCCAAAATGTAGGGAAATGAGAGGTGTTATTAATATCCGTAACAGTTCCTTTGCATTGAGTGCATAACTGTTCCTTTGTGGATACGAAAATGCCGCATGGCGTCCAGAAAACTGCTTTGATGCCAAAGTAAATAAAGAAAATATATTTTTTCAAACTAAAAGACATTACAGTTTTAGGGTCGCTGTGAAAAACTTAGTTTCAAGCTTATATATTAATTAATATTTTGATAATATCTCCAATGGAAAATAACATTTTGATAGACCCGTCCATTATCTACAAAATAATTGGATTGATTAATATTCCAAATTGAATATTTCCATTAGGAAACTTAGAATCGAAAATAAAACTACAAAACTAATTTCCAAGTAAAGGTTCGTTTTTAGGGTTCCGTACCCGAAGGGTCCAAATGGAGCCCTATTTTTGTCACTCACGTGTCCGTCTGTCCGTCCGTCGTCTGTAACAAAATTTTGTTTCGAAGATTTTTTTAACTTCCCATTGACCTCATCATTCTGCTGCCCTTATCCCAAATTATTTGGGGTCGGCGCAACATGTCTTTTTCTTCCATACTCCTCTATTAGTTGTCATCTTTGTAGTCACCCCCTTTTTACCCATAACATAAACATAACAAAACTTCCCATTGACCCATGAACTTGAAATTTGGTGATAATGTTTATTATTACGTATACTTTACTAACAAACACCAATATTTGGTACGAAACCCTTAATATGCGAAATCCAACACGCACTTAGTCAGTTTTTATTCAATTAAATTTAGTACACGCGAGGCTTCGTTTCTCTTTTGTGAACACAATATAAAATGTTAAAAGTTTTTTTCTAGTGACGAGTTTTGAATTTATGCTGATATTTTCTTAATTCATGGAGTTGTGAAAATTGTTTTTTTTTTTGTTTGGATTTATGCGTTACATTTTTTATTTTACATGGGTTTGCTCTTGACTCTAGTCTAGGTCAGAGGTGACAGAGACAGAGTCGACGATGGAGCGAGCTTTCCCAGAAGAAGCCTGTTCACTCTAACTTTGAAGAGACCTAATCTCTTCAAAGTTAGAGTAAACAGGCTTCTTTCTTTCATTTGTATTCAATCGGAAATACAGAAGCACAGTTACTGTAGTAGCTTTAATTCTACGTTATCCCACAACGGATTTTATTGTCTTCAGCATTGCCATCTCAAATTATGTCAGTACTTAATCAAGAGCAAGAAAAATTTAAATTAGCCAGAATATTTCTAAAGGTTGACACTTACACAATCTTTACATGGTGTTTCTCTGCTTAAGTTCTTCAAAATTTTGATTTTATTCCTTTTTAACAGACTTCATTAAACATCAAAAATAAAACATGATCTCAATTCGTTTCGTGTTTTTCAAAGTAAGTTCAGGGGAGGCAGACTCGAAATGGAATAAGTAAACCAAATAAAACGCATAGGTATATAAGTATTATCGCAAAAGAATTCGGTCCCTTCATGTAAAATAAAAGGATTAGGGATGGTATTTCGTTTGATGTCGTTATGAGAACTTTAGTAAAAACCTGTTAATGTTGAAATGTCGAAAACAGCTGTTACTTTGCAGTGAAGATTGTGAAAATATGATTTAAAAAAATGCGTGTTCGTTCCTTTTTTAACCGACTTTCAAAAGGAGGAGGTTCTCAATTCGTCTGTATGATTTTTTTATATGTTTGTTACGCGATTTTTCGGCCACTTGTGAATAAATTTTGATGACTCTTTTTGTTTAGTAGGTCATACCTTAGAGTTGGTCCCGTATAATTTTATCGAAATTGATTCGGAATTTTTGAAAAAATCAGCATAAACAAAAAGTATGTATGCACAATTGACGTTTTAATAAAACTTTTTTTCAAAAAATACAACCGACTTCCAAAAAAGAAAATACACAAAAATTGCAAAATAACTTTAATTGCGGAAGTCAGTGTTTGTATTTTGTTTCTTCGTTATTTGACACCGACTTCTGAAATTAAAGTTATATTTGCCAGTGGCGTCGCCGTCGTTGACGTATGACGTGTGTTACCTACTACCCGAATAAAAAAATCCTACGTCCTAATCCAGATCATGGTAGGGCCGTGTGCTAAGTTTCATCCAATTTCGTTTAGCTGCTGAGGCGTGCTTGGTTTAAAACATCCAGACATACTTTCGAATTTGTAATATTATAGTAGGATAGGAATGTAGGGTATTTGTTTTTATTGAGAGGGTTGTCTTTGACCACTTTCTCAACTGATGGTAAGCGATAATGTGGCATAGGATGGAGCACGCTGGCCTAGAAGTAGGCGTCTACTCTTGACTTAAAGGCGCTCAGATTATTAAAAAAAGAAGGTTATTATGGTTATTGTGTGAGAAGTACGATAGATATACTCGAAAATTGTTGTCTTACTAGCCAGTTGTACAAAGATAACAACGATCATCATCTTGTACGCACCCGGGCCTGCGGACGGCGAGTAATGGTTAGCTCACCGTTCGATCAGCACCAGGCCCGAGAGTCGACGGCGCGTAGTGTTCCACGCGCGCCTCAAAGAGTTGTCAGCAATCATGACGGGGCCCGTCATGGCCGATGCCTGCCCAGGGGTTTTAGATAAATTCGAAACAGAGTTACCGCGCCCCTGGGCATTCAGGGCAGGGAAGGAAGGGGTGAGTTTTAGTCAGTAAGAGCCCTCCCGCTCCACCCAGAGCGAGAGATGTCATTGGATGATATCCCACCGCACAAAAAAAAAAAACATCTTGTACACAACACAACTTTATCGATACGACTATCCATCTATTTATAAGATAGGAGTAGCTAAATCTGTTGACACACAGTCCATATTTTAATAGTCGTTTACCATGAAAACTGAACGTGACAACAAACTAAAGGAAGGTGTCAGATCAAACGGCTGTGTAGTGTCTACCCACTACACGCGTCAATGGACCTTTAAGGCAGTTTACACAAATATTGGTTAGCGATGCTCGCTAACTGGTGGTGGAAAGGTGCTATAAGTAGTTTTAGTTGCCAAATCTTTATATCGATTTTACAAATCTTTATATCGATTTAGAATAAACGATAGGTCTAAAATGGGGCTTATTGTTTAATTATGAGAAAGATGTAGGTACATAGGTTGGTATTGGAAGTATTGTATTGGACATGAAAGTAGAATGCTATAAAAGTATGGAAAGACCAAATAAACGATATGGATGGACTGCGTGAAAATTGCATAAATAATAATAAACATAAACAGCATTATTATGATGTTCCCGCTACTTTGACTCAGGCCTTCTTTATACGAGATGGACACGAACCCAGTGCGGGTTGTGAATTTTTGGTTCTTGGACATGCCGGTTTCCTCACGATATTTTTTTTCACCGTCTTAAGAGCAGTGATGATGAAACAAATTACAAAAAGTAATGCGCCTGCCTGGGTTTGAACCCACGACGTACAACTCGTAAGACGTGCCTGTTATCAGTTTACCACTGGGTCACAACCATTGCGTGAAAATTGATATGCCTTGAAAGGTCATAGAATCATGACTACTGTGATGGTGACTAATATAGAAGACGACTACTGGAAAAAGAAGACGTTGCCCCGACCCCAAATAAAATTGGTATACGGGTTACAGAATTATTCGAATCTGCTGAATGTCTTAACTAACTTGGAAGACTTACATTGAGACATAACCCGTTTGAGATTGGCTTGAGCCTGCGTTTTATACCCAAAAAGATTTTCAGTATAAATTTTTGGTCTCGTTATGTTCTTAAACTTTAATACATTTCTTTTGACGCGTCGGCAAGACAGCTGCATACATTTATAACTCAACTTTCTGAGTGCAAGCCTTTATTTAAATTAGTGTCTTATATTATTTAGCAAACAGTAAAAAGTAAATACTTTTGAAATTTAGTTTGTCAGTAAAATCTTTTTAGGGTTTGTAGTTTTTTTGCCCATAAAATTTAACAGGTTTTAAGGAGAAAGTAATTTATAATTGTTAGTTTACTAATTCATTTCCAAGTTGGAACTGCAACTGATAATATTAATTATTATTGCAATAATTAGTAAATCTACTTATCAATTAATAATCAATTAATTCGTGAAGTTAGTAATAATATGTTAGCTTATGAATCAAATAGGAAAACATTTCAAACAACACTGTAGGTAGTGTTGTACCTATGTTAAATTATAATAAGTACCATACAAGTATCTTTCAAAACCTCAAACAAAACGATTACAAAACTTTACCTGCGTATTTTTAACTTCAAAAATAATAAAATTGGCCTCCATAATTTTACATTACTACATATTTTATGAGCCAGCACAGCACTGAAAGCAATAACATCATTAATTCAAAATCTCACGCGTAATGGTTACATTTGTATGCGTATATAGGGATATATAGTATATACCCGACATAGGCTCTGCACTCAATGTATGGAAATTTATTTCACGGGCCTGTAAAGTTTTATAACCCCACAGTTATGACTGGGTTTATTCGAGCAGATTTATTAGTGACCCACCTCTAGGACCCAGCAATCGTAATCTGTGAACGTTAATTCAGCTGTGACTACGTGACATTTTACGACTTGGGGGCCCAGGGACCCGTTGTCACGTTGTGGGGGCCTGCAGCGTTTGAGTGAGCACTTCGAACGCATATTAAAGTTACCAATTTTTGTATGGGGTATACAGGTACGACATCGTGTTTTGTTTTAATTTGATTGTAGTTTTAGTATTGTTTTGTTTTATTGTGGGTGGTTACGTAGTTTACTTGTTGACTTTCCGTGATTTATAGGATTAAATCTTGTTTTTACCGCGGCTTTACTCCCTCTGCCCTATCCGAATGTCACCGTGCATTTTTTAGAGATAAAACATAGCAGATACTGGGCGACAGAGAAGCTTTCAATTTGAATTTTCCTAACGGGTTCAGTATTTCCAGAGATATTTCACAAACATAGGTTTTCTATAACACAACAAACGATTTATCTCTTTGTAAAATTTTAATTTAAAAAGTGTTGTTCATCATTTCGATCTTTTCATGCAATGTGACCGTTCAGCAATTTCATAATATTAACTTTCCATTCTTTCCCATATAAGGGTCCAAGAGAGCTAAAAGGACAAAGAGCCGGAAGAAGAAATTCTATGCATTCTAAAAGTTTCTGTACGAGTTACAGACGCATGCGGAAGGAAATACCTACCTATTGAGATAGTTCGGGAACTCTTGTGTTATAAAATGAAAGTTGAAAGCGCCTGCATTTGAACATATTTTATTAATAACTTGGGAAATGTAAGTACCTCAAACTTCTAAATGAAATTTAAAAAAATGGATGGATAGTGAATGGTTCAATTCACTTTTGAGGACACCGAATTCCTCTTGCAGCACGCCTCTTAATTTTGTCACATGCTCTCCACACGCACGCGCACATAAAACACTCAATAATTATACCATTGTGGAAGTAAAAATAAAAGTTAAATTGTACCTAATTTTAAATTATTTTCATTTCTGTTATTTTCAAATTGTAGGTAACTGGGTAGGTACTGTGGCGATTGGAGACACAGCCTAAAATCAGCGGGTCTGCACCGGCCACTTGTGCCACTTGCCCACTTGGGCACACATGTAATTCTATAAAAATCAATATAGAGTCTATCGCGCCCTCATCTCTTTTTAACCGACGAAAAAAAAGGAGGAGGTTCTCAATTCGACCGTATATATATATATATTTTTTTTTTTTGTGTATGTTCAGCCCTCACTCCGTCATTTATGAACCGATTTTGATTATTCTTTTTTTACTAGATAAGGTATACCTCAAGGGTAGTCCCATGTCAAGGAAGTCAGGATCTGACAGTGGAAACCTGATAAAATTGAGAGAAAACCTTGAAAATTGTGGGCACGTTTAGCGCCTCTGTATGTATGTTCGGCCCCCACTCCGTTATTTATGAACCGATTTTGATGATTCTTCTTTTTTTAGATAGGGTATACCTCAAGGGTGGTCCCATGTCAAGGACATCAGGATTTGATCATGGGATCCTGAATAAATTGAGAGAGAACCTCGAAAATTGGGCACGAATATTGTTTCTGTTTACTTTTCATAACTTAATCAGGTATTTGCATTTAGGAACCATCACATCATGAAACTAAACTGATGATGGAAACCATAACTTTCCTAAACAATAGAAGTTAGATATAAAAACTAGTTTTAGTGACAAATACCACTTAATATGGTTCGAAGAAAAGACGTCTTTACAGTATTGGAGGTAACCTCAACAGGTCAATATCCTGGGAACTTCATGGAAGGATGGTTATTTCATCAGCTCAGTGGCAAGAGGAATGATGAAGAATTAGAAATTAGCCTCAGAGTGTTACAAGATGATGCGAGCCACAAAAAATCATAAAATAAAAAACTTTTTGGCAAAAAAATTAACCGACGAAAAAGAACTAAAAAGCGAAAAATAAATAAAACTTTTAAGTCTTGAGTAATGCGCATATTTACCTACATAAAATATCAAATTTTATAAACTAATTTTGAGTCGGCGCCAATTAATAAAATGATTAATTACCTACTTACAGCCTTCTTCATTTGTAAGTACTTATAAAATTTAGATATTTAATAATCAGATTGTTGTTTGGCGCCGACTCAAAATTAGTTTATATAAAATTTGATATTTTATGTAGGTAAATATGCTCATTACTCAAGACTTAAAAGTTTTATTTATTTTTTGCTTTTTAGTTCTTTTTCGTCGGTTATCTTATTCACCTGTAGCCAGTTTCCCTTTTATACACCGCACTCTCGCGTTGCCAGCGAGTGAGACCTAGAGGTCTCACTCGCTGGCTCGTTCTAGTAGTTTCAGGGTAGACCCTGAAACTACTAGAACGTCTCAGGATCCCATGCATGGTAATAATAAGTTTCGGAAGAGTAAAATATGTTTTTTTAAGCAAACATATTTGCACTTCAAACAGCTGTAGGTATACCTAGTACAAATTTATAAAATAATTGTTACTTATGATACTAGTGCGGTAAGTTGGTTTTTACAAACGAGTAGATGAATGTCGAAGTCGAGGGCATAACATAATCACGAGTTTGTAAATACCAATTCCCGCACGTGGGTCATACAATGTTTTTCAACAAATTTGCAAGAAAACAATACAATAGGTAATGGTAATGAAGCAAACTTTAGTTTTTAGATATCAGTCGGAAAGTCGCAACAATCTTTGACGTTTCTAATATGAAAATGGCGCGAATTTGCAAATGGCGCTACATGCGCGTGGTGAAAATTAGAATTACATCTTTCGTCTCATTTTCTCTTTTGTATTAGTGACACAAACGTATTAAGCAAAAGCACTTTCAAGGAGGTTCGATCATTCAGCTAATTTATTCTCGTAATGTGAAACTCCTTGGTGGAATTCTATATATTATATTTTATGAAAATTAAAAAAAAAAAACCGTAAGGAACTAAGGATACGCACGGCGCTTTACAGCGGAGTATGCGGTAAAATAGGTACTTAGGTGAGAGTACCTATTTTATCGCACATTCCATTGTATGGTTCGTAATTTTTTACTTTTGTAACAATCTATACAGGCTTCGTAAATGCATTTTTTGAGCAAATGGGCTGGAATAATTATTTACTGTAGGTATAGCCTCGACCAACAATCACCTTAGGAGGCTCCCGTTGGGCGGCCTGATCAAGGTATTGATTCAGAAAGCGGTACTTCTGGACACGGCTCGTACTCGTATTGTTAGGAGGTTCCTCTCTCTGGAGCCCTGACCGCCACGCCGGTAGCTTGGACCCTGTTCCCGTTACCAGTAGGACATTAAGTATATTTTATAAATTTAAAAAATACATAATTTATATGTATATTTAAGTGAATAAACATAATGTGACTGAATCATTATCACCGTTATCGTCATTTCAGCCAAAAGACGTGTACGTACTGCTGGACCTAGGAAATTGGTATTTACAAACTCATGACTATGGTAAGCCCGAGACTTTGTAAAAACCAACTTACCGCACTAGTATCATAAAAAAAAACTATTGGTGTGGCGAGTTGCCGCCACTCTCAAGTTGGGTGGGGTTGGTATCACGTCGCGTGTGTGGCTCGCTTTAATTTGTCAGACAGACGTGAGTGGCCGGCTTTACGAGCTATAGACAATTTAGAATGCAACAATCGACGTCACGTCGGTTTGACGTCAGTGTCAGTTGTGTGTCTAACGCCGCGAGGCACAGCGCGCATCTCACCGCAGACTACTGTCTTAAAAATAATATCGTCCCCGCAAATACGCTAAAATCCCGAGTAAATCCCGTAAACGTTGGGGATCCTCCGGGAATAATAAATAACCCATATTTACCGCGTCCGTTAACTACTGAACAACCATAATCAGGAGTGTTGGTGTGAAGAGAACGAGTGGCCACTCGACAATTCGACGTGCAACATCGAGAACAGCCCGGAAAGTAAGGTACCACTTGTTTTACAAATTGTAAGTAGGGCCACATTCGCCGACTGCTGCCGACCACTCCTAACTTGAAGTTATACAGACAAATATAGGCAATTTTGGGCCAGCATTCCCTTTGTGCTTGGCCGTAATCACGCCTGACCATCTCCATTTGATGGTCCTTTCGAGCCTGGATAGGCATCAGTAAAATTCAGTACAAATTAAGTACAAGTCATTACAGTAGGTAGGCACATAACTTTATTAGTGCCCCCAAAATGGCGTCCCGCAAGCAAGAAGCTAAATTGGCTCAGCTTACCGCTAAAAAACAAATGATTTTCGAGCGAGTTAATCGCATATATAATGATTCCAGAAACATCTCGAACTATGATTCACGTTCAAATGAGACATTCTTAGCGCAGTCAGAAACAATTACTGAGCAATATAACAAATTTGAGGAAATAGTAGAACAAATGAATGAATTGCGATTCGAAATTGACCAAACCGCACCAGACTATTCGAGTCTATATTCTATTGAAGACTTATATTCTAATATTAAATATAAACGTAATCTCATACTTTCGAAAAACGAAACATCGGAACACAAAGTGGGTACTCGGATAAAATTACCGCCCATAGATTTGCCAACGTTTGATGGTAAAGCGGAAAATTGGCCCATATTTTATGAAATGTTTCGAAGCAATGTTCATTTAAATACCGATCTGGTTGACTCGCAGCGTGTCCAGTACTTGATCAGTAAGTTGACTCATGATGCCTTAAAACTGACCGCAGGCATTGTTCCTACAGGTGATACATACAACGTTATGTGGAACAGTCTCGTAAAAAGGTATCAAGATAAGCGTAGTTTAGGGATTCATTATCTCAATAATATACTGGACATTAAACAATGCGCCGGAAATGCCGCGAGCCTCAATACTTTTGTGGAACGATATTCAGCGTCCGTCGCAGCCTTGAAGCAGTTAGACATTCCAGACTTACTGGATTTTGTTTTATTACACTGTGGTTTAAGAAAGGTTGACGCGCAAACTGTCTTACAGTTTGAATCACGTGTGAGTGAAAAAGAATTACCTTCCTATGCGGAGTTTATAACATTCATGCAAGAATATGTTAAGGTACTACAACGCTCATACGGTAATAATTTACAGACGGAACCGCGCGCTAAGTCTAGTTCAGCGAATCATCAAACAAAAAATAATACCGCTAAGTCATTCGTATCGCGTAATGAACCGGTTTCGTATGGCAAATGTACGTTGTGCGATAAGGATGACGTACGACATCAGCTGTTCTATTGCCCGCAGTTTAAAAATATTAGAACACCGCTTGCACGTTTTGAATTTATTAAAGCTAAACGTGGCTGTATAAACTGTTTAAGTCTATCCCATTCTTTGGTTAAATGTAAGTCACGTAACGTTTGTAAAATTTGTAAGAAGAACCACCATTCTCTCTTACATTTCCGAGAAAAACATGAGTCATTATCGCCCGAGCCGCAAGCGCCTACTAAGGATACATCTGTTTCGCTCACTACAGCTGTTAAAACTGGGTCAACCATTTTGCTAGCGACCGCGCAGTTATATGCATACTATAGCGACATCAGAGATAAGGAGGTGGTTCGGTGCCTACTAGATAACGGATCGCAAAATAATTTAATTACTGTGGACTGTTGTAAACGTTTGAACTTACCCATAATTAAATTACGCAATTCATTTTTACAAGGTGTTGGAATGTCATCGAAACCAATACACGGTTTTATTCATCTCAACATAGAATCTCGGTTTGACCCTCATACGAAGTTTTCGATACAAGCGTTAGTTGTTGATTGTATTACAGATAGACTTCCCGCGAAATTAATTAGGTTACATAACAATGATAACATGTCATACTTAAGTAACTTGCAGCTCGCTGATCCGCTTTGGAACGTGCCGGGCACGGTAGATCTCGTGCTTGGAGCACAATTGTTCCCCTTTATTTACCTGGGAGACAGGGTCGAAACAGGTACCCGCGCACCCCCTGCTGTACTGACTAGCTTCGGTTATGTACTTATGGGTGATATTGATTGTTGTAGTAGTGATGTGACACACATTGCATCTTCGTTTACCGCGCAGGCCGACATTGAAGTCGAGTCAAATTTATATAAGTTTTTTGAGCTAGAGGAAATTCCACCCGCCGCCACCGCCGCGCCGCGCCGCGCCGCGCCGCGTTCCGTTATTGGTCCGCACGAATTAGAGTGTGAAAATAATTTTAATTCTTCAGTCTTATTTGAAGACGGCAGATACTTTGTCGATCTGCCTTTTGCGCGCTCACCCGGCGGGCTAGGTAGCTCGCACGGTTACGCCCCTGGGCGCTCACTTGCGCTTGAACGTAAGTTTGCGTTGGTGACCCTACGCGAGAATAATAATAAAACTATCGCGGATTATATGACTCACTCGAGGTTGTCGCTCAATGACATTTTGCATGTCGGACCTAATTTGCAAGCAGACTTGTTTTTGTTATTGCTCGATTTTCGTACATTCCCTGTCGCGATGACAGCGGATATAAAACAAATGTTCTTGCGTATCGGTGTAAGAGAGCACCACCGCAAATATTTACGAATCTTGTATCGTTTTAGCAAAGGTGAGCCTATTCGCACCTTTCATTTTAACCGCGTTCCCTTCGGACTAAAACCTAGTCCTTATTTAGCGATGCGCACATTGCGTAACTTGGCGTGTGAGCAAAGCGACCGCTTTCCTGAGGCTTCTAAATTGGTAGAAACTCAGTTTTACATGGACGACTACGTCTACTCTGTTTCGGACGAACAGACAGCTATGCGTCTATCCCGCGATTTAATTGATTTAATGAAGGTAGGTTCCTTTGACTTAGTCAAATGGGCTACCAATTCACCCGCTTTATTAGAGATTCTCCCAGAGTCTCACCGCTTACCAGTTAATTTTTCTGGCATGGATAATGATGTCCATAATTTCAAAATCCTTGGATTAACCTGGGAACCCGCTGATGATTATTTTTCTTTGACAACAATCGCCGCTTTACTTCTATCTAAACTCGTTCGCGTAGTCAAGGAAAAACTTTCCGCTCGTGTACCTATTACAGGTGTCCACGCTTTCTCGGTCTCCACCATAGCTCTCTCGTGGATCCACTCATCTCCCCATAGATGGTCTATTTTTGTCAGCAACCGCATTGCTCAAATACAGGAAAACTTACCTGCCGCTTGTTTCCGTCACGTGTCCGGGAAAGAGAATCCTAGCGATTGTCTGTCTCGCGGCATGCTGCCGTCGGATTTAATAAGACACTCGTTGTGGTGGAACGGCCCCAGATGGCTCCATCAGCCCATGAGCGAGTGGCCTTTAAAGTTCTCTCCTGCTCAATGTGAAACATTGCCGGAGTTTAAATCAAAGGTTTTTCTTGTAGAAACTTCGAATACTGAACCGCGTATTTTAGGTACTATAGCTGACCGTGTTTGCTCATGGAACAAACTGTTACGTGTATTTATGTACATTCTTAAATTTACAAACAGACTACATAGTCATAGTTCTGTTGAAAACATAAACCTAAACAACCGCAAAAGGCTCTTGGATCAACTTGTGTTATCCTACTGGAATAAATGGCGAATTGAGTACTTGCACACGCTGCAAGTTCGCCAGAAGTGGTGCACTCCCGATCGCCCTATAGAGATAGGTACTGTCGTTCTCTTGGGTCAAGATAACGTACCTCCATTGACTTGGCCATTAGGTATCATAGAGGAAGTTTTTCCGGGATCGGATGGTGTAATTCGAGTCGCTTCAATAAAAACCGCGTCAGGCACGTATAAACGTCCTGTCACTAAGTTGTATCCTTTGCCAACTCAATAGATTATTATTACTACATAATTTAGTTTAATTTAGTTTAGGGTTCATATTATACGTTCCAATGGTACGCCATTACATAGTTGTAATTTAGTTTATTCGACTTACCATAGTCAAGTCGAACCGCAATTCATTCTTAGGACACTGATAATTATTTTTCCCGAGCATTATATCAATGCGATGGTGTTTCGGACTGCTGCTTGGATTTCCCTCAAAGCTCTTCAACAAGTTAATGCTTACATATCATCACCGCTTCTTGAACCTCACTCGCTCCGCATAGATTAGCAGCTTTTGAAAGCTCCTGGACCTTTCAAGGCGGGGAGCATGGTGTGGCGAGTTGCCGCCACTCTGCAAGTTGGGTGGGGTTGGTATCACGTCGCGTGTGTGGCTCGCTTTAATTTGTCAGACAGACGTGAGTGGCCGGCTTTACGAGCTATAGACAATTTAGAATGCAACAATCGACGTCACGTCGGTTTGACGTCAGTGTCAGTTGTGTGTCTAACGCCGCGAGGCACAGCGCGCATCTCACCGCAGACTACTGTCTTAAAAATAATATCGTCCCCGCAAATACGCTAAAATCCCGAGTAAATCCCGTAAACGTTGGGGATCCTCCGGGAATAATAAATAACCCATATTTACCGCGTCCGTTAACTACTGAACAACCATAATCAGGAGTGTTGGTGTGAAGAGAACGAGTGGCCACTCGACAATTCGACGTGCAACATCGAGAACAGCCCGGAAAGTAAGGTACCACTTGTTTTACAAATTGTAAGTAGGGCCACATTCGCCGACTGCTGCCGACCACTCCTAACTTGAAGTTATACAGACAAATATAGGCAATTTTGGGCCAGCATTCCCTCTAAGTGCTTGGTCGTACTTTACTGTCCTACATCCGCTGAGACCCACGGCTATTTACACGCTTGGGCAACTCCAACTATTACAAGACGAAATGTAAGTTTTCTCTTGGCGACAACCTTAGCACGGTTAATATTTGCATACGAAAACCGAGAGACAATTCAAATTATGTAAATGTCCATCCAATTGCGATGAGATGATTACACAATTTACACAGCTGTGTATATGACGTCATCGTTTAACACTAATGTCCAAATGCTTAAACAAACAACATATTACGTACAAAGCCAGTCGCATTCACATGGACATCAAATCAATTACATTTGCATACAAACTTATATTCGCTTAGTATTTGTTTACTATGGCCATACTGTTAATTTATGCCTATTTGCTAAAATAATAGGCCTGTTTTAGTAATTATTATGATTTAGAATTTCCACACAAAACTAGATGATTTAACTGTGAATTGTTACTGTTAAAACGATCACGCTTTGTCCACCGTTACGCTAGTAGATAAAAGATACCAATTAAATTAAACATTAAAAAAAACCCTAACGCTTATTAGAAAAGAAATCATTTAAATACACCAAAACAGCTGATGACCTTGAAACGGCTGAACAACCTGAATAGGTACTTAGGTGAGAGTGCCACGATGTCTCCACTACGCCAAAGCTCACGAATTCCCTTCTCCCTAGAAACATTTATGCGAAAAAAGTAACACAACAACAACAACTAACAACCAACATCAACAAACAACAATAACAACAACAACAAACAGTAACAACAACCAACAAAAACAACAACCAATAACAATTAACATCAACAATAACCAACAACAACACACAACAACCAACAACGATTAACATCAACAATAACCATCAACAACAAAAAACAACCAACAAACAGCAACAACAAACAACAACCACTAACAACAACCACAACAACCAAAAACACTGCCAATAACAACAACAACTAGCAACAATTACCAACAACAACAACCAATAATCAACAACAACAACCACCGCAGACAACATCAACCCTACTAACAACAAGAAGACCACAACCAACAACAACCACAACCAACAACAACCACAACAACCACAACCAACAACCATAACTAACAACAACCATAACTAACAACAACCAACAACAACAACAACCACCACCACCAACAACAACACTACCAAAAACTACAACCACCACAACCAACAACAACAACTTCAACACAAAATAGATGTTTTACATCTGCCGGGCGTTCCATGACGGCAAATATTTTTTTCTCCTAATGTGAAACTCCTTGGTGGAATTCTTATTATATTTTTTATGGTAATTAAAAAAAACTGTAAAGGATACGCACGGCGCTATACAACGGATCATGTGGTACAATAGATACTTAGGTGAGAGTACCTATTTTACCGCACGTTCCATTGTATGGTGCGTAATTTTGAACTTTCGAACTATGTACACAGGCTTCGTAAATGCATTTTTTGAGCAAATGTATTGAAAATAACTATTTTTTTACACCAAAACAGTTACACAACTCTTTTACACGGACATAAATCTATAGGTAATGATGGCGGTCTTATCGCTGACAGCAATAACTACCAGACACTTTTGAATGGACCGAAAGATCTTAAAATAAAGAAGGTATTGCAAAATTACACGAAAGGAAAAACAAGAAAATTGAATCAACGTCGCTCATCGGATAACCTACGTTAAAACCGTTGTCCAAACATTAAAAAAAAGGTAAATATTTGAATTCCGAACAAACACGTAACCAATGGAGTACAACAAAAGCCATTAATAACACCACATTGATTACTTGCTTTTACTGAGGCAAAGTTTCCCTTATCTGCCTCGTATAGGAAGAACAACATCAAAACAAAATAAATTATATTATGGCCGCACTTTTACGAAGTATTTTGTACTTATTTTTCCTTTACTTTTTATGCTTATTTGCCTTTGTTTGATGGAGTGTGCAAAGAGATAGACGATTATACAGCATGTAACAAAAACCCTGTCCGATCCTGAAGGGTATTACTTGGTATCGTACTGTGTACACATATACGCAATCATTTAATGGATACGAGATATTTCCCAAATGAAAATAATTAATTTAAAAAGAAAAGAAAAACTTATCAAAGGCAACACTGAGCTCTCGACAAAGTTTACCTACTGTTTCGTTTCAACGATGCCGCCTGAGCGAGGCAGAGTGCATACAGCGCAGATAGTGCAGGGCGGTATCGTTTGAAATAAAAATAGGTAAAAATGAAAAGATTTCGCCGGCCAGTGGAGTGTTGTCAACTTATGAAAATTTGCCACATTTAATGTTAAATTTCGCATCATCATTAGCCTTTTAATGTCCCCACTGCTGGGGCAAAGGCCTCCTCTCTGTGAGAGGGTGTAGGTCGTAATCCACCACGCGGGCCCAATGCGGATTTCGCCAATTTCGAATATTTTATAAAAATAAAAAATCTATAACTTTTGGTTTTTATGAGTTACATTTTTTTACAACTTTTTCTAGTACTTATGTTAAACTAGGAATACGCCTTTATTGGATCGGACAGGGTTTTTGTTACATGCTGTAGTCTATGGACGTTAACGTCGTTTTTGTATTTCGAAAAGCTGTTTAAATTTTTTCGTTAATATTTTTCATAATATTAGAAAAGGGGTTTTCTTTTTAGATTTGTTAGTTAACTTAAAATCGAGGCACACAATAATCCTTTATTCTTTTGGGCCTTATTTATAAAAACGTTAATCATGTGATTAGTTTAAATACTGATTAGTAGTTTTTTAATTCATTTTCTATGGAGAATTTGAATTTAGAATCATAATAGCGAGTTCTATTACTCTACCTATTTATTATTCTCGGAACTAACTATTCATTTATTAAATTAATTTATCTCACACAAACCATCATCATCATTCTTCTGCCCTTATCCCAATTTATTTGGGGTCGGTGCAACATGTCTTTTTCTTCCATACTCCTCTATTAGTCGTCATCTCTGTAGTCACACTCTTTTTACCCATATCCTCTTTCACACAGTCCAACCATCGTTTCTTTGGCATTCCCCTACTCTTATAGCCATCCACATCCATACACAAGACTAATTAATTTATCTCACACAAACCAATGTGGATCAAAAGTCTAATTAATATTCACAATGACATGCTTTGACGAAATAGTGCTACAAATACAATTTGTTGAAAAGTGGGTTGTTATTATTTAATTAAAATACTATTGAGGTTCCACGAACATTTACCGCACGAGTTCACTTTTGACGTGCTACTGAAAATGATTAATTTAATGCGAACCATGTTAATAATTAAGTGAGAACAAAACGCAGATCGTTGACGTGGCTCAGAGGGCTGGCTCAACTAAAGGCGCAGTTATAAGCCAACGACCTTGAGTGTGAGTGTGTGTGTGTGGTTGTTGAGCTTGCGTGTGCTGAGCTCACGCAACGCGTCGTATGTCCATCCGGTAATAGGTTCGCCCATCAAGCACATTATTCATTTATTATACATAAAACAACAGATATTATACTAAAAAACGTATACTAAAAAATAATTATTTAAATTATCTTTAAAATGCTGAAGGTTTCATAAAAATACGCTCAATTGTTTTAGTGTGATTCTCAATTTTTTATCCGTTTTAGACGTAACCTTACAAATTAATTACACTATGTTATAAAAATATAATTTCAGTTATTCACATATCAAATTACGAAAAAAAGTCTAGAGTAACATATATTTTTTTTTAAAACAAATGTAGCTATGTGGTTTAGACGTGATGTTCAATTTAAAATCATTAGAAGTCATATAATTGCGCTTTAAATGGGACTGGGCAGGACATGTTTGCCGCATGCCGAACGAGCGGTGGGCCCCCGAAGAACTCATGATTGGTGGCCTGAAATCGCAAGACGCGGCCGCGACAGACCATGAAGGAGATGGCGGGATGACTGGGATGTCTTCCTTGAGAATTGGAAAGAGTTAGCACAGAATCGAAAACGGGGGAGGGAAAGGTGGAAAGCCTTTGACCAGCAGTGGGATTGCACAGGCTAGATATAATAAGAAATAATTGTTTCGGTTTAGTATGGCGATACCGAACATAAACTAGTAACTCTTCTAAGAGACTTGAAAAATAAACGATGTATAGTTTTTCATTATTAAAAGACTTTGAGGATCACACTGCAAGTAGATTTAGAATGGTTTCATGATTTTTTTTCCATTTTTGAAATGAGTGTAAATTGAAACTTGCCATTGAGTTCTATGGCATTTTTTTAAATATTTTTTTTTTGATAAATGATTTTATTTTTGTAAGTTGATTTTAACAACACTTACACGTCAACATTTTTTATTTTGACAGTTTTAGCTAGATGAGGTCGGTGTTTTCTAGCTGATTACCCTGAGAAGAAACACCTAAACAAACACAGAGATCAATCTCTTTTAAAATTGTTCAAATCCATACAATACGAGTATGTACCAGTCAAATCAATGAGAACCATGTACGTTTATGTCTGGGATGAGGTGCCGAGGAAAAAAACACGCAAATTCGAGTGGACCTGTCTAGACAGTGCAAGCATTTGTTAGTTATCGTGAAGCTCAACTCAGAACTTTAAGGAGCTCAACGAACCGAAGATCAAAAATATAATACACAACTACAACTACCAATAACAAATTATTATAAAAAATAAAACAAACAAATAATATACTATAAAAGTATACAAAACCACACTGGTATTTCGCTAAATCAAAATTGTAGGGTTTAGTAGTAGACTTAAAACAATTGTAGAACACATCTGGGAATTAGTCATTCATTATGTAAAACGCTTTCTGGCATAACTTACGTCTAACAAATGATTTACATTTATTTATGCTTAGTTCTTGAATTTGGCTAGGAAGTTTATTATAGAAACGTATACATTGGCATCTAAACGAATCACCTATTTTCTTCTTGAGCCTGGTTTTAGGTACAATAAATTTGTGTTCGTTTCTAGTATTTACGCTATGGATATCACAGCATCTTTTAAACAGATTAATATTTTTATGTGCATACATGAGATTCTCATAAATACATATATTGAGAGGGAACGTTCAATATATTCATCATCATCATTTTATAAATTGCACGAATAGCCCTTTTCTGTAAAACAAAAATTGTCTGAATGTCGGCGTCATTTCCCCACAATAGTATGTCGTACGACATCACACTATGAAAATAACTAAAGTATACTAAACGAACTGTCTCTAAATCAGTTAAACCACGATTTTTCCTAACGACGTATGCTGCAGAGCTAAGTTTTTTGGACAGTTTATCTATATGGGGGCTCCACTGAAGCTGCGCATCCAAAGTTAAACCTAAGAACACTGTGGAATCCTCGGGTTTTAACTCTTCACCATTTATTGACACACTAATGTTCACTTGTGTTACATTGGGTAATGTGGACTTTATGCATTTTCTTTTTTTTCCGTTAGAGAGAAGATTATTGATATACCAGTTAACTACAGTTGAAAGAGCATTATTTACGTCATCAACAACCACCTGCTGATGTTTGAATTTAAACAAAAGTTAAGTGTCATCTGCAAACAACACTACATCATGTTTATCCTTTATGAGGTACGTGATATAATAATAATAATAATTTATTGCGAGTAACAATGAGACTCATAAAATGTTACTAACAATAAGTAAACTTAAATAACTATGTTAGTGACATAAAAAATATCAACAACATTGACACACAAATAAGTAACCATTGCTACAGCATTCCAGCCAAAATACTGAAGCAACGATGCAACACAACATAAAAACAAACAACACAACAATTTATTTATGAATAGCGGATCACCGTTGCGCCAACCCATTTGAGATGGCACAAACACAAATAACTAGATAGTTATTTTGAAGCCAATTTAGAGATCTAAATCTCAAGTTCTTGTAATTTCGACTAGAAATGAGTATCACCTGTTCTGTTTGGTTACCAAATAAAATACGATAGCAGTTATTTACTAGGCATACTCTACTGAAAAGAACCCTACTTTTGAGTTAAATATTAAAACAGGCACACTCACACATAATCCAGCGTTAATTGCAAAAGTTTCCAGTACTTACATCCATGCAGAAACCCAGCTAATTATGTGTGCACCAGAAATTGCAGCTTAGACCACAGATGCAATCATGAATACCGCAAATTAGCATATTCTAGCAATTTCTCTCGTAATTGACCACTTTGAGATAATAGAGTGATAATAAGAAATGATTAGATTGGCGTTATAATTTGTGTAATTTGCGTGGGTTTCGACCGGATTAGTAAATTGAGATTTTCCGTCCGATGGATAACAAGATTTACCTTCCAAAAGGTTCTTACGTTATTGAAACAGATTAATTTAAAATGCTTTGGGTCATTGCGATACAGCATCTTTTTTGCTCTAGCTTGGTAGACTTTTAGTTCTTTCGTAAAGTAATCCTTAAACCAAGTGTTTTTTATTTATAGAAATAAAATAAAATTATAATAAGATTCTCTTTTTTGGGAACATGGAGCGTTCGAGAGGGTTGGTTGGGATTTCACCTATTTTAAATTCCCCTATCTAGGAAATTATCCTATCTACCTATGTAGATCACAAATGAATAAATCACACATAAAATAACCATTCCTATTCCAGACTTACATGTACATAAAGTTAAAGTAGCAGCAAATAAGATAAAGACTTTCCCCCCTATATATGTCAGGTGCCCCGACTTTCGAGGGTCAAATCTTTTTTCTCCGAACTCGACTTTTTCTTGGGAACCCTTGATGAAGTTTGGCGAAATTCCCTTTGTAACCGATGAAATAGCCAGGTTCTTTTTGTTGGGCCGAAGTAGATCTGGACTTTAAGTAATTACATGGGTTACTTACCTAATTGTGATTGGATTGAAAGTAAAAGTATTAAACCTTTGTTTGGCAGATGTATTGGGTGAGTTCGGCTTATAAAAGAATTTTCGGGTTTTACTAGATTAGATTGGTATGGTGAAAATATGTTGCGGCTAATAAATGTTTTATTTATTTCTAGAAGATTGCTGTTTGTGCTTTACGGATGATCTTAACTGGTGTGTTTGGTGCTCGTATTCAATGCCCTAGGCCACATGTCATCAAGAACTATAAAAAATTCGCTTGTAATCTATGTTTTATAGGGGCAAAGGCTTCCTCTCTAGGGTAGAGAATGGGTCCCACGCGGGCCCATTCTCCAAATCTCCAAATCCATGCATTTTGATGGATTTCACATGTCTTCGATTTTTTGTTGTAGGACATACTGGTTTCCTCGCGATGTTTTTCCTTCACCGTTTTGACAGCAGTGATGATGACATGAAATAAATTACACAAATCAAGGCCGTTACCACTGGGCCACCATTACTCTCTCTCTCTATATCATACCTAAATTAATGTTATTCAAAGTTAACCTGTTTCGAACAGATTATAATTTGATTAAAACTATTATACCCTGATTGACTTTCTATTGAATTCTGTCAATGAAAGTTATAATAAATTATCCTGTTTAGCAACGCGTTCCAGTTATCCTCAGATATATTTATTGGGTACAGTATTTGAAATGAAAGATTTATTTTATTCAAAATTTGATATATAATTCGAGGTAAAGTAATGAAGAGATATTGCTTGATATTTCCGAGGGTTAATCAATTTTCATGAAATGAAAATGTATCTTCAGTTTTAGTTTGCCAAGGAAGAATAGTTCTGTTTTTCACATATTATTCAGCAAAAGTTTGGCAATGACAGTTATATTCCCAAGTGATAAGGGGAGACGCATTGTCTTGTCTTTGACAAAAAGAAATTCTTGAAGAGGCGTATTGACATAAAGAAATGTTACAAAACTTCACTGTTTTATGAAATTAATATTATGTTACCGATAGTACTGCGTCTGAAATGTAAAAAAAAAACCGGCCAAGTGTGAGTAGGACTTCTTCGGTTCCGTACCATATGAGGGAAATCAATATTTTGCATTCAAAACATAAACGGCCGTTTTTGTTACAAATGCACGATTTAGCTAAACAGCTATATTTCAAGTGTTGACAATGTGTTATAAAATTACGTTATTGCCTTTTCTACACTAATAATAGACCACATTTTGTATTTTTGATTCTATTTACGAGTTATGACATTTTTTCGATTGGCGGCGCTAGTGGACTGTAAAAGGCCCCTTAAAATATACGTAATAATAAACATTATCACCAAATTTCAAGTTCTTATGTCAATAGGAAATTAAAAAATTCTTCGGAACAAATATTTGTGACAGATAGACGGACAGACGGACACGTGAGTGACAACAATAGTTTGGACCCTTTGGGTAAGAAACCCTAAAAATAATCATTTTAAAACCAGACTGAAAAAAAATCGCGCTTTGAAAGGTATGAACCAAGCAAATATTTTTAGACATAGTGATGTCAGAGTGTGGTCATATGCCACCTTGCTATTAAGATTTCTTACTACTGTGTAACGACTACGTATTGTTGTATATACAACCCACAAGTATCATATTCTGAGGATATTTTTTTTAAATGCACTTACTACTCGTAAGCCCTTTCAATTAATTCCCAACATGGCACCTTTCCAAAATCCATTATTTTAAATTTCATAACTTTATGTCATCTAGAGGGCTCTATATTAAATTAAGTCTTATGTCACATAGTCCTACAACTAACGGACGCTCAAGGCGCTTCCAACTTCAATTTATCAAATTATGATAAGCAGTTTAGAAGTTATGAGGGAATACATGATCATACATACATACATGCTTGTCAAAATCATAACGCTCCTTTTGACTTCGCCGTAGTTGGTTAGTAACTAGGTAAATAGGAAGGGAGTGAAGTGGTGTGAGCAGTGGTGGCCCAGTGGTATTGACCGTGACTTACAAATTGTAGGTCGAGTTTAAACCCAGGCAGGCGCTGTACTTTGTGTAAAAAATGATTTCATCCCCACTGCTCTCAAAATGGCAAAGGAAAACATCGTGGGGAAGTCAGCATGCCCTAGAACCAAAAAATCGAAGATATGTGAAATCCACCAATCCGCACATCCACAATCACACCCTCTCACAGAGAGGAGGACTGTGCCCCAGCAGTGAGGACATTAAAAGGCTGTTGATGATGATGATGAAATAGAAAGGCAAACCCACACCCAAGAAAGCTGAAGCGTCGTCGTAAAATTAGTGTTAAACTATTAAAAATCAACATCCAATCATCTTCAAAAATATTGAGTGAAAACAAGTTAAAAGACCATAAATAAAAATGATGATAATATGGTCTCTTAAACTTATTGTCAGCAAATATTTTCATTTTTCGTTACATTCAGAAGTGAACTTATCCATTAACCAGTACAAAAAATAACAGTAAAATGCACGAATACAAAGTAATGAATCCGGTGTAAACAGATGTATCTGGAATATTAAATTAATTTCGTTTATTTTAATTAACACCACGGGATTACCGTGTTACGGGCAAGCTTAATGAAATGAGCATAATCTTATTATGACGGCATGTTAGCATTAAATGTGAGTAAATAAGGCTCTTAATATAATTAAAGTAACATACCGCATTTCGTGCACGAGTGCTCGGATTACGCAGCATGCAATTTTTTACGGCAGCGGTGTCGAATTATGTGAGGTGAGAAGCCCGGCTCTAGTTTATATTTCCACATGAAATACGCTGTAAATATGCCCACTTTATGTGGTTATAACATGATTCCACGAAAACAGAACCATTTTCAAATAAACATAAATTATTCGGTTTAATTTCCCTTGCACACCAGAAAATAACAGTCCAATAAATGGATTCACTTTATCCACACAGATATTTTGTAAACAAATAACTCTCATTCGTATCAAAAGATTGATTAATCACGAATAATAACCGCAGCATTAATGTCCTAGATGATTATTTGCTCTAGATCTGAGCGGACATGATTTATCAGTTATTATTAAGGCGCGTAAGTGGCGGCCATTCATCATGGCTGGACACGTTTTCGGCCGTCTATCACGAATATGGAAGGGCGAGTGGCAATCAAATTGTATTCACGTACAGGTGCTCAATAAATTGCTCTCTTTTGTGCTTATTCACTAGACCGTTTAGGGCGCAACTGATCGAACGGTCTAGCTTGCTGATTTTCTTTTTGGCATCATAGTATTATTTCGTGTGTGATGTTGAGAGCAGTGGTGGCCCAGTGTAGTGCCTTTACTTTGTGTAAAAATGATTTCATCACCACTGCTCTCAAAACGGTGAAGGAAACCATCGTGCGGAAAACTAAAACCAATAATTCGAAGACATGTGGCATTCATTAACCCACGGGTTCAATCCGCGCGGTGGATTACGGTACACACCTCACAGAGATGAGGCTTGTGCCCAGCAGTGGGGATATTAAAAGGCTGATGATGATGTAGCATGTCCACACATTTATGTAGTAACAATGAATGACGTGAGTTATCTAAACAAAAAAAAAATAACAAACAACAGTAAAATGCTGCCAAAAGAAAAAGCTTGATTTTTATTTTATATAAAACTAAAAACTCCTTTCGTTTAATTTGTTTCACCAGCTCACCAAAACTCACAACTAGACATATTACAAACGTGTCCAAAATAATACGAAAGTAAATTGCTCTCATTCGGCACTGAGAAACTGCAAGTGCGCGCTTCGTGTTCAATTTGATCGAAACTCTGGCGCAAGCCAAGAACCCTGTAAGTGGTAAAACGCTGGTCACGCACTAAACTTGGAAGCAACTACTAAGACTTCTATCTTTGTGCACTGATCGCTACCGAGTTTTCCAGCTATGTGTGTGTAGTGTACGTGTGTTATGTTTGAAAGTTCTGGTTCATTTGCATCGCAGACTGTGTGCATATTGAATTCGTGTGTAGCTTGCAAGTTCCGCACTATACCGTGCTTTGACAATAAATTGTAATGAAGTAAGAAATTAAAACTATTACAAGCAAATATAATATTTTTATCACATGAAGTTGGTTATAAAACTAGTTGCTTTGTGCCGTTTCGCTCACATTACCGTTTAAGATATTGGCCACATAAACGTAAGTCAATAGAAAGAGAAACGTAAAGTCAGAGTACCTATCTTTATATCGCAAAATATTAATTGTGGAAGTTAGGGTTCCGCGGCGAAATGGTCGACAAGAAGCCTTTATAATTTCGACTTCCGTCCGTTTATCAGATACTAGCGACCCGCCCCATCTTCGCTCGGGTACAAATTATACATATAAACCTTTCTCTTCAATCACTCTATCTATTAAAAAAAACCGCATCAAAATCTGTTGCGTAGTTTTAAAGATTTAAGCATACATAGGGACAGAGAAAGCGACTTTGTTTTATACTGTGTAGTGATAAATGAGTATTTCTTCAGCATAACCAACTAACGTCCAAGACGCCTCGCATAATACGGTAGGTAGTCATGTTCCCCACACGATATTAATAAATTGCTTGTGACAACCAATTACTTAATCCTTTTCCATTTCAACGCGGGTTTTCCGAGAATTATCGCTAATAACAGGCACAAATCCCGCGAATGTGGATATGCAACAAGTCTGAAAGCATTACAATAATCCTTTTCCATCAATTAAGTCGAACAAACTGCGTTAAGTAGTCTATGGCACAAATACAACGACAATCCTAGAGGATTTGAACAAATGGCTGGGGCTTTAACTGAACCTTAAGTCTAATCTCCATTGATCGATGGAGCTACGTATGAAGTTTTGTTTCTTTGTTCAATGGCTAATAGACGACGTACTTTATTCTTGAAAGTTAGTTTTGATCTTATTTGTTTGATTTACTCATTTGTAAGCCTTATTTATAAAAAAGTCATGTGATTAGTAATACTGATTACCAGGTTCTTAATACAAAATTTTCTATGGAGAATTTGAATTTATAATCCGCTAAATCTGAGGAGGAGCTCGTGGCTTTTTTTTGTGGGGTGGGAAGTCATCCAATGACATCTACCGCTCTGGGTGGAGCGTCAGACTCTTACTGATTAAAACCCATCCCTGTTCCTTCCCTGCCTGAGTGCCCAGGGGAGCGGTAACTCTGTTATGAATTTATCCGCTACCCCTAGGCATGCAGGCACCGGCCATGATGGGCCCCGTCAGTGGTGGCTGACAAATTCTCTTTGAGGCGCGCGTGGAACACTACGCGCCTTCGACTCACGGGTCTGGTGCTGATCGGACGGAGAGATACCCATTACTCGCCGTCCGCAGGCCAGGAGCTCGTGGCTAAAGTAGTAACAGCCGCACGGGTCAATCCATCAGGTTAAGCTACGCTTGCCGGGGTTGGTCCATGGATGGGTGACCATCTTTACATACTGAGACTCCTCCCTGCCTAGTACGTTAAGCCGTTGGTCTTGGGTCTCGGCTCTCAATCGTGGATCTTTGGCAGTCGTTACGGGTCGTCAGAAGCCCGAAAGTCTGACGACCAGTCTTACCAAGGGGTATCGTATTACCCAGTTACTGAGTTGTAGAGGTCAGATAGGCAGTCGCCCCATGTAAAATACTGGTATTCAGCTGAATCCGGTTAGACTGGAAGCCGACCCGAAGATAGTATTTCTCTCTTCAAAAATCGTGTTAAAGAGCACTACCTTTCCTCTCTATTATAATATTTTTTTATATATTTGTATGTCATGTATCTATTTACAGTATTAGGTATATATATTTATGTAAGTATATATATATATTTACAATATATGTGTAGGTTTATTTGATACCTTAGTATAGGACATCTCGTATTCTTTTTTCTGTTTCTTACACACTTTTGTCTACATTTCTTTCTCACTTCTGCTATCGCAGGTCTGCTGGTAGAAATTTCTTAAGAAATAAGCAGTTCCTTTGTACTGTATTTATAATTATGTTTATTGTTACTGTGTCTCTGTGTGTACATAAATGATTAAATAAATAAATAAATAGTTGGGAAAATCAGTATATAAACTAAGCATTATGGGTGGTAGAGCTATGTTACTTATTATTACTTTATTAGATATTTATTTCATGGCTTCACCATTTCTCATGTCATATGACGACTATACACGTAAGTCGAGTGTATGTGGCTTCTTTTAATCAAAGAACTATAATTGGATTAATATAAACGAGGACAGGGCAAAAATAATGTTAATTATGTGTAGAATTCTGCCTACGCCAGGCTCTCCCATCATCGCTCAAGTAATGGAATTTTCGTCTATATGGAAATGAAATGAAAATTGTCCGTGGCATTTAATTTCACGTTAAAGTGTAGGTGAGAATTAAATACAGCTACATAACAGGACGTTACCGGAATTCCGAACCGCATACTACATAGTTGGTTTCGAGGAAATAACAGTATTTCAGTAATTAGGTGGCTTTTCCAGCGAAGTAGCTAGGCGGTTATTTACCAATAGGATGACTTGAAAAACTTTCCTAGTCTGGCTTAGCGCAGCTCTGGTGGAAAGGGCTAGTGCAGCTGGGTTTTTGTAAATACAGAAGAGCAAGAGATGTGTGCGAGGGATTCGAGCGAGAAAAGTGTGAGAGCGGTCACCTCATCACCCAGCATACCTGAAAAGAGCCCGCTACGCATCCTCAGCCGCACAACGTTTCACAGTTTCGTTACGCACCGCGCAAGCTCCTCGCAAGCTCCTCGCACAGCTTTGGTGAGAACAGTCACACATTTTCACAGTGCCGCTATACATCTTAGCACCGCCTAGCTTCCTCGCACATCTCTGATGGAAAAGCACCCTTACGACGTCAATATCTGTAACTGCTCCTAGCTATAATTAGATAGAGGGGGATAATGAAAAATTCAGAGTATTCCATCGGTAAACGGCCACCGGTAATCACGTGGGGAATTATTAACGCAGGGCTGAGCTGCAGTGGTTGGATAATTTATACGCCTGCAACTGAATTGCTCGAGGAAAGGTTGAGTGGACTTATTAATGGTTCTCACTCTCTAAGGATTTGTTTGAAAGCGAGGGAAACGAATGGAACGCAATTTAATTGATAGAGATTGTTTTATAATTATGTTAAATAATAACTATATTAACTAATTACAATCAACTTTGCAACACGCTTTTATTAGCTTCACTTGTAACTAGCTAACTGAATATGTAGTAAAATATTAAAAGTTAAATTAGACCCACAACCCGATTTCCGATTGAGCTGAAATTTTGCATACATTAAACATGTATGCAAAATTTCAGCTCAATCGGAAATCGGGTTTTGGGTTTGGGTTTGAATGAAAATGCATGTGCAAGTGTCATCATTCTAAATTTGATAAAAGCTTTTTTTATACTACTACTATTTTTTATGCATTTCCATGATAATGGGGAACCTACTATTATTTATTCTGTGATCATCATCTTCCTGCCCTTATCCTATGTTACTTGGGGTCGGCGCAACACGTTTTTTTTTATCATTCTGTCCTGTCCGCCGTCACGCTATCACTATTTCCCTTTTCTTTCATATCACTCCTCACACAATCCATCCATCTTTTCTTTGGCCTCCCTCTCCTCCATCCATCCACATTTATATTCATAACTCTTTTAGTTACATGTGTTTCATCCCTTCTCTAAACATGACCATACCAAGATAAGAAGCTCCCTTTCAACTTTTCTGTAACTGGCGTCACTTTTAAACTACCTCTAGTGTACTCATTTTTCACTTTATCCATTCTCTTTACTCCACACATCCATCTAAACTTTCTCATCTCCACCACCACATGCAATCTTTTTTCATCCGTCTTTTATACAGCCCAACATTCTGATCCATACAGTACGACAGGTCTAATCACGGACTTATAGATTTTCCACTTTAACTTGACGGGCATCCGTGGGTCACCAGTTGTTCCAATGAGTTGTCGCCATTTCATCCATCCTGATTATTTATTTAAACTTGCTGAGAAGAAAACGAAAAATAAAATGACGTCACTCTAAAAGCGTGTTTTAGTTTTTTTTTTTAAGTATTATAAGTAGTCAATATTTTCCTAGTCTATATTTTGGCTGTAAGCGTAGCTATATATAGTGAAATAAAATTGTCAGCTCACTTAAAAACGTATAATTTTAAATATAAAAACCGAGAGTTTTTAAAAAAAAACTGGTCAAAAAATATAAAAGTTTAAAAAAGGAAAAAGCCTAAGAAAACAATATCGAGATTTGTTTGATTCTCGTAGGAAGAAGGCCAAGAAAACGATGGATGGACTGTGTGAAAGCGGATGATTACAGAGATGACGACTAATAGAGAAGTATGGAAGAAAAAGACATGTTGCGCCGACCTCAAATATATAAGGTCAGGAGAATGATGATAGTTTTCCTACTTGGAAAATAATGTAGTTCTAAAGGGTCCTTGCACTTTCTTTAAGAGTTGCGACGTACAGTGAAAGCCTATAAACTTGCCTACTAGGTATAGTTATACCTATACACAATTTCCTATCATAAACCATGACGAGACGTATCAACAGCTTAGACATTGTATTTTCGTCATTATTGCCTCCTACGGTCGTACCATTTATAGAAGTTTGGAAACAAAGACACACGTTCTAATTATTCTCTTTTTTCACCACCAAGCGAACCATGCGGTGGCACACGACGTTGGCACCCACACAACTATAAATAATGACAATTTGTTGGCTCATCGCCTGCGAACACACGCGAATTAACGTATTTCATAGATACAACATTTCTTGTAACAGTTCACTCGTAATTTATGGGAAGAAATGCGGTTACGTCATGTTTTGCTTTGGTCTTTTTATTTACGGGTGGCTTTGATTTAGGGGTAGAACTATGGCAGTAATGTGTTGATGCTGCAGTATTTTGTATCACGAAAGAAAAACTTTCGACCTTTTTTTACGAAAATTACGCGAACGGAGGCGTATGAAATTAGACACAGTTAAAATGTATATGGAGAAGTAGTGCAGAAAGCTAATATTTTTATATAATATGCATTAGAAATCAATTATATTAATTAAAAAACATTGCACGCACTACCATGCGTTTGACACGTATTTTTATATATTTACTCTTTGTTTATGGTTCAAGGACTTGTCATGTCATGTTTATGGTCTTTGACCATAAAACCTTATAATGTTCAAACTTATAATTTAAATTAGTTATTGTCAAATTTCGATCATCGGGCAACCACTAGTATCTAATAATAAATAGCGAAATAATCATTTTGATATATTTATAAGCTTTGAATGCGGTTTCGGAGGATAAAAAATATAACGTATTTGTATATACTCCTTGTTTATGGTTCACGTCGTCTCGTTCAGTCATGTCACGTTTATGGTCATGGACAATAAAACCTTAAAACGTTCAAACTTAAAATTTAAATTAATTATGGTTGTATTTCGATCACCGGGCGACTGTTCTAATAATAAATAGCTACATAATCATTTTGATATATTCATAAGATTTGAACGCGGTCTTGAAGGATAAAAAAAATTAATGATGGTAGATATAGTTCTTTCATAATAGAGTGGTGACAATCTTCTAAGGAACTCAAACTCTAAATCATTGTGTATCTTTTCTAACAGAGCCCTGTTAGAAAAGATACACAATGATTTCATGAACATATGGTCATATGTTGATTAATTTGAACATATTAATTGAGTTCATATTTAACACACATTAACCACTTTGTCGGCGTTATTAATATGCATGCAAACTTACAGCTTTCTAGAACAAACAGTTTCTAAGCTAAGCTGTGGACGGACAGACGGACATAGCGAAACTATAAGGGTGCCTTGTTAGGACTGGAAAAACCCTAAAAACGACAGGATCATTTTCATTTTTGATTTGAAAAACTATAAAATCTACCATTACACGTAGGTGGGGCAGTAATTTTATTTTTTATTTTATTTTATTTTATTCATTTGGGACAAAAAACAGTTATAAACATTGCAGCATTTACAAAAAGTAGTTTTAATAAAGTCGAAAAAAAAAAAACGTATAACCCACACTATTGTCCACGAAGTGACATCGGATTATGATAACGAACGCATGTTCAATGAGTTAAAATCAATATAAAATACCGTAATGACCGCTGTTACGTTATAAAATATGTTAAAACGCAAATAGAGCAGGAATAATTTTATCATGCTTGTCTTCGCATGGGCCGTGATCCAATTAGTTTTAACGTAAAAACTAAGATCCGTTATCTATTATTTTTTCAACATTCTCTTAAACAAGGGGTCATTTCGTTTCTAAACTATCGCTCGAGACCACTCTCTATTCGCCATTCCTTCAATTTGACGGATAAATCCATGGGATATAGTAAGGGGTCCTTTTAACCGATTTCTTCGACAAAAGCTGGAAGAAATGGTTTTTACACTACAGTGAATACAGAAAACAAAATATTTGCCTCTTATTGTATTCCCATAGAATTTCCTAATGACTAAAAACTTTCTTGGCACAGCTTACATTTCCTCCCAATGTTGTTTCAGGCTCAACTTAGTTTTACACGAACTCAGTTTTAAACTTCCATTGTTTAAATGTGAACGTGTTTAAATGTCTAGACGTTTTAATTAAATATGTTGTGTATTCGGTGAAGAATTGGGTTTCATGAGTGGTTTGATTCATAATTGTGTTATTTGACATAATATAACACAACGTGATATAAGATCACGTCCGTATTCCGAGGAGGAATAGGGGTGCTGCAGAGGAGTAACTACTACTGGTATACCCAGTTATACCTTACGTTTTAGTTGTACGTAATAGGGTCGAGAATCCACTGATCGAGAACGACACGGACGACACGGTTAGTGCAGAGTGTTTTGCTGCTGCGCTGCGTGTCGCGGGTTCGATACCCGCACGGAACAAATATTTTTATGGCCTACAGATAGTTGTTCCGGGTCTGGGTGTCTTGTGTATATGAGTTTACATGTTTGTGAACGCACCCACGATACTGGAATAATGAATAGAGTGGGAAAAAGTAAAAAAAAAAATGAGTGCATGAGGTTCTTGGTTCAATGCATGAGTCGGGCAAAGCAGTAGCGTTTGCGACCAGTAGACCAGCAAGGCAGTACTAGCTGTTTGAGTTGGATACCGATAACGGTACGCAAAAAGACGAGGCCGTAAGTAGGTAGACGAATAATACAAAACGCCTGCCTGCGACACGTCTTTAACGAGTAGGTTGTTAAGTTCCCCTCGTTGTCTTTCAATGGTTTTGAATGTGACCTATATTATAATCAAATTGGTACCTTTGTTAGATATAAAGGTCTCTATCATATATAGATATATAGTTTCTGTGTATCGTACCAAGTGCTGGTCAAAGATACTTATCAAGTAATCCCCCCCTAGATATACAGAAACATTTTCATTTTCTTTTTCATATTTCGCTGAAATTAAATTGACAACATTTTGCGCACATGGGACAGCCCAACTTTGACTATAACGAACTATTATGAACGGCCCTATCTTCTACTTTAAACAAATTTTCAAATTTAAATGCACACATTACCAAGCCAAAGAGATAAAAAATAAAACAAACGAAGTAATATTTCCAACGATATTTCAGCGGAATGTTTAAAATTAAAACTTTGCCCAAGATAATTATGCCTAACTTAAGTCCTATTAAGTTAATAAAATACCACTGGACGCGTTCATAGGCTCTCGTATAATTTAAATTTAACGTTCGCTGGGGCTCAATATCTTTTGTATTATATTTTTCTGACTGAAACAATTACATTTTATGTGAACTCCATTGTGTTTTCTGAGATATAAAGTTAATGAAAATCTCAAGAGGCTTAATAAAGGCTGGCCAACAAATTTGATAAGCTGTGAGCTCGTGATAAGGGCGTTGATAGAACATTGTAATTCAGTTCACATTCGCGAGGTGAAGGTTTTTTTATAAAATTACTTTCGTTATGTTTTCTTTTCGGATGAGTTAGGTATTGACAGGGCTTTGTGCCTGTGTGTGGGTATCGACAGGTCCCTGGAGAAGGGAGGGATTAGAAGGCCAATAGCTGTCCATTTCAGCTTCTTTACTTTTTAGCTTTATTCACAGTGAGTAGTGAATTGTTCTGTGGGTAGGTATTGTTAATCTTATTATATTAATATTGTGTTGGTAGATTTAAAGGAGAACCTCAATACAGAAGTTCCTGTAGTTGTGGGCAACTAGAATTTAATATATTTATCGTATCCATTTTGAGTTTACGTTATTGTAATGTTTGGTATTTGTCTTATTCGTTTATTATTTTAGCGTATATTCACCGCCTCAATCCCACAAGGAAGCGTAATAGGGTGTTTCTTATTTCTTGTTTACGTAAACGACCTTCCTAATAATATAAATGAGCCATGTGTCTTGTTTGCGGATGACATATCTATACTTACGTCATGCGAAAATAATACCAATTTAAATGATAAATTAAATTCTATATTAGATTCTACAATAAATTGGATGTCTGAACACAATCTAGAAATCAACTTCAATAAAACTAAAATAATTTCATTCCACCCTTGCCAAAAAATACCAATAAATATAAACTTTAGCTTTAAAAATAATAAATTAGAAGTAGTTGATAAATTCACCCTTCTAGGCCTAAACATTGATACATACATAAATTGGAAGTCACACATTCAGAAAGTAAGAGCTAAAATATCGAAATTTTCATACGCCCTCCGCGAGATAAAAAAAAAACTACAGACCTTAAAACTGCACTAGTAACGTACTACGCGTACGCCTATGCATGGCTCAAATACGGTGTTATCTTATGGGGCAACAGCACAGACACGCCCATGCTATTTACCCTACAAAAAAAAACTGATTAGAATCTTAGTAAATATTGAAATCACCGATAGCTGTAAACCTCATTTTCAGGAACTAAAGATTTTATCCCTACCCTGTCTCAATATATTTGAAGTTTGTGCGTAAGTACCCAGAATTCTTTACAAAAAGAGAGGACATACAAACGAACATTATTTTAAGACATAAAAATAGACTAAACTTACCAACATCGCGGCTAATAATGCACTCCAATAGTACCTGTGTCATGTCTATAAAATTTAATAATAAGTTACCCGAAATAATAAAGAATTTAAACAAATACAACATTTTTATAAATAAATTAACGCTTTTCCTTGTAAGCAAATGCTACTATAGTATAAGCGAATACTTAAATGATAAATTATAAGTAACTTCTTATCTATCTATTTCTATGTACAAATACTCACTAAAAGATACGCCTACCTACTCATAATATGAAAAATTTATATATATTTAAGTATATTTGAATAAATATGGAGCATCCTATAAATAACTCACCTTATTGATACCAAATATTTAGTAATAAATAAAAATAATAATAAGTTAATAATAATTATGTAATAATTAATTGATTTGTACTATACGAACGAATAATCAAAGTGAATAAAACTATAATATAATAATGGTTTTCACAATGTTAGGTACTAACTTATTAGTGCATAATTAAAAAAATAAATTAATAAAAACAATATAATTGTTAAATTTAATTCTGTATTAATAAAATCGTAGCTAGTTGTCTTCCTCCTCTCTCCTACTTGATCTATGCTGTGCCCGACAGGGTCCATAATTGTGACTAATATAATAATTTCTCTACCAACTATAAACATTATGGTACGCAATAAAGAATGGAGAAGTATTGAGAATACCTATGTATTTTATATTCCCTTCGTTAAAATGTAACAGGGGAATATAAAATTCATATCTATATATATATATATATATATATCAAGAAATATAGATATAAGGATGAACTAAACCGGCGTGTGACATGGAACACATTCTGGAGCTACAAAGAAGTTCTTAAAGCTGATTTTCCTCTTTCGCTAAAAAAGAAAATTCTAGATTCATGTCTCCTACCCTGCCTCTCATATGCAAGCCAAACATGGATTTATAATTCATATGCTAAACATAAAGATAAAAAAAAAACACAGAAATAAGGAAGCGAACCAAAGTAATTGATTTTTTATCACACTGCCAAAAACTAAAGTGGAAATGGGCAGACCATATCGCTCGAATGCACAATGCAAAATTGACTAGGATGGTTACCATTTGGTCGTGCCCCACCGGTAAAAAAAAAGAGGAAGACCACTAGAAAGATGGTCGGATGAAATAGAGAAAATGGCTGGGGGTAACTGGATGACATTGGCTCATTAAAGAGAAAAGTGGAAAAAGTTGGAGGAGGCCTATACTCGTCGAGAGATCCCTAATAATTGAAAATATAATAATGAAAAATATATACTAATACTAACTAATTAACAATTAAGTATAACTGCAATTAATTTTATTTCTAATTTTAATGTATAATTCAACTATTATTGTTGAATGTATTTTAAATTATTAAAGAATTAAATTGTTTAATTATTATTAAATATTATTTGTTATTAAAGATATTAGTTTGTTGTAGGTAACCACAAAGTAGCCTCTTTAACCCAAAGGACATTGACTTGACTTAGAAATAGCTTATACCTACATACTAGCATTACACATAATTTGTACCTACCTATACCTAATTAGGCGGGGCTAGGTTCGTATAACTTTTGAACGTTGAGGTTTTGATAAAATAATATTTAACACAAAGCCGCACGACAGAGGTCACACTTGAGCGGTCACATTTTTAAGTGTGTGAAATATTTTAGTTATGTTAACTCTCCCCGTGTAAGTAACATCTCTTCATAAAATATGAGGCAGCCTAATTTACGAAAGTACCAATTTTGGTGTAAGTAATATGTTTTCATAAAGTTTTTATTCCAAAAAAGACAGAGTTTTGATGCGAAATTTATTTCAAATTGGCTTGACTATGGCTATGAGTTTATGACGACTAGACAGATAAATGCTGATTATATTTAACTAAATATTCACTTTGACTTTTTTTTTACTTTTGTCTTTGCATGATTTGTGCATTTAGCCAGTGCCAAGTTGAGAAAGTATTTAGTTTTTAGATATAGAAAACTGTCACTTTGTTTTCCATTAGGATGCTGATGTAACACATTCTAATTTTTTTGCAGTATTTGGCAGCTAATGTGTCGAGTCAGCTTCTCAGTTTTATTTTACCGAGATTACGCCTGTTTTAATGATTCCACATTTTGTCTAGCTGCGTAGACACTGGAGACACAAAACTACATAAATGTTACATCACAATATCCACTAGGCAATCATCACTAGGCATCAATTTGCGAATAATTTAAAAAACCACTGATGTTCACTCGAAAAATTCACGCCAAAAACCCCAGATAACTTTGACATATTGAACGTTATTAAAACTTTGTAACTTTCTAGGCATCCCGATTTTTTATATAATTTATCTATAATTCCTATGCATTATCATCAATCAGCTGTCAATCAAAGAAACGATTTAAAAAAGAAAACAAATCGAAAAAATCCGGCCAGGTGCGTGTTGGAGTTCGCACATTTAAGGTTCCGTACTAGGTATACGAGGGAAATCAATATTTTGGTATTATTGTTATTAAATTATACGATGTAATAATAAACATTCTCACACATTTGTGACAGAGAGACGGACAGACGGACAGACGGACACGTGAATAACAGTAATAGGGTTCTATTTGGACCCTTCGGGTACGAAACCGTAAGAATGCTGGTTTTCGAGTCACTGGTACAAAAATGTGCTGAACAGCTGATTAAGTTTTCATTACAAAAAATCCGGCGGTATCTAAAAGTGGTTAGGGACTGCTGTCTCGACACAGTTAACGATCGCTATGTCCTAACGATCGGTCGCTACGTCGGGAAAATAATTGATTTTCTTGAACTATGTACAGAGACGGCGTAAATTTTAACTTGCAAGCACTATTTATCAGGAAAACTGATCAACTGATCTGCTGGTCTCTGTAAATATTTCAAGAAAATCAATTATTTTCCGACGTAGCGACCGATCGTTAGGACATAGCGATTGAGACTGCAGGCCCAGTACAAAATGCATTGCATGAACCCACGGCCTCGCCCAATTAGCAGACACAATAGTTTTTTTTTTTAGGTGGGAAATCGTCCAATGACTTCTCCCGCTCTGGGTGCAATGAAGCGGGAGTGTCAGACTTTCACTTACTAAAACCCACCCCTGTTCCTTCCTTGCCTGAGTGCCCAGGGGCGCGGTAACTCTTTTTCGAATGGTGTGCAATCGACGAGTGAAGAGTTAAACCGTAGAAAATTTGACTATGGTGCCGATTCTCTTGTTCGCAAAACCGTAAGAATGCTGGTTTTCGAGTCACTGGTACAAAAATGTGCTGAACAGCTGATTAAGTTTTCATTACAAAAAATCCGGCGGTATCTAAAAGTGGTTAGGGACTGCTGTCTCGACACAGTTAACGATCGCTATGTCCTAACGATCGGTCGCTACGTCGGGAAAATAATTGATTTTCTTGAACTATGTACAGAGACGGCGTAAATTTTAACTTGCAAGCACTATTTATCAGGAAAACTGATCAACTGATCTGCTGGTCTCTGTAAATATTTCAAGAAAATTAATTATTTTTCCGACGTAGCGACCGATCGTTAGGACATAGCGATTGAGACTGCAGGCCCAGTACAAAATGCATTGCATGAACCCACGGCCTCGCCCAATTAGCAGACACAATAGTTTTTTTTTTTAGGTGGGAAATCGTCCAATGACTTCTCCCGCTCTGGGTGCAATGAAGCGGGAGTGTCAGACTTTCACTTACTAAAACCCACCCCTGTTCCTTCCTTGCCTGAGTGCCCAGGGGCGCGGTAACTCTTTTTCGAATGGTGTGCAATCGACGAGTGAAGAGTTAAACCGTAGAAAATTTGACTATGGTGCCGATTCTCTTGTTCAATAACTAAACTGAAATTAGAGAATCGCTATCTTTTACGAAAAGGCAGTGCGAGAAAAGGACGGCTATAACTATGAACTAAGTTAGAGATGTCAAACTAGTTTACGCCTTGCACTTTACCGTTTAGTCGACATGTTTGCCTACTTACCAGGGAAGTAGCTCAAGTGACGTCTACCATCATCAACTTTATAGTTCACAAAGTACAAACTAGCTCCAAGTTTAAGCTACAGCAGTTCCGTCAAGTGTCAGTGGTGTAGACACTTATTTATTTATGGCCAACATTGGCTGGGCTATCCCATCAACGGCCACTATCGACTTGAGTGGGGTCAAGTAATGCGACGGGCGAAAATTATTTTGCGCTAAGCTTTTTCGTGGTGACGGTTTCAAGTAGTTCTCGTGATATTTAGAGGTTCGTTTCATGAAAAAGATAGCTCGATTTGGTAGTTTATTAGAGTTTGTAGAGGAGCAAATGTACGGGCAATTCCACTGGTGTAAGAAATGTTTATATTTTGTGAAGATATTTATTTCTGAATGTTGTGAAGTCATGGAAAACCACTTAATGGATTTTGATGACATTTGAAGAGCTATACAGAATCCTCTTTATTATACACTAATCAATCAATCTGCCTAGCCTTTTCACAACTATCTTGGGGTCGGCTTCCAGTCTAACCGGATGCACCTGAATACCAGTATTTTACATGGAGCTGCCTATCGGACCTCCATAACCCAGTTACTGAGTAATACGATACCCCTCGGTAAGACTGCTTGTCAGACTTTCGGGCTTCTGACGACCCGTAACGACTGTCAAAAATCCATAATGACAGCCGGGTCAAACGCTGCTTTCCGAGGTACGGAGGAGTCTCGGTATGTAATGATGGTCACCTATCCATGGACCAACCCCGGCAAGCGTAGCTTAACCTGATGGATCAACCCGTGCGGCTGTTATTACTTTAGCCACGAGCTCCTCATTTTATTGTACACCATAACCATAAAAGTGAAAACTTTTGATTGGGTTTAAACCCTGTCAAATGTTCTTAATTATAATTTTGATCGGTATTGTCGTTGAGCAACCTTAGAAAGACTGAGTATATCCTGTTTACAAACATAGAATATGTCGTTTTTCTGGTAAATGAGTTATCACCCAAAGATTGTGAGTAAAACCGCGAACAACAGCTAGTTTTATACTGTAGATGTCATGTGAATGCTAACTATTTCATCGAGCAAATTGCTTGCCAAGCGCACGACGCGATGAGTAACACAACAGAGCTTAGATGAAGACATTCTTGACCTCGTAGTGATATGAGATTTTTTTTCTAAGCTTTATGATTTGCAGAACACTTGTTTATTATTATCTATATAGGTAGAAACTCTTTTCTAACTATGTAAATACCTCTATATCTCACCGGATAATTAGTAATAAATCTTGCGAGAGTACACAAACATTATGAATAAAAACCGGCCAAGTGCGAGTTGGAGTCGCGCACCGAGGGTTCCGTAAAAACTTGAAGGTATGTACGGTATGTATGTAATAGTTCGTCCATCATTTTTTTTTTTTTGGGGGGGCTGGGAAATCATCCAATGACTTCTCCAGCTCTGGATGGAGCGGGAGGGCATGTCAGACTCTTACTGACTAAAACCCACCCCTGTTCCTTTCCTGCCCAGGGGTGCGGTAACTAGTTCGTCCATCATGGGAATCGAATATCGAACAAACTTAATTTTGGCGTTTTAAATCTGTTGTCCCTAAACATCGACATAATTATGTAGTAGGTCGCGGTAAGTTTACCAACTGCAATTAAGTTTGTAATCACAAAAAAATGACATGTTTTTCAGATTTTTTCCTTTACCTACTTGTGCTCTAGGCCAATGTCTCTTGCCAAATTTCATGATTGTAGATCAACGGAATCCCTACAGGTTTTGATTCCCTTGATAGTGTTAAAATATGCAGCATAAACGGACGTATCTTTTGATTTTTTACTACTTTAATAGATTGCAGAGATGTGTTTGTGTATTTGATATTGAATTCGCTAACATCAAGTAAACTACCAGCGTACGTCATCTAGCTGAAGTCAGTGTCCCGATTTCACTACTTTGGAATTAACACCGCCTGAGTTTTGAAACATATCCCTGCTTAAACTATGCAGTGAAATATCATCGAGGTGAAAAATTCTTATGGGTTGTGGCGTTGACAAAACTGTTTACTACATGATTCCACTGGTGGACTTAGGCCACCCCATGTGTCGCTACAACAACCGATCCTTTGCGTCTCGCATCTATCAGATTCGCTCACCAGATCATCGGTCCACCCTGTGGGAGGCCTTCCAGTACTGCATCTTCCGGTACGCTGCCACCACACCAGAACCTGCCGGCCCCATCGACCATCTGTTCGGCAAGCAATGTGCTCTGCCCAATGCCACTTCAGTTGTGTGTGTAATGGAGATTGTTTGGGCTATGTCGGTAACCTTGGTTCTCCTGCGAATGTCTTAATTCCTGATTCAATCACGCAATGAAACTCTGGACATAGCTCTCTCCATTTCCCTTTGAGTGACTTTACGAGTAAGCATTTTTATGAGGCACATTGTGAGCGGCTATATTTTAGGGCTATATTATGTTAACACTGGAAAAACGCACTGGTCATAGACTTCCATCTTGGTACACTGTGATATGTGACACAAGAAGATACCACGCAGCTTCCCGAATACTGCCCAGCCGAGTCAAATTCAACGGTTGGCCTCTTTCTCGAAGTTTCTATCACGTTTGCCATTCATTTCTCACAATTACCCCTTCCAATTCCCTGTAAGTATCCTGTAAGTTTACAGTTCTCTGTAAGTGTGTGCTTCGCAAAGACCATAAACATGTCGCAGTGGGTAGACACTGAAGACTACGGGTGTCGACTTCTGGACCAGCCACTTCTCATACGATAAAACTGTACGTCACTTGCTCCCGCGTCACCACACCTGACTCTCAGTACATTTTGGTTGTTGAAAGCAAGACTACTAGCGCATAGAAAAGTTTTATTAATATGTAATTGTATTTTACTTTTTTCCACTTTTATTCTACGATCCTGATATACTCTTTCCGCTTCGTTGACGTACATACATCTAATCATAATACATACATAACATATTTACCGAATTAAATTATGTGAAAGTAAAATAAATGAATAAAATCCTTTCGGAATGCATCGCAAGCACAGAATTATAGTTTGGTTTGTACAGGTTTACGAGCTTCACGCGGACGAAGTCGCGGGCAACAGCTAGTTTGATATAAATTTTAGCTTGATACCTTCACGAGTTCCTGAGAAAAAGGGTTTTGACAGACGAGCAGACGGAAAACAAAGTGATCCTAAAAGGAATTCTTTTTTCTTTTGAGGTACGGAACCCTAAAAACCAATTCAACATTTCAAATACAATACCTTAATCTCATCCAAATTTGATAATTTACAATGTACTCGAGTCTTATTGAAAATAAAAAGTTTACATTTTACGTGTTTTTTTCATAAACTAACGGTGTTTACGGTGATGTAACAATAAGAGGTAAAAATAGATCGAGGAAAGTATTTCGGTACAGTGGCCTATCCTTGGATAAGTTTCTTATTTTATCTTGCAAACTATCTTTCTTGAAAAAAATATAAGAGTATTTATTTGAAGGTAAAATGGGACAAACAAGTCTATATGTAGAATTATATTTACTAGGAGTAGGTACACCACTGACTACTCCCTTTTTAGGGTTCCGTACCCGAAGGGTTAAGCGGAGCCCTATTGCTGTCACTTACGTGTCTATCTGTCCGTCTGTCCTTGTGTGTCACACAGGTTTTACAACCATACTGTTGGAACTACAGTCTCAAATATTCACAGTATAAGCATCTTGTTGACTCAAAGCCCTACTATGGCCTACCCTTTTGCTTTTGGCTTTGGGTCAACAAGATTCTTATTATTGTTTTTATTGTCAAAAATTGATACGGAACTCTTAATGTGCAAAGTCTGACACGCACTTGGCTGGTTTTTATTTATTGTTTCTTTCAGTAGATCCAAAGGTTGTCTGGTAGATATCACTGTAAGACCGCCATATTATTGTACCCCCATAGATTTAACGTGTAAAAAGTTGTGTTACTTTTTAAGTGTACCATAAAGTTTAATTCTATTCTATTCTAGCTTATTATGATCATCAAATATTTCATTCGTGGATAATATTCCTAGTTATATCATGCAACATTTAGCAAATGCAAGAGTTGACTATTTTGTTCAGTCACACAGAAGGTATCCTCTATTCTGCTAAACTAAGCAATGACAATGGTCAACGTTTAGCTAGGAGCTGTAATGAGATCTACAGTATATACAGTTAAGCCGGTTACAGACCGAAAGCTAAGTTAGTTTAAGCTTAGGACACATCAAAGATAAAAAATTAAAAAAAAAACCTTACCTAACTATGTACATAATATTATATAAAAACAAAAACGTTCAGGCGTCGAAGTACTCCTCCACATCGCTGTCATCTGAACGTGCCCAGAAGACTGGCAGCATTGCCACGTTGAATGGCAAAGCTAATTCTTCTAAATATTTTGTTATTTTAAGGCTTGCCATCCAAAAATTCTTTAATACTGTAGTGAAATTTTTATATGAGTAATGATTTTAATATGGCTTTAAAATAATTTACATAATGTATTCGTGGAACTTATTTTATAATAATACTAGCGACCCGCCCCAGCTTCGCTCGGGTACAAATTATACATATAAACCTTCCTCTTCAATCACTCTATCTATTAAAAAAAACCGCATCAAAATCCGTTGCGTAGTTTTAAACATTTAAGCATACATAGGGATACAGGGACAGAGAAAGCGACTTTGTTTTATACTATGTAGTGATTAGTAGAATTGTATAAAGGATAATACTCTATTAATAATACTTGTTTGTAGACCGGAGGAACTCGTGGGTAAGTAATAATAGCCACATGGGTTGATTTTCTATCTAGGTTAAGCAACGCTTGCCAAGGTCGGCCGGTGAACGGGTGACCAACCATTATATAACGAGACTCCTCTGTGCCTAAGAAAGCACGTTAAACCTTTGGTCTGGCAGCAGTAATGCTCGCGAAGGAGGAGGCGGGACGCGTGACGGACAGGCAATCCTCGCGCCCTCACGCTGCTAGCCACCGCAGGAGTCGCCCTGGGCGTCGGGAGTCGCAAGCCGATTCACAGCCACCGTAGGCGTGGGCTTGCGAATGATTAACGGGGTCCGCTAGAGCCGATGCCTGTCAGGATTGCGGGTGTGTTTGAAAGATCACTGCAGCGCCTGAAGGAACACGCGTGGGTTTTAGTCAGTAACAGTCTGACACGCCCTCCCGCTCCACCTAGAGCGGGAGAAGTTATTTGATGATTTCCCACCGAAAAAAAGCCTATGGTTTCGGCTATAATTTGAAGATATTTGACAGATAACGACTGTCGTCGGTCGAGGTAGTCTGAATTCATAATATGACTGATTGCCAAGTGTTACTTAGTTACTGAATTACGGAGGTCATCATTCATTTTGCCCGGATAAAATCAGCATTTTATAGAATATCATATCAGTATTTTTAAGTACCAGTGTACTGTGTATAACTGTGTTAACAAACCGCAAACCATGAATCTGAATCGAAGAATTACTACAGCTATGCGAGCTAAGCTAAACTATAGAAGCTTGGCTCTTGGTATCTAGCCGGCTTTAGACTATCACAATGAACTACTCGGTTGGCTCTAGCTTGGTTCAGATGGTATAATTAAGTGGCCCACATAAGGCTCACGTACAGCTAACCAACTGTCGTCGGGTGTAAAAAGTAGATTAATAAATGTACAGCACGTCGTAGTTCTTTCTTCTTGGCGCCATGAGCCATCTTGGACAAAGAGTAACGTTTTTAAGTTTGATGTGCAGTGGGTTGGTAGTTTGTTTCATTGAAATAAAAAAATAAACGGTCAGTTATCGTAACAAGGCAGAGAACCGTTACTAATCCTTTTTCTGTGTAGGTATTCTTTTCGGATGAAAATTCTTTCCCATTAGCTTTTAATTTTACGTTTAAGGGTGAGTTTTTTTATTCGTAGCAATAGTTAAAAATAGTAACTACATAATTTTCACAGCAAAATGCGTTGTACAATCAATTGTTAGCTTGAGCGATATGCCTAGGGGTAGCGGATAAATTCTTAACAGAGTAACCGCACCCCTGGGCACTGAGACAGGGAAGGAACAGGGGTGGGTTTTAGTCAGTGAGAGTCTGACACGCACTCCCACTCCACCCAGAGCGCGAGATGTCATTGGATTATTTGACACCCAACAAAAAAAAAAGCTTGAGCAATGAATCAAATAAATAAGTCTTAGTCAAGAAAGAAGAAGAAAATGTTATGAAAATTAGAAACCAATAAGTTTGAAAATTCGTTACTATTTTATACTAAGTATTGGTTGGTCCTAAGGGCACCAGAATGGGATGCTTTAGTTTGTGTCTTTTGCGAATTCTAAAAGTATGTAGGCAATAGGATCTCGTTTGTGCTCTTGGAATATTCAGTTTATCGCCATTAACATTCGCTTGTGATAGGATAAATATTACGGGTGATCTGTGGATCCAGGTCAACAAATATTAGGTTAGCGTATTTGCGTTAAAATCTCTGGCCAACGGAAAATTTACAGCAATAGACTGCATTTGCTATCGGATAGCTTACAATATGTTAGAGGTTTATTTAGACCTTAATGTGACATCGCAGTTACGACGTATAGGGCTGCCCCACTTGGAAATTTTGGGACTGTAGTATTTAGAATTGAGAATTCAGCCTATATAACTCGTCAAATAAGTACTACTAGAATTGGTCAAACTTCAGCTTTTTTCAACTCAATTATAAGTTCTTAACTGCAATTTTCAGTTCAGAATCTGGGGGCAAGTCTTCAATCATGTAGTTTCCACAGTGTTTTCTTGATAAAATGAAGGAAATTTGGATATGGTCCTTGGAACCTTAACAAGGCGCCTGGCCTTTTCAGGAAAAAGACCAGGGGGTGTGAAAGTTTATAGGGTTTAACGTTTTAGGAGACGAGGTGGTTGACTCCCAGTCGCCTTCTCCGAGCGGGCTCGGCTCTCTCTTGATCCCGCTTGGCGGTCTCCTAAACCATTAATAGTCGCACAGAAGGACGATACTTTCCTCTAGTTTTCTGTCTCCGACAGAATAGCCCTCACTACTGCTGGGAGAGACAGGTCTTCCCCGATCCTGGCAACCGAGACCTGTCACTCAGAGGCCTACGCAGGGCCTTAAACGTGAGCTGTGCAGACTCTAGGTCGCCTATGCAATGGCAGCAATTTGCCGTGGCCTCACGCCCAATCTTATTCTGATACTCACCAAATAAGTAACCGTGTCCGGTCAGCGCCTGAGTGACCCTGCCTAGCAGTTGGATTAGAAAAAAATGGAACAAATGTTCGATTTACTGTTCATGCGCCCACTTAAATGCACCTATACGTGGTTACCTCAATTTTTATCCTTTGATATCCTTTGATTCATGTAGAGTGGGAATTATAACTTATGAGAGCGGTCAATACTCCAATGTATGCAGTAAAATCATTAGAGGCACTACGTGTGTAACTTTTGGCTCTCTCTTGGTGCCAAAATTCTAATAGCACACTAAATGTATTACGGAGACTAAATTATAGTTTTGGGTCACGTAATTGAGTGAGATAAATTATCCTAACGTAAGTCACTATTTTCTACATATAATGTAGACAAATAATTATAAAAATGTAATTATTAAATATAATTAACCAAAAATTCGAAGACATGTGACATCCGGCATTGGGCCGGCGTGGTGGGTTACGGCCCACACCCTTTCAAAGAGAGAGGAGGCCTGTGCCCCAGCAGTGGGGACATTAAAATTGATGATGATGATGAAATAATTGTATATTTGAATACGCTTTGATAACATTTTATTGCACAGAAAATGAATGTTTATGCTATGGTTAGCTTGAGCTTAAAAGGCTCGTATATTTTATTGCCACCTCTATACAACATGCTCGCAAAAAACTGATTTGAATCAAACTACAGTTTCTTACACTACAAAATTAAAGTTCATGGTTCCGCTCACACTTAAGGCGGAGGTTCCCAAAAATGGTCAAAAAGGTGGTTTTTTAAAGCAGTGTATCTCTTAAACCGTAAATAGTTTTGAGAAATAAAAAAAAATATGATATTTTCAAGTCCTACTTGCATACAGTGATGGAGCTAGAAGCATAATTTAACATACTTTAATGCATCAAAAAAATCTTCTAACATACCTCTAAATTATCTTTAAAAGCAGTTTATCCCTTCATTAACAATTATAATCATAATACAAAATATACCATAAAATTTCAAATGCTAAGTTGCATCCAGTGATGGATTATTTTTTATAAATTTATTAGTAAATCCTAAGTAAATCGATAAAATACTTCATATTTTGCAATAAATTGCGACCATTTGTCGTAGCGCATCTCTTTCATTTCTATGCAATCCGAGAGTGACCGCGCTTTATAGACATCTGGGCCTTAACTGGCGAGATGGCACGTAGATTGACGTCAATAAACGAAACTGGCACACTATTACTATTCCTACCACAAAAAGAGCCATTCGATTTTTCCACTAAAATATATCACCCAGCGCTCCTAAACAAACTCGAGCGCAAGTAAGTAATCCTTGAGGTTGTTCAGCCCTGTGGACGGCCACTGATCTAGGTTTGTGTTCGGAAATGAAACTGACCGCGACCCGGCTCCCATCTGCCCCCACTAAACGGGCCTCCGCATTACATCCTTTGAAGTTCCGCTTTTCATCTACCAACCTCGAATATACGTGAAAATTTTGTTTGTGAATAGTTCAAGTACCCACAAATGCACGAATTTAAATAAATGTTTTATGTTTGTCATTTCTTAATGTGAAAAGTTTGTTGAGTTTGCAAGGATTTCCATTGGAGTGGAAACGTTAACGTTGATAAACTTTGTGAATATTAAATGAAATGGAAAACTCGATACAACGTTTGAGAGTAATGTTATATAGAGTTGTGAAGTACTCACACATGAGAGGAATGTTTTATGCCGCTTGAAATGTTTTTGGAGTCATTACTTCGAAATATGCACTACAACATTTTTACGAGTAGTTATTTTACGAATTTTCAATATAAATGTTTTGATGACCGATTTCTTTTCCACTACCAAATATGGATTTCCAATTACACACAGCAGCCATGAGGCACACACTTTGTTTGTTAAAATGTATTATTTTTTCACTGTTATTTCTGTGTATCGTGCGTGTTTCGTGTACTGTTGCTGAATAAATTTTATTCTTATTCTTATTCTTTTTTTTTCTTTCTTATTAAGGTGGAAGCGCCAGGGTAGCCCGCAAAATTCAAATTTTCTTACGTTTTTTGCAATTTGCACGTCAGTGTCAGGTTGTATCTTGGCAAAAATTTTATTCGCGGCCGTAGCAAGTATGTATTTATAGAATTATAATCATTAAAGTCATCAATACAACTCTTTCAGTTAGAATTGGTGTCAAATGTAAGTATTTCATGTAATCATGACATTTGGCATTAATTCTAACTGAGAGAGTGGTATTGATGATTTTAATTATCATAGTTCTGTAAATACGGCCGCTAATCATATTTTGACCAAAATACAACCTTTTTTTTTTGTGGGTTGGGAAATCATCCAATGACATCTCCCGCTCTAGTGTGAAGCGGGAGGGCGTGTCAGACTCTTACTGACTAAAACCCACCCCTGTTCCTGCCCTGCCCTGAGTGCCCAGGGGCGAGGTAACTCTGTTTCGAATTTATCCTCAACCCCTGGGCAGGCATCGGCCATGACGGGCCCCGTCATGAATGCTGGCAACCCCTTGAGGAGCGCGTGGAACACTACGCATCGTCGACTCTCAGGCCTGGTGCTGATCGGACGGCGAGCTACCCATTACTCGCCGTCCGCAGGCCCGGGTACCAAAATACAACCTGATACTAATCTGAAAATTGCAAAAAACGTAAGAAAATTTGAATTTCGCGGGCTACCCTGGAGCTTTCACCTTAAACCGATATTATTTGTGCCTGCTTTAGTGTATCGCCGTTATCGAAGAATGCGTGTTGCTCAATGTCTTTGTCTGCCCAGCTCTTAACGAAATTATACGAAATTAAGATCAAGTCAAAAGTAACTATGATATAATTAAAACATTGCCTCGAAATGTACTGTTTTACACGAAAAACAATTATGGCAGACCCGAAATTGAGCGTCAATTTTTGATGAATGATGTCAGAAACTTTTACTCAATATTAATTATAATTAATGAATGTAAATCGTTTACCGAGCCATTCGTTTGTAAAGTAATACGAGGCTATACTATTACGGTGTCCAATAGTCCCAAAAATTCATTTCAAGCCGCCCGCGATCGGCACATCCAATCAAATTCCAATTTGCAGTTAAATCGATTTAAATTTAACGAAATAGAGCGCTCATTTTATTGAGACTTTAACTTTACCTATAGGCAAATACAGAAAACTGAGTTTTTTAGGGTTCCGTACCCATGGGGTCCAAACGGAGCCCTATTGTTGTCACTCACGTGTCTGTCTGTCCGCCTGTCTGTCTGTCCGTCCGTCGTCTATCATAAAATTTAGTTACGAAGATTTTTTTAACTTCCATTGACGTATGAACTTGAAATTTGGTGATATTGTTTATTATTACGTATACTTTACTAACAAATACCAATATTTGGTACGAAACCCTTAAGGCCCTTCTCGCGGTCCAGTGGCGCCCTCATTGAATAAAAATCGTAGCATAGCACAGAAAATAAATATTAAAAAATCCAACTTGACGTTTGTTACAAAGAGGATAAAGAATTTTTATGTTGTTAACATTTAACAACGTAAAAATTCTTTATCCTCTTTTATTCAATGAGGGCGCCAATGGACCGCGAGAAGGGCCTTAATGTGCGAAATCCGATACGTACTTGGCCAGTTTTTTATAATAGGTGCGCAAGTCGAGTTGATTGCTGTAGTACAAACATATAATTACATACGGGAAAACATGGTTTTATGTGTTGAATTCCTCCGTACAAAACGCTAATTGCGCTACATAATACTCCAAATATTATTCAAGATGTTTCAAACGTATCATTACTGACAGAATTACCGTTCAGCCTTTTTTTGCTATTAATGAAGTTGAAACATATGTAAAACGCAGGAGGGAGGGGGGAGGGTCTATCATGGGTAAACTAATTTAAAATGCCAGATTTATTTCATATTTGAGGAAAGTGAGATCTTTTGAAAACCCTTGGTGACCCCAATCTATGAAGATGTATTGTTGTTCCTCTAGAAGGCTTAGCCAGGGTTAGCTCACCCTCTCGCCATTTTTTATGACGACGACCGTCAAAAGTGACAGAATGGAAGGATATTGTAAACTTGGAGAACGGCTGGCAAAATGAAAACATTTAATTTTGAAAAATGTCAGTGTCTCAAATTCGTTTCACTATGTGAGCACTATTTTTGTCTACGCATCATTGTTTTCTCTGAAAAAATTGACTGTCTTGCTTTGGCAGACGGCTGGTTGTTTTAATGATTTTATGAGCGAATATAAATTTTTGTGTGTCGTTATATGAGAATTTTCGCGGTTTAAACTGCGAGACATTCGCAGTGGACTGCTTGTACGACGATAGTCTATACACTTTGTTCAAGCGTACGTTGATTGTTATGTACACTTGTGATGATGGAATCCCGGGGATGAAGAATTAAACCACCCGTGTTGAGTGTGGTAAATCACTGATTTATTTTACTTAGCCAGTTCATTAAATGATCGCGCATTTGCAAACGCTGATGTAGCTTAACCTACTTAATGTTACGAAATGTGCAGGTTCACCGTACACTGCTCAACATCTGCCGAACCTTTTCCCAACTATCTTGGGGGTCGGCTTCCAGTCTAATCGGATTCAGCTGAATATTAGTATTTTACATAAAGCGACTGCCTACCTGACCTCCACAACCCAGTTACTAAGTAGTAATACGATACCCTTTGGTAAGACTGGTTGTCAGTCTTCGGGCTTCTGACGACCCGTAACGACTGTCAAAGATCCACGATTGACAGCCGGGACCAACGACTTAACGTACTTTCCGAGGCACGGAGGAGTCTCGGTATGTAAAAGTGGTCACCCATCATGGACCGACCCCGGAAAGCGTAGTTTAACCTGATGGATCGACCCGTGCAGCTGTTATTACTTTAGCTACGAGCTCCTCACTGTACACTGCTATAGGATCATCATCAGCAATAATGACGTATTGCTTTTAACTAGACCACCTGTAAATATTTTGATCAAGATGTTGCTTTTAACCAGCAGATAAGTCGGGTTTATTTTGACAGTCTACACTATTGGACGTCTCAAGTGTTCATTGAAACCAATTTATTTATTTATACAAATAAAAATCATGTACTATCTCTTGCCAGTGACTTCATCCGCGTGGAACTAGTAGGTACTTTCCCCACTTTAAATTATTGCCTATGTGCTATTCCAGACTATAATCTACCTCTGTGCTAGATTTCATCCAGACCGGTTCAGCCGTTCTGGCGTGATTGAGTAACAAACATTCATTCATCTAAACTTTCGCATTTTTAATGTTACTACCTGCGCCCCGCGGTTTCACACGCGTAGACCGGGATAAAAAGTAGCCTATGTGTTAATCCAGGGTATAAGCTTTCTACATACCAAATATCATCTAAATCAGTCCAGCCGTTTGAGCGTGGAGAAGTAACAAACATACAAACACACACACAAACTTTCGCCTTTATAATATTAGTGTGATAGTACTTTGGAAGTAGGATAGAATCATCGGCTCGAGGACGCAGCTCAGTATGGTCATCATCATCATCAGCTTTTTAATGTCCCCACTGCTGGTGCACAGGCCTCTCTGAAAGGATGTCGGCCATAATCCACCACGCGGGCCCAACGCGGTTTGGTGGATGTCACGTGTCTTCGAATTTTTGGTTCTAGGTCATGCCGGTTTCCTCACGATGTTTTCCTTTACCGTTTTGGGAGCAGTGGTGATGAAATGATTTACACAAACTAAAGCACCTGCCTGGGTTTGAACTCACGACCTACAACTTGTAAGTCGCGGCCGTTACCACTGGGCTACCACTGCTCAGTAAGCTACCTAATGCTAAATAAAAATCTTTGAAACGTGACAACAATCTGAGTAAGTATCAAAATTACCTTTTGTACCAGTAAAACTCATTTAAGAAAGAGGAACAGGCCATTTATTTAACAGCCATATCATTAAGTATATACGTAGATTTACACTGAACTGTGAAGGCACGCATGTAAAAAGGAAATTTCACGCCCCGACGATCGCTAATGTTTTTATTGGGAGCACACCGGGAAAATTGGAGTCGTTTATTTTTATAGAGGCATGTATAGACACTGATTTCTAGTATTGGGTACATACCTACCTTTGTTGCCGAGTGCCTTGTATGGGTAAAAGGTTTTGCAGGTTAGAATGTTAGGTCCTGATATAAAAGGGACGTTACCTTGTTATGTTTTTCGTAGGTGGTATTACGTTTTTATATTCTCCTGTAATGTGTTTTTCGGGGGGATCATAAAAACTGACTATTCCTCAGTCAGTTTATGTGAATCTGTATATATACTCGTACTTTTGACGGTCCTTTTTTGTATAATACTAGCTTCTGACAGCGACGTGGAATTAGAACTTCCCCCGTTCTAAACTTTCAGCCCCTTTGACCACTCGTCACATTAGCTATTTCGCCGCTATCCCTATTAGGACATATTCACAAACACGTCACCTTGTGCATCTGGTCAGCTTTCTTAACTCGTTTCATGCTCTATTTCGACTCATTCCCTACTCGTCCGATGCAATGTACAATTAAGCACAAAAAAAAAAATTCAGTAAGTTATGTCTCTAGGACCAGCGGTTTAGGCTGTGCGGTGACATATCAGTCAGTCAGTCAGGACTTTAAATTTTATATATTATACAGATAATCTAATTTTTTCATAGCTTACCTGATGACTACGTTAGATGCGAACTTTGGCCATGCAGCCTGTGTTAAGCAGTAGACGTCGCGCGTCGGTTGAAAAAATAGATGATGATTCTCAACCCAAACACTTTCTTTAAAACTAAATTACCATGTCAAAAGCCACATTTTCCGGTAATGTTGTAGCAACGTTTAGGTTAAACGTAAATAGGTAACATACAAACATAGTCCACTTTTTTTTGAGGGTTGGTCGGTTTTTTGGATGATTTCCCATCCAATGACATCTCCCAGTCTGGGTGGAGCGGGAGGGCGTGTCAGACTCTTACTGACTAAAACCCACCCCTGTTCCTTTCCTGCCCTGATTGCCCAGGGGCGAGGTAACTCTGTTTCGAATTTATCCTCAACCCCTGGGCAGAACACAGTCCAGTTGATCTACTGTGTTATACTTCTACTGTAACTCCAGTTTGTCTACGTGGCATGGGTCAAGCTAAAACCGGCGCAGTTCGGTAAATCGAAACAGATATTGCAAGCGAAACAGTCGCAAACCGCTTTATTTCCTGTTAGCCTTCGATCGGTCATCGAATGCAAACTGGCTTCTTCATGTAAAACCAATATCTACTAGAAACCCAAAACCAATTTTCAGAAGTTACTGTGATGTTGTTTTGTGACAATGTGTTTGTTACCGGACAAGTATAAAATGCAGGCAATGTTTAAAATATTTTATCTTTCGTTTAACATTGTATATTCTACCTGAGAAATGCATAGAATTCCTGGAGTATGCAGCAAAGTTTAAAATGAATCACGAAAAAATATCTTTAGTTAAAATATAGAAGGTGAGGTTGACTATTTGACTCCGACAATTCCTAAACTAATTAGTCCAAGAGCGAGCGAAGTGAACTGGGAATCTTAGGGCACCCCAACATGGATGGGTAGGTTCGAAGATCATAGGTTTCCTTTAGCCCCGGAGATAGGAGCCCCACGCAGCCGGGCTCCGTCGTTTCATTTTTGTTAGGACGTTGCTGGCTGAACATAAGGTATTCCATGGAACACTTAGGCAAAGTATAAAATACATAATATTATTTCGTACTTTTCCTGAACTTTTTAGACAATCTATAAAATGCCGGATTTTACAGATTGCCTTTATAAATGATAAATGATAAATGATGTTTATTCAGTAAATAGGTTACAAGGAACACTTTTACACGTCAATGTTTTTTTGTCAGTTTAAGCTAGATGAGGCCGGTGTTTCCTAGCTGACTACCCTGAGAAGAAACACCGAAACAAACTCAGAGGTCAAAGTCTCTTTTAGTGTTCAAATCCATACAATGTGGACTGGTTAGATCCTATGAGAACCATGTACGTTTATGTCTGGGATGAGCTTTATGAAGAAAGCAACACACGAATTCGAGTGGACCTGTCCAGACAGTGCAAGCATTTGTCAGTCATCGCGAAGCTCAACTCAGAACTCTGAGGTGCTCAACGAACCGACGAACAATACCAAAGTAAGGACATTTGAGTAGGCCGCAAAAAATACTCAAACTGCCAGACAATCATAAAATCTACATGAATATAACGACATATATAGTTCTCGCATTCACATTATTCTATATGAGGACCATGCAGCTTAATGTCTGTAGTGGTCTTTTGAAGAAAGAACCAAACATATTTGAGTGGACCTGTCCAGTCAGTGCAAGCATTTGTCAATAGTCGAAAAGCTCAACTTAAAAACCACTAAGGAGCTCAATGACATGACGAACAATACCAAAGAAAAGACATTTGGGTAGGCCGCAAAAGTACTCAAACTGTCAGACAACGTTGAAAATTACTGTAAAAAGGAGGAGAAAATAATAATAATAACCCACATAGTCCTCACATTTACAATAATTAAGTAATCAAAAAAAAATAAAAATATAATACTTTACAAAGTAAATATTTGTGTCAAACAAAATAGTAATCATAATATGTCAATCAAAAAATAAAAATAAATATAATACTTAACAAAGTATTCAAGTCAAAAAAAAAAAAAAAATAATTATAAAATGTCAATAAAAAAATAAAATAAAAAATATAATGCAATACTATACAAGTATTCATGTCAAAAACGAATATTAAAAAAAATCTATATATATAATTTTTTTTTATCAGTAAGTAGTACATATGAAAACAATGGCTCATGTATATCATTGAAGCAGCTCAATCCCACGCCTTTTTGTCCTCAAGAAAGTCATTAATTGTGTAAAAAGCTTTCTGGCATAGCTTACGTTTAATAAATGATTTAAATTTATTTATGCTTAGTTCTTGAATTTGGCTAGGAAGTTTATTATAGAAACGTATACATTGACATCTAAACGAACCACCTATTTTTTTCTTGAGCCTGGTTTTTGGTACAATAAATTTGTGTTTGTTCCTAGTATTTATGCTATGGATATCACTGTATCTTTTAAACAGATTAATATTTTTATGTGCATACATGAGATTCTCATAAATATATTGAGAGGGAACAGTCATAATATTAATCTCTTTAAATTTGTCTCTGAGGGAGTGTCTGGGACTTAATTTATAAATTGCACGAATAGCCCTTTTCTGTAAAACAAAAATTGTCTGAATATCGGCGGCATTTCCCCACAACAGAATGCCGTACGACATCACACTATGAAAATAACTAAAGTATACTAAACGAGCTGTCTCTAAATCAGTTAAACCACGAATTTTCCTTACGGCGTATGCTGCAGAGCTAAGTTTTTTGGACAGTTTATCTATATGTCAGTTCAACATATATTAATCATATTACTATTTACAGAGGATCTTTATTTGCTTTAAAAGAGGAAAAAAAATATAAATGTAGTAAAAGTATGAATATGAATGTAGGAATAATCGAACAAAATTGTGCTATTAATAATCGATTTGCTTTGACTTTTATTAGTGGTTTTATTCATACCCAGACCCTTCCGTTCCACAGAAAGGTTCATTAAGCTTTTGGTCTCAGCTGACGATCGTTGATTCTTGACAGTCGCTACATATAGTCAGAGGGCCTAGTGTGAGTTTTTTAACGCACTTGAACGCGTTTGCATATACATTATGAATGAATACGTCAAATTGTATAAAAAACTTTTTTACAATAAAATAAAACCGACTTCCAAAAAAAGTGCAAAATAACTTTAATTTCAGAAGTCAGTGTTTCTCGTTTTGTGTCTTCGTTTTTTGACAACGACTTCAGAAATTAAAGTTATTTTGCACTTTTTTTGGAAGTCGGTTCTATTTTTTGTAAAAAAGATTTTTATTTTTCACTTTTTAGTAGTGGTTCCCCATCAAACTGTGTTAACAATTTATAGACATACGATCGCAGCAATCGCGGTTGATTTGCTGTCAATTTTTGAACAGTTCCGTTGTCTGTCTCCAAAACCCATGATCAGATAAATATGAAAATTAAATGGGACCACTTCGGAACAAACCTCTTTCGAACAAAAAAAAAAGAATTTTGCAAATCCATTAATATATGATAGAGTTATGCCCGAACATACATTAAAAAAAAAAATCAAACATCCGAATTGATAACCTCCTTCTTTTTGAAGTCGGTTAAAAAAAAGGTTACCCGTTATTGTCACCGAGGGGTATATTGGTATTTGCTGCACGTCTACGTGTTGGTAACAAGCATATTGCTCCATGTTAAAATTGCAGGGCAAATAGGCTCATCATCATCAAATGGTGATGATGAATCGATGATTTTAAGGACATATATTACGTACTAGCTGTGCCCGCGTTCGCGTAGTTGTCGAAAACTAAAATGCGTCGCTTAGATAAGAGTAAAGTCAGTACTCTGTGTTACCTGCTTTACCTGACCGCTTTAGAAAATAAGAAGAGGGTAATGCAAGGCACTGACTGTATCACCGCTTACATTTAAAATAAAGAATTTGCGAATAAACTTATAACTTTATCCAATGAGAAACTTGATTATGTTAATGCTTCTCTATATACTACGTTAGCGGTAGAATCACCCGGAGCATATACAATAAGGTTGTTAGGGTTGCTAACAGGTGATAGAGCAACATAAAGTTGGCCATGAGAAAAGCAATCAAAGTGAGGTCTACCCCCGCAACGGTGCCTCCTGCCGGAGGCTCTACGCGGGGATCGTGCGGTCCATGGCCCTCTACGGGGCACCGGTGTGGGCGCGTTCGTTGAGGCAGCGATCAGCTCGCCTGATGAACGCGTCCCAGAGGGTCATGGCGATCCGTATCATCCGCGGATACCGCACGATCTCCCGTGAGGCGGCGAGCCTCCTTGCCGGACTGTCATCGTGGGATCTGGAGGCAAAAATCCTCGCGCACCTGTACGAGTGGCGCGAGGAGGCCAAACGCCGGGGCGAAACTCCGCTGCCGCGACAACTCGCGGCTCGGCGGACCGAGCTCCGGCAGGATCTCATGGTGACATGGAGAGAGCGACTGTCGCAACCCAGCGCTGGGCACGCCACCATCGAGGCGGTAGTGCCCCTCTTTGAGGAGTGGCTGGAGAGGCGTCACGGCGCCCTCACCTTCCGCCTGACGCAGGTGCTCACCGGACACGGCTGTTTCGGGAGGTACCTGTGTCGGATCAGGGCGGAGGTGACCCCTGAGTGTTTCCACTGCGAGGATCGCCCAGAGGACACGGTGGAGCATACGGTGGAGGTTTGCCCCGCTTGGGCAGAGCACCGCCGTGTCCTCGTGGATGCGATAGGCGACAGCGACCTCTCGCGCCGTGCCCTGGTTCAGGCCATGGTACGGAGCGAGAGGGAATGGGAGGCCGTCTCCTCCTTCTGCGAAGCAGTAATGCTCGCGAAGAGGGAGGCGGCACACGTTAGGGAGGCTCAGCAACGGCCGAGTCGCCCTAGCGCCCCCAGCCGCGACCGCCGCAGGAGACGCCAGGGGCCGCGAGACGATCTCCGGCCACCGTAGACCCGGGCCTGCGGACGGCGAGTAGTGGGTAACTCGCCGTCCGATCAGCACCAGGCCCGAGAGTCGACGGCGCGTAGTGTTCCACGCGCGCCTCAAAGAGTTGTCAGCCAAGGGAAGGGGCCTGCCACGGCCGGTGCCTGCCCGGGGGTGGAGGATAAATTCGAAAGAGTTACCTCGCCCCCGGGCACTCGAGGCAGGGAGGAACAGGGGTGGGTTTTAGTCAGTAAGAGTCTGACACACCCTTCCGCTCCACCCTAGAGCGGAAGAAGTCATTGGATGATTTCCCACCCCCCAAAAAAAAAAAAAAAAAAAACCCCCGCAACGGGGAGCATTGTTAATGGTCATGGCGTAACAGAGGATCACTGGAAATTGAACACGTTTCAAACAAAAAGGAAAATTATCGGGCATAAGGGGGATCCTAGGAATGAAAACTACATCACCGAAGCCGCAACCTGTTAAGATTTCTGGTTCGATGACATTTCGATGCAGATTTGTTACTTTCAGCTGAGTGCCGCCGTTGCATGGTTTGGAGGACTTAAATTTGAGAGAATGATTGGTACTCCGACTTTTAAATAAATTTTGTGTGCTGGAAAACCTGGTGTATTTAAGGAGTCTAAAACTCTACCGAATAGTGGGTGGTATTTTCTTTAACCATGTTAATAGAGATATATTCTCTACTTTCGCCAGAAACATGTGTCAATATATTTTGAAAATGGATTGTTGCTGCTTAATCGATTCGAGGGACCCAAAATAGGTCGTTGATATAGCCAAGAAGCGTCACGGTCCAAGATCTCTGTGGGCCTCCCGTATACAGAGGAAATGAGCTCCTGCTGTAAGGCAACAGAACAATACAGGCTCTCTACTAAAATTACTTTACCACCTTCTTGAGTGGGGTATGAGCCGTCACCAATTTTTAGCAGTAAATTTAGAAATTCTGCGCGTTTGACTTGCCTCCTAAATGTGCTCGCATATTAAAGCTCAAATGAGTAAATATTATACTACGCCATAAAATAGAGCTCTTTGGACAGGCACCTATTTCATCGACTCTCGTTCCCCGGGGTATAATAGGAAGTGTCTGTCTTAAGTCACCACAGAAAACACCGTAACGCCTCCCATCGGCCGGTCATGCCAATAACCGCGCTTCACGTTCCTCCAAACTCTCCTGTGACCGAGAAGCCGAAGTAAGATAACGCTGTATACTAAGTAGAGCGCTGTCACGCTAGGTAGTCGTTTCTGACATGCCTTGCTCGAAGTGCTGTTAGCCTCACTTCACGATCATCTTCTGATTCCTGAGACTTACTTAGTCTCAACCTTTTCGCATTTTGGCTACACATAGCGAACGGTTTTTTTTTCTAGAAGGAATTTTTATGGAAAATATCGAACCAATAAATCAAATAAATTCAAAAGTGAAAAATTTCTACAGATTTTTCATATGTATAGAATAGATAAAAGCCTTCATATCTAGTTAAATAACGTAACATTATTTGCAATTTGAGCGTGTTTGCTAAGATGATATGAGGACTGATATATTACTCCATTAATTAAATTAATTAGGCCTGTTCACTCCGTTTACATTATGAGCAAGATGATGCATTGCTTTGAGACCCGAAGTATTAATAAAGAATGTGATAATTATAATATTATTTCAAATTTTCTCACTGCAAGCTGCTTTAATAGAATATTAATTCATCAAGCTTCTTCACTGCATGTTTGCGAAAAGAGACTTGTAAATTGAAATTCTCAATCATGAGATTTTATTATTAATACACATTAGATAATTTAGATGGATAGATAAAATATTTTTTTGATTGACATGTTATTATTACTATTTTGTTTGACACAAATATTTACTTTGTAAAGTATTATATTTTTATTTTTTTTGATTACTTAATTATTGTAAATGTGAGGACTATGTGGGTTATTATTATTATTTTCTCCTCCTTTTTACAGTAATTTTTAACGTTGTCTGACAGTTTGAGTACTTTTGCGGCCTACCCAAATGTCTTTTCTTTGGTATTGTTCGTCAAGTCATTGAGCTCCTTAGTGGTTTTTAAGTTGAACTATTCGACTATTGACAAATGCTTGCACTGACTGGACAGGTCCACTCAAATATGTTTGGTTCTTTCTTCAAAAGACCACTGCAGACACTAAGCTGCATGGTCCTCATATAGAATAATGTGAATGAGAGAACTATGCCCAGAGTCCTTAAAGTTTGTGATTGTTAAGCCTCTTCATAAAAAAGGCGATAGCTCGAAAGCGGATAATTACAGACCTATTAGTCTTATACCAATAATTTCAAAAGTTTTTGAAAAAGCTATGCAACACCGTCTCTTAGAATTTATTAGAAAACATCAGATTCTTAAGAAAGAACAATACGGATTTCAAAAAAGGAAATCGACCACTCTTGCTTGCTTCAATCTTGTAAAGAATATCATTGATGAAGTAGACATAGGAAACCGGGTCGCTGTTATCTTCTTCGACATGTCGAAAGCTTTTGATTTTGTGTCTCATAAATTGCTACTATCAAAGTTGGAACGATATGGTATTCGAGGTCCGGCCCTTAATTGGCTTGAAACCTACCTAGTAGGTAGAAAGCAATGTGTTGAAATTTTAAGTATGACTGAGAATAAAGAACTGGTTGGAATTAGGTCTCTTTCAAAATGCAACCACTCGGGTGTACCACAGGGAAGCGTTTTGGGTCCCCCTTTGTTCTTATTATATATAAATGATCTTCCTGAACACACACCCAATCCATGCACATTATTTGCGGATGACATTTCGATTACAATGACTTCACCAATTAATACTGACATAAATAACTACAGAAATGACACTAATAATACAATTGAATCAACAATTTCTTGGTTAAGATTTAATAATTTACATGTAAATATAAATAAAACAAAAATTGTTCAATTTATGACATATGGTCGTAAGCGAGAAAAACTTAAAATTAATTATAATGGACAACCTCTATTAGAGGCAGAGGATACTGCTTTTCTGGGAGTTGTATTGGACGACTACTTCTCCTGGAAGCAACACGTAGAAAAAGTATGCAACAAATTAAACAAATTCGTTTATGTTCTCTACACACTGCGAAAGACCTCGTCGCAGAGTACGATATTGACTGCTTATCATGGCTGCGTTGCATCTACTCTACAATACGGTCTTATACTATGGGGTAATTCAACAGACGCGGATAAAGCCTTTAGGATACAAAAAAAAATGCATTCGAGCCATTTGTGGCTTTCCACCATGGGAATCTTGTAAACCATTATTTCTAAAATTAAAACGCCTGACATTACCCAGTATGTATATTTTAGAATGTGCTAAATTTGTCCGACAGCACTTGGACCTGTTTAAAAAGGCTCAAGACCGTTTCCCTAGAAAAGTAAGAGATCCAGATAGAATAGTTCTGCCTAGGGCACCAAGGGCTTCTCTGTATAAAAAAAATTGTTTTAGTATGAGTGTACTTATCTACAATAAAATACCAAAGAACTTTAAAGAGTTACCTAATAATTTATTTTTTATAAAGCTAAAATTATGGCTGCTGGATAAACGATTTTACTCTATAAATGAATTTATAAATTGTAATAGTCTTGAATAATAATCTGTTTTAAATTAATGTGACGATAATTAACATTTAATGTATTTTAAACTTAATGAATAATGGAATTGTACGAATAATAGAGCATTAACAAACTTAACAAACATTACATTGTAACACTTTGCATGTCAAATGTCTGATTATGTATTAGGAACTTAATTATTAACTTAAGACCAACACTGTACCAATACTTATTGCAAATAAATGATTATGATTATGTATATGAATAATGTGAATGCGAGAACTATGTATGTCGTTATATTCATGTAGATTTTATGATTGTCTGGCAGTTTGAGTATTTTTGCGGGCTACTCAAATGCCCTTACTTTGGTATTGTTCGTCGGTTCGTTGAGCTCCTCAAAGTTCTGAGTTGAGCTTCGCGATGACTGACAAATGCTTGCACTGTCTGGACAGGTCCACTCGAATTCGTGTGTTGCTTTCTTCAAAAAGCTCATACCAGACATAAGCGTACATGGTTCTCATATGATTTAACCAGTACACATTGTATGGATTTGAACACTAAAAGAGACTTTGACCTCTGAGTTTGTTTCGGTGTTTCTTCTCAGGGTAGTCAGCTAGGAAACACCGGCCTCATCTAGCTTAAACTGACAAAAAACATTGACGTGTAAAAGTGTTCCTTGTAACCTATTTACTGAATAAACATCATTTATCATTTATTCTCTATTGCTCACCAAAGAAGTTAAAGAATTCAAAAAATCGTCAATCACTATTTCTAAAATATACCTACTGAGAAAATGATGTAGAGAAAGAAAAAGAAAGAAAGAAAGAAAATAAAATTATTTGACCCAGCTCACAATATTCACACAAAAACACTAACCACTAACATATTTAACCGGTATGTTAACATGCACCTACAAATTAAGCATAACCCCGGGCTCTAGAATCTTCATAAGTATTTATCACGAGATATTATGCATTTTGAAGATGAAAGAGTTAAGGAGTCTGCTACTGAGCAGAACGAGAGAGGAGAACTGAGGAGAACGTACACCAGCGTATCATATCAGTGCATCACCGTTTCGCCACCAGCACGCACCGGTTTGGCATGCATAAATATTTCCCGGTGCCAATACGCTACGTGTATGGCACGGACGGCGTAGTTCGGTGGCGGAACGGTCTAATGGGCATTATCTGATGCTTTTCAATACAAGAAATATGTTTTTGCTTGACACGTTCCTAGCACGGTCATCGTATGGTCATGGTATGAGACGGTGTAATTGGCAGACTCTTTTAGTCTTATAACGAAGATCGATTACTTGATTGAGAACACGAATATCCAGCACCATGTTCAATTTATATAAAAGCTACTGACCGACCTTAGTTTCACGTTACAAGCTCAGAGTTTCATTGCAACGCTTGAAGTCGTAACACCACAAATGTGCGCACGACTTAACGTCCCGAGTCCGAGCCATAACATTACACGTAAATTCCCCCGCTCACTATCCACTTTTAGACTAAAAATTGAAACAACAAAAGCCCTAATCCTGCACAAAGCATAACACGGAGAGTCCAGAATACATTTTGTAATTAATGCGACCGTGTGAGCCCGATATGCAGCGGCCTGCGCCCACGTTGAGACCATGAATCATTTTATATGCATTGGTTATTTCAGAGTGCGAGGCAACGCAACAAAAAGGCTTGGAGTTTGAAAGATAAAAAGCCGTGTATCCACCATACACGCTGAATGGCTAGCGGAAAAGTTCCCGCAGCACTTTTGAATGGTGAAATGTAAATAGAGGTATTTTTGGGTCAACTTGAATGGGTTAAATAACACGCCTGATGTAAAAAACGAAAATTGGCTGGTTACTTCGTTTTTTTGCTGTTCGTGTTCCATATTTGAATTTTAAAATCAAATTGATTGTTCTTTTGTTGGCAAATGTGATAAGATTTTTGTACTTGTGTCAATTGCTAGCTCAAAGTAGGATACGGTTAATTTCAATCGAAAACGAGTAAACTTTTTGGCCAAAAACGCACTTGCAGGCGGCTTCTTAGCGCCTTAAAAATAGCAAGTCACTTGGCGAGTTACGAGTAGTGAAGTGAAGCGAACGTAAATACTAACATATTCGTAACCGACCGCACTTCCAGCTTGGCATCAGTGTTGGATTAAGCCAGTGCGGGGTCTGTAGTAAATTCTACCAATGGGCCTCTAATATCTTTATAAAATGATAAAAAATGCGGTAATAATAATAATAATATTCCACAACTATCACACAACGCCATCTAGTCCCAAGCTAAGCAGAGCTTGTATTATGGGTACTAGACAACTGATAAACATACTTATATATTTCTAAATACATACATACTCGTATTATAGATAAATTACACCCAGACACAGAACAAATGATCGTGCTCATTACACAAACATTTGTCCTAGGTGGGAATCGAACCCACAACCTCCGACATAGCAGTCAGGGTCACTAACCACTAGACCAACAGGCCAGTCACTCTATTCTATTCTCGCGGTAACTCTATTTCGAGTTTATCCGCGACCCCTTAGCATGCATGCATCGGCTATGACGGGCCCCGTCCTGATTTGCTGACATCTCTTTGAGGCACGCGTGGAACACTACGCGCCGTTGACTTTCGGGCCTGGTGCTGATCGGATGGCGAGCTACCCATTACTCGTCGTCCGCAGGCCCGCGCCTACGTCGCTGCGTGCTGGCCGGAGATCGTACCGCGACCCCCAATGCCCAAGGCGTCTCGTGCGGCGGCTGCTGCGGGGGGCAAGAGGGTCACTCCGTTGAGTCTCCCTCACCCGTTTCGCCTCGTCCTTTGCGAGCATTACTGCTTCGTAGAAGGAAGATACTGCTTCCCATTCCCTTTCGCTCCATACCATGGCCTGTATCAGGGCCGGGTGCAAGAGGTCGCTGCCGCCGATCGCCTAAACGAGGACACAGCGGTGCTCCGCCCAAGCGGGGCAGATCTCCACCGTGTACTCCACCGTGTCCTCTAGGCGATCCGCACAGTGGTGACACCCGGGCGTTTCCTACCGCCTTATCCGACACAGGAACCTCCCGAAACAGCCGTGTCCAAGGAGGTTCGCCGCCTCACCGGAGACCATGCGGTTTCCTCGGACTAGCCGAATGGCCATGACCCTTTGGGACGAGTTCAACCGGCGAGCTGGTCGCCGTTTCAAGGAAAGCGCCCACACCGGTGCCCCGTAAAGGGCCATGGACCGCACGATCCCCGCGTAGAGCCTACGGCAGGATGCGTTTGGAACCCCCAGTTTGGGCAGGAGCCGCTTCAAGGCAGCACCGGCCCGCTCCAGTCTGGGAGCCAAATGTCGGCAGTGCTCCACGAAGTTCCTTCACCTCGAGTCCCAGTTGCCGGATCCTCTCGATGACTGTCTCAACCCTTTGTGTCATCAGGCCGGCCGCCGCCTACTGCAACCTCCCCTACGCCAGGACCAGCGTGTCTTCAGCGTAGCAAACTACACTGACGCCGCTAGGGAGGTCAGCGCGTAGCACCCAGTCGTACCTGATGTTCCACAGAGGCGGCCTCAAGACCGATCCCTGTGGGACACCGCACGATATCTCTCGCCAGTTCCACTCTCCCTGGTGACCGGGTTGATGACGGCCCTGTCCGTCAAACAGGCCTCGACCATGGGACGGAGGTAGGGCGGCACCCGGTGATACCGGAGTGCCTCCACTATGCAACTCCAGAGCAGAGTGCTGAAGGCATTGGCGATGTCCAGAGACCCCACCAAAACGACCCTACCCCGGGTCACTGCATCCCTCGTCGTGAGGGCTCGCACGCGCATGATGGCGGCCACCGTAGAGCGCCCCCTGCGGAAGCGGAACTGGCTCTCCGCCAGATCCGGCCCCATCCGCACCAGCTGCCCGATGAGGCGGCCTGCAATTACTTTTTCAAAGAGCTTGCCCACCTCGTCGAGCAGCACGATGGGCCGGTAAGCGGACGGAGAGTCCGCAGGGCACCCCGGTTTCTTGATGAGGACCAGCTTCACCGTCTTCCCACAAAGTGGAAACTGGCTCCTCTCCATGCATGCGCTATGGGAAATAGCCTGCATTGTCTTTATAGATTATCCGTTATTGGTTAGATTTCATATGGTAGGTACCTCTAGGTAGTTTGACTTTTTTGTACGTCCAAGCGGGGGCCCCCAATCTCGGGGCCCTTAGCATTGCTATTCTTGCTATGTGGCTAATCCAGCACTGCTTGGCACTATTGCGAGTGGTCTAGCGTATAGCAGCGCGGCCAGTGACTTGACATGCTCTGGCGCTAAGCAAATCGCCAGTCAATACGTTTTCGAATAAATAAAGCTTAGAAAAATTTATGCTACGTACAAAAACTATCTACGAGTACATCCTTCCAAAATAACATAATAAATAAAAATTGCTAAAGTAAAAAGAATATAGAAAGGCAATAGATCATTATTCATGTACATGAAGTATAATAGCTACACAATACCGTCCCGTGGGCGTCACATGCCTCGACTAAGGGATTATATAAGTAGGATGGGGCATTGTGGCCTACACGAGAGGACGCTTATAGATTCCTTTTGAACTAACTAACCACTTATCTTCCAAGAAATGATGTGGGTTGTTAGGGGAAAAAATGAGATTATACAAGATGAAAACGTACAAAAGATAAGTAGAGGCTTCCTACAGAGCGACTTCCGAGGTGATCTTTTAAGAGGTCACGGGACCTCTTCCGTGTGGTGATGGTGATCACTGGGGTGATATTAGTGAGGTAAAACTCCCACGCTCCCTAGTATTTTTCACCAAAAGTCCAGGATGCCTTTTGAAGGTTTACCGCCGATAAGAAAGGTAAGATTTATACAGCCTGAATTTGTTGGGTTCCGTGGGTCCAAATAGAGTCCTATTGCTGTCACTCATGTGTACTTTTGTCCATCGTCATCTGTCACAAAATTTTGATCCGAAGATTTTTTTAACTTCCCAGTAACTTTGGAACAAAAAAAAAAAGTAACCTATGAACTTCAAATTTTGTGATAATGTTTATTATTACGTATATTTTAATAACAAATACAAACACAACAAATGAGGGAATTTCAATGAAAAAATTAAATATTTATTCCCTCTTTTGGTGAACCTTAAATGTGCAAAGTCCGACACGCGCTTGGCCTGTTTTTTCTTTTTGTTTTTACACAAATGGTGAGATGTGTTTGCGTCATGGCGATGATAAAATAGCTGGCATAAACCTACCTACTTTACGTTTTGTTGGTTTTCCTTATGATTTTAAAAGTAAAAGTTCAATAGCTATAAAACTCTCAGGTTCGTAAAGTTCTTGTGTTTCAATGAGTTGAATCCTTTTCTGTTGAAATTCTTTGAAACTTTGTTATTGAAGTATCAGGAAAAGAAAATTATTCAGCGTTATTAATTTTTATCTGGTCTGCTAAAAGAAATTACGTTTCAGACTTTCTTTATGTAAATATTATTTTATTGAGAGCCGGCCTGCAGAACTCTTACCCTCATATCCCAAGTCATTTCCTCCACTCGATTCAATCTTAACTCAGCCCCAATTGAAGCTTGTTATTTATTGACATTTACAGTCTCGTCTCGAGAGATTCGTTGTCATGGCGACTGAGCCTAGCGGAAGTGGCAGTTAAAACAATCTTAGAATACGTTTGTTAAATAAAGACAGTATGCAAAGTATGTAAATCCCATCACGACGTCCACTGCTGGACGTAGGCCTCTTCCATGTGTCACCGCAACGACCGTCCTGTGCGTCTCCCATCCATTGGCTACCCGCAACCCTCACTAGGGCATCGCTCTAAGACCTTCTAACGCTGCGTCTGCCGGTACACGGTCGCCACTCCAGAACTTTTCGGCCCCTTTGACCATCTGTTCTGCGAGCAATGTGCCCTGCCCACTGCCACTTAAGTAAGTATTTTAAGCGCAATATCTTTCTACATATCTATCATCATTCGCCTGCCCTTATCCCAATTTATTTGGGGTCGGCGCAACATGTCTTTTTCTTCCATACTCCTCCATTAGTCGTCAGCTCTGTAGTCACCCCCTTTTTACCCATACCCATACCCATACCCTTTCACACAGTCCAACTATCGTTTCTTTGGCCTTCCCCTACTCTTACAGCCATCCACATCCATACACAAGACTTTCCTCACGACATTTTCTTCATTCCTCCGCATCACATGCCCTACCACGACAACCAATTTCCACACAACTTTTCAGACAGCGGTGCTACTTTCAGACTTCTTCTTATATACTCATTCCTAATTCTATCCATGCGACTAACACCTCACATCGCTCTTAGCATTCTCATCTCAGCCGCATGCAATTGCTTTTCATTCATCCCTTTTGTGGCCCAACATTCTGAACCATACAAGACAGCAGGTCTGACCATTGTTTTATAAATCTTCCCCTAAAGTTTAAGGGGAATGCGGGAGTCACAGATAGTCCCGGTGACCTGCCGCCATTTCATCCATCCAGTGTTAATTCTGTGCTTAATAGTCCGATCTATTTCGCCATCGGTTTGCACGAGTGAACCGAGATACCAAAAATCGGAGCAGACTGGGAGAAGCGCGCCATCTAGCACTATAACTTGAGAACTGGAGAGACCGCCGAAATCGCAGAACTTGTATTCAATTTTGGTTTTGCTGATTTTCAAGCCAACTTTCTCCAGCTTCTGTTGCCATTTCTTCAATCTGCTCTGGATTTGAGGTCCGTCTTCACCGACCAGAACAATGTCGTCGGCACACAGCATGCACCAGGGTGCCTCCTCCTGTATTTCCGACGTAAGAGCGTCCATAATCAACAGGCTTTAAGTCCTTACCTCTTCGGTAAGGACTTAAAGCCGACCCTTGATGTAAGCCCACACCCACACTGAACTCATCGATGTTACCAGCAGCCGACAGAACGTAGGTACTAGATTGTCTGTACATAGCACGAATCAACTCAACATACTGCCCCGGCAAACCTTTCGCTTTCAAGGCCCACCACAACACATCCCGAGGTGCCCTATCATACGCTTTCTCAAGATCAATGAACACCATGTGCAAGTTCTTGTGCACACGTCTGTACTGCCCGCACAATTGACGGAGAGCGAAGGTGACGTCCATTTTCCCTCGACCTGGCATAAACACAAACTGGTTCGGGGTAATCTCACTCTCTTCTCGCAATATTTTCTCTATCACTTTCTCTCATAATTTCATAGTATGTGACATGAGCTTTATCCCTCGATAGTTGTTGCAGTCCTGTACATTCCCTTTATTCTTGAAGACTATTGCACCATTCTTGTGGGATCACTTCTTCATACAACAACTTATTGAAGAATAAAGTCAGCCACGTACATCCATCCTCCATCATCCATTCTACATAATTATGTATATCAACAGATATTTGAGAGTTTGAGGCCCGAGAAACGTCTATTCATTTTACAATTCATTTTCAAATCAATCAACTATTTCATCATAGCCGCATTTTCTTTATTAATTCAAGCATGCTTTCATGTTTTTCTATAATCTTCTTTTACATGGGTTTATGAATTCAAAACCGAATATTAAAACTAGGATCTGGAATGAGAAACAAGCTTTAATCATATTATTTTACAACTCGCTCTGTTAGTTAGTAAAATAGGATAAGAAAAACCTACATGCATCTGATAAATTAATTATGCAAAACGTGTTGTTTGTTATTAACTTGCTGCGTAAATTAATAAATTTTCTTTCTACAGATAGAGCGTTTCTTAGTTTTATGAGTCTCAACATCACGTGACCCATTTCCTCTACTGGGTTTTTTTTTTATTTTTGATCTCCAACTGCGAAGCTCAGGAGAGATTCCTTTATAGTTTCTTCAGGGATGTGCCCTTACAGGCGTTGCACAGAGGGGGTTCCGGAATCGTCTTTTAAGAGGTAAGGGATGTGCCCATGCACTGATGCTGATCACCAGCGTGGTTTTAGTGAGATACAATTACCACACTCCCCGTACTTATCAGTACCCGGATGGTTCAGTAGTAAAAGATCGCCTTGTGAAGGATCTCGTCCAGGGAACAGTACAAGTACCACACTAAGTAGCGTTGTTGCTCTCCAATTCCCAAGCAAGAGTAAGAAAATGTCTACGTGCCTGTCACAGCAGCTGCAGTTGTGTCTCAACAATGAGAATGCGTTTGTGCTGCATCTAATACAGACGTCCATTGGTGGTAGTGACGGGGATGACGACTCGTCGCAAAATGTCTAATAACAAAAAATGGACTGTTATTTAGTGAAAATAGTTATTAAAAATGCATTCAGAAATTCCTAGAGTACGAAAAATTGGTCACCCATCTTAGTACAGCAGCAACCGCAACTAAACCTCACAATCAATCGATCTGTGTAATTTTTACTTCACCATAACTACGAGTATGTCTTTGAACCTTGTTCCTTAGCTCCTTCAGATTTTGATAGTGATAAATGTACACTCCTGTGACGTCTGGTGTTTGCCTACTTTTGATTAATCGTTCCCTTTGGGAAATACTCTATTGTTGTGTTGTTATTCTGTACTTTTTATGTAGAGGATCCGAGTTATTTTTTTGTGGTACAATAAAAATATCGGTTGTTGATGTAAATTTTGGCGCTTGTTCACTAAAGTCTGTGTAGAGAGTAATCAATTTCTTGCTACTTTGATAAAAAAACCATTATTCTCAGCTTAACAGCAATGACTTAAAAGCAGCATGATTACGAAGCTGAAAACCAGTATGTGTACTGCATAAAAAATAGTTTTTTATTTCATAAAATAACAATAATTACATTATTATGATCATGATACCACTTTCGTGAGGAATAAATTTGAAATCGCCTCCTAAAGCCCTTTATTATATACATAAAAAAACGTACAGACGAATTGAGAACCTCCTCTTTTTTGAAGTCGGTTAAAAAAACGAACACACTGAACCTAATGGCATCCGCCATTTGTTTTTTTTTTTTCAAAATCGTATTACCTATGTCACTTGGCGGTTTAGACCAATCTAATGATATCTCATTTCATCTAGCCGTAAAGGCTACAGAGCGTGACAAGTAATAAACATACATACATACTCTCGAAAAACATGACACTCCTTCTGTGGTAGTCCGGTAATTGAAAATGTAATTTTTTCTATTTTAGTGAGTTATATTTTTGGAAACGCCTCCTCGAACTCTTTATTTTAATACCTACTCCACTAAATATAGTTCTTCAACTTTAATTTTTTATTTTTTACAATATGGAATCTGATTGTCGCCATATTTTATTTTGATTACTGTCATGTATTTAGTAGCACTCACACTGAATTGACGTAAGAGTTATCAAAATCGGCCCACGCGTTTGGTCTCTAAAGCGCCACAAAGGAACAAACATACATACATAGGCTGATAAAACATTACCCTCCTTTGCGTCGCGCAATCGGTTAAAAATGATGTTGAGAGCAAAGTCAACTGTTAGACAATACTAAATTGCTCGACTGGACAACAACTAAACCAATCGTGGCTAGAACTTCTCTAATTCCTTCTAGTAACCACAAACAGTAACCTTGTTTACAATTCCATTATTCCATAACCAAAGCCTATCTCGTTAACCGATTGCAGACTTAGATTAAATATGGAGAATGGCCTATAAATGTTTACGATATAACTTTATAAAGTACAAACACTCTCGTGGTACAGTCGAGGCACATTTCATAGCTTGCAATAACTACTTTGAATCGAAGCGGCCTATTGAATGCCTGTGGTGCTCAAAGTGAGTGATAGATTTTGAGTTAGAATAAAAAACTTTCAATTAATCTGCCTAGGCATCCCAACTATGTTGGGTATGGTGGCTTCTAGTCTAACTGGATGCAGCTGAAAACCAGTAGAATGGAATAAACTTTATTGTGCACCAAAATTTTTCACAACTTTATACACGAGTTTAAATCCATGGGTACAATGGCAGTCTTATCGCTGACAGCAATATCTACCAGACAATCTATATTTCATGTATTTTATTCATGCCACTCTTGGTCTCGATCTCGCTTGAAGATCAGCGATGGATGTGGCCTATTATTAGGTCTCGAGATATTTTACATGAAGCGACTGTCTCTCTGATTAATTAACAATGTTATGAATTTGAGACTGAATTTGTTCAGGCATTGACCATTTTTGTGGATTACCTTTTAATTCAGTAGCAACCTTTCAGGAGAGGAAATGATGATTTACGAGTAAAAACCTAGTTGTTTTGTTTAAATAGCGTCAAGAGCGCTGTGCTTGTTGGTTCTATTTCGCTACTCATCAGGCGAGTCGGAAGGTTCTGAGCTACCAGTGCCAGTTTTCGACCTCCCTCAATGATTATTTTTTTGTTGATAAGAGTTGACCTATCTGCCGCCGTTGAAAACATAAAGAAGAATTTGAATTTTCGGAAAAGTTTCTCGAAACTACAAATTGATTAAAAAGTGCAGTTGATCGCCAAATACTCGTTCGTATTGCGAAAACATTAAAGTTCCCTGAAATCCTTGCTCAACTTAAGCCAACGTTTGACTCGCGATTCCAAATCCAAAAAAAAACAACAAAATAAGTTTGGCAACCATTGATCGAACCCTAATGATTGCTATAAACCGGCCATGGATAGTCGGCAGGCTGCCCCTAAGAGTTGTAAGTGCAACGTAATAATCGTAAACTGGCCGGTTAATACGCCAGCCGAGTAGGACGGCGGGCGTTAATCCCATATGTGGCCAGTACGGGCTTTCTCGAGCGGCCATCCTTATGAGATTAAAACTAATTTTAGTAACACGTTGCTATATTTTGTGGGTGAACGATTGATTTTTTATGGGACCATGATTTATTGCTTGGTGATGGGTTAGGTCATACGTTCGAAATATGGCTCATGTTATTTTTGGTAAAGGGTGGGCTTACTAGTTTGATGCCGAAACGTTATGATTTTAAAATATTGAATTCTGCCAAACCAACGGTACATAGTTGATATCCCACTCACACGTACTAAACGTTTTGAGAACTCATTCATTGAGCGTACAGCTAAGGAGTGGAATTCCCTTCCAGTGTCTGTGTTTACTGATAGCTACAACCTGAGAACCGAGAAAAAAAAGTGAAGAAGTCAAGAGTGAATAGGTTACTTCTAGGCAAGCATGCTCTATCTTTGACCATATCATCGCTAACCATCAAGTGAGATAGTGATCAAACGCGAGCCTTCCGTTGATAAACAAAAATTCAATTGCAATTACATCATTTACATCATTTCAGCCAAAAGATGTCCAAAGGTCTCCTCCAAGAGTCACCACATCAACTAGTCCTGTGATTCTCGCATTCAATGGATTTCCTCGACTTTCATCAAGTCATCGGTCCACCTTGTGAAAGACCTGCCAACTCTGCGCCTTTCGATACGTGATCTAGAACTACGACGAGGCGGTGGCTTCCCCGCCACCTCCTTCTTCGAGCAGAATAAGCCCTCTTACGATCCCACTCGGCGGCCTCCTTCTGGTTCTTCTTAGAAGGAAGTCTTTCTGGGAGGTCATTGGATGATTTCCCAACCCACAAAAAAAAAAATAGCATAGCCTTCACTACTGCTTACATAGACAGGTTTCGCCCGATCCTGGCGAACAAGACCTTCTGCGCAGGGCACTTCTCAAGCATGTGCTTAGCAGAATCACCTCTGAAATCGTGGCAATTTACCATGGTACCGGGAGTACCTGAACAGAATGGCGTAGGGCCATAGCCTTACGCCATTCTGTTCAGGTACTCCCGGTATCAAAGCATCCGTGCCCGCTGAGCAGTGATCACATACACGAATTTAAGCATTTTAAAGGAAAACTGTGGCATTTAAAAACACATTAAAAAATAAACCGGCGAAGTGCGGGTCGGATTTCGCACATTTAGGGTTCCGTAGCAAATGACGGATTTATCAAAGAAAAAATCTCATTTGTCAATATATTGGTATTTGTTAGTAAATTCTAAGTAACATTATAACGGGTGGCGCAAAAGTAGTGGCACTAAAGAAAATACCTTTTTTTTTTTTATATGACATTTTCTGTCATTCTGTTGTTGAAAATTGTGTAGTGAACAAATGTAAAATACACTGAAAATAAACATGGACCGTTTTACTCCGTCCGTTTTACCGTTTTACTCGTTTTACTTTAGTGAGGGACGCTTTTCCAGGCCGAGTTATCTCTCGTTTTGGCGATTTGCCTTGGCCTGCAAGATCACCCGATCTGACCAGTCCAGACTTCTTTCTTTGGGGTTTTTTTAAATCTCGGGTGTATGTGAACAAGCCACAGACTCTCGCAGCTCTAAAAGAAAACATTCGTCAAGAAATAACGAACATATCGCAGGAAGTGTTACGGCAAGTTATGCAAAATGTCATAAATAGGGCTCAAATGTGTATCAACTCTGGAGGTCACCATTTAAAAGACATCATCTTTAAATCCTAATGGTACGAAATTTAATGGCACAAATATACATTTAAAAAAATCTAAATCTAGTTTTCTAATTTAGAAAAAATGTTATAGCTGAACCAAATAGGGTCTTTACTTTTGCGCCACCCAGTACATACAAACAATGTGGACTACATTTTGGAAAAAAAAAACTATTGTTACAAACAAAAAGTGTAGTAATAGAAAAAACTTACGAATTTCCAAGATAGTTATGAAAATCTAACTCGCCAATGGTCGAGTTGGCAGTAAAATTAGGAAAAACATCTCCTAATAACAACATTTTCAGGTTAGGTAAATATTATGCGGTCAATTGGTTTTTGTTACACTGCGAAGGCGAATGTAATCTACTTCTTTATTTTTGCTAGACTTGTTTTAGTATTCTGACATCTACAGCAGTTGACTTTACACGCAATAAAATTAGTACGTATTGTACGTTATCACCAAAGAAGAAGGCTCATAAATGTCCCACATCTGACAGCAAAGAGACATCTCAAAAAATCGCATAAAATTAATTAAAAAGAAATACATACTTCCGATTTTAATCCTTACTGGCTAACATACGAAAAAATTGCTCTGAATATTCGTTCAGGGGTAGTATATAATTTAGTAAAGTCTGGAGATTTATGTTTTGGAACGACTAGAAATGAATTAAAATTATAAGTACTGCCGGTTTTAATCCTTACTGGCTGACATAGGGAAAATATGCTTTGAATATTAATTCAAGGGTAGCATATTATTTAGTTTAATCTGAAGATTATGATTTTAGAATGATTAGAAAATATGCAATAAAACATTTCTGCTTTTAATCTTTACTGGTTAACATACGAAATGTTTTTATTGCATTTCTAGTCGTTCTAAAACTAAAATTTGCAGATTTGTACTAAATGATTTATTACCCTTGTATTAATATTCAAAACGTTTTTTTCGTTTGTTTGTTTGTTGTTGCAGTAGTTTTTATGTTTTTCAATATATATTAATTTATTATTTTTTAAGATTATTTTTTGTATTTTATTTATGGGCCTTAGTTGCCTGATAATAAATCATTATTATTATTAATTGATCTCCATTTTTTTAGGGTACGGAACCCTAAAAAAGAACATCCCAATTATGTTGCGTTGCATGTGTTTTTATAATTATGCGTGGACACGACTTTGTCCTAACGAAGGGAGATGCCTCACTGGACCAGAGTTTCTGTAGTTATGCACATGACGCACTGACGCAGTGAAATGCGTCAATTTTTATATGGTTTGTAAATTCTTCGTATTTTTTACCCGACTGCCCCAAAATGAGGGTAATGCTTTGGGAAAACTTGTATGTATGCATCTATGTTTTTTATGTATGTTTAATTTTTTGGCACACCCTGTAGCCTAAACAGCTTGATTTCAACAAATAAAGAATTTTTTTTTTGTGGGGTGGGTAATCATCCAATGACATCTCCCGCTCTAGGGGGGTAAGTAATAGATGATATAACAACAAAATCTCTAATATTAACAACATATAACAACGGAACCTATAATTTTATTTAATATAGCGATTAGTTAATATAATGAACGATTGTTAAAATTTTAAAACAACTAATTTTTATAAGCATAACATACATTAAATATAAAATCGTTTGACATACCACTCAAAAGATATAAAACTTATTTGGTCTAATATGATGAAAACGCCTACTTAAAAACACAAAGCAAAATTAAAGCTTAAAAAAACAATGACATTGTATTTTGTTTAATAAATATTTAAAAGTATTTTTTCTTTGTAAGTTCTATCGTAGTTATAGGTAATAGTAACCTAAGTAGATATTAAACATAACTAATAACTGATTACCACCTGTGCTAAGATAGGTCGACGGAGCCCCGGTTCGCGGGGCTCCTATTTCTGGGTGATTAAAAAAAAATAACCAACCTATCCGAGTCGGGGTGTTAACCATAATGACGTTTTTTATATATATTAAACGTTAGACCTAATGATTTTCGATTAAATAAACAATATACATATTAAACGTTAGACCAAATGATTTTCGATTACATAAACGTTATATCAAACAACGTTATACTAATTAAGTTTTTAACCGACTTTTAGAATAAATAAATTTTATATGTAAAGAAATTATATCAACAGTTGGTATATCTCACGTTGATTATATCTTATGAACGATAATAAAATGAAATTAGACCAAATGAGTTTATACGTTATGAGACGCTCCCGCTCTAGGGTGAAGCGGGAGGGCGTGTCAGACTCTTACTGACTAAAACCCACCCCTGTTCCTTCCCTTTTTTTTATTTTCTTTTTTTTTTTTTTTGCCGGGGTGGAAAATCCTCATGGATGTCCTTCGCCCAGGGCAGGCGAAGGGGTCTGTCAGACTCTTACTGACTAAAAACCACCCCGGTGTTCCGTCCCACACTTGGACCAGGGATCGTGAGAGCTGATACGACTTCCATGATCCCCGGCTAGTGTCGGCCCGCCTATGCGGGCCACCTCTGGCTCGCGCCCCCTGTTCCTTCCCTGCCCAGGGGTTATGGATAAATTCGAAACAGAGTTACCTCGCTCCTGGGCACTTGGGGCACCCCTGTTCCTTCCCTGCCCCAAGTGCCCAGGAGTGCGGTAACTCTGTTTCGAATTTATCCATAACCCCTGGGCAGGCATCGGCCATGACGGGCCCCATCATGATTGCTGACAACTCTTTCAGGCGCACGTTTAACACTACGCGCCATTAACTCACGAGCCTGGTGCGGGTGTATGGTGGCCGGAGATCGTCTCGCGGTGCCGGAAGCCCCGGGCGTCTCCTGCGGCGGCTGCTGCTGAAGGCGTGAAGGCGACTCTGTTGTTGAGCCTCCCTCACCCATGCCGCCTTCCACTTCGCGAGCATTTCTGCTTCGCTGAAAGAGGAGACTGCTTCCCATTCCCTCTCGCTCCGTACCATGGCCTGAACCAGAGCCGGCGCGAGAGGTCGCAGCCGCCTATTGCATCCATGAGGACACGGCGGTGTTCCGCCCAAGCGGGGCAGACTTCCACCGTATGCTCCACTGTGATCCTCTGGGCGTTCCGCGCAGTGTTAACACCCGGGCGTTTCCTCCCGCCTTATACGAAACAGGAACCTTCCGAAACAACATCCAACCGGTGAGGACCTACGTCAGGCGGAAGGTGAGGACGCCGTGGCGCCTCTGCAGCCACTCTTTAAATAGGGGCACTACCGCCACAATGGCGTGCCCAGCGCTGAGTTGCGACAGTCGCTCTCTCCATGTAGCCATGAGATCCTGCCGGAGCTCTGTCCACCGAGCCGCGAGGTGTCGCGGCAGCGGGGTTTTGCCCCGGCGTTTCGCCTCCTCGCGCCAGTCATAGAGGTGTACGAGGATGTTTGCCTCCAGATCCCATGGCAACAGTCCGGCAAGTAGGCTCGCCGCCTCACAGGAGACCGTGCGGTATCCTCGGATCATTCGGATCGTCATAACCCTTTGTGACGCGTTCAACCGGCGAGCTGGTCGCCGCCTCAAGGAACGCGCCCACACTGGTGCCCCGTACAGGGCCATGAACCGCACGATTCCCGCGTAGAGCCTCCGGCAGGAGGTGTTTGAACCCCCCAGATTGGGCAGGAGCCGCTTCAATGCGGCCCCGGCCCGCTCCAGTCTGGGAGCCAAACGTTGGAAGTGCTCGACGAAGTCCCACCGGCTGTCGAGGACGAGTCCCAGGTACTTCATCGCCCCCTCGACGGCGATGTGAACCCCTCCTGTCGTTATCTGGGAACCCGCCGGTGGCGCGTTCCGAGGACCATGAAAACACCTGGCCTCAGACTTGTGCAATGCCACCTCGAGTCCTAATGAGGTATATTAAGATTGGGTTTGACTGACGTAGTGACATAGGCTGGCTATATGAATATTGGAAAATAAAAAACAAAATGGTGGCTGTCATTAGATTAGTAATATCGTATATTTTTGTGACAAGATCATGTGGAATATATCAAAATAAAGGGCTCAAGGAGGCAATTCCAGAAATATAACTCATTAATGTAGAAATTAAAAATATATTTTCATAAAACCAGATTACAATAAACAACAACAAACCACTTTATAGGAAATCAGGTTACGGGCGTGATAAAGCAGTAACTTAGCATTAAATAATGTTCATTATATTTTTACTTTAACGTTTCACGGGGAAGGTTTTATGTCTGTCTCCTAGCACAGCAAAAAGAAAAAAAAAAGGAACTAACACAGGCAGTTGTTGGTTTTTTAACCGACTTCGAAGAAGGAGGAGGTTCTATGTTCGATTGTATGTATGTTTTTTTTTAATGTATTTCCTCCGATTTCTCCGTCAGTTGTAAATCGATTTTCAAAATTATTTTTTTATCCCAGAGAATATACTCCCAAGGTGGTGCCATATAAATTTTATGGAAATTGCTTCAGCGCTTTTTGAAAAACTGAACAGAAATTAAAAATATGTATACATACTCGTAGATGACGTTTTGGTTTCCACCAATTAAGAGTATGTTTAAATTCCCCGTTCCATGTTATTGGGGTGTTGTGTTCTGAGGTATAACAACTAAAAAGAGAAAAATAAAAACTTTTTTACAAAAAAAAAAACAACCGATTTCCAAAAAAATAAAATACACTAGAAATTTAAAAATAATTTTAATTTCGGAAGTCCGTGTCAAATAACGAAAAAATAAAAATATATACACCGACTGCCGAAATTAAAATCATTTTTAAATTTTTAGTGTATTTTATTTTTTTGGAAGTCAGTTGTTTTTTTTGTATAAACGTTGTTATATTAATCATTTAGTGACAGTATTGCCATTATTAAAAAGTAAGAATCGAATAATTTTTGAACATTTAAATCGACTAAATACCAAAAAACTTTTAAGCAATCAGATATAGTCGATGGCATGAAATCTATGACTGAACTAAAATAACTGCTACGATATTTTATCTCTACTTCGTCATGTTAATAAATGACAAAAGTGTTTATGTATAGCAAATATCCGACAAAATTAATTCCAATAGACACCAAACGTTACAGATTTCAAATTTTCATCGCGCAATAGTGTTGTTGTACCGAAATTGTAGCGCGCCGCTTACGCCATAGTTCGTCGTCTACAACACCGCCTACGCCGTAGCTCGATGTCTACCACGAACGTAGTTAGTTGCTTACGAATGCTTAAGGCTTTCTTTGGGAAAGTTGTTTGATATCATGAGTAACAATCACGTGTTTAAGTATCGGTCACCAATTACCAGTCACCCTATATACACTACATAGATAAATAGGAAAAAAATAGTAGAATTTCGTTAAAATACTGACATATTAATTTGAAGAAGGGTACAGGCGTTCAATAGTTATCATTTGAAAAGTTTTTTTGATAAGATGGTAGCCCTATTTTAGGGCAACATTGACAGCTAGATTTGACATGACGTTTGACGACTTTGACAGTTTTGTGACGTCTTTGAGTCTTACTTTGCTTTGAGTTTGAGTTGTATGTGTTTCGATGTTTTTGTTAGTTGTCAGGTACTGCACAGCTCACTACTCTCCTATGAATTATCGAAGTCCAGAGTATATTGATAGGCACTAAAGAATGAAGCAGCAGGACAGGACAGTTTTGATAAACAAAATAACGTCCAAGGCTTTGTTTCGTTTCTTCTTGACACCGATCTAACCAATTTCTAACTGCTCGATTAGGTGATTTAAGATGTGCTGCCGCAGTCGAGTCGAATATCCTGTAGTCTTATTTTATCGAAACCGAAACCCAAGATTTTTGAAATTCGTGTTGTTTTTTTTTATCACAGATATTACGATAGGTACACGTCAATCAAATGTCATTGTCAAAATGAAATTTTTCGCATACTGCTGATCAGTAGTGCTATTCTGCAAAATCTCACCGTGAAAACTTAGGTGAAGTGAACGCCAAGTGGGCTGTCAATCCATACAATCAAGGTGGAATGACAGTTCACTTCACGCTCACTCCACCTAAGTTTTCACGGTGAGCTGTTAACAGAATCGACCGGCTGTTCCACCATGTTTCATTTTAGGTGTGTGTTGCTCTCCTTGACCAAATTAATTTGAATGTTACATTGAAACGATGTGAAACTAAAGAAAATTAAGAATAAAAACGATTACTGTTTGTAGCAATATTAACATATAGTGTACATAGTGCTAGCCCAGGCTCCATACATTTCTGAAACATCTCCTTTCAAGTTCATAGGTCAATGGGAAGTTAAAAATTTTTTGATAAAAAATTTTGTGACAGATGACGGACGGACATCAGTCGTCCGTCGTCTGTCGGACGGACACGTGAATGACAACAATAGCGCTCCGCTTGAACCCTATGGGTACGGAACTCTAAAAATATGTCTGTGCGGTTAAAATATTTCTAAAAATTTGTAAAGCAACCATTTTTAGTATTCACCTCAAATATCAAAGGATTGTTTTAATAAAAAATACTTTTTACAAAAAACAAAAAATTAAATGATTAAATTATGAACCACTTTCATTTACACCAAAGGGTTAAGTGAGTTAGTAAGTCCCTTTTTGTTACAAGTTAAAGGTTCTTGCATATTTATTTAATACTAGCCTGCGGCTTTTCTCCCCTGGTCTATCTCACAGGAATCGTGTAGTTTTCAGTGATAAAAAATCGGCCAATTGCGCGTCGGCTCGCAAACGAAGTGTTCTATAGGTACTAGAGTCATTTTTATTTTACTTTCTGACGAAAATATAAGTAGGACTGATAACAAATTTAACTTTGTTGATGAATAAATTCCCTCCCGTTTATTGAAATACGCTTCGGTCAATTCTCCAACTGCAAATGTAAGGTTTGTAATCGCAAAAAATCTAAATTTTTAATAGAGAACTTTAATAGTGTATCGTAAAAGTTCTTGCCAATATCAACATAATCGACAGATTCACACAAGCATAACAGCTCACCTCGAAAAAAGAAAAAATAGTTAGCAAGTTTGCAAACTAAAATGTTAAATGACGCTGAAATGTAAACACCACGAGTAGACGTTCAATGATAACAATGACGCAGCGATTTGTGAGCGAGCATCAATCATTGATCCGTTGAAGTGAGATGATGTATGGACGGCCTGTCTGGAATCACTGCTGTTGTTTCGATTTTGGCACAGAGTAGGGAGTAAATGGAGTGCTATTTTTATAGGGTTTTTTTTTTTTTTTGGGGGGTGGGAAATCATCTTATGACTTCTTCCGTTCTAGGGTGGAGCGGAAGGGCGTGTCAGACTCTTACTGACTAAAACCCACCCCTGTTCCTCCCTGCCCTACGCGCCCGGGGGCGAGGTAACTCTTTCGAATTTATCCTCAACCCCCGGGCAGGCATTGGCCGTGGCAGGCCCCGTCCTTTGCTGACAACTCTTTGAGGCGCGCGTGGAACACTACTCGCCGTCGACTCTCGGGCCTGGTGCTGATCGGACGGCGAGTTACCCACTACTCGCCGTCCGCAGGCCCGGGTCTACGGTGGCCGGAGATCGTCTCGCAGCCCCTGGCGTCTCCTGCGGCGGCTGCTGCTGAGGGCACCAGGGCGACTCTGCCTCTGTAGAGTCTCCCTAACGTGTGCCGCCTCCTCTTCGCGAGCATTACTGCTTCGCAGAAGGAGGATACGGCCCCCCATTCCCTCTCGCTCCGTACCATGGCCTGAACCAGGGCACGGCGCGAGAGGTCGCTGCCGCCTATCGCATCCACGAGGACACGGCGGTGTTCTGCCCAGGCGGGGCAAACCTCCACATTTTTATAGGGTGGGAAATCATCAAATGACTTCTCCCGCTCTGGGTGAAGTGAGAGAGCGCGTCAGACTCTTACTGACTAAACCCACCTGTGTTCTTTCAGTTGTCTGTGCCAGGGCCGCGGTGACTCTTTCAATCACTCCCGCGACCTTAGCAGGTGCATCAGTCCTAGCAGACCCCGTAAATTCTTGCTGACATCTCTTTGAGGCGCGCATGGAACACTACGTGGCGTCGAGCCAGGTCTGGTCCTTATCGGACGACGAGCTACCCATTGATTGGAGTGCTTGTGTAATATTGGTCCTGTGTTATAGCATATTAAACGTAAAATAAAAGCTTTACACTATAGCCTGTTTATGCCACTGCATCACAAGTCCAGGTTTAGTAATAACTAAGACTTTAAGTAACGTAAAATGGTGTTGACGTATAAAAGTATGTTTGTTGAATATAAATTGCCTTGTTCTCTATCAGCAAGACACTTAGCATCAAGACAAATGTAACTTCATTATTTTTTGCATTTGCTGCTTGATTCATCCTACTGGTACTAAAAAGCCAAAACCAATCCAGAAAATATAATAACCTGGTGTGCTTATGTGCCTATACTGTCCCACAGCAGGGCAAAGGCCTCCGTTCCCTCCTTTCAATTTCCCCGGTCTGCTGCGGTTTTGGGCCGGTCCTTTGAGAAAGAGTACAGGTCATTCCACCATCTCTTTTTAAACCTGCATCTATTTAAACGTTTGGTATCCCCGCAGTGTTCTTTAAAAATGAATCTTTTCTGCACACTTCAAAACCATAAAATAAATCAACAGCGCCTTTTACTTGTAGATCATCACTCCATTTCTTCCCCACTCCGGGGTACCGATTATTCCATAGATGATGCGTCATCCTCTGTAACAGACAAGATATTAGACTTCGCACGTTCAACAATAGCATTGCAGCACTAGGTATTGACTGCCAATCGACTTTTCGCAACCATTGATCAGTTCTAGTGAATCCATTACAACAAAGGTCGGTGATGGACATTTGGAACGGCATTGGGAACTCTATCAATGTCGAATCGAATCGAGTGTGGTGTATTGAGATGGAGAGTTCAATGTTTGACCTGTGCAATCATGTGTGGGCGCTCCATTTGTGAATGGTACTTGTCTGACAATTCTGGAGCTAACAGGGAACCGTTAACTATTAGGAACAAACATAGTGAATTTATAGCATATTTATAAGTAGGAGCGTAACTAAAGGCTGACTGAAAATGAGTACCTAATTCAATCATCATGTCGATAACTGACTGGAAATAATTTGTTTTTAATTGACCTACATCAAAAGGATCACATTCTAGAAGCATTTCAATAAAAAAATCTTGTACACGGTTCAGGTCTAAAATAAGTTAAAATTTTAAATTAAATATAGCATTTTCATATTTCGTATGTTAACATTTTTATTTATCAAAAACAAAATTGAAATCTTATTTCGTTTGCAGTTTAACGATTACTTCAATGACTCTTTTCCCCTCTCAAACTTTTCCAGGCACAGTTTCAAAGCTGAAACTTTTACAGCTAGTAGCTGGAACTCAATAATTTTATTTTATTTCAACACACGGGTAAAAAGAAAGAAATAAAATAAGAGAAATAGCGCCGTGACAGTTTTATAGTTGGATGTATTTGAGAACAGTTTTGCAGTATAGTACATATAATATTGGGATTTATAAAAGAATCACATTTCAAAGCTTAGCTTTTTATTTTAATAATAGCCATGTTTTAGGATTAATCTTTTAGAATGCTGTAGATAAACTACAAAATATTTACATATGTACCTGCAAACCACAGGAAAACCGAATCTCGGATTGTAATCCGGTTAAAAGAGACGTGTTTATTCCCGAAACATAAAACGAAAACCGTATACCTAAACCGTGTTTTCGAATGCGGAGACTCCGTTTTCCTATAAACGAGTTATCGACTAATGTAAACGAATCATTAGACTGGTCACTCGATTCGTTTGTCCCTAAAAAGGTCAAATTAACCATTGGCCGTCTGTTTTCAAAGCTGGAATAAAAAGCTAATCCGATTGTTTTTGTTTTAATACTCAGCAGAACTATATTGGATTCGTTACGTCGTCGCCGAGGTTCGCCGGTCCATTAGGCTAATAGCTAGCCAGTGAGACGGCAGAAAGAGATTAAGCTGTGCTTCGTCATCGTTTTCCACTGCTATTAATTGATAAGTGGAAGCTCTCAATAGATTACTTTATAAAGTGTTTCGACAGACTCTCGGTTGATTGAAAGGGTTTGGTTACAGGCGAAGTTTTCAACTTTTTTCGGGGAAAGCCTATTGATTTTATGAAAGGTTTTGTGAATATTAATTTAAAAAAAAAAGTTAAGGAAAAAAATGTGTTACGGTGTTTTACTTCAAAGATTTTCCCGCAGCGATTGCCAGGTACTGCGAACAGTTTTCATTACATGAATATTCTTTCACCCACTTGTTTTGCTCACATTTTGGATAGCTTGTGTGGTAACGACACAACTTTATCCATAGAGCCGATTAGAAAACCACGCCTAACTATGTTAAGACGAGTTTAAAGATTATATTACTTGTTAGCCCACAGAGTAGCGTCTTCAAGCACTATAATAACCGTTATCCTTATTTGAGATTCAAAAACTTGTGCTTGGGATATTACATCCAATTAATTAAATTCTGAGAAAGAATTTTCCTTTATAAGTCAGACGTTGTGTTCGGTACAAGCTCACTACATTTTTATCTTTTTACTGTCAGCGACACAACGTTCAACCTTTTATTGATATTACGTAGTTAAATACTGAGATAGGTCGACGTACCCGACGGACAAGGACCTCCCGGTATGAAACATATGAAAAGAGATAATCTTCAGATGACTGTTGCTATGGTCTAAACACACCAATATCTGAGGTCGAATATTAAACGTATACTTTTATCGAACAATATCTGATATTGGCGCTTGTCCCGAACAAAATATTCTCACAATATATCATTCTTCCGCCAAAACTGTGTTCGACAAAATTGGTTCGTGTGTAAAAGATCAGTGTGAGTTCACGTTGAGAATCACAAATATAGGGAATGGTCTATGAGGCACCGATTTTATTGCAAAACGGAGCCAAGAGAGACCGCAACACTATTGAGTCGTAATTTTTCATGGTAAGATATTGTTACTGTTGCTCAGAAATCGGCCATTTGTATAATAAGTCGATAGCGATCGTCGTTTCCGCCCTCAATAAGACGTCGCGAAGAATTTGTTTGGGTTCGCCGAGGTACTTTGCCCAAATGCCGATAGTTACAGCCGGGACGGTGAGTGCTTAAATTATTCTAAAGCTTTCACGGATACACTTACTTTTGCAAAAAAAGTTTGCTAAATGTCGATCTTCAGAAGTTATACAGCTTTAATACCAGAAATGGAACAAAAATCCCTGAAGACTTTTCCGTCTGAGACGTAAAACGTGATCCAATTTACAATGCCTTCTAATATTTCAGATTTGTTACGATCAAGTTTATTACAAATTGGAAACGTCTCAATGTATCCCTCGAGATCGAGCTCGACCTTTCATCTCTGATTCCTCCAACGGTTATGATGAGATACTCATTTCAAATAAGTTTGGTGAGTTAGTTCTCAACAAACAGTCAAAGTGCCAACTATCTCCTGCGATGTCGGTGACAGAGACATAAAACGAAAGTGGCTAATACTTACGTAGATAAGTTCAGTTAATGACGCAATATGGAACTGGATGGTAACGTCTTTCGGTAATGGGAATTTATTTTAGTAACCTGAGAAAGGTTTGATATTTTGGAGCTAAAAGAAGGTTTAATGTAGTTTATCTTAAACGAGAAAATACGAAGTTAAACATCTACAGACAGTATAAAAAGAGCAAAAATAGAATTCAATAAAAGCCTTTTCATACCTCTACGTTTAAATTGAACGAGGAAGTATTTCATTTTTACGAAATAGAATCTCAATTGAAATGTTGCCTGTTGAAAATTAAACCCATTTGTAATGAAAAAAATCCGCTGGTAACACCGCAAAGGTTCATAGCTCATCCATAATAAATTTCTCCATTTACTTCTATATTAATATTGTACATTTGAAGATTTATCCGGGGACTGCCGGCAGATTTGAGTTGTTGCCAGTTCTTTTATGGAATATGCAATGTAATACCGCAATTGTGGGCGCATATGTTACGAATGTATTTATTGGATGTATCGAGGTGTAATATTAACATTTTACTTCATATTCTTGTTATAGGTAAAAATTGCTGTTAATAACTTTGGGAACATAAGATTAAATGGAAACTATAGTTCAATCAAAGTTTTATTGACTTTTGAAAGGTGTCTGTAGTTTGCCAAAGTAATGCAAATTATTCATGAGTTTATTAGGAATGTGACCGTTGAATGTGTGACATGAGATCCTCAGAATCCTGCGAGATTAGATTCTTGCCTACTGAAATATTCCATCGGACCTTTCCTAAATTCTGTACGCGACCACACTATAGCAGAATTCCAATCTGAATTCCCAATACTAAAATCGTGTACCACATCATTCTTGAAACAATTTACTTCAAATAGAGTGCCCAATTTTAACAACAGATTTGTACACTTACGAGTACAAAATTCGTAACTTCGCAATTTACTCAAAGGATTACCTAATAGAACAACAGGGGTCTATGTAAACTGACCCAACCAATGTTTGTGACAAACACTGTAAGCTTCTTAACTTACATACATTTCCCGACAAAAACCTTGTATAATCTGCATTCAAATACCTTTCGGATGTTTTTCTGACAGTCTGTACTTGCAAGGAAACAAGTAGTTGGTAGTGAGAACTACCCTCTTTCTGATGCAAATAATTTGGGCGAGCCGGAACTTTTTTCTTTGATACTGTTTGTGAATAATAAAATGTTTTTGTAGTGTCATTACCATCTGGCTTATACTTAAACCTATTTTTTATTCTGTTTACGTGTTTGTGTAGTCTCTGTTTCATTATTTACTCTGTGTTATTTATTACAGGTTACATGTTAGTGAGGTCGTGACAATATTTGTTTTGTTTTTTATTGGTTTCATGTAGGGGATACCAACTGTACCTAATTTCTTGTTGGTAAATATATGTAGTGTGTTTGATGTTTATTGTGTTAGATATTCATGTTTTTTAGGGTTCCGTACCCAAAGGATAAAACGCAAAACGCCGGGGAGAAACTCTGCTGCCACGACTCCTTGCGGTTCGGCGGACGGAGCTCCGGCAGGATCTCATGGCGACATAGAGACAGCGACTGTCGCAATTCAGCGCTGGGCACGCCACCATTGCGGCGGTAGTGCCCCTCTTTGAGGACTGGCTGGAGAGGCGTCACGGCGTCCTCACCTTCCACCTGACGCAGGTCCTCACCGGACACGGTTGTTTCGGGAGGTTCCTGCATCAGATCGGGTGGGAGGAAACGCCCGGGTGTTACCACTGCACGGATCGCCCAGAGGACACGGTGGAGCATACGGTGGAGGCCTGTCCCGCTTGGGCGGAGCACCGCCGTGTCCTCGTGGATGCGATAGGTGGCGGCGACCTCTCGCGCCTGGCCCAGGTTCAGGCTATGGTATGGAGCGAGAGGGAATGGGAGGCAGTCTCCGCCTTCTGCGAAGTAGTAATGCTCGTGACGGCGAAGGCGGGACGCGTGAGGGAAGCTCAACGGAGTGGCTCTCACGGCCCCGGCCGCTACCACCGCAGGAGAGGTACTGGGCGTACTGGGCGTAGGACGTCGCGAGACGAATTCCGGCCACCGTAGACCCGGGCCTGCGGACGGCGAGCAGTGGGTATAGTATAGTATAGTATAGTATAGGGACTCCGTTGTCCGCACTTAGACTCTCATTTGGTCCGTTGTGCGTAGTGGATCCTGGCTATTTCAGCCAGCCTAACTCCGCCCAGAAGCACAGAATCATCCTGGGAGATTCACAGGCTTCGCGGAGCGACCTCACCGTTCCGAGGATTTGTGCACGTTGGGTAGCCACGGCCACGCAATCCAGGATGACATGGGCGACTGATTCTTCAGCGTCAAAGCAGCCTCTACAGAGAGGGCTATCCGTGGCACCTAGGTTGAAGAGATGTTTATTCAAGAGGCAATGGCCCGTGATTGTCCCTATTATTATTCTAAGGTTGGTTCTACTGAGACTGAGCAGTTTTTTGGTTAGTCGTGGGTGTAAGCTTGGCATGGCCATACGCGACTGCCTGCAATCTGTTGCCCGTGACCATCTGTTATTGTGTAGTTCCGTGGTTCTTTGGCGGATCCATGCACGAAACTGCGAGAAAGGTAGGGGAAGGAGTGGGTACGGGCCCAACACTACCATCTCTGAACCCCTCTTCGCAAGTTCGTCCGCTGCATCATTGCCTAGGGATCCACTGTGCCCCTTAATCCACTGTAGGGTGATTCGATTTGATATCGATATACTCTCCAGGGCAAGGTGACACTCGTAAATTATCTTACTGTTAGTTTGTTTATTATCTAAGGCTTTGAGCACAGCTAAACTGTCTGACAGGAATTTAATTCCATAATCATGTATTCCCAGGCATTTTACAGCTGTTGCCGCTTGTGTCAGGGCAACACATTCACATTGGAAGATTGAGCTGTGTTCGCCTAGTGGTATACGAAAGTTAATATTGAGGTCTAGAGAGTGTACTCCAGCCCCTGAACCGTTTTGAGTCTTTGAGCCGTCTGTGTAAATGCGTACTTCATCGACTCCTGACTGGTCACTCTCTTCCTCTGCTGTTTGTATACGGTAGTTTTTGTTGAAAGTTGGTTTATTGGGTGTTCTGTCACACGGGGCAGCGATAAGTGGTTGGTATTCAATCGCCCTTGCCTGATGGCAGCTAGTGCTGCCTGCACTAGCTGCCATCAGGCTTATGCACTTAGGCATATGGGGCAAAAACCACACTAGTGCTCACACGGAAATCCTGGAACGGGCGATTGAATACCAACCACTTATCGCTGCCCCGTGTGACAGAACACCCAATAAACCAACTTTCAACAAAAACTACCGTATACAAACAGCAGAGGAAGAGAGTGACCAGTCAGGAGTATGAATAGATCTAGGGGGTTATTTGCAGGGCTATCTCGATTGCTGCTGTTGGGGTGGTTTTCATACAGCCTATGATAGCCGAACAAGCCAGCCTCTGGAATTTCTGTAGACTGTCCCTAGTGGTCGAGAGTTTGGTCCTCGTCCACCACACCAGAGAGCCATAAGTCAGCATAGGTCTGATCACGGTTGTGTAGAGCCACAGCGTAATCTTTGGAGAGAGCCCCCATGTTTTTCCTAACATTTTTTTGCATTGATAGAGTGCTATTGTGCTTTTGTTGAGTTTGTGGTCAAGATGCCTGTTCCAGAGCAGTTTACTATCGAGGTACACACCCAGGTACTTGACTTCCTCCTTGAGTGTTAGTTCGGTGTTGAAGAGCTTGGGTAGTCTATGCGGTCCTAGGACTCTTTTGTTGGTAAACATTATTAGTTCTGTTTTCGAGGGGTTGACCGAGAGCTCGTGTTTTGCACACCAGCTTTCGATTATTTTGAAGGCTTTCCTCATAAGATCACAAAGTATGCCCTCAAAAAGCCCGGAGATTAATATAGCTATGTCATCTGCGTAACCCACCGAGTAGAGACCATTAGCATTGAGCTCTGTAATGAGCTCGTTTACGACGAAATTCCACAGGAGTGGTGACAGCACCCCCCCCTGCGGACAGCCCCTGCTTACGATGCCTCGCGTGGTGGTGTTCACAGTAAACTGAATAGCTCGGTATTTTAACATGTTGTGTACCCAATCAATTAGGGTTGGCGCAACACCGTGCACGTTCAGAGCTTGCCTGATGCTGGCAAAGTTCGTTTTGTCAAAAGCACCTTCTATGTCAATGAAGGCACCTAGTGTAGGGTTTTTTATTTTGAGGGCACTGCCTATGCGTGCGACTACATTGTGAAGTGCCGATTCGGTTGATTTGCCCGCGCAGTAGGCGTGTTGGTTGGGGTGTAAGGGTATTGCCATTGCAATTTGGTTTCTGATTGTTCTGTCCCCAAGTCTCTCTAAAGTCTTTAGGAGGAAAGAGGTGAGCAGTGGGTAGCTCGCCGTTCTATCAGCACCAGGCCCGAGAGTCGCCGGCGCGTAATGTTCCACGCGCGCCTCAAAGAGATGTTGTCAGCCACCACTGACGGGGCCCATCGTGGCCGGTGCCTGCATGCCTAGGGGTAGCGGATAAATTCTGAAAATGAGTAACCGCACCCCTGGGCACTCAGGCAAGGAAGGAACAGGGGGTTGGTTTAGTCAGTACGAGTCTGACACGCCCTCCCGCTCCACTCAGAGCGTGAGAAGTCATTGGATGATTCCCACCCCCTAAAAAAATAAAAGGGGGATCCCATACAACAAACGTGATTTTTTGCCGTTTTTATAGATAATTGTACGGAACCCTTCGTGTGCGAGTCCGACTCGCACTTGGCTGGTTTATTTTTGTTTGCCCTGTGAATTTTATATGTTCTACCTACATACTAAACTCGTGTATGATGTTTATTATTATAACCTATGTATTCTTTATTTATTTATTCATGTTGAGTATGAATACGTGTTTACTTCCATTACATCTACTAAGCCTCTTAATAAATTCTATGTGTAACGTCAACAAATAAAACGTACACAAACAAAACGTACAGACAACAAAAACAACACTTCTAAAACGCTACCTACTCGAGATTAAAACATAAGTATCCTTCTATACAGGAAAATTTAGGCGCTCAGCAATATTGCAGCAATTTTCACGGCAGTAACAAACTCTAGGTCATCAGGATTACCATAACAAGAATGGGGCTGTGGTAATAAAATTACAAATGTGACCATCGGATGTCATTACGTATTCGCTCCCACGTCCGGAGCAACCGCGCGACCGCGTCCGTGCTACGACGGAATTACGACTATTGTCGACCGCTGGAATTTCTATACCGCCATACATCCATATTCGGCGACGCCATCGGAATATAGTATTCAGCGCAAAAAATTAACGCGTGTTTGTTAGTAATTAAAAGCTTTTAGTCGGTTTCAGTTCATTGCTTTGGCAGGGTTGAGCTTTTGATGGTATTAATGTTTTTTTTTTGCTGAATACTAGATTATGTTCTGGCTTCACTTTATAGCATCTCCGAAAACTATTCAGAAATTTTTGTTTCACGACGGAATTACGAATGTACGTAATATTGTTGACCGTTTGAGCGTGAAGATGTAACAAACATACACACTCACAAACTTGCACATTTATAATATTAGTAGGATTAAAAGCATTTAGTCGGTTGTATTTAATTGCTTTGGGAGGCTTGGAGCTTGATGGATTGTATGTTATTTTTGTGTAGTATTAGATTATCTTATTACAGTTATTACTGTACGACGGAATTACGAATGTAAATTGTTGACCGCTCGAATTTATATACTGGATAATAACCATGACGAAAAATAGAGAGGGGTTCTCTATTTTTCGTCATGGTTGCGTTTTGAGGAATAAACATATAATATTTTTAATTTGAATTTGTGAGCACAACTAATGGTTGCGCTTTGAGGAATAATTTGGTTGCGCTTAGTTTGTGGCGCTTAAAAAATAGTTGCGCTTTGAGGAATACCCCGGAAAATTAACGCGTGTTTGTTAGAAATTAAAAGCATTTAGTCGGATGTATTTCATTCCTTTGGGAGGCTTGCAGCTTTGATGATTTTTTATGTCATTTTGGTTTAGTACTAGATTATCTTCTTGCTTCACTTTTAAATGATCTGCGCAAGCAATCTGGAAATTATTGCTGGAAGACAGAAATACGACTGGTACTGTCGACCCCTATAATTGTTAGTAACTAAAGCTTTTGGTCATTCATATGACCTAAAGTTTGTAATCGGGATCATTTTATATTATTTCTGTATAATAATAGTTTCTCTTCTTGCTTCACTTTTAATGCGTCTTCGTAAATATTCAGATAATATTGCTGGATGACAGAGTTACGACTATTTTCGATCGTTGGAAGTTCTATAACGGAATATAGTTTTATGAACGGAATAGTTTGTTAGTGATTTAGAGCTTTTAGTCAGTTGTAGTTCGTTACTTTTGTTACTTTTATGTAATTTTTTTTGCGTAAATTTTTTTTTCTTAATGTCCTGTTTTGTATAAAATCGCTTCACAAGCACTACAGAAAATGTTGTTGGGCGATAAAATTACGACTACGAGGTATTATTATTCGCTAGGATATCTATACCGTCATTCTCAGCGACTCTATTGAAATAATGTATTGGTCCTTGCATATGAAATTGGCGTTTTTTTCTAACAATTCTCTTCGTCACTTCTATGAATTAAAATATGAATCAATTGCTTGATATACTAAATCGAATCGAATAATTACCGTCTTATACAACTGCCAATAGTAAAACAACCTTATTACTTAAGCAATAGTTAGTTGTATAAACAAAAAAAAATACCTTAAAAATGACTTCTCTTTTTGTTAGCAGAAATTACCACTATATTTTTTTAACTTAGCCAAAACTTATTTTTGTTGCTAAATCTAAGTGGCATACGTTATCTTAGTTTTTAAACATTATTGCATAAAAGTTTTAAAACATTAGTGTTCATAGTTGTTATAAACTAAGGAAATGTTAGTATGAAAAATGCAACTTCTTTAAAATTCTCCATACAAAACGCTGATTTCATAGGGACCTAATATTAAGGACGAACAATTAACGCTTGTTTATTCTACATTAAAATAATATAAGTGCTCGGGGAGAAGTAAGCTCTATAATTAGACACTTCGCTCACTCAATGTCTAGCTCTGATTAGAGCTGACTCAAACGGGCTGTCATGGTGTTCACGCTGAGTGCTCATGCAGTCTATTTCACAGACAACGAATTGACTGACAAACGTCAACTGGCGAAATTCTGTCGTAATGTGGGCTCAAATGCTGCTACCGAGAATAAGGTCTAATTTTTATGACGAAAATCGTCGCAAAGTTAATGTGACAAATTGTCACACGCGTGTTAGCAACTGTACTAACTTGTTTGAATGAATTTTCAACAACCGACGACATCACTTGATTTGCGTTTAATTTTTGTGAAGTGGCATTTTGTTTTCAGAAACTAAGAGTAAGGCTCAAGACCATTTCTCTGGTTACTGTTAACAATTTGTCATCATCATCATTTCAGCCGAAAGACGTCCACTGCTGGACATAGGCTTCCCCCAACTGTCGCCACAATGACCGGTCCTGTGCGTCTCGCATCCATCGGCTACCCGCGACCCTCACCAGGTCATCGGTCCACCTTGTTGGAGGCCTTCCAACGCTGCATCTTCCGGTACGCTGTCGCCATTCCAGAACCTTTCGGCCCCACCGACCGTCCGTTCTGCGGGCAATGTGCCCAGCCCACTGCCACTTCAGTTTGGCAATTCTTTGGGCTATGTCGGTAACCTTGGTTCTCTTGTGGATATCATCATTACTGATTCGATCACACAAGGAAACTCAGAGCATAGCCTTCTCCCCCTTTGGGTGACGTTAAGCCTTCTGATGAGGCCCATTGTGAGCGACCACGTTTCGGTTCCATATGTCATCACTAACAATTTTACAAGATATTAAAGAGATACAACTGCATTTTTTCATACAAAATCCTGAAATCAATACGCTAAAAAATCAGCAAGATAAATATAACTAAGGCCAACGTCATATAATCCCAATAAATACATAAATCAGCCAAAACTGTTATTCCAGCAAATATTTTTGCATTCCACGATAGCTTAAACAAGCGATAGAGATGTCGGTCACGTAAAATAAAATATTCATGGTACAGTGCATAAAGTCGAAACCCAAACATAGTAAACTATCGTATGAAGGGATATTCCTTTGTTTGGTCTCGCTACAGTTGAACACCGGACGTGAGGCGTTGTTTCACATAAAATCATGTAAATTATTAGAGCAGGACGGGAAAGTTCAATTCCTTCATATCGAGGCATGTTTGCCCACGAATGTTTATAGTCGCCCTCAACGCTACGAGATTTGCTTATAAGTTAGTTCTTTGTCGTTTTCTTTTACGAAGCTTGTATTAGAGATAGCTGGTGAGTACAGGCTTTACAAAATTTAAATCAAAGCAATGGATTTAAGTTTTGTTAAGCCTGTTTGTAGTAGAGCAGGGTCATAGGTTAAAACCCAGGCAGGCGTTTAGTTTGTGCTTGTGTAATAAATTTATTTAATCAACACTGCTCTCAACACAGTGAAGGAAAACCGCGTGGTGGATTACGGCCCAATTTCTCTTAAGACTAGAGAGAAGACCTGATTCCCAGCAGTGGGAATGTTATAAGGCAGATTATGTATATATATACTCGCAAGCCTGTTTAGGACTGTTTGGTAATAAGCTTTTAATGACGTGTGCGGGCCCGTGTGCGAGTGGTTAACTGTAATGTACGCAACACGTGACTTACACAGCTACGGCTTCTTTAAAATGGCTGTTTTTCAATTATATTTTAATAAATATTTCATATTTATCTTTAGAAAAGTAATTTTATTTTCTGTTTATTATTCTGTTCCTTTTACACGTGCTTACTTAATTAAGAGTACTATCAACAGATCCTCTTAATATAATCCCTTACTTTCTGCTCAAAACAACACGGCACATCTGCTTTCAAAGAACGTTCGTATAAATTATTCAGCTACCGACTTCTTACTTTTCCTTAACGTGAATTGTAAAGGGCCATCATTCGCTGAACAAACACTTCAATCCTCTGACGTAGACGCACTCAGGTGAAACATTACGCCCATTAGCCGAATGAGATCTCCCTGAATTAGGTCGATCGAATGGTCTACGAGACGAATTATCCGCAGACTCGATTCACCGGATTGTCGGAATCCGACGGCGGAATAATGTAGATACCTACGACTCCTAAAGAATTTCGCAAACATTTCCGTGTTACTAAACTAAGACTGATGTAATTTGTACGCGCCGACTAAGTTAACTTCTGCTCCGAATTAATGGGTCGGCAGCGTCTAATGTTGCCCAAATTCAACGATTCTTCTTTTTTGAAAGGTAGTAAAAAGTCCATTATTGAGGCAAAGGAGAAGTTTCGAAATTTTCAAACATGTCCCGAATAATGAGCAGGTCTTACGTAAGTAATAGAATAAGTTTTATATCTCACCGGAACTTTGCTTTATAATAAAATTCTTTTCAATTAAAATGAGAAGGTAAGTACTCGGACTATTCTGTATAAGTATGAGATATGTAGACGAAATGTCTTTTCAGTTGCCTGCATAAAGAAAATGGGAAAAGAAAACGCACAAGAAAAAGTTCAAGACTTTTTATCTGAAAATTATTTAATACTGACTTATATTTATTAGCCGTAAAATTCAATTTCCTTCGCTTGACGATTTCAATGCTTTTAAAGTAAAAGCAAGTGAATCGCATTACTGAAATACTCGTTATGAGAATTTTCTGAAAAACTTAAGTGGTCCGGAAGTACAGTGTGGCTTGAAGACGAGGACGGATATCGGGTTAAGAAGAACAAAGAGCTATTCCGTTACATCGCAAACAAAGTTTTCACTTTGTATGTATTCCAATAATCGCGGTGTGGTATCCCGTTACGTTCTTTGGATTCAGAAATGTAGAAAGAAATACGAGATTAAAAGCTTTTTTGTTTGTTGTTATATTGGTTTGGTTTTTGTTCACGTATTATGTATGTGAGTTTAGAATAGAATAAAACTTTATTGTGCAACAAAACAGTCACACAATTGTTGTCCACGAGCTTAAATATATGGGTACAATGGCGGTTTTATCGCTGACAGCGATATCTACCAGACGACCTTGGGATGGACTGATAGAACTTAAAATCAAAAAGGAGTAGTCTGCGGTATACTGCTAATAGAATAAAAGAAAGCCAAATTTTATATTAAAAAATAAATAAATACATATCATATGTTACATAATTTCGTAAGAGGTGAGAAAAAAAGGAGAAAAAATAATAAAAGGAGGACTAATTATGGACGAGATGAGAATTTATTTAGAAACAGAAAGGCATTAGAGAGAAAGGGAATGGTCTTTTACTAGGTTTTAAAAAGAAGCGAGTGACTGGGCGAGTTGTTGCAAAAGCGTTAGTACTACAAAATTGCTAACCCATAAAGTTAAATTATACAAAAAACAGGCTAGTACTAGATGAATCATAGTTTTATGAAATGAGCAAAGTCCACTAAGAAAATTTTATTATATTGGTACTTCTAATTTCATATTGGCTGGCATATTGGCTCAAACCCAATACACAAAACGGCGAAGGAAAACATCGTGACTAAACCAGCATGTCCTAGAATCAAAACTTCGAACACATGTGACATCCACCAACTCGCAATGGGCCCGCGAAGTGGATTACGGCCCACACCCTCTCACAGAGAAGAGACATGTGTTCCAGAAGTGGGGACATTAAAGACTGATTATATGCTATATAATAATTATAATATTCTTTATTTTCAGGCAACTATGGACCATGGATAAAATTAACAACATAATCTTAAATCGTAATAAACTAATACATATTAAAAAAAAATATATTAATCCATGCCACTGCCCCAAATAAACCTGTCCATGTGTTTAGAAGAACTTCGAAGTAAGTTATTTTGACGACGATGACTGTAAAAGTCTCAAATTAAAAGCTATTACTACCGTAGTTCATAATAACAACGTTTCGTACAACAATAACTAGAAGTTTAATTTTATACTACTACTACTTTGGGTACTAGTTACCTTTTAAAAGCACCCAGAACAATTTTCTTTTTCCACAATTTTTTTTCTTGAATATTAATTTGTTGAAGAAAGAGCAATTAGTGGTCTTTGAGCCAGGTGGGGCTCACAAATTGTCGTTTAAATTTCAGTATAAAGAGCGTTATTAAATCCGAGTGACTTTTCGGGTTAAATGCGTGACGGGCGCTTGAAAAAGTTTAAATGAATATTTAAATATGGACGGGAGATAATACTCTTTGATGGCCGATTCAGCTTTGAAAAATATTTTTTGCGAGTTGTTTTCTCTGTTACTAGTGAAGCGGAAGATGGACAAGTCACCCTTGGGGATTTATCAGTTGAAAATATCGCTTTGGGTCCGTGTTTTGGACGTAACCGTTGTTTTATGACGGAGCACGTTCTCTGACATGACTATCGAAATTGATTTTGACGGGTTTAGAATTCATAATGAAATGCATTGTTTTTGTTTGTGTTTATCTGTATTGTGATGGAGTAGATACGAATATTTACATTTAGCTAAATGACTTGATAAAAGTAATTCATTTCATGTTTTTCTCAACCGCGGGCCAAGTTTGCCGTAACTGAAACAGTATGATACCACAAAGAACTCAACTCGCAAAGGCAGTTCTTATTTTGTATAATTGGGGAAGAACGGGGAATGGCGTTCAGTTAAGGACGCTGTAGGTGTTAGTTATAGTATTGGTCTATATTAAAACATCAAAAATAAACGAAGGTTTCACTATTAAGTAATCAACATTTTAACTCAAAACGTGTTTAACTTTCACTTGGTAGTGGTAGATATTTTTTAAAAAAGCAGGCTTTGGGGCCCCTGCCTATGAGTAATACTGCCCAGACAAAAATAAATGCTAATGTCGATTAGACCTGTTTTTTACAATATAACAAGTGAGATCCATTTAAAATATGATAAGTTTATAAAAAAAAAGTCTATAATCACAAATGATTGCATTTGTTAAAGTTTACCGATAAAAAAAAAACAAGCCGAAGATTAGATAAGCGCGGTCATAAACAAACGCACTTCACAGTCTAGTGTTGCGAGATTACTGAGTTTACTTGTCTTTACTGATAAATCCCGGCCCCCACATTTAAGGTCCTGTGAAATGTTACTATGTACCGATTTATCAAGTTATACAGGTACCGTATGGTGTCGGACGTAAAAGAATAGTACCATCCCATCACTTCCCGTGGGTGTCGTAAGAGGCGACTAAGGGAGCTTGAGACCTAGTGCATACTACTATAGCACCATGGGCCACCCGCGCGGTGGCGGGTAAACCACCAACAACAGCATTCCCAAGGAGGGTTGGTGTCAGGCAGGCGGCCGGCTATAAAACTTCTGCCAAAACCTTTTTGCAACATGGTCTGGAAAAATATGATGTGCGATAGGGCTAGGGCGTACCCCACAGGCGACGCGCAGGGGCAGCACCCGGCTCCTGTGGGAAATGGACAAGGGTTGTCGCACCAGAACGGGCGGGTGCGACGTAAGACGCAAGCTCGGAGAGTGAGAGAATTAAGATTGAGGTGTGCGAGCTGGAATTTAGGTACTATGACTGGAAAAGGAAGAGAGTTGGCAGATGTTTTAAAAAGGCGACGGATAAATATAGCGTGTTTGCAAGAAACGAAATGGAAGGGTGCAAAAGCAAGAGAATTAGGAGAAGGATATAAGTTTTATTACTGTGGAAGTGATGGCAAACGGAATGGTGTGGGCATAGTTTTGGATAGTGAGTTAAAAGAATGTGTGGTGGATGTTAAAAGAGTAAGTGATAGAGTGATAGCTATTAAAGTGGTTGTGGAGAGTATGATAGTAAATGTTATTAGTGCGTATGCACCCCAATCAGGATGTGAGGATAGTGTAAAAGAGAAGTTTTGGAAGGACTTCGATTGTGTGATGATGAATGTACAGGAGAGTGAAGAGGTGTTTGTGGGGGGTGATTTTAATGGGCATGTAGGAAGTCTGAAGTACGGTTATGAGAGAGTGCATGGTGGTTGGGGGTATGGAGACCGTAATACTGATGGCGAGACATTGCTGCAAGCTGCTTCGGCTTTTGACCTGGCAATAACTAACACCTGGTTCAAAAAGAAAGACGAACACCTGATCACTTACAAAAGTGGCCAGCACGCGACCCAAATTGACTTTTTCTTGGTGAAACGAAACAGTCTCAAAACAGTCAAAAACTGTAAAGTGTTGCCAGGCGAAGGATTAGTCTCTCAACACAGGCTCATAATGATGGACGTAACAGTCAGTGTCTCGTCCAGTAGGAACAAAGAACGGCCCCCACCCAAAATCAGATGGCGTATGATAGAAAATGAGGAGTGTGCAAGTATGTTTAAGAGTCAAGTGGTAGATAAAATGATAGACATGAAGGATATGGAAGGAAAATCTGTGGATGAATGTTGGAAAGAGATGGCGGATTGTATAAGGCGAGTAGCAAAAGATGTGTTTGGAGAATCGCAAGGTAAAGGCATGATAGAAAAGGATACATGGTGGTGGAATGAAGATGTGCAAAAGATGCTAAAAGAAAAGAAAATTTCGTTTAAAGTATGGCAGAATGTAGAAACCGGAAATGATAATTTGAAAGAAGAGAAAAAGAAAATTTATAAAGAATGGAAGAGGAAGGCAAAAAAGGCGGTTGCAGTTTCCAGGGCTAAGGCGCAGGAAAAGTTATATGATTTACTGGACAGCCCTAGAGGCCAGAAGGAGCTCTACCGGATTACAAAATTAAGAGAAAGGAGAACGAGGGATATAATGCACATAAAATGTATGAAAGATGAACTCGGTAAAGTCTTGTCGAAAGATGACGAAATAAAAGAGCGATGGAAGGTTTATTTTGAAAAGTTGATGAACGAAGAGAATGAATGGAATGGTGTGCTCAAAGAGGTACAAGTAAATATGGGTTTGGTGAGAGAAATTAGCATGGATGAAGTAAGAAGGGCAGTTCAATGTATGAAAAATGGAAAGGCCATGGGCCCTGATGACATACCAGTAGAAGTATGGAAGTGTTTAAAAGAGGATGGATGTATGTGGCTGACTGTATTGTTCAATAAGTTGTTGTATGAAGAAGTGATCCCACAAGAATGGTGCAATAGTTCGCTAGTGCCCATCTTCAAGAATAAAGGGGATGTACAGGACTGCAACAACTATCGAGGGATAAAGCTCATGTCACATACTATGAAAGTATGGGAGAAAGTGATAGAGAAAAGATTGCGAGAGGAGAGTGAGATTACCCCGAACCAGTTTGGGTTTATGCCAGGTCGAGGGACAATGGACGCCACCTTCGCTCTCCGTCAATTGTGCGAGAAGTACAGACGTGTGCACAAGAACTTGCACATGGTGTTCATTGATCTTGAGAAAGCGTATGATAGGGTACCTCGGGATGTGTTGTGGTGGGCCTTGAAAGAGAAAGGTTTGCCTGGGAAGTATGTTGAGTTGATTCGTGCTATGTACAGACAATCTAGTACCTACGTCCGGTCGGCTGCTGGCAACACCGATGAGTTCAGTGTGGCTGTAGGCTTGCATCAAGGGTCGGCTTTAAGTCCTTACCTCTTTCTGTTGATTATGGACGCTCTTACGTCGGAAATACAGGAAGAGGCACCCTGGTGCATGCTGTTTGCCGACGACATTGTTCTGGTCAGTGAAGATGGACCTGAGATCCAGAGCAGATTGGAGAAGTGGCAACAGAAGCTGGAGAAAGTTGGCTTGAAAATCAGCAGAACCAAAACTGAATACATGTTCTGCGATTTCGGCGGTCTCTCCGGTTCTGAAGCTGTAGTGCTAGATGGCGCGCTTCTCCCAGTCTGCTCCGATTTTCGGTATCTCGGTTCACTCGTGCAAAGCGATGGCGAAATAGATCGGACTATTAAGCACAGAATTAACACTGGATGGATGAAATGGCGGCAGGTCACCGGGACTATCTGTGACTCCCGCATTCCCCTAAAACTTAAGGGGAAGATTTATAAAACAATGGTCAGACCTGCTGTCTTGTATGGTTCAGAATGTTGGGCCACAAAAGGGATGAATGAAAAGCAATTGCATGTAGCTGAGATGAGAATGCTAAGAGCGATGTGTGGTGTTACGCGCATGGATAGAATTAGGAATGAGTATATAAGAGGAAGTCTGAAAGTGGCACCGCTGACTGAAAAATTGTGTGGAAATCGGTTGTCGTGGTATGGGCATGTGATGCGGAGGAATGAAGAAAATGTCGTGAGGAAAGTCTTGTGTATGGATGTGGATGGCTATAAGAGTAGGGGAAGGCCAAAGAAAAGATGGTTGGACTGTGTGAAAGAGGATATGGGTAAAAAGGGGGTGACTACAGAGATGACGACTAATAGAGGAGTATGGAAGAAAAAGACATGTTGCGCCGACCCCAAATAAATTGGGATAAGGGCAGGAGAATGATGATGACAGGTGAGCGTAATTATCATTATACGCGCTACGCCAAAACCTTAGCTATAGATACTCGTAGGTACAGTTTAAACCAATACTCCCTTATTAATCGTGCAAGTATCCATACCAACTTTCTCTCAGCTAATAACAGACTGCGGACGCCAATCCGGGACGATTACAGCATTTTCCTATCCATAAACTATCCATTCCAGTACTATTTGTATCAGTCACCAGACAGCTTACAATAGCATTGTCATTGACAAGCTGATATGCTAATGACGTTCAGGCCAATACTGCTTAGTACCTCTGAATAGAAGCCTAACATACTCCGACAGGTTTGGACAAAAGCTAAATTTTCGCAGTCAACTGCACGTCGAATAATTGGTAACTTTGGACCCAATTTATGAAAAAGTCGGGTTATGGCTTGCCTGCATGTGTTTTTATTTACGAGTTTGTGGCCATGATCAATTATATTCTCATTTCGCAGAAAACGATAGTTGCGTGATGGATGACTGAAAATTAATGAAGAAATTACGATTTTAATTTCTATCGTAATTTGTTTAACTTATCAAGTTTCAGCTGATGAGACACAAGTGAACATTTATTTATTGTTGTGATACTCCCTGGGGTCAAATGCGCATGAATAAGTTTATGATACTGCGGCTTTTTTGGGTAATGTAATAATGTTATGAAATACCTACATTGAGTATTGTGATATTAAATGCCTTCCTTCGCGTTTGCACATTTTAATGGGTCTTAGAATCTTTAACGTCTTACAAAACGCTATGAAAGTTTACTCAGCTTTGAGCGGCAAGTTAAGCAAATCAGCTTGAACATATAAAAAAATCCTTAGAGATTTTTTACTCTAGTTGCACTTTGCACTCTGACTCCATCTTTAATTACAATTACTTCCAAAAGTAAACACAATTAGTATGCATCAAAGAGTTGCTAATGACTCGTTACTCGAGTAAAGGTGAAATTTTAATGTTTCAGGGAGAAAGGGACCCTAATTACCACCTTTCTCACTTGGTCCTCGTTACAGCCTCCGAAGACTTAATTAGTCTTGAATTATATGGAAAGTGCCTGAGAATGGGCTCTTGTGATGCGGATGTAAGATGATCTCTGTTTATTAGTTAAACAAGTCGTTGTTTAGAACTATATATAACGAAGTTAGTGAATGATTGTTTGATAAATTTATTCTTAATATATTGATACATTTTTATGAGTAAGTTTTATGCCTGGTTGATTGACGGTCTGACTGACAAATACCAAGTCGTGACGGGTCTTAGAGCACTGAAAATAATGTGGTGACAGATATGACGAGAATATAATAAAAACATTTTAAATGACATGGCCGGATCCAGCCCTCGGAATCTACATTAATGTACAGTAATTATTTACATGTGAAAATTACTTATTAAATAAACTAAAATTAATCGCAACAATTACGTTTCTCTAGAACAGGCGAGAAAAAATGCAAAAAAAATATGTGCGTTGTTTTTAATTTTGACATAATTCTATGCAATGCAATACAATCACATTTGCGTTTGGATGCACGCCTATGATAAATACTGTATCCGAAGCACGCCTGAAGGTCAGATTAAAATTATAAAAGGTCCACGACTGCTAGAATCGTATTGGTAACCTCTAAAAGTTAGGTTAACTTTCACGATTATCGCAAACGCCAGTTTTCGTGCTGCTGCGCGTCATAATGCTGATCACAGTGATCACTTGGTGATCACATTACGAGTCACGCATCGACAATATATTCAAGAGTGTGTATCCGAACAAATATCCTAGTTATTTTGACGTTTCTGCGCGCGTAGCCCGCGCTGCATTGTGCAGTCATGCGTTGATCTTGTCACGTATTACTGTGTTTTCATTTTGTTGGAAATAATAACTTTACCCCACGCTATCGTTTAACGGACTTTCGTTTACGCTTTTATTTGAATATTCTGCCGTGCATATTGGCCTTGTTCTTTAACGATTTGGACTCTGACGCTAACGAGTCACGATGTCAAGGTGCCTGAATTGTAGTCTGGCCACTAATCGAATGCGAAACAACAACTTTAACACCGCAGTTAACATTGACTGAATGGTAGAGTACTTGGCTACCACTGCCATGCCACTGCTGTGCCACTGCCGTGCTACTGCCGTGCCAATGCCGTGCCACTGCCGTGCCACTGCCGTGCTACTGCCGTGCCACTGCCGTGCCACTGCCGTGCCACTGCCGTGCCACTGCCGTGCCACTGCCGTGCCACTGCCGTGCCACTGCCGTGCCACTGCCGTGCCACTGCCGTGCCACTGCCGTGCCATTGCCGTGCCACTGCCGTGCCATTGCCGTGCCATTGCTGTGCCATTGCGGTGCCATTTCCCAACTACGTTGGGGTCGGCTGCCAGTCTAACCGGGTGCAGCAGAATACCAGTATTTTAAATGGATCGACTGCCTATCTGACCTCCACAACTCAGTTACTGGGTTATACGATACCTTTTGGTAAGAATGGTTATCAGACTATCCCGCTTCTGACGACCACTAACGACTGCCAAAGATCCACGACTGACAGTCGGGACCAACGGCTTAACGTGCTTTCCGAGGCACGGAGGAAACTCGGTAAGTAAACATGGTCACCAATCCTGGCAAGCGTAGCTTAAGCTGATGGATCGACCCATGCGGCTGTTATTACTTAGCTACGAGTCACGAGCTCCATCTTAAAGTTAAGTGTCGTTTGAGAATTCGGGAGTTAGAAATTAAGGCCCTACTACCGGTCAAGTGGCGCCCTCATTGAATAAAAAACCGTAGCAAAGCATATAAAATAAATATTAAAGAATCCAACGTCACATTTGTTACAAAGAGGATAAAGAATTTTTACGTTATTATAATAGGTCTCAAAATGTTTCGTATCTTAAGTAGTAAGCTTACTTTATCCTGTTTGTAACAAATTTGATGTTAGATTCTTTAATATTTATTTTCTATGCTATGCTACGATTTTTTATTCAACGAGGGCGCCACATGTCGTGTCGGCTAGTGAAGAAACGGCTCTAACATCAATTAATTTCTCGTATTATTTTATCTAGATTTTAAACTCGTAATTTTTAACATTGCTATTCAAAATGTTTAGGCGTATTTTTTTTCCAATTTAAGGATGATTCACGTTACACCGTGTTGCCACCGGGTAGTGCCCCGGTTAAAGATTGTTGCATACATTTTGTATGAAGTGATTCATGCTAGACCGGGCCCCGGCCGTGCCCCGGTGGCGGCACGGTGACAGCCCGGTGTAGCATGAATGACTAGCCCGGTGGACGTGTCCCGGCCGTGCCTCGGCCGGGGCACGGCCGGGGCTCGGTGGCGACACGGTGTAACGTGAATCATCCTTTATAATGTCTCTCGCTTCTTCTATGATCATATAACTTAAACTATTGTAAATACATAGCTGTAAGCTATAAAACGACATACTGTTCGTCAATGTACATGAATATTTTTTTTAGGGCACGGCTCCTTATAAATTCCGGCCATGTTCTTTGAACCAAATTAATCCTCAGGCAACGGCAACTTTAAAATATAACCTCCGTAATTTGTTTAAAATTTACATTTGAACATTTTCCTGTGAAAATATGAACTATTTCATAGATTATACAATCGTTAAATATTGTTTATTAAATGTATATCGAGCTCTGTGCTTATCGCAGAGAGCAGTCGGTACCAATCGCGTCTGAGTGCATAACTGACTGCCGATGTATTTAAATATACTCAGACTGGTGTAATATCAGCTTGATGATATGCATCATTTTTAATGCACGGACATGTAGAGCAAATAAATGGAATAATATTGAACTTTTGTGAAACTGTACAGTTTAATAGTCATAAACTGAAAGGTTCAAATCTCGGATGATTTTTTATCGTCATGGTTTTTACAAGGAGACAAGGGGCAGTCGGAATTTTATTGTTGCGTTTCATATCCTAGTGTCTTAGTAATATTATGAATGTGAAAGTTTGGATGAATGGATAGATATTAGTTACTCTATCACGCCAGAACGGCTGAATAGATCTGGATGAAATTTGGCACAGAGATAGGTAGGCTATAATTTATATTAGCCGGTGATGACTTATGGAACCGAAACGTGGTCGCTCACAATGGACCTCTTCAGAAGGTTTACAGTCACCCAAAGGGCAATGGAGAGGGCAATGCGGAGTTTCCTTGCGTGATAGAATCAGAAATGATGATATCCGCAAGAGAACTAAGGTTACCGACATAGCGCGAAGAATCGCCAAACTGAAGTGGCAGTGGACAGGACACATTGCTCGCAGAACGGATGGTCGATGGGGCCGAAAAGTTCGGAGACCGCGTACCGAAAGACGCAGCGTTGGAAGGCCTCCCACAAGGTGGACCGATGACCTGGTGAAGGTCGCGGGTAGCCGATGGATGCGGGACGCACAGGACCGATCATTGTGGCGACACTTGGGGGAGGCCTATGTCCAGCAGTGGACGTCGGCTGAAATGATGATGATGATGAATTTATATTAAAGGAAGTACAAGTAGCGGCACGAAACTTTAGCGCTGACCGTTATTGCGCAGAAGTAAAAATTAAGGTACCTGAGGGGGCTAGCGGGATGAAGGGCGAGCGTGCGTAGCGCCGATTGGCTCTCCAGTCGCATTCTGTTCCCCGCGCGCCCCCGCGCGCCACCCGCGCCACCCACCCATGCGCAGCAATTATCGTTCAGCGCTAGACTTACGTGCCGCTACTTGTACTCATAACACGCGGGCGAGGCCGCTGGCCGAAGTTAATAACTGATAACTGCATTCAGTACTACCTCCAGACTAGAACGTAAGTAAGAACACTCGCATACCCTGTTCAACCACTCAGCAGTCTCAACCAATCGTCAAACACTCAGCAGTTTGTGCAATGCGGACTGTGAAAAATAAATCAGGGCAATATTTTTGCTTAGTTATTTAAATAATACAGGTATTGGTTTTTTTTTTCTTTAGAGTCGTTTAATCAAAAATATATTTTGGAAACGATCGTTGCCAAGAGCAAGGTCGAGTTTTGGAAAAGCTCATTGCCAGAAGCAAGTGATTGATACTATTTCATTTCTTTTGCATCTCGCGTCTCTATAATGTTTTTGACAAATCCGGGTACCGGATGACAGAAACTCTCTTAGGTACCTGTCAAATCGAAACCGTCGTTTCGAGCAACCCCTCGTCGATATAATCCGACGTCTTGACATCATGTCGACGTGCGTTAATAAAATGTTGACATGACGTCAACAACTATCGAAAGGCAGACGAATACCAACGGTTTCAGTTAAGATTTAAGATTGTTGTGGAACTTCGCCTCCGTCTAAATGACCTTTACAACATCCTTAGTGCTAAAGTAATAAATGCCAAAACTGAAACAGTAGTGGAAAAATTAACAGTCGTAATTATAAGTTGCCTCCGGCTGTGCCTGCGGCTGTGCCTCCGGCTGTGGCTCCGGCTGTGCCTCCGGCTGTGCCTCCGGCTTTGCCTCCGGCTGTGCCTCCGGCTGTGCCTCTGGCAACCTATTTTTAGGGTTCCGTATTCGAAGGGTCCAAACGGAGCCCTATTGCTGTCACTCACGTATCCGTCCGTCTGTCTGTCACACAGGTTTTACAGCCAATCGGTTGGAGCTAGTCTTCAAATGTTGACAGTATATGGATCTTGTTGACCCATAGCCATAAAAATAATCAAAAATACTTAGGTTTCCGTACCAAATATACGGAAATTTAAATGTGCGAAGTCCGATACGTTTTCTTTTTATTTGTTTATTTTTTATTATTATTTTTCTTTTTATTTATGAAAAACCCTATACCTCCGAAACCACTAGGCCTAAAATTTAAAAAAAAAAATATACAACGTAGTTCCTTACTTAAAGAAAAACCTGAAGTACATAATATTTTAAAAACCGCTTTTGGCAGGTTTTTTTCTGAACTTTCATAAGGCGTCTGGACTTTTGGGTAAAAACCACAGAGTGTGGGATTTTTACCTCAATAGAACCAACCCGATGATCACTATCAGCCCATGGTTCTCGTTATAAACTTCTACACCTAGTTTTAGTAACAAAAGTCGTAAATAGCACTACAAATTTTATTTAATAAACCATAAAGTACACGGAACAAGGCAACACACGTTTGTTATAAATGATATTCTTTATGTTCGCGTGTTGGGTTGTACGTTATGATTTCTGCCCCGGCTAACGTAAGTGGATGAGGCTCATAGCCATGAAATATGTACCTTTAGGTACAACTCTCTTGAAGATGGAGGTTGTCTATTTGTAGTATCATGATTTCTGGATATGGATAAAAAGGGTTATCCTTTTACTATAAAATATATTGTACCCTTTTCTTTTTCATTTTGTGAGTCATCGCTCGGTCCACAGGTTACTAGGGGATTTAGAAAAAAATATTTGCTATCAGCGATGACGGTTGTCAAAATCTAAGTATTTGTAGTTTAATAAAAAACGGTTTTGTGTTCTTCTCAGCCCTAAAACCCTTTCATTTTATACCCATACCATGGGCCGTACCATTGTGATCTATAAACACACCAAAAAAAATCACGTTTGTTGTATGGGAGCCCCCTTAAATATTTATTTTATTCTGTTTTTTAGTATTTTTTGTTACAGCGCCAACAGACATCGTCTGTGAAAATTTTAACTGTCTATCACGGTTCATGAGATACAGCCTGGTGACAGACGGACAGATAGATAGATAGACAGACAGACGGACGGACAGCGGAGTCGTAGTACCCTTTTCGTTTTACCCTTTGGGTACGGAACCCTCAAAAAAAAAAATTAGTGCATCGTCTTTGTGAGTCAGCCATTTAAGATTTAGCATGACGTCGCTTAGCTAACCATGCATTGTCATCCAAACTAAATATGTGTGCAAAATTTCAGCTCAATCGAAAACCGCGAAGGAAGTCAAATTTAACTTTTTACGTAGGTAGTTACAGTTAAACAGCATTTTAAAGTTTTTGGGACTGACACATTTCTGCTATATTCTAAGATACTATAACTAAAGCTGGTCTTCACTTCTGCTCTGACTGTCTGATTTGATGATTATTAAAACAACCAAATAAATACTTTATCGGTCTATTTGGAGGTTTTAAAATACTATTACAGGTATATAAAAATGGTTCTCCCATTACAAACTGGAAGCTAGTTGGATAAATGACTAAAGGCTAGGAAGTTTGATTTTAGCCCAAACCAACACAGCAGCGTTTGAAATACACTATTTTTCATCTTCAGATCGGGCAATCACACCCGTGGATATCTTTTAGAACAACGTTCACGTTGCAACGTTCGCGTTGTGTGTCATTTGAACAGCTTTGCTAGCAATACCATAACAGTTTTTATGCAAGCTACCCAATAGAGGAACACACTGACGGTTTGGTTCAGGTATTCAAAGCAACTTTATTTCAGGCAACTATGGCCCATAAAACACAATACATATATAAGAATAAAACAATAATTACTATAAACTAATACATATTTTATACAATAAACAAAAACTACTGTACACGAAGTGACGACGTCGTGTCACGCTGCGAGGTGTCGCGTAGCCGGCCGCGGAAACGCCGATACAGCACAAGTAAAACATTAAGATTAAACCAACATACCCGCCACTCATGCTTACGTCGTCTACAGAAACAACATTGTATGTAATAGGTGTCTGCCTGACTAACCTGTGAAGCGTCTGAGAGCGATGCAGTGGTACCGATAGCATGAACATCCTACTTCTTACTTCAACAACTTTGTCAGGTATTTATAGTTTACCCATTTTACCCATTGATGTAACCAACTTTATTTATCTGGGGTATGGTTGGATATAACGAGCTGAGGGTTAAGATTTCACGCACTCATCTAGTACATATTCAAGGTAGGTACTTAGAGGAAAGGCGTATGCGGACGGACATGTTGGGCAAGTAGGATTGTGTGTTCCGGACCGGTACGTGTGGCGACAACGACGGCCACAGCTGCTGGCGGAGCCGCGTGATCATCGGGGTGGTAAGAATCTCCACTCCCTGGTCTTATCTCCAAAAGTTCAGACGCCTTTTCAAGGTTTAAAAATTATTGACTAAGTCAACATTACATTACAATTTACTGTTCTACTTTAGACCTCTAATTATTTCGCTTGCTTTACAGAGGACCAAATACCCATATAATTAAAGTACTTGTACCCCGAAAACAAAGAATCAGTGAGTTTGATATTTCTGATAACATTATTATATTTACAGATGCTGCGAAAATAAGCTGCTACACAAATAATTACAAAGGCTTGTCAAAGTCGACAGTACGATCGTCAAGGTCTCTAATATTGGTAGGTATGTAATTGGAGGATTCGATGCGAGTTTATTTTAATTGGTTTTTCTACACCTACGTAAACAATCAAAACGAACACAATAAAAGTTAAGACTTTTGATTGTAATTGTAACGGCAAAGGAGTGCAAGGTTCAGAGGACTAGATTCTGTATGTTTTTGGGACAGTCACGAATCTGCGATCTGTTTACGTGATTATTGTATTACTGAATTCACCAATTAGTTTACCTACTTCGTCCTACTGGCTGTTGGGTTTTATAACCGTTCCATCGGACTATACAAGTAAAGGAATAATGAGTGTATCAGTATTTCGTAAACACTTGTACCTACACTATAATATAGACTGCGAACTTGGCTAATCTTCGTTGAGATTAGCCACCCTCGAATTCGGTTTTCGGTTGGAAGGATTACAGTAGGTTTCATAAGAGTACATCACTGGTAATAAAAACCGGCCAGATGCGTGTTAGACGTAGCACATTTAGGGTTTCGTCCCAAATGTAGTTTTGTGATCATTTGTATGTCTTTTTGTCAACAAGATGCTTATACTGTGAAAATTTTTTAAGACTGTAGCTCCAACCGTTTGGCTATAAAACCTGTGTGACAGACGACGGACTAATGGAGAGATGAACAGACGGACAGACGGACAGATGAACCGACGGACAGTCGGACAGACGGACAAACGGACAGACGGACAGCTGGGCAGACTGACAAACGGAGAGAAGGAAAGACGGACAGACGGACAGGCGGACAGACGGACAGACGGACAGTCGAACTGACGGCCAGATTGAACCGACTGACAGGCGGAGAGGCGGTCAGGCGGACAGACGGACAGGCGTACAGACGGACAGACGTACAGACTGCCAGACAGACAGACGAAAAGATGGAAAGATGGACAGACGGACAGACCGACAGACGGACAGACAGAAAGACGGACAAACGGACACGTGGGTGACCAAAAATAAATAAAAAACTGGACAAGTGCGTGTCGGTTTTACGTTATCTAAAAATGAAACCTAGCTAGATCGATGTATCGCCCCCGAAACCCCGTGCATACTAAATTTCATGAAAATCGTTTGAGCCGTTTCAGAGATTCAGATTATGTACTTACATTTATTTATAATACAAGAATTTCTCGTTTAAATGTACTAGATGTACGAAACCCGACACACACTTGGCTAGTTTAAATATATATATAATATATTATATTTTAATTTTATAATATTTTTTTAAATACCAATATTAGGTACGTAACCAAACGTATCAAATATATTGGTATTTGTTAGTAAAGTATGTATACGTGATAATAAACATTATCACCTTTCAAGTTCATAGGTCAATGGGAAGTTTAAAGATTCTTCGTAACAAAATTTTCTGACACAAGACCGGCGGACAGACAGACAGACGGACACGTGAGTTACAACAATAGGGCTCCGTTTGGACCCTTTGGATACGGAACCCTAAAAACCACTGCAATGTTCCAAACAAACAACTTTTCGAGCAGTTGGTGGAATTTATTTTAATTCAATTTCTGATTTTTTATTTGTAGCAGTTCAGGCTACAAAAAATAAAAAGGGCGTGTCCAAGAAATATACTTTCATGCATAGATAAATACATACTCACGAAATACATTACCCTCGTATTCTATTGAAACAAGCTAGCTAGCTTCTGATAGATACAGATAGCTTCTGTATTTACTATTGAAAAAGAATTATAACTTAAAATAACATACCTACATATCAAAAAAGAGGGGTAACATAAAAAGGTTGGGAATGACAGAATCTACCAAAAGGATAAGGTAATCGAAAAGTGTCAACTACATGCACTCAATTGATTTAGAAAATGTACCTTTCACTCTATCTACGGGTGGTCGAGGGGTCGTCAAAGACTAAAATATAATACGTGTGACAGACCCATGCTTCATGTTGTATTTCATTTGAAGTCTCCCCTGTAAAAATATATGACGTTACAACGCGACTGCGAGCTTACAACAACTTTACACCCTATTTCACCCTATTCCCAACCACTGCTACTCCTGAAAGCCAGAAGTTGATTCTCACTTAACAACCTTAGAATCAACTTCTGGCTTTCAGGAGTAGCAGTGGTGGTGCTGAGTGGCAACTACCAGAAAAATGCCGAGGCAATGAAGCTCGACGAGTTCCAGAGATACGATTAAACTGTCTTGGGTCCCGCAACGAAATTAATCAGAAAAGAACAGCGGAGAAGTAAAATAAAACATTATTTTCACTTCCCTACTTATCAAGCAGGAGACAGAACTAAGGTAGGCCAATGGGCAAAAAGGTAGACAACTGGGGTAATGGGCTTACCCCAGTTGTCTCCCTTTTTGCCCACGGGTTGAAACTACTACCACCAACCTATTATATATGTTTATGATTGTTTCTTACTTCGTCAAGTCCGATATTTTGGAAAAATTTAATCGTATGTATAATGTTGCTCACCGAGATCGATAATCAACCAAGGCAAGATAATTATGCAACAAAATCGTAGAAGATTCTATTTGCGAGAAGAATATATATGTTTGTAATCACTTTTCTTCCCAAACCATTTTGTTGTCCCCTATAAACAGTGTACCCACCTAAGAAACAAAGTACAGTAAGTTGTGTACCTTTAACAAACCCTTATAAGTTAGGGTCGGCGGCACGTAACACCAGGGAGGGACTGAACCTCTGCGTGACGTAATGAAGTTAGACGCATGTAATTTACTCCCACCACACTCTCCTTACTCGTTCCGAGTTCGTTAATCCTGAAGTTTGAGAAGATAATTAGGGGCGAAGCAATTTCCGGGAAAATAAGAGTTCTCGGTGTACTGCCCTTATAAGATGCTGTAAATAGAATGATGAACACAAATGAGGTGGGTATGAATAAGTTTTTGACGTGGATTTTGTTACTGGGGAAAATATGTTTAGTATTGGAAAAGTCCTTTTAGATATGTAGGTATGTAAGTAATGACAAATTATACATCTCAACTGACTACGCTATGATAGTTTGGTAAGTTATGGTTCACACAGCCAGAGGTCTACGCAAGCAAGGAATGCCTTGCTTTATATCTCGATTAACCTGACCCTTGTAGACTTATGGTCAGTGAGGGCATAGTATGCCAGCAGAAAATGGCCACTAAATTTTCATTGGCAAATTAATTATGTACTAAATCATAACTGTGGTGTGTGTTTGCGTACTACTGACGCATTTTCAGACATCGTGCTTATTTAAAAATATTTATTTGGGTTCAAAAAATCCGTCAACCGATGTCCACCTCTCGTGTATAATAACGCTTACATGACCTCACCCAAGAATTTCCACAGTGACCTTTCGAGCGACACCCACAACCTTCAAAAGGTCGTCGGTCCGCCTTGTTCAGTCAAGGGCTACTAAACATCTAGGTATTCAGATTCGACAATGATTTTCTTCGAAAGTTACAAATGTACAAAAATAATGGCGTTATGTACAGACATACCTCTGGGATTGTATCATAATATTTCAACAAGCGAATTGACACTACAAATAAATCCTTTTTAGGTTTTGTACAGTCCAGGATAAATGTAAACATATGTATGTAAACATACAGGGTTTTTTTTTTTTTTTTTTGGGGGTGAGAAATCATCCAATGACTTCTTCCGCTCTAGGGTGGAGCGGAAGCGCGTGTCAGACTCTTACTGACTAAAACCCACCCTGCCTTGTTCCTCCCTGCCTTGAGTGCCCAGGGGCGAGGTAACTCTTTCGAATTTATCCTCAACCCCCGGGCAGGCATCGGCCATGACGGGCCCCTTCTCTTTGCTGACAACTCTTTAAGGCGCGCGTGGAACACTACGCGCCGTCGACTCTCGGGCCTGGTGCTGATCGGGCGGCGAGTTACCCACTACTCGCCCTCCGCAGGCCCGGGTACGACATACAGGGTTTGAACTTTATTCTATAGTACTTTTGAATGTTGCGACGCGCGATGAAACTGGTCTATATGTATATGTTGATCGAAAACACTTAAAAAAATTAAAAATGTTATACTAAATAGTGCCCTCGTGTCGCGTTGCTGAGATATCTGGAGGCAAATATTGAAACTGGTGAATGCAGTTTGCGGCGCACTATGATACTCGTATGGATAGAGGACATAAATAATACGCTAAAGGGCCACGTTGCCGAGATATTTTGATAAAAGTTTTCATACAGCGATCTTTATCTTTGAATATCTTTATCCAACGTTTTTCATTTCTTTTATTGTACTCTACCAAACACGGCATTGTGCGCCGAAACTTTGAAGAAAAATCAAAATAGCGAAGGGTGTTGCGCCAATTAGGTTCAATGTCCTTTCTCCATTTTCAATTAGTTATCGTCAATCAAGAAACAGAGTTAAAATTGACATTTCACTCTGCCCAAATCAAAATGTTCTCGAGCCAATCAAAAACAAAGGAATGAAATTAGTTACAAATAAATGTTGTGCCTTATAGCTCATCAAATATTTATTACGACGCGCTGATTGAGAAAAGTAATCCGCAGCCCTCCCCTCATTCCAGAGATCATTATCTTAGCCCAACTGCCTTAGGGTACTGAGTGTGTCATAAGCGAAGCGGGTGTCGGAAATCGCTGTATGTTTTTAAAAACTATATCTATTGTTTCGACAGTCATGTCAAATGACTGTTTATATCAATCTGCCTGCCTGCCTAGCCTTTTCCCAACTATCTTGAGGTCAGCTTCCAGGATAAATGGATGCAGCTGAATATCAGTGATTTTATACGGAGCGACTGCCTATCTGACCGCCACAACCCAGTTACTGGGTAATACGATACCCCTTGGTAAGACTGGTTGTCGACTTTCGGGCTTCTGACAACCCGTAACGACTGTCAAAGATCCACGATTGAGAGCCGCGACCAACGGCTTAACGTGCTTTCCGAGGCACGGAGGAGTCTCGGTATGTAAAGATAGTCACGCATCCAGGGACCAACCCCGGCAAGCGTAGCTTAACCTGATGGGTCGACCAGTGCGGCTGTTATTACTTTAGCCACGAGTTCCTAAAAAGATAAATGGCGGTTTATATCTAATCGTTAATTTTATTTCTTCTTATCGTTTTCTTTTTCTTTTATTTCTTATTGTTCGTTTTTGCTTATAATGAAGCAAATCAAAGCAACAATGTAATTATTATCCTACTTTCAGCCGTTATTATATACCTTAGGCCGTGTCATGACCTAAAAGGCAGTCACAAGAAAAGAAAGAGATGCGCGACAGCGTAATGCTTGCAATTTATGAAACATTCTATCAATTTACTCAAAAATGAGCTGAGTTATTAAAAATCTAAAACAACCAAGTTTTACAGTAAGATTTATTATTGTTATTAACTGTAAAATAAAAATCTGGCAAAAACGCTAGTAGCACTAGAACAAAATTGAATTGGTCAAAGTTAGTGGTAATTTTCAAGATCATTGCTGCAGAGATTTTTGTTAAAACGTGTTTCGAAAACAACCAAATTCTTAGAAATATAGTCAAATAAATAAATTTGACAAAATCAATTTGAAAACCAGCAATTTTAGAGCCAGTGAAGACCTTTGAAGTAACTCAGAAATCTTTGTTCAATAACCACATTTTATGACTAGGCTACTTGCGTGAAACACTTAAGCCAGATCAACTTGGTAACACGAGATTTAATTACAAATACGACTTATATAATGACCCGATGCTAGATGAGGAGCTCGTGGCTAAAGTAATAACAGCCGCACGGGTCGATCCATCAGGGTAAGCTACGATTGCCGGGGTTGTTCCATGGATGGGTGATCACCTTTACATACCAAAACTCCTTCCTGCCTCGGAAAGCACGTTAAGCCGTTGGTCCCGGCTGTCAATTATGGATCTTTGACAGTCGTTACGGGTCGTCAGGAGCCCGAAAGTGTGACCACCAGTCTTATCAAGCTGTATCGTATTACCCAGTAACTGGGTTGTGGAGGTCAGATAGGTAGTCGCTCCATGTAAAATACTGGTATTCAGTTGCATCCGGTTAGACTGAAAGCCGACCCCGAGATAGTTGGGGAAAAGGCTAGGTAGATTGATAATATGGGGGCATTATGAATCTGCCTAGCCTTTTCCCAACGCAACGATCAGACTTATTTATAAAACTTGCTAACCGTATGTTTAGTTTAAATATTGATTAGCGGATTCTAATTTCATGATAACACATGTGTCATCCATGATATTTAGCTGTTTGTAGAACATGTCCTATCAAATTATTAGTACTTTATCACCCACATTTACCCTTTTTCCAGGTGGAAAATTAGAATTAAGAACCTGCTAAAAAGGTTCTAGTTCCCTGTTAAGAATAAAAAACTCATCACACACTTATTTCCATACAAGCTTAAAAAAAATCATAAAAAAACCACCGAAACATTTTTGGTTCACATTAAATTTTCATGTAACTCTAAACTCCAGCTACCCCATTCCGCTCCAAAATATCGATTTACTGAAGGCACCGTTACTCAAAAGGTAATCGAATAACGTAAGAGGCAGCTAAGTATTTATGATGTTGGAAACGCTTTTTCTTGTAACAGGTAACAGCCTATAAGGAGCGTCCTGGGAAATCACACGTGAAAGGGAATACGGACTTTCAGGGCTTTCGACTAAGGCTTTTCCACCAGAGATGTGCTAGGCGGTGTGTGGCGGTAGCTAGGCGGTGCGAGGATCTGTAGCTGCACTATGAAAATGTGTGATTGTTTACACCAAACGTGTAAAATGGTGAGTAGCTGAGTTGTGGTCTCTTTTCAATTGTCCACGAGCACACGATCCTCGCTCGTGTCCCTCGAACAAACCATTTGCATATATTCCTCGTATACATCTCTCGTTTTTTTGTCTGTAGAGGCACAAATTCCTAGTTCCGCTAATCCTTTTTCACGAGAGTTACGCTAAGCTAACATATGAAAATATTAGCTTTCCTAGCCTGGCTTAGCGGAACAACAGACTATTCTTGACTATTCAGTCTGTCAGTTTACCAAAAAATATTGGGCACGTAGTTTTTTTTTTTGTTACGAAAAGACGATACAGTGCGTTTAAATTTCGAGTGACGTCACACCTACATTAAAAATATACAAATTTTTACCTGACGTTACAAGCCCCACTCCTGTAGGTACTTTCATGAGTTATATAGCTTTGTAATTTTTTATTGATTGAATCAACTTTTTTTATCTCTCTCACTCTCATCTAACTATCGGGCTTCTTCTTTCAAATCGATGGTTTTGAACTAACGGACTAATTTGATCATTTATGTACCTACACACAAAGACACAGTAATATACAACATTATAAATATGAGTCATATTATTTTTTTTTTACCAAAGATTTATCCCTATTTGTGAATTTTATTCCTCACGCACCGCCTAGCTACCTCGCACATCTCTGGTGAAAAAGCACCCTTAGTTATGTGTAAAATGCGCTTTCGCGTGGTAATGGGTTACAATAACAGACTTTTACGCTGATCGATTGTTGGGTATTACCAGAAATCATATTTTATCGACACAATTCACTTAATTGAAATGAAATAAATTTTACTCCACATAATATGAAGAGTTAAATAAAATATATTACGATGGTCGTATTAGTAGATAAGTGATCTTAAAAGCTGTGTACACGTGTCGTCGATTGTAGCATTTGTAGCTTGATACAAATATTTTTAATTTATTCCTATCGATCTGCTCAAGCTAATGTTTTACTTATTCGTAACCTAAACTGAGGTAATTGAGCGGTGTAAATGTCACACAGTTGTCCTAAAACATTTCAACGCATTCGCTTACATCTCAATACTTGGGCAGTATTAGAGAGTCGGATGAAATCTGTGGTCACCCTCTTTCAATTAATCCAGAAGTCGAGTGGAGTCATATTGGACGAAATCGGGTTGTCAAGCAAATCACGCACCGAATTCAATTGAATTGATTGCCTTTTCTGGCAAAAAGTGAATTTTTATCATCATTTGTTTGACACCTTTATGCGGCTGTATTAGTGTCTGCCAGAAAGAGACTGTTTTAATATGCTGTCCCTTTCTTTCCTGTCATTATTTTTTATATTAATTTATTTTTGATTTAACTATTCATGTACACACATAATAAATAGACGAGAAAAAGGAAATAGAAAAATTGGTACAAAGGTGATGCTTATTTCTAAAGAAATCTCTTCATACGAAAAGAGAGTTGAAAAAAAACAGTGGCACTCCGGGAGTACCGACAGAAGTGAAAAAATGCCCAACAGTGACAGTGTCGCGAGTTCAATTGTTTTTTTCCATCTCAAAAATGCCCAACGCGCCTAAAGAAGTTTTCACTTCGTGTGTAGGATAAGAAAGTAGGATAAGAAAAAATAAATACATATAACAATGAAATAATACAATGTAAAGATATAGTAGTTTTTAAACAAACATATTGGTCAAATAAATATTACAATAATACCTACATACTTCTTACTTGTGGGGTGGGAAATCATCCAATGACTTCTCCCGCTCTGGGTGGAGCAGGAGGGCGTGTCAGACTTTTACTGACTAAAAGCCACCCCTGTTCCTTCCTTGCCTGAGTGCCCAGGGGCGCGGTAACTCTGTTTCAAATTTATCCGCGACTGGAATACCTACATACTAAATAATCATTATTTGCTAAGCGGGAAATATCTTACTAGTCTTAATTGGGGATCAAATGACACGACGAGGCATCCTTACTTACTTGCCTCCAAAATTATGAATAGCCATGAATTAATAAAGCGTTGTAGTAAAATAATATGCATGAGAATATTAATTTTAAAGAGATGTAGCTACGTGTTTCAGTCTGAGTGTATCTAGATACTCAATGCGCTTCAATGTATTTCAGTCTAAGAACGAACAAAGTAGTTTTACGAGTTTATACTTAGAATTTTATTTCCTACTTTTATTACCGTCTGAATGAAGCCTTGAAACCCAAGGTTATTAAAAACTATAAAACATAAAATTCCAAGTATATGAAAGGAGAATTGAACAAAACATTCAAGTGAGCCGTTGGGAAAAGGAGAAACTTGAGAAATTCTTTGAAGTATTGTATCTCAATTTATCAAATTTGATCTATTCTGAGCAGATGTCTGTTGATTTATTCCTTTTTATGTTCTCAAAGGTTCAAAGGGTAATGTAAGTATCCAACTCAAATTGATTTGCAGGTTATCTTTGTATTGTACCTATATACCTACATATGTAACTCTATAGGATATTAGTTTCACAGACTCGGGAATCTATTTACTCGTGATATCGTCGATATATTTTATTTAGATGCTAGATCATTATTCAAATAGTTTCGGTATTATTTACAAAATTAATTCATGAAAATATAAACTGTATTATTGTATGTTTTTAAAAGAAAAAGACCTGAAGCAAATTGTGAAGTTAACTTATGTAGTTAACTTCACAATTTGCTTCAGTTCTTAAAAAAATGAAACACGTCATATAGGCTCCCATTTTTCAAAAGATTATAACACTTATCTGCTATGATAAATGTACTTGAAGAAAGGCGATATTTCACGCCACTCCTATTCCATCTTTCGTTTTGAGCGGGTCTTCGTTTTAGGCGAACGGGTTAAAATCCTGTGTCTATTCAGAGGCTGATGTCGATCACGGGTCGAACTCTGACCCCTCGGCTATTCACTAGCGCTGGCAGGTGAGAAGGAGGTATCCATTCATGAGTAGTGTGGCCAGGAGTTCCGGTGGTTTTGAGTGACCTGATTTGAAGTTGGTAACAATTTTGTAATAGTAGTTCGGTTGGTAAACATGTTTTTAGGTACTGGGTGATTTTTATTTGTTAAATAACAATTTATCCAAAGTTATCAAGGCGGTGCTACGATATTGTTTCTGTGTTATAACTTTCTGATCAAAAACATCGTGCTCCACCGCAGCGTATCTTCCACTTCCATACTCTCTATTTGCCGTCTCGATAGGTACACAATCCATCCATCATTTATTGGGACTTTTTCTACCTTCGCTCATTATAATGAAGAACCTGGCTTAATTTTATGTTTGGGTCACAGAAGCAAGGGCAAAGAAACCTACACGAAAAAAAATAACGCTGCAACACTTGAATTTTGGCTTACTCCAAGTTTACCAAAGAGGGGAGGAGGGCAGTGGTGGCCTAGTGGTAACGCCTGGGACTTACAAGTTGTAGTTCGTGGGTGCAAACCCATTGTGTTAATTATTTCATCAGTACTGCTCTCATAACGATGAACGAAAACATCGTAAGGAAACCGGCATGTCCTCAGACCAAAAACTTATAAGACATGACATCCACCAACCCCCATTAGGTCCACGTGGTGTCTCTCAAAGAGAGAAGGCCTGTGTCTCAGCAGTGAGAACATGGAAAGGCTGATTAGTCTCTATTATTCCATTAGTTAACATATTTTAGCTTTGTATCTATACTTAATTACTTAATAATATTATAAAGAGGAAAGATTTGTATTTTTGTATTTAACGAATAAACTTAAAAACTACTGGACTGATTCGAAAAATTCTTTCAGCAATGGATAGTTACATTATCAGCGAGTAACATAGGCTATATTTATCCCCGTATTCCCACGAGAACGGGCACTATGCGGGTGAAACCGCGTGACATCCGCTAGTATTATATTATTATAAACCTTGAATAAAATATCCTCCGTGTCCCGCAACAAACGTGCCTAAGGAACACACTAGTTGGTGTCAGTATCCGCACAGGAGTAAGATGAATTACCTCAATCCACTACGGCGTGCGATCGCGATCGTCACCCACCAGTGTTCACAGCCTTATTGATATTCACTTACCTGTCTTTTCAATTGGAGTAGGTGTAGTACCTACTTTCATTTGTGGAGTGGAGGGAAAGGGTAGACCAGTAGGCGGGTTAACTTATGAACTGGAACGAATGTAAGGATCAATCTTGAAAGTAAGTTCATAATAAATTGGTATAAAATCGAATGTTGATTTGGATAAGTAGTTTTTTTTTAAACTGTCGTAGCAAATGTTCTCTTGGTTCCTCTAATGATCAGTGTAGTACCTAAACATCCCTGTTAAGGAACTTACAGTGGAAGGGCACAATTGTTTTTATCATGAGACTTTAAAAGTAAGCAAAAGCATATCGACTGACAAAAACTCGAAAATGTATGGGAATAATAAGTTCTACCAAATTCTCAAGTGATAAACTCCTTTCGTTTCGACTTTTCGACATTAACTAACAACTGTGGAAACCTGTACCTATAGAAGGTCACTTAGTTTAGACTTACTCTAAAGCTTTTGGTCATAGTTAAACAACATCACATATCATCGACTGTGTAAACAATGTTTGCCCTATCATAGGTTCTTCCTTCTACTATATAAAGGTTCAGAAATACATATAACGCCACCTGAATTTACACACTGGTATTTATTTCCAATATTTGTACACACTCGAAGTTATGAAAATGTACATAAAATTGACTAAATGAATACTCATCAGACTGAAAAAATATAAAAGTTTTCTGTATATTCAAAATATGTAGACATCGGCAGTATTGAATTTCGAAGTAAAAATTAAAATCGACGAATGCTATTTTATTATAAATAAAAAAGATCGAACAACGAATAAATAGAGTAAGAAAATGTTCAGTGGTGCCGATTCCGGTTTGCACAAACTAAATTTAATTTAGGCTTTTGCCATTTTTTTCTCTCTAATAAAATGAGAATAAGACGGACGTTAATTAGAGCTGTCAAATTTAGTTAAACTAATATTTCCATACAAATTAAGGGTATAAGTAAAAACATGTCAACTATAAATACGGTAAAGCGCAAGGCGTAAACTAGTTTGACATCTCTAAATTAGTTCATAGCTATAGCCGTCCTTTTCTCGCACTGCCTTTTAGTAAAAAATAGCGATTCTCTAATTTAAGTTTAGTTATTGAACAAGAGAATCGGCACCAGTATGTTATAAAACCACTTTACTATTTATAATATATATTATGTTATAAAAACACTTACTTTACGTTTACTGGCTGAAAATGCGCTATCTTTTTGTCGTGTTTTTCATAAATTTTCGCATACTTAAGAGCTATCCCAATATTAAAGTTACAAATATTCTGCTATTAGTGTTCAAGATTAACCACAACCCGCAAAAAATTGCACACATCCGATTTGGCATAGTTATGAGTTTTAGTATGGCAATACTTGATTCCCTATGTACTATAGGCTTCGATATTTTGTACGAAAATGTACGTGACATCAGTACTTTCACAGCTATCCAGATGGTTATACACTGGCATAATATTTACGTTTCACTGTAAATATGGCATAGTAATTTGTGCATAATTTCACAATTCGCAATATAATTGGCTGCATAATGCACATGTGTGATTCATTTATGTCTCTCTGTATGTCAATCCTACTAATATTATAAATGCTAAAGTTCGTATGTTTGAAAAATTGTATGTTTGTGTTTCAATCACGCAAAAACGGCTGAAGGGATATGAATAAAATTTCGCACACAGATGGATTATAACCTGGAGAAGCTGCTTGCAGAAGCTAGACTATTCATAATCCTGTTCTTTCCTTGGGCTCCAGATAAAGTGACTCTCCGTCAGTAATCACGGTTGTCAAAAGTACATAAAATCAGACCACGTGATATTTCGGTGGCGCATGTCAGTTCCATACATTTTAAACTCAGTATCGCTAATAACACTTTGATGTTATCATTATCCACCATCTCCTTACCCCTCCAAGTTGTAGCCTAATTTAACATTAGCCAAATTTTTCACACTTTCTTTTACACACAATAAGAATCATATATCTTTTCACCACACATACCCACCTATGTACATCACTTCGCTTCTGTTTCATCTTAACACAAACGTTAGCTTTTGTGGTGTAACAGCGAAGATGAATCGGTTTCATTCAGCTCGCTGAATCGTGCGCTCCCTGATCGTTCATCACTTACGAAGAATTGAATGCGTCATCTGAATTACCATACTGTTTTATATGTAGGTGCAGGAACACGTGTTCCCTTACACGTGCCAGACTGTAGCTAGCGTTCGATCGCATCCTCTTCCCCGTGTAGACTATGTCTCTATAGACACTAAGTTTCAGAGAGTACTTAACTATGAATACTGTTTAGCGGAAGTTTCAAACTAATACTTTTATAAGTGAGTGCCTAGCATATTCTATCGATTTAACCTCCGAATGGTTTGAAATTGTAGGAAGAATTTTCAGGAATGAGTATTAATGAGATATGACAGGAAAATATGTACAGTTTGCAAATTTCTGAAAATGATGGTAAGGGAAAATATTGGTGCCGATTCTGTTGTGCACAAACTAAACTTATATTAGGCTATTGCTAATTTTTTTCTCTTATAAAACAAGAAAGATAGTGGTCTAACGCGTGCCTGTCAAGAATAAAATAAAAAAAACGAGACGGACGTAAATTAGAACTTTCAAATTTAGTTGAACTTCCATACATGTTAAAAAAGAGGAGGTTCTGTGTTCGTCTGTACCTAAGTATGTTTTTTTATGTGTGTCCACCGATTTCTTTGTCAGTAGTGGACCAAATTTTTTTTATCCAAAAAAGTATACTCCAGAGGTATTTTACTCCAGAGGATTTCGATAAAATTATATGGGACCACCATATAATTTTATCGAAATTGATTCAGTGCTTTTCGAAATTGATTCAGTGCTTTTTGAAAAAAATTATAAAATCAAAAAATGTGTATACATAGATGATGTTTTGGTTGACTCGAATCACATTAATTATTCCATGTTATTGGGGCTATCAATTTTGACGGTTCAGTTCTGGGGTATAACGACTAAAAAATAAAAAAAACTTTTTACAAAAAATACAACCGAGTTCCAAAAAAGAAGACTATAAATTTAAAAATAATTTTAATTTCGGAAGTCGATGTCAAATAACGAAGAAATAAAATACAAACACCGACTTCCGAAATTAGATCATTTTTAAATTTTTAATGTCTCCTTTTTTGGAAGTCGGTTGTATTTTTTGTAAAACGTTTTTTATTTTAGTTTAGTTATTGAACAAAAGAATCGGCACCAGCGTCAAACTGCGCTTAACAAGCTTGACAGATGAGTTATCTTTCCTTCTTGTATGACAAGAGTCGTAAACTCCTCCGAATAATAATAAAATAGGTATATGTATACTGTAGGTACAGACTCTTTCATCAGGACCTCTTTAGAGGATTTAAGAAGTAATGGCACATAATAAAAAAAAAAACACTAATTCCAGTTTTGAAATAAATAAGATTGTCAGATATATTTAGGATGGCTGTCGGGCCGATAGGACCAAGTGAATTTTATATGAAAGTAAATGTAATTTTGTAAGAATAAATCCTTGATCTACTTGAAAACAAGCCTATGATTTCATGTACCTTACTCCTGGACATTATAATGCTATGGTATGGTGCCTTGTCAAAGCAGATATTGTTTCTCGGATATTACAATTTGCTGGCGGTTGACTGAAAAATGATCTTTGAGAGCGTGTCACACAGCATGATTGTTAACGTCGTTGAACCAAAAGCCAACTGATGTTAAGCAGATTGTATTATACACCCATGATATAGGATAGCTGGGAAGCTGTCGTTTGTAGATCTTTGATATCTAGTCCTTACATCAGTCAGAAGCCCGAAGATCTAGCAATCAGTCTTAACAATGCGTATCGTGTTACTTAGCCACTTTGTTGTGGAGGACTGGTACACAACCGCTTTATGTAAAATACTGGTATTTAGTTGCGTCCGGTGAGACTGGGAGCCGACCCATACAATGTTGGAGAAAGGCTAGGAGGATTGATCTATGGTACGAGTATAAGACCTAGCCTTTCCGTATTTATTACCCGAACGGAGGTTAATGTTTAATGTTTGTTTGTATGTATGTAGATAATATTATGTAAATATGAAAGTAGGTATGTACGTTTGTAAGTCTGTTTCTTTGACACGTGACAGACGTTTAAAATATTGAGGTATCATTCGATTGTTCTTAACAGCCGAAGCGAGCTAGGCTATATGAATTTTGAAAAAAAAATAACAAACTACAGCTAAAAGCAGTCTGATTCAGTTGATAGCATTAAATCTGCGATTGAACTAAAACAAATACCATTAACTGCATCAGATTGCTTAGCTTGTTTGGAACTTTTTTTTTTACTATCGAATTTTTTAACTATTTAATTTTTAGGGTTCCGTACACAAAGGGTAAAACAGGACCCTATTAATAAGACTCAGCTGTCCGTCCGTCTGTCTGTCTGTCTGTCTGTCCGTCTGTCACCAGACTGTATGTCATGAACCTTGATAGTTAGACAGTTGAAATTTTCACAGATGATGTCTATCTGTTGCCGCTATAACAAAGAATACTAAAAAACAGAATAAAATAAATATTTAAGAGGGCTCCCATACAACAAACGTGATTTTTTTGCTGTTTTTATAGATAATGGTACGGAACGCCCTGTGCACGAGTCCGACTCGCACTTGGCCGGTTTTTTTTTGTAACAAGCGTAGTATAAAATATATTGAAGTTAAAGTAAATGAACCATAATACAGACTTTTCTTATAAAACAAAAACTTATTATTTTCTCGTAACGAGTTTCATCTGGCACATGTGTCCCGTCAAAGCATAATTATGTGCCTTTTGTTCTAAACAAAAAAGCTTTTGTTCGCAGCTGTGTAGAAGCCGATAATAGAGTTTTATTATTAGGGGTAGGTACGTGTAAACGGTTCCATGAATTTCATTACGCAACTTGAGTGGATTGGATTTATCTTTTTGTTAAACTCTTAAAGCTAAAATAACCGTTAACCCACGTGTTTTATCGTGGTTTTTAACCGACGAGAAAAAAAGGAGGAGGTTCTCAAATCGACCGTTTTTACGGTTCTGTACCCGTAGGAGGGTCCAAATGAAGCCCTATTGTTGTCACTCACGTGTCCGTCTGTCTGTCCCTCCATCGTCTGTCACAAAATTTTGTTCCCAAGAATTTTTTAACTTACTATTGACCTATGAACTTGAAATTTGGTGATAATTTTTATTATTACGTATACTTTACTAACAAATACCAATATTTGGTACGGAACCCTTAATTTGCGAAATCCAACACGCACTTGGCCAGTTTTTTTTTTTGATGGATGTTCAACCCTCACTCAATTATTTATGGACCGATTTTGATAATTATTTTTTTTAATATATAGTGTCAACAGTGGTCTCAAGTCAAGAAAGTCAGGATCTGATGATGGGATCCTGACAAAATTGAGAGAAACCCTCTAAAATTGTGGGCACGAACAGTGTTCTTTACTTTTCATAACTAAATAAGGTATTTGCGTTTAGGAATCATCACATCATTAAACTGAGCTGATGATGGAAACCATACCTTACTTAAACAATTAGAAGCTAGATATAAAAAGATGACGCGAGCCACAAAAAATCATAAAATAAAAACTTTTTAACAAAAATTAAACCGACGAAAAAGAACTAAAAAACACAAAATATGTTTCTATTATATTTTGTGCTTATTAGTTCTTTTTCGTGGGTTAAATCTATAGTGAGCTTATTTACATAAACTATCAAATTTTATATAAACTAATTTGAGTCGGCTTCAAATAATAAAATGATTAATTACCTACGTAGAGCCTTCTCCATTTCTACGTGGGGTACATATAAAATTTAGATGATTAATCAGTTTGCTGCTTGGCGCTGACTTGAGAGAATAAAATTGGATAGTTTATGTAAATAAGCTCAATACTCAAGATTAAAAAGAATTAAAAAGCACAAAATAAATAAACCTTTTATTATTTATTTTGTGCTTTTTATTTCTTTTTCGTCTGTTTATTTTTTTTTGTTAAAAAGTTATTAAGTACAGTTTATTTAGTATACTAGCTGCACTGTTGCAATGCCACTTTTTTATATTTATTTAGGTATTTTTTGGCGATAAACCCTCGCGTACGTTCTCAAAAGACCCTACCAAAGTTTCATCATAATCTGATCAATTGTTTAGGAACGCATAGAGGACAAACAAACAAACATTGATTTTTAACTGACTTCAAAAAGGAAGAGGTAATCAATTCGGATGTGTTCGGGCATAACTTCGTCATATACAGGGTGTAACGGAAAGGTGTGGTCATATTTTAGGAACCGGTTCTGCCCATGGATATGAACAACTTTCTCTAAGAAAAAACAGAAAATTCCCAAGAAAAAAATTGGATTTTCCATACAAAGTTATCATCATCTGATCAACATTTGTATGGGAGGTAAAAAAAAAAATTGTAAATTTCCTCAGATTTTCTTGAAGAAAGTTGTTCCTACCGATGGGCAGATGCAGTTCTTAAAATATGACCACACCTTTCCGTTACACCCTGTAAAGAGGATTTGCAAAATTCTTTATTTATTCGAAAGGGGTTTATACCGAAATGGTCCCATTAAATTTATATATATCTGATGAAGAGTTTCGGAGACGAACAACGGAACTCTTTAAAAAATGACAGCAAATCGACCACGGTTGCTGCGATCGAATGTCTATGTATTGTCAACACAATTTAATGAGGACCACAACTAAAAAGTGAAAAAAAAAAAACTTTTTTACAAAAAATAAACTGACTTCCAAAAAGTTCAAAATAACTTTAATTTCGGAAGTCGGTGTCAAAAAACGAACAACACTGACTTTTGAAATTTAGGTTATTTTGCACTTTTTGGAAGTCGGTTTTATTTCTTGTAAAAAGTTTTTTATTTTTCACTCTTACTATTTATATAGACTAGCTTCTGCCAGCGGCTTTGCCCGCGTGGTCGTTGAAAACTATCCCAAGGGAACATACTCTCGGAATAAATAGTATCCCATGTCCTATTCCAGGAAATGGTTCCAGGAGCCGTTATTAAGACTACTTCAAAATTGTTCCACTTGCATAGAATGTGTATGTGAAAAAGAATTTGGACGCCATTTTATCACTCCAATCAATATGTCTACCTTTTCCCAACTGTTTATTTCTTTTTGGTCGGGGAATCATCAAATCCTGCTGTGGGAGGAGAGGGAGGGCGTGTCAGACCCTTACTGACTAAACCCACCTGTGTTCCTTCAGTAGCATGTGCCAAGGTCGCGGTGACTCTATTTCTTTATCCGCGACCTTGTGGAAACTAGAAAGATTTTCCGTGCGTTTAAGCGTTTTTGCCATAACTATTATTGGAATCAAATGTAAAACCTCACAATTTAGGACCTATTAATATCAGTGTTTTAATCCGTAGTGCTTGGTAACTAGGCTTTCCCCGGTTGTAAATATCTCTTTGGGCTTAATGGGCTAGCTTTGTTCTGTCTCCTGCTTAATTAAGAGGGAAGAGGAAATTATGTTTTTCTTACTTCTGCCTTCTCTGATTATTTTGTTGCGGGGCCCGAGACAGTTTAATCGTTTCTCTGGGACTCGTCGAGCAACATAGCCTCGGCGATTTTTCTGGCTTTTGATTCTGGCTTACATTGGTTTGGGAATAGTGTGGCGGGTTTATCCACGACCTTGGCAGACATCGGCCCTGGCGTAATTAGGAGTAATGATAAGTCGGAGTTGTTATATTTGGAATTTTGAACCATTCGGAATTATGAAAATCGGTATTTTGAAATTCGTATTTGTGATTGACGGAATAAAGTACCCTGACTGGTGGCCGTCCTGATATCGAGAGGAAGCGCATTCCCCAGAAGGATGGACTAAATATGAAAGGAAGAATGAACAAAATCAGAAGTATGAGATGGGCAAAGCAGTAGGAGATTATTAGAAAAACGCAGATTATTTTCGAGTGAAGGACATAGAAATTGAAAGTGAGATATAAGATAAGAAGGAGGAGTGGGAGAGCTCAGCAGAGAGAAAAGCGTAGTCAGAGCCCGCAAACTTCTTCTCTGGCGAATGGGGATCCATTTGAGCTCAGATCTGTGTCTCGACACATGGTCATATTTCCTCATTTTAGTTGCTTGGTTAATGATAAGTTTTTGTTGACTGTACTTCTGCAGTGCGCAATATCGTAGAATTGCGGTATATAAGACGCTTCCTTGCTAAAGTTGCAAAATAATCGAATTTACGTACATTATTATTAGAACCAACAAATCGCGTAGGTAAGGAGATATTTATGTAGGTGCACTAGATAGACAGCAAAGGGAGTAATATGTTTTTCTAGGAATATATTGCGTGTGGGCGTTCAATGCTATGGAAATATTTTGAAGGACGATAACAAGCTTGATGATGTAAATAGACGTTTATTTTGGATTTCTTCTTGTAATATTTTTGTATTCTTTGAAATATCATAGGTATGTACCTTCACTGGATATTTAAAGCTGCAGAGGGGCCAGAGCAATGAAGTTTAAGGACTTTCAAAATTAGTTTGCTTAACCAAAGAATATTGTTAAATTGTTAAAATTAATCATAGTATGATTTTGATTGTGTTAAGTGTGCAACTACCCCTTGCAACCATTTTCTTAGTCCGTACGAGTATGAGGTACAGTTGCTTTGCGCGTTAGTAAATAGTGGACTGCACAAGCATACTGACCAAAGGGACTTTTTAATTATTTTTTTTTGTTTTTAATAGGCACGCGTTTGACCACTATCCCACCTGATGGTAAGCGATGATGTGGTCGAAGATGTAGCACGCTTCCCTAGAAGTAACCTATTTACTCTTGACTTAAAGACTCCTAGGTTGTAGCTATCAGGAAACATAGACTTGTATCTACGAACCATCTAAACACCATTCCACTGCGTCCATTACACGTAATTTTTTGTAGAATACTAGCTTTTTCCGTGATATTGCTTACGTGATCTCTCATAGAGGTACTGTAGAACCCACAGGGCTCCAGGGGTGCTCGAGTAGCTACAGGGAAGTGGTCTCACTCGCTGCATGTGAGAGTGTGATGTATAAGAGTGGCTGGCTTATATGTGGAGTGTAAGGAAGGAAAGAGGGATAGGGCACTCTTGATAACTATATTGTTCCAATCAAAAATATACAAGTGCCCACTTCGGCCAGGCGAGCAGAACTCATCCCTAAAACAGAATGTCATGCCTACACTTTCTATATTCGAACGACTCTTCAATGGCAACTGCCAGCTGAAGGCCGGTACCCACACGCGGACTTAGGCAGTGTATAAAATCGCCACACGTGTTTTGAACATTCCCACATTGTTTTGAATATTCTGCATTTGACCGGGATAAAATAAGCTTATGGCAATTCCGACTCAAAATTAGTTTATATAAAATTTGATATTTTATGTAGGTAAATAAGCTCATTACTCAAGACTTAAAAGGTTTATTTATTTTTTGCTTTTTAGTTCTTTTTCGTCGGTTAATTTTTTTGTTAAAAAGTTTTTTACAATATTAGTATAGATATGGGTCGTTATTGAGAGCTCGGAGCATTCAAATAATGGAATTTATTTCTAGCTATAGCTCCTTAAAATTCTACGGAATAAATTGGTTGACTGCCTTGCCTAGTTTTGATCTTGGAGTCACCTTTGAAATCAAATATAATGATTATAATTTGGTAATATCTGAAGATAGATTAGCAAGGTCTAAATTTTGTGATTTCGAGTTAATTCTATTTTAGGATTCCAGAGCCGGCATCGTCTGTAAGTTAGTTGATACCTAGAAGTTGAGTAGATCTCATATTCACGAGTAATATATGTTGAAAATGCAAATATATTATTTGTACCGATGCCGAAATGGAAAATTTTGCTTAGAAGGGAAACCGGTCTACTGCTCCGATCCCAGCGTTATTCCTGTGTCTTGTAGGTACATTTTTGAACCCTTTGAGTGTCATAAGCTTTTCTATATTTCTAAGAAGCCTTGCTTGATAAAATACTCAGCCTCTAATAAAATCTAGTCTGAAAATCCGAAGTGAAGTTGAGAGTCGAAATATAATTTGTAGATATTATTTTTGTTTCAAGGATTCTCATGTAACAGAATAATATAGACGACCTTAAATGGTTCTTAGTATTGTGAAAGCTCGAATTCTGTATAAATCCCAGGATTATTCTTAATCTTGTGTCCTTTGTCTCAAGTAGGTACAGGGAAGACAAAATATTTTTTTATATGTATATAATTATCTCGACATAGGTACACACAGCAAACGGTTTGCAGGGCACACCAACATAATTGTGGTGTGCGTAAAACCATCGGGAGTATTACTTCGACTTTTTATTAGTGTTTGCTTCACAATAACCCATTGTCTACGCACACACTTGCAATTTCTTGACATGTTGCAGGGCATATGAAATATAAATTTAGATAATATAACAATCTTCTCTGTGGCGCATTGGTCGAGCGTGCGTTCTTGCGAATCCGACTGCCAACGGCTCCATTTTTTTGTATGGTTTAATCAAATATTTTACATTTCTTTATTCAATTCATTGCTTTACTATTAGGAAGTTTTTTTTTTATATTTAGGTTGAAATAAAATGATAAATCATATAAATGTTAGAAGTTGAAGTTCATCGTCACACTGCTATTAACTATCGGGCGCTATTATACCCTGCGTGTTTTGAGAGTTGCTTTTATTTGTGAATCAATATGAATCACTTAAATTTTATTAAACTCGTGACTCGAACTCAAATCATTTGTCACTGTAGGTTGAATGCTTACATGTTGCCCCAAAAGAGCAACTATTCTTTGTTGCGAAATCACTCACTCTACGAATGCGATGTGTGCGTGGCTGTCATTGTGCGCAGTACGTACAGTAGCTAGTATACGTGCCTGGTTACTTAACTCTTTTGGCGTGTGTCCCTAAACAGCGTGAGCACACAGTAATACATGGAATGTAAATGGTCAATACAAATAAATATTACCTAACACAAAGTTTCAACTCCACTTATTTACAAACGCTTCATTGGTCTCTCATTTTGTACCTACCACAAATATCTGAAAAAAAAACCATCAAGAGAACCCTGACATGATGAATGACCTGAGCGTAACATTGTGAACATTTTCAAAGCACCATAATTATATTATTTTATTAATTCCCATTGTATTAATTGCTGTGGTTTTGAATCAAAGATATTCTATTAAAACAAAAGCCTGTATTTGCAGCACGTACCTAGAATATAAACACCACGGCTGACCGCAATGTATTTATCAGTAATAATTCAGGCGTTGTAACAGTTCAGTAATTCAAGCACGTGAAAATAAATGTGATATTAATTATATTTGGTATCGTGTAAACCACAAACATGTCGATTAAATTAATTACGTGGATGTATTTTGTTGGTAAGTAGTGTTACGCTGTGTTAGTCGCCTCAACCCGTACAATAAACATCTAGTAAAAAGATCCAAGGAAATTCCTTGTTTTATAGTAGGTATATATAGTATAACATATCTAGCCTGTACTGTCTGCCACTACCACCGCAGGAGAGGTACTGGGCGAACTGGGCGTAGGACGTCGCGAGACGATCTCCGGCCACCGTAGACCCGGGTCTGCGGACGGCGAGCGGTGGGTAGCTCGCCGTCCGATCAGCACCAGGCCCATGAGTCGACGGCGCGTAGTGTCCCACGCGCGCCTCAAAGAGATCTTGTCAACCACCACTGACGGGGTCCATCGTGGCCGGTGCCTGCATGCCTAGGGGTAGCGGATAAATTCTGAAAATGAGTTACCGCACCCCTGGGCACTCAGGCAGGAAAGGAACATGGGTGGGTTTTAGTCAGTGAGAGCAATTGGATAATTTCCCACCGCCCCAAAAAAAAATTGAAAAAAAGCCTGTACTGTCTCACTAATGGGCAAAAACCCTCCCTCCATACCTTCCACTGTTCTCGGTTCTTGTTACCACTTTTCAATTCTCAAGGAAGACTTCTAAGTCATCTGGTCGTCTCTTTAGTGGTTTGCCGCGGCCGCGTTTTTCGGTTTCAGGGCATCAATATTGAGTTCTCCGGGCCCAGCGCTCGTTCGGCATGCGACAGACATGTCCCGCCCAGTTCCATTCAAGTTGAATAGCCTTCTGAGCCACGTCAACGATCTGCGTTTTAGACAAGTGTGTCGATAGATTCTTACGACACTAATTTAGGGTTACTGTTGCTGATGTGTCACGCGATAGGCGCGAGGGTTGAGGATCAGCGCTGACCAGCGTAGGTTGCCTTGCGGAACAGTCGGGATGAGTGAGCGTGCGGGGTGTAAATGAAGATTAAAAGGGCGTAATGATGATGTAAAACATGTATAGCACAGAAATAGTTCACGGACACAAAAGTTTAAATAGTCAAAACACAAAAAGTCAGATACACAGAATAAAAAGTTAGAGTTATTTAAAAAAAGTTCGGAATACTAAGTTATCCACTTGCGGACACACAATTAAAGACATACTATAAACATAAGACAAAGACATAAAAAACAATAGAGAGACTTGCTGACTTCTTCTTGTTGCTATTACTATAGTTTACCGCGGACTGCTGAAGTGCAGAGGACTGAATTTATTTACTCGGGGCACCCATTTTTATCCCCGGAACACTATGTCTCAGGTAGCACACTACCTAACCCACCCTACCCAAGTAATTCCACAGGATTACTTTACGATATTTCTCTGTCAGCCAATAAAATTTAGAAACTTTAAAAATTACACAAATTCGACACGGACAAGTTTAAACTTGCCCGATCTTTGGCCTTGAACGGTCTGGCTCACCGAGAGTTGACCAATCAGAGTCTCTACATTTTTGGCTCGCTTATATAACGAACACCTGCATATTTACCAGCGCGTATGAATTTACATATTAACGACAAACACTATATATTATGACAATTGGTAATATGCATGGCTTATTTACTTCTTATTTATATTGTACATTCTTGTTATGTAAACAAACCCTATAACTTGAATCATAACAAACAACAATTTATGTAATTATATAACATGGTATATAAGCCTTATATGTGCTTACATACAGACACAAACAAACCTAAGAACATCTACTTATATATTTTTACCAATATATAACAAAACATGTCATAAAGTGACTTACATTATTTCAACATCTGACTTTACAAATTTCCAACTATTGACTCTAATAAGATTGGTCAAATTGAATGCGCAGTCATACACTAATTGCGCTATAGTGGAAACATACTTTAGTAAAAATACTTTCTTTCATAAGACAATTATTAAACATAAATGATTAATTTGAACATGGTAAACATTACAAACTATAATATGTGGTTCTAGAGTAAGTATGATGAGTGATGGCGCTTCCTCTACAGTTACCGCGAAAACGCGGATTTAATCTCAGCTTTAAATGAAATATCAGGACTAGTTAAACGAAATGGCGAAATATGATTTACGGCATCGTTCGCCGACAGAAAAGTTTAATTTAGTTAAGTAGAAATCGCTTTCGTTCTCTAGAGTACAGGATACACTGTATGTAATGCTGAGCGGTCCATCAATCATGTTGCATTGTGTCGCTTTGGGCTTAGCCATGTGGAAACAAGCCTTATCATGGTTCCACTTTATAAATGAGTTTTGCGCTCTGGGAGTCAAAAATATTTTTTTTAAGAGATTGGTACCAATTATAGTGATGATTCCAGGGTTAACAAATATATATATATATTTAATCCGTAAGTTAGATTATCAAAAAACATTGGACACGTTTTTTTTGCTTTATAAAATCGATAAATAATGACAAAGATAAAACGCATCAAAGTTCAGGAATAGGGCCTTGTTACGTCACTTTTGAGTAAAAAGTCGTACAATTTGTCATACACTGTATCGTCTTAATTTTTATTTTACATGGCAAAAGCAAAAATACATGTCCAATATTATTTGATAATCTAACTGACGGACTAGTTAGAATTTTTTTAATCATAAAATCAATTGGAAAAAACTACTGACATTACTGTTTACGTATTTGTGCGTGAATAGCCATTATAGTTTTGCGACAGCATAAATTAATAGCTGTAATTTCTTTCAACGGCGTATAACGCTTCATAATCCTAGTCTTTTTAGCAGTAGATACATAATATACTCACTATTAGTTAGGTACTAGTGAAATCCTACTAATATTATAAATGTGAAAGTTTGTGAGGATGTATGTTTGTTATCTTTCACGCAAAAACTACTGAACGGATTTTGATGGAATTTAGTAATATTGATTATACATCAGAATAACACATAGGATATTTTAAGGGTTCTGTACCTAAAGGGTAAAACGGGACTCTATTACTAAGACTCCGCTGTCCGTCCGTCTGTCCGTCTGTCATCAGGCTGTATCTCATGAACCGTGATAGTTAGACAGTTGAAATTTTCGCAGATGATGTATTTCTATTGCCGCTATAACAACAAATACTAAAAAACAGAATAAAAAATATTTAAGTGGGGCTCCCGCACGAAATTTGTAAAAAAATTAATAAATTTGCATATGTTCTTTACAAATTATCGAAGACTGTAAGCCTAGAATCAGTACTAACGGCTTATCATGGTTATGTTGCATCAACACTCAGGTATGGCATAATGTATTGGGGCAACTCAGTCGATAGAGAACTAGTATTTAGAGCTCAAAAAAAATGTATCCGAGCTATGTGTGGCCTAAATAGCACCGACGGTTGTCAACCGTTTTTTTACCATCATTATATATTTATGAAACTCTTATATTTGTTAAAACACATATCTCGCAATACAAATTAGCGTTTAAAAGTTACTATAGAAAGCTACGTGACAAAAATAAATTAGAACTCGAAATTACACGTGGCAAAACAGCCTTAATGAATAAAAGCACTTTCTGTATAGCCACAAAAATATATAACAAGCTGCCTGAGGCATTAAAATTACTAAATCTGGACAAATTCAAAAGTGTACTCATGAAGATTCTAACCAATAAATGCTATTACTCGCTGAGGGAATATTTTGATGACAGATAGCGGTTTTGACATTCTTGTATTTTTTATTTTTTGATATTTACATAATTGACTTCACATTTTAAGTTGTTACTGTTGACATTCTAGAAATAATTGTAAATGTACTTTTTAAATTTTATTGTTAACATTTTGAAATTATTTTATTGATTACTTACTTTGAAATTCTTGTATTAATTTGAAATTTAATTAATTGACATTTTCATATTTTAATTTTGACATCATCTGTTATATCACAAATTGAATTGTTTACATTTGGGTTGTCTAGTACCTATTTTTATTTGAAATTGAACTAATCGACATGGAAATATTTTGTTTATTGTAATCTAGTTCTTCCTATGATTTTAACTGATAATATGTAATGAATAATTAAATTAATGATAATATTTGTACGCCTAATGGCAAAACATAGAGAGCCTGTAAAAATTTAACATCTCACACAACGTGTAAATGTACCTATGTTCACAAATAAATGATTCTGATTCTGATTCTGATTCCCATACAACATACATGATTTTTTTGCCGTTTTTATAGATAATGGTACGGAACCATTCGTGCGCGAGTCCGACTCGCATTTGGCCGGTTTTTATATAGTACCACGTACGTATGTTCAGTATGGAGTCGGACCTCTTTTTTATTTTTTTGTGGGTGTGGCTGGGTGGAGCGGGAGGGCGTGTCAGACTCTTACTGACTAAAACCCACCCCTGTTCCTTCCTGCCTTTGAGTGCCCAGGGGCGAGGTAACTCTGTCTCGAATTTATCGTCAACCTCCGGGCAGGCATCGGCCATGACGGGCCCCGTCTCTTGCTGACAACTCTTTGAGGCGCGCGTGGATCACTACGCGCCGTCGACTCTCGGGTCTGTTGCTGATCGGACGGCGAGCTACCCATTACTCACCGTCCGCAGGCCCGGATGAGTCGGACCTCTGAGTTTGTTTCGGTGTTTCTTCTCAGGGTAGTCAGCTAGAAAACACCGGTCTCATCTAGCTTAAACTGACAAAAACCATTGACGTGTAAAAGTGTTCCTTGTAACCTATTTACTGAATTAACATCATTTATCATTTGACGTAAAATAATAGCACCATCCCATTACTTCCCGTGGGTATCGTAAGAGGCGACTAAGGAACTCACCAGAGAATGGGCAGCAGCATTCTCCGTGCATTATAAGAGTGCCCGGCAGCCTGCCTACCCTTGACTTCGGTAGCGGTCAAGGCCATGACGAGGCAAGGAGTGCGACGAATCTCCGGAGTGAATCCGGCTACCCCAACAAACACGGACGACTGGACCTGGCAACATTTAACTGACAGCACGGTTGCGTAGTGGTTGAGCGTTCGTCTGCTGCGCTGCGTGTCGCGGGTTCGATTCCCGCACGGAACAAATATTTGTATGGCCTACAGATAGTTGTTTCGGGTCTGGGTGTCTTGTGTATGTGAGTTTAATTGTGAACGCTCCTACGATACATGAGTAACTCCTAGTTTGGGGCAACATTAAAAAAAAAAATCAAGAACACTTCGGATTGACGAGAAGATCACCGAACTTGAGGAAGAATTGAGCAGGTTGCGATGGACTATTGTAGAATTGTCTGAAGTCCGAAGAGAGGGGGAGGACTCGGTAATCCTTGAATGCGGTAACCTGATTTATTTCCGAGAGGGTGACCAGCAGTCCCAGGGTGGTTTCGGGTTTATCGTCCACAGGTCCCTCGTGTACAATGTGGTGAAGATCGAGAGTGTGTCGGCCAGTGTGGCGTACCTTATACTCAGAATATCGTTAAGATATTCATTGAAGGTCGTACAGGTTTACGCTCCGACCACGACACACCCTGACGACGAAGTTGAGGCCATGTACGAGGATATATCCAAAGCCATGCATGGTAACAAAACTCACTTCACCTTGGTCATGGGGGACTTCAATGCGATACTGGGCAAAGGAGACGGTGACGAGCAGCGAGTAGGGCAATTTGGATTTGGACGACGAACCACCGGGGACACATACTGGCCAGTTTTATCGAAAAGGAGGGCCTCTATATGATGAACTCCTTCTTATGGAAGCGTCAGCACAGGAAGTGGACCTGGCAGGGCTCCGACGCTGTAACGAAAAATGAGATTGACTTCATCATGTCGACGAAGAAGCAGATATTCAATGATGTCTCTGTGATCAACGCGGTGAAAACTGGAAGTGGTCACCGCATGGTAAGAGGCACATTGAATCTAAATATCAAGCTGCAAAGGTCTCGAATGATGAAGTCCACGCTCCGTCCAGCACAGATCCAGATCCAGAACCTCGAAAGCTTTCAGCTCGAACTTTAAAATCATTTCGAGTACCTAGTGAGCTCCGTGGACGAATACAATGATGGGTTCGTGGAAACTGTCGATACGGTCGGGTCTCAGTTCTTCAAGACTCGCCTTACCGATAATAAAAGGAAGGTCTCTGTTCCTACTCTCAAGCTCATGAAGGAGAGGCGGGAGATGATTCTGCAGTCTTCAGACGATGCGTGTAAATACCGGCAGCTCAATAGACGGATCTCCAAGTCCTTAAGAAGCGACCTCCGCCGCTTTAATACTGAAAGGATTAAAGACGCGATAGAGCGGAATAAGGGCTCCAGGGTCTTTGCAAGAGAGTCGGTCTATTGGGCAAAGCCAGCTCACGAAACTGCAGATCGACGATGGCAGAACCATATTCGCCAAATCAGAGCTTCTGAGAGAGATCGAGACGTTCTATGGACAGTTATAAACGTCAACGACTAAACCCGCTGCGAATCTAGCTAACGACCAAGAGCTAGATTGACCCGACACTATACCGAAGACATCCCAGACGTCAGCCTGTATGAGATTAGGATGGGTCTGAAGCAACTTAAGAACAACAAGGCGTCGGGTGTTGACAGAATTACAGTCGAACTCTTGAAGGCGGATGGAAAACCGGTCCTTAAGGCCCTTCAGAAACTGTTCGTTTCCGTCATACTCGAGGTGAAAATGCCACAGGCTTGGGGTAGAGGTGTGGTGGTACTTTTCTTTAAGAAGGGCGACAATGCCCTGCTTAAGAATAACAGGCCCATGTCACTTCTAAGCCATGTCTACAAGCTGTTCTTCAGAGTCATCACGAACCATTTCGCGCGCAAGTTTGACGACTTCCAGCCTCCCGAGCAAGCCGGATTCCAAAAAGGCTTCACCACCGTAGACCACATATATACGCTGCGGCAGCTTATACAGAAGACCGAAGAGAATAATCTGCCTCTCTCTCTCTTAGCGTTTGTAGACTACGAGAAAGCCTTCGGTTCGATTGAGACTTGGGCTGTGCTGCAGTCTCTCCAAAGGTGCCAGATCGACTATCGGTACATCGAGGTGATGAAGTGTTTGTACGAAAACGCCACCATGTCAGTCCGACTTTAGGACCAGACCTTGAAACCTATCCTACAGCGGGGTGTGAGGCAGGGAGACGTTATTTATACGAAACTGTTCATGGCCGCAATGGAGGATGTCTTCAAGGTTCTGGACTGATTAATATCAATGGCGAGTAAATCACTCATCTTCGATTTGCCGACGATATAGTCGTCATGGTTAAGACTATGGAGGACCTCAGTACAATGCTCGATGACCTCAGTAGAGCTTCCAAAAGATTGGGTCTTAAAATGAACATGGACAAAACCAAGGTCATGGTAAATGCCCATGTAGCACCCACTCCTATCAAGATCGGAGACTCTACACTTGAAGTTGTAGACGAGTACGTCTACTTGGGACAAACGGTCCAGATAGGTAGGGCTAACTTCGAGAAAGAGGTCAACCGTCGAATCCGACTCGGCTGGGCGGCGTTCGGTAAGTTACGTGGTATCTTCTCGTCTCTCATACCACAGTGTCTCAAGACGAAAGTCCTTGACCAGTGTGTGTTGCCAGTGATGACTTATGGAACCGAAACGTGGTCGCTCACAATGGGCCTCATCAGAAGGCTTACAGTCACCCAAAGGGCAATGGAGAGGGCAATGCTCGGAGTTTCTTTGCGTGATAGAATCAGAAATGATGATAACCGCAAGAGAACTAAGGTTACCGACATAGCCCGAAGAATCGCCAAACTGAAGTGGCAGTGTGCAGGGCACATTGCTAGCAGAAGAGATGGTCCATGGGGCCGAAAAATTCTGGAATGGCGACCACGTACTGGAAGACGCAGCGTTGGAAGGCCTCCCACAAGGTGGAGCGATGACCTGGTGAAGGTCGCGGGTAGCCGATGGATGCGGGACGTGATGATGATGATGATGATGACTAATACCACGCGAGCGAAGCCGCTTGCAGAAGCAAGTATTCAATAAATATTTTCTTCTGCTCTCAATAATTCTCCCTAGTCAATCAACATGGGAAGGTATATTATACCGCAAAGAGATATAATACGAATTAAATGTTGGTAGTTGTCATCTAATATTCGCGATTCATAGTGTTATAGGCTGACAACTTGACGAAACGGCGAGACAATTCATCTAACGTGAACTGCAAAAGACAAGCGTTACTTTCAATATCGGTTACCTCATCCTTTAGAGAAGCTATTTATTTACCTTGGTTCTATTACATAGTATTATGTTTTTTTTATCAATGATAGGCTCGCGTTTGACTACAATCTCACCTGATGGTAAGTGATGATGTGGTCGAAGATAGAGCACGCTTGCCTAGAAATAACCTATTCACTCTCGAAGTAACCTATGCTTGTATCTCCGAAGGGTTAGACTTAAAGTACAGTGGTGGTATGGTGGGTCGCGGATAAATTCGTAATAGAGTTCCCGCGGCCCTTGGCACTCAGGTAACTGAAGGAACAGGGGTTGGTTTTAGTCAGTAAAAGTCTGACACGCTCTCCTGCTCTACCCAGAGCCGGAGAAGTCAGTGAATGATTTCCCACACCACAATAGGCAGTCGCCTATCTGACCTACACAACCCAGTTACTGGGTAATACGATACCCCTTGGTAAGACTGGTTGTCAGACTTTCGGGCTTCTGACGACCCGTAACGACTGTCAAAGATCCACGATTGACATCCGGGACCAACGGCTTAATGTGCTTTCCGAGGCACGGAGGAGTCTCGGTATGTAAAGATGGTCACCCATCTATGGACCAACCCCGGCAAGCGTAGCTTAACCTGATGGATTGACCCGTGCGGCTATTATTACTTTAGCCATGAGCTCCTCTCGGCTAATGATAACTACGTAGGGAAAGTCCATTTTTTTTTTTGGGTATTGACTATGCCTTCCTTGAGGAAAGCTGTTCATTTCCATGGACAGAAGCTGTATCTAAAATATCACCACCCATTTCTGTAACACCCTGTATATGATTTTTTTAAAACCAATATATCACCATACAATGACTGGAAAAAGGACAGCTTGTCCGTGGGCTTGAAAAACTGAAGGTCAGTTTTAGTCCGATTTTTTATTTTATTTTTTATTATTAACCTATAGTGTCCCACTACTGGAGGAGCTCGTGGCTAAAGTAATAACAGACGCACGGGTCGTTCCTTCAGGTTCAGCTACGCTTGCCGGGCTTGGTCGATGGATGGGTGACCATCTTTACTTAGCGATACTCCTCCGTGACTCGGAAAGCACGTTAAGCCGTTGGTCCCGGCTGTTAATCGTGAATCTTTTACAGTCGTTACGGGTCGTCAGAAGCCCGAAAGTCGGACAACCGGTCCTACCAAGGGGTATCGTATTACCCAGTAACTGGGTTGTGAAGGTCAGATAGGCAGTGGCTCCATGTGAATTACTGGTATTCACCTGCATCCGGTTAGGCTGGAAGCCGGCCCCAAGATAGTTGGGTAAAGGCTAGGCAGATAGTGTCCCACTGCTGGGCATACGCCACCATATCCTTACAGACACTCTTTCTCACTTTGTACCGCCTTAAACCAGCCTTCGTGGTGAGGGTCCAAGTCATCTAACCACCGCTTTCTGGGCCAGCCTCGGCGACGCCTTCCATCCTGTGGCACCCACTGCGTGGAAACTTTTACCATAAAAGAAGAAAAATAACATTTTTATAATCAATCACACTATAGTTTAGTGTATGTGTACTAAATAAATAAACAAATATTATGTAGAAACTAGGACAGATATTGTGTTCATGCATAGTGTGTATATTTTGTTTTTTCTACCTTTTCCTGGTGTATGGTACTCCAGGGAACCATACGTTTAGTTGGTATGAAAATTGCAATAATGCATACACAGCGACAGTGAGAAATTGCTAGCCGTTGGCCTACGAATACCTTTATACTTCACTCCACTCTGGAGACTTTTATGTGTTGAATAAAAATATGATACACGGCTAGCAAAAAATGTTAGCTACACAGAGATTGACAAAATTGTATCAGTCACGCACACATAAATTGAATAGTAAATGACAAGACTATTAGAGCATGTAACAAACCTACTTTGTACATCAAAGTTTCGATAATATAAACAAAGCACAAAAAACGAAGATGGCCGTCTTTATCCAGTCATAAACAAAAATAATGAACTAAACGAATATAAGACGTATCCATCATGCTCTTAGTCCATAAATAAATTATACAAGAAAAATATTGCATGCTACTGCTTTCCCTATCAAAGCAGGAATGAGGATTTATGCGAATCCAAGCGGTCTGATTTGAATACACATGTTGGAACCAAATGTGGCCGATATGTTTTGTTTATTCGGAATCGAAATCAACTAATGCTCATTCTGTGTTCACGGTATATGTGCGTCTAATTATAATAACCAGACGACAATATGGATATTAAATCTTAATTGCTTCAACATTGTATGAGTTGGTTAGCGTTTTTGTAATTAGGTCACTTTGTTATTGTGTTCTCGAGGTTTCAGAAATTCAGGCTAATTTATAAGAAGATGGAGGTTTATTGAGTTCTGAGTACGTTGGCATCTTCATAAATATTATGAACTTTTGGCTTGTAACCTTGTAGTATAGTTAGGGTTTCGTACCCAACCGTAACGTAACCCAAAGGGTAACCAACGGGACCCTATTACTAAGACTCCGCTGTCCGTCTGTCTGTCAGCGGGCTGTACCTCGCGATCCGTAATAAGTAGACAGTTGACATTTTCACAGAATATGTGTTTCTGTTGCCGCTTAACAAAAAATAGTAAAAATAAAATTAAAACGCGCGCGCGCGCGTTTTTTGTTGGGACGCTGCCCTAATAGAAACGAGTTTTTTTACTTTTTTTGTTTTTAATTATGTACGAGTAACTTAGTGCTGCTCGCGTTTTACTACCATTTTGTACTATATAATTATGAATATCTATCAGTGTTGAAATTTATGTAATGCAAATTATTTGAGTAAATTTGATAATTTATGGGTATGGTCTTCTCTAGAGGCCTTCAGTTGCCTTTATATAATTTCCATACTTAATTATTTTCCATTGATTAACTCAGTTACGAACTAAGAATAACTTACCTAATCGATTGAATAAAAGGTCATAAAAACCGTTGGTAAAATAATATTTGAAAACCAAACGGATTATATTTTGGCGTCATAGACCTACGTTTCGTCTATGGTGCGTATGGTGCGTTAGTGATGCACCACAGCAGAAACGAGATCACTAGGCATTAGTCAATTAGTTTCGTTTTATTTCATTTTTGCTTGGATACTAGGCTTTTGTAAATTAATGTGCGTTTGTAATCTGTGCAAAATGAATCATTTATATATTTTCTTTCTTTCTATTTTTTATATTAAAAGTTCAACTAGATTTTAACATACCTGACAAATACGACATTAGGTTGTTACGATTTGTCCCAAAGGAAACGATCCAGATATATTTGATTCATGAAAGCATACAGACATTCTTGTTTGCGTTGGGATTGTTTGCTCAATGGCTTCAATAATTAATTAGTTTGAGCTCTGCTAACAGCATGTTATGTTGCATTAATAAGTAATTAGTACGTAGCATTATTAATTGACCTCTTAGCACTGTTTGATGAGCACTCTTGTATTTTGTCTATCCTCCTCTATCTCATAAGAAGCATTTTTGGTTTGGATAGATCAAGATTCAGAAAGTCAATAATAAGATCGCACCCACAAACTGCAACTTAAAGGTGCACTGTCACTGGAAACCGTGGAAGACTTCATCTACCTTGGAGCTAATATCAGCAACACAGGTTCTTGCAAGAAAATAAAAAACTGAAGACGCATAGCAATGGCCAAGGGTGTGATGTCCCAGCTGCAGCGTGTATGGAGGGATAGTAACATCTGGCAGAGAACCAAACTTAACCTGGTCACGTCTTTAATGTTTTCCATATATAGCTACGCTTCGGAGACGTGGACTCTCAAGAAAGCTGATCATGACCGTATCGATGCTTTCGAGACGTGACGCTGGAGAAAAATGTTGTAGATTCCCTGGACTGCACTCCGCACCAATGAGTCTATTCTCCGCGATTTAAAAATAGAAACCAGACTTTTCACTACCTGTCTGCAAAGAGTCCAGGAATTTTTCTGTCACATTGTTAGAAAAGATGGACATAACCTAGAACACCTAATGGTTACTAGCAAGGTTCATGGCAAGCGTCCGAGGGGTCGCAGTCCACTTAGATGGTCGGACCAAATTCGCTCATCCCTGGACGCAACATTCCACGAGGTGTTTCACAACGTCAAAGATAGGCACAGACGGCGAAGCCTCGTGAGGAAAGTGACTTCACGTTGGCGGAATCAGGACCCTCAGTAATGAGAAACATGATGCGAGGTGGAAGAGGGATTTGTACTCTACCTTTCACTTACTACCACACCTTAATTGCCTCTTCAAAGAGGCGACGAGTGATGGGATGGTCTATTCTTATCCCTGATCAAAGAACAGAATGTTTATTGTTATTAGAAAAGCAACAAGATAAAGGTTGTATAAGTATATACCAAGATAATTATACTTTTTTACAAATTATACCCTTGGTAGGTGTAATTTAAAATCATTTGAGCAATAAACAGGAAGTGTGTTCGTTTATTTTAATAATGACGTACTGTTGGATGTACGATTTAATACAGGGGTCATACCATGACGTGTTTAAATCATTATAATTCCGGTATGAAAAAGATACGAAGTTATACAGGACGAATAGTACTATCCTTCTCACAGATTTGAAAGCCCTGTGCTCATGTTAGCTATTCAAGCAAAGGTGATGTAAGATATATGTCGGATGAAGAAAGTTGAAGATAATTTTCCCAACAAAATTTGTTTAGCCAGGAATTTTTTCTAACTTTTCTACAGAAAACGTGTCTACTTTTTAGCGTAGTAACACTAATTATACGAAGAAAGGCTTAAGTGTGTCTTAAATTCGTGGAAAACGGCGTATTCAGAACACGGATGTTGTCCTGAACTAAAGATAGTTGGTAGTATAAACAAAGGTTGACTGGTAGAGAATGTCTTGTTGCATTAAGTCCACCTATGTACCACTATCATGAACTTTAAATAAATAAATACTAAAACAATTATGTCTCTGCTCCAAAATCAAAACGTGACAATATATCACCACAAGAACTAATTGGCGAAGTTACATAGAAATGTACTATTATTCATGAGACTATAAATTGCTTTCGATCGCAAGAGACATCTGTGTGACGAAAATACTCCCAATTAGCACCTAAATTTTGAACTTAATAAAGAATTCGTGAGTCTCAGCTGCTGAGGGATACGTCGGTTCCCATTAAATTTTAATACTAGGAATTTTGTGTACAATTACCAAGTATTTTAGGGCCTCAAGAAATTTTAATGATGTTACCTTAGTTTAAATCTTTATTTTATTCTTTTTGTATTGTAAAGGTGTGGCGGAGATAAGAATGTTGAGATGGATGTGTGGAGTAACGAGAATGGATAAAGTGAGAAATGAGTACATTAGATGTAGTTCAAAAGTGGCGCCAGTCACAGAAAAGTTGAAAGGTAACCGCTTGTCTTGGTATGGTCATGTAAAGTGGAGGGATGAAATACATGTAACTAAAAAAGTTATGAATATAAATGTGGATGAATGGAGAGGGAGAGGGAGGCCAAAGAAAAGATGGATGGATTGTGTGAGGAGTGATATGAAAGAAAAGGGAGTTAGTGATAGCGTGACGGCTGACATGACAGAATGGAAGAAAAAAACGTGTGGCGCCGACCCCAAGTAACATGTGAAAAGGGCAGGAAGATGATGTATTGTAAAGGTTTCGGTATGTCTTTAGATTGGAGACATTACAGTAAAATTTATTATCTACGATTCCTAGCAGACGAAATGGGTTTTATGAACATCATCATTAGTTTAAATAGTCTGGAATGAGCCACTACTGGGTATGCCTCAGACCTCCTTTCCTTTCTGCCAGGTGGATTTTGGTGATAACGTCCACCCAACGCTTTAACGTTGGGCCAAATAAACCATGCGCATCCAATATCGCGTTGATAACCCTTTGGTCAACACCCGCATCTAGCCAGGTGTCTTGGCCAACTCCACCTAAGACGTATCGCCCGTATGTCAACGCAGTAGGCTTGGTTCCTGCTCTAAGTTATTATTTTTTGGGTTCATTTATTATGATAGTTGTGTCTGTATTCGCTATACGTACAGGAAAAAACCTCGTATAATTTAAGTTGCGTTTTTATGAAATAAAGTCGTTCTTGAAAATAATAATTATTATGAAACGCGGTCTGTTTGCTAACATCCCAAGAATGACGTTTCAAACGTTTCAATTTAATAGAATTTCTACGAATACACGTGCGAATACCAGTTCCCAATAACTACAAAACATCTGATGCCACTCTATAAGTTCGAAACTCCCAACAAAATTTGCGTTACATATGCAAATCTCCTACAAATTCTGTGAAACTGAGCTTACATAATAAATCAGCGCGATTTCTGTTGGATGTCGACGCAAAGGCTGGTATCGAGCATTTTCAATTAAATAGAGAGGTAAATGTCGCTTACGTAAACAACTATTAGAACTCATTACTAGTTATATTGAGGTATAGTAAATATGTAACTTAGTGTGTTATTATTTACTGGTTTATGTTGATTAAGATTGACGTTTGATTGAATTTAGTTAAAATTGATAAAATTATTTTATTTATTTGTGAGATGTGGAGTTTTTAAAAGTGATAAAATTATTACATTTGTATGTGAGGTGGGTTTTTAAAATATATTACCTTTATCCCGAGGCATTGCTCCCATGTCATAGGAATCGGTTATTTTGTCGGAATAAAAAGTAGCTAAACACTGCTATATAGTGTAAGTTTCTATCAGTAAAATATTATCGTAATGTAATTGGCAGGTACAAAAAAAAGGTTTAAAGAGCACATTTTACAAACATGTCAACTAACGCATAATGTTATTACCTCTTTCTATATTAGTTCAGTTAACATGAACAAGCGGAATTCGTTGGAAAAGGAGTCGGAAGAAAACATCTTTTTCCTTTTTCAATGTGTCGTTATGAAGAGGAAAATGGCGATTTTCTTATACCTTCAAATATTTCTTTAACTTTTTGCTTCTGGTCGTGCTAAGGTAAACATAATTATAAAGAAATAGAAAATAAAAATCTTAGATGGGAGCGTTTTATGATACCTGATAGTGTTGTTATTGCTAGCCACGATTTCGCACGCATTTGACCTCCGCTCTGGGGATTCAACATCCTCTTCTTATAGAACTAAGAAATCTCTTAAAATCATCTTTCAAACAGTTTCTTTATTTTTAGTATCATAGACTCTGAGACGAAAAAAAAACTGCTTTAAGACTTACCTAGGGCATTTTCTGCCAGACTATCAGTCCCAGAGAAAAGTACCTAAAAACTGCTTATGTATTATGTAAAGAGCAAACAATGAGAAAATGTCACTGAATATTTAAAAAAAATGACATTCACACAATTCATATGAGCACCTAAGTGCCTAGCACGACTCTCACATCACTTTGACGCTGTTATAAAAATCTTAGTACCTTTTCTTTATACCGACGCAAACATTATCGATAAATTTTCAAAGTGAAAAAGTATCTATACTTTTCTAAACAGCATGATGCGACGTTAAAGATGATATAGATATGCAAGTTTCCAAAGTAATAGGTGAACCAGACAGACGTGATTTATATTTACAACGAGATAAAAGCTTTTACACTGATTGTAAGGTTACACAGGCGTAAAGGGAATATTGTATGTTTCTCATGGTAACAGACTTTTACATCCACGTAGGATGATGCTGCAGGTACCTTATTAGATGGTACTGTTTGTAAGTACGCTAGTTTAGCGATGGGTGGTTTTCTACCAGTCAAAGCATCTTCGTAATCCAATCAGTACTTTCAGAGATTACCTTTTACAAGCATGTTAACAAAAAAAAAATTATTTCATTATAATATTAATATAAAATTCTATTCCTAGCAGATAATTGACGGGCTCATTTGTTCGAGGTATAGAAGAAAGTGCGAGCGTAATTGGGTTTTTCTTATAAAAAAGAAGTTAGATTGGTGCACGGTCTGGGATTAGATTCTGATCGAAAAAAGGTAGGCTAGCTAGATAAAATTATGGGATGTTTTGCCAATATAGATAAAATCATGTAAAATTTAGAATCGTGCATAATTATGTACATACCTATACCTTTTTTTAGTGAGTGGAAAAACATCAAATTACTGCTCTCGCTCTGGGTGGAGCGGTACGGCGCGGCGTGTCACACTCTTACTTACTAAAACACACTCGTGTTACTTCATTGTGTTGTTGTATGGGGTGGTGGATGCAAGACTTTCATGATTCACCTAGAAAGGGCCCAAAGATCTCTACTTAAAGTAATGACTTTCAAACCCTTTAGATTTACCACCTGACTCTTATATGAGAAGTGTAAAGTACTTACAGTAAGACAAAATTATATTTTGCAAGTTGTTACCAAGCAGCACAGTGTTACACCTTATAATGAACAAAATAATAAGAAGCGCACCAGAACAAACGTTTGCTTGCCTTTACTCTGTCACGACGTCCGCTAGGCGACAGCGGGTATATCTTGCCACTTTTCTTTATAATAAGTTGAATAAAATTCTGAACATAAATCCCCTTACGACTCGTGAAACAAAAATGAAGGTAAAGATCTGGCTACTGACACAGGACTACAATGCAACCGAAAATTTACTGCAGTCAACATAAATAAAAACACAAATCATTGGTATTCACACACACACACACACAGACACACACACACGCATCATAACACAAACGCACACATACACACACACTTACCAGCACCCCTTGTTTTAAATTGAATTTTGTTTAACCTGGCTTTATTGTAATTTATTTTTGACATAATTTTATTTATTTTAACACTCTCCCTGCCGACAATATATAAAGCTTTTGAAGTTCAGGAGGCCATGGAGGTCGCCGGCGGGTCCCAAATTTGTTGATTGTGAACGCCGTGAGTCAAAAGTTAAAATTATTACAAGAGGCCGTGGGAGCCGCCGGCGGGTCAAAAAAAAAATCTTTTAAGACGCCGTGGGATCCGCCCTGACCTCCCGAATTCAAATAATTTTTACAACTATTGGCGTGCTGTTATGGAAAATGTGAAACTTCTCGTGCGTGTACACGGCATGGCCTGCTGGACAAAATTTTTTGGGGGTCGCCGGCGGTTCCCATGGCAGGGAGAGTGTTAATCTTAATTTTAACCTAATTTTGTTTATTTATTTTTTAATTTTATGAGATTATTTAAATTGTTCTAATTTTATTTTTTAACACATTTTAGTACTTAAATTAAATGTTTACTATTAAACTTAGTTTTAAGTAATATAATTTTAACAAGTTTCGCTTATATGACTTGCTTAGTGTAACCTAAAATTGGAAGAAGTCACTGGCTCCTGAAATACAGGTAATTTTGCCTAGCTCTGGAGCCAGGGTCTCACACTTTTCTGTAACTTGACTATGGCAATAAAAAATATTATTATTAAATATTATTATTATTACTTCAGTTGCCCTTGTATTCCAGGGTCAAGGTGAGTCTTTCAAACACTCCTGTGACCTCCGAGATTGCCGCATACCTATACCTCAAAACCGAGAAATCAAACTCAAATTCGATATAATTACAATCCATCGTCACCAATTAAAGTTTCGACATTAGCGTTTTGTGTTTTAAGTAACTATCATCTCCTACCAACAGGTGAGATGGTGGTCAACCGCGAGCCTCATTATCATCATCATTTCAGCCGAAGTCCACTGCAGGACATAAGCCTCCCCCAAGTGTCGCCACAACAACCGTTCCTGTGCGTCACGCATCCATCGGCTACCCACGACCCTCACCAGGTTATCAGTCTACCTTATGAGAGGCCTTCCAACGCTGCATCTTCCGGTACGCGTTCGCCACTCCAGAACTTTTCGTCCCCATCGCTGGTTTGTACTGCGAGCAATGTGCCCTGCCTACTGCCACTTCAGGTCCACCTTATGAGAAGACTTCCAACGCTGCGTCTTCCGGTATGCGGTCGCGACTCCAGAACTAACAACTTTAACGTAATAACTTTTCGGCCCCATCGAACATTTGTTCTGCGAGCAATGTGCCCTGCCCACTACCGCTTCAGTTTGGCGATTCTTCAGGCTTGGGTGACCTTAGTTCTATTGCGGATACCATCATTGCTCATTCGATTACGCCAGCATTGCCCTCTCAATAATTGCCTTTGGGTGATGAGGCCCATTGTAAGCGACCACGTTTCGGATTCATAAGTCATTACTGGCAACACCCACTGGTCATAGACTTTCGTCTTGAGACACTGTGATATGTGAGACGAGAAAATACCACGCAGGGCGAGCCTACCCGTAATAAATGAAAAAATCCTTGTATTTAAAATTTCCTGAAAAAGTTATATCTTGCAATGGAATTTGAAATTTGTCATCTATGACAAAGAGTTTGTGTTTTCAAAATTTGATCATCATCAACTTCCTGCCCCTATCCCATGTTACTTGGGGTCGGCGCAACATGTATTTTTCTTCCATTCTGTTCTGACAGCCGTCACTCTATCACTAACTCCCTTTTCTTTCATATCACTCCTCACACCATCCAACTTTTCTTTGGCTTCCCTCTCCACCTATCCACATTTATATTCATTACTCTTTTAGTTAGGTACATGTGTTTCATCCCTATACTTATCTTGGTATGGTCATGTACCATACCAAGATAAGTGGTTCTCTTTCAACTTTTCTGTCACTGGCACCACTTTTAACTTACCTCATTTAGTACTAATTTCTCTCTTTATCTACTCTCGTTACTCCACACATCCATCTCAACATTCTCATCTCTGCCACATGCAATCTAATTTCATCCGTCTTTTTCTTAGGCCAACATACTGATCCATACAGTACGACCGGTCTAACAACGGACTTATAGATTTTCTCCTTTAACTTGAGGGGCATCTTAGGTCGCAACTAGTCGCAAGTTGTTCCTGAGACTTGTCGCCATTTCATCCATCCTGAGTCGATCCTGTGCGTTACATCTCGGTCTATTTCACCATCCTCCTGGACAAACGACCCGAGGTACCGAAAGTCGGAGCAGATCGGTATAGGCGTTCCGGTGAGAGCTATATAAATAATAGGCATAGGATGTTTCCAAAATTTAATATTATCTGGAATTATAATGTAATTTATCAGAGACGGTTGCTTTTGCCTAAAACCACATGCTCTTGAATTAAGTATCAGCTTCTAAAGCGTAGTACGACTGTATTTGTTCTAGAGAAACAGACCCATTTTCTCCCCAAAGCACACAGTATGAAAATAATATTTGATTTGATAATTTTAATATGGTACTCTGCGAACAACTAAATTTAATTTCACTCCATTAATCTTCAGTTAGGAGAAGGGTTGCCTCCCTATTTCTGCCAGTGAAGTCTACTATTTCGTATTTAATTAAGGTTTGTTTTACAAGGAGACATAGTGTAAAAATAAATATGTTTTCTTTTTCAGATAAAACCTTTGCGGTTTAGTCTACGAAGTTTTATCTTGTTTTCTTTTTATTATGCTCTCTAAAAACGATTGCCTGTCTAAGATGCGAATTTGAGTTTGTTTTAAGAATAATGAGGTAAGTTTTTCAGGATGTTGTAAGGAGAAAAACATTTTTTTTTTCAATATTCTAACGAAAATTGAAATTGGCGTGGGTGCTACATGGGTTTTTACAATGAAAATGATTTAGTCCAGAGGACCATGGTTCAGAGCAGTGGTGGCCCAGTGGTAACGGCCGCGACTTACAAGTTGTAGGTCGTGAGTTCAAACCCTGGCAGGCGTTCTCATCATCATCATCAGTCTTTTACTGTCGCCACTGCTGGGGCACAGGCCTCCTCTCTGTGAAAGGATGTGGGCCGTAATCCACCACGCGGGCCGAATGCAGGTTGGTGGATGTCAGATGTCTTCGAATTTTTTGTTCTAGGAAATGCCAATGAATAATTTACACAAAGCAAACGCCTGCGGCACTTTACTTTGGGTAAATTATTTTCATCACCACTGCTCTCAAAACGGCAAAGGAAAACATCGGCCTAACAATGCCGAAAAAAAGAGTAAATAGCATAAATAAAAGCATATAGCATGTAGTTATTAGTTCTGATTGTCTTTTTTAACACGAAGTCATTAATTTATGTCTAACACTATGTCTTGAGATTTCGACATTTAAAGACGTTGCTCACATTAATTAATTTAGTATCCAACAAAGCTCTGTATGTTGTTTTAAAATGTTTACTTTAATACTTAATCGAAACATTGGTAGGGTATCGTTTCGATTTAAGTTCCTGGAATGTTCCTAAGCAGTATTAAATCAAAATAATATGAGAACCTTGTGTAAAACGTTTTATTTTTAACCGAGTTCAAAAAGAAGGAGGTTATCAATTCGGAGGTTGGTATTTTTTTTTATGTAAGTATGTTCGGGCATAGCTCCGTCATATATTGACGGATTTGCAAAATATTTTATTTGCTCGAAAGGGGTTTATTCCGAAATGGTCCCATTTAAATTTCATATAGATCTGATGATGAGTTTCGGAGACACACAACAGAAATTTTCAAATATTGATAGTAAATCAACCGCGATTGCTGCGATCGTATGTCTATGTACCTATTGTTAACACAATATAATGTGGAACCACAACTAAAAAGTGAAAAAAAAACTTTTTTACAAAAAAATAGGACCAACTTCCAAAAAAAAGTGCAAAACAACTTTTATTTCGGAAGTCGGTGTTAAAAAACGAAGACACGAAACCAGAAAAACTGAGTCGGTTCTATTTTTTTGTAAAAAGTTTTTTTAACCAATAAAACGAAGACATAAGTTCAAAAAAGGGAAAGAAGATATTATCTATTCCTAAAAATGTTCATAGTAACAGCGTCCATATTGGAAATTTTCCAACATTAAAAGTGTCCACAAATAAAAAGACAGGTTATCGATTATCGGTAAACGGTAACCTCCCAAACGGTTTCCCATTATTCTTCACACTTTTATATTCGTAAATTAAATTCACTCCTCACCGGAAGGTCGCCCTTTTTCAATTAGAATTCAATTAAAATGTGGGGAGCATTTAATTTTTCGATATAGGCCGGTACACAAACATAGTGCGAATAAATCTTTAAAGCAATTCAAACTCAATTACTACAGTTTACTTTTGCCTAATGGGAAAGGTTTCCCTTTTGTTACGGGTTGATTTAATTCGTTTGTATTTGGACACTGGATACTATTGACACAATGGTGGCTGCTGGCTACGATTTCCATTGTAGAAGAAGTATTGACATCAATAAAACTCCATTATTGCTGACTTTAACCGATCGCATTGCGTTTGCGTTTTCTAGTTTGGTTTTATGTGCATTTTGTGTATTGTATTTTCTTGTTTGACTTTGCGGAGGGGAGCTTTAACGTAATTCGTTTTTGAGATAGCTGCTGTGCTCAAAAATGTTTTCTATTGCTATTTCGTCTTTATTTAGAAAGTATGTTACTATTGCAGTTGGCACACCTCTTTTTTCCACTGACGGTTTGATTTAATAAATTAAAACATACTGTTACGTCGACCGTATTACACTGGAACGTTCGAGAATGTGGTCGAAGTTTCCAGAAGTTTCCACTAGGTTCGAGAACATTCCATTGTGGTACTGTGTAGAAGTTCATAGATGTTTCTAGAATATTCCACTATAAGATAGTTCGACAATGTTCTGGAAACTTCCATGACCGTATAAATAGGCCGGACGGCGGGCGAGCGGGTCAGTCTGGTTTCGACTACGGATGCGAACGGATGCGAATATAAGCGATTACCAAGAGAATAGTGAATTAGTGTTTGTTTAAATAAGTTGTTGAGTTAATAAAGGATATTTGGTTAATTAATTGGTGTAAAATAATTTATCCCATACCCAGCTCGTAACAAATTGGTGTCAGAAGTGGGATAAATTATGCCAATTTTACCAAAGGACGACACGGAGGGTATTCGTACAAGGAGTCAACGGCAGCAAGACATGGATCAGAGGCGGTTTGGAGATTCCCCGATACAGACGCCGGGTGGTGTTCAGCCTGCGACAGAGCCAGTCGCTGGCCCATGTGGAGTTTCTTCGGCACCAGCGGTGCCAGACTTGTCTGCGCTAATGGTGCTGTTGCAGGAACAGGCTCGTCGTCAAGAGGAGCAGGCCCGCCGCCAAGAAGAGCAGGCCCGTCGGTTGGAAGAGAAGCTTCAACAAGATAAAGAGGAGCAGGCCCGCCGCCAAGAAGAGCAGGCCCGCCGCCAAGAAGAGCAGGCCCGCCGGATGGAAGAGAAGCTTCACCAAGACAAAGAGGAGCAGGCACGCCGCCAAGAAGAGCAGATGCTCCTCATAAAAGACCTTCATTCAACACTTGGCAAGGAGCTCCAGGTGATGAAGGAGCAGGTTCACCAGCATGAGAATCGTATCTCAGAAGCTGAAGTTCAGATTGCTGGGGTGAAGAAGGCTTTAGGTGAACTTAGGGCTGGAGACGGGGTTATGCCTTCAGTGGTTGCTGCACCTTCGGCACGTGGATTTAAGGTGCCGCCATTCGACGGAACATCTTCATGGTCGGCCTACAAAATTCAATTTGAAGCCGTTATGAAGGCGAATGGGTGGACCAAAGAGCAAGCTATGACCGCGCTCACCTTAGGCCTCCGAGACCAGGCCCTAACCATACTTGAGGCTCTTGGCAAGGATGTGACCTATGAGCAGCTACTGGAAGCCTTAGAGTCAAGATATGGTGAGGCACACTTGGAGCACGTATTTCGCGCTAAGTTAAGAGATCGTGTGCAACGTAGTGCCGAGAACCTACAGCAGTGGGCCTTGGAAGTTGAAAAGTTGGTTCGGAAGGCATACCAGTCTGCCCCTGCACTCATCAATGGCAATCTGGTACAGGCGTTCATCGACGTAATACGTGACTTGGAAGTTAGAGCCGCTGTAAGACTTGGGCATCATGAGACACTGAAGGACGCCTTGGCCCATGCCTTGGAAGTAGAGGCAGTGAGGCAAGACCATCGAACACACCGTATCAGGGAGGTTGTGGCATCACCTGTACGTGATCGTCCGCAAGGGTATAGCCCTAGGTGTTACACTTGTGGAGAAAGGGGTCATCTTCGGTCAAGCTGTCCAAAGCGAAGCACACTGAGAGAAAATCAATCCCAGCAAGATAGGGCGACTGATACGACTGCCCAGCAACAGCAGGGAAACGAGTAAACGCCAGGACTGAGGGGCGGGTGCTGGCTGGTATTGAAAGAGCCCCGAGGATCTCGATCTCACAGGCCCATGACGGAAACAGCCTGATCATCAAAGGCGAAGTTAACGGAAAACCATGCAAATTGACGTTGGATACTGGAGCTTCTCACACGGTCGTCAATTCTCATCTAGCAAGTCGGTTCCTTGGGGACTTCTTCAATAACCACGACCGTATACAATTACTGACAGCTACCGGTCAGCACATAATCGTCCGAGGCAGAAAGGAAGTGGAGTTAAAATTAGGTAACAAATTCTATCGGCATAATGTCATCGTGGCCGACATAGTGGACGATTGCATCCTAGGATTAGACTTCATGCGGAAACATCGTTGTGAGATCGACGTTGATCAAGGAGTATTGAAGTGTGGCACAGAGGAAATCTTCATGGAAGGTGTACCATCAGGAAAAGTTTTCCGCCTGAAATTTGACGTGTCAACACTTTTAGAAAACTGCGATTTAACGGAAGTAGAAATGGATAAAGCTAAGAAGATGTTACTTCAGTACGCCGACTCTTTCTCTACAAATGATGCTGACATAGGAAGAACAGGACTGGTTCAGCACAAAATTAATACTGGCAACAAGTTACCAATCCGTCAACGACCAAGAAGACTGCCGGTTGCACGTGAAAAGGAAGTGGAAATGATGATTGAGGGCATGGTAAAGGATGGTGTTATAGAGCCTTCATCGAGTCCATGGTGTTCTCCTGTGGTCCTGGTGAAGAAAAAGGACGGAAACACACGCTTTTGTGTGGACTATCGACGATTGAACGACGTCACGAAAAAGGACAGTTACCCACTGCCTAGGATCGACGACACATTGGATACACTGAGTGGAATGAGGTGGTTCACCACGCTAGACCTGAAAAGTGGCTACTGGCAAGTGGAAATAGACCCTAAGGATAAGGAGAAAACTGCATTCTCAACAGGAAAGGGGCTATGGCAGTTTAAAGTTATGCCATTCGGATTGTGCAATGCTCCTGCGACATTTGAAAGGCTAATGGAGCAAGTACTTGCTGGATTGATCGGAGACGCATGTCTTGTCTATTTAGATGACATCATTATCGTGGGCCGTACATTTGAAGATCATCTTCAAAACCTCAATCGAGTGTTGTCAAAAATCCGGACGGCAAATCTTAAGTTAAGTCCGAAAAAGTGCTCATTTTTCAGACGACAAGTAAACTTTTTAGGACACATAGTTTCGGAGGAAGGTGTCCAGACAGATCCGGAGAAAATCGTCGCCGTCAAGGATTGGCCAGTTCCGAAAGACAAGACGCAAGTCAGAGCATTTCTGGGTTTGTGCTCCTACTATCGACGGTTTGTCAAAAATTTTGCCGACATTGCAAAACCTCTACACAAACTCACTGAGGAAGAGCAGCAATTCTGTTGGGACGAGAACTGTAACATCGCATTTCAGGAATTAAAGAAACGTCTGTGCAATACACCTATTCTGGGATATCCTGACACTGAAAATGACTTCATAGTTGACACAGACGCAAGTAATACTGGAATTGGAGGCGTGTTGTCTCAACGGAAAGGAAACCAAGAAGTTGTTATAGCTTACTACAGCAAATCTTTATCCAAACCGGAAAGAAATTACTGCGTTACGAGACGGGAGCTACTCGCCGTAGTAAGGACATTGCAGCACTTCAGTAAATATTTGCTTGGACGGAAATTCCAATTGCGAACTGACCATGCTGCATTAAAGTGGTTATTGCAATTCAAGAATCCAGAAGGACAAGTGGCAAGATGGATCGAACTACTACAAGAGTTTGACTTCGTTACTGAACATCGTAGTGGGAGAACTCATGGTAACGCAGATGCACTGTCTAGAAGACCTTGCCCAGAAGATTGTAAGCACTGTACCAAGCAAGAGACTAAGGAGGCAGTGCCCGTGAGGATGCTAAGAATGGATCTCAGCAATGAATGGAAGGAAACCCTACAGCTTGCTCAGCAAAATGACACGGACCTCAAACCGATCTTTGAGTGGATTAAAGCTGGTGCTCCAAAGCCCAAGTGGAGTGATGTTGCGGCGTTAAGTTCCATCACAAAGAGTTATTGGGCACAATGGAACGGCTTTGTTATCCAGGATGAAGTCTTGTGCCGTAAATGGGAAAACGCTCGAGGAGACAACTGTCATCTACAAATTGTTGTCCCCAAAGCCAAAGTACCTGATGTTTTACGGCTCTACCATGATGGATGTTCAGGAGGACATATGGGGGTAAAAAGAACTCTACTGAAGATACGAGAGCGGTTTTACTGGATTCACTGTCGAGAAGATGTTGAGGACTGGTGCCGCAAATGTACCAGTTGTGCGGCTGTGAAAGGACCCCAGACACGCAGCAGAGGTGCTTTACAATTATACAACGTGGGAGCCCCCTGGGAACGGATAGCACTAGACGTTGCAGGACCATTTCCGGAAAGTGAAAACGGAAACAAGTACTTCATGGTTGTCATGGATTACTTCACAAAGTGGCCAGAAGTCTTCGCCATTCCCAACCAAGAAGCAACAACAGTCGCAGATAAATTGGTTCAGGAAGTCTTCTGTCGTTTTGGAGTACCCTTGGAAATTCACAGCGACCAAGGGAGGAATTTTGAATCACAAGTTTTCCAGGAGACTTGTCGACTGATGGGTACTCACAAGACCAGAACCACTTCTTACCATCCGCAATCTGATGGAATGGTAGAACGTTTCAACCAAACGTTGGAGAGATATCTGGCAAAAGTTGTGGAAAGCAGGCAAAGGGATTGGGACAAGCACATACAGCCATTTCTTCTGTCCTACCGTAGTGCAGTTCACGAAAGTACGACTGTGACACCAACCTTCGCGAACTTTGGAAGGGAATTACGGTTGCCTGCAGATTTAATCACCGGAACCCCCCCTGATGCCCCACGCAGTGTAACCGATTATGCGAATGACTTGCGTAACAAGTTGAACGATGTATATGAGCATATCAGACGATCCGGCCAACAAATGTCTGATAAGATGAAGACCCGATACGACCGGAAGGCAAACCATAGAGGTTTTGACGAGGGTTCACTGGTGTGGTTGCATAACCCAGTGCGCAGCAAAGGGAAGTCTCCCAAATTGCAAGTAAAATGGGATGGACCATACCGAATCGTGACCAGGATCAACGATGTTACCTACCGAATACAGAAGGGTCCACGAGGTGCGCCTAAGATAGTCCATGTAGACCGATTGGCGCGATACTACGGGACTAATGATGCTCGGGACGAGCATGTCTAAGGAGGGGGCAGTGTTACGTCGACCGTATTACACTGGAACGATCGAGAATGTGGTCGAAGTTTCCAGAAGTTTCCACTAGGTTCGAGAACATTCCATTGTGGTACTGTGTAGAAGTTCATAGATGTTTCTAGAATATTCCACTATAAGATAGTTCGACAATGTTCTGGAAACTTCCATGACCGTATAAATAGGCCGGACGGCGGGCGAGCGGGTCAGTCTGGTTTCGACTACGGATGCGAACGGATGCGAATACAAGCGATTACCAAGAGAATAGTGATTATTAGTGAATTAGTGTTTGTTTAAATAAGTTGTTGAGTTAATAAAGGATATTTGGTTAATTAATTGGTGTAAAATAATTTATCCCATACCCAGCTCGTAACAATACGAATGTTAGCAGCAAATAAAGAAAACAAATAATGGTACATTGTATTTCGTTGTAACTTAAATGAAAATAAACCAGAATCAATGCAACAAAATGGAACCCTTAATAATATTCTGTAAATTTATAACTAAAGAGCATTGTTATAGAGGTCAACAAGTGAAGCTCAACAAAGCATAATTATTGAGAAATGAAACAGCCTACATTACAAAGAACACAGGACTTAAAAGAATTAATAAATACTAATATTATAAAGAGGTAAAGTTTGTAAGTTTGTCAGTTTCTTTGTAGGTTGTAATCTCTGGAACTACTGAACCGATTTTGAAAATTCTTTCACCAGTCGAATGCTACCTGCCTGAGTGATAGTGATATTTGATTGCGATTAAAGACGCTAGTAGAGCAGTGGTGGCCCAGTGGTAAAGACCGCGACTTACAAGTTGTAGGTCATGAGTTCAAACCCAGGCAGGCGCTTCACTTTGTGTAAATTATTTTCATCACCATTGCTCTGAAAAACGGTGACGAAAACATTGTGAGGAAACCGGCATGTCCTAGAACCAATATTCGAAGACATGTGATATCCACCCACCCGCCTTGGGCCCGTGTGGTGGATTACGGCCCACACCCTCTCACAGAGAGGAGGCCCGTGCCCCAGCAGTGGGGACAATAAAAGGCTGATGATGATGATGATGAAGGTCGCTAGATGGCGCTACGTGCCTTTCAAATAATTTTGTTCCCGAACGTAGCCGGGGCCTGTCGCTAGTAAAATATAAATTTATACATAATCAGCTTTTTGTCAGTGGGTCAGCGACGTGAAAGTCGAAAATTATTCGAAAGGAACATACTAGTAGGATCCGTCGGTCTTGACATAGTTAATGATCGCGTAACGACCGAATTCTGTCGCTAAGATATTAATGTTGCAAGAAGTAAGACTTTTACGTCCATAAAATATTTTGTCAGTTTAATTCTTACAAACAGTTTAAGTTATTCAATAAAATTTAAACAAGTTATAAATTTCATAAAATACAATTAACGGTGTAAATCTAACCTTGAAAGCCTGTAATAATTCAAGAAAATCAATTATATTTTTCAAGTTAGAAAGAAAGAAAAGAAAGAAAATACGTTTATTTACGGTAAACACGGAAACCTTATAGAATCACGCGTGTGTCTGTTTGTCTAGACATAAGTCTATCACAGTAAATTTGCTCTGAATCTACTAAACCGATCTGTAAAACACGGAAAAGTAACGAAAATAAATGGATTTGGAAAAAGGAAGTCTTTTTTGGAGTGCAAATCGGAAAATTAAAAAAATCATGTCGTCAGTTGTGCGTGAGGATCCTATTATTATAATTCTATATTGTCAAAATCAAAATTCATTTATTCAAACTAGGCTGAGAACCAGCACTTTTTGAACGTCAAAGATCTACATAAAGACAGTCCCCCCGCCCGTCACCACTTCCTAGTGTTTTAGCTGTGAAGAAGAAGTGGCCAAAAAACTCCCCAGCAACACATCTGTCTGTTAAGTTTTAAGTTTTAATTGTACACATATGACATACAAATAAAACACAAATTAACAGTTAGTTACAAAGGCGAGCTTAATCCAGCATTTGGGTTTTCTTACAGCAAACCTCAGGGTGAGAAATACATTTTTTATTTTAGATGGGTTTGCTCTTGACTCTAGTCTAGGTCGGAGGTGACAGAGATAAAGTCGACGATAAAGCGAGCTTACCCAGAAATAGCATGTTCACTCTTACTTTAAAGAGATTAGAGTTGTATACATTCGGAAATATAGACGCAGGTAGAGAGTTCCAGTCCTTTGCTATGCGCATTATGAAAGACGTTCGGAAACGCTTAGTGCGAATTCGTGGAATAGTAACAAAGTAGGGCTGGTAACTTGCAGTGCGTCTAGATGTCCGTTGGTAGAAGGGGGCCGGTGGGATGAGGTCGTCGAGTTCCTGGGCACACTCTCCGAAGTACATTCTATAGAAGACCGACAAGCAGGGCACCATGCGGCAATGAGCCCACCAGTTTTACGGCGCCAATGAGCCTCTTAGCTCTGCGTTCCACTGAGTCAAGCGCAAGTTGATATTTAGCTGAACCATCCCAGAGGTGGCTGCAATACTCCATGCAGGATCGGGCTTGTGCTTTGTAAAGGGTTGAAAGCTGTCCAGCATGAGGTATCGCTCCACTCTTCTCTCTACATTTGCATAAGTAGGTACAATAATACGGTAATCCTAGCTCGTAGTTAGGCCCTCCTAAACAATCATCTTTGTCATCAAGCTCGTGATGTATAATAATTATTTGACTGTTTTATTGTACAATAAAGTTTTATTCTACTCTATCAATCATTCTGAGATTTCTTCTTGTTAGGTTGAGCATTTATTTATTTAGTCGCAGGTGTAAGATGCATAGCTATTTTTGAATGCAGCTACAGATGGTTTCAGTCAAAAATAGCTATGAAGTTATGAGGTTGTGTCAGTTGAAGTTCAAATGAAACATTTAAATATTTAAACATCAAACTTCTACAGCACTAAAAATATTTAAACTTTCAAACATGTAACACATTCACATTGACTTATAGATAAGACTTAAATTCCAGTGAATACATAAAAATAATACGAAACCACGTCGCGAAATGTCAAAATAACATCAAACAAATACTAGTTGTAGAGGGTGTAACGGAAAGGTGTGGTTATATTTTAAGAACCGGTTTTGCCCATGGAAGTGATCAACTTTCTCTAAGAAAAATAGAAAATTCCCAAAAAAAAATTGAGCTTTCCATACAAAGTTATCATCAGCTGGGGGGTAAAATTTTTTTTTAAGAATTTCCTCACTTTTCTTGAAGAAAGTTGTTCATATCGATGGTTTTTTTTTTTTTTTTTTGGGGTTGGGAAATCATCTTAATCTTCTTTCGCTCTAGGGTGGAGCGGAAGGGCGTGTCAGACTCTTACTGACTAAAACCCACCCCTGTTCCTCCCTGCCCTACATGCCCAGGGGCGAGGTAACTCTTTCGAATTTATCCTCAACCCCCGGGCAGGCATTGGCCGTGGCAGGCCCCGTCCTTTGCTGACAACTCTTTGAGGCGCGCGTGGAACACTACGCGCCGTACATATCGATGGGTAGATGCAGTTCTTAAAATATGACCACACCTTTCCGTTACACTCTGTAAGATGGAGTCTCAGTGCTAATGTACTGTTGATCTCTTCTAAGAAGTTTGTAGATAAAATTCGTGAGGGTAAAACTACTCTTTTTATCAGAAGTATCTTTGTGGTTTAGGAGTTCAGGTTGGTGTTTATTATTTTTGAATGATCTTATAAATTGGCACGTATACTGTCACATTTTTTTGCGACACTTCATGAAGAACGCTTTAAACTTGTGAGTAAGTGATTAAAGTATTTTGAAGAGAAGTTCTGTAGGTATTGCACGCTGTGAATTTTTTTGATGATGATTGATGATTGATTCCGCCAAGCCCGTTTCATCAATGAACCACAAGACGTACGGCGAAGTGCCACCGGTTCATGGTGGACATCCCATCCATACGCACAAAGCGTTTTGAGAAAACATTCATTGTGCGTACAGCTAGGGAGTAGAATTTTTAGTTTCCTGATAGCTACAACCTGGGAGTCTTTAAGTCAAGAGTGAATAGGTTACTTCTAGGCAAGCTATGTTCCCACTTTGTACATGAAACAATAATAACTTATTTCAAAATTTCTTTCTTTCTTTTTTATTATTTTTTTCTTTATGTATTTATTTGGATATTAATCTGTAAAATTAATAATTTCATTACATAAACCGATTTTAAATGCACACGAACATTGATTTATTTTTGAATACTTCAGATGACGTGGTGACATAACGTCTCCCGAACTAACAAAGATGGCTACATCCTACTGCTCTAAATACGATTTCGGGCTTGTGAAAGTTTTACACCGGGTCGCCGACATAAATTACCATAAATATACACTCGGTCCGCATACAAATCCGAAACTTTTGATACCGTATAGTTATTCGGTCAATTACCGAGTTTCATTTCTAAAAGAAACCTTTCAGTTTTATAACTGGCCATCTAAAATGTTTAGTACTTAAAGAAGAATGGTAGATTATCGGTAGTACGTAAAGTAGAATGGTAAATCACTACATATTATAATACAAAGTCCCCCATGTCTGTTCGCGATGAACTCAAAAACTACTAAATGGATTTTCATGCGGTTTTCACCAATAGACAGACTGATTTACGAGGAAGGTTTAGGTGTGTAATTTGTACCCGTTCAAATCTGGGGCGGGTCGCTAGTAAGAAATAAAATGGAAAACTGATTTCTATTCACGATGTTCATTTCTATTTTTTTTTTCTTGACGACCCGGTTGGCGCAGTGGTTGAGCGTTCGGCTGCTGTGATAAGTGTCGCGGGTTCGCTTCCCGCACGGAAAAAATATTTGTATGACCTACAGATGGTTGATCCGGGTCTGGGTGTCTTGTGTATGTGAGTATACATGTTTGTGAACGCACCCACGATACAGGATCATTCTATTAATAAATTAATAATAATTCCTAGTGTGGGGCAACGTTTTATAATAAAGAAAAAAAAAACTGATTTCAATACTCAATACTTTATTGCATTCCATATGTGTTAAATAGGTGGTATAACACAATAAAATATCAATATGGACCCTGTCGGGCACAGCAAAGTAGAAGAGAGGAAGAGGGCTAAGTAGTTATTCAATTAAGCAATATAAATTATTAGTTGTGGTTTATTGGGTGTATAATTTTATATATATAATTATATAAGTTTTGCACATAGGACAAAGGAAAAATGTGAAAAGACATAGAACATAGGACAAAGGACAAAGGACAAAGGTGAAAGGACAAAGGACAAAGGTGAAAGGACAAAGGACAAAGGACAAAGGACAAAGGACAAAGGACAAAGGACAAAGGACAAAGGACAAAGGACAAAGGACAAAGGACAAAGGACAAAGGACAAAGGACAAAGGACAAAGGACAAAGGTGAAAGGTGAAAGGTGAAAGGACAAAGGACAAAGGTGAAAGGACAAAGGACAAAGGTGAAAGGACAAATGTTAAAGGACAAAGGACAAAGGTGAAAGGACAAAGCACAAAGGTGAAAGGACAAAGGACAAAGGTGAAACGACAAAGGACAAAGGTGAAAGGACAAAGGTGAAAGGACAAAGGTGAAAGGACAAAGGACAAAGGTGAAAGGACAAAGGTGAAAGGACAAAGGTGAAAGGACAAAGGACAAAGGTGAAAGGACAAAGGACAAAGGTGAAAGGACAAAGGACAAAGGTGAAAGGACAAAGGTGAAAGGACAAAGGACAAAGGTGAAAGGACAAAGGACAAAGGTGAAAGGACAAATGTTAAAGGACAAAGGACAAACGTGAAAGGACAAAGGACAAAGGTGAAAGGACAAAGGACAAATGTGAAAGGACAAAGGACAAATGTGAAAGGACATAGGCCATAGGACAAAGGTGAAAGGACTTTCCAATCACGGTGTCCATTTCTATTCTGTTGTTGATACTGACAGCCTTATTTATATAACTGGCTAACTATATGCTTACTTTTAATACTGATTAGCGGCTTTTAAATTGAAAATAACAAAGTCTCATCCCACTCAGCTGTTTATAGGACAAAACCTCCTTGAAATTATAAGTCAGTACTATATAGGGTGACTAGTAATTAGTAACCGATAATTAAACACGTGATTGTACTCTTGATAACAAACAACTTTCCCAAAGAAACATACTGTGAGTCAGGACGGCGCACGCGGCTAACAGCTGATAGGTCACAGCCCTGCGCGCGCGAACTTCATACGGCTGCTGTGTTATTGTGATAAAAGTGAATGAGTATAAATAAAATGTTACTTTGGGCAAGTTGTTTGTTATCATGAGTTAGACCCACATTTATCCGGCTTCCAGGCAGAAAAATTTAAATGATGAACCTGATAATCAGTGTTTGAACTTAAACATTGATACTTTTAGGGTTCCGGACCCGAAGGGTAACCAACGGGATCCTATTACTATGCCTCCACTGTCTGAGTATTACGGATCATGATACAGCCCAAAAAAAAAGACCCAAAAAAACACGATTCTGGAAATGTGTTTTTTTTGGGTTTATTTTGCAGTTTATGGTATAAGCCTTCGTGTGTGAGTCCGACTCGCACTTGGCCGGTTTTTTTATAAATAAAGCCTTACAGATAGTGAAGGGATGCTATGCTCTTCTGTAATAGGTAGTCTATTTGAACTCAAGTTACTTACAGGTAGGTACAACTCACCTAAGATTTTTAATAAGTTGTTTAGCTATCTATACCAGAGGCTCTAGACAAGTGACATTCTGCTATCGACAGCGTGGCGATAGCAATTGACAATAATTATCTATAATTAAAATAAAACTAAAAAACACGCTTTCTTCAGCAAACATTTTCATTTGATATGCATATCATGGTTATGCATAAAAAATAACTAGTCCGCCATATTTGATTTAGAATGACGTCACTTAGCCTAACCATGCATTGTCATCGGTATTTGATAAGTGTGCGAAGTTTCAATTCGTTCCGACGTTTTGTGGGTGAGAATCACGTTCAAAGATTCCATTACATAGATACATACCAAGCTAATAAATAAAAAAGCGTAGGGAGAATCCCAAAAAAAAGGTTATCCCGTGAAATTTAAATTTTCTCAAGTTTTTTTGCAATTTGCAGGTCAGTGTCAGGTTGTATGTTGGTCAAAATATGATTCGCGGCCATAGCAAGTAATATATATTTATAGAATTATAATCATTAAAATCAATACAATCACAATTTATGTCAAATGATTTCATGAAATAGTCATTGCATACATCAATATGAACTTAGAAGGTTATATTGATGTGTTTAATTATTACAGTTCTGTAAATACGTACTTGCTACAGCCATGAATTATATTTTGATCAACATACAACCTGGTACTGACCTGCAAATTGCAAACAACATAAGAAAAATTTGAATTTCGCGGGTTACCCTGGCGCTTGCTCCTAAAAAAGTCAAGAGACAGACAACTACTGTCGAAATGTCACGTGATTATTCCCTTATATTTTGGCTTTTCGACAATCGCCATCGCTGATAGTATGACACTTTATCTAGAGCCTTAGATCTGACATCACAACTTGGATGCTAGTACCAAAAACATTGTAAACCATCGTTGGCTCAGTTTTTATAGCTATCCCTGAAAATAATTACAGGCCGGAAAATGCGAGCATGGAGAAAAAGAAAAAAAACTAGTCCATTTGAAGTCGTCGAATTTATGTTTATTTCTTCCGCTAGTGGTAAATAAGGCATAATTGAAAATTGGGAAAAGGCCAAGACTGTAATTGCGAGGCTCGAAGGCGACGAGTGATAGTAGGCAGATAAATATTCAAATATTTCTTTGGCTTCTTTTAATATTCAGAAGCCATATAAAAAAGTAGTAACAGTTTTATGGCACAAAAAATAAGAAAATTCCTTACTTTCATAGCATGGTACGACGAATGGTCTTTTATCATAGGCAAAAGACTAAATAAAATGGCAATAGTACTTAAACCTTAATGAAAATGGGATATTCCTCGAAGTATCTCAAATGCCCGCAAAATAAATTGGATTCTATAATAGAAGGAATATCCGTAATAGAAAACTTACTAACTTGTTAGATACCAATCCAGAAATATCGTTTATCGAATAAAATATCATAAACAAAATGAAGTTTAGATTTATAACTAAGTTCTGAAAAAAAAACTACGCTCTAAGTATACCTTTTTCGAAGATTCAATTAAAGCGATAAAAGATAAAACACGAAGTTTTTAAGCGGCTCAGGAAATATTAGAACTAGCGAAGACACTCTTAACTTATAGTCGCATTATCTCAGAAAGTTTCTGAGTTGTTTATACACGAGGAAGGTACGTGTCGCAAATGCTTCCGCGTAAATAATGCTGTTAGAAACATTATGAAGTACTTCACGGTAAGTCGAAGTTGTTAGTTTGAAAAATTCTGAGTGTAAGTTTGGGAGAAGAGAGAGATAGAAGTTGGGCTCGTTCCAACCTCTATCTCTCTCGTATCTACTTCAATTGGTTTTGAACTTAAATAAATACTGTTTCTTAATTTAACTGTACTGTAATAGTTACCAACTGAGCCACATTGTCGAGAAACAACTTGAAGTTTGGTGTTTTAAGGAAATAAAGGACTACTCTTTCAGAAAGCTAACATTTTTTTATAAAATACACATTAGAAATAAATTAAATTAATAAAACAAAATAATACGCACGTTACCTAAAACTATTGTATTGACACACAGACACATATACAGAACCTTAATAACGTTCAAACTTAACATTTAAATAAATTATGGTCGAATTTCGACCCCTGGTCGACCACTAGTAATAATTATTATGTCCAAACAAAGACTTTTTACCTATTACAAATAAAGAAATAGTAAACAACACAAGACTAGCTTGTAGAGGAAACTTCAACCATTTTTCTTAATAAGTAGGTGAACGAAGTTTTGAAACAATAAAACTACTTCAACACTTCTTCCTTCTCTTGATAAGACATAATATTTCATATATTTTTTGTTTCCGTTTTGTAATTTATAGTCAGACTGCAGTTGAAGTAGAGTTTATTACTCTGTTACTAAATTAAATAAAGTGACAGAAGCTTGAAAGATCTGAGGGGGTTGCATGAAAAACGAACCTTATCAGCAGGCAGGTTGACCAGCTACTACTACTAGGGTCGGGGGGGGATCTGCCCGGGGGTGGAGGATAAATTCGAAAGAGTTACCGCGCCCCCGGGCGCATAGGGCAGGGAGGAACAGGGGTGGGGTTTAGTCAGTAAGAGTCTGATACGCCCTTCCGCTCCACCCTTGAGCGGAAGAAGTCATAAGACGATTTCCCACCCCCAAAAAAAAAAAAAAACTAGGGTCGGGGATTGTTCGAAAGAGTTATTTATTTATTATATTCTTTATTGTACACCATGCATGATACATAACATGAAGAAACTTAAAATTAAAGTAAATGGCGGCCTTATCGCTTGCCGCGATCTCTTCCAGGCTACCTAGAATGAAGAGTAATTGCCTGGACAAGATATGGGACTGTTATTGGTGTGACAATACCAATATTCAATACAATATAATAGATACAGAGTTACCTAAAACACAAAGGGCAAATGAAAGGACACGGGTTGGTTTTAGTCATTAAGAGTCTGATACTCCTTTTCACTCCTCTCAGAGCGAGAGAAGTCTTCCCTACCCTAAAAAAAAAAGGCTCCGGTAGGTACGGTGAGGTGCTCGGGCTCAGGGTAAGGTAGATGCAAATTTAGAATAAGATTAATAAAAAAATTGATTTGTTTTGAAAGTAGTCAGCTGTGAGTTGTCAATGGAAAAGTATTAATTTTATAATACAAAAATATCAAGTATTACAAACCAGCGTTTCTTTTCTCACACACCGGAAACTTAAGAGTATACACATAATAATATTGCACAATGTATTACACAAAGATTAGTCAAAATCAATTATTTATTTATTATTATTATTGATTGATAAACCTCCAGTTTAGCAATATACCCTTATCCACTTACTACTTATTCCATAAAAAAAAATATCTATTCAACGAAATGGTAATACTTTTGGCAAGAGCATTTTCATGAACTGACCTTTTGATACTTGACCTTTTGATTAGGTACGTTTTGTAAAAGGCTCAACCAAAAATTGGAAATATTAAAAAAACCCAACTGATAAAAAAACACTAAAAAGCTCCACACAAGTCACTTTTTAAGCAGTCTGATGCAGTAATTGGTGGCATTTATTTTAGTTCTATCACAGATTTGATGCCACCAACTGCATCAGAATGCTTGAAAAGTGCCTTGTTTGGAACTTATTAGTGGTTTTTTATCAGTCGTGTTTTTTGATTTTTTTATTTTTTATTTCGTACATTTTTGTATTATATTTTTGGAATCGTCTCCGCAAGCTCTTTAATTTGACACCCCACATGACCACGTCACAAGAAAAATACGACTACACTTACCTAATGGCAGTCGCCATTATGTTTTTTATTTTAAACTCATATAGCATAAGTCACTTCGGCGGTCAAGACCAATATAATAATACTTCATTTGTTAAAATACATCCAGCCGTTTAGGCTACAGCGCTTACCAAAGAAATATACATACAAACATACTCGTACACACATAATACATACAAACTCTCGAAAAACATTACCCTCCTTCTAGGGCAAATATACGTATAGTGAGGATAATCCCTTAGTGAGATAATATTTTATCCTTGTTTCGTGACATATTTTTGACAGAAAATAATTCCATATTCGATACTGTACGTTTTCCTCATAGACAGTCACACAGATATGACGAAAAGGGAAATAAATAAATAAACTAGGTCTAGCGAACAGACCCCTAATCCCTAATAAGGTCCTAAGCTCGGATCCAATCTCGTTGAACCAATAAGATGGATTCATTGGTAGTACTAGCACGCGTAGCTCGGTGCTCGGTTAGCAATAATGGGCACCAAGAATGCTGGCTATCTTTCTCATCATTGGATCTTTTCTCACAGCCGGGTGATTATGATTCAGTTTTTTTTCTGCCCTGTGTTTGAATAACATTAAATGTTTTTGCTGAGCCGTTTTATGGCTATAGGTAGGTAATGTAGCTTAATAGTTATTTTATGAGGTTCTAATTTACTATGCCTCCCATTATTTTGTTAAAAACTGCACCCTTGTTCAAATATTAACTCATTCAATAACACACAGAAAACCTCAAACGATGCAAATATAACAAGTTTATTGGGAGTTATATGTTTGGGGTTGAAACATGCCGCATGCATGCAGGGCCTTGGGGTCCGAGTGCTGAGTTTATTTTTTTATTATCCTTTATTCATAAACCTTAATACAAATTGTTACAAACATAAGTGTTCTGCCAAACTGCAGTACAGTTTGTCGGCAGTGAAGTTTTTCGGCATACCAGTAAACAGCTAGTCGACTCGGGCTTTTCTTTGGCCATCGAATCCCCATTGCTAGTCAAAGTGGTAATGCTGCCAGCGTTCTGGGCACTTTTCTCATTGACAACGATGTGGATAAATATTTTGATGCCCAATGAGTTTTTTTCATACGCGATTGTACACTACTATTATCAGTTTGTTTATATACCTAATAAGCCATTTATTAGTTTCTTGTGTATAAAAATATTGTAGTTATATTCTGTTGTAATTAAAATCACACACAACATACACACTTGAACAACTTTAAGTACTTTACTTTCATAGTTGACCGTTTAAATGAACGCCACACAAATTCTCCTAACAACAAACAACATTACAATAATCCAATACAAATAAAAACAGCAACACAATGGAAATTTATAATAAGCACACATAAGGACGTGTTCATGGATAAATTAATATTAATTTCCCCTTTACTGGTATATCCGTAGTTCTGCAAACCATTGAAACACAACAGCTGTCCACTACGATGCTTTATCGTTATTATATTGTATTATATTATTGCCCATTTTGAGTCTAGAATAGACTGGACATTTGCTATTGCTTGTCTATTTCTGCAAAATCTAATCTGCTATAAAATTGTTATTAATTATGCCTCAAATCCAGCATTTAAAACGCTGAACCTCAAAGCATATGACCCGCCACCAAAGATACTGGATACGAGGGAGTGGCTAAGAATTGAACTAACCAGCTAACAAAGTTTAATAGTACCATCGACATGAAAAAGAAGAATTGATGCACATTTAGTAGCTTCATACAATATCAACCGTTCAAATGATCAAATAGGTCATTTCTCGAATAACAGAACACCTAATCATTATGTAAATACTAAAGCCACCATAAAAATCGTAATAATATTGAACGCTCCCCCAAAGTTGGTCAAAGTTTGGAATAAGAAGGCGCTTCGGCCGGAAATTGGGGAGATCAAGGGGCAGATGTTTCTCGAATGATAAAAAGTAACGATTTGCGATCAATCGCTAGGTTTATTTGTGTCAGGGAAGTAGGACCCGAATGGTCACAAATAATTTTGGTCACGCTACGGTACTTTTTTCTCGAAGAGAAAATTCTGTAAATTTTTGTCTCATCATTGATCTACTCAAAAGCAAATATTCACATATTTTATCATGTGTTAAGTTTTCAGGTTTATGACACTCACGTAAAATATCCTACACAGAAATATAAAACGTAGTCCGACTTTCATCATCTTTAAAACTGAAACATCTGAGCCAAAATTTTAAGTAATAAAACGTCGCCGTTCCGCGCAGATATTCGATGTTTTGATGTAACATAACTTTTCCAATAGGAAACATGCCGAGCTCTGCACACAGAAAATAACTTTTTCAATAAATATTTTTGTTTCTATTCTGTAGGTGTCCGAGAGAAGCAAAAATGTATAATGATCTGCAAAACTATTGTCTGGAGATAAAAAAAATTGAAATGATAGAGTAAGATCCCAATGCCACCACACATTACTTATTTTATGATTACTAAAAATGTGGGACAGACGTAGTGTTAGTATTTACTTTGAATCTACTCATACTCGCTAGTTTGGGTCGACGGCCAATTTACCGGTATCAGCCGCTAAAGTTACGTAAAATTATTAACTTTTCTTAAAGTTTGAGTGCTGATTGTCTATGTTTTGCAGAATATTGTTAAATAACTCATAATTAAATAATATTTTAACGCCTAATATGTTATTATAATAGTCTAAGAGCTGGTCACCACCTAGAGTGAGGTTCTATTCACGAGACCGAAATTTGGGCGTAATTTATTTAATAGAGTAAATAACAGAAATAAAAGTAAGTGATGATTTGGGAGGGTGCTAAACGCCTTATTTGGCTTTTAGGTTCCCGTACCCGAAGGGTTCAAACGGAGCCCTATTGCTGTCACTCACGTGTCCGTCTGTCCATCTGTCCGTCTGTCTGTCAGTCCGTGGTCTGTCACACAGGTTTTACAGCCAAACGGTTGGAGCTACAGTCTTCAAATGTTCACAGTATAAACATCTTGTTGACCCAAAGCCACACAAATAGTCAAAAATACATTTGGTACGGAAACATAAATGTGCGAAGTCCGACACGCACTTGGCCGGTTTATAAGTATGATATACACAAATGTACGTAAACAAAAAAAAATTGACCGTCGGCCCAAGCTGGTATGCGTGTACGCATACCAGCTTGGGCCGACGGTCATTCGGTTCATTCAAAGTACATAGGCATTAACACTACTTAACTCAACACATTTTGTTAATAAGGAATGTCTGATGGCTCTGGGATCTTCTCTACAGAAGTACAGAGAGACTATGACTATGAGTAGACGTTTCCCCGTACATAATGAGATTTTGTCAACACGGAAACAGAAAAAGTTTTTCAGTTCCTCAGTGGCGTTGGCGCGGTGACAAAATTAGATGTTATTTTTTTACATTGGACTTAATCCCGCTGTCATTTTTGACGTTGTTTAGTATATTTTGATGTAGTATTTTGATGATGAAAATAAGATGAAATTATAAAGTAAATTTGATTCTACAGCAACAAAATTACGACAAGTTGACAATTGAGGATATTAGTGCGAATTAAAATGCATTGAAACCTTCGATGTCTAAACGAACGCAACGTTAATGAGTTACCATAAGATTCTGAATTGACACCAGAGGTTGAACCTTTTCTCCATTTGCAACCTTCATAAAAATATTACGTGCGCGATACAAAATTACCACCCCGCGCCACAATAACCAGTGATGAGCAAACAAAGATTACAAGTGCAAGCGTTCCGAGTCAGAACCAGTGACAGGAACATAATTAGACCGCAACATACCAAATGTAGTACGAACAACCACATTACATCATTAATTTTGTTCACGATCACGCTAACGAAGGTCGTTTGAAGCGGGTACAACACTAGTTCTCATTATAATGATATGGAGGATCCAGGCACTTCAATTATTACGTTTTAATTACCTACAGACGCTGTTTGAGAGCTCATTTGATTCTTACTTCGTTTGTTGTTTGTTTGGTTCGGCAGCCATTTTGTTAATTGAGTTCGTCTATTAACTAAGACGGGGTCTTAAAACGTGTTTCTGTTTATCGAGAGGTTACGGTCTGGAGTTTAAATTTTTATTTTTATTGTGAGAGTTTAGGGAAGTAATTAATGGATATTGTTTTATTTAATGTTTGTTTGTTTTGTTACAGGCAGTGGAAAGTGAGGGAGAATAAGAAAAACTAATAAATAAAGGATTCTGGCCACTTTACCGTATCATACCATGGCTGTGCTAGAAACGTATCAAGCACGACAAGAAACACGACACGGTCTACTGTGCTCACAAGAACGTATCAACAACGTATCACACCCGATTTTAGTGATCGTAGCATCTGCTTATCACAAGCGTATCATACGAGTATCATCCACGTATCATCCGCGTGTCATAAACGTGCGGTTTCCGTTCTCTCGGATGTAGTAGTTCGCCTGTCTTCGCGTCAGGAAAAGCGAGTGAATATTTGGTTGAGAAAATGATTTCCATACCTACTTATACGATGCCAATTAGAAAATTTTCCATGAAACAATTGGATTAAACTGACGGTAACACAGTAACAACACGTTTGTATTGGGCTTAAAATGGTCATCATACGCGGTTATAACCCGTATAATTACTGTTTTGGTGCGGTACCGTCAAAATATTCTTGTCGCCAATTGTTTTCGCTCCGTGCATGCCACGCGACGGTTTTGGTCGGTGACGGAACAGTCAAGTGTACACATGGTACACATACAATAGTCTCATACTTTTTAATACAAACAATTTTTTTTGCCTGTCACGTTCCTAGCACGGTCATGGTATAATCATGGTGTGGTACAGTGTACGCTTATAATCTCTTTTATCTAATTTAATTTTCTACCACTATATGCAACATTATTCTAGGCATAAGTGCTCCATCGTTGATAACACCATTGCTTTACATTAGCTGAGGTGGTATTAAAAAATAAATAAAAGTTATAATTTGGTGTTAACTCATGCTGTTATGAATATGTGGTGAAGACGTTTTAACAGTCTATTAGAGAGATGAACACAAATAACATACCGAATTTTGTATCGCATAATGCTGTTTTATAACAAAAGCTCTACGCGATAAAACGATCATTATCACACGACCTGGTTTTGCACCGCTAAATATAAGCCTCCCCTTTTTATGTCGCTTCCCCGGATTTAGCACCAATACGCAATAACGGTTCTATTTAGCCGGTTTACGCTCCCCCGAACGTTACTATCGAGTAACCTGTAATTTTAAAAGTAAATCACGCGTATGTTATAAAAGCCAAAACAATATAAAATATGCATAAAGAGTAATGTTTTTTAACAAATTGTATGTTTTGAAATGAACTGGGAATACTAGTTCATTTATATTTTATTCACGTTATTTTTTATGTTGAATAAAAAACAAATCTCTATGTACGTATTTTCATGTTAGTTTATTTTGCTGTGATCGAAATAGCGATGTAACTAGGACGAGGGTAAACGTGCCTCGAGGCAAAATAAATAATGAATATGGGATAGCGGCTAGCAAAGATTAAATAAGTTAGATACTAGGGCTTTATAGGGCGAGTGGTAGTTTTGTCTTCATTTTTGTCATGTTACATGTTGCAGGATGAGACACGCAGGTTGTAAACGTCTTGTTTGTTCTATGTCACAATTGGAGAGACTGAAAGGAACTTTATATTCATTTATTGGATCTTTCTTCTCATTCTTTTAACTTAATTATTAATTATCTTGAGAATCTATTTTTACCTCTTGAATTACTTATATTTTTAGCTGGTTTTTTCTCGTAGCGTGGCTCCCATAAATTATCCTAAAAATTACCGAGAATTTTGCTTACCGAAAGTGAATTTTTCTATCAGAGAAAAATTGTTTGTAATAAAATCAGTTTTTCTATTGTCAGATTATTTATAACCTTTTACGTTTGTGCTCTATGTAGTTCTATGATCATTACCATTTGACCTGAAAGGTTTCTACTGCTGGACATAGGCCTCTCCCAAGTATCGCCACAACTGGTCCTGTGCGTCTTGCTTCCAGCGGCTACACGCGGCCCTAACCAGGTCATCGGTCTACCTTATGGGGAGGCCTTCCAATGTTGCGTACAGTACTATGCCTTGTTGCATTAAATCCGCCTATGACCCACTATTGTACAATCAATCTGCCTAGCCTTTTTCCAACTATCTTGGGGTCGGCTTCCAGTCTAACCGGATGCAGCTGAATACCAGTCTTTTACATGGAGTGACTGCCTATTTAACCTCCCCAACCCAGTTACTGGGTAATACGATACCCCTTGGTAGGACTGGATGTCAGACTTTCGGGCTTCTGACGACCCGTAACGACTGTCGAAGATCCACGATTGACAGCCGGGACCAACGGCTTAACGTGCTTTACGAGGCAAGGAGGAGTCTCGGTATGTACATTTATTTTATACTCAGTCACTTTTATCACAATAACACAACAGCCGCTGTTAGTCGCGTGACGCCGTTCTTTCTTTGGGAAAGTTGTTTGTTATCATGAGTACAATCGTAATCGTAAAGGTATAGGTAGTCTAGATAAACTGATATATATTACGTATATATATGTATAAATCAGTTTATGTAAATCACCGGCTAATCCAATTAAGTCTTCGCCAGCCTATAAACCAAAACTTACATAATTTTATGCAGAATACACCCTTAGTCACAGTTACAACATTGTTGAGTCCTTAACGAAGGTTATAGGAATATTTCCTGTCAAAATTATACATCCTCTAACATATTTGTACCCTTGTTTTGAGGGTAAAGGTTTCTTCGAAGATATTACGCTACGTACTTAATTTATTCATGATTGAAATACTTAAATACTAATTCCTGAGGCATATGTTAGGGAATATAGACACATAGTAATGTTATTAAAGCAAACGCCTCTTGAGCTTTGTTGTTTTAAGTCCAACGTTGAAAATACAATATTATATACGTTCTTGAATACTCCAAGGCTGGGATTTCTGTCCCTTATCGACTGTTATTTGTTTAAATAATGCCATAATGGGTGGCCATTATGAACCTACATCGATATTAATATAGGCGAGTGGGGGAAAATGATAAGCCACTATAACTGATTTTATTTTTAGTAATATTTCTGAAGCTTGCCATGTCTTTCATAGCAGTGCCAGCGTTGATTTTAGTAAAGTTTTATATCGTAGCAAAGTTGCTTCACCGTAGCAAAGTTGCTTTGCCGTAGCACAGTTCCGAAAGTGTAGTGTTTTTTTATAGCAAAGCGTAGTTTCTTTAGGTTACATACAGCGTAAAACTGTCTTGGGTACTAAGACAGTTTTAAAAGTAAAAGGAGATTGTTCTGCATCCATACATCTTTCACCCCAGATCCAACAGCGAAGGAAAATTACTTTTCGTGTTCTAAATTACGAGTATATTCTCATGAAGACAAAGTTTAATGACGGACACCTTGTAGAAAGCATTTATTTAAAAAGAAAACAAAGATTTTGATGTTATTTTTAGTTATAATTAATCCCTTTAAGGCCCCTCTCGCGGTCCAGTGGCGCCCTCATTGAATAAAAAATCGTAGCATAGCACAGAAAAGAAATATTAAAAAATCCAACTTGACGTTTGTTACAAAGAGGATAAAGAATTTTTAAGTTGTTAAAACAAGTCTCAAAATGTTTCCTATCCAAAGTAGTAGGCAAAAGTGCCAAAAATGGCCGTTTCTGACACTTTTGCCTACTACTTTGGATTCGAAACATTTTGAGACCTGTTTTAACAACGTAAAAATTCTTTATCCTCTTTGTAACAAATGTGAAGTTGGATTTTTTAATATTTATTTTCTGTGCTATGCTACGATTTTTTATTCAATGAGGGCGCCACTGGACCGCGAGAAGGCCCTTAATACTTAGAAATATGCTAGTAAATGCCTGTCACTAGTTATTTATTATCACAGCTAGGTAACACGTTAGTATAAGCAATCAGAGTCCGTAAAAATTAGCAAGGTCGTCGAATGTATTCCAAAAATAACAAAATGATATCACTACACAATGCAGTCACGATGAAATGCGAGCGAATGACAGGTGACAGTTGAGATGATTGACATTTGACATTTCAAGGATTAGGGATTAAATTAAATTATTATTATTATTACATTAAATCCGTATCGATCTATTTTAAACAAAATCGATACCGTTCAGTATCCAGCGTGCTATTCTATTCTATTTGAAATATTACAATGCATCTCACCTAAAGCGTGTGTGCTGTGCCTCGTATTCGGTTCGTATTCGTGAAAATACGATTCGAAATAGCCTTCTTAATAAATGTGTGGTTGTTTGTTCACTGCTTCGTTTACGTGTTTACATTCGTGAATTTCTCATATCGAGTCAGTTTTTACGGATCGAAGTAGCCGTCATGCTTAATATAGGGTGCTTTGTGCACTCATATTCGATTCGATTCGAGTGATTGTTTTTAGTGAATACTCGAATCTCGGATTGGTGCACGTGAATTCTGATCCGTTTTTATTTATGCTGTTCGTAAAAAACACGAATTGAATCGTTCGTAAAAATAATAGACAAAGTAATTAGAAAGGGTGCATATTATCTTATCTTATCGATGTGTGTGAAATGAAAGATTGGTCATCACTAATCGTCATGTCAAATCTCAAATCTAATTGTCAAAGATGGCAGCATTTTTGACTTGTGATGTCGTAAATCGTTTAAGCACTTTTAATTGTTCAATTGAGAACGCAGAGTGTCCGTTTCATATAGATATTTGCAATAAGTATAATAAAATATACTTATAATTACTATGTATGTCAGAGGTTTGTTGGTCCTGGGGCCATTCCCGACAATGTCCTTTCAATGACATTGTTAGCCAAGCCTTTCTCACTTATTATTGGAACATGGATTGGAGAATAACGACGTACAACTTATTGTAACCAGAACCCATTTTACCAAACTGCTTACTTTCAACCAAGAATACCTACAACTAGTTCATCCATTTACGAGAGTCCGGGACGTGACTGCCTTACAGCAGCGCACCCTCAAACGAACCCTTTTTCCGCCCACCTGAAATAAATTTCAGTCTTTAGTTGCATTTTACGATGCCCTCAAGATTTCTTCCTGTGGGCATTTTAAAATGTTACGACGAACAAGGTTTTTTTTTAAAGTAAATCGTGGTGTCGTAAAAGGAATTTTATTGAGAGGATTAGCGGTGTTCCTTGCTTTTTCGTAATATAAATGGCTAGGATTTTTATTTATTTGTATAAAAAATAAGGTTATATTTCCTCGCGACATAATTACGTTTTAAGCTATTAACATAAAAAGACAAATCTACACTAGCCAACATTCTTTTAAAACACACCCACCCAACACACGTAGCGCATTACCAACCATATTTTAAGCTCAAGGAAATTACACTAACGGGGTCTGACTTAGCAACAGTTTAGCCATTAGCGATACGAGTCTAAAGGTTACCATAGTGCATAAGTAACGAGGTTGTTAGCCTATCGCGAAAGTCATCGCTTATCGCTGATCTTAGACTCGACTACACTAACGATTTGTGTAGGAGGAGACTTCCTGTTTATTTCTGCTGATAGTTTATCAGATTATAAAGGTAGGCGCGGAAGGGGATAATCCGTATGATACCTTATGATAATTTTGTTGCTGTTATCATTTTCAGAATTACTACGGCGAAGGGTCGAGAGAGGACAATATGACAGAGGATATTTCGAGGTAAATGCGAATATTAACATTATTTCAAAATTCTAAGTATACAATAAAAACCGGTGAAGTGCGTATCGGATTACGCATATTTAGGGTTCCGTTGGTACCAAATATTGGTATTTGTTAGAAAAATATACGTAATACTAAACATTCTCACTACTGTAACGTATTTCCTTTGTAAACGTCACATGTACAATATTTATTTCGTTTTATTGCCATTTTTTGGACATATTTGTTGGAGTTGAAGTCAAAATTCGCTTCTGGCAACATCAAAATTCCTAAATTGCGTCTTAGTACGTTATTTTAGTTGCAACACTGTAATTTTTTATCGGTGGTGACAGGAAACGTCAAAGTTTGACAGTTCACTTTTTCGACTGGCAGGGTTCGAGGTCATATCGCTTCTTTGCAATATTTTTTACAGCGATGTAAATCCTCGTTTGTTGGTGCCCAGTTCGCGTAATCCTGGCGGCTGGAGCCCTAATTTAACCTGGACATTACGTTCCAGAAATGATTTCGGTGGAATCATAAATATAAAATGATTATTTAGACCATGTGTCTAACAAGATTTTTTTCCTTTGTTAAAAAGCGCTGTAAAACCAGCGTTTTTTATTTTTGATTGATAGTTTAACTTTAAATTTGAAGTTTGGAGGCGGCCCCTAAATTGGAAAGTGGACAATTCCAGACGGATGTTTCTTACAGGAAGATTTGGTTTATTTTTTCCTTATTATAATTTAGCATACAATAACAGGGTATGTAATTAAAACCTTTTTCTTTTCACCTCACAACACGTGCTACGGTGCATTATTGAACAAAAATTATTGAACTAAAATTATTGACCTAACCAATAGACCAAACTTATAAATAAGTAACCTAAATAATTGTTGAATATACAGGAGAAATAATCTAAAATGTTGTAGTTTGAATTCTCTCTGTTGTCACCTTCCCTAAGATTAAAAGTCATTTTTGCCGCTGACTTCTATCCAGGTAATTACTGTGTTAATTTGTTTGTTGACGCCTGGCGCCCGAGGTTCTTTTTTTTATATTCTTATTTTGGCGTTCAATAACCTAATTTTGTTTAACACAGATGAAATTTAAATTTTGTTACACACATTAGTGGTAAATACATACCCACATGGCAATTGGCCCCGATGAACAGGGACTTGAAACAAATTTTATTGGGTTTTCTTGGTCATTTTATTATTGGTTAATTAATGCACTGTTTATTATTGTAGTACAGTTTTTAAACATACTTTTTGATTTGTAACCCTAACCTTTGAACTACAACTTATGTATAACTTATATATTTAGTTGTAAACAGTATTAACACTGTATTGTACTGTTATTTTTCTATGTGTCTGTTTCAGCATTGTTTAAATCTTCCAAAATCAACTATTACATTGTGTAAACCGTCATTGTTATCTTAGTTAACCTAAAATTTGATAATAGTTAAAGTTATAGTAAATAAATACTTTTAATGTTTTAATTAAGTAAATTAAAATAACTAAATAGCTGTTTTAAGTAAATAAGATTTCTTTGTGAGTCAATACTGCACCTACTAGTGTTTCAATAAGTGAAATTAACTTTAAAAATCTTCATTAGTTCACAATAATAATTACTTAACTTTATTACTCTATAAATTTAAAATATTGCCTTTGCAATGGATAAAGCAGTTCAGTTTCCTCCGCTTCCTGCGTTGAAGGACAGTCATGATGTTACACCGGTTGTTGAAAATCCTGCGGCACCTGAGATTGTTAATTTGACAGAAGTTCAAAATCCATTTGAACATAATGATAGAATTGCTCATTCTTCCTCTGCTTTTGCGGTTAATGCTTTGCCTTCTTTTAATTCTTTGAATGCTGATGTTTATGAACATATTAAGAGGAATATACCGTCTTCAACTAAGTTACCTGACTTGAAAAGGGGTAAAATTAATTTTGATGGAAAAACATGTGTGCGTGAATTCATAACTCAAGTTGAGGAATACTTTTTGTATAGGAATTTTGATGAATTTGTACTGGTCAGATTATTTAAAAACATTCTTTAAAATTTATAGTTCTGCTCCAATATTATTTGTTAATAGTAGACCATATTTGGAATTCTTAGTTAACAAAATTAAACATTCGGGTTTGTTGGATACCGGTTCCAGTAGTTGTGTTTTAGGTTCTAATAAACATAAATATTTTTTGAATTTAGGTTATAAAATTAATACTGTTTCTAATGTACTATGACATTGCCAGTCACTTGTGATAATTTAACTAAAAATATAACTTTTTAATTATACCTTCTTTTAAACCTGATATAATTTTAGGTTTTGATTTTTGTTTGGATTAACTGTAAATTTGAAGAAATGTCAATTTTGTAAAGATAGACTTCGGTATCTTGGTTATATTGTGGACAGTAATGGTTTGCATACTGATCCTTCTAAATTAGAAATTATTGAAAATTATCCTCGCCCTGAAACCGTTAAACAACTTAGAAGTTTTCTTGGCTTGTGTTCTTATTATCGTAGATTCATTTGTAAATTTGCTGATATAGCTTCTCCTTTAACTAAATTAACAGCTGGTAGTAAGAATTCTAAAAGATCCTTAATTTGGAATGATGATGCTGAGAATGCATTCATTAAATTGAAAGAAACTTTAATTTCTGCTCCTGTTTTACAGTGCCCTAATTTTGAAAAACCTTTCTTTTTACATTGTGATGCTAGTGCTGTAGGAATAGGTAGTGTTTTGAGTCAGGAGGATGATAATAGCGATCAACATCCTATTGCATATTATTCTAGATCTTTAAATAAATGTGAACGTAACTATAGTACCACAGAACGTGAGTTATTAGCTATGTTGGATTCAATTGAACATTTCAGACCTTATATTGAGGGAATGAAGTTTACCGTGGTCACAGATCATGCTAGTTTGAAATGGCTTTTAGGTCTTAGTAATCCTAGTGGACGTTTAGCACGTTGGGCCGCTAGAATTTCCCAATTTACTTTTGATATCATACACAAAAAGGGTTCTTTACATTTAGTTCCTGATGCTTTATCTCGCCTTGAAATAGCTGCGATTGATGTTACTCAGAATAATTTAATCTTGCCTGATGAAGATATTCATGATCCTTGGTATAGAAAAACATTTATTAATTGTCAAAAGTATCCTTGTAAATTCAGAAATTTTCGAGTTGAGAATAATACTTTGTATAAATATTGTAAAAATAAATTTGATCTTAACAGTAAACTTAACTGGAAAATTGTTATTCCTAAAGAACATATTTTAGATACTATTCGTTCAAATCATGATAATTTAAATTCTTGCCATCTTGGAATGCATAAAACCTTAAATAAATTAAAACAACACTATTTTTGGAAAGGAATGTTTGGTGATGTTCAAAAATATATTTCTTCTTGCGATATTTGTAAAGCATATAAACATAATACTTCACCACCGCTTGGTATGATGATAAATCCTAAAAAAGTTGATCATCCCATGCTTATGCTTTCAGTTGATATTATAGGAACTTTACCTAAATCTTATTCAGGTCATAATTATATTCTTTCAGTTGTAGATGTGTTCACTAAATATTGTTGGATATTTCCTATGATTAATGCTACTTCCAAAATAATTTGTAAACTTTTTGAAAAGGAAATCTTTCTAAAGTTTGGTTGTCCTAAAATAATAGTATGCGACAACGGTTCTCAATTCATCTCTAAATATTTTGTAGAATTTTTGAAAGGATTTAATATTACTAATATTTTTTATAACACTTTATACACACCTCAAAATAATCCGGTAGAACGATACAACAAGACGGTTGAAACTTGTATAGCGTGTTTTGTTAAAGATGATCAAAGAACTTGGTCAAAATTTTTGCCTCATGTTCAATTAGCTTTAAATAATAGTGTGAATCTAGCTACAGATTTTACACCAAACTTTTTGATGTTCGGAAGAGAGCTCATTTTCGATGCTTCTCTACATCATTTTAGTAGTTCTATTGATAACTTAGAAAATCTCGAAGTTGGTGATAGAAATAATTTCGCTGTTTCTTTAAATTCACTTAGAGAAATTTTTGTTAGGGTTCAATCTCATTTATTAAGAGCTTATAAACGTAATGCTCAATATTATAACCGCCGTCGGAAAGTCATTTCTTTTGATGTGGATGATATTGTGTGGAGAAGAAGTTTTGTTCAGTCTAAGGCTCCGGCTTTCTTTTCTGCTAAGTTAGCACCTAAGTTCGTTAAATGTAAAATAGTCTCAAAAGTTTCACCTAATGTGTACGTTTTGGAGGACCTTAACAAAGGTACTACAGGACGTTACCCCATTAAGGACATCATTAAATATTAAAAATTATTTGTTTTGGTTTCTCAAACTTTAGTCTTGATTTTTATAACTTTGTTTGAAGGATTTGTCAATGTTTGAATGATGAATGAAAGGGAATGACAATTTGAAAGTAAGTAGTATGTTAGGTAACTTCACGACAGGTTCTAGAAATTGACTTCTAAATCTTTTTCAAACTAACTTAGGTCATTTTTGGATTTTATAAAATGGAACTTCAACTTCACGCATACTTTTATTGTTCCATATCAAAAGATCTTATTGTTTATTGTTTTTATAATAATATATTGATATTATATTATTATATCTTTTAATTTTAGCTAATCTTTATTATATTAGTTAAGATTATTATTTACTTTAGTCTTTAATGTTCGAGTAAGTGTATTATAATGCTACTTAGCTTGTAAGATTCTCGGATTTGACATTTTTTTTTTTGCGTTTCGCTTCAGTTTTGGACGGATGCTTTTGCTAGGTCTTTCCTACGACTTTCCTCGTGGAATTCCTATTCTTTTGATTCGGTTTTCCCCCGATATCATATTTTGTTTGCTATTGTGCCCGGAAGATTGGTGGTGTTGAGCCGATCACAATATGCATCTTTTTTTGATTATTCGGTTTTCCCCCGAAGGTCATTTTTTTGTTTGCTATTGTGCCCGGAAGATTGGTGGAGTTGAGCCGATCACAATATGCAACTCTTTTTGATAGCGATTGTGTTCGGGAGTTCGGTGGAGTTGTGCCGATCACAATTTGCTTGTTTTGCTTTAGGTCGTTTTCCACGTCCGTAGTTATGCCTTTTATGTTTGCGTCTGGAAACGTTGTTCTGTTGTGCCAGACACGAACTTAGGATTTTTGTATACTTGCTTAGTATGAATACTTACGCTCTGTTAGTCAGTGGCGATAGCGCCTAACTGCACTCTCTATGGGTTTTAAGTGTTCTTCTGAGTAATTAATTTTGATCAGCTAGTCAGTGGCGATGGTGCCTAACTGCACTCTAATTTGGATAGGTGTTTTGGTTTCTTTTGTTAGTTAGTCAGTGGCTATGGTGCCTAACTGTACTCTAACTGAACCGTTGTTTGGAGGTTTATCTCTCAAATTCTTTTCGAATTTATTTATGAAAATCTTTTTTTGATTTTGATTTTTTTAGATTCCTATGGTTTCTTGACCTAAGTTGGTTTCTCTTGTATGTTTCTTCAAGTATCTTTCAAACATAAAAGAAAGTTCCTTTCTTTTATTTTTTCGGGGAGGGATGTAATGTAACGTATTTCCTTTGTAAACGTCACATGTACAATATTTATTTCGTTTTATTGCCATTTTTTGGACATATTTGTTGGAGTTGAAGTCAAAATTCGCTTCTGGCAACATCAAAATTCCTAAATTGCGTCTTAGTACGTTATTTTAGTTGCAACACTGTGATTTTTTATCGGTGGTGACAGGAAACGTCAAAGTTTGACAGTTCACTTTTTCGACTGGCAGGGTTCGAGGTCATATCGCTTCTTTGCAATATTTTTTACAGCGATGTAAATCCTCGTTTGTTGGTGCCCAGTTCGCGTAATCCTGGCGGCTGGAGCCCTAATTTAACCTGGACATTACGTTCCAGAAATGATTTCGGTGGAATCATAAATATAAAATGATTATTTAGACCATGTGTCTAACAAGATTTTTTTCCTTTGTTAAAAAGCGCTGTAAAACCAGCGTTTTTTATTTTTGATTGATAGTTTAACTTTAAATTTGAAGTTTGGAGGCGGCCCCTAAATTGGAAAGTGGACAATTCCAGACGGATGTTTCTTACAGGAAGATTTGGTTTATTTTTTCCTTATTATAATTTAGCATACAATAACAGGGTATGTAATTAAAACCTTTTTCTTTTCACCTCACAACACGTGCTACGGTGCATTATTGAACAAAAATTATTGAACTAAAATTATTGACCTAACCAATAGACCAAACTTATAAATAAGTAACCTAAATAATTGTTGAATATACAGGAGAAATAATCTAAAATGTTGTAGTTTGAATTCTCTCTGTTGTCACCTTCCCTAAGATTAAAAGTCATTTTTGCCGCTGACTTCTATCCAGGTAATTACTGTGTTAATTTGTTTGTTGACGCCTGGCGCCCGAGGTTCTTTTTTTTATATTCTTATTTTGGCGTTCAATAACCTAATTTTGTTTAACACAGATGAAATTTAAATTTTGTTACACACATTAGTGGTAAATACATACCCACATGGCACTACATGGGTCAGTCGGAAATCCAAAATTTTGTCTCAGACGACGTACAGACGGACAGACGGACAGACGGACTGACGCACTGACGGACTGCCGGACAGACGGACATACGGACAGACACGTGAGTGACAGCAATAGGGCTCCGTTTAGACCCTTCCTCGAACCCTAAAAAGCGTGGTTACCTTTACATATAGTATTTTTTTAAAAGACACAAAGATAATGATGAACCGCGTCTCATAAACTCATAATACATAGGTAACTAACAAAAAAAAAATATGATCATTCTTAGAGAACAATCCAATTTTTTCCAAATCCAATTCCACGCAACCCACTTTTTCAGCGACATTAACAACGGCCATCAGAGGTCCATAAGCTCGGATTACCGAATGCTCACAATTTGTCTTTGTGTCAACTTGATCCAGGTTGTGAACGTCTAAGATAAAGGAGACGGCCAGTCAATAAATTGCCAATCAGGCCGGACTCCCCGAATCGAATGCTAAGGGGATTGCACGGCAACATGTGCAGCACAGGCTCAGTGGGGAATTGAATTGGATTTAAACAGATAACTGCCCATATCATTGATTGTCCACGATATACCGATAAATATTTACATCCGAACTGCAGACCGCAGGTGTGTGAGAGTGTTAGTGCTACAATTATTCTCAAAAATTGTTCGAACGAATATTTTTTCTTTGTTTTTTATTGGGCTGTGTGCTTTTACTGATATTGCAAACACTTCACCACTTTTCATATTTGCTGTGGGTTTTTTTTTTTTTTTTTTGGGGGGTTGGGAAATCATCCTATGACTTCTTCCGCTCTAGGGTGGAGCGGACGGGCGTGTCAGACTCTTACTGACTAAAACCCACCCCTGTTCCTCCCTGCCTCGAGTGCCCAGGGGCGAGGTAACTCTTTCGAATTTATCCTCCACCTCCGGGCAGACATCGGCCGTGGCAGGCCCCGTCCTTTTGCTGACAACTCTTTGAGGCGCGCGTGGAACACTACGCGTCGTCGACTCTCGGGCCTGGTGCTGATCGGACGGCGAGTTACCCACTACTCGCCGTCCGCAGGCCCGGGTCTACGGTGGCCGGAGATCGTCTCGCGGCGTCCGAACCCCCTGGCGTCTCCTGCGGCGGCTGCGGCTGGGGGCGCCAGGGCGACTCGGCTGTTGTCGAGTCGTGGGGTTTGCTGGCTAAAATGCATTACATTTTGATCGTGTTTTTCATAAAATTTTCGCATATTCTAATAAGTATCAAAGAAAAAAAAAAATCTGCATTTAGTGTTCAGGATTGACTACAACACGTCTTCTTAAATATTCCCACCAAAATATTCAGGATCTGTCGATTGGGGTCAATTGAATCGTTACTCAAAAAATTCGACCAGATTTTATAATGATAAAATCCTTGTTGATAAAATCTGGTCGTGTTTTAATTCACGTTGGAACTTAAGAATAAAGTTACTGAAGTTAAAAAGATTTAATAAAATATTCAAAACAAAATTGCAACTCTGCAACTAAAATATGAATATCAAACAACAGCAAAATTGGCCTCAAATCAAAATTGTGGCTAAAAAAAGTTGTATACATCGGAGTCGAAAAATGCCGAATTCTTTTCAAGTGTTTAAACAAGGGATTCATAGATATTTCTTTTGTTTGATTATATAACTCGAGTGACTCAGTATAGTGTGTCAGAGACTTTAATTTAGAGAAGGCTTAACATATTTCACAAGTTGTAGCAATCAACTGGGGATAAGGGAGTCATGTTCTAGTGATAGTAGACGATGGGTAGCAATTTGTCACTACTTACAGTACTTACCCTGTGTCTCTGAAGTAGGTTATTGTGCGACCCAAAACTTTATGGCTGTATGAAGTTTCAAGTCGTGACGCAGTTTGTGTTGTTCAAGTTTTGTTTACTCTAGGTATAAGTGAAATAACCTTCACCTGTACTTATGTACTGGTTATACTACCTTCTACCAGCAGCTTCAAATCATCAACCTTTTAATGTCCCCACTGCTGGGGCACAGGCCTCCTCTCTGTGAGAGGGTCCATCCGTCACATGTCTTCGAATTTTTGGTCCTAGGTCATGCCGGTTTCCTCACGATGTTTTTCTTCAGCGTTTTGAGAGCAGTGGTGATGAAATAATTTACACAAAGTAAAACGCCTGCCTAGGTTTGAACTCACGACCTACAACTTGTAAGTCGCGGCCAATACCACTGGGCTACCACTGCTCCGTCCCAGCAGCTTCACCCTCGTGGAATTAGTACTTTCCCTATTATTAATTATAGCCTATCTGCTATTCCCGACTATAATCTATATCTGTGTCAAATTTCATCCAGATCTGGTAAGCCGTTCTGGCTTGATTGAGTAACAAACGTTAGTAGGATTGGTATACCAGCTGCTATTTTCTAAAAACAATATTTTGCAATTTTCATGGTTGATTATCTGGTGATTGGTGGTGGCTTTGTCTGTAAGTCAATTTGTTTGCTGTGAAACTGCTTTTGATTCATGGTAGAAAACCAAGTCTCATATTAAGTAATTCTAATAGTCCACAAAATTGTCCTTCGCATACCTTTTTAACCGACTTCAAAAAGAAGGAGGTTATCAATTCGGATGTTTGTATTTTTTTTTTATGTATATTCTGGCATAACTCCGTCGAATATGCGAAATTGTTTTTTTGCTCAAAAGAGGTTTGTTCCCAAATGGTCCTATTTAAATTTCATATAGATCAGAGACAGGCAACGGAACTCTTCGAAAATTGACAGCAAATCAACCGCGATTGCTGCGATCGTATGTCTATGATTTGTTAACACAGTTTAATGTGGAACCACAACTAAAAAGTGAAAAATAAAAAAACTTTTTTACAAAAAAATAGAACCGACTTCCAAAAAAAGTGACGCGTGAAAGCGACTTCTGAAATTAAAGTTATTAAGCACTTTTGGAAGTCGGTTCTATTTTTTTGTAAAAAAGTTTTAATTAGAAAAGAAAATATTTTCCAAATGCCGTCTCTAACACGAGAACGACAATGTTATTTGAGTACCCCCACAAAACCCATAAAGCGTGGTTATATTTAAAGTTAAAATTACTTCATGTTGTGGTATACAACTCGAGTGGAAAACAGAATCGATAACAAAAGTGAAAACAACCGTACAATCGAGATAGCAATGCATAGCCAACTTTACCATTGTTTCCAACACTCGTAAACTAAGTTCAGGACGTTAGCTCAACCCTAGTTTGTACTTTCAACAAAAATGCCATCTGAAATGTTGCTTAATTTTTGTTTACCAACATCCGTGAAGGTTTCAAACTCGTTTGTTGAATTTCCAGAGGCAATTTCAGTTGAAACAATGTGAGGTGGAAATATTTTTTTTTTACACGAACAAGCTCAGACACAATCATAAAGACTAATGATCGACCCCGAAGCTTTTAACGAGTTAAATTACTGAACGAACAAAAAACAATTTAGAAGCGGTGTCGATCATGTTTGGGGTCATAATATTGAATTTTTATATTAAACCCCGCAAAGGGAGACTGATATCGGTTGTTTTTATTTATATTTCTTTGTACCTGCTCTTTTTATGTTTATTTCATCAATCCCGTTTTTATCAGAACGATTTTGTACCTATTCAATACCCTTAAATTGAATCAGGTATGTTAGGGTAATTCAAAATCAACATAAATTGGTCGTATTCCTGCCAAAGGGAAACCATAGATACAAAACTTTTTTTATTAACTCGTTTGACATCTATTACGCATAGCAGATGTATGTATATATTTTTTTTAAGAAGCTGAATGACGTTTTGAGAAGCTAAATGTCACAGAATTTGGGAATATGACCACTATAATAGTCCCAAGTTCTGTGACATCGTTCTTCTAATTTCTACCGCCATTATTATGCAACTGTAACAACTGGAAATTGTTCACAACAGTAGCTATTTAAAAGGTTAATGATTCACAACTCAGCAACGAAAGTCGCAACAGTTAATTGTTATAATTAACAGTTGAGACTTCCGTAGTTTATGGAGTTAAAATCCACTCTCTAGATTTTAAATTACATTTCTGTAGCCAGACTAAAGTACGGCTTGAAAAACTCGTTCCGGCCTTTGCGGGCGTGCAATGGAACTACTAGAAGTCATTAGAGTCGAAGTGACAACGGCTCGGCTCCTGTGAAATGGCTAATTGCGTCGCCCCCTCCCAATTGTGGTCGCGTAATTATACCGGCGCTCCGACACACACAGTAATAAATGTAACGATTACCGTGCGCTGAAAAACGGTTACTTTTTGCTGCTTTTAGATTGTTAATCGTCGCAGGAGCGGTGGAATTAGTTTTTAGAATAGAGTTGTTTTTTAGAGTTAGCGTGCCACTGGTCAGTTTCCTTACTCGTCAATTTCACTATGTCACCAGTTTACTCATTAGACAGTTTCGGTAGGTTGACAATTTCTCTGGTTAGGCATTTTCCTGATTCTTCAGTTTCCTCATTCGCTACTTTTGCTAGGATGTCAGTTTCGTGAAATTGCCAGTATTGCGATCCGCTACTTTCGTTATTTGTCAGCTTCGATAATCGAACGGTTTGCCTATTCGTCAGTTACACTAAGTAGATAATTTTGCCAGTTTGCTGTTTTCGTAGGTAATCCTTCAGTTTCCTCGTTCACTAGTTTTGCTAGGCTGTTAGTTTTGTTAATTCGCTAGTTTCCTTGTGTACTAGTATACTTTTTAGTCGGTAGCTAGGTTAGGTTGTCATCTGCAATAGATTCCATATTCGTCTGTTTCACTGGTTGCCAGGATGTAAAGATGTCTGACGAATAAGAATTCGTCAGACATTTTTATATTTATGTATGTTCGCTTTGTGATTGTCGCTCGCTCGTGGCATATTTGCCTCTCCTGTCACCCTGGTCAGAGTTAAGCTTGGCGTGAACGGGGTGCGGTTTGGGTAGTGGTGTGGTTGGCTCATGTTATGTTTATTAAGTAAATAAAATGTTAGAAATCAAAATTTGTTTGATTTTATAAAAAAAAAAAAATGTATTTAGTCACATTGGTACAGTCAGTGACAAAAACATTAGAACTTTAGAGCGGCGGAGGTAGTTAAAAATATAAAACGTACTATTGTTAAAAATTAAGACGTAGGTATTCAACTGAGATTATTATCAAACCGGTATCATATCAGATAGGAAATAAGTCAACTTTTCACAAGTAGGTTTATGAAATGACAGCTTTGTGTGGTGTGCAAGTATTTTTGTTTCATTCATTTTCGCACGATGACATAAAGATATTTTTGATACTTCTAAATTAACACGACATACCTACTGTATTCTTAAGACCTCATGTACAACGTAAAGCATTAAATTTTAATGACTATGAAATATATAATGTCAAATGTTAAATTCAACGATAAATATTTTTCCGTCAAACGAATTATAACGCAAAGAAACTAACAGTGATTTTGTAAGAAGTTTCATTTCAAGTCACCAGAAAAAATACTTGCTACATGTATAAGCATTCAAGCTCCTTGTCAATGCCCTTAAGTGATAAAAAAAACGCTGAAATTAGTTTACTTAAGTAATCGGGTAATAACTTAGTAAGGAATGACATAGGTATAATTTACATTATTAATATATGACATGACACGACGGAGTAGTAAAATGTAATCTAAACTGACTGACGAACAAGGAAACTTGCGGACAAGGAAAGTAACGGGTTAGGAACATGACAAAAAAGCAAAACTGACAATCTATACTAACTGACGAACAAGGAAACTTGCGAACCAGGAAACCAACTTAGTAGGGAAATTGAAAACTTAGTGAAACTGGCAATTAAGGAAATTGGCGAATTCAGAAACTGTCTAATAAGTAAACTGGTGAATTAGTGAAATTGACGAGTAAGGGAACTGACCAGTGGTACGCTAACTTATTCCAAATACAAATGTACATTTTAATTTTCATTGCAGCTGTACCGTTTAACTGTATTTTTCCTATGTTAGCAGCGATAGCAGAGCTTTGTAATTTCTGTTAATCAAAACACGATACGCTATTTTAGAGAAACGCAAACGCTGCAGAAATAAATAAACAGAAATAACCAACTGTACAACTGTTGTCAGATTTGTTTTGGATTCGAACAGAACAAGCTTTTGATTGCGTCATTCAATAAGTTTACAAATAACAGAATGCCTGACGGCGCTAGAATTTTCCCATTCAATCGAATTTAATTGGAGTCGTTGGCGTCGCACTCTGATTGGACATTTGAAAGTCCGGTCTGTGCCACAGCCAATCACTGCGCTCCCCATTTTCCGGTGCTGTGGCTGAACTAATATTAGCTTTAAAGTTGGCTAGCGCAGTTACCTGCTCATTGCTCCTCTTGGGATTGCGTGTTCTATGTTTACCGCAATAAAGTGGCTCACAACTTTACGAGCGACCACACGATCCATAAGAATGGGGTAACTAAAAGCGGATAACCGCTTCCACTATTCACGCCAGATAGTTAGCACTTCAAAATTCAGACATTCGCTGGAACAAGTTGTGCCCTAAACTATGCATGTCGGGGGCCAGTTGTGAATAGTTCTGTCAGGTGTAATTCCTGAGAGAGTGTAGTCTGACCTGTTAGCTTTGCTTCCACAAAACTGAACTGAAGCTTTGTTGCGTTTAAGTTATGCTAAGCGGTTTTGGTCAGTTATATATTTGTTGGGTATTTGAGACACAAAAGAAGCTATCTAGGTACCTACTCTCCCAACAGTTTCTATAGTTACTATCCTTATTCGTATATAACATGGATATCTATGGTATATAAGTATCTGTCACTAGCATACATTTTAATTTATTCCACTACTTTCACCAGACGTAAAGTTAAAAGGATTTTTACTCTGAATATAGATTGCAATCGTTCGGGGAGCGACCTAACGCAGGAGGAAAGGCTTTATTTTTTATTGCTATCGAAAGCGAATTCTAATCTCGTTTTTCCGTGTCATTTACCAATAGATAGCTTCATTATCGTTCAGAGCGTTCACCTTAACTTTACAACTTGGATTTATGTATCCTTGGTAAGATATATAGGAGCTCGTGGCTAAGTTATCTCAGCCGCACGAATTGATCTGCAGAGGACGTTTCGTGGATGGGTGATCACTTATAACATATCCGAGACTTCTTCGTGCCTCAGAAAGCATATTAAGTTGTTGTTAACGGCGGTCATTTGAAGATCTTTGACAGTAGTTACTACGGCACCGTCAAAGGATGTCATAGTTATAAGATAAATATAGTCTTGTCATGGCTTGCTGTCACATTTGTCTTGCCAAGGGGTATCGTGCTGCCCAGTTATAGGTTGTGGATGTCATAGTTGTAAGTTATATAGTCTTGCCAAGGCTTGCTGTCATATTAGTCTTGCCAAGGGGTATCGTGCTGCCCTGTTATAAGGTTGTGGATGTCATAGTTATTAGATATATAGTCTTGCCAAGGCTTGCTGTCATATTAATCTTGCCAAGGGGTATCGCCTATATATCGCCGTCCGATCAGCACCAGGCCCGAGAGTCGATGGCGCGTAGTGTTCCACGCGCGCCTCAAATAGTTGTCAGCAATCATGACGGGGACCGTCATGGCCGATGCCTGCCCAGGGGTTGTGGATAAATTCAAAACAGAGTTACCGCGCTCCTGGGCACTCAGGGGAGGGAAGGAACAGGGGTGGGTTTTAATCAGTAAGAGTCTGACACGCCCTCTCGTTCCACCCAGAGCGGGAGATGTCATTGGATCAATCCCATAAAAAAAGGTGTATCGTGCTGCCCAGTTATAAGGTTGTGGCTGTCAGTTATGTAGTCGCTCCATGTTAAATATTGATGAATACCAGTAATTACCGTAATGCCGTTTAAGTTTTTTCTTTTTAACCGACTTCAAAAAAGGAGGTTCAGTATTCGACCCATGTATGTATGTATGTATGTATGTATGTATGATTATCCGCGATTTTCTCGAAAACTGCTGATCCGAGTTGGATGGAGTTTTCGTTATTCAAATGCATATTTTTCAAGAAAGGTTTTCAGTACATAATACACTGATGAATAATAATAATATAATAATAATAATAATAATAATAAGGAGCTTGTATGACACTAACACAGAACGACTATACTCATCGACATAATCAACTTGCTAACATCATACACCAAAAACTCGCCACTAAATTTAAACTCACGCAGGATCCATACACACCATATTATAAATATTCACCAAAAGCAGTTTTAGAAAATGAATCTTACAAAATATATTATGATCGCACTATAATTACAGATCACACTATTTATAACAATAGACCCGATATTACATTTGTGGATAAAGAAAACAAACACACGTACATAATAGATATAGCAGTCCCAAACACTAACAATGTACAAAAAACCATCACAGAAAAAATTAGGAAGTACACAGAGTTACAAGAGGAAATCACGAGAGTTTGGAAAATGAATAGAGTCACAATAGTTCCAATAGTAGTATCAACCACTGGTGTTATTCCGAAACAAATATTTAATAGTTTTAATGCACTCAATCTATCCAAATACACATACCTAACACTACAAAAAGCTGCCATATTAAACACTTGCCGAATAGTTAGAAAATTTTTACAACTAGATTTAGATAACAATGTCACTGCAGTACAAAGCAATTTACCATCTGAAAGAAATAACTAGGATCTCACCTTGGTTCACACCCGTGAGATTCTAGCAAATACCAGGTTTTAACCTGAGAAAAACGAAGTTTAAAAACATCATAATAATAATAATGTTTATTTTCTCACCACAACAAAACAGTAGGTACATCATCGAAAATGTTAAGATAATGGCTTTATCATTGTGGGAGACTGGTGCCTAAACTAGGCTGCAAGCCTGTATTTCAGGACACCAGGACTCCGTCTTTTACACAGTAAACATCTAGATACATTACTATTAGGTATTTTAATTTTATCAGTGAACCCGAACACAAATTATCGACAAGTTTACGCTAGTATATATATATATATGTGGGCATGTAAGTATGTGTGTGTGATGTGTATGGGTGTGTAATGGTGTGTGTGTTGTGTATGGGTGGCGGTGTATGTGAGTGTTAGTATGTATAATTGTTACATTAGTAATGTTACACTAAGGTTACAAGTAGTTTTTCGGTTTCGTCATAATTTATATCTAGTAGGAAGGAAGTTATTTTCCTTTTACACAAAATCTTAGTAAGATTAACTATCGGAAGCTTCCTATTAATTTTGTTGTAAAGAAAACCACCTAGGTGGCAGAAGAAACGCTTTGAGAATTGGGTTGAAAGGCGAGGGTCTGGGCGATCTACGGGGTTGTATCGTCTCTTACCTTGTGAAGCCGAAGGGTGGTATCTTAGCATAGAATGTTGTTTCAATATTATGCTTTGAATGAATAGTTGACGTACTGTCAGAACTTTCGCATCTTTATATAAGAGCTCTGTAGGGTAACGGTAAGGTAGAAACGAGGACACTTTCAGTATGGCTCTTTGCGTTCTCTCCAAAACAAGGAGTGTAGACTTCGGAGCTCCACCCCATACATTGATACAGTAGGTTAATAATGATTGAGCGAGGGCGAAGTATACTGATTTTGTTAGCTTCGCATCTGCTACTTCTCTCAGTGTTCTAAAGATGTATATCAGCTTGCGTAACCTAGTGTTAAGTGCATCAATGTGTTCCCGAAAATTAAGAGTATTATCTATTACTATACCCAGATATTTAACAAGTTGAGTGCTTCGAAGGTGTGGACAATTACATGCATTTTTTTCATGTGGTGTTGAACAAGTGTGTGCTATGATTGCTGGTGTTACTGATGTGGCACCGTTATTATTAGTTTTTAGAGTGAATGTTATATAATTAGTTTTGTCAGCATTTAGTGTTAACTTGTTATTTCGTAACCACTCTGTCACAGTATTGAAGCCCAACTGAGCGTGTGAAAAGACCTCACCCCACGTGTCAGCATTGAAGAGTAAGGCGGTATCGTCTGCAAATGTTATAATCCTCCCATTGGGGAGTGTGAGCTTACCCAGGTCGTCGATGTATATGAGGAAGAGAGTTGGGCCAAGTACGCTGCCCTGGGGCACGCCGTAAGAGACCGTTCGTTCTTCACTAACGTACTCACCCATCTTAACGCACTGAGTTCGCTCACTTAAGTAGTCTTTAAACAGCTCTAGCTGTGCTCCTCTGATTCCAATGTTCTCCATTTTTCGAATAAGGATGGGCACAGAAACCGTGTCAAATGCCTTAGCAAGGTCCAGAAATATTCCCAATACCCTTTTCCTGCTGTCCAAATTAGTAACGATATAGTTGGTAAGATCGTGTACTGCATCAGACGTGGATTTGCTAGATCTAAAGCCATATTGTGTTGGAGAAAGTAGATTCTGCTTCTCAAGGTAATCTTTCAGTCTATTATTCATAACCCGCTCGAGCACCTTAGACAAAGCTGGCAGCACAGCAATAGGCCTATAATTGTTGACACGGCTTCTGTCCCCACTCTTAAAGATCGGGTGTACAATAGATCTTTTAAAAACATTGGGGAATTTGCCTGTTGAGAGAGCTAGGTTACAAATATATGTCAGAGGTGGTACAATTAACCCTTTATGCTTCTTAAGAAGGCCACTAGATATTTTATCCCACCCCACCGCGCAATCATTGCGAAGAGAGGTTAACAATCTTTCAACTTCATCTTCATTTGTTGGTAATAGAACCATTGATTGCGAGATATTCTTTGCTAGTGAAATTGAATAATCTGTTGGACTCGCAATTTTTTCCGCAAGATTCCTACCAATGTCAGCAAAAAAGTCATTTACTGTGTTTACTGATATTTCTGGAGTCGATGACAACCGTAGCAAATCAGACGGTGTTTCTTTCTTGTTGGTTCTATATGTTATGTTGTTTATCGCTTTCCAAAGTTGCTTAGAATTTTTTCCTGCTTTAGTTTGTCACGGTACGGAGGGCGTGTCTCGTTGCGGAGGTTGTGGAGTGACACGCAGAGGAGGACGTAGGAGTGACACGCAGAGGAGGTCGTAGGGTAGGAGGACCGTAGATGAGGACTTCAATAAATAATAACACGACGAGTTAACACATTTACAACAGTGGGCTTTAATATTATTTTAAGAACACAAACACTGTGACTATAATTAAATTGTATTAATGCAAAATTCTAGGAAAATGGTAACTGTCACTTCAGGAGTCAAAAAATAACAATGAGGAGCTTATACTAGCTCGGCTGCCGAATTTGAACTGATTTTTAATATTAAAACAGAGACATGACAGAGAAAACTAAGTAATTTTTGAATTTGAAATTAAAAAGGTAGCAAAGAACGTAATTTTGGAATAGAGGTCAAAAAATAAACAAGGCTTTAACACTGCCTTGTTACAATACCCGGCTGCCCCGGAAAGAAAAATCGAGCAGCAGAGGTAAGCGATTTTTCGTTGACATTAAATTAATATTAAAAAAAAATATATATCTTAAATAGGATGGTTATGAGTGAGGTGAAAATTTAGAAGGCGAGGGTGTTATATACAACGAGTATTTACAAAAGGAACAATCTACCACATCCATATTACCTTCCATACTTCGTTCATTCAAAGTTATGTTCGCATATAGGTAAGTGCAGAACATAACGCAAAGTCAAAAAGAGTTTATCCTATTATTAGGCATAACTCGTTAGATTGCCCTTCAATAGTGTAGGCTTATTTAATCAGTTACCAACCGCTGATGTTAAATTCCATGATGATAAGAAGCTATAATATAAGTTTAATTACCTGCTGTAACAAGTAGTAAATAACAAGGCAAAGAAGCCTTCGTGCTATGCACGTTAAGTAACTATTAAGGTAATAACCTTGATAAAATATACCTATGTATATATTAAACGGACCTAAGGCTTATTTAAAGAGTAGCTAGCCGCTCTAAATAATGAAGTGGCAAAAATATTACCATAAGTAGTGTGATTATGGCTTATTTAAGGAGTAATCACCCGCTCCGAAAGATTCTTATGGTTTAAAGCCATAGAATAAAGTAATGATCAAGGGGAAGACCATGATCGGTAATGATTTAGGCTTATTTAGGGAGTAATCACCCGCTCCATAGAATTCTTGAACTAAATAACCACCGATGTAGCAATCGTGGTGAATGTAATTGAAAGGGGTATTAATGGGTTAATGACGTAAACAATAGGTATAAACCTAATAGGTTTAGAAAAAATAAAATTATCAAAAGAAATAATAATATAAAAGAGTTCCAATTCTGTATTGTGCGGAGGTTGCGTTGTGAAAATTAAAAGAAAGATTTGATATGTTGTCAAAATCTGTCTGACGTTTGAAATATTTTTTTGCAGACAGATTTGATTGAAATAATTATTTAGTTAAATAATCAGTAGTAGATATAAATATGTATTTTATCTTTATGCATACTATTTACGGTGCATAGTGAGAATATGTGAAAACACCATAGTAATGCATGCCTACGGAGTTCTTCAGAGGTTGAGGAGGAAAGAGGGAAATTAATACGTCAAAGCTATAACTCATAGAAGCTTTGATTTATAATAAATATAACGGATTCATCATGGTTTTTAATTGTTAACGGGTTGGTACGTTTATAATAACTATGTAATATGATTAAATAAATTTGAAAGTGAAGTGTACCGTTATTTATTTAAATAGTAATTTGTGTTGTGCGTGTGTAGTAGCCAACTTTGACTATACAGTGACCCCTAGCATGTCGGCAGGATGCCCTAGAAGAGTCACCTTCTAATCAATAGTTGGTATGTAGGATACGCTGAGGATATTCTCCAACAGCACTCCCGTTAGTCAGGACTGGTCACAAACACAAGTGTCTCCGAGGAGTTTAGCACAAGTGAATGCTACCAGCTTATGAGGGTTCAGATGTGAACCATGGGTAATGTTACTGTCTGTAGGATGGGGTGGTTATGTTTTGTTTTGAGTTTTGTAAGTAAGTATTGCACCATGTACTGATTGGATATGTGTGTTGTAAAATAATAATAAAATAGTATGTCGGGTAAAATCTTGATAAGTAGTATGCAAATTGGAACCTGTAAGAAATGTTAATAAATTAAAATGCTTTATTTTTATTGGAATGATGGAATTGATGTAGTCAAAAGGGGCCGCAAATTTTTTTGGGAAGACTAGTTCCTTTTGGAATTTTGAGAAATAAAATAACAGTATAACAATAACAAAACAACACAAAATTATAAAAATTTAAAAATTATTTTAGATGGGATGGGCTTCACTCGACAGACGGGGTCGAGACTTATCCAGAACAGCTTCACGACCAGAGCTTATCCTGCTGATGCTGATGGCTCCGCGATGATGAGCTGGGTTCACGATGAGGTAGCTGCTGGACTCTGGTATGGGAGGGGCTGGGTTCGATCACGTTGAGGCGGCTGCTGGGCTCTTGAGATGGGATGGGCTGGGTTCGATCACGTTGAGGGCGGCTGCTGGGCTCTGGGATGGTATGGGCTGGGTTCGATCACGTTGAGGGCGCTGCTGGGCTCTGGGATGGTATGGGCTGGGTTCGATCACGTTGAGGGCGCCAGTGTCACGGTACGGAGGGCGTGTCTCGTTGCGGAGGTTGTGGAGTGACACGCAGAGGAGGACGTAGGAGTGACACGCAGAGGAGGTCGTAGGGTAGGAGGACCGTAGATGAGGACTTCAATAAATAATAACACGACGAGTTAACACATTTACAACAGTGGGCTTTAATATTATTTTAAGAACACAAACACTGTGACTATAATTAAATTGTATTAATGCAAAATTCTAGGAAAATGGTAACTGTCACTTCAGGAGTCAAAAAATAACAATGAGGAGCTTATACTAGCTCGGCTGCCGAATTTGAACTGATTTTTAATATTAAAACAGAGACATGACAGAGAAAACTAAGTAATTTTTGAATTTGAAATTAAAAAGGTAGCAAAGAACGTAATTTTGGAATAGAGGTCAAAAAATAAACAAGGCTTTAACACTGCCTTGTTACAAGTTATTTCATTTTTTTCATATTCAGTTTTAATTTTCTTTAGCAATTTGTTACAGAAGTTTCTGTACCTAATAAAGATGATTTTAAGATCGCTATTATCTGGTGTCTTTTTTAATTTTTTATGCAAGTTGTCTCTGTGTCGGACACAACGAAGAAGGCCTGACGTCATCCATGCCTTCACGATTTTTTTACGATTCGGGACTCTGACAGTTAGTGAGTTAGCATCAATAACTTTCTTTATTTGATTTACCATAGTCTCCGCTGCAACACTTGGATCTCGTGGTCTCGATGAAGAATTGGAACTGATGAAGAACTGTGGAGATAGACAGTGGAACTTTTCAAAAATTAACTGCATATGACTCGTGATTACTGCGATCGTTTTTCTATGTATTGTTAACAGAATTTATTTATTTATTTATTTATTTATTAAACTTAATGCACAAGTAAAATTACTGTACAATGGCGGACTTAATGCCTTAGGCATTTTCTACCAGTCGACCTTAGGGTGGTGCAGAGACGGAACGTGGCAGGTGCAACTTAAGGGAAAGAATAAACGGAAAATAGTAATACAATAATAAATATATACTTAAATACATACATACAACAAAATTAAAAATGTAATTGAGAAAAACGAAAACAACAAATCAGCGTTGTGACGATTTTTCGAACTCCTTGCGAATGTGTTCACGCGCCTTCAACTTAAAAGAGAACCGACTGGTTGCCGTCCTGATGTTCGGAGGGAGCGCATTCCATAGGGAGACCGCCTGGACACGGAAGGAAGAATGGACAAACCCAGAGCGGTGAGAGGGACATCGCAGAAGACGATTAGTGGTTGATCGAAGATTTTTAGCGTGAGTCGAGCACAGAAACTGAAAATGCGAAGTCAGATAAGAAGGAGAAGTGGGTTTATCGAGAATTTAATGGGGCACCACAACCAAAAAGTGAAAAATAAAAAAGTTTTTTTACAAAAATACAACCAACTTCCAAAAAAAATAGCAAAAATGTGGAAAATAACTTTAATTTTGGAGTTTTTAGTGTCAAAAAACGAAGAAATAAAACCGACTGTTTTATTTCTTCGTTTTTTGATACTAAAAACTAAATCGAATTAAATTAAAAACTAAAAATAGTTTTTTAATTAAACTGTACTGTGCAGGACGCTCAAACGAATGTATGTAGGAAGCGTAATCGCTTTAGTTCATACCTATAGTTAATTTAGTTTATTTGTCATGTTTTCATTATATCTTATTATGTTTAGTAATGTCTTGAAATAAGGATAAAAGTATGTTTTTAATGTCAAGCTCACTGAGGTAACTTTTTTGTATAGCGCAGGTAGTGCATGCCACAGCGCTAAAATTGACCAATAGTAATAAAGCTCGTAGTTAGGAATTTTGGCTAGTCAGTGATTGGTTGTTCCAATTCATGCTTCTCATGGATTGGATACAGACAGTGGAAAGTTTTCGAAGTCCACCATGTAAAATTATGTACATGTCGAGATACATATGTAAAATTGCTTTGTTTTTATTGTAGTTTATAGATTTGTGATAATGTAAAAATAGAATATAAAAGTAGAATATAACGTAGAATCAGTTTGTCCATAGAATACATACTTTGTAGTATGTATATATATCAGTTTTGTTGTTATTAAGATCAGTAAATATGTAATAGTAAATATGCAGGTGTTCATTACCTAATTGATTTGTAAAACCCTTCTGATTGGTTATCGTCAGAATGTCGAAATGTTTGTGATTGGTCAAATGTTAATGTCCAAGTTAATTTGTGAAATTCTCAAAATGTATTGGCTGTCCGGGTCTGCATTTGCTACACTACGTGTCCCATGGAATTTGGGTGATAAATATAGGCGTCCCTGGCAGTCAAATTCAGGATCCGCCAGTTACCACTGTGAGCAGCCGTGTCCGCACGCTGCTCCTCCGTTCGGCCCGCTCACATCCTCCGGTTCTCCCTGTGTGCTGTCGTGGGTGCTGGTCTCGGCCGGCGCTTGCGGGGGTGCGCAGGGGAAGCCGCCCCGTTGCCACTCGGTGGGGTAACCCACCGTAGCGGTCGCGGAGGCAACTCAGCGTGTTTTTAAACCGTCTGTTCGACATCTCAACATGCCGCCGAAGGGGAGGTCCGGTCCCCGTCGCTCTCAGGAGCACGGTACCGGGCCGTCTCCCTCACCGCCGGACCGTCCGGTGACGGGCCGGACGCCGCCGCCCCCTGCAAGAGGGGGTGCGTCGCCCGGCGCACCACCGGCCGCACAATCCGCCGCTCCACCTTCCACCGCAAGAACGGCCGCCACCGGCCCGCCGACGTCATCAGCGACTGCGCGCGTTTCGCCGGCGCCGTCGTCGAGCCGGCAGCCGGCCGTCCCGGTCCGTCCTCCGGCCTTTCGTCCCGTGCCTACGCAGGCGCCGCTGCCTGCCGCGTTGGCGAGTCGGCCGCGCGCCCCGGGCGTGACACGGCCCCCCGCCGTCGCGTCGGGGGCGCGCGCCGCCGCGCCGACCGCGCGCGCAGCGGTACCGCCTGCTAGGCCCGCCCGCACGGAGCCCCGAGCAGCCACTTCCTGTCCTAACATAGGGCCGCGGGACCCGCGCCTTACCGCGCGGACCGCGGGCCCTACCGCGCCAGTGCAGCGTGGCTCGGCCCCCGTGCCGAGCGCGACTGCGCCCATGTCGCGCCCACGCACCGCTACGCCCCTGGCTATGGAGGTAGCGTCGCCACTCCCCTCGCCGGCGCCATCACCGCCGCCGACACGAGCTCCGCCGCCGCCGCTGACACCGCACGTTATCGCGGTGAGTAGCGGCGCCCTATCACCGTCGCCACCAAGGGTCGCCGCCCAGGATTCCCCGGCGGTGTCGGCGTGTTTTTCCCCTCGCGAGAGCGAGTGGTCAGACATGTCGGCATTGTCGGGCGAGTCTGACGCGGAGGAGGCCCACTCCCGGTTCCCACTGCCGCTTCCGCTGGGGCTTGAGCGCGTGCCCCCGCCCGCAGCTCGCCCGCAGCGGAGGCCTAGGAGCCCGGAAGAAGAAGAGGATGCGGAGGAGGCGAAACGGCGCCAGCTGCAGCGCACACCGCGCAGGCGCAGCGGGGCTGACGCGCCATCTTTCGCCTCCGCCGCCGCAGGCGTCACGGGCGGCACAAGCCGCCCCCCACCCCAGCAACATCAGCAGTCCCACCCTACGGCTGCCACCGCCCAGAGCGGAAGCGCCAAGGGTGCGCAGAAGAAGGCACGCTACCCGCCGCTGGTAGTTGAGAGGCTGCCGGACTGGCAGACCCACTTCAGGGTCTTGCGCGATTTGCTGAGTCGCCCTCCGAGTGCCCGCCCTTATCAGGGCGGCATTCGGTTCCTTCCCGGCGACGAGAAGGAATTTAGGGTGATCCAGCGCTATCTGTGCGACCTGGAGAGGGATGCCGGTCTGGTATGGTTTTCATACTCCCTGCCGGCGGAGTGTGCCTTTAAGGTGGCCATACGCGGCCTGCCGGTCGACACCGAGCCGGCCGCAATAGAGGAAGACCTGCGCGGGCTCGGTTTCGAGCCCGAGTACGTGCGGGCCATCAAGGCTCGCGACGGGCGTCCGGGCTGCATTTATTATGCAGTCCTGAAGCCCCAGCCGGACGTCCGTCGTATCTACGACACCACGCAGCTGCTGCTGATGGAAGGCGTAAGGGTGGAGGGATGGCGAGGCAAGAGGGGGCCCGCCCAGTGCCACCGCTGCCAGCGCTTCCGGGCCTCAAGCCACCAGTGCCACCGCCCGCTCGCCTGTGTGCGATGCGGAGGTGGGCACACCGCCCGAGATTGTCCCCGGCCCCGAGAGGAGCCGGCAACGTGCGCCAATTGTGGCGGACCGCACCCCGCGTCGCACCGCGAGTGCCCCGTCTTCCGTCGGGAGACCGCCAACAGGCGAGCGGGCACGGTGGCGCTGACGAGTACAGCACCTCGCCCGGCCGCAACAGCGGCCCGGGCCACAAACGTGGAAGACCACGAAGCCTGCGGCGCCTCCTTGATGGCGGCCGCGAACGGGCCGAGTAGAGCAGCTGCCCCCCTGCCAGGACGCAGGAAGAAGAGTAGGAGACGTGGGAGGAAGCCCCCTCCCCCCACCGTCACCGACAACCAGCCACCCCAACCCCAACACTCCGCACAGGGTGCGAATCTGCCAGGGGCGGCCTCCGTAAAAGAGGTCGTCCCTACGGTAAAGGTTCGCACCATGTGCCCCCGCGAGCAGTCACAACTGCGGGTGCCAGAGGGCGCCACCGCTGCTGTTGGACCAACCGCCGCCATGCGTCCACACCTCGCGCCACTAGGCGCCACTGTGGCCGCCATCTCGCAACCGGAGCTCCATAAGCGGGCCACTGGCCTCCTGCTGGACTTGATTAAGGCCATCAGGAGGGGCCAGGACCCGCTTATCACCGTGCTGGAGGGCATGGTGGCCATCCTGGCCCTCTATCAGGGCGGGACCGCCGCCAGCAGCCAGCCAGCAGCACCTGACGCCGAGTAAGTCGTTTTCACCTACACGCGACTTGCTCAAACAGAAACACTACACAAGCAGTACATGCACTGTGCGCGACGTGTTCTAAGTTAATATAGGCACGTCGCGTATCGAAAGCCAGACACACATGACTCCACACACATTGTGTACTCACGCGCTGTATGTACCTACATACAGCGCTTACATGGGCGGCGTTACACATACAATGCCGCCCACACATACATCTACGGCCCCGCGGTCCGGACGGCAACCGGCTAGATCTGGAAACCGGGCGGACGGGGGCCACTCACTAAATACTGTAGGCTCACTGTAAGCCGGCGGCTGTGAGCTGGTCGTCATCCGCTGGGCCTCCCACAGGGAACTGTGGGTCTCACCCGGCGGTGACAGACCGCCTAGCTGCCGTGAAAACATGTTCCGAGCCTGCAGTATCACACATGGGCGAATGCTGTGAGAGCATCGGCAGGTGTAGTTCTCCCACCTGTCTAGTAGGCTCTTATGGCAGTCGCCCAAGGCATCCACACCCATGCTAGGTACCCCCTCGAAGCACCCGTTTTTGCGGGTGGCACTAGACACCGCGTTCTAGAGGGCCAAGCCCTGATAACGCCCACCACACCCCCCCTGCGGGGGGGTGTAGTGAACGTCAGCAACGTCAAATTCAGTCACTCAGCGGCAGTTGACTCAGTGAGCTCGAAAGTCCTCTGGCTTTCGCTCTATTGTCTAGTACCACACCTTGTACAGACACTTGTCTTGTTCCACACCTTGAACAGACTAAGTCTCGTTGTGTTCCACACCTTGAACCGACTGAGCATTGTCGTGTACCACACCTTGTACCGACTATATATATTGTTTGTGTAACATATTCTTTTATGAACCATATTTTGAACTGTAAATAAATAGTCTTCAAGATTTAAGAAGAGTTTAATTGAACCAAGTGACTCCTCCAATCCAGCAACATTATAGTTTGGGTTCCATCCCAAATAGTACAGTGCCTTAGGTTTCTAACCTGTAATGTTATGCATTTATACTTAAATAAGTAAATAAATAGTGCAGATTGATTGGTAAGAAATATAGACTCGCTAAATATAGCCTGCGGCATTGCTAGTGAATTTGTGAAATTAAAAATTCCATTCTAAAATCGGGATTAAATTCCGTACATGTTTCGTGCGTGGTTGGCAGACGGTGTTTTAGCACGTGTCAGTACACTTTGAACTGTTTTTAGTGTTCCATGTTTTTGAAATTATTCGCTTTTAATCTGGTTTCAAATATTCGTTAACATACACTTTATGTAGGTAGGTAATGTAGAAATGATGTTAAATCATGATCATTGCGTTTTCGTCTGCTATTTAATATTTATGTACTTAGAAAATATTTAACTATGTAAAATTATATCTAACCCTTTTTTTTTGTAGGGTGGGAAATCATCCAATGACTTCTGCCACTCTGGGTGGAGCGGGAGGGGGTGTCAGACTTTTACTGACTAAAAACCACCCCTGTTCCTTCAGTTGCCTCAGTGCCAATGGCCGCAGTAAATCTATTTCGATGATAACTAACTCTAAAACCAAAAAAAATAAAAAGCTCCTCAATTTAACTACGTCCATTTTAAATATACATTTGACAGCACGGTTGGCGCAGTGGTTGAGCGTTTGGCTGCTGCGCTGCGTGTCGCGGGTTCGATCCACGGAACGGCACAAACGGCACGGAAAAAATATTTGTTTGCGCTACAGATAGTTGTTCCGGTACTGGGTGTCTTGTGTATGTGAGTTTAAATGTTTGTGAACGCACCCATGATACAGGAATACTTCCTACTGTGGGGCAACGTTTTAAAAAACAAAAAAAAAAATATGGACGACACGGTTAACGCAGTGGTTGAGCGTTCGGCTGCTGCGCTGCGTATCGCGGGTTCTGGGTCTGAGTGTCTTGTGTATGTGAGCTTACATGTTTGTGAACGCACCCACGATAGTATGTAATTCCTAGTATGGGCAACGTTGTTTTTTTTTAAATAAAATTTGCCTCAAAGTACTCCTCCACATCGCTGGAAACGTGGCCTGAAGACTGGCAGCATTTGCTCGATAGGTACCTATAATATTAATTGTATTATAGATGTTCTAAACGGTACACAATTTCTCTTCCTAAACAAGTTGTAAACATCCGCTTGTTTTCTTGAAATTGCTACTTTATTTTCTTATTAGTTGTTTCCTCCGGATATCTAATTAATGATCTATTTGAACATCTTTCTTCGATGTTATTTTTTTACCTCGTCGTTAGTGGAAGATTTATCTAACAATCATAGTTTATTTTTCCGTAAATCTCTTCAAAGTCTTTAAGTTATTTTTAGTTTCATATCCAATGAAAACAATAAAATGAAATGTTATAACGGAACATTATATGTTTAGAATATTGTGACTACCCGTACAAATTCTAATTCAGTATTCATTACAAAGAAAAGAGCCTATTGTCTAAAAATAAAATACCTTTCGGAAAACCGTTTTCCACGGAAGATGTACTAGTAGATATTATAGGATATTGTCCTTTGTGAAATCGATATTTGCGTTGTTTTTTCGACTACCTCGCTTGTCGAAAATACAATTTAAATATCAATACAGAACAGGATATCTATCCTGTCTGCAAAGATTATACCATGACCGAGCTAGGAACGCGTCAGGCAAAAATATATTCTTTATATTGAAGACAGTGTTGATCGGTGAAGGAACGTTGTCGAATCGGTGACCATACGGTGAGCGGTACGTATGATTATCGTTCAAAGCCCGTTGTAAATGGCTGCTTTGTGTGGTTTCTCTTACAGTGATAATATTTTACTTTATTAATAATATTATAATACATTAAATTTAAATATTGTAGCATACGAAATAATGTATAATTTTTTTTTGTCATCAACCAGTTGTTTATAAATAACGTCCACTATTCTCCGGATATGATACGCGGATGAAACGCAAATGCTACGGTCACCCGTTATACACGGGTATTGTACTCTGTTGAAACGTTCTAGTGGGCATAGTAGACTAACTTGTTTATTTTTCCGTGCTTGATACGTTCCTAGTACGATCATGGTATGATACGGTGAAGTGGGCTACTGCCAAGCGTGACGTGACCACCTTTTTATAAAACTTGTGCTCTACAAATAATATATTTCTATAAAATTGTGGAAATTATCGCGTTTCTTGTCCTTTTTCATGCAGGAGGTATTCACGGTTACCTAGAAGTAATCTCTTTGCTCTTCACAGGAAGACTAAAAAAACTCACGTCATAATATTACTTTTCAATCAGATAATTAATCACTACATGCAATAATATCAATGTAACCATTCAAATCAACTGTATCTACTTGTAAGTTATAGATTACTCGGTTGATCCTTATTAATAAATTAATCAGTTCACTTGTCCCTATATCGCATTGATTAACCTCTGATTAATGGAACATAACTCATTGGGTAATAAGTTATTCCGTAAATTGCTTTGATAAATCAATTGATGTGAAGTATCTGTAGCTTATAGGTGTGTAGGTAAAGTTATAATCTTCTTTCATACTAATGTTAACGAACAAAATAATGAGATAAATATGTATAATGTGCATTCGTTCCGAAGTGACGAGCTTACATACATTTGGCAATTGATTTTCATTTATACATATAGATAAATAGGTAAGGCCCACAGTCTAAAACATTTTTGTCACGGAAAAGCAATTCGCCATATACAAAATTTTCCTCTGGCAATACTAAACAACCGTTTAAAAAAGGTACAATATTCTCGTTTCCCTTAATGAGACACGGCTCTATTCGACTAGACTCAACTGAGGGAAAGTAATTTCGAAAATGGCCACCTAGTGTACAATTCTACACCTGTTTCAATATATTTATTGTTACTGGTAAATAAATTCGAGCGTTTGCCCAAGTTTTTGTAGTCCTGTTGTAAAAATAGGAACATGAGTGCTTTTACGTGTATCGGTTGTACCAAGTGCGCCACGATCAATTTAAATCGTTGGAAGTACTTTATTAAATTTAATGATACTCGTGTTTTGTTAAGAGGAAACAGGGGCTGCGATTCTCCATACAAATGTATTCCCCTTTTTTCTTCCTGAATAATGCCTCTAGAGCAATCTTTTTTTTTCATAAAGTCAAGGTCTGCTGTAGACACGTCCCTGTCATTTCCTTTTTTTCAGCAACTAATAAGTAAAGAAAATATGACCCTCCAAAAATTACAAAAAATGGCCCTATTTTTACCGCCGTTACTAGAGGACTACCAAACAAATTCGAAATTTTTTAACATATAACATTTTAGTAGGGACCTTTCTTAAAATTTGGTGCCAAAAATAATTGAATCAGCTCAGTTTTCGAGGAGAAAAAAGGGGAATACGAAACGTCGATCTCGTCAAAAATTTCTTGGTACAATCGGTCTGAGCTGCAGCTGTCCCTATCGCACTCTACGGGGGCAGGCTTGAGGCAGCACGACGGCAATAGTTTCTTGAAATACCTATTTTGTACATTCCTCACAGGCCCTATTCCCTCTTAACGCGTCAGGTCATCGTGTTACCTTATGGTAACGCAACAATAGGTTTTAGTTGTGTCTAACTAAAAAGTTCCAAACAAGTCACTTTTCAAGCAGTCTGATGCAGTTGGTGGCTGTTATTTTAGTTCAATTATTGATTTTATGCCACCAACTGCATCAGACTGCTTGAAAAGTGACTTGTTTGGAACTTTTTAGTTGTTTTTGACAGACGGGTTTTTTGAAAACATTCAAATTTTTTATTTTCTACATTTTAGTGAGTAATATTTTTGGAATCGCCTCCTCGTAGCCTTCATTTTGATACCCCACTTAATATAGTTCGTCGACTTTCATTTTTTTCTTTTTCACATTATGGCGTCTGATTGTCGCCATTTTGTATTTTGATTATTTTCATGTCTTTAGTAGCACTTGCAAGGTTAAGAAGAATCAATTGCCATAAGAATTATCAAAATTGGCCCACGCGTTTGGTCTCTATAGTGCCACAAAGGAACAATCATACACACATACATATATACATACATACATACATACGTAGGCTGATAAACACATTACCCTTCACTGGGTCGCGCAGTCGGGTAAAAAAATGGAAACCGCAGCTATAGAAACTATTCAAACAAACGTCATTGTTGAACTTCGTTTATAAAATAAAATTACAAAGTCTAGACTACTGCAGAAATGCATATAACAAACTACTATTGTTTGTTCGTGACTAAAATGTTCATATTTTCTGAAAACAGCATCCTTTCTTATACTACGTTTTGGTACGTATATGACTTAATTTTCAGTGCTAGCAATATTTCACCGCCACCCAGTCACCCAGCCGTACAAAGATCTCTGAACGAGAGAGCTTAAATAAACAGTGCTCTTAAATCCTCCAGCAGAGGCTTGCAAGGTGTCAGAGCTACTAGTTAAATCAGAGCGGAGGCGTCACACAATTCCAGTCAGTTGCCACCAAGCCGAGGCCGCTTTATATCAACATTATGCGACAGTTATTTCAGGCAAGAGAGATCCGGATAGCCCTCCAGTGAATATCCTGCGAATGAAATGTGGAATCTCGAGCAATGAGCTCTCCTACAATTTTATTTTCCACATTCGTTGTAACCAATTTTTATCTCGAACGGATTAAAATCACGCGTTCGTGAAGCGAGTGATAAACCTGTGCTGTTTGTGTTCATGAATTTGAGTGGGCTTTGAATGGCTTTAAGCATTGACATTTTAAGGACTCCAGTTTAGACATTTATAAATTAAGCCCCGAAAAAGGTTGAATCACTGAAAGTATTTACATGTAAAGTGAAAACACGATTAATCTTGATTCAGAGGATTTTCAAATTTAGGTTATGAACAAGCTTTTGCCCGCGGCTTGGTGGAAAATGGATGGAAACTAGGCAGAGTTATTGTGTGCTTGGATTGAAAGGATTTGAACGGATTCATTATTACTAGGCTAGGCTAGGCTTTACTATTAGTTGATAACGTCGATTTGGATCATTTTACAATAACGGAATCAATATCAATGTGCTATTACTTTGCTTTAAAATAAAAATAAAATAAACTCCTTTTTGTCCCTGAGTGAGCCAATTAGTGCCTACGTATGCACAAAGCTTTTTTATGTCCCTCATACATATCATTCAATTTATTTCCTTTTTTGTATGCCTTGTTTTTATTTTCAGGCTTAATTTCGAAAATCTTTACGATCATTGTCTTACGAGGCTCATAAAATGACATGAAAATAACAGCCACACGGAGAACCTTACAAAAATCGAGTTACCAGAAAATTACCACAAAATCCGGCGATCCTCCTCAATAGGGCGCTAAGCTGAGTCTTGACAAGATCAGAGGCGTTTACCCTAAATTTTTGGAGATTATTATTAAAGCTCTGTGGAGGGATAAAATCTGATACCGTTAGGTTTTACGAGTGGCCGTGATTGCAGGGAGCCCCGCTGTTGAATATGAAGCAGCCGATCAACGGATACATTGAGCAATTTAAATATCGCTTATAGAATAACAATAGATAAGACCTGTAGACCAGATTTAATAATACTTATCTAACTTAATAGCATTAAGGTAGATAAGTATTAGGTATTAAGCCTGGCACATTTTGTATTATCGATATTATCCAAATTAGGAGTGTTTCAGCTAATTAAAATAGACACTAATTAGGAAAATCCTCATCTTGTAAAAGTAGCTGGCGCTTAGAGAGTCGTGATGAATTGAATTAACAAATTTTCATCAGGGTCACAACAAGCAGTGAAAAATGAGTCGTAAATGTATCTTACATAGTGATCTACAATATTTACCTATGTATACCGCCCGGGCCTGCGGACGGCGAGTAGCGGGTAACTCGCCGTCCGATCAGCACCAGGCCCGAGAGTCGACGGCGCGTAGTGTTCCACGCGCGCCTCAAAGAGTTGTCAGCAAAGGACGGGGCCTGCCACGGCCAGTGCCTGCCCGGGGGTGGAGGATAAATTCGAAAGAGTTACCTCGCCCCCGGGCACTCGAGGCAGGGAGGAACAGGGGTGGGTTTTAGTCAGTAAGAGTCTGACACACCCTTCCGCTCCACCCTAGAGCCTAAAAAAAAAAAAAACCTATGTATACCGAATATTTTTTTTTTACTTGACTGCGGTGGAGCCAAAATCAAGGGGTAAAATTTCCCCGATGATTTTAACCTATTCACCATACACAAAATAATATTTCACATTTATAAGCAAAATGAAATTAAGAGAGTAAGTATGAAACAACTACACCACATAAGACACTCCTGCCTGCTTATTTGATTAGGAATTACCCTACCCGGCCGCACGTAAACCTTTATAGGGTTTTAAAGGCGCCTATTTTTATGGCTAATCTCCGTCGGTTTTTTTTTTGACGTACGAATAATTCCCGGGAAACCCAACGCAGCGGAAAAAATATTGCCTACAGCACTGGCTCTGGCGTTTTTTTAACGTCAGCTCAATTTTGCAGGCTATGATAGTCGACTGATGTGTCTGGCCTCTGACAAAAAAGTCAAGAGTCGTTCGAAATTGGGCGAGAGGTGTCGGTAGTTTTTTGCGTTTACAGCTGTACGCATTGCAGTCTAGTGCCATTTTTTTGGCATATTGAATTTTATTGTGAGAAGTGAGCTCATACGAACATTTTTGAATTATTATTTTTTGGAAATAATTTATTGCTGTTAGGTACGAATATATTTAATTGACAGTTATTGAAAATCTAGCAAGTTGTGACGATAAGTTTATCACAACCCAGCGCCTTTATGATAAGCAAATATCTGCAAGGTAAAGCTTAAGCACTCAACGAGTAAGGTTTTAGCACTTAATAAACTATCGCCGTGCAATAAAGATAAAAAAACGCATTATTACAAGTCGAATTTAAGTGCACACAAAAAAATATTTAATGCGAATATATTTATGTCCTATTATTTTTATTAGAACATTATCACGATAGATTGTTGCGTTATACGCCTCTCATACGCATTTATTTTTCTCAGAGAATAACATTCGGAGTTAAAAAATGAGTGAAGAACTTCGTTCCTTTTCTGGCGGGACCGTATAGGTACGTTTTTTAACCGACTTCAAAAAAGGAGGTTCTGTATTCGACTCGTATGTATGTATGCTTGTTTGTCCGCGATTTTCTCGAAAACTACTGATCCGATTTGGACGGGGTTTCGTTATTCTAATGCGTATATTTTACTGAAGGTTTTAGTTTTTAATATATTAGGACATGATGAAGGTCTACAGAGACAGACAGTGGAACTCTTCAATAACTAACAGCAAATGACTCGTGATTACTGCGGTCTATGTATTGTTTACACAATTTAATGAGGAACCATAAAAAGTGAAAAATAAAAAATAAAGCTTTTTACAAAAAATAGAACCGACTTCCAAAACTAAAAAACTTTTTCTATTTTTATTATAATGACATTAGTTCAACGTTTATTTTTTTTTGTAATGACGAATCATGTAAGATCTTAAAATATGTACCATATTTTTATGCAAGTAAAATTTTCTTGAGCAGTGGTGGCCCAGTGGTATTGGCTGCGACTTACAAGTTGTAGGTCGTGGGTTCAAACCCAGGCAGGCGCTTTACTTTGTGTAAATTATTTCATCACCACTGCTCTCAAAACGGTGAAGGAAAACCTCGTGAGGAAACCGCCATGTCCTAGAACCAAAAATTCGAAGACATGTGACATTCATCAACCCGCACTGGGCTCGCGTGGTAGATTACGGCCCACACCCTCTCTCAGAGAAGAGGCCTGTGCCCCAGCAGTGGGGACAATAAAAGGCTGATGATGATGAAAATTTTCTTACTTTGCTTACAGTATCTACATCTCGAGCCTTGTTTTATACATGATTACGTCATACAATTCTATAATAGTATGATACTGCACTCGTGATAATAGTATGAGACATGTGACATCCATCAATCCGGATAGGGCCCGCGTGGTGGATTATGGCCCACTCCCTCACATAGAGAAGAGGCCTGTGGCCCAGCAGTGGGGACATTAAAAGGCGGTTGATGACTGCACTCCATGTTTCGTTCCAACAGCAAGTTATACCCAAAACCTTAATTTAAGACGTAAATAAAAGTTTTAACATTGTCCATAGTCCATATAAAAGGTGTAAAAATATAAGTTAAGCTATAAAGTGGTGTTTTTGAGCTCTGTATGACTTTTGGCACTATTCCATTGCGTGGCAATCGTAATTTTGTCGTTTGGACTTAACAGTTATGCCGAATAGCTTCGATTTTACGTTCAATGTTCATATGTTTATCAAAAATATTGTCACTGATTTTATTGATGTAACGGTGGGCCTAGTGCGACGTTTTCAACGCTCAATTGCGCTCAATTGCGTTAATGTTTACGTTCTCTTACTACAATTTGAAATGAGCCAGACTCCTTCTCAAAGGACTGGCCCAAAATTGAGGAAGATCCGCGCGACCCTGATCGGGGTCGCGACAATAGGTTTTTAATTGTGCCTGTTATTCCGGGGACTGACCGATTAAATCACTGTAAACAAGTTCTCATAATTTGTATGAATTTTTTTATTTATGTTTAAGCGTACTTCCTTAAGTGACAAATTCACCATACAGAGTGTAAAAAGACACATCACAAAGCCGTTAACTAAGCATACTGTACGTCTAACAAAGTAGAATTGCGCAAAAATTATTGCTGGGAAACGACTTTTATTTTTGGGTATGAAAAATAATACTATATTTTATTGCGCGCAGTGTAACGCAAGTGGAGTTAAACCCCGCCCCTTTTCTCTAAACCATGTAGGTACTGGTCGGATACGTTTTATATTCATTGCCTTTTTGTAACCGCAAATGCGTAATTTCGAAATTTCGAAAAAAAAAAACGAAAATTCAGGTAATGTTTGTTTGGAAAAAAGTTTAGTATTATCACTTGGAATTCATTTTCGTAAAAAGTAAAAAAAAAATTGCGGCTTTGACCTTCAATATCTCCAGAACTAGTGGATTCTCAGGTATGGTCTAGTGGAAAAAAAAATCCAAATAACGGATACAATATGTGGTTTTCGGCTTCGGAAACTGTCTTTATACACGTGATATACGTTCTTCTAAGAAATATGTTATAAGTGAATAAGTCGTTGGAGTACCTTATAAATAAGTAAGATCGGGGAAAGTGGAAAGAGTGAAGAGAGTTCTTTGCCCTGCAGTGGGACAGCACAGGCTAATAATAATTTAAAAAAAAATACGACTAATCACAATTTGTATGGATCGATTTCCATTATTGTCACCATACGGTGCTTATTCCATAACTGAAGTTGACGAGTTATGGCCGCCATACACGCTTCGGATTACCGGAGAGGTCTGCCTGTACAGGTGTACCTGCGCAGGTACATTGGAGCGCGTATGAGGACAGACCTGTGCACTTTTTATAACCTATACAAAGAAAATGCGCTACAGTGTACCTGCGCAGTCTTTAAGTCAAGAGTGAATAGGTTACTTCTAGGCAACCGTGCTCCATCTTCGACCACATCATCGCTTACCATCAGGTGAGATAGTGGTCAAACGCGTGCCTACCAACAATAAAAAAAATACTTGTATAGGTAGAACTGTCCAGTAAACCGGAGCGTTTGTAAATGATAAATGATTTTAATTTTTTAACTAGGTTAATATTTCATTAATATTTTATTGTCAATATTTTATTGTCAGTTTAAGCTAGATGAGGCCGGTGTTTCCTAGATGACTACCCTGAGAAGAAACACCGAAACAAATTCAAAGCTCAGTCTCTTTTAAATATCCATACAATCTGTACTGGTTAAATTATATGAGAACCATGTACGTTAATGTCTGAGATGAGCTTTTGAGGAAAGCACCACTCAGATTTGAGTGGACCTGTCCAGACAGTGCAAGCATTTGTCAGTTATCGTGTAGCTCAACTCAGAACGTTAAGGAACTCAACGAACCGACGAACAATACCAAAGTAAGGACCGCAAAAGTACCCATAAACTGTCAGATATCGTAAAACAAATACTGGCAAAATTATGAAAAGAGAGAAAAAAATTATAACCTTCATAGTTCTCATATTTAAAATACCTAAACAAATAAAAAAAAAAAATACTTTACAAAGTAAATATTCATGTCAAAAATAACATAAAAATTAAAACATGGCATTTTATTTTATGTGTATAAAGAAAAGCATACTTACAGTATAAACAAAAATGTGGCAGCCATAAATATAAAAACTCGCAATATGGTCAGATTTCTATTTCTACAAATGCATGTATTATAACAGTATTTCCTAAGGAACACGCTTAAACTTCTCGGTACGCTTGTAATCATTAGAAACGTCACATTCTTCCTACTCAGAAAATTCATTTTGTATGATTAGTGGTACTTTCCATTCGTTTGATTAAGTGCCTTTTAAAAGCATCCAACGCACTGCCGTCACACCCACATTTCCATCAGCAGCATATATGTTTATTAAATATAATTATTATGTGGAGGGTGCTCTCAATTAAATTAATTATGTGAGAAAAAAGGTTTATTTAGGTCACCTCCTACCAGCGAGTGAATGGTAAAAAGCACAACATAAAATATAAAACTACCTACGAAGTATATCAGAAATAGACTAAAAGCTTCTAAAAATCTTAGCCTTAATCTGAAAACATAGACTGTTGCTAACATTCATCTTTTGTGTAAAATAAATAGTTAAAGGGTAGGTAGGTACTCTTTTGTCCTTTTATACGCGTTCAAAAATAGACAAGTATGTTCCTTTTTTGTTAGCCAAGAGAATAATACTAGTGTCCGACCGAAAATGTATTTCTTGTTGTATGTATTGATCAGAGTGGAGTTCCATGGCAGAGTCTGTTTCCTGATAGTTACAACCTGGGATTCTTTAAGTCGAGAGTGAAAGGTTACTTATAGGCAAGCATGCTCCATTTTCGACCACATCATTGCTTACCATCAGGTGAGATAGTGGTCAAACGCGAGTTAATGAATAGTTAAAAAAAATCATTTAGTTAATGTAAAAAGAACGTTTTTACAAAAAAATACAACCGACTTCCGAAATTAAAGTTATTTTTCAATTTTAAGTGTATTTTATTTTTTGGAAGTCGGTTGTATTTTTTTTTTTTTAAGTTTTTTATTTTTCACTTTTTCAGTTTAAAGACATTTATTCCTCAGATAAAAAGAACATTACAGTTCACTTACTTATTGAGAAATGTATAAAATATATTTAAAAGTACATAAATGTAATCTCTGTAACCACGCGGTGACGCGGTTATATAAAACACGGAATTAAAATACTTTATGTGACAATAGATGTTAGTATTTAGTTCTGACATATTCTTGCAGGGCTTTTTTAATTGAATACAAGCTGTTTCTATTACACACATCATCAGGTATTTCATTATAAAGTCTTGCTCCTTCATATAGTATATTTTTCCTACCATAGTTAGTTCTAGGTGCTCTTAATTCTATTTTGTCTCGTCGTCTTGCGTTATATGTGTAGGTTTTCTTTTTAAATTTAAGTTGCGAATGTGTATTTTGTGTTGTGATTTTGTGTATTAGGATGCATGTTTTAAGTGTGTATATTTGGTTAATTTTAAGTATTTTTGTATCATTGTAGATTTTTATCGTTGGTGTAAGGTAGTCGTAGTTGTAGAGTGTTTTTATTGCTTTGTTTTGTAGTCTTTGCATATCCTGGACAATGGATTTTGCTGCAGTTCCCCATATTTCAACGAGATATTTTAGTTGTTTATACCCCAGAACTAAAACTAAACATTAAAGTTACGTTCGAATTGATAACCCCAATATCTAATATAGGAATTTGAACATACTCGTAATTGGAGGAGACCAAAACGTCATACGTGTAGGTACACATTTTTTGTTTTTGGTCACCCCTTGGTAAGACTGGATGTCAGACTTTCAGGCTTCTGAAGACCCATAATGACTGTCAAAGATCCACGATTGACAGCCGGGACCAACGGGTTAACGTGCTTTCCGAGGCACGGAAGGGTATCGGTATGTAAAGATCACCCATTCATGGACCAACCCCGGAAAGCGTAGCTTAACCTGATGGATCGACCCGTGCAGCTGTTATTACTTAAGCCACGGGCTTCACGAGAGATAGAACTACTTAAATACTAAAGATACAAGTGATTTGGTTCTTACTACCGAAAATGCCCTTTATTAAAATAATACAAGTACAAATTCGCCCTTGAAAATAATTGAGACAAAATCTCTATTTACTTCAAAGTAAAGAAACAAGGTCAATCAAAATAAAAAATAACGCAGATTAGATTTGCTCCAACGATACACGTGCCACGAAGATTATCAGCAATGAAGCGTTGTTTATTATGTATTTATCTTTTGTGACGTCAATAATACTTGCACGTGTCGTCAAATTCAAGCATCGTGTCCAAAAACCTGAACAAACGTGTCGTTCGAAATAATCTCTAGAGCAGTATGTTTAATAAATTATTATTTTCTTGATATTTTCACTGTACAGCTAACAAAAACATTAATCAGGGGCGTTTGTTTGTGCCTGTCGGGATATTGTTGTTTTTCTATAGCGACAGTATATACGGGTATTTACCCGAACAGTGGATACCGTCGGGTCCCTTTAATTTCCGGTTGCACTTGTGTCCTGTTTATTCTCGGCTTTTCATCAAATTCTATTTAATAGGACGACAGGCGGTCCTTATTGTTTTGATTAAAGTACTTACGTGAGGTTCGTTGAGTTATTACTGTAATAAAATGTCTCTTTTCACTCATAAATTATGGGAGATTGGATAATTTTGTTGTGAAATATTTTTTTCTTTGTTATTTTGCAGAAATGAACTTTAAGTTGAGTGTTCAAAAATTACTACTCCAAAATACTGTAGGTATGAAAGCAAACAACAAAATGTAAAGCACTTTACTGTACCCCCTAAAGTATTTTAGTTCTTGTCGTATGTGACAGAAAAGGGTAATGAGTGCTACGCTTCTTCAATCTACATAATAATTTATTAACTATTTTCAAAGGGCCAAACAAAGTGATGTTAAATTTAATCTTTAGCAATTTGAAGAAATGAGAGAGCAAAGCAACACACAAAATATGTAAGATAGGTATAACGTCTTCCAATATTTTAATGAATTGCTTTTACTTATTAACGTTCCACAAAAACACGCCACAGTAAGAAATCGTACATATAAAGAGATTTACCTTCATAGAAAACATAAATTATATACCTTAAGTACCTCATTTCTAGCCGAGAGCACTAATTAGGTAACGATCGCGACTGATTGGGAGCCTTGCAGGTACTCGCCGAGCCAACAAAGACGTTGAATACCGAAACACTTGAATTGGGGACTCATTAGAGCCTCTTTGAGTCGGCTTGTTTGACATCCACGTTGAATTCGCTCTCATTTGCCACTCACAAACGTTGATGACTGCTAAGCTCTCTGAAGAATTGGAACAAGCTCCTTTTTAGATGTCACGAAAGAAAAAAATATTGGAATACTTTTATTGTACCCTTGAAATAATGTTGGGGGATTAAGGACGAGATCATTAAGGATTTAGAGTGTAATATTAAAATGTTTTTTCATTCTAAGATTCTTGAGATAAAATGTAACGAGAAGTCTACTTTGAAATAAAACAACATTTGCTGTAGGTACCTACTTGTGTTTATTTAGTTCAAAGAGCATCAAACTAAAGCGATCTCGAGAAGCATTCAGGCGGAATAAGTGGCTTTTCTTAAGCTAGACGCACTTGGGAGTCGAAAGATACTGAAGGTAGTGATGTATTTATGGGTTATGTACACGCACGACGGTTACCTATTTAGCATTCTCCTTTTGTAAATGAACATTCTTAAGTCAATTTTAGTCCACAGGGTATAAGGGAAATGCGAGGTCATATTTTTAATACTGCTTCTGGCCATAGAACTAAACAACTTTATTCGAGAAAAACAATTTGGACCTCCCATACTAATTTTTGATCAGCTGATGATAATTTTTCCAATATTTTTTTTTTTTAATTATAATAATTGTGCCAATTGTCGTGACGGCCAATGGTTTAATAGCCAAGAACCTCGATGAACACCTAAGGAGGCTCTCGTTGGGCAGCTGGATCAAGGGCTTGATCCAGAAGGCAGTACTCCTGGACAAGCCGCGCATTTTTAGGAGGTTCCTCTCTCAGGAGCTCTGACCGCGGACCACCGGTTGGACCCTATCCCGATACCGGTGGTTACTATTTTATTTTTATTTTTAAATGTTTTATATTTTTATATGTCAATATTTAAAATTGTAAATTATATTTTAAAACAATGAAATAAATGGAATAATATTAATAATATTTTTTATTTTCAGTCATCTAAGGCATGGGCCTTAGATGACTGAAAATAAAATTTATCTTTTTTTTTTTGTTTTATCTATGGAGATAAAATACACAACATAAGTAATCTTGAAACATAATAAACTAATACATAATATTGAAAAATACATCCCCTTCTTTCTCTTTCTATCTTTCTTTGTTGAAGAAAGTTGTTAGTTGCCGTAGTCAGAGGCAGTGTCTAAAATATGTTTCGTTACACCCTGTATCTGTATATCTAACTATCCCTTTCATACACTAAACGTTGTCAAAGGTGGTAAACTATTAATTTACCTGTCAACAATAATTGAAATACCAACATGGTTTCCATTAACCATTGCAACCAAACCAGCAGCCTCTGCGGCTTGACAGCATACTCTAGCAGTCAGAATGTCAGCCATATTAATGTCAGGCCCTGATTAATCCTGAATCGCACCGTAATTGGATTTCTGGTACAATTACGAAGCAAGATTACCAAAGCCACCAGTGATTGACACTGGGCCCTAATCCCTAACATTCTCATTTGGTGACACATTGTCCTTAAGTTTAGACAATAGAGTCACGAACCCGAAGATCACTTACACGAAGATTAATGAAGCCCGCAATATTTTATTCTTGTAAATGTAATTTGTTAAGCTGCTGTGTTATCTTGAGACTGTTTTTCTTGTTTTTGTCATTATTTCAGCCACAGACAATTAATTTTGTTTCTTTTTGCTTAATATTGTGTGCGTTTTAGTATAAAAAATTAAGATCAATTGAAATAATTGCTTATTTTATAAAGCAATGTGTCTAAGTAGGGATACTTAGTGAATAAATGACATCATCAACAAGTATGACACTAAAAAAGCATCTAAGAAAATATCAAAGTAAAGCATCTAAGAATATCGAATCTTTGACTTAACTGTGAATTTGCAATTGCTCGTTCATTGTTTACTCTCTCGAACTCGACCAATACTACCTGATTTTTTTGCCACATCAGAGGAGTATACAGCTGATAAGCTGTATACTCTTATTTTCATGCTAGTATTTTATTGCTGGAGTATCCCAAAAGTTCGTTTCCTTGCACGCTGGATGACTTTAACAACGACCCCGACACTGCACTTAACATGGCCAAGTACGAGGCCCAAACAGTACCATCGACACAAAATATTTTTTTGCCAGCTTGACATTTTCCACATCCGTATAACAGACGCGACAGTGCACTGATCACGTAAACAAGTACAGTGTGTATTGGTCGTTAGCAGGCAGTAGTCTTGTGCCTAATTACTAATTGTGTTTGTACGTACGGAGGTGATATCGTTCATTTGCTAGGAACGTGAACGCTTTAGGGTGTTGAGAGCTTTAGTCTGTGTATAATACCTCTTTTAGAGAGGTGTGTAGTATTAGTGATTTCTTGGTATTTTGCATGAGTCACCGATACTTGAATTTTTGAGAAAGGTTCTTTCTTTTAAAATTGAAGATGGTAACAAAGTGGTTCCCTCACAATAGGAATTTCTTCTGCCTTGTGGATTCTATCATTATCATCTTTCTGCTCTTATCCGATATTACTTGAGGTTTGTACAATACGTTTCTTTTTCCATTAAAATACCCTGTCAACCGTGACTCAGTCATTCACTCACTTTTCTTTACTGTCGTTCATCGTGGCTATATAGACAGAAACCATGCACGAGTTTTTGGTGCGATTTTTTGAGTGAAGTTTGTGCTGTTTTATTTATACAAAAATTGATTCTTAGTGAATATTGTGATGTAAAATTGGTTTAGTTTTGTACCTTGAGTATCTAGGTAACTGGACAATATGTGGAATCATTAAAAAAGGTGCAATCTCTGCACTACTTGAATACGTCAGCGAAGCTTGCCGAGAAGGCTGACTCTACACATTTGCTGCCAAATGGGTAGGTACAGCAAAAAAATTAAAATCTTTTACATCCGCATTCATACAATGGAAAACAAAGTGACTGTATTCTGTATCTCAAAACTGAATACTATCTAAACTTGATACTGGCTAAATTCACAAACTGTGCGAAAGCAAAAGTAAAAAAAAAGAAAGTATGCACAAATACTTCTGTTTTACGTCTTCAATATCTTCCTTAGTTCTTTAGTTTGTATTTTTAGGCGAACTGCCATTAGCTCAGTGATAAATAAAAAATAAACCAAAAAGGTTGAAGTGAAGTGGTAGTTGGCATTGGGAGTAATGGAAAACCTCTGTCACTTGCCTCTGAGAATGTTATTTATGGATATTGATAGCAACCAGTATTTCTTTTTTAATTTGAAAAAAAAGACGTCGGAATTACTTTTTTAACCCTTTGTTTGCCATTTTTAAGTTCGGCATTTAATCCTTTTTGGGTTTAGTGATTGACATAACCATTACTAATTCTGAAATGGGTAACTTGGCAGTCAGTTTTGGCTTTCTACAGCTGTCTTTAAATCTTAGTCAAATGAAATGCCTTATTCTTTGATTCCTATGGAAAACTGCCAGATGAACATCAGAATGGCTTGTTTTACATGTTTAAAAAAACATACAACGACATTCATTGTCGCATTTGTATTTTTTTTTCATGATTTTAAAATACTAGAATACGTCCTTGAACATTTTATATCGCTCAGTGTGTGTGATTGTTCTATGAGCATAATAAATTCAATTGATTTGGCTAAACCAGATTAGCTTGGTTTAGCCAAACCAGACTTATCTGGTTTGTGCCGGCTACTAAGAAGATTAGTTTAATTTGTATGGCAGTTATAAACATCTGGCCCGTAATAATACCCAAGGTTTAAGTTTGGCGAAAAGGACAATAATACCACAAACAGTTCAAGGCAAAAACTTTTACCCAAATTGGGGTCTAACCCAAACCTACTTCCAGATTGTAGGTTACTGCGTCAGAAAATATAAAACCTAACGTTTTGTGACTACATAAACCTGAAGTAACGGCGGTATAGATTTTGGACCTCAATATTTTTATGTCGGTACGTGTTGTGTATTGAAAATGTGTATTTTTGGTACAATCTGGGGTTGAAAGAAATATGTTGCGAGTGCTATTGTGTCAGTAAGTAACTGGTCTTTAAGTTGTCACGCTAGTGTACTTACATTACGAAACATATTTTCCTCAAGAGAGAAACGAAGGGTCTTTTCGCCATGATCCCTTTTTATTAATGCCACCTTTTTACCCAAGGAAAGGGCATTAAAACAGCTTTCGTTTGTAGCGGTGGGGGCTTAAGAACGTGCGGTTCCTATGGCCAGTCAGCTCTGCCACCAACTTAGGTTTTTCCTCTTCATCGTGACATTAGCTGTGCAATAATGTCATAGCGAATAATGAAAGAAGAAATAGCACGATCCCGTGAATAATCTAATATATATGAATATATATTACTTTATACAAGTTACGTAACCACACCAGATTCATCATAGTAGGTACCTACTAGATTCTGCTAATGTCTTCGCCTGCTTAATTGTTATAAATTATCACAAGGGATGTACAATATAATATGGGTATAAAATATGCACGTTTATAAAATATTTGCAGGAATTAGGAACCTTATTTTATGATATTGCTTTTTACTTGTATAGCGCTTTTCTCTATGAATCGACAGCTTTGAATTAGAAGATAAACCGATTTCAAAGTAGTACAAATCTGAATGCAATTCGTTCTATTGTATCCTTTGTATTTTGTGGTAAATGTCACTATCACTGATAATGGTCGACCATGATGTGACTATGTAACCGCTATTTTGGATTCGTTCGTAATGAATATCGTATAAACACGTGCTATGTATGCTTAATAGCAGAAGTGATTGTATTCGCTTTCAACCGACATAAAAAAGGACGAGGTTCTCAATATCGTTGTATTTAACTATTTAATATGACGAAACAAATTTAAATTAATTATTCAGATGAAAATGGTACATCGATCGGATCTGATGTTGAAGCCAGAAGGTAGGCCCGGGAACTCCGCAACACAATATATGTTTGGGCTTATTTGAATTGTCGTGAGATGCACTCTGGCTATATGGTACAATCGAACTGATCTGATGATGAAGCCAGAAGGTAGGCACGGGAACTCCGTCAACAAACAGTGTAGCCTAGCCGTTTTTGGGCTTATTGGAATTGTCATGAGATGCACTCTGGCTATAAATGGTTTAAATAGTTATATTCTATAGGCAACTTTTTTTTAATTTTTTTTGGTGGTTGGGAAATCATTCAATGCCTTGTCCCGCTCTGGGTGGAGCTGGAGGGCATGTCAGACTCTTACTGACTAAAACCCACCCCTGTTCCTTCCCTGCCTGAGTGCCCAGGGGTGCGGTAACTCATTTTCAGAATTTATCCGCTACCCCTAGACATGCAGGCACCGGCCACGATGGGTCCCGTCATTTCTATGGGCACCTTAGTATAGAGCTTGCACACTATAAACGGTATCTATTATTATTTATTAGGTAATCAATCAATTATTACTAACACTAGTCTGTAAGCTCGCAATTGTACTAACAAATATGGATGTAATATGAGTCCGAATTAAATGATTTATTATTATTATTATAAATACAGTATTTAAAACATGTATACCTACATTTTTGTAAAAAGTTTTTTATTAAATATATCTTGTATATTTCGATCTCAGTTAAAGTTACGAGTATTGTACTGTGATGTCTGTCAGACAAGCGGTTTTTTATGCTAAAAAACGTTATTATTATTTCTGGACTTTTTTCTGACAGATTGGCCGTAAGGCAGGAGTTATTTAACGAGAAAAATGTGTGGCAAGCCTTTGCTAAGAAATAAAGCCTCTTTACTTTTCAAAATTCAGCGATCTTTAAAAAAAACTTAAGTCTTTCATCCTAATTTTGTCTACTGAAACCATTTATTTTTAGGGTGCCGTACCCAAAGGGTAAAACGGGACTCTATTACTAATACTCCGCTGTCCGTCCGTCTGTCTGTCTGTCTGTCTGTCCGTCCGTCACCAGACTGTATCTCATGTATCGTGATATTAGACAGTTGAAGTTTTCACAGATGATGTATTTCTGTTGCCGCTATAACAAATACTAAAAAACAGAATAAAATAAATATTTAAGGGGGCTCCCATACAATAAACGTGATTTTTTTGCCGTTTTTATAGATAATGGTACGGAACCCTTAGTGCGCGAGTCCGACTGGCACTTGGCCGGTTTTGTTTTGCACGTGTGTATGTAATCTATACTCAGTAAATTATTATAGCTCTAAATTGTACTTGTGACAGATAACGTATTTTATTGAAGCAGTTAACTTTACGACTTTGTAAAATATGTACTGTGGTCTTGTTCAGTTATACGCCTACGAAGTTATCTCATTTACGACCCAATTTGTGGTTTCATTATAGCTTTCGAATTAGATTTGATTTTACAGGCAGTGTTAAATTATGAACGATGTTTGTGATACCCTAGATATATACGTACTGAGTAATATACACCAAATTTTGAAATTATGTTTAGTATTTCAGCGATTTTTTTTTAGACGGAAGATACGTTTTTTTAGAGACTTGAAAAAAAATTGTTTTATAAAATCTGCGATATGAGGGAATGACAGCTATATTATATTCTGTTGTTTCGCCAGAGAATATCTATAAAAATAAAAGGTATGGTACAAAAACTCAAGACTATATAAGAAGTTCAAACCAAGACTGTAAACATGTTACGTTAATGTCATGTAATATTTCATAAGTTATTCCTTAACTTTCATTCTTTCCTGTACTTTTGATGAGCGAGTGACTGCTTATAAATGACGAATTTGTACAAAAGCTACAAAAATTGTGGCACATAACATTAAAACAATATTTTGTTGTTGAGCAGTGGTGGCCCAGCGGTAACTGCCGCGACTTATAAGTTGTAGTTCATCAGTTCAAAACCAGGCAGGCGTTTTATTTTGTGTAAGTTATTTCATCCACAGCTCTCAAAACGGCGAGGGAAAACATCGTGAGGAAACGAAACGAAAATGTCCTGGAAGAAACCAAAAATTCGTAGACATGTGACATCCATCAATCCGTATTGGGCCCGCGTGGTGGATCACGGCCCCCACAGTTCCCACAGAGAGGAAGCCTGTGCCCCAGCAGTGGAGACATTAAAAAAATGGCTGATGATGATGATGATGATGATGATGATAACTACTCCCCAAAACAGACTTAGTAGGAGTGTTGCCAGGATTAAAAAACTTATGGCTGCTTTCACAAATTTCATCCGATGCGATCATAAATCGAAAACTTGTAACACAGTGAGTTAATGGTTTTATTTTCAAGAATCAGGAATGGTTATATTTATAACTGAATTTCTGTTTTATGTATTGTCAAAGTGCAATGAAAGCTTTGTCATAGAAACGTAGGTAAAACTTATTTTTAACCGACTTCCAAAAAGAGGAGGTTCTCAATTCGTCTGTATGTTTTTTTTTTTTTTTTGTATGTATGTTACCCGATTTCTCCGTCAGTTGTTAACCAATTTTCAAAATTCTTTTTCCATCTGAAAGAATATACTCCCGAGGTGGTCCCATATAAATTATATCGAAATTGCTTCAGCGCTTTTTGAGAAACTGAACAAAAATGGAAAATACGTGTACCTCGATGACGTTTTGGTGTTCTCCAAATGTTTAAATTCCACGTTCCATTATATTGGGGTTTTTAGTTCTGGTATAACAACTAAAAAGTGAAAAATAAAAAAACTTTTTTACAAAAAAAACAACCGACTTCCAAAAAAAAAATACACTAAAAATTTATAAATAACTTTAATTTCGGAAGTCGGTGTCAAATAACGAAGAAGTAAAAATACAAACACCGACTGCCGAAATTAAAGTTATTTATAAATTTTTAGTGTATTTTTTTTTGGAAGTCGGTTGTTAAATATTTTAGCAATGTTGAAAAAGTGAACATAAGTATTTTAAAATTTGAAATAAACAACTTTTCAACTGTTGTTTTTGAGCCTTGGATCAAAGTGAGGGAATGACTTTCAGGGTAGTAATTGACGGAACCTGTTTTGTGTTTAACGGTAATATTGATTCTGTTTGTAACTTCTCTTGTGCACTCGTCTTGCAACTCTGCATGATACTGGTACAATAGATACAATTAGATTAGAGATGGACATAACTTTTTTAAATCCTATTTTTTTTTATATCGCCTACCACATCGTCGTTTAAGAAAAGGTGAGGTAGTAGTTAAATACGAGTCTACCAATAATAATAAAACAGTAAAAAAAACGTTATAAATAACAGTTTATGTTGCCTAAACTATGCAATGCCTTTGTATCGGCCTTCTTACGATCTGCAGACATAAGCACTTGCGTTCATACTACCAACGTTGCATGCTTATTTCGTTTTGAATTACTAGTAGTCCTAGATTCTATTAGCAGTCTTTATTAAAATGAAATAGTTATTAATAATACTCCCGTATCACACCTATTTACATAGTCGTCTATGCAAGTTTTCTTTACGTTTTACATTATTTTGTAAGGTGAAAATGTAGCAAAATATCTCTAATTAGCTTGGTATACGTCAGTATAGTTACAGTACAATAAATATAATGTTTTAAAAGTTTTCACTTCAAGAGCAGATTATAATTTTTAGAGGATGAAAAATGCAAGTCCCAAACGAAATAATATTTTCTCCGAGCCCCATTTAACTACTCAATGTATATAATTTAATGTAAAACTGCTTAAAGTATGTAATAAAAACTAAATAAGTTGCACGCAAAATAAAACGGTACATTTGAGCCTACTAGCCAAATGTAAGCGGTAAGGTATCCATATTTTACGGCAGGATACAGGCGCAGTCGAGCTGCGGTTTCACTGCACCGCGTTACAGATGTGTCTGTGTTTTAATCTTCTAATGGCCACCCTACCACGCTCCTAGCCAAAGGGCGCGTTTACATTAGCGGGATGTTCTTTTACAAAAACGTATTGTTTTTCACCAATAAGCGGTCGGCAAGTCATCTTGTGGATGCTTTCAACATTTATATATATGAAGTAGAAACTTCATACATATAAATGTTTAAAGCATCCAGTACACAGTATTTTGAGAACATTGTACAGCATAGAAATGCTGTACAATGTTCTCAAATACTGTGTTCATTTGGTAAAAGTTTTAAGAATTTTTCGTTATGTATTTCATCATATTGTACACAATCCTACCCTCGAATGTGATCTCTCTCTATCACTCAAAGGTTTCGTCATCGTCATCATCAACAGCCTTTTAATGTCCGCACTGCTGGGGCACAGGCTTCCTCTCTGTGAGAGGGTGTGGGCCGTAATCCACCACGCGGGCCCAATGCGGGTTGGTGGATGTCACATGTCTTCGAATTTTTGGTTCTAGGACATGCTGGTATTCTCACGATGTTTTCCTTCACCGTTTTGAGAGCAGTGCTGATGAAATAATTTACACAAAGTATAGCGCCTGCCTGGGTTTGAACTCACGACCTACAACTTGTAAGTCGCGGCCGTTACCACTGGGCCACCACTGCTCCTCAATGGTTTGCTGGTAGAAAACTCAACTTTGAGTTAAGCTCGCCTTTGTAAATGATTTTTTTTAATGATTGCGTTTTTTGTTAAGATGTGGTGTACAATTAAGAATTAAGTTATGTCCAATGTGTGTCCAGTGTGTCTAAAGCACCTAATGGCATGTGCTGATTAATTCGTAGTACTCTTTACACTACCAGTGTAAACACTCCATATAGTTTGAAATACTACAAAAAACCGTAGTATTCGATCCGCATAATTTATTTTACGAACGCTAAATATTGCGCTCTGAATTTATGAGTCGACAAACGTTAAAATAAAAGGATCCGATTGACGGACTGTGGAATGCTTTCGAGATTCCATATAAAATATGTGTTTTGCACAGATTCAGGGAAGGAATGTTTTCTGTATACATACCCATATAGAGAGTGGGGACGGATATCAATCCCTTTTAAACCTCTCGAGCTACCGCTACAATTCTGATCGTAGAGAGACAGTACTATAATCACCACATAGTAGTTGGATTAGTGATACATGTTATCAGCATTCTGGGGTACGCCACTCACACTCAGATAGAAACGAAACTTAAAAAAACGGGTAAAATACATTTTCAGAATTATTTTACCAGTTGTAAAGAACCAAAAATCCTTTTCTTTTAACGAATATATTTCTCAAAAGCAAAAACGAGGCGATCTGATAAAACTTGTATAAACATTGCGAGAGCACAGATTTTTCGAGTGAAGCAAGATTCTTTGCAAAACTAAGTTGGATTTTTCAGAAACCTTTTTTCACGAGGATAAGGAAAATTAAATCTAGACATTTAAATCAGGAGACTATAACTTAGATAGGTACTATCGCAGCTATTATCTTTTAAATGTGTTTTACGAGAGATTCGTATTCGTGGAAGTTCCATGCTGCTTAAGCTCTAAAACGCATTGTGAATTTCGCTCATCACTGCATCGCTGGAGCGCATACGCTAAAGCGCTCGTAATTAAAAAAAGTGAATGTTCTGACTTCTTTTTGCGACATTACAAGATTTTATTACGAGAATACTGTTGCTGTTTGTTAATGCATTTTATACCTACTAGGTAGATTTGTTTTGAGTATGGTATATTATGTAAATAGTTTTTCGTACGAGGATCGTTTTTAGTAATTGGTACGAGGAAGAACTACCACGATTGTACAAATATATATGATTGTATACCCCAAAATTCTTCACTTGTGTCAAGCTAGAATGAACAAATCAGTTTTATATTCTTAAGTAAATAGTTTAACATAATCACAAAAAAACACATAGCACATAAAAACTTTTCACACTCAGTTTTACATTTAATAAGACGTCCGACTCGATGGCTAGAATATATATAGTGCTCTGTGCTAGAACACGTCTGTCAGCCGAGTCTAACAGTTTATAATCATGTTGTTAGTCAATTGATATACTATAACCATAGCAAATAATTCTAGTACATATTCGATGCTAGCTGTAGTTTGCATCATTCTCCTGCCATTATCCCAATTTATTTGGGGTCGGCGCAACATGTCTTCTTCTTCCATAACTACTTCTCTATTAGTCGGAATCTCTGTAGTCACCCCCTTTTTACCCATATCCTCTTTCACACAGTCCATCCATCGATTCTTTGGCCTTCCCCTACTCTTATAGCTATCCACATCCATACATAAGACTTTCCTCACGACTTTTTTTTCATTCCTCCGCATCACAAGAGCATACTACGCCAACCGATTTCCACACTACTTTTCAGTCAGCGGTGCCACTTTCAGACTACCTCTTATATACTCATTCCTAATTCTATCCATGTGCGTAACACCACACATCGCTCTATTTTTGCTAGAATTTATTTTCAACTTTTTAGTTCATTGTCCCAGATAAAATTTTGTTTTTAAAAATATTTTTTTACCTTAATTTATTTAATTTATTTTTAACTTTTTTGTAGGTTAGTATTTTAGATTAGGCGTGATGTTTTAAAATATTTAGATGTGATGTAAAGTGCTCCTCAATAAGAATCAATCGAGCCCAAACTTGGTAGGGTTATGTTGTTTTATCACAGAGATGCCATGGCCACCTTCCAGCTTCATCATCAGACCCTGGATATCGTCTAGGCGTAAAATGCTCCTTAAGGCGAATCAATCGAGCCCAACTCGGTTTTTTTTTGGGGGGGGTGGGAAATCATCCAATGACTTCTCCCTCTCTGGTTGGAGTGGGAGGCCGTGTCAGACTCTTACTGACTAAAACTCAGCCCTGTTCCTTCTCTGCCTGAGTGCCCAGGGGTGCGGCAGCTCATTTTCAGAATTTATCTGCAACCCCTAGGCATGCAGGCACCGGCCACAATGGGCCCCGTCAGTGGTGGCTGACACTCATATACACATATACTACATATTTTTGAAACGCGCGCGTGGAACACTAAGTGCCGTCGACTCACGGGCCTGGTGCTGATCATCCATGACAGCAGGTCTGACTATTGTTTTATAAATCTTCCCCTAAGTTTAAGGGGAATGCGGTAGTCGCAGACAGTCCCGGTGACCTGCCGTCATTTCATTCATCCAGTGTTAATTCTGTGCTTAACAGTGTGTAACGTAGTGGCGCTACAATCTTAATTAAAACATAAACATACGGAATAAATCCAGAGACCAAAAGCCACTATAACGGTTTTGGTAAGCATAGACAATTTTAGTTAACTGACAACACTATTGTCTTTGGATTCTATGACATCTGTCAATGACGGCGTAGATATAAAAACCCTCACACGACAACGTGGGTCCCTTTCCAATCTTAATCCAGCTGTTGGCGGTGGACTCGCCTTGTTCTGTAGAACATCTTTGAGCCGTGTACCGATCGCCAAATCCTAGCAGCTGTAGTTTGCATTGGCAAATATTTGCCAACTTAATTACGCGACTTCAACCCCTGTAATTGGGTGAGTGTTTGAACAGCATACAGGTAGCTTTGTGCATTCTGTGTTCCTAATCTTGTGCATAAATTCTTTCCAGAACATGTCTTTCTTAATTTCTTTTCTTAGCATTGTATAATCAAGGCTCATAACCTACAAAAGATCTGTCGCACATTGTAATCACGCCTAGCGCGTGATTAGCTTTACGAGGCCTTAGCTATGCACATACTGACTTGCGCGTGGCTGCTGCTGCTCTCGAATGTGCATGTCATCATGCTTTTCCACCTCACCTTTGTAAACTCCGTCTGATTTTGACAACCACACAAATTAGCGCACGTACGGCCGCTTTGCTCATGCTTAGGTGTCAAAATCAGCGGAGAAGCTTATCATCCATCATTGTGACACGCTGGACATTGTTCCCAGGGTCCCAGATCCGGATTACCAGCTCCGGATTCCCAGATCCAGTTTTCCAGACCCGGATTCATCAAATTCGGAATATGGAAGGGGAGGACTTGGAGCCCTACGCTCTGAGCACGCACCTACATCGTCCGCCATCGCGGCCATCCTGCCGCAGTGCCTCGTGGCGCGGCCACTAGGCAACTCATCACGGTGGCTCGCTCTACGCCGGGTGCCTATCTACCCGCGTGGCCTCAACAGGCCGTCTCCGAGCCGGCTAGACCACCTGCCGACCCATCCTGGCTCCTGTCGACCCTGCGAGCCGGCGCTGCCGCCTGCCGGCCAACACCTCCGGGGGCAAACGCAACGTGGCTTCCCCGAGACACCATGGCTGAGTCAGGGCAGTAGCGTGCTATCTCCCGGGGAATACTGAATATTGTGACTGCAAACCTACCCACACCCTTTCTCTATTTTAAATATATATTTCTAACGTTGACCGAGGTACGTGTTGTCTTTTTTTCATCCCACGTAGGCTCCTTACGTCACAAGTGCGATCTATTTCGCCATGGCTTTGCACGAGTGAACTGAGATACCCAAAATCGGAGCAGACTGAGAGAAGCACGCCATCTAGTGCTAAAGCTTCGGAACTGGAGAGACCGTCGAAATCATAGAACATGTATTCAGTGTTGGTTCTGCTGATTTTCAAGCGAACTTTCTCCAGCTTCTATTGCAATTTCTCCAATCTGCTCTGAATCTCAGGACCATCTTCACCGACAAGAACAATGTCGTCGGCAAACAGCACGCACCAGGTTACCTCCTCCTGTATTTCCGACGTAGGAGCGTCTATAATCAGCAGGAAGAGGTAAGGACTTAAAGCCGACCCTTGATGCAAGCCTACAGCCACACTGAACTCGTCGGTATTGCCAGCAGCCGACCGGACGTTGGTACTAGATCGACTGTACATAGCAACAATCAACTCTACATACTTCCCAGGCAAACTTTTCTCTTTCAAGGCCCACCACAACACATCCCGAAGTACTTATCACACGCTCTCTCAAGATCAATGAACACCATGTGCAAGTTCTTGTGCACACGTCTTTACTTCTCGCACAATTGACGGAGAACAAAGGTGGCGTTCTTTGTCCCTCGACCTGACATAAACCCACACTGGTTCGGTGTAATCTCACTCTCCTCTCGCAATCTTTTCTCTATCACTTTCTCCCATACATTCATACTACGTGACATGAGCTTTATCCCTCGATAGTTGTTGCAGTCCTGTACATCCCTTTATTTTGAAGATGGGCACTAGCGAACTATTGCACCATTCTTGTGGGATCACTTCTTCATACAACAACTTATTCGAAACTCTAGAGTCGCACTAGCTATTTATCCTTTATAATAACATGATTAAATAATTTTGTTTACACGAAACTAACACGAAACATTGCAAAGCAACATTAATATGTTTTGTTTTGAGGGTACCAATATATTGAGTGAACACAAAATGGGCTATCAGAAGGCTTTTAGCTGTCTATGTGATATATCTACCATGGCATGTGGTGGTAAAATAAATCGGCAAACATCCCCATTGGTAGCGGGGCTGTTTGTTTAGTTAAGGTACACTTTAAGAATGAATACTTCATGTGCAATGTATGCATGCTGCGCAATGAATGCCATGATGTGTGAATGTTGATGAAACAAAAGGTATTCGTAAGAATTGCAGCTCCTGTCAGTTCTGTAGTTCCCTACTCATCATGGAAAACAGGCGTGGGTTTATAAATGCACGTAGCAGTGTAATTTACTGAAATTATACCAAACAACTTATAAACCAACATTAATAAATATGTCACTTTTATTGTTTAGAATAATGTTAAGCCTTTTCCACAATTCCCTTACCTAACGTCAAAATGCCGTATTACGTCGTAATAACATGAATTTGAGTACTTGATGGGATTCCAATTTGGAACAAATGCGAGCTCGACGGAGAGAGTGTTCGCTCAGTATGTAATTTACAGAGCGATGACGGGATTCAGCTTTTAAGTTAATGTATGCGCTAATTGTAATACCTAATGTTTACTTTTGACTTAATAATTAAGTAATTAACAGTAGGTACACAAATTATAATAAACATACATGTTTTTGCCATGTTTATGAGCACCGATTTAAATAATTTTGGAAAGCTCATTTCGTATAAAATGAATATAGTGTGGTCCCATGAGGTACATTTAGATTTATTTATTTGTTGAGTGAACAAATGAATTTACGATTTTATTTAATAAGCAGCAGTTATGCTCAATAAACAGAGTATGTATAATTATGTATGAGAAAACATTATCTACGCCTAGGCGCGTTAAATATTTCATAATTTCAGTAGTTTTGTAGACGAAGATTTGTTGTTTTTCTAGATTTTGTATGTTTGTAAGTTTATTTCTTTGGCATGCCCTATAGCCTAAACGGCGGGATGGATTTCAGCAAATGAGATCATTAATAGATCAGGTTTTATTGCCGAAGTGAGCAAAATGGTGGCAGTCATTTGCTTTGTGAGGTCATATTTTTATGACATTATCATGTGGGATATTTTTCAAAATAAAGGGCTCGAGCAGGCGATTCCAAAAATATAACGCACTAAAATGTAAAAAATGAAAAAAAAATATTTTCAAGAAACCCGTCTTCAAAAAACAACTAAAAAGTTCCAAACAAGTCAGAAATCTGATGCAGTTGGTGGCATGAAATCTATGAGTGAACTAAAATAACTGCCTACTTTCTACCGACAACAATTGTTAGTAACAAGAATGATGCAGAAATGGCATAAGTATTTTTATCCTTCTACTCGTCACTCACACAGGCTGTCTATTTTAAGGTTCAGCGATGGCGAAAATATCAGGATTATAATATTCTATTCCAAATTTTATAATCTGAGAAATATATTAACACTTTGTAATCAATTCTTATTGATTACTGTAACTTTTGTGTGTGAGAAACTATAACTTAGGTAACTACACACATCAAAAGTGTCTAGGGATCAAGTACATTTATAACTATAAAAATTATCCAATTAATATTTACCAAATCTAGTCTTCCAGACTGGCTTCTTACTTTAATTCATATGGTTAAGTTAGCAACTTATGCGATCCCAACATATATAATATTTTGTAAAAATTAAGAAGAATTTTATTGTAATATTTGCAAATTGAGGGAAATTAACATAATATCGTCAGATAAACGGCACAAAAAAGGCAAATCTGAGGATTATAATTTTTTTATTGTAAAGAAAAAATTAATAATAATCTTTGTTCACCATTGACACAAATCACAGCGATTTGGTATGCCTAAAATCAGTTGCTCCAAATTACTTTGCGGAATGGTCGCCCTTGTTCTTTCTAACAAGTCAAAAAGTTGCTGTGAGGTATACACGGCATCCATACTCAGCGGAGCTCTTCTTTGGAGCATTTCTCATGCGTGCTCAATTGGGTTAAGTTTAGGCGATTTAGCAGGCTACGGCAGTCCGTTGATGCGAGCATTGGCAAGAGTGCATGTTACGACTCCAGCCGTGTGTGGACGTGCATTGTCAAGCATTAGTCGAAAAAAATAACCCAATCGGCTTCGCAAAGAGATGATCACAGTAAAACAATCCTCTCCAAATAAATCTAGAGGTCCTCCAGACTCGAGTATGTCTTGTATCCGGCCTCATACCGAAACGAGATTCATCGGAAAAGCAAACACAACGCCAGTCTTCTTCCACCCAATTTCTATGTTCGCGAGCCCATTGTAAACGAGTCCTAGAATTGCAGAGTGCTATAGGTGGAACGCTCAGCAGCCTTTGGGAACGCAGACCCACTTCACGTAAACGGTTTCGTATGGTTGGGTCGCTTATCAGCAAGCTTGAAGAGCTGTGGAGCTTCGTAGCCAATATCATGGCGATCATGGTACGATTCGTCGAGCAGTATTTTGTATGTACCGGTCCTGTCGACGAGTGGTGATGCGAGATTGTCCTCCATGTCGCTCGGCCACGCTGCCCGTGATACGATAGCATGACGTGATGATGCTCTGTGTAGTGTCAAGAGCGACAGCCACAATACGTTGCCTGGAACCAGCTGCAACATTAAGATGGCTCTCATCATCTCTTCTTGAGTCAAATGATGTCAGCGCTCCATATCGATAGAATTTGTTTCAGTTCCGATGCAGAAACAGTAATAGTTTTGTATAACGCTGTTACACACTTTTATAGAAATCCTGATTGACAGTTAATTCTCTAATTTTGATCAAAATTCAAAGAAAATTATTTATTTTAATTCCTAAAAATAATCAATAACGATCCAAAAAAGTTAAAATAATAATCCTCAATTGCGGCGATACTCTAATGATCACGCTCTTCAAACTTTATTCGTAAATCGTGAAAACTGGTGTTAAAGTGAAACGCTGGTAAAGTGAAACGCTGAGGTGGACTGCTAGGAAGATATCCATGCACATATCATTCCATTCCTAAGACGCGCTGCCGATTTACCATATCTTTTCCATTGCAGCGCGTGGCTTCCCAATTTTAACTAATCGAATTTACAATTCGTTCGCTTTTTTTCGCTTACACTTTTGATGTGTGTACTTGTCTTCTTATGCTGGTAACTGTTCCTACTTATTTTGATTAATATACCTTTTCGCTTTTATATTTTTATTATTATTTTCTTCTGTAATTTTCTGTATAAGTTAATAATTATTTCTCAACGCTGGAGCATTGTCGCATAAACTTTTTTGTATGGGCGTTAATGGCTGCGACACAGTTTGTAACTAATGCAGTCATTATTGTACAGTTTTACTGTAATTTGTGTTTTTTAGTTCCAATAAAATATTATTATTATTATTATTATTATATTATTACTTACATAATGCGTAGGTATTATAAGGTAGGTAGATATTCTTTAAACAAAAGCCTACGCCGAACCCTGACAAGTTTCTTTTAAAGTTAATTTCACCAAAACATACCCACAAACAGAAAGTAGTATGAACTGTTATTACTTCGGTAATAGAGTTTGGTATTGGAAAACTTCAATGTTTTTGTTGCTGCGTAGGCATCTTCGGAGAAAAGTTTTGAAAAAATATTTTTTGAAATTCTTTCAGTGAAATAATAAACTTTTTTATATTAAAACTTTTGCTTACTTTTTTCTTTATCTACATATAATTTCAACTTTGGTCTTAATGATTGTGCATTTTGAAGTCATATGACCTTGTGATGACCGTGGGATTCCGCTGGATGCAATAAGTAGGCCTATGTCCAGCAGTGGACATGAGTGTCTTTCGGCTGAAATGATGATGATTGGTTTGCTTCATATTTACTGAATAATATTATTTAAGACATCCTATACTTACATTATACTACCTACAATACGCCACTCTGAACTTTGTTTTCTTTGTATATCTATGTAATCAAATCAAGCAAGCAATCAAGCAGGTACGTAATTATGGTGATAAATTTCAAATTTCTGAATAACTAACCGATTCCTTGGCAGACAAAAGTTCCTGCAAAGGGTATAATTGAAATAAAGAGAGCTTAGAGTTGATTTTAAGTTGTGCGCATTCCATAATAAGTAACAAAGCAGACATTGAGATCTCCAGGAAACCCGTTCAGCACCTATAAAAAGACTTCTAAATCTATTGAGACCACTACCCAATGACTATCTAACTAGACGTACAATCTTAAGTTCCAGCTCTCACTTAGAGTGCGCTCGAAATGTCTTAAGTTGTCTTACGGCTTTAAGACGACAAACTAGAGCGAGACTTCGGACCTAAAGTGGTTCGCATCGACCGTTTTGCAAGTAGGTAACATGCCAGCTATTATTAATCGCTTTTGAAATTATTGTTTTGTTTATTGCCACTGTGGCGGTATTATTACAGTTTGATGGAGTTATGTGGCTTGTTGCTGTGTTATGCCTTACGTTTTCTGTCCTTCTCTAACTGTATCTCTTACTTCCTCTCTCAGTCTAATATGATTCACTTCTGCTGTAGTTTCTGGTCAGCGTTTGTTAATTATGGCTACGCTTTTGGTGGTTCTGACAGTACTGCCTACGAATAGTGTACACTCATATAATATCACACTAATATTATAAAGACGATAGTTTGTGAGTGCGTGTATGTTTGTATGTTTGTTACTTCTTCACGCCCACAGGGCTGGACCGATTTGAATGAAATTTGTTATGTGGATAGCTTATATCCTGGATTGACAAATAGGCTACTTTTATCCCGGTCTACGAGGAAGAAACCGCGGGGCGCAGCTAGTAGTATTATAAATCTTAACTTTAAAATACGAGACTGTCATCTGAGTTTTCGTAAAATAAATAAAGAGGAAAATCTATCGTCGGTTGGAATCTCAAGTCCACAAATGAACATGGGACTATTCAAAGCCATTTATTTCCTATTAGTAAACAAACATTTAGCCTGTGTTTGACCAGAGACCACACTGGTGGAGCAAAGTGTGTCTGTGCCCGCTCGGTCAAAGGGACACTGGAGCGATATACTAGCCACATTGTGATAGATGGATAGATAGATAGATGTAATGCAAGTCACCCGAGCAGGGAAGAGGATTAATGCATCCATATGTGAATGAAATTCAATGAATCATTAGTACTAACATTGTAGTTGTGCCTTATTTAAACAATACCTAGTACTCTGAAGATAATTTCTCGAATTTATTATAGACAATAAGATGATTTCAGGGTACAAAAATAATAATTCTCAAAAAATATTTTAGACGTATGTTTTGCTTTACCAAAGCAATAAAATAACAAATGACGAAGATAACACGCACCAAAGTTCAGGAGTGCGGGCTTGTAACGTTACTTGTAGGTAAGTGGTACATTTCTTAAGTAGGTGTGACGCCACAAGAAATTTCAACGCACTGTATCGTCCTGGTTTTTTACTTATGTGAGAAAAGCGAAAAATAATTCATGTCCAATAGTTTTTAGTTAACTGACTGAAGGAACACGTATTTTTAGTCATTTACCCGATTTGGGCCAAACAGAAATTCATCATTATCATTTCAGCCGAAAGACGTCCACTGCTGGACATAGGCCTCCCCCAAGTGTCACCACAGTGATCGGTCCTGTGCGTCTCGCATCCATCGGCTACCCGAGACCTTCACCAGGTCATCGGTCCACCTTGTGGGAGGCCTTCCAACGCTGCGTCTTCCGGTACGCGGTCGCCATTGTAGAACTTTTCGGCCCCATCGACCATCTGTTCTGCGAGCAATGTGCCCTGCCTACTGCCACTTCAGTTTGGCGATTCTTTGGGCTATGTCGGTAACCTTTTTTTTGGGGGTTGGGAAATCATCCAATGACTTCTCCCGCTCTGGGTGGAGCGGGAGGGCGTGTCAGACTCTTACTGACTAAAACCCACCCCTGTTTCTTCCCTGCCTGAGTGCCCAGGGGTGTGGTAACTCATTTTCAGAATTTATCCGCTACCCCTAGGCGTGCAGGCACCGGCCACGATGGGCCCCGACAATGTCGGTTACCTTAGTTGGCGATTCTTCGGGCTATGTCGGTAACTTTAGTTCTCTTGCGGATATCATCATTTCTGATTCTATCACGCAAGGAAACTCCGAGCATTGCCCTCTCCATTGCCCTTTGGGTGACTGTACCTAAGCCTTCTCATGAGGCCCATTGTGAGCGACCACGTTTCGGTTCCATAAGTTATCACTGGCAACAGGCACTGGTCATAGACTTTCGTCTTGAACGTCTTGAAACAGTCATTATTCAACCTTAATTGAAAGTCTTATCATCATCATCCTTTTCTAGACTATTTGGGGTTCGGTTTTCAGTCAATAGGGATGTAGCATAATATTTAACATGCTACTCATTAACTAACCTCTTCAACCCAGTAACTGGGTGATACGATACTCCGTAGTTAAACTAAAACCTCCTCCTCCTTCGACCTTTGAAAGTCTTAAAACAGAAAAAATAAAAAAAAATGTTTTTCATTCTTAATATTGGAATTAGACAAAAACAATTGAAACGAACCACTTATCAGCTTAATCAAATATCTAACAAATCCATCAAACCCTTCCTGCACTCTCCTGGAGATTTACTGAGATCCCCACTTGCCCTGAGAACGGGTGATTTTGTCCTGTTAGATCTATCCCACTGCCCAGCACCTTTGAAAGTCTTAAAACAGAAAAAATAAAAAAAAATGTTTTTCATTCTTAATATTGGAATTAGACAAAAACAATCGAAACGAACCACTTATCAGCTTAATCAAATATCTAACAAATCCATCAAACCCTTCCTGCACTCTCCTGGAGATTTACTGAGATCCCCACTTGCCCTGAGAACGGGTGATTTTGTCCTGTTAGATCTATCCCACTGCCCAGCATCGGCTGCATTAGCTCCAAATCCTCCAGAGTCTCAGCGTTTCTCTCACATTGTGAGTACAAGGAAAAAGAGAAGCTAGATAAGTCTTCGTAATAATATTTTCTTTTCATTATTTACGAGCATTCTCGAATCTCTCTAATAATTAGAACGTTACCCACTGCAAAACTTTACTGCAATTAAAGTTCAGGGTATCCTTATGTGAAATACTCCTCGCATAACACTGTCACAATAACAACATATCACGTCTGCTCAGCGTCCGTATATCACTGCAGGTATCTAGCAAAATATCAGCGTCAAAAGGTATATCTGCCTACTGGTTGGACTGTTTTGTGGGGTGGGAAATCATCCAATGACATCTCCCACCCAGCCCTGAGTGCCCAGGGGCGAGGTAACTCTGTTTCGAATTTATCGTCAACCCCTCGGCAGGGAGCTGGACTGGCTGGACCACAGTGTGTATATTCATTATTTGAATGTTTGAAGTATGTTGCTAGTATCACTTTTATTTCTATTTGTAGTATGTTTTCATTTTTTTTGTATTTTGGCATTTTAATTGTGATTTGTGTGTTGTGTTGTGTCTTTTGTATACACTTAATAAATGTTTTATCGATCTATTTATCAATCTAATAGTGAAGATTTTGTTACTATATCGAAGACGGAGTTCTAGTCTTCAAAAATGGTATTGAAGTAGACCAGACCACAGCAGCAACCGAGCACTGGTGGCCCAGTGGTAATAGCAGCGATTAACGAGTTTTTGGTCGTGGGATCGAACTCAGCCAAACGTTTTACCTTGTGTAAATTATTTTATTATCATTGCTCTCAAAATGGTAAAGGAAAACATCTTGAGGAAACCAGCATGTCCAAGAACCAAAAATTCGAAGACATGTGACATCTAGCAATCTGCACTAGGCCCGTGTGGTGGATTACAGCCCACTCCCACTCGCAAAGAGGAGGCCTGTGTCCCAACAGTGGAATAGTAAAAAAAACCTTTTTACAAAAAAATAGAACCGACTTCCAAAAAACGTGCAAAAGAACTTTAATTTCGGAAGTCGGTGTTTCCGGTTTTGCCTCTTCGTTTTTGACACCTACATCCGAAATTAAAGTTATTTTGCACTTGTTTTGGAAGTCGGTTTTATTTATTTTTTTAAGTTTTTTATTTTTCACTTTTTAGTTGTGGTTCCCCATTAAATTGTGTTAACAATACATAGACATTAGATCGCAGCAATCGCGGTTGATTTGCTGTCAATTTTTGAAGAGTTCCGTTGTCTGTCTCTGAAACTCATCATCAGATCTATATGAAATTTAAATGGGACCATTTCGAAATAAACCCCTTACGAATAAAAAAATAATTTTGCAAATCCGTTAATATCTGTCGGAGTTATGCCCGAAGATACAAAAAAATATATATATATATATACAAACATCTGAATTAATAACCTTCTTTTTGAAGCTGGTTAAAAAGGCTGATTCTGCTATACTATGATAGACCACGTAATGTTGAATGATTAAATCGGTTTATTCAACTAGCAAATCCAACATTTTTAACCGACTTTCAAAAGGAGGTTCTCAATTCGTCTGTATGTTTTTTTTTGTATGTACCTATGTTACGCGATTTCTCCGCCACTTGTGAATAGGTTTTGATGATTATTTTTTTGTTTTTGGTTTTGTTTCAGAGGTGGTCCCATATAATGATACAGAACTTTTTGAAAAATCAGCATAAACAAAAAGTATGTATACACAGATGACGTTTTGGTTGTCTCCAATTATGTTCAAATTCCATGTTATTGGGGTTATTCATTCAGGCATAACTTTATTATTTAGTTTTAGTTCTGGGGTACCTACAACAAGTAAAAAGTGGAAAATAAGAAACTTTTTTACAAAAAATACAACCAGCTTTTAAAAATTGCAAAATAACTTTAATTACGGAAGTCGGTGTCAAATAACGAAGAAATAAAATACAAACACCGACTTCAGAAATTAATGTTATTTAGCAATTTTAAGAAGTCGGTTTTATTTTTTGTAAAAAAAGTTTTTTATCAATAAATTTAGTATACAAACCAATGATCTAATTCATGCATCTAATACGAGCGTGCTCCCGAATATTTCCTCAAACATTAATTTGCAGCTAGTAAAAGCAAACCTATTGCGTTATTCCAAATGTCTGTCTCGCGACTCGATCCACTCAGGAGTCAAAACACTCGAACGAACTGCAGTGGAAGTCTTATTAGTGAACAACTTAAGTCTATGAGCAATCGGGAAACCACTTCGCTCTGATTGGCTGTAAGTTATTATTGGCTTGCTGAGCTGAAGCTTACTTTGTCATTGTCAGGTTGTACAGCAAAACGTTCGAGACCCAATACCAACGTGACTTTTACAAAATCAACTTTTATTTTTAATCTGTACTCTGAATTCTGCTGCCAGTTGTGTCAGTGAAAGAAAAATTAAAGTTAAAAAAATATTTTTAAAAACAAGCTTTTATCTGGGATACTAAACTACTGGGGAACTAAAAAGTTGAAAAATAAAATTATAAAATTATTCTAGTAAGTATTTGGCGTGTAGGTACTTACCTATATTCTTAAAAGCTTGAGGCACTACCGGTTACAGGTTACAGGTAAGGTACATACTTCTGTGCCTCAAGCTTTTAAGAATACGTATAGGTAAGTACCTCTTTATTTTTTATTTTATTTATTTTTTTCTACACGCCAAGTACTTATTAGAATTTATTTTCAACCTTTTCGTTCATTGTCCCAGATATAAACTTGTTTTTAAAAATATTCTTATACTTACCTGTAATTTATTTTTAACGTTTTATTGGGTAAGTATTTTAGATTAGTCGTAATTTTTTATAATATTATGATGTGATGTAAACTGCTCCTTAAGACGAATCAATCGAGCCCAAAGTCCGTGGGGTTATGTAGTTTTATCACACGAGATGCCATGGCCACCTTACAGCTTCATCATCAGACCCTGGATATCGTCTTGGTGTAAAATGCTCTTCAAGACGAATCAATCGAGCCCAAACTCGGTTGGGTTATGTTGTTTTATCACAGAGATGCCGTGGCCGCCTTCCAGCTTCATCATCAGACCCTGGATATCGTCTAGGCGTAAAATGCTCCTCAAAGTGAATCAATCGAGCCCAAACTCGGTGGGGTTATATTGTTTTATCACAGAGATGCCATGGTCACTTTCCAGCTTCATCATGAGACCCTGGATATCGTCTTGGTGTAAAATGCTCTTCAAGACATCGAGCCCAAACTCGGTTGAGTTATGTTTTTTTATCACAGAGATGCCATGGCCACCTTCCAGCTTCATCATCAGACCCTGGATATCGTCTAGGCGTAAAATGCTGACTAGATGGGTTTATCTTAGTTCAGAAGTTCCTATGGCCATCTTCCGTCTCTCAGACCAGCTGGTCTGATGATGGAAGCATGAAGCTTAATGGTACCACATAATTATATTGTCACCGAAGATACATATATAGGTACACCAAATTTGAGTCCAATTGGACATCGGGAAGTGGGTCTAATTTGAGTTGCAAGATTCCCCCGAACAAACATAGTTAAATTCATACATACTCGTACATACATTGCTAGTTAAATAAAAGTTTGTATAAAATTCTGACGACTGTTTGTTTTTGTCTTCACACCATGAGCAACTGTGGTGGCTTATTATCAGTATGACAAGAGGCCATCGGTCTATTATAGAATAATCACTGGCTAATATTTTTATATTAAAAATGCGATATCGAAAGCTTTGCAAAGTACAGATCGGGACGGAACGCCGCCCTTGGAAAATCCCGGATTAATCACGTCGGGCAAAAAAGAGAGATTATTGAAAACTGCAAAGCTTTTAGGGAATTAAAATAAAACGAGGAAGTGAACCAAGACAAGCTCTTCATTATGTAATTGCTTTGATAAGATTAAAGTTTTGTTAGACGTTCTTACCATAATAAACTGATGAGATATTGTCTACCACAATCTAGTAAAATAAAATCAATAAATATTGCTTAACAAAACAGGTAAAGTGAAAAAATTTTAGGGAGGAAATTAAAATAGTACTTATACGTTATCATTTGTTTATTATCATTGACAGGCTCGCGCTTGACCAGTATCTCACCTGCTGGTAAGCGATGATGAGGTTGACGATGAAGCACACATGCAAGTAACATATTCAGTATATGTTTTTTTTTTCACACTTGTCTTGAAAGAAATGAACATTTGAAGGAAAACCTACATTTGAATTTAAGAGATAACTATATACAAACAATAGATTGCTGACCAACTGAAGAAAAGAGGCATTGTTGTGCCACTAGATAAATAAAACGCTCTAGAAAAGCCGTAACCCTTTCTCTCAGTCACTTTTACGACTCCCACACGTTGATAAGAAGTTGATACATTTTATATTTCCCTTTTAGCTGATAAAAACTCGCAAAAATATTCACAGCGGCGTCTATCGTCTCATTGTCTGCACTATCTATGCTTCCTACATCAATGTCTGAACAGTGGGAAGCTTTTGTCGCGCCGAGGGATAGCGTCGTCTATTCTCACTTAATACGAATACAATGCATGGTATTCTCGGCCGATTTATCCGCTTTTGTTACTGAGCCGCCGATGTTGGCAACAGAAAAACTTTCAAACGTTTAGTGCCTGTCTTCCCGTTTGAAATTTATTTCGCTATAGTGCCAATTTGTGTGGCAGTTTCTTTATTGGAGCTTTTTGTTGTGTTTCTTTTATGTTTCATTGAAAATTGTGTTAGTAAGTAAATAACTATTTACAAAAAAAAATTAGATATCTTCAAAGTTACCGACATAACCTAAAGAATCACCGAACTTGAGTGGCATTGGGCAGGGCACGTTGCTAGCAGAACAGATGCTTGACGGGGCCAAACTGTTCTGGTGAGGTTTACGGGAATCCGATGGACGCGAGACGCACAGTACTGGTAATTGTGGCGACACCTGGGGAGGCCTATGTCCAGCAGTGGACGTCTTTCGGCTCAATGATAATGACGAATGAAATAAAATGTTTAAGTGGTATGTATACAAATGAATTAAACCCGTCTTTTATCATCTTCCTGCCGTTATCTCATGTTACTTGGGGTCGGCGCAACACGTTTTTTTCTTCCATTCTGTCCTGTCAGCCGTCACGCTATCACTTACTCCCTTTTCTATCATATCACTCCTCACACAATCCATCCATCCTGTCTTTGGCCTCCCTCTCCATCCATCCACATTTATATTCATAACTCTTTTAGTTACATGTGTTTCATCCCTCCTCTTCACATGACCATACCAAGAAGAATGAAACCCGTCTTTCAAAGTAGGAAAATACTAAGAACAGTTCTGTTTACTGGGAATGCATTTTTTTTAACTTTGTAATGTTTTTACTGGTCTTGTAATAATCACTTATCTGTGTTTTATTATTAATGTGTTTGCTATCTTATGATAGCAAACATGAAACAAAACAAATTCTTGCTTAATTTACGTTTGTGTCTAGTTGTACCAATTCTGCTTATCATCTCAACCAAGTTGTTACAACCAAGGAGAACGTTCAACAAAGTTAGCCCTCCTAAGTTTCCAAAGAAAGGGACTGATACAATACGTGTACAAACAAGTCTGAGTCAAGCTTAGGTACATACATTTGAAACGCAAATATTACGCTGCGTTAGTAAACAAAATAACGCAAGTTCCCTTAAATTTGCTTGAATTTAATGTCGCCATGTATTTGTTTTATCTAACAGTGTGTATTGAAGTTTTTGAGATGGAATCTAGGCTTGTAGTTACATAGCAACAAATTAAATCTTGTTCAGTTCAGTTGGGTCAACCGTGGTCAGACACGAGTGGATGGACAAAAATTGAGAGACACTCATTCATACCTTTAAGAGCACTACATGCTATGAGTATCTATACAGACGATACCCTACTTGAAAAGCTGGGATATAATTTTGTTTATTCCAGGATTTAGGAGAAGGACTTCAGAGGTTCAAAACATGACCAAATATGACCATTCATTGTGCGTAGAGCTAAGGAGAGGAATTCCCTGCTGGAGTCTGTTTCCTGATAGCGACATACAACCTGAATGTCTTCAAGAAAAGAGTGAATAGGCAAGCGTGCTCCATATTCGACCAGATCATAGCTTACCGTCAGGTGATATAGTGGTCGAGCGCGAGCCTGTAAAAGTAAAAAAAAAACATTTTTAGGGTTCAGTATCCGAAGGGTCCAAACGGAGCTCTATTATTGTCACTTACGTGTCCGTATGTTCGTCGTCGTCGGTCACAATTTTCTTTTCCGAAGATTTTTTTAATTTCCTATTGACCTATGAACTTGTGCTAATGTTTATTATTACTTACATATTTATTGTATTTTACAAATACTTATACAGGGTGTAACGGAAAGGTGTGGTCATAATTTAGGAACCGGTTCTGCCCATGGAAATGAACAACGTTCTCTAAGAAAAAATAGAAAATTCCCAAAAAAAAATCGACTTTCCATACAAAATTATAATCAGCTGATCAATATTTGTATAGGAGGTAAAAAAAAAAATTGAGAATTTCCTCAGATTTTCTTGAAGAAAGTAGTTTATATCGATGGGCAGATGCATCTTTAAAATATGACCACATCTTCCCGTTACACTTTGTATATTGATAAATCAGATTTTTTCTTTTACAATTCCCTCATTTGGTACGGCACCATAAATGTGCAAAACCCGACTCGCACTTGGCCGTTTTTTTTTGTAAGAAGGTTGGCCTGACAATGTTAAGGGTCTGTAGCCGTTTATGAACCTCAAGAGATATATGAGTAATCAAAGTGTGTAAATATAGGGTGTTCTTCAAACTGTTCGTGGGTTAAATCCTCTCTATCAATTTCATGTAAGCAGACTCAGTTTAATGTGTTTGTGAAGGAAATTAGCGTTTAAGATATAATTTATAGTTTGTAACTTTGTTGAAGGATGTTTTGTATTAACATTGTTTCTGTTGTTCAACAGTTTGTTCTGAAAGGTGGTTTGAACTTGTAAGTTATTGGTTCAGGTTTTTGTAAACTATCAAGTAGTTTGTAAAGAAGTGGTGTGAAGATAAATAAGATGATGTACGTTAGTCTTATTCTTCTTTATGAATTAGTTAAGAACAACATTCCATTTTAATTGAATAAACTCGAGAGGCAGACGTTCTCCCCACGTGGAAACAATATCTGTGTAACTTATTAACGAAATAAAGATTATCAGAGATATTGCTGGCTGTATTAACATGATCGGCTTTTGCGAAAACCACTGCAACAAAAGGAGCTGAATGGACTTCCTCCGAAAACGGATCAGCCATCGCACGTTTTGATTTATTATATTAAACCGCTATTAACTGCCAATGACCTTGAGTGGTTAGCTTGCGTGTTCTATGCTGAGTTCACGTAACGCGCAGTACGTCCACCCAGTAATAGGACTCGCCCATCAAGGAGCGCTGACCGAAATTAGACGCATTATTAATTTATTATACATATAAAAACAGATATTAAATTAAAACACTTAGACTAAATTATAAATTAAATGATCTAAATTACAAAAAATATAACATATATATAAAATACAATATTCTTAAGGACCAGAAGCGGTTATTATTTAAATGAAAATAAATGACTCATCAACCAAGAAAGTTTTATTGCTTGAAAACGTTTTACAATAACAAGTACGTTCCTACTTCTACAACATTATAAACACGACCTTTGAATAACATTATAACGACTCTAAAATACGTCAGTCGCGTCCGGAGCCAAACGAAGAAGAGCCCGTTGACAGCGCGCTATGCATTTTTATACACTTCCACTCGTTGCGGGTAGGTTGGAAGGGGAATATCTAACACGGCCGTTCCTGATAGCGTGACGTTCTCGACCGCAACTTCATTCCCATCAGATTCATCTGTCACAACCTGGCCATCATCATTATTTTGACCGTCATCATTATCTGAAAATACAGAGTACATGAGTAATTAAATAACATGACCAATAGGGTTTGAAGCTTATTCAGTCTGAAGTAGTTTCATAAGTAAGGATTCACAAATTTGTCCAGTGTTCCAGGCGCAAGCGTGCACTCAAGCGCCAGCAACAAGGACCATCAATAGTGATTTTTAAAGTTGAAACAGCTTCAAACCCAAGACATTCAGTGCATAGCTAATGATAGAATCCGGATTTCCATCACTCGCAATACATTGTTATCGACAGAGGCCCAAACGTTCGCTTGTCGTTTTCACGAATAGATAGTAGAGGCCCAAAGGTTATGCTTACTATGAATTTGTGACAAATTGCGTCATTGAGACAGAGGCCCAAAAGTTCTGCATGTCTCCACCATGACCGCAAAACAGAGCAGAGGCCCAAACGTTAGCATGCTCATCAATGTAACCACGACAGAGGCCCCACGAAGGCTCGTCGTCACTTACCAACCACGTCATAAAGACAGAGGCATACAGTCCGCATGTCTCTCATATGCCCGCGGTACTGAGCAATGCGTCATGAAGACACAGGCATCAAGTCGTGCGCACCACGCAGCGCACGCCATTAAGCGCACACCCAGCGCACCACAGCACACCATATAGTGCATTCCATGCGCACCATGAAGCGCCTCACTGCGCACCACGGAGCGCACAGCCAGCGCACCAAGAAGTGCCCAGCGCACAGCATAGCGCTTCACGCAGCGCACACCATAGCGCTTCACGCAGGGCGCCACCGCGCACCACGACGCGGGCCACTGCGCATGACACAGCGGATGCAGGCAAGCACCAGCACCTCACACGCAGCGACTGCACATCTAGTCTTCACTATCCTGAAACAGGTCCAATCCGAGGTACGGAAAAGTCTCGGTAATTCAGTCACCCATCCACGGACCAACCCCTTCAAGGGTTGCTCAACCTTGAAAGTTGACCAATGCGGCTGAAGCAGCCTTGATATGCTTGCTGTCTTACGAGGCATAGCCTGCAATGTAACAGCGACAATAGCTTGCAAGCTCCAGAAACTACAGGACCGGTAACGTTAGTAGGTTCCGGTGATCGAACGAGAGTATTCACTTTCCCAGGGCTCGGCCGTACCTGACCATGTACAATCAATCGCCCCTGGTAACTACAGACTTACCCACCCGAAAAAGCAATGTCAAACCCGCCAGAGTAAAAACTTCAACAGGTAGGTAGTTTTCAATTTCTCAGATAGTCATTTAACTAAATCGAGACGTAGCAATAATTTAAGGCGTATTTCGCATGAACCTGCTTTTTATTTAAGCATATCCTCCCTCACACACTTTATACATAAAATGAATTTTATGAGGAAAAAGATCTAAACTCTTGCTTGAAATTACTCCAAGAACTATCATTTATCACCCAGTCATTTAACCACGACTTTGCATCGCCACGCAAGCAAGTATCTATACGCCCAAGGTATTTTCGATCAAAATCAAAAATCAAAAATCAAATCAAAATCAAAAGTCATTTATTCAAACTAGGCTGAGAACCAGCACTTTTTGAACGTCAAAGTTCTACATAAAGACAGTCCCCCAAAAAACGCCCGCCCGTCACCACTTCCTAGTGTTTTAGCTGTGAAGAAGAAGTGGCCAACAAACTCCCCAGCAACACATCTGTCTGTTAAGTTTTAAGAACTTGAATCTATATAATTCTAAGCAACAATCTTAACATTATGTAAAACAGAAAAATAAATATATGCCGTCTAAAATATAATCATAAAATTAAATTAAATAATCCGCCACTTGCCAGCTAGCACACTCAATCATGCCATTAAAAACCAACTCAAGCATAAACACTAAACCAAATTAAAGAAGCCTCCATACATAACTGGTGTGCCTGCTTACAAGAACAAAGATTGAAACTATCAAAGGGCTGTGATTCGAAGCCACAAGTGATGAACTAGGGCCATCACACTAAATTTGGTAGACAATTATTATATGAACTCATATAATCTGTTATAACCATAAGCTAAATATGGAGAAAGAACATCAAGTGTAACATTGTCTTGCTTTCAACACAGCGACCAACTATTATTATCTTCTAAGTAGTCGTTGATGGAATAGTATGCTTTCGAACAGAGACTAGATTTAATTTTAGTTTTAAATGCATTAAAAGGCAAGTCAAGAAAAGAACGGGGTAGCTTATTGTAAAATTCGATACCGAGACCCTCAAACGAACCATGAACCCTACGAACACGGTGGGAAGGAACATGAAGTTTATACTTATTTCTGGTGTTAAAATTGTGGATATCACTGGTCTTTTTGTACAAATGTATATTTTGTCTAATGTATAATATGTTTGCAAAAATGAATTGAGATGCCACCGTGAGAATTCCAATCTCTTTGAAAATTTCTCGTAAAGAAACTCTTGATGATCATCCTTGATGATCATTCTTGATCATCCCGTTTATCCATGTGTTGGACACACTCCACTTTGGCATATATTTAAATCATGAACTCTTCGATCAAAGGCGGTGTATAGAAATTATATAGCTTCGACTAAAGATTGTTGCCGCTTTAAAACTTAAACATTGTTTGCAATCAGGGGTTTGTTCAACCGTATTGTATGAAAATAACTGGCTTTCGTTATTTGAATGCAACAGACGTTCACCAATTGATAATCGGTAACTACGTTCAATAACTTGTTATCTCGTATGAATTCGATCAAAAGCACAGTCACACGAGTCACAGCGTTTTTCAATCTTTTTGAACACGCGACCAATAATTATTAATTTAAAAAAAATTGTGGCTACCCCCTAGGGCCGTAACAATGCGGTGAGCGGACGAGCGTAATGTACTCTTGTGATCTATTTTTAAACCTAAACGTCTAAGTCGAATATGTTTCACATCACACTATTTGCGTGACAAAAATAGAACCAAGATTTTGAAAATATTGAAGAATTAACAGGCGTAGCCTTCTTCTAGTACAAGCAAGACTAGTAATCCTCGCTTTTCACTTTTACTTGGCTTGCGACCGTGACAACCGAGCAAATCTTTGGGACCCCCTGGGGTCGCGACCTACAGTTTGAATAACACTGATCTGCAAGAACGAGGACTGCACGAGGTCTACGCGATACACTCGATGATTAGAAAATCTGTCGCTATGGTCTATCAATCTATTTTGAGGGTAGTGCGTGATAAAAAGTGGCGTGTAGTTAAAACTATCGCGGCGCGATTCGTAAGAACTAAGACTAGCAAATTGTCGCTCCAACGAGTTCTTACGTCCTCTGAACCGAAACACGCTCTCGACACTTTATAAGGAAACAAAACTTACTTACGGTTGACAAGTCTGCACTTTACGATTAAAAGTACAACACTTCACTTTAACGTTCTCTTTGATAGGATAAAATAACCAAGCACTTAGGTATTTAGATGGCAAAAACGGCTTCGAACGCGTGGTTATCCCACTTCTGATCTTAAGGACCAGAAGCGGTTATTATTTAAATGAAAATAAATGACTCATCAACCAAGAAAGTTTTATTCCATAAAAACGTTTTACAATAACAAGTACGTTCCTACTTCTACAACATTATAAACACGACCTTTGAATAACATTATAACGACTCTAAAATACGTCAGTCGCGTCCGGAGCCAAACGAAGAAGAGCCCGTTGACAGCGCGCTATGCATTTTTATACACTTCCACTCGTTGCGGGTAGGTTGGAAGGGGAATATCTAACAATATATAATAAATATATTAATTATTTTATTATTGTTTATTTTTTTTATTTTTTTTTATTTATGATGACTAAATTATAGATTAAATGATCTTTAAAATGGTGAAGGTTTCATAATAATACGCTTTATAGTTTTTGCGTCATTCTCAATTTTTTATCCGCGTTAAACATATCTTTACAAATTAATTACCCTATGTTATAAAATATAATTTTAAATATTTTCAGATCAAATTACGATTTGTTTTATTTGTTTGTTTTCAGCAAAGTAATATTTGGCTGCATAAACCAATTACTTTTTATTTTTATTTCTATACAAACTGCCCGTTTAAAAAGACAATAGCCTACGTCGTCTATTAAAGAAATGTAAAAAAGTGTAATAAAATATCTAAATTTAGGTTAAACTATGAAAGATATATATACAAACTAACAATAATACCTAACATGTACAAATGCGTATGAAAAAACAACTTTTATTTACTTTTTATTTGATAAAAAGTAAATAACAATATAATATTAACATACACACCAATCAGTAGGTTTAATACAAATCTGCTGTCGAAGAGTGTACCAAGCAAAATGATGCCGCCGCTGACGCCAATGTCAGTGTTTGTACGTCAATTTGACTAACAATCCAATTAGCCCTTGGGACAGTAACAGAATACTAATTATTCGGGTGAAAATACGAAGCCGACAAAAACATAGGTATCCTGATCGAAACGCGTGTCATAGTTTAGCTTTCGATAGGGAATTAAGTGACGATTATTGTACGTGGATTGTATGTAACGGGTGTTTTTTTTAGAGGTGGTTAGTGGTGAATTTATAGGTCTATATAAATTCACATAATTACAGGTAAATGTTTTTATTATCAATGAAATTAGTTTTATTTGAGGGATATGTTCATGAAAATTGGACCTCCAGATTATGCCTTGTATCCGCTAGTCGCGCTGGCCATTTATCGGAAATCTTACACATACACAAATGCCATAAACCTGTCTCTCAAATAAAGTCAATTTCATTGATATTAAAAACATTACCCTGTGTTTTATTTCAATTTTAAGTTCTGTACCTCTAAAAAAACACACTTTATAACTACAATATTACAATTTATTTACTATAATAATATCATAAAGATTACACATTTTGTTCATGCAGACAAGGTGTGAATACACAGTCCGCGGCAGCATTGTACTGTCTTATAAAACCTTATTATAAATATTTACAGTCCACTTTATTTTAATTTACAAACCTTAAGTAAGGTCCCTAATATTTTTTTTTATCCCTCTAGACCAATTGTGTAATCCACGCAGATTGCAATCACTTGCAAAAAATTGTATTCTACTAAACTCTTTTTTTTCACAGATATTTCATTTATTTTCTTAGAATTGCTGTATTGACACATTAATATTTGAAATATTGATGTTTGACGTATTTCAAACCTAAAATAAATCATCACTTGCTGTAAAATGAGTTCATTGTCGCTCTCACGTAGGAACCTTCTCCAAATTTTTACTTAAATGGATTTTGATCTTTTATTTCATACCATTTTAAATAAAAAAATACGGACGCACAGAGTAGAGACTTGATAAATACTAATTTGTAGGGTTCTGAAAGTCCGAATGAAAAAAGGAACCATTATGGGATCAAAACTGTGTCTGTCCGTTTGTCAAAGTCAATTTGCTCTGAATCTACTGGACCGATTATGTTGAATTTTGGTACACACATAAATCTATAGATTTGGAATATGGGGGTCACTTTTGGGGTGAAATCCAGAAAATACAAAAAAAAAAAACAAATCGTGCCGTGCTACATATCTAATGAAAGGGCCAAGTCTTAAATATATTTTTTCAAAATTTTAAAACAAATAGCTTTGTTATATAAGAAAATTGATAAAAAATTACCTTTTACCCCTTCCCTAATAGCATTTAGTGTTGGCATTTGGTTGGGCCAACAATAAATGCTACTAGGGTTATCTCCGAAACCACCGGGCCTACAATTTTGAAAAAACTACAGAAGTTAGTTCTTTACTTACGAATTACAGGAAAATCTATAAGAAGAATATAGTTTAAAGAAAAAACCATATGAATAAAAAATTAAATAAAAAGAATATGATTTGTTCCGAACCCTATTTTTTTTTTGTGTGTGTGCGAGTTCGTCTCGTTCTTGGCCGGTTCTTTTATTATCTTACTAACATTATAAATGTGAAAGTTTATGAGGATGTATGGAGGTTTGTTACTCTTTTACGCAAAAACTACTAAACGGATTGTGATGGAACTTTTCAGTAATATAGCTTGTTCTGCAGAATAACACTTATGCTATAATTTAAAATGGGGGATGTACTAATTTCACGCGGGTGAGGCCGCTGGCAGGAGGTAGTATATTAATAACTTCAAGCTGCTGAACTGCGATAATTTACTGCTAAAACAATGATTTAAATTACAATGAACTGACAGCTTCGATCTGCAAAGAAGTGACCAAGGTCTAGCATCGACGAGGCCTACCAGCCTTCTAACTTATTGAACAAACGAGAGAGATGCAAATACTATTGGAATACGAAAGAAGAGATAGCGATAATAAGAGTGCGGCTCGGAATAAACAGCGTTAGTGCCATAATAAACCTAAATCTTTATATCATAAAAAGTATTACAATATCAAAATCTGTTCACTTGAAAACTTGATAAGTTTATTCTCTACGTTACATAGAATAACTCTAAAGAGTTACACGCCTTGTAGCTCAAAAAAGGAAAAACATACAACGAACTGTGCAATTTTTTTCTATAGAGAATTTTTCGATGTATCTTGTAATCCTTTAGTGAAATAATAGATCATGTATCCAAAACGCATATACCAAAACGTCAAATTACTATTCCAGGCAATTAACAAAAACAGCCTTTTTATCAATATATCAAATTAAGTGGATAGACTTTATACTTAAATGAAGAAAATCTAAAATAGAAGGACTAAACCTTATGCTGGTATGTACGTACTCTGTCAATATCCTTCATAAAGAGCGTTCTTACTTACAGTTTTTTGTTTGTAAAGAGTTAGAAAATGTGGTGTCAAATTTATAGACATCAGTAGACTTTCCTTAGTAGACTCTTGATTAATTGACTTCCAAGCAGAACATTTTTGTTTAGGTCTTATTAAAATATTTAATGCGAATATAACTTATTAAATTATAATAGGGATGAGTAAAAAAGAGTAAAAAAATAATAATTCTATTTAGTCCGGAAGTTAGATATTCAAAAATATTGGATACGTATATTTTGCTGTGAAATCAATGAAAAATGACAAAGATAAAACGCATTAAAGTGCAGGAATGGGGGCTTGTTACGTCACTTATGAGTAAAAAGTGGTACAATTGCTTAGTATTCCTCTTAGTAGTTCTATGGGACTATTATTATTATTACTAGCCCGTACTGTCCCACTGCTGGACAAAGGCCTCCCTCCATTTCTTCCAACGGTCACGATTTTTTGCTCCTACTTGCCAAATCTTAAGGAACGTGGTCTGCCGCGGCCCCGGGTCACTGTGACAGGACACAAATCCTGTGTTTTACGGGCCCACAGCTCGTCAGGCATGCGGCAGACTTGTCCTACCCAGTCCGATTTCAGTTGGGCAGCCTTTTGAGCCACATCTATGATTTGCGTTTTAGAGCGTAGTATAGTGTTTCGAACGCAATCTATTAATTTAACACCTAGTATACTGCGCTCTATGGGACTACAAAAATTTATTCATAGTTCCTCTGAACCGTAATGTTACCTTGCCCAATTAGGAGTTTATGCTATTGCTATAGTTGGATTACCTACGTTCACATAACGGCATCAATTCGGGTTAAACACGGCACCGCTCATTTATGAACTTTTGAACTAACTCTATCTAAACTACATTATTATAACTTTGCATTTGGTTCAGTTTAATGCTCGTTAAACCTCGGTTTAGCTATTTGGTTACTTAACTTTTTATGGTAATAAGTTTTGGGTAAAATGTGTTCGAATAAAATTAAATGACTTTGGTGAGAGCTATGATTCTGTCTCTGAGTGCACCTATAATTTGAAGTACTCTTCTAGCAAAAATGTTCAATAGAGGTAACTTAAAGTAGCAAAACCATTTAAAACAATTCGGACCAACACAAAAGAGTATGATTTTGAAGACACAACTGTTATATTATGTTATCGTGACGGCCCTAAAATTGCGTCATGATTTTAAAGCTTCGTTCCACTCAAACAAAAACTGTAGAACAATGCCTAACCAAAATTACTTTTTATACGCTTAGCTAATTGACTTACACAGTGTACCTAATAAAGCGCCCAAAAACCTAAAAAAGCCTTTACCGAGCAACTTAATTTATCCACAAACTCGACAAAATTTCAGCAAAATTTTCGCCACTCATGTTCTCACCCAATGAAACATTGAAGGGAACTATAAATAAGAGAGAGGGAGAAAAACTGTATGTAAAGTCTGAAGCACGTAAAGCCGGAAGTCCGGCGTCGGCCGCATCCTGCTCCGTCTGCTACTGAAAGCCTTTTAGTTCAATTTAGCGTGAAAAAAGAGTCTAGCTATTCTGTGTTTTATGTCACTAGGGAAATTGCTCTCGTCATATCTAAGTTCCCGATTTGAAAGCGTTTTTGCATCACTGAGTACGGGGGTAGTTGGGATTTTATGCGATAACTGCTCTAGGCTAGTGTTGGGTGGAGATCGGAAACGTGAATAAAGGCTTTGAACTGTCGGGTGGCTATTTGTAATAAAAGGTACATTTTTTTATTCGTCTTACTTTTGCTCGGCACGAGTAGCAGATTGTTATGAATTTTGGTGAGTGAAATATTGCTCATAACACAAACAATTTTACGAAGAATTTTGTTTATGACCAGGATTGAATTCGGCCTTCGTTTGATGTGAATTTATTACACACCTGCAGCGCGTCCTTTCGCTTTAAATTTTGCAGTAAACCTTGACACCTTGCTTCCATTAATTCCATTTTCTAAACGCCCCGTTTTAATCGCAATTAAGCAAGGCGAGGCATTTATCTAAATTGTCAATTTCAATTGAAAATTCCTTAGAAATTCTCCTCATTTTCTTTGTCGGGAAATGAAGGCAAATACAGAAAATTCCTTTGGGACTTGCTCTGTAGGACAAAGACAGAACTGAAATAGTTATTGATCCATTAGGAATTTAAATTGCCATCTTTGAGGGGACGTAGTACCTTGTTTTACGGGGAAATTACTATTGGAATAGAAATGACGGCGAAGTCCAATATGAAAGAATTCGCAGATAAAATGTGAGGCTTATAGTATTATTGCTTGATAAATCAATAATGGAATTTTTAGTTGGTCGTAATATTGTCCCTTATTTACCAATAAATGGTTAACATTTCGCATTTCTTTTTATTTTAATACGATTTACTGACTTACCTTATTTTTTATACCAGCCTTATACCGTGGTTTTGTCTATGTTGATTTCTAGTTGTTTCTATGAGAATTAAATTGCAGAATCGTTGCTAGCTAACATATTGTAATCATCTACTGCCGTTACTGTTTTTTTGATCCACAAATAAAGCAAGATATTGATTTTATACACAATCATAATGACTTCCTTCTCATTAGTCGCTCCAGTTGCTTGCGAGACAGGTTAAATAGCCCGTAACTGCCTCATTCAGTCTCTTAGACAAAGCTTTGATATCCTCCGATTTCCCCAACAAGGAAAAAGAATAGCTGCGTATCTATCAAGCATCTGCGTATACGATTCGCTGACGAATCTGAACGACACCCCAATCGTTCACAAACAGTAATAAAACCGCATCACCGACCATTTATCCGGGTTTGTTTGTGATGCGAACGTGATTGTGGACCATAGAGTACGGAGATGCTTCGGCGACCAATGCTCGAGACTGCGTTGTCAAAACTTTCCAAACAAACCATGGTGAAACGAAAAAAAGTTGATTTATGACTGGCAACGAAAAACACTCAATATTGTAAAATTTTGACAAAGCATGAGAACTAACAAATATTAAAAAAAATTAAAATAGTAGCAGTATAGAAAAGACCTGTGCGAGGCCAAAATGCTCTTATTTCAGCATATTATGCTGCTTTGGAGGCGTGTGGAACAGGGAGCAACGTCCCGCAAACCTCCCTTAAAAAAGGAGGATCCTCCGACCAGACGGGTGTTGTGTTTGGTCCGGGCAACGGCCCGATGGTTAATTTCGGACTGTTGTATATGTTCAAATCGCGCGGAGAACTCTGCTTACGCGATGTAGGATTGTTGATTTTTAGTTCGTTTGTGGTGTCTTAGATGTCGCTACACTGCGATATTTAAAAACATAATTTAGTATGAACAGTAAAATTTTATAGATTGGCCTTTCAGAAGTTAGAAGAGAGGGCAAACACACACAAGAAAGAGACGATGACAGTATTTGGCAGCGTTTTGGTGCACATCCCACCCTCGCGCAAAACTTTTTGAGAACACTTTCAATGTGCGTACAGTTAAGGAGTGGAGTTCCCTGCCGGTGTCTGTGTGACCACATTATGGGTGGTTGTTGGTCAAACGCAAGCAATTTATTATCAATAATAATAAATAAACCGAGTGAGACTCATATCATAAAAATTGACGGACCGTGACAGTTGTGACCTTGACTACCAAAACTTTTGATTGGAACCATTGCGTGGGCACGGATTATATTATTAGAGTGAAAGAATCTGGATATGGATGAATCCCATATAGATCCGTAATGTTGTTAAGGAATTATTGTTTGTCAAACTCCACTTTTTTATTATTATTTATTTTTTTGGCGGGGTGGGAAATCATCCAATGACATCTCCCGCTCTGGGTGGAACGGGAGGGCGTGTCAGACTATTACTGACTAAAACCCACCCCTGTTCCTTCTCTGCCTGAGTCCACAGGGGAGTGGTAACTCAGTTAAGAATTTATCCGCTACCTCTAGGAATAACAAACATCCTGACTTTCATATTTATAATTATTTATAGGTTGTAGAGGATTCAAAATCAAAGGTCATTAAACAAATTGGGTAGAAAATCGGCATTTTACAGTTAGTAGGAGTAGTAGAATATCATCTATAGTTGCGGCAGACGCGGCGCAGGCCTTCCGAGCTCTGTGTTGCGGCCCATACGGACAAAGGGCGTACGAAGAATAACGTCAGATCTGAAGATAATGAGATTTTCACGAGTATCGCGATAATAATCGGTGGCATTGTTTGCGTGCGGCTGCCGCCCGGCAATTATAACAACAATGGGGACTAGGAAACTGTTTATCAGATAGTAATGAGTAGTTATTCGTCTATTATAGGATTTGTCTTGAAATAGTTTTAGCGTGTAGATTAGTTTGTAAGTAGAGTTACTTACAAACTAATCTCTTGTGTTGGAATGAGGCTGTTTAGGAACAAAGCGAAACACAAATTGGTCTTGTTTGTGATGAGTACTAACTTAGAACATAGAATGAATTTATTCTAATACTAGCTCTTACCAGCGGCTTTGCCCGCATGATATTAGTACGTCCCCCATTATAAATGATAGCCTATGTGTTATTCTGATGTATAAGAAATATTACTGTAAAGTTTAATAAAAATCCGTTCTGTAGTTTCTGCGTGAAAGAGTAACACAAACTTTCACATTTATAATATTAGTTGGACGTTATTTTAATTCAAGAACTTTTGGCAACTTTATAATATAAGTTTTCAATTAGCAAACTTAAATTAAAAACCTTAATAGAGTTTTTAAGAAACATATTATTTCATGGCATATTTCTTAAAACTCTAGTCGAACTAAAATAAATTCTGAAAACAAAACATTTTTCGTTGCTAACGAAGAAGATTCTTTAAAAAGACGCCATGTTATTTGACTAACATTGAACAAATAAGAACGAGCACAGTTAGTTTACAAATGAAGGTCTAATTAAAAATGTTTTATTCAGATATTCACGTTGCAATTTGCTTCGTAAGTAATTGACTGGAGCAAAACTAAATTAAGGGTGGTGTACAGACACCATTACGATATTACTGCCCTCGGAAGCCTAAAAGCGGTAACTCATACACAGGGAGTTTCAAGTCAATTTGTTTTTATAATGTCACGTCATCTTAATTACATATGTTTATATATAGATTCTTCCCGCAGCTCCACCCGCTTGGTATATTGATAAAAACCGGCCAAGCGCGTGTCGGGTCACACGCAGGGTAAGGTTCCGTAGACCTAAGTAATTTTGTCCAAGGATTTTGTATTTAGTACGACATTTTCCAAATACGTTTCATAAGTAGGGCGACTATTATTCTTAAATTATTGTTTCAAGCCAATAGTTTAGCTTTTAGAGGGGGGGGGACGGGGAGACGTAAGTTTTGAACAAAAAATATTTCTTTAAAGTTTAATATTTTGCAAACGAATGATTTACACAACCCCGCACCCCGCAGTGATTTTCAAAGACCAACGATATCCCATGGCAAGGACAAGCGAGTAAAAAAATATGCGAGTAATAGAGATTCCGCTTTTTGGCTTCCGTGGGCAGACACGGCAAGGCACAGGGGCAACGGCAAAATGCTGTAAGTCTAGCGTGCCAACCGTAAAGTGATAATATCTGGGGATATTACAAAGCTATTAAGGTTTTAAAAAATTGCATGCAATGTCGAAGAACACAAAATATGGCGTGTGGTCATGACGGATTTAACACTGTATTGTGACAGGAATGCAATGTTATAGCTGTAATTAAAGAAGTATAAAGGTTTGTTTTTTATGGTTCTCAAGGAAAATAATGTGTTAATCTAAAACTAACTTTACTATGATATGGTACGGTATTTATAATTTGTGGCTTTATTAAGATTGTAGAAATGAACAGAGCATTATTGTTTGGTCCAAACTTTCAAGTCGTATGAATTTCGCCAAAACTGCCGTCATAGTAATTTCCTAGCAGCCCGGTCAAGACCAACCAATTACCGAGGCGTGAAAGCAGGTCCAAACGAGTTCAATGTTAGTGATTCTGAGATCTTTTTTTTTGTGGGGTGGTAAATCATCCAATGACTTTTCCCGCTCTGGGTGGAGCGGGAGGGCGTGTCAGACTTTTACTGACTAAATCCCAACCCCTGTCCCTGCCTTGCCTGAGTTCCCAGGGGCGCGGTAACTCTGTTTCGAATTTATCCGCGACACAGTGATTCTGAGACCTAGATTTTGGTTTCGAGGATAGGTAATTAAAGTTTCAACGTATTTTTCCAAATTAAAGGCTTGTATCAATGGGTTTACGAAAGAATTTTGCAGTTCCCTTCTAAAATATCTAGAGGTAAGCATTTAAAAAAGGAAAATAGAAGTTTTACATAGGTATACAAATATATCTGTCAATTATGTGACTAATTTTAAACAAAGCACAAATATTAGGAATTCTGCTCAAGGTACGGGAAGCTCCTAATAGGTTTCATAATAATAATTTCCGATATAATAGAAGTAGTCTAGAGCTAAAAGCTTTGTAGATGAACGACTCTTAAATATATAATAAACCTATCAGATGCACAGGGAGCGGCCATTAGAGATAAGCTGTACTGGTAATATTCACTATAGAATGCTTTGCAAATAGAATATTCCTTCAGAGTTTGAGGATACGATTTAATGTGCCAGGTTTTATTTTGCAAGTCAGTGAAATTGCTCTTTCGACAGTTTCATTAATGTGTAAGGCACAAATCTGCAAAAATAATTAAAGACTTTTTTTTAAAGAAGAAAAAGTTTTGAGTAAAAATACAGCAAAGACTACAGGGTGTAATGGAAATGGATGGTCATATTTCAAATACTTCATCATCATAATCATCATTCTCCTGCCCTTATCTCAATTTATTTGTGGTCGGCGCAACATGTATTTTTCTTCCATACTTCTCTATTAGTCGTCATCCAAACGACGATCGAGATTTAGAATCACCCCCTTTTACCCATATCATCTTTCACACAGTCCATCTATCGTTTCTTTGACCTTCCTCTACTCTTATAACCATTCACATCCATAAACAACATAAATATTTCAAAACTTTTTCTGCCCAAAAAAAGAAGAACTTTCTTCACGAAAGTTTTAGTCCATTTCGAAAAAAATTGGTCCTCCCATACTAATTTCGATCAGCTGATCGCGGACCTTGCACGGAAAGTCCAATTTTTTTTAGGATTTCACTATTATTTATTTATTTATTTATTTAACCAGAACGACAAAATGCCAATTACACTGATCATACACATTACAAATTAAAACCAAAATACAAATTGTATAAGACACATTAAGAATAAAATAAAAAATATTACAATTGCACAAAATTATGCATACTTAATTCAGTGCCTTTCACTCAGTCTTCTCGCAAATCGTCAGACATTCAGACAATATCTTTTTCCATTCATCAGCGAACAGATATAATCCAGGACTGGACTCTAGGAGAGCATTGAGTGCATTTAGCATTCGCGGAATGGGTGACATACTTCGTGCATCCGTGCGGCAACGCGGCACCACTATGAATCACTTGAAGAAAATTCTTAATTTCTATGGGCAAAAGTAGTATCTTAGATATGACCAACTTACAGTATACACACAACTTACACTTTACAGTATATACATTGACGTATGCCCGATTTCACTCTTACTGAAAAATCCTACTAATATTATAAATATGAAAGTTTGTCAAATAAAAAAATTCGAAGACTTGTGACATCTGCCAATCCGCATTGGGTCCGCGTGGTGGATTACGGTCCACACCCTCTCACAGAGAGGAGCCCTGGGCGTCGGAAGTCGCAAGCCGATCTCCGGTCACCGTAGGTAGCTCGCCGTCCGGTAAGGACCAGGCCTGAAAGTCGACGGCGCTTAGTGTTCCACGCGAGCCTCAAAGAGATGTTAGCAATAACTGATGGGGTCCACCAAGGCCGATGCCTGCCTAGGGTTCGTGGATAAATTCGAAAGAGAATCTCCACGCCCCTTGGCACAGGAAACTGAAGGAACAGGGGTAGGTTTAGTCAGTAAAAGTCTGACACGGCTTCCCACTCCACCCAGAGCGGGAGAAGTCATTGGATGATTTCTCACAACCCAAAAAAAAAGGTGATGGTAATCCGATACTAATGACTAGAGTCCAGTTCTCATCCAAAATTACCAATGCTCAATACTTTGTCACAGAAATTAGTCTCCAACTATCCGTAAAGGTATAATCGCACTAATTTGCTACAGCAACAAAAGAAATTATTCAGCAAAAGTAATGGAACAACGTATTAGTCGAACTACACGAACGATTAAGTTCCCCAAGTGGTCGTTTACGACAAATTATTGTAAATTGTAAACGGACTAATGTTTGTCCTGTAGTTATTGCTGGAGCCTTCTTATCTAATTGAAATTTTTAATTAAAAAGTAATTGTAGTCAAGTTTAAAATAGATATGTTGATATGAGATGATGGTTGTCAAAAAGTTCATGGGATTGACTGGCGCTCGCGAAATGTCACGTGGTCCTTGTTTTTAATTTTTTGACAATATTTGCAATGCACTATGTCCAGAAGGCAAGGTGTAAGTAAGTTCTTTAAGTTATCAGCTGACTATACGTTTCGAATGTGTATGTGACTAGGTCTCTACGCAATCGTAGCATGGTGCTACGGCGTAGCATGCCGCGTAGTAAATCGTAGCAAGGCGAGTGCACGTCTAGAATGGGAATCCGCGTGGGATTTTTTACCTTTTTTTATGGACTTTATATAGAGTATATAAGTAAGTAGTTTTTTCCGCGGCGTCGTTCCCATGGCTTATCTCTCAGAAACCGGTCGTTTTTTCGGGATAAAATGTAGCTCAAAGCACTCAGAGTGTCTACTTCCAGAGATTACATTTTACAACATAAAACAAATGAAAACTACCTCTACATACTACTTACTTACTTATATCACTTAATATAAGTAAGACAATTTTAACGATTCATTGTTATTTTTTTTGCATATATCTATCATATTTTCCCAAAAAGTTAAAATTTAGTAGGTACAACAAAACCCAACAAGTAATATTCCCACATTGCTATTTTATGCTCTTATGCTCTAATATAAATAATTGTAAAATACTAAAACATTGGTTTATTATATTGAAGAGTGCATGAAATGGCAGCGATTGTCTGAAATCAATGGCTGATTTTAAAACCCACTTGGTTTTTGTCTGGCAGTTTGTTTAATAAAGCTGACGTTAAAACCATTGGTCTTTTTTTCTTTGGTTTGCTTTTCACTCCGCTTCTTACTTTATTACAGTTGGATTGAGTCGTATTCGGAAATGCGGTACTGCTTTATAATTACAAACAAAGGAATTAACCCATCGAGCTTGGACAAAAAACAATGTTTCGCAGAACAATATAACTTTCACATTAAAGTATTATGTTAACATACCTTTTAGTGTGTATAAAAACCTACATCAATGTTATGTATTTAACTGACAATGAATAATATTCAGGAACGTATAGGTACGGACACTACGATAAGTCATTTCGAAACTTACAAAAAAAAAAACCGGCAAAGTGCGAGTGGGACTCGCGCACGAAGGGTCCCGTACCATGATCTACCAAAACGGCAAAAAAAACCATGTCTGTTGTATGGGAGCCCCACTTAAATATTTTTTATTCTGTTTTTTACTATTTATTGCTACAGCGGCAACAGAAATAGATCAACTGTGAAAATTTGAACTGTCTACTACTATCACGGTTCATGAGATACAGCCTAGTGACAGACGGACCGACGGACGGACAGCAGAGTCTTAATAACAGGGTCCCGTTTTACACTTTGGGTACGGAACCCTAAAAACAGCAAATAACACAGTATTTATGAAAAATAATGATTACCTATAATAAAAATAAAACAATCACCAATCTTTGATTGCGAAAAATTCCTTGAGATACCTCAACCACAAAATCGGTTCATAAATTCACTCAGGCAGAACGAAATATTGCCATCAATAATTCTGTGAGTCAGAAAATTATTCTAATTAGGTTCGGAATGCTCACTGTTTGACACAGAATAGAGATTGCAGCAGAAGGCTAGCCTCATGAAAATAGACGCAGGCACACATCTATTTATGCTTGCGTCTATGATGTGATGTCAAACATACGCTCACCGCGAGTGCAACTGCATTCGCTTTATATATGACGAGTGTCTATGCAGCATCACTCTATTGTACTCCCAAACTTTTCCAATAAGTTATGTTTAAGTCGTATGTGTTTAGTAGTGAATATTTAGTATTTTTGTTTTTTGGTAAATGTAATACCAAATTACATTTACCAAAAATGGATTTATTACATGTTGTCTTGTAATTTTTTATAACATTGTGATATTTATTAATGCGATTTGAAATAGTGATGGTTTTTTTTGTATTAAGTATTGTCTGTAGTTATTTTTTATTTTATTTTAATTATTATTTTTGTAAAACATTCAGACACAATATAAATTGGACGTAGTTATGCAAACACGTTCCAACTTACAGCAAGTTCAAATTGATATTGAATAAATGAAATGTGATAGGGCAAGCCTTTGCCGCTGACAGGGCTCAAATCCAGACTCCGGAGTACAGTTTTCAAATTTTACATGAAACGACGAAAAACCCAATAATACTTTGCCCGTCCCGGCAATAGAAGTCAGGGCCTATTGCTTAGCAGTAGCGCTTGCGACCACTACACCATCGTTTTAACGTATTTTCTCTCGTTTATTTATTTATTAAAACTTTATGCACAAAGGTTCAAAGGCGGACTAAATGCCTTAGGCATTCTCTACAAGTCAACCATAGGTGATAAAGAGATTAGAGGCAGGTGCATTTTTAATCGGTTGGAAGTATATAAAAAACTTTTTAACAAAAAAATTAACCGACGAAAAAGAACTAAAAAGCAAAAAATAAATAAACCTTTTAAAGTCTTGAGTAATGAGCATATTTACCTACATAAAATATCAAATTTTATATAAACTAATTTTGAGTCGGCGCCAAACAACAATCTGACTATTAAATATCTAAATTTTATATGTACGTAGAAATGAAGAAGGCTAGATGTAGGTAATTAATCATTTTAATAATTGGCGCCGACTCAAAATTAGTTTATATAAAATTTGATATTTTATGTAGGTAAATATGCTCATTACTCAAGACTTTAAAAGGTTTATTTATTTTTTGCTTTTTAGTTCTTTTTCGTCGGTTAATTTTTTTGTTAAAAAGTTTTTTATTTTATGATTTTTTGTGGCTCGCATCATCTTTTAACACTCTGAGGCTAATTTATAATCCTCCATAATTCCTCTTGCCACTGAGCTGATGATGTAACCATTCTTCCATGAAGTTTCCAGGATATTGACCAGTTGAGGTTACCTCCAATATTGTAAAGACGTCTTTTTTCAAAGCATATTATGTGGTATTTGTCACTAAAACCAGTTTGATATCTAACTTATATTGTGTAGGAATGGTATGGTTTCCATCATCAGCTCAGTTTCAGGATGTGATGATTCCTAAATGCAAATACCTGATTTTTTTTTTTTGGGGGTGGGAAATCATCTTATGACTTCTTCCGCTCTAGGGTGGAGCGGAAAGGCGTGTCAGACTCTTACTGACTAAAACCCACCCCTGTTCCTCCCTGCCCTACGTGCCCAGGGGCGAGGTAACTCTTTCGAATTTATCCTCAACCCCCGGGCAGGCATTGGCCGTGGCAGGCCCCGTCCTTTGCTGACAACTCTTTGAGGCGCGCGTGGAACACTACGCGCCGTCGACTCTCGGGCCTGGTGCTGATCGGGCGGCGAGTTATCCACTACTCGCCGTCCGCAGGCCCGGGTCTACGATGGCCGGAGATTGTCTCGCGGCCCCTGGCGTCTCCTGCGGCGGCTGCGGCTGAGGGCGCTAGGGCGACTCGGCTGTTGTTGAGTCTCCCTAACGTATGCCGCCTCCCTCTTCGCGAGCATTACTGCTTCGCAGACGGAGGAGACGGCTTCCCATTCCCTCTCGCTCCGTACCATGGCCTGAACCAGGGCACGGCGCGAGAGGTCGCTGCCGCCTATCGCATCCACAAGGACACGGCGGTGCTCTGCCCAAGCGGGGCAAACCTCCACCGTATGCTCCACCGTGTCCTCTGGGCGATCCTCGCAGTGGAAACACCTAGGGGTCACCTCCGCCTTGATCCGACACAGGTACCTCCCGAAACAGCCATGTCCGGTGAGGAGCTGCGTCAGGCGGAAGGTGAGGGCGCCTTGGTGCCTCTCCAGCCACTCCTCAAAGAGGGGCACTACCGCCGCGATGGTGGCGTGCCCAGCGCTGGGTTGTGACAGTCGCTCTCTCCATGTCACCATGAGATCCAGTCGGAGCTCTGTCTGCCGAGCCGCGAGGTGTCGCGGCAGATACCTGATTAAGTTATGAAAAGTAAACAGAAACAATATTCGTGCCCAATTTTTGAGGTTCTCTCTCAGTTTTTTCAGGATTCCATGATCAGATCCTGATGTCCTTGACATGGAACCACCCTTGAGGTATACCCTATCTAAGAAAAGTAGAATCATCAAAATCGGTTCATAAATAACGGAGTGAGGGCCGAACATACATATAGAAACGCTAAACGTATCCACAATTTTCGTGGTTTTCTCTCAATTTTATCAGGATTCCAGTATCACATCCTGACTTCCTTGACATGGGACCACCCTTGAGATATACCCTATCTAACAAAAAAAGAATAATCAAAATCGGTTCATAAATAACGGAGTGAGGGCCGAACATACATACAGAAACGCTAAACGTGCCTACAATTTTCGAGGTTTTCTCTCAATTTTATCAGGTTTCCACTGTCAGAGCCTGACTTCCTTGACATGGGACCACCCTTGAGGTATACCCTATCTAACAAAAAAAGAATAATCAAAATCGGTTCATAAATGACGGAGTGAGGGCTGAACATACACAAAAAAAAAAAAAAAAAAAAAATATATATATACGGTCGAATTGAGAACCTCCTCCTTTATTTCGTCGGTTAAAAATGTCACAAAATAAATTCAAAAGTACGGAGTATGGAGATAACCTTCTGTTCAGCTATCTACTCTGTGCCTTTACGATGCCAAGGTACAGGTCAGTTAACGGAATAATTTCGTCTGTTCTCTTATTGTAATGGCGTCTGGCATTTTTATTACGGACTGCTAACTTTGACAATGAGCAGAATAATGGTTCAATATTTACTTTGATTAATGTTGCGCTAATTGGTAAAAATACAGTCTTTATCATAAAGGAATGAAAGATAATTCTATATGTTTATCGAGTTGTGAATTATTATGATGGCTTGATAAATATATTTATAAGTTTTTGTTATTTTGTATAATAAATATGCTACAGTATTGTAGCATATTTATTTCAAAATAAGTAAACACTCTGTCTCTTGCGCACATTAGGTAAGGTAAGCTATCATTAATTGTATCAGTCAGTCACCAATAAAGACGGGAACTGGCGGGTGATTATGCTGAGGCGTATCCTGGACGTTGTGAAGAGTCTATGAGTGTGTGAACATACTCACTACGGAATGGAATGGATTCTACACCTTCTCTACATAAGATAAGAAGTCAAACTGTCAGTGTCCCCAAACATTAAAATATTCATACCAATAACACAAGCTTTCCAATGTCGCGCTCAAATTCCGACAAAGCTGTCACCCTAAACCCTTGAGCCTAGGTGTACCCAAACCGGCGATAGGAGGCTCCATCTGTCACGTCGAGCAATAACTACCGGAGATACACCCCGTACTCCGCATTCATCAAGATGACTGACATCAGATTAGATAACTCCATATTCTCTACCCGGCAAGGGAATAAACTTGTCGGAGTCCAAATGGAGATATAGATGGGATTTATTTAAGATGTACCCTACAGACCTATCATGAATTACTTTGACTAGACATACGGTGGGGTGGAGGGTTGGTAAAATTAACGAATATGAACTTAAAATTATTACAAATATGCGAAATAATAAAGTGACCATTAGTTTTTTGTTTAGTTTACCATAATGAGTTGAGCTACGCGATAATTTACAAATGCTAACACTGTCTGGACAGGTCCACTCAAACGTAAGTGGTGTTTTTCTCAAAAGAGCACCTCAGTTATTTACAAATTGGAATTGAAAATAGAATAGAATATAATATTCATTTATTTGCTCAAAATGTAGGTATTTACGGTTACAATAATATTAAAGAATCCTTGTAGTATACTAAGAAAGATTTACGTGTAAAAATTTATTAATTTAATTTAATTTTTTTAATAATAATTTTAAATTATACAATTTAATTTAAAATTATTATTTTTATTTTCAAAAGTATTCAACTTATTTTAACTTATTTTAAAGATGTGTACGATGTTATTTTGTTAAGATGATTTATTCGAATTTTATAATTATTAATGGTCGAATGAGGGAAATAAATTGACATATTGTAATAATATTTTATATGAAACAGCAAATACCACTAAAAAGTAATATTTTTCTAAAAACAGCATCAAAATTGATTAAGCAGCAATTAGCATTTAAATACTGGTTTAAGGAAGAGTTTTAGCGTGGTATGCGCAATCTCGCTATCTCATTTGTACGCGCGTAACCTTACGGCGGTGACGTCATACTTATGTTTGTACCTCTTTTTAACCCCCGACTCAAACAAAAGCTCTTAAACGGGTGAACCGATTTGAATGCGTTTTTTTTTTTAATTTGAAAGCAGGTTTTCTAGCGATGGTTCTTAGACATGTTTTATCAAAATTGGTTACTACTAATTGCATTATACATGAGAAGTAGCTCAGCTTTTCATAAACCAATTGGTGTTTCTTTTTTGAGAGACAAAAGATCAATTTGTTGTACCTACCTTTTTTTTGTGTTGGGAATTCATCTTATGACTTCTCCCCCTGTTCCTTCCCTGCCCTGGGTGCCCAGAGGCGCGGTAACTCTGTTTCGAAGTTATCCACGACCCCTGGGCAGGCATCGGCCTTGACGGGCCCCGTCATGCATTGCTGAGAACTCTTTGAGGCGCGCGTGGAACACTATGCGCCGTTGACTCTCTGGCCTGCTCCTGATCAGACGGACTACTACTACTACTCACCGTCCGCAGGCCCGCGTCTGCGGTGGCCGGAGATCGACTCGCGACCTCCGACGCCCAGGGCGTCTCCTGCGGCGGCTGCTGCTGGGGGCGTGAGGGTGACTCTGTTGAGCCTCCCTCACCCGTTTCGCCTCTTCCTACTTTAAATATCATAGTCATATTCACTTTAATTTATTTTAACCTCCTAAGAACTTTTTAGCCTGAAGCATAGGTTCAACCTAGTACAGGCGAACAAGCAAAGTTGTTCTTTAAAAAAATAGTGTGCCTTATTTTATAAATAAACAATATTATTAATTAATTTATCATTTAATCTTACATTTTCAAATAACAGCAGCCACAATTCCAGTAAAAAGATTAAAACATGTCAGCAAAAGTTACTCTACTTGTGTTTTAGTAAAGGATATGAGTATCTCAGATACTAAACTTAATCTTCATAACTTTGTATCTACAAAACTTTCAGCCTCATATTTTATCGTATTATCGTCTAGGCATGTTAGAGTACAAAAGGATATTAATATTAAAACTATGACTTGACAAAAATCTTTGAGAAAAAAGGTTATTTGCCTTGTATATCTTTTGTAGGTTCACCCCCCGTCCAGCCTCGTTTGTAAAGTGGTAAAAACTACTTCTGAGCATAGAGTACTCCTGGAGCAAGGGTTTCATGCCTCGATTGGGCAAAATGTTTTTCTCAGTAACGGTATTTTTTTTTGTGGGAAATCATCCAATGACAGGGCGTGTCAGACTCTTACTGACTAAAACCCACCCCTGTTCCTTCCCTGCCTGAGTGCCCAGGGAAGCGGTAACTCTAATAAGAATTTATCTGCTACCCCTAGGCATGCAGGAACCGGCCATGATAGGCCCCGTCAGTGGTGGCTGACAATCATCTCCTTCAGGCGCGCGTGGAACACTTCGTGCCGTCGACTCACGGGCCTGGTTCTGATCGGACGGCGAGCTATCCACTACTCGCCGTCCGCAGGCCCAGGTCAACGGTGGCCGGTGATCGTCTCGCGATGTCCTACGTCCAATGCGTCTCCTGCGGCGGTAGCGACCGGGAGCGTGAGGGCCACTCCGTTGAGTCTCCCTCACCCATCCCGCCGCCGCCTTCGCGAGCAATATTGATTTGCAGAAGAAGGAGACTGCTTCCCATTCCCTCTCGCTACGTACCATGGCCTGAACCTGGGCTGGTCGCGAGAGGTCGCTACCGCATAAGTAGCGGTCTGGATTAGGGCCCGATTGCTCTTGCACCTTATTACACGGGACTTTGAACATAAGTAGTGAAGTACATACTAGTCGATGGAGCCGAAAAGTTCTGGAGTTGCTACCGAGTACCGGAAGACGCAGTGTTGGAAGGCCTCCCACAAGGTGTACCGATGACATGGTGGTCGCGGGATGCCGATGGATGCGAGACGCACAGGATCGGTCATTGTGGCGACACTTATGGAGGCCTATGTCCAGCAGTGGAAGTCTTTCATCTGAAAAAATGTGTAGGTACTAGGTAGACCTCTGCCTATTCCTTAGGGATATTCAGGCGCGATGTTTTGTTTTGTTGTCATCTGTACTGTAACTCGTTATTTGCCTTATCGTGTTTCGAGATGTATGTGAAAATGTGCTTTGGGACGTGCGGTGAATCCTGAAGCGTGGGCTAGCTTATCGTATTACACGGCGGGAACGAGGTTTTCACCGAGCGGTGTGGTATCACCGGGATGTAGGATCGATACGCTATGAATCGATTCTCGTTGAAATCCGGTTCGTTTGTTGAATAATTTGCTAAAAGTGAGAAAGTTCACGTTTAACATCTCGCCTAAAATTTAAAAGTGGCTTTTCTGATACTGCTTGAAAGGATTTTTTTTTTTTGGGGTTGGGAAATCATCCAATGACTTCTCCCTCTCTGGGTGGAGCGGGAGGGCGTGTCAGGCTCTTACTGACTAAAACCCACCCCTGTTCCTTCCCTGCCTCAGTGCTCAGGGGTGCGATAACTCATTTTCTAATTTATCCGCTACCCCTAGGCATGCAGGCACCGGCCACGATGGGCCCCGTCAGTGGTGGCTGACACTTATCTCTTTGAGGCGCGCGTGGAACACTTCGCACCGTCGACTCACGGGCCTGGTGCTAATCGGACGGCGAGCTACCCAATGCTCGCCGTCCGCAGGCCCGGGACTGCTTGAATGGATGAGGTTGGCACTGAAACGTTGAAATTCATACAAGAAAAGAGAGGCCTAAGTCCAGCAGTGGGCCGAGTTTTGCATGATGATGGTAATGATGAATATTGGATTAAGGTTCGAAACAAAACATGTATTAAGATAGCTATTTTAAAACCTGCTGTTTAGACTGTCTACAAAACACAGATGTTTCCAGAGAACATAATCGATTAAAAACATCGACTCAACAATGCACATCACTAGTTGTTCCCACCGAAGCTTGTTCACGTTGAACGTTGAACAGGAATGTACTCCTCCATCTGTTTACAATTTTGATCAATACATGAGATTAAATTCGCCTTTGTCTGCATTCCTTCCCGGAACTCTGCAATCACCGTTATTATGAAACTTTTAACTTGCCGACGATGCTTAGTATGCTATTGAGTAGGATAAGTAACTTTGTAAACAGTATTTTCATTATTTTTTGCCCGCTTTTGTTAGTATGTTATGTAATGAGTTTGGTAAGCTCATTTTGTTCATTCTTTTTCCGAGAAGAAGAGAACTAACAGGTAACTGACCTCTACCATTTTTAATGACCTGGATTGGATACGAAAATAAATTGTGAATACGATAAAGAAAACAGTAAATAATAAATTGAAAAATGTATTACTCAAGGAAAGCTAGCTGCTAGCTGTGATGATAAATGATACTTGAAATTAATTATGCTTGGTTAAACTTGTTATCTGGAATTACTGTTGATGAGCTTCGTGCTCGCAGGACAATCATTTCTTTTTATTTTGGAACGGTATATACTAAGCTTGAATGATATGAACTTAATTAGTAAACTTTTTTTTTTTTGGGGTTTGTAAATCATCCAATGACATTTCCCGCTCTGGGTGGAGCAGGAGGGCGTGGCAGACTCTTACTGAGTAAAACCCACCCCTGTTCTTTCCCTGCCCTGAGTGACCAGGGGCGCGGTAACTCTGTTTCGAATTTATCCACAACCCCTGGGCAGGCATCGGCCATGACGGGCCCTGTCATGATTGCTAACAACTCTTTGAGGCGCGCGTGGAACACTATGCGCCGTCGACTCTCGGGCCTGGTGCTGATCGTATGGCGAGCTACCCACTACTCGCCGTCCTCGGCTCGGGTTAATTAGTAACCTTGAGATCATAATTTTAAATTACTAAAAGTTAATAATTATGAGCACTGATCCCGCCAACAGTTACTGTTACGCAGTTTGGTGGTAAATGTGCAAAAGTGTTTGGTCCAAAATAAACGATTTATTTATTTTTACTAATATTTTATATGCTAAAGTTTAGATGGATGTTTGTTAAAATCAATAAAACCAGAACGGTTGAATAGATTTTGATGAGATTGGCACAGAGATAGATTAGGTATAGCATAAAATAGCTTATAGGCTATAATTTATAATGGAGAAAGTACTAATTAGGTACGCAACACACCTACTCAAATATCTTCTGCCAGCGCCGACCGGGGACACACCACCAGGTCAACATCAGGTCACTCAACATTAGACTTGGGTTATAGCAGGTCAAACAAGATACCTGTTATTACTGTTATTGTTACGCAATAATACTAGATGTCAATACCTGTTATTAAATAACAGCCTGTTATTTTTCTAAGCACGGTCTGTCGGTAAATAAATCACGTACAGCACACGTAGTAATGTTAGCATTATTCTTGAAGTGTTTCCGAACTGAAAGTTAGGAATTGCTAAGATAATACGTCTAGAAATAGTTGTCACTTTTCAAGGAGGATTACCTTCTTGTAAGACTACAATTTGAATTTTCGGATAATAATACTAGGTGTTTCTCGTTTTAGCAAGTTTCAATCAAGCGAGTGTGAGCGAGACATATATACGAAGAAGAAATAACAGATAATACGAATAGTTGTTACTTGATATTGAGTACCTACTGAGACTAAAGAGTGTAGTGATTGTGATTGAGTATTGTAAATTGTCGTGGTCGCTCACAATGGGCCTCATCAGAAGGCTTACAGTCACCCAAAGGGCAATGGAGAGGGCAATGCTCGGGTTTTCCTTGCGTGATAGAATCAGAAATGATGATATCCGCCAGAGAACTAAGGTTACTAACATAGCCCGAAGAAACGCCAAACTGAAGTGGCAGTGGGCACGGCACATTCCTCGCAGAACAGATCGTCGATGGGGCCGAAAAACCACTCAGGAACAACTGATATCTAGTATCTACGAATACCTGTGATTTGTACCTGTTACGATAAATACGCCTCACTCCTACTCAACATACGTTGAGTGACCTGATGTTACTGCCAAGATCGTCGCCGGTGTCTTCAAAGGTATAGGCACCTGATTGTCTACATTGTGGTTTGGTTGTAAAACAGTCATTGTACGAGCCAATAATGCTCATACAGCAAAAGTACGTTTACTCGTACCTTATTAAATAATTACTCAATTCAGTCGTAACTAAAACTCCGTTCCGCGCTCATGTGCGGCTCGATCAATAATAATATAACATTAAGTGCGGCTCAGATTACTAAACAAACATAACTTTTCACCGTTTCCCTGAATAAACTATTAAACTTAACAGTGGTTTGGTGTGAACTAACAACTACCTACAACAACTACCGGGGTATCCGTCAACGACGAGAAAAACCCCAACAGTCATGATGTTGAACGCATTTGGAAAAGCTTCAATTTAAAAAGTTTTATTTAAAACATTTTGTATGCATTCATAGGAGTTGATTCTTTTCATACATTTGTAATGTGTACATAGGTTCAAAAGATTGTAAAGGCAGATTCTTTGGTGAGTCAACGGAATGAATTGCCAGCCAAAGACTATTCGAATTCTATACATTTCTAATGAAGTCATCCATTCAGTTTTCTTACAAGGCATTCAGAATTATTCTGACTCTTAATCCTGGGATTTTACTGATTACCATATTTGCTTTAGTTTAGTAGTAAAAAAAAACCTCAGTTACGGTTAATTGCAGCAGAGAGGACCTTTATTTTATTATTATTTTTCGGTGAAAACCTTCAAAAGGCTCCTGGACTTTTGGGAAAAATATAAGGGAGTGTGAGATTTCTACCTTTTCCAAAACCACCTCGGTGATCACCCTCAGCACATGAAAGGGGGGGGCCCCCTTTCATGTGCTGAGGGTGACCACCGAGAGATCTTAAAATACCACCCTGAACCCCCTCTATGCAAAGCCTGTAAGAGCAGATTCCTGAAAAGACTGTAAATGACTGTGTACCTAAGAAAAAGTATTTTCACCGACAAATTGTAAAACCATATAATTTCTTTCACCTAATATTTCATAGACTGCAGTCTATGAAATTTTAGGTGCGTTTGGTCATAATATTATTTTAATAACCTGCCACCTAACATTTTTTTTTTCAGATTTTGGATGCTAAAGCAAAATCAAAGGAGAATCACACAATGGTACAAATGGAATGAAACACTGGAAGTGGAAGTTAATCCAGGTAAACTTTCCGTCTGTAAGGACTGTCTAATTAGAACCGCAATCGTAGGAATGGTTCAGAGGAAATAAGGATTCGGAATGTTTTTTTTTTACATTTTATTTTATTTATTAAGGCAAACCAAAAATTACTCACTATCAAAAACGAGGAGCGCGTGGCTAAAGTAATAACAGCCGCACGGGTCGATCAATCAGGTTAAGCTACGCTTGCCGGGGTTGGTCCATGAATGGGTGGCCATCTTTACATACCGAGACTCCTCCGTGCCTCGGAAAGCACGTTAAGCCCTTGGTCCCGGCTGTCAATCGTGGATCTTTGACAGTCGTTACGGGTCGTCAGAAGCTCGAAAGTCTGACAACCAGACTTACCAAGGGGTAGCGTATGCCCAGTAACCGGGTTGTGGAGGTCAGATAGGGAGTCACTTCATGTAAAATACTGGTATTCAGCTGCATCCGGTTAGACTGGAAGCCGACCCCAAGATAGTTGGGAAAGGGCTAGGCAGGCAGACATGAATAAAAACAGCAATCTAGATTTTTTTTTTATATCAGTGCTCTAACTACGTTATCCACATGTTACATATTCGAATTGAAATTTGGAAGAGCACGAGTAAAACATTACTAATTAATTATTATGTAAACTAATACCTATCTTATTCACAGAATATTTTTTTTAACGTTTAAGAAAATATGGTTCCTCATCTGTTTTTTCGATCATTTTAGGTAGATCGATGCGTATTTTGTTGAAACTAAGACTGTTTCTACTGTTGTTTGGCTAGATTTTACACAATTCCCACGAAACGCTTCACAATTCTAGGATAGGCACAGATGGCGAAGCATCGTAAATAAAATGACTTCACGTCGGGGGAATCACGATCCTCAACAATGAGGAACACGACGCGAGGAGGAGGAATGGCTAAATTTGAAAATGAAGGGCTAACTTAATGGCTATAAATTAAATTTGGCTATGGTTAATGGCTATAAAAAAAAAATAAAAACATTCATTCTAGAATAAAGGATAATGGACTGTTTTGTATTAAAAAAACTTTTTAACAAAAAAATTAACCGACGAAAAAGAACTAAAAAGCAAAAAATAAATAAACCTTTTAAAGTCTTGAGTAATGAGCATATTTACCTACATAAAATATCAAATTTTATATAAACTAATTTTGAGTCGGCGCCAAACAACAATCTGACTATTAAATATCTAAATTTTATATGTACGTAGAAATGAAGAAGGCTAGATGTAGGTAATTAATCATTTTAATAATTGGCGCCGACTCAAAATTAGTTTATATAAAATTTGATATTTTATGTAGGTAAATATGCTCATTACTCAAGACTTTAAAAGGTTTATTTATTTTTTGCTTTTTAGTTCTTTTTCGTCGGTTAATTTTTTTGTTAAAAAGTTTTTTATTTTATGATTTTTTGTGGCTCGCATCATCTTTTAACACTCTGAGGCTAATTTATAATCCTCCATAATTCCTCTTGCCACTGAGCTGATGATGTAACCATTCTTCCATGAAGTTTCCAGGATATTGACCAGTTGAGGTTACCTCCAATATTGTAAAGACGTCTTTTTTCAAAGCATATTATGTGGTATTTGTCACTAAAACCAGTTTGATATCTAACTTATATTGTGTAGGAATGGTATGGTTTCCATCATCAGCTCAGTTTCAGGATGTGATGATTCCTAAATGCAAATACCTGATTTTTTTTTTTTGGGGGTGGGAAATCATCTTATGACTTCTTCCGCTCTAGGGTGGAGCGGAAAGGCGTGTCAGACTCTTACTGACTAAAACCCACCCCTGTTCCTCCCTGCCCTACGTGCCCAGGGGCGAGGTAACTCTTTCGAATTTATCCTCAACCCCCGGGCAGGCATTGGCCGTGGCAGGCCCCGTCCTTTGCTGACAACTCTTTGAGGCGCGCGTGGAACACTACGCGCCGTCGACTCTCGGGCCTGGTGCTGATCGGGCGGCGAGTTATCCACTACTCGCCGTCCGCAGGCCCGGGTCTACGATGGCCGGAGATTGTCTCGCGGCCCCTGGCGTCTCCTGCGGCGGCTGCGGCTGAGGGCGCTAGGGCGACTCGGCTGTTGTTGAGTCTCCCTAACGTATGCCGCCTCCCTCTTCGCGAGCATTACTGCTTCGCAGACGGAGGAGACGGCTTCCCATTCCCTCTCGCTCCGTACCATGGCCTGAACCAGGGCACGGCGCGAGAGGTCGCTGCCGCCTATCGCATCCACAAGGACACGGCGGTGCTCTGCCCAAGCGGGGCAAACCTCCACCGTATGCTCCACCGTGTCCTCTGGGCGATCCTCGCAGTGGAAACACCTAGGGGTCACCTCCGCCTTGATCCGACACAGGTACCTCCCGAAACAGCCATGTCCGGTGAGGAGCTGCGTCAGGCGGAAGGTGAGGGCGCCTTGGTGCCTCTCCAGCCACTCCTCAAAGAGGGGCACTACCGCCGCGATGGTGGCGTGCCCAGCGCTGGGTTGTGACAGTCGCTCTCTCCATGTCACCATGAGATCCAGTCGGAGCTCTGTCTGCCGAGCCGCGAGGTGTCGCGGCAGATACCTGATTAAGTTATGAAAAGTAAACAGAAACAATATTCGTGCCCAATTTTTGAGGTTCTCTCTCAGTTTTTTCAGGATTCCATGATCAGATCCTGATGTCCTTGACATGGAACCACCCTTGAGGTATACGTACCCTATCTAAGAAAAGTAGAATCATCAAAATCGGTTCATAAATAACGGAGTGAGGGCCGAACATACATATAGAAACGCTAAACGTATCCACAATTTTCGTGGTTTTCTCTCAATTTTATCAGGATTCCAGTATCACATCCTGACTTCCTTGACATGGGACCACCCTTGAGATATACCCTATCTAACAAAAAAAGAATAATCAAAATCGGTTCATAAATAACGGAGTGAGGGCCGAACATACATACAGAAACGCTAAACGTGCCCACAATTTTCGAGGTTTTCTCTCAATTTTATCAGGTTTCCACTGTCAGAGCCTGACTTCCTTGACATGGGACCACCCTTGAGGTATACCCTATCTAACAAAAAAAGAATAATCAAAATCGGTTCATAAATGACGGAGTGAGGGCTGAACATACACAAAAAAAAAAAAAAAAAAAAAAAAATATATACGGTCGAATTGAGAACCTCCTCCTTTTTTTCGTCGGTTAAAAATTTGATGTTGAGTGTCTTTCAAACTCTAATTTATTCTGATAACCTACCAAATTTGGAATTCAAGTAGGGTTTAACATCTAGTTCAAAGTCTGGAAACCAGCCACGAGTTTATTTTGGAGTTCAAAAGCTTGGGTTTCCTAAGAAAATGGTATCGTTACATGACGTCAGATCAAACCGCTACCGTTTATTGTCACTTAAAACGGACTTTATCGAAAAAATATTGCAAAAGTAAAAAAAAAAAACGTTGAATTTGTCTCAATTTGCATATTACCACGTTCACCTTAGACCGAACCTTAAATAAAACAAAAAAGAAAAATGGCGTGACAATTAAGTAATTTCAACTACTATACCATGCAATAAATATTTGTCCTATGAATAGGCTAGTAAATCATTCAGTAGCATTAAAAGGTCGTACACAGAAGCGCCAGGCGGTGTGGGGTGATATTGTAAAGAACCTATTATTATATGGTGGGGTGGTGCCGCCATATTATAATGGGTTCCCAGCGTTTTATGCTCGTCGCCTATTACAGATCTATTTAAAATTAAAAAGGTACGCATCTCTCTGAGTAAATAATTGAAATTTTCAGTGTTGATTTTTTAAATGGTTATTTATGCTAGTAGCAATGCTACTCGTAGCAATCATACAATTTTGTTTTATGACTTGGAATTTTCAACTTAAATTTTAAAACATTCACCTCTCAGGTACCGCGGCGTTACCAATCAGAAACGCAACAATCCCCCCCCCCCCCCTCGTCAAGCCCCTCATTAGCAGACACAATTAAAAACCTATCGAACCTGACGGAATAATAATAATAAATAATATTAATAAATGAATAAAGAAAATGAAACTTACAAATGAATGAACGAAATAATTATAATTTTTAATATCAATAATTTTTCGCACGGCCTCACTGGTGAGGCGTAGAGCGATGACGTGTTCAGTTTATAATGTAACTTTAAATAAAAAACCTTAGTATAGATATGCTTTTGGTTAATAACTAAGACATACAGTCAGCCTCATTAATAATACTCGCTAACTAATATGATTAGTTTAAATACTGATTAGCGGATCGTAAATTCAAATTCTCCTTATATATTTTTTTAAAATTAAGAACCCGCTGATCAGTATTTATGCTAATCACATGCTTATTTTTCTTTGAATAAGGTGCATAGTCGTTTAAGTTAGCAAAATTCAAAAACGCTTAGCAGCCTGATGTAAAGATCACTTTCAATTGTTATTCTTAAAATACATAAATTTATTTTTTGTGTTGAAAGTCCTGATTTTCAATTATCTTAATGAACTCGTTATTTTTTAAAGTTGCTTAATATAACACGCGGTGCACTCGCATCTGTTTTTTCTACGGTCAGAAGCAATTAGGGCCGAGGGCAAAATATTAATTTTTGCTTTTCGTGTTACGAGTTTCATGGAAATTAAAGTAGATTGCTTTTTAATATCTTTCTTTTGCTGAAAACATGTCGGTAATCTTCCAACCTTGCTTCTCTGATTTCTATTGTAATCGCCTAAAATACTTGTATAGATGTAACCTCGCAAATGTTTCTTCCAAATGTTACCTCAGGGTCGTTTTTCGGAGATGGAAATGTTTTTACTTTCAATATAAAAGTGCTTGTGTATTGAAAATGGTGTACAAATTGTCGGGAAAGATCCCAAGGGCACATTGAAAGCGTGTTTCGCAGATACATGTTACCTGGCATCTTACCACCGAATAAACGTTCACTTAGAGTGGTTTGTCAATACGACTCGGAAAGCTTTTACTTTACGCTCCTCGCAAAATACGTCAATATTTTTGGCTATTGTATAGGAAGAAGTAATAAGTATTTCAACACGGTTTTTATTCCCTTGAGGGCCAATAGGTAGACATTTAATCAAGTGCCAACTATTGTGTGAACGATTGCGGCTTAGTGGAAATCAATGTCGCAATCCCAAAACGTCTTACTTACAAAGTTAACATAATAATGTATGTAGTCGTTTTCAGTACTTATTTTTTTATTTTGTCATTGATAGCTGTAAGGTATTTTGGTCTATGTATTAGAACAACTTGGGTTTTTCCAACTATGAATCCGAAAGTCTTAACGAAATGATCACTCATGTGTCTGTCTGTCAGTCCGTCTGTCACAGTCAATTTGCTCCAAACCTACTTGACCGATTGAGTTGAAATTTGGTACAGACATGAATATCTATGTTCCAAACACGGACATGTAACGTAAATAAATGAATTACTTCAAACAGATCAATCAGACTTCACATACCTATATTAATTTCTCATAATTTAACGAAATGATCACTCATGTGTCTGTCTGTCAGTCCGTCTGTCACAGTCAATTTGCTCCAAACCTACTTGACCGATTGAGTTGAAATTTGGTACAGACATGAATATCTATGTTCCAAACACGGACATGTAACTTAAATAAATGAATTACTTCAAACAGATCAATCACACTTCACATATCTATATTAATTTCTCATAATTTCAAAATAGGTAATATGATTGAAATTTATTTAGAATTATTTAGAAAATTGATAAAAATTATCAATCCCCCCCTCCCCTCCCCCCACTTATCTCCGAAACCACTAGGCCAAAAATTTTAATAAAATACTGAATTTAGTTCTTTACTTATAGAATACAGGAAAACCTATAAAAAGTTTATGTATATAGTTTAAACCCGAAAAAAAAATTTTTTTTTTTTTTTTGGGGCATCTTGCAGGTCAGCCTCTGAGGCTGTCGTCTGCTTAACCGGGCTTGCCTGTGTAGGCTTTAATTTATTAAAGCCTCCAGCCAGGACTTATTTTAAACTTACAAACTAAGTGACCACGCTAAGGGCACCCCCTGCGGGGTACGAGCCTCGGCTTAGGGCGTCACTGGGGGGCAGCAAGGGAAGGCTGGATCAGATTTCCATTATTTAGGGGATTTACAGGCTCAGCGGCACGTGCTGGCGAGAGACGGGGAGGACAATGACTTAGATTTCGCGACGGGCCTCGCCAGCGAGGCCGGAAAATCGGCGGTCTGATGTGTTTTCTGAGGGTGCTAGTCTCCCTACGGCTCTCTTGGAGCAGGATGGTAGCGTCGTCAGGGACTAGGAGGGTATGCCGGGGCCGGCAAATCCTAGAGATTTGAGAGGGAACGTATCGAGTAGCCGATGCGATAAGGGGGTTACGATGCTTAGCAGCAGTTTCAAGGAAGCGCTGGGTGGAGCGTTTCATGAACTGCTGCAAGGTGGGGATTTTGAGGTCAACATGCAGATCCTCATTCTTCACAAAGTAGGGGGCATCCACTATCTTGCGGAGAAAGCGGTGCTGCAGTATCGACATTTTATGGAGACGACGGGGCTTGACATGTGCGAACACTGGGCAAGCATAGGTCATGATTGGTCGGATGACCGAGGTGTAGGTACGCAATTTGCACTTGAGTGACAATTTGCTTTTACCGTTCAGGAGGAGATGGAGTCTACCTTGAGCAAAGGCGGCCCGCGAGCGAGCCTGCCTTATGTGCTCAGTGAAGGAGAGATGCTGGTCGAGGATTACGCTTAAGTACTTGGCCTGCTTCTCCCAAGGGATCGGCTTGCCGTACAAGGTGATCGGACGAGTCGGAAACCTTTGCGCTTTGGTTTTATTTATAAATGTGACACTTTCTGTGCCCAAGCAGTAATTACGTGGTTATATAATAATATATTATATATATTGAACATGAAAATTCAGAAAAGATCTACCTGCTGAGATCGCCACCCTAGTCACTTTTCGATGTTTCAAGGTCCTTTGCTGACACGGGTGATTTTTTTATTTGATTGTATGTATATTTTCGTGTGATGTTTGATCGAATTATCACAATTTAAATTTTAGTAACATGATTGGTTTTAAAAACCTAGGAGATTAGGTATTGTATCATATAAGTATACTTTAAAGCAGGCATCATTGTCTAGTATAACTTTTACCGGTATATGTTATAAGTTTGTACAACCGCAAAAATCTTCACACAATGGGGACCTATAGATTGATGTTGCCACCGAGACCGACCCTGAAAGAGTTGGCGAGACTATAATGGAAGCAGCTGGAGCTGGTTCAAGGATATCACAGAAGAGAAAATCCTGTCCGGACCTGCAGAAGCCTTTGCCTGCTTTTAATAGATTAATCCTCAAAAGTTATTCGGACGTAACGTAATAAAATTGAAGCACCTATCTTACCGACAGTTACTTTGTACTACAGGCTAAGTAAGCTTAAGCCTTTTTCCACGTATACAATAATAATATACGTATGCAAAGTAGTGTAGTATAGTTTACGATAGATTCGAACTCGTTAAAAGTTCGCCTTCGACGCGATACAACAAAGTATCTCGAGGAAAGCTATGTTGATCCCGGTTTTATACGTTTTCAATTATTATGGCCGCCATAGTGGTCCCGGATCGAACGTAAATAGTGTTTCGAGGGTCTGTCATAGAACTGAGAATAAAATGAATTGTGATCATTCGTGAACGTGCAAACTGCGTTTATTTGGTATTTATTGTAGATTTATTTTTGACCTTTATTCCGGTATTTTTTTTAAGGTTGGGAAATCATCAAACAGCCTGTTCCGCTCTTGGGGAGCGAGAGGGTGTGTCAGACTCTTATTGACTAAATCCCACCTGTGTTCCTTCAATTGTCTGTGCCAGGGCTGCGGTGACTCTTTCGTACACTCCCGCAACCCTGGCAGTCGTTCCGGGTAGTTAAGTTTCGATTTTTTTACAAGGCAACTTTTATTTCATTAGTAATCTTTCCAGGGGTAAAAGTCTGGAGGCGGAACGGGTGAGGGAGACTCAATGGAGTGGCTCTCACGCCCGCAGCCGCAGCTTCCGCAAGAGACGCCCTGCGTTGGAGGTTGCAGGACGATCTCCGGCCACCGTAGACGCGGGCCTACGAACGGCGAGTAATGGGTAGCTCGCCGTCCGATCAGCACCAGGACCGTGAATCAACAGCGCGTAGTGTTCCACGCGCGCCTCAAAGAGGTGTATGTCAGCCACCACTGACGGGGCCAAGACGGCCGATGCCTGCATGCCAAGGGGTCCGCGGATAAATTCGTAACAGAGTTACAGCGCCCCTTGGCACTCAGGCAAGGAAGGAACAGGGGTGGGTTTTAGCCAGTAAAAATCTGACACACCCTCCCGCTCCACCCAGAGCGGGAGAAGTCTTAGGATAATTTCCGACGCCCAAAAAAAAAAGGGTTAAAATTCTTCTCATAAATGTCAATAACTTTTCTTAGGAACACAGAGATTGCGAAAAAAAACATAATAGGCTGTTTCTTACATTAACTTACACTCTGTATATTCAAAACCAGTCGCCTTTTGTTTTTTTTATTCGGCAAAAAACCTATGGGTCTTATTTTGGTATAGTCCTTTGCTCAACCTTCAAAAAATGTCTCATCAAAACCATGCGTGGCCATTTATTTCTTAATTTCAAGAGAACCTTGTAACTGAGGAGACTTTAGTTGGAGATTTAGCTTAATAGGATTTTAGAAGTTGCCTGTAAACTTAGGGCTGGTTTAGCAAAGTGCAGAACCTAAACTTGAATTTGGTCTAAGACAAACTCAATAAGTAATCTGAGACGAACCTGATTCATTAAGAAAAACAGAAGTTAGTTTTGAGGGCTTTAAATTAGTTTGTAAGTTCTTTCTAGGTCAGCAAATTTTGTTAACTATAGTGGTTGGTACCCTGCGATCTTTCTTGGTGGGTAAGAAGTTTAATTTTTCGGATCAGTGGCTAAGTAATTATTTCAGGCGAAAGACGGCAATATTATTTTGAGCAATATTTTCTGGCTGCTGTTATTTGAGAAGTAGACATAACACACAGACAGAATAGAAGGTATTTAGTACTGCTTTCGGAATCCAAAACACGGTAACTCAGACAATGTGTTTAGTGATTTTCTAGAACTGAAGTATTTTGTAAAAATTATTTCCCATGTAAGAAATCGCCAATTTTCTGACTGTTTTGTTCAAAATCTGTGAATGCAGTTAGCAATAACTTAAAAAGTTAAGACCAGTCTCCTAATAATGTTTTCCTGTACCTGCAGTTGCTGCGCTATCTCAAAAATTCACCGTGTATACTTAAAACTAGTTTCTGTATGTATTAAATTCAAAGTCCTGACTGACTGGTATATAAACACGCAGCCTAAACCACTGGTACTAGAGACATGAAATTTGGAGAGTGTGTCCTTTGTAAAGAGTAAATGTCCACTAAGAAAGGGTTTTTCGAAATTCAACCCATAAAGGGGTGAAAAAGGGGTTGAAAGTTTAGAACAGTGGAAGTACTAATTCCACGCGGGCGAAGCCGCTGGCAGAAGCTAGTTTCGTATATTTCGTGTTTTGTGGAGAATGGATGTTTTTTTCCAATGTTCGAAAAATGTTATAAATTTTTCAACTAGCCCTGGATTTGAAGTGTTTTCCTTGACGACCATAGACAAAAACCAATTTTAATGTGAAAACACCGCGATTACCACAACACGCGTAGTGACGCTTTAGAGACATGTCTAAAGTGCATAAATTGAGGTCTAGGACGGGCCAGTGGTTAAAAACAAAAAATGTTGTTCTTTTGCGAGATACTGACTTTTGATTTCCGATGGCAGTATAGTATAATATTACGTCTGCTCTAATAAGCGGTTGTACTCAATCTACCGCAACGTCCGTAAGAAATCCACAAAATATTTCATTACCAAGACATTAGCTTTCTCATATTAAATAAATAGACTGCAATCTTCAAACACGTGTCCAGTGAATTTATACTAAATTGGAACACGACCCCAAACGTTCAGTATTTCCACTCAATTAAATGACTCGATGGGACAGAAATGCGGGTACAGACAGATTTAATCGCAAGACATTTTGGTTTGCCTTTCATGTGTAATTTCCCACGGGTTGGGTTTGGACCTACCCTTTGATTACTTCCTCTTCAATAGTCCTTATATTTTTATTTCTTATCTTTTGTTTTGGCCCAGTTTTGAGGTCATTATATTTCGGTACAGTCGCATCGTTGGCCCTTCGTTTGAGGGTGCTTATAGCAAGTGTTTGGTATTTTGGTCTTGTCTGTTGCGTATTTTGGCGATTTTATTAAATTGGTTTGCATATCCAACTAATATTATAAATGCGAAAGTTTGAATGGATGGATGGATGTTTGTTTCTCAATCAAGCCAGAATGGCTTAACGGATCTGGATAAAATTTGGCACAGAGATAGATTATAGTCTGGAATAGCACACAGGCTGTAAATTATAGTAAGGAAAAACTAATTCCACTCGGGCGCAGCCGCTGGCATAAGCTAGTACTCTATACTTTTTCAATTATGAGTTTCGTCCTTTTTTGTAGAGTCAAGTAGGAATAACATCCACCAGGAGCGGGAGAAGTCATTGGATGATTTTCCACCCCACAAAAAAAAAGTAGGAATAACAATATTACTGTGTTTGTAATACGCACGCCTCGTAGATTCTGTTCTTTTTTCTCATTTGTAAGTTTTATTCATAAAAAGATGACGCATTTAATCTCAAATCTCGTTAAGAAAACTTTTAATTCTTACGCGTTAAAGTGTTTTTTTACCAAAATTAGGTACTCGTACTGTCACAAGTTTTTATAGATAGGTAGAAAACCGCTAAAATTTTCAGATTATCTGGGAAAAATACTTGGAGCGTTTATCTTTGAGTTTTAGATCATCAATCACTTCTGGAGTCCTTCCATTTTACGAGTGTCTCCTTCGCAATTTTTACTGGCCGAACAGCTGTGTCCGATTCTTTGTTACCTTCTCTTATTAGACACTAACGTATTTGTGAACGTCTGATGAAGAAAACTCTCCAGACATGTTATGACTTGGACTATATTTCTTTGTTAATGATACATGTTTTCTACTCCAGAAAATTATTTATAAAAACACGTAGATAATTTATTTTATCAACTGTCTTCGATTGATAAATTATTGCTAAATATTTAGCATGGCGAATATCATACTGAAGCTTAGATCAGTATACAGGCTGGAAACTTTCAGCAGGGCAGTAAGGGGCTTCAATCAGACCAACTATCTTTGGAGTAGGTACTAAAAAGTCAGAAATCTAGAAGTCAGACTTCTTTCGAAAAGATTTTAGGGAAATGATTTTTGCGATTTCTGACTTTTTAGAATTCCAACGATGGTTTGTCCTATGGAAGTTTTTGATCAGTATCAGAAGCAGAAAAATTTGATATAAAAAATGTGTAAAATTTTCATACAAAATGTATGGGAAAAGCTTTTTGCAATTTCTGACGTTTTTAGTACTCCAACCTTGAATTTTTTGATCAGATTTAGAAACATAATCGATTGGCATCAAAAAAAGTTTTGTGTAAAATGGGCATTTTCTTGCGAACCGTATTTTTTTTTGAAAATCTGTGAATGGGGATCCAAACACGAAACATTATGAATAGTCTCCTAAGACCCTTTTCGTGTAGCTGCAAGAGTTTCCACCCTGTAATAGGTAACTCTCAATGGTATAACAATCATCTGGAGGTTTAAAAAGGATGTCTTAGATTAATCATAATATTTCTTGCCCACAATTCATGCATAAAACACCAAATACGATTCTGATATTAAGTAAACTTACAAACAACCAGTCTTACCAAGGGGTATCGTATTACCCAGTAGCTGGTTTGTGGAGGTCAGATAGGCAGTCGCTCCATGTAAAATACTGGTATTCAGCTGTATTCGGTTAGACTGGAAGCCGACCCCAAGATAGTTGGGAAAAGGCTAGGCAGATTGATTGATTCAGCTAAACTTTGTTACCATTTTATGAAAATTACAAAACTGTCATATGGATGAGTTAGGCTATATAAATTTGCCTTTTTAGACCCCAGAACTTACATTAATCTTGCAAAAGTGAATCATTGATGTGGTTTGAGCACTTTGAGCTTTCTCACGCCACCATAATTTCGATAAAAAAGTAAGAAAACTGTAAAAACACTGGGAAATTTAAGAGTAGTCTGAGATATATGTAGATAAAACCAGTGTTTGAATAATTTTATCTCCTCTCTTATCTTCACAATCCGTTATGCTGATTGCTTGAAAATCTCAAGAAAGCTTTGAGAATATACCTTACACGATATAGCCCTGTAATTACACATTTATAACGCTACTTTCCGTTCCTTTCCTCCAGAGATTCCATTTTCATTACACAGTACTTACAAGTAATGAACTGCATCCGTATGCTAACTACTTAATGATCATCTTACATTAAATTGAACCTTAAAAGTATTACGCTCAAAGTTGACATTCCCTTGAAAAAATAATTTGAAAAGAGTAACTGGAGTTTTTTTTTTTATCAAAAGCCGTTTTATCCAGTGTGATCTTTATTTCAGTCTGAAAATGGTTGAGTAGAACAAGAATATTTATTGTTATGTGAGATTAGAGATTATTTTAGGTGGTGTATTATCTTTTATTTTTAGATTCTACCGTTAAGTTTTTTGCTTTATTAAAAGCTTGCTGTAATGAAAGTTTTTAGCTACTAACATTTTGTGAAAGTTGTACAAAGTTAAAGGAAAATCGGTGAAAATAATTGATTAAAGCAATAGACAACCTGCAATCAATCTGCCTAGCCTTTTCCAAACTATCTTGGAGTCGGCTTCCAGTCTAACCGGATGCAGCTGAATACCAGTATTTTATATGGAACGACTGCCTATCTGACCTCCACAATCCAGTTACTGGGTAATACGATGCCACTTGGTAAGACTGGTTGTCAGACTTTCGGGCTTCTGACGACCCGTAACGACTGTCAAAGATCCACAATTGACAGCCGGGACCAACGGCTTAACGTGCTTTTCGAGGCACGGAGGAGTCTCGATATGTAAAGATCACCCATCCATGGACCACCTACGGCAACCCTTTTTTTTTTTTCTTTTTTTTTTTTTTTTTTTTGTTGCCGGGGTGGAAAATCCTCATGGATGTCCTTCGCCCGGGGCAGGCGAAGGGGTCTGTCAGACTCTTACTGACTAAAAACCACCCCGGTGTTCCTTCCCACACCTGGACCGGGGATCGTGAGAGCTAATACGACTTCCATGATCCCCGGCTAGTGCCGGCCCGCCTATGCGGGCCACCTCTGGCTCGCGGGGAGAGTGAGGTGTCCTCTCCCCGCGGGGCGCGCGTGGAACACTACGCGACCTACGGCAACCCTATCTTAACCTGATGGATCGAACCGTGCGGCTATTATAACTTTAGCCACGAACTCCTCCTACCTAGCATATACCTATACAACCAACTAACACTATTTTCGAATTTATTGGTCTTTAACCAAACTAAGTCGGTTATTGTCTGATTTAATTCAAAGAAAGCAAGGTTGTAGTTGTTTTTACTTTTAATTCGTGGCTCAGTGGCGGTAGTGCTAATGTGCTTTATGTTATTCGTGTGTAACAAATATATATATACTATAAATTAATCCATCGTATTCCATTGTGACAACACACCAAGTGAATTAGTGTTTATTCATTTTAGGATTGCGCAGGTCTGAATAAAAAAACGGAACCCTTGTAGGATCACTCGTGGGTCTCTCTGTCTGTCCGTCTGTTACAGCCAATTTGCTTTAAATGTGCTGGACCGATAGATATGAAATTTGGTACACACATGAATATCTGTGACCGAAACACGAACGTGTATCCTAAATAAATTAATTTGGGGTGCACAACGAAAATTAAAAATAAAAGGTTTTCAAACTCTGCCGTGCGACATATTAAATGAAAAAGCACATTGTGAGGGTCTTGAATGTATTCATTTATAATTTTAAAATATAAAGTTATGCCTAAATATTTATAAGGCCTAAAATTTTGAAAAAATACAAGAAGTAGTTCTTTACATATAGATAACAGGAAAACCTATAAAGAGGAAGTATTTAAAAAAAAAATGAAAAATATATGATTTGTTCGGAACCCTTTGCGCGTAAGTCCGACTCACTCTTGGCCGGTTTTTTTCATAATGTACCATGAGTTCTAAACCCTCAAAAGAGGTCCTGATAAAGGAGTATCTACACTCCCAACCGACTGAAATATTTTCAAACATTTTTTGTATCAAAATAGGGAAAAAATTATAACAAACAGTCAACATCCGTCCATTATCTCGTCCCGTGACATTTCCCCCATAAAACATATTCTCCACTCAAATAACTTTTATATTATAAAGACGCGCTCTCTTAAGGACTGGAGTATCAAAGGAAGTTTGCTTTCACGTCACTTTGGCATTACTTCACTATATTAGCATGTAGATAGAACCAGCCAATTTAAACTGACCTGCCTCCCTCCCCTCGATTCTTGAGAATCGGTAAATTATGATTCAGTTGAAGAGCCGGTTAGAGGTCTAGTGATTTTGGTTGGTCGTTACTAGTTGTTCGTTAGCCAGGGATCGGCATCCGGTTTCCTTATCACGGCGCATCCGGCTCCAGAGCCGTTTTGTTTCTTTGAGAGTGTACCGGATGCCCGGGAGCACGACGGCCGATTGTAAACGTTGGCTGGTATGTGGAATGAGCTTGTATTGTTTTATAAAAGTGTGTGTATTGAATATTAATAATAAAAGTTATAGTTACCGTAATAATTGACCATGAAAAACAGATTTCTAAAATGTCTGCATAAGTGTTACACAGGGTTTAATAAACCAAGTTTTATTATTTAATAAACTAGCTGAGCCCGGTGAACTTTGCACCGCCTCAGAGTCAATATAACGGGTGTAAAAAGACAGTTTCCGAAGCCGAAAGCCACATATTCTACCCATTATTTGGATATTTTTTTTCCACTAAACCATACCTGGGAATCCACTGGTTCTGGAGATACTAAAGGTCAAAGTCGCAATTGTTTTTTTTACTTTCTTTACGAAAATGAATTCCAAGTGTTATTACTAAACTTTTTTCCTAACAAACATTACCTGACTTTTCCATTTTTTTTTTCGAAATTTCGAAATTACGCATTTGCAGTTACGAAAACGCAATTGATATCAAACGTATCCGACAAGTACCTACGTGGCTTAGGGCGAAGGGGCAGGGTTTAACTCCACTTGCCTGGGTTTGCGTTACATTGCGCGCAATAAAAAAATAGTATTTTTTTCATACCTAAAAATAAAAGTCGTTTCCCAGCAATAATTTTCGCGCAAAACTACTTTGTTAGACGTACAGTATGCGTAGTTAACGGCTCTGTGATGTGTCTTTTCACACCCTGTATTATATTAAACCGCTGTTAAACCCGCGATGGTTTGTGTTGGTATGTTTATAATTAACAAATGGTTGTAAAAAATGTTCTTGGATAATAACCGGAAAAAAAAAATGTATACATACTTACATATCACATGTTACACAATTACGTAAAAGGAAGAGATAAGAGTATGTAGAAACAGAAAAGCATTAGAGAGAGAGGAAATGGTCTTTTACATTTTTTTTATAAGAAGCGAGTGACTAGACTTGCCTAACTGGCATCGGCAACGCGTTCCACAATCGCACAGCCTGAACTGCGAACGATTTGTCATAAAACTTTGTGGAATGAGAGGGCATCAAAAGTCTCAAATTCTTCGAAGATCTCAAGTGTTTAGAATGTGTGTCATGAAGGAACTGAAAACGTTCTTTGAGATAAGAAGGGGGTACATTGTAAAGTAATGATAAAACATGAGTATTCCGGCGAATGCGGATTAGCAGACACTGGAGCTTATTACGCAATTCAGGAACATGGTCATATTTGCGCAAGCCAAATATGAATCTAATGCAAAAGTCTCCTAAGCTTATCTAGCTGCACTTCAGTAAGATCTATATAACTAACATCGGCATAATCAAGGATTGGGAGAAGGAGGTATTGAGCGAGCGCAGTTTTGGTGGCAGATGGAAGAAAGTTGCGCAGTCTTCGTAAAGAGCCCGCAGACGCAAACCACTTGCGGTTCTCTTCCTGCAACTTAGGACCCCACGAAAAGTCTTTGTCTGGCTAATGCTTTATCCAATTATTTGTTTGTACCTATTGTTTATGTTTGCAGACGACTTGATCATTTTCTCTGAGAGCCGAAAAGCATTGGAATTAATGCTACAACAATTAGCTGACGAAAGTGACAAGGCAGGTCTAACAATGAATCTAAGTAAAACAAAAATTATGTCAAACTCTACACAAAAAGATAGCATATTAGTGAATAAAGAGCAAATAGAATATGTACATGAATACGTTTACTTAGGACAATTAATATCTACCGAAGACTGCATGAAAAAGGAAATAGAAAGAAGAATAGCTAACACCTGGAAACGATATTGGTCACTAAGCGAAGCTATGAAGAACAAAGAAATGCCGATGAAAGACAAAAGAAAAGTATTTAATATGTGTATTTTGCCATGCTTGCTATACGGATGTCAAACCTGGGTATTGACAGAACAACTGGTTAACAAAATAAAAGTTTGTCAAAACGGAATTGAGAGAAGTACAATAGGTGTTAAAAGAAAAGACCGAGAAAAATTAAAAAACATTAAAAGTAAAACTAAATTCAAAAATGCATACATAACATACAAACAATTAAAGTGGCGATGGACAGGACATATGACAAGAGAGAAAAAGGAAAAATGGACAAGACTTATAACAGAATGGTACCCGCTAGACTGCAAAAGGAACCGAGGAAGACAAACTAAGAGATGGGAAGATGATATCAGGAAAATAGCGGGTCCAACATGGACTAGAACGGCAAGGGATAGATTTGAATGGCGATCTTTAGAGGAGGCCTTTGTCGGAAGACAAGTTGAGGAGTAAATACCGTTTGCCGAAGTATAGATAATATTATAATTAGTAAATTTTGTTATTAGTAACGTAGTAGTAAAGATCTTAGGCATATTTACAAAACTTTTGTTATAACCAAGATCAACAATAAAGGCTTTTTATTTATTTATTTATTTATATTGTTTATGTTTATTGTGTATTGAGTTTTGTCAATTATGAGTGTATATCTATATTTTACTAAAGTAATGCTTTTCTAAATACATTTTTCGTTATAGTAGTTTTTTGGTGAGGGGCGCTGCTCGCGCACAGTTAACAAACAGCTCCGTGATTTTCGCTAATTAAAAATATTCATAGTTGGTTTCTCTTGTTAACACCTATTAATTGTTGAAATAGTGAAATGATCCACCGCTAGAAGTGTTTGTAGCCTTCAAGTTTCACGTGCTACAAAAATAAAACGAAATATGTGTGAACAGTGGCTAATATAATAAAAGTGAAATAAAAACTAAAAGTGACAATAAATCCTAATATAAACAATAACAAACGTTAGTGCAGTGATCAGTAAATAAATATGAAGTGAAATAAAGTAATAATAGCCCAAAAACATTAAGAAAGTTAACATTAAAAAGTGTTTCACAATAGAAAAGTGCTACCCCACATTCAAAAATAAAAATAACCGCTTTAGGCTCCAACAACAAATTATGCGTAAATTTGGAGCTCCTGTGTAACGTGTCGTTTGGTCGAGTGGTTAGATGCGCTGCTTTATCGATTTAGATCAGTGTGTCGTGCGTTCGCATCCTACTGACACATACCACTTTTTGTGATTCTTCGGATTTCGAATTGGAGTTGGGAAGTGTTACTTGCCATCCGTCATAGGCTCGGAAGCTTGATAAAAACGAAAAATTTAACTGAGAACATCGAATCTTGTAATTTAATCTGGTATCACATTGGAATATTGTCAATTAAAAAAACTTAATAATGGATGAAATAATGAGCGTTCTTCATAAGATACAAAAAGAATTAGACGAACAGAAAAGTACAATTATAAAAAGTGGAGAAAAAGTGACTGAACAATTGGTACTAAATGTAAATGAGATGCTAGAAAATAAATTTTCTATATGGGAAGAGAAATTCGAAAATCTGAAAGAAAAAGTAGAAAATCAAGAGAAAAGACTTTATTTCTTAGAGAAGCAAGCAAGACAAACAAACATAGTGTTTTTTGGCATAGAGGAAAAGGAAACATCATATGCAAACCTGGAGAACGACATAATAAACTTCATACAAGAATATCTTTGTACAAAAATAGATTATAAAGATATAAAAGAAATAAAGAGGCTAGGAAGGAAAGGAGATCGACCACGTCCGGTAATTGGTAAGCTTCTCAACACTAGGCCTAAAGTAAAAAAAATTTAAACAAAAATATGCACTTAAGGACTCTCCTTACTACATGAAGGAAGATTATCCCAAATATGTACTACAAAAGAGGAAGGAATTACAGGAACTAGTAAAAATAGAGAACGAGAGAGGAAACACAGCTATAATAAAGTATGATAAACTAATTATACTAAGAAACAAACCAGAACCAACAAACAAAAACAAAAAGTCACTTACTGTCTCACCAAAAAATAACACCCAGTACCAGAAGGACAAAAACTTACAGCTTAACAAGAAAAACAAATCACTACACTCAGCTGTTTGCAGGTCTTCCAGCTTATCAGAAAAAATCTTAAAACCAGGAAGGCTAAATTTTTTAGCCACCAAAAATTCTAATAGTACAACAAACAAGCAGGGCAACAGCGACACCAGCACATAGCAACCAGCGGCATCCTCCTCCCACACACATCCCATACAAACCTACAATCAAATAAACAAGAATGATCTTCCAACCCGGCTGGTCACCGTGGAAGACTACGACCTCCACCCTCCAAGAAAAGAAAACTGTTCCCGCCAAAAAAGTAGAATACCTGAAGAAATGAAATTCTACATATCAACCTACAACGTCAGAACACTATCCTCATATAAACGAATAATCGAACTAAGTGAAGCCCTAAATAATATCAAATATCACATCATAGATATGTCTGAAGTAAGACGTCTTGGAAGTCAAATAAAGGAATATGAAAACTTCATACTTTGTCATATAGGCCAAACACCTGGAAAATATGGAGTAGGCTTTTTAATAAAAAAATCTTTAAAACAAAACATAAACAGTTTCATAGGCATCTCAGAGAGAGTTGCACTGTTGAACATCAACCTGCAAGGATTTGATCTAAGTATAATTCAAACGTATGCCCCAACAGAATCCGCGGATGATGAAGAAATCAGTACTTTTTACAATGATATAGACAAAGCGATAGATTCAACCTACAAGAATTTGATAATAATGGGAGATTTCAACGCAAAGATAGGACAACCATTAAAGGATGAATACATGATAACAAAGCAATTCGGTTATGGAGAGAGAAACGAACGAGGCCAGAGATTAATAGACTTTGCCTTCGAACACAAACTATCAGTAATCAACACCTTCTTCAAGAGAAAAGAAAGTAACAGATGGACATGGTGCTCTCCAAACGATAAATACAAAAACGAAATTGATTACATATTATCTAACCAACCTAAAATATTCTTAAATATACAAACATTAAACTTAAACTTCTTCTTAGACCACAGGATGTTAAGAGCTACAATAATGCTAGAAAAATTAAAGAAGAGCCGAACAAAATTTACAAATAATCTACTAAAGTCTCTGAACACGGAAGGAGAAATAAAAAAATACAGAGAAAACCTGTTAAGCTGTATACCAAAATTAATTGCCAGTAAAACACCAGAAGGAATACAAAACTACTATGACAAGCTAATATCTACTATCAAAGATTGTATGCAAAAAACGAAACAAGGACAACAAGATAATACAAAACAAACAATCCTAACAGAACGAACAAGGCTATTACTGAAAAGAAGACAAGAATTACAGAAAGTTAAAGAAAAATCAAGATGTCAAAAAAATGAACTTAGTGCTCTGTATAAACTTACAAACAAAATATTAAATTTGATTACAAAGAACATAGAACAAGGATTCTACAAAAAAGTTTGGAACAAGGTAACAGCTTCAAAAAAGCATATAAAGTATTACAAACTAGCAAAAACTGGATAGAAGGTCTGAAACAGGCAGATAAAATGTCCCACAACCGTAGAGACATTATTAAGGTTGCTACAGACTATTACCGAAACTTATACCATGATAAAAAGAAGTCAGAAATAAACACAAATGATGACACCTGGTATGAGGAGTATAAGGACAAGGTAGAGCCAATAGTAGAGTTGGAAACCATACAAGCAATAAAAAAACTTAAATTAGAGAAGAGTCCAGGATCTGACAATATCACAAACGAAGTTATAAAGCATGGCAGCAATATACTAGCTACACCACTTACAATTCTGTTCAACATGGTACTAGAGTCCACAAAAACACCCGAACAATGGTCAGAGTCAGAAATAATCCTCATATATAAAAAGGGAGACCCCAATGATATTGGCAACCACAGGCCCATTAGCCTACTACCAGCTATATATAAACTCTTTTCATCTATTATAGAGCACAGATTAAGCCAGACTTTGGAAAAAAGGCAACCGAAAGAACAGGCTGGGTTTCGGAAGGGATTTTCAACTCTAGACCATATACATACACTAGAACTTGTGATTGAAAATATCAAGAAAGTAACCGTCCACTCTACATAGCCTACATTGATTATCGGAAGGCTTTTGATACTATTGTACACTCAAGCATCTGGGAAGCCTTAAAAGCTCAAGGAGTCGAGGAAGAGTACATACGAATAATAAAGAATATATACAGTAAAAGTACGAGTAAAGTCAAAACAGAAACAACTGGTACAAGCTTTCCCATGTCTAGAGGAGTAAGACAAGGAGACCCATTGTCCCCAAAATTGTTTATTTCAGTTTTGGAATGTGTCATCAACAAACTCGAATGGCAGTCATGTGGGTTAAATATAAAAGGAAAGCACTTGAGCCATCTAAGATTCGCTGACGATCTGGTTTTAGTTTCCGAAACAAGTGAGGAATTACAATACATGATAAATACTCTTCATGCAGGCAGCAAAAGAGTGGGTTTAGAGGTAAATCTATCAAAAACAAAAGTTATGACAAACAACGCAAGAAAAACTTTCAGGATTGGTAATGAAACCCTAGAATATGTTGAAAACTATATATACCTCGGCAAACAAATCAGCCTTGAAAGCAATAACAATTACCTTGAAGTAGAGCGAAGGACAAAAATAACATGGAATAAATTCTGGACATACAAAGAAGTTCTAAAAAATGATGTGCCTGTAACGCTGAAAAAGAAGGTGATGGACTCTTGTATTCTTCCCTGTTTAACTTATGCGTGTCAGTCGTGGAAATTCACTAAGAAAGTTAAAAACAAAATAACGACATGCCAGAGAAGCATGAAGCGTTGTATGCTAAAAATTAAAAAATCACAAAAAATTCGGCATACAAAAATACGAAATCTTACAAAAACTATAGATGCACTAAACTGTGCTCAAAAACAGAAACTCAGATGGGCTGGCCATATAGCACGGCTAGAAGACGATAGATGGACATCCACCGTAACCTCATGGAATGGACCTGAAGGAAAAAGACGCACAGGCAGACCATACACACGATGGGAAGACGACATAAAGAAGGTAGCGGGACCACACTGGAGAGAAATGGCGAAAAGTAGAGAAAAATGGAAATCTTTGGAGGAGGCCTTCACCTAAAGAGGGTTCATGCATGCAATAATTTTAGAAGCTATAAATTTATCTTTTTATTGTACGAATACATATTAAATAAATTCTAAATATAAAAATACACATTATTTATAATATAATCTAAATTAAAAATACCAAAAATGATAATCATAAATATATGAATAGATACAAATAACATTAAAAAAAATTATCCAGACATTTGTAATTGCAATAATATTCATATATGTAATAATTTTCTTTTTTACTTGAAAAGAATATGTCATTATAATAATCAAACAAATTTTTATAATATTGAAATGAAATATAAGGCTTTTTTTTATTTATTTTTTTATTTATTTTATTTATTTATCTATATTTTATTTATAGTTCATAAATATACAACTTAACATTGTGTTTAAATAAATATTCATCGCATTGTTTTTTATATTTGTTTCTGCAACACCCATAGGTTGACCGGTAGAAAATGCCTTAGGCATTAAGTTCGCCTCTGTACTTGTGTGCATGAAGTGTTAAATCAAACATATAAAATCTCGTGTCACTGTGTTTGTATTTGCTCTCCTCCAAAATGGCTCGACCGATTTTAATGAATTATTTTTGGAATATTTGGTAGGTATGAGAAAGGGTCGTATTTTTCACCCTCTTACCCCACCCCCCACTTTTTAAATGGCAGAACATCGTTGCCAGGTCGTCGCCCTGGTGCTTATTTGTCCTATCTACCATTGGGTAAATTTTACAGTAGAAGAGTTTTTTGTCCTATTTTTTTTTTTAAACATGAATTTCTAGGTTTGAAGGTCTATCATAATACATGAGTTACTTATTCATTGATTGTTATAATTTTCATCTAATTTTTTCAATTAATTACAACTTATTTTACAGTTTTAATGTGGACATAGGACAAACATGCACAAATAAAATTACGAATGTGGACTTAGAACATAACCTCATCGCAGATAGCAAAAAGTGACTTAAAGTGACTGTTTCATTTTTGCGTGCTTATTTGTACTATTTTCCAAATGAATATGGCGTCGTGGGCTGGCCCCCAAATAATGAGAATCAGATCCAGCCTTCCCTTGCTGTCCCCCCAGTGACGCCCTAAGCCGAGGCCCGTACCCCGCAGGGGGTGCCCTTAGCGTAGTCACTTAGTATGTAAGAATAATAATAAGTCCTGGCTGGAGGCTTTAATAAATTAGAGCCTTCACAGGCAAGTTCGGTTAAGCAGTCGACAACCAATAGGATTAAACTGCGAGTAGTCATTCACAAAAAAAAAAGTCGTGGGCTGTGATTGATCGATTGAGTGGACATGGAACACTCAAGCACTCAACGTTTCCTACGATGTGGGTTATCAAACAAACACTGTACATAGAATAATTACGCACAAAATTCTCATTACAGTGTCGTGTCACAAATAAAAGTTTTATGACTTTTTTAATTTTATAAACAGAAAAAAGTTATGAATCTTCCTTGACCAACAGGATTGAAATTGAAGTCTTAACAATACTGCATTTAAAGTTCATTTTCGATAAATTTGGTCTATAGGACACACAAGCACTGAGGCGACGAGGTCGAGTCATCATTATATGACTACTTTTATTACATTGGGTTTACCTTTAAAAATAATTGTATTTGTAATAAATTAATTAATACCAGTAAATACAAAATTAAGATATTACATTTAAAGAAAAAAAGCAAGGAACACAGAGACTATTAGGCACATGCACGTTATGACTGTGTGGTGGATAATTTTTTGTTCGGGTTCGTGGACCCCTTAACTTTCTCGTACTTAAAGACTAGTATTATCATACAAAGGATTTTTTGCATCATAGGCGAACAGGCCCTCTAATTGAAATACAGAACTCCCTATCACCAGTCTAGTGTTAATTAGACAACCCCATGACTAAAAGGACGGTATAACTAACGCGTGTAGCGTGTCCGCATGCCGCAATGGAATAACGGCTTTACACGATAACAAGCAGAGCATGTGACGTAATATTCACAAAATTACACTCCTCATAAAGCACTTAAAACATGAAATTATCAACCATAAGTCTTAGGAATTAAGAGTGAGTGTATGTTGTTTGAAGCTGTTAATTTTAGTGGGTGTTGTTGATAATTCCACTACGTATCATCTTGGGGATAACATTAATTCAGCCATAGTTACGAGGCTTTTAGATGAGACCTGTCTAACGATGTTTCGCTAAATATGTTGGATAATATATTTTGGCTTAGAGAATAATGATAAAGGATTGTACTTTCATCACTACATAGTATAAAACAAAGTCGCTTTCTCTGTCCCTATATCCCTATGTATGCTTAAATTTTTAAAACTACGCAACGGATTTTGATGCGGTTTTTTTTAATAGATAGAATGATTGAAGAGGAAGGTTTATATGTATAATTTGTACCCGAGCGAAGCAGGGGCGGGTCGCTAGTGTGAAATATAGATTAAATTGTTCGTCTTATCTGTCATACCAATCACCTAACTTATTATTAGATTTTATACACCAGCCCGTTAAATGAATTCATTCAGTACAAAAATAAATTGTTTCGTCATTCTACCCTAAGAAAAGCTCGACATTTCACCGTTATATAATGAAGTCAAAGTCAGGCCATCAGACTCGAGACTCTTCAAGAGCAGTTGTACCTACTTAGTTATGTAACAGTAGTCCAAGACACGATTTCTATTCTAGCTGCTGGCCTGGTTTTTAGGGTTCCGTACCTAGAGGGTGCCAACGGGACCCAGTTTGCTTTTTTTCTTTATTTTTACGTGTGTAAATCTTCATAGAATTCCTCCGCCCCGGGGTGGGCGCAGGGGTCTGTCAGACTCTTACTGACTAAAACCACACGGTGTTTCTGCAGCTACCTTTGGACCAGGGTGCTGGAGTGCTTGCACCCTACCCTCCACCACCCTTCCTATTACTTAGCCTATCACCCGTCTATCTGTTTACCTTTCACAGGACTATATAGTTTTACCCGACTACACCAGAAGGAGGTTAATGTTTTTCGAGGGTTTGTACGAGTATTTAAGCCTGTTTCTTTGGCACGCTCTGTAGCCTAAGCAGCTGGATAGATTTCAAAAAATGAAAAGGTATCATTAGAATGAGATAGACTGCCGAAGCAACATGGGCTACATGAATTTTGAAAAAAAAAAAATGGCGGCCGCCATTAGGTTAGCGAGGTTGTTTTTTTATGTGATTTGATCATGTGGGATATATTATAATCAAGCACTAGAGAAGGCGATTGAAAAATTTACCTCATTAGAATGTATAAAAGTTATTATGCACTTTTATTTGTTTTTTTTTTCTTGTAAGTCGGTTCTATTTTTAACCGACGAAAATAAAGGAGGAGGTTCTCAATTCGACCGTTTATATGTATTTTTTTGTAAAAAAGTATTTTTTTGTTTTCACTTTTTAGTTGTGATTCCCCATTAGTTAACAATACATAGACAAAGATTCGTAGTTATCGCGAGTAATTTGCTGTTAGTTATTAAAGAGTTTCACTGCCTATCTCCAAAGATCTTCATCAGATCCTAATGTATTTTATACTAAATCCTTCCTTGAAAAATATGCATTTGAATAACGAAACCCCCATCCAAATCAGATCAGTAGCTTTTTAGAAAATCGCGGACAAACATACAAAATCGGGTCGAATACAAAACCTCCTCTTTTGAAGTCAGTTAAAAAAAAAACCCTCAAGGTCCGGGTGCCTTTTGAAGGTTACCCCCCGAAATTAGTATTAAACCCAAAGTGAGCTAGTCCAACTCGCGCTTGACCAGTTTTCTGTACTAAGCATTAAGTTCAGGCCGTCATTTGAAGCTCGGTGCCAGGGAGATAGGCTTCGAAGGACCTGTGATTTATGTCCTTATCGGATGCGAAATTCCGGCGAATGATATTTCGGGTAGTTGAGGACATTTACTGGTTTTGGTCTAAGCGCGTTATTAGTTAAATTAGAGGAGCTAATATAACGCTATTACCATTAACGGAACTACTACTGCGAGCGTAATTTATAAACCCATCATTTTTTATTAACCGACTTCGAAAAAGGAGGAGGTCCCTATGTTCGACTGTATGTATGTCTTTTTTTATTTCTCTGTCAGTAATTGTGGTTCGATTTTCAAAATTCTTTTTTTATTCGTAAGAATGTACTCCCGAGGTGGTCCCATATAAATTTTATAGAAATTGCATCAGCGCTTTTTGAAAAACTGAACAAAAACGAAAAACATGTATACATTCCACGTTCCATGTTATTGGGGTCTTGAGTTCTGGGGTATAAAAACTAAAAAGTGAAAAATAAAAAACTTTTTTACAAAAAAAAAAAACAACCAACTTCCAAAATAGAAAATACAAAAAAAAAAAAACTTAAATTTCGGATGTCGGTGTCAAAAAACGAAGAAATAAATACAAGCGCCTACTTCCGAAATTAAAGTTATTTTAAATTTTTTTGTTTATTTTCTTTTTTGGAAGTCGGTTGTTTTTTTTTCTGAGTTTGGGAAATATTTAAATTACTTCTCCCGCTGTGGGTGGGGTGTCAGACTCTTATTGACTAAAACCCACCCGTGGACTTTCAGTTGGCCTTTGCGTTCTAGTAAGGCGGTGACTCTTACGCATAATCACGCGACCCAATAAAATATAGCTGGCTTATTTTTGCACATAAACACGATAGTGTGTGCCCTTTAGACGAAGTAACTTTTTTGTTATGGGTGAAAATTAACAATCCACACGTAAGAGAACCTAAAATCCAGAGGCTAGACTGATGAGTGCCTGAGAACGAACTCCAAACATACAAGTGCTTGTTATTTAGCCCGCCATGGGACTGTTTCTATGGCGGCACTAAATCACAAGTACATAATACTACTTTTCCACTAAGAAGCTTTGCTCTGTAGCAAAGCTTCTTAGTGGCAAAATAGTCTGTTATGGTGCTGGTAATTCCCTGTGAAAACACTTTTACAAGGAGCTCTAAATCACTTCTTGGTACTAAATTGTTTATCTGCTGCATAAGATTTCAGACACAAGAGCCCTGCTTGCAACGGAGGAGGTATCTAGTACAGTACATAGTTTATTTCCCATTTTACCCGACTGCGTGACGCAAGGGGGGGTAATGTGTTTATCAGCCTATGTATGTTTGTTACTTTGTGGCACTATAAAGACCAAACGCGTGGGCCGATTTTGGTAATTCTTACGTCAGTTGATTCGACTTAATCTTGTGAGTGCTACTAAAGACATGAAAGTAATCAAAATACATTATGACGACAAACAGACGCCAATCAATCTGCCTAGCCTTTTCCCAACTATCTTGAGGTCGGCTTCCAGTCTAACCGGATGCAGCTGAATACCAGTGTTTTATATGGAGGGACTGCCTATTTGACCTCCATAACCCAGTTACTGGGTAATACGATACCCCTTGGTAAGACTGGTTGTCAGACTTTCGTGCTTCTGACGACCCATAATGACTGTCAAAGATCCACGATTGACAGCCTGGACCAAACGGCTTAACGTGCTTTCCGAGACAAGGAGGAGTCTCGGTATGTAAAGATGGTAAAATGGTTGGTAAAGGTCACCCATCCACGGACCAACCCCAGCCAGCGTAGCTTAACCTGATGGATCGAACCGTGAGGCTGTTATTATTTTAGCCACGAGCTCCTCACGACAACCAGACGCCATATTGTGAAAAAGAATAAAATGAAAGCCGACGAACTATATTAAGTGGTGTATCAAAATAAAGGGTTCGTGGAGGCGATTCTAAAAATATAATTCACTAAAATTAAGAAAATAAAAAAATTCAATATTTAAAAAAAACCCGCCTGTGAAAAGCAACTAAAAAGTTCCAAAAGTCACTTTTGAAGCAGTCTAATGCAGTTGGTGGCATGAAATCAATAATTGAACTAAAATAACTTCCACCATTGCATCAGACTGCTTGAAAAGTGACTTGTTTGTAACTTTTTAGTTGATTTTGACAGTCGGGTATTTTAATTTTTTTATTAATTTTCATACATAAAAAACAAAGTCGATTTCCGCGTCTGTCTGTTTCTTCGCTAAACCACGCAACGGATTTTTATGCGGGTTTCTCTAATAGAAAAAGCAACAAACGAAGAAGGTCTGTGTATATAATTTGCACCCATGCGAAGCCGGGGCGGGTCGCTAGGTTATTTATAAGTCAGTTTTCAACCACTACCTCACCTGTTGATAAGCAATAATATTTTTTTTACATACGGTATTGCTCCTGTATCGTAGGTGGGTTCACAAACATGTAAACTCACATAAACAAGACACCCAGACTACAGCAAACATTATGCATGAGAATATGTTCGGATACAGCGCACGCTTTCGTAGAAGTAACCCATTCACTCTTGACTTATAAACCCCAAGTTAACACATAACAAACTAAACAAAAATTTAATGGTAGCAAAACAATATGACCCACAGTAAGCATAAATTCATCCGCTCACAAATCCATACCGGAGCCAAAATATACCCACTTCAGCTGATGTTCAGTTGTCTGCAACAGGAGACTCAGAATGTAGGCTAATGCAGTACTGTATTATTAGATTCAGACACAAAGGGAAACGTCACCAGTTGGAGTGTTATGCGGGGACGATGTATTTTCCTCTTCATTGTTGTTACTTTGAGGTGTAAGTAGACCTTTCTGTGCTCTTAGTATTTGTTGGTTTAATCCTACTAGTATTATATTAAGAGGAGCTCGTGGCTAAAGAAATAACAGCCGCACGGGTCGATCCATCAGGTTAAGCTACGCTTGCCGGGGTTGGTCCATGGATGGGTGGCTGCCTAGGGGTAGCGGATAAATTCTTAACAGAGTTACCGCACCCCTGGGCACTCAGGCAGCGAAGGAACAGGGGTGGGTTTTAGTCAGTAAAAGTCTGACACACCCTCCCGTTCCACCCAGAGCGGAAGATGTCATTGGATAATTTCCCACCCCGCCAAAAACAAAAAAGGATGGGTGTCCATCTTTACATACCGAGACTCCTCCGTGCCTCGAAAAGCACGTTAAGCCGTTGGTCCCGGCTGTCACTCGTGGACCTTTGACATTCGTTACGGGTCGTCAGAAGCCCGAAAGTCTGACAACCAATTTTACCAAGAGGTGTCCTATTACCCAGCAGTAACTGTGTTGTGGAGGTCAGATAGGCAGTCGCTCTTTGTAAAATACTGGTACCTATACAGCTGTTGCGCAGACTGGAAGCTGAACCCAAGATAGTTGGGAAAAGGCTAGGTGGATGATGAATCCTACTAATATTATAAATGTGAAAGTTTGTGAGGATGTACATGTTTGTTACTTTTTCACGCAAAAACTACTGAACGGATTTTGATGAAACTTTACAGTAATATTGCTTATACATCAAAATAACACATAGGCAATTTTTGTAGTAATTATACGACGCGGGCGAAGCCGCTGGCAGAAGCTAGTAGTTTTATATATTGCACTGGATTATTACAAACACTGTAAAATTGTAATAAATCTTGCGTGAGTGTAAACTTTCGATATCTACATTATAAATGAGATTATGTAGTTCACTTCTAATTTAATAAATCTCTGGATTTTTTTTTGAATAGCAAAAGTTTACAATTTAATGTGATTTTTCATAAACTTACGGTGTTTGCAATTTTACGGTGACATATATTTTTGTATCGGCTCAAAATAATAGCTGTGGTTGATTTGTTAAGTTTTTAATCGATAGAATTCATTATTACACACCATACAAATTGTAATTATGTGTTGCAAATAGTGTGCTAGATTTACATTTGAAAATTACGATTTTGTTCAACATATTTTAATTTACTTTTAATAATAAACAGAATAGTAACATGCACTTCAACATGTAGAAAATAGTATTATGTAGATAAAGTTTTTGTGTTCTTTTTATTTACTAATCTCAATTCTCTTTTTATCATTTTCTATCAAAATCGTGATAACTTGATTACTATTGTAATTAGGGACACTGGTTACTGTTGCCGTAGTGTAATAATGTCAATTAAGTTATAATCTATACTAATATTATAAAGAGGTAAAGTTTGTGAGTTAGTGAGGTTGTAGGGGGTAATCTGTGGATCTACTAAACCGATTTTGAAAATTCTTATACCAATAAAAAGCAACGTTGTTTGTGTGTCATGGGCTATATTTTTTTTAAATCCAGGCAAACGAAGGCGCGGGCGAAGTGCTAGTGACATATAATTTGGTTTAAAGAATTTATTCTCATAAAGAACACATACAGCTCACTTAACATATGAGATATACAAATAAATCATGCAGTTACATAGTAACATAATGACTCCATAAGTCGATAAAAGGCAAACAGATTGTACAGACTTTCCATCTAAAAGGCTAATACCACCTCGAACCAATTATAGAAAGAAAAATATTTTATGCGAAGGAGTGGAATTGTATATATATATTTTTTATTAAAAAAATTATGTTCAAAATCATGTAAAGCCTTAGATCAGAGAAAAAGTCATGTGTATGATAATTATAAACAATAAAAATAAAAAAAAGATTAAATTAGACCAGTGGCAGTTTAGAAATGACCAGTCTCAACTGGCGGCACCCGTTCACGAACATGACGCGTGAATCAGCACCACTCAGCTCAACCATATTGAACCCTAACCGAATGAGCCAACACACGCGTCACCGTCAGCGAGACATTTGAGTGAGCATGACAAACTCTCAACTGCCATGCTCGTTCAAGTAAAAAAAAAAAAAAATGCAGTTACATTATATGCCCCATGGTACTCATATTTACAAAATTTAAAATTGCTTCGAAATTATACAATACGTTAGAAAAGTAAAAAAAAAATACGTTACACATTTAATCCAAAAAACAAAAGAATTATGTAATATTTGATATGTATGTATATATGTATGTATTTTTAAATGTAAAATTTTGACATCTATTTTTATTAGCAGTACACCACAGACTACCCGTTTTAGATTTTAAGTTCTGTCAGTCCATCCCAAGGTTGTCTGGTAGATATCGCTGTTCAGCGATAAGACCGCCGTTGTACCCATAGATTTAAGCTCGTGTAATACATTATTGTGTGACTGTTTTGGTGTACAATAAAGTTTTATTCTATTCTATTATATTCTAATTATTGTTGATAAAAAACCATGTCTATAAAATACCACCAGAAATACCATTCTGATGGCTGATGAGGCGATTATAAAAATAATTTTTAAAATTTTAGATAGTCTGCAAGACGGATATTGATCAATATTTGCCGGAGTCAGATTTGTTTCCAGTTTTTGTAATTGACAAGGGTTTATGAATTGTTAATGTTTAAGTGAAGTCCATATTGTTTAGACAAGGTTTTTTCGCACTAGCTTTTGGTGTATGTATGTTTGAGCACAACTCCGTCATATATTTCAAAATTCTTTTTTTGTTCGAAAGGGTTTATACCGAAATGGTTCCATTTAAATTTCAAATAGATCTGATGATGAGTTTCTTAGACAGACAACGGAACTCTTCAAAAAATGACAGCAAAACAACCGCGATTGCTACGATCGTATGTCTATGTATAATTAACACAATTTAATGGGCAACCACAACTAAAAAGTGAAACAGTTTTACAAAAAAAACAACCGACTTCCAAAAAAGAAAATACACTAAAAATTAAAAAATAACTTTAATTTCGGCAGTCGGTGTTTGTATTTTATTTCTTCGTTATTTGATACCGACTTCCAAAATTAAAGTTATTTTTTAATTTTTAGTGTATTTTCTTTTTTGGAAGTCGGTTGTTTTTTTTTGTAAAAAGTTTTTTATTTTTCAATTTTTAGTTTTGTTGTTTGTTTTTTTATTTTTAGTTTTTTATCCCAGAACTAAAAACTCCAATAACATGGAACGTGGACTTTAAACATACTCGTAATTGAAAAAAACAAAAACGTCATCTAGGTGGAACGTATTTGTTCGTTTTATTTTAGTTTCTCAAAAAGCGCTGAAGCAATTTCGGTATTTATCCTCGGGAGTATAGGTATGCTTTTGGATAGAAAAAGATTTTTGAAAATCAGTTCACAACTGACGGACAAATCGGCGGACATACCTACATGAAAAAAAAACATACGTACAGCCGAACATAGAACCTCCTCCTTTTTCGAAAGTCGGTTAAAAAATAAAACTTTTTTACAATAAAATATAACCAACATCCAAAAAAAGTGCAAAATAACATTAATTTCGGCAGTCGGTGTCAAAAAAAGGAGACACAAAACCAGAAACACCGACTTCCAAAATTTTTCTCATACATTTTGTATGAAACGAAAAGTTATTTCAAAGAGGGTGAAAGGAAACTATTTCGTGGCCGACAACACTTGGATTCTTCCGTATTCGCCACTACTTTGCAAATCATTCATATGTAAGTTATGAATGCCAACGCCAAATCGTGGGATGAACGATGTTTTTAATCGAGATTTGGAACGTGAACGTAAATATGATGTACATTGAAGCAGTCAGTTTGAACGAATGTACCACTGTTGAAGCCCAACAGAAGGAAATGTAGGTACAATACGTTAATGAAGGCAATTTATGATGGAAATAGTGGCTTATTTTTTGTCGATGCAACTCGAAAGACATTCCTCATATCATTGATTTTGGTCACTGTTCGTGCGAGATCAGAAATTACTGTAGCACTGTTACTTCTTCTGGGATAGCGGCAATTTTGCTAGAAAGATGCCGAACGGCTCATTCTGCGTTGAAATTACCATTAAACCTTCAAACGACTAAACCACCGACTGCAACATTGCGAAACACTCAACAAAGGCCAAAGGTTGCATAGCAACTAAAATCGCCATCTGGGATGAATACACAATGGGGCACACGCATTGGTACCACTCAATCAAACTATGCAAGATCTGCGCAATAACTCAAGATGTTTTGAAGGCGAAATGATTCTACTGTCTGGCGACTTCCGTTACGGAAAAAAACTTCAGCTGACGACAAACATGCGAGTTGGATTGCTAAACGATCCGTCTGCCGAAGATTTCTCCGTGTAAGTTCTGGCCGTGTACCTGTCAACGAATCGAGAGATTGATTTCGTTTCCGCCAAATTTTTGTAATTTTGTCGCAACGAAGGACGAACTCATCAGCAAAGTGTTCCCGAGCATAATTACTAACCACAAAAATCACAATTGATGGAGTGATCGAGAAATTTTTGCGGCAAAGAACAAAGATGTGGATTACTTAAACTTTTAAATTAAAAATCAAATCTTTGGTCAACTACGTTCTTTCAAATCATTCGACTGTCTAACAAACGAAGACGAAGCAACCAACTATTCAGCTGAATGTTTAAACTCATTGGATATACCTGGCTTGCCACTACACAATTAACAAAGTTTGGCTTGGTTATCATGCTTCGAAATCTGAACAAACCAAAACTATGTAATGTAACGCATTTGTCCGTGAGAAAACTCACGAACAATGTCCTTCTCGTAACGATACTGAAAGGAAAGCTCGAAGTTGAAGAAGTTCCTATGTCAAAAATTCCGATGATCCCAACCGATATGCCCTTCGAGTTTATAAACGAATACAATTTCCGATTCGTCTTGTATTCGCCATGATGATCAACAAATCACAAAGTCAATTATATGATAAACAAAATTTTAATTAAAATACATAAGCTAAGCAAGATAAATACATAAGCATTTACTAAGTGCTTGACCTAACGTCACTCTCAAAAGCAAATTACAGAACTTGGGACAGACCGGAATATTGTACAAATGTGAGACGGACAATAATTTGAATGAGGCCGTCATTCAAGTGTCGGGCGGAACACAGGTAGGCTCGCATCTGCTTATAAATAATTAAGGTGAGTGTACATGGCAAAGGTCTCTGTATTGTACTGTAATGGATGCGATGTATATTTTCCACCTCCCGTATTCCATATTTGCGGTTTGCATATCATAAGGCCGACTTTAATTGTGCGCAAAGGACATGTGGGTATATTTTTGCCTCAAATTCAATTGTTGTACACCAAAATAGTAATGATAGAATGTGCCACCAGAATAGACTATTTTGCAAATTCAAATAAAATTGCTTTTACCCAGCGTTCGCGTTCGTTGTTTGTTACTGAATTTAGGAGTTGAGTGCTCTAGCTAGAACTTTGAAAAAAAACAGGATTTATTTATGAAGATGGATATTTGGTTTTGTTCCATTTGGAGTCTGCTCGTATTTACAGCTACATCAGTTATGACTTCCATTTGGGCGAAGCTAATGCCCAGCACTTGGTTGTCATGAATAAAACAGAGCCCTGTCAAAATTCAATAACTGATACTAAAACCCGTACCACATGTATAGAAATAGACATTTCAATCCAAAAGTTCCAAGGTGGACAAAATAGGAATAGAGACAAAACAGCAGAGGTGAGCACTCAGAATACTCAATTTAATATCTAAATGTGTCCTTAAGCTATGGGTGGCAGCCTCCATCTTGTTTAGTCAGGTACAATAAATAGACGGTAGCAAAAATAACATCGTTAAAACGTATTTCTAAGAAATGTTGCCATTTTTGAAAATCGCTGAGCTATCGATATCTGAAGGAAACACGTTTTCGACTTATGATTATTCAGCAATATTCTCAAGGTATTTTCTGTTACGCTGAACCTTTATTGGTTTGGTATAGTGTTGACGAGCGTTTTATTAAACCAATCGGTTTTTTGTTGGCTTTCATCGAAATGTAAGATTACTGTTGGAATTGGAAATTGGATGGTTCAGTCAAGGTTATTCGTATTATATCGTAGTTTTACTTCAGATTGCTGGACTAGAATTTCATTCTACATATTATCCTTGTCAGAGCTGTTTATCTCAACATTTTATTTTAAAAAGGATACTTGAACCACCGAAATCATCAACTCTCATAAATCCTACCTAATCTGGAAATGTAGCTACACACGAATCGTCTTCCATGATCCTTCCGACAAAATAAGTTTCCGTGTGTAAATCGCTGCGTTCCTCCGACGTGACAGCATTCAGATGATATCACTCTGTATTAGAGCCTGTCTGAAGCCCCGTGAGGCAACCTGCATTTAAATGAACCTCGACACTCGTTCTTAACTTGTACAGATACCAAAGGAGATTTATGTGCAGGCCAGCAATAAGTATTTTTGCACTAAGTAGTTCATTAATGTGCAAACAGTAGGACAATTATCGTATTTTCATAGAACGTATTACCTACGTGTACCGTTTACTCGTGTACCGGTGTTATCATGGTCTCAATAATATTTTTTTTTATTTGTTTATAACAAATCTTATTTCCTTAACATAGACAAGTTTTTGACATTAATTAGCCTATAGTGTATTATGTAATTCATATTATTTTTGTCGAAAAAATAAATTACTATTTAATAATAATAATTTATTTTACATAAATAACTCATCGACTTACTAAATATAATAGTAATCTGATATTTAGTAAGTCGATGAGTTATTTATGTCATTACATAAATAACTCATTAAATTGTTGTCAAAATGAAATTGTTAAGTACGAGAATTTAGTTTAATATCACCATCTATCGAAGACACGTGATTTTGATTTGACGCTCGTTATCATCGCATCTTTATTTTTTGTTAAAAGGCACGTACCTACGATGTCAAAACTCTACACAACATGGATGAAAAGTTATTGTCGATGGTTGCCTAGATACTTATCTCTTTTGTTGACTGTACACAAACTCACACAATCTCGACAAGGATTCACAAAACATTGGCACAACAAAAAATAAATCAATGGAATGAGTTTTGTACGGCATTTGTAACAGTTTGTACATTTTAGTGTATTTTTAGTTTTAGATTGGTTTTCGGTTGTAGCGATGCGGCGTTAGTCGGTTTTTTATGTTTGATTTGATTTTAATGTTGTTTTCCAATCTATTGGAATACAATTTTGCTGGGAAATTACCTCACATTTTGTTATTTTTTATAGAGACTGTTATTACATACATACGTACTTAGACTTACGCACTTACGTTAAAGGCTTGAGGCATGCCAGAGGGCATGCCTAAGCCGAAACTATAGATCGAATATACATGCTGCGATCCTTAAAAATTCCTTTTGCTCCGTTTACATTAAGGCACTATTAACTGCCAACGACCTCGAGTTAGCTTGCGTGTTCTGTGCTGAGCTCACGTAACGTATCGTACGTCCACCCAGTAATAGGACTCGCCCATCAAGGAGCGGCGTCCGAAATTAGACGCATTATTAATATATTATACATAAAAAAGAAGTATTCTACTAAAACAACTATACTAAAATATGAATAAATGATCTTTAAAATGGTAAAGGTTTCATATGAACATGCTTCATAGTTTTTGTGTGGTTCTTAATTTTTTATCCGCTTTAGATATAACTTTACAAATTAACTACACTATGTTACAAAAATATAATTTCAAACATTCACAAATCAAATTACGAAAAAAATTGTCTAAAGTAACATATATTTTTATCGAAGAAATATAACTAGTCATTTAGACGTGATGTTCAATTTAAACACTCTGCGTGGAGTGGGAGGGCGTGTCAGACTTACTGGCTTATGAGCCACCCTTGTTCCTTCAGTTACCTGTGGCAGGGCCACGGTGACTATTTCGACCACTCCAGTGACATGCAACACACCCGACGTTTCGTCTCCAATAAAGACCTTCAAAAGCACTCACTTTACTTTAATTTAATACACATTGCTCAAAAGCTTTTATTCGTTTAATAAAAGCTCCCTAAAAGAAAATAATAAACAAAACCTACCCACAAAGTACGAAATAGAGCGAGAAAAGTATTTTTCGATAACAGAAGAAATAGCCACCAGAGATATTAGACGCTAAAGGCCATGTTCACGACAATTCGTACGTTCTCATAATGTCTAAACAAAAGCTATCGAAACGATTCGAGCCATGAACAGCGAAACAAGGAGTTTAGCTGTTAGCGAACGGACTTATCGAAAAAGTTCCGCCACTTCCTAACTATGTACGGTAATAAAATATTTATTGAAACTCCAAGAAACTGTAATGTATCGTCATGGATTGTTTGGTTTTACGGGCTGCGGAACTTGGAGAGGGTGGGCTTGGCTGTTTAAAGTTCTGTACAGTCTTCTTGGACTCAAAATTTTGATAAAACTTTTGAGACTTCATACTGGCCACTCACTCATTGGGTCAACCAAAAAATAGGTTCACTCTCAAATGCGTGTCGTGTCTTACTGACTTCGTTAATCAAGGCACGTGACACAGAGTGGAAGCGAAAATCTAAAACATAGCATATTGACTCATCTCCACAAAGTAATGAACATATTTCTACCGAGATAGAAAAAGACGATAGCTTTAGAAAATTTTAAGTATGAATGCTCGCGTATTTTTTTTAACCGACTTCATTAAGGAGGAGGTTCTCAATTCGTCTGTATGTTTTTTTTTTGTATATTTGCTATGCGATTACTCCGCCACTTGTGAATCGATGATTCAGAGGTGGTTCCATATAAATTTTATTGAAATTTATTATACGCTTTTTGAAAAAATCAACAAAAACAAAAAATATATACACAGAGATGACGTTTTGGTTTGCTCCAATAATGTTCAAATTCCATGTTATTGCAATGGTCAATTCGGGCAAATATTTAATATCTAATTTTAGTTCTGAAGTACAACTAAAAAGTTAAAAGTAAAAAACTTTTTACAAAAAATACAACCAACTTCTAAAATTAAAGTTATTTTGCAATTTTTGGTATATTTTCTTTTTTGAGAGTTGGTTGTATTTTTTGTAGAAAAGTTTTTTTTTTTATTTAGTGAAAGTAATATTATTCACCTATTCCAAATTCAAATACGTGTTTAAATTCCAGCCAGAACTATTTTTCTGCCAGCTTGCATACTATAAGGTTCTCTTTAGTAAGCAACCTTCTCAAAATAGTTATTCTACCTCCTAAGCGGGTTGGTCTTGAATATGTGTGTAGGTTCACGTAGACTTTTTTGTCTGTCTGGTACGCTTGGAGCGCTCGATTTCGTAGAAAATAGCTAACGCACACAGACACAGTATGCACGTGACTTTACACACACATCCAAAAAAAAAAGAGACTAACCCACCTTCGTGAAATAAAATATCTATCTATATCTACTACGAGTATTTCTACAATTAATTTAGCACGCAGTTGGTGGTATAGATCTTACTGCTCACTCTCTTGACAGAATGCCATAAAAAGGTTTTATGATGTCATCGAACTACAGTTAGCCACTTGCGTAGTTTTTGTAAGCAAAATCGAAACTTATTTATTGGTCATAACACCTACAATAAAATGGCTCAGTAACAAGCTGAACCTATAAATATAAATTACTATTTTACTCGTTATAACAGGATAATAAACAGCGGATAGATCTCTATAATTTTCCCAAATCGTTGTAGCAGCTAATTCAACAAAGTCACGCATACATAAACGTTTGCATGCCACGAAAAGTAAATGGCTGCTTTATAAATAAACAACCCTAATTTAGTTAAAGAACGCACAAAATCAGTGGAACTGAACTGAATTGTTTCAGCTTAACCGGTTTACCTAAATCTGGGCTAAACAAAATTTTTGTTAGACAACGTCTTTCTTACACTTGGTGGCTATGAATAATAATCATTAAAACTTTTGATATTACGCCATGGGATGCACATAGCAAAGTTTGTATACAATTTTAACACTAAATTGAGTCAGCCATTAGAAAAAAACTGTTATCAATTTTTGTCCACCTACGGTAGGCGGACCGTAATTCACTTATCGTGATTGGTAAGTGTTTTTATGCTTTGAGTTACGTAACGTTTACCTAAAATATTTTATACAGTAAAAATAAATCTACAAATATCTCGCCTGCGGTTCTAAGATATATAAAACAGAAAATGTTGAATCAAATTTTCAATTTTTCGATTTTCTTTCCCTATTTCAGTTTCGCCGTATATCAAAAGATAACAGTCAAAGAAAACGGTCTTATGTCAGTTCTATAAAGGAATCCCGAGCCATAAGACTTGTCAGTACACTTTAAAATGACTAGTATCGACATGACATATAAGCCGTCGCGCTTTCTCCAGAATGTTAAAAGCCTCTGGCAAAACTACTCTTGATGCTCCTTTTATATCGCATTTCCACATTTCGAACGAGCAAGCTAATGTTTGTTAACAGTACAACGGGTTAACATGTAAAATGTATGGATATAAGTGAAATTTCAGCGGTTACATGAACATAGTCGAGCGTTTTTTTAGCTTAATATGTAAGGAATTATCGGATAATAGCTCGTGAATATGTTTCTAAGAACAAGGTAAGAATGTGCCAACGTCTGAAGTTATTTTAGTTAATTTTATGAGGGTTGTCTTAACAAACTGGTTAACTGGTAAGTGTTCGAAAATACACCTACGAAAATACAGGTTATAACATTGAGATTATTCACGTTAATACGTAACTAGTTTAATAGGTACTTGATAAGGTGTTATTTTCGTTTCACATTTCAAAGGTTCTTGGAAACAATCAGTTTCAGGCCCAACGAAGTAATTAATAATTTATATTCTTCTATGCAAAACCTACCAGTTTATTCTAGGAATCCATTTGAAACTTGAATAATAAGTTTCGAAAATAGTAATCGTTGGTTGTCCGTAGCCGATGTCCGTTTCAAAGACACCTCAAATCCCAATTTGGGGAGAGGTACGTTAAGGGGTTGCATGTTTTATTTTTATTTCTCCGGGTTCGATATATGTATGTACGCAAGTCGACAGCTCACCAAACAAATATTTCGCCTTGTTTTCTCATGGATTACCCACATTGACAGCCTCTTTGTGTTCTTTACTTACTTTGTGCCGAACATCGCCGTTGTATGGAAATATTTTGTAACGTTCACAAATATTGTTTCGAATTTTATACGGGATAATCTGAACATTATTACATTCAGCACATTGTTTTACTACCCAATTACGTTTTATAAATCAGATTGGCAGATTTTATAGAAAGTATAACAATGTCGTTATACGTAGGTTTTAATATTATTTGGAAAATACATTGTTTTCAATATTAAACACTAGCTTTTGCAAGCGGCTTCGCCCGCATGGAGTTAGTGCTTCCCCCATTATAAATTATAACATATGTGCTATTTCAGACTGTAATCTATATTCCTGTGCCAAATTTCACCCCGATCCGTTCAGCCATTCTGACGTGATTTCGTAAAAAAAAAATCATCCATTCATCCAAACTGTCGCATTTATAATATTAGTAGGAGGAGCAAATAGATAAAAGTTTGTTCCCCGTTTAATCAAACAGAAACACTACATCAGTACTAATTAATAATAGTTAACGATTTTCGCAAATAATGTCCCAAAATGTTGGGTACGCCTCATCAATACGAGGTCATACATCATTCTGTCTTTAGGAGAGTGGAAGATTGATGGCCCAACTTACTAATTGAACTTCATTAACGACCATAATTAATAAACCATAGCAAAAACACTAATTACGCACCTTTGAGACTGGCGTGAATTTATTACATACAACTAAAAGGCAGTGCTAACGCAAGTTTCTATGAAAATATTTAGGCGTTTGTGTAGTTAAAATTATTATATACATATTATTTGATACGACGTTGGATGCAACATGATTTTCTGGCAAAGGCTTTTGTATCTTAGAATAGCAACAGTTGTGTATTGGATTATCGAATTATAATTATTATTATGTATATAGCAAACAAAATAGAGCGACTCGTGACTAAAGTAATAACAGCCGCACGGGTCGATCAGTCAGGTTAAGCTACACTGGCCGGGGTTGGTCCATCTTTACATACCAAGACTCCGCCGTGCCTCGGTAAGCACGTTAAGCCCGTTGGTCCCGGCTGTCAATCGTGGATCTTTGAACGTCGTTACGGATCATCAGAAGCCCGAAAGTCTGACAACCAGTCTTACCAAGGGGTATCGTTTTACCCAGAACTGGGTTGTGGAGGTCAGATAGGCAGTCGCTCCATGTAAAATACTGGTATTCAGCTGGACCTGGTTAGACTGGAAGCCGACCCCAAGATAGTTGGGAAAAGGCTGGGCAGATTGATCTGGCAAACAAAATAGACTTTACTTTTGTATTCTACGAGTAGGTACCCTTAAAAGCTGAGATTGACTTAAACTGTTAACTAGCTCATTTAAACATGAGACGTTTCCCTTTATTATAATACATAATTTATAAGAGATAGCACAATTTCGGTTATATCCATCCTATATTTATCTCATGACGTAGGCCCTTGCTATTTCTGTCATACAAATATAGAATGTAAAGCCGGAGTTTGGGCCTGCCTATATTTAGCAAGGTTATTTTTATTAAGGGTGGGTAGCAACCTTTTGAACGGCTGTACGTAAGAAAATCAAATCTAAAAGCGGTTGTGTCGCCTTAAGCTATTTTGTACAGGAATTCCCTCTTAGGTTTAATGCTGGGAGTAGTGTGTAAATAACGATAAGTGGTTAGAGTGTCGTCTACGAGCACGATAGTAATCCGTCCCTCGCCGACACAAACACTCCTCGATTTTTAATTAAACTAATATTTTTCGGTTATGTCTCCCTAAAACAAGGTGAGTAAACATCTGACAGAAGCAGATTACAAAATGTAATCCCACAAAAGGAAAGGTTTTGGAAGCTTAAAGATCCTTTGTCAAAATATGGAGCAGAAAAATTTGCATGAATCGGATTTGTTATATTATTTTGTTCACAAAATCTGAAAAGGTTTTCTAAGGCATTATTTTACTCCAGCATACATGTTTCTAATAACTTGCATGTGTGATGAAATTTGAAATAATGTAATCTGATTTTTCAGTACTAGTTGTAGTAGTAAGAGTTTAGTGAGTGTAGCTATTGTTCACGTGCGCGGAGGACGCCACCCACCGTGCTCCTTTCGCCTTATCCCCCCTAATGCGATCTTAAAACGCTCCTCCAGTATGAGTTTCAAGCGGGACTCATAGAAACAAAGCTGCACACGTAAACAGAAAAGAATATAAACGACTCATTATATCTACATACATGAGCCTTAATTAAATAGTGTGTGGGTTTCCTTAGATATTCCCAATGTAGATTATTTTATTACACGACCGCCGTGGGGGTCTTATATTCAAATTTAATAACTTGGCTCAAATTAAGGTCTCGCATGCCCTTCCTTGTTAACGTTAATAAGGTGCGTGTTGTAAGCATAAGTTTAGGCCCCGGCTGACGTCATAAATGCGGACTTTGTTCCGCATGCAACGAGCTAAACGACGTAACGTTAGAATACAAAGAGGCAGGCTTGTATCTAAGCTCAGAAGAATGCCAGGTTTGAATAGTATTTCCAGAAATTACATTCAGAATTTTTGAACTGAAACCTGTTTTGTGACTGAAATAAGCATGGAATATTATTTTACAAAGCTTTGGTATATTTTATGAAAAGATCGAAAAATAAATATTAGATTCGCTTTTACTATGGTTTTGATATATGAATATTTCATCAACGCGAGCATTTGTATGTAACATAATATAGATCTTACGAAGTAGTTGCGGCGTAAGTCTGCATATTAGAACTTCATCTGAATATTTCTGGATAAATTGTAATGGAAAAATCTCGGCTTGTCGCCAAAACGGGCAAACTCGTGTGTTTTTTTTCACATTTTGCAGAGCTCAGTTTTTATTTAACCCATAGCTGAATGCGCGCAATACAAAGGCGTGTCAACCTAGCTGCGTACCGCGTACGCTACTATCAGTGACGTGGCGTTTAACTGGAAGGTACATTGATGAATTTTCGAACGTTATTTTACTGTTTTGTCAAAGCAAACAGATATGCAGATTACATCGGTATATTTGCAGTTTTTGTGCGAATTTTGTTCGTGCTTATTTTTGTTAAAAATGTCTTTTTTACCCAAAAACATTTTCTTTTTTTTCTTTTATTACATTTTATTTTATCAGTAGCTTTTGCTTGTTATTTGAGCAGTCTAGAAGTGCTCTAATAAAAAGCTCTTTTAACTGAATTTCCAAGAAACCCTAAAGAGCCTCTTGTACGACGACTTTTATGTTTTTTCTTCGTTTTCCTACGTTTGGGTTACTAATAAGATTACGGTAAACTTCGTATTTATTTTGCTTTCCTTGAATTGGGACCAGAGAGTAAGTAACAGATTCTATTTCATTTAGTTATATTAATTCTAATTTCAACAATGATTATTAAGAACGAAATAGCACTTGTGTGAAACCAAAGACTTTACGATCTCAAATATTACCGAATAATTTCAGCACAGAAGTTCTCAGGCGAGAAACAGGGTTCAGAAATGAATAACAAGTTTTCTCTAACGATTTTTGTGAGAATTTTGTGAACTCCAGAAAATTTCGACATATCACACTGTTCGTACAATAGTTGACATTTTAAAGTTAGTCCGTCTTCCCACGTGATGTGAGTTGTAAAGATACTAGTACCACGTAGCCTAGAGGGCTATAAAGTTGCGGGAATTTCATAGTGAGTCCGTGTCGGGGGACCTTAACTTCTGAACTGACAAGCTCGCTAGAATACGAGGTATCTCGTCAAAGTTAAGTACATAATTATATACATTTTCGTTTTTGTTACAGTCCTGTAATTTAAATTATCTTTCATTTTATGAAGTTTTACAAGAAAATATACAGACAAAAAATATATTTATGCTTAAATAAAACATGAGACAATTTTTTTTTACATCCTGATCTATTTTCACAATAAATATGACGGAAATGTGATAAATACTCCATCAAAATGAATACAAGTGATACTCTATCCACCCACTACTAAAATTTAATTTATCAAGACAGTATTACCACTAAAATATGAACTTAATATTCAAAACCGCGCCAACATAATTTTCTGGCCCCGCGCATAACACAGTACCGCAGAAATTCCATTTTGCCAAGACACACGATCTTACATCCTTGTCGTTTCCAGTTATTTTTTTATACACACAGGGACGTATGAGTATGTATGGTGTAATCATGGTTTCATCAAAAGAGCGGCACACTGGCGCTCGCTCCACAGCCATCACGGCTCGTCACGACGCCATTCATTCGGCTCCGTTGATGGTGGTCGCAATTATGTCAAGCTATGAATACACACATACATTCACTGTATTTAGCTTTTCAACTTTCGTATAAAAGCTTGCCTTGTTCCTAATGATTTCCCTTTTTCGTTCGGGTATCACGTTTCCCAGCTATTTGTCAGTGAAATTGTGTTTTTGAAGGGTCTATCTAGTAAGCGCGAACCGCGACGTCCCTGAATTTTAATATCACGTCGCGTTACAATTTGTTACTTGAGCTTTATTGTAAGATTCATGGACCAGCTTCAGTTTTATGTCGCTTGAACATTTTGTCAAAACATATTTATTTTATGGACAAAGCAATTAAGCTTCTTTTCATACCTACAAGGCGTTTGAAAATAGAAATTAATTTTCTCAATTTTCACGAGTTTCAATAAAATAATTAATACCTACAAATCTTCAGTCGCACATTTTCAAGCGTGATTTATAATTTTCTTAAGAGATGCCCCTTGTTCTGAGTGCTCTCAAAAATGTAATCGTGTAATTGGAATTTAATATCTACAATTTATTTGTATTAAATGTTCCTAAGAGATAATTTGCAGATGTCTTAGAAGTAACGAAAGGCGATACTTTGCCAAATTGAATATTAGATTCACTTAATATTAATTAATTTCTGCAGGTGAAAATAGAACTTGAAATCTAAGCAATTTAATCACTGATCGTAATAATATTAATCAGTTCTAATGATATTAGGCATATTGATATACCTACATCAGTTATAGCCTCTATATTCCTTTAGGTTCATGTGGGTAATGTGATATTCATATCACCTAATTAATTAAATGTTTGCCTAGGTACATAAGTTGTATATATGTAAATATTAATTAACTACGTAGATACTTTAATATTTTAATGCAATTAAAAAGACGAAAAGGAAGCAAAGAACTTTCTTATAATCACGAAACAGTGATTATAACTTCTGTGACAAGTACTCGTAGATTTTAGCACCGACAGTCAACTTTTAACTAATCCCGTTTTTCTTATGGTGTGGGTATCATAAAATAACTTCTCCCGCTCTGGGTGGAGCGGGAGGGCGTGTCAGATTCTTACTGACTAAAACCCATCCGTGTCCCTTCAGTTACTTGTGCGAGGGCTGCGGTGACTCCTTGATCACGCCCGCGACCCTGGCAGAACAAATCCCCCTGGCAACGTTAAAAACGCTTCAATACCTATAATATGCATTTTTATGACATTGACTACCATACCTGGAAGTAAATCACTATCAAAACGTTCCTTTTTAATAGGATGTCGTTAATCTGGTAAGCCTTAATAAAAACAAATCTACCATTAAAAATGATAAAATGTCTACTTTTTTAGGGAATATTTTGAACTATAACCGTTCCCGAACTGTGGCCTGGTTTCGATGATCTCCTTTTGAAAGGGTTCCAAGCTAAAGTAGGGTTTGAGAAATTCTCAACTTCAAATTCCGGCTTTAATTTTTTTTTGTTGACTGCTAAGTGGTTTTTATTTAAATTCATTAAGTAATATATTATTAACAGATAAAAGCAAAAATTAAATTTTAATGTAATCTAAAACTAATTACAAATAATTATAATAATAAATGGAAAAAAATCATATGCAGATTCTCTGACTGAAAAAAAGGCAAGCCCTCTGGTCACGTGAAGAGTCGACTAACTGCTTGCTGCATCATCATCATCAGCCTATAGCAGTCCACTGCTGGACATAGGCCTCCCCAATTGCACGCCATTCAGCTCTGTTCTCGGCAACTCTCATCCAGCTGCCACCAGCCACCCTGCGAAGATCATCGCTCCACTTAGCCTGAGGGCGTCCTACCTTACGTTTGCTGATTCGCGGTCTGCACTCGAGAACACGTCTGCCCCAAAGATCATCGGTTCTACGGCTAATATGGCTGGCCCATTGCCACTTCAGCTTTCTTATTCTATGTCGACAACCTTGGTTCTGGGCCGGATCCGTATTCGATCCCTCAATGAGACTCCAAGCATAGCCCGTTCCATAGCTCGCTGAGCGACCTTGAATTTATGGACCAGTCGTACCGTGAGTGTCCACGTTTCGGCTTCGTAAGTCATAACAGGCAAGACGCACTGATTAAAGACCTAAGTCTTTAGGCTCTGTGGAATACGCGACGCGAAGACTCGTCGAAGCTTCCCAAATACTGCCCAGCCCAGCTGGATCCTTCTGTTGACCTCCCTCTCAAAGTTGTTTTTACCAAACTGCAGAGTTTGCCCGAGGTAAACATATTCTCGAACAACCTTGTAACATTGAACATAACCTGGGTTTTGTCCAAGTTCATCCGGTGACCAATACGTCCAGAAGAATCAACTAGGCCGTCCAACATCTGCTGCAGGTCATGCAGCGATTCAGCCAATATGATGATGTCATCTGCAAATTGGGAAAATTACGTCCCCTTGTCTCACACCTCGACGCAGGGGCACATGTTCAGTTCGCCGATCCTGAATTTGGACGGCCATTGTCGCTTTTTCATAAAGACATCTCAACACTTGGCTGTATCGCCAGTCGACTTACTCGTAGCATCGCTGCAGAGACTCCAAAACAGACCAGGTCTCGATAGAGTCTTCTCATAGTCCACAAACGCAAAACATAGGGGCCAATTATACTCTTCTGACTTCTGTATAATTTGCCTCACTGTGTGGATGTGGTCCATGGTGCTGTATCCTCCTCGAAACCCGGCCTGCTTCCGTGGCTGATACTTACTCGTCGAGTCTTCGCGCTAGACGATTCGTAACGACTCTTGAAAACAGCTTATATACGTAGCTAAGGAGTGAAATCGGTCTGTAATTCTTCAAAAGGGTCTTATCACCCTTTTTAAAGAAGAGAACGACCACGCTCCTTCGCCACGCTTTTGGAGTTCGCCCAGAGAACAGGACAGAGTTGAAAGCTTCCGAAGCTCTCAGCACAGGCCTTCCTTCCGCTTTCAGGAGTTCGGTCGTAATCCCGTCCTCACCAGGGGCTTTTCCATTTTTAAACTGTTTAGAGCCGCTTCGATTTCCTCTTGGCTGATTTCTGGCAGGTTTTCTGTGAAGTGGTGGGTTAAGGTGGCTCTGGAATCCTCATTTTCGGGATCAGGTCGCGATGCGTGCGATGCGTATAATTGGCCGTAGAAGTTTTCGACTTCCGAAAGTATCTCCGGCTTCGAAGCGACTATATCCCCGTTGGATTTGGTCAACTTTGTCAGGTGGCTTCTCCCAAGTGACTGGAAAAACACTTTCGACCCCGGTTTTTCTCAATCGCTTTTTCTATAGAGAGTGTATTGGAGCGTCGGAGGTCGCACCGAACCAGTGTCCTAATATTTTTGTTGAGTTCCCGTTGTTCTGACGAAGTGACAGGTGGGTTTTCACGTCGCTCCGTCATAAGCTCCCGAGCCTCTTCCCAAAGTTTCGACCTCTTGCTCAAACGCCGCATTTTGCATAATCGCATACCTTCCTCCCTGAGGATTTTTACCATTTGGTCAAGCGCCCGGTTAACGTCTTTTGTGGTTTCCACGGCAGCAAATCGGTTCTCCAGGTCTGACTGGAACGCTTCAGATTCTAACATTGTTTGCAGCTTGTTTGGACGGAGCCTAGACTTCATCAAACGAGTCCGCTCAAGATTGAAGTGATATTCAGAGAGCCTCGGACAAATCTGTGATCACTACCGGTGTTGAAACTGTTGATCACTGAGACATCTTTGAATATATGTTTTTTATCTGTTATGATGAAATCTATCTCATTTGTTGTCATAGTATCGGCGATTCGCCACGACCACTTCCTTTGGGGCTGTTTCTTAAAGAAGGAGTTCTTCAAGAAAAGACCGTCCTTCTCAAGGAAGTTGACAAGCATTTGCCCCCTATGATTTCTGCTGCCAAACCCGTAGGATCCTACTACTGGTTCACTGCAATTTTGTACTCCCACTTTAGCGTAAAATCCCCCATGAGAACGCTGCAGTGGGCCTTAGTAGTACAATGCAAGGCCCTGCTTGCTGACTTCTTGTGAAATTCGATGAACACTCGGACCCCAAGGCCTAGTGCTTCAACCCCAAATGCTCAAACATAAACTCCCAACGCCACTTGAGGCTTTAAAAATTCGAGTGTATGTGTGGGCCGTATTATTGATAACATACCTGTAAACATCCAATAGGCCTCAGGGTGCCGAAAATCGTAATTAACCGTCAACGTCCAATAGGCCCCAGGGTGCCGAGCCGACCAGCGTGGTTTCAACCTCTATTACTAATTAACTAAAGGTCATATTCCTGTGGAAATTTTAACATACTCGGAGAGTGATAGTATCGTAGTTTTACAAACATTTCCATAGATAAATACTGTTTCGAAAAAAATTAAAAAAAGTTTTTAGTTGCATGTTTACGTTTGTGAATGGCGGACGAAATTTTGCTAGAATTGTGTGTTTTAAACAGTTTTTTGTTTGTTTATGTGTTATGTTGAGTATATATTTATTGCTGTGTTATTATTACGTCGTTATAACATCGGTTTAGATAAATATTTTGAAGAAATATTACGTAATAACATTTTTATCAAGGTCAGCCGATTTTATTCGTATTGTTATTGTGAGCGTGAATGATGTGAGCTTGTATGTGTTATTCAAAGTTTGAGGGTATGTATTTATTCTAAGGTAGTTATTACATAGTATTAGAAAAAAACGCAACACAAAACGTAACGCAAACGCAGAAACGCAATTTGAAAAAGCAGTTACTTTGTTTTGTTTCCGTAATATGAAGTTTGATTATGAATAATACTAAAATATTTTATCGGACTGTACAAAAAAAACAATGTTATTAGATTACTTGTCTATTCATAGTGTAACATGCAAAATTTCGTGTAGATTGATACAGTGGTTTTATCAGAAACCAACTTATCACGTGAACAGACACTATTCCCGCCAAATCGTTTATAAGAGCATTTGATTAGAATTCAACTCTCGTAACACAAGTATTGTTTACATTTTATTATAAGGTCTGTTTATTCAACAACCCAAAAAAAAATACTTCAAGTGCCTCGCACCAATAGAAGCGTCAGCGATCCGTTTTATGTAAACAAAGTCATAAACATGTCAATGGCGGGAAACAGCGCGGGTGTTGACGGATGTTGACGGATTTGGCGGTTTCGCGCGTTAGGATGTTCACAGGTTAAGGCGTATATAGCCGCCAAGTGGCGCCCTCGTTGAATAAAAAATCGTAGCAAAGTGTCAAAAACGGCCGTTTTTGGAGTACCAAAAACGGCCGTTTCTGACGATAAGCAGAAGTATCTGCTTACTACTTTGGACACGAAACATTTTGAGTCCTGTTTAAACAACGTAAAAATACCTTTTCTTCTGAGTAACAAACGCAACATAGGATTCTTTCATGTTTATTTTCCTTGCAAAGATACGATTTTTTATTCAATGAGGGCGCCACTTATACGGAGGTAGGCCCTTAACGCTCTATTCTCGATCCGTGGTCTCCACTCAGCTGTCTGCTCCAACGGCAATCGTACCCGAACGCTCGTTAAAATTTTACTTATAGCAAGTGCCCATAACCAGTGCGTTTTAAAGTAATAAACCATAAAAAGGGCGTTAAACTGTGCCAAACATCGCCCATCGTGTACCCGACCCATTACACCATGTAACGTTTTACTTTGCATACGATAAACGGGATTGGATTCATGAGTTCCGGGCAGAAAATTATGACGTCACTTTTGTGGCGTGTGCACGTTGCACATCGAAACTGATGGAGGGCTGGTAATTGCATAATATACACGCTAGTGGGCCCTAGCCTTTAAAAACCACGACGTGAGCTTTCACAATACTTGGAAAACCGTTCGTGTTTAGGAAAGTAAGCTATTTTCTTGGTATTTTGTGTAGCTATTTTTTTATTTTTGATGCGCATTTTTCTTCGTTGCATAGCTTTTGAAAACAGTGTTGTAAAAGAAAGAAAACGTAGCGATATAATTTAAAAAAATCTCGAACCATAAACTAGTCTTGGTTGGTCTATGGGCAAGAACGAGTCCAAGTTTACCATGTTTTATGCAAATAAATATTATTATTATATTTATCCGACTGCACCCGAAGGAGGGTAACATTTATTTTCATCATCGTGCTAGCAAGTATACCTATAATGCAGGAAACCAAATATGTTATTATTTTTCGCCCTGATGTAGTAGCAATAACAACAATCGTAGATAATAAGCAGAATGAGCTACATAATAAATTCGCTTTATTAAAACGGACCCTGGGTCAACACACACACGCAAAAATATAATACGAACAAAACTGTTCATACTCAGTGTTGCCCCAGAATCCTCATATAACTTATATTTTAGGCGAGACAGTACGCACGTGGAATAAACAAAAACCCTCAAAAACTAAGAAAAACCTTTTGCAATAATCTCGGCGGCAAGGCTTCGTGCAGTCATAAGGTTCACTCGAGACATGAATATTAACAGAGAAATTTCTTTCCGTTCATCTCTCCTTCCAAACAATTTGCCATCAGTTGCCATATAATGGTCCGGCAAAGCGTAATGGGGGACAATTTCTTTTACCACCTGCGCCTCTCTATAGACATTTCTGCTGGAAATTGCTATTGTATGAGTCCAAAGATAATTTGCAACCCTTGCTGTCTCCGTGATGGTGAAATAATCAATAGATAGGTATTGGCGAAGTTTCGTGAAATTATGTAGTTACCCCTCTAATATTGGATGGGTTTGTACGACCATTTTCATTTATCTGCGGGATTTTAGACGATATACGGTATACACCGTGTTAATGGCCGAGATTTTCAGTAACGTGTAGTAATATCTCATTTCGATTTACACAGTGTTTAGATTTTATCCTTTGTTACTACAGTGACATTTTTTTTTTCATTTGTTATTTAGAGCGTTTTTTTTTTCAGTGAAACCATGATTATGCAGTAATTTTTTTTAATTTATAATCATTCTGACTTAGGTATTACCCAGTCATAGTTCGACTCAAGCAAATGTAGATTTCTATTTTACACGAGGATTTCCATCGGCGCCTTTGGAATATTCTTTTTTATTTTAAGTAAAACAAAAAACTAGCAACACCTTATAAATATCTAAGTAGGTTAAAGCGGTTTCTTCGCTCGTGGGAGTCTAACCATTTTCTCAGATTTTTCTTACATTTTCATGATAACGCCTTGGTTTTCAGTAAAATTGGACTTTGTGTTTATAAAAAACATCTTTAAATATGCATATTATGTTAAACTAGTTTTCTGTTTTCTTTGTTTCAAAATAACCGAGGGAAGTGACTGGCAAGAAGATCGAAACATTATGATTCGACATCGTGTCGATCGAAACATTTTTTTTTTCATACTGTACAGTTGGATTACGATGTGTCAGCATAGATGGATTATTTAGGTCAGAGTTTCTTAAAGTGGGGACCACGGGTCCACGGACCCCTTAGGCGTCCATAGTAAGTCAGTTAAATCTTAACAAATTTAGTATTAGGAAATTGTGTAATAAAGTCAGCATTTCTGCGCCAAACCACAAACTCGCCATGACTTCAACAGGTAATTAGTTAATCACTGTGTGCTGCCTTGATATCATCCACTCGGCTTGGGATGCGGAGGGACTGTATCTACGCACGGGCTACAACCTACAACCGCCGTGCCGTCGCCGCGGCCTCCCGTCCTCCGTTTAACGTTCTCATTGAGGCCAAACAGCAGCATCATCATCATCATTTCAGCCGAAAGACATCCACTGCAGGACATAGGCCTCCCTCAAGTTTCGCCACAATGAGCGGTCCTGTGCGTCTCGCATCCATCGGCTACCCGCGACTCTCACCAAGTCATGGGTCCACCTTATTGGAGGCCTTCCAACGCTGCGTCTTCCGGTATACGGTCGCCACTCCAGAACTTTTCGGCCCCATCGACCGTATGTTCTGCGAGAGCAATATATTCTACTGAAATCTTTGTTATTAAACATATCAAAATCTATTAATCCTTGAGTATACAGTAAATATAATATTCAGTCTCTACAGACAATTATTGTATTGCAGAAAGCAAATACGAATTCCAATGTTCAACAGAGGATCAACAAAGGATCTGCGGCCTCCAACTGATAATAACTATTATCAACTTATCGTCAAAACTATGCTTTAGTATTGAACTGTGTTGAATGCAATCGGAAGTGATGATTATTTACGCAAGTAGAATAATTTTTTAAGGAACCAAGTCTTCAAGAATGGCTTGTGATTTATGTAAATTGACTTAGTCACGTTGTTAAAAGGGTTATAACAGTCAATTTTGATACTAAATGGAAATGTCTAATACAAAGGTTATTTTGAGTGACTAACCGAAATTTCGGTTTAGGTCTCGGCCAAACGACCAAAAAAAACTGGTTTCGGTATAGGCCAATAATTTGCCAAATATTAGGCAGGACCGAAACTAGCGTTTTTCAGCTGAAAGTTGGGATAGAGATCTAAAATCTAACTATCTCGTTCAACTGTGTGTGTAATCATCGTTTTTCTAACTTATTTAGTACTAACTTCTGTTGTTGTTGGGTAATCCAGGTTATAAATTTATCTGTGTGCAAAATATCATTCAATTCCCTTCAGGCGTTTTTGCGTGATTGACACAATCACACATACAAATTTCAAACATACAAATATGCAAACATACAAACATGCAAACATGCAAACACACAAACATACAAACATCAAACACACCAACATACAAACATGCAAAAATACAAAAGGTAGGTACCTACCACGTGAGTTTCGGTTTCAGTCGAAACTAAAAAGTGAGCCGAAGATTCAGTTACGGTTTCAGTCGGATAATATTTATTCTATCAATGCTTTATTGTAGCTCCACAGTACATAAGTAAAGTTACATTTCCAGATGATCAGTGAATGCGTTCACTGGGTCCTAACAATTTAGGCATACCAAATTATATCATGATTTTTTTTTGTATACAATTAATAAAGTTATTAATTCCTGCCATGGATAAAAGGTACAGTCTACAGTCAACCCTTTCGGTATGGGCACGCTCAGCACAATTTTATTGTATCGTTGTGTACTTCTCTTTTCCTTCTGTTAGTTGCTATGGTGTTGTGCCTGTGTCGAATATATGTTTTCTATTCTATTCTCATAACAAATAAAACAAAAACAAAATAAATTAAATTAAATAAATCAAACTCGGAAAGTATTCACCAATATATTACTATAAACCTAAATTCGTCAACGGTTATCGTATTTCATTATTATATCTGTGGCTTATAGTATTTCAATCAAACGGTCAGTTCTAATGTAACTCCATTTTATTCGTGAACCGTTTCCGAACGGAAGCTACTTCTCGTTATCGAGTATTTCGAAATAATCCTTTAGCTTGGATTTCGTTTGAGATATACTCGTACCGATGAAGTGAAATGCAAGTTTCAGCCGGATTTCAGCTGTATTTAAGTTTATAGAATAGTATTGTTCGGTTACTGTTCATTCCCTAAGGGTCTTCCATCTCTGTATTAGTTAAAAGTTTTAAAGATATTGGTTTAAACAGGGTGTAATGGAATGGGTCATATTTAAGAGATTCAGATACTGCTTCTGTCCATGGAAATGAATAACTTTCTTCAAGGCAACCAAAACCAGTTTTCAAAAAAAACTAAATTATCATTAGCAGCTCAAATTTGTATGGGAGGTCCAATTTTTTTTTTTGGAATTGTGTTTGACACCCTGTATAAATAAAATGGTTTAGCAACGTTTCTAACAGAGAACATAATCAGTTACTTATAACGAAAAATTTCAAACGATGTGTTTTAAATCGCAAAAGCGACAAAACGCCGCGCGACGTGGCGAAAGTAATACCAGCCCCACGGTCGATCCATCAGGTTAAGCTACGCTTGCTGGGGTTGGTCCATGGATGGGTGATCATCTTTACATACCGAGACTCCTCCGTGCCTCGGACAGCACGTTAAGCCGTTGGTGCCGGCTGTCAATCGTGGATCTTTGACAGTCGTTACGGATCATCAGAAGCCCGAAAGTCTGACAAGCAGTCTTTCCGAGGGGTATCGTATTACCAAGTAACTGGGTTGTGGAGGTCAGATAGGCAGTCGCTCCATGTCAAATACTGGTTTTCAGCTGCATCCGGTTAGACTGGAAGCTGACCTCAAGACAGTTGGGAAAAGGCTAGGCTGACAGACTGATGTTTTAAATCGTGACTCTTGAAATTTTGAACTGTCATGCTGTGAATTAAGATGAACAGCAAAGAGAAGATACGAGGAGGAGAGAAGAAGGTAAAAACTTTTGGTTGTCACATCTAGGTTTGGACTTCCACTAGTAGTCCAGACATTTGATGCTCATTAAGGGGTTTAGCTGGAAAGTTTACCGGGAGTTTTGAAAATTGGTGACTATAGATGTCGACGTGTTCTTTTTGAATACTCGAATACTACTTCACTTTGCCACCTCGTATCTTTGCCTATTTTATAGCTATTTTCATTGGAAATTGAGTTGGAAAGGAGATATTGTCCAAAACTTGACTAAAAGTGGATTTTTACCAATATAGCGAAGGGCAAAGAAACGAGGTGATAAGAAGACAGATTTTTAAAGTCGTAGTTCAGAATCACAACTAATAAATCTTCCATCAACTATACTTGACTGTAATCAAAACTGACTCAGCAAAGAAAATTCCTTTCCAATTACGCTTCGAACTAATAGTAGCTAATTAATTCTGCTCCAACAGCCAATGAACTCGCTTTATCATTATTTTTATTTATGAGGAATGTGAATGTAAAAAATGGGTGCCAGGAACGGCCTTGTACGGGTTCGTTCGTGAGGTTTAGTGATTAAGGAGTACGCCTGCCCCTCAAACCGCAACGAACTCGGCTTGCAGGTAAAAGAGTTATTAGCTTCAAAATGCCGTGTACCAGTAATTGATTTGCTTTTGTTATTCCCAACGACTTCTGAAGTCTTCTTTGTCGGTTTTCCCTGTTCGAAGTTCTGGTTTTTTTCAATTATCTTTTGGATTTATAGTTAAGTTGAGAGATGGTTGTTGCAGGTTATTTTAATTAAAGGGTTTCGTGAGAACGCGGCTTTCTTTCATCTTTATTGTAACGATGACGACTAGATTTTTTTAAATTGCAGTAAACTAAAATCCTCAAACACGTAAGTTTTATTTCAAGTACTTCAGCCAGTTATAACACGAATTGTGTGAAGTAAGGATTTTGTGTTTTGAATATAATTTTCCAAGTAGGTACATTTTATAAATTGGGCGACTGTTACGCTTAAACTAACGGAGCCTAAGGTAGCTTCGCTATAGTTTTTCTTCAAAGTTCGTTATAATGTACTACTTAATATAATACAATAGAAATAACTTAAAAGATAAATAAAAAAACTAACAATAATACATAAATGATTAATATTTAAAAAATGTATGAACTAGGCATGCACAAATATCAATATGGTTGTTTCGCCTCGAAACAATATACTAATAAGTCCCCCGCACGAAACAATCATTTGTATGATCTACAGATAGTTGTTCCGGGTCTGGGTGTCTTGTGTATGTGAGTTTGCATGTTCGTGAACGCACCCACGACACAGGAGTAATTCCTAGTGTGAGGCAAGGTTTTCTTTTAACAAACAAATACTTATTAAACATATAGATCGAAATCGCTCAATGAGAAAAAATTACCCTAAACGCGTTATTGATCTTTCAAACAGCCACATCACGAATTTTACGCCGCGACACTTGATAAAATGGCCATGATGCGCTGTGGAATGAAGGAAAGGCTACTTAATTCAAGTAAACCTTGGGGTCCGAGTGCTCATCGAGTTTTCCGTGACATCAGCAAACATTTAGTAGACTCTTCACGTGACCAGAGGGCTGGCCTTTTTTCGGCCAAAGAAAATTGCCATTCAACGTGGCAATGCTGCCAGCGTTCTGGGCACTTTTCCCATTGACAGTGCTGTGGACGATTTTTTTTATGCCCAATGAGCTGTACTCCTACCGGATCTGTTATGCCGCTTGTACAAGTTTTATTTATTAAGTTATTTATTAGTTTAGTATAATATGTACCTATATCAAAACATATTTTTCTCTTATTTCCCAAAAAAAGTGTTATTTTCGACCATCAAGTACAGTAGGGTCTCAGAGACCCCCACATCAATACAAGAGTAAAGAAAAAAATCACGTCCAGAGTCAAAGGTTAATAGTGTGAATATTTCCACCACCTATTGAATAATTAACATAAAGTGAAAATTATATTAACTGTGTTCGCATGAAATATTAGGTCGTGCTCATAAATTCAGTGCCTTGAATACATTAATGAAAGGATAAACCGCTACTATAAGCCCAGGTTTTAGCACGTAAAGTACTGAATATGACACTGAAAAACATTATTTTTTATGGCGTCAGAGGTACGGTTGCTATATCTCACCAAGGCCAAATAAATAAATAAATAAAAAGCTGCTATTTTGAACACTTGTAGAATAGTTAGAAAGTTCATGCAAATAGAGGAAAATTAAATTTCTCCTCAGAACATACACTCTATAGCTTAGTGTACTCACCACACCAGCCCACACTTAGTGTACTCGCCATTGAGCTCCTTAGTGGTTTTAAGTTGAGCTATTCGACTATTGACAAATGCTTGCACTTACTGGACAGGTCCACTCAAATATGTGTGATTCTTTCTTTAAAAGACCATTACAGACACTAAGCTGCATGGTCCTCATATAGCATAATGTGAATGCGAGAATTATGTATGGCGTTATATGCATGTAGATTTTAGGATTGTCTGGCAGTTTGAGTATTTTTGCGGCCTACCCAAATGTCCTTACTTTGGTATTGTTCGTCGGTTCGTTGAGCTCCTCAAGGTTCTGAGTTGAGCTTCACGATAACTGACAAATGCTTGCACTGTCTGGACAGGTCCCCTCGAATTTGCGTGTTGCTTTCCTCAAAAGCTCATCCCAGACACAAACGTACATGGCTCTCATATGATTTGAGCAGTACATATTGTATGGATTTTAACACTTTAAAAGAGACTTTTACCTCTGAGTTTGATGCGGTGTTTCTTCTCAGGGTAGTCAGCTAGGAAACACCGGCCTCATCTAGCTAAAACTGACAAAAAAAATGTTAAAGTGTTGTTAAAACCTACTTACAAAAATAAAATCATTTATCATTTATTTACACGCTATATTGACTTAGCATGGCCCGTTAATGTAGCTTAAAACTAGCCAAACAGCTAAGAAACAGTCCATGTTTCTCCCAAATAATAATAACAAAGTTTATTTATCAAAAAGTAACAATACAATGTGACATTTTTCGATGAGCCACAAACTAAGCGTTGCTTGTATCTTGTGGCTCCGCAGATGCGTATCAGACAAAGTTATAAAGGTTACATTACAGTTTGAGGATGTTAGGTAATTACACATATTTCATTAACAAAAGATAAGAGTGGAAATAAAATAAAATAAATCATTCACGTGATTCAATATGCAATTAGGTTCATCTTTCTTGACAATTCAAAAGTGACTGGTTTATTTGAAATAAATGCTTTGAGTTTGAGAGTTGTACTTACTGTAATAGGCTACGCTCGTGTAGGTAAATTCAAGTAACTTTCCAGTTTATGCGCATAACAAACTTCAGTTCTCCTTAGGGTTAGCAGTATAGACATTGATATTACCTAATATTAATAGCTTGTTGAGTAGGGTTTGAGTAACAAAGACCGTTTATTTTTATTAAATCTTGAGAGAGTGTAATCTCTCGATATATTATGAATATATAATTTCAAATATATTATTAATCTCATCCAAATTCGATAATTTACAATGTGTAATCTTATTGAAAATTAGGAGTTTACAATTTTACTTTATATTATACTTTATTATCAGTAGCTTACAAAAAAAAGTGATGTTCATTCAGTGAATGCTATATTTTACCGAAATGTCAAGGGATGAGCACACAGAGCGTTTTCACACGACTTGTTTTTTTTTTTGCGAAATTGTTTTAGATACTGGAATGCAGCTGTATTATGTGATTACAGCTGGTCTACACACGCACACACGCACGACAGCTTGTACGACGCACAGGACCGGTCATTGTGGCGACACTTGGAGGAGGCTTATGTCCAGCAGTGGACGTTCGGCTGAAATGATGATGATGATGATAACTGCTGGTCTAGTAAGGAATAGATACAAAAAACATACACAAAAAAGATAATTTAGTTCATTTTTAGTCCTTACATAGTTTTTGTACCAATAGTTCTTGTAAATTAAAAAAAAATGCGAATATTTCTAAACGGAGACGTTTTGGATTTTTTTTAAATATATTTTGATACTAAAAAACACATAACGTGTTTACGCCCTGGATGTAGAAAAGATGCGAATAGCTTGTCTGCGCATCTTTTCTAAGAACAAGCCATCCTTCACATTTCCACTTGTATTGTGATACTAAGAGATTACAAGGCAAAAGCATCCTTATCTCACGTCTATCATAAGAATAGGCACGGCAAGCACGAGGATGAAGTGGCACTTTCAAATGCAGTAGGTACTTTACACGTGGGTTCATGAAATGATTTGCAAAATCAGCCCTTCATAGGGGGATATGAAGGCTTTTTGAAGGGGTTATGAACAAAAGAGTTACTATAGCGTATAGGAGTAATAAATTACGTCGAGGTTTGGAGAGAGACAGTGTTGCAAGTGTAAATGACAGAGTAGACGCTCTACTTCTACAACGTTTGTGTTTTACAGTCTTATTTGTAAAACTTGCCAACCCTGGGTATTATTTATTAAAAATAGGCATAATGATTAGTCTAAACACTGATTAGCAATTTTTTAGGGTTCTGAACATCTGAATGTATAAACAGAACCCTTATAGGTCACTCGTGCGTCTGTCTGTCTGTCACAGCCAATTTACTCCGAATCTACAGGCCCGATTAAGTTGAAATTTACTGCACAGGTGTATTTATATGACCCAAACACGGGAGATTTATTATTATAAGAGATTTATATTTATTTGGAATTTTGATCACTTTTGGGGGGAAAATCGGAAAATTTAAAAATAAAGGATTTTCAACTATATCGTGCGGCATATCGAATGGAGGGGCGCATTGTGAGGATCCCAAATATTTTTATTATAATTTTAAAATGAATCGTTTTAAAGTTATTTAACAAAATATACGCCCGCCCCCCTTATCTACGAAACTACCAAGTCTAAAATTTTAAAAAAAATACAGGAAATAGTTCTTTACTTATAAATTACAGGAAAACCTATGAGAAATCTATATTTTGACAAACTTTATATTAACTTGCTTTGGTTTTGTGTGTATTCGGTTACAAATTAATAACCCATTTTTCAAACACTTTCTGATCTTTGATTAAGTTGAATCTTGCATAACTTATAAAATTAGGGCCACAATGCAATAATATAGTAGGCTATGGAGCTGATTTCATGATGGAGCTGGAAGGTATACAATATGTTCAATCAAACAAGATGGCACCATTGTTTTTGGTCTCATTGCATAAGTTTTGACACGTTACGAGACTAGGTGATGCCTAAGGTCTGATGATGGAGCCGAAAGGTGTCCTAGATCCTATCTCCTCAACCAATTATTCGATGTGTATTGAAAAGTGATTTTACACTTGGTAGTACTCAGCGCCCGATGGTTGATTCGGAAGGGGGCAAAGGATCTCCGCAACCAAACAAGATCTATAGCACCATCGTGTTCGTGCTCATTCGATATGTATTGTATTGAAAAGTGATTTTTCACTAGGAGGTGCCTGGGGTCTAATAATGGCGCCGGAATATAGGCCATTGGATCTAAGCAACCAACCAATCAAGATAGTATGAGTATCTTCGTATTTTGGCTTATTGGATATGCATTGAAAAGTGGCATTTAGTGGTGGTGATGATGTCAGATTGCTGCTGCCCCAGGGTACTGACTCTTCTGGCCTTAGGCTGGACTCACATATTCTGAATACCTCTCTGAATTCAGAGTCGGAATTCACTTTATTGTTTCAGAAAGCCCGGAATAACATACAATTTCATTATGCGGGCACACATTCTGATTTTTTCAGATTACGATTTTCTCGAAATTGTATGTAATTCCGGGCTTAATTCCGACTCTAAATTCAGAGAGGAATTCAGAATTGTGAGTCCAGCCTTAGAGTTGATGCGCTCCTGATGTCAGGATTAGTGTTTCAATAAATTCTAATATTATAAAGTATAAAATAAAGTTTTTTTTATTGTTGATAGGCACGCGTTTGACCACTATCTCACCTGATGGTAAGCAATGATGTGGTCGAAGATAGAGAACGCTTGCCTAGAAGTAACCTATTCACTCTTGACATATTGATAAATTAAAATCTTTTTAAGGCGTAAACTAGAAAATGCTAATTGTAAGTACGAGTAACATTTTCTTTAAAGCTTGAGGGGTGAACGTCTCTTAAACTGTTTTAAGGATGAGCCTAAATTATTATAGTTGTTCGCTTATGTATTTAAGTTTTAATTAGTACTTTTAAGTTCATATCTTAAAAAGATTTTTACTTTTTTTATAAGCCATTTAAAAATATGTGATTCGTTCGAAGCCTTTTGAACGTGAGTCCGACTTGCACTTGGCCGGTTTTTTTATTCAAAATGTTCTATGGAGAGTTTGAATTTAGAATCCGCTAATCTGTATTTAAACAAAGCGTTTGGTTATCGCTTTTTAAATAAGGCTGCACTGCATATTGATGCAGTTTAAATATTGAGTAACGGATTCTAACTTCAAATTTTCCGTAGAAAATTTTGAATTAAGATCCTGCTTATCAGTGTTTAAACTTTAAAATTATCACATGATATTTTTTTAACCGACTTCGCAAAGAGGAGGATGTTCTATGTTTGACTATACAGGGTGTAAGGAACATGAACGCACATACGTGTACTAGTGATTCAGTACATGATTCTGGACCCCCTAGCGTTGGAATGTTTCGTCGGTCTTATCCAAATTTTTGAAAAAAAATTTTTTTTTTTCACTTTAAACTGTATAAAATCGTTATACCTATCTATCCCAAACACATTTGAAATGAATACAAATAATTAATAATTTTTTTGATTTAAAAAAAAAAACTTTTTATTCACTTTAAACTGTATAAAATCGTTATACCTATCTATCCCAAAGACATATTAAATGAAAAAAATTAATTAATTATTTTATACAGTTTAAAGTGAAAAGAATTTTTTTTTTTCATAAATTAGGAAAAAGCCGACGAAAAATTCCAACGCTAGGGGTCCAGAATCATGTACTGAATCACTAGTACACATATGTGGGTTCATGTACCTTACACCCTGTATATATGTTTTTTTTTATATATGTCCACCGATTTCTCTGTCAGTTGCGGATCGATTTCCAAATTTCTTTTTATATCCGAAACTCTCTCCAGAGGTGGTTCCATATAAGTTTTATCGAAATTGCTTTAGCGCTTTTTGAATAAATCAACAAAAACAAAAAATGTGTACACGTAGATTACGTTTTGGTTTGCTCCAATTACGAATATGTTCAAATTCCATGTTCCATTTGATTGGGGTTATCAATTCCCACGTAAAATTAATATTTAGTTTTAGTTCTGGAGTATAACAACTAAAAAGTGAAAAATAAAAAACATTTTTACTAAAGATAGGTACCTATATTTTTTTTTGTAAAAAATATTATTATATTATATGATATTATTATAATAATATTTTTATTTGTAAAAACATTAAATTGTACTATGCCAAAAAAAAATTGGACTTCCCATAGTAATTTTGATCAGCTGACTTTGTACGGCAAGTCCATTTTTTTTTTTTGGGGAATTGGCTATGGCTACCTTTTTTTGGGACATACCCGCCACACTGTTCTCAAACCACTGTAACTTCTGTAAGCCAGAATCAACAGTGGCGAACACCAGGAAAAACGCCGAGGCAGTGAAGCTCAACGAGTCTCAGAGAAACGATTAAACTGTTTTGGATCCCGCAAAGACATTAATCAGAAAAGAACAGTAGGGTATTTACAACTGGGGTAAGCCCAGTAAATAACTTTAATTTTGGAAGTCGATGTCAATTAACGAAGAAATAAAATACAAACGCCGACTTCCGAAATTCAAATTATTTTTAAATTTAATTGGATTGTCTATTTCGAAAGTCGGTTGTAATTTTTTGTGAAAAACTTTTTTTTTGTAAAAAGGGCCCTACCCTACCTACCTACCTAGGTCCCTTTTTTAATTTGGTTGGTCTGTTGTAGGTTGTGGAACAGACAGGAACTGGAACTGTATTTTTGGTTTCACGATACCTGTTAAATGTTTTTACTTATAAAAACCCGTTTTTTTTTTTAAATCTGTTCCGATAAATGCGCCTCACTCCTATCTGGTTGTCAATTGGTACTAACAATAGTAAATTGGCGTAGGTTGCCACAAAAATGTCCCACATACAGCCCCTGGACGTTTTTGATTGCGAAGGCGATCCTGCGTCCGTACGATGGGAAAAATGGAAGAGGGGGTTTGAATTGTTTTAAGTTGCATTAAATATATCAAATCCAGAGAAAAAAAAGGCCACACTACTATATGTAGGAGGTTTGACACAGAAGATATACTATAATATCCCTGGTAAAGTGATAGACGAAGCAGTGGGAATCAATGTAGATGTAAACAGCTGGACAGCTGTCACTGTTACCGGCTAGACGTGCGCCCAGCTTGCTATTTCAAGACACCAAACTATTGTTTTATTAAACCATCTGTGCTTACCCCTGTGACAAGTAGACGTCACAGTGTCACACACCCGTGACCGTGTCGTGTGGACGTGGCACATGGGTGCCCTAACAAGTTAACAACAGCTAGACAGAGTAAGGGTGGGGGCTATTGCGTATCTATTTGGGAAATTTTAAATTGTACTCTGCCTCATTCTTGGTTATTTTATTTTCCTATTTACTTAAATTACCAAACCAATAAAGATTTTCCTACGAGATTTCTTAATTAAATTAAATTAAAAAGTTTTTTTTGTCTCATATTATTGCATTCACCTCAGTATTTACATAATTGAGGCTGCCTGGGTAAGTAATTAACAATTATTGGGTTAGGGTTGCCACGTTCGTTTTCTTATTTTAATTTAGTGGAAACTATGTTTCTTCTTACACTTCCGCAGTTCTTTTCTGATTAATTAATTTCGTTGCGGGTCTAAGACAATGTTTATATCGTTTCTCGGGGACTCGTTGAGCTTTATTGCCTCGGCGTTTTTCTGGTGGTCGCCAATGTTGATTCTGGCTGTGGGTTGGGAATAGTGTGGCGGGCTTGTCCTAAAGTAAAATACAGGTGAAAAATAAACAGGGGAAAAATAAACAGCGTTAGGCCTGTTGGTCTAGTGGTTAATGACCCTGACTGCTATGCCGGAGGTCGTGGGTTCGATTCCCTTTTTATTCGATTATTATAAACAACTTTCTTCTTGGTAGCCTAGATTGTCTTGGATAGTATTCAGTCTACGTTTGGAGTTGTCTATTACACGGATCTTGTGGAAACTAGAATGAATTTCTGTGCGTTCAAGGATTTTGCCATGCTATTATTGAAATCAAATGTAGCTCACAATATAGGACCCATTAATATTAGTTTTTCTTCAATTTTTTTTTTACTTACTCCTCCGCTGCACCTGGGCCTGCGGACGGTGAGTAATGGGTAACTCGCCGTCCGATCAGCACCAGGCCCGAGAGTCGACGGCGCGTAGTGTTCCACGCGCGCCTCAAAGTTTTGTCAGCATACATGACGGGGCCCGTTATGGCTGATGCCTGCCTAGGTTGAGGATAAATTCGAAAGAGTTATCTCGCCCCTGGGCATTCAGGGCAGGGAGGAACAGGGGTGGGTTTTAGTCAGTAAGAGTCTGACACGCTCTATCGCTCCACCCAGAGCGGGAAAAGTCATTGGATGATTTCCCACCACCCAAAAAAAAAAACTCCTTCGCTGTTCTTTTCTGATTAATTTCGTTGCGGGACCCAAGACAGTTTAATCGTTTCTCTGGGACTCGTCGTGCTTCATTGCCACGGCGTTTTTTCTGGTAGTTGCCACTGCTGATTCTGGCTTACAGAAGTTACAGTGATTTGAGAATAGTGTAGTGGGTATATCCCAGAAAAAAAGGTAGCCATAGACAATTCCCAGAAAAAAAAATTGGACTTGCCGTACAAAGACAGCTGATCAAAATTAATATGGGAACTTCAAATATTTTTTTCCGAATTTACTATTGTAAAGTAGATTTCTACTCGGGGTTCGTGATTGGGCTATATAATGAGTTTGGCACGTTAAAAAAATGTATATTAAAATCATCATTCTCCTGTCCTTATCCCAATTTATTTGGGGTCGGCGCAACATGTCTTATTCTGCCATACTCCTCTATTAGTCAAAAAATGTATATTAAAATGTAAAACAAAAAAGTATCTGGCACAAACAGGTAAAAATGGTAAAACAGTGGAATTTAGGGAGCGGAGCGTATCGCGACTGCGGTTTTCGTGTTCACGCTCTTTCGTCCACCCCTCTTGGCGGAAACGTGGCGGGTGTCGAGGAATTATAGGCGACGGTGGATATTCCCGTCGCCGCGTTTATGAGCACGTTGACAGATAAAATCATAAGGCCATTTTTTTTTTGCATGTTACACTATTACTTTTATTCATTACTATAGGCAGAAGCTGTATTTAAAATATGGCCACACATTACCTTTACACCCTATTCTGTTAGACTATTTGTTTTTTGAAAAATACTATTTACAATAACTTTTCAGTAGTCGTCCGTCGGTCATTCTTACAGCACTTGAAACTGTTCTCTTACACGTTGTGTAAAATCTCAGTTACACACACCAAGTTTAGTCCAGCCACGGAACTTTACATCAGAATCAAGAACTAGCAAGCTCTTCCACCCAGCCACTAACACAATATTATTCAGCCAAAATAACTCTGAATGAGTAATAAATACAGTTGGGATTGATATAAGAGCAAATTAACATGCTTGCATAATCATATTTATTCATATTGCATGAGTTGTATTCCGTCTCTGGTCGATCAATGAAGACGCCAATTTCACACTTGACAGGAATTCCAATTACTCCCATTTAATGTTAAATGGCAATATCACGAGCTATATTGCTCATAGATTTTGTGTTGAACTGCACTTATTGAGTAATGATACTTGAGACGCAGAGTGACATTGCGTCTCGTTATTGACTTTAGGAAGGACGGGGAGTGTAAAAATCTTATTGAATTACCTGTATTAGATAGTTGTGCTTATAACGTTGATACTTGATCATCATCTATCATATACCAAAGCCTTAAAACCAGATAGCCAAACATTAAATTGAACTTATTGAATGAAAGGTTTTATCATAAACAAATGTAACAAATTGGAAACGAAACCTGGGAGCTAATGACATTTAAATTAGATAAAATGTTAACGGATTTAAAAACCCCGTCGAGTGAAAATTTTAAAACGCGTGTATAATTTTTACCGTATAAAACTCGTTGAATAACGTTAAAAATGCAGCCAAACGTAAACGTCTTTTAATATTAGGGTGTAATGCAAAAGCTGTTACAGCAATTACAAACACGGCTACCGCATGCATTTTACATGAGCTCGCGTAACCAGCTGGAAAAATCTGATAAAAGCCAACGATGTAGCACATGGCTGCTCGTGATGATACTTCAAGTTTCCTCCAGAGCGGCGATTTATCACGTAAGCGGTGAGCTATAACCTAAATGTAAGAGCGATTGGATGCAGGTTCCGTCTGAATGATGCATGAGACGCGGCCAATGTCGCACATGTGCTCGCCCTGCGCAGATGCCAACTGTACCAATATCAAGCTATCTGCTGATACGTCTAATTTAATACGCTGCAACATGTGCCAACTAACGTGGAAACACATAACTCGCACTATACGTGTCACGTGCAAACGGAATGGTTATGCACGGATTATCGATACCCATAGCGCGTACGGATGGCACGACACTGGGTGATAAAAATTTGCGAGCATCCAATGTTCGACGCGGCTCGAGTTGGACCCATAATCGTTGTTCGAAACGTCTAAAAATCCGTCGAACTCGTACTGCTGCGCTATTTGCGTCGCCTCTTACATTGTATAATAACGGCAAAGTTAGACAGGAGTATGCTTCTTAAAAGTTTGTACTCGAGGCTCGGATAACGTTGCATCCCGTGGTGCTTGGCACGATTCCAGAGGACATCGTAGTCAGGACGTCGTCGTTCTAAATTATTTTATTATTTCATGACGTTAGTAAAAACATTTAAGTGGTTCGCGCGCAATGTCGGTTTTTATTCAAACACGGTTATTTATTTGACGTCATGCGTTGTGTATACTATGTCCGGATATCGTGGAGTGGAGAGCTCTCAGCTCCTGTCGTAATTCAAATACACAGAGTCAGTTGCTGCCACGTATATTAGAACCTATGTTTTGAACCACTCATATCCATGATAACTTTCCCTTGTTTGTGGTACCTATATATGACTTGTAAGGATTAATGCCCGATTTCGTCGAAGTTTCAGCTTATGTTTTAATCATATAGTCATAAGTTTCAGACAACAGTGGCGGTGTAGATACAATTTCACACACACTTGTAAGGCCGTTAGTATCTGGTTACTTAGAAGATGTATAAATGGTAATACGGCTTCGAAGTTAGGGTTCTTCATTATTGCTTAAGAGATTAGGTACTATAAAATCAAAAATATTTTCAGGCAAAAACCGGATGATAGCTTTTTGAACTCAGATTCCCATGCCAACACTTGATCTTAACCCAGATTCAAATAGTCTGACGCGGCTATCTCATTATTTACTACAGAATGTTACCCCTTTCGGTGCTCCATAAGTTCTGGTAACAAACAGTATAAATGCTATATTAGCATAATAGTACACTTTTCAGCGAGATTTTGGCCGAAGTATCCAATATGTCGTGACATTAATCTAGACGAACGGTTAAACGTACTGTCTGGGTCCTTTCCAGCGTATTGCGGTATACTTTATCAGACAGCAGACATCCACTAAACATGGGTCACATAAATAGCTACAATGATATATTTTTGCCGGGAATAGTTCTGTAGTTATCACTTTTGGAAAATAGGAAGGTAATTTTCAGTGAAAATCGTTTCACTTTTTATTACGTCTGTGCATTAATATAGTCTCCACGAAATAGAAGTTGCCCAAAATTTTTCGCACGGTGACACTTAACTTAAAAAAAAAAAAAATTTTATTTATTTGTTGCGTTCAGAAGCAAATCTGCATGGCACTTATATGTAAGATTGGATCTACTAAATAATTTTCTTCACTAAGGCAAAAGTGACAGCAACCTAACAAAGGCTATTAATATGAAAGTATTTCTTACACTTTCAAAATTTTTTCTTCAATCTTTCTTAGCCATATTCCATGACCGTACACATACACCCCACCGACTACAACATTACATAACAACGTTAATAAACAACTGCCCCAAAACAACTCTTAGAGCTTATTGGGTAGTAACGATCAATTGCATAGTCCCCAAGTTGTCGCGTGGAGTGCACTGCGCAATTGAATTTGCATAGTACGATAACAGTTCCAATATCCGCTAGGGATAAACCGGTCGGTTATGTACAGTACACACTATAGTATGTTTTAGATTATTAGCCATTATGTGTATGATAATGTGGAAACTTGCGTGGGGGGTGTATGCGTTGTTTGAGCAAAAGATTTTCTACAACGGAATATGTAATCTGAATTCACCGAGGCCTGAATGAATTTGTGATTGTAATAAACGATTTATTCCATTCTAATACCAAAAACTAATACCACTGGTATTTGTTTCAACTCATATTTTTTTTCTATTCCGAACCGATACCATTGTTTAAACTAATACCAAAACAAGTTCAAAGATATAAGGTACAGTCAGTAAAAATGCTTTGTATGTAAATATAAGACCTTTAATTGAAAAAAAAAACAGATAACTCCAAAAAAATCAAATTTTGTTAGCAAACGTCTTGTTCAATGATAAAATATCACTTAAATAATCAACTTTAATATAATTTTAAATCCTCTCTATACCTGTATAATATTTTTTTTGCAAAAACATCAAACAGGAAGAATTTACTTACAATCTAAAAATTACAAAATATCTCAAAAAATTAACTCTTAATTTATATTGAAATTTATCTGACATAGTTATTATTAGACAGGTACGTAATTATTCACGTCTACCTATCTCATAACAACTATGTCAGGTAAGTTTTTAACAAAAATAAATCACTTTTTATCTAACAATTGTAAAATATCACAGAAAATCAACTTTTTGTATAATCTAATCAGTCATTCATCACCTACATAGCAATGAATCAGCATTTTTTTTTGCAATAATATCTAATATGAAAAATTCACTTTAAATCTAACAATTATAAAATATCACAGAAAATCAACTTTTTGTATAATCAAATCAGTCATTCATCACTTACATAGCAATGAATCAGCAATTTTTTTTGCAATGAATTCTAACCTTACCTAACAATTGTAAAATTTCACAGAAAATCAACTTTTTGTTTAATCAAATCAGTCATTCTTCACCTATATAGCAATGAATCAGCAATTTTTTTTTGCAAAAACGTCATATATGAATAATTCACTTATAATCTAAGAATTATAAAATATCACAGAAAATCAACTATTAGTATAATCAGCTAAATGACGTGTAAATAATTTCTTATATTTCAACAATTAGTAGCTAAACCCTTAATTTTTCTAAGCAGTGACCTACGGAGATTTTGTTTTTGAGGAGTTGGTCAGTTACGTATGTGATCCACGAATTTTTCATAATAGTTGTCTGTGCACATCGTTTTGCGGGGGGTGCGTTTGATTTATATTGAGTAACAACCACTGTTTGTAAATCTGCGTCCTCTTTCAGCACGTTCAGAAGCTGATATAAATTAGCATTCTTTGGCACAGCCGAGTTTAATTTCTTATGCCAAGATTCTACGGCATTTGTGGTTCGATGGCGTTCACCATGAACGCACCAAATGTCTACAAAACTCTCGTTCTCTAGCCATTGTGACACCATGTAGTCATTAAATGTTTGAATGGCGTCAGTATCAGGACAGTCTTCCATTATGTAGCACCATCCTTCTGATATGAATTTACGAGGAAGTAAAGGCAGTAAAGCTGAAAGTCTTACATGTCTTTGGGTGATAGCATCTTTTGTCAGATCCAACTGTTTTGCTTTTTTCCATACATTTTTGGAATAATGAAAGTAGCATCCTTTAATCACAACTGACGGAAAAACAATTGTAATGGCGTTCATTGCGGCTAGTTCAAAATCTGTTAAAAATTTTACGGGTTCCCACCCAGGAATGTTTTGTTTCAAAATTTCAAATAATTTTTTGTATGTTTCTTCTGTTTTTTTGTTAAGTAAAACATAAATAAGAGGAACTATACGAGTGTGATATTCGTCACTTCCCAGATCTCCGTGGATAGTATATAACTGCACAAAAGGCTCAGGGGTGCAATCGAATGTTCCGTCGCTTTCAAAAAATTTAATGCTCGGAATTTTCTCTAGTTGATTTGGACTGACCAAGATTATTATTCGGGTATTGGAAGACTCATCTATATAATCGTAAAACAAAAAATCTCTAAATTGTAATGGAACTTCTACTTCATCAATTGATTTACATTTAATTTTTTTTACACCAGCTGCGTTGTTTCTTGCATAATACAATTTTGATTTGATGTTTGCAAACGATGGGATATTTCTCACCAAATCTGATTCAGTAGCGCAGAATTGTGATTTGAATTTGTTATATATGTTTGGTATTGGGGCGAAATCAGACTTCATCACTTTATCTCTTAAATCATCCAGCTTTTTTGCCATTACATTTTTGAATTCATCGGGCTCGCAGCTATGATTTTTCTCATTGGAAATATTGCCATCCTGTGAGGACAACAAAATAGCTTTAGCAAAATAGTTTTCGGATAAAAATACATATTGAAAGATGGAACACTAACTGTCTTATTCATAATATAACGCTTACCGAAGGTATAAACCTTCATTAGTTAAAACATGTTTTAAGGTGGATGCTCCAGGGTGGCCCGCAAAATTCAAATTATCGTAAGTTTTTTGCAATTTGCAGCTCAGTATGGGATAGTATGGTAAATAGAAACTAAATTCGCGGTACTGGCATGTATGTATTTATATCATTATATTAGTTAAATTTATCAATGTAACCCACTAAGTTAAAATTTATATTAAACGTAAAGTTATTATTAAAATGGCACATTTTCTCTTTTCTCTAAGTTAGACAATTATATTGAAGGTTTTAATAAGTATAATTGTGTAAATACATACATGCCAGTACCGCGAATTTAGTTTCTATTAATAAAATATCCGATACTCAGCTGCAAATTGCAAAAAACGTACGGAAATTTGAATTTCGCGGGCTACCCTGGAGCATTCACCTTAAGCCTACCGAACGTTCGATAAAAATTCTTATTCATAATCGTTTCTTAGAGCTCCCATAACTAAACGCCACTATCGTACACAATGTTGCCATTTTGTAGAAAAATATGCGATTTTAGTCGATTTTAACGTTGTTTGCCTCTGGTCACAGAAAATTTGTCTATGCATTTTTAAACACTGTCATAAAAAACGTACACCAAGGTAAAGGAGGGAATAGTTTGAACTACCTAGTCTTTTGAACAATTTGTTGAATTTGTTATCATGCAATCTGGGAAAAAGCGGCAAAGGCCGTTGCCGTTAATACTTGTAATTCTGGTGAAGTACCACACCACCGACTAAATTAATTATAAAAGCAGCCGTTTCTTTGGAAAAACTGTACCATTTACGAAATTCTTCGTCATCCAGATAAAATGCATCGAATCTCTGCTAATACAATTTTATACGCGAACAACCACAATGCTATGTACGGATTTTAAAGAAGGTATTTTAATACTAACTGACTGACATTGTAAACCGAACGTCAAACACGAAACAACTGATCGATGTCGGCCATTTGTTTCCCTTTTTTTTGTTTATCTAGTGTTTTTTTTTTACTCTTGCTATTCCAATTCACTTTTGACAATGGCAGAATTGTCGACAACGGCATCCGTACTAATTGCCATTTAAAGAAATAGAATAGAATTGATGTCGGCCATTTTATTGTTAACGAACGTTTAAAGAAGGGTCATGGCTTCTTTAAATCAAATTAACTTTAATGGAGAAATATAGAGTGTTTTTACCTCTAAAATACGATTATGAATACCATTTTTTTAACAAGCTTCCTACAAAGGCCTTATAAAGCTCCACTAATCCATTATAAATAAGCCAGTTAAACTCTATGTAAGAAGTTGGTAACATACCTTTATCTGTAAAGATCCACTGCACTCTTTAACATTCACACATCTCCAATGGGTCCATCCATTTTTATTTTCCCTTTTTTTTGTGTACTGGTAACCAGCTCTCATTAAAACCAAGCCACCATTTCTTGTTATGAAAGTCAAGCTTCCTGTTTTTCCCGAAGATGTTGAGGGCTGATTATCAGCTTCCTCAGACATATCTAAAAAAAATTATATATTGTATGTAACTTTTACATTTGATTGGATTATGATAAAAAAATCAAATAATAGGTATTTTAAATAACACTAATTTTAATAAAGAGAAGTAAATTATACAAAAGAACAAATTAATATACTCACTTAATAAATAAAAATCACTGTCACTCTGATACCAATACGCCACCGCCACCGCACGGAAATGTACTGAGGAATTTATGTAGATAAAATTTCTCTCCGAGTCAAAGCACAACATTCCAGTCACACTTGAGTCTGATTGGTTGTTTCGAATTTTGGAACAATAGAGCAAACTCACCCTTTCTCGCAGGTAAAAAAAATAGCAAGATGATTCACTAAAACTACTCTTACCTATGCTAACCTTTGTAAAAATATTGGAGTGAAGTGAATTTGGAAAGTTTTAAGCATTATATTACGATTACATAAAAATATTGAAAAACAAATTTACTTTGATTAGGTTTGACTGCGCTGACTGTACCAAATTCAATTTGTTGGTATTCGTTCGTACATTAAATTAAATTATTTAAAAAGAGGTATCCGTTCGGAATAGAAAAAAAATAAGAGTTGAATCAAATACCAGTGGTATTAGTTTTTGGTATTAGAATGGAATAAATCTAATAAACTAACAATCAGACTGATTTACGCCTGTAGGCGCTAATGTGAGTGAAACAAAAATGGCAAGACAACGCTCTCAATCATCAATCAGACTAACACATAGAGACTGATCACACATTTTCGATGAAAATCAAATCAAATTTTTCTCATTATAGCAGTCGCTCCATGTAAAATACTGGTATTCAGCTGCATTCGGTTAGACTGGAAGCCAACCCCAAGATAGTTGGTCAAAAGCTAGGCAGATTGATAGGACATAGGACGATGCAGGTAGAATTTACATAAAATTTCCTCATTTACTTCTAAAACCACTAACACATAACCACACCAACACCTATACCTAACCGTATGCAGTGTTTATAATCAAGCTCAAGTACGCATACACTTATTTGCGGTATGTTTAACGCGTCGTCAGGCCCGCCAGTAATTATCGACATCAATAAAACTAAATGACCTCTGATTTAATTCGCCCGCATCCAGTTAACGATCGCTAGTTTAATAAAAAAATACACAAACCGTCCAACAACAGCCTGAAGTTAATTGCGAGCTTTATAGCCATTAAAAGGTATATTACTGCGCAATATTTACTTTGACAAATGTTAATTTGCATTTTGATTACTATGTGTATTTTCTAGTGTTGGGTCACTATCGAGTAATGTTTAATCAAAATAATGCGTCCGTGTTAATTTTACGATTAATTAAATATGCAGAATACTATGTTTTGTCATGAAACGTGATGTTTATTCGTAGCCAATTCAAGTTTTTTGCTAACGAGTTTCCGTAGAAATAAAAAGTATCTCATCATCATCCTGCCCTTATCCTGCACAGAAATTATTCTTCCACCGGCTAGCGTCAGAGATAATATATGGTATGAGACCCTATTTACCTATCTTCGGAGTTTTCCGCATGTGGTTTGTATGTAGTAAATAAGAGTCCTTCGATTTGGTCCTCACATATATCAGATTTATTGTCAACACTGCATCACACCAGATAGCACTGAGTACACAGAAAATTGTATGTTGAACTTACAATTTATGATGAATCACTTTTACCCTATCGTTCGAAGATCGAAGATTAAAGGTCCAGTGGTGAGATCCTCAAGCAGTATCTAAGCCGTGGTCATCTAACCTTAGTCATCTCTGGACACGTGGACGTTAGTGTTCGGAACCTTTTGCTAAGACCGCATTGTTCTTCCAAAATATAGTGAAGTTTATGATCCGACCATTTTTATATTGTTCCTTCCTATATAATTAAATGTAAAGTAGGAACCCTGCCAACAAGAGAACATTTCGGTAAGACTCATAAATGCCATGCTTAAGACTTAGCGTCAGTACAGAAAAAAAAAACCAAAAAGAGTAACTACTTACATCGTCCTACATTCTTATGCTTACAGCATTTGAACTTAACTCTGGTTCCAGCTGCCCTTCGAGACATCATTAAATGTTTCTATGTAGTTTTTTCCAATATATAAAATTTAATAGCAGACTCCAGATCAAGTTGGAAAAAGAAAAAAAACGTCAAACGACAATCTGTCAACTCGCAAAATAACGCTCCATTCCACGAATCTAAATTTATTAAATTTTTAAGTGTTACAATCCCATGTTACTTGGGGTCGGTGAAACACGTTTTTTTCTTCCATTCTGTCCTGTCAGCCGTCACGCTATCACTAACTCCCTTTTCTTTCATATCACTCCTCACACAATCCATCCATCTTTTCTTTGGCCTCCCTCTCCCACTCCATCCATCCACATTTTCCACAGAAATAAAAAGTATCTATTCATTCAAATTGCATTTCAACATCTGCGGGTATACGAATAGTTTTCAAATATCAGGCAACTCCAATGCCGTGAGTACCAAATATTTTTCCGATCAATTGATCTCACATACGAGCAATTCCACTAATGTTCGGCATTACACCCAGAGCACTCTGTCCAACGGATAATTTGAGAGATCGTCCGAAGCACTGGAATTCTCTTGGCCTAGGACGTGATTCGCATTCTCCTCCGTGGGGAATTCTAGGCAATGAGCCTCCACACTCGGCCAGATCTTCGGGCACGCTCGAGGAAATTTGCCAAAATATTTTGTGCATCCTCAGCTTTTTAATTTGGCTCGAGAGCGCAGCTTAACGCAAGACGGTCCAAGTTTAATCTACGGCCTAAGAAATTAAATGCTGAAGCATTACGACTATTAAGCGCTAGCAACATCTCTCTGTATTAATTACTACTGTCGTTAATTTGTAGTTTGGTATTGTAAATGTCGTCGTTAAATGTTTGGAATGTCCACAATGTCGGATAATAATTAACTCTGTACATAATATACAAAAATATAGAGAAGCAGTATCATTTCAAATATTTTTTGTTAACATAATGTTTCGTGGAGTACCGAATCGGGCCATTTATTATAACTGAGCATGTTTTAGACATTCCTTGCGTGTATATGTCTGATTTAGTCTTCGATAAACTGACAAGACAAACTTGAATGAATGGTTTCACTAATTCAAACCGTCTAAATATTCGTGCCCGTAGTCGTTGAATAAAGTACTAGTTTCCTTTGTGGCTTTGGACTTCTATAGATTACGGGCTTGTGACACCAACGGGGGAGATATACAGCAGACACTCTTACATATTTCATGGTTCTATCCTTTTACCGCCAAACAATACGTCTGGAAGCTTTAAGTAAAGGAATGGCTTTTGTTCTATGGTACCAGGCGATCAGGAGCGCAGAGCGGTCACGTGTTCGGTGTACACCGGCGGGATAATTCGGCCGGCCGGCGCTACTCTCTCGCGGCCATTGTACTCCTGGTACGTGACGTGTATCGCAATCCGACGACTTCTATTAAAAAGGACGTTGTTGATGAAGAAGTTAAAGTATAGGTGCTCGACGTGAAGATTTAGTGTAGTTTTATGTAAGTCTTTATGGAAGATGAGAAGAGGGTTCTTAAAATCGTGTTAAATGTTTAGTGGATGAACATAAAACTTGTAAGTGGAAATGATAAAGAGTTATAGAAAATTCTTTTTGAGTCTGTCAGAGATGTAAATCAACAAGATTATCCGTTATCTTTTTTTATCGTTTCAGGCGAAAGACGTCCACCGCTGGACAAAGGCCTCCTCCAAGTGTCGCCGCAACGACCGAACCTGTGCGTCTCGCATCCATTAATGGTAGGTGTCATTAAAATTTCACGCAACCGTGAAGTGATTTCAGGGTTCATAAAATGGACCTGATATTTCTCACTAAATCCGGTCGTATAGAATAAGAGAGCATGACACTGCATAAATCCACGACCATAATTCACTGTCTTATTCAAATTAAAGATCTCCTCTACAAAAGTGTCACGTTGTACTGCATAAATTCAGTCGAGCACACACCACTGCAAATCCTGCGATTAACTACGGAAACCACCACATAATATGGTATTTTTGCCAACATTCGCTTTACCAGATGATAATCCGGCTTTGAGGAAACATAAAGCATAATATGCGATCTCGGCAACATCGTTTGCCTTGTTGGCTCCTTATTGAATTACTTTATGAAATTCTAATGAGTTATATTGGTATTGCTTGATATTGTGTAATATGAAACAAGATTTTGTTTAATATTGAAAGAGGGTAGGTAATTTCGTTGCGTGAACGAGATGTTTTGAAGTAAATAAGGTAATGAAATTATCGTCATACAAGAAGAAGATTATTACAATCATACGAGAATTCACCATAAGAGAATACTGCTCATCCCGGAACCAAAACATAAACAGAATATCAATTTGTTCTATAACACAGATTTTAAGCAAATCCGAAACGACTCTTATTAAAACCGTTGTCCCAACTTCTGATTACATCGTAAAGTCAAACTTTACATCCAAACCGTCATAAATCCCGTACACTCGTGGAGTATCGTGTGACAATAAAACGGGAATCTATTAAAAACATAAAATGGCTTCTCGAAACTCCATACAAGGACAAAGGAGTTGAAGTCAAGTAAAGTAAGGCGGGACTTTACAGTAACCCTTTCACGTTTTAGGCTCAACAACCGTAAAAGTATCGAATGTCGTAAAATTGATCCCAGTAATAAAATTACATACCGTGCAGGGCGAAAATGAAATATTGTGTCGCCATTACTTAAAAAAGTATTTCACGTGTGGACGTGCGGCCAATGTTTTAGTTTTGAATTTTATGAGTCATAATCATAACTCAAACGGGCAGTGAGGTCCGGGGCCGCCTTGAAGCGGCTCCTATCCAATCTGAGGGTGCCAAACGCCTCCTGCCGGAGGCTCTACGCGGGGATCGTGCGGTCCATGGCCCTCTACGGGGCACCGGTGTGGGCGCGTTCGTTGAGGCAGCGATCAGCTCGCCAGATGAACGCGTCCCAGAGGGTCATGGCGATCCGCATCATCCGAGGATACCGCACGGTCTCCCGTGAGGCTGCGAGCCTCCTTGCCAGACTGTCACCGTGGGATCTGGAGGCAAAAATCCTCGCGCACCTGTATGAGTGGCGTGAGGAGGACAAACGCCCCGGGGCGAAACTCCGCTGCCGTGACAACTCGCGGCTCGGCGGACCGAGCTCCGGCAGGATCTCATGGTGACATGGAGAGAGCGACTGTCGCAACCCAGCGCTGGGCACGCCACCATCGAGGCGGTAGTGCCCCTCTTTGAGGAGTGGCTGGAGAGGCGCCACGGCGCCCTCACCTTCCGCCTGACGCAGGTGCTCACCGGACACGGCTGTTTCGGTAGGTACCTGTGTCAGATCAAGGTGGAGGTGACCCCCGGGTGTTTCCACTGCGAGGATCGCCCAGAGGACACGGTGGAGCATACGGTGGAGGTTTGCCCCGCTTAGGCAGAGCATCGCCGTGTCCTCATGGATGCGATAGGCGGCAGCGACCTCTCGCGCCGTGCCCTGGTTCAGGCCATGGTACGGAGCGAGAGGGAATGGGAAGCCGTCTCCTCCTTCTGCGAAGCAGTAATGCTCGCGAAGAGGGAGGCGGCATACGTTAGGGACACTCGACAACAGCCGAGTCACCCTAGCGCCCCCAGCCGCAACCGCCGCCTGAGACTCCAGGGGGTTCGGAAACCGCGAGACGATCTCCGGCCACCGTAGACCCGGGCCTGCGGACGGCGAGTAGTGGGTAACTCGCCGTCCAATCAGCACCAGGCCCGAGAGTCGACGGCGAGTAGTGTTCCACGCGCGCCTCAAAGAGTTGTCAGCAAAGGACGGGGCCGGCCACGGCCGATGCCTGCCCGGGGGTGGAGGATAAATTCGAAAGAGTTACCTCGCCCCTGGGCACTCGAGGCAGGGAGGAACAGGGGTGGGTTTTAGTCAGTAAGAGTCTGACACGCCCTTCCGCCCCACCGTAGAGCGGAAGAAGTCATAGGATAATTTCCCACCCCCCAAAAAAAAAAAAAAAAACGGGCAGTGAGGTCCCCACAAGGTGAACCGATGACCCGGTGAGGTTCGCGGGTACCCGATGGATGCGAGAAACACAATTTGGGGGAGTCCTAAGTCTAGCAGTGAACGTTTTTCGGCTGAAATGATAATGATGAATGAATCATTAGCGGGCATTGCTCCAACTTTATTTACTAAATACGAGATTTGGTTACAAAAGCAAAAAAAAACTGAGTCAATAAAGATACCATAAAAATTCAGGAAAGAAAAACTATACCTTTTTGTTGGGTCGTTGAGGATAGGGCGATGACCGCTATTGCCACCTTATTTGGCACCAACTCTAGCATGAAAGGCAATTAATTGGTAGAACAGGAAAAGTTTTCGTGTCGTTGTATTGAGTTGCCAAAGCCAAACAAACTTCAATCGGCGGCAACAAGGATAACTGATCGGTCTCCACAGATTAGGTGGTGTTACTGAACGAGCCCAGTATTCTTAGAAGAAAGAGTTGAGTTAGTCTATGGGCAGATACGATACGAGAAGGTCTAGGGAAACTCTACTTAACATTTTAGTGATTTATATTCTTGAAATCGCCTTCTCAAGCCCTTTTTAGGGTTGCGTACCTCAAGAGGAAAAAAGAAAAGTGACGTCATTCTAAATCTAGTTATTTTTTATGCATGCCCATGATTGCGTGTTTTTTAGCTTATTTTTTTTTAATATGTATATTATTTTTATGATGATGACATTAATACTGGCTGCATAAATAAACCACTAAATAAGAATTCGTGTAACGTAACACTTAAAACTACATCACCTGTAAGCTGTGTACTAACTGTCATAGTCACTCCAAGGAGATTTTACCTTATCTCAACTGGTTAAGATCCAATCGGCCCAGAATAACTTAGAGGGGTGCTATAAAAAGATGGGTGAGTTTCAGTTTTAGCAAAAATCCAGTGTGCTGGACCCGCAAAGGACACTTGGAAAAAAATACTTGAATTGAAAATTCCCTATGTTGGTAAGCTACTTTTTAGGTTCCGAACGTTCGAATGAAAAATCGGAACCCATATAGGATTACTCGTGTGTCTGTCTGTCTGACCATCTGTTACAGCCGATTTGACTAACTAGGAAATTAAAAAAAATGTTTCATATTGTACCATGAAACATGAAAATGCAGTTCGCGGACTATTCCTATCGGCTGTCCCTGTTACGGTTTTGCTACGCGGCAAGCTACGACTTAGCACAGCGCTACGATCACGTAGACTTCAGTAGTCCTCAAAAAAAATGTTTGTCACATGCAATCATAATAATTTCAAAGTAAAGATATAATATATACACCCAACAAATTAATGCAAATTCATTAAAAAATACACACTATCTTTATATTAATAGGATAACATTATGAATCTAGGTGACATCGTAAGCAACATTAACATTTATCAAAGCACTATATGCAACTAGATTTGGCACTACAATTTTAATTACAATAACAAAAGTTCACATATAAAAATACTTACCTACGTCATGTATATCATACTTATACCTAGTATGATACATAGTCACATCGCTACTGTTATAGCACTTCATCCAAAGCCACGCTTTGTTCCCGAATGTTTTGTTTTGTCATCCTGTTCAGTACTCACATTTTTCTCTGCGCAAACCATTACGTAGATTTCAATTCCATTCAGGGTAGATTTATAATTTACAAGATTTCCATTTCGTAGGATTTTACTTTTTATTATTGATGTACCATTTTTTCTCTGTTTTGTTTTTTTATATATTTCGTTTGTATATAGAATAAACGGATCGTATTTTTGACTATTGTTAGAGTTATTCTCTGGAGAAATATTTAGACCTGTAACAAAAATACTGGTTTAATTGCTATGTTGGCGGATGGTAGCGTTGTTTTATGTTTTAATTCTGTGAATTCGTTAGATTCGTGGAAGAGGTCAGATATAAAAACCGTTCTGTCAAAAGCTGTTTTTGGTATTTGCTTTTACACAACTTTCGTTCTATTTATAGGAAAACGAACGTATTATTGGAATGATCTATATATTTCTAATTGTTATATTAAGATGTGTATACTTTGTAAGAACCTTCAGTTATCTTTTAAATAAGGAATATTTGAAAATAACAAGCATTTTTATTACTTTTGATTATGCGGGTTATCGATACACGAAGGTTAAAAATAAATGCTGAAAAGTTTTCTCATAACGTATCATCTATAACAATTTATTACCTATAATCCATACTCCTGTATCACATTATTTTCCCTGTTTTTTGACTAAAATCTTGAATACAAATAAAACCTCTTCATCCGTTATGGTGAAATTCATCCTTCAGACAAATAAAGAGTCTGAGATGAAACCGGAAATAAGATTTAAGAGCCAAGGAAACATGGCCGGGAATGTGGAGAGCTTTAAGCACTTTAAGTTGATATTCATTTATGTACTTTCTGCTTTTATACCAGAGTACTTTGATTTGATTGAAGGGGTGAATGGGTAAATAATAAAAGCCGCGCGAGTCGATCTTTAAGGTTGAATTCTTACCCAGGTCGGTCCATGGATGGGTGATGATCCATTACAGATGCCTTGAAATCACGTTAAATCGTTGGTCCCAGCTATAATTTCTAGGTCTTTGACAGTCGTTACAGGCTGCCTATAAATCTAAAAACCAGTCTTGATAAAGGGGTATCGTTATAACCAGATACTGTTTTTTGGAGATTAGATAGTCGCTTAGTATTCAGCTGCATTCATCAAGGTTGTAAGCAAACCCTGACATAGTTGATTTTAATATCAGAGTATTTTGATCTGACTCTGGGTTTTTGTGCATAGAATTTTCAACCTTTAATTATTGTCGGTGGAAATGGTTCAGTAGATATTAATGAAGTCTGTGTTTTGACACATTTTAAACTGCGGTCAAACACAATGGCGACAATTAATTAGCTTTTGTGAACAAATTGCTGTAGAATTTTGCGGTCTGCTTTGTGTTAAATTGGTATTGGTAATATCGACTAATTTATCAACGCTTAATTATAATTGGCTGTTTGTCAGTATTAAAATCAAGTTTTATTTATTTGTGTTTGCAAAATAAAAAGACTTTTGCTTTGTTCATAAATTAGCTCAGACACACAAGGATTAAGCAGGAGGAGATGCTCGGGTGTCACTACTGTGTGGTTCGCCCAGAGGACACGGTGGAGCATACGGTGGAGGTCTGCCCCGTTTGGGTGGAGTACCTACCGCCGTGTCTTCGTGGAGGTGATCGGTGGCAGCGACCTCTCGCGCTCGTCCCTGGTCCAGGCCAGAGCGAGAGGGAATGGGAAGCTGTCACCTGCTTCGAAGTGCTAATGCTCGCGATGGAAGAGATGGAACGCGTTAGGGAGACTCGACGGAGATGCCCTCACGCCCCTAGCAGACGTCACAAGAGACGCCCTAGGTATCGGGGGTCGCAAGTCGGTCTCTGGCCACCGTAGGCGTGGGCTTGCAGACGGCGTGTAATGGGTAGCTCACCGTCCAATAAGGACCAGGCCCGAGAGTCGACGGCGCGTAGTGTTCCACGCGCGCCTCAAAGAGATGTCAGCAGATCCTGGCGGGGCCATTAGTTCCGATGCCTGCCTGGGGTCGCGAATATATTCGAAAGAGAGTTACCGCGGCCCTTGGTACAGGTAACTTAAGGAACAAGGGTGGGTTTTAGTCAGTAAAAGTCTGACACGCCCTCCCGCAGCGGGAGAAAAAAAAAAGACCAGTTGTGGCAACACCAATTCATTACAAGCCCCAAAACCAACAATTTAATTAAGATATCTCCTACTACAATGAAGTTTCCGTCATTCTGTACAACTTACGAAATATTCCAATTATCCGAGGCCTCAGCGTTTCAATTTGTACAAGTTTCTCCAGAAACGTACAGTATTAAAGCAAGATTCGCCCGGTCCTCACATAAAACTGGTTCTAATGCGAGTGAGTCCGCGACGCGGCTGCCGCAGCTGCTCCAGTAATGCCCCCCTCACTCTTATACTATCCGGTTTATCTGCAGACCTTCTGCGACACGCCTCGACCCTGATTTATATATGAAAAGTCTCAATTTATTGCATACCCTGTTTCAGTAGTTAATAGCTCAGGACATTCTGGGGTTAGCCGCGCGGTCAAATTAATGAGTGTGGGACAAACAGCCAAACGTGAGTGCTTTGTTTTTGTCCGTTTCGGATCAATTGATTTGCAAAACAATTTGGAACTTAAAATAAAGCGATAAGTTCCATTATTCTTTGTATGTCTCTCACTTGCTTGGTGGTACCAAAAAAATAGCAGATAGAATTTATTAGTTTTAATTATCCATAAAACACGCTTATCTCTTTTACTTTAATTTACTTTACTCTTTTTCTACATGACTTGTAAAAACTAATTAACACTTATTTTCAGAGATAGAGCACTAATTAAAGGCGCATGAAACTTACTTTGCATTTTATACAAAATTTAAATGTCTGAGGCATTTTATATTCTTTCAAGCTGGGCTTGAACTAATGAATAACGATCAACTTCTGCGCTGATTAATTCGTCAATAATCTTTTTATACTAATCGAAGTCTGTCTTTTGATATTTTAAATTCTAAAATGCTCTAGGATCTACACTTTCATAGTCTTGTTTTATTTTTTATGAAGTTATTTTACTTCTGAAATGATGACGTGTTTTCGGAGAGATCACATTTTTCGATTTCACGCTTGCGTACACAATAATGTTGGACATACAAAATAATAATAGACACACAATCTCGACAGATATTCATGCGATGCGTAGATAAGACACAAACCAATAAGAAGTGCGGTGTCCGAGCGAAATTTCAATTTGCACCGCGGTTGGACTTGTGATTCGAGTTGGAAGGAATGAAATATTATACGGCTCGAGTTCGGGGCCCTGACCCATGTCAAATCAGCATTCGCAGGTATGCCACGAATTATTTACGGCCAACTCACTGCTATGAAATTTTTTATCGCAACGATAAATCTTTATTAGCCAAGTTGGAGGAATTTTTCCGGGTGTTGGACGAGCCTATATATTTTGGCCTGGATTTTATTTTCTGTTAGCTTTTTATTCGATATTTACACTGTCGAACTTACCTCACTATAGAAAGTTTGCCGATCTGTTATGCGAAGAATATGTATGACGTAAGTTCTTCGAAGTAATATTGATTTTGTGTTGAAGTACGGTCGGTTGTGAAGTGCTCTCGTCGGATGAAAGGGTCCATGGGACGAGCCAACGTTGAGTATCATAAAAGATAAATCAAAATACCATCATGTTGTCCTCTGCGGTACGAGCTGAGACATTTAATTGCGTGCTTGACATTCAACGACGTATCCAATTCATGGTTGACGTGACAGGCAATCTGTTCCCCATTATACGAATTTCCTATTCCCCTATTATGTCGGGACATGGATCCTCTATAATCTGTACTAGTGTGTCATTCAAGATATGGAGTGATATGTGTCATAAGCAATTACTATACCTGACTATGATTGAGGCTGACTATACATCCTTGTACCTCAACTAAAACTAAGATTTAAGACAACAGAAGTGATCCTAGATACTTTAATAAATTATGAATAGACCAAACTCTAGCCAAAATAAGTAACTTATCCAGTCTGTTAGTGCAAATCAATTTAAAGCTGTCTAACATGCAACATCACGTGGATTTAGGACATCACATATTTCAGTCCTGCAGACTTGAACTAATATATGGGCTTGTGACTAACGTAACCCCAGGTGGCCATTATACCCACCTATTAAAACAGTTTCTAAAATAAAATGCTCCAGTTTTAGACGATAATAGCCCCGCCTGTCACATTGGACTTTATTACTAGCGTCACCTTTTGATCTAGTGCCATGATTTTTAGTTTTATTTTTAGAGAGACCTGAAATAAAGAATTTCTAAGTTTTAATTTGTTTTATAAAACTTTATTCCACACTAGAAATTATTCCTGTATCGTGGATGCGCTCACAAACATTCAAACTCACATACATAAGACACCCAGACCCGGAATAACTATCTGTAGGCCATACAAATCTCTGTTCCGTATGTATAGGAATCGATCCCGCGGCATGCAGCGCAGCATCCGATCGCTCAACCATTGGACCAGCATTTTTAGTTTCATTCATTGGACCAGCTGCTGCAACCTTTGGCAGATCTCGACCTTTATTCCAAGTCATTTCCTTCACTCACACATAGGTACAACAATACAATATTAATAATTTTTGTTCGAATCGAGCGTGCCCCCCCTCCTCCACTAAAAGTTAAATCGTTGGCTTAAAAGAACCTTAAAAAGTTATCGGGATGGTAGTATATACTATACGTATAACAAAGTTTGAACGAAAACTATCACGGCTAAGGTAACTCTGTTAGTTTAGGAGTGATAGTCGACCAACTTATAAAATGTAACTACTTGGAAAAAATCACACAAATTCCAAAATCCTTAGAAAAAAAATGCTTAGGTGAAGTAATTACTTATTTAATATTTAAAACGTAGTAAACATGTAAAATTTTGGAAAAAAAAATATTTTAAAACTGCGGGCACAGCTAGTATGTTTATAATAATAAACATAAAGCCCCCTTCTAAGTTAGCATGTTATAACGGGTGACGACGGAACCCTACACTGCGCGTGGCCTGACACGCACTTGGCCGGGTTTTTGTAATATTCATTCATCGAGGGATTTTCCGTTGTCAAATAATTTTATTGGAGTGGAAGAAGTTTCCTTCAAAAGGACTTAGATATAGGTTTTAGATCAGGTATATATTTAATAGTGTTACCTACTTGTTTGTTAATTTTTTGACGTTTTGCGTGCGCCAGAACGTGGATCGTTTCCACTAATTGAGTTAAAAAAGTTGCTTTGCTACCCAATACCTTGCAAACTCGTATCAGTTGTTAAATAAGCGTCAGTCAATTAAACCGGCAAGATCACATTTGCCGCAATCATAGACACAATACAATTTTCATTGTGTCTCGCGTGGAACATTCATGAGTTCATATAATAATTGTCTACTAATTTTAGTGTGATGGCCCTAGTTCATCACTTGTGGCTTCAAATCACAGCCCTTTGATAGTTTCTATCTTTGTTCTTGTAAGCAGGCACACCAGTTATGTATGGAGGCTTCTTTAATTTGGTTTAGTGTTTATGCTTGAGTTTGTTTTTAATGGCATGATTGAGTGTGCTAGCTGGCAAGTGGCGGCTTATTTAATTTTATGATTATATTTTAGACGACATATATTTATTTTTCTGTTTTATATAATGTTAAGATTGTTGCATATAATTATATAGATTCAAGTTCTTAAAACTTAACAGACAGATGTGTTGCTGGGGAGTTTGTTGGTCACTTCTTCTTCTCAGCTAAAACACTAGGAAGTGGTGACGGGCGGGCGTTTTTTGGGGGACTGTCTTTATGTAGAACTTTGACGTTCAAAAAGTGCTGGTTCTCAGCCTAGTTTGAATAAATGACTTTTGATTTTTTTTTGGAACCACGTTTTGGGCATACAGTTGCCGAAACAACAAACAAGATTATACCTACCTGTGTTGTCTTACTGCATGGAAAAAGGCTTTTGAAAGTTTGAGCGTAACTGATCGCCACGGTTGTTCACTGCTTCCAAGTTATCGATTTTTTATGGTTAATTGCTCCATAACATCAATTTAAAACTAAAAACGAAGCCATATCTACAAGTAGCATGCTTTTTTTTTTGGGGTTGGGAAATCATCCAAAGACATCTACCGCTCTGGGTGGAGCGGGAGGGCGTGTCAGATCTTACTGACTAAAACCCACCCCTGTTCCTTCCTTGCCTGAGTGCCCAGAGGAGCGGTAACTCTGTTACGAATTTATCCGCTATGCTACGCATTGAACGAACACCATTATAAATTCTGATTGAATATAAAATCAAAGCTTCTGTAGTCACCATCCTCAAACCTTCTCCAGTCAAGGGCGACGAAATCACCCATCTATCGTCAACTCCTAAGGATTTCCATAACGTCGAAGTAAGCTCGACACTTCTGCACACAGCAGATCACTAACGTGTTGTCACCCCAACTTAAGATACATCTGTGCTGTTTGTAGGACACAGGACATGTCGGCCAAATTGCCGCATTCTCCTCCTATGAATATTGTATGAGTAGCCCGCACTATGCGATCACTTCATCATAACGCTTGAGGGATGGGCAACGCATGCTCCATCCTATTTATCTAGGAGGGTTATTGGCTGCCTGAATATGCATAGCAAGCCTTTCAGCTTCGGATAGGATTAATGCTTGTCTCGTTATTTGAACACTATAATCTTAGGGTTTGTTTGTATTAATTTATGCTAGAGTATAGATTCTGAGAGCTTACGCTTGATTATGTATGTACTGAGAAGTTCTTTGTTATGTTAGTTTAACCGTGAAGTTTAGATTGATTAGCATTATCTTAATCAACCTTTGAATGGCCTGGGCAAGCAATACAGCGCTACCAGTTGGCTTAGCGCGAGTTTTTATCAACGTTCTTACTGAATAAGCGCTGTCTGATGACAATCATAGCAGACCTCTTTTAGTATAAGTACGTCTATTTAATAACTTTGGCAACTAGGTACCTCGTTTTTTAATTCTTATAGGTATGTTTTTGTAATCTATATTTTAATATAAAAACGAAAGATCACTCATTCATTCCAAATCTCAAAAACTGCTGGACCTACGAAAATGAAATTTGGCACACAGGTAGCTTATGAGTAGGAAACGTCAGCTAAGAAAGGATGTTAGCAAACTGACGCCGTAAAGGGGTGAAATAGGGGGTCTAAGTTTGTATGAAAATTTTTATTCCTTGGGCCATGCAATCCCGGGAGAGTGTTCCCTTTGGATAATTTTCAACACTGACGCGGGCGGAGCCGCGGGCAGCAGCTAGTATTTTATACTTCCAACTGATTAACGATGCACCTACCATCTAATCTCTTCACCACTGATGGTTGACGAGTAGAGAATGTCTAAGACAATAAGTCCACCTTTGTACCTTTGTGCGTGAAGATTTAATAAATTAATAAGAAAACCTTGCAGTATGGCCACTGCAAGAGTCGTTTACGTCACTGTATACCAATAAATTGTAACAAGTATTTACATACCCTATATTTTTCCAAGAAGAATGTAACATAAAGTCGCAATCGACTAAAACAAACTATCAATGTGTGTCTTTTGTCAATATTTACATTAAATATACCTATTGACCTTTTCTCACAACTTCGTCCGCGCCAACGTCTTCTTTCCCGTTTTATTTCTTGATCAATTTATGGTAGTTACATAACATTTTTCCTTGCGTTACTCACCAGGAAAAATATTTTATAATTATAATTAAAATGATTTATGTAAGGCTACCATTTACTAAACTAGTATTTTAAGAGGGAAAATTATTAATTTTTATTAGGAACTTTCCTTAGTGAGAGCAGTTACCAATGGGCCCATTGGTAACGGCCGCGATTTACAAGTTGTAGGTCGTGAGTTAAAACCCAGGCAGGCGCTTTATTTTGTGTAAATTATGTCATCACCACTGCTCTCAAAACGGTGAAGGAAAACATCGTGAGCAAACCGGAATGTCCTAGAAGCAAAAAATCGAAGACATGTGACATCCACCAACTCACATTGGGCCCGCGTGGTGGATTACTCACAGAGAGGAGACCTGTGCCCCAGCACTGCGTCCCCCGCAGTGGGGACATTAAAAGGCTGATAATGATGATGAAGAATTTTCTAGTAGTTACTAGAAAATTCTTCATCATCATTATCAGCCTAAAAAAAAAATAATAAAAAAAAATGGAAAAATAATTTGCGTGGAAGTTCCACGCAAATTATTTTTTTGACAAAATGCGGTACGGAATGATACGTAACGCATTTTGTCTACGTAGCGTTTTACAAATTAAACACGAGGATATGAACCAATGGTGACGCATAACTCAGTAGTATTGTCATTGCAACAGCGCGTAACTCAGTTTTTTTTAAAACATTGATTTATGTGCTACTAAACAGTTTATTTGCTGTCCTGAAAAGTTTTCGATTTTGGCATACTTGGTATTAGAACTTAAACAATAGGCTACTTCTTTTTATATCGGAAAAAATAACGGTATTTTTAGCGTAGTCACGGGAAAAGCTTATCTTAATTAAATTGTTACAATTGTAAAGAAATCTCATTACAAACTCGCCATTTATACCTAAGTAACATAACATAATGTTTCTTATTAAATCTCATTTAAGGGTATATAGCCGCCAAGTGGCGCATTGAATTAAAAATCGAAGCAAAGTGTAGAAAATAAAGATAGAATCCTATGTTGTTACACAGAGTATAAGGTATTTTAACGTTGTTAAAAAAGGACTCAAAATGTTTCGTATCCAAACTAGTAAGCAAAAGTGTCAAAAATGGCTGTTTTTAGTACTTTTGCTTACTACATTGAATAAGAAGCATTTTGAGCCCTGTTTTAACAACGTAAAAATACCTTATCTTCTGAGTAACAAACGCATCATAGTCTTTTGTCTTTATTTTCCTTGCAAAGATACGATTTATTCAATGAGGGTGCTACTTATGCGGAGGTAGGCCCTTAATCTAAAACAGTATCGAACTGCCTGTTCAATCAAAAATGTGGATAACAAAGTCAATCAAAACAACAAAATATCGAGTTGCTTCTAATTTTCCATTTAACTTTTGTGCGAAACAAACAAAGCGTAACGGAAATTTTGTTGCTCTAAATAACTTTCATGTCAAAACGTTGGTGTAGTGATATTGAGAGATGTTATCAGAACCCATCATAACTTTGATAGAGATTGTCAGTGTCTTGGAAATTAGCTCGTGGAAATGATAGGGGTAAATATGTTTTATACGTTGCTTACGATATAAGAATAAGAATATTTTATTTGAATAAAAACATGGTACATACAAATATTTAAAAACCAGCCAAGTGCGTGACGGACTGCGCACATTAAGGGTTCCGTACCAAATGAGGAAATTATCAAAGAAAAAATCTGTTTTTTTTTTCAATAAAAAATCTGTTTTTGGAGGTATGCGGCAACCTCCATTGCACCGCTCCTCCGACCAGACGGGTGTTGTGTCTGGTCCGGGCAACTGCCTAATGTCTGATTTCAAACTGTTGTACATGTTCAATTCGCGCGGAGAACTCTGCTTGCGCGATGTAGGATTTGTGGTTATTAGTTCGTTTGTGGCGTCATAGACGTCGCTACATCACTTCCCTCCGGAGATAGGAGATCAATGGTTCTTGATAAGTCGTCCATACATCTTGTGATGCTTGCCGGGCCAGTGGAAGGTTGGTTCCAGTGAGTCGGAACCGTAAGCCGCATAGTTCGCGGTGTGTCGGAAACTCGGAACTGGCTGCAGTGATGATATCCCAGTGAGTCGGGATGATGTATAAGTGAGAGCGGACGATGCCGTGCGATGTTGTGGCTCGACTGCAGTCGTCAACCAAGAGAGAATCTTCGACCAGCCGGAAGTGCAGTTCGCTGTGCCAAGATTGCTGATGAGACCCAGCCAAAATACCCGTAGAAATCGTTGGTACTGGCTGGCTGTATGACTCGTTGCTCAAGAGCTTAAAGGAAATGATGATGATGATGACGTCATGCTGGAGTAGCTGCTCGAAGGCTGCGCTGACGTTCATGCTCGAGGGTCACCAGTTGGAGGTATGCGGAACAGGGTGTAAAGTCCTGCAAATCTCCATTGAAAAGGGAGGATCCTCCGACCAGACGGATGTTGTGTCTGGTCCGGGGAGTCCAATGGTGGATTTCGGACTGTTGTACATGTTCAATTCGCACGGAGAACTTTGCTTGCGCGATGTAGGATTTATGGTTTTTAGTCCGTTTTTCAAGTTCATAGGTCAATGGGAAGTTAAAATATTCTTTGGAACAAAATTTTGTGACAGACAGACGGACAGACGGATACGTGAGTGACAGCAATAGGGCTCCGTTTGGACAGTTCTAAAAAAACAGTTAATAAATAAAAATTAAAACTAATGAGATCTACAATTATCCTACTAATATTATAAATGCGAAAGTTTATGTGTTTGTGTTTTAATCACGCAAAAACGGCTGAAGGAATTAGAGTGAAATCTCCCACATAGTTAGATTATAACCTGGATTAAAACATAAGCTACTTTTTACCATGTGGGTGAAGCCGCTGGTAGAAGGTAGTAATTAATAAAATCTTAGACTTCTTTAAAACCTATACTCATGCCTGCACCAATTAATCTTACTAATTACGTTTCGTTGAATTTCATTGCTGAAGAAATGTTGTTGATTGAGTTAGTCAGTTGTATATGAAGAATTCTTAATAGGTAGGTAGATAAATAAAGAAGTACTGGGGCCTACGTAAAAGAACCGAAAGGCGACAAGTGCATACATTTTAAATTTCAGTTTATTTTTCATACATTTTCAAATTTTCTTTTTGGTAAATGGCACTCGTCACAAAAATGTGATATTTATCTAATTTTTTTGACAAATACTCGTGTGCCTTATTGTCAGTTATATTAAAATGCTGAAATGGAAATAACACAGGGTCCCGAAATATGGTAGCACTGAATGGATGACAGTAAGACTACCAAATACTAAATAGAAAAGAAATGAGCCCATAATAACAGTATTTTTAATAGACAAGCAATTGTATCGACATTAAATATTAGTTCTGAAATATGAACGATGGCTGTTTTTGTTAAAAAGTAGTGTTTATTCCTCAGTGTAATATAAATAAATACATGAATTTACAGATAATGTAGCAATCCATAAGCCAGTTTTACATAAATTGGAGTATATGATACGGGCTTGGTGTAAGTCCTATAAATTGGGGTAATTTAAAAGTTAATCAGCTTTAAACAAAAGCGGTACCAATTCGATGAAAGAAAAAAATGTGTCTTTGTCTGATTGACGAAAGGCTTCACAAATAGGGTTTCCATTCTGATGGAACCGTAAAAACCTAATACAATCTCGTATAGGCACGTACTTATTGTCGATAAAGTACAGTCACAAAGATAAATTGCGTCATGTCGATACTGATCGAAAAGCGAAAAGGCTTTGTGTGATAAAGATATTTCCCTATTTCGCTTTTGCCGATAACTGTATCAAAATACTGTGTATTGAGCATGTTTTAATGTAGGGATTGTACAATTTCTAGGAAGGGCAGAGGAGAGATTACCCATCTGTCGTGATGGCAACATTTTGTTGTTTTGTAAGGGTATTTCTGGATAGTTATCGATGTTTCCAAACGTCGTTATTTTGAGGACATCCTATAGGTTGTTATTAATAATATTGGATTGTTTCCAAAACACAGTACCGAGGACTTAGATGTAGATTGGTATGATAACCTTTGGAAGATTGTAAGCTTTTTCGTTTAATTTGCTGCTGCGGCAGTCTTTTTAAACTATTTTTTCTTACGAGACAGGAATGCTAATATCAAAGTAAACAAGTAATATCTAAAGTACAACAACGTCATACAATACTCGTTATATATTCAACATACACCAAGTTTAGATATAATGGGTTATTGATCCATATTACATTACACTTTTCTTTAGGCCACTCTTATACAATCCACTATTACAGCCGGTTGGCCGCTGTCCACTTTTATACTCCGTAGATTACGCTTTAATATTCTTTCTAAAACATTTTTAAGAATATTTTATTAGTTCCGAAAAGTTTTATATTGACGGCCCTTTGTTGGAGTTTGGAGAAATTCCAATAAATATTCTTAGGCTGCTGTGAAATGGTAATAGATTGTATACTACTCTAACATATAAGTTTATAAATATATCATCACATCATCATCATTATTTTAGCTGAAAGACGTCACTGCTGGGCACAGGCGGAGGCATGTTGTGGCCGAGTTGCGAGTTGTGAGTTGTTGCCGTTGAGGCGACACGTGGGGGAGCCCAGGTGTCGCCTCAACGACTGATCCTGTGCGTCCCACATCCATCGGATTTCCGAGACCCTCACAAGGTCATCGGGCCACCTTCTGGGGGGGCCTTCCGACGCTACGTCTTTCGGTACGCGGTCGCCACTCCAGAACTTTTCAGCCCCATCGACCATCTATTCGGCGAGCAATGTGCCCTGCCACTTAAGTTTGAAGGTTCTTCGGGCTATTTGGATAACCTTGGTTCTCCTGCGGACATCTTAATTTCTGATTTGATCACGCAAGACAACAATCATTTTCATTATCGTAAGAAAAGTATATACTGTAGGACCCCAAGGCTCCAGTAAGGCCTACAGGGCCCCAGGGGTCTGTAGTATCTTCCGGCACGTAAAACGACGCCGACGACACGTCGGCGTCAGCACGGTGTCGTCATACTTCGGTTCTCACTAGATGGCCACGCGAGAGTGTGGTGTACGCGAGTGACTCGTTTATGAATGTGCAGTGTAATAAAAGAAAAAGAGATAGACTGAGGATTATTATATAGTCTGAAAATAGATACATCTGTCCTCTTCCACGGGCGAACTCCAGTCTAACATCAAACTAATGTTACGCCTATTCTTTTATCTTCCATCGACTCTCCAATAATCTCAACAGCCAGCTGAAGGCCGGTACAGACCCGCTGAGTTTAGGCTGTGTCTACAATCGCCACAATACCTACTCAACAATGCCATCAAATTCCAGAGTAGATTTCTCATAAGCTCTGTGTAATAGTTTCTTCATAAGGCATTGTTATTGTTACAGTAGGTTACAACTTAAACTCGTAGATTTTCTGCGCTATAACTTGTTCCGATGTAATTATAACTTCCTCCTCGCTAATACTTATTTGTTCGAGTTTTGTAAAGTATTTTTCTGCACACTTTGCATTTGCTTATCGCGGAGCAAATAACTGAGATTCGTAGAAGATGATAAAAGGCTGAAACGACGAGACTTTATTTTTGTTTTATAATTCTGGACACAAATAAAACCCTTTATTACAAAAGATAACTCACTGAAAGCATTAAATTACATTTACCATGACAATATTTCATAGTCAGTACTTTTTATAATTCAAAACGATTGCGTACAAACCCATCAACAATGTTAATAGCCACTTCGTGTCACGGAAAAAAAAATCAAAACCGTAATATAAAAAACATGGATTACCGTGAAAACCGGCATTATGTGTTGTCATGCAACGGACTTGGAAAGCCAGGTATCAAAATAAGCCGGTTTTTCAACGGAACCTCATAAATTACGTGACATTCATCTTCTTGACACTTGAATAACACGGTCGGCCCCCCGCCCATTAGCCTTTAAACGAAACAATGGGAATAGGTGAAGAGCGGACTCCATGTCTGCATGTCCATTATGTAAAGTTCACCACCAATGATGATTAGGTCGTTGACCCACTTTTCCGATGAGGTCGGGTGACAGGCCAAATTAATTTGCATTATTTTAGCCTTTGTAAATGTGTTGGAAATATGTTTATTCAAAAATATTATACCGTTTTATTTTGCCTCTTGTGATGGGCAGTGCTCCAAATTTTGCTAACACTAGAAATAAAACACCACAGCTTGAAGCTACGTATGAAATTAATGCTGGGATAAAAACTTCACACAATGCATATTGTACACTTAAGCTCTATTTTTGGGAGCTTTGTACTGAAGTATAATAATATGTTTGAGCAGAACTGTGGGTTCAAATTTCAATTACAGTTGAGAAATATTGCAATAGGGGTGGAAAAACTGCGAAAACGGATCTAAAAATAATAATGAAATTAGCAAATAGGTGGCTAAGATTTCCTATTTTAAGATTATTTAGTTTCACATAAATGTTCAATGGCAAATCGATTGTATGCAAATGATGAGGTCTCATAACTTGGATTATTATCACAAATGAGATTGCTACAAAACTAAAAAGAAACATTCCAGAGATAAAGAATCGCAAAAAAAACAAAGAAAATTTCAGCAAATTATTCAAATTTTACTTTCGTCTGAATGACAGAACCATTTGGTATATTCGACCTAAGCCTTTCTTTATTTCTTCCAATTTATCAAAACAAACCTTTGAAAGGATCTTTCTTTTATGCCATCAATTAGATATTTTTGGTAAAAACCGTCGTTTGTCTAACCTACCTGTGCTAGGAAGTTTTTTTGTGAAACGTTCTCATTTATAAAATGTATTTTGTTTTTGTCGTTTGATACAGCTAGTCAAGTATTTTTCTTTTATTTGTTTTGCCTATACTCGGTCTCACTAATAGAAAGGCGAAAATTATTAAAAAATAAAAATGAAACTCAAGTTTGTATTTAATTCTGCCTAGCTGATTTACAAAACAAGAATTTTAGCTCTGTTTTCTTTTCATAACTGTAAGAGCATGAAAAAGGATTTGTTTGCTTTTGAAATTGAAATGTTTTTTACTGGCAGCTCAAAGCGTTTGAGTTATTTGCTATGATAGTCTTGAAGCCCTTTGTTAGGTAGGTACTGCAGGGACTTCTTTATCAGGACCTCTTTAGAAGGTTTAGAACTCATGGCACATTATGAATAAAAAAGAAAAACACTAATTCGTTATTTAAAATAAAGTAGATTGTTGTAAGTGGGTTAGGTGTGTGTTGTCAATGGAATAAGATTGATAAATATATTATAATACATCAAGTATTGAAGACTTGTTTTAACACACTCCTCAACATAGAACCACACATTAGTAGTACCAAAAAAACCGGCCAAGAGCGAGTCGGACTAACGCGCAAGGGTTCTGAACTAATCATATTTGTTCAGGTTTTTTTTTACACTACCTCTTCCATAAAGGGAAAACCTTTATGGAAGAGGTAGTGTAAGTAATCTATAAGTAAATAAGTACTATCTTAATTTTTTTTTTCAAAATTTTAGGCTAGGTAATTTCGAAGATGAGGTTATTGGTTATTTTTCATCTATGTTCTTAAATAACTCTAAAACTGTATATTTTACAATTATGAAACAAATACATTCGAGACCCTCACAATGTGCCCGTTCATTCGATATATCGCACGGCCCAGTTTGAAAATGTTTGTTCTTCTTTTCCGATTATCAGCCCATATTTCCAATTAATTTTGTGTGTACCAAATATCAACTCTATCGGTCCAGCAGATTTGAAGCTAATTGGCAGTGAAAGACAGGCAAACAGACAGACAGACACTCGAGTGATCCTATAAGGGTTCGGTTTTTCATTCGAATTTTCGGAACCCTAAAAATATATTCAAAGTATATTTTTTTTTTACTTTTTTTTAATCAGTTTCTTTTTTATCAATTCGAAGTTTTATTCATCATGACAATACATGCACGACACGTTTTCGATACAAATAAAATAGTGATTTTGTCATTTTCCCTTGGCATATTTTATTCAAACATTGTATAATATCTATTCTCACTGTCAACATCGATAAACTCGAAGCTTTCCACATACTATCCAAAGATTATCATCGTATTTGCCAGCATTTTTTCACGTCCGCAGACAATCCAGTTCTCATGAAGCTTATCACGTGTAGAGCGCGGTTTTTGCAGTCTCCATGTTTAATGGCCTGGAAACTGTGATAAATTACGCCTTAATTCCCTTTTTCTCCGGAGCAGGCCTATCGCTAAGTGGACCTTGTTTTGCCGTCGGGCATGCATGCGTGTGCGCCCGCTTGAAGTTTTTTAAAAAATGCTTAAAGCTCCCTCTTTGAAAATTTAATATGCGGAAGATTATTTTTGCGTGGTGAACACTTTGTTAGGGTGGTGGCATGGTTCAGTTGTTTTGCTTTTCATAAGTAGGGTAATAGGTACTTGAAGTTAATTTTGACAAACATTTGGCTGACATAGATCTAAAGTAATATCTGTCAAGTTGAGTAAAAACATTTCTAAATATAGCACTTTTACCCACCAAAATGAGATTATCCCCTTTACGTATTATTATGAACATCGAAAACACTTAAGCCTGCATCAGCAGAGGGGACTTAATGCTACCAATTTTTCATGATTTTAACAACAAAAAAGCAGCTCATTTTTTAACAAAATGAACTCTTCGTTATGTTCATAACAGTAACATATTTATACGTGAAAGCAAACATTATGAAAAATAATGTCCATTATGAAGTTAACAGCGGCGTGTCGTGCGGAAGAAATCTATAGTTCCATTACACCGGATTTATGACATAGGCATACCGTTATACCAGGATCTTTTACCAAAGGTGCGGTATTCGTTCCACACTTTCCATAAACATCAATATTCAAATACGTGGCCTCTAAAAACTCATATGGTCCAGGTTTTTATGACGGGATATTTTTCATCGCCTGAATATTAAAGCGGAAATCCTGCGCGGATCGTAGCTCCAATTGAGCCATATTTTCACAGGCCGACCTTTGAATATTCTATTGAGGTTGAAAGGCTTCTGACCGAACTGTTTGAGCAACAGCAAAGCAAACTTACAGTACGATGAACACTCGCCGACATTGCTTCATCCGACATTACAAAAAGTCGATACGTAAGCTAATTTGTTCGACCAGAAAACGTTTTATAGGAATTCGCTATTAGGGTTTCTACAATCGTTTTCTTTTTCCGCTCAACTAGTTAATAAAAGGCCCTTCACTGTTTTTCAGGGTCAGCATTTAATATTGCTATTTGTTGGAAATTTTCCGTTGTACTCGAATTCAGGAAAGTACCTGAAGGTCGGTTTATAATTAATTATTTTACCAAAAAGGCGTAGTTATACGACTACTAATACGACTTCTAATGATTTGACTTGATCATTACGTCTAAATGCCTAGTTTTATTTCTTTTAAAAAATCTGTGTTATCTTAGACTTTTTTTTCGTAATTTGATATGTTAATTGTTTGAAATTATATTTTTATAATATACTGTAATTAATTTGTAAAGGTTGGTCTAACGCGGATAAAAAATTGAGAATCACGTAAAAACTTTAAAACTTGTTTTTATGAAACCTTCATCATTTTAAAGATCATTTAATTATTTGTTTAATAAATTAATAACGCGTCTAATTTCGGACAGCGCTCCTTGATGGGCGAGTCCTATTACTGCGTAGATGCGTTTCGTGAGCTCAGCACAGAACTCGCAAGCTAACCACTCAAGGTCGTTGGCAGTTAATAGCGCCTTAATTTATAGTTACTCTTTAAAATATGAATTAAGGAGTATGATAACTTTCATGAGTAATTTTGACAGGCATCGGATTATATCCGCTGAAGATTAAACTGTTGACGCGAAGTAGGTAATTTATTTCAATTAATTCAGCGACGTGACGCCCCGACAGATTCACTGAATCATTTTTCTCCTCGGCAAAGCGAAGACGTTGACAAATGAGCAAATTATTCGGTCACTTCACTACATGTCACTGCGTAAAAAGCAGACCAGAAAAAAGGAGGCTGTATTTTCTGTTGTGTTTCGATTTTCCGCGTTTTTTTCGGACGTGGAAAAATTGTGTTTATTAACAGTCTCGTCTCTGTGCGACCCTAGAGATATGGGGACTTGAAACCGCTAATATTTCAGTCTGAAAAATCACTGTCGATTTATTGCAGTGAAACATTATAGATAAAAATTGACCGTTCTCAGCGATTCTGCTTCTCTTGGATGCTATATTTCTAGGCGGGTCGACGATACTCGAAGCTTACGAAGATGTTAATTTTTAAACCCTCATCTTAAGTGAACGTTGAAAAACTGTGAAGTGAGCGTTAAAAATTGAAGCAAAAAACTTCGTTTTGCAGGTCATTGAAGGAAATTATTGGCTTGACTACGCTTCATATTGGATGACCTTGGTATTAGAAATTTATGCATATACAAGTGAAGGAAATATTTCAATCAACATTACTATACTTACCGCTTAGACTTACTTTTATACAATTTTTGCGGTAGGAAAACATCAAAATCTGTTAACAGTAAAAACAAAACGGTACCTATTTAAAAGCTTTGATAGCTCATAAAATGTTGGACTCTTTTGTAAACACCATGAAAAATATTCAAGGCACAAAGAACAGATATTGTACGTAGTTATTATGATAAATAATGGTCTTTAGGTAAAACAGCAATATTGAAAGTAATAATGAGCTCAGTGGACGGCCGAGTAATGAAAACAGATGAGGTTAGGGGAAGAAAATTTTCCAAACAAATGAAATTACGCACCCAGCAAAAGTCCTGCTTATCTGTCTGCCGGACTTTTATATGCAATTATGGTTTTTTGTTTCCAACATGGTAAAGTTTGTAATTGGTTGCAGCTTTTCAGTGAAGGACATACGAGCGTACCTGTGTGCTACATGCACACTATTGCATTGTTTAAGGTTTTTTGTAGGACGGCCTTGTTGTGCATATAGGTCTAGATGATTGTAAACACCGTAAGTTAATGAACGTAAAATTTTATTTCCCATAAGCCTCGGGTATATTGTTAATTATCAAATATGGATGAGACTTTTTGAAATAATCTAATCATAATATATCGAGAACATACATTCTTGACATACGAGTATCATATCAATTCGGTGACGTATATAAGTCTTGCAACTAAAAAATTATAGTAAATAAGTATATATATAGGAAAAAACAGAAATTCCAAAAAAAAAAAGATTTGGACATCCATACAAAGTTAGCATTAGCTGATCAATATTTTTGTATGAAGGGTTAAAATTTTATTTGAGAATTTCCTTAGGTTTTCTTAAATAAAGTTGTTCATAGTCGGCAGAAGAAGTTTTTAAAATATGACCACACCTTTCCGTTATACCCTGAAGAATAATTTTCCAAAAAAAAGTTGAACTGCAAATTTATTTGGAGATCAATTCTAACGTTGTGTCTTCCGAATCTACTTTACCTACAGAAGTTAAAAAAATACACACAATTCTGAGCCTGGTCTTTTTATAGTCGGCTTAAACATTTATGTAATAAACCCTACAGCGGACGATATTAAAGTATACAATACAGGGTATCTTTAAAGACAGGGTTATAACTTTTATTACGACAAAACCAAGAGACAAGAACAAGGCGGGCACCGTCTCATAGCTCGTAAAATGGTGCGTTTCAAATTTTCTAAGATACGGATAATGATGATGGGCGGGCAAACTTAATTTAAGGCCTGTTCTAAGGATTTAAGGTCACGCTTTTATTGTTAAATACCAGTGTTCGTTTTACTTCCTGTCTTTTTTGCAAAGGCCATGTAATTAAAGTTAACTTTTTTTACTTTATTGTTGTTTGAGCATCTTCTCTGTACTCAAATTGTATTTGCTATTCAGTGGCTTATTTCATCTTTTAAAGTTATATTGGTCTAGATTAAGATCCTTGAGAAATAATAAGAAGCTTGTATTATTGATACTCAAAATGGAATCTGGGTTTGACAATCGAAATTATGATTATACTCCAGAATTTCGACAACTGTTTTACCTCGTATATCAATTAATCTTGTAGGTATGCTGATAAGTATATAATTTTTAATTAATAATAATATTATTTTAATTAATAATAAAAATTATTGACGGCACGGTTGGCGTAGTGGTTGAGCGTCCGGCTGCTGCGCTGCGTGTCGCGGGTTCGATTCCCGCACGGAACAAATATTTGCATGGCCTACAGATAGTTGTTCCGGGTCTGGGTGTCTTGTGTATGTGACTTTAAATGTTTGTGAACGCACCCACGATACAGGCGTAATTCCTAGTGTGGGGAAAAGTTTCAAAAAAAAAAAAAAAATGTATATTTTTAAGTATATAATTTAAATTAATTTATTATGAAAGCTTATTAAAGGAAATATATTAAAATTATCCTACTTTTATTAAAAATGCGAAAGTTTTGATGGATGGATTATTGTTATGGATGTTTGTTACTCAATCACGCGAGAACGGCTTGCGGATCTGGATGAAATTTGGCACAGTATAGATTATAGTCTGGAATAGCTCAAAAGTATTTTTTTTTTAAAGGGGAAGTACTAATTTCACGCGGGCGAAGCCGCTGGCAGAAGCTAGTGTACTTAGATCTAAATTTCATGTCCAATTTAACATCCTGGTTTAATAAAAACGATTGTACATACCTAAACAATGTTCTTCTATTTCACTAATACTTTTCTTCCCTTTGCTTCTTCGATTTTTTATTATTATAGGTGTGTAACTTTTACATCAGCGATTCCGTAGCACAATCTGAACCTGAAATGTGAATCTCATTATTTGAAATTTGCAAAGTTACGCGCCTTGAAAGTCATTTGCAATTTGTTCTGGTAACTTTTTAAACCAATGAACATTATTTTGAAGTCAAACTATATTGGGAGAAATAATTTTCTTTTGTGTGATTTACGATTGAAAGATACACAGATGTTGAAAACAGTGATTTCTTCAATTAGATTTGTATTGAAGGAAAAGCAAAAAAGCTAATGATATCATTTAAGCGCCTGCGGAACACGTTTTAAGTTTTTTTTTTCAAGTTAACGACCATTCGCACATGTATTAGAGTAATCTATCTATCTAGGATGTTTTATGAGCAAACCGATGCCAATATCAAAAAGAACGAACAGAATATATGTATTTCAATAATATGAATAGTAGAAAAACTCAAACGGATAAACTACCATCCATATAAATAAAAAGCGTCATGAATAATATGAATAAGTATGTGTTGGTGCGACATTAATCACTATAATTAGTCTGCGGTCGCGACCAGACACTATACAATGCCGAGGGATGAAATACTGCTATTATATTAATTATGCCCATTCAAAGGTATTGAAAGTTAATAACGAATATCGTAGGGAGGCAATTTAGGAATGCCTACCAGAACTAATAAAGAAAAAACCGGCAGGTGCGTGTCGTACTTCACACATTAGGGTTCCGCACCAGACGGCGAGCAGTGGGTAGCTCACCGTCCGATCAGCACCAGACCCGTGAGTCAATGGCACGTAGTGTTCCACGCGCGCCTCAAAGAGATGTTGTCAGTCACCACTGACGGGGCTCATCGTGGCCGGTGCCTGCATGCCTAGGGGTAGCGGATAAATTCTCAACATGAGTTACCGCACCCCTGGGCACTCAGGCAGGGAAGAAACAGGGGTGGGCTTTAGTCAGTAAGAGTCTGACACGCCCTCCCGCTCCACCCAGAGGGGGAGAAGTCATTGGATGATTTCCCAAAAAAAAAAAAATATTTCGCACCAAATGTATTTTAACTATTTGTGTGGCTTTGGGTCAACAAGATACTTTTACAGTAGAAATTTAAAGACTGTAGTTCCAACCGTTTGGCTGTAAAACCTGTGTGACAAACAGACGGACCATTTGAACCCTTCGGGTACGGAACTCTAAAAAGAATAAAGTTAGTTGATTTTTTTTATCAGAATATTAATGAATATTAAAGCACAAAAGGGTAATTCGAAGACATGTGACATTCACCAATCCGCATTGGGCCCGCGTGGTGGATTACGGCCTACACCCTCTCAGGAAGAGGAGGCCTGTGCCCCAGCAGTGGGGACATTAAAGAAGGCTGAGATGAAAGGGTGTTTGTACACTTACTCGTAATCGAATTGGATAAAATCGGATATGAGCAAGTGCACAAACCTCTATCTTCTACTAAATTTATTTGTTACACGTAATTTAGTAGGTACCTCCTTAAGCTCTTTAAAATGCCCGCCGCGCCTACGGTTCTTACAAAATTAATACGTAGTAAACATTCTTTAACTATCAGTACGTGCTATAAGCAAAATTTACGTTTTCGCAATTTAGTGACAACACGTCAACATAAAAAACAAACATATCAGTAAACTTTGAAGGTTCAGTGACCCGTTATATCCGCGTGACGTCATTCGCCGTGACAGCCACGCATGTCACGCTGCGAGCGCCGACGCTTTATTACAACCATGTTAGTTGGTGAAGAGAATTTTCAACACCCTGTTAACCAACATGTATGTTTGTTTTACTTAAATTGCTATTTTGTGGATTTAACAGTGTTGAGTCGCAAATGAGTAAGGCGTAATTGCATCAAATAGTAAAACCAGCAACGTGCGTACCAAATGAGCGAATTATCAAAGAAAAAATCTGACTTATTGATATATTGGTATTTTTTAGTAAAATATACGTAATAGTAAACATTATCACCAAATTTAAATTTCATAGGTCAATGGGAAGTTACAAAATTCTATGTAACAAAATTTTGTGCCAGTCGATGGACAGCTCCGACTCCGTTTGAAACCTTCGGGTACGGAACCCTAAAAATGGTCCAACATCAAATTCGAGTGCAGCTTTTTATGGCGAGGAAAATGGACTACAGTTTTCTTCTGTTAACTACATTATTCCTTCAAATCTAATAAAAAATCTGAAAATAAATTTTGTCACGCTTCCAGCACGGACGTGACGCTTAATTACTACCATGTAAAATGTTAAAGTCAAGTTTCAACACACTTTTAATCATCCAGTGTGTTTGTTTTACTTAAATCCTCCTGACATTACCTAAAGGTTTTGGTTTCCGTAGGTACATCACGTCTTAGGCGACCACTGAAAATCAGCGCCGTGCTGTGGGTGCCCCACGGCATAGCATTATGCCGAGTGAAAGCCTTCTTGCCACAACCACGACATGCATCTGTTTTTATTTATTTATACTCACATTTTTTTTTGTTTTTGTTAAACTTGTCTATACTAACATAGTATAAGAACTATAGATAATGTTAGACTATCGATAAGGGTTAAGTTTAAGCAAAATCGTATTGTTGTATGTCGTTAATTTGTGGCAAATAACTACTTTTTCTTTCTTTATTAGATTCTCTTATTACAGTGATGACTGATGAGTCTCTGCAAATCCTTTGCATAATTAAACTTATAAAATAACGTTAATGTGATGTAACATCAAATTCTTGAGCATTCAATGTGTAGAAGGCATTTTGTTACTGCAGCAACACATCTCAACAATAATTATAAAGTAAAAACACAGCACATCACACAACAACAACAACACAATAACAACACGCTACAATATTTTTTAAGATCAACAAAAACCGAAGCAATGTTAATTTTATTTACTTGTTGTCTGGTTTATAATACGAAGCTGGATCGAAAATGTTTTCACGCTACGAGTATTGACGTTTCATTTAATAATACAACTTGATAAAAACTATAATTTTGCAAGGCACGTTAAGAATGACAGTGCTTCCTAGCAAAACATTTAAACGCTCGGGCATCACAGCGGCTATCGATACAAAAACGGATAACGGGTTCAATTGTTAACTTGAAACAGCGTCATAATATCCGTGTAATTTCAGTGTTCATAACAATCATGCATGTCACGCTCCCAGCGCTGACGGTTCATTACAAACTAAACCTTTTGATAAACGTTCACGCGTTTCTCTTTGATGTTTTGGACACCATGCGCTTGTCAATTTTGTGTAAACAGACTTGTATATCAGCGCATTGTAGACGGCAAAAAAATATGGGAACAAATGGCACTTCAATCTGCCTAGCCATTTCGCAACTATGTTAGGGTCGGCTGCCAGTCTAACCGGATGCAGCTGAATACCAGTATTTTACATGGAGCGACTGTCTATCTGACCTCCACAACCCAGTAACTGGGTAATACGATACCCCTTGGTAAGACTGGTTGTCAGACTTTTGGGCTTCTGATGACCCGTAACGACTGTCAAAGATCCACGATTGACAGCCGGGTCAAACGGCTTAATGTGCTTTCCGAGGCACGAAGGAGTCTCGGAATGTAAAGATGGTCACCCATCCATGGACCAACCCCGGCAAGCGTAGCTTAACCTAATGGATCGATCTCTGTGGCTGTTATTACTTTAGCCAACGAGCTCCTCTGGAAACAAATGGCACTTGTTTTGTAAACAGTTTGACACATTTGAAAGCCGGTTCACAAATGTTGACTATTTTACTTTACATCATACCTGACTTTCCTTTTGTCAGCCATGCTTTGCTTATGCTCTTATCCCAATTTATTTGCCATTGAAGCAACATATGATCCATCATATTTATTTACTAGCACTTCGCTTGCGGCTTTGTCAGCGTGAATTTCAAAAATTTGTAGCCTATGACACTCACAAACAACGTGGCTTTCTAGTGGTAAAAGAATTTTCAAAATCGGTTTAGTAGATCCAGAGATTACCCCCTACAACCTCAGAAACTCACAAACTTTACCTCTTTATAATTTTAGTATAGATTAGTACTTAATTGGTACTAATTTGTCGTCTACCTTTTCTAGCCTTATCATCTTTCACACAATCTTTCCATCGTTCCTTTAATCTAGCCGTCTAGATACATGCTTAAACTTATTTACCGCATTCCTCCGCAACACATGACTATAATATATACTAAGCATAACTTTTACTAGTCGGTGTCACTTTTTTTTGTTAGACAACTGCATAAAAATAAAAAGGTTCATCAGCAAGCTCTGGGATGAATGAAACTCAAATACAAAGCATGAATTTCAAATAAACCGTTTACAAACACTTTTAAATTGTTAAGAAGTCAGTCAGAAGGATGAAGCTAATTGCATATTCCAAAGCGTAGATTTCTATGGAGAAGAACATGCAAGAAACTCCAAGGATATTATTTTAAACCATGTTTTTTCAAAAATCCTGGTTACATTATATTTAATAGTTCATAAGTTGACCGTTTCTGTTAATGACTTAGCAGAAACAGACAACTTACAAGTCACGGGATTTATCATAATTAGTAAAATATCTACATGTCATTGTGTCGTCAACACACTGTCACTCAAGAGTCATGCTCCACGCGTGACAATGCTTTATTAGTTAATGGTAAAACGAACGTCCAACCCAACACTTTTAAATTAGTTAATTCAAAGCATGTTAAAATTTTTTTTGCAGACGTGTCACGCTTGTCACGCTTACAGCATTGACGAATATGTTTTTTTATATTTTAAACCAGCTTTAGACTCTTCTAATCATGTGTATTGGAAAGTGTTTATGATAAAAAAACTTTTTTACAAAAAATTGTACCGACTTCCAAAAAAAACAAAGTGCAAAATAACTTTAATTTCGGAAGTCAGTGTCAAAAAACGAAGAAACAAAACCAGAAACACCGACTTCCGAAATTAAAGTTATTTTGCACTTTGTTTTTTTAACCGACTTCAAAAAAAGGAGGAGGTTCTCAATTCGACTGTATTTTTTTTTATGTGTGTTACCTCATAACTTCTCACTAGGTGAACCGATTTTGAAGATTTTTTTTTTATTTGAAAGCGTTGCTTCACATTTGTTCCCATTTTATATATTTGGTGAAGATCTGATGAAGGACTTCGGAGATACACAATGGAACTCTTCAATAAATGATAGCAAACCTTCCAGAATTGCTGCAATCGCATGTCTGTATATTGTTTTCACCACTTCACAACATTACATCATGCTGATACGCTCTGAAGGGGTATACAGATTTGTACAGTTCACCCTGATACACCCTAATTTCATCAACTATGTTCAAATTCCCTATTTTTGGGGCTATCAATTCGGGCACAACTTCACTATTCATTTAGTTTTAGAATGGGGTACAACAACTAAAAAGTGAAAAATAAAAAACTTTTTACAAAAAAAAAAACAACCGACTTCCATAAAAAATACTAAAAAACGCAAAATAACTTTAATTTCGGAAGTCGGTGTCAAATAACGAAGAAACCAAACTAGAAACACCGACTGCCGAAATTAAAGTTATTTTGCGTTTTTTAGTATTTTTTATGGAAGTCGGTTGTTTTTTTTTTGTAAAAAGTTTTTTTTTGGAAGTCGGTACAATTTTTTGTAAAAAAGTTTTTATTTTTCACTTTTTAGTTGTGTTTCTCCATTAAATTCTGTTAACAATGGATATCTAGGCGGTAGGAGCAATCGCGGCTCTTGATCGCGGAAATTGATTTGCTGTCATTTTTTGAAGAGTTCCGTTGTCTGTCTCCGAAACGCATCATCAGATCCTTATGAAAATTAAATGGGACCATTTCGGAACGAACTCCTTTCGAATAAAAAAATAATTTTGGAAATCCGTCCATAAATGACGGATTTATGCCTGAACATACATAAAAAAAAATACAAACATCCGAATTGATAACCTCCTCCTTTTGGAAGTCGGTTAAAAAATAAACTAGCCTAAATTCAACTGTCCTACCATTTGCCATCAGAGAATTCCAGTCACTACATCCCGGCGCCAACATCAGATCAGCTCGATGGTATCATAATATTGCATTATCAACAGACTTGCATAATTGTTACGGATGCCGAACTCGCCATAAATATATTATGTATAAATAGATTAGGAATAGGGAATACCGGGCTCACTAATATGTAAGTGAATACGGATTTAAGGCGCTACCCAAACAGGGCCTGCAGTCTCGCCATTCATAGCGATCGCTATGTCCTAACGATCGGTAAATCGGTCGGAAAAATAATTGATTTTCTTAAAATATGTACAGAGACGGCGTAAATTTTAACTTGCGAGCACTATTTCTCATGAACACTGATCAACTGATCTGCTGGTCTCTGTACATGTTTCAAGAAAATCAATTATTTTTCCGACGCAGTGACCGATCGTTAGGAGATAGCGATCGCTATCAATGTCGAGACTGCATGCCCAGGGGACGCCGTAAAACGTCCAGTTTTTCGTCGCACAGTTAGTCTTATTGCTACATATAACAAGCCCAAAAAAAGTACAAGTAAAAAAGAGTTATAAAAAAATATTTTATAGCAATGATCTAGGATCTTGAAAAAAAATCGCAAAGCAAAGCAGAACACGAAAAATCTTTTTCGTCTCGAAATACTCAATATTTTGATTGACAACTATTCATATTCTTGTAACTGTATAATAGGATATTTTATCAACTAAAAACATATGTAAAAATATTTTAACTTATTGGTGTATTTTTTTTTATTAAATTAAAACTGCGACAAAACTTTCATATTGGCGAACACGAGACCATTTTCAACTTTATTTATCTACAGCAATGCACTACAGTCGCGTGCCGTTCGAAACGTGGGAACAGACCGTCCCATAAAATTTGAAAGTCGGGTTAGCGTGGGAATTGAAAAACGGGAAATGTCGCCCCACCATTGCCTGCGCTATTGTATGGTACAAAAGCAGGCCCTATGGCCAGTTTAAATATAGTTCGTCGACATTCGTCACCCAGTAAACTTCGTTAAATAAAAGATAAAGTCTGATAACATATAGTTCTTCGATATTCGTCACCAAGGAGAACAAGCCTGATAACATTATTCAGTTAACATCGTTTACCAAGTAACAAGTCCGATAAGAACAAGCATAAGTCATAAGTCGGATAAAAAGTACGATATGAATAAATATAAGTCAGAGAAGCAAGAAGTTTAATTTGAAGAAACAACTTTAATATACAGTCCACAACCACGCCACAGTCTGAGGAACAAGGAAACCACCTACAGTCTCTGGTCTTTCAAACCGGGTATCAAGATCAGTATAAAGCCTGGTCAGCCGGATATCAAGGACGGGATCAAGCGACGCACCTCAATTCTGTACATTGTCATGTATGCCAAATTTCAGCTTTATCGGAAACCAACAGCGGTCGAAAAATGATTTACAAATTTTGAAGTGGACAACTTACATAGCAACATTGCAAGTTAAATACAGGGTTTTTTTTTATTGAAAAAAAAAAAAAAGTTAAATACAGGGTGTAACGGAAAATTGTGGTCATATTTTAAGGACTGCATCTGCCCATCGATATGAACAACTTTCTTCAAGAAAATCTGAGGATATTCTCAAAAAATTTTTTTACCTCCCATACAAATATTGATCAGCTGACGATAACTTTGTATGGAAAGTCTAATTTTGGTTTTTTGAATTTTCTATTTGTTCCGGTTCTGCCCATGGAAATGAACAACTTTCTCTAAAAGTTATTCATTTCCGTGGGCAGAACCGGTTCTTAAAATATGACCACACCTTTCCGTTACACCTTGTAGAAGTAGTACGAATACAAGTCGTAAAAAAAAACAAAATTGGAAAAATTCAGAAAACTTGACGACTGTTTAAACTTTGACAGTTAATAGCTAAGACAGGACAACGTCTGTCGGGTGAGTTAGGCATCATCATCTTCCTGCCCTTATCCCATGTTACTTGGGTTCGGCGCAACACGTTTTTTTCTTCCATTCTGTCCTGTCAGCCGTCACGCTATCACTAACTCCCTTTCTTTCATATCACTCCTCACATAATCCATCCATTCTTTCTTTGGCCTCCCTCTCCTTCTCCATCCATCCACATTTATATTCATAACTCTTTTAGTTACATGTGTTTCGTCCCTCCATGACCATACCAGGATACTATGATACTATACAAAATACTGTCGAGTGAGCTAGTCGCTGCTAAAATATCACTTTGCTACAATTTTTCATTTCAAACAAGAAAATTATTTCCACACAAAGAAATGCAACTGTAAATACAATTCTACTTAGCTCACTATTTGCTCTTTTAAGCCAATTCGTCACGGAATTCATCACGCCTTCTCCTTCGCCGACCGACCAGGGCAATTTACTTCAATTAGCTTTACTTTGTGCCATCTCCGATTACTTTTAACTGAAAAGGGTTGTTGATGATCGATATTTTGGTGCGGTTTGTATACTTTTATTTATTTTTTGAATTGAGGTCACACAATGAATTTACGTCTTATCAATTAACTGGTACTCATAGCATAAGCATACAGCATAATCAGCAATCCTTATAATGTTCCCACTGCTGGGACTCAGGCCTCCTGTCCAGGAGAGGATATGAGCAGTAATCCACCATGCGAGCCCATGCGGGTTGATGGATGTCACATGTAATCAAATTTTTGGTTCTATGACATGCCAGTTTCCTCACGATGTTTTTCTTCACCGTTTTGATACTGCTTCACTTTGTGTCAATCAATCAATCTGCGTAGCCTTTTCCCAACTATCTTGGGGTCAGCTTCCAGTCTAACCGGATGCAGCTGAATACCAGTATTTTTACATGGAGCGACTGCCTATCTGACCTCCACAACCCAGTTACTAGGAAATACGATACCCATTGGTAAGACTAGATGTAAGACTTTCGGGCTTCTGACGACCCGTAACGACTTTTAAAGATCAATGATTGACAGCCGGGACCAACGGCTTAACGTGCTTTCCGAGGCACGGAGGAGTCTCGATATGTAAAGATGGTCACCCATCCATGGACCAACCCCGGCAAGCATAGCTTAACCTGATGGATCGACCCGTGCGGCTGTTATTACTTTAGCCATGAGCTCCTCTCTTACTCTCTTCTTTCTTCTGCTTTACTGTGTGTATAAGAAAGAAAGAAAGAAAGAAAGAAAATACGTTTATTTACGGTAAACATGACGCAAAAAACAGAGAAACACAAAAAGAAAAAGAAAAACTGGGGGAAAAAATGCCCCCTAATTTATTTCATCACCAGTGCTGTCAAAACGGCGAAGGAAACTGGTCATCATTTACGAAGTATATATAAACTTAAGTCTTATTATGCCTTGTTGATTGTTTACGAAGGTACATTAGCGACATAAGTAAATAAATCGGTACTGTTACGAAACAGTGAAAATAGACAAGCTCATGGAAACATTTCCATGAGCGTCTCTGTTTTATAAACCAAAACAGAAACAATCTGTGTCCGGAATAAAATACCTAATGAAACCTACATACATTCCATTACGTATTTTGTGTCAGTATATAAATATATTGGAAAGGTACCCGATGAAAGCAAAGTTTCAAAATAGCAATTGAAATCTAAATTGATTTACCGTCGACCCAGTGATAAATGGAGCGTTGCTTTCTGTCTCCAAAAGTCTATTTCACTTAGTTCTTTTAGGTCACAAGCTGACAATAAATTGTCTAGACTGTTCACAAAGTGGCCCAGTTCCATAACGTTTGAAACAGTATCGATGCGACAAACTCTATCCTACTTCCTATTAATATTATAAATGCGAAACTTTGTATGGATGGATGTTTGTTACCCAAATGCGAAACTTTGTATGGATGGATGTTTGTTACTCAAATGCGAAACTTTGTATGGATGGATGTTTGTTACTCAAATGCGAAACTTTGTATGGATGGATGTTTGTTACTCAAATGCGAAACTTTGTATGGATGGATGTTTGTTACTTAAATGCGAAACTTTGTATGGATGTATGTTTGTTACTCAATCAAGCCAGAACGGCTGAACTGATCTGGGTGTTTAGCACAAAAAAAAATATATATATTGACAGGCATCGTAGGCCCATAGCGTGTTAGTATTACAAGTGACTTAAAAACTATGTTAGTATTAACAAATTAGGCACACAAATACTATGGTGGAGGTCTGCCCCGCTTGCGCGGAGCACCGCCGTGTCCTCGTGGATGCGATAGGTGGCAGCGACCTCTCTCGCCCGGCCCTGGTTCAGGCCATGGTACGGAGCGAGAGGGTATGGGAAGCAGACTCCTCCTTCTGCGAAGCAGTAATGCTCGCGAAGGCGGAGGCGGGACGTATGAGGGAAGCTCAACGGAGTGGCCCTCACGGCCCCGGCCGCTACCACCGCAGGAGAGGCACTGGGCGTAGTACGTCGCGAGACGATCTCCGGCCACCGTAGACCCGGGCCTGCGGACGGTGAGCAGTGGGTAGCTCGCCGTCCGATCATCACCAGGCGCGTGAGTCAACAGCGCGTAGTGTTCCATGCGCGCCTCAAAGAGATGAGTGTCAGCCACCACTGACGGGGTCCATCGTGGCCGGTGCCTGCATGCCTAGTGGTAGCGGATAAATTCTCAACTTGAGTTATCGGACCCCTGGGCACTCAGGCAGGGAAGGAACAGGGGTGGGTTTTAGTCAGTAAGAGTCCGACACGCCCTACCGCTCCACCCAGAGCGGGAGATGTCATTGGATGATTTCCCAACCACAAAAAAAAAGCACCCAAATACAATATTAAACACATTATATCAACAAAAGCAAAGCATCCAATTACAGGAAAGTTTATCAAGCCCCACGTCTGATATGAAGCTTGATAAATGGATAGGTCCATTGTAGGCCTTTCTAACGTTTCAGAAAATACCTTCAGAATGCTATTGTTGCTTCCTCTCACTCTGCGTATTATTTACGCCACTTTCTTGCGCATGATCACCAAAAAATTATCAGTGTGCGCATCAGCAAACATCTGTGACGCACTACAGTAAGGAGGAAGCCTCAACAGCACCTTGAAGGCATAGGATACTTTTTAGGGTTCCGAATGTCCGAATGAAAAACGGAACCCTTATGGGATCACTCGTATGTCTATCTGTCTGTCTGCCCGTCTGTTCGCCTGTCACAGCCAATTTGCTCCAAATCTGCTGGGCCGATAGAGTTGAAATTTGGTACTTACATGAATATCTGTGACCCAAACACGAACGTGTACCCTAAATACATTAATTTTAAAATGGGGGGCACTTTAGGGGTGAAAATAGGAAAATTAAAATCAATTTTTTTTCAAACTGTGTCGTGTGGCGTATCAAATGAAAGGGTACATTGTGTGGGTCTCGAATATATTTTTTTTACTAATTTTAAAATATACAATTTTGAAGTTATTTAAGAAAATAGATGCAAAATGACTGTGGTATGCGGAACAGAGTGTAAAGTCCCGCAAACCTCCGTTGAAAAGGGAGGATCCTCCGACCAGACGGGTGTTGTGTCTGGTCCGGGCAACTGCCCGATAGTTGATTTCGGGCTGTTGTATATGTTCAAATCGCGCGGAGAACTCTGCTTGCACGATGTAGGAATTTTGCTGTTCTAGTTCGTATGTAGCGTCATAGATGTCGCTACATGACCATTCCCCCCCTCCTCCTTATCTCCGAAACCGAACGAACCCGTTATCTCCGAAACCACTGGGCCTAAAATTTGACTTTTTTTTTTACTTTTGAATTTTGACTTTACTTAAAGATTACAGAAAAAGTTTTTATCCCAGGAGCATGTGCCCGGGGGATGCTTTTAAATTATCACGCGGGCGAGGCCGCTGGCAGAAGCTAGTAATAAGTATTTTGAGTCGAGATTCCGATATGCTAATTGGGTTAACCATAAGCTATAAAATTTATACAGGGTGTAACGGAAATTGGTGGTTATATTTTAGATACTGCCTCTGTCCATGGAGATTAACAATCTTCTTCGAGGAATTCTAAGTAAATTCCCGAAATAAAAATTGGCCTTTCCGTAAAAAAATATCACCAGCTTTTATTTATTTACTAAAATTTTTATATGACGTCCAATATTTTTATTCGGAATTTACTATGATTTCTTAAAGAAAGTTGTTTATTTCTATGGGCAGAAGCCGCATTTTCGTTACACCCTGTATATTTATAACCCTAAGATAGTATTTGAACCGTTTCTAGTTATTATAAAACATATACTAACCTAAAAGCCGCTTTTTTTTTTTTTTTTTTTTTGTGGGGTGGGAAATCATCCTATGACTTCTCCCGCTCTGGGCGGAGCGGGAGGGCGTGTCAGACTCTTACTGACTAAAACCCACCCCTGTTCCTTCCTGCCTTTGAGTGCCCAGGGGCGAGGTAACTCTGTTTCGAATTTATCCTCAACCCCCGGGCAGGCATCGGCCATGACGGGCCCCGTCTCTTGCTGACAACTCTTTGAGGCGCGCGTGGAACACTACGCGCCGTCGACTCTCGGGCCTGGTGCTGATCGGACGGCGAGTTACCCACTACTCGCCGTCCGCAGGCCCGGGTAACCTAAAAGCCGCTAAGATCTTAATCTCGTTAGGTACATACCTAACGAGATTAAGATCTTATTCTTATTAAGTTAGGTTAGGTTCATCTAGTTAAGACGGATTTGAAGGTATAACTGCTATGTAAATTGGCCACAGGAGTTTAACATAATAGACACAAGGACTTTAACATTTTGGGAGATTGGAAAATCTCTTTTTAATTTGAGAACTCTTTAAACCTTCTACGCTTGTGCAGCTCTGCTAAGGATATTTTGAAAAAATATCACGTTGACATGTATATTTAAACGTAAACTGCCTTGTCAAAGTACAGCTTCAGGCTGGCTGATTTATTGAATATGTTAGTACACACTTTCAGTTTCATGTATGTACAATAATTGTACACGTGTTCTACTAACACATAAATAATTGTACCCTGTAGCGACATCAGCGTGAGACATGTTAGTGGGACATGAAACCAGTCATAACCATAATAAATAGGGATTAAATTACCCATACTTGTAGATTTGGGACGTACTAAATTGGTAGGTACATACTCTAAACTAATGTAATCCAGTTGTAGATTCCAATTTTTAAAAGTAGACAGATTCTGTTTGATACGTGTTTTTTATAGCACTAGGTGCGCCCCGCGGTATCACCCGCATAGACCGGGATAAAAAGTAGCCTATGTGTTAATCCAGGGCATACGGATAAATTCGAAACAGAGTTACCGCGCCCCTGGGCACTCAGGCAAAGAAGGAACAGGGGTGGGTTTTAGTCATTAAAAGTCTGACACGCCCACTCGCTCCACCCAGAGCGAGAGAAGTCATTGGATGACTTACCAACACAGAAAAAAAAGTATAAGCTATCTACATAGGTACCAAATTTCATTCAAATCGGTCCAGCCGTTTGAGCGTGAAGAAGTATCAAACATACAAACACACACACTCCCAAACTTTATAATATTAGTGTGATAAGCTTAATCAGCTTTTTAACGTTCCTACTGCTGGGATATAGGCCTCTCTGTGAGAGGGAATGGGTATGATGTCACATACCTTCGAATTTTTGGTTCTAAAACATTTGCTCGCGGTGTTTTGCTTCACCGTTTTGAGAGCGTGATGATGAAAAAAATTATACATATTAGAGCCCTTTTCTTGTCATACGGGTAGCCGCCCGCGTGCGGATCTGGTCCGCATGCAGGTGATAGCACGGTCCTGGACAAAAATTTCGTTCGCCGCTGCAGAGTCGTGCGTGTCGCCCGCGTGCATGTTGCACTATGCGTACTGTTCTGTGATGCAGTAGAGTACGCTCGCGAGCTGCCCGCGTGATAGAAAAAACATGTATGAAATGATAGGATGCCGGCACCCGCACGCGGACCAGATCCGCACGCGGGCGGCTACCCGTATGACAGGAAAAGGGCCTTTAAAGTGCCCACGACACGTAAGTCGGAGCCGTTACCACTGGACCACCACTGCTCTACGTGTTTTAGTTTAATAAAATATTTCAGTGGGTAAAAAAACATGAAAAAATGAAAATCATGGAACCTCACCAGGAATTCGTCCACTGCTGGACGAGGCTTCTGCTAAATGTTACCGCACCGATCTGTCCAGCCGTTTCTTTTAAGTGTAAGTTTTTTTGAACTATTTTTTTGTAGTATTTACTTTATTTTATCAAAGAAAAGTGAGTATTAAATTTCTTAATTAATTTTCGTCATCCATTGGAGCATCAGTGCCTACACTTGTAGGCACACACAGAGATCGATACTGACTGCTCCAAACTGTCCGTCTACAGAGGCCTTTATAAATTCTCGTGCTAGGTAGTGAAGACGTCTTGTCATGGCGGTGAGGACTTCAGAGGTGTATATCGAATGTTTAAAATGTGCATTGGCAGTTAATAGCACCTTAAAAGGCCACCCCGGAACCCCTTCTGTACAACGCCTGTTAGGTCACTTGTCTCTATAGATGGACTGCTTGGAGCAGTCAGTATCGATAGCTTGAAGCGGTCGCTGTTAGACGATCTGCAGTCTCAATACAAAAGTGACATTCGTCATACACGGACCGCTCAAGCAGTTCATTTGCAGTTGCAGTTAAAAATGCAGTTGACGTGTGCTTGAACCGGTTCACTCCGACTGCTCGCCGCTTCCTCTCTCTCCACGCCGCCTAGACCTGTTATTTTAAATCTATCCTAACTGGACACCACAATCTTCTTCTTAGCGTGTCGATGGGTTTAATTAAATATTAAGTTTTGCCCAGAATTCAGCGACGGCAATTGCATTCGCTGATGCAACCATAAGGTCCTCACATATACAGGTTACAGGGCATGTGGAGCAAGATGAGAGATGGGCCATGGTCTGCAGAAAAGCGCCGCACAAACACCGAAGATCGGAGCCATCCGAGAACCCCCACCTGTGGAGGTTGTCTTTACTGCGGCCAACCTGAGTACGGAGTCTAATTAAAGTTTTGGGGTGGTGGCAGTGGCGGTGGTCGCGTTATTTGATTGTTTTCATGTTAATGATTGTCAATTTTTGTTTTCATTTTCTTTTGTGTGCCCGGTGACTGTCGTCAAATAATTGTTTTTCATTCTTTTCTTTTTACTTTTCTCGCCAGAGTTTGCATCTTTCTGAGGCGAAGTTGCCATCAGATGGACTCACGCATCCTAGAAAAATTGTGCATTGGGTATCGTGAGTCGTTACACCACAATAATACCTGCTTATCTCCGTGTTAGTAGGTATTCTAATAATGAAACTTATTTCAGGTATTGTTTCGCGAATATTTAGCTCAAAACCCGCGACCGTCTGCCTGGGCATTAGGCAAATCCACCGAGGGTCTGCCTAATCTCCATTTAGACAATAGAAGTGCTGGAACATCCAAGTTATAACTTCTTTGTTAATCTGCCATTAACTTGTGTATAAATAGATCCCGGTTTGCGGCTAACTCAGACCTCTGACTGTTCATAGTCGCCTTGGCGAACATAATTTAGTTTACTCAATCTGGCGGTTTCATGAACAATTTATTCGTATACTGAATCTGTTCAAAGTTCTGCTGAATTTTGTTTAATCCAATTTGTAGGTACCTATATTTTTTTTTATTTAGGATTTAAACCATGCAGTAATTTGAAATAATGTGATGTGATTTGATATTAAAATGTTTATGTGCAAATAAGAGTACAGTCGACAATATTGTAAGCTGACCCATCATGAACTAAGTCTTCTACAGACATTATAATACACTAGCATCTGTCAGTGGTTTGCCTCGTCTGGAATTAGTACTTCCCTCATCATAATTTATAGACTATACGTTATTCTGATGTATAAGCTATATTACTGTAAAGTTTCATCAAAATAAAATCCGTCCGTTTTTGTGAAGAGTAGTAAAGAGTAAGAAGCATCCAACATCACAAACTTTCACATTTATAATATTAGTAGGATTACCATATCATTATACGAGTAGCTATATTTCTAAGCCATAGAGCCTCACCGACACAATTGTTAGGGCACGGAAAGAAAAAAGTCGGGGAAAATAATTAAGACTAGACTTCTTTTTTTATACAAAGAATCCTTTAAAGTATATTTTCATTTATGCACTTAACTACTAATACACATAATTAGTTCACCCTCCTACATCTATCAAAAGAAAGACGCTTTTACATACAATGCCAAAGAACCTTTTTATATTGGATCAAACTCAGCCCTACTCAATACCACCACTTAATTATTCCTCAATCAACTGACTTAACGAGGAAAAAACCCACCCCATTTTCCTTTTATATCGAAAGAACCCCTGTCCACTATAATTACGACAAAGGAGCCCCCAAATGCAGCGCTACGTACCTACGTATACAGATACATTGGTCCAATGTACCCCCAGTTATTATTTTGGCGTCGGGCTGACGTGGTCAGCGGTAAATATATCGTGGCGGTACATTCGACCGCATCCGTGTACATGAATATTTCATGAGCTGCCCTGATCACCGACGTACCGGTGACAGACTTTGTACTTAATTTGTGGGCCGCTCAATCTTATGACGTCACTAGCTGGTAGCGTTCTTTTGTTTTTCCTTTTTTTATGATGGAATGAAATGTGTGCTCCAGTTCTTCGAGGAAATGGACTGAAGAAATAATATTTAAAGAGATGTTTTCCGTATCAACGCGAATGATGTTAAAAAAATACAGCGCACCAATAACTCTCTTTTACAAAAAATGCTTGCGGCTACGAAATTAAATGAGATATTTTCATGTGCGCTTCAAGAATATTTCAGTCAGTCTCAATCGAGTAGTTCAGAGGCTTGAGTTCGTTATTTATATGCACACCAATTACGCTTTTATAATTTAATGAAATATTTTTGGAGATGTAAAATAAATAAAGGACAACAGTCTGTTTAAAATAGTAAATTTGTATATAAGTAGAATTTACGCTATCTTAATTAGTTCGTTTCAGTAAAATGTATTGTGAGGTTGTCGCTCCGCGACATCAAAGCAAATATCAATTTTTGTCTTCAAACGAAGTTCTACTCACAATAACCGTATTTTCATATTCTGCTCTAATATTTTCCGTTATTATTTCAAACTAATCAATGCAATGAATAGAGCACTGTCGCTAGGGAAACCATACATCTGCGTGTTATGGGGACGAATCTCATTTTACGGCCCTCGCGGGGGTAGACTCGAACATTGCCCTCTCGCGAAGCGAAACATTGCCATGCAGCCAGACTTTATTATATCATCGTTTTTTTTGCACTTTTAACAATATGATGTGTGAATACTAAATATAAGAGGTTTGGGAATTGAGCAAAAAGTTCAACACTTCTTTGTGTATTGTAGTTTAATACTGTAGCAATTTCAAATAGAACCTAATAGTACTAAGTGCTTTATAAAAGTTCTATTTAGTTTTACGTTTACGTTGGTTCCCTTGTGACTAGAATTTCACAGTGACATTAGAAAGAATAAAATTCTTGAACAAATGGTTAAATTTAGGATATTTGAGAAAGATTAAATCTATAGTCTAGTGTAGTGTATAGTAGTGTTATTGTGAATAATATTTCCATAGTAATGTTCAATTAATTAGTAACTGTTTTTTCAGATTCAGCATTCAAGTACGGACAGCAAAAACCGGACAAGTACGAGTCAGGCCACGCGTGAGGTAGAGTTTCGTAGGCCGTACTCATCATCTGCCTAGCCTTTTCCCAACTATCTTAGGATCGGCTTCCAGTCTAACCGGATGCAGCTGAATACCAGTATTTTACATGGAGCGACTGCCTATCTGACCTCCACAACCCAGTTACTGGGAAATACGATACTCCTTATTAAGACTGGTTGTCGGACTTTCGTAGACCGTACTACCTAGGTATTTTTTTTTTTTGTAGAAAATTTTTATAAGTTAGGCGACTATTACTCTTAAGCTAACAGAGCTAACGTAGCCGTGATAGTTTTCCTTTTAATTTCGTTATATATACTACTAATTTTTTCACATATCCAAAAGCAACCATTTAGCTCGCAAGGAGGACTTGACTCTAATAAAAGTTAGCAATTTAAAGCTTAATTTTACGCAAACGGCTCTCTGAATCGAAAAATAGCTTTCACACACCCGTAATTTTTTTGAATGGACTATCCAAAAATAACCCACACCTTGGGATAGATGAGAAAAAAAAAACATCCCCACTTTACGTGGTATGGAAGGTATTGTTCTTTCATGATTTTATTTTACCACTTTGTCGGCGTGATTAATATGTATAATATCCATGCAAAATTACAGTTTTCTAGCACTAAGACTCTCTGAGCTAAACTGCGGATGGACGAACGGACAGACGGACATGGCGACCTTATAAACGACATTCCCACACCAAAAATTTTAATTCAAAACTAATCAATGTTGCAAATGTAGACAGCCACTAGGGAGTCTATACATCTGCGGGGTTCGTGGACAAATCTCGTTTCGTACCCCCCGGGGGACACGATGCGCCGACGAACAACGTGCCGCGAATACAGCCACGGTTCCGTGAAACATTGCAATAACGCATCCGTATTGTACAGCGGGACTCTGATATTGATATGAAAACTTTTATGCTGATTTGAAGAAGAATAAGCGGCTTATTGCGGTTCCGTTGCCGATGCTATTATATGGGCTTCGTTGGGTGTTTCCTGTGGAGTTAGAAAACTGATATCTGCGAGAATTTTGCTGCAGTCTGCTGAATGCGAGGAATATGTACTGTTAAGCAGATCTTTGCTTGAGAATCTGAGCAAAATAAAATACTTACCTACATTTTAATTTTTTTTTTTTGTGTGTTCAGTTTTTATGGCTTCCAACAAGGTGGTTCGATGACCTAGTGAGAATCGCGGGTAGCCGATGGATGAGAGACGCACAGGACCGGTCATTGTGGCGACACTTGGGGGAGGCCTACGTCCAGCAGTGGACGTCTTTCGGCTGAAATGATGATGATGAGTTTTTATGAAGTATTTTTCCTTTATACTAAAATGCTCAAAAACTAACGAAGCAAAAGGATGCTAAGAATGCAGCGTAGCACGTGGCGTTCTGTAGACTCTGCTCACCCCTTGGGAAAAAGGTGTGAATGTATGTAGGTATGTATTTGTACTAAAATGACGGCAGACTTTAGAGAGGCAGCTTGTTGAATAATATCAGACGGGGTTCCTATTCCAGAATAATAAAAATACACGAGGGCGGCAGCTGTGGAGAACAGCTAGTATCCAATAAATGTCAGTTATCCAGTTGACTAAAGACCATAGACACGTTAAGTGACTAGTTGATGCCTAAGTGGCAGATAGCAGTGTTCATTTTACCTTTTTCAATTTAGTTTATGTGTCACTGTGGGTAATACAATAGGGTAGATGACTGAAAAAATCTATTTGTTTCGTCAGTTATATTACCAAAAAACTTTTTTTACAAAAAAAAACAACCGACTTCCAAAAAAAGAAAATACACTAAAAATTACTTTAATTTCGGAAGTCGGTGATTGCATTTTATTTCTTCGTTTTCTGACACCGACTTCCGAAAACTTGAAAATAGAAGGTCGTAAGTCAAACTAATACGTTGTGAGAATTCTTATCGACTTTTGCTGGCGTCTGTACCTAGTGGTGTGTTAACTTTACACGTTGATATTATTCAAACAAAAGAACACTACGTTAAGTAAAGATGTACCGCGTTCTCTAAAGATATCTTATTCACATTCGCCTTCAGAACTCTCGAATAACCTTTCTCGACAAAGTCCTTTCTTAGCAATATTCACAGACTACAAAGCTTTGTATGTAGAGGAACAAAGAGGTGAAATATCAGGAACCCGAGCCGATGTTTTGGCGACTGAATATCTGAAGGTAACTCGAATAAAGTGGGGTTATTTTATACAAGCAAGGTTGAACACACTCTCCGAAATGCATTGTCTCAAATAGACAGGTAAGCAACCTTATCTACAGGGATACTTGATATCATCTTGTTATTACCACAGAGTGCCTTTCGGTAAACAATAGGACATCCCTCCGGATCTCCCCATTCAAAAGAGCGATATTTAACCGTTCACCCTATGGTGTGCGAAAAGGGAAACGCGCGTTTAAAAAAGATGAAGATATTCTGAGAGGTTCGGAGAGATTATAGGTAGGAGAACAAAGGACGTGCATAGCTTTTCCCTGTTTTTGATTATGTTTTGTGATAACTGAATCTATGTATACCTATTGTGACCAGCAATTCCTTTGTCAACCATGGTTTCATCCTTCATCATATCTATATTTCCATTATTACTATTCTTTAAATACACACATAAATATAAACACGAAGGGACTGTTAATACCAAGTTGGAGCTAATAACACAGCGTTTGGATTTTTAATCGTACTTAGACTAGTTTGTTCCATAGACACCGTACATTTTCTAAGATAAAAATATTGAATATTTTCAAAAAACCCGAGTGGAAAAAGCAACTAATAAGTTCCAAACAAGTTACTTTTCTAGCAGTCTGATGCATTTGGTGGCTGTTTTTTTTTAGTTCAATTATTGATTTCATGCCACCAACTGCCAAAACCGGACTGGAAAAAGCAACTAAAAAGTTCCAAACAAGTCATTGTTTGGAACTTTTTAGTTGCTTTTTCCAGTCCGGTTTTTTTAAAATGTAAAATTTTTTATATTCCACATTTTAGTGAGTTATATTTTTGGAATCGCCTCCTCGAACCCTTTATTTTGATACCCCACTTACGACTGACGATTTTATTTTTTTTCGTTTTCACAATTATGGCATCTTGTTGTCGCCATATTGTATTTTGATTACTGTCATGTCTTTAGTAGCACTCGCTAGATTTAGACGAATCAATTGATATAAGAATTATTAAAGTCGGCCCACGCGATGATCTCTATAGTGCCACAAAGGAACATACATACATATATACATACATACATACATAGGCTGATAAACACATTACCCTCCCCTGCGGTGCGCAGTCGGGTAAAAAGTAGCCTATAAGCACCAAGGTACTACTACTACTACTAGGATTGTGATGAATACCGCGTTAACCTACACTTATCTTTCGATCAACACTTGTATTTCTATAACAATAGTTTTCGCATTGGGATTAGTACTTCAGAGCATACTACCCACTAAGAAACCATAAAACATACTTACAATATGTCAACCATATGTCTGTAAAAAAATTAAATTTATTTCTGATATTTATTTTCTAAATTTTTGTTATAATCAAGTTATAATTTTATTTTGAAGTTGTCTTGTCGAGCTCTGTATTTTGATTCCCCCACATGGCCAATTAATCATTTCACCATTTTGATTATGTCATCCGCCATTTTGTTTTTTTTTTTCAAAATTCATGTAACCTATGTCACTTCGGTGGACAAGACCAATCTAATGAAACTTCATTCGTTAAAATCCATCCAGCTGTTTAGGCTACAGTGCGTGCCAAAGAAATAGACAGACTTTATGTATGTACATACAATACAAACATACATACTCTCGAAAAAACTTTTTTACAAAAAAATAGAACCGACTTCCAAAAAAAGTGCAAAATAACTTTAATTTCGGAAGTCGGTGTTCCTGTTTTGTGTCTTCGTTTTTTGACACCGACTTCCGAAATTAAAGTTATTTTGCACTTTTTTTGGAAGTCGGTTCTATTTTTTAGTAAAAAAGTTTTTTATTTTTCACTTTTTAGTTGTGGTTCCCAATTAAACTGCGTTAACAATTCATAGACATACGATAGCAGCAATCGCGGTTGATTTGCTGTAAATTTTTGAAGAGTTCCGTTGTCTGTCTCCGAAACCCATCATCAGATTTTTTTGAAACTTAAATGGGACCATTTCGGAATAAACCCCTTTCGATAAAAAAAGAATTTTGCAAATCCGTCAATATATGACGGAGTTATGCCCGAACATACATAAAAAAAAAAAAAAATACAAACATCCGAATTGATAACCTCCTCCTTTTTCGAAGTCGGTTAAAAACGTGACCCTCCTTCTGGGTCATTCGGGTGAAACCTAGTTTATAGTCCAAAGATAATGTAGTCGATCATCAAACAACAGATTGTAGAATTACGATCAGTTGAAACTGAATCATTATTGCATTCTGTTACCACAACGTGATTGAGAGAGCATTTTGCCGTGTCGATGCTATTTACTGATACTTATGAATGTGTGTGCAGTACCTATGTAATGACCAGAGGATTTATGGTCTGTGAATGGGTTGTTTAAATATGTACCTGCTTTGTTGAAACTTATGTTAGGTTTAAAAGTTTATTTGACCCTATAATTCCAGGTCAATTCGAAGTTTTATTAGGTTAATTTTGGCAGTTTTAGGAAAGATTTATTAAACTTTGATTAAGATTGTAACTTTGACACCTTAGCACAGTTATCACTTCTGTCGGCAGTCCCCATGACTGCCTATTTTTTTTTTTATTTAAGTATTTACTACTTCAAAACTAAAATAATAAGAGTGGTGCTTTTTCAGCCTGTGTCTGTGGTGAGCGCACTTTTTCTAAACTGAAACATCCTTTATGTAGTAAATAAGTAGCTACAAAAAAAATCCAATAACAAAATGATTACAAAATCAGGGGATACAGTTTGGTGTTGCAGCTACATAAAATATATATCATCGCCATTTAATTTTTTTTTTTAAATGTGGGGTTGCCCCACACTTAAAACTACAACTTACATGCACAAGATACCCAGACCCGTAATACCTATCTGCAGGCCATACAAATATTTTTTCCGCGCGGTATACGAACCCGCGACTCGCAGAGCGGCAGCCAAACGCTCAACCACTGCGCCAACCGTGCCGTCGAAATTGGACACCGTACCCTGCCAAATCTGAAGTCACTCACTTCAGTTTTAACAGACTGTTCTTACTAAAAACCTTAAAACTCTAAGTGAAACTGACAGCCTACTGCAGGCGCTGCAGCACAGCATAAATACATATGTTATATGTAGTCCTCCTTATAGATTTTGGTAACGACGACCCTTTAGATTATTTCGTAGCGTGTGCCCGTTCCAGATTCAAAGGAAATAAAGCCTCAAAAGTAGAAACATAACCTAAAATGTAGGAAAACACAGACTGATATAACCAATTTGGCCATTGCTGGGAGACGTGAAAATTGGGCTGGTGAAACCTTCATATATGCTCTAATTTATGGCCAAATTCCAGCCCTGTAACGCCAGGCCCAAGTTTCTATGGAGTTTGGGTTTCTCCTTTAAGTACTTAAACGCTGGGCGTGCGGACGGCGAGTAGTGGGTAACTCGCCGCCCGATCAGCATCAGGCCCTAGAGTCGACGGCGCGTAGTGTTCCACGCGCACCTCAAAGAGTTGTCAGCAAAAGGACGGGGCCTGCCACGGCCGATGCCTGCCCGGGGGTTGAGGATAAATTCGAAAGTGTTACCTCACCCCTGGGCATTCAGGGCAGGGAGGAACAGGGGTGGGTTTTAGTCAGTAAGAGTCTGACACGCCCTTCCGCTCCACCCTAGAGCGGAAGAAGTCATAGGATGATTTCCAACCCCCCCCAAAAAAAAAAAAGTACTTAAACGCTGCAAAAAATTATATATAACTTGAAAAAACCCTTTCAGAGTTTTGTTTCTATTCACCCCTTTTTTCCTTCCTATTCAAGCCGTTTGACAGTGTAAATAACTAATCTAACCTAATAGTGATATATGTACAGTCACGAACAAACATATGTACACAAGTAATCTTTACTTGTAAGCTCGAGTATTTTAATCCGTCTATTTAAGATACTCGAGCTTACAAATAAAGTTTGCTTGTGTACATATTTTTGCTTGTGACAGTACGGATCAGAAAAAAAAACAAAAAAATAAATAAATTACATTTAAATCACACACATAATTATATTTACTACCAGCGTTATGAATTCAGCTATATATTCAAACGTTTTTTTCTTATTTACTTGTCATCGGTCCACCATGCTTTCGCAGTTTTACAAAATTAATTTTATTTTGCCCTGAACTTAATTTGAAAGTACCGTGTCGTGTGAGGATGTGGCATATCATTGTGTGGATATAAAACTTGCTAGATGAAATTTATACCGATAGAGTTCGTATTACTTGCTTAACGACTTTTGTCGACACATACTGTTTCATATTTTAGGTCTAAACAAATATTGATACCTTATACTCCAAATAGATTTATTCATCTTTGCTCCCGTGGCTTATCCCACAGAAACTGCATTTTTTTCCGACTCTAAAAAAACTGTGTAGCGTAGTAACGTCTAGGTGTAGTAGAGAAAGAGTAAAAAAAAATTGTTGTAAGATTCAATTTTACAAGTGTTGGGCCATTATTAGTTTCGAGTCTTGTTGTTTATAAAAATATGTGAGATTTGACTGCAATCTCCAATACTCAAGAAATCTTAGAAGTAACAAACGTTTATTGAATCAAAGAAACTAGTTTCACTGCAGTGAGGAAAGCCATTAAAAGAAAGCTCAATTTGTCGAAGTGTCGATTGTGATCTTGAAAACCAATCTGTTCTAGCTTTATGTGATTTTAACGACTTGTATGTACCTAGTAACATTGGTTTCAAGTGATTGTTTTTTTCTTTCTAGGTATACTTTGAAAACTATATCTTTACTGAATGACAAAACTAAAAATACATGTATTGTCAATAATCTTTTACCTTGTATATAGGTATATACAAGGTAAAAGATTAGTCTTTAAATTTTTAACGACTATTATGTTCATGTGGCTCCAATCCTTCACCCAGTGTGCTCAAAAACCTATTCCAAATAAAAAGTAGATATCTACATGCTTATTTATTCACGACCATTACCAGCACATTGTACGTACATAGGTTTTCATAACCGACAATTTACTGCCGATATAAAAGTGCCATTACGCCCCGGCCAGAGTGAGAAGCTTGCGCGGGTTCTGAGGCGGGTGCGAAGTAGCACATAGTTTAAAACCGCCGTTTACCTCCACACTGAAGTGACTATGCTGGACGCCCAGACAAACCCGCCACACAATTCTAAACCACTGTAATTCCTAAAAGCCAGAATCAACAGTGGCAACCTCCAGAAACAAGCCGAATCAATAAAGCTAGACGACTCCCAAAGAAACGATTAAATTGTCTTGATGCCCGCAAAGAAATTAATCAGAAAACAACAGCGGAGGAGTAAGAAAGATATAGTTTTCATTCATTGTTAGCGGCTTTACTAGCAAGCGATCGTCTATTATTTCCCTGATAGAACACGTCTAGCATACAACAACTAGCGATGCACTATGGTCACCTAGTCCCTTCCGCTACCAGCATGCCCGCACCTGCCCTAGTCACGGCGCTTTCACTCTGGACAACACTTTATATTTCCACCGGTGCTCGGATCCTCTCGGCTTCCATCGGTTGCAATCGGCTCCATTCGGCACCCCTCGCTTGCTCGTTGCCATGGTTTTGGTTTAACTCTGATGGAGGTTCTCGGCCAACTGTCACTCGCAATTTATTCCCATGCGATATTGATGCTGGTTTTAATATTGCTTATTGACTTTTTGGGTTAAAGGCTCATTGTATCGGTGATTGAATCGGTTTGAATCATGATTCATTTAAAATACCAATAAATCTCTTGATTCATGGTTTATGAATTTAACAAATTTATGCGATGAATGTGATTAGCTATTGATAAAACTTTTTTACAAAAAATAAAACCGACTTCCAAAAAAGATAATACACTTAAATATGAAAAATAACTAGTAGTAATTACAGTTTTGAGCCGTTTGGGGTCGAAATGCTTGGGTCATGCGGTCCGAGTGCACGTCCTTTTTAAAGATATTTCTCACCGACTGGTTGACACTTTGCGTGACCAGAGGGCTGGCTCGTTCTTCGGCCAAAGAATTAGCATTGCCATTCAACGTGGTAATGCTGCCAGTCTTCTGGGCACGTTTCCGGCTTGCCCAGATGACAGTGATGTGGAGGAATTTTTCTCGACGCCTAAGTATAATTTTTTTTTTATATATTATTATATTGTATGTAATTGGGATATAAATAGTTAGTTATTAGATAATATTTATTGTAAAATAACTATGTACTTAAATAAATACCTATTATCATTAAAAATACTCACTATTATGTCACTTTAATTTCGATACGGTGTTTGTATTTTATTTCTTAGTTAATTGACACCGACTTCCGAAATTAAAGTTATTTTTAAATTGTGTATTTTCTTTTTTGGAAATCGGTTCTATATTTGTAAAAAAGTTTTTTATTTTTCGCTTTTTAGTTGTTATACCCCAGAACTAAAACTAGGAAGCACGACGATACGACGAACTAGGAAGATGAGATGGCGCAAGAGTATCGACACATGTAGCGTCTCACACTAAAGGCCTACCTAACTTACATGGGTAACTAAGAAATTAAATTAATCAAGGTAAAACAAACTAACCAAACTGAGTCCTTCGATGACATTTCAGTAATATAAAAATCAATGAACACGACTTTCATTTATTACTGAGGAGATACCGATCAGTATGGTTTATAGGGAAAAATGCCTACACCGAAGGTTAGGGTAATCAATACCAGGCTATCCGCCCTTTCAATTAACGTTATTACCGATACGGCTTCTGGCTTTGATGTAATAACGAAAGTAATTACAGTTTTGTGTTGACTTTTTTTGTGTAAGCAATCAAGTTTATTTGGTGATAAGTGGACATTGACACACATGGACTTCTGCAAATCCGACGAGACGTTGAAGTTACGTTACCATTCCTAAATCGCCGAATTCAATCGATGGACCAAGATCTTTCGATCTCACTACTATAAGATCTGTCGCATATATCATACGACAGTAGAGCTCACCTATGTTAACGAAATCCGATGGACATAGTCCGCCTAGTGAATAACCCGTTTATAACAAACCTGAAATGACTCATGTGCTTGTAACTGGCACCCCATACCCTAAAGTGCAGCCAGCCCCAGATATACAGATTAGTAGCAATAACACTTTTCCGGACGAGCTACTACGAACTTACTAGTACTACTACTACTCTTCTACTACTACTTACGAGCGTACTTGATACTAGTTCCTAGGTTTGGAGAAAGTGGCTAATGTGGAGTTGAGAGGACGACTAGAAGTGTCTTCCTGTCATCTAAATCTATGTACTGCGACCACCAATCTATCTTCGTATGGTGTACACATCGTATGGCGGTGCGCCACCGGTACATGATTGTGTCTAACATGGTAAACATGGTGTCGTATGGGTGGGAATGTCTATTATCACTCATTCGCACAAATTGATTGCCGGTGACTGCCGGTGTCTGAGTTTCCTGATTACTACAAACTGGAGGTATTTAAGTCAAGAGTATTACTATATTACTTCTAGCAAGTGTAATCTTCACATGGCCATCAAGACCTACCATCAGATGAGATAGTGCTCAAACGAGAGCCTAAATAGTAATAAAATAAAATAAAAACTATCAAGAGTGGTAGCTTTTCCATTGTGAGCATAGTAAGGATGTTTACCTTTTAGATTGAAGACGAAAAAGATGTTCGGCTGATCCGAAAAACATGGAATAGTTGTACATAAAGTTGATAAAGAATTAAGGAACAAAATTTAACATTTAAGAGTTTTACTGATCGTAACATACTAAAGGGTGTATATAAATTCTGAAAGGTTTTAAATAAAATGACCAGCTTGTTGTTAAAGTACAGGTTTTATTATAAGCTGCAGTTTACAACTCTTAACAACATGCAGTTTCCAAGAAACTGTAATGTTTTCGTTCATATTAATAATGTTTCTTTAAATTTATTTACACTTACTTAAAATAAACGCTTACATATTGATTACATTTTTCATTGTTATTGATGACACACACTTCTTTGAAGTAGGCATCATAGATTCAACCGCAGTACAATGAGTAGGTTTGCTGTTTTTACTATTCACAATTATTGTTTACAAATAATAAGTTATTACCCTAATTTTTACATGATAAAATATTTTTATAAAATTTTTATACAAGCAGTATCGTATTTAGTATCAACTACTTCATCTTTACGTAACGATATAAAAAAATGAAGATTCGAAATCTATGATTGAGTTCAGATGTTATCGTAGCGGAGAAGTCAGTCTTTACCTCGCTAAATTAAGTATAGAGAGTGTAACTAAACTTGACTGTGGGTCAGTGTGTGGAAGCTGCGAGTCAGTGTGTTGGGATCGTACGTGTTGGGCCAGTCCGGGAGATTTGACAGAGATAGAGATTTGACATTTGATGTCTCGAACGATTCCGGTGGAGCGATAAATATTTCATTTTTTTTTTTTGGTTCAGCTAATACAAAATCTTGTAGCATATTCAGCAATTTATTCCAGAAATATTCTTCCTCCCACTTTAGCGTCCTTCGAACATCACGTTGTTCTTCTAGAAATGCATATATTGAGTTCTCAGGTCCGATATCAGCAAAGACATAAACGGTATTTTCCGATTTCAGCATTTTACTATGTATTTTCTTGATGTCTACGTGACCATAACGTTGTGTTAAGTAGTTGGATGAAAAAATGACGATTTTGGCTTCTGGTTTAACATTTTTGACGTAACGTTTATAATTTGCTGACTTTTTATATTCTACATAAGATTCTACAAAATCTTCATCTTTACACATCGGCGTCATGCAACTTTGCAGACATACCTCGTTATTCATGACTGGTATTATTTTTTGGGTTACAAATTCCTCATCTAGAGAACAGAAATCCAGGTTTATTCTGTGTAACTCGTTTTTTTTTGTTTTTGGAGTTGGAGGTTTGAAAGCATTTAATTTCTTCTTTACAATCGAATTAATTTGTTTCCTATAGATTATGAATACTATTAAAATAATTGTGTACAGTGATATAACGATGGTCATGAGGGTAATAAGAATTGTGAATCTCATGTAGCAGGCTTCTTTAGCCCAAAGTGGGCACCGAACGTGAGACACGTCGACAATCTGAAACAAATAAGTGAGCATAAGTTTTCTCTTGTTATACTTATATTTAAATATAATTTTGGGACGTGATAATATCTTAAATCTAAAACCCACCTTCGTTTTTGTGAATTCTAGTAAATAATCAATGAATAAATAGTTCTCGCATCCACAGTTGAGAGGATTTTTGGAAATCCATACATTCTTGATGGGTTTTTTCATTTCATTTCGGTAAGTTTTTAAAGCCTTCTCATCAGTCTGTAACCAATCGCATTATTTTACATAACTCATAAAGTTAACTTCTTACAAAGACATCGATTTGAATTAATTGCATCACTTACCCAAAGGGTCTGTATATTATTGTGACTAATATCCAGATTCTCATGGCCATTCACCCACCAGTCCTCGAAAGCCACTTTAAATTCATTGTGACTTATATTCAATAGCTTCAAATTATAAGTGTGGGCAAACGGCGACACCCTTTTCACCATCCACGAATTGTTTGTCAACTCTTTGTTCTCAAAGTCAAGTTTATTGTAAGCCAGAGATATTGACATTCTCTGTTTATTGTTACTGAATAAATACGACGAAATCGTTTTCAAATTATTGTGCTCCATTTCCAAGTATATTAGGCTAAGTAGCGACGAAAAGGTTTGGCTGTAATAAAAAGTAAATTACGTCACACACCCGATAATCAAATGAAAGGATATTGAGCCAACACGAATTTTACTTACCTAGATATTTCCACGAGAGAGTTATGACATAATTTAAGCCTTTCCAACCTCACTAAAGATGAAAACAATTTAGGCTTTAGCTCGCTCAACTGATTGTAACTCAGGTCCAGCTCGAGAAGATTTATTTGATCGTTAAAAATGGCTTCCGGTAGGGAAGTAATGTCATTGTATGCTAATGATATGTTCGTAATTAGCGGTGAATTGGCGAAAACATCGTACGGCACGGTCTCTAGACCACTTCTCTGAATATATATTTCCTTCAAGTTTGGCAAATCCCCAAAAAGGTATTTAGGTAGCTCTCTTAGTTTGACGTCGTTGTTTAGTATCACCACTGTTTCAAGTTCCGCATTATTTCTGAACAAATTCTGTGGCAACGACGAAAATTTGTTGGAAAATAACGTCAGTTTCTTTAACTTCTTTAAGGGCTTAAATATTGACGCAGGAAGTTCATTAAGACCGTTAGAACTGAGATCCAATTCTTCGAGCACGTCGACGCCGGTGAAAAGATCTTTAGAAAACCAGGTGACGTTACTCTGCCACAGAGAAAGTTTTCTTAAGAAAGATAAATGGGAAAATAAATTCGAAGAAATATTGGTCATGTGATTGTGACTAATTTCTAGAGTTTCCAGCTTTTCTAATGGCTTGAACAACTCTTCAGAGAGGTTAATAGTGTTTGATCTTATGTTGAGCCATGTTAACTTATTGATATCCATAAATAAATTGTCTGGAAGATGCGTAATCCCATTTATCGACAAAAGTAACTTTGTTAAGTCTTGTAATCCTGCAAAGTGCTTCCTGTCGAAGTATCCTGACAGGTTCTTTGCATTCTGGAATATGAGTGCCATGGTCTTCGATACTCCCATACCAGTCAGTACATCTTTGAATGAGGATGCTGGTAATGGACAATCCTTAAAACTGACAGATTTAAAAGAACTCATATTGTTGGCACATTTTGGTAGCTTGCTGTAGTCGAGACTCGATGCATTCTCACATTTAATATTTATGTATATGTTTGGCAGTAAATTTATTTTTACTGTTCGACCTGAAAAGTTTGTTTTACGTTAGTACAAATTCTGCTGGAATATACGACACTTAAAACGCGATTTTAAAACCGAACATGACGTAATCCGCTTACGGTGACGTAATAGAAAGTGGGGAAGGAAGTTTGTGTGAAGAAAAATTGAAATCAACGTGATTTCAATTTTTCTTCACACAAACTTCCTTGTGAAACTTGCGACTCGGCTTTAAAAGGCATTCGTAAGCGTCAACATTTAAGTGCACTCACCATCGATGTTGCAATTGAGTTCAACAGCGAGCGTGCCACCGCAAACGCAGTTAGGGTCAGTCGGGCACATCAGCCGCGCTGCACCAATTATTTGTAGTGTCAGCGCGGCCACCGCTGCATATATTACTTTGCGATACATGGCTACAACCACGCTATCACTAACAACATTTACTTCATCCGCTGTTTCATCACATGCTGTAGTTTCAACATTTTGTGTATCCTTGTCCAGCCCATGTTTTCCTTTTCATCGAATCTGTGAACAATAAGAAACTCAAAATGATTGCTGTAACGTATAAACTGGTGTATATGTATTGGCTTTCATTTGGTTTCGAGTGCTGGCTGTGGAATTGATTCCGCTATTCATAGTTTACAAGCATCGCCAACAAAAAGCACGGGCAGATAAATTGCCTGGTGGCAAATATAATGGAACTGTCTGTGCGATAGCCTGTTATCTCGGTACGCCGCACACGGATATTTTTCGATTATTAATACCGAAAAATATCCACCCATCACAAGATAATTTTAGTGATGTAACTTTTATTCATTGATATTTAACTTATACATCGTAAAATAAATTATATACTGGTGAACTTTGAAACAGCTAAAGCAGTGATAGAAACAGTAGTAGTTTGATCGACAATTATTACTCATTTAATTAAATGTTACATCAAAATTCACAGATTAACAATAACTAAATTAAATACACAACATAAATATTTGGCAGTTACATCATCATCATCCTCCCACCCTTATCCTAAATTCGGAAGTTCCAATTGACTCAGAAAAAAATTGTGGTTATAGCTATTCAAATCTATATAATGTTATATGTTTGTATTGGAGGAGCTCGTGGCTAAAGTAATAACAGTCGCACGGATCGATCAATAAGGTTAAGCTACGCTTGCCAGGGTTGGTCCATGGATGGGACCATCTTTACATACCGAGAGTCTTCCATGCCTCAGAAAGCACGTTAAGCCGTTGGTCCCAGTTGTCAATCGTGAATCTTTGACAATCCTTACGGGTCGTCAGAATGCCGAAATTCTGACAACCAGTCTTACCAAGGGGTATCGCATTACCCAGTTACTGGTTTGTGGAGGTTTTGACCTTCTTAGATATGGTGTTAATAAACATTTACCGGGTTGTAAGGTCAGATAGGCAGTTGCTCCATGTAAAATACTGGTATTCAGCTGCATCCGGTTAGACTGGAAGCGGACCCCAAGATAGTTGGAATAAAGCAAGGCAGAGAGAGGTTATACATTGTATTCAGTGAACATGCAACAGAGAAGACGGAGTACCGTTCAGCCGGTCAAAAGTTATGTTGAATCAATTGACCTTTAAGCGAGAACGCAGCAACCGCATCACACCGCACTATTGGTCACCACTGCCCAGCAGCGTCCAACTATGCCCGATACCGCTCGACTTTTCCCGATACCGCTAGACTTTGCCCGATACTACACGACTCTTCCCGACATGCCACCAGACCGTTATCACAATTTCCGAAATAGGATTAGGTTGTTTTAATGAACCGGTTTTGGTCGGACGTGTTTTTTCAACGGATAAAACATGGCATTTGTATTTATGCGTCCGGTTTTTGTCGAATACTGATTTATAGAAAACCAGGTTTGGGAATTTAGAACAATATAAGATAGATTTTGTTAAAAATAAATATGTCGCTCTATTTCGCTCACGGGAAAAGCTCGGAACAATATATTTTCAGTCCAAACAAAAATACCAAATGTTCCGATATAATAATGATTTCGCTCTAAAGCAAAAACTAATGGCGTTACAATTTAGATAAACTGGGAATTCGATAGACTCAAATATTTAAAATCCATTATTTACTCCTTAAACCGACTGGAAAACAGCACTTTAAGATTCACAATCTAAGCAACAAAACAGGATGCTAAAGCATCTATTCCGTGCAATAATTGCAAATGCTATGCAGCTTAGCATTTGGAGCTATCAGCTAATCCAAATAGACAGTCCAGTTGTTATTCTCCAACTTGAATTTATCGAGTAGGGAAATATCTGGCGTTCCGAGACCTTCCTGAAGACAATCGAAATTGGATTCAGGATATATTGTGCCTTATGTCACAACTCTACGGTCTAGATAAGTTAGATATCGATATTATGATGGGTATTTTATTTGTGAGATGAAAAATGGGAGTGTTTCCTTTATGTGTTTGATGTATGAAGCAATCTAGGTTATTACTGCTTTCCTGCTATCTTAGATGACAGTTATTGTGATGGATATTTTTTGGTCTAGGGATAAATAATCGTCAAAGAGTGTCTAGAAATAGACATAAGGTTAGCTTGAAACACGTCAAGGTGGCTTCTTCGTTTGTAAATTTTTAGATTCGTAAATTTTCTTGAGACTTAAATGTCACATCCAGACACACACACCATACCACACCACATTGTTAGAATTCTTAAGCTCCTATTGTAATTTGTTATGGTGTTTAATTAAGAGAATTACTATCTATCTTTGAAAGTTCTCGATATTGTTGTCCAATTTGTATACTGACTGATAAGTCGTTGCCCCTAATACATTTTCCTTGTCCTCTTTTCCGGTATTAATGCTATTATCCCTAAAATTCCTTTACTGAATATTAAATCCTCTTTCGGTTTAAATCCTGTAATGCACACGGAAGAGACAGTTACGGGACTTGTCTCTTCCGTGTCAAATGTTCAATGATTTGGGGCATTTCCAGAGCTGGATATTGTTACTTTGAGTAACAATATCCAGCACTCGGAAATGCCACCGACATCACAATGACAACCCTAAAATATCTGACACGCATGATTACGATAATGAAGATGGACAGGAAAATGATTTGATATTTATTTATTTTGTTCTGAGATAAGGTTCATCAGTATTTTGTTCGAAGGGAGGTGAGATCTCCATACCCGTTACTGTCACGTAGAGAAATATTTCCGGAAGCGAATTAATTAAATTATTGTGAAAAGGTGTTTCCCTATTTTAAGTTCATTAGTGGACAAACCTACAAATAACGTACAGTAACAACATTTGGGTTTGTAATAAAAGGTTCTTCATAAATTAAATTGTTAACCCTGCGCCTACAGGCAAAGTAAGCCGGTTTGCTGAAGTTACAACTAAAGTAGAATTATGAAAAGCTTAGTATTATAATACTAACCACCTACCTACCTACCTCTTTAAGTAAAAAGAAGAATAAAGAGTATCTTTGTAAATAAAAGAAAAGACAAACAAGATATAAAATATGAAATTATTTTTGGGCCTATGAAGACAGCAATTTAGGATAGCCCGAGTTTGTTTATCGAGATAAACAATTGATTGAAAAAGGTAAATCAAATTTGCGGGGCGACGGTTAATATACAAGTTCCTTTTGATAGTTTCTCCTGGGATTGGAAACATGGAAGAGGTGAAAATTTAGTTTGCATAAACAAGGTACCCTTGTAGAATGTTGATCACTTGTTTTGCATGCTTTGAACAAGTTTAGCAAATAACGAAACTATAACTAGTTTATTGGTCTACGAACGAAGCAACTTTGAAACATGAATACGTGAAAGATGCTGCTCACATCGATGTTTATGAATTCTCCCTAAACTTCTTCGCTAAAGTGCCTGAGGAATGTTTTTAACTTAGATAGGTATATTCAAGTGTTGAAGTTTAAAGGCTGTGGAACCAACATAATAACATACACGAGTCTCAAACAGAAGCCAACAAAACTAATCAAAACTGCAAAAAACCGATTACTACACCGGCAGACAAAATATATGGAACAACACGAAATACGATGCTGCGAGGGACACCGCGATATAATATATGAATAATTTACGTACCTAGTTCAGGTGACAAAGATACAGACGTAGGGCTTCTCTTAATGAGCGTGTGTGTTTTAGCAATCAGTAACTAATCAGAAACAAATTAACTAAAATCAATTCGTATGTCATGTAGAAACAGGTATCTTAGACCTGCACAAATAAAACAATAAAGATCCTTCACTATAAAACAAAAGTCATATTAATGTTACCGTTCAAGGACCAATTAATGATAAACATTTTAAAGAATATAGTTTTCAAGGCTGTACAACCAAAATAAAAACATACCAGCCTAGCAAAACGAACTTACCGATGGGTACAGTCCGTACCAAACTTGCATAAAGCTGATTATCATAGCGGGACACGACAGATATGGAACAAATACGAAATACGACGCTACGACAAACACAGCGGCATATGCGGCTGGCGTTCGGAATAAATGACCACTGCATTACACAACTTTTTCACGGAAAACTAACTTGCTAAGTGACTAAGTGGCGTAACAACAGTTTTTGTGCAGTTGTTATATTTTTAATGCTGTGAAGTTTTTATTTATATATGGTTTGTTTTCTACCTTAAGCTGGCTTTTAGTCATAATTTGCTATCGTAAACCGAAAGTATATAAAATTAGATAGCATTCACATATATTTCTAGTCGCAAAGCTTACTGTTTCTACAATTCGCCCTTTTTATCCTTAAGTTGTCTGGTAGTTATCGATGAAACTTTTTGGCGCAGCCGTGAGGCACACGCAATGCTATTTTATTGTTTTCATGTTAATGATTGTCAATTTTTGTTTTATTTTTCTTTTGTGTGCCCGGTGACTGTCGTCAAATTAATGTTTTTCATTCTGTTCTTTATCGCTTCCGGCAATAAGTACCATAGCATTATTAACACTGTAAAGTTTGCTGTATATTTTTAAATGTATAATTATATCAATCTTTGGGGTTGGTCCATGGATGGGTGACCATCTTTACATACCGAGACTCCTCCGTGCCTCGGAAAGCACGTTAAGCCGTTGGTCCCGGCTGTCAATTGTGGATCTTTGACAGTCGTTACGGGTCGTCAGAAGCCCGAAAGTCTGACATCCAGTCTTACCAAAGGGTATCGTATTACCCAGTAACTGGGTTGTGGAGGTCAGATAGGCAGTCGCTCCATGTAAAGTACTGGTATTCAGCTGCATCCGATTAGACTGGAAGCCGACCCCAAGATAGTTGGGAAAAGGCTAGGCAGATGATGATGAATTATATCAATCTTTGTAAAAATTTGCCATTTGACTAACAATGCAGTTTTTAAACGATCCTACTATGTCTTTTAAGGGTTAACATAAAATTATCATTGCCTACTACCCTATTGGTGGATAAATAAAATGCAAACTTTTCTACTGACTACCGTCCACTCACAACTGTTCGTTAGTTAACTTTTCATATCGACCGGATAAACCATTCGTAGGCATTTTTTCAAACACATGAAGGACTGTCAATCGCTCGTCTGTGGTATAAATTTGATTTTGAAAGCGACGTTATTTCATAGCAGTAAGGGCGGATTGCGTTGTTCAAAGTTTACAATTTTCTGTGATGTAATAGACCTAATCGAACTAGTACCTAAGTTTTTTAGTATCAGTATCTAAGCTGACGTAAACGATGATGTACTCGACGGTGGAACAGGCGTATAACTCAAACTGCACTATGTATGAGTCAACCACGGATCACATTTTGAAATGATTCGATCTCATAAAAAAACGCGTTTTCTTTTTAAAACAGTTTCATAAACAGCTATGTAGACTATGAAGAATAAAACACCACCCACACCTTTCATGTTTCTGTATTCATTATAATTAAACAGTAAATGCACACATACTCTTTCATATTTTGATTAGGTACCTATACTCGCGAAAGAATACAAATTCTCCTTTATATTGTAAGTAGGACACAAGTAGGTACTCAACACAAGCTACGGTGGCTCAAGTTTATAAGGAAGCTCTCGACTTGGGAACCGTCAGGCCCTTAATCAAACTGTTAAGCATGAGCTCAAGAAGTTAGTTCGAGCTCACCGCAACTAAACCTCGCAAAACATAATTGTTACCACTATCTGTGTAGTGTACACTGTTTAAATTAAACTATAGGGTACTAGAACATTGTACGTGTATTGGCAAGCTAGGTGAACTTCCTTTTGAGAAAAACACTTTACATCAGAAAAATATTGTCCTGTAATCAAACGATCTGCCTAGCCTTTTCTCAACTATGTTGGAGGCGGCTTTCAGTCTGAACAGAAGTAGCTGATAACCAGGAAGTTTAACAAGGCCTTCTAGGATAGTTACCTAAAAAACTGTTTACCACGAAGTGACGAAACAGGCCCTTACTCCTGAACTTGGATGCGTTTTATCGTTGTAATTTCTTATTGGTTTGTTAAATCAAAAAATACGTGTCCAATATTTTCTGATTATTTATCTTACGAACTAAATAGAGTTATTATTCTTATACCAAGGAAACATCCGTAGTTTTGAATGGAGATTAGTAAAATAGTTGCACATTTTAGCTGATTCATACCCAATTTAACTCATATCTGAATCATGTTTGGATTTTGTATTGCCGGTTTATGAATTGTGCACAAGAAATATTATGTTTCATCTAAAGCAGCCTTCTTAGACCCGCAGTATTTTACACTGACGAGTAATATTTGGTATAACCCAGTAACTGGGTTGTGGAGGTTAGATAGGTAGTCGCTCCATGTAAAATACTGGTATTCAGCTGCATCCGGTTAGACTGGAAGCCAACTCCAAGATAGTTGGGAAAAAACTAGGCAGATTGATTGGATAATAATATTTGGTACAATTAAGTTTCAAGTCTTTCCGAAGGAAAGAAATTCAGTTTCCATGAAATAATGCGATTTCATATTATTTATACCTTTGTAATTATCGTATAATGGAACATACGCATCTTCAGGCATTTATTTGAATACTTACGATTTGAGCGTGACACGGTGACAAGAAAAAAAAACACTACAGGAGCGTACCAATTCCGTGAGAAAACTAAACTCGACACTCTTGTATCGGAGTGGTTGCAGTCCAAGCAAAGCTTTTCAGGTCAATAAACAGCCGAGCATGACGTAGAGAGATAGCTGGCCGCATCTGTTAGCAATGTAGCGGGACGACCATCGGATAGTGACGTCAACAACGGTCATGCTTGGACTGAGTTTCCTATCTCAAAGTTAGACTTAAGGCAATTCTTGGAAGCATAGTCAGAATCCAGTTTAGCGGAAATTTGTATCTTGCTAGCTGGAGATTGTCCACTACACAATACACCACGACATTCGCTAGAGCTCACTTTTCATGCTATACAGAGTGATTTTTAATTCATTGGTAATCATTAATAAAAAGTAAACATGAATTTGTATATTTCGACTTTAACTATAGACCTGATCTTGAAATTATGTAAAATATGAAGGTCTACATTTTGTACGTTATGGGAATATAACTAATTGAATTTTTTAATTTATTTTTTCTTCATATTATCAGAGTTGATCCCATAGTAAAACGTGTTCATATTTTTGAGAGTACTTTCGCCTCTTGAGGATTAAAATCACTCAGTATAACAAATTGATGTACCTACCCACGATTCTGACTTCCTAGTTATTATGCAAGTAAGATAAGACTAACGCATGCTAATAGGAATAAATTAAAACGACTGACGTATCCTAATCGTCTTCGTTATCTATGTACCTATGTTAATGTTGTGTCTCCTTGCACTTTGACGCAACAACTAGGTTGATTAATGTCAAATGCAAGAAGCGTTTATTGCAAAATGCGTAGATTTAGTGAAGGATAGAAGGAGGCAAATGTTTTTCGGTCTATTTCTTTGGTACGCCTTGTAGCCTAAATGTCTGGATAGATTTAACAAATAAGATATTATTAGATTGGTCTTGACAGCCGAAGTAACATAGGCTATACGAATTTTGAGTAAATAAAACTAAAAAACTTTTTTACAAAAAACAAAACCGACTTCCAAAAAAAAATGTGGAAATTAACTTTAATTTCGGTAGTCGGTGTCTCTGGTTCTGTTTCTTTGGTTTTGACACCGACTTCCGAAATTAAAGTTAATCGTGAGTCATTTGCTGTTAGTTATTGAAGAGTTCCAGTTTCTATCTCCGAAGTTCTTCATCAGATCCTAATGTATTATATACTAAAACTTTCCTTGAAATACATGTATTTGAATAGCGAAAACCTCATCCAAATGGGATCAGTAGTAGTAGTAGTAGTAGTTTGTTCGCGAGAAAATCGCGAACAAACATGCATACATACGGGTCGAATACAGAACCTTCTTTTTTGAAGTCGGTTAAAAATGGCGGACGTGAGTGTTTTCGTTTTTTTTGAGACATGCTCATGTGGGATATCAAAATAAAGGGCTTGAAGAGGCGACTTCAAATGTAGGCAATAAAAAAATATTAAAATTATAAAAAAAACCTACTTTTAAAGCAGTCTGATGCAGTTGGTGGATTAAATCTGCGATTGAACTAAAGTTTTCGTTTCATAAGTCCTTTTGGTGCCTAACGGCTTTGTCCGTAAGTAGCTGTAGTAATGTTGGCAGTTGATTAACCTACTTTTAACTACATAGTTAAAATTCAAATCCATGTTCGTGAAAGGGCGCCGTCAGTTGAGACTGGTCATCTCTTAACTGCCATCTTTTTTATTGTTACTGTTTATGAATTGTTTATTAAACATTGTTCTCATATATTAGAAGTAACAAGACATATGTAACCAGGCTTTTTGTAATACATAACATGGTTAAAAAGAGTGTCCTTGGAGTTTCTTGCACGTTCTTCTCCATAGAGATCTACGCCTTGGAATGTGCAATTACCTTCATCTATCTGACTAACCGACTTATTGACAATTCAAAAGTGCCTGTAAATGGTCTATTTGAAATAAATGATTTAAATTTGAATTTAAAGTGTTGTTATCTATATACAAGAAATAATTCCTTGGTATTTCTGTCCTTAAACATTATATTAGAAGCAATAAATTGTAAAGAGATACCACGTTCCGAATTTCCTAAAAACCGTTTTCAGGCTACTCATCAAAGAATACATTATTAGGCTGCGGTCTAATGCACTCATATCATTTTTACGCCCACATAATTTCATACCTACTCAATTCTGTCATCGATTGCTATAACCAACTTTATTCCGAAGACATAAAGTCTGAATTTGTGTGATAAAGTTTCTGAGAATAAACTCTTGGTATCAGGTGCGGTGGGGTCGTAAGCTTGTCGGATTTAAGGCTTCGCATTCCAGGTGTTACGTTACTGAGGTACACTCTCACAATTAGACGGGTTCAGCAAATTGATGTTGTTTATGAGACACTGGGTAGCATTGGGTAACACTGGATAGCACTGGGTAATACTGGGTTACTGTTATTTTGGTATAATGAGGTTTTTAGCAGTCAGTTGAAATAGGAGTGGTGGTGAGTAATGCTTTCGTCCCGTTAGTGCAAATTGGATTGATGTCATAAGCTCAGATTTTTTCAGAAATTCACCAAGAAAGCAAGGAAAAATTTAGGATCAAATTCATAAAATAAACGTGTCTAATTCTCGTGCCCACTCATTCCACTTTTTTTCTCGTCAAATTAATAACTTATCAATTAAAATATTGTACAATAAGTTCTTAAAGAAAGTGTCAAGAAATTGGAATTTCAATTAATACTGCTAATTAATTGGGTTATTTCGAAAAGTTTCTTGCTTCAGCGTAGACGTGATAATTACTGAATCACTTTCCATTAAGTCCATTTACACGTGGATATTTCAGAAATATTATTAGGGTTCGGTACCCAAAGGGTGAATACGGGACATGTCTACGCTTGCAATGTCGGTCTGTCTGTCACGAGGGTTGTATTTCAGAACCGTAATAACTGGTCAAATCGAGTTTTCACAGAACATTCATTTATTTTTATTTAATTTATTGGGCAAAACTACTTTCTTGCTAAAGACGGTACCCGTCAAGCCCCTCATTATCAGACACAATTAAAAACCTATTGTCGCGTCTCCTTAAGGAGACGCGAGGGGCCTGACGGATTCCAAACAGTAATATAACAAACATGTAACCCAATTTTCCTCGTATTAATGGAACTGAAGGACTTTGAAATGGTTAGAGTTGCGGATCTAACTATCGCTACTAAAACGGCAAATACATTTGAAGTAAAAAAATATGATAGGTACGGAATCCAGAAGTATTTGAAAGAGTCACCGCAACCCTGAAAAGCACAGGCAACTGAAGGAACACGCGTGGGTTTTAGTCAGTAAGAGTCTGATGCGAGCAATGTTGATATCAAAACCACAAAAAAAAAATTCTAATACGGAATCCATAGTGCGCGCTCTTGGCTGGTTTTCCTATTTTTCTCGTCTGGGAATTTGAGCACGTGCTTGTCACATCAAGGGGTTTTTACCCCGTTTGCCTTTTGTCCTCGCCGTATAATTATGGAAAAGAACAATGACTACTCCTTCTTGCTTTTATAAGTGTTGAACGACTGTGTTTGTATCTACAAACGTATATATCTATCTACGCGATAGAAGAAGGCTTTTTACCGCGTTGGTAGTTTTCTGGGATTGACACACAGTTATTGGGAAGTATTTGAAATATTTTTCTAATTTTTTTGGGATAAAGGAGAATTAATATTCAATAGTCAGATAATTTTATCTAATAAATAGGTACTTACCTATAAATATTTTAGGGTTTGAAATCAATTTTCAAAAGCTGTTAAACAGCCATTAATTTTTTCTATGTATTGAAAAATCAGCCTTAAGAAAATCATTTTTGTGACATCGCGCATCGTTACTTTTTTGGGTTCCGTACCCAAAAGACGGAAGCCTATTACTAAGACTCCGCTGTTCGTCTGTCTGTTAGTGGGCTGTATTTCATGATCGGTAATAAATAGACCGTTGAAATTTTCACATAATGTGTATTTCTGTTGCCGCTCTATCAGTAAATAATAAAAATAAATTAAAAATTAAAGAAGACTCCCGTAGGGAGTACCTTAACGTTTCTTTAATTTTAATTTTTTAATTTATTTTATTCTTTTTTTTACGTTTTTAGAAACGTGTTTTTTTTGGGTTCTTTTTTCAGTTTATGGTACGGAACCCTTCGTATGCGAGTCCAACACGCACTTGTGCGGTTTATAATTTAAACTATTAATTATTGACCAAGTTCCGACATTGAGGGTAGATTGTCTGATCAAGTTTTAAGTGATTTATTTCAATAAAACAATAGCAAAATTTAATAGCCTATGACACATCCATATTACTGGGGAAATTCGATAAACATCTACCCTAGTGTGCTATACAACCATTAAATAAACTATCATCGAGCACAAAGAACATGGCAACACCAAAACTACAAATAATAAGACAATATTTCACACTCCTTTGAACATTTCTAATATTTCCACTTTTCACTTTGAACCCCTCTTGTCGTGCTCACGTGCTGCCGACGCGTATTTTGTTAACGCCAGTTAAATTACAAACAAGGTTTTATTTACGATTGTAAAATATAGTACAATTACTATACACGTGGCTTCGCTCCTTCAGCCTTTTGGAACCGTGCATTTTTTCCGGGATTAAAAATAGCTTATAACGCCTGTCTTGCCTTTTGATAAATGATTTTATTTTGTAAGTAGGTTTTAACAACACAATTACACGTCAACATTTTTTTTTGTCAGTTTTAGCTAGATGAGGCCGGTATTTCCTAGCTGACTACCCTAAGAAGATACACCGAAACAAATTTAGAGAGATACAAACTTTTCCCAATTATACAGGGTGTAACGGAAAGATGTAGTCATATTTTAAGAACTGCATCTGCACATTGATATGAACAACTTTATTCAAGAAAACTTGAGGAAATTCTCAAAAACATGTTTGACCCATACAAGTATTGATCAGCTGATGATAAATTTCTAGGCAAAGTCCAATTTTTTTTTGAGAGTTATCTATTTTTTCTTGAATTAAGTTGTTCATATCGATGAGCAGATGCAGCTCTTAAACTATGACCACACCTTACCGTTACATCCCGTATATGTTGGGATTGGCTCCCAGTCTAACCGGACGTAAATGAATACCAGCATTGGTACTTATCAGTTACATTTCGGGGAGTGTGCGTCGGAGGAGTGTGAGCATAGTCCAATTTCGCCAAGCCCGTTTCATCATCGGGTCACTAGACGTATGGCGATGCACCACCGATATATGGTGGACATCTCACCCATTCGCACAAAAGGGTTTGGTCATTCATTCTGCGTACAGCTAAGGAGTGGAATTCCCTGCCGGAGTCTATTTTTCCTGATAGCTACAACCTGGGAGTCTTTAAGTCGTGAATAGGTTATTTATAGGTAAGCGTGCTCAATCGTCGACCACATCACTGCTTACCATCAGGTGATATAGTGGTTAAGAGTAAGCCTAACAATAATAAAAAAAAGTGGCGCTTAGCAAAAGTATAGCTATTATTGATAACCTTTGAAAAGTTAAAAAAACAGACAATTTAACCTCTTCTTAATATTAAGTTTAGATTAATCGATGTAACAACTGGTTATGACGCGATGAAAATTTATTTCATAATTTACCTAAAGTCCGCAGTTTATTTGAAATTCTGAAGAGATTCAGGATAGCTCTAAAGTCTACATAATTTTGGATGAATTTAGTTTGTTAACTTCCAAAGTTATCAAAGCTGGGTAAAGTTATTTCTGTAACGTAATTGAGGACTCGGTCGTTGAAAGATCGTGACTAAATAGGACTCCGTTTAGTTTAAACCTTCAGTTTATTTCAGAACGTAACTCTTCTCTTGAGTAAGAAGTATTTTACAACACAAAACGGAGCGTGCAATGCATATACACTATTTTATTTCAACAGCGTGAAAGTTAAACTTCTCACACGTTTATTTCACAACTAAGTTTCACGAGGTAAGACTTCTAAAGTACACTGTTGATGCAAAGCCTCCCACCGGTATAAAACATTGTAGCATTACAGAAAGATAACACGAAAAGAAAGAAACGTTAGACGCCCCTCTGCAATAAAATCCTACTTACGTGATAACGCAATAAAACTAGAGGCAAGCACAACGTAATTCTATTACAAACATAAAACTCCCATCAGTATTGTTTACAAAAAACTGTCGTACTCGTAATAATTTCATTTCCTTAGCTTTTCTACCGTCAGTAAATACCTGTTGTTCTTTCGTTAGTGATCACTCAAGTGATAACAATGAAGAACAATGGACCGTCCGGACGAGTTTAGGGTTAGTATTCGGGCTTTTATTGTTTCAGGGTCATTCATTTAATTAATTTGTCATTTAGGGGCGGTGAGTGACAAAAGTAAGGCCGACCCAACTCGTTTGTTTATCTCAATTTAAATAGTTTGAGTTGTATTGTTGGCTGTTTTCATTCAAATTAACGGTTGGAAGGTCGATTGTGTTTCTATTGACTTGTGATTTGGGAAAACTACTGAAATAGTTACTCATTTTATTTTGTAGATTCATTTTATCGAAAAATTAAATGTTGGCTATTTTATTTTTAATATTGATAGGCTCGCGTTTGAGCACTATCTCACCTGATGGTAAGCGATGATGATGGTCGAAGATGGAGCACGCTTGCCTAGAAGTAACCTATTTACTCTTGGCTATTGTAGTAATGTGTTGTGTATGTATAATGCTATTGACCATTTGACTCAGAATGAATCCATCCTTATGACTACTCAAGTGAACGAATCCAGAAGACTATTTATGAATGCATCACTATAGAAAATATCTTCATTCCTGTTTAAAATCATTCCTATAGAAATGGTCGAAAAACAACTAAGCAAAATGTTCCATTTCAACTGAAAATGGAAAAGAGTACAAGCTGCCAATCGTCTCGCTAAAGAGTACAACCTGCCAATCATCTCGCAAAATTGTAAGAGTCAATCGTCAGTCGTCGGAAATGGTACTTTGCGATGCTCACTAGCAATGTGATAGCAATCGATGCCAATAGCAAATGGCGCAGTGGCGGATATTCGGCCTTCTATGCCAAGCGCAGACCAGGAACCCTGACCCAGAGGTCAGGGCTTTGTTGTTGCATCCAGATACATATTTGTATGGGCTTGTCAGGCTCCAAAAGTGGATGTGTGGACGTAGTGATCCGAGTGCTTCTAAATATAGGTATAGTAATCGATTGCTGAACTTAAAATATCACGCTTGTATTCCTCAAAGGGCAGAGGTGTTTCTATAGTATTCCCATATTTTACCAGTTACTTACGTTTAAGTCCCATGTAATAGCATTAGCACAAAGCCTTTATAATTTTACCATCACGCGGACCCAGTGCAGGTGTGTGGATGACATGTAAATGTGGGCTTGCTTATTGCCAACAACCAGCACAAACCTAGACACTAGTCTGCTTTTAAGAAATTGCAAAAAGAAAGACCCTATAGCACTTTTCCCGAACTGGGAATCGAAACGAGTACCTCATGCTCAGCAGCAACGCTTGTACCCACTACACCAACGCTTGTACCCACTACACCAACGCTTGTACCCACTACACCAACGCTTGTACCCACTACACCAACGCTTGTACCCACTACACCAACGTTGTATGTAAGAGTGGTGTTAAGTGTTTGGCCTTCTTCCCTCTATTTACATTCAAATATTCCAATCAACAGGCTTCCTGTGGAATAAACCAGGAAGTTTCTCTTTTTATCAATGTACTCAAATACAGCCACGTCTGACGGCAAGGTCGCTTTAATTAATGTCACTTCTTACTTCTACTTCCACCAACAACTAACTTGGTAAACACAATTTATTTACGAATAACAAACAAACCTATACAAACAAGAAAAACACCCAAAAGTTTTATGTACCTATTATTTTGTTGTACAACACATGTCATATTCTTTTTATGAGATAGGTGTATCATACAAAAAAAACATGTGCCGAGTTAAAGTTGGTAATACGATATAACCCGCGAAATGCCCTTGGGGCAGTGGGTCATACGTCCCTGACATGTCTTTTTTATAAAGAAATATCCGACTGAGGCCGAAATAACAAAAAATCGACGAAAACCTACGAGGCCTCCTATTCCCTAATGCAATTAAAATGGGCCGATACGTCCCCGTCGCTGTGTGATTCTTTGAATATAATGGTATCTACATATTGGTGGAGAGACTCGATAGTGGCTCTAGGCAATGCTGTCAATCAATTGATTCTATAAACCTACATACCTATTTGAGTGCTATGAATAATATTAGATAGTAGATTTCGTATGGTAAATTGAATTGTTTATTTGTTACCTGTTCGAATATAAACACACAATTTGTGTGTTTATTATATTCTCCTAATCAAGCAGGAGACAGAAAAAGCTAGGCCATGAGGTTTCTGGTGTGTAAGAAAAAAAACGCTGGTCCGCAATACTTGATATATGTTATAAACTCAAACTCTTTCCATCGACGCGACGACTCACAACTGACTGCCATAACAACAAATAACATTATTCATTCTAATTTTAATTCTATTCTTCATTTGCACCACCCCTTAAAAGTAAAGCGGTTCCTAGACGATCATGCGGCATGATATGCGTTACTTGCTGTCATGCATTCATGACCGTTTAGCTGTATTGATTGATGTGAATGACAACCGAACTAACCGATAGTGCAGTTATCTATCGGTGAATGAATTTTTATAATCAGTTCAGTACTTTCAGAGATTAACTCCCACATAAAACCAATTTAACTCATTTTTTAAGTACTTTAGTTGTGCAGTTTAGATATAGCTTCTTTAAATCCTTTCACGTATAATTCGCCGTAAAGAAGAAACTCTCCATTGTTGTCTTGCATTTGGTGAAATGTAAACCAGAACTATTGGCCATCAAAAAATACTTTATTTGTTCCTATTTCACTCCTAGCAAGGAGACGCCGCCGCGACAACTCGCGGCTCGGCGGACCGAGCTCCGGCAGGATCTCATGGTGACATGGAGAGAGCGACTGTCGCAACCCAGCGCTGGGCACGCCACCATCGAGGCGGTAGTGCCCCTCTTTGAGGAGTGGCTGGAGAGGCGTCACGGCGCCCTCACCTTCCGCCTGACGCAGGTGCTCACCGGACACGGCTGTTTCGGGAGGTACCTGTGTCGGATCAGGGCGGAGGTGACCCCTGAGTGTTTCCACTGCGAGGATCGCCCAGAGGACACGGTGGAGCATACGGTGGAGGTTTGCCCCGCTTGGGCAGAGCACCGCCGTGTCCTCGTGGATGCGATAGGCGACAGCGACCTCTCGCGCCGTGCCCTGGTTCAGGCCATGGTACGGAGCGAGAGGGAATGGGAGGCCGTCTCCTCCTTCTGCGAAGCAGTAATGCTCGCGAAGAGGGAGGCGGCACACGTTAGGGAGGCTCAGCAACGGCTGAGTCGCCCTAGCGCCCCCAGCCGCGACCGCCGCAGGAGACGCCAGGGGCCGCGAGACGATCTCCGGCCACCTTAGACCCGGGCCTGCGGACGGCGAGTAGCGGGTAACTCGCCGCCCGATCAGCACCAGGCCCGAGAGTCGACGGCGCGTAGTGTTCCACGCGCGCCTCAAAGAGTTGTCAGCCAAGCGTAGGGGCCTGCCAAGGCCGGTGCCTGCCCGGGGGTGGAGGATAAATTCGAAAGAGTTACCTCGCCCCCGGGCACTCGAGGCAGGGAGGAACAGGGGTGGGTTTTAGTCAGTAAAAGTCTGACACACCCTTCCGCTCCACCCCAGAGCGGAAGAAGTCATTGGATGATTTCCCACCCCCCAAAAAAAAAAAAAAAAAAAAAGCAAGGAGACGCCGTGTTTTACTTGAAGAAAATATTTACACTCAATATAGACTGAGAACGTAGAACAGAATGGGCGTTCTATCCTCCGGCGCTAATAAATTATTACAAGCGTATATCGACGTTTTCAGTCTTACCGCGCTAATACTAAGTAATATTTAAGCGTGATTTCTAAGTCTTTGAAAGCGTCTGTTGTGTCTTCCGAATAAAATATTCATCTCTTTCTGTATTTTTCTAAATGGGAAAGAAAAGCGTACTTACAGGTACAACTTTATGGTACTTAAATATTTAATCTCTTGTTTTAAGGTGTCCACTACATGGTAAGTTTTTCTGTCAGTTTAACCATAGTCAAAGTTGTGATTGTTACTGACGTATAACTGATCGTCTAATTCGCTGACTGATGGTTGAATGAAGAAACCTCGATACTATGATTTTTGCATCATTCAACCATCTGTCATGACTTTTGGAATTGACTGACGCGTGTAATGGAGCCTAAGGATCGGTCGTGTGTATCATGTTTAAATTAAAATAGGTTACCCCATGGGACATAAAGTATATATACATTTTGGTGAAGTTACACCTGCTCTATCATAGTATTTCGAGACCACAGGATGTGTAATGATACGTTTTGATATTCACTCATTAATTTCAGGTGACGTGCTTATAGATAAGTACCTGTTTTGTTCATAATCAACATGTGGCATGTACGGTACTGTTTTTTAGTTTTCTGTACATATAAAATTCAAAGTGCTGACTGAGTGACTGGTATATCAACGCACAGCCTAATCCACTAGTCATAGAGACATGAAATTTAGAGAGTGTGTTCTTTGTGAAGAGTAAAGGTAACTAAGAAATGGTTTTTCGAAATTTAACCCTTAAGGGGGTAAAAAGGGGGTTAAAATTGTATAACGGGGGAAGTTCTAATACCACGCGGGCGAAACCGCTGGCAGAAGCCAGTATATTATAAAAGCTGTACTTTTCAGAGACTAACGTTTAAAATCCCTAGATAAAGATCACCAACAGATTTTGTATAAAAAACGGAAATTAACAAGCTTCTACTTAGGTACATTTATTATTTTGCACAGTTTTCTAAGGCTTTAATTACTTTTAGAGATGATAACGAGAGACAACATTTATAAATTCCTACGGCCAACATTGAACTTTGTAAATTAATAATTAAAATTGTTGGTCAGTTACATTTTGAAACGTTTTTTGTTAATAGGATAAGAATATTACCTGTGCGTAAGAATGATTTATTTATTGTTTAGTATGAACAAATTGCCCGTACCGTTTTTAATGTTACCTATAGGTAAAGACCAAAATAAGCCACAATCGGAATGCAGATTTAAAGCCACAAATCATACCGAGAAAGGGTTCATTAAGTAACTCAAGCATTATTGTTGCTTTTTGACTACATGAGATAGAGCGGGAGAAGTCATAGGATGATTACCCAGATCCAAAATAAAAATAGTGTAACGGAAATGGGTGGTAATATTTTAAATAAAAGCAGTAGTCTCCCCTTAATTATATACAACTTTCTTCAAAAACTCATTGATGATTCAGAGAAAAAAATTGGGCCCTCCCATATTCATTTTGACCAGCTGATGACAACATTGCACGGAAAGTTCCTTGAAGAAACTTATTGATTTCATGCCATGGGCAGAAGGCAATGATATTATACACAAGATATGTAACGTTCATAGTAACGGACGTCTAAAATCCTGTTCGCGTTGCAACCATGTTGACAAGATACACTAATGAAGAGTACAAAAGATAGAATAGGCATGTAAGTGAAAGAGATAACTGTCATTTGAACGGTTACGCTTCGGTTGTGTTGTCGAGGCATAGATTATGACAAAACGTCCCAATTAGTACGTTTTCGAGTCTTCACTATGCGCGCGCTAGAAACATATCTCCCTCTTTTTAGGGTTCCGTACCCGAAGGGTCCAAATGGAGCCCTATTGTGGTCACTCACGTGTCCGTCTGTTCGTCCGTCTGTCTATCCGTCCGCCGTCTGTCACAAAATTTTGTTACGAAGAATTTTTTAAATTATCATTGACATATGAACTTGAAATTTGCTGATAATGTTTATTATAACGTATACTTTACTAACAAATACCAATATTGCTATGCTTTGAAAATACTTAATAAAGACACGTATGTATGTAGTATGCAAAATAATATTCGTAAAATAACAGCTGACGCTTGCGCATTCCTCGAGTTAAAAGTGCGTGCGCGCTCGCTGATAGCCGCGCGGCTGACGACCCCACGTTCACACGACACCGAAGTAAAGCGAAAGATTACTGATATCCGTTTAAATTTAGGTTGTATATAATCTTCGTTCTGGCTTCGGAAGCGTTCCCCTTACACCCTGTATAACCAGCTGACCTGACAGACGTTGTCCTGTCTTAGCTATGAACTGTCAAACGCGCGAAGTTTTCTGAATTTTTTTAATTTTCCTTCTCCTAACAATAACAAACACAACAAAAAAAGAATTAGTGAATTCGGTCCAGCCGTTCATGCGTAATGCCATGACCAAGGAAATAGGGATTCATTTTTATATATATAGATAGATATTAGACATCATTGGCAGAAGAAGTATCCAAAATATGTCAAACCTACATTACACACATTACTTACATTACAAAGTTACATTAATCCTGTATAGATTTGCCTTAGTGTCTCTATTTTATTCCTCTTTTCCACACTTACCTACCAACTACTATTTCAAATACCTACAGTCAGTCTTTCAAAGAACTACCCAGGAATTTATTTGAATCAGTAAATCCGCGATGCGTTCCTTTTTTTTTCTTTTTTTTTGTGGGGTGGGAAATCATTCAAGGGCGTGTCAGACTCTTACTGACTAAAACCCACCCCTGTTCCTTCCCTGCCCTGAGTGCCCAGGAGCGAGGTAACTCTATTTCGAATTTATCCTCAAGCGATGCGTTCCTTACTATTATATTTTGAATATTTCTTCACCACGACAATTCATACAATTATTTTATCAAATGGTCTTTTAGAGATTTTCAGCAGAGGTATAGATGTCAAAATGAAGATTATTTCTGAAAATGTTATGATTCCAACTGTCAATGTATCCTATGTATCATATGTTCCGTTTATTCTTTCCCTTAAGTTGCACCTGCCACGTTCCGTCTCTGCACCACCCTAAGGTCGACTGGTAGAAAATGCCTAAGGCATTAAGTCCGCCATTGTACAGTAATTTTTACTTGTGCATTAAGTTTAATAAATAAATAAAATAAATGTATTCTTGACGACCGATGCACTGATAATGTTGTACATGTCATTTCCGATGACAGAGCTTGATACCTTTGATTACTGACCGTCAACAAACATACGTGTATCAATACAATCTATCTGATGGTTATATATTACCCGTCTTTGATTGACGATGTGTGTCATAGTACCTACCAGAGATCAGTAACTCAGAGATTGTATAGACCTTGGTGTCTTTTCGAAGTTTTTTAGTAAAGAGATTGTATTCTCTATAGTTCGATGTTATTAATTCGTTACGTCTTCAATATACTTCATGTAAGTCCCATTCAACAAATCTTAACCGTGTAGGTACTTGTAATAGAGAGCAAATTATTTTGTGATTTATACTTGTAGGTATAAACCCACAAAGAAGACTCCAGAAGATAGTATGACCCTAGCAACAGATATCAAAATTTCCTCAAACAATCCATCGAATAATCCTATTGTTAGAGCATAGATTCGAGCAATTTACAAGAACAAAATATAATATACTTTAGGTTATAAAGTATGCTTGCGCAAGCAAGGAATTTTGAAATATTCTTGTCAGATATCAACATCTGCCCCGGCCTTATTTGAGCGCTCGGTGCAGATGATGAATCCCCTTTTTTAATTTCACTGAGATGGAACAATGCCAACATAAAAGCATCGAAGAAAAAATATTAGGGGAAAACTTCGCTTTATAAGTAAGAATTCCAATATTGAAAATTCTTGATTAATGCTCGATCGGAATTGACTCTTCAGTTTATATATATAATCTTCCCGATTAAGGAAAACAAAACGTCCTTTGGATTTTTAATAATTATCTAATAATAGACGAACGACGTAATAGAGTTGTTACAAAGACCTAGTTCAAATACTTCTCGAGAAGAAATGAAAGAGATTATTAACTACAAAATCAAACAGGAAAAGACAAAAACTTGCACAAAACACTATATTTTGCTATGAAAAACGAAAGTACTCCCGGAAAAATAACTCATTAAGGTTCTACAAACAAACTAAGAGCAGAAAACAAGGTAGCTAAACAAAAAGACAGGCATTCTTCGGTAAAGATCTCACGCGGAACGAGCGGCTGCCTATGTCGGTATCAAAGGGGCTAATTAATTATCTCGAGCGCTCGTGACGCTATAGAATATGACCCCGGGGTGTAAGCGAGGGTAAGCGCCAAATAGACACTTGTGTATCCGTAAAAGGAACGTAATGCGAGCTTATTGTGCACATTCCAGTATTTACTCCCGAAATACAGCCAGCAACTTAGTAAACACACTTAAGGTACGATTCATACAAAAGGAAGGAAGATACTAGGCGACGTCGAGAGATGGTTATCAAAATAAAGTGTGTCATAAAGCTTTACGCAAAAGGCGTTGACGGCAAGATAAAGTTACAATTGAAAAAAGCAGCGCTCATAAAAAGACACGTCGTTTTTCATCATAATTATTCAAGCAGTTTTTCTCGCCGCAATTGTATTGTTTCTGGCACCAAGTGGAAGTTTGAAACTAGAACAATTGCGAGAGTTTTTGTACGGTTATTGTTGCTGGCATTAAGCTCGTATTGCGAGATGAAATATTTCTAACGTACACACGAAACACCGTAGCTTGGCACGATATAAACCCCATTTTTGTTTATGTAAATGCTACGCACCATACTGCGAGATTTCATTACCATAATATTAGCTGGCAGCTCATAATGGAAACGGAAAGAGTGTGACGTACATTATATTAGTGATTATAATTTATAACGCATAATGAAAACGTCGAAACCAAATGAAATCCAATGAAACATATAACGTTGCAGATTTTGATGAACCAATAAAAATTCAATTAAATGACAAATATATTTTCAATATGACTTACCTGTTGCGATGAGTTTTTTCCAAGCACTTATTAACTAACGATTAATAGAACACCAAAACTAATTCAGCTATTAAGAAAAACTATTAATAAAACGTTCAATTACAGTTGGAATATCAGAATGAAATTGAGTAAGATCTCTACGCCAAACTGTCGTAGAGGGCAGCGTAGGCGAGACCGCTACGAGCGCTACGTCGCAACTGCCGTGCTACGCCGCGGACAGCTAGGGCTGCAAACACCGACTGCAAATAAAGACAGAAGGAGTCGTTCGGCGATCGGCGGAAAACCCCGAACGCTACCCGAAGAACAAAGTTATTTAAGGGCGTTAACAAAGTAGCTTGATTTTAGTCGCAGATTGTCATCATTATGATATGACTTAACTAGATAAAAAATGGTTTGGTGGAGTAATGGCGCTTCTTTAGTATATTTTAGAAGGGAGTCTACGAAATATTCTTAGAAGTAAGTAAACAGTAATTTATATTTTTTATAGGTGAAGTTTTTTGTCAGCTTTGTTACTGTCGCGATCTTTAAAATAATACGTCTACAGAATATCTTAGGTCTTGAATACTTTACTGATCTACACCATTCCATTTTATATTTTCTATACAGGTGAATTCCCTAGCTAAGAATAAACAACCCCCTGTCATCCCCCGAGTGTCGTGAGTGTAAGGGCACGATGCCATCCACCTGTGCACTGATAACATTCGTACGTATTGCGCATTTGTATTCCTGATGTGTTGCGGGGTCTAATGGCACGCAAGCCATGTCGCTGGAATTTGATACGACTGGAATAGATGACATATTCATCAACATGTTTACAAGAGGCCTGTTAGGGTGATATCGATGTTGAAAAACCTGTTTTCTGTTTTCTTCTGGTAAAATTTTGGTAAGTGTTGCTACGTAAATAATTAGACTTGTTAAAGTAAGCTTTCGTAATTTGTCTAAACTCCAACAATTTTGTTATTATTTGTCTATACTTTTGTAAGTTTCAGTTTAGCATGACAGCAGCGGTCATTGCCCTGGTCTAATATCTCTTCGTTGGAATCCGAACAATGAACCATGTACAATTTTTAACCGACTTCAGTACACCGAGGACAGTATTGGTATGAGCTTTATTTCCGTAAATGGTAAAAACTTTTCGACATGCTATAAAGTAAGTAAACGTTTTTCCTTGTGTGATAATTTCATATCTACTTTCATATAAAGGTACAGGTTTCTATATTCAGCTTCACCATAGAAATTTACAAATCATTACCAAACCTAATCATATGCTTAGAAAGTGTTTATAAATAGGGCCTAAAATCTGAATAATTTTAAAATTCAGAGAACAAATTTTAATAAATCACATATGCCAAAATCAAAGTTCAAATCGTGATTCTAATTTGAAACTAAGATTCTCACAGCAACGCTATCAGAATGCGATAAAATCTCTGCAGAATATGTCGTTATTTATTTTTTAGACAAGCCAGATTTGGTCGGTCGTTTTTATGGGAGACGGTCCTTTTATGACACAAATGTGAACAGATCTGTGCTGTGATGTAGGAAGATTAGAGGGTGCATTCTGTAGTAAGATTAACGTAATATTTACTTCATACATAAATCTAGTTAAGTAGAGGTGTTGTTTTGCGTTATGTTGTATGTACTATCTCACCAAGGCGGGTTGGCCTTGGACATTTTTTATTCTGTGTGCGTAAGTTCGGCGCGCGGTGTTATAGAAAAGAGCTAACGCACACTGTAACAATATGCACATGTATTTATTTACACATATACACATCCAAGACCAACCCGCCTTTGGGACATAGAATATCCTATAACTTATATAACAAAACTACATATAACTAAACACAACCGATATTATAAGTGCTTTAAAGTTTAAGTCAGAGCAAAAAGTAAACTAAATTATTGGTCGAGTCAGGTAAGTCAATTCTGTTTAAACTTTCCGTTCACACATGTCTGTAAAGGGTAATTTTCCACCAAAGCTGTGCGAAGAGATTGCGCAGTGTGAGGATTAGACGCTGTGAAACGGTGTGTAGCTGGTCGAAGTTGCGAAGCGGACTTTGTTCAGCTGTGCGCGGGCACACCCATTCCTCGCTTACTTTCCACGCATAGGTTCCACAAGAGCTGGACTAAGCATGTCTAGGAAAATGAAGAGATCCCGTTGATGGATATTTTTCCTCCCACGTCGAAAAGCACTCTACGGATACTTTAGCAAGTAGGTAGCATGACATTGTGGCATTAACTAATCAGAATTTGCATGCCACAATCGCATACAACTTTTGTGTAAACTACTGGCAATGAGCACTTTAAATGGCATATTTGCGGTTTGTGGACCATAAAATGTGTCGAAATGTGAATAAAGTTATAAAATATTTAAACAGTACAAAAAAATATACTCTAAGGTATAGCCCTAGGTTTTAACTAGTTTGTTTCTTTGTAGGTTATAGCAATGAGGCATAGAAAGGAGGTACCAATTAGCACTGGGTTTTAGTATTACTGGCAACCTTGTATTTTATTGTTATGTCAACAGTCTACTTAAGATAACATGTTGTCTTTTTATAGCAGTGGTGACCCAGTGGGTACGGCTCTGACTTATGAGTTAGTATGTCATGGGTTCAAACCCTATGTTTATAGTCTGGAATAGCACATTTATAGTGCGAAGAAGTACGAATTTCAGGCGGGCAAAGCCACTGCTCGAAGCTAGTGCTAAATAAATAACATGCCTTCCAACCAACCCACATCCAACTTGCCAGTCGCAGGTCTGCTGGAAGAAATTTCTTTTGAAATAAGCAGCACCTTTGTGCTCTTCTATCTGTATTTCTATCTGTAAATAAATAAATAATACCAAACATCTTATCGAAACCAGTTTATGCCCAACAAGAGCTTGTAGGTGCTTGGCGCACTTACTACGTTACTTCGTAGCTTCCACTTAATCTACTTTGAACGTCAGACTTGACAAACATTGTACCTTTATAATATTAATATTAAAAGAATGTTTCCTACCTCGAGTCACTTAACCCATAATTTCTGAGATTTTTAACTAGCTTCTGCCAGCGGCTTCGCCTGCGTAGAATTAGTACTTCCCTCGTTATAAACTTTCAACCCCCAATTCACCGTCTCAGGGGTGGAATTTTGAAAAACCCTTTCTTAGAGGATACCTTACCTACGCAAAGAACACACCCTCCAAATATCATGTCTCTAGGACCAGCGGTTTAGGCTGTGCGTTGATATATCAGTCAGTCAGTCAGGTGTTCGAATTTTATATATACAGATGAAGGGTTTTGTTTGTACATAATTACAGATCTTCACGCCTACTTCTTTCAGAGAGGAACAGCTCTGTTTTTAACACGCTTTTATTAGTTTCACCTGTAAAAAAGTCTTAGAATTTGAATTTGACTCACTTCCCGGTTTCCGATTGAGCTGAAATTTTGCATACATGTTTAGTTTTGATGACAGTTCCTAATTAGCGGCCGGCGGGGTGGAGGCGGCGGCGGCGTGGGAGCGGCGCTTTCCAATGCATAGATTTATATGGAACTGGTCACGAAGGCAGCGGCGCGGGGAGCGGCATACGAGCTATGCGCGTCAGTCTAGCGGTTCCCGCGCGTCTGCATTGACGTAGTGTTGTGTATTTTATTTTTTGGCTTTTTAGCGACCTTTCCAAATACCCGCCGACGTGATTAAATTATTTAAATAATTCTTGTTCGCGAACAAAGACACTTATATCTCATAACACAACACTACGCCCCTCTAGCACCGTGCGATCTGCTCGCTGGCTTCGTGACCGTTTCTGCGTCGCCACGCTACTCCCCGCGCCGGTTCCGCGACCGCCCCACCGGCTGCTGACTTCGTGCCCGCGGCCTAATATTTTATTCAAGCATTTTTGTTGCCAGATTATACATTATTACAAACACAGAGCTCTTTAAAGTATGGAATTCTGGAAAAAGAATCGTTGTATGTTTGTACGTTTGACTGCTGTAGAGGAAGCGCCATCACCCCAGTGTTAAGAAAGCGCCATCACTCTGGGCCATAGCAAACTATAGTCACATACAAATCTAATCAACACTTGCACCTATCGTGAGAAACATCGTCAACAACTGCTTTCACATAGTCCACTTGAGAACTACTCACTGGTATAAAACTCATCCAGTCCCACTTACAAACTTGATGATTGGTGCTATTCCAGACTAAAATGTATCTCTCTGCCCAAATTCTATCCAGATTCGTTTTCCGATCCGTTCTGGTGTGATTAGTAACAAACATACATCCATCCAAACTTTCGCATTTATAAGTAGGATGAGTAGGATAGTAGAATACCATTAAAATGAGGTATACTGTACACTGTCTTAGCAATGCTTAGATGGTACTAGCAGTTCAATAGACTCTGCATGTTATTTCTGCTGCATCAAATGTGTTTTTTTTTTTTTTTTGGGGGTTGGGAAATCATCTCATGACTTCTTCCGCTCTAGGGTGGAGCGGAAGGGCGTGTCAGACTCTTACTGACTAAAACCCACCCCTGTTCCTCCCTGCCCTACGTGCCCGGGGGCGAGGTATATCTTTCGAATTTATCCTCCACCCCCGGGCAGTTTATCCTCCACCCCCGGGCAGGCATCAAATGTGTAGTATTGTAAATCGGTAATTGGCTTTAAGACTAGTTTTATATTTAAAGATAAAATTTCTTTTGTGAATAATAAATAAATAAATATAGCAGATGTGTAAGAAGATACTTTATCAAGATTTTCTTCAGTATTTTTAGAAAAGTTGTTGGTAATAGCCAGAAGAGACAGAAAGTGACTTTAATGGAGTCTTCACATTGTCGTCCGTCAAGTGATTCGTACATCGACAAACTAAACCGATTGTTGGGTATAACTGGGATTTCGATAATCGGTTTTTGCCGCGCAAATCCGCCCTAACAGATCGGGGCTACTATAAATCATTTTCGTATGTTTTGCGCTTTTATGTGGATATTTTGCGACGGCTCGGTTTATCTTGTAGCGATTTAGGATTCAGACGCAATTCCCGTTCGAATATTGTGATTTATAGCTGTGAAACAATGTAGTTTATTATACGATACCATTCACTATGTACTGCTTAATTCACTTCACGTTCTTGCAGATTTATGCTGGATATAACTAAGGATCGGTGGGATGCTTGTAATTCTGATCTGGTAAGATAGGGTGAGTTTGGCTTTGTGATAATGTTGTGAATGGATATAATTTGAATATCCCTGTGTTTTAATACTTAGCTATACTTTGGATAATAAAGTACACTGATCATAATAGTGCTCTAGCCAAAACTTTTGAATGTATTTTCGTAATGTAACTAATAGCTCGTTTTTACACACTTATGTGAGACTAGAGTATAAAACTCAGTCATCCAGGCTTACTTGAAAGATTTTGTTTATCATTGTACGACGAGAACACAAAGTTGTTTTACTTGTCGATGTTTTTATTACCCACAAAATTAATTTTCTGCTGAGTAGAATATAGAAAATGGAGGCTATTTCAGAGAGTGTAGGTACCAATTGCGGATGTTTAATTCAAATAGTTCAGTATTTGATTTACATAAACTAATAGTGGTCGTCCTTATGTCGAAACTAGACCTCATTTAAATTTTAAATTTGAGGTTCTATTCTCAAAGACTATACTCATAAACATAAAGTTTTTTCTTCACGTATATAATATTATAGATAATTTCTTAGTTCAAGAAAATTCCTGATTTACGTGGACTGCTATAAATATAATTTTCAGTGGTGTAAAAATTGTGATAAACTCAAATAGCTATGCTATATTATTAAGATTTTGTTTGTCTTGAACTAACTTCGGGATTTTACCTTGAATATCAAGGAAATAAGATTAAAACTACAAGATATTACTGTCACCATTTTAATTAGATGTTGTGTAATGTTTTTTTTTACTAACATTATGATATCTTGTTTTCATATTTGTTTTTAGAAACCTTGTTTATGTACCTCTGTTGTGTACTTATTTACTTAATTTGTAGTATTATGATTTCTGATCTAAACGGAGAAAAACATAAAATACCGTTCACATGAATAGTCGTGGCCCAGTGGTAACGGCCGCGACTTACAAGTTTTTGGTTGTGGGTTTGGAACCAGTTGCTCTTTTCTTTGTGTAAACATTTCGATGACAGCAAAGTAGCCGAAGACATCTACAAAATCGCAATTTTACAGGAGAGCAGATTTAGTAAAAAATTGTAACTATTTTGAGAGTTGTGGACTGGTTAACATGAAATTTTCTATGATGCATTCAAATAACCTTCTTTATTGATTTTATAAGAGAATTAATCACTATATAATTATTTTACTGAAATAATGTAAATGTACTTTTTTACTCTGAAAAGTCTTCTATGTAGAAGAAGACATGTGCCTGATATCCGTTTCTACGTTATCTAAAATATCGAATAACTAAGATAACAATCTCCAGTAAAGTATTACTGGAGATTGTTATCTGGATATTTTAAGAAAATCTAAGCAACATGCAATCAATATTTCGCTTTTTTTAATCAAATTTTGTGGATGTCTTTATTTACTTTAAATTTATCAATTTACACATTTCACTAAATGAGTTATCTACCACCAAACTACATCTATTTATGTCAGTTCAATCATAGAGTTAGTTCTCAAACCACGCGAAATATATAATTTAAATAAAAATAAAAGGATTAATTTTAGGAGAAAATAAAAATTCACTATTGACAGGTGACCGATGTCTTTTTTTACGTTTCAATCATCTGTCAATATTCCGAAGTAAAGACGACCAAATTCAAACGTCCGTTTCTACTGCGATATTTTTTAGAAACTGAGTGTAGATGTCTTTATTTACGTGCCACATTTTTGTAATTATTTTGAATTTTAAAACAACTTTAATACAGACTTGCAGAGAGGGTTGATGTAAACTAGTTTAAAAAAAAAAAACATTTTGGCAAAAATGTAGATGTCCGTTTTTACTTTGCTGCCATCGATTTCATCACCACTGCTCTAAAAACGATGAAGAAAAGCATCGTGATGAAACCGGCATATCCTGCACGCGTAGCATGACCACCATAGAAACGGGTTTTGTCGACGGAAGAATAGACAAAATGACAGATTGTAAAAAGATTTCTACCGTCCTAAGCATGGCAATGTTAAAACTGAAGAGAAGAAATGTTTCTATTTGTCAGTCGACAAAAGTCTACAGTGTAAAGCATGATGCTCGGGCAGAAAAGATGTCAAGTTTGATAAAAAGAAGTTTGTCTATTCTTGGTAGAATAGAGTAGAATTGGTCATGCTACGCGTGCTGGAATCAAAAACTTCGAAGACACGTGACAGCCACCAACATGCACTGGGCTCGCGTGATGGACTAAAGCCAACAGCCTCTCATAGAGAGGAAGCTGTGTCCCAGCACTGGGAACATTGCACACCGTTATCACGGGCAAAACCGCGGGCTCACCTAGTATCCTCCTGCCCGGGGGTGGAGGATAAATTCGAAAGAGTTACCTCGCCCCCGGGCACTCGAGGCAGGGAGGAACAGGGGTGGGTTTTAGTCAGTAAGAGACACACCCTTCCGCTCCACCCTAGAGCGGAAGAAGTCATAGGATGATTTCCCACCCCCCAAAAAAAAAAAAAAAAAACCTAGTATCCTTATCTGTCTTACACAGCTAATTGAATTTAGGCATTAAACAATAAAGTTAAGCGTCTGAAGTAAAGGTCAAGAAGATAAATTAGATTTATAGTAATTTAATTAATTACTTAGGTTTTACACTTCGGCCTACATAAATTGTGTTTGTTATTTATATTCAACGGCGACGTGACTAGACAAACAAACGCCAAGTTAAAAGGGTCCCGCTAATGTACTTAGGTTGAAAAAGGACCTTTCAGTGACACTTGAATAGCATGAGAGAACCCAATATTCTTTTTACCAAATAACCTTTAACTTTGTGTCGCCAAACCTTTCGTTTTCCCGAGACAACTCCCAGTTTTATTGAAAAATAAACGTTTATGTAGACAGGCGGGCCCATAGTTGCATTGTGCACGATTGGACAGGGGGTAAACGAAACGCACCGAAACAAATCTAACTTTCAATAAAACTTTTTCATTGTGTGTCCCGGACTGAAATAAAACATAGCGACTCTATGGTTACTATCCTTTTACCAATTCTGAAACTGTCCAAGCTTGCGGAGCGTCCCGTTAATATTAAACGTAATGGTGACACACCCTTTGGATATAAATAGGGCTGGTGTGAGACGAGAGCAGAAAACATGCCTACATACAGGTATTCATTACATTATGTGTTTAACGCGACGGAAAAAGGACACCTGAGACTTTACGAAACGACGCCATTTCATTTTTTTCGCTCGTACTTTAGAAACATTTAACTCAAGCAATACATATTCTAAAACATAGAAACTTACGTATATTTGCATAAGTTATTTTGGAACGCGAGAGCGGCATATTGCCGTGAATATTTAATGCTCTGCACCGAATACCTTCCGAAAAATATTTCTTTGAAGCATCCGAAACACTATTCAGGACTACGCTGAGTGAATAAAAAATTTCTCAATAGAAAATGCGTGTTTCATTCCCAGAGAGAGTTTTGTAAGAGGCCTACCTATGTCGAGATGCTTTTAGTGGAATCACTGTATCGCGTGCCCCGTGTAATAAACATTACTGGCGGGCGTTATTAATAATAATAATAATAATAATATTCCACATCTATCACACAACGCCATCTAGTCCCAAGCTAAGCAGAGCTTGTGTTATGGGTACTAGACAACTGATAAACATACATATATATTTCTAAATACATACATATTATAGATAAATTACACCCAGACACAGAACAAATGATCGTGCTCATCACACAAACATTTGTCCTGGGTGGGAATCGAACCCACGACCTCCGGCATAGCAGTCAGGGTCACTAACCACTAGACCAACAGGCCAGTCAATAGTTGTGTACCGTATTACAAATTGTCTGTTCATTACCAAAAACCTTTCAAGTTTCTGCCAAGGTTGTATTTTCTCACAGAGTCGTGAGATCTTAAACTTAATCAGGAACAACCTTGTTTTAATTATTTTCAAAGACGAGCGTTATTAAGTTATAACTTGAGTTGGATAGTAGACCTTTTGCACAATTTTTCTACACAGGTAACTAAATAAAATAAAATTAATATAACCTTTTTTTTTAAAATAAAATTGATACTAACAAATGAGACAATAAAGCTGTAAATACACAATAAGGTACGTCGTAAATCCCATAAAAATTCAATTCAGTGAAAACGAGCGAACTAAATTACCTACGAGCCCATTGTACTGTATCGTGGGCATACATCATCTTGATACGAGTACCTGCCCCCGAATTCAGAGGAGGATTTGAATAGATACCCCATATCATTGCGTCGTGAATTGTTCATAAATCTTCCTATATGCTGTCTTTTGTTTAGCCCGCCAGCGTGAATACCCCACGAGGCTTAGGCAAATTCGAGTACGCCTTTAGAGAAATTGGACGGTATGGTATCTCAATGTGAACGTATACTATGTAGCATCACATGATAGTGGATAATGAATTTGCTCTTTAGTTTATTGTTTAACACGGTTCGAGAAATTCCCTGTTCAGAAATCACTTTAGAGGAGCACTAGTGGAGCTGTTAGCACATAGTTAAGAGAACAGGATACGCTCAGCTGCTGCATTAACACTTTAGTCTTCCGATACTGTTGTGACTTTAGGCTTCTGTATTTTGTTTACTAATTTATTGTCTTTGTTTATCCCTATATCTGTACTTAATAATGTAATCATATTGTATCGCAGCATAACGCTGAGTTAGGAGCCTTTTTAGCCTAACACAGTCTTTTTTGGATTCATAGTTAGTAAGTTCTTGTTGTGAGGTACAAATAAATATTGTTTCTTTCTTTTTTTAATCCTTTTTTGTCTGAAACATTTTTATTTTGGTTTTACATTGTTCTGGCATAATAGAAGCAACCAGAATAATGTAACCAAAATTTTTGTAACACATGGTTAAAAAGAGTGTCCGTGGAGTTTCTTCCACTTTCTTCTTCATAGAGACCTACGCTTTGGAATGTGCAATTAGCTTAATCTTCTTGCCTGACCGACCGCGACGTGATTAAAAAATGCCTGTAAATGGTTTATTTGAAATAAATACTTTGACTTTGACTTTGTTACAATTTTAAGCTGTAATAATTAATTCTAGCTTAACTTTGTGACGTTTAGATAATAATATTTTCTTCAGTTAACAGGTATCCAATACATAATTCGAGCGTCTCAAAAACAATAACTATACTTAATGTATTCATAACAAGACATTCCTTGAATATCAATTTGTAGTCCGAAGCATTTCTGAGAAGGCGTTTGTAATAATAATTAAGCTCCTACCCAGTGACAGTCTACCTCGTTTTAATTTCAGTAGTAATTCCAAACGATTCAAAGAGTTCAAAGGACGGAATTGCCGAAATTAATTTCGAGTTTTCGATGAACTTAATCTTTCATTACCTGAATTAAGTCTGTTCAGAATTCGGGGTGGGAGTGCGACAAACCGCATGCACCTACTCCGATACAACTCATAATTTATGAAAGCGCCAAGACGGATGAAGTTAGCATAAAATTATTATCATAATTTCTCACCAAAAACTTCCGAGTGAGTTTGCTCCATGAATATGCAAAGGGAAAGTTCACAGTGTGCCAACTTTTTTATGAGTCCTGTCAGAATACTTGTAATACTGCTGTAATTTGCATTTGTATTTCATATTTAAAAATGTTCTAATTATAATATTTCGGGTGCTAATGCGTGTATTAAAATTTGTGATTTCCATTTTAATTAGCCTTCGCCTAAAGACTTTATATAACATTTTTCGTAACAATGTTTCCATTCTTATGCCAAAAGTTATGAAAAGCGTTAATTTTCTTAGCTCCATTCAAGAAGATTGTATCATTTATTTAATAAAAACTGAAATATGACAGACGTGAAATGAGATTACTCTGGTGTAAAGTTGTAGTTACGGTAATGTTTTTATTTATGAGATGTAATTAAAGTTATCTTAATTAAGTTATGATGAGAAAGTCTATTTGATATTCAGTGTAGTAGGTATACCTGTGCTCTTTGTCTCATCTTATGACATAACTAGCAACTAGTGACCCGCCCCCGGGTACAAATTATACACAAAACCTTTTCTCGTTTATCTAATCTATTTATTATTGAAAACTGCATTAAAATCCGTTGCGTGGTTTAGGAGGAGTTAGCGGAGCAACAGAAAATCAATTCAATTCAACCAATTCAATCAATTCAATTCAACCAATTCAATCAATTCAATTCAATTTATTTATTTAAAAACAAAAAGTTTGAGTACATCTCATCCTAAATACTACATTCTACATAGATTTTATTATGACAGATAATTAGGGCAAGTTATAGCGAACGGCAGAGCAAGACCCAAACCCGTGCTAGAATTTACCTGTGTTACAGGCACTAGGCCTACCCCACCACCATCACACTTATAGCACGCTTACAGTCATTAGAGTAGCATCCAGGAATTTGACTTTGATTTATACTATATAGAGAAGAGATAGAGAAGAATCAACACTATGTTTTTAGTAAATATACTGTATTTAATTTTTCATAAAATTCAATATTTTCATTTCAAGAAATTTTCAATGAACTACCAAAATTCTTCCCAAAGCTCAGCTTCAGAAAACTTCAAACAAGCTGTTCATTTAAAGCTTCCTTCAATGCCATAACAGCTTTAACACATTTTACTGAAAGACACGTCGATGTTCCAAGTATTTTCAACGCTTTCAACTTATTGAAAGGTGAGATAGATCTTTAGAGTCCGGAAAATGAAGCGTTTCTTCGAAAAGGTTACTTGATTTGATTCTAAATATATTTGCTAGAGAATCAATCAGTGTACCTGTCACGTACTTGTATTTCCAGATTTTATGTTTATGTAGAGCCCGAGATTTTTGGGAGAATCTTCTCAAGAAAAATCTGCTTGGGGCTGATTGAGACAGCCTTTTGGGAAAGCTTTTGAAAAACGTCTTTGAACTTGTATTCGTGGTAAACGCTTTATTTTCCGAAATATACCAGTTATTAAAGGTATTGTTTTTCAATTTACGAATTTAAGTATATCTTGAAGGTGAACCTATTTACCATTCTAATCGTAAATAATTAATTTGATTCCGAAAATAGAAACTTGATTTACATCATTATTTATTCTTGTCGCTCTCGGCTGAAACACAAAATACTGAAGCCTTAGAATTGACATTCCATTTTCAAGGCTGAAATATTTATTACAATGAACAGTTACTGAAACTCGGAAACAAATACGAATATTTATCTTAAATTGTTGCCTACCTTGTAGAGTTCAGTGAAATACTGAAAGAAAAGAACATGGTAAAGATGTCTCCGGGGTAAAACTCTCTTTGTCCTAGATATCTTACGACCCACGCATGAGACGAGGCAGCCTTTCCTTAAGTGGGGAGGACACGACATCGTAAAATGAAAGGGTAACTTACAATGGAAAAATAACGTAATAATTTAATAAAAAAAACTGGCCAAGTGCGTGTCGGACTTCGCACATATAGGGTTCCGTACCAAATGAGGAAATTTAAGAGAAAAAGTCTGATTTATCAATACATTGGTATTTGTTAGCAAAATATACGTAACAATAAACATTATTATCACATTTATTACCAAATTTCAAGTTAATAGGTCGATGGGTAGTTAAATTTTTTGTGACAGATAGACAGACGGACAGACCGATAGACTTAATAATTTTTTTACTCTCCGTATTGTACAGTAGCCTATTAATCTTAAAAAACGTTAAATCACACTGGGAATTACTCCTGTATAGTCGGTACATATACAGGACACCCCAACTTAAAACATTATCTACAGACCATACAAATATTTGCTCCGAAAGGAAATCAAACCCGCAACACGCAGTGCAACAGCTAATCGCTCTGCCACTGCACCTACCGAGCTCAAATATATTGTACTCACTTCTTCAGATCTTTCTAATATTAGTGAAAAAAATTGTGTTATTGAATTAGTAGTTTTTGAGATTATTTCATGAAATTAGAAACAATTTTACCTATTCATAATATTAGTTCAGATTTATATTAACAACCATTTACAAAGGCCAATTGATTTTTATTGCATATACAAGATTGCTTTAGTGTAATATTTGAATTTGATTTTTGTCTCATAAAAAACTTTTTTACAAAAAAATAAAACCGACTTCCACAAAAATACAAAAAGTATAAAATAACTTTAATTTCGGAAGTCGGTGTTTCTGGTTTTATTTCTTCGTTTTTTAACACCGACTTCCGAAATTAAAGTTATTTTATACTTTTTGTTTTTTTTGGAAGTCGGTTTTATTTTTTTGTAAAAAAGTTTTTAATTTTCACTTTTTAGTTGTTTCCTCATGAAATTATGTTAACAATGCATATTTATGCGATAGCAGCAATCGCGGTTGATTTGTTGTAATTTTTTGAAGAGTTCCGTTGTCTGTCTCCGAAAATCATCGTCAGATCTACATGAAATTTAAATGGGACCATTTTGGAACAAACCCCTTTCGAACAAAAAAAATTATGGAAATCCGTCTATAAATGACAAACTTATGCCCGAACATACATAAAAAAAAAAAAAAAAATACAAACATCCGAATTGATAACCTCCTCCTTTTTGAAGACGGTTAAAAATCTGCTTTACTTAAGTTAAGTTAGCGATCAAAACCCTTTTATTACTTTTATAGTTGCTAGTAAGTTGCTTTTAGGGCGTATAAATTTTGCTTTTAGTGAGTAAAATTTTGATTATCATGAATAGGCCTTTTTTTTTTCTTTGATTTGACTATTATCTTGAGTATGACAGTATAAGTGCACTGATCCGAAAATTATAATTAGTACAAATTCTTTTATTAAAGTAATATTATTAAAACTAAGATCATTCTAAGTATGTATATATTATTGTATTTTTTTCCGTTTATTCTTTCTCTTAAGTTGCACCTGCCATTTACCGTCTCTGCACCATCCTAAGGTCGACTGGTAGAAAATACGTAAGGCATTAAGTCCGCCTTTGCACAGTAATTTTTAACCGACTTCGAAAAAGGAGGAGGTTCTAGGTTTGACTGTATATTTTTTTTATGTATTTCCACCGATTTCTCTGTCAGTTGTGGACCGATTTTCAAAATTCTTTTTTTATCCGAAATAATATACTCCCGAGGTGGTATAAATTTTATCGAAATTGCTTCAGCGCTTTTTACTTGAGCATTAAGTTTAATAAATAAATAATTATTTAGTAGCTCATTTTATGAGCAATATCATAAAAGTGACTCGCTTAGGTCCTAATAAACCTTAAACAGAGGATACCATTTAACTTTCAAGAATTTATAAAGAAGTCATCTCGCCTCGCTCAAAACATCTATCAAAATTTCTATTATGAAAGTTTAGTCCCAGCTAGTTAGTGTTAGCTAGTTTTCTCCCAGCAAAACAACAAAGGCAGAGAAAAAATACACTGGTAGGATCCAGTATACAATTTATATAATAACTTAACCTAACTAGTTTATAATAATACAGAAATATACCTACGAAATATATCTACATTTTCACATTATCATCATATATATTCAATTATCCATACATTAACGGCACGGTTGGCGCAGTGGTTGAGCGTTCGGCTGCTGCGCTGCGTGTCGCGGGTTCGATCCCCGCACGGAACAAATATTTGTATGGCCTACAGATAGTTGTTCCGGGTCTGGGTGTCTTGTGTATGTGAGTTTATATGTTTGTGAACGCACCCACGATACAGGAATAATTCCTAGTGTGGGGCAACGTTTTATTTAAAAAAAAAAAAAAAAAAAAAAAAAAAATGATACCAACAAACGAAAAATTTCAATTGAAACATGGAATAAGTGGCGACCCGTCACTGCAAGGCCAAGTGTGTCACAAAGAAACTAAAATTGAGTGGATCCCGGGCGGCGATGGCGTGCATTGTGGGACGGATCCCAACGGTGTGGCTGACAGGAAAGAGTAATGCTCCGTGGATACTTTTGCACTTTGATCTATAGCGGATCTTTGGTGTCCCTACACTTTTGCCGCACTTGGCGTGTGTGAGTGGATTGATTTTGGACGAAATTTGGGTTGGTTTGTGGTTATTCACATCAGTGGCTTACTTAATTCCCGCAGAAAACAGATAGATAGATGTTGTCTTTATTGTACAACACACAAAGAAACAAACAAATTCTTACACCATCATTAACTCCCATTGAATCACTCTTGTAAAAAAAAAATACAAACGGTAGAATCGAGCATTTCGAATCTACCGGACACATTACACAAAACAAGAAATAAAGTAATTTTATATTGATTTTCTATCGTTGTCACTTCTCCGTCATGATCATCATCTTCCTGCTCTTATCCCATGTTACTCGCAATACGTTTTTTTCCATTCCCTCCTGTCAGCCGTCACGTTATCACCAACTCCCTTTTCTTTCATATCACTCCTCACACAACCCATCCATCTTTTTTTTAGCCTCCTTCTCCCTCTCCATCCATTCACATTGTGATATTAACCCGTTTGCCGCCATGTGAGGTACATGTGCCAGACGCTAGTGGATACTTAACCTTAATTTTTATTTTGCTCCGGCGGTGTATATGTTTAACTTTCGATCCATTTACTTTTATTGGTCTGATAGATAGTGCCTATCCTGGGTCTCAGTCTCTTTATTTACAGTTTAGGTACTTAGGTTGTGTAAATATTTTGGTGTACAATAAATTACGTACACAGCCTGTATGTAATTTATAATATATTTAACAGATCCATGGGCGGTCATAATTTCCCATGGAAATAAACAAGTTTCTTCAACGAATTCATAGTCAATTCTAAGAACAAAATTGGACTTACCGTACAAAGTTTTTACAGCTGAACAAAATTAATTTTGGAGGTCAAAAAAAATAATTTTCTTCGGAATTTACTAGTGGTGGCGCAGTGGTAATAGCCCCGACTTACAAGGTGTAGGTCGTGGGTTCATCCCAGGGAGGCGCTTTACTTTGTGTAATTTATTTCATCACCACTGCTCTCAAAACGATGAAGGATAACATCGTGAGGAATCCGGCATGTCCTAGAATAAAAAAAATCGAAGACATGTGACATCCACCAACCCACACTGGGCCCGCATGGTGGATGACGGGCCTGAGTCTCAGCAGTAGAAACATTATAAGGCTAATAATGTTATGTTATATTTGATGAAGAAAGTTCTTCTGTGGACAGACATATATGACACATATCACACCACATTTGTCATCGACTTTATCCCTCTAAATGCACTATCAAAATACCAAAGAAAAAATAAACACCAACCAAAACCCCAGTACACACTGTTGCTAACTCAGAATACCAAATGTGAGCTACTTAAGTGTAATGCTTGCAAGCTTGTACGCAGCTTAAATCGTCACAACATTGTTAGCATAACATAGTATATAGAGTGGCGTATTGCAACAATGGATAAGACTCGAAAATCACATCAGTTTGCACTGCATTTTGTTGTAAAGAAAGGAGAAATAAATAAAGAAACATTGTTTATTTTGCACATTGCAGAAAAACAGATTAAATAATATAAACCTACAAGAATGCTAAAAGCCTCGTATTCACCGAATGTAAGTCTTCTGTTCATTGCCTAATGTCAGGGTCCGCCAACAACCAAAGACAATACACATTGCGTATCTGTGCTGCGACACCGTCAGTTGTACAAGATGTTTCGTTCATAGTTACCAAAGTTTAAAATTTGGTCTTGCTGGTATATACGAGTACATACCAATATAGTGCATACATGTTTTGACAAGTTCCACTAATTAGGCATTATTAGGTATTATACAAAAGATAGGATAAGCACATAAGTAAAACAGATAGCTATCATCATTGATTGAGTTTCAAATGTTTTGTCGAAGCATAGGTTATAATTTTCTTGAACAGAGTGGTAATAAATGTGTCAGTTATGGCATTTTCGAGTCCTCATAATGTGCGTGCTAGAAACATACCTATCTGATTTATATACATAGGTATTATCATTGTCCATAAACCAAAGATTTCAAGAAAAAAATATAATTTACATGTTGCTACACTTACAAAGTCTAATTCCCTATTGTTTATTTTCTAACAAAGGATTGTTTCAAAAGGGTAAAGGCATTTATATTGTATAAACAGAACATATTTTTTTCCTATGACATTCTGCATGGCAATAGCGGTCACTTACCATCATACATTTTTTTTTAATTATTTTTCTTAAGTTCGCTTTCAACTACCATTTCACTTGATGGCTTACTATCAGCTGAAATGGTGGTCAAAAACAAGCCTATGAACTTTCCCCGTCGTCAACCACATCATCACTTGCAATGATGTGGCAAGTTTGCCTACAAGTAAACGGAAATAAGAAGTGAAGAGGGGCCGGGTTTGATTGTTTTCTACGAAGAGGTATTACGGAAATAATTGTCATGCTTAAGCATGACAATTATTTCATCATTTTTTCATTTTCTATAGCTATACGTTTTCATTTAAATGAAAACGTAGCTATAGAAAATGCCAGCTTTTGATTCCCTACTAAACCAAGGTTTAAATAGGGAAATGCCAAGGAAACAGCACAGTAACTCTTTCTAATTAATAAATCCCTCACTCAGCCACCATGAAACTCGCAATAAACTTTTGATTGCTCATACAACTTCTGCACAGTATTATAAAGTTGTTTGATTCGCATGCATGCAGTCGCTCATTGAAGTAATAGAGCTATTAAGTTAAACACAGACGGCAAGGCCCCGCCAATAGTTAAGATGCCTTAATAACGGCAAACGACGAAGCAATATGCCATGAATTATTTATGCCACCCAGCGGTGAAGAAGTTAGTGCCACAAAGAAATGCCGTTTTATTTTGTGCCGTTTTGCAGTAATTAGGTATGAATTTTTAATCGGTTTGGAAGTGGAGGTATTATAGCGTCTCGTTATTAAAGTGGCTATTAATTGTGTGTCTGAAAAGTAAGGGTTTAAATACACAAAGTACTAATTAATTACTTACTTATTTATTCAATCTTCATTCAATTCATTAATAGCACATTCTTGAAAGGGTTATCGCACGTATGATTTCGCGCGCCCACCTCAAACCGGAAAAGTGCACATTTTAAAGAAAATAATGCTATAATTTTGCCTAAAAAATACTTTGATCAATCCAAAGTCTCGTTCTTTATTTGGTTGAGCATTGCATCTTTCCTAAATATAAAATTGCTGGACATTCTACACCGACTGAAAAGTGAAGTCGGGCTTCGCTGCCAAGATCTCGCCAAAAAAACGATGTAAACCGCACAATTTTTCCTCCGACCTTTCTTAAGTGGGAACCAGGACAAAATTACAATAGCTTCAAAGTTTGTGGGCAGGCAGCGTATTCTTTGCTTTTTTAAGTTTTTCATTGAGGTCATTAAACGCACTCTTGAGGGAATTAGGCCCGTGGTACTAATTAAACTAACGGAAGGCGTTGTCGACGTCAGACGTATGCTACATAAAACGAAGTGCTATTCTCAAAAAGTTTTTAACGCTGATGAGTTGTAGCTCGAGGCAGCAATTTAAACTTTGAATTTATAATGAATTCCTCAACTAAAGATGTACGGAATTTGCTCTTGTGACGTGTAATTTCGGTAAATTTCCTGAGGCGTCCGTATGAAATAAACATTCATAGAACTCGATTTGAAGTTTGTGCATTCAGCAAATTGTTTACGTTTGTCTATTCATATATGAGGGTGGTTTAAAAATAAAAAGTATTCGGCCTGACCAAGAAAATAAAGTTGTATGTAATTTATTAAATTTTAATTTTTCTACGTAATCACCTTCAAGTTCTAAGCACTTCTCCCATATCCTCTACAAAGCTTTCAGACCGATGAAAAAAAAAATCTTTCGTAAAGTTTGATAAATTTCAATGCTCAATTTGCTCAATTTCGCGGCAAATTGCATCGAACTGCTTGACAAATAAATTTTTATAATTACAACTAATTTTATAATACACGTTAAACTGGGCATAGTATACTAGTACGAACTAAACTAAATTAATAACGTAACTAGTTTTGGTTTTAAGAATTTACTAGATCTGTATCAGGCCGAGTTCTTTTCAAACCACTGTAGGTATGTGTAACAGCAACAAAATTCATTTTTTTTCTAAATACATTTTGGATTGTCTATGATACGAATGAATGTTCATCAAATATTCAGCATAGTTTGAACAGTAATGGTCGTTTCTATGTAAATATTGGTGCTTTACAAAGTCTATAAATAAAATCGAAGATCTACGATTAGTAGTAAGTACCGATTCACGTCGATATGAAATTTGAATAAATCGGTGAGTACCTACTTTTACTAATGCTTTTGAAATCTAGGCATCCGATGAATACATGACCGTATGAATTGTAATAAATATGAATATTCAGTGAACACGTATATTCGTCTTTTTATGTTTTTCAACAACAAAAGGGAAATCTAATAAAGATGTTGAAGATTTTACATGGGCCTGTCAGAATCGGAAACATCTCTGACTTATGCGACATAATAGATTGATGACACGACACGTGAATTCGTTTTGAAAAAATAATTATTATCACTTTATAGTACGGAAATCGTCACAGCAAATAAACTCCTAATTCAGCTAAAATGTATTGTTTTATTATACGTTTTAGCTTTACAGTATCAACTAGAGGTGAGTCCGATACCATGTCACATGTTAAAATCATCGATATTTTAAAATCAGTTCATCATGCAATGACAAAGAGAAAATCATCAATGCTTTTAAATCATTACTCAAATGAAGCCCGTTTTTACACAGGTATTTACTTGCAAGAACACCAAAATGCGATGAAATACTTAATTAATAGTCATAATTATCATGCAGAAAATATCACTAATGGAAACATATTGATGATTTCCATGATTATTAATCAATACCTAAATACACTGCCATGAATGTCCCAAACTAAGAAAAAAAATATTTCGCGGACTAAATGACATAGTCGACCCATGCCTACTACTAAATAACTAATGATAATTACACTAAGCCGTTCCGCGATCATTTCAGTATCTACTCATAAATTAAAGTTTCGTGATACTCAAATAAAGATCATTGATGATTTTTTTTTGTTCCCGTCATCGATGTTTTTTTGTCATTGTTACGCAGTCATTGATACTGAAAAATCATCACTCAGCCCATTTCTAGTATCAACATTTCTATTTTGCTAAGATAGGTATCTAGTAGGTTACAAATATTTTTATGAATAAGTAGCGACTCACTCCGGCTCCTCATGAGTACAAGTTATACACACAACCTTCCTCGTTTACCGCTCTTCCTATTAGTGAAAACCTACCGTTAAAATTCGTTGCGTAGTTTAGGAGTTGGTGGAACAAAAACAGACAGACGCAGAAAGTGACTTCAATTTATACTATCCTACTTCCTACTTAATATTATGAATGTGAAAGTTTATAAAAACAGTAACTTTAAATATATATTTCCGGTCATTTATATTTCATTATCATTTGCTTTACCTTTTTCCAACTAAGTATGTTGGGGTTGGCTTCCAGTCAAATCGGGTGCAGCTGACTACCAGTTATTCCGTCATTTATGTTGAACAACAAATTTTTCCGCGAATATAAATACCCTGATAAGAAAATGTATTGTTACGAGCTGGGTATGGGATAAATTATTTTACACCAATTAATTTACTAAATATCCTTTATTAACTCAACAACTTATAAACACAAACACTAATTCGCTAATAATCACTATTCTCTTCGTAATCGCTTGTATTCGCATCCGTAGTCGAAATCAGACTGACTCACTCGCCCGCCGTCCGGCCTATTTATACGGTCATGGAAGTTTCCAGAACATTGTCGAACTATCTTATACTGGAATATTCTAGAAACATCTATGAACTTCTATACAGTACCACAATGGAATGTTCTCGAACCTAGTGGAAACTTCTGGAAACTTCGACCACATTCTCGAACGTTCCAGAGTAATACAGTCGACGTAACACTGCCCCTTCCTTAGACATGCTCGTCCCGAGCATCATTAGTCCCGTAGTATTGCGCCAAACGGTCTACATGGACAATCTTAGGCGCACCTCGTGGACCCTTCTGTATTCGGTAGGTGACATCGTTGATCCTGGTCACGATTCGGTATGGTCCATCCCATTTTGCTTGCAATTTGGGAGACTTCCCTTTGCTGCGCACTGGGTTATGCAACCACACCAGTGAACCTTCGTCAAAACCTCTATGGTTTGCCTTCCGGTCGTATCGGGTCTTCATCTTATCAGACATTTGTTGGCCGGATTGTCTGATATGCTCATATACATCATTCAACTTGTTACGCAAGTCATTCGCATAATCGGTTACACTGCGTGGGGCATCAGGGGGGGTTCCGGTGATTAAATCTGCAGGCAACCGTAATTCCCTTCCAAAGTTCGCGAAGGCTGGTGTTACAGTCGTACTTTCGTGAACTGCACTACGGTAGGACAGAAGAAATGGCCGTATGTGCTTGTCCCAATCCCTTTGCCTGCTTTCCACAACTTTTGCCAGATATCTCTCCAACGTTTGGTTGAAACGTTCTACCATTCCATCAGATTGCGGATGGTAAGAAGTGGTTCTGGTCTTGTGAGTACCCATCAGTCGACAAGTCTCCTGAAAAACTTGTGATTCAAAATTCCTCCCTTGGTCGCTGTGAATTTCCAAGGGTACTCCAAAACGACAGAAGACTTCCTGAACCAATTTATCTGCGACTGTTGTTGCTTCTTGGTTGGGAATGGCGAAGACTTCTGGCCACTTCGTGAAGTAATCCATGACAACCATGAAGTACTTGTTTCCGTTTTCACTTTCCGGAAATGGTCCTGCAACGTCTAGTGCTATCCGTTCCCAGGGGGCTCCCACGTTGTATAATTGTAAAGCACCTCTGCTGCGTGTCTGGGGTCCTTTCACAGCCGCACAACTGGTACATTTGCGGCACCAGTCCTCAACATCCTCTCGACAGTGAATCCAGTAAAACCGCTCTCGTATCTTCAGTAGAGTTCTTTTTACCCCCATATGTCCTCCTGAACATCCATCATGGTAGAGCCGTAAAACATCAGGTACTTTAGCTTTGGGGACAACAATTTGTAGATGACAGTTGTCTCCTCGAGCATTTTCCCATTTACGGCACAAGACTTCATCCTGGATAAACAAGCTGTTCCATTGTGCCCAATAGCTCTTTGTGATGGAACTTAACGACGCAACATCACTCCATGTGGGTTTCGGAGCACCAGCTTTAATCCACTCAAAGATCGGTTTGAGGTCCGTGTCATTTTGCTGAGCAAGCTGTAGGGTTTCCTTCCATTCATTGCTGAGATCCATTCTTAGCATCCTCACGGGCACTGCCTCCTTGGTCTCTTGCTTGGTACAGTGCTTACAATCTTCTGGGCATGGTCTTCTAGACAGTGCATCTGCGTTACCATGAGTTCTCCCACTACGATGTTCAGTAACGAAGTCAAACTCTTGTAGTAGTTCGATCCATCTTGCCACTTGTCCTTCTGGATTCTTGAATTGCAATAACCACTTTAATGCAGCATGGTCAGTTCGCAATTGGAATTTCCGTCCAAGCAAATATTTACTGAAGTGCTGCAATGTCCTTACTACGGCGAGTAGCTCCCGTCTCGTAACGCAGTAATTTCTTTCTGGTTTGGATAAAGATTTGCTGTAGTAAGCTATAACAACTTCTTGGTTTCCTTTCCGTCGAGACAACACGCCTCCAATTCCAGTATTACTTGCGTCTGTGTCAACTATGAAGTCATTTTCAGTGTCAGGATATCCCAGAATAGGTGTATTGCACAGACGTTTCTTTAATTCCTGAAATGCGATGTTACAGTTCTCGTCCCAACAGAATTGCTGCTTTTCCTCAGTGAGTTTATGTAGAGGTTTTGCAATGTCGGCAAAATTTTTGACAAACCGTCGATAGTAGGAGCACAAACCCAGAAATGCTCTGACCTGCGTCTTGTCTTTCGGAACTGGCCAATCCTTGACGGCGACGATTTTCTCCGGATCTGTCTGGACACCTTCCTCCGAAACTATGTGTCCTAAAAAGTTTACTTGTCGTCTGAAAAATGAGCACTTTTTCGGACTTAACTTAAGATTTGCCGTCCGGATTTTTAACAACACTCGATTGAGGTTTTGAAGATGATCTTCAAATGTACGGCCCACGATAATGATGTCATCTAAATAGACAAGACATGCGTCTCCGATCAATCCAGCAAGTACTTGCTCCATTAGCCTTTCAAATGTCGCAGGAGCATTGCACAATCCGAATGGCATAACTTTAAACTGCCATAGCCCCTTTCCTGTTGAGAATGCAGTTTTCTCCTTATCCTTAGGGTCTATTTCCACTTGCCAGTAGCCACTTTTCAGGTCTAGCGTGGTGAACCACCTCATTCCACTCAGTGTATCCAATGTGTCGTCGATCCTAGGCAGTGGGTAACTGTCCTTTTTTGTGACGTCGTTCAATCGTCGATAGTCCACACAAAAGCGTGTGTTGCCGTCCTTTTTCTTCACCAGGACCACAGGAGAACACCATGGACTCGATGAAGGCTCTATAACACCATCCTTTACCATGCCCTCAATCATCATTTCCACTTCCTTTTCACGTGCAACCGGCAGTCTTCTTGGTCGTTGACGGATTGGTAACTCGTTGCCAGTATTAATTTTGTGCTGAACCAGTCCTGTTCTTCCTATGTCAGCATCATTTGTAGAGAAAGAGTCGGCGTACTGAAGTAACATCTTCTTAGCTTTATCCATTTCTACTTCCGTTAAATCGCAGTTTTCTAAAAGTGTTGACACGTCAAATTTCAGGCGGAAAACTTTTCCTGATGGTGCACCTTCCATGAAGATTTCCTCTGTACCACACTTCAATACTCCTTGATCAACGTCGATCTCACAACGATGTTTCCGCATGAAATCTAATCCCAGGATGCAATCGTCCACTATGTCGGCCACGATGACATTATGCCGATAGAATTTGTTACCTAATTTTAACTCCACCTCCTTTCTGCCTCGGACGATTATGTGCTGACCGGTAGCTGTCAGTAATTGTATACGGTCGTGGTTATTGAAGAAGTCCCCAAGGAACCGACTTGCTAGATGAGAATTGACGACCGTGTGAGAAGCTCCAGTATCCAACGTCAATTTGCATGGTTTTCCGTTGACTTCGCCTTTGATGATCAGGCTGTTTCCGTCATGGGCCTGTGAGATCGAGATCCTCGGGGCTCTTTCAATACCAGCCAGCACCCGCCCCTCAGTCCTGGCGTTTACTCGTTTCCCTGCTGTTGCTGGGCAGTCGTATCAGTCGCCCTATCTTGCTGGGATTGATTTTCTCTCAGTGTGCTTCGCTTTGGACAGCTTGACCGAAGATGACCCCTTTCTCCACAAGTGTAACACCTAGGGCTATACCCTTGCGGACGATCGCGTACAGGTGATGCCACAACCTCCCTGATACGGTGTGTTCGATGGTCTTGCCTCACTGCCTCTACTTCCAAGGCATGGGCCAAGGCGTCCTTCAGTGTCTCATGATGCCCAAGTCTTACAGCGGCTCTAACTTCCAAGTCACGTATTCCGTCGATGAACGCCTGTACCAGATTGCCATTGATGAGTGCAGGGGCAGACTGGTATGCCTTCCGAACCAACTTTTCAACTTCCAAGGCCCACTGCTGTAGGTTCTCGGCACTACGTTGCACACGATCTCTTAACTTAGCGCGAAATACGTGCTCCAAGTGTGCGTCACCATATCTGGACTCTAAGGCTTCCAGCAGCTGCTCATAGGTCACATCCTTGCCAAGAGCCTCAAGTATGGTTAGGGCCTGGTCTCGGAGGCCTAAGGTTAGCGCGGTCATAGCTTGCTCTTTGGTCCACCCATTCGCCTTCATAACGGCTTCAAATTGAATTTTGTAGGCCGACCATGAAGATGTTCCGTCGAATGGCGGCACCTTAAATCCACGTGCCGAAGGTGCAGCAACCACTGAAGGCACAACCCCGTCTCCAGCCCTAAGTTCACCTAAAGCCTTCTTCACCCCAGCAATCTGAACTTCAGCTTCTGAGATACGATTCTCATGCTGGTGAACCTGCTCCTTCATCACCTGGAGCTCCTTGCCAAGTGTTGAATGAAGGTCTTTTATGAGGAGCATCTGCTCTTCTTGGCGGCGAGCCTGCTCCTCTTTGTCTTGGTGAAGCTTCTCTTCCATCCGGCGGGCCTGCTCTTCTTGGCGGCGAGCCTGCTCTTCTTGGCGGCGGGCCTGCTCTTCTTGGCGGCGGGCCTGCTCCTCTTTATCTTGTTGAAGCTTCTCTTCCAACCGACGGGCCTGCTCTTCTTGACGACGAGCCTGTTCCTGCAACAGCACCATTAGCGCAGACAAGTCTGGCACCGCTGGTGCCGAAGAAACTCCACATGGGCCAGCGACTGGCTCTGTCGCAGGCTGAACACCACCCGGCGTCTGTATCGGGGAATCTCCAAACCGCCTCTGATCCATGTCTTGCTGCCGTTGACTCCTTGTACGAATACCCTCCGTGTCGTCCTTTGGTAAAATTGGCATAATTTATCCCTCACTTCTGACACCAATTTGTTACGAGCTGGGTATGGGATAAATTATTTTACACCAATTAATTTACTAAATATCCTTTATTAACTCAACAACTTATAAACACAAACACTAATTCGCTAATAATCACTATTCTCTTCGTAATCGTATGTATTCGCATCCGTAGTCGAAATCAGACTGACTCACTCGCCCGCCGTCCGGCCTATTTATACGGTCATGGAAGTTTCCAGAACATTGTCGAACTATCTTATACTGGAATATTCTAGAAACATCTATGAACTTCTATACAGTACCACAATGGAATGTTCTCGAACCTAGTGGAAACTTCTGGAAACTTCGACCACATTCTCGAACGTTCCAGAGTAATACAGTCGACGTAACAGTATTTTTACATTATGTTTAATATATATATATAAATATAATGTAAATATGTATATGCATATAATGTATATATATGTATATAATATATATATATGTTATGAATAAATAATCATCATCAGCCTTTTTAATGTCCCCACTGCTGGGGCATAGGGCTCCTCTCTGTGAGAGGGTGTGGGCCGTAATTCACCACATGGGCCCAATGCAGATTGGTAAGAATCTCTGATAAGAAAAATGTATAGAATAATACTTTATTGTTTACCAAAACAGTAACACAATTCTTATACAAGAACTTAAATATATAAGTACAATGGCAGTATAATCAGCCATGTCTACCAGACAACCTTTGGAAGTATTTTTATATTACGTCAATAAAAATAAAATCGCTTTCAGATTGCGGCTTAATGTGAGATAAATCTACTTTTTACTTAAACAACGTGATCCTAAAAAGTAAAGCGATTAAGGGATTTGAGTTCAGATACCCGACATCAAAATATCATTATAAAGGAACGAACAAGGTTTAGTCAAATCCAGGATTTTATACTGCTTTACCAAGTAATATGCATTTAAGAGAGTAATCCATCGTATGCCGAAAATGGAATACGTAGGTAATCGATTTAGGTATCCTACAACACTATATAGAAGGTTTTTTTCTATTACAGTCGAAGTGCATCACTTTTTAACCGACTTCCATAAGGAGGAGGTTCTCAATTCGTCTGTTTTTTTTTTTTTTGTATGTATGTTACGCGATTTCTCTGCCACTTTTGAATAGATTTTGATGATTCTTTTTTGTTTGGTAGGTCATACATCAGAGGTGGTCCCATAGTAATTTTATTGAAATTGATTAAGTGCTTTTTGAGAAATTGAACAAAAACGAAAAATACGTATACCTCGATGACGTTTTGGTGTTCTCCAAATGATTAAATTCCACGTTCCATGTTATTGGGGTTTTTAGTTCTGGGGTATAACAACTAAAAAGTGAAAAATAAAAAACTTCTTTACAAAAAAAAAAACAACCGACTTCCAAAAAAAAAAATACACTAAAAATTAAAAGATTACTTTAATTTCGGCAGTCGGTGTCAAATAACGAAGAAGTAAAATACAAACACAGACTTCCAAAATTAAAGTTATTTTTTAATTTTTAGTGTATTTTTTTTTGGAAGTCGGTTGTTTTTTTTTTGTAAAAAAGTTTTTTATTTCTTAATAATCTGGTCATCATATTTTATAGGAATTGGAAGAAAATCGATGACCTACCTACATAGTTCTTTTACACGTCAATGGTTAACAAGAATAGTTCTTACGTAGGTATTTTTCTTATCAGATTAGTAAACACTCTCGTAGGTCTCCTGACGTTGCTGTCTTATATTTTTATCTTGAAATACTTCACAAACAAATGAATCCATTCAATCGGAAATAAGTGTAAGTGACAACGTCAGGACGCTCTAGTTCCCAGCTATATCCTTCAGCAGATCTAATATCATCGGACTTACTAGGTCAGCCAGAATAATATAGATTTGTAGGGTTCCGTATTAACGTTAACTAACGGAACCCTATTAATAAGCCTCCGCCTTCCATCCGTCTATCTGTCTGTCAACGGGCTGCATCTCATGAACCCTAATGGACACACAGTTGAAATTTTCGTTGAGTGTATATTTCTATTCTTGCTCTAACAACAAATAATAAAAATTGTACAAAGCGAGTCAAACTCACACTTAACTGGTTTTTAACCAAAACAAACTCGGTATAAACAAACCGTGACACACTTTCTGAAAGAAAGCTTAAGTGCAAATTGAAAAGAATTAGGAACATTTATGGGAAAGCCAAGTGTATCTGATTTAAACCCTTAATAGGGAAGGTATTACCACAAATAAGGTGAAGGGGGGACTTTATAAAGGCATATTTTGGTTCGGGTCATGTTTGTTTTCTTCCCTTAAATAGAATGTGGTTTAACATGAATTCAAGTGATTGTATACAGTAACTCTTTTCTATCGTAATCTTTTTTAGGGTCCCGCACCCGAACGGTCTAAACATAGCCCTATTGCTATCACTCACTTGTCCGTCTGTCCATCGTCTGTAATAAAATTTTGTTCCGAAGAATTTTCTTAACTTCCTTTTGACATAAGAACTTGAAATTTGAAAAAACCAATATATTGATAAATCAGATTTTGTCTTTTATAATTATCTCATTTGGTACGGAACCCTAAATGAGCGAACTCCGACACGCACTTGGCCTCTTTTTATGTTTGTTACCTCAGAACTCCGTCATTTATAAACCGAATTGAAATATGGTCCCATTTTCATCAATATCCAGTTCTGATGATGGGATCCATGAGGAATTGAGGGGACTCCTCAAATTTGACATGAATAGGCAATCTTTAATAGGAAAACCTTAAAGCGATATTGATATTTTCATCAACTAGTTAAGCATTTCCATTCAGAAAGTATCAGTTTGTGAAGTGGAACTGATGAAGAAGATCACAGATGGCCATCGGTACTCCTCAATGACAACTATTTCATGGGTGGCAATAGGATATCTCGAATTTGATAGCTGAGCGACTATGACAAACCCGGGCCTGCGGACGGCGAGCAGTGGGTAGCTCGCCGTCCGATCAGCACCAAGGCCCGTGAGACGACGGCGCTTAGTGTTCCACGCGCGCCTCAAAGAGACGATTGCCAGCCACCACTGACGAGGCCCATCGTGGCTGATGCTTGCATGCCTAGGGGTAACGCATAAATTCTTAACATGAGTTACTGCACCCCTGGGCATTCAGGCAGAGAAGGAACAGGGGTGGGTTTTAGTCAATAAGAGTCTGACACGCCCTCCCGCTCCACCCAGAGCGGCAGATGTCATTGGATGATTTCCCAACCCACAAAAAATAAAGAAAAAAAAAGCGACTATGACAAAGCAAATTGAAATAAATGTTTCCATCGATTTTTGCTTACCTAACAATAATGGAATAATAATTGAAATATTTCACAGTTCTGTGATAAAACGATCCTAGGAATGGGACAAAAACAAAACAATCACGTCGTGGTATTTATTTGGTATTTGGAAATTCAGCGAAAAAAAACTAATTTGATTTAGGAATTAAGTACAGTTTTCAAAATCCATTTTTATACATAAAATAGTTACTTAAATAGGTAGACGATAAATAACAATCTTTTTATTTACTTTCTATGACTCTAAATCACAAAAATAAATATTAAATTCCGCCCACGGCAGTGCCACGATAAATAATTTAAGGTTGACATCGAAAAGCGGCCGTTTATCATAATTCATACCCAGATCCTTATAAAAGGAAGATTTACCTAAAGTCGGGTGATGTTTAAGAGAAAATGTTTGGGCATATTGGTGGCGATCCGATGGGAAACTGACCAGAGTTAGAATATAATAGTGTAGTCCTTTACAATGCAAAATAAGAAATTTGAGTTTTCAATTTGGGATTGTATTAACCTACACTGTAATTATGTTCCGTGTAGGTACTTGGAATGACAAAACCGAAAGTAATTTATTAATCTAGGCTGAAAGCCAGTAAGTACTATTTGATCGCCAAATTTTTACATAAAAGACAGTCCCACAGGAACGCGTGCCCGTCATCACTTCATAGTGTTTTAGTTGGGAAGTAAATTAGTGGCGCAATATAATCCGGATGGCAAATGCATACGTGCATATAATGCAAACCCACCTTGGTTTGCATTATATGCACTTTTCGAAATACCTATTTCACCCTTAGAATAATATCTTAAGACTGGTTTTCGAAATTCAAGTCGCAATCACATCTCAACGGAAATTAATGTCAAACACTTGTCAAAAATATTATGGGTAATTTTAATAGAGACACAAAAGCCATAAAAAAGTTAAAAAAGTCACTTTTCTAGCAGTCTGATGCAGTTGGTGTCGTGAAATCTGTATAATTGAACTAAAATAACTGCCACCAACTGCATCAGATTGCTTGAAAAGTATTTTTTTTTTTTTTAATTATAGTTAATTTTATTTTTGGAATCGCCTTCTCGAACCCTTTATTTTTCTACCCCACATGATCATATCACAAAAAAAATTACCTCACTAACATAATGGCGGCTACATTTTTGTTTTTATTCAAAATTCATATAGTCTATGTCACTTCGGCTGTCCAACCCAATCTAATGACACGAGTACCTAATTTTTTGTTGAAACCCATCCAACTGTTTAGGCTGCAGGGCGTGCCTAAGAAAAAGACATATACGAGTATATATAACACACAAACTTATACATGGTTGTCACTTAGACATTATAGTTGCTACCTCTTTATTTTATATACTAGTTGTAGTGTCCTACACATCATTCGGTCATTCGGACTGGTATTTATAACCACCGACTGCGACGTATGCGCTCAAGATAAGTCATAAGTATATCTACACTACTACTACTACACTACTACACTAGTATTAACAGAAAGCAATACTTTGAGTATTGTTAAATCGGTGCAGAATATAGGATATTGTTTTATAAATCCTCCCAGATAGTTCCCTCATAAATAAGAATTTTATAGCTTCGTCTCTCTGAGTTTTATTGTGATTCATGTATTCAATTATCAAGCAAACGACTCAACTGAGGACCGTCGTGACGTTGTAACGATGTCATTAATATTTTCAAATATTTTGTGAAAGTTTTTTTAGACATCCATCAGCTCAACTTATTTCAGGTTTCTGGGTTCATATAATTATTTTGAATTGTCAACTGAAACACACTGGGCACTTTGCCCATGTCCCTGAAGCGTAAGCTGATGGACATGTGTATTCTCCTCTTCTTGACCTATGGTGTACAAACTTGAACTTTGACTAACAACCACAACTTCAAACTCAAGGTTTGCCAACGTGCTATGGAGTATAACGCGCAGTATACTAGGTGTTAAATTAAGGCGCAGTTACACGACTTCTAATGATTTTTAATTGAACATCACGTCTAAACAACTAGTCATATTTCTTTGAAAAAATATATGTTACTCTAAACCATTTTCTTCGTAATTTGATATGAGAATAATTGAAATTATATTTTTCTAACATAGTGTAATTAATTTGTAAAGTTAAGACTAACGCGGATAAAAAATTGAAAATGACGCAAAAACTATAAAGCGTATTTTTATGCAACTTTGACCATTTCAAAGATCATTTAATTATTTATATTTTAGTTTACGTGTTTTAGCCGTGTGTAAGTGTTTATACCTGTTATTTTATGTATAATAAATGAATAATGCGTCTAATTTCGGACACCGCTCCTTGATGGGCGAGTCCTATTCTATGTTCATCACGTTATATTCTATGTTCCTCACGCAACGCGTCGTACGTCCACCCAGTGGACGTACAACGCGTTACGTGAGCTCAGCACAGAACAGAAAGTTGTTAAAGGAACACGAAAGAACACGCAAGCTAACCACTCAAGGTCGTTGGCAGTTAATTTTGCCTTAAATTAACAGATCACGTTCGAGACACTGCGTTCTGAAACTCAAATCGTTGATGTGGCTCAAAAGGCTGCCCAACTTAAATGGGACTGGGCAGGACATGTCTACCGCATGCCTAACGAGCTGTAGGCCCGTAAAACACAGGATTGGTGTCCTGGCACAGCAACAAGGCGCCGCGGCAGACCACAACCTTTAGAATTGGAAAGAAGAAGCGAAGAAGAAGAAGTGCTTTTTACTTTTTTTTCCGAGCAATGGGACAGTATGAGCTAGCAATAATAATAATAACTGAAACCATAATTGTACATATAAATCTTCTGAATTAAAGTATCTTGTAATACTTGTTCTGAAACCTTCTTCAAAATCAAATATGTTTTGATTCATTATAGTATTTGATGAATTAAATTGTCTAACCAACTGTTACGAACCCGTGCATTTTTCTTTGACAGCTTTGATTTTGCTATCGAGAAGTGTTTTTTTTTTAAATCCGAATGGTTGTTTTCAGTATAAATAGGTATATATACTTTAAAACAATTTCTTTTAAACGGAAAAATAAAACCGTCAACCGTAATTGCCTTATATTGCCAAATTCCTAAACCCATCGCGGGTTCGGAATGCGGTAAGGAAGTGGCGGGCCAAAGCTAATATTCTACAAACAAAAGTGTTCCACTATTTGATACCCACGAAAACGTGGCAACTTTGAAAAGGGTGTGTAACTGTGTAGAAAACGTAATCGATGGGGTTCGTTTCTCTCTTTCTAAGAAACCTTAAGGCGCTTATTAACGTGACGAGCAAATTCCAAGTGGAATTTTGCGATTGCATCTCTTAAAAAATTTGATACAGTTTGTATCAAATTAGTCAAAACGAGTCTTTAAAAAGAAGTAAGTTAACCTCAGCACGTATCAAAAAAAAATCCTAAACGTAAAATAAAATCAAGCAATCATCACTTTGTAATAGTTTGCAGGCTAAAACAAAAGAACACTTAAAGAAGAATGCCAATTTTTCACCTGAGTATGTACAGAAATGAAATAAATCTTAAAATTCAGCTAATTGAATTTTATATTAATTACACATAACACATGGTTAAAAGAATGGCACGAAAAAAACATTTCTTATGCTTATTCTACGTCAAGGGTAAACTAGCATGTTTTAAACGCATCTCAACTACCTATTTTTTACGACGTTCCATTTTCACACTGCTTGACTTTATTCAACTCTATTTCTGAGTTTTATACATTATTTTACATTTTATTTAATCAGTGAGTATTTCTTTATTAGTCTTTGTAGTAATACAGATTAATTAAGAATAACATAATAATTGAATAAATTAATCATGCAGTATGTACTTAATTGATTGAAAAAAGCTGTTTTAGACCTTAGCTAGGTAAGTATTCCTATTTAAGACTACTCTTCGAGCGTTAATAACAAGTTCAAGCACATAAGTTCTATATTACCTATTTGGTATCGGAAAATCCTAACCTAAAAATTAACATTAATATTTTTTGGTCTTCGTAGCGTTTAAATCGTAAAAATTACTATATGGCATTATTTTCTAAACTTTCAGGTAGTCTTTCTACTAAACCTTATAACTATACATAAACTTTCATTATCAGGTTTTCAAATGTATGGGAAGTTGGCATTGTTCTTTGAAAACAAAGACCCAACACAGACCGAACACACACCGAATCACAATACTGAACTTGAAAATTTCAAAAAATTAATTAATAAAAAAGTCTGATCGAATAACCGCAATTTTGAGTACCAAGCGCCTTAAGGGAAGTGCCCAATACTCACTCCATTTTGTGTTCCAACTTTGAAATACTGTAACAGCTCAAGTTCAAGGAGCTTACGTTCGCCTCAAAAGTCCTTCAGTTTCGTTAGCGGTGAAGTGGAGGCTCGAATGCATTGATCAATCTCACCTAACCTGTTTCGTTTTAAGCGAATTACTTCGATAAAAGCCTCGGCACCGCGGCACCGAATTATTCACACGGAACAAAGCGACACCCACCTTTTCAGGCAGCCGTCTGAATTTCCAAATTCATTGCGTCGTAAACAAAAGGACGATTTTTAAAGCTTCAACGTGAGTGTTTTGCTGGGACGTGTATTTTTTCTGTCATATTTCACCTTTGGTGGGCTTTGTGATCGATTCGGGGTTGCTCGGACGTATTCGTTTGAGATCAAATTGATGAGTCTTTTTGAGATCAGAAGTTCGTGACTACACTTTTATTAATAATAATAATAATACCAACACCTCAGGAGGCTCTCGTTAGGCGGCTGGATCAAGGGCTTGATTCAGAAAGCAGTACTTCTGGACACGGCTCGCATTGTCAGGCGGTTCCTCTCTCTGGAGCCCTGACCGCCGGTAGCTTGGACCCTGTTCCCGATACCGGTGGGATACTATTTTTTATATTTTTAAATGTTTTATTTTTATTTTTTCATTGAAATATTTAAAAATATAATTTATATGTATTTACAAATGAATAAACGAAATAATAATAATAATAATCTTTATTGAAATAAACATCATTTACAAAAAACCTATGAAGCCTCTGAAACCCAAGCTAGGTAAAAACCTGTATGTCAGATTTCAGCGCCTTCTCCCAATTTATTACATTACATTTTTTTACCAACTAAGATTTTTAATTACAATTTCAAGCATGCAGAAACTAAAATAAAGATGTAAAATGTAGTGTGAAAGTTGTGTGTGAATGTGGAGTATGTGTGTGTGTGTGTGTGTGTGTGAGGGTGTGTGTTTACTTTACCCAATAAAATATTTTTCTGTTTCTTCGTAGTTAAGAGTAAGAAGCCAGTTCTTTATCTTGGACTTGCATTCATGAAAAGACAGTGGGTAAATGTTTAAAATTTTATTAATTTTATTATAAATATGCACAGAAAGAAAATGACCTTGACGTCTGGCCAATGGAGTACGTGTTCTTACAGAGTCAAATATATTAGTAATAGTACGTTTGTTGCTCAATTTATCTGGATCATAATGGGTAGACACATGCAGTTTAATAATAACCTGATAAACAAAAAGTTGCCTCACCGTGAGAACTTGACACAGCTCATATAGCGTTCTAGTGGGGAATCTGTAGGGTTTAAATGTCATAGTTTTCAGCAGGGATCGTTGAGCTCTCTCCAATTGTATGATATGTGTTTTGCATGCACCTCCTCATACTCCAATGCAGTATCCGATGACAGATTGAACAAGGGCATAGTAAACAGTACGAAGAAGTTCCAGACTAGCTACATGCCTAAGATTTTTGAAAACCCATATTAATTTTCTAACACGCGATGAAATCATGTCCATATGTGGCTTCCAAGTTATGTTCTCGTCAAGAAGTACTCCAAGATACTTAACTGTAGGAGTTTTATTGATGGATAGACATGAACATTGTTGATTTAAAGACTCACATGTGTGAATACGAATCACTATGTTTTGTTGTTTCACGTGAGAATTCGTAAACTGAACCAATAACGTTTTCGAAACGTTTAATGTCAAAAGATTTTTCCTTAGCCATATGTGCACCCTGCGCAATTCCTTTTCTGCAGTTTGTCGTACCTCGTCCCACGTTTCGCCTTTAAATACTAGAGCGGTGTCATCGGCATATGTAAAAATTTTTCCGTTTTGGAGTGACATTTGACACAGGTCGTTTATGTATACAATAAATAAACTGGGACCAAGAATACTGCCCTGTGGAACGCCGCAGGTGACAGATGCATCTGAGCTAGTATATTTATTTATTTTAACCTTTTGCTTACGACCCAAAAGGAAATCTTTGAAAATTCTAAGCACGTTTCCTCTTATACCGTATCTTTCTAACTTGTCCACAAGAATAGGGATCGAGACAGTATCAAATGCCTTCGCAAGGTTTTATTAAAGGCTTTATTAAATTTCACTTTACTCAAAACAGGGATTCACCTGTCAATAATAAATTTTCCTACCTCAATAGGGATTTGCTAATCTTAAAGATACTAAAACAATATAAAAATAAATATTTTGATCAAAAATATAAAGATCATTTTTGTTGTGTAGCTTGGTCGAATAATGAAAATTCCAAATTTGTACCGTGTTTCATTAAAAATATGTACAGTTTTTATTAGAATTAATAAATAAAGAAAAAGTTCCTTTTAAATTTCAATTGAGTAAATTACAATTTACATGCGTTTGACTTGCAAAAATAAAACGACCATTACTATTCCATTTATCTTTCATATCCAGACTATTCCCGTCTCGGATCCACGTTTTAATTAATTTCCTGGTGGAAAAAGAACTTTATTTTCCTTACTTTTGCGCGAGTAACGTAACCTCACTATATCAGTGACATATAAAAAACACAAATATTGGATACACAACTCCAGTTCCCTACTTAAAGTTGCGTTGGCTGTCAAAGTGTCCAACTCATAACGCAGGTACTTTGAAACCAATTTTTATTTGCTGCCTTTTTCACTCTTATGTCTTAGACTGAAGGATGATTTTCTAGTGTTTTTCAGTGTGTTAAGTGGTGGAATAGAGTCGATGTTATTGCCTACGTGTCCGTTTGTCGGTCGAGAGACGGACTGACGTGACACGCTCTTTATTGAACTTGCAACGTCTGCTCCCAATAATGTGGAAACAAAGTTGGCGTGTTCAAACGTTTTAAACGTAGGTACTTTGTTTTCTTCGGATTTTTTTTATAAAACGTTATTGCAGTACGTGATTGCATGCGTTATTTATCTTATTTAATCTTTATAGAGTAGAAAAATTAATTTCACCTTGTTCAGGTACTTTTAAAATAAAGATCATGTTGGATTGTAAGTTAATATTAGGTTTTTTGAAATAGTTAATAATACAAGTATCTTGACTTGGCTCGCGAGATTTTCGACACGTGAAAAGTGATCAGAGATCTTTGTACCGATAGTCGTATCAGTTATGTGGCTGGATCAAGGGCTTGATTCAGAAAGCGGCACTTCTGGACACGTCTCGTATTGTTATGTGGTTCCTCTCTCTGGACCCTATTCCCGATACCGATGGGCTACTATTTTTAACCGACTTCAAAAAAGAGGAGGTTCTCAATTCTTCTGTATGTTTTTTTTGTGTGTACGCGACTACACGATATCTCCGCCATTTGTAAATCGATTTTGATGATTCTTTTTTGTTTGGTAGGTTGTACTTCAGAGGTGGTCCCATATAAATTTTATCGAAATCGATTCAGCACTTTTAAAAAAAATCAACATAAACAAAAAATATGTATACACAGATGACGTTTGGGTTTTCTCCAAAATGTTCAAATTCCATGTTATTGGGCTTATCCATTCGGGCATAACTTTAATATTTAGTTTTACTGGGGTACAACCACTAAAAAGGAAAAAAAAACTTTTTTACAAAAAATACAACCGACTTCTAAAAATTACAATTAAAGTTATTATGTAATTTTTAGAAGTCGGTTGTATTTTCTGTAAAAAATAATATATACAGGTTGTAACGGAAAGGTGTGGTCATATTTTAAGAGCCGGTTCTGCCTATGGAAATAAACAACTTTCTCTAAGAAAAAATAGAAAATTCCCAAAAAAAAAATTGGACTTTCCATACAAAGTCATCATCAGCTGATCAATATTTGTATGGGAGGTAAAATTTTTTTTTTAGAATATCTTCGTATTTTCTTGAAGAAAGTTGTTCATATCGATGGGCAGATGCACTTCTTAAAATATGACCACACCTTTCCATTACACCCTGTATACCTAAGTATTTTTAAATGTATGGTTTTATGTTTTTAAAGAAATATTTAAAAGTCTAATTCAAGAAGTTAAAAAGATGAATAAACGTTATAAACCGCAGCTACGTTTGATAAGTAACAAACAATATAAAATCAGCATTCGAAAGTTGTTTTGTCCACATAAAATTTACTAGCCATCTATTCCATATTCAGGCTAAGATAAAGTAGTACGGAAGATATAAACCTTTGTTTATTACCCACCTACAGCATTAATAAAGGAGTGATTATGTCAATAAAGTCAGAACATGGCAGACAGTCAAGGAAGGCGATAACTTCACGACACGACTCCGCTTTGGGTTACGGTTTTAGCTTACGTCATAGAGTAAGATCACAGAGCTACCAGACATTACTTATTTTTTTATTTAATCATTTGTGGGCTTGAGTAGTTTTAGTATTTACTTTGAACATACGCATAGTTTGATACGACGACCAATTTACTGGTGCCAGGCGCTTTTTTTTTTGGGTTTGGGAAATCATCCAATGACTTTCCCGCTCGGGGTGAAGCGGGAGGGCGTATCAGACTCTTACTGACTAAAACCCACCCCTGTGCCTTCTCTGCCTAAGTGCCCAGGGGTGCGGTAACTCATTTTCAGAAGCCGGTACCAAGCGCAAAAGTTACGTAATTTTTCTTAAAGTTTGAATGCTGTTTTTCATGTCAGACTCCGTTTTGCAGAATATTGTTAAAAAATACAGACATCCGAATTGATGACCTCCTTCTTTTTGAAGTCGGTTAAAAACGGCAAGTATATAGAGGATACAACGGAAATGACTGGTCATATTTTAAATAAAGCTTTTGTCCATACGAAATGATCAACTTTCTATAAGAAATAAGAAACAATTTGGAAAAAATATTGGTCCTCTCAAACTAATTTTGATCAGCTGATGATAACTTTTAACCGACTTCGAAAATCGGAGGAGGTTCTATGTTCGACTGTATGTATGTTTTTTTTTAAAGTATGTCCACTGATGCTATATGCTAGCTCCAGAAGTAGTCCCAAATAAATTTTATCAAAATTACTTCAGCGCTTTTTGAAAAAATGAGAAAAAGAAATGTATACTTAGATGATGTTTTGGTTTCCTCCAATTACTAGTATGTTTAAATGCCATGTTCTATGTTATTGGGGTAATCAATTCGGGCGTGATTTAAATATTTAGTTTTAGTTCTGGGGTAAACAACTAAAAATTAAAAAAAAAACTTTTTACAAAACATACAACCGACTTATTTTTTTTTTATTTTTTTTTTATTAACAAGTACAGAGGCAGACTTAATGCCCCAGGCATTTTCTACCAGACAACCTTTGGGTGATGCAGAGACAAATAGTGGCCACCCATTTCCGTTACAGCCTGTAGGAAACTAGATTTACGGTTCTTATCATATATTACAGAGCCTGATATGCTTCTTATTTGTGTGCAAATAAATGATAAAAAACCCATGTAAGTCCTACCAAAGCGGGCCTGCGAACGGCGAGTAGTGGGTAGCTCGCCGTCCGATCAGGACCAGCCCCAAGAGCCGATGGCGCGTAGTGTCCCACGCGCGGTTCAAAGAGTTGTCAGCAACGCATGACGGGGCCCGTCATGGCCGATGCCTGCCCAGGGGTCGTGGATATATTCGAAACAGAGTTACCGCGCTGTGCACTCAGGGCAGGGAAGGAACAGGGTTGGGTTTTAGTCAGTAAGAGTCTGACACGCCCCCGCGCTCCGCCCAGAGCGGGAGAAGTCATAGAATGATATCCCACCCCCCAAAAAAAAATGGTTTACCAGCAAATTAGACATCACTTTTGAAGGTATGAATAGGCCACAATTTTGGATTCCGTGGCCATCTGAAGCGGAGTCCCCGCCTACACGCGCGCGCGTTTGCCTACTACTTTGGATACGAAACATTTTGAGACCTGTTTTAACACAAACGTGACGTTGGATTCTTTAATATTTATTTTCTACGCTAAGCTACGATTTTTTATTCAATGAGGGCGCCACTTGGCCACTTATGCTAAGTTGATGAAATTGTGTATTTCTATCATTTGTTGGTGAAAACTTGAAAATAGAAGGTCGTAAGTCAAACTATACGTCAAACTAATACGTTGTGAGAATTCTTATCGACTTTTACTGGCGTCTGTACATTCCAAGGCGTAGATCTCAACATCGAATCAACTGAAATTCGATTTAAATTCTTTTCAAATTCTATTCTGATTCTATTCAAATTCTATTCAAATTCTATTCAAATTCTATTCAAATTCTATTCAAATTCTATTCAAATTCTATTCAAATTCTATTCAAATTCTATTCAAATTCTATTCAAATTCTATTCAAATTCGATTCAATTTCGATTCAAATTCGATTACACTTCGATTCTCGATTCAAATTCAATTCAAATTCGATTCAACTTCGATTCAAATTCGATTCAATTTCGATTCAAATTCGATACAAATTCGATTCAAATTCGATTCAATTTCGATTCAATTTCGATTCAATTTCGATTCAAATTCGATTCAATTTCGATTCAATTTCGATTCCATTTCGATTCAATTTCGATTCAATTTCGATTCAATTTCGATTCAAATTCGATTCAATTTCGATTCAAATTCGATTCAATTTCGATTCCATTTCGATTCAAATTCGATTCAATTTCGATTCAAATTCGATACAAATTCTATTTAATTTCGATTCAAATTCGATTCAATTTCATTTCAAATTCGATTCAATTTCGATTCAATTTCGATTCAATTTCGATTCAATTTCGATACAATTTCGATTCAATTTCGATTCAAATTCGATTCAAATTCGATTCAATTTCGATTCAATTTCGATTCCATTTCGATTCAATTTCGATTCAATTTCGATTCAATTTCGATTCAATTTCGATTCAATTTCGATTCAAATTCGATTCAAATTCAATTCAATTTCGATTCAAATTCGATACAAATTCGATTTAATTTCGAATCAAATTCGATACATATTCGATTCAATTTCGATTCAATTTCGATTCAAATTCGATACAAATTCGATTCAAATTCGATACAAATTCGATTTAATTTCGATTCAAATTCGATACAAATTCGATACAAATTCGATTTAATTTCGATTCAAATTCGATTCAATTTCGATTCAAATTCAATTCAAATTCGATTCAATTTCGATTCAATTTCGATTCAAATTCGATACAATTTCGATTCAATTTCGATTCAAATTCGATTCAAATTCAATTCAATTTCGATTCAAATTCGATACAAATTCGATTTAATTTCGATTCAAATTCGATACATATTCGATTCAATTTCGATTCAATTTCGATTCAAATTCGATACAAATTCGATTCAAATTCGATACAAATTCGATTTAATTTCGATTCAAATTCGATTCCATTTCGATTCAAACTCGATTCAATTTCGATTCAATTTCGATACAAATTCGATTCAAATTCAATTCAAATTCGATACAAATTCGATTCAATTTCGATTCAAATTCGATTCAAATTCGATTTAAATTCGATACAAATTCGATTTAATTTCGATTCAATTTCGATTCCATTTCGATTCAAACTCGATTCAATTTCGATTCAAATTCGATTCAATTTCGATTCAAATTCAATTCAAATTCGATTCAATTTCGATTCAATTTCGATTCAAATTCGATACAATTTCGATTCAATTTCGATTCAAATTCGATTCAAATTCAATTCAATTTCGATTCAAATTCGATACAAATTCGATTTAATTTCGATTCAAATTCGATTCCATTTCGATTCAAACTCGATTCAATTTCGATTCAATTTCGATACAAATTCGATTCAAATTCAATTCAAATTCGATACAAATTCGATTCAATTTCGATTCAAATTCGATACAAATTCGATTCAAATTCGATACAAATTCGATTTAATTTCGATTCAATTTCGATTCCATTTCGATTCAAACTCGATTCAATTTCGATTCAAATTTGATTCAAATTCTATTCAAATTCTATTCATATTCAATTCAAATTCGATACATATTCGATTCCATTTCGATACAAATTCGATTCCATTTCGATTCAATTTCGATTCAATTTCGATTCAAATTCGATACAAATTCGATTCAAATTCGATACAAATTCGATTTAATTTCGATTCAAATTCGATACAAATTCGATACAAATTCGATTTAATTTCGATTCAAATTCGATTCAATTTCGATTCAAATTCAATTCAAATTCGATTCAATTTCGATTCAATTTCGATTCAAATTCGATACAATTTCGATTCAATTTCGATTCAAATTCGATTCAAATTCAATTCAATTTCGATTCAAATTCGATACAAATTCGATTTAATTTCGATTCAAATTCGATACATATTCGATTCAATTTCGATTCAATTTCGATTCAAATTCGATACAAATTCGATTCAAATTCGATACAAATTCGATTTAATTTCGATTCAAATTCGATTCCATTTCGATTCAAACTCGATTCAATTTCGATTCAATTTCGATACAAATTCGATTCAAATTCAATTCAAATTCGATACAAATTCGATTCAATTTCGATTCAAATTCGATTCAAATTCGATTTAAATTCGATACAAATTAGATTTAATTTCGATTCAATTTCGATTCCATTTCGATTCAAACTCGATTCAATTTCGATTCAAATTCGATTCAATTTCGATTCAAATTCAATTCAAATTCGATTCAATTTCGATTCAATTTCGATTCAAATTCGATACAATTTCGATTCAATTTCGATTCAAATTCGATTCAAATTCAATTCAATTTCGATTCAAATTCGATACAAATTCGATTTAATTTCGATTCAAATTCGATTCCATTTCGATTCAAACTCGATTCAATTTCGATTCAATTTCGATACAAATTCGATTCAAATTCAATTCAAATTCGATACAAATTCGATTCAATTTCGATTCAAATTCGATACAAATTCGATTCAAATTCGATACAAATTCGATTTAATTTCGATTCAATTTCGATTCCATTTCGATTCAAACTCGATTCAATTTCGATTCAAATTTGATTCAAATTCTATTCAAATTCTATTCATATTCAATTCAAATTCGATACATATTCGATTCCATTTCGATACAAATTCGATTCCATTTCGATTCAATTTCGATTCAATTTCGATTCAATTTCGATTCAATTTCGATTCAAATTCGATTCAAATTCAATTCAATTTCGATTCAAATTCGATACAAATTCAATTCAATTTCGATTCAATTTCGATTCCATTTCGATTCAAACTCGATTCAATTTCGATTCCATTTCGATTAAACTCGATTCAGTTTCGATTCAATTTCGATTCAAATTCGATACAAATTCGATACAAATTCGATTTAATTTCGATTCAAATTCGATTCAATTTCGATTCAAATTCAATTCAAATTCGATTCAATTTCGATTCAATTTCGATTCAAATTCGATACAATTTCGATTCAATTTCGATTCAAATTCGATTCAAATTTAATTCAATTTCGATTCAAATTCGATACAAATTCGATTTAATTTCGATTCAAATTCGATACAAATTCGATTCAAATTCGATACAAATTCGATTTAATTTCGATTCAAATTCGATTCCATTTCGATTCAAACTCGATTCAATTTCGATTCAATTTCGATACAAATTCCATTCAAATTCAATTCAAATTCGATACAAATTCGATTCAATTTCGATTCAAATTCGATTCAAATTCGATTTAAATTCGATACAAATTCGATTTAATTTCGATTCAATTTCGATTCCATTTCGATTCAAACTCGATTCAATTTCGATTCAAATTCGATTCAATTTCGATTCAAATTCAATTCAAATTCGATTCAATTTCGATTCAATTTCGATTCAAATTCGATACAATTTCGATTCAATTTCGATTCAAATTCGATTCAAATTCAATTCAATTTCGATTCAAATTCGATACAAATTCGATTCAAATTCGATACATATTCGATTCAATTTCGATTCAATTTCGATTCAAATTCGATACAAATTCGATTTAATTTCGATTCAAACTCGATTCAATTTCGATTCCATTTCGATTCAAACTCGATTCAATTTCGATTCAAATTCGATTCAAACTCGATTCAATTTCGATTCAAATTCTATTCAAATTCTATTCATATTCAATTCAAATTCGATACAAATTCGATTTAATTTCGATTCAAATTCGATTCAATTAAGATTCAATTTCGATTCAAATTCGATTCAATTTCGATTCAATTTCGATTCAAATTCGATTCAATTTCGATTTAATTTCGATTCAAATTCGATTCAAATTCGATTCAATTTCGATTCAAATTCGATTCAAATCAATTCAATTTCGATTCAAATTCGATTCAAATTCTATTCAAATTCTATTCATATTCAATTCAAATTCGATACAAATTCGATTTAATTTCGATTCAAATTCGATTCAAATTCGATTCAATTTCGATTCAATTTCGATTCAAATTCGATTCAATTTCGATTCAATTTCGATTCAATTTCGATTCAATTTCGATTCAATTTCGATTCAATTTCGATTCAATTTCGATTCAAATTCTATTCAAATTCTATTCATATTCAATTCAAATTCGATACATATTCGATTCAATTTCGATTCAATTTCGATTCAATTTCGATTCAAATTCGATTCAAATTCAATTCAAATTCAATTCAATTTCGATACAAATTCGATTTAATTTCGATTCAAATTCGATTCAAATTCGATTCAATTTCGATTCAAATTCGATTCCATTTCGATTCAAACTCGATTCAAATTCGATTCAATTTCGATTCAATTTCGATTCAAATTCGATTCAATTTCGATTCAATTTTGATTCAATTTCGATTCAATTTCGATTCAATTTCGATTCCATTTCGATTCAAATTCGATTCAAATTCAATTCAATTTCGATTCAAATTCGATACAAATTCGATTCAATTTCGATTCAATTTCGATTCAATTTCGATTCAATTTCGATTCAATTTCGATTCAATTTCGATACAAATTCGATTCAAATTCAATTCAATTTCGATACAATTTCGATTCAAATTCGATACAAATTCGATTCAAATTCGATACAAATTCGATTCAATTTCGATTCAAATTCGATTCAAATTCAATTCAATTTCGATTCAAATTCGATACAAATTCGATTTAATTTCGATTCAAATTCGATACATATTCGATTCAATTTCGATTCAATTTCGATTCAAATTCGATACAAATTCGATTCAAATTCGATACAAATTCGATTTAATTTCGATTCAAATTCGATTCCATTTCGATTCAAACTCGATTCAATTTCGATTCAATTTCGATACAAATTCGATTCAAATTCAATTCAAATTCGATACAAATTCGATTCAATTTCGATTCAAATTCGATTCAAATTCGATTTAAATTCGATACAAATTAGATTTAATTTCGATTCAATTTCGATTCCATTTCGATTCAAACTCGATTCAATTTCGATTCAAATTCGATTCAATTTCGATTCAAATTCAATTCAAATTCGATTCAATTTCGATTCAATTTCGATTCAAATTCGATACAATTTCGATTCAATTTCGATTCAAATTCGATACAAATTCGATTCAAATTCGATACAAATTCGATTTAATTTCGATTCAATTTCGATTCCATTTCGATTCAAACTCGATTCAATTTCGATTCAAATTTGATTCAAATTCTATTCAAATTCTATTCATATTCAATTCAAATTCGATACATATTCGATTCCATTTCGATACAAATTCGATTCCATTTCGATTCAATTTCGATTCAATTTCGATTCAATTTCGATTCAATTTCGATTCAAATTCGATTCAAATTCAATTCAATTTCGATTCAAATTCGATACAAATTCAATTCAATTTCGATTCAATTTCGATTCCATTTCGATTCAAACTCGATTCAATTTCGATTCCATTTCGATTCAAACTCGATTCAGTTTCGATTCAATTTCGATTCAAATTCGATACAAATTCGATACAAATTCGATTTAATTTCGATTCAAATTCGATTCAATTTCGATTCAAATTCAATTCAAATTCGATTCAATTTCGATTCAATTTCGATTCAAATTCGATACAATTTCGATTCAATTTCGATTCAAATTCGATTCAAATTCAATTCAATTTCGATTCAAATTCGATACAAATTCGATTTAATTTCGATTCAAATTCGATACAAATTCGATTCAAATTCGATACAAATTCGATTTAATTTCGATTCAAATTCGATTCCATTTCGATTCAAACTCGATTCAATTTCGATTCAATTTCGATACAAATTCCATTCAAATTCAATTCAAATTCGATACAAATTCGATTCAATTTCGATTCAAATTCGATTCAAATTCGATTTAAATTCGATACAAATTCGATTTAATTTCGATTCAATTTCGATTCCATTTCGATTCAAACTCGATTCAATTTCGATTCAAATTCGATTCAATTTCGATTCAAATTCAATTCAAATTCGATTCAATTTCGATTCAATTTCGATTCAAATTCGATACAATTTCGATTCAATTTCGATTCAAATTCGATTCAAATTCAATTCAATTTCGATTCAAATTCGATACAAATTCGATTCAAATTCGATACATATTCGATTCAATTTCGATTCAATTTCGATTCAAATTCGATACAAATTCGATTTAATTTCGATTCAAACTCGATTCAATTTCGATTCCATTTCGATTCAAACTCGATTCAATTTCGATTCAAATTCGATTCAAACTCGATTCAATTTCGATTCAAATTCTATTCAAATTCTATTCATATTCAATTCAAATTCGATACAAATTCGATTTAATTTCGATTCAAATTCGATTCAATTAAGATTCAATTTCGATTCAAATTCGATTCAATTTCGATTCAATTTCGATTCAAATTCGATTCAATTTCGATTTAATTTCGATTCAAATTCGATTCAAATTCGATTCAATTTCGATTCAAATTCGATTCAAATCAATTCAATTTCGATTCAAATTCGATTCAAATTCTATTCAAATTCTATTCATATTCAATTCAAATTCGATACAAATTCGATTTAATTTCGATTCAAATTCGATTCAAATTCGATTCAATTTCGATTCAATTTCGATTCAAATTCGATTCAATTTCGATTCAATTTCGATTCAATTTCGATTCAATTTCGATTCAATTTCGATTCAATTTCGATTCAATTTCGATTCAAATTCTATTCAAATTCTATTCATATTCAATTCAAATTCGATACATATTCGATTCAATTTCGATTCAATTTCGATTCAATTTCGATTCAAATTCGATTCAAATTCAATTCAAATTCAATTCAATTTCGATACAAATTCGATTTAATTTCGATTCAAATTCGATTCAAATTCGATTCAATTTCGATTCAAATTCGATTCCATTTCGATTCAAACTCGATTCAAATTCGATTCAATTTCGATTCAATTTCGATTCAAATTCGATTCAATTTCGATTCAATTTTGATTCAATTTCGATTCAATTTCGATTCAATTTCGATTCCATTTCGATTCAAATTCGATTCAAATTCAATTCAATTTCGATTCAAATTCGATACAAATTCGATTCAATTTCGATTCAATTTCGATTCAATTTCGATTCAATTTCGATTCAATTTCGATTCAATTTCGATTCAATTTCGATACAAATTCGATTCAAATTCAATTCAATTTCGATACAAATTCGATTCAAATTCGATTCAAATTCAATTCAATTTCGATTCAAATTCGATACAAATTCAATTCAATTTCGATTCAATTTCGATTCAATTTCGATTCAATTTCGATTCCATTTCGATTCAAACTCGATTCAGTTTCGATTCAATTTCGATTCAAATTCGATACAAATTCGATACAAATTCGATTTAATTTCGATTCAAATTCGATTCAATTTCGATTCAAATTCAATTCAAATTCGATTCAATTTCGATTCAATTTCGATTCAAATTCGATACAATTTCGATTCAATTTCGATTCAAATTCGATTCAAATTCAATTCAATTTCGATTCAAATTCGATACAAATTCGATTTAATTTCGATTCAAATTCGATACATATTCGATTCAATTTCGATTCAATTTCGATTCAAATTCGATACAAATTCGATTCAAATTCGATACAAATTCGATTTAATTTCGATTCAAATTTGATTCCATTTCGATTCAATTTCGATTCAAATTCGATACAAATTCGATTTAATTTCGATTCAAATTCGATTCAAATTCGATTCAATTTCGATACAAATTCGATTCAAATCAATTCAATTTCGATTCAAATTCGATTCAATTTCGATTCAAATTCGATTCAATTTCGATTCAATTTTGATTCAATTTCGATTCAATTTCGATTCAATTTCGATTCCATTTCGATTCAAATTCGATTCAAATTCAATTCAATTTCGATTCAATTTTGATTCAATTTCGATTCAATTTCGATTCCATTTCGATTCAATTTCGATTCAATTTCGATTCAATTTCGATTCAATTTCGATTCAAATTCGATTCAAATTCGATTCAATTTCGATTCAAATTCAATTCAAATTCGATTCAATTTCGATTCAATTTCGATTCAAATTCGATTCAAATTCAATTTAATTTCGATTCAAATTCGATACAAATTCGATTTAATTTCGATTCAAATTCGATTCCATTTCGATTCAAACTCGATTCAATTTCGATTCAATTTCGATACAAATTCGATTCAAATTCAATTCAAATTCGATACAAATTCGATTCAATTTCGATTCAAATTCGATACAAATTCGATTCAAATTCGATACAAATTCGATTTAATTTCTATTCAATTTCGATTCCATTTCGATTCAAACTCGATTCAATTTCGATTCCATTTCGATTCAAACTCGATTCAATTTCGATTCAAATTCGATTCAAACTCGATTCAATTTCGATTCAAATTCTATTCAAATTCTATTCATATTCAATTCAAATTCGATACAAATTCGATTTAATTTCGATTCAAATTCGATTTAATTTCGATTCAAATTCGATTCAAATTCGATTCAATTTCGATTCAAATTCGATTCAAATCAATTCAATTTCGATTCAAATTCGATTCAAATTCGATTCAAATTCTATTCATATTCAATTCAAATTCGATACAAATTCGATTTAATTTCGATTCAAATTCGATTCAAATTCGATTCAATTTCGATTCAATTTCGATTCAAATTCGATTCAATTTCGATTCAATTTCGATTCAATTTCGATTCAATTTCGATTCAATTTCGATTCAATTTCGATTCAATTTCGATTCAATTTCGATTCAATTTCGATTCCATTTCGATTCAAATTCGATTCAAATTCTATTCAAATTCTATTCATATTCAATTCAAATTCGATACATATTCGATTCAATTTCGATTCAATTTCGATTCAAATTCAATTCAATTTCGATTCAAATTCAATTCAATTTCGATTCAATTTCGATTCAAATTCGATTCAAATTCAATTCAAATTCAATTCAATTTCGATACAAATTCGATTTAATTTCGATTCAAATTCGATTCAAATTCGATTCAATTTCGATACAAATTCGATTCAAATCAATTCAATTTCGATTCAATTTCGATTCAAATTCGATTCAAATTCTATTCAAATTCTATTCATATTCAATTCAAATTCGATACATATTTGATTCCATTTCGATACAAATTCGATTCAAATTCTATTCAAATTCTATTCATATTCAATTCAAATTCGATACAAATTCGATTTAATTTCGATTCAAATTCGATTCAAATTCGATTCAATTTCGATTCAATTTCGATTCAATTTCGATTCAAATTCGATTCAATTTCGATTCAATTTTGATTCAATTTCGATTCAAATTCGATTCAATTTCGATTCCATTTCGATTCAAATTCGATTCAAATTCTATTCAAATTCTATTCAAATTCTATTCATATTCAATTCAAATTCGATACAAATTCGATTTAATTTCGATTCAAATTCGATTCAAATTCGATTCAATTTCGATTCAATTTCGATTCAATTTCGATTCAAATTCGATTCAATTTCGATTCAATTTTGATTCAATTTCGATTCAAATTCGATTCAATTTCGATACAAATTCGATTCAAATCAATTCAATTTCGATTCAAATTCGATTCAATTTCGATTCAATTTCGATTCAAATTCGATTCAAATTCGATTCAAATTCTATTCAAATTCTATTCATATTCAATTCAAATTCGATACATATTTGATTTCATTTCGATACAAATTCGATTCAAATTCTATTCAAATTCTATTCAAATTCGATTCAATTTCGATTCAATTTCGATTCAATTTCGATTCAAATTCGATTCAATTTCGATTCATATTTGATTCCATTTCGATACAAATTCGATTCAAATTCTATTCAAATTCTATTCAAATTCGATTCAATTTCGATTCAATTTCGATTCAATTTCGATTCAAATTCGATTCAATTTCGATTCAATTTTGATTCAATTTCGATTCAAATTCAATTCAATTTCGATACAAATTCGATTTAATTTTCATCATTCGAATGAATTTGAATCGAAATTGAATCGAAATTGAATCGAAATTGAATCGAATTTGAATCGAATTTGAATCGAAATTAAATCGAATTTGTATCGAATTTGAATTGAATATGAATAGAATTTGAATAGAATTTGAATCGAATTTGAATCGAAATTGAATTGATTTGAATCGAATTTGAATCGAAATTGAATCGAATTTGAATCGAATTTAAATCGAAATTAAATCGAAATTGAATCGAATTTGAATCGAAATTGAATCGAAACTGAATCGAATTTGTATCGAAATTGAATCGAAATTGAATCGAATTTGTATCGAATTTGAATTGAATTTGAATCGAATTTGTATCGAAATTGAATCGAATTTGAATCGAAATTAAATCGAATTTGTATCGAATTTGAATCGAAATTGAATCGAAATGGAATCGAAATTGAATCGAAATTGAATCGAAATTGAATCGAAATTGAATCGAAATTGAATCGAAATGGAATCGAAATTAAATCGAAATTGAATCGAATTTGAATCGAAATTAAATAGAATTTGTATCGAATTTGAATCGAATTTGTATCGAATTTGAATCGAAATGGAATCGAAATTGAATCGAAATTGAATCGAATTTGAATCGAAATTAAATAGAATTTGAATCGAATTTGAATCGAATTTGAATCGAAATTGAATCAAAATTGAATCGAAATTGAATTGATTTGAATCGAATTTGTATCGAAATTGAATCGAATTTGAATCGAAATTGAATCAAAATTGAATCGAAATTGAATCGAATTTGAATCGAAATTGAATCGAAATTGAATCGAAATTGAATCGAAATTGAATCGAAATTGAATTGAATTTGTATCGAATTTGAATCGAAATTGAATTGAATTTGAATCGAATTTGAATCGAATTTGTATCGAAATTGAATTGAATTTGAATCGAATTTGTATCGAAATTGAATCGAAATTGAATCGAAATTGAATCGAAATTGAATCGAAATTGAATCGAAATTGAATCGAATTTGTATCGAATTTGAATCGAAATTGAATTGAATTTGAATCGAATTTGAATCGAAATGGAATCGAAATTGAATCGAAATTGAATCGAAATTGAATCAAAATTGAATCGAAATTGAATCGAATTTGAATCGAAATTGAATCGAAATTGAATCGAATTTGAATCGAGTTTGAATCGAAATGGAATCGAATTTGAATCGAAATTGAATCGAATTTGAATCGAATTTGAATCGAAATTAAATCGAATTTGTATCGAAATTGAATTGAATTTGATACAAATTCTATTCAATTTCGATTCAAATTCGATTCAATTTCGATTCAATTTCGATTCAATTTCGATTCCATTTCGATTCAAATTCGATTCAAATTCAATTCAATTTCGATTTAAATTCAATTCAATTTCGATTCAATTTCGATTCAAATTCGATTCAAATCAATTCAATTTCGATTCAAATTCGATTCAATTTCGATTCCATTTCGATTCAAATTCGATTCAAATTCAATTCAAATTCTATTCAAATTCTATTCATATTCAATTCAAATTCGATACAAATTCGATTTAATTTCGATTCAAATTCGATTCAAATTCGATTCAATTTCGATTCAATTTCGATTCAATTTCGATTCAAATTCGATTCAATTTCGATTCAATTTTGATTCAATTTCGATTCAAATTCGATTCAATTTCGATACAAATTCGATTCAAATCAATTCAATTTCGATTCAAATTTGATTCAATTTCGATTCAATTTCGATTCAATTTCGATTCCATTTCGATTCAATTTCGATTCAAATTCGATTCAATTTCGATACAATTTCGATTCAATTTCGATACAAATTCGATTCAAATTCAATTCAATTTCGATTCAAATTCGATTCAATTTCGATTCAAATTCGATTCAAATTCGATTCAATTTCGATTCAATTTCGATTCCATTTCGATTCAAATTCGATTCAAATTCAATTCAATTTCGATTTAAATTCAATTCAATTTCGATTCAATTTCGATTCAAATTCGATTCAAATTCAATTCAAATTCAATTCAATTTCGATACAAATTCGATTTAATTTCGATTCAAATTCGATTCAAATTCGATTCAATTTCGATACAAATTCGATTCAAATCAATTCAATTTCGATTCAATTTCGATTCAAATTCAATTCAAATTCAATTCAATTTCGATACAAATTCGATTTAATTTCGATTCAAATTCGATTCAAATTCGATTCAATTTCGATACAAATTCGATTCAATTTCGATTCAATTTCGATTCAAATTCAATTCAAATTCAATTCAATTTCGATACAAATTCGATTTAATTTCGATTCAAATTCGATTCAAATTCGATTCAATTTCGATACAAATTCGATTCAAATCAATTCAATTTCGATTCAAATTCGATTCAATTTCGATTCAATTTCGATTCAATTTCGATTCAAATTCGATTCAATTTCGATTCAATTTTGATTCAATTTCGATTCAATTTCGATTCAATTTCGATTCCATTTCGATTCAAATTCGATTCAATTTCGATTCAATTTCGATTCAATTTCGATTCCATTTCGATTCAAATTCAATTCAAATTCAATTCAATTTCGATTCAAATTCAATTCAATTTCGATTCAATTTCGATTCAAATTCGATTCAATTTCGATTCAATTTTGATTCAAATTCGATTCAATTTCGATACAAATTCGATTCAAATCAATTCAATTTCGATTCAAATTCGATTCAATTTCGATTCAATTTCGATTCAAATTCGATTCAATTTCGATTCAAATTTGATTCAATTTCGATTCAATTTCGATTCAATTTCGATTCCATTTCGATTCAAATTCAATTCAAATTCAATTCAATTTCGATTCAAATTCAATTCAATTTCGATTCAATTTCGATTCAAATTCGATTCAATTTCGATTCAATTTTGATTCAATTTCGATTCAAATTCGATTCAATTTCGATACAAATTCGATTCAAATCAATTCAATTTCGATTCAAATTCAATTCAATTTCGATTCAATTTCGATTCAAATTCGATTCAAATTCTATTCAAATTCTATTCATATTCAATTCAAATTCGATACATATTTGATTCCATTTCGATACAAATTCGATTCAAATTCTATTCAAATTCTATTCATATTCAATTCAAATTCGATACAAATTCGATTTAATTTCGATTCAAATTCGATTCAAATTCGATTCAATTTCGATTCAATTTCGATTCAATTTCGATTCAAATTCGATTCAATTTCGATTCAATTTTGATTCAATTTCGATTCAAATTCGATTCAATTTCGATACAAATTCGATTCAAATCAATTCAATTTCGATTCAAATTCGATTCAATTTCGATTCCATTTCGATTCAAATTCGATTCAAATTCAATTCAAATTCTATTCAAATTCTATTCATATTCAATTCAAATTCGATACAAATTCGATTTAATTTCGATTCAAATTCGATTCAAATTCGATTCAATTTCGATTCAATTTCGATTCAATTTCGATTCAAATTCGATTCAATTTCGATTCAATTTTGATTCAATTTCGATTCAAATTCGATTCAATTTCGATACAAATTCGATTCAAATCAATTCAATTTCGATTCAAATTCGATTCAATTTCGATTCAATTTCGATTCAAATTCGATTCAATTTCGATTCAATTTTGATTCAATTTCGATTCAATTTCGATTCAATTTCGATTCCATTTCGATTCAAATTCAATTCAAATTCAATTCAATTTCGATTCAAATTCAATTCAATTTCGATTCAATTTCGATTCAAATTCGATTCAATTTCGATTCAAATTCGATACAAATTCTATTCAATTTCGATTCAAATTCGATTCAATTTCGATTCAATTTCGATTCCATTTCGATTCAAATTCGATTCAAATTCAATTCAATTTCGATTTAAATTCAATTCAATTTCGATTCAATTTCGATTCAAATTCGATTCAAATCAATTCAATTTCGATTCAAATTCGATTCAATTTCGATTCCATTTCGATTCAAATTCGATTCAAATTCAATTCAAATTCTATTCAAATTCTATTCATATTCAATTCAAATTCGATACAAATTCGATTTAATTTCGATTCAAATTCGATTCAAATTCGATTCAATTTCGATTCAATTTCGATTCAATTTCGATTCAAATTCGATTCAATTTCGATTCAATTTTGATTCAATTTCGATTCAAATTCGATTCAATTTCGATACAAATTCGATTCAAATCAATTCAATTTCGATTCAAATTCGATTCAATTTCGATTCAATTTCGATTCAAATTCGATTCAATTTCGATTCAATTTTGATTCAATTTCGATTCAATTTCGATTCAATTTCGATTCCATTTCGATTCAATTTCGATTCAAATTCGATTCAATTTCGATACAATTTCGATTCAATTTCGATACAAATTCGATTTAATTTCGATTCAAATTCGATTCAAATTCGATTCAATTTCGATACAAATTCGATTTAAATTCGATTCAATTTCGATTCAATTTCGATTCAATTTCGATTCAAATTCGATTCAATTTCGATACAATTTCGATTCAATTTCGATTCAAATTCGATTCAAATTCGATTCAAATTCGATTCCATTTCGATTCAAATTCGATACAAATTAGATTCAAATTCGATACAAATTCGATTCAATTTCGATACAAATTCGATTCAAATTCAATTCAAATTCGATTCAATTTCGATACAAATTCGATTCAAATCAATTCAATTTCGATTCAAATTCGATTCAATTTCGATTCAATTTCGATTCAATTTCGATTCAAATTCGATTCAATTTCGATTCAATTTTGATTCAATTTCGATTCAATTTCGATTCAATTTCGATTCCATTTCGATTCAAATTCGATTCAATTTCGATTCAATTTCGATTCAATTTCGATTCCATTTCGGTTCAATTTCGATTCAATTTCGATTCAATTTTGATTCAATTTCGATTCAAATTCGATTCAAATTCGATTCAAATTCTATTTAATTTCGATTCAAATTCGATTCAATTTCGATTCAATTTCGATTCCATTTCGATTCAAATTCGATACAAATTCGATTCAAATTCGATACAAATTCTATTTAATTTCGATTCAAATTCGATTCAATTTCGATTTAATTTCGATTCCATTTCGATTCAATTTCGATTCAATTTCGATTCAATTTCGATTCAATTTCGATTCAATTTCGATTCCATTTCGATTCAATTTCGATTCAAATTCGATACAAATTCGATTTAATTTCGATTCAAATTCGATTCAATTTCGATACAAATTCGATTCAAATTCAATTCAAATTCGATACAAATTCGATTCAATTTCGATTCAATTTCGATACAAATTCGATTCAGTTTCGATTCAATTTCGATTCAAATTCGATTCAATTTCGATACAAATTCGATTCAAATTCTATTCAAATTCGATACAAATTCGATTCAGTTTCGATTCAATTTCGATTCAAATTCGATACAAATTCGATTCAATTTCGATACAAATTCGATTTAATTTCGATTCAAATTCGATTCAATTTCGATTCAATTTCGATTCCATTTCGATTCAAACTCGATTCAATTTCGATTCAAATTCGATTCAATTTTGATTCAATTTCGATACAAATTCGATTCAGTTTCGATTCAATTTCGATTCAAATTCGATTCAATTTCGATTTAATTTCGATTTAAATTCGATTCAAATTCGATTCAATTTCGATTCAAATTCGATTCAAATCAATTCAATTTCGATTCAAATTCGATTCAAATTCTATTCAAATTCTATTCATATTCAATTCAAATTCGATACAAATTCGATTTAATTTCGATTCAAATTCGATTCAAATTCGATTCAATTTCGATTCAATTTCGATTCAAATTCGATTCAATTTCGATTCAATTTCGATTCAATTTCGATTCAATTTCGATTCAATTTCGATTCAATTTCGATTCAATTTCGATTCCATTTCGATTCAATTTCGATTCAAATTCGATACAAATTCGATTTAATTTCGATTCAAATTCGATTCAATTTCGATACAAATTCGATTCAAATTCAATTCAAATTCGATACAAATTCGATTCAAGTTCGATTCAATTTCGATTCAATTTCGATTCAAATTCGATACAAATTCGATTTAATTTCGATTCAAATTCGATTCAATTTCGATTCAAATTCGATTCAAATCAATTCAATTTCGATTCAAATTCGATTCAAATTCGATATAAATTCGATTCAAATTCGATTCAATTTCGATTCAATTACGATTCAAATTCGATTCAATTTCGATTCAATTTCGATTCAATTTCGATTCAAATTCAATTCAAATTCAATTCAAGTTCCATTCAAATCATTTATTTCTTTCTTTAAAATTTATAATAATAATAATTTTTAATTTTTAACCGACGAAAAAAAGGAGGAGGTTCTCAATTCGACCGTATATATATTTTTTTTTTTTTTTTTTTTGTGTATGTTCAGCCCTCACTCCGTCATTTATGAACCGATTTTGATTATTCTTTTTTTATTAGATAGGGTATACCTCAAGGGTGGTCCCATGTCAAGGAAGTCAGGATCTGACAGTGGAAACCTGATAAAATTGAGAGAAAACCTTGAAAATTGTGGGCACGTTTAGCGTTTCTGTATGTATGTTCGGCCTTCACTTCGTTATTTATAACCGATTTTGATTATTCTTTTTTTGTTAGAATGGTCCCATAATAAGGAAATCAGGATGTGACAGTGGAATCCTGATAAAATTGAGAGAAAACCTCGAAAATTGTGGATACGTTTAGCGTTTCTGTACGTATGTTCGGCCCTCACTCCGTTATTTATGAACCGATTTTGATGATTCTTCTTTTCTTGGATGAGGTATACCTCAAGGGTGGTACCATGTCAAGGACATCAGGATCTGATCATGGGATCCTGGAAAAATTGAGAGAGAACCTCGAAAATTGGGCACGAATATTGTTTCTGTTTACTTTTCATAACTTAATCAGGTATTTGCATTTAGGAACCATCACATCATGAAACTGAGCTGATGATGGATACCATAGCTTTCCTAAACAATAGAAGTTAGATATAAAAACGAGTTTTAGTGACAAATACCACTTAGTATGGTTTGAAGAAAAGACGTCTTTACAGTATTGGAGGTAACCTCAACTGGTCAATATCCTGGGAACTTCATGGAAGGATGGTTATTTCATCAGCTCAGTGGCAAGAGGAATGATGAAGAATTAGAAATTAGCCTCGGAGTGTTACAAGATGATGCGAGCCACAAAAAATCAAAAAATAAAAAACTTTTTAACAAAAAAATTAACCGACGAAAAAGAACTAAAAAGCAAAAAATAAATAAAACTTTTAAGTCTTGAGTAATGAGCATATTTACCTACATAAAATATCAAATTTTATATAAACTAATTTTGAGTCGGCGCACAGTCTCAGTCCGATTTTTCTGCAGTCGAGATAGCTATCCAGTAGCCTCCTTAAATTGACCGGACACTTTTCCTCAGCCAATCGGACTTTGATAGCTGGCCACCAGGCGCTATCGAAGGCCCCCTCTATATCCAGTGAGACTAGGGTTACGAGCTTTTTCTGCTCTATTTTGCCCTTGATGTGGTTCACTAGGTTATAGAGGGCGTCCTCGGTGCTCCTCTGTGGCATAAAGCCGAACTGACGAGTACTAATTCGCGGTACTAGGTGCCACCTGATCCTTGCTACTACCATCTTCTCCAGGATCTTGCCCAAGACTGGCAGCAGACCAATCGGTCTATAGGCCTTGGGATTCTGATAATCGTCCTTGCCCGGTTTTCTCAATACCACCACTGTGGCCTCCTTCCATATGTCCGGGAAGTGTCCTATCTCTAGGCACTTGTTATATAGGGCAAGGAACACGTCCAGATTCCTGGAGATTGCTCGACTGCATATGTCCGCCGTGAAGCCATCCGCTCCAGGTGCCTTCTTTGGATTAAAACTCTTACTCGCGGTCTTTAGCTCTTCTACCGTAAACGGCGGATCAATTGTTTCATTTTGACACGGGGCGTTTACTTGCTTTGCAAGCTCTCTTATTTGGCGATGATAAGAGTTATCCTTTTCTTTGGAGTCCTCTGGGTAGAATGTCTCGGCTAATAAAGCTGCCGATTCCTTTGGGTTTTTTTAAGGGTCAAATCCTCTTGACGTTTGGCGGTCTTACCGATGACTCTGTATATTCCCTCCCATACTCCTTCTCTATCTTGCTTTTGGCAAAAGGTCTTCCAGCTTGTTATTTGGGCTTTCTTGGCTTGGCATTCGTAGTTTTCTTTTGCTTGCAGGTACTCTTTGAAGACTTTGTCTTTGCAGTCTTGCGCTGCATTGCGTATCCTCCGCTTTTTTCTAGTGACCTCCTTCTTCAAGAGTGCGAGCTCCTCCGACCACCACGGCATAGAGGTTTTTGTGTTCGCTGCCTTAGGTGGCATGCTATCTCTGCAGGCTGAAGTCATACCCTCTGTCAGCTTTATTGCCATGTTTTCCAATTGATATTTTGACTCGACTCTACTTATTTCAGTTGCGTTGATATTTTGTTCCGCTTGGAATTGGTCCATTTTTTCAATAAAAGTGTCCCAATTTGCCTTCTTGGTGTTGTAGAGTCGAGTGGTCCTTTGGATGTTGATCCCCTTTTCTACCGGCAGTCGCACTTGAAATAGGATCGTTGTGGTCTGAACTCGTCACTCCTTGGTCAACTCTCCAGTCTTCCACGAGACCCAGCATGTCCATCGAACAAGCTGTTTAATCGACGAAGCTGCTGTATCTCGTGTTGCCCCTTACTGTGTCATACGTGGGTATCTCCCCACTATTGAGTACCTGCATTTCTGACTCTTCCAGGGTCCCGGACATTTCTATACCTCTGGGGTCATTTACGATGCTGCCCCACCAGGTATTCTTAGCATTGGCATCGCCTCCAATGAGCAGTTTTCCTTGCCCAGCTTTCTCGATCGTTCTCCGCAGTTGATCCGCGTATGGTTCTATGGGCAGGCCTGGTTCGAAGTAAAAAGATACTACAGCGATTTCCCAGGCTTTGGACCGGATCCTCACCACTGCGGTATTGTTTGTAGTGAGTTCTGGGCACTGTATGACGTCCAAGTCGTGATCGAAAACGAGCACAGCCGCTTTCACAGTCCCTCTTCCATCGTCCTCGCACTGGTACACTCGCACGCCTCGGTAGCTCTTCATCCTCCGAATCCCGCCAACATACGACTCCTGGACCAAAGCGAAAGCTATCTTCCGGTCGGTAGCTTCTAGTACAAGCTCGCTTGTTGCTGGCTCCTTTCTTTGGAGGTTAGCCTGGGCTACTGCGTATCCGCTGATGGGGTTGCCTGCCCTATCAGTTTTGCTGCCCACCACTTTAGCAATAAGCTACCCTCGCTCTCGCCATTGCCTCCCATCTTCTGCGCACAGTACATTCATTACTGAACGCACTGTGTTCAGTATTGGCGTGTTTTGCCTGCGCACAGTTCACGCATGATGGGGCTGCTCCGGCGAGCCAGTCAGGGCACTGTGCTCTAATGTGAGAGCCGCCGCAATGGCTGCACTTATCTGTGGTTTCCTTACAGAAAAGCTTGCTGTGGCCATACGCCAGGCAGCACGTGCACTGGACCAGAGGAGACTGGTCTTCCACCTTGATGCGCTGGATGTCTATGTGTATGGCCCCTTTGTGCAGAGTTCTATTCCACAGTTGCGGCGACACTCGAAGAATTACGTGGTTCGTGTGGGGGTTCCGATTTTTCTTCCTGTAGGCGATCTCGACCCCGTCTTCCTCGCTCTTCAGCTCTTTGAAGAGGTCTGTGTTCTGCTTCCTGAATGCTCTAATTATATCCTCGTCAGTATTATAATTAAATACATTCTTAAGAGCTAGCAGCGGGTCTTTATTCTTCATCTCCTCCACTAGGAGGTTCCCTCCAACACTCAGCCTTTCCTTGACCTTTTGCCTCTCCTCCTTAGTTCTGCACCCTACTATTACTTTTCGGTCTCTGGCCTTTCTGACTCTATCCACCGTGATGAACCCATCTGTCGCATTCACCGCTTTCCTAATCTTTTCGATTACCTCGTCTCCGGTTTCCAGCTGGTCTGTCGAGGCTACCACTATGGAGTGGAGCGCTGTTTGCTCAGGGACTAGCCTTTTTGGAATGGTGGCTGCAACATTTGCGTACGTGTTTCTATTTTCAACAATCTGTCTACTTGTTTCCAACTCTTTCTTTAATTCCTCCATTTTGAGGTTATTCTCCTGTATGAGTTTGGCATGTTCCTCTATTATTTGAGTCAGATGGCCCTGCTTTCCTTTGCTATTCTGTTCCTGTACGATCTCTTCCATTAGAGTACTTTCCGTTTCTTTGTTTTTGTTTTTATCCATCGATTTTGGTGTGGGTTTTAAGCTCTCGGCCTCTTTCACTAACTGGAACAGTCGTTCCACCGCCTGTGTGACATCGGCCTTAATGTCTGCTCTTAAATTCCGTGATTCTCCCAAAGCTGTCTTCGCCTTTCTTATACAGGCGCGTGCTTCCGTCACTCTGTCTGGGTATTCCCTTTTTTGTTTTTGGGGGGAGGGTGGTGCTTCTGCAGACATTCTACGTGCCGTTGATTTGTCCTCACTCGTGACAGCTTTTATCTTAGGCTTCGCTTGTGCCGGCTGTAATATTTTTCGTGGCGACGTATGCGTACTTTTTGACGCCCACTCCCTAATACTTCTCCTTACACTGGAGGATTGCGTCAGTACCGTCGAGGGACCTGCCCTTTCGTCATCACTGGGAGATCCACAGGGGTTCACAACTTTTTTGGCCGGAGTCCTAATTCCAAACATTTTACGTCACAGGGACACGTCAATGTGTCCGTAAATAATTTTTTGTCAAATGACAAGTGTAAAATAAAATAATAATTTGCCAGAATTATAAAGTAGAGGTGTAAAGAAGGGGATAGAGAAAAATCCTAATTCTAGTCTTAAATTACACTACCTAGAGACTCCACTAAGAGACACTCGCTTTTTGTTGAGAAAAATAAAATAAAATATATTATTCCTATTCTCGCTCTGTCCAATTTTTTCTTTTTCCGGACCTTGGTCTGGTGTCGTTAGGGTTCCAGGAGTCAAACCCTGTCCGAAAATAACTAAAATAAACCTAAAAAAAAATTAAGACTCTATGTAGAGTCGGTCTCTATGTTTTATCGGGTAGCCCTCCCCAAGCCCTTCAAGAAGAACTCAAACACGGCACCCCTATTCCAAAGGGTTCCAAAGAAAATTCGTTCCAAAATTTCGGGTTTTTTCAACCAGCTGTTGACGAAATCTGGTTTTTCGTCGTTTCTCCCGAACCGTCCGGCCGAGTATCACCGCGTTTGGGCTCCCCAAACTGAGCTCGGCGAGATCTACCCCTTGGGATGGTCTTCAGCCTGAAAATCTCAGGACCCCTGAAAACCCCCCAAACTATGCTAGACAGATGGGGAGGAGCCAGCGAACGTCCTCAGAGAAAACGCGAGCCTTCTACGGCCTCCGGTTCGGGAGCTATCCGAGTCTGAAAATTGTTTTGACAGCCCGAGAACTGTGAAAGTCAATCTTCAACCCGGTATAACTTTCCTTACAATGGCCGCTGAATACCCGCGTTTGGACTCTTCCGAATTGGCTCGTCCCCCTCCGTCGCGTGAGACGACTTTCAGGAACCTGAAACTTTTCAGCTCCAAAGTGGCCAAAAACCCACTGACCGAACAGGGGTTGCCCGCCCAAACACCAAGGCAAAAACGGCAACTCTCTACGACTTCCGAGTGCGGAGCTACAAAGGGCCAAAGCTTTTCAAAATGGCCGCCCTAATGTCAAATGCCAACTTTGAGTGGCTGTAACTCCGCCGTCGTTCGTCGGAGAGCGATGCGGTTTCGGATACGATGCTCGGCCCGATTCCCCCTATCCGCCAATATCAGTTTCAGGGCTGAAAAATTTCAGGCCCCAGAATCGCCTGAAAACCTATAATAAATATTCCCGCGCGCAAGCCGCTGGGAAGTCAAAAAATCCGGATCTCCTAGGCCCAATAGCTCCAGAGATACAGGCTGTTAAAAATTTAAACCAAAATAACCAAAATGTCCAATAAAAAAAAAAGTCAATTATCTTTGTTTTTAGAGCTATTGGGGGTGACTTTGGGCTTAAACAAGTGTCTGTGGATGTTTACAAGCCAATTCCGCAGTCAAAACACACTTAAATCTATTTATTCCTAATTTAACTGCAAAATTCACGAAAAATTCTGTAACTTCGCAACCCTTGCACCTAAAATTTTGGAAAAAATGCCTAAATTTGTGTTAATTAGGGTACTTGACGATGACAACAAGAAATTGAAAATTTTGTTAACTTTTGGTTAAAAAATTTTGAAAAAACTGAAAATTTTATAAAAAGCACATTATTTACTTATATAAAAACCTAAAAATTACAAATTACTTCTATATCTAATCTGCTCACGAGCGCGCAGCAGGATTCGCCGAAAAAGATATAGGTTCTGCCTGAGAATTTCTCAGGAAAAGGGTCCGAAGTTAGGATCTTCTATTACTTATTTCACGGTACCTGATGCTCGTAAAAATCCGTTTGATGTGTCGCTGGTCTCGTCCATGTGCCTCCTGTCTGTTTCCAAAAAATCAGCCTCCGGTGTCACCTCGTTCGAAGAACACGTGGGCCAGCTTTGAGGTTATTTTTGCAGTTTTTCGCCGTTATTTCCGTGAGTTTCAACGGAAAAATTCCGAAAACCCGGGGGCTGTTAGAGCCCCTGGGAGCACTTCTTTTGACAAAAAGAAAAGTATATGTCGTCGCGATGGTTCACTTGCTATTTCACTTTGAGTGTAAATAACTTTGCACAGTTTTTGGTTTTCCACTTAGAAATTTTTTTCCATAGAACTTCGGGAAATTTCACTTTCACCACAATATGCGCGTCACTTTTCCGCAACTTTTGGTGTATAGCACTTGGGTGTACGACAACAATATACCGTTTTTTACTATTTTTAAGCGCGGAGCGACTTCAAAAACGATCCGACCGCCACGAGAGCCGGCGGGGAACTCTGCTCAGCTCAGCTCAGCTCAGCTCAGCTCAGCTCAGCTCAGCTCAGCTCAGCTCAGCTCAGCTCAACTCAACTCTTTAGCAATAACAACAACTATAACAAAAGTAATTGTAATATTTTTTTTTTTTTTTAATAATGCTTGATCTGCTTGCAAACTTTGTACCAACCCACCAAAAATACAAGAAGTTTGTATTAGATTGCTTTTCCAACACAATCTTTTTGGATGGACAGCCTCATTAGTGTCGTGACAACTTTTCGTAAGAATTTTTTTTTTTTTTTTTATTAGATTGTTTTTCCAACACAATCTTTTTGGATGGACAGCCTCATTAGTGTCGTGACAACTTTTCGTAAGAATTTTTTCCGTCTAGCCCCCTTTCACAACGCGCGATAAGGAACTTCGTTCCAATAATTCATGATTAAATAGGACAAGTTACCTGCCCCAGCTTCGCACAGGTACACATTATACATTTAATCCTTCCTCATGAATCACTCTCTCTATTGGAGAACACCGCATGAAAATCTGTTTAGAAATTTTATGAGATTATCGTGAACAGACAGACACTCGCGATGGGGGACTTTGTTTTATAATATGTAGTGATTTTAATGCCTAATTAGTTATAGTCTAGGGGCTGGTCGCCACCTCGAGTGAGGTCCTATTCACAAGGCCAAAATTTGGGCATAGTTCATTTAGTATGAGTAAATAATGAACATGAAAATTAGCGATGATATGGGAGGATGTTAAATGCATTGTTTGGTTTTTTTTAAATATAATCTACATGTAAGCACAAAACATAATTGGTATGCGTAAGTGCAAAGTACATACTAAAACTACCCAAAGCCATTATTTTTGTTTGTCAGAAACTATGTCTGGCAGCTCTGGGATCTTAGACTATTAGAAAATAGAGGAAAAATGGCAAAATGTCGATCGTCATCTTGGTTACATACTCCGACTGTTACAGTTACTGTCCGGAAAAACATGACGCAAAGTTTTCGACTGTAAGTTACTCCACGCTTTTTACCTCCCGCAGACAGGCGCAGTACGATAATGCGACAATTAAAGTTCGTTGAAACTGATGTAAATTTTTCAACAGACAGAACAGTTGCTATGAAAGCGCGTAGTCGCGTTATCACATCGCACCTGTCCGCGGAGGTCTTTATAATAATAAGTTACACGAGAACTCTATTTAGACATCCCTCCATGCCGATCATGCGAAATCACGTAACATTAACTGGCACCTCACTGTAAAAGTCTGCAAAACAACTCGGAGCAATATTTATTCAAAGCTACGTCACCCGTCATTTATGTAATGGCTTAATTGGAAAGTTTCGTTGAGTCGGTCAATTTTCGTGGCCGTAAAGTGGCACAAACCGAGGACTTTCTCGCGTGCCGCCATGTTTCAGTGTTTCACGCTCGCAGAAAATAACTTTGATTTTTCAAAGCATGACTAATTGCGTCCGTGTACTGTAGGTACAGTAATTACTGGTAATGATAATGTACTGGAGTGCGGCGCGTTAAGTTACTTAGTATTTTTCAAATAGGTTGCCTGATTGCTGAGCCATTTGTTGAGCCGACAGTAGCTGTTGGTCTTATTTTGAAACACATAGCTTAAAGTCCCTAAAAAGCCTTCGAAAGCGGAATGCACAAAAAATGCCTGAAGTGGACAGAAACTCCTAAAATAACTCTTAAGTTTGTTTAACTAGGGTAAAAATATAACGATCACTAAATAGATATTATTTAACTTGATAACCGCTTGTATTTATATGGAGGTCGTGTTTATTTGACATGAGTAAGTGACATTTAGAAAAAAGGAATCATCAAATAGTCCTTATCGAACTATTTTATACAACTAGTGCACAGTTATCATTAATTAATTATAATTCGACCTGGTAGGTACCATCGATCTAATTAAATAACATATGAATGTAACTCAAGTCGCAAACGCAAAACCATAAACTATAAAAAACAAGAAATGCAGTAATGTCAAACTGTCACTAAAGCAAAGGACATGTGATTCGTACAGCCTAGATACGTTTTCTATTTTAATTTGAATTAATATTGAAAAGCATATATATTATTTTAATTAGACTTACGGTACCTACTCAGAGGTCGTTTATTACTAAATTAATGATAACTGTGCACTAAATGTATAAAATAGTTCCATGTGGATTATTTTATGATTACACTTTGGCTGTATGTCACTTACTCATGTCAAATAGACACGACCTCCGTAAAAATATAAGTGGATATCAAGTTAATATATTTAGTGATCGTTATATTTTTACCCTAGTTAAACATACTGAAGAATTATTTCACTATACATATTTTATTCTAAATAGAATTAATTAAGGACTATTAGTAGTTTCTGTCCATTCCAGGCATTTTTTTTGTATGGCAGATGTGCATTCCCCTCTATAGCCAATTAGTCAGAATCGGTTCTTCTATCGATCCAAATACACCAATAACAACTACATTTATACAGAAGCTATAAAACAAAATAATAAATGTAAAATTCAGTGACGTCACAAATAAAATAAACCCGCCGACAGAAACAATGGCGTGACTTCGAACGACAAAACTTATCAGTAGCAAAACACGAAACGTTTCACAAATTCTCCCACACGCTCAACAGACTTAACACCTTCGAAAAGTACCGTGAAATAAATTCAAATAAAACCGAAATTGTGTGGAAATGTTAGCGCGATACTGGAGACCAACTCCACTTCTTAATTAATTAATATCGATCGAGCTGAAACTTGGGTAATTAATAGAAACGTGGTCCCCAAAACTTAGATAACCCTTTGAGAAGTTCACGTATTAATCCAAGGAAGACACAATGAAAACTCACTTCGAACGAAACTTTGATATTCGTCTATGGAGCCACCAACGCCACCGTTGATAAAGTTAGGTATTTGTGTCCCACGGAATTTCCATTGTAATTGGGTGCGTTGCAATTAGCGCTTTGTTAATTACTTCAATTTATTTGTTTCGTTATCACAGGTATAATTGTGAAATATGAAATGTTAACTATTTAGTTGTCACAAACAGCGATGTGTTTAAATTGGTGTTCAAATGAATTAATTAGTATCTAATATAAATTATGGGTCATTATTGGAGTGCATAGGAAATGTTTGATGTATTTTGAGTAAATAATAAAATTAACACAGAATAATTACTCAAATCCGGCTAACGTGTACGTGTTGGATGGACTCACACACTAAAGGAGATAGGGACCTACCATAACCACCACACACGTCATTGTCTGAGAAAAAATAATAAAACGCTAAATAAACATGTTAAACGGTTTTATTTTGTCTTGGATTTGGATATTTTTATGCTATGATAGCTTCTATAGTCACACTGTTAGCCGTTAGCCGTTACTCTTATTGTTTTTTTTAAACCTCTATTTCTTAGTGACTTTCCGACATGTCAGCCCCATCGTAACCTAACGTAACTTACCATATAAACTTATAATTTAACTTAAAATTGCACTGTCATAAATAATTTAAGCAGTATCATTTCCTCTATCAGGGTCGCGCGAGTGGCTGAAAGATTAACTGCGACTCTGGCACATGCAACTGAAGGATCACGGGTGGGTTTTAGTCAGTAAGAGTCTGACACGGAGAATATTTGATCATTTCTGACCCTATAAAAAAACATCATTTCTGGGATCAGCCAGAATTTAAAAAGTACTCTTGTCGAGTTTATTAATTTTGCGCAATCTTGACTATGACTCTTTTGGTTCTTGACACATTCCACCAAAAGATGCTGGACATCATCGATAACGTCCAGTGCAGTCCAGTCCAGATCCAAATTTTGACGTGTGTGGAGTCCACGCACGTCACAATAGGAATGACGCCAGGGTAAAAAAAAAATCTATTTAGTCCGTAAGTTAGATTACCAAAAAATATTGGACACGTACTTTTTGCTTTATCAAATTAATGAAAAATTGCAAAGATACAACGCATCAAAGGGCTTGTTACGTCACTTTTTAGTAAAAAGTGGTACAATTTTAACCTAAGTGTGACGTCATCCGAAATTTCAACCCACTGTATCGTCTGCATTTTTTGGTAAAGTAACAAAAGAAAAATACGTGTCCCATATTTTTTTATTGGTGATATAACATTATATTACCAATAAAAAAATATGGGACACGTATTTTTCTTTTGTAATTGAAGGAGTAATTAGATTTTTTTAGTCGTCAACCCCATTGAGAGATATCTACTTTTTACATCAGCACTACTATTGTATTCTAAATATATATTAAGTATTTTTTGTAACACCCCTGAGACCAGTTAAAGCCTATTAAAAATATCCTCACAAATTAAATTGTTATTTTATTTGTCCCACAGCACGACACATTAAATACCACACCTCCAGAAACTCATTGGCTCTCGCTTATATGAACTTTTGCAACTTATCTAGATTTGAATATTTTTAAAGTTAACGGTTTCTCTGCACGCGAAAGCTAAATTACGTTATGCATATCCCCAACGTTTTGCTGACTGTATATAAATATTTATTTATTCTGTGGTTGAGATTAGTCCAGCGGTTATCCTGCACTAGGGAATTTACGTGGGCGCTATTTTATGCAACGGTGGGTATTCATCAAATGCGGGAATTTTAAGTTGAACGACTTTAGTTTGCTAAACGAAAGTACACACTGATTTAAAGTATAAGGAACGAACGCTGACTAAGTTATATGGCTTATGCAGCCTTGCTTTGTTGTAGGTCGTGAGTTCAAACCCAGGCAGGCGTTTTACTTTGTGTAAATTATTTCATCACCATCACTGCTCTCAAAACGGTGAAGGAAAACATCGTGAGGAAACCGGCATGTCCTAGAACCAAAAAATCGAAGACATGTGACATCCACCAATCCGCATTGGGCCCGCGTGGAGGATTACGGCCCAGAGGAGGCCAGTGCCCCAGCAGTAGGGACATTAAAAAAAGGCTGATGATGAATCAGTGTTTAACTAATTATATGGTCATGTTTTCATAAATAAGGGCGATGTTGTCTTGGGAAATAACAAGTAAAATTGCCTTAACGTTTTTGAAATCCATTTGATCATTACTCAACTTTAACAAAGGTAAAATGTTTCTTTTAATATTTTAAGTTTAGCTTAACATTAAAACAGAAAATTAGGTATAGGTAGGAAGTACCTGTCTTACTCTAAAACATGGTAGACAAAGTAAACTAAAATTTTCTCCTTGAACGCGTTCAAAGATTTCAGTTCGCCACACAGTCTAAATGAGTGTCTCGGGCATGTAATCCCAAGCGTCTAGTTTAACGAAGCGTTGTGAAACTTTTTCGTCTTTGTACACGTAAACAAACACATTAACCACTAAACTAAACTCTACTTTACCCCCTCACGATAGAACATATTTTACAAAAACTTCCTCTGGTGTCTACTTTTGCGCCCTGTTTGCGGATTTTGATGTACTTTTTGGATGCCCTCGTTAGTCTCAGTACGTCTTCAATTATTATGTAGTTTTCATTCTTTTCAAAGTTAAAGAATTTTGCAATATTTTTTGTATCATAATTAGTGTTCTTTGATATATTTTCTTTTGGGTTTATTGTGCAGGAAGAACGCCTTGATTGTGCAACGCAAAGTGTACTGTTAATATTTGCTCCACAAAGTGAAACTTGGCAGTCTTTGTCTTGTTTGCAAAATAGTGAACACTGAAGCTTGTACCTATAGGCAAATTAATTACTGTGAACCTTAATTACTGGGTGCTTTCACAAAATCACAACATTATATCCCTCCATTAAGTAGAAAGGAGTGAGCAACCACGTCAATCAAGTGCCGTGGACGTATGAAAATTATTTACGTGCGATGAAAAACTGCGCAGTGTCGTATCGTAGCTCATATGGATTTAATTAAAACCTCCGTTGATTAATTGCGCTCTAGGGCTTCAAAATATTGACCAGCCTCTGTGAAGCATTCATAAAATATACACGCGATTTTTCCTATAAAATCCCCGATGGAAAATGTTAACAGGCGATATAGAGAGTACGTAGTCTATGGATTAATATATATGTGGCTACGGAATTTGTAAACAGGTTTTATTAAAATAAGTTTATTGCCTTTATTTTTTTTTATAAAATCATTCATTCATCTATTGCACTTTTGGTTCATTTAAAAATCATTGCAAGTTTATTTTCATTTACAGAAAAGATGCCTGGCATTTCAAGACCTTACATTGTATATTACGAGTATGTCTTGTTCTTTAGTTTTGAGCATCGACGCCGAGTTGCTAGCCTGTCGGTTTTCTATCGGATTTTCGGGGAGTTTGCGTGGGAATTGCATAATTTAATTCCGCGAAGCCCGCTCCATCATCGGACCACTAGACGTATGGTTATGCGCCACCGGTACATGGTGGACACCTCACCTATACGCACAAACCTGGGCCTGCGGACGGCGAGTAGTCGGAAGCTCGCCGTCCGATCAGACGTCCATCAGGCCCGAGAGACGACGACGCGTAGTGTTCCACGCGCGCCTCAAAGAGTTGTCAGCAATATTGACGGGGCCCGTCATGGCCGATGCCTGCCCAGGGGTTGAGGATAAATTCGAAACAGAGTTACCGCGCCCCTGGGCACTCAGGGCAGGGAAGGAACAGGGGTGGGTTTTAGTCAGTAAGAGTCTGACACGCCCTCCCGCTCCACCCTAGAGCGGGAGATGTCATGGGAGTATTTCCCAACCCCAAAAAAAAAATCCTGTACGCACGAAACGCTTTGTTAACAACAAATTCACTGTGCGTACAGCTACGGAGTGGAATTTCCTGCCGGTCTTTCCTTATAGCTACAACCTGGGAGTCTTTAAGTCGAGAGTGAATAGGGTACTTCTAAGCAAGCGTGCTCCATCTTCGACCACATCATCGATTACCATCAGGTGAGATAGGTAGTAGTCAAACGCGAGCCTATCTATAATAAATAAGGTTACTTCTGCGCAAGCGTGTCCCAACGTCGATCAGATCATCAGTATGAAAAAAATAAATGTTTTTTTTTTGTGTATTCATTTATAAATATGACGATATTACAGTAAAAAAAAACATTTTTACAAAAAATAGAACCGACTTCCAAAAAAAGTGCAAAATGACTTTTTTCGGAAGTCGATGTTCCTGGTTTTGTGTCTTCGTTATTTGACACTGAGTTCGGAAATTGAAGTTATTTTACACTTTTTTTGGAAGTCGGTTCTATTTTTTTGTAAAAATGTTTTTTTTTTTGCAAGAAACACGCACGGTACACAGAAATAACAATGAAGAAAAAGCCAAACTATTATCTTGTCTTTTTCTAAATATGTTTCAAGCCGTTTAATGTAATTTTCTTGTCTATTTTTTATGTTGTTATATCAAGAAAGATTTGACTTAGAATAATATTATTCGGAATTGAATTAGCTATTGAAGACTCTATCAAAATAATACTAGCTACATTGGTGTACACCTTGGTAAGTTACATTACCAACTGTTAGATAAGAAAAGACCCAGTGCTTGGTTATCTCTTGGGAAAACAAAAGCAGACCAAGCATGGCATTGCCTCTAGAGGAATGACATTATTTTCATGTTTGCTTATAACTAAACGTGACGTGCTGAATAGCGTTATGTATTATTTGCATTGAAGCCAATTAGAAGTACATTCTCACAATTAAGTAAACTCGTTTTCTTTCACAAATTTTCAATTTCTATCTCTGATATTTCAACACAATCTGCACCAACACAAGAAATTTCCTTTAATTTTAATTCCACCCAAAGAGCTTTTGACTTAATCTACCTGGCATTATTCAACCTAATATTCGACGCCCAAACTCAATGTTCTCCAGTATTAATAATTCCAAGATTAATTATCGCTTTATTAACAATTAGCTGGCGCCATATTTGATGGGAATGTAATTTAAATTAACGATATTGAGCTCGATGCAAGCACCCAAGTGCTGAGCATATTTGTTCAATATTTTCATTATGTAATTTATAATGTGTGCTGTAGCTTCATTTTCGACGTGATCGGGAATAGCAGTCTATGCGGTGATAGCATAATTAAACGGGTACCTAAAATATATTTAGCTACGGTGTAGGAACCTGCGGATAATCTGTATTTTGTTAGTTTAGCTTAGACAGCGCGCATGCCTATCACTCAGTTTTCAACACCGTTCTCCATCACAATATTTGATTTTTGTCAACTTTGACTTTATGCAAGCGTGCGCGCCATCTTTGACTTTGTTACGAACGTGCACGCCATTTTCGACTTTGTTACGAGCACGCGCACCATTTTCAATTTTGACGCGAGCGTGCCCGCCATCCTTTGGCTTTGCTACGAGCATGCGTGCCATCTTTGACTTTGTTACGAACGTGCGCGCCATCTTTGACTTTGTTACGAGCGCGCGCGCCATTTTCGACTTTGTTACGAGCGCGCGCGCCATTTTCGACTTTGTTACGAGCGCGCGCGCCATTTTCGACTTTGTTACGAGCGCGCGCGCTATTTTCAACTTTGTTACGAGCGCGCGCGCCATTTTTAACTTTGTTACGAGCGCGCACATCATCTTTGACTTAGTTACGAGCGAGCGCGCCATCTTTGACTTTGTAACGAGCGTGCGTGACATCTTTGTTTTAATATGTAGAGTGATAGGTTTCAAGAAACATTCTGGGACTCAGGTCTGAGCACAGCTTTAGATTTCATTGACCTTAAAAGTGTTCATTCCATTTCGAAATTACGTAACACCTTCAGCTTTTAGACAGTGTAAATAACCTTAACTGCTATGCTACCAATTAGTTTTATTTATTTTGGACTGAAATGAAACGCTAGAGCCAAGCTAATTATTTAAGACAGGCAGACAATGCAAGACATTATTAAAACGCATTGTTCCACCGTCTTCCAATGCAGATGCTAGAACATTCAGAACGTCTGTTTAATTTTACTTCAATCGCGTAACTCGTGTAAAAGATATTGCTTTCGCGCATACATTTACGGTGTGAATGACAATAATATATAGAAAATATACAAAAGATTTTTTTTTAAAGTTATTTTATCCTATTGCATGTTTTGTCTTTTTATAAACGAAAATAAAACGCACCGTAACGTACATCGTTTTGCAAAATAAATTATTTTTTTTAATTAAGACAAATTAGATAATGTTTAGTAGTAACTTAATTATTTGGCTATACGTTTCTACAATTACAAATAACATCCATTGTTTTTCAACCCTGTGTTCAAGCCATAGGGAGGAAATGAAACAGTTAAATATAAAGTACCAAACGTATACATGCTCAAGCTTTATGAAGCACTTCAGAAATTATGAATCTTTCAAATAGTATAACTTGTTATGGCAACAAACTAACTAGAGACAAGGAACAGAAAAAAAAAAACGGCCAAGTGTGTCTCGGACTTCGCTCACTTAGAGTTTCGTACCAAATGAGGGAATTTCAAAGAAACAATCTGATTTATCAATGTATTGAGACGCGTCACGTTTCAGCATTTGTCAGTCCCTGTTGACAGGCGGCCATCGTATAACTACAGACTTTGTCAGGTTCCGGGTGTACGAACCTTGTCACAGGTCTAAAGACCTTGGCTAATAGTGATACTAGCGGTTTAAAACTCGTGAATCGGGTTTTTGGCAATTTTTTTGGCAAGGCAAACTAGCGGAAAACTAGTGGCACACATGAGAGCCGCTGGGGTTTGAGATGTTAAACATTATTTCCAAATTTAAAGTTCATAGGTCTCTGGGAAGTTAAAAAGTTCTTCGGAACAAAATTTTGTGATAGACGACGGACAGACGGATGGATGGACATACGCACACGTGAGTGACAGCAATAGGGCTCTGTTTGCACCCTTCGGGTACGGAACTCTAAAAAGAAAGAAAAATGGACAGTAGCTGCACAAATTGAACTTTTCACGAGGTCAATTTAACTTCACTTACCGCTACTACAGCATGTCAGTGGCGTGAACTTACAAGGTTTTAATCATCTAAAAAGGCACATTATACTGGTACAATGCATGTTGGTGAAGTGAACCTGGCTAAGTTTTGCCCCTACCAAAAATCGCTCAACGTGGCAGTAGTTTTCACTTCAAAAATATTTTTTTGTCACAGAGTGGACACGCGATTATAAAACTTATTGGCTATCGATTCGTAATAATTATAGTATTCGTACCTAGGATCTAGGTTTCCAATTTCATAAAAAGCGCAACTAATAAAGAAACAACGAAGAGCCTTCGACATAACTCTGTTTATTTGAGAATAAATCCTCTTCAGTAAAGTTTCCGAGTCTCATGTTCCTCCCAAAGTTATACCCATGAAAGTTTTTAGTGAAAAATTGCAGTAATAATTTTCGTGGAACTGTGAACGTCTTGGCGAACGGCTTTGTAATTAGATCCCCGACTGAACTCCAGTTTCCTACGGTCGTTTTCTTAATAGCTTTGTTAAGAACTTATTTTAATCATTCAGATCTTCGCATAACCTTGGATGTAACCGAAATTCTTTTACGATTAATCGTAATAACTCCAACTTTAATGCTATAATTATGTACATTCTACAGCCTTAATGCAGAAAAGTTACGGAAAGTAAAAAACTTCATCTGCCGTATTCCCTTAACCTTTGTACATTTCCTTAATTAACATTCTTTGATATTTCTTCTTAATTTACTCTGGAAACATCTCGTTGTTAATAAGCAACACTAATTATGTTAGGTTCTAATGAAACGGAAAATGTATTAACAGTTGAGAATTCCTGTCTTCGAGTTCCCGTTTATGTTGGCAATAAATTCAAAGATCCAACTACATGATGGCAGATTAATGAGTAAAATTTGTAAGAAAAACAAACAAAAAGTTCTTGTTATTAGTTGTTTGGCTAATCTATTCTGAAATTGTATTATGAGTTGATAAAGTAAAAACTTGATTACCGTGTCTAGCAGTGGCCGCCGTCGCAGGAGTGTTTGTTTTATAGTATGTAGTGCCGTTAACTACATCAAACCAACATTTATTTCAGATCAATCTTATTCCATTTGCTTTTTGATGTTTACGAAAATGTTTTCATGCGTGCCTCGAATTCGATGAATACTTTTTTGATGAATATCTAAATGAAATGAAAACAATGGCTGTCTCAGTTGCTTTTGTAATAAACAAAAGTTACCTACAGACAGACTTTCGTTTATACAATGACATAGCCTACAAAGGCGACGAGAAAGGTATGAATAAAGAAGATTAATGGCAGCGTCAGTAGGTACAGTTGTCACTTGATTGAAAAATATTTTCCGAAATCTTCCCTAAATAATTATATATAGGTATTGTTGTCATCGAACTATGGCTACCAATAGTTCAAAAGGAAGTGATTTCTGCTATGACGGCTAATAGACATGTTTGGAAGAAAAGATCGGCTGCGCCGACCCCAAATATTTCAGGATAAGGGATGGAGGGATGGAGATTGTTATCAGCGAACGAGAGGATGCCACAGAACTCAGCTAGATGCGGCGAGTTCATGCGAGACACACATGATTGGTCGATCGATGTGGTGACTCTTTGGGAAGGCCTATGTCCAGCACTAGACATCTTTTGACCGAAATTATGAAAATAAACGAGAGGATAAACTACTCAACATCTTGATTTGTGTCAATATGTTGAGTATTTTATCCTGTCAATTTATCCCCTCACTTGTATTTAACCTCCAATGTGGAGTCTCCAAGTTCAAAAACATTCACGCATCGAAAATTTCGGTCACGTCCCCACTGATCACAGAATCCAATTTGCAGTACAAAATAATACAATTTTACGTCGACGAGCCCTGTATCGATTTAAGCAGAAAATTAGATTGTAACCTGCTTTAAATCAATTAACAACGCCATGACACGGAATACGTACGCGGGATTATCGATGCCTGAGATTTTTCATGTAACGCTCCCCGGCTATAAAATGGAGGTCTTTTTTTCAAACTTTCATCTTTAGGTATTGGTTGTTTTCCCATCTCTAAAAGCTGTTGAATTTTAACTATTATTAAAGACCCAGATAGTTTTTTAACCATTTTGTTTCATTGGCAATTGACATTTCAGATTACAATACAAAGTGCAAGTAGCATAAAATAATCTTAAGTGTGATCAACAAATTGTTTTATAACCATTTTGTTTTATATTTTGCCTGTACTGTCCCTCTGCTGAGCAAAAGGCTCCCTACATTCCTTGCACTGTTCTCGACTCTGTGTTACCGCTTTTTATTACCTACATTATTCACTTTTAAATAATAAGTAACAGCGAACCACTTCCTCAAGTGAATGAACTAAAATCGATTATTGTTTTTTCTTCCATAGCTGTCGGGCCGTGACTTTGTCAGGGGGCCTCTTAAATTGGGGAAGCAAACGTTTAAATCACTCAGCCTTTAGAAAAAAGGATGGCGTAACTTCTTGTACTCAGATTCACGACTTCCAACATATTGGGGTTCCAAAAAGGCTGAAAGGAAAAAAGAAAGAGAATGATAAACGTACTTTTACAAATTGTGTAATATTCACTGGGTTTTTCCCTTGTTTCAAGAAATAATGAGAATAAATGATTGTCATTTTGCTGTAAACTTTTCATACGGTAATTTATCTCTAGGGAGAAGAAACTCCTCAAACATAAGGAACGAGGGGACAAAAGCTTGAATAAAATTTACTTTTTGACAACAGTAAAACAACAGTCGTTCAACTTTTCGTATTAGCGTTGATTCTGGTGCTTTTGTTTTCGAATATCGCTTGTGTTTGCTAAATTCTACGAGACAGCGAACTATTCCCGTTGACGTTGCCTTTCTGTTAGCATCTACAATTTCCACATCCATTTCTCAAGAAGATATATGGCTTGGATATTGTCTTTATTTTACTTGATAGCTTCGAGATAAAACGACGCTGAAATTTTTATTGAGATCAGTACCTTCCGAAATGTTTCAATTTTTATATAATAATCCTCCCGACCGAATTTCTATCAAGTTGGCTAATCTTAACTGGTATCCATATGTGAACGTAGGAAATATTATAGTTCATAAGCGTGTACGCAAACACAGGTGTACACTCGGTTCCTCTACTCTCATAGACCGATGGGACGGCAATCCGACACGACCGGGGAGAGATCGTGCCTCCTGTCACACTATGAACTTCCAAACTCCAGGCTGTTACTGAGTTATTTCTAATGGCAAAACTCAAAATCACTTTTGCCCGACCAGCCCCCTTAGCCAAATAACTTTTATAATAGCGCTAACCCTAGCACTTCGTGCAAAATGTATGGCAAGGACATTACCTGCGGAGAGAACTGTCACGTGACTCACGCCCAGAAATATCGTTGCCATACATTTTGCACGAAGCGTTAGCGTTAACAGAAAAGTATTTTATCTAACCCCCCTGGGAATTAACAAAGAACCCCACGCTTAGCGACTACGAAACTAACGTTAGAATTCAATGTTAAGTTAACTATGAGCAAGTAACTTTTTATTAGTATAGTATTTATGTCAGTTAATCTTTAGTGGTGTCTTTCTTGATTTTGTTCGATAAACGTTGCAATTTTACGTTCGCTGTCCCCCATCAATGTGGAAAACACCGCAAGCAACGCTAGATTATACCACAAAGTTTAATCGAAACATTTTTATCTCTCTATAAACTGAAGGCGGGAAACGCGCAATAAACACGACCAGTATACAACTTTTCAGTTATGAAACCATAATATTCTTCGCGAGTTTCCAGACAGAGTACGAATAATCCTACTTGGAGAACTTTCTAATAACGCTCTGCTCTTTAGATTCATTGCACCTTGCAGAAAAATTTAAAAACTTTTCCCGGGGACTTAGAGATGTTTGTGGAACTTTCAGAGTGACATTAATCTAAGTAATTTCTCACCAGATTTGAAAGCGTTAGCTTAACACTTTGCGTTTTTGGATTAAAAGTTTTAATCAGTAGATAGAGTACAGATAAGTGAGTTCGCTTAGCATGTTTGCTTGGTATTTTAAATTAATTTTTTGTCAGGAAAAAATCCGGTTGGATGACTCTCATTAATCTGCACGACAATTGTTAGTTTTTTTGAACAATCACTTTAAGAACAATTTGTTCCAGTTAAACTCACAAGCAAGGTTAATAGGCCTGTAGACAAAAAATATGAAATTCAGATTCATTACGATATAGTAAAATAACATTTTCGTACCCAGCGGGAACATTTATTCATTCATTTTGGGGTTCCGCAGTCCTAACAAGGACAAGGAACCGTTATAGTTTCGGTCTATCCGATCGAGGCATAGGTACTAGAAAGCTGCAATTTTGCATTGGTGTATACACGGTGTAACGGAAAGGTGTGGTCATGTTTTAAGAATTGCATCTGGCCATCGATATGAACAACTTTTTTCAAGAAATCCTGAGGAAATTCTCAAAAGTTTTTTTACCTCCCATACAAATATTGATCAGCTGATGATGATACTAACTTTGTATGGAAATTCCACTTTTTTTAGGAATTTTCTATTTTTTTTAGAGAAATTGTTCATTTCTATGGGCAGAACCGGTTCTTAAAATATGACCACACCTTTCCATTACACCCTATATATTTATCACGCCAAGAAAACGAAACAATAAAATCTTGGAAAAGATTTTTTCTTATGGTACCTCCGGTACTTTTAACCTTCAAGCGGGCGCGTAGTCATTTTTAACGACAGCGGTCGCGCGTAACCCAAAAGACCTATCGGAGATTTCTGGCATTTAGAACATGAATTAATTTATGATAATTCATTGGATTTATTCAGGCATTAGCTATCTCTCATTTAAAAAACAATTTTTAAACTGAAAAGATAATTAATTATAAAATTAAACAACTTTAATTGGATCATGAATGATGAAACAATTTGGCTCGATAAAACAAGATTTTTGTTCTTTTCTGGGTCTTTAGACTTTTTTTTGAATAAGCTGTATTTATAAGGTCGAATAAAGGGCATCAAATTGTTTATTATCAACTTAAGTTTAGTTTTCTTCAGAATCAGTCATCTCGTCAAGGTAAAATTAACAGACAGGCGCGCGTAGTCTTTTCAACGCCTCCGCCGTGTCTTAAACTAATGCGTTTTGTGCCAATCCGGAGGCACGGAGAAAGAGGCAATGCACTTGTTTTTGTGTGTAGTGAAGTCATGACAGGCTACTAGAAATGACAAGTACATGTGATAAGAAATCTCGAAATTATGAACGAAAATGTATCGAGTGCGGTCGATTCGACCCTGCGCGACCGCTTGAAGGTTAAAGAGGGGTTGATTTATTTTTTTCTTGCCTTTCCTATAACGTTGTGTGTCGTTGGATAGGTCTTTCAAAATAATTGAGGGGTTTAAACTAGTTTTCGACTTTTTATTCGAGTCGAGCGTCCCCGCCCTCCCACTAAAAGCTAAACTGTTGGCTTGAAAATCTGAAAAAAATCCTGATGACTGGAATGATCGGGTGTAAAAAAACAGTTTCCGAGGCCGAAAGAATATTCTACCCATTATTTGGATCATTTTTTTTCCACTAGACCATACCTGGGAATCCACTGATTCTGGAGATGTTACAATTTTTTTTTTACTTTTTAACGAAAATGAATTCCAAGTGTTATTACTAAACTTTTTTTCCAAACAGACATTACCTGAATTTTCGATTTTTTTTTCGAAATAACGCATCTGCAGTTACAAAAACGAAATGAATATCAAACGTATCCGACAAGTACCTACGTGGCTTAAAGCGGAAGGCCGGGGTTTAACTCCACTTTACTCCACAAAATTGTTTTTTTTTTTCATACCTAAAAATAAAAGTCAGCACCCAGCAATATTTTTTGCGCAAAGCTACTTTGTTAGACGTACAGTATGCGTGGTTAACGGCTTTGTGATGTGTCTTTTTACACCCTGTATATAATGAACTTTGAAGGAAAACTATCACGGCTAAGTGAGCTTTGTTAGTTTAAAAGTAATAGTCGCCCAACTTATAAATTTTAGTGTTTTGGAAAATTTCGTAATTTTTTGTTTTAAACTCATTTATAATGTTCATAGTGTTAAACATACGAGTAAAGCCCCTTTCTAAGTCCGCATGTTATAACGGGCGACTACGGAACCCTACATTACGCGTGGCCCGTCCCGCTCTTGCCCGGTTTTAAACTAAATAATAATTCAATGTTGAAAATAGAAAAAGCGCAACTTTGTTGAGTTTAAAAGTTTAGTATCTTCTCGGCGGGACATCGACACTCAACACTGTTAATTAACTTAAGATGAAGAACTTCATTTTCAAGAAATTCTTTTCAAGTAAAGAAGGCATTTTGGTGTTTTGATTAAATAGAATCTGTTGAAGGCAATGAAGCAGAATTTAATTTAAATTTCATCACATTCTAAGAAAACTGATGTAGAATAGAATTTAGAATTAATAACTGCGCTTGTGAATGGCATTGTTTTCGGGGAATTTACTAATTTGAATGCTCTAAAACCGTTTTTAACAAAATAATATCCTACTATTTTTTCTAAAAAGGCAACTTTTAAATGTCTTTGCATGCTCACTAATAAATAAAGCACAACATTAATCTTGCGTCTTTTATGTCTGCATCGTTAGTTAAAGTGGAGTGTTTTGCCTCATAATTGTGATATATGCAATTGGGTCACTGTTTTCTATTGGTAATCGAACTTTGAATGAACTCGTTGTACTCAATAACCTCCTCCTTTTTCGAAGTCGGTTACCAAGGTACAAAAAGCACAGTACCTACTGGTTTTAATGGTGGCGCTTGAGGGAGCCCCAAGTTCAGCAATTGACGTCTTTTGGCTGAAATACTTATTAAAACAATTTCTAAATACCCGAATGCAAAAACAGCTAAAATATCCAAACAAATTACTTTTCTTGCAGTTTTATGCAGTTGGAGGTATTTTATTTATTTCAATCGTAGTTTTAATGGCACATTTTTACTTTTTAGACTTCCGTACCTAAAGGGTAACGGCAACGGGACCCTATTACTAAGGCTCAGCGCAGAAGGAACGGAGCGCAGCGGAGAGGATTTTATTAACGCACTTGAAAATAAACTTTAAAATTATTACAATAAAGTGCATAAATGCTTGAACCTGACAAAAAATGCTCGCGCGTCCTCGAAGATATGCGGGGAGCATACGCGATCCGTAAAGAAAATGCCCGAGACCATCATCATCTTCCTGCCCTTATCCCATGTTACTTGGGGTCAGCGCAACACGCTTTTTTCTTCCATTCTGTTCTGTCAGCTGTCACGCTATCACTAACTCCCTTTTCTTTCATATCACTCCTCACACAATCCACATTTATATTCATGACTCTTTTAGTTACATGTATTTCATCCCTCCTCTTTACATGACCATACCAAGATAAGCGGTTCCCTTTCAACTTTTCTGTGACTAGCGCCACTTTTAAACTACCTCTAATGTACTCATTTCTCACTTTATCCATTCTCGTTACTCCACACATCCATCTCAACATTCTCATCTCCACCACATGCAATTTTTTTTCATTCGTCTTTTTCACAGCCCAACATTCTAACCCATACAGTACGACAGGTCTAATCACGGACTTATAGATTTTCCCCTTAAACTTAAGGGGCATCCGTCGGTCGCAAGTTGTTCCAGTGACCTGTTGCCATTTCATCCATCCTGAGTTGATCCTGTGCGTTAAGTCTCGGTCTACTCGTATATCGCCATCCCCCTGAACAAGCGACCCGAGGTATCGAAAGTTGGAGCAGATCGGTATAGGCGTTCCGTTGAGAGCTACAGGCATAGGACTGGAAAGACCACCGAAATCGCAGAACAGATATTCCGTTTTGGTTCTGCTCAATTTTAGGCTCACACCCTCCAGTCTTTTCCTTCAGAGGTTCAGAGCAGATTGGAGGCGTGGTTCCCATCTGCTCTGAACCTCTAAGCCGCTTCGGCAACCAGCACTATGTCATCAGCAAAGAGCATACACCAGGGAGCCTCTTCCTGGATGTCCGACGTCAGAGCGTCCATTATCATCAGGAAGAGGTAAGAGCTGAGAGCCGACCCCTGGTGCAAACCGACCGCTACACTGAAACTGTCAGTAGTGCCCACTGCAGACCGGACGTGGGTACTGCATCAGCATTTTTTAGTATTATTTATGGAAGTCGGTTGTATTTTTTAACCGACTTCAAAAAAAGGGAAGGAGGTTCTCATATCGACTGTATTTTTTTTTTTTTGTGTTACCTCATAACTTCTTACTAGGTAAACCGATTTTGATATTTTTTTTTAATTTGAAAGCCTTTGCTGAAGATCTGATGAAGAACTTCGGAGATACACAGTGGAACTCTTCAATAAATGATAGCAAACCAGCCTTCCAGAATTGCTACAGTCGCATGTCTTTATATTGTTTTCACCACTTCACAACATTACATCACGCTGATACGCTCTGAAGAGGTATACAGATTTGTACAGTTCACCATGATACACCCTAATTTCACACACTATGTTCAAATTCCCTATTTTTGGGGCTATCAATTCGGGCATAACTTTACTATTAATTTAGTTTTAAAATGGGATACAACAACTCAAAAGTGAAAAATAAAAACTTTTTCCAAAAAAAGTCTTCCATAAATAATAATACTAAAAAATGCAAAATAACTTTAATTTCTGAAGTCGGTGTCTAATAACGAAGAAACAAAACTAGAAACACCGACTTCCGAAATTAAAGTTATTTTGCATTTTTTTGTATTATTTATGGAAGTCGGTTGTATTTTTTTTTGTAAAAAGTTTTTTTGTCATTTCAGTGGTTAAGATCAATCTACTATTTTAGAATAATTGAATACCTCAAAATTCTGCTAAAATCCATTCGGTCGTTTAGGCTACAGGGCGTGCCAAAAAATAGACATACAAACGTACATACATTCTTGAGCAGTAGGTTTACCCTACTGCTCAAGAATATACTCAGTTTCAGATATAAGGGGAGTAGTAATTTTTTATGTATTTTACTTAAACAAGTTTAAAACTTTTTATTTTAAAATTATGAAAGAAAAATACAGTTTAAAATCTGTTTTTTATTTTCCGATTTGCACTCCAAAAGTGAGCCACACATTTCAAATTCATATATTTACGTAACACAACCGTGTTTGAATTACAAATATTCATAAGTGTAACACAATTCAATCGGTCCAGTAGATTCGAAGCAAACTGTCTGTGACATAAGGACAAACAGACATACACACGAGCGATCCTATAAAGGTTCCGCTTTTTCATTCAAACGTTCGAAACCCCTATTATGTCATCATTAACATTTTAAAACACCGTTGTTCGAAGAAAAACATCAAAATATTATAAATATAATAGTTACTACTAGGACACTTAGCCATGATAAATACAAATTTCGAGCTAGACTGGACAAAAATATTCGAAAAATGTTTTCTAAAATAAACTTTGCAATTTAGTTTGATGTATCGGTATAAAGCATTGATGCCACGCTAACCTGTACTTGAATAAGCACTTATCGCTAAAAGGATACGGGTGATGAAACTATTTTCAAAAGAAAATCATTGTGACCGTAAAAACGTATAACCATAATCATGTACCTACTATTTTTACCCAGCTGACGCAGAAGGAGAGTTAAGTTTTCTGCAAGTTAGTATGTATATTTCTTTACTATGACCTATAGTCTAAACCACTGAATAGATTTTGAGAAATGAGGTATCTTTAGATTCGTGTTGGGTGCCGAAGTGACATAGGCCATATATGAACTTTGAACAAAATAAGTAACAAGATGGCGGATGCTATTAGGTAAGTGAACTCATATTTTTCCGTAACATAGTCATGTGAAGTATCAAAATAAATGGCTCGACGAGACTATTGCAAAAATGTAACTTACGAAAATATTTAAAATAAAAAAAACTTACTTCTGTCAAAACTCCGATCGCAAAAAACTACTAAAAAAAAAAAATGAGAAAACATAACTTAAATTAATTCATTCATTTCTTTACCCCAAAATAAAACCCAAATGTATTACAACCGGAATTAACATAAAATGTACAAAATCAACCACCAGTTAACCTTTACAGCAGATTGGATGGAGTGCGGTCTAGTAAGGTGAAGTTGAAATATAAAGGCGGTTTCGGATAGATACCGCCTCGCTCCGAACCAATGTTGCCCAAAGTGAATACCGTTCTCTAGGGACGGTTAATCCAGTGGGCATTTGATAATTAATTTTGAAGGCTTTTAATTAGAGATATTTGAGTACCTACTGTACAAGAAGAAAAGAAAGAAAGCATTCTATAAGGATAATTTAATTTTTAAAAATATATATAAATAAACAGACAGGTGCGACGCAACAATGCGACAGTCACTTTACATTGATAATAATAATAATAATCATCATTTATTGCATTCATGTAGTTTAAAAGTTGTTACAAGTATATAGGTTTCATACATGAACCCTGCTAGGGCACAGCAATAATTCAATAGTTTAAAGTGCTACAGTGTCACAATAACAAAACAAACCACTGTGCTTAAAACAAAAATAGGTACTAATTTTTACATGTTTATCAGGTGTCCATCCTTTGCTATTTAAATAAGGAACTGTCATGATATAATATAGGATAAAAACAATTGGTCATCATTTCCATTCATTAAATAAAATAAGATAAAAAATTAAATTAAAACAAATAGAGTCAACAATAATAATCATTAAAACAATATAAAATAGGTAGTAGGTCAAAATTATAGATGCTGTGTGTATTGTGCTGGTATGAATTACAATGTCAAAGTTTACTTATCGTCAAAGAATTCCTTTAGAGTGTAATACGATTTTAATGTAAGGTATTTTTGGAGACTGTTTTTAAATTTATTTTCGTACTCTATGTCCTTAATTGAGTTTGGAAGCTTGTTATATATTTTCACGCACATGGCTAAAGGTCCTGAATGGAACATAGTTAATTTTGAGCTTGGTAAGGCTAATTCATTTTTATTTTGGCGTCTAACACTGCGATATTGTGTGCGAAGGTTCTTAGTGAGTGGGAACAGTGACTGGTGTTTTCTAACAAATTTGCTAACTTCTAAAATGTAGATACCAGTTAGTGTAAGGTGATTTGATTTTACAATTAATATAATACAATTTCAGGAGGAGCTCGTGGCTAAAGTAATAACAGCCGCACGGGTTGATCCATCAGGTTAAGTTACATTTGCCGGGGTTGGCCCATGGATAGGTGACCATCTTTACATACCAAGACTCCTCCATGCCTCGGAAAGTACGTTAAACCGTTGATCCCGACTGTCAATCGTGGATCTTTGACAGTCGTTACGGGTCGTCAGAAGTCCGAAATTCTGACAAACAGTTTTACCTAGGGGTCGTGTTACACAGTAACTGGGTTGTGGATGTCAGATAGGCAGTAGTTCCATGTAAAATACTGGTATTCAGCTGCATCTGGTTAGACTGGAAGCCGACCCTAGGATAGTTGGGAAAAAAGCTAGACAGATTGGAAATGGTACAATTTCAGGAGTTTTCTTATATCGTTAGACTCGTAGGCAGTTCATTTTTCAATTAAAAATATTTCTAGGTAGGCATGTGCCTCACAGTGCCACTGTAGACGGCACTGTGATTACGTGCTGCTGTACATAGCAAGGCTCCTGAGCCTGAGCCTAGCTGTAAAGGGGAGACCCCTTAGTAGCCTCCTCAGGGATGTGCCCTAACAGGCGATGCATAGAGCGGAGTGGTCTCTTAAGATGTAACGGGGCCCGAGTTCCAAGCTCTGATGGTGATCATCGGGCTGCTTTTAGTTAGGTAAGAATCTTACACTTCTTGGTCTATACCTCAAAAGTCTAAGCACCTTTTGAAGGTTTCCCCCCGAAAACTAAAAAAAAATGAATGAAAAAGTTGGCATGTAGGTAATTTAGTACAACCCACAATTTCTAATGGGGAAAATAAACATTAGGGAGATGCAAACACTTCAAACAAAAGTACGTGGAGCCCATTTTCGTAGTAGAAACTTTGAGAGATTCTGCCCTCCGCTGTCGTTCATTTACTAAACGTGGCCTTTTAATCAGTCACTATCATTTGTAAGTCTGTTTTCATTGTAAATTCAGCAAAACGGTATGCGCTAACCTGAATTAATTCTGCAAGTATATGTTAGCACTGCCCTCTTTTTCTTAGAAACGACTTACCTACCATCTTGTTGGAACTTTGGTTGTGCAGTACAAGCTACGTAGTTGTCAAAAATATTCATAGTGAAGTTTGACGTAGTTTTTTTTTTAAATGCGGACCAAGAACCTTTTGTTTTATAAAGTAAACTGTGACATTTCGTTATATTGCGTTATATTTTACAGATGTGCTTTGTTTTATTATTAAGTTCCTAATTTTATATAGCCACAGTACTTCAAGAGCAGTTAGAGTGTTATCAATCGATGCCATCGGTCAACCACCGATCGATTGTTTCTCGACCGGTATCCGTCGATCAGTCAAAGCTATCACACCATCGATGTCAAACGATGGCATCGAGCGATGATCGATCAGTTGGTGTAATAACACCCTTAGTGTCATCATTGGAATATTGATGTCGTAGCCAAACTTTGAATTGGCCATTTCATGATGTAACTAAGGTTGGGTTAGTGAATAGGTTACTTCTAGGCAACCGTACTCCATCTTTGATCACATCATCGGTTACCATCAGGTGAGATAGTGGTCAAACGCGTGCCTATCAACAATAAAAAAAGATTAAGTACCTTCTCAAAGTTAACGTAACGTTACGTTAACTTTGAGAAGGCCATTTCATGAAGTGGTCAACTTTTATGTGAAATGGCCGACCACATTATGTATTGAGCACGGTTTATATGTATTTGTGCTGATCGTGTTCAGTTTAATAATTTATTATGATATTTTGAACAATAACTGTACCTACAGTGTAAACATACATTTTGTTGTGTGGCGTTTGAAAGCACTTAGTTATCCCTAAATCTAATAAAAAAACCATTTATCTTTCTATTCTACGGTCACGGTTATGACAGCACCATTAGTGTTTGAAAAGTTCAGCTTTTTTCTCTTTTTCATAGCAAAATATTAGGCACAAACTTTTCAAAGCCGATAGTTATGCATAAACAAAATATCAAAAGTAGTTTTGACATCTAGTTTTCCAATTCAAATTGAGTTCCAAATGTTTCGTCCCGAAGGAATGACGCACATGAACAGCTAACTTTAAATTGAAACGTCATCCATAATATTTGTATACCTATAGTTGCTTGCAGATTATGTAAATTTTTGTTTTCATAATGAAGCCCCAAAACTAAGTAATTAAGTAGGATACGCGGAGAACTGGTGCCGCAGTCTCTCTGTCCAGACTGGAACATAAGTCTGATGTTAATCGTAGTGAATGTAAAAGGATAAATCGTAAACCGAGACACTGGAATTGGCAAAGGCCCTCGAGAAAAAAAGGTACGCGGAAAACAAATAGAGCGTAAAACGTCATATCATAAATCCCACTTACTTTGCCGCTATCCAACGATTTAGAACTAACTCGTAGTTATAAATTTTCGGATACGCTACCGAAAATAGCTCTGCGGCGAAGGCCTGGTGTGCAGCCAAACAGATGAAATGTAGCCCGTCGACGCTCCATTAGGAATTAATGGGCCGATTCGAGAAATGTCATCTTCCGGTAAATACTGGTCATAATTCATTTTCGTAGTTGACAGGCACAGGGTTTGGTTCCGGGCGAGGTCCTTCAACAAAAACAACGACCAACCTGCGCTTGAAAGTGATTCATTCCGCAAATTAACCGTTGAAAAGGTAATTTTATTTGCACAGATCTCCTCTGGAGACTGTTAGGCGCGTGGAGGTATTTTTAGAGGCACGAACCAGCTTGCTCTTAAGTAATTTATTAAGAGCAAGCTTTAAACAGAAGTTTCTGTTTTCAAGACTGAAAATTCATGTTTTATTTTGTCAATAGGGTATACTCCTGTATTTATTTTTGTACAATATTTTAAATGAAACAGCAAATAACACTAAAAAAAATATTTTTCTGAAAACAGCATAAAATTAGTTATTAAATGAAGCAGCATTTAGCATTTCAAATACTAGCTTAGGGAACAGTGGGACCGTGGTGGGGACATATCGCTTTCTTTTAACGCGCGTATCCTATTGGCGGTGACGTCATACTTATGTGAGTGCATCCTTTTTAGGGTTCCGTACCCGAAGGGTCCAAATCCGAGCCCTATTGCTGTCACTCACTCGTTCATCTGTCTGTCCGTCTGTCGTCTTTCACACAGGTTTTACTGCCAAACGGTTGGAGCTACAGTCTCCAAATTTTCACAGTATTAGCATCTTATTGACCCAAAGTCATACAAATCCTCAAATTTTTTTTTCTATATGGGAGCTCCATATAGAAAAAAAAAATACTTTTTGAGTAGACAAACACTATATTTTTGGTTTTAAAACATATTGGAAGACAAAGAAATTAGAAGCCACCAAAGTCAGCTTTTTTAACAAAATTTTGTTACGAAGAATTTTTTAACTTCCCATTGACCTTTGAACTTGAAATTTGGTGATAATGTTTATTATTACGTATATTTTACTAAAAAATACCAATATATTGATAAATCTGTTTTTTTTCTTGGAAATTCCCTCATTTAGTACGGACCCCTATATGTGCGAAGTCCAACAAGCACTTGGCCAGTTTTTCTGTTACTTGACAGTTTCCCCTTCTACAAGATTTGAAAGGTTTCCAACTTGCTTAATTTTGAACGGATTTGAACAATGCTTTCGATTTTGAATAAAGTAACTTTTTGATACAAATAATAAAAACAATTGAGTCAAATACCCTGCGTGTCTAAAAACAGTATACAAAAATAGTCGTTTGTAAACAAAGTTGTTACAGTAGATATGTCATAATTTCAAATGTCATGTTTCCATTCCTAACGATGTCATCGACCTACACTATGCAGTAACCATTCACCAATCCTCGATAACCCATACTATAAGCATATTGAACCACCGCAAATAATTTATGGCTTCTAATACATCGCCGCCAATATCGTAATTATTGGTGCAAATATAATCTATATGTAGGTATATATATCATGTACGAGTATCTACAGTCAAAAGCTAATATGGCGTTCGTGTTTACACTATAATTTAACGCAACAACTATGATTGTTGCGCTTTGTTGGCAATTGTGAATGTCAATGGGGAGAGAATTAATATTGGGTGTAAACCCTACTGTCGGACTCAATTGACATCTATTGTAATCCTCAACTTTTTTTACTAATGTAAAGAGATACATAGGTTGGATATCATTGTTGGGTGGGGTAATTTTACCTATAACACACAATCATTGGCTATGTGTCACATTCATTGCTTTATTCTATCTATCTATCTATCTATCTATTTACACTGTCAAACCACGATGTTTTCAAACATATTAAGCACTGGACTATGAATTTCCTATAAAATTCTTCGCGTTACATTGTTAGCGTGGTGATATTCGTTTAGGTACCGCTGATGCACTGGTGCACCGCGAACAATAGATTTTATATTGTGTCTGTTGTCAAGTACTTCAGAGGTTAAATTTAAATACAGTACCTACAGCCCCATCACATACATTATGTCACGGTAGGAGGGGTTCGCATCGGCGTCGAGGGTACGATGAAGTACCTGGGACTCGTCCTCGACAGCCGGTGGAACTTCGTCGAGCACTTTCGACGTTTGGCTCCCAGATTGGACAGGGCCGGGGCCGCCTTGAAGCGTCTCCTACCCAATCTGGGGGGGCCAAACGCCTCCTGCCGGAGGCTCTACGCGGGGATTGTGCGGTCCATGGCCCTCTACGGGGCACCGGTGTGGGCGCGTTCATTGAGGTAGCGATCAGCTCGCCAGATGAATGCGTCCCAGAGGGTCATGGCGATCCGCATGATCTGAGGATATCGCTCGGTCTCCCGTGAGGCTGCGAGCCTCCTTGCCGGACTGTCACCGTGGGATCTAGAGGCAAAAATCCTCGCGCACCTGTATGAGTGGCGCGAGGAGGCAAAACGCCGGGGCGAAACTACGCTGCCGCGACAACTCGCGGCTCGGCGGACAGAGCTCCGGCAGGATCTCATGGTGACATGGAGAGAGCGACTGTCGCAACCCAGCGCTGGGCACGCCACCATCGCGGCGGTAGTGCCCCTGTTTGAGGAGTGGCTGGAGAGGCGCCACGGCGCCCTCACCTTCCGCCTGACGCAGGTCCTCACTGGACATGGCTGTTTCGGGAGATTCCTGTTTTGGATCAAGACGGAGGTGACCCCCGGGTGTTTCCACTGCGAGGATCGCCCAGAGGACACGGTGGAGCATACGGTGGAGGTTTGCCCCGCTTGGGCAGAGCACCGCCGTGTCCTCGTGGATGCGATAGGCAGCAGCGACCTCTCGCGCCGTGCCCTGGTTCAGGCCATGGTACGGAGCGAGAGAGAATGGGGAGCCGTCTCCTCCTTCTGCGAAGCAGTAATGCTCGCGAAGAGGGAGGCAGCACACGTTAGGGAGACTCAACAACGGCAGAGTCGCCCTAACGCCCTCAGCAGCAGCTGCCGCAGGAGATGCCAGGGGCTTCGGGCGCCGCGAGACGATCTCCGGCCACCGTAGACCCGGGCCTGCGGACGGCGAGTAGTGGGTAACTCGCCGCCCGATCAGCACCAGGCCCGAGAGTCGACGGCGCGTAGTGTTCCACGCGCGCCTCAAAGAGTTGTCAGCAAACACGACGGGTCCCGTCGTGGCCGATGCCTGCCCGGGGGTGGAGGATAAATTCGAAATAGTTACCTCGCCCCTGGGCATTCCGGACAGGAAGGAACAGGGGTGGGTTTTAGTCAATAAGAGTCTGACACGCCTTTCCGCTCCACCCTAGAGCGGAAGAAGTCATAGGATGATTTACCACCCCCCCCCAAAAAAAAAAAATACGTTATGTGTACACATATCAAGAATACTCTTAATTACTACAGAACTAATGCACAAGACGAGAAGAGGTGGTGCACGAAGAAATGTAAGACAAAGGGCAATGAACGTTATTGCCATGCTTAAATGAAACAACTATAGTTATGATTAACTGTCGATAATTGGCCCGGACAAGCATTGGTACTTGATCTATGAATTGCTAATATTAACGGTCCCAAGGGAACGTGGCCAATAACAACAATAGATTTACGGTCGCTGCACAGGTAATGGCTGCGTCAACACTAATGTATTTAGTGGGGTAGGTATTATTGAGTTGGTTTAAATGTGTGGATTGGTAAGATGAAGTGAATTGAACGTTAATGATGGAAGTCAAGCTTAACACCTCAAGGCCCTGCGTCGACGAGAGGCGACAGTAATCAACACTGTCGTCAGGCCCCGCCATCGCCTTATGGCGACGGCGGGGCCGGAGTAAAACCGTTCCTTATTAGTAATAATAGTTTCAAAGCGCGCGAAACTGCCGTCGCCTTACGGCGACGGCGGTTTGATGACATTATTGTTTGCTGTCGCCTCTCGACGACGCAGGGCCTTGATGTTAACCTCGTCCATTATTTGTCCAACCTGCATGTATACATACTAGCATAGTTATTAAGGTTAATGTTTACTAACAAATTATGGAATTTCTGAAATAAAATGATTATTATTATTATTTATTAAGGATCCATTAGAGTTTTGATATCAGTCAATCGTGAATAATTAAGAACTTCCGCAGGACAACCCGACATTACGCCCGAAAAATTGTATCAACACCTGCATATATAATACAAATCTAGGTCCTAACGTAGGTACCTACTGCTATTACCCAATTGTGATTGCCAACTGTGAAGTTATGACATTATGTCCTGAGGGCAACTAAGGCCGTGTAATAATTCAAATGTATGTTTTTCCAGCTCCAGAGAGGAGCTGCCTGTCGTCGCGTCGACTTAATTTGAAACAAACGAATTCACGACATTTCAAGTAGGTAGTCAAACTTGTTAGCGTAAATCAGCAGACGATGATGACTTGATGGTTCGGTATCGATAAAAGTCGGTTAAAATAGTTTAAAACTGATTAATTCAAGTCGCTATACTACCAGTGGCATTTGGTCCCGCAGTCAGCCGTATATATAGTTTGTATAGGTAATATACAGAAAAAAATGTTACAAAGAATTACTATCGCACTTACATTACATTGAGAAATTACATAATAACCCACTGCACACTGCTAACATGAAACAGCGCGAACGTAATCCAATAAATCGTGAAAAGAAGGGAACGTGGTGCGAATCCAATATCAAAACTAAAGGTTTGTAGAACAAAAGCTTGATGCGCGGATAAAAGAATGGAACAAAAAACGAATGGAGTCGCGTTTCGAGCTTGAAACATTGGCGTGTCACGCCGCGTGACGGGGCCGACGACGCCGCAACACGCTCCTATATCAATTTCACAGATTAAACTTCATGTGGATGTATCTTCACGTCGTTATTACACGCATTGAACTTGATAAATGTATTATTTCTCTTCAAAAGAGTTCAAGAAAAATCTGAAAAATAGGAGTCACGAAAACTATTCATACTCGTAGTTTACCTCCTTTTCACTATTTGGTTTAAGGTTTTAAGATTGATGCAGCTAGCAATTAAATTTGAAAAGATACAGTTCTTAAACAAGCTGATGGACAGGCAGCCGGGCGTGGGTTTTGTAATAGGATAACACAACCTTTAAAATAGGTTAAATCACTTTAGGTACGGTACTTGATAAAAGTAAATGAAATAGTTAAGGCATTAATGCAGACAAAGCGCGGTGCTGTACAAAAGTTTGATGTTCGAATAAGGATGAATGGTTCCGCGATTTTGATTTGGGACATTGGCATGTCCCGTGGCGTGACGGCTTCCGATGTGCCTCGACACCGCACTCTGATATCAATTTCATGGATTATTCCTTCACACGAGGGAATTTTGTATTTTTCACATCACTATACGCAGTGAGCTCGTGGCTAAAGTAATAACAGCCGCACGGGTCGATCCATCAGGTTAAGCTACGCTTGCCAGGGTTAGTTGCACGGATGGGTGATCTTTACATACCAAGACTCCTCCGTGCCTCGGAAAGTACGTTAAGCCGTTGGTCCCGGCTGTCAATCGTGGATCTTTGACAGTCGTTATGGGTCATCAGAAGCCCGAAAGTCTGACAACCAGTCTTACCAAGGGGTATCGCATTACCCAAAAAAAAAAAAATCGTATTACCCAGTAACTGGGTTGTGGAGGTCAGACAGGCAGTCACTCCGTGTATAAAAAGCTTTTTACAAAAAAAATACAACCGACTTCCATAAAATAATACTAAAAAATGCAAAATAACTTTAATTTCGGAAGTCGGTGTTTCCAGTTTGGTTTCTTCGTTATTTGACACCGACTTCCGAAATTAAAGTTATTTTGCATTTTTTAGTATTATTTTATGGAAGTCGGTTGTATTTTTTTTGTAAAAAGTTTTTTATTTTTCACTTTTTAGTTGTTTTACCCCATTCTAAAACTAAATGAATAGTAAAGTTATGCCCGAATTGATAGCCCCAAAAATAGGGAATTTGAACGTAGTTGGTGAAATTAGGGTGTATCAGGGTGAACTGTACAAATCTGTATACCCCTTCAGAGCGCATCAGCGTGATGTAATGTTGTGGAGTGGTGAAAACAATATACAGACATGCGATTGCAGCAATTCTGGAAGGTTTGCTATCATTTATTGAAGAGTTCCGTTGTGTATCTCCGAAGTCCTTCATCAGATCTTCACCAAATTAAAATGGGACCAAATGTAAAGCAACAGCTTTCAAATAAAAAAAAAATCTTCAAAATCGGTTCACGTAGTTAGAAGTTATGAGGTAACACACATAAAAAAAAAAAAAAAAAATACAGTCGAATTGAGAACCTGCTCCTTTTTTTGAAGTCGGTTAAAAATACTGGTATTCAGCTGCATCCGGTTAGACTGGAAGCCGACCCCAAGATAGTTGGAAAAAGGCTAGGCAGATTGATTTTATACGCAGTGAGCTCGATGGATATTTAATATTAGTAAATCCAAATAATTTTAGCGTGACGTTGAAACAATTACTGCTTTTAATCATAGTAAGGAGTAGCTCGTTTATTGAGTAGCAGGCAATTTTTAGTCAGAATTTCAATGATTTGGTCTTCGTTCCTACGATATTTGAACTTGGTATTTTAAATGATAGCTATGCAGGTACTGAGACCTGTGCGTAGTTTAAAAGAAAAAGGTGCTGGTCAGCCATCTGTAGACGACGTGGCCCTTCATTTAAACCAAGTTCGGCTTTCCCAGTCCAGTCTCCTTCTTAAAATAATAATTCTAGCTAATAAATAATTGTGATTTTTCTTCTCTCTAGACTAACTGGAGTTGCCCAAGCGTGTAAATAGCTGTGGTTCTCTTCAGGGTGGAGGACAGTGTTACGGCCAAACACTTGGATTGAATGCTGGCAAAAAATTGCCTATATTTGTCTGTATAACTTCAAGTTAGGAGTGTTTGGCAGTAGACGGCGCATGTGGCCCAACTCTAAGCTAGTAAGAACAAGCGGTACCTGACTTTCCTGCGGCAGCCACGCTGGAACCCGACGAGTGGCCACTCGATTCTCTTCACACCAACACTCCTGGTTATTCTTGTTCACTAGTTACACGGACGCGGTAAATATGGGTTATTTATTATTCCCGGAGAATCCCCAACGTTTACGGGATATTACTCGGGATTTTAGTGTATTTGCGGGGACGATGTTAATAAGACATTAATTTAGTCTGCGGTGCGATGCGCTCGGCGTCGCGGCGTATAGCGCACTGATGTCGTCGACTGCTGCACCTTAGATTGCCTATGGTTCCCGTAAAGCCGGCTACACACTTGCCTCACATGCTAAAGCAGGACACACACGTCGCGATACCACACCCCATCCAACTTGCAGAGTGGCGGCAACTCGCCACACCATGCTCCCCGCCTTGAAAGGTCCAGGAGCTTTCAAAAGCTGCTAATCTATGCGGCGCGAGTGAGGTTCAAGAAGCGGTGATGATTATGTAAGCATTTACTTGTTGAAGAGCTTTGAGGGAAATCCAAGCAGCAGTCCGAAACACCATCGCATTGATATAATGCTCTGGAAAAATAATTATCAGTGTCCTGAGAATGAATTGCGGTTCGACTTGACTATGGTAAGTCGAATAAACTAAATTACAACTATGCAATGGCGTACCATTGGAACGTATACAATGAACCCTAAACTAAATTAAACTAAATTACGTAGTAATAATAATCTATTGAGTTGGCAAAGGATACAACTTAGTGACAGGACGCTTATACGTGCCTGACGCGGTTTGAATGTTTTTAACAGAACTATGACTATGTAGTCTGTTTGTAAATTTAAGAATGTACATAAATACACGTAACAGTTTACTCCATGAGCAAACACGGTCAGCTATAGTATCTAAAATACGCGGTTCAGTATTCGAAGTTTCTACAAGAAAAACCTTTGATATAAACTCCGGCAATGTTTCACATTGAGCAGGAGAGAACTTTAAAGGCCACTCGCTCATGGGCTGATGGAGCCAAGTGGGGCCGTTCCACCACAACGAGTGTCTTATTAAATCCGACGGCAGCATGCCGCGAGACAGACAATCGCTAGGATTCTCTTTCCCAGACACGTGACGGAAACAAGCGGCAGGTACGTTTTCCTGTATTTGAGCAATGCGGTTGCTGACAAAAATAGACCATCTATGGGGAGATGAGTGGATCCACGAGAGAGCTATGGTGGAGTCCGAGAAAGCGTGGACACCTGCAATAGGTACCCGAGCGGAAAGTTTTTCCTTGACTACGCGAACAAGTTTAGACAGAAGTAAAGCGGCGATAAGTTCTAATCGAGCTAGCGTTGTTATTTTTGCGGGGGAGACTTTGGACTTTGCACATAAGAGTCGGACAGTGATATCACCTGTAGGGTTGGTAATGTGTAAATAAATACAACAGCCATAACCAGTAAAGCTGGCGTCGCAAAAGGCTACGATGTTCACTACAGCTTCTCTAAAGACGCCAATGTGGCGAGGAACCTTTAGAGAAGAGAGTGAAGGAAAATCGCTCGTAAAAGCGGCAAACCGATTTGTGATGGATTCCGGAGGAACCTCATCCCATCCTACTTTAGCTAACCAAAGTTCCTTAATTAATACCTTCGCGTACAGCACAACGTGTCCTACAAGGCCAAGTACGTCGAACAAGCGGGCAACTAGCGATAGAATCGCGCGCTTCGTGCATTTATCATCCACGGCGATTGTTGTCAAAGAAAAATAATCATCAGCGGGTTCCCAGGTTAATCCAAAGATTTTGAAATTATGGACATCATTATCCATGCCAGAAAAATTAACTGGTAAGCGGTGAGACTCTGGGAGAATCTCTAATAAAGCGGGTGAATTGGTAGCCCATTTGACTAAGTCAAAGGAACCTACCTTCATTAAATCAATTAAATCGCGGGACAGACGCATAGCTGTCTGTTCGTCCGAAACAGAGTAGACGTAGTCGTCCATGTAAAACTGAGTTTCTACCAATTTAGAAGCCTCAGAAAAGCGGTCGCTTTGCTCACACGCCAAGTTACGCAGTGTGCGCATCGCTAAATAAGGACTAGGCTTTAGTCCGAAGGGAACGCGGTTAAAATGAAAGGTACGAATAGGCTCACCTTTGCTAAAACGATACAAGATTCGTAAATATTTGCGGTGGTGCTCTTTTACACCGTTACGTAAGAACATTTGTTTTATATCCGCTGTCATCGCGACAGGGAATGTACGAAAATCAAGCAATAACAAAAACAAGTCTGTTTGCAAATTAGGTCCGACATGCAAAATGTCATTGAGCGACAACCCCGAGTGAGTTTTGGCGCTAGCGTCCAAAACCACTCGAATGCTGTCCTTGTCCGGTCTAATGACGGCATGATGCGGGATATAATAACCCTCCTCTGTCAATTCAGAGTCGGGCACTTCCGCTAAATACCCCTGAGTTATATAATCCGCGATAGTTTTATTATAATTCTCGCGTAGGGTCGGCATTAACGTAAACTTACGCTCGAGCGCAAGTAAGCGCCGATGGGCGTAACCGTGCGAGTTACCTAGCCCGCCGGGTGAGCGCGCAAAAGGTAGATCGACAAAGTATCTGCCGTCTTCAAATAAGACTGAAGAATTAAAATTATTTTCACACTCTAATTCGTGCGGACTAATGAAACATTGAGATGGAATTTCCTCTAGCTCAAAAAACTTATGTAAATTTGACTCGACTTCAATGTCGGCCTGCGCGGTAAACGAAGATGCAATGTGTGTCAATTCACTACTACAACAATCAATATCACCCATAAGTACATAACCGAAGCTAGTCAGTATAGCAGGGGGCGCGCGGGTGCCTGAGTCGACCCTGTCTCCCAGGTAAATAAAAGGGAACAATTGTGCTCCAAGCACAACGTCCACTCCGCCCGGCACGTTCCAGGTGGGATCAGCAAGCGGCAAGTTATTTAAGTATGACATGTTATCATTGTTATGTAATCTAATAAATTTCGCGGGAAGTCTATCTGTAATACAATCAACAACTAACGCTTGTATCGAAAACTTCGTATGAGGATCAAACCGAGATTCTATGTTGAGATGAATAAAACCGTGTACTGGTTTCGATGTCATTCCAACACCTTGTAAAGATGAATTGCGTAATTTAATTATGGGTAAATTCAAACGTTTACAACAGTCCACAGTAATTAAATTATTTTGCGATCCGTTATCTAGTAGGCACCGAACCACCTCCTTATTTCTGATGTCGCTATAGTATGCAAATAACTGCGCGGTCGCTAGCAAAATGGTTGACCCAGTTTCAACAGCTGTAGTGAGCGAAACAGATGTATCCTTAGTAGGCACTTGTGGCTCGGGCGATAATAACTCATCTTTTTCTCGGAAATGTAGGAGAGAATGATGGGTCTTTTTACAAATTTTACAAACGTTACGTGACTTACATTTAACCAAAGAATGGGATAGACTTAAACAGTTTATACAGCCACGTTTAGCTTTAATAAATTCAAAACGTGCAAGCGGTGTTCTAATATTTTTAAACTGCGGGCAAACGAACAGCTGATGTAGTACGCCATCCTTATCGCATAGCGTACATTTGCTATTTGAAACCGGTTCGTTACGTGATACGAACGATCTAGCGGTGTTATTTTTTGTTTGATGATTAGCTGAACTAGACTTAGCGCGCGGTTCCGTCTGTAAATTATTACCGTATGAGCGTTGTAGTACTTTAACATATTCTTGCATGAATGTTATAAACTCCGCATAGGAAGGTAATTCTTTTTCACTCACACGGGATTCAAACTGTAAGACAGTTTGCGCGTCAACCTTTCTTAAACCACAGTGTAATAAAACAAAATCCAGTAAGTCTGGAATGTCTAACTGCTTCAAGGCTGCGACGGACGCTGAATATCGTTCCACAAAAGTATTGAGGCTCGCGGCATTTCCGGCGCATTGTTTAATGTCCAGTATATTATTGAGATAATGAATCCCTAAACTACGCTTATCTTGATACCTTTTAACGAGACTGTTCCACATAACGTTGTATGTATCACCTGTAGGAACAATACCTGCGGTTAGTTTTAAGGCATCATGAGTCAATTTACTGATCAAGTACTGGACACGCTGCGAGTCAACCAGATCGGTATTTAAATGAACATTGCTGCGAAACATTTCGTAAAATATGGGCCAGTTTTCCGCTTTACCGTCAAACGATGGCAAATCTATGGGCGGTAATTTTATCCGAGTACCCCCTTTGTGTTCCGATGTTTCGTTTTTCGAAAGTATGAGATTACGTTTATATTTAATATTAGAATATAAGTCTTCAATAGAATATAGACTCGAATAATCTGGTGCGGTTTGGTCAATTTCAAATTGCAATTCATTCATTTGTTCTACTATTTCCTCAAATTTATTGTATTGCTCAGTAATTATTTCTGACTGCGCTAAGAATGTCTCATTTGAACGTGAATCAAAGTTCGAGATGTTTCTGGAATCATTATATATGCTATTAACTCGCTCGAAAATCATTTGTTTTTTAGCGGTAAGCTGAACCAATTTAGCTTCTTGCTTGCGGGACGCCATTTTGGGGCACTAATAAAGTTATGTGCCTACTGTAATGACTTGTACTTAATTTGTACTGAATTTTACTGATGCCTATCCGGGCTCGAAAGGACCATCTAATGGAGTTGCCCAAGCGTGTAAATAGCTATGGTTCTCTGCAGGGTGGAGGACAGTGTTACGGCCAAACACTTGGATTAAATGCTGGCCCAAAATTGCCTATATTTGTCTGTATAACTTCAAGTTAGGAGTGGTTGGCAGTAGACGGCGCATGTGGCCCAACTCTAAGCTAGTAAGAACAAGCGGTACCTGACTTTCCTGCGGCAGCCACGCTGGAACCCGACGAGTGGCCACTCGATTCTCTTCACACCAACACTCCTGGTTATTCTTGTTCACTAGTTACACGGACGCGGTAAATATGGGTTATTTATTATTCCCGGAGAATCCCCAACGTTTACGGGATATTACTCGGGATTTTAGTGTATTTGCGGGGACGATGTTAATAAGACATTAATTTAGTCTGCCGTGAGATGCGCTCGACGTCGCGGCGTATAGCGCACTGATGTCGTCGACTGCTGCACCTTAGATTGCCTATGGTTCCCGTAAAGCCGGCTACACACTTGCCTCACATGCTAAAGCAGGACACACACGTCGCGATACCACACCCCATCCAACTTGCAGAGTGGCGGCAACTCGCCACACCACTAACTCTAAAGTAGTCTAAAATACCAACAAAATATCGTATTTTTTTTTAGATTAATAGGAAAAACATTGTTTCCGGAATTTATCTCTTCAATTTGGATGGTTGAGTTTCTGAGAAAATCTTTAACATTGACGTTGGCGTAGTAATGCAAAGTAAAGTTGAGTGCTTCTTAACACCTTTCTTGGAAAGTGAACAAAGTTCATTCATGCTTCAAGTAGGCATAACTCACACTAATTGATTGAGAGGAACCTAGGTACTACGAATAATTGAGGCATTGTAATATAAACATTATGTCAATGTTAATAAAACACATATGGCAACGCCACTAATACTATGATTCTAGATGCCAAAAATATTACAATACAGAACACATTCTATTGCTACCAGAAACCAAATTCTCATCATGTGTATAATATGTATGAAACAACACCCTCTAACAACGCTACTAATCGTAAACATAAATACTAGGGGGATTCAACTGGTGGCAAAGATACGCAGTTCTTGTTACAATAGCATTGATTGTTTTATGCCGTTTCTGGCTTAAACGGCGGTAGTCACGAACTATTTTTCTTTACTGGAACCCGAAGGTTGTTGACTGTTTTTAGGGTTCCGTAGTCCTAAGGAACCCTTGTAATTTCGGTCTGTACGTCCGAGGGATAGCTTAGAGACTATTAGTACTGGGCAGCTGCAATGCATGAGTATAATATATATTAATCGCGCCAAGAAAACAAAACAATAAAATTTTGAAAAAGTTTTTTTATGGTACTACATGTAAAGTGGGTATATTTTTTTATTTCTCGCCTATCCTATAGTGTGAGGTATCGTTGGATAGGTCTTTCAAAAATTGTGATAACTATTTTACGATTCAGTTCGTTTGCGAAAAAGAGTTATTTTTTTTGCAGTCTCTTGGCCTGACAAATCTGAAAAAAATCGTGGTGGTAGTAGGCATATGTAACGAACTTTGAAAGAAAACTATCACAGCTAAGTTAGTTTAAGAGAAAAAGTCGCCCAACTTATAAAATGTACCTACTTGGAACAAAACACACAGCCCTCAAAACAAAATATTTAAAACGTGTAAGTAAACATGTGAAATTTTGGCAAAACCATTTTTTTTTTAAGTTTTTAAATTTGATTGTCGTCATAGCAATAAACATAAAGCCCTCTTATAGGCCCGCATGTATAATATAATTATGTATAACATGCGGACATAGAAGGGGGCTCCGGAATACTACACTGCACGTGGCCCGACACGCATTTTCCTTTTTTTATACTATCTCTTCTTTTTTTTAATCTATTAGTAAACAACTACTTTCTGTATCTTTTTCAAAATTTTGGGCCCTGTGGTTTCGGAAATAAGGGGGAAATATTAATTTTTCATCTATTTTAAAAACTATATATTAACTATAATTATATTTTAAATCAGTAGTATTAGTGCATCGGGGATGTTCGCGCTATATCGCACTGACAGTTTTCACGCCGTTATTCGCAAAAAGACGGTATCCCTGATCTGCAGATTGCGTGGCAGTCGGAGCAAAATCCTGGAGACTGTAGCGGACAGGATCTCGTCCCCACTCTGGAGATCATTTGTGAGGAGAGTAATTTAGTCGTTTAAATATTTAATAATTTGATAATTAATCTATTTTTGACATGGTATTATTGACTATTATTTTATTTTCGATTAATTATTATTTTATCTTAATCTAATTGTATTTTAATTTAATTGTAATTTTAATTTAATTTTATTTTATTGTAATTTTTATTTTATTTCTTGTGTCTGATTTTATGATATGGGTTATTTTCATGATTTAAATAAATGATATTTATATTTATTTAAATCATGAAAATAATACATTTGAGACCCTCACAGTGTGCCCTTTTCTTTACACAGGTTGAAAAACTGTTTGTTTTATTTTCAGATTTTGACCCCAAAAGTGACCCCATATTCCAAATTAATTTATTTACACGTTCGTGTTCGAGTCACAGATATTCATGTGTGTACCAAATTTCAACTCAATTGGTCCAGTAGATTTGGAGCAAATTGGCTGTAACAAACGGACAGATGGACAGACACACGAGTGATTCTATAAGGCGGACCATTTTTTCATTCGGACTTTTGGAACCCTAAAACTCGACTAGGACGACTCAAGACATATTCGTCAATTTATTGTTTCCGTTTTTTTTTCAAGATATATACCTAGACAGAAAGCACTTTATTGAACACCAAACAATGATATTGTACACAAGATTACGTTATGTCGAGGTTTAAAATATGATCGCGCTAATATATACATATTGTTACGAGCTGGGTATGGGATAAATTATTTTACACCAATTAATTAACTAAATATCTTTTATTAACTCAACAACTTATAAACACAAACACTAATTCGCTAATAATCACTATTCTCTTCGTAATCGCTTGTATTCGCATCCGTTCGCATCCGTAGTCGAAATCAGACTGACTCACTCGCCCGCCGTCCGGCCTATTTATACGGTCATGGAAGTTTCCAGAACATTGTCGAACTATCCTATAGTGGAATATTCTAGAAACATCTATGAACTTCTATACAGTACCACAATGGAATGTTCTCGAACCTAGTGGAAACTTCTGGAAACTCCGACCACATTCTCGAACGTTCCAGTGTAATACGGTCGACGTAACACTGCCCCCTCCTTAGACATGCTCGTCCCGAGCATCATTAGTCCCGTAGTATCGCGCCAATCGGTCTACATGGACTATCTTAGGGGCACCTCGTGGACACTTCTGTATTCGGTAGGTAACATCGTTGATCCTGGTCACGATTCGGTATGGTCCATCCCATTTTGCTTGCAATTTGGGAGACTTCCCTTTTCTGCGCACTGGGTTATGCAACCACACCAGTGAACCCTCTTCAAAACCTCTATGGTTTGCCCTCCGGTCATATCGGGTCTTCATCTTATCAGACATTTGTTGGCCGGATTGTCTGATATGCTCATATACATCATTCAACTTGTTACGCAAGTCATTCGCATAATCGGTTACACTACGAGGGGCATCAGGGGGGGTTCCGGTGATTAAATCTGCAGGCAACCGTAATTCCCTTCCAAAGATCGCGAAGGCTGGTGTCACAGTCGTACTTTCGTGAACTGCACTACGGTAGGACAGAAGAAATGGCTGTATGTGTTTGTCCCAATCCCTTTGCCTGCTTTCCACAACTTTTGCCAGATATCTCTCCAACGTTTGGTTGAAACGTTCTACCATTCCATCAGATTGCGGATGGTAAGAAGTGGTTCTGGTCTTGTGAGTACCCATCAGTCGATAAGTCTCCTGGAAAACTTGTGATTCAAAATTCCTCCCTTGGTCGCTGTGAATTTCCAAGGGTACTCCAAAACGACAGAAGACTTCCTGAACCAATTTATCTGCGACTGTTGTTGCTTCTTGGTTGGGAATGGCGAAGACTTCTGGCCACTTTGTGAAGTAATCCATGACAACCATGAAGTACTTGTTCCCGTTTTCACTTTCCGGAAATGGTCCTGCAACGTCTAGTGCTATCCGTTCCCAGGGGGCTCCCACGTTGTATAATTGTAAAGCACCTCTGCTGCGTGTCTGGGGTCCTTTCACAGCCGCACAACTGGTACATTTGCGGCACCAGTCCTCAACATCCTCTCGACAGTGAATCCAGTAAAACCGCTCTCGTATCTTCAGTAGAGTTCTTTTTACCCCCATATGTCCTCCTGAACATCCATCATGGTAGAGCCGTAAAACATCCGGTACTTTGGCTTTGGGGGCAACAATTTGTAGATGACAGTTGTCTCCTCGGGCGTTTTCCCATTTACGGCACAAGACTTCATCCTGGATAACCAAGCTGTTCCATTGTGCCCAATAGCTCTTTGTGATGGAACTTAACGCCGCAACATCACTCCACTTGGGCTTCGGAGCACCAGCTTTAATCCACTCAAAGATCGGTTTGAGGCCCGTGTCATTTTGCTGAGCAAGCTGTAGGATTTCCTTCCATTCATTGTTGACATCCATTCTTAGCATCCTCACTCCGCTCATTCCCGGGTCGGACCTATCGTCCGTATCGCGCGCGCTCACTATCACACAGTTGTCCTTCTTGGAGGCCACGTCGCTGGCAACACCATTCGCACCTGCACTCACTTTACTCTTCACTTGCTTCTGTTTTATGCACTTGTCGGGTGCCGCACCGACCTTGACGACATCACTTGAACTAATACTTTCAGGGGCCTCCGCCACGGTCGTGCGCCATGTCGCGCCACTCGCGCTCCTCCACCGAACTTGCCGAGCCGCCCTTCCTTGCTGGGATTGATCTTCTCTCAGTATGCCTCGCTTTGGACAGCTTAACCGAAGATGACCCCTTTCTCCACAAGTGTAACATCTAGGGCTATATCCTTGCGGACGATCGCGTACAGGTGATGCCACAACCTCCCTGATACGGTGTGTTCGATGGTCTTGCCTCACTGCCTCTACTTCCAAGGCATGGGCCAAGGCGTCCTTCAGTGTCTCATGATGCCCAAGTCTTACAGCGGCTCTAACTTCCAAGTCACGTATTCCGTCGATGAACGCCTGTACCAGATTGCCATTGATGAGTGCAGGGGCAGACTGGTATGCCTTCCGAACCAACTTTTCAACTACCAAGGCCCACTGCTGTAGGTTCTCGGCACTACGTTGAACGCGATCTCTTAACTTAGCGCGAAATACGTGCTCCAAGTGCGCGTCGCCGTATCTGGACTCTAACGCTTCCAGCAGCTGCTCGTAGGTCACATCCTTGCCAAGAGCCTCAAGTATGGTTAGGGCCTGGTCTCGGAGGCCTAAGGTGAGCGCGGTCATAGCTTGTTCTTTGGTCCACCCATTCGCTTTCATAACGGCCTCAAATTGAATTTTGTAGGCCGACCATGAAGATGTTCCGTCGAATGGCGGCACCTTAAATCCACGTACCGAAGGTGCAGCAACCACTGAAGGCACAACCCCGCCTCCAGCCCTAAGTTCACCTAAAGCCTTCTTCACCCCGGCAATCTGAACTTCAGCTTCTGAGATGCGGTTCTCATGCTGGTGAACCTGCTCCTTCATCACCTTGAACTCTTTGCCAAGTGTTGAGTGAAGGTCTTTAATGAGGAGCATCTGCTCTTCTTGGCGGCGGGCCTGTAACTCTTCTTGGCGGCGGGCCTGCTCTTCTTGGCGGCGGGCCTGTTCTTCTTGGCGGCGGGCCTGCTCCTCTTTACCTTGTTGAAGCTTCTCTTCCATTCGACGGGCCTGTTCTTCTTGGCGGCGGGCCTGCTCCTCTTTATCTTGATGAAGCTTCTCCTCCAACCGACGGACCTGCTCTTCTTGACGGCGAGCTTGTTCCTGCAACAGCGCCATTAGCGCAGACAAGTCTGGCACCGCTGGTGCTGAAGAAACTCCACATGGGCCAGAGACTGGCTCTGTCGTAGGCTGAACATCACCCGGCGTCTGTATCGGAGAATCTCCAAACCGCCTCTGATCCATGTCTTGCTGCCGCTGACTCCTTGTACGAATACCGTCCGTGTCGTCCTTTGGTAAAATTGGCATAATTTATCCCTCACTTCTGACACCAATTTGTTACGAGCTGGGTATGGGATAAATTATTTTACACCAATTAATTAACTAAATATCTTTTATTAACTCAACAACTTATAAACACAAACACTAATTCGCTAATAATCACTATTCTCTTCGTAATCGCTTGTATTCGCATCCGTTCGCATCCGTAGTCGAAATCAGACTGACTCACTCGCCCGCCGTCCGGCCTATTTATACGGTCATGGAAGTTTCCAGAACATTGTCGAACTATCCTATAGTGGAATATTCTAGAAACATCTATGAACTTCTATACAGTACCACAATGGAATGTTCTCGAACCTAGTGGAAACTTCTGGAAACTTCGACCACATTCTCGAACGTTCCAGTGTAATACGGTCGACGTAACAATATAGATAGAGTGCACACATGTTGACAAGTTGCACTAATGAATAGTACAAAATATTGAATAAGCAAGTAGGTAAGTAAAGTTTTCCGATGTATAAATTATGGTTTGCTTTTGTGGACTAAGGAAAAAATGTCCCAATTGGGACATTTTCAAATCATCACTCACAATACGCGCGTTAAAAACATATTATTATCTGCCTCGTATTATAAATGATATCATTGACACCAACATTGTAAGAAGCGCGTTTGAATTACGCTGGATAACGTGTTCTATTAAATCAACGCATGATTTCGCAACGACCACATTGACCTTTAGATTCGCGCTAATATAATTATTAGTGATTTCATAGCCCGAAGAATCGCCAAACTTAAGTGGCAGTGCAGGGCAGTGTAGGCTGAAAGGTTCTGGAAAGACGACCGAGTACCGCAAGTCGCAGAATTGAAAAGCCTCCCACAAGGTGGACCAATGACCTGGTGTGGGTCGCGAGAATCCGATGGATGCAATACGCACAGGACCAGTCGTTGTGGCGATTCTTGGAGGAGGCCTATATCCAGCAGTGGATTTCTTCGGCTGAAATGATGGTGAAAATGATGATGTCATTGAAGCTCGCGCTACTCATCAATCGTGACACTAAGCGAAGCTCCTGCCTGTGTGAGTCCGGCTTTAGGTTAGGTACCTGACGTGCCTGATGTGATGATATTCACGCCAACGCGTTTCCATGTTACATTTTTTTCACAGACGTGGAAAGTGTCAAACTAATATTATGAAAGCTTTTAAGCGCGAACGTGGCGTATTAAAATGAACCGCGTATCGTATAAACACGTGGGGTAGATTTAACCGGCGGTTTTATCAGATGTCATGAAAATTGTTCATGCGAGAAAAATTTACACCAATTGTAAAATTATTGGATATAGACGGCTGAAAAATGAATTTTCTTTTAATTTCCCACTAAAAGCCCACAAAGATCATCATCATTTCTCTGTCTTTATCTCATGTTATTTGGGGTCGGCGCAATACGTTTTTTTCTTCCATTCTATAATATCAGCCGTCACGCTATCACCAACTCCCTTTTCTTTTATATTATCACTCCTCACAAAATTCAATCATCTTTTATTTGACCTCTCCATCCATCCAGATTTATATTCATAACTCTTTTAGTCACATTGTTTCATCCCTCCTCTTCACATTACCATACCAAGATAAGCGGTTCCCTTTCAACTTTTCTGTCACTGGCGCCACTTTTAAACTATTTCTAATGTAGGTACTCATTTCTCACTTTATCCATTCTCGTTACTACATCCATCTCAACATTCTCATGTCCGCAACGTTCAATCTTTTTCCATCCGTCTTTGTCACAGCCCAAAATTCTGATCCATATAGTACGACAGAACTTATCACGGACTTATAGATTTCCTCCTTCCTTCATCCTTTAACTTGTGGGCATCCGTGGGTCGCAAGTTCTTCCAGTGACCTGTCGCCATTTCATCCATCCTAAGTTGATCCTGTGCGTTACGTCTCGGTCTATATCGCCATCCCCCAGGACAAGCGACCCGAGGTACCGAAAGTCGAAGCAGATCGGTATAGGCGTTCTGGTGAGAGCTATCGGCATAGGACTGGAGAGACCGCCAAAATCACAGAACAGGTATTCTGTTTTGGTTCTGCTCAATTTCAGGCCAATACTCTCCAGTCTTTTCCACCACGTCTCCAATCTGCTCTGGACCTCTAAGCCGCTTTCGGCAAACAACACAATGTCATCAGCAAACAGCATACACCAGGGAGCCCAAGGAATCCTTGATGTCTGATTCAGAGCGTCCATTATCATCAGGAAGAGGTAAGGGCTGAGGGCCGACCCATGGTGCAAACCGACTGCCACACTGAAGCTGTCAGTGGTGCCCACTGCAGACAGGACTTGGGTACTGCATCGACCGTACATCGCTCGGATCAACTGCACATACTTCCCAGGTATACCTTTCTCCTATAGGGTCTACCACAAAACCTCACGAGGCACCCGGTCATATGCCTTTTCGAGGTCAACGAACAAAATTTGCAAGTTTTTCTTCTCTCTGTATTTTTCGCACAGCTGGCGGATTGCGAAAATGGCATCCGCTCATCAAACTGAACTAGTGCTGTGATGTAAAAGCCCACAAAGATCAAACGTAATTAATATTCAAATTAATATTGTCAATCCTTTAATGAGCCATTTAAGAACTTTACCAAATCTTACAGCGCAATAAAATCTTCACGATTCTTGCAAACAAACTTTTGTGAGCGAGTATAAATTAATTAGAAGATTGAGTTTGAGTTGACGCATCAGGCCGCAGCCGTAACAAGTTTTGTTGCCCAAATTTCGGGCCCCCGCAATATGGATTAGGTCAATTTAAAATCATTACCATAATTTCTTATCAAAAACTTTCAACTGAGTTTCGTTCATGAATATTCCTCCCTTATTTGGCTGTTCATTCTATGTTGTATTATGTTTATTAAAGCTTCACAACGTTCGCTGTCAAGAATACTGCTATTAAAATATACTGCGGAACTCTCGGCGAGTCCACTTCAACTTCAAACAGGAACTTTAAAATATTATGTATCGATCGCTTCCAATATTCAGGCATTATTATTTATTGCTGAGCAGTACGCGGAAAGTTTTCCGGCGTTGGCTGGTATAAAATTTGTTGTAACACATCGGGGCCTCGATAGCCGGGGGTTACTTCGGGGGAACTTTTCCATTTGCCGGCAACGTTGGCCTAGAGTAGTGGAGCACGCCAGTAGCACGCGCCACTCGATAAATCGTCGGCCAGCGAACGATCGGAATCATGCCCACTAACCACGTCCACCTCCAGACAATTTGGCACAGCGTTAAACTTTATAAACCATCAAACCCTCACGATTTAATTTCGTATAAATTCTTAAACAACAATTAAATTCATTATTAAATTCCTTATCTCGAATCCAAGAAACTTTTCTTTAAAAATAAATTGCCTTTAGTACACAAAGTTTGTAACCGCGACGACAAAAACATAATTGTAAAACTTGGGTTAAGTCAGCGCCAAATTGCCTGTTTTAATTAAAAAACCGTGCGCCGAGGGCCCCGTCGCAGATAACAATTTAATGTAATGGCGATATTCAAAGAACTCCTTTATGGACGATTCGAGGAAACCTGCATAATGAATTAGGCTCAGTAAATACGCCCACCTCCTACCTAAGGATTATTACTAATATAACGCAGACTTCGGCGAGAGAAGGCTTCACAATGAAAAGCTCCTTGCTTTGATTATTCATAACACTGTGCCTTAACTTATGAAAAAGTGGTTCTAGTTTCGCCTAATACTTCTTAAGAACTAAGAACAATACTTGTATTCATGAAGGTTCTTGAAGACTTTATTTATGAGAGGTAAAAAGAAAAGAAAAAGGGCGGTCTTATTGTGTACCTACCGAGTTACTTATTCAAGGCACACATAACCCGATTTACATAAGTTCCCAAGTTTTTCGTCACTTTTATTTACCTGTACGGCACTGGTCTCTCAAAGATATAACATGCACGTTTCGGTTGGGGACGCAATGTGGCCAATTTGCGGGGATCAGAATTTGCGTAAACCCTAAGAGAATGGGACAAAGACAAAAGGTCGTCCTGGTTGAGATTTATGAAGATTGCGGTCCCATAAAGTTGTGTCAGCAATGTACGTGGAGTGGAGAGAAAAAAACACGATGTTTTGTGCAGCACTACCGCTAAATGGTCGCAAACGGATTCAGTTCCCAGCTATAACAGTGGATCATTGTCGGAAATGAATTATTACTTCGCAACTTTTACTTGAATGCAGGCGGATAAAAGGAACGATATGCAACCTTTTGTGGTCCATTATTTAACTTGATGGTATTCAGATTCTCAAACATTAATCATCTTGATGTAACGCTGTACTTTCCTTTGAATTTTTTGCAGAAGATATCCTTTACTTAGTACAATTGTATGGTTCTGGGTCACCTTTCTCGACGAAGCGAACGTAGATTTAAAAAAAGATATTCGCTCTCACAATCTAGATTGCCTTGGAAGTCAGATCTTATTCTATTTCGGCTGCCTCTCGTCTCTGAGCAGCGGAAGCCCCATTTTTTGCGCCACATTTTCGTTGGTAAAAATTCATTACGAGCTAGAAGATAACGCTAGCGATACTGAGATTTTGTATATATTCTTTGAGCTGGGATTGTGAATATTGTTGTGTGTTTTGTGTATATTTGTATTCCCTAGAGACAAGGGAGTAGCTACCTTGTAAATCTCTTTGTATAAAAAAATATTTATCATAACCATGAGCAAAAAGTTTTCACAAAAAATATGAATATCTGTTATAATAATAGGCGACGCTCTCGTCAGGCGGCTGGATCAAGGGCTTGATTCAGAGACTGTACTTCTGGACACGGCTCGCATTGTTAGGCGGTTCCACTCTCTGGAGCCCTGACCGCCGGCAGCTTGGACCCTGTTCCCAAAACCGGTGGGTTACTATTTTTAACCGACAAAAAAAAAGGAGGAGGTTCTCAATTCGACCGTATAAATGTTTTTTTTTTGCATATGCTCAGGCCTCACTCCGTCATTTATGAACCGATCCTGATGATTATTTTTTTGTTCGATAGGGTATAACTCAAGAGTGGTCCAATGTCAAGAAAATTAGGATCTGATAATAGAATCCTGATAAAATTGAGAGAAAACCTCAAACTTGTGGGCACGTTTAGCGTTTCTATACGTATGTTCGGCCCTCACTCCGTTGTTTATGAACCGATTTTAATGATTATTTTTTTTTTAGATAGGGTATAACTCAAGGGTGGTCCCATGTTGAGGACATCAGGACATCATCTGATGATGGAAACCATACCTTTCCTAAACAATAGAACTTAAATATAAAAAAACTGGTTTTAGTGACACATACAACTTTATATGCTTTGAAGAAAAGACGTTTTTAGAATATTGGAGGTAACCTAAACTGGTCAATATCCTGGGAACCTCATGGAAGGATGGTTACATCATCATCAGCTCAGTGTCAAGAGGAATGATGAAGGATTAGAAATTAGCCTCAGAGTATTAACAGATGATGCGAGTCACAAAAAAAAACATAAAATAAAAAACTTTTTAACAAAAAATTCAACCGACGAAAAAGAACTAAAAAGCAAAAAAATGAATAAACCTTTTAAGTCTTGAGTATTGAGCTTATTTACCAACATACAATATCAAATTTTATATAAACTAATTTTGAGTCGGCGCCAAATAATAAAATGATTAATTAATCTTAACAATTGAGTATAAACAGATAATAATTACATAATAATTGTACATTACATTTTGACAGATATTACATAAAGTAGTATTTTGACAGATCCAATTCCACTCACGCATGTTGGGAAACATAATTAAGAGAGAACAGCTCGTTGTGGTTGTGCCAGACTTTATATAATTATTTATATTTTTAAATGTTTTTTATATATCTGTAGAAGTTAGTGCTCGCCGTGCTACGGCACTATCTTGTGGGTTGGTTGATATTTTACGGATTATTTGGTTTGGTGGTAATTAGTTAAATAATACGAATTTATATCTTTTACAATTATATTAATTTCTACAATGGTTTAAATGGTTTATACTAAGCTAATGATATAGAGATGATTTGATTATTGAATGGTTTGATATTATTGGTTTGAGTAACGCGACTGGTAGCCGAACACGTACTAACTGGTGCACTTTTGACTGATGCGTTTATACCGATGCATGCGCATAGAAAAAGTGCTGAGCTGTTCGATTGCAAGCATTATTCCGAACAATATCTTTTTAAGAAATATTTAAAAATGTACAAGAAAGATCAATAAACGGAATAATAATAATATTTTATTTCATTTTTTTGTTTCATTTCATGTAAACAGCTATTTTTAACCGACGAAAAAAAGAAGGAGGTTCTCAATTCGACCGTATATATATTTTTTTTTTGTGTATGTTCAGCCCTCACTCCGTCATTTAGGAACCGATCTTGATGATTCTTTTTTTGTTAGATAGGGTCATCAAGGGTGGTCCCATGTCAAGGAAGTTAGGATCTGATAATGGAATCCTGATAAAATTGAGAGAAAACCTCGAAAATTGTGGGCACGTTTAGCGTTTTCTATATGTATGTTCGGCCCTCACTCCGTTATTTATGAACCGATTTTGATGCTTCTTTTTTTGTTAGATAGTGTCCCTGAAGGATATATAGAATAAAAAAAGTTTTAATGAATTCGACAACTACAAAACTGAAACGACTACCGAACCGAACCCACCGAACCAATTTGACTCACGTAGCAACACAGAAACTTTTACAATATTTTAGCATGTCCCAAAAAAACATATACCTTAAACTTTCGATATTTACTTTTACCTAAGACCTAGACGTAAAAAGTCAACCAGACGAGAAAATCATCTCACATTCTTTTTTCAGTAAAAACTTATAAAGTTTTTCAGGCGAAAAGCGAGATAACGAATATGAAAATCAAAGGCAACGTTGTCAGGTAAGACTCAATTATCGATGACGCCGCCAGCTATGAATATTGATAGAAATATTTGCATACTACCCGCACCGACCGACTGATATGAAAGAAAAAACAACACTGGTATGTAGATGCAATTGTATTCAGAACTTGCTTTTGCAGTTGGATACATATTCAGTTATTCGGCAACCCTAGTTAGCGAGTCGAAGTCGGAACACTATTTATACTTTTTCATTGAACTGTTCGAATTAACGAGTTTGTTTCTGTGAAGTTTTTGACAGCATGTATGTGGTGAGACTGCATACATAATTTCTGTCTGACCATACAATGGACTACGAAACGAGGAAGAACTAGATTATTTATTCCATGACTGCAGAACATGAGAAGATACGTCGCACAGAGAGCTCTAAGATTGAAATTCGTTTGTTTTCGTCAATCATGTTTTAACAAACTTGGCGATAAGCTCAGCTGTAAACGCTGATATACCAGACTGTACGCGTTACAGACATACTTTAACCCTCGGTAGGGCTGGTGAGTCTGTCAGACCCAAATTTCACATGGGTTTTCTCGTACCTACTAGTTGTGATGATTACAATTAGCGTATTTTAATGTACTTATAATAAAGGGTGTAAGGGGAACGCTTCCGAAGCCAGAACGTAGACTATATACAACTTAAATGCAAACAGATACCAGTGATCGTTCGCTTTATTTTAGCGTCGCTTGAACGTGGGGTCGTTGACAGCGCGGCTGTCGGCGAGAGCGCACACACTGTGAACTCGAGGAATGCGCGGGCGTCTGCTGATATTTTACGAATATTACATTGCATGATAACCTTGTAAAGATAAAAAGTGTTTTTAACTGCAAATAACGGTTTCATTTAACTGTTCTCACAGCATAGTGTACGGAAAATGTTTTTTTTTTCGATTTTTTGTTGGTATCGTATCAAGAATCACTAGCCTTATCATCTGTCTCCGTTTTCGGAATCGTTTACCTTACACCCCTTACTAGGGGTGTATTGTAGCGGTAAATACGAAAAAAATATGAACTGCTTTTAATAATAAAAGCGCAGTTTCTCTTCTTCAGTTTTTTCTAAAATTAATTTGAGGTTATGTTACAAGCAAATAAATGGGCCTTTTCTATTACTTATGAAAAAAAAAAGAATGACAATGGAACTTTCTTGGTCGCATTAAGTCCGCCTATGTACCACCACTACTACTGCACATGAAGTTTAAATAAAAAATAAACGAAAGGACTACAAATAATAATAAAATAATTAATCCAGAGTCATATGCTCGAAAACTGTCCTGCATTTTTTGTACCCATAGATTTAAGCTCGTGTATAAAATTGTGTGACTGTTTCGGTGTACATTAAAGTTTTTTTCTATTCTATCCGTGCTCTCAAGCTCGAGTTCCTACGAGTGGTTGATAAATATCAACTACTGAAGGTTGCAAAAAAAAAATGAATGAAATACAACGGTTTATGTGATATGATGGTTCTGTCAGACCCTACCAGGCAAGCCGAGGGTTAAAGAGACTTTAAGAGGCCGTACCCGAAATTTTGGCCGATTTCACTGATTTACTTACGTGATTTTACAGATGTGATTTTACAGTTAAAATAATGCATTTCTACAAGTTTTAATGCACTACATGAAAGATCATTTCAATAATGATCTAATGAATGAGTTAGATTTGAAGCTTGCGTTGCGTATTGTAAGTCGAGATTTGGGTTGTTTTAAAAGATTTTTTATTGCCAAATTTCCGTAATTTTTACATTTTATTCTCAAGAAATGGATTGATGGTGAACTGAAGTTTATTTTTATCTGTTTTAATTTTATGAACGAGAGTTCTTTATAGCCAAAATCAAAAGCAATTGTTTGCCCATTTTCTCAAAAATTTGACTAAGTTAAATATTTTTTTACTCAAATTTTTTATAAGAAAGTTGTAAAAACTGATTCATACATTATATAGATGACTTTTACAACAATACATTACAATTTTTTTAAACCGTTTAGACATCAAAACGATTCGTAATTTTGTGATATTCTAAACCCCTTATATCAAAAATTTACATAACCGTCGTCAGTTTGTGGTCGATTAATCGTAATTGTAATAAAAATAAAAATAAACTAGCTCATACATTTGATAATAATTGAAATGATCTTTCTTGTTGTGCATTAAAACTTTTAGAATTACATTATATTAAATGTAAAATCACGTCTATAAAATCACATAAATCAGCGAAATCGGCCAAATTTCGTGTACGGCCTCTCAAACATGTAAATATTTAAATTCTGAATTATTCAGTTTCGACACAATAATGAACTCAATGTCATCATTATCCATAAAGTATCAATTCTCATTGGATATGTTATCACGCAAAAATTAACCTAGAACGACATTAAAATAGATAGCTGACTAACTAAGTAGGCGATAAAAATACGCCCGAGAATATAAATGAAGGTATAGATGAGTATATTCTTTGACGAAGTCACGCAGACATTATAACAGCGCGCTTTGTGAGGAGTTTGTAAGCGATTGTTTCAAGCTTGGTCTCTGCAGGCTACCTACTCCTGTGACCATAGTATTAACTAGTGAGTCCACTACTAAATATGTTGTTATTAGAGCACAGGTGTCGCACACGCTCCCGTAATAATCCCTTAGTTACCACAACGATGCCCACGGGAAGTGGCTGAGGCAACATGGTACTATTTTACACCGATATTAATTGTACAACCATGCCAGAGTAAAGCTGTAGTTTACTGAGACACCACATATGGTCAGCTGATTCAAACATTAATGAAAAGTTGTGTAATAAAAAATACAGTTCGTTATCAGAAATACACTAGTGGTCAATTTGGTAACCAATTAAGGGACCAATTTAGCCACTGCATAAATCTGACCATCATTGCTAAATCCCAAACGCTTTGTGAGTTTAAAGCTTATTTAAGGTTGAACTTTCTTTTCAACCCAGTATGTAAACATTCGGAAACATAACTATAAGATTTAGTTTGACCTCACATTGATAAGAAAAGAATTGTGTTTTATCATTAATTTATCATTAACTAGCGACCCGCCCCAGCTTCGCACGGGTACAAATTATAAACCTTCTTAACGAATCACTCCGTCTATTGGTGGAAATCGCATGAAAATCCGTTCAGTGTTTTTTGAGTTTATCGCAAACAGACGCGGCGGGGGACTTTATAATATGTAGTGATAGTTTGGCTGAGACTTTCCTTCGTTTAATATCTCAGTGGGGTGATCGGAACCGTCTTGAAAACCTATCAACCCTTGAAAGGTAACCTTAAATCTTGGCCTAGTACTATGTTTTATAACGTTCCCGTTAAAAAAAGCAGTCCGTATGCTACTCGTACCTTGGTATGGTAGTAGCTCAAAAAGCTAAAAAGAACTTCTATACGTTGACGAGGATTTCCAGGGCTACTTGGGGCCTTTCATTCCTAACGTTAAAAACGATCTGTGGGGCTACTTACCTGGATTGTATGTGCTACGGGGCATCTGTTTGGGCTGATAAGGCCACCATTAGGGCGGTAAGACGTAAATTGCTACAAAGCTAACGTTTAGTTTTGATTTTCCTTTGTAAAGCGTATAGGCCGGTTAGCACTGAAGCCTTACCGGTACTTGCAGGTGTACTTCCAGTCGATCTTGAGGTGCAGTGAGTGTGACTTTTTACCTCAACGCGATCGTGCCAAGATTTCTAGATTACTTAAACCTCAAACTGACGTTTGGGAGGACCTTTTATCAGAATGGCAATTTAGGTGGGAAAGTTCTATCAAAGGCAGACACCAGTTCTTTCCATCGGTTCACGAATGGCTGGATAGGACATGGCTGGATAGGACATGGCTGGATAGGACATGGCTGGAGGTGGATCATTGTGTTGCCCAATTTCTCACAGGTCATGGCAACTTTAAGGGTAAATTATTTTCCTTCAAGCTTGTTGCCTCACCTTTATGTCAATGTTTTACACCTGATTGCGAATACGAACAATCCGCACGTCATATCCTATGGGAGTGTACTCTTTGGCAAACTGAACGCAATATTATGTTGGATAGTATTCAGCCTACGTCTGGAGTTGTCTATTACACGGACCTTGTGGAAACTAGAACGAATTTCCGTGCGTTCAAGCGGTTTTGCCATACCTATTATTGGAATCAAGTGTAACAGCTCACAATTTTAGGACCCATTAATATTAGTGTTTTTAACCAGTGGTGCTTAGCAACTGGGCTTACCCCAGTTGTAAATACCCCCTTTGTGCCTAATGGCCTAGCTTTTTTCTGTCTACCGCTTGATTAGGAGGGATATGGAAATTATATTTTCCTTACTCCTCCGCTGTTTTTCTAATTAATTTCGTTGCAGGACCCAAGACAGTTTACTCGTTTCTCTGGGACTCGTCGAGCTTCATTACCTCGGTGTTTTTTCTGGTGGTCGCCACTGTTGATTCTGGCTTACAGAAGTTACAGTGGTTTGGGAAAAGTGTGGCGGGTTTGTCAAAAAAAAAATGTAGTGATAGTGATATAGTACAGAATTTTTTGAAATATCATTTCAGGAGTTTTAAAGTTTCCGACTCCCCGTAACCTCAATTCCAAGTTGACCTCTCCATTTAAATCAACGGTAACAATAAGACAACACATTACCGCTTCCCCATTATGTCGACGCGATATAACCGATTGTGTAAGTATATGTAAACACGGCACGGCAAATTACAAACAGATAGCTGGAACAGCACAGAGCAACGAACGGTCTCGACGGCCACTGCAAGAAACGGCTTTGTCAACACTTTCCAGATAAACCATGCAACCAAGAAACCAAAAACGGTACGTGATAATTCTGACATTGTGCTGGTCTGAAACATTTCCCTAGCATTTTTGACGACACGAGATAACTGACATTGTACTGGTACGAAACATTTGGCTATCTCTTTGACGGCACGTGATAATTCAGACATTGTGCTGGTTTGAAACATTTCCCTTGCATTTTTGACGACACGAGATAACTGACATTGTACTGGTACGAAACATTTGACTATCTTTTTGATGGCACGTGATAATTCAAACATTGTCCTTGTACGAAACAGTTGGCTAGCTTTTTGACGGCACGTGATAATTCAGACATTGTGCTGATACGAAACATTTACCCAGCCGTTTTGACGGCACGTGATAATTCAGACATTGTGCTGGTACGAAACATTTGACTAGCTTTTTGATGGCACGTGATATTTCTGACATTGCGCTGATACGATACATTTGGCTAGCTTTTTGATGGCACATCATACTTCTGACATTGTGCTGGTATGAAACATTTAGCTAGCTTTTTGATGGCACGTGATATTTCTGACATTGTGCTGGTACAAAACATTTGGATAGCTTTTTGATGGCACGTGATACTTCTGACATTGTGCTGGTACGAAACATTTGGCTAGTTTTTTGATGGCACGTCATACTTCTGACATTGTGCTGGTACGAAACATTTAGCTAGCTTTTTGATGGCACGTGATATTTCTGACATTGTGCTGGTACGGAACATTTAGCTAGCTTTTTGATGGCACGTGATACTTCTGACATTGTGCTAGTTTTTTTTTTTTTTTTTTGGGGGGCGGGAAATCATCTTATGACTCTTTCCGCTCTGGGGTGGAGCGGAAGGGCGTGTCAGACTCTTACTGACTAAAACCCACCCCTGTTCCTCCCTGCCCTACGCGCCCGGGGGCGAGGTACGAAACATTAGGCTAGCTTTTTGATGGCACGTCATACTTCTGACATTGTGCTGGTACGAAACATTTAGCTAGCTTTTTGATGGCATGTGATATTTCTGACATTGTGCTGGTACGAAACATTTGGCTAGCTTTTTGATGGCACATCATACTTCTGACATTGTGCTGGTATGAAACATTTAGCTAGCTTTTTGATGGCACGTGATATTTCTGACATTGTGCTGGTACAAAACATTTGGCTAGCTTTTTGATGGCACGTGATACTTCTGACATTGTGCTGGTACGAAACATTTGGCTAGTTTTTTGATGGCACGTCATACTTCTGACATTGTGCTGGTACGAAACATTTAGCTAGCTTTTTGATGGCACGTGATATTTCTGACATTGTGCTGGTACGAAACATTTAGCTAGCTTTTTGATGGCACGTGATACTTCTGACATTGTGCTGGTACGAAACATTTGGCTAGTTTTTTGATGGCACGTCATACTTCTGACATTGTGCTGGTACGAAACATTTAGCTAGCTTTTTGATGGCACGTGATATTTCTGACATTGTGCTGGTACGAAACATTTGGCTAGCTTTTTGATGGCACGTGATACTTCTGACATTGTGCTGGTACGAAGCATTTAGCTAGCTTTTTGATAGCACGTGATATTTCTGACATTGTGCTGGTACGAAACATTTGGCTAGCTTTTTGATGGCACGTGATACTTCTGACATTGTGCTGGTACGAAACATTTGGCTAGTTTTTTGATGGCACGTCATACTTCTGACATTGTGCTGGTACGAAACATTTGCCTAGCTTTTTTGACGGCACGTGGTAATTCAGACATTGTGCTGGTACGGAACATTTGCCTAACTTTTTTGATGGCACGTGATAATTCAGACATTGTGCTGATACGAAACATTTGGCTAGCTTTTTGATGGCACGTGATAATTCTGACTTTGTGCTGGTACGAAAGATTTGCCTAGCCTTTTGACGGTACGTGATAATTCTGACATTGTGCTGGTACGAAAGATTAGCCTAACTTTTTCACAATTAGGTTAAGGTCGGTTTCCTGTCTAAAGAGATGCAGTAGAATACCAATTTTTTACATGAGTGATTGCCTGTCTGACCAGCATAACCCAGGCCAGTGTCAGATTTTCTGACTACCCATAACGACTGTTAAATATCTACTAATGATAGCCGGGATCAACATTTTAACGTGCTTTACGAGGCACGGCACCGCCAAAAACTCAAGCTCCTCATTATTACTAATGGTGTGGCTAGTCGCTGCCAGCGGCGCAGTGATTCCATACTCTATGGTAGTACCTTTGGTAGTATTTACCGACCCGCATGTGAAATTCAACCGTTCATTATGCGTAGTGATGTGCGCCAGAAACAATAAGGTTGTCGACAGGTATCAACGTTGCCATCGCTCAAACTCCTTTGACAGTCAGCTAGCTCTCGTGATCATACAAAGAAATTGTTTTGTCACGAGAATGGCAATTCTACTGATTATTTGAAGTCGAATTTCAATACTCAAATTGGGTTCCTGGCTTAATTGAGATATTTTCAGAACCAACCTTGTTGAATTTGGCTTCCTTATAAATTAGTGATGATTCGATCAAATATTTAACTCACAAACTTGTCATCTTCGCAGGTGCTAATTACACAGTCAACAAATTAATTTATTAATAACAATATCCTACCGTACATCGTGACCACGTCTTGCTAAACACGGTAAACGCATTAGTGCGCTAACTCAGGCATTGTATGTACTCGTACATAATGTGAACTAAATACAGCTTCTACGCCGCCGTAGCGAATGTGCTACGTGGCGTAACACTGCTACGAATGCTACGCTTATTTCGTAGAACCGCTACACGTACAATATTGGTATTATGCGATTAGCTATTAGTATGTATTAGGTAATCTGTGTTGTATTATGATTTAATTTTGCTTCTGCTATGTAATTTTCTTGCCTTGTGTTGGCAGAGCTAAACAATCTGTAAACTATTACACCGTTGTGAAAAGAACGCTACTAAGTAATTTTACAAAGTGCATAACAATCATCACTCGGGATTGTTGAAGTTTAATTCTTATTCTGTTTTGTTTTCTATTGTTAAATCAGGTCGCAAGCCAATCATTTAAGACATCTTAGCTCGCAAAAAATTGCACTTTGCTTCATTTTTGAGATGTTGTTTGGATAAAAACCAATAGAGAAATTCAAGTTTACAGCCTGGAAATACCTGTGCTACTGCGTGGTGCTCAAAACACCTTGAAATTTACGGCCATTTTTAAAGTTTTGGCTTACAACTGTGCATCCAACGGAAAAAAAAAATGATCAGTCTATCTTTTAGGTTGAAAATTTTTTCAACGTTTTTACGAGGTCTGAGAAATTCGTTTACTGCACTTCAAACATTGAGAAATATTCCCAAAACGCTCGAGATTTAAGATATTCTTACGAAGTAATTTCAGCTACGACGCAGTCTCTAGAAGTAATTTGCATGAAATGATATTTAATATTAAAATTTATTAATAACAGTTTTATTCTTAACTCTCTCGTGATAACACGAAACGTTTTCTTTTTGTTTATTCTTTCACCATTATTTTTTTTTATAATTTTTTTTTATTATTATTTGAATCAGTCATCAATTTATATTTTTTTCATAAAAGCTATTTCAATCAATCAATGAGCCGATCCTGAAATTTTAAGATTGTCGTCTATAATTTTTTAATGGTTTACAGAATGTCTCTCAGATCAGTGTGCCTCCTGGCATGGGGTTCCTCCAACATCTTCCATTGTTTACAATTTCTAGCAACCCTTCTCCAGCTGGGACCGACTGTTAACTTTATCTTATCTTTCCATCTCTTTCCTTGCGTTCCTATAGAGGAACTGTTCTTTTACTGTTTAAAGCTATTTATTTACTTGTTTATTAAATGACTGCTTAGTATACTAACAGTACAGTTTAGGCCAATAACTTATTTTAAACAAAATTTAATACAAACATTGACCATAGTTGTTACACATAAATATGTCAACGAATGCATCAATATCGCAGTTACGTTATAGTTTTAGCAACGTAAGTGTATTGATGTATTATTACTATACTTAAACTATAGTAATAGTTAACTATGTATAGTTATAATACGGACATAATATAAACTGCAATGCATGAGTTATTTTTAATATCAACAACTGCAATGCCCTTGCTCGTCCACAAAAGCCAATATTTTTAGAAATTTTATTTCACGACTGAATTATACACTCCCTGTGTATAATTTATTTTGAGAAATAAAATTATTCGGTCAAGGTTTACGATTTGGATCGTGATCGCATAAAAAAGTACAAATACAGAGTTTTGTCTTACGCGGAAGTCGTTACACATTTCAGATTTAAATTTATTCAATATCACATCGTTGTTTTCGTTCTTTACATTTTGTTTGTTGCTGTTGTGTTCTGTCTGTGTCGAATAAACGTTTTCTATTCTATTTTAAACTATACTTTTCAATTCTATAGGTGTTTGTACATTATCATCAGCTTTTTAATGTCCCCACTGCTGGGGCACAGGCCTCCTCTCTGTGAGAGGATGTGGGCTGTAATCCACCACGCGGGCACAATGCGGGATGGTGGATGTCACTTAACTTCGAATTTTTGGTTCAAGGACATGCCAGTTTCCTCACGATGTTTTCCTGCCTTCTTTTTTTTTGGGTTTTAACTGACGACCTACAACTTATAAGTCGCGGCCAATACCGCTGGGCCACCACTGCTCCGTTTGTACATATTTTATTATTATTATCAGTTTATATATATACCTATAAGGTTCTTTATTAGTTTAGTTGTGATATACGAGTACATATTTACAGAAAAAAATATTTAGTAAAATCTAGACCTGAATAATAAAACAGATAAAATTATGGACATGAATTAGCTATTTTTGTTGGTGCTTATTGGAAGTCCCCTTCAATATTTTGCATAGATTAATGTAACTTCGTATGATGTCATTATTGTTGGCAAAGTAGTGGTTTGTCAACAATAGCAACACCATTAAATTAATGATCTGACTACGTAGTTTAAAAAAAAGATCGCGGCAATAATGATCGAAAGAAACAATTCATCATTCTTAACAATCAAGTTCTCAAATGAGGAGGACGCAATTCTCTAACTACACCTCAGTCTAGAGAAAAGAAATCTTCTTTTCTCAGGTTCACAAGAAAGGAATAAATAAACTTTTAAATTTTTACCTGCTTCCTCACAATCCTGTTCTAGTTTAAACAGTGGTTACCCACATAAACAAAAGCAAGTTAAGTCTGTAATATCAAAACATTTCACGTTTACTTTAACTCACACTGAAATTACTACGGAAGCGTCGTATACTCTCAGAAAAAACCGGTGTAAAATAGAAACGGTCACTATAAAACTAGAAATAGTACCGTAGTATACTTTATACGAATTACTTTAAGCAGAGTCGGGTCCGATTTAACAATTCACTAGCACGTGTTGGGTGCTAAACAAGTTAGTACAGTTTGAAATACACAGTAATTCTCCGACGTGTTCTCCCGATGTCGGTCTTGGGTAGTCTCTGTATATAAAATAAGCACTTTTATTTTCTTTAGAGGATTAAAGTTCGTAGTTTTGAGTAGGTGACTTTTGAAAATAGCTTTTTTTCTGATTAACACCAGAGGAGCGGTTCTCTTATTTTACGGAACTTTAACAATCGCTTCCAGTTGCAATCTGTTAAAACACTTCTTATTTCCCTATATAGTGGAGACTCGATTATCTAGGACTACCAACCGCGATCAAATAATATTTTATTTCATTATTATGTAAGGTTGCAGCATTTTAGTAGGTATTTACTAAATTTAAGAAAACATGTAGGTATGTATATGAATAGGTATACGTCTAAAAATTAAAAAATAACCTTTATTTCGGAAGTCCGTGTCAAATAACGAAGAAGTAAATTACAAACACCGACTTCCGAAATAAAAGTTATTTTTTAATTTTTAGTGTATTTTTTTGAAAGTCGGTTGTTTTTTTTGTAAAAAAGTCTTTTTTGAAGACAACATAGGATCAAAAAACTGGCCCATAATCTTACACTTTTTGAAATTAATTATGTCGCCGAGATGAGATCACGAATTTAATTTGATTTTTTTTTTTAAAACAATAATTGAGCTTCTGATTCCAACTTGCATTATAGCAAGTTGCATTATGCTCGAGCAATACTTACGTAATAATCTGTATTTCTGTATACAAATATAGTACTCCTAAATTCACACTTACAATATTCACCATTCCATTTCCTAAAAATACATTGTAACTGAATGGCTATAGCCCTTGCATAACTAATGGTCTGAGAAAACCAACATGTTCGGTCTGTCGGCCTCGCACAATCAGAGTGGCGAATGAGAGCAAATGGCATTCTGAATGCGACTAAATCTGTTTCATTGTCACTCTTCGTTTTATGCATCGTTGATGGACGCTAAAATTAACGGGTTTGTGACTTAATAGTAGCCATATTGGAACTTGATAGTGTGACAGTTAGAAAACAGATATCGAGTCGTCCTGCCACATAATGTGTTCAAAATCATAGAAATCGTTGCCAGGGAACACCAGAGCAAAGCCAGAAATTCATCATTATTTGGTTATTGGTAGTGTTCGATCGAAGGTTCTGTTTCAGTTTCGGCCAGTTTCGGCTAAAAAAAATACTAGTTTTGGTTGGAGTTTCGGTTTTGACTTAACTTAACTGAAACTAGCGTCTTTGAGATGAAGGTTGTGATAGAGACCCAAAAAACTGACTGTCTCGTTCGTCTATGTGTCAAATCATTTTTGTGTAATCATCGTTTTAACTTGTTTAGTATTTTATGAAATTGGGTTCAATTTTCAATGGTCTGATATCTTTTTTAGGTATTTTTGTAAATTTTTCTGATAACATGTGAATTTCGGTTTCGGTTTTGGCCGAAACTGGAAAAGGAGCCGAACACTCGGTTTCAGTTTTGGCTAGAAATCGTGTTTCAGTCGGACACTAGTTATTGAGATCGTCGCAGCATGTTTTCTTCTTCTTCCATACTCATCTATTAGTTACCGTCATCTCACTAATAAATAAATTTTACCTCAACGCTCGCTTGATCCGAATGTGTAGAACGCAGCTCGTTCTGTAAAACATCAGGCACCGATTTACACGGTGTCTCTCTCATTAAATTTAAAAGATCAGTCTCAGAGTTACGGGAGTGCACTAACTATTCAAGGTTTATATTTTCCCATCTTTTTAACTTTTTTTCATTCCTTCTTTATTCCACTTTGTATGTTTTTATTTTGGGAGTGCCTCCATAGTAGGTGGCGGTATTGACTGCTTAAAAGATTTTTTTTTACAAACCCCATTTCCCGCTTTTTTTTTTCAAAATCAGCGCCGGCTACAATTCCGGAACACGGCGCTGGCTGCGGAGGCACTCCCTTTTATTTTAACATAAGGTCTTTGTTAAACAACAATTAACGTTGTTTTTTTATGGTGCAAGCTGTGTATACATATAATACGCATACATATCAGCACTCAAATTGTACTATGTTACCTCTTGTAGCTATGTATATACTACTATTTCCTTACGTTACAATAAATATTCCTTTCTTTTTGAAATCTCTTCACACAGTTTTTATCCACTTTTTTTTTAGTATTCCCCAACTACACCATGTGCTACTCATACATACATACATACAGAACATTGCAAGTAACACTGGAAAAATTATAAGTCTTTTTCACACCTGTTATTAAACAAGAAACAAAGACATTTCAGAATGCCTCTTCACAGTCTTCTCAGTTCTTTGACCGTAAGACTTTTCTTTTCACGCGACTTTTTCGTGCCCTATACTATTTTCACCTAAAGTTTCCCTGCAATGCGGACTATGTCATCACACTGCATCAGGTCTGGAGACCGACTACAAATACTTGACCCCATTTAAAAAAAGAAGTTCAAACAAAAGACTTTTTCATAAAATACTCTTTTATAAATTGAGACAGAGATGCTGGTTTGAATAAGTGAAATTCCCGAAATAAAAATGGTGTAGATACCTAATGTTCGTTTCAGAATTTTATTAACTTAAGGAATAAATATGTTAGCAGGATGTGTTTTAATGTTTTTACACCTTTTTAGGGTTCCAAACATCCGAATGTAAAAACGGAACCCTGATAGAATCACTCGTGCGTCTGTCTGTCTGTCATTCTATTACAGCCAATTTACTCCAAATCTACAGGCCTGATTACTTATTTATTATTATTATTATTTGTTAGAGCTAGTAACTTAAATAAATTAATTTGTAATATGGGAGTCACTTTTGGGGGAAAAATCGGGAAAAAAACAAACTATACCGTGCGGCATATCAAATGGAAGGGCGCATTTTGAGGGACTCAAATAAACCACTTTCGTAATTTTAAAATGAATCTTTTCAAGTTATTTAAGAAAGTAAACGAAATTTGACAATTCCCCTATCTCCGAAACTACTAAGTCTAAAATTTTGAAAAACATACAGCAAATAGTTCCTTACTTGTAGGTTACAGGAAAACCTATGAGAAGTCTTTTTTACAAACTTTTTACTTGCTTTGGTTTTGTGTGGATTCAGTTACAAATTAGTAACCCATTTTTCAAACAGCTTAATCAAAGACCAGCTTTGATTAAGCTGACATTTGCATTACTTATAAAATTAAGTGCAATAATATAGTACTATGAAGCTGGTTTGATGATGAAGCTGGAAGGTCGCATACTATTCCTCAACCAAAAAAGATGGCACCATCGTATTTGGTCTCATTGCATATGTTTTGACAAGTTACGTTAGGTGATGCCTGAGGTCTTATGATGAAGCTAGAAGCTGTTCATAGGACCGCCGCAACCAAAAAAGATAGCACCTTCGTGTTTGGACTCATTCGATGTATATTGAAAAGTGATTTGTCACTAGGAGGTACCTGAGGTCTAATGATGGTACCGGAATGTGGCCATTAGCTCTCCGCAACCTAACAAGATAGCACCATCGTGTTTCGGCTTATTGAATATGTATTGACAAGCGATATTACATTTAGTGGTGGTGCCCAGGGTCTGGTGATAAAACTGAAAGGTGAACTCCTCAACAAAACAAGACAACACTCGGGTTTGAGTTTATTAAATTTGTACTGACTATTGTTATTACAGTAAAAGGTGTCAGGGTCTGATGATATATGTATATATAGGATCTTCAACCATACAACGTAGCACCGTCATGATTAGACTTATTGGATATGTACTTTCTGACACGAGTTAGATAGTTATGAGTTTAATGACCCTTATTAAACTAGGTGGTGACTACAGTATAATTATAGAGCCAGAAGGGTACCATAGATACTTAACAAGAAAGTGCCGTATTGTTTGGTGTCATCGATTATGTCTTGACTAAAACTATAATTTCAGAAAAAAAAGGTATAGTCTAGGGTCTGATGTTGGATCTGGAAGGTCATAGGAAACTCTCAACTTAACAATGTAACTGGATGACGTAAGGCTAGTTAGATTTGTCTTGACAAGTTACACTACACTAGCCGTATACATTCGATTTTCTTTTGACTGACAAGAATTTGCAGGGCCGCTGGCTAGAAGAATATGTCAGATTGCTACTGCCCTAGGTACTGATTTTTTCAGTCTTTGAGTTGAAACGTTCCAGGTGTCAGAATAAGTATTTTTTTTAAGGATTAGTTTTTGGGGGACCATCTATATGTAGAACTTTGACGTTCTTATAGTGCTCTCTCAGCCTAGTTTAAATAAATGACTTGATTTTATTTCAATAAATGCTAAAGTTGAAAAATATAAAATAAAGTAGGTATAGATCAATTAAAATCTTTTTAAGGCAAACTTCAATCAAATAAAAACGTTAACTAGAAAATGTTATAAAGTTGTAACTATAACTTTTTTTTAAAGCTTGAGGCGTGTACATCTCTTTCACTGTTTTAAGGGTAAGCCTTAAATATCATAGTTGTTCGCTTATGTATTTAAGTTTTAATTAGTATTTTTAAGTTCATGTAAAAGTTTGTCTTAAAGTGATTTTTTACTTCTTTTAAAGTCATTTAAAAATATGTGATTCGTTCGGAACTTCGTTTTTAATATAAGATTCATTGTCCGTTAAACCATGAACTACTTATTAAGCTCATATAAATATAAGCCCCTTTCTAAGTCCGCATGTTATAACGGGCAACTACGGAACCCTAGCGCGTGGCTCGACACGCATGTGGCCGGTTTTTGAAAGGTACTTCCAGCTGCACATTAGTGGTAGCAACTTGACATTGACAGTGCTTCTATCGCAGCTTTACGGGCGATTTTTGCTGTGGTAGTGTTACCACTGTTTTGCGGTTAACAGTACCAACTGGTTAAAATAAAATATGAGACCTTTTTGTTTCTAAAATTTTTGACAGCACCTGTATAGTTTACATTATTCAAATCGGAATTGTGCTATGAATAATATTGTTGCATTTTTTGCTGTTGATTGAGCTATGTTTTTGGAATAAATCCGTTTTGTTGGCTTTAAAAAAAACAACGTTTTGTTTCGCTACGTTATTCTTTTATGAAAAACCGGCCTAGTGCGAGTCGTACTCATGCGGAAAAGAATAGAATTTAAAAAAAATAGAATTTTTTAATTAAATAATTAATTATAGAATTCTTGTAAGTATTCTTGTCGTATAGGCAGTAGCTAAATGTAAAATACTGGTATTCAGCTGCAAAAAGGCTAGGCAGATCAATGATGTTTCTTGCCGTTTATAAGCAAAAGAACTACTTTCAGTTTTTTTTTTTAAATAAATTTAGGCTGAATAGTTTCTGAGTTAAAAGGGCAATGGACAATTTGCATTATTTTAGGTGGATGCGCCAGAGTAGCCCGCGCAATTCAAATTTTCTTACGGTTTTTGCAATTTGCAGGTCAGTGTCAGGTTGTATCTTGGTCAACATTTAATTCGCGGCCGTAGCAAGTATATATTTATAGAATTATAATAATTGAAATCATCAATACACTCTCTCAGTTAGAATTGATGCCAAATGTCATGAGTGTATGTTGGGTGTGTGTGAGTGTGTGATTCGTGCGTAAAATTGTTAGCTTTTAACTATTTTCCCGGTATGCTCTATGTGAAAATCATTCCTACCTAGCCGCCCAGGTTACAGTGGCAGACAACTGAACAATTGAATAGTGATAATGCTCCTTCCAACATAAATAAGTAATTGAAGTTATACTTCTTTAGGCGCGTTATGAAAAAATGATGAGAGTGAAATTATAAGATGCGCGCGCATCACTGTCACAAAAACACAAAATTCATAGGTTAAAGTTAGCTAGAACCGATCCATCCTGAAGTTAGCTATTGTCTGTGGTTCCTGAAGAATGATTGTTTTACTTTTGTAAACTTTATGACAGTTTGTTTTTTTTGTAACAAGATAAAAAACCAAATTGTAAAAAAAAATTACAAAGAAGAATAACTTCTTACGTGCGTACATAAGTATACACACACTTTTTTTTTCACCAAAGCTGTCAAGAACAATAACTTTTTATTTATAGGCTTTTTGGCAGTAAGGATAGGTCACTGACTTGTAGAATGGCACAATAGTACCTATATAAGGGTAACGACCGCTCCAAAGTGTTATTTACTACTCAATTGAACGCTCTGTCGACCTCGGCCTTCTTTTACTCGACTGCACCAGAAGGAGAGTATTTCTTTTCAAGAGAACTTGTTAAATACTAGAACTTACATACCTACATAAGGTATGGAAGTTTGTATGTCTATTTCTACGGCTAGCCCTGTATCCTGAACGGTTTGATCGATTTCAACAAATGAGGTAGTATTATGTTGGGTTTGACCGCCGAAATGACATAGGCTATTTGAATTTTGAAAAAAAAGGCGGTGATTTTTTAGGGTTCCGTAGTCCTAACAAGGACAAGAAACCCTTATAGTTTCGATCTGTCCGTCAATCCGTCCGAGTCGTACATAGCTTAAAGACTGTTAGTAGTAGAAAGCTGCAATTTTGCATGAGAATATAAATATATTGATCACGCCAAGAAAACGAAACAATAAAATATTTAAAAAGATTTTTTTTTGTGGTAGCTCCCATAGGTACTGTGCAAAGTGGGGACGACTTTTTTTTTCGCCTATCCTACTTTGTGAGGTATCATTGGATACCTATCCAACGATATACACTTTCATGTGGGATTGTGAAGAATATTTTTCAATTCAGTAATTCGTTTGCGAAATAATAAACTTTAAACTGATTTTTTTATTCGAGTCGAGCGTCCTCCCCCTCCCTAAAAACTAAACTGCAGGGTTGAAAAATCTGAAAAAATGAATGATGGTAGCATATGTATAATATAACGAAAGAAAACTATCACGGATACGTTAGCTCTGTTAGTTTAAGAGTCGCCTAACATGTAAAATGTACCGACTTGGAAAATCTCGTACAAAACACAAAATCCTTCGAAAAAAAAATACTTAGGTGAAGTTCTTACTTAATATTTAAAAGGGGTAGAAAAAAAATAAAACAATTTTTTGCATTTTTATTTAAACGTTAGTGTCCGTAAATCCATGAACTCAATTAATAATTATGTTCATAGTAATAATTCCGCAGGTTATAACGGGTGACTACGGACCCTACACTGCGCGTGGCCCGACTCACACGTGGCCAGTTTTTTTTAGGTTAGGTGAGATCGTATTTTTTGTAACATGATTAAGGGCTCGAGGAGTCGATTCCACAAACATATCTCACTAAAATATTGAAAACAATAATGTTGATTACTATAAATAAAACACTTCACTTTTGAAGCAGTCTAATGCTGATAAATAAAGTAAGTACTCGTACCCGGGCCTGCGGACGGCAAGTAGTGGGTAACTCGCCGTCCGATCAGCACCAGACCGGAGAGTCGACGGCGCGTAGTGTTCCACGTGCGCCTCAAAGAGTTGACTGCAAACATGACGGGGCGCGTCATGGCCGACGCCTGCCCAGGGGTTGAGGATAAATTCGTTAAGGATAAATACCTCGCCCCTGGACACTCAGGGCAGGGAAGGAACAGGGGTGGGTTTTCAGTAAGAGTCTGACACGCCCTTCCGCTCCACCCTAGAGCAGGAGATGTCATTGGATGACTTCCCACACCCCAAAAAAAAAAAATACCACCAACCACATTAGACCGCTTCAATAGTGACTTGTTTGGAACTTCACCCACCTTGAAAGTCTTCAATAAAACCACAGCTTTTGTTATTTCCAAGGCATTTTTTTGACTACAGGCAATCCTGGCTGAAAGAAAATTTATTCAAATTAGACTAAAATTAGTTTACTTTGATCGTCGTGATTAGAAAAGACACGCCTACATTTCATCGTTTTATATTCTTAAGCTGGGAATTATTTGACGTAATTTTAATCCCTTTAGTTTCTACAGTCTTAAAATATCCCTTTTATTGTTAATGACTGTTTCAAAAAGAAATTGTAACTATATTGGTCAAGTTAATGAAAATTATTATGTAGGTTTGACTCGTCGCATTTAAGAAAAAGACGTGCTACTAAAATTTGAATTTCTCGGACATCTATCAGACATTCATATTTATACGTATTTATTAATCATTTTGCGTAGTTTAATATTTAAAAAATTGTTTTATTGCCATTTAGGCTTTGAAACAGTATTTATCTACTCCCTAAAACTATAACTTTAAATAAGCATCAAAGTAACATATTCAACCAAGTGGGCACTTATTACTTCAAGTCATGTTCGTTGCTCAATTTGTTCAAGCACTTTCTAGTATAGATCGAACGTCTTAGAACGCAGGTTCGTAATGCATTCTAAGACAGCTAGACAGCTAGGCATCTGCCGGAATTAGGTCACGATCCATAGACTATGAACGAGCATTGCTGGAGTAGCATTGTAGATACTGATTAAGACAATCTGATTGGTTGTTCTTGTTTGTACAGGCGGGTATAACTCAAGTGAAAAGTGCAAAATAAGACGCAATAGGCAGATACCTTACTATTAAAGTAAATCGTAAACTATACGCTCCTGTAGGTTTTGTACTTTATATCTCCTGCAGTCTGTTTATATGTCTAAATTGAGCCCCAATCTTAAATACTAAACAGTTAAAATGAATTTTGATGTTATCCAGTCAAAAAATAATTGATTGAAAGTGTTTGACTATAAGTAAGTACTTTGATATCATATAATTAACACAGATCTGATTTTTTTCACAGTATCTTATGTCGTCCTTAATAACCAAATAATTGGACATAACAGAATATGTTCGAGATTAAATAAATACCACAAAGCAAAACAAGAAAACAAGCACCCCGATCATTTAAATCAGCAGGCATTTCATTACGCGATAAAAACCGCCCGTATCAAACGTAATTCCAGTCGCGTTTCCATTATTCCATGATCCGTACACAAGTTGGAAGCACAAAGTGGAAGAATTCAGAAGGTCAGATCGCGTACGTTGTTTCTTTTTTCATTGGGTGGATAATCATCAAACTTCTCCCGCTCTAGGTGGTACTGGAAGGGTGTGTCAGACTCTTATTAACTAAACTAAAAAAACCACTCGTGGTCCTTCAGTTGCCTGTATCAAGACCGCGGTGAGTGTTTCAATTACTCCCGGGACTCTGGCAGGTGCGTTATCCCAAGGACCATGCTAGGGACAACGTACGCACACGCGTACGATGTTATTTTTGAAGTGAAAACATCTATAAGTGCGTTGGGCAGTTTTGAGATGGAAAAAAAAATTGAACTCGCGTGCCATCCATATTCAATGTCATTTCCTTCGCTTCAGTCAACGATTCTACATAGCCATACCACAGATAATATAACACTAGTGTACTGATGATTTTCAGCAGGCAGCAGGATATTTTATTCCGCGTTCGGGCTCGTCCCACCTCGCTAGATGGTATTAGCAACACGGTATGCAAGTTGAATGGTTTTACTTAAAATCTCACCATTTTTTCTCACATTTTGTGGCATTGTTTTTTAGCACTTCATAAATCCATTTAGGTTATAGTAATCTACGTTCTGGCTTCGGAAGCGTTCCCCTTACACCCTGTAAGTAGTAGAAATATAACTGTCAATTTGATTGGGGCAGAGTAAATTGAGTCTAAGTCTAATGGAAGACAAGAAGAAACACGGGTGTTCCAGCTTGTTATTTATGTTGGCAAGGCCTCCAAGTCGAGTGAAATGGAAGAAGTTTCCTTCCAACGGGCTTAGAAGATGGTTTTAGGTTTTAACGTATTTGCCACTTTTCCGATTTTGAATGAAGTGGATCTTTTGTACACATCTATTTTGTGCTACCATGATCCGTACACAAGTCGGAAGGGCTTGATACTTTGACGGGAGCGATAACGTTGTTAACGGTACAGCGATACCGCGAGTGTTGGCTTTTTTATTTAATATTGGTTATAACGGTTGACAGTTATTCTGGATTTTATGAGGAGTTTTCTACCTGAATATTTTGCTGTTAGTTTTTCATCGTAAATGTTGAAAATAAGAAGCAACTTGTATCCATTTTGTGGGATGTGCTGGCAACACTGTACAAAAACAATTTTTTAAAGAAGCATCATAGTACATCATATCACCACGTCAAGTTAATCTTTTTTCAAGATTTTTGCGTTATGGGGAAAAATGATGAGAGTAAATTTTTACGATGCTCGCGCACACCGTTACAAAAAACCGACATCTTAAAGTTAGCTAGAACCGACACCCTGAAGTTAGCTATAGTCTGTAGTTCATGAAGAATGATTGTTTTCCTTTTGTAAACTTTGTGAAAGTTTGGTTTTTTGTCTTGTTACGCCAAAGAAGTATAACTTCTTACGTGCTATTATATCCCGGCTTTGTTAGACACTTAAGGCTAGCTCAGCCCCCTATAGATGACCGTCATGCTTAGGTCATCAGTAAGTAGTTTTGCCTAATGCGTCCAAGTGTAGCGGGCGCCAGTCCATTCCCGACCTTAGCTACAAGCGGTTGCCAAAAGATTTTCACGTGTTTATAAAGTTTTAAATAATAAACTTTCAGTTTAATTAAGTTGTCTTTTTTTTTAAAAAACTATTCGAATTATTCGAGGCCGTATAACAGTGCGTACATAAGTACACACACTTTTTTTTTTGTGGGACATCATCAAAATTAAACTTTTTCCAAGAGCGGGAGGACGTGTCAGACTCTTACTGACTAAAACCCACTTGTGTTCCTTCAGTTGCCTGTGCTAGCGCCGCGGTGGGACTCTTTCGAACACTCCCGCGGACCAGGCAGATTTTCCAACAATGTTGGGATGGTTAACTGGATACCAGTATTTTACATGGAACTACCGGCTATCGGCCTCCATTACCCAAACCAGGTAACACGATTACATAAACACAACCTCGTCTATTGAAGGAAATCAAAGATAGAGCAGAAGATACTGGCATTTTTTCTTACACTAGTAAAGTGTAGAAAATAATAACACTAATCTGAATTTCCAGATTTTGTAAACTGTTCCACCATCTTTAGTAGTATTATTTATTTCTAGTAAGGTAGCTCGATACCCGAATACTACCCGTAGACGCTATTCTGTCGGTCCGTAGAAGTGTGCATGATTTATGTGGACGTGCTTGTCGGTACAAGTAGGTAGGTATTGTGTATTCGGATCAACAAAGAGTCAATAACCTCAGTATTTCGGAAGAGGTCGCCCCAAAACCGCAATGCTCCTTTCAACAGCGTAATAATGATTATAAAGGTCACAAAAGATTCGAAGGACCATTTTTTTTTACTAAAAGGACCTTTTTTTTTACTAGCTACCTGTTTTGTTACTTACCTACAGATTTTGAGGATCCTTAATTTGATTTTTTAAATAAAATTAGTGTCTATATCCTATGTTTCAGATAAATTTGCAATAAAATACATTGACCTTTCCCTAATAACTCTTCGTAGGTACCTGAACAATTAAATATAAATCGTTTTTCATTATTAAACAATGTTAAGGATCACGAGAGATGTTGATTCGGGACAGCTTTGAGTCATTAATTCCGTTTTTCAAATTAAAAATGTCAATAAATGTAGGTAGGTCAATGACCGTTATTGCACGTTTATTTGGAGCAACCTATAGTCTAATTTTACAATGCAAAAATTCTTCATACAATAAAGTAACGCGTTGAATACTGGAAATCGCAGTGGAAGGTGACAGAACCCACTCTTCTTGTTGAATTACTAATGAAAAATATGAGTAGTACCTACGTACTTATATTGCGTCAACACTATATGCTTTGTTTCTTGAAACTTGAAACAGAATTTAATAAGTAATTTACACTAAGTAAATAGAAGTTTCATTTTATAAAACTGTGTTATATTATTATCTAACGTTTCCTACTTCTCTACCACTTAAATGTCTATAAACGTCACATACTTAAGAAAACTTACCACGCTCAATGGACCGACCACTGAGCTTAGAAATCTTAGCAGAAAGGAAGGAGGAAAATGAACTTCATTGCAACCAACTCGATTGTTCGTATTGGTATAAAAATACAGCTGTTCTCTTTTCTTTTACTTTCTTTACTGAACGAGCTAGACCAATAAAAAAATTCGTTGTCTTGATTGGTCAGAAAAGCTGATTTATTATATAGTAAGCCTGTGTAATAAAAGTAAAACATTGTGTACCGCCTTAATTTTTAACAGACTTCAAAAATAGGAGGAGGTTCTCAATTCGAGTGTATGTTTTTTTTATGTGTGTTAAGTACCTCATAACTTTTGAGCTGGTGAACCGATTTCGATGATTATTTGAAACCTGGTGCTTCTCATGTCGTCCCATTTAAATTTGGAGAAGATCTGATGAAGAACTTCGGAGATACACTATGGAACTCTTCAATAAATGAAAGCAAACCTACCAGAATTGCTGCAATCACATGTCTGTTTATTGTTTACACCACTTCAGAACATAACATCACGCTGATACGCTCTGAAGTGGTACACAGATTTGTACAGTTCACCCTGATATATCCTAATTTTACCAGTTATGTTAAAATTCCCTTTTTTTGGGCTATCAATTTGGGCTTATCTTATTAGTTTTAGTAATGGGGTACAAGCAAAAAGTGAAAAATAAAATACAAAAAGAATATAACTGACTTTAATTTCGGAAGTCGGTGTCAAATAGCGAAGAAATGAAACTGAAAACACCGACTGTGTTATTTATGGAAGTTGGTTGTAATTTTTTTTGTAAAAAGACTTTTTGCGCTCATTATTTAGTGTCATAGCCATTTTGTGAAAATTTCATGTTTGTACCTAAAGATGAAGTCCTATGTCATCTATACGGACGGACGCACAGCGGAATCCTAGCAACAAGTTTCCTAAGATAATCTATGGGTACGTGAGACTTAAAAACACCATGTACAGGGTGTAACGGAAATGCGTAGTCATATTTAATATACCGCTTCTGCCCATAAAAAAATTAAAAATCTCCTAAAGAGTAACAGTAAATTCCAAAAAAAAATTGACTTCCCATACTAATTTTGATCAGCTAAGGGGCCGTTCAAGTATTACGTAAGCACTATAGGGCGGCGGAGGGGTATATAACCCACCGCCCCCCACCCCCATCCCGCAAATAAGCAAAGCATTGGCTTTGCTTATTTTTGATGACATGCGGGGCATGCATCACCATCTAGACTCCCCCAGTCTAGATGGTGATTACGTCAGCAGTAATTATTTACTTTTTTACACAGATGGCAACTCACATAATATTGTCAATGCTTGAAATCGAAACGCATATTCAGGGATTTCCATAAATAATGAATACCCCACCCGCAGGTATGCTGTAAGACAATTCTTTAGAAATAAGCATAACCTTTGTACGTATTTCTCTGTTTCCTTCTTCATGTCTGTGTTTTTGTATGTGTGTACATTAATTTTTAAATAAATAAATTAAAAGAAAAATGCATATACCAATGTTTACGTAAGCATGCCCCCCGTAATTATTTTAGTTTTTGAGAATTTAGTATAGTATCCTTGAAGAAAGTCGATTATTTCCATAGGCAGAAACCGAAATCTAAAATATGACCATCCATTTTCGTTACACCCAGTATGTAAATATCTAGTTTGTAATAACACCTGTCCTTTAAACCACTAACAAATTGCAACTAAAGGCTCAAAAGTTGTACATACATTATAGTTTCCTGTTTTCCTTAACTCATTTCCCAAAAGTTTCAACATTAAGAGAATTCGTAACGACATCGTGTTACATAATATGTTACCATAAACATTTAATCACAGACGACATTCCGGCCGAGTTACTGTGTTACGAGGAACCGAAATAAAATATTAAAACGGACCTACACGAAGGCGGGATCCCGGAAATTTCCCGGATTTTCTTATTCTGTCTGAAGGACCACCGGTCTTGTGATCCGGCTTCAAGTTCCTTGAAATAAAAACAATACAATTGTTGTTGTTTGACTATAATAAGAAGTTGTAGTAATGTTCTGGTATTGGGTGTGTATCTAGTAAAATGTAGGTTTTGGTATGACAGTTTTTTTACGGCTATGGTATAGTAACATAGAAAACGAACGATATCAATAGGAAAGGCCTATTGGAATTTTTTGTCTCCCGCTGCGTTTGCCTGTCTGTTCGCAATAAACTCAAAAATACAGAACGGATTTTCAAGCGGTTTTCGCCAATAGACAAAGTGAATAATGAGGAAGGTTTAAGTGCATAATTTGTACCCATGCGGAGCCGCTGCGGGTCGCTAATAAAGAAATATTTCATAATCATCATCATCATCATCAAGTTTTTTTTATTTTTATTTATTTAATTGGAAAAAAAAACAAACAATTGTACAATGTATGTTACAGCAAAATATGTTATGACATAATATGGATCCACAACGTTTCCACAGATTACTTTATTAGATATATTATTAATAAGGTAAGGTAAATATAAATGTTTGTTTAAATATAGGTACATAGTAAGCTACCTAATTGCTGATCACTGTCTCTTAGGGTTCACCAACTTGCGTACAGATCTTGTTTTAATGGCACCTTTCTAACACTCCTATACCAAACAATTCAAATTATTTGATTTGTTATTTGAATCTTAATTTGTAAGCTGACTTGTAATTAGAACTCGAATTAAAATTAATATTACAAGCAATGGTAATACAGTGTACTATTCTACGAAAATATTACAACCCACGATATTTGGAGCTACACTCAGTTAATAAAGAGGATAAACTCCAGATTAACTGACCGCAAAGCATTGAAACTACTCCACCCCTAAGACTACCCACTGACCCTAGTTTGATACCAATCAAAATGACTAGTCTATTATCAGCATTATAATTTTCACTGAATCGCAACAAATTACATGCTTATTAACACAAAACATTTTTTAATATTATTATGTTAAACTATTATATCTTCAATATCTCACCAACACTGAGATAAACTCTAAAGGTTCCTACACACAGTGCGGCCGGCAATGCTGCCGGCCTTGCCACGGTGCATCCGGCGGCATATAAACCCGCTTTGCCGCACAAACGAACCACCGATATGGTCATCCGTGTGCCACCGCGTGTCACGTGCTTTGCGCATGTTTCTGCCGCCAATAGTGCTAGCCGCACAGACGCCCATGGAAAGCCGACGGCACTGTGTGTAGGAGCCTTAAAAAGCCATAAGTATATCGAAAACTAGCCTTAATTACATCAAGCTTTTAATAGTATTGATACAAATCAATCTAAACAATTAGTTGAAACTTACATAAAGTGATACATGTGTTAAGTTATCTTTCTTCTGAAGTCGAAGGTATAGCCAACTTAGCTTACGTCAGACTAATACCAACATCTGCATTGAAATCACCAAAATAAACCCCAAAAACCACAATTATCGCCCCGATACTTACAATTACCACACAAACTACGGCGTACAAAGGAAAATTTTGCATCGCCAAACCATTAAAGTTATCAGGGACATATTAAACCGTCGATTCGCTTTAAACCTGTATAGCAAGTAATTAATGTTACATTTAACGCAACCACTGAGCTATTTCGCGTTAACGCGAGTTAATTCGCCTCGACGTTGCTGTATCGAACGCGAGACAAACGTGAATCGCACCATGATGTGACAGGACTAGGGTTGCCAGGTCCTAAAACCGAAAAGTCGGATAGACAAGCCAGTTTAGCCGGACATTTAGGTAAAAAGGCCGGACACAATATGCAAAACATTTTTTAACCGACTTCAGAAAGGAGGAGGTTATCTATTCGCATGTTTATATATATATAAACACTTTCGAGAGGGGTTTATTTGGAAATGGTCCCATTTAAGTTTCATATAGATCTGGTGATGAGTTTCGGAGACAGACCACAGAACTCTTTAAAAAATTACAGCAAGTCAACCGCGATTGCTGCTATCGCATGAATATGTATTTTTAACACAATCTAGTGGGGAATCACAACTAAAAAGTGAAAAATAAAAACTTTTTTTTATAAAAAAAATAACCAACTTCTAAAAAAAAAACAAAAAAAGTGCAAAATAACTTTAATTTCGGAAGTCGGTGTCAAAAAACGAAGAAAGAAAAGCAGACACACAGACTTTTTTTAACTAAAACAAGGTTTTTTAATTAAAAAGCCTAACAGGCCGCCACCGTCTTATTTGGCCGCATACGGAACTAAGAAGTGTGACTGTGTCCGGCTTTATCCGAACGCATGGCAACACTAGATAGGACGGGATAAAATCGCGGATTCACGTTACGTCACACGAATGAATCGCGCTTCAGGTTTATTTTGGCTGTTAATAAAAAATATGTACCGTCCAAATTGGCATCAGGTAGATGAAAGGCACCTGTGCTATTGTTGTAATAAAATCTATTGATTAATTTCGTTTTTACACGAAAAAAATTCACTGATACTATAATTATGTAGTTTACTAATAATTTATGTGATTCCCACGGACATTTACAGTATACTAGGAATTTGCTAGTGACTAGCTCATATTAAATATAATTTATAGCCTACGACTACAGACAACACCCACAAATAATTTAGCTTTCTACTGGTGACAGAATTTTCAAAATCGGTTCAGTAGTTCCAGAGATTACTTCCTACAAACAAACTCACAAACGTACAAGCTTTGCCTCTTTATAATATTGGTATAGATTTGCATTCAATATTACATACAACTCAAACTTTTTTTTCCCATGGTAGGCAGAAACTACAGAACACCACCTACTACGACCCTTGACTATGTTTTGCTTTTGCTTTGCTTTTTTTTGCTTTGCTGAGCATAGGCCTTTCTCGTGCCAATCTCCACGCTCCTGTGACAGTCTTAACTATGCTTTACCTGCAATGATAACAATGTCGTCTGCCCATATCGCCGCCGGACGACCAACACGATCCTTACATTCAATAATATAATCAATTTGCGTAATAGGTTTAAATACCTAAAAATGAAACGCAAAAGCAATCCTCATCCCTTCCAAAATTGCTGTTATTTGCAAAAGACAATCAGTCAAGTTAAAATCGTTTGCCTAAACTCTGACTCTTCTTACATTTCAAATTAATTATCTTGTCGAACTCAGGATTAAAGCCATTTGTTAATCACATTGAACGAACGTTTATAATTAAGACGGATCGATTCCAAAAACTTTGGAGCTGATATTGTTAAGACGCTTGTACTTTGTTTCAAAGTTACAGGTTTCTGCTTGCGATGACTTTGATGTTGTGTAACCGTGGATAAAGTCAATCAAAGGCTATATGAGAGGTACTTACGTACTTAAATTAAGGATAACCCTCTTTTATTATGATTATGCGCTTCTGATTTCTTACAGATACATTACGTAGGATTCAGTTATAGTGTACTGTGTAGGTGTGCTACCAAAACTTTTACGACAAACGGCCTCATGAAGTGTTAAAACTTCCTTACGGAATCATGAAATCTGTCTTTAATCTTCTTCTTCTTCTTTGCACTCGCCTCTTCCTGTTACGCGGGGTTGACGTCATTCACCAAGCATTGTCATCTTACCAAGTCAGTAAGGCTAAGCTTTTATATGTCCATCCGGACATTTATCATGCAGCTAGTTTCCGGTCTACCTTACCCTCTCTTTTTTTGCAGCCATGTAAAGGCACTTTGTCACGATATGGTCATCGGGTCAACGCATAACATGTCCGTATCACCTTAGCCTGCACTCTGTAATCTTCTCAGTAACAGGCGTTATTTTGAACTCCCCCTAACGTGTTCCTTACGCACTTTGTCTTTGAGAGTCACTCTACCCGCCCAACGTATATAGCATGCGTGTTTCAGTGGTATAAAGTTTTCCTAATGGGTTTTCTACAAAGCCCACGTTTTGATACATAGAGTTAAACAGGCGTCACAGCTGTTTTGTAGATCGAACTTCTCTAAAAATCTTTCTTTAATAAAGAAATAATATCATTCCTATTCTCCTATTCTATATTCACATTATTCTTAAAACTTTAATACAGACGAAACTACGAGTATAAAACAGAATTTCATACGGCACGCTTCGGTAAAACCGTGAACTTCTCTAGAACTTATCCATTATTATTTTCAAGGTAATACTTGCTTAACCAATAATTCCTCGAAAACCTCTCTATGTGAAGTTCCTAATATAATCTTCTTATGAGGTAGTTCTTTGAAAAAGTAAGCGAGGGTTATAATATTTTCCAGATCTGAATACTAAGAATCAACCCTAGTAACGGTATCAGGGAGATTTAATGCCCCCTTTATTTATTTATTTTATTTTATTCATCAAAACAAGTTTCTTGTTACAAAACTTTACAAGGCACACCATTAGACCTCTGGGGTCTGTCTTAGCATGCCATGACCAGAGAGTTGATCAACGCGCCATTACAGTCTTTAATTTGATTTTAATATTTATTGAATTTTGATTACAAATTTTACTTTATTTTTATTTATTTTATTGGTTGCCTGACAAGCAAGCAGGCAAGCAGGCTTTGTACACACCCCACCTTTCCTGGTAACCCGGGCCTGCGGACGGCGAGTAGTGGGTAGCTCACCGTCCGATCAGCAACAGGCCCGAGAGTAGACGGCGCGTAGTGTTCCACGCGCGATTCAAAGAGTTGTCAGCAAACAGGACGGGTCTCGTTATAGCCGATGCCTACCCGGGGGTTGAGGATAAATTCGAAAGAGTTACCTCGCCCCTGGGCATCAAGGGCAGGGAGGAACAGGGGTGGCTTTTAGTCAGTAAGAGTCTGACACGCCCTTCTGCTCCACCCTAGAGCGGGAGATGTCATTGGATGATTTCACACCCCACAAAAAATAAAAATAAACCTTACCTGGTAGAAGACTACCAGGAAAAGTAGGGTAGGATCTTAGGTTTAAGGAAGCTTTACACGATATGCTTGCACTGTCTGGACGGGTCCACTCAAACCTGCGTGGTGCTTTCCTCAAAAGCTCATCTCAGACATTAACGTACATGGTTCTCATACGATTTGACCAGTACATATTATATGGATTGAAATACTTTAAAAGATACTTTGACCTCTGAGATTCTTTCGGTGTTTCTTCTCAGGGTAGTCAGCTGGGGGTTATTGTAAATTCGCCACGGAAAAAAAGTATGTGTCCGCACAGACAGCAAAAAAAATCAGACAATAAGTAGAATAAAAACGTTATTTATTTATTTATATAATCACAGACATTTTAAGAAGTTAACCTTACGTCTACATAAAAATCACAGTTCTACTTTCAACTAAAATATACGGTGTCCTTAACATCGCGGCATCCTCATTAACATTTATTGAAGTGGCTGATTTGCTTACAACATTATAATTATAAGGAAAATAATAGAAAAATAATTAAATCACAGTAATAATCATCATTTTTTTCAATTTTATTTACGTCTACATAAAAAATCACAGTTCTGCTTACAACTACATAATTATATACTTTTTGCAAAATGTTGATTTTCCTGCAACATTACAATAATAAGAAAAATAATTAAATCGCAGCTAATAATCATGGTCAGCTGTCACCATTGTGCGGATCGCCCAGAGAACACGGTGGAGATATGCCTTAGGCTTAGGCGGAGCACCGCCGTGTCCTCGTAGAGGCGATCGGCGGTAGCGACCTCTCGCTCTCGGCCCTGGTCCAGGCAGCGAGTAATTGATAGCTCGCCGTCCGTTCAGCACCAGGCCCGAAAGTCGACGGACGATAAATTCAAAACCGAGTTACCGCGCCCCTGGGCCCTCAGGCAAGTAAGGAACAGGGTTGGTTTTAGTCAGTAAAAGTCTGACACGCCCTCCCGCTCCACCCAGAGCGGGAGAAGTCATTGGATGATTTCCCACCCTACAAAAAAAGGTGGGACAGAAGTAAATAAACTCGATAAGTACGAGTAGTAGAAGACACTTTTTATGTAATTACACTTCACCTTACTACAATAATAACCTGCGAGGCTTTTGGCCTAAATCTTGAAATAATTTCGTTTTCAATATAATTTTGTGCTTCCAGAACCCTATTCCTTTGCACACTCATCAAATCATGCAGAGGCCGAAAAGCCTGTTTTATGTCAATTTTGACCGTAACCAAGTTTTTACTTTGCTCATAGTAGTAAATGACCTTTCGATAGTGTATGTTGTGCAGGGCTGTGCGAGTGAAATAATAAGCACTTGCAGGTGAGCAGGAGAAAAGAAAGATGTATGGTTACTGTTAGTTCTCATTATTTTTCATGTTATCATACAACCCGTACTTTCATCATTTTAGAAATCATTATCTGTCTTTCATTTCGAAAAAACATTAACTTTGCTTGCTACCATTACTTTATGCAAAAATGATGTGTGTACAAAAGTGTGACGAGTTTACTTTGTGGCGAATTTACAATAACCCTCAGCTAGGAAACACCGGCCTCATATAGCTTAAACTGACAAAAAAACATTGACGTGTAAAAGTGTTATTTGTAACCTGTTTGCAAAATAAATATAATTTATCATGATTGTAAAAAGCCATCAGTTAAACTCACAATCAGTACTGTAAACATTTTTTCTTGCCAACTACAGTTGCCCGTCTATTTTTCTAACCTTCGCCCGAGTCCCGATCATCCCGCACGTAAACCGAAATAAAAATGCAGAAATGACTGGCCTTGTGGGAACAACACAGGCAAGCATTTATTACGGCAATATAGTCAAATAAATTTGTAGAGGATCCACCATCACCCCGGTGTTGAAAATGGCGCCATCACTCTGACCATAGCTAAATATAGCTAGCATAGTTCGTTTTTGTTATGTTTAATGTATGCTTTATTATGTCCTAAGTATGCCTTATTATGTCCTAAGTATGCCTTATTATGTCCTAAGTATGTCTTATTATGTTTTAACTACGTAATATTATGTTTTAAATGTCATAAGAATAAAGGTAAAAATATGTTCCATGTCAAGGTTTATGAGGTAACTTTTTTGTATAGCGCAAGTAGTGCATGCCACAGCGCTATAAATTAACCAATTGTGTTAAAGTCCGTAGTAAGAAATTTCGGCTAGTCAGCGATTGGTTGATCATATTCATGCTTCTCATGATTGGCTACAGACAGTGGAAAGTTTTCGGAGTCCACCATGTTGTTTTATGTACATATTGAAATACATATGTAAAGTTCCTTTGTTTTTATTGTAGTTTGTAGATTTGTGAGAATGTGAATTTAGAATCTAATAGTAAAGTATAACGTAGATTCAGTTTGTCCTTAGAATACATACTTTGTATTATGTAAAAATGTCAGTTTTGTTGTTAGTAAGACCAGTAAATATGTAAAAGTAAATATGCAGGTGTTCATTACATAAGAGATAAGTAAGACTTCTCTGATTGGTTATCGTTAGAATGTCAGAATGCCTGTGATTGGTCGAAACCTAATGTTCAAGTTAATTTGTAAAATTAACAAAATGTATTGGCTGTCCGGGTCTGCATTTGCTGCACTACGTGCCCCATAGTATTTGGGTAATATATATAGGCACCCCTGGCAGTCAAAATTAGTCTCTCAGCGTTAGTGACTCAAGTGAGCTCGTAGGCCTCTGGCTTCGCTCCTATCGCCTAGTACCACACCTTGTACGGCGGTTTAAAGTGTCTTGTACCACTCCTTGTACAGACTGTTGTTACTGTCCACTATTGGGGCAGTAATTCATATTGTGTTTCAACCGTAATTCTGTGTAAACCTGTGCTTCATTTGACTCTTACCATTTTACCTTTTATTTTATGTAACAATATACCATTTTTATTTCATCTGTGTATCAATTGAATGACCCACTTGCTCAATTCATCACACGTGAGTGTCGCGAGACAACAATACGCCAGTCACACACAAATCCTTCAACCCTCGCGCCTATCGCGAAAAGCATCGTCAACAATTTGGTCCTTCGTTCGCCGGATTGTGTGTTGTGACTGGGTATTATGAGTGAGCATAGTGCGGTCACGACAAGAAGCAAGTCAAGAAGAATGGCCAGTACAAGACACCTAGAGTCTGACTCGGGCGTGCCCAGTGAGAGGGCGCCCGCCTCACCATCAATGGCACCAACGACGTCGTCATTCCCCACGCCGGCAATACCTCTGGTGGGTGGTCGAGTAATAGATCACCGTAATGTGAAAGCACCAGAGGTAACGCCACGAAGAGGCCGTGGAAGGGGAGAGTCGAAAGAGCCCAGTGTCGCCGCCTCATCCAGGAGCGGGCAGAGCCACTCCACGTACCTGAGGAGGAAGGCGGAGTACGAGGCACAAAGGGAGTTGGTGCGGCTCAGAGAGGGGCTGGTGAGGAAGAAGCTGGAGGTCGACTTAGCGGAAATTGACGCTGAGAACTCATCGGGTACGGACGAGGAGGGGACTACAACCCGACGTGTCGAACAGTGGATGGACACGACTCCACAAGAAGATGGACAAAAAGAGTCATCGGAGTGCCGTGTACCGTCCACACTCGCCGTACCTACACACAGTGACGCGCACGTGCAAGTGACCGCGTCGGCGCCCGCTTCGTACAGCGGAGCGCCCGCGACCGCGCCCGTTACGTATACCGGTGCGCCCGCGACGTATGTTACACGCGCCGCGACGCCAAGTGCCGCGGTGGCGACGAAAGTTAGTTCCTGCGCTACAACAGCGCCCGTGCTACGGTTTGTGCCCAGTGAACAAAGACGACCACCCACAGTGTCAGTGCAGTTTGCGGATCCAGTGTTGGCGGCGCCAACTCGTGAGGTTGCTGGTCCGCAGACATCAGCAGCAAGGGAGGGAGTAAATTGGGGGCACGAGCCCGAGGACGCGGAGCGCAAGCCGAGGGACAACCGTTTCGACCAGTTGGCCGACGCTATTGCAAGCATAGCTCGGCCACGCCCGGTGCCTAGGCAGGCTTACGAGCTGCCCATGTTTGGTGGCAACCCGGCAGACTGGCTAGCATATAAAAATATGTTTTGGGAGACGACGGCCCAATATAATTTTAAATCATACGAGAACCTAGCTCGGCTGCGAACGTCGTTACAAGGCGACGCAAGGCGGGCAGTGGAAGACCTGCTGCGCACATGTTTGAATCCAGCCGACATAATGAGGGCGCTCGACGAGGAGTTCGGCCATCCGAACCTATTATTGGAATGTGCCATTAGGAAAGTGCGTGCATTACCGAAGATCACCGAAAGTGGACGTGAGTTGCGTACGTTCTCCACCACGGTACGTAATTGTGTGTCGTTATTGAGGAACATAAACGCGAATGGATATCTCAACAACCCACAGCTGGTAAGTGAATTGTTGTCTAAACTTACGCCTATTCAACGTGCACAGTACGGGGATTTTGCAATGGGGGTGGCATCGTCACAGGGCATTGATGTCAGAGTGTCACCTAGCCTAGAGTTACTTTCAGAATTTCTAGTGCACCTAGCCAGGGCTACTTCATATTATGTTCAACTAGACTTGCCTAGCCCTGGCCCAGCTGTTAATTTAAAATCAAGATCTGCTGTGCCTAACAAAATCAATCAAAATGTCAATAAACAGAAGTTGTTCGTGCAAGCTGAAGCGGACACTGAAAGACAAACAGCTGATGAGTATAAATGTTCCTTATGTCAGAAAACGCACACTTTACTGCATTGCGAGAGATTCGCTAGATTAAATAGTGAAGAGAGGTGGAGACACGTCAAAAGTACGCGGGTATGTTTTAAATGTCTAGTTAAAGATCACCCACGTATCCACTGTCGAGGTAAAAGGTGTGAAAAATGCAACGCGGCACACCATGTAATGTTACATCAGGAGAAGAAGCACGAATCGGTAACCAACATGCGAGTTAATGTAGGTAGTGCTCTCTTGAAAGTTATACCAGTGACGGTAAAAGTTGGCAACAACATTAAGAAATGTTACGCCCTATTGGACGACGGGGCCACTGTGTCTTTGGTGGACAAGAGTCTAATTGGAAATGTTAAAGGTGTCCAAAAACCAATTAGAATCCAAAGCGCACGTGGTATCGAACTGTATGATTCCAGTTCGAAAGTTATTAAACTGTCAGTACGCGGAGCTACAAACAAAACGTTTAATATTATGTGTCGCACGTTACAGGACCTGGACCTGCCGGCGCAGTCGGTGCCTGCTGGCATCATGAAGGAGCATCGCCACCTCCGTGACTTGGGCTGCAAAGAGATGTTGGGAGCCAAGCCGCTGCTGCTGATCGGGCAGGACAACTGGGAGCTACTCGCCAGTGAGAGGACACGCCGGGGAAAGTCTGGTAAGCCGGTTGCCTCTCTCACAAAGTTAGGGTGGGTGGTTCATGGCCCTCTTAGGAGGGTGTGCTCCGCCAACAGTACATGTTATGTAAATTGTATGTCCAGCTCATTGCCCATGTTGCCTGATAGGGTCGAGCAACAGTTTGACCTGGGGCCAATAGGGTTAGCTCCGGGTAAACAGTGGGATAATGAGCAAGCTGCTACCACCTTCAGGTCGAAGGATGGTATGAAATATGAAGTCATGCAAGCCTCTGCCATCTTTGGGTCGACACCAAGAGAGTCGACAGATGGCAAGCTAGGGATAGTAGGTAGAGTAGAGTGCAAGCTGCACCGTGATGTTGATGTCGCAGCTGCACAATGTAAGCAGGTAGACAGGTCACTCGAGGAGGGGTATGCCTCTAAGGTAGGAGGCAAAGTAGGCCATCCAGGATGGTGCCTGTCTCACCATGCTGCCGTACCAGTCAATGGTACGTATGTAAATAGTATGTATGTATGTCGACGATTGGTGGGTGGTAGCATGGCGGCCAGGTCAGTGTGGCGCCTCACTCGTAGGGAGGAGGTAAGGCCGCGTAGGTCGCCAAAGATACTGGCGCGCTGTGCTGCTGCTCCACCCAATAGTATATCCAGCGCAGGGGTAATGAGTTGGATGTACAAAAACAATAGGTTTGTGTCTCACCATTTGGGTGATACGTACTCGCTGAGTGGGAGAGGGGACTGGCGCTGGGTTTCTTCGGCGGAGAACCCAGCTGACGTGGCAACCAAGTTGTCATGGCCGATAGGCAGTAATGCGTGGCTATCGGGTCCCGCCTTTCTTTGTTGTTCACAGGAGCGGCGGCGGGCATGTTCCGACTTGAGTTCAGGAGGTGCCGACGCTGAGCGGGTACAGTGTACCCACAGACTGGCAATACGTGGAGAGCCAGTAGTCGACCGCGACAGAAAGTCGACAATGAGACACAAGCAGCGCTTGCTAGCGAGAGTGCTAGCCCGGTTCAGCAGACGACGCAAGCGGCGTCGGGACGCCACACTCTCCGCAGAAGACCGTTACGCAGTCGAGGTAGCAGCACTTGCAGAGGGCAAGCAGCTGCCACACAGAGTGGAACCGGAAATTTCAACATGTCAAGTGTGCCGGCCGGCTCGAGATAAGCCGGCGGCGCCAAGTTATGCGAGACCTGCCGGCCGCAAGGCCGCAGGTGACGCGACGCGCTTTCGTGCGTTGCGGGGTCGAATGTTTCGGCCCCTTGGAGGTCAGCATGGGAAGGCGCCGGGAGACCAGGTGGAGCGTGTTGTGCACGCGCCTCGCCACACGTGCCGTCCACGTGAAGTTGGCGGCCTCGCTGAGCTCCGATTCCGCCATCCTCGCCCTGCGGCGCCTGGTGGCGCACCGGGGGTGGCCCGCCCACGTGTGCTCCGACAAGAGTACCAACTTTGTCGGGGCCAACTCCGAGCTTCGTGCTGCGCTGCGGGACCTGGACCACACCCGGGTCCAAGAAGAAGCCGTCAGCCGGGGTATTGCCTGGCACTTCAACCCTCCCGCGGCCCCACACATGGGTGGCTGCTGGGAGCGTTTGGTGCGTTCCATAAAGAACGCCCTCAAGGCGACGCTGCGAGAGCGCGCCCCACGTGAGGAGGTCCTTTACACCCTCCTCACCGAGGCCGAGCTGATAGTTAACAGCCGGCCGTTATGTTACGTCTCTGACGACGTGAGTCATCCCGTCGTTTTGACACCCAATCATCTCCTGCTGGGCTCAGCCGCGGGAGATGCTCCGTACGTGCGCCCTGATCCGGGCGACATCGACTCGCGACGCATGTGGCGTCGTGTCAACGCGTTGGCAGACCTCTTCTGGCGCCGGTGGCTGCGTGAGTTTCTTCCGGCTCTGCAGCGGCGACAGAAGTGGACGAGCGACGTGCCCAACGTCAAGGTCGGCGACGTCGTGCTGGTGGCAGACGAGAATAGGCCACGTAACCAGTGGGTGAAAGGAATAGTAAAAAATGTAAGTCCCGGGATGGACTCTATAGTTAGGATAGTCGACGTGGAAACGACTTCGGGGGTCTTACGTAGACCTGCGGTCAGGGTGATTGTGCTTCCTACCGACGGTAGCGTGATCGGTTGAAGCCTTTCACGGGGGGTGGTATGTAGAGGATCCACCATCACCCCGGTGTTGAAAATGGCGCCATCACTCTGACCATAGCTAAATATAGCTAGCATAGTTCGTTTTTGTTATGTTTAATGTATGCTTTATTATGTCCTAAGTATGCCTTATTATGTCCTAAGTATGCCTTATTATGTCCTAAGTATGTCTTATTATGTTTTAACTACGTAATATTATGTTTTAAATGTCATAAGAATAAAGGTAAAAATATGTTCCATGTCAAGGTTTATGAGGTAACTTTTTTGTATAGCGCAAGTAGTGCATGCCACAGCGCTATAAATTAACCAATTGTGTTAAAGTCCGTAGTAAGAAATTTCGGCTAGTCAGCGATTGGTTGATCATATTCATGCTTCTCATGATTGGCTACAGACAGTGGAAAGTTTTCGGAGTCCACCATGTTGTTTTATGTACATATTGAAATACATATGTAAAGTTCCTTTGTTTTTATTGTAGTTTGTAGATTTGTGAGAATGTGAATTTAGAATCTAATAGTAAAGTATAACGTAGATTCAGTTTGTCCTTAGAATACATACTTTGTATTATGTAAAAATGTCAGTTTTGTTGTTAGTAAGACCAGTAAATATGTAAAAGTAAATATGCAGGTGTTCATTACATAAGAGATAAGTAAGACTTCTCTGATTGGTTATCGTTAGAATGTCAGAATGCCTGTGATTGGTCGAAACTTAATGTTCAAGTTAATTTGTAAAATTAACAAAATGTATTGGCTGTCCGGGTCTGCATTTGCTGCACTACGTGCCCCATAGTATTTGGGTAATATATATAGGCACCCCTGGCAGTCAAAATTTCGTGCTCATCCTACGAGACTTTTTGTCAAATCGCACTTTCCGCTATCGCATAGAAGGAGAACTCTCCTCCCCCCGCCCCATCCGGGCTGGAGTCCCTCAGGGCTCCCCGCTATCACCCCTGCTGTTCACACTATTTACGAGCGATATCCCAAAGAGTAAAAAGACCGGGTTGGCACTGTTTGCTGACGACACGGCTATTTACTCCACCGGGAGAAGTCCAGTCGCAATAGCCCGATACCTCCAATCAGCGGTAACCAATATGGGGAAATGGTTCAGGAAATGGAGGATTGAAGTGAACCCCGACAAGAGTCAGGCGGTCCTCTACTCGAGGCCGAATCACTTTATCTCTGCCCCCCGCCCGATCACCATGTATGGCAAGCCGATCTCCTGGGAGAAGCAAGCCAAATACTTGGGAGTCATATTAGATGAACATCTAACCTTTGCCAAGCACATAAGTAGCGTCCGCGCGCGGGCCTACTTCGCGCAAGGGAGACTCCATAATTTGGTGTCCAGCCGCAGTAAACTGTCACTCAAGTGCAAGCTGCGGCTGTTCACCACAGTGATCCGTCCCATCATGACGTACGCCTGTGCGGTCTTCGCGCACGCAAAGTCACATCTCCTCCACAAGATGCAGACCCTGCAGAACCGCTTCATCCGCAGAGCAGTGGGAGCCCCCTACTTTGTTCGGAATGAGGAGCTGCATGTGGATCTCAGACTCCCCACCGTCCAGCAGTTCATGAAACGCCTCACCAAGCGTTTCTTCGAGAAGGCTGCTAAACACAGAAACCCCCTAATCGTATCGGCCGGCCGATACGTCCCCTCCCAAATTAGTAAAATTCGCCGGCCACGGCACACTTTAATCACACCCGACGACGCTACGACCCTGCTCCAGGAGAGCCGTAGGGAAACTAGCACGTTGAAAAGACGCAGACCACCGTCCTTCCGTCCTCGCCGCCGAGGACCGTCGCGAGACCCCATGCTGAGCCAAGCAACCAGTCCCTTGACAGAGCCAGCCCGCGACGCTGTGCCGATAGTTTCAAGTCCGCCCGCATGACATATTCACACGACACCGACTCACACCGCGACGTGGCGTGTCCTAAGTTAATATAGGCACGTCGTGAAGCAACCTGACGTACAGACACCCTCTGTCGTGCGCGGCGTGTCCGAACACGGCAGGGGACTTAAGACACAGAAATCCCCCCAGTCCCTTTTGCTCAAGCCAGCACGCACCGCTGAGCTGTAGTTTTAAAAAAAAATTCGTCCCTAAATAATCACATCATGATTCAGCTGTCCCTTGAGGCCCTCCCCCCGCGACGCCCTGAGCCGAGGTCCGTACCCCAAAGGGGGTGCCCTCAGCGTAGTCGCGATTAGTTTAAGTATAAGTCCTGGCTGGAGGCTTTAATAATAATTAAAACCACCACGGGCACGTCCGCTTAAGCAGTCGACAACCACTATGGTTGAACTGCGAGTTTCAGACACAAAAAAAAAAAAAAAAAAGTCAAAATTAGTCTCTCAGCGTTAGTGACTCAAGTGAGCTCGTAGGCCTCTGGCTTCGCTCCTATCGCCTAGTACCACACCTTGTACGGCGGTTTAAAGTGTCTTGTACCACTCCTTGTACAGACTGTTGTTACTGTCCACTATTGGGGCAGTAATTCATATTGTGTTTCAACCGTAATTCTGTGTAAACCTGTGCTTCATTTGACTCTTACCATTTTACCTTTTATTTTATGTAACAATATACCATTTTTATTTCATCTGTGTATCAATTGAATGACCCACTTGCTCAATTCATCACACGTGAGTGTCGCGAGACAACAATACGCCAGTCACACACAAATCCTTCAACCCTCGCGCCTATCGCGAAAAGCATCGTCAACAAAATTGATAATACCTTTAATACCTTTACCTTTGTACTTTTTTATATCAATAAATATTTTTTCATTTTTAAGGCTACGGCTGGCCAGGCTGTAAGGCTAACGCCAGCATACTGGCTTCATGTAAGCTCGCCTTAAATTCTAGTAAATAACGTTCCAGGAACAGTGACAGGTATTCAGCACATGTCTCTTTTAAATACAGGCGATACGAGGTAACGTTGATCCAGTATACACAGTAGCTTAATCTTATTGAGCTAAATATTTAAGACCACAAAGTTGACTTTGTGGTCTTAAATATTTTGCATAATGGAGAAGTAAACAAGATCAAAGTAACTAATTGTTGAAAGATGAGTACCACAGGGAACAGATTCACGGTTTTTTACTTCATGTTGACTACAACAAAATCCTGTAAAGAACATGGTTTAAACACAAATTATCAGATTCTTAATTCAACATTTTCTACACAAATCATTTAAAGTAGGCTTTGTCCTATATATGTATAATTGTGATGGAAGAGAAGTAGGTATGTATCTTATTTATTTATTTTATTTTACATATTTGCAAGATTAAGAGTAACAAAAATAAGGCCGGTAATCAGAATTAATACTAAGCATATGTTAAATTTTGCACTCTTCATGGCAATGACCATGAACTCTAGACAAAGTGACGTTTTATCAGAAATAATGATTCCACAGTTCAAAACCACGCTATCGGTAACGCTTGTCAGTCTCATACATTTTGGTATTCCTGTCAATCGTAATTGATGCGCTTGAGTCTATTGAGAAGCGAACCAAGAGGACTATCGGCAATATTGCAGTCATCGAGTCAAAATCCAAAGTCATTTATTCAAATTAGGCTGAGAGCCCAGCACTTTTTGAAACACAAAGATCTACATAAAGACAGTCCCCCAAAATACCCTGCTTGTTACCACTTCCTAGTGTTTTAGCTGTGAAGGACGCGTGTGCGCAACACCCCAACAACCGAGTTGAAGCTCCAAAGTCTTGAGCATCGACGCCGAGTTGCAAGCCTGTCGGTTTTCTATCGGTTCGGGTTTATTTCGGGGAGTGTGCGACGGAATTGCATTTATTCCACCGCACATAAAGCCCATTCTATAATCGGACTACTAGACGTACGGTGATGTGTCACCGGCATATGGTGGACATCCCACCCATACGCACAACAAGTTTTGGTAACTCATTAATTGTGCGTATAGCTAATATGTGAAATTCCCGGCCGGAGTCTGTTTCCAGATAGCTACAACCTCCCCCAGATTGTAGCTATCTGGAAACAGACTCCGGCCGAAGTAATTCGCGTGATGTTTCCAGCCACACTGACAACTCAAACAAAATGGCGGACATGGCGTCGTGGGCTGTGATTGGTCGATTGAGTGGACATAGAACTCTCAAGCACTCAACGTTTCTTACGATGTTGGATATAAACCAAACACTGGACATAGAACAAATAAGCACAAAATTCCCATTACAGTGTCGTGTCACAAATAAAATTTAAATGATTTTTTTGTTGTTTTAACAGAAAAATTTAAATCTTCCTTTACCAACAGGATTGAAATTTAAGTCTTAACGTGACTACATTTAAAGTTCATTTTCGATCAATTTGGTCTATAGGACACACAAGCACTGAGGCGACGTCAGGTGAGATAGTGGTCAAGCGCGAGCCTATCAATAATTGTTGTTTTTTTTTTCTGATGGTATATCACTTTGTCTAGGCCCTCATGGCTTCTCGCACGTTTAGCAGCAATTTTAAGCGGCACGACACGTTCAATTGCGATTGTCAATGTGCTACGTTATTGACAATTGCATTTGAATGTGCCATTGATGCATTACGTGGGGTATTCGCTATGTTGGTTTTCACTGCTGTCAGTCAGACGCGCAAATAACGGAAACGATTGTCAATGACTCAGTCAAACGATCAATTAGCAGCTTTAATAGCTCGTCAATGAGCATCAATCAAATTTTTCATCAATTGCTTTCAATCACGTAACTGCGATTGACAATCACTTCAATTGTACTCGTAAACGATCAATCGCAATTGACAATGACGTAAAATTGACAATCGCAATTGAACGTTTCGGTGCCGCTTTAGACACAGAAGGTTACTGCTTGTCGTACCAGTTTTATGTCTGACCAGTGACTGGGGTCCTTTGGAATTGGTTGAATCAAGGTACTTCAGAAATTTCAAGTCTAACATCTTCTTGCATGTGGACACTATAATGTTATGCAAACAATTTTTAGGAACAGTTACTCAACTTTTATAACCATGAATACGAAGCTTTAGTACAATAAAGGGGAATCTCCCCTCCGTCGCAGAGATGCTTGACTTGCGTGGGAAGATATCCACCTGATATCCTAATGCTCGTTTTAAATAACGTTTTGTGAAATTGCAAACACATTTTGTCGAGACGTAGGACGTAGGTATGTATTGGAATATTTTACCTTATCTGCTCTCTTGTTTTAGAGGGTTGGCTAATCAATATACCTTTGCCAGCCACTCAACCTTATACAAATATTTGAGATAGGAGTGGGTTCAAGTAAATAGTGCATTGGACCACTTGTTCGCTCATAGACCTTGTCAGTTTTTTTTTTCAACTTATTTACGGGGTTTTTACAGAATACGTTACCCCGATGATTTAATATAAATTATTTATAAGTTACTAGCCTACCCCTAACCTTATGCCTATTATAGTCAGTTGTTAGATACGAGTATTATAATATACAGGATCAAATAAAATTAAACAGCTAAACTCCGAATTTTTATTTCAAGTAGGTATCAACAATAGTTGAGTCTGGGTCAACGGCCACTGTTAGTGTTGATAATGAGTTCAGATTTTTTTAGTGTAGTGTAAACGAAAAATAAAACAACAAAAGACATCATTAGTCTCTAGGAATCTCATCGATGTCAGCAATCTAAGTTTCCATTTCAAACAATAAAATATGTACTTGCATTCTCGTCAAGCCTGAAGAAGGTTCTATTCAGTTATAAAGATAGAAATTTGAAGAATAAGGGTACTTAGGCATGCACTAGAGCAGTCTTCATATGGTCATAAAACGAGCCATAATGCAATTTTTACAGCTGCTCTAACGTGGGTTCATAGTTCCAGTAGTAGGTACCTACCTATGTGGGTACTATAACAATAAAGACTATGGTTACTGGTTACTGTTCAACATTTTCAGTGTTAATAGACCATCTCTTTGAGTTTAGAATATTTTGTATTACAATCAGTGCCTAATTTTAAACGAACTTAAAAACATTTCGTGATAATACAGCTGCTCTAACGTGGGTTCATAGTCAAATAGTATCTACCTTTTTGTATAACAATAAAGACTACCGTTACTGGTTACTATTCAACATTTTCAGTTTTAATAAATTATCTCTTTGAGTTTAAAATAATTTTTATTACAAGCAGTGCCTAATTTTAAACGAACTTAAGAACATTTCGTGATAATACAGTTGCTCTAACGTGGGTTCATAATGAAATAGTACCTACTTTTGCGTATAAAAATAAAGACTACGGTTACTGGTTACTGTTCAATATTTTCAGTTTCAATAGAACATCTGTTCTAGCTTAAATATTTTATATTATAAGCCGTGCCTAATTTTAAAATAACTTAAAAACCTTTTGGTGTGAATACAGGGTGTAATGGAAAAGCGTGGTCATATTTTAAATAGGTACTGCTTCTGCCTATAGAAATGAATCACGTTTTTCAAAAAAGAAAAAATTGGAACTCCCATACTAATTTTGATCAGCTGATGATAATTTTGTATGGTAAGTTAAATTTATTTTTTTGTTTGGGATTTGAATATGGCTTCCCTAAAGAAAGTAGGTCATTTCCATTTAAAATATGACCACGTATTTCCGTTACACCCTATATAAAGGTATTGAATAGTAATTAGGTACTTCAAAGCGAAAACAACCCTATTCTAATTCCCCTAATACTGGTTTATATACAAACGGCAGTTAGGCACTCTGTAATCAGGTAAACGGCTCTTTAGCGACGTCCCAGCATTAACTTGGGTAATAAATTGATTTATGTTTCTATTCGTCTTTAATGGCAATATAAACCGCCCTAAAACTACAATTTATTTACCGACCGCTGTGCCCGGATACCGGCACGGACCGAAGAAATAAAAATAAATAAGAAACCAGCAGGCCTCGGCTGGTCGCCATGTTTTCTTGGCAATTTCCGTCCTGCGAGATAGGAGTCAGGAACACGTGAAATCAGAAGTTAACCCTCTATATCTATGCTAGACGACAGAGTGATTTACTGGCTTAATCGAACCGGGGTAAGCTTTATTACACGAGTCCTCAGGGGTCCGAAAGCCGGTCGTCTCGTGATCATGGATTACTGGTACATGCTCGCCAATTGTAAAGGACGAATTAGGACGGTTTGATTTATCAGTGACAATGATCTGTGGTATCGCGGATTCCTGTGTAAGTTTGGTGCTCGTGGTTTACGATGATGAAGGGTTATTTTGGTCTCGGTTTTAGTGCTGTCTTTAGGGATTGCTGATTTTATCAATATTACTATGGTAGGTGCCAAATAAAGAGGTTCGAATATTTTTGTATGGAGTCTTGTATAGCTACTAATTTTGAAAAAAAAAATACTTTTAGGCGACCAGTGTTGAAACGTGTGTCAATCGACAGAATGACGACCGTACCTACTCGTAATTACAATAAAAAAGTATCAGTTGTAAAACATAGTACGAGTATATCGTGATGCTTAGCATTATTTAAGTAGTAATGAAAAATGATTCAAAGAGATATTAGGGCAAGATCAACGTACTTTATTGCTTTACCTGCCGGCTCTCATAGTAAAATTAGATTGACGTAGGCTTAGTATAATCAATCCGTGCCATTAATATGATTGAACACAAATGTCTAAAATTTTCTTGTTGAGTTTAATTCCACAGTTATAGTCGCGTATGAAAAAAAAAAAGTGATACTTTAAGTTAGTAAAAATGCTTACCGTCGTTCGTCACTCTTACACAAGAAGATCAAACATACCTTCTTTACAGTATAATTTTGTTAATTGTTAATTATTTTTGACAACATTGTATATTTTCTTGTCTTTAGCTTTTTCTTTTTAACACGTCTCCAACGTTTACGTTTTCTACACAAAAAAACACACAAACACAAACTTACACAAAAAATACATACTAACTGTAACAGCAAAGGGATTTAAATCAAAATATAATTAACAGATTTTTTGACTAACCTCTATCTGATAGAAAGCTTTTACCAACGTCTACAAAGCCATAAAAAAAACATACATACAGTCGAACATAGAACCTCCTCCTTTTTCGAAAGTCGGTTAAAAATGCCTATAACTCTGTACACATATCAAAGGCGCTTAGCAACAGAAGTCGTGTTATTGATAATAACTTCACCAGTCGAGCTCTTTCACACAGGGTTAATACTTACTAATCAAAGAGCATCGAACCTCGCTAGTATACCTACAGTCCGCCATTTTGAAAAATACACATTTCGGCGACCACTAATGAAACGTATATCAATCGACATAGTAAGTGATTACAGACATTAATTATTCAGTGATGATATCTCGTAAGTGATATACTTTCTAAAGTAACTAAATTCGACAATGGGAACACAAAACATTAAAAATATTTCAGTTGTGAATTTAACGGTTCACAAGTGACGATTTATGTTGCTGTGTATATACACAACATAAACCAACTGAGCACACTTAATTTGAGATAGGACGGTTTATAAGCTTGATAAAAAAAAATGTTTTTTTTTTAACTAAAAACTTATTTTTATTTTTCAGTGACTACATTAAAAAAAAGTGCAGTCAAGGAAAAGTTATACCTAAAATACATCGAAGCTACCAATGAAGTGTGTTACCTTGTAATGATAAGATTTCAGAAGTTTTCGCTGCACAGTGATTTTATACACTCTCTGCTAGGACACAAAAAGCATGAATGTGAACTGATCAGATCTCATATCAGACGAGGTACAGAATAATTGTAGTTAGAGATTACGTGTTGTAGGTATTTGTTATGGACCAAGTAATAAATAGGGGCATTTTTACGTAATAAATAGGGACATTTATGAAAAATGAGAAGCTACTTAGGGCGAAATTAATAATTATGATTTGAACTTCCTTATTTATCACATTGCCCAGACATTATAAATACTGCCATGTAGTCTTTGGGCAATATGATAATACACAGGTATGGTGTGGTGGCAATGAAACCTGATTTTAATTGTTCTGCCCCTTAGGTGACTAGCTTCATAAAAAATGCCCAGTCAAATTGATTATTTCAATAGTTGTTATCACACTGCCCTCTCGTATTGGACATTTTTCATACTGCCCGGGCATTTTTTATAATGTCCTAATAATCACTTGGTCCATAACATATAGTATAAAAGAAAGTCGCCATCTGCGTCAGTCTGTTTCTCCGCTTACTTCTTCTAAACCACGCAACCGATTTTAATACGGTTTTCAATACTAGAAAGATCGATAAACGCGGAAGGTTTGTACCCGTGCGGAGCCGGGGCGGGCCGCTAGTAAAATACTTATCTTGCACTGACTAAATATTTTTTAGGGTTCCGTACTCGAAGAGTCCAAACGAAGCAATAATGCTGTCACTCACATCTGTCCATCTGTCCGTCTGTCCGTCTGTCTGTCCGTCGTCTGTCACACAGGTTTTACAACCAAACGGGTGGAGCTACAGTTTTCAAATTTTCACAGTATAAGCATCGTGTTGACCCAAAGCCATACAAATAGTCAAAAATACATTTGGTACGAAACCCTAAATGTGCGGAGTTCGACACGCACTTTGCTGGTTTTTGTTTTTTTGTGATCTCTTACTCTGTCGATTGACATACGTTTCATCACAGGTCGCCGAAACTATGTCGTTTTTACCAAAATGGCATACTGCATGTATACCAGACTTCATACAAACATGTTCGAACCTCTTTTTCCATTTACTTGACCTTGTATTAATATTATAGAACCTCAACAAAATATTTTCACATTACATTACACATAGGTACATTTTCTTATCTAATTAACTATTAATGCTCACGCTCACCGAATCTTATTTCCAAATGAACACGCAAGCAAAATGTAGCCTATAACATACCGACCAAAATTATTTTCATTGTTTGTAAGAATCTCCAAAACAATTAGGGACCCGTCACAAACTTACCCCGCCATTACCGTGGAACGACAGAACCCGGTTATTAAGACCACTTAATTCCTTCTTATTGTTATTATTTCCATCTCCCTTGGTAACGGTTACCTGAAATAGTACTTCACTCAATCTTCTTGGTAAGAGGCAGGGTTGTCACCGAATCGAGGGGAAAATGAATTATTCGCGTATGCGTTTCATTAGAAAGATGAGTTATGTCTTATTCAAGCCATGTAAGTTTTATTCGGACGGAGCACGAAGATGATGTATGTTCTATTCGGATTAACATCTAAATCGATAAATAAAACTGCTATCATCAATAGTGTTTTATGACAGCTAAGTTTCTAGAAAAAGTGACATTCTATCATCATCATCATTTAAGCCGAAAGACGTCCACTGCTGGACATAGACCTCCCCCAAGTGTCGCCACAATGACCGAGCCTGAATAAAATTTTAACTTTTCGAAAGTCGGTATCGCCGACAGAACATGGACATCATATTCCTATACTGAGCAGTACTGCTCAGTATACAAAAAATCAGAAGATCACTCAATAATAAAAAAGGAAATAAAGGTTACTAAATACAAAACGTGTCTCTAGTGTATATTTAAAACAGTTTCACGATACATTACCGGTACCTGTTATCTGAAAAACAGATTAAATTAAAAACAAAGGAACGTAAACGACCCTCTTCAATGTCCACAAGCAATTTCTTACAACAACGACTCCGGGTTAAGACACCCATTTACTTCAGCAGACTCTAAATAAGTAACACAAAAAGGTAAATAGGTAGCTCCCTCCATATTCTTGTTCTTCTTACGAAAGAAGAGATTTGAAGTTTTGTTTTTGAAATCTAGTTTTATATTTTGATGCTTAGTTGTGATTTAACTGTCTCGTTCGTCTAATATTTGAAAGCGCAGCTACTAAGCCTCAGAGCCTAAGTTTGATTCTCAGTTCAGTCAAACTGTTTCAAGATCTGTCTGTGGCATTCTCAAATTTACTGAATCCTCCAAAGTTTTCACCGCGGATTTCAGCAATCCTTACAGCTGTAGGATAGTCACGTTTTGGTATTTGGTAGTGTCCTACAGCTGCATAGATTTACTTCACAGTATGACAATAACTCTTCATCTCACTCTCTCTTCAGCTCTTGTATATAATTTTGTTGTGCCATAAGGAACACACTCGCAAGTACTGGTAGTAGGTAATTCAAACTCTACGCGTCCCACAGTTCAATCACACAGAAGCTTGCTCTGAAGCTTCTATTAAATTTAATATATTACTAGCAGTCCTGCTAATAGCCCTTGTCTCACACAGCTCCAAGATAATGCCAGCGTACAATATCGTACCAAACGCGGTTATAATTAACTAAGAGCTATGAATTCCCCAGCACACTGTCCTACAACTTTGCACAAGTATGAGCCAGGCATATTACATAAGATTAATCCCGGTATACGGCCTACGTTGTACTCATTCAGGTATTATTTATGAGACAACCCTGAGACTCGAGAATCGTTTTGGTTACTTTTGTACGACTAAAATCCTTTGAGATGTTAATACCTTATGGTTGGTGTACGAAAATATGAATGAGATTAAGAACGAATTGAGTTTGAGGATTAATGAAAGTCAAGTTATGATTCATTAAATCAAAAGAAATAAAAACTAAAAAAAACGATTTTTTACTTAACATCAGAAACGTCACCAGAGCTTCTTTGGTAAACGCATCCGCATTGCGATGCAATGTGGCAATTCTGCCAGTGTCTGGGCACTTTTCTCATTGACAGCGATGTGGATGAATCTTTTTGATCCCGAATGGGTTGTTTTCATACGCGTTTGTACATATTATTATAAGCAGTTTGTATATCTACATCAACACGAATTTATACATTCAGACTGGTCTCAGCGAGGCTCATTTTAGACCAATAGATGTGCAGGTAGCAGATCGAAATGAAAATGATAAAATATTCGTTGTAAGATCATTATCATAGGCCCACAAGGCATTTGGCTAGACGGTGTTAAGCCTCAAAATCTACTCCATAGTCAGTCTGATGTAGGACAAAGCAAGTCATAAGCCTCTAATTAAGCATGTACGGGACTTAGTAGCTGTCCATCTCCAACCAAAATTGTGTGTAGTTTCCTAATAGTCTACGCTTACATCTCAACGTCTTCTAGTCTCAAGGCAAACTGTAGGTAAATCACCTCGATGTACAACATTTCCCTAACTGTACTACGTAATATTCAATCTTGTATAATCCCGCCCAAGTTTCAGTGTTACGGACGATCGCCTTTGTCTCTCCAACGTCTATTTGACTTGTGGCTTTAACATCTGTTCTCCTGAAGCCTTGCTCAAGAAATGTTAATGCACTTTCACGTGGAAACTTCCCTCTTTTGCTGCTATTAAGCTTTTTGCATTTAAAAAGAAATTATTATTGTGCATAATCTCTGTCGGATGGAGACTCAGATAGCGTTTAATTTGTAGTAGCTTTTTTGTTCAGGGTATTATATCTTTGTAAAGAAAAGCGTAGTTTGAGTTGCAATTTTTTTTTTTGTTTTGTAAAACTTGCTTCTTGCATTTATTGGAACAGTATTGTTTCATTTGTATGTCTGCTGTAATACTAAAACAAGGTACCTTCAAACAGCTTTTGTATTTGAAAATGTGTAGAGCTTTTCATAAGCTGAGTTATTGTTTAAAGATTCTTTTAAAAATTTCGCGATATCTGGCACAAGCGATCCAATCAGTGCAGTGAACTCTTTGGTAACTTTACAGAAATATTTGGTTTCACCCTTAGGTTTCACCATTTCATGATACTTTTTAACGGTATAAGTTTTGATAAGTCTTTGATTCTTTATCAGGATGGCAGGTTTCCAAGATGAACGCTACAATCTGACGATATTCCAGTGGAGTTTGATATCGCAGGTATCTAATAATAATTATGAAGTGACAAGCTTCTTAAGCCGTTCATAGTGAAGACTTTGAAAATTCTATATACCAAAGATATCTTAAGTTTAATATAGGTCGGTCTACAATAAACAATTCCTCACGTTATTATAGGAATGTATTAAAACATTTAAATAGATCACAAGTTAAACATCATCGTACATAAAAACTAAAATAGTGTGGGAATAAAACAGGAGTGACAGAGTGATTTGTACAGCGGAAAGTGTTGTTCCGGCATTTGAATGTAAAGGAAGCGATTCGTAGCGCGGCAGCCATGTTTGGTTTCAACTCCTGCGCTCGACACTATCCGACGGGAATGCTAATACGTTTCCTTAAGGAGGAAATGTTTACAGTTCTAGCGATTTGTAAGGAGATCTTAAATACACAACATTTACGTTTAATTTATTTAGTTTAATCACCAATGATGGCTTAAAATCCCAAATGGTTTGAGAGTTTAAGAATAATTTGAATATTAATAAGAATTATTCTACCCACGTCTTACATAATTGACTACAAGAGATCTGGAAAAACAAATACTAATTAAAGAAAAAAAATATTGTCATAGTAAAACATTTAAATCATAAAACATTTCCTACGTTATTTCAACCCGATTTTCTTTTCAAAGCGATTTTTAAAAATCGCTTACAGTCGAACCACAGCCTAATTGGGTTAAGTAAACGTTAACCGTTTCCCACCAGAAGACGTCAGATAACGTCAAAGAAGTTTTTATTATTCGCGAAGGAAAAGATTGAGTAAATGTAGAGCCACCCTCAGCCGTGCCAGGAACAAAGAGGTTCACGAACTGTACCGAATAGGGCACTGTACCAACCTCTCACACGCTCACACAATAATTCACACCAGAACAAACTAAGTTCAGCTTTGCATGTCGTATAAAGTACGATTTTATCGCATTTATTTCCACAACAACTGTATTTGGTGGGCGGGCCCAGGTGTAAAGGGGATTTAAAGTTCATTGCACAGTTAGAAGGCGGGGCCACCACTCATATATCTTAGAAAGCGCTCTGATAATGCTCCTACAACAATGTGCCCCCAAGGAGACGCTCCTTGGCTTTAATATCTGAAGAAGTTATCAAACTTTTTGTTTCTGCACCTTTTGTAATTAGAAATAATATTCTCGTTAATGGGTATTCTGTGTTCTCATTTACGGACGTTGAAACTTTAGTACTTCGTTTTTAGTTAAGAAAAATACGTCCAACTATTTATTTCGTACAAAATTAACAATTTGTGTGAAATAATCAATCTACAAGATGTTTTGTCTTAAAATTGAGCCCGGTGACAATTGCCTTTACTTAACGAAGTTTTATTTTTACGACGCCATTACGAGTAAAATGAAAGCAAACGGCACGTGACGAAATTGAAACAGCCGGTCTTACTTACAGAGCCGTGGCTTTTGCATAAGTAGAGGCCGTGTTTGTTTAACAATGCAGAAGGTATTTTCACGCTTACATTTCCTTCTTGAGATAAACAGCAATCTACGCATTTTTTCAGAATTGCAACTTTTTGTCTTTTTTACAAATTGGTTACAAATTTGCTACGTCGGAGCAACGTAGTATGATACTAGTTTAGACTGTAGCATATAGCCAATGCATTTCATCGACATGATTTGCAAGTTCCATATTTTTTTTAATGTTACAGTTATACCAAATAAATGAAATAAACTTATGATTTATTAAGTGGAACGATTTTAGGACGCTCAGAGGTGTTACACAAATCAAATAAAATAAAATAAATGAAAATGTTTATTTCAATTACGTAAAGCTTTAACATAAGTGATTTGGAGATCACCTTTTAAGTAAGAAGATGCTTGTGTTAGGTGACTCCGGTCTTCCACTTAACATTAAACAGAGTATGCAATTGAAAATAGAATAGTAAAATAATAGTAATATTGTGAGATGGTGTGTGCATGAGTGTGTATAATACTGTGAGTGCACATTGTGTATAACATAGTTAAATTCGTTTACCTGCATATAGATATAAGTTTAGGTTTCACTTAGGTTTGTTTATTTTATTTATAAAAGGTAGCTTTATAGCTGACAGTAAGTAAACATAAATTGGATAATTCTAAACAATATGCCCATTACGAAGTACACAGATAAAACAATGAGAATAGCTGACACGAAGAAAGAGTGTAAAGTGTGTGCGTGTGTGTATTTGTACTGTGTGAGTGTCTGTGAATGTGTATGTATGACTAACTGGCACTACAGGCGTAACTGACGTCTCGCGTTTGGTCTAAGATAAAAATGATCTCTTCTATAAGACGGTTTCGAGTGATATTGAAGGGGTCCAGTGTTGGAAACTTATCATTATATAATCTTGTAGTCGCAAGAAAGGTGGCATCTTCATATATTTAGTGGAATCCAAAGGAACAGCTAACAGATTGGTATGTCTAGTACAACGACGTTTTTTTTTTAGACTCTTACTGACTAAAACCCACCCCTGTTCCTCCCTGCCTTGAGTGCCCGGGGGCGAGGTAACTCTTTCGAATTTATCCTCCACCCCCGGGCATAGTACAACGACGTAAAAGTTAACTTTGCTGAGCAATTGTGGGCAGTCAAATTTATTATTAAGTATGTCGTATAATAATACTATGTTATATAACTGTCGTCTCTCTTCCAGAGTATTTAGTTTGTGGTATTGACTGGAGTCCGGGTACTTGATAAACTTCCGTTGGATAGACTCGATAAGATCAATATGTTTCTTATAAAAAGGACGCCTTAAAACGCTTGCGGATTCTAATATGCTCCTTACATAGCAATAGTATAAAGTTTAGGTCTAGGTTTACAAATTTAGAAGCAATCATAACACTGTCATCATCTCTCTGCAACCAAGAAAATATACCCATGAATTCTTAAAATTCAACCCAGCACATAAGTTAATACATTTTTAAACAGACCAGACTTACGGACACATAACTTTGGTTCCGCGTTTTCATTAGTTGTTTAATTAAATTTCCTCGTGCCTTGGTGAGTTCTTATTCCCTTGCGCTTAAAGTTTTGTCATTTCATCTAACAATTTTATGCGAAATGACCATCTCATGCAATTTTTTATACGTTTCCTTAAGAATTTATTAGATATTAGGAAGAGTGTGTAAGCCATAAAGTAAAACATAAGTGTTTTTTTTAAGCAGCCTATGAATTTCAAAATTATTTATGATAAAAAATTATGTCTGTTTAGTAGCTTGTATTTTTGTTGCCATACTTCAGGAGGCCAAAAATAACTTTTTAAGTGAATTTAGTCATGCTCCGAACTACTTATTTTTAAATTATAATAATAAACTCTAGTTTTAGCTATTTACGAAACAAACTTTTACAAAATAACGTTGGATAAAAATTCAATAAGCATCCTACTCCCTCTACTGTAGCCACCGTGGGTACAGTCAAAGTCAGTGGCTATAGACCGTTTGTGCTGACGGTGCAATCTCATTAAGCTAACAATGGCACACGGAGCTATAAATCATGGCTTTGTGTGTAACCATCGGAGGCTTGTTCGCCGTCGCCTCATTATGGCCTGCCACAATTATGACATATCACTGGCTGTTTCCTCATACCACTGTTGTACGTGAGTGTACGTAAATGGTAGGTGTGATTGTTTGTTATGGTGAGGTAATACATAAGTTATTAGATTTAGAGGTACTTGTAACAGGCGTTATACAGGTAAAATATTCAACTCTGCCCACCCCTTTGAAATACCTACATAATTGATGATAATATGTTATGTTTTATCGCAATGAATAACGAGTTGGTAATAAAATCAAAATTGCCTTCAGAATACTATGATAATATGATAATATATCACTAATTTTAACTCAAATCAAAACATATTACAATCTATCATTATAAGGGAAACAAAGGACCAAGAAGGAATAAGTGTCAAAGAAAGAGGGTCTATTAAAGAGTACCAGTGCACAGTAAATAAAAAATACCAGGCTTGTTTAATTTTGTTCCTTTAGGATTGGTCAGAATCAAGAACGTTATCAAATCCCATGTGGTATACACAGCTTAAAGCTGTATTTATGCGCCGTTTGTAGCTGCCATAAACCTATAGCTCGCACCATTCCAATACACATACCCACATAACAGCAGGCAATTTATATGGAAACAGGATTACCACACCATTCGAAAACAAAAAAAAAGGAAAAATCTCATAAAGCCAGCAATTTCAATGCCTGTTACCAAATACACCAGCACTTGGTTCTGTGAAAATATTTGCAGGAACAAAATAAAAACTTATAAAGTTACTTAACAAAGGAATGAATACTTATTTATAATAGCGTTATTCAACGCTGTAGTTAACCGGCAATCAATTTTCATTTTAACCACGGTCTTCCCCTACAACAATTACCTTCTTTGTCCCATTTTTCCTCCGTAATTGAAACCGTAAAGGCCTTTATAATTCGCAATGAATTTACTTCAGTATTATATTATGCTGACTCAGCTACAGCTGAAACTCAGTGCCAAATCTGACAGCGGATAGGCCTCTGTCTTTTCCACGTCAAATTTGAGCACCCAATAAGCCGAAATTTCGGCAAAACCAGTTAGGAATTACATACGTCAATCTCAATCTGTAAATATGAAACGGAATGTTTCTTGTTACTTTTTTGTATACTTTTTGTTCAAATAAACGAACATCGAAGGTTGATTTGAATAGCATACAAAATAACTAGAATTTGAAATTGTATCTTGAAAATATTCTGAAAATACGAAAAGGAATTCGCACCAACAGGTTAAAATGTGTATTCCGTGGTAAAGTGATTTTGACGAAATTATCTATCTGGATCCTCGAAATATAAGCTGTTGGTCTTTGTATTAAATAATTTTATCACAAACAATGTTACTGCCATTTTTATAAAAATTACTAACAAGAGTTGCAACGTCGAAAAAAATTTATATAAATATAACCAATAATAGGAAGAAGAAAAATTCAGTAAATGTAACCAAGTATAAGCTTAACTTTGTGAATGTGAGATAGAATTACTTATCGTCTAATAGCAGAGGTTCCAAAGAAACGACTAGTCTTTATCCATCCATTTTATTCTGAATTTCACCGACTTGCCTCCCAAGCGATTTAATTTTTCCTTTTGCAACATTACCAAGTCATATTACAGGCTTTGTTTTATCATACTCGCAACTGTAGACGAAGCCTTATTCACAGATTTTTTACTCTTATTTTTCTGAAAGAAAGGAAAATACTCGAATCATTTACTCATGCAAAATATTAAAAAAATGATTTAATGCTGGTTATCAGACAAGGGACTACGTTTTGAATTTCGAACAAAAGAAAAAGTTTAAATTTGACCATGTGCTTGTTAAGTAAAATAAATTAAATTGTTTTTAAGAATAAACTGCGATATAAATCTCGAACACTTTAGTCTAGGATCCATTATATATGCAGAGGGCATGAAATAGACCTGGCGCCGTCTACTACCTACCTACCCCTTGATTTATTATTTTCATTCCAACTGAAACAACCACCCGTTAGCTTTTCTTTTCAACGAACTAAATGGAGGTAACGAGCATCTTGCTTTAATAATGAAAAACTCAGTAGAAAACGGGGAAAAATTAAAGACTGCATATAGAATAGCGAGAGGAATTGATAAGTCAAACGTTTTCATCTGCAGGAGAATTGCTTGAGGTGAAATAGCGGTTATTCGTCGACCCGCGCCGCGCACCACGCAACGAATAAAAACGGCCACCGCGAGGTATTTCCATTTCAATTTGCCGCGCATTCGACGCCATCTTTATCTTAATTCAAAGTGAAAATGGAAAGGCTGGCTGATGTGCCGTTATCTTGTTTTTACGTCTTCTTTTAAACTTTTTGTTCCAATTACGAAAGGGTTTCTTGAAATTATCTTAAGGAAGAATTTTTAGGAGCTATACGGCTGTAAAGCATTGGAGGCAGTCTCGAGCTTTGCAGGAACTAATTAAATTAAAGAAAAGACGAACGCAGAACAAATTTTATATTATTGTAGTATTTAAAATCATGTCTCTGTTTTGTGTTGTAATATTTCAAATTCCTGACTTACTAATTAACATTTACATAACATTCATGTTTTAGTTAAAAGAAAGTTACAGGCGTAAACCTTTAAATTTCACACCTAAAAAACTGATCATGGCGCTATTCTATTACATTGTCTCAAGCAAAATTGGATTTTAGTCAAGTTTATGCTGAAACCGGCTTGAATCTGGTAACCAGTAGATTTATCGCCTACGGCCCTCCGCGGTGATTTTTCTGGTCGCTGTCCGTAATGGTTTGCAACCCCGCGATGTCAGGATGAATGGTGCCCGCCCTCACCTGCTCGGCAGGGCACCCTCCTGTCCTGGCAACAGCGGCCACCACTTCGCACCCTCCGTCACGGAATCGTCCAGGCCCATAATGCGGATGTCAGCGCATTCTGTGGGCCTGGACACTCGAGCCTCGTCCACCAGTAACGGCCTGATCCTTTCGGCCAGGGCGTCAGCGGCTAGGCCGCTGACGCCTGGCGGCTCGCTCTTTCTGCCGCTTCCGCCTCTCCCTCCGTTTGCTCGCCCTTGCTTGTGGGGGGCGCAGGACAATGCCCTCCAGCACGGAGAACCGCCTGTTAAAGGCAGGGTAATACTAAACCCCTTGGTAAGACTGGTTGTCGGATTTTCGGGCTTCTGACGATTCGTAACGATGGTCAAAGATGTGGATCTTTGACAGTCGTTACGGGTCAATCGCGGGATTGACAGCCAGGACCAACGGCTTAACGTGCTTTCCGGGGCACGAAGGAGTCTCGATATGTAAAGATAGTCCCCATCCATGGACCAACCCCGGTAAGCGTAGCTTTACCTGATGGATCGACCCATGCGGCTATTATTACTTTAGCCACGAGCTCCTCCTAATGAAATATTAAGTATAACTTTTAAACGATATAGGAACTATTGCAACAATCTTAAAACTAACTGAATATGACTAAAGGTAATGTTGAGTCATCGGCTCAACGCAGCGAGTGAGTGGACCAGGAAGGTTGCAGGGCGAGAGTGGCGCGGCAACAGCTGCGTCTTCACGCCCCGCCAGTGCCCGACATCAAGCGAAAACGAACGATCGCGCTCGCGCATCCTAAACCTTTCTACTTGTTTGCCCTTTAAATACTTAGTGTCAATACAATCTTATATCTATGAGAAAGTCCTTCAGAATAATCGAGGGCTGGTGTGCTAAACACGAGCAACATTATTAGTTCTGTTTTGAGGGGTTGACCAATAGTCAACCCCTCAAAACAGAACTAATAATGTTTACCAACAAAAGAGTTCTAGGGCCCTATAAACTACCAAAGCTCTTCAACACCGAACTAACACTCAAAGAGGAAGTCAAGTACTTAGGAGTGGTTCTTGATAGTAAACTGCTATGGAACAAGCACCTTGACTACAAACTCAACAAAAGCACGATTGCACTCTACCAATGCAAAAAATCATATGATAATGGAAAAACATGGGGTCTCTCTCCCAAGATTACGCTGTGGCTCTACACAGCCGTGATCAGACCAATGCTGACCTACGGCTCTGGTGTGGTGCACGAGGACGGAACGCTTGACTACCACTAACAGGCTCCAGAAGTTCCAGAGGTTGGCCTGTTCAGCTATCACTGGCTGCACGAGAACCACCCTCAAAGCAGCAATGGAGATAGCCCTGAAATTAACTCCCTTTGACTTATTCATACAGCAAGAGGCGGCACTAGCCGCCATCAGGCTTATGCATATAGGCATATAGGACAAGAAACACACTAGTGCTCATGCGGGAATCCTGGACAGGGCGATTGAGTACCAACCATTTATCGCTGCCCCGTGTGACAGAATACCCAACCAATTAACCTTCAACAAAAACTATCGCATACAAACAGCAAAGGAAGTAAGAGGCCAGTCAGGTGTGGATGATGTACGCATCTACACAGATGGCTCAAAAACACCCAACGGTTCAGGGGCTGGTATATACTCTCTAGAAATCAGGGGCTGGTATAAGTCTCTAAAATCCCACATAACACTAGGCGAACACAGCTCGACTTTCCAGTGTGAGACTGTCGCCCTGACGCAAACGGCAACGACCGTAAAGCGTCTGGGGATACAAAGCTATGGTATCAGATTTTTATGGGACAGTCTTGCAGTACTCAGAGCCAAAGAAAACAGACCGTCTAACAACAAATTAATTCTAGAGTGTCACCTGGCCCTGGAGAGTATTTCTTTATTAAACCGATTATACTCCAGTGGATCAAGGGGCACAGTTGATCCTTGGGCAATAATAATAATAATAATCATTTTATTTCAGGAATTCCATAATTTTTTAGTAAACATTAACGCCGCGCCGCGCCGCGGATGAACTTGCGAAGAGAGGTTCCAAGATGGTAGTGCTGAGCCGTATTTGCCTTTCGTATATGGATATGCCAGAGATTAAAAGTTACCTCCACAAAAACAGATGGTTACGGACAACGGACAGTAGGCAGTCAAGAATGGCCATGCCGAGCCTGTACCCGCGACTAACCAAACGATTGCTTAGCCTCAATAAAAATAACCTCAAAATAATGATAGGAACAATCACGGGCCTCTTAAACAAACATTTTGTCAACCTAGGCGTCACGGACAGCACTCTCTGCAGAGGATGTTTTGATGCCGAAGAATCCGCCGCCCATGTCATCCTAGAATGCGAGGCTGCCCAACGTGTTCAAATCCTCAGATCAGTGAGGTCGCCCCGCGAAGCCTGCGAAGCTCCCAGGAAGATTTTGTGCTTGTGGGTGGAGCTAGGCTGACTTTGTTAGCCAGAACCTCCACGCACATCGGACCAATAGGAGTCTAAGTGCGGACAAGGGAGTCCCCTTACTGCTACTACTAGTCTTATATCGTAATATACGCAATCATCATACTGTACAGTCCACTCATTTAATTCACCACCTATATAATCCATCTATGCTGAGACATCGTAATCCAAATGTACAGGTAATTCCAAATTATTATGGACCTCTATTAAAAAATTAACAAATTATAATACAATCGTGCATGTCCTGAAGAACTTCCAATTCTCCAAAAATCATCTAATAATAATGTCAGTACCTTCTTTTCTTCAATTGGAAAAGTATCTATTAGCTCAACGCATACCTTCAAATGTTCTACTCGTATCTTTCAATGACACCGCTGTAATCAAGGATACTGTGACGACCTTATGTTGGCGGCCTTATGTTGCCGACTGGCAGGTTAGAAGTTTCTAGAAACTCTTGAAAAGCCGTTTGATATAAAATATTAGAAGAAAGGTTAGGCTTGACGTTTGGTCAGACGAAATAGATCCCATCCACACAGTCCTCTCGCACCGTGCCAACGAGTTGCAGTGCTATGCGACGCCCCCGTTAACGTCGAAGTGTATCTGAGGAAGGACCCCTACAGCCCGTAAGAGGGCTAGGGTCTCTACAATACCTCCCCTAGCAACTCATTCGTGCTATTCAAAGTGGATATTATGGAAGTTAAAACTGCTATCCTAAATTAAAAGAGTGAATGCTCATCTGAGTAGGACACCATCTTATCTAAGCTATTGCAAAAGGTTGTGGATGTGGTGGTTACTAAAATTCTTAGAGTCAAATAAAATTCTTGCTGAAACACAATACGGATTTCGAGCACACAAATCCACTGACGAGGCTGTTCTCACTTTTTCTGATTTAGTGGTAAGAAACATAGACGAAAACAATAAATGACTTACCTTCTTTCTCGATTGTGCCAAAGCTTTTGATAGTCTCTATCCCCATCCTAATTCGTAAATTAACTAATAAGGAATACGGGGTAATGAATTGATAATAGCTGACTATTTACTCGATCCATCGTACACAACGTGTTAGGATCGGTGACCACTTGAGTGATGAACTTTCTATCGAGCACGGAGTTCCTCAGGGAAGTATTTTTGGCCCCACTTTGTTTCTATGTTATAAATGAGCTATGTCAATTTAATCTTGAAAACTGAACAACTCTTATGCAAATGACACAACTCTTACTTTCAAGGGTGATTCTTGGGCAGAAGTACATATATTCCTTTGCTCAATCAGGTCTGAACACGGTCTGCTTCTGCACTGGCAGCAAACTTCCTCACACTTAAAGCAGATAAAACAAAAGTCAATACTGCAGAAACCTTCTTACAAGATGAGCCTCCCACATATGTTCTTTAGTGTCCATTTCCTCCTTTGATCAATTTAGCTGTTTAACTATACAGCCGACACAAAGTATTCGTTATTTGGGTGTAACCATTGATAAAAGATTGTCCTTTGATGTGTTTTCACAACTTATGTAAAAGAGTACGGAAACTGACATGGTATATTTTGCCCTTGTTCAATCTATACTGACATAATTATTGTGTCACAATTTGGGGAGGTGCCGGTAAAACTAATATGCTGGAGGAGATAGAGAGAGCCCAAAGGTTGATTATAAAAGTTGGCCTTTTGTTATAACATGGGATTCAATGGAAATAGCAAATGGGAACCATCGAAAATAAATCTTCAAAACCATGACTCTGCGCCACAGCAGCACTGTTTCAGGAAGCTGATGTGTTAGGCTACATCCTTTTTACTATGCTGCAACAACATTCAGATCAATCCTCTTTCGATCTCTCTAAATTAACAACGAAGAGGCAGTGTGCAATATGTAGCACCATTAAACTAAAACAGGTTTGCCCAAAAAAAATATACTTTCCGAGGATCTGAACTGTACAATAAATTAAATAAAGAATCAGTTATTTTCAACTACAATCAATCTAAAAATGTAAACTAATATTAACAAACTGGCTACTAAATTTAAATACACAAAAACAAAAGAGCTAATAGTCTAAAAACGTAATAGGAACCATTCGTCTAGTTAGACATGAATCTACTCACATATCATCTCACCTTCTCAATACTACACACACAAACACGCACACACACACACCCCATACCATAACACACATAATTATACATCACACCCTCACCCATATCCCACACGCACCTTGAACTCCACTACACTTCATACATTAAAGTTTTTTTTTCTTCTCTTCCAATAAATAGTTAGCCCTTATTTAACATAGCATAGCATAGCGGACGGCGAGTAGCGGGTAACTCGCCGCCCGATCAGCACCAGGCCCGAGAGTCGACGGCGCGTAGTGTTCCACGCGCGCCTCAAAGAGTTGTCAGCAAAGGACGGGGCCTGCCACGGCCAGTGCCTGCCCGGGGGTGGAGGATAAATTCGAAAGAGTTACCTCGCCCCCGGGCGCGTAGGGCAGGGAGGAACAGGGGTGGGTTTTAGTCAGTAAGAGTCTGACACGCCCTTCCGCTCCACCCCAGAGCGGAAAGAGTCATTAGATGATTTCCCACCCCCCAAAAAAAAAAAAAAACACTTCATACATTAAAGTATTTTTTTTCTTCTCTTCCAATAAATAGTTAGCCCTTATTTAACATAGCATAAAAATTTAACTTTCGTTTAGCATTGTCTATGTATTCTAATAATGTTTTGATTATATATTTGCCTGTATGGGGATATGTTTTCCTGATATACAAGTCACGGCTGTCCCGCAAATGAACATTGTCATACATCATAATTATTAATTTTTCCATTTTTAAGTTTTATACAGGGTGTAAAAAGACACATCACAGAGCCGTTAACTACGCATACTGTACGTCTAACAAAGTAGTTTTGCGCAAAAATTATTACTGAGACACGACTTTTATTTTTAGGTATGAAAAATAAAACTTTTTTTAATTCCGCGCAATGTAACGCGACCGCAGACAAGTGGAGTTAAACCCTGCCCCTTCGCTCTAAGCCACGTCGGTACTTGTCGGATACGTTTGATCTTCATTGCGTTTTCGTAACTACAAATTCGTCGTTTCAAAATTTCTAAAAAAAATTTAGGTAATGTTTGTTTGGAAAAAAGTTTAGTAATAACATTTAAAATTCGTTTTCATGAAAAAGTAAAAAAAAAATGCGACTTTGACCTTCAATATGTCCAGAACTAGTGGTTTTCCAGGTATGGTCTAGTGAAAAAAAATGATCCAAATAATGGGTAGAATATATGGCTTTTGGCTTCGGAAACTTTCTTTTTACACCCAATATAATAAGTGTTATTTGTGGCAGATAAATAAACATTTTTTTACTATTACTATACTTCATTTTTATTATTTAATTTATCTACCTAACCAAATTTGGTTAGGTTGGTGGTTTGGTCAGCATGAAAATTAAGATTTTCCCTACAAGTCTCAGGTATTTCAGGTTCATAGCAGTCAAAATAATGCAGATATAATTAAATAAATATAACTTAATTCAAAAACAATGTTAATTATAATAAAAGTAAAAATAAAACGCCAAAGCACATCCCTATTTAACGTACAAAATAAGGGTGGAGAAAGAATACAGCTAGCATTAATTACCTTTCAAGATAACGGGTCCATGATAATACAAAACAGAAATAAAAAACAAATGATATTAAGTATTCCAAGACCGTGCTGAAAACAGCTTTATTTTTCTTAACAAACCTAATGATCATAAATCTCTTAAAAGGTATTTGTCTATCTCAACGTTCAGTAATCTGATTAGCAGAATATTCTAGACGCAAAGCTGTGTGAACGATATCCATTTTGATGTGAAAGTATTGGAACGGGCACATTGGAATAAAACGTAGCGAAAATATGAAAAGAAAATTGAATCTTTCACGATGCCGTCTGCTTCTTATAGTTGGTATTATAAGACAATGCGTTTCAATGTTTCGTATATTTACTTGGCTTTTGTTTGATTTGTAAGCTTCTTTATTTTCTGGTTCAATCTTATGAAAACCGGGGGAGAAAATAAAATTTCCCGCGTCGTGTATAGCCAATATGAAAATATTACGAATGCACTTTGTCAAAGCGTTTGATTTTCATATGAGGTATTGGGTGTCTTAGAAAAAACTCACTTTTGTAGATGCATATAAAATTAACAAATGTATTATTATATACACGTTAAATTACACAATCAGAATCTGAAGACATGGAAAATTATTTTTTGAAAATAACATTATTCATATCGTTGTCCTTGATGAATGTTAGAGATCGCTTTGAAGTGCCAGAGCCGCGAAGGACGACATTTCATCATTCTCTGGCTCTTCGATCCCAATTTATTTGGGGTCGGCGCAACATGTCTTTTTCTTACATACTCCTCTATTAGTCGTCATCTCTGTAGTCACCCCCTTTTTACCCATATCCTCTTTTAATTTTATTTTCAAAAAGTATATTTTCCATGTCTTCAGATTCTGATTTTTTAATTTAACGTGTATCATCATCAGCCTTTTTTAATGTCCCCACTGCTGGGGCACAGGCCGCCTCTCTGTGATAGAGTGTGGGCCGTAATCCACCACGCGGCCCCAAGCAGATTGGTGGATGTCACATGTTTTCGAATTTTTGGTTCTAGGACATAGTTTCAGTTATAGATAGACACAGTTTCCTTACAATGTTTTCCTTCACCGTTTTAAGAGCAGTGGTGATGAAATAATTTACACAAAGTAAAGCGCCTGCCTGGGTTTGAACTCACGACCTACGAGTACAACTTGTAAGTCGCGGCCAATACCGCTGGGCCATCACTGCCTGCCTAACGTAAAGACACCCTTTATTTGTAAGACTAAAAATAAAGAGTTAAATTTATTAAATCTATTGCTACAAGCATTTTCTAACCATACTTAACATTTAATGAATATCGGTAAGATTTTTTTTTATCTTTGGTAGGCTCGCGTTTGACCTCTATTTGACCACTCTTGTTTTAACAAAATAAGACATACAATGGTCCCCAAACTAGGGGGCGCCTGTATCTTGGGGGCCGGAGTTGCGTTAACGTTATAAAAAGACACATCTTGTAAATTGTGTGACAAGTGTCAATAATAATGATGAAATTAAATTAACAGGTTTTTTTTTGAACGATAGTAAAATGTATTAAAAAAAAATACATGTTCAATATTAAAAAAAAAATTAAATAATACAACTTTGCCTACGATTGACTAAGAAATAGACGAATTCATTTACTGTTTTCGTTTGCCATGTGTGTGCCTGAATCCAATCAATCACACTAACCATGTTTTTTCTAAAGGACAGTATTCTGTATTATTACAGTTCATTTTAAAAAGAGTCATTCATTTGTCATCAAAATCCGCAATTCGTCGGATGTCGGATGACTTGAACAGGCTATAGATGTGACATGACAGCGCCAACTAGCGATAAGCTTTGAATAATCAATTTAATACATCAGGAAGTTCCGGTGTGACATATTAGATGCCACTTCCATTCATGGCAAAGTAAAATTGGATTTAATGTTGCAAGCAACTTAGTGTTACTGGCAAAATGTTAAAGCCTCACTTTCGTGGAAAGTAATCTTTGGAAACTCTTTCTGAACTTTTTTGTTTACTATATTTGCTTAAAACAGTGACTGGTATTATCAGAACAGGTAGACAGAGTCCAGCTGCCAAGTTTACCTACTTATATTCCCTTTTAGAAATAAAAAGGACTATAGATACATCTTACGATGCCAGGGTCGTCGTGTTCGGAAGAGTTACCGTGGCCCTGGAACGTGAAGCCCAGCCAAAGAACCTTTTTGGCACAGCCGTGAGGCACACGCAATGTATTGTTTTCATGTTAATGATTGTTAATTTTTTTGTTTTATTTTTTCTTTTGTGTGGTGACTGTCGTCAAATAAATATTTTTCTTTCTTTATTTTATTTCAAAGGACAACTGAAAGAACATGGGTGGGTTTTAGTCAGTAAGAGTCTGACATGCCCTCTTGCTACGCCTCAAAAAAAAACTACTTGTGTTTAAATAATAATAATAATATAATATAATAATAATATTCCACAACTATCACAAAACGCCATTTAGTCCCAAGCTAAGCAGAGCTTGTGTTATGGGTACTAGACAACTGATAAACATACTTATATATTTCTAAATACATACTTACATATTATAGATTCCTCATATAATATTATAGTCACTTACATGAGAAATATAATACAATAGTGCATATTACTGGAACTTTCGTCGTTCGTTTTTTATTTGTTTATACTTCTATAATGCATTCATTAATAGTTGGCTGCTATTGGAGATTAACTATATTTTTCGACTACAAGTCGAGCAAGTTGTACTTTGAATACATTATAGGAGCTTACGTTTCTAATGGACAGAGGTAGCTTATTGTAAATATCTGCGCCTGCATATGTAAACGTTGATTTACTTACACCTTAAGATATTGTGTTTTATTTTGGAAACCGCCAATATCAAAAAATTAAAAAAAAAAACCTAAAAAAGCTGTCTCATCGAAACATCCAAACGACAAGTACCTATATGCAAGAAATAATTCAGGCACACTTAATTCCGTCACCTACTCAAATCATAACAAGCCAACGGAATAACAACGTCACAAGATGTCGAATTTTAATGAACTTACACATTTGCTCCATAATAACCCGTGGCGGAGTAATCAACAGGAATGGAGCGCGTCGAGCCTAATCCGATGACGTCACTAATTTGAATATTAGTTGGCCAGACGCGTGATCACAATGAACACTGATCGGTTAACAGCGCGAGTTTATGTTGACGTTTACGAGCCAACTTCGACTATGTTTCGGTTTGGTATTTCGATTAAAGGGTTATGTACGCACATGACCCTATACTAGTCTATACATGCGTTGCTTGTATAGTTGTTTTAATGGCTGTTCGATTGTTCCATTCGGTCGATGTTAATTTATTGCCTGATGGGAAACTGACCTATATAAAAGATTTAAAACAAATATATTCTGACCAACCTATTGCATGGATAAGGTAATTTAAAAAAAACTACAAACACTGTAACGCTTTTTGCTTCATAGCCTTAGCTTTAAGCTTCAAATAATATATTTGCAAATAGGGGTACTTAAGTGTTATAAGTATTTTATACTAGGGTATACAATTTATTATTACCATTGAAAAGGCTCCAGAACGAAAATGACCAGTAAGGAAGGATCTTTGAAAATTCATCCCCATTATAAGTTTTTTATGGAATTTATATAGGGTGTTAAAAAATTAACTCTACAAACTTTAAGGAGTGCTTTGGACCATCGAACTGAATATCTTTTACTATGGGACCAACTTTGAAATCGCGAAAAAAAATCAGCTTGTGCCTACATTTATATTCGCAAAACTCGTCAAAATGTACGGAACAGCAGATTTTTCGCGATTTCAAAGTTGGTCCCATAGTAAAAGTTATTCAATTCGTTGGACCAAAGCACTCCTTAAAGTTTCGAGAGTTAATTTTTTAACACCTTATATATCTTAATTTTCTACTTTGGGAAATCCCATCGGGAACACGGTTTTTCACTTTTCATGAACCTAAGTTTAGTTAAATCGCCAATCTTAAGTAGCAGTGGGCAGGGCACATTGCTCGCAGAATAGATGGTCGATGGGGCCGTAAAGTTCTGGAGTGGCGACCGCGTACCGGAAGACGTAGCGTTGACCTTATGTGGGTCGCGGGTAGCCGATGGATGCGAGACTCACAGGACCGGACGTTGTGATGTAACTTGGGGGAGGCCAATATCCAGCAATGGACGTCTGTCGGCTGAAATGATGATGATGAAGTATAGTTTATTAAAAATAAAGGTATTAATCGAACAAACTCCCAAACTCATCGTTCCAATACAATATTTCATTTTAATCTTTAACTATGTCTTACGAAAGGTAACAAAGTACCTATTAGACAAAGAAAATGGCTACATAAGTAATAGAACAAGAAAACGTTACGTTACAATAATGTGTTATTGTGATAAGTTATTTACGAGAACGTCCATTTTAATGGCTTCGTTCTATATATGTATTGAGCATTAAACCTTAACTTATTCTTTGGTATATATTCGAAGATAAAATCGGCAGATTTATGTTTTCAGGCTCAGTAAATGGCAGTGATTTGGATTGATTTTCGATTTAGTTCAAGTGATGTTTTAAACTGAAGACAGCAATGCGCAAAGAAACAGTGCGCAACAGTTTATTATGACAATTTCGTTTTTTACAAGCATTAGGCTATTTCTTCTTTACAGTAATATAGTTCAAACGATAGTTACCTTTTTATGTAGGGAAATCCTCATGGACAAAATCAGTCTGGGGAGAACGGAGAGTTATGTCGGACTCCTACCCGACTAAAATCCCACAGTTCCTGCCTGGCCGCGGGCTCAGGAATTACTCCTGTATCGTGGGTGAGTTCATATTATACATATTAGCTCATATCTATCTCAACTGTCTGGAAGCCATACAAATATTTGTTCCGTGCGGGAATCGAACCCGCAACACAGCAGCCAATCGCTCAACCACTGTACTAACCGTGCGGTCAAAAATTTATTAAATGTAAGCTTAACCTGTAAAGCCCGCCAACTTGTCATGGAAACCGTTTAGATGTGATTACACCTATAGTTGCTTATTAGAAGTTTGGGTACCTTCGGAGTAGTACCTTACAAGTTATTCCATTAAACTTGAAACTGTTCGGACGCTAACTCTAAAGTACACAGTGAGTAAAATTGCTCAGATCCAGTTCTTCCTTTGAAACTGAAGAGGTGAGAGGGAAGCGAATTTCCCTTTGTGACTTGCTTGCATGGTTACTTTGTCGACTATACAAAGTAGAGCACAATTTACGTTCAACGGACTGCTCAAGATATGGGACGACTGAGACTTTTTGACTACCTTTGTCTTTCTCTGTAAGGAAAAGTGTTGGACGTGTAAATGATACGAGTATTATATGATTTTTATCTTCTAACTAGGTTATAAATTACACTTTTATACGTCAATATTTTTTTTGTCAGTTTAAGCTAGATGAGGCCTACCCGGGTCTGCGGACGGCGAGTAATGGGTAGCTCGCCGTCCGATCAGCGACGCGCGCTTCAAAGAGTTGTCAGCAATAATGACGGGGCCCGTGATGGCCTATGCCTGCCCAGAGGTTGTGGATAAATTCGAAACAGAGTTACCGCGCCCCTGGGCAGTCAGGGCAGAGAAGGAGCAGGGGTGGGTTTTAATCAATAAGAGAAGACTCTTATTGACTAAAACCCTAAATTGATTGTGTAAGAACACGCTCTCCCGCTCCATCCTAGAGCGGGAGATGTCTTTGGAGGATTTCCCACCACACAAAAAAAAAAAGCTAGATGAGCCTGGTGATTTCTCTGACTACTCTCAGGTGTTTCTTACACCGTAACAAATTCAGAGGTCAAATTCTCTTTTAATATCCATACAATCTGTACGTACTGGTCAAACCATATGAGAACCATGTACATTAAAGTCTGAGATGAGCTTGTGAGGAAAGTACCACGCAGATTTCAGTGGACCTGTCCAGAAAGTGCAAGCATTTGTCAGTTATCGCATAGCTCAACTCAGAATTTTAACGAACCGACGAACAATACCAAAGTAAGGACATTTGGGTAAGCCGCAAAAGTACTCAAACTGTCAGACATCGTTAAACCTGTAAAGATAGATGTAAAGTGAATAAATGAATCGGTAATCAATAATCTTTTAAAGAATTGCAGTTGTTGCAACCAGAAAGTGTTCATTGCCAATAATCAGACAGATGTCACTAGATCACGCGACTATCTTGGTGTAAAATTAGTTTTATTACATCATTGACATTTTATCTTAAAGACGTCTACTACTGGCATGGGTTTCCTTTAAGCGTCGTCACGTTTCCCACTTCTCACCTACCTGCCCGTCAAGCGTGGGTGGCACATAATAGGGTATTCTGCTGTGTTTATTTATGTACAATATATTATAGAAAAATAAATGTTTTTCAGACAACAACATCCATATTGGTTATTATATGAAGCAGCAATTAACATTCCAAACATGGTAGAAGGAAGAGTGAGGGTGTGGTGGGGACATCTCGCTATCTCTTTTGTACACGCGTAATCTAAAAGCGGTGGTTTCATACGTAAGTAAATCATCATATTTAAGTAATCTCAAATAACAATATAAGGTTGCCTTGTTGCATCATTAGTTGCTTATAGTGGTAAAGTTTTCCCTTAATTAAAATAAATACGAAAAGTGTTTTTCTCTTTTCCTTTGGTAAGCAAGTGTGTGAAGGTAGACGTAAGATGTAAATCTCTTACTATAAAGAGATTTTTTCCCAAACTTCACGCATAAAAAACGCAATAACTGTCAGACGAGCGATACGCTGCCGCCCAACCTCCATAGATCTTTTAAGCGATAACTTAAGCAATATTTATGCCTAACACAGCCTTTGTGTGTTTATCGTCTATACTCTATTCAATAAACCGAATAAAAAAGTATTTTTTTCCTTGTGAAGGCTCCACGTCACAAAAATTGTAGATAAAAGAAATAACTATAACTTTCTCTATTTGTGTTGAACGTGTTACTTATTTTATACCCACAAAGGGTAGATAACTAAAAATATATTTGGTCCGTTAGCTATATTACCAAAAACACATTGGATTTTTTTTTTTGTCACGTAAACGAAAATGAGGATGATACCGTACTCGTATGTTGAAACGCCAAACCTACGTCAAAATACTATTACTATAAGTTATACCTAGAAGTTACGTAACAAGCCCCTACTCCTGAAGCTGACTTACGAACTAAACAGAATTAGAAAGAAAGAAAATACGTTTATTTACGGTAAACATGACGCAAAAAACAGAGAAACACAAAAAAAAAGAAAATCTGGGGGAAAAAATGCGTCACATCCACGCAAAACGGCCATCACTCAGCTTAAGTGCTATGACCCTATACAAGACAGAGCCCCAGCGCTGGTTTTCAGCGACAGCCGGCGCCGACGTCATGACGTCGACCGGTGCAGAAAACAATGAGTAAAACTTCTAAATATTATACAGCGTAAAAAATATTAATATTTAAGTGGCAACATTCCGCTTCCTGCAACATAACGCACGCGCCTCCGGCTTTGATTTTAATCTGTGCCTCTCAGCTGTCAGTAAACTATCTTTGACAATGACAATGTTAGAATAGGTTATGTAACATTAGAATCAGCAGAATTATTATTTTAATACCCAAAAATGATCCCTTTTTTTGTGGGTTGGGAAACCATCCACTAACTTCTCCCCTTCTGGGCGGAGCGGGAGGGCGTGTCTGACTCTTACTGACTAAAACCCTCCTTCCTGCCCTTAGTGCCTGGGGGCGAGGTAACTCTGTTTCGAATTTATCCTCAACCGCCGGGCAGGCATCGGCCATGCTGGGCCCCGTCTTTATCGGTGACCACTCTTTGCGGCGCGCGTGGAACACTACGCGCTGTCGACTCTCGGGCCTGGTGCTGATCGGACGGCAAGCTACCCATTACTCGCCGTCCGCAGGCCCGGGTTCTACGGTGGCCGAAGATCGTTTCACGGCGCCGGAAGTCCCAGGCGTCTCCTGAGGCGGCTGCTGCTGAGGGCGTGAGGGCGACTCCATTGTTGAGTCTCCCTCACGCGTTCCGCCTCCGCCTTTGCAAGCATTACTGTTTCGCAGAAGGAGGAGACGGCTTCCCATTCCCTCTCGCTCCGTACCATGGCCTGAACCAGGGCAGGGTGCGAGAGGTCGCTGCCGCCTATCGCATCCACGAGGACACGGCGGGGCTCCGCCAAAGCGGGGCAGACCTCGACCGTATGCTCCACCGTGTCCTCGGAACGATCCACGCAGTGGAAACACCCGGGCGTTTCCTCCCGTCCTATCCGACACAGGAACCTCCCGAAACAACCGTGTCCGAAGAAATAATCCCTATTATTTAATCTTGTAGATAGCTAAGGAACAGTAAAGCAAATTATCAGTCTATGAATATAGGCAGTAGTCTTCTTTTGTTAAACCACGATCGAGTACCTAAAAAATAGAATAGAAATATAATATTTATTTAACAAAGACTCAACACAACAGCAACAAACACAAAGAACAACAGAAAAATAGCGTAGTGCTTAGCGTGCCCACTGCGAAAATACTATCTCAGCATTTATAGGTCCTTGCCCAGGGGTCGTGGATAAATTCGAAACAGAGTTACCGCGCCGCTGGGCACTCAGGGCAGAGAAGGAACAGGGGTGGGTTTTAGTTAGTAAAAGTCTGACCCACCCAGAGCGGGAGAAGTCATAGGATGATTGACAACCCACAAAAAAAAAGAGTGTGTGTACTTATGTACGCACGTAAGAAGATATACTTCATCATCTCATCATCATTTCATCTTCATCTCATCTCATCTCATCTCATATCATCTCATCTCATCTCATCTCATCTCATCTCATCTCATCTCATCTCATCTCATCTCATCTCATATATCGTAATCGTAATAATTATCATTGTTATATTATTATTATATTCTTTTTTTTTCGCATTCACTCTCGCTGTCTCTGTCTATTCCCCCTCCACAGGAGCGTTAAACGTTTAACGCTTTTTTGTTGCAAGTCGCATAAGAAGTATTACTTCAAAAAAGAGCATTTATAGGTCCTGTAGCCGTGTCAAAATATTAATATTTTCAATTCGCAATACACAGATTCCTGCCCTGTCTACATTTCACTACCTCTGTGTACCACATACATTTTTATATAAGTCTACGCGAGTTTGATTAGAAAAGTTAGATGTGCTAATATCTAGTTCGTTAGTTTCGAAATTATAACGTTGCTCGGGCAGGCTCGGAACTAATGAAAGTGATGTTTACTTTGCCAACATTGTTTATTGGTTTTTGTTTAGTTGTTATCCTGATACCCACTTATTCAATATGTCTACAAGGTACCTTTATAATGAGGTTAGAGGCACTGGAAATGATTAGGCTTTTTGTGAGTTCGTTAAGAACAGCTCGTTATTGATAGTTCATAGTGAACGCATCAGGTATTGTTGAAAATCTAAATGCTTATGCTTATTGGTTGGAACCTGAGTTTGGAAAAACTTTCTTTGAGTACCTATTGTATCGACATTGGAAGATCATCGCCCCGACTCAATGGGGCATCATCCCGACTCACAGGGGCATCATCACTCCGACTCACTGAGGCATCTTTCCGACACACTAGGACAGAACCACCCCGACTCACGGGGGCATCACCGCAGACAGTTCCGATTCACCGTGAACTATGCGGCTCTTCCAGTTCCGACTCACTGGAACCAACCTTCCACTGGCCCAGCAAGAATCACAAGATATTTGGACGACTCATCAAGAACTATCGATCTCCGATATCCGGAGAAGAGTGAGATAGCGACTTCTATGACGCCTCATACGAACTAAATACACACAAATCCTGTATCGCGCAAGCAGAGTTCTCCGCGCAATTCGAACGTAATACAACAGTCCAAAATCAACCATCAGGCAGTTGCCCAGACCAGACACAACACCTGTCTGGTCGGAGCATCCTCCCTGTTCCACCCACCTCCAAACTATATTACACTGCAACTATATGCACTTCTCTGCATTGCATAGTTTGGATAAAATATTTCAAATTATACCGAGATTATCAGAATGAATTTGATACATTTACAAATGTCAAGAACGCGCGTTGTTGACATATTGCACAGTTGCAGCTGCAGAACGTTTTGCATCAGGTGTAGCCAATCTTTAAAAATCAATGCCCTAAAAGAGAGTGCACGAGACACGAAACTTACCTAAGTGCGTCCGGCACAGACAGAGCAACGTACAAACCTTGCTAGCTTTACTGTTAATCTTTTACGTACCTGACCTACCTCTATGTAAGCTGTTCACATTTACCGTTCGCCAACACGAGAGAAGGTCATCCATTTGCTAACGTACCTAATGGCAGCAGTACTGAGAGATGCAACTTCAATACAGATACGAGTATCTATTCCTAGTCTGAATGTTTGCTTGTATAATGGCCACCGCAGCACGAGCAATCGTATCATGGACCTACCCGTACAATTTGTAAGGCTCAACCGAAATGGGCTATTCCAAAGGCCGTTAGCGATGAACTAGCAATTTGCCATTACACGTAGAGAATTGCGATCTTAATCGTAATGTACGAAGTGGATTTACTGAGTATTGGTAGAGATTAAAGTTCAACAAACTTCAATTAAAATTCATGCCTTTATTAGAAGTTAGCATGTTTGCTTTATTAATTGCAGAATCTAAAATCTAAATGAACTTGCGTTCGACCCAAAGGGCAGATGAAATAATCACTTTCTGCTTACCATTGTAAAAAAATAAAATTTAGTTCAATCACAGATTTGACGCCACCAACTGCATCAGACTGCTTGAATAGTGACTTGTTTGGAACTTTGGAACCTCTTAGTACTTTTTTATTTACAACATTTTAGTGAGTTTCATTTTTGGACTCGTCTCCTCGAGCCCTTTATTTCGACTTCACTAACATTTTTTTTTTTTTCAAAATTCATAAAGCATACGCCACTTCGGCACTGAAGACAAATGTAATGATACAGCGTTTGTTAAAGTCTATCCTGCAGTTCAAGCTCCAGGGCGTGATAAAGAAATATACAGACAAACATATCCTTCGGGGACAGTCGGTGAACACGCCTTTTTTTTTTTGGGTTGGGAAATTATCCAATGACTTCTCCTGCTCTAGGGTGGAGCGGAAGGCCGTTTCAGACTCTTACTGACTCAAACCCACCCCTGTTCCTCCCTGCCCTGAATGCCCAGGAGCGAGGTAACTCTTTCGAATTTATCCTCAACCCCTGTAACGGATGTGAGTTTACCCTTTTTTTTTTAACTCAGCCTACGTTTAGGCTTAGGTACTTGGTCTGGAATGCTTACGCATATTGACCACGTCCTTCATGTTGGCGGTCCACGCTTCGGTCTATCGTACGGTGTGCTGCTCCAGGTTGAATACATGTTGTATACCAGTCCGTGTGTTACCTTGGTATGGCATTAGAAAAGAACTTTACTTTTATTGAGCACGTAAAAACAGTAGGTGAAAATACTAAAAAGATTTTCTATGCCTTGACGAGGATATTCAAGGCTACTTGGGGCCCCTGGGGAGGAGAATAGTGTGGCGGACTTGTCCTAATTGAAAAAAAATGTTGTATACCTATTCTCAGAACTGCACATACTGCATGGGTCTATTCCCACACACGGTCCGGTATACCCGCGTGGCCATACGTTCACACTACTGCACAGCTAAGCCTCTCTAGTAAACCGAGTCTAATTTATATGGTTGCTTTTATAAAACCTTGTACGCCTCGTTAGGCAAAACATGTTTGTAAGCGCTAAATAATAAGTGAATCTGCATGCCTATTGTATGTAAACACATGTTTTTCTATATAAATCATCTTTATCTATATCTTCGTATATTTTCAAGGTTCAGATGACACAGAACTAATCAACGTAAAAAATAAAAAATCCGCTATCTCTCACAAAGCAGCGTAGCCTTTGATGGAATCAAATCAAATCGAATTAAACGTAAACGTAATCAATCCTCCAAAGCCCGAATCTAAATCAGCAATCTAGAGAGTTATTAGGGATAAAAACGAGCAAAACCACTTAAAATCAATTTGCAGCAGCTAAAAGCCAATGCAGTATATAAAGGGGTGTACCTACGTGCGGCTTGCAAGCTCGAACAGTGAACACCCGCCGTCGCCCGTTCTCGCTGCGATCCCAAACCGGTGGCAACACCGGCTCCTGATTAAACTCATAAATTGGCACGCCAGATGGCGCGCGCCGCGCTGTAAATCTGCAACCAATACGACATTTGTCTCTATTCCCCCGGGTACGATTACATCTCGTTATCTGGCCCGTAATCAATTCCGTTATAAAACCCATTCGTCAGTGTTATTGAATAATTCCCACAGAGGCTATGTAGCGAGCCTGAATCAAAATTACAAAGGTGAGTATTCCGTATTTTCCATTTCATTTTCCATTGCTCTTATTGTTTGGTTCCCAATAAAATTCTCCGAAAACTAAGCAATGGACTTTAAAATACCAAGGTTTACGTTTCAGATTCCTGTGCCAGAATCAAGCTCCCGTCACGCATTCCGCCTCGGATACCTCGTAATAAATCCACATTTATTACAGAATATATTTTCGGATTTTTCGTTTATAATCACACTTCTTGTTTACGTAGACGAAATGTTCCAGAGATATCTCAGTTGCGTGAGAAAAATATATTAAAAGTTATTAATAACTTGTGAGCGCGTGTGAAAATATTATTAATGAGTTCGTCTCACAGCAGTGTTGTTGATTGATTCGATGTGAGATTACGAAAAAACTAAACAGAAAATGTAAGAAAAGATGCCCATATTCCTATCTCTATTTATATAAAAGATGGCCATATCTATATCTCTATTTATAAAAAGATGGCCATATCTCTATCTCTATTTATAGAAATCAAAGTCGCTTTCACATCTGCCTGTTTCTCCGCTAAGTCTTCCTAAACTTCCACGCAACGGATTTTAATGCGGTATTTTACTAATAGAAAGATCGATAAATGAAAAAGGTTTGTATGTATAATTTGTACTTGTACTGATCCGGGGCGGGTTGCTAATTTAATTTAATTTTGTCTTAGTTGTTGGACGCCACTTCACTTCAGAGAAATATTAACAAAACAACATATCCACTTTAAATATTCCGCCGAAATACCAATGAAAAAGGTTTCTATGTATAATTTGTACTTATGCGGATCCGGGGCGGGTCACTAGTTTAATTTAATTTTGTTTTTGTTGTTGGAGGCCACTTCACTTCTGAGAAATATTAACAAAACAACATATCCACTTTAAATATTCTACCGATATACCAATGAAAAAGGTTTGTATGTATAATTTGTACTTGTGCGGATCTGGGGCGGGTCGCTAGATTAATTTAATTTTGTCTTTGTTGTTGGACGCCACTTCATTCAGAGGAATATTAACAAAACAACATATCCATTTTAAATATTCTAACGAAATACCTACCAAAACATCCATTAAGTACCATCGTAAATTTAAAACAGTACTGGTCCAGTCAACACTTGGTGCAATTATAAAGTGGAATTTAATTTACCAACGGAAACAAGATGAAGGGACAGATAGAGAAAATTACGAGTGTTCCTCGAAACGAACTTTCCAACTGGAAGTTTATTTGTTTTCCCGATGTACACAACTTACGAGTATAACACAGTATGTACGCAAGTTGTTCCTACTGTGAAACTTGAAACGGGTGTTGTTTGAAATAAACTCGAGTATTTGGTTATTGTACAAAATACCTACTATCTATATCGTTCTTTATTCAAACGTTTAGTATACAAAATGAACATTAGAGATTGAACATTATACATATAACGAGATGACAGACAAAAAAAAACCCGACTGCGAAAAGCAACTACGAAGTTCCAAACAAGTTACTTTTTAAGTCAGCTGGGTTTTCTTTTCTTCTTTCCAATTCTTAAGACTGAGACATCACCTAAAGCGCGGTCACTCTCAAACTGCATAGAAGAGAAAGAGATGCGCTACGACAATTAATGCTCGCCATTTCTTGTATTTTATCGATTTACTTAGGATTTACTAATATATTTATGAAAAGCAATCCATCACTGGATGCAGTTTAGCATTTGAAATTTTATGGTATATATTTTATTATAATTATAATTGTTAGTAAAGGGGTAAACTTGCTTTTAAAGATAATTAAGAAGTATGTTCGATTTTTTTTATACATTAAAGTATGTTAAATTATGTTTTGAGTTCATCATTGTATGCAAATAGGACTGAAATATATCATAATTATTTGTTTTATTTATCAAAACTAATTACGGTTTAAGAGATACACTGCTTTAAAAAATCACCTTTTTGACCTTTTTTGGGAATCAAAAGGCCAAGTGGCCTCATTGAATAAAAAATCATAGTATAGAAGATAAATACCAAAAACGGCCGTTTTTGACACTTTTGCTTACTACTTTGGATACGAAACATTTAAGCCTTGTTTTAACAACGTAAAAATACTTTATCCTCTTTGTTACAAACGTAACGTAAGATTCTTTAATATTTATTTCTATGCTATGCTACGATTTTTTATTCAATGATAGCGCCACTTGGCGGGTAGTAGACCCTTAAGAAAGACTTCAAGGTCGTTCTGCCATCTCTTCGTGGTCTACTGCAGCCGCGTGTCGCTGTGTCAGAGCACCAATCCTGTGTTGTACGGGATCACTGCTAGTCAGGCATGCGGAAGACATGTCCTGCCCAGTGTAGTGTTGCGAGTCTGCCAAGGTTGCAGGAATGTTAAAGAGTTACCGCGGAACGCAAAGGGTGATTGGAGGAACATGGGCAGGTTTAAGTCAGTATCTAAGAGTCTTGAACTCCCTCCTGCTCCACTCAAAGCAGAAGAAGTTTGACGATTTCCTACCATCAGAATAAAAAGTTTAGAGTTTCGAACGTGATCTGTTAATTTAACACCTAATACTGCACTTCACTTTGCCCAAACTTGAGTTTGGACTTTTGGATGTTTATCAAAAGTACGACCGGAACAAAAAAGTATTCTATTTCTTAATCCAGGCCAGGTTTTAACTATGTGACTTTAATTCAATATCATTTAGCTGTTGAGACGTGATTGATTCAAAATCGTAAAGACTTTGAAATTTATAAATAATTCTAGCTGACCCGGCAAAGGTTTGTCTGCGATAAAAAAATGGGGGATGGAGGTAGGAGGGTGAAAAATACTATTGAACCTATTCTCATTATGAGGCCCCACGGCGCCCTCACCTTCCGCCTGACGCAGGTCCTCACCGGACACGGTTGTTTCGGGAGGTTTCTGTGTCGGATAGAACAGGAGGAAACGCCCGGGTGTTTCCACTGCGCAGATCGTCCCGAGGACACGGTGGAGCATACGGTGAAGGTCTGCCCCACTTGGGCGGAGCCCCGCCGTGTACTCGTGGATGCGATAGGCGGCAGTGACCTCTCGCACCCTGCCCTGGTTCAGGCAATGGTACGGAGCGAGAGGGAATGGGAAGCCGTCTCCTCGTTCTTCGAAGCAGTAATGCTCGCGAAGGCGGATGCGGGACGCGTGAGGGAGACTCAACAACGGAGTCGCCCTCACGCTCTCGGCAGCAGCCACCTCACGGAGACGCCTGGCACTTCCGGCGCCGCAAGACGATCTCCGGCCACCGTAGACCCGGGCCTGCGGACGGCGAGTAATGGGTAGCTCGCCGTCCGATCAGCACCAGGCCCGAGAGCCAACGGCGCGTAGTGTTCCACGCGCGCCTCAAAGAGTTGTCAGCAATAGAGACGGGGCTCGTCATGGCCGATGCCTGCCCGGGGGTTGAGAATAAATCGAAACAGAGTTACCTCGCCCCTGGGCACCAGGGCAGGAAGGAACAGGGTAAGGGAACGGGTGGGTTTAGTCAGTAAGAGTCTGACACGCCCTCTCGTTCCGGGAGAAGTCATTGGATGATTTCCCAACCCACAAAAAAAAAATATACGAGTAACCAACTATACAAAAAAGAAAAAACTTTCATGCAAGCCGTTTCGGAGGAGTGCAAACACAAACACCGTGAGATTTTTATATATTAGTATTAGTAGAACAACTCTAATGAATATTAAAATTGAGCATTCTACCATCAAGTTAAAATCTGAAATAACGCCCGCACTAAAACTCAGTATGTCATAATATAGAGTAACGTGTTTAATGCTGTAAAAACACCGATAACGCGTCATACGCTAGGCGTATGTTCACGCCGTAAAATTAATGTTATATTTTACACCACGAGGACACAATAACCCTTTGTAAGTTATACAGATTGCTTCGTCACAAGTTATTATGTGTAGTGTGGGCGTTGTTTTATCTATTGTGATACTCTTTTAAAAGGAGTTAGTTCATTCCATGGTCTTCGCAGGTCAGGCCACCAAGCACAATGCCGAATAGAATAGAATAGAATAGAATGGAATGGAGTGGAATCAATGACTAGATTACAGTAGTAGTAAAAATTTGTACCTTTTTATTGGGAAACAAAACCTCCACACGTTCATAAGTTCAGACTAGGTCGCACAATTTGCCGCTGTCTCAGGTTTTCTGCGCATTATGTTGAAATCTGCTTAGGAATTAATACAGAAGTATTAAATATTTTGCTTGAAAATGCCGTATTCATAAACTTAATCCTTTAAATAAACTCACAATACAGAAATATTTAAAAATATCACTCAATTAAAAAAACGGTTGTTATTATTTTGATAACTTGACAATTGTGTATGTTCGTTTATTAGTGTCAAATAGTAATAAACGACATAATAGTAATTTATTTTCACCAGAAGCCAGTTTTACAAATGAAACATAGACACAATATAAAAATAAAATAAATCGGTTGAAGGCCTAAAAACTGTTAATTTTTTAATTCTCTGACTCCTGAACTAGATGTAAGTTCCAGTGACTTAGGAGTCAGTGATTCTGCGTACAAACAAAGCCAATCAACACGTGTCAGGCATTTTACAATAAATTATGGATATAAGAAAAAATACATAAATATACATATTTATATCACCTCAAGGCCCTGCGTCGACGAGAGGCGACAGCAATCAACACCGTCGTCAGGCCCCGCCGTCGCGTCGCCATAAGCGGCGGCAGTTTCGCGCGCTTTAAAACTCTATTATTACTAATAAGGAACGGTTTTACTCCGGCCCCGCCGTCGCCATAAGGGGACGGCGGGGCCCGACGACAGTGCTGATCACTGTCGCCTCTCGTCGACGCAGGGCCTTGAGGTGATATATATATGTCTGTATATAAAGCGCATGACAAAGTATGTTTGTGTCTGTGTAAGGGTAGTGGGTGTTTTGTATGTCACTGTAAGTTACTGTATGTTACCCAGCAGAAGGTCCTCAGTGTTATTATAGACTATATTATTATATATGTCGCATCTGCTAGTCAAATTGGCAACAGAACAAAGCACGCCACCTGGCGGCAACTATGAACACTACAGTTGGCGGGCTTTGACGGAGTCGGCGCGTTTCCGTTAGACTTCGAGGTTGGGGAAAACTCGCCTAGTCGGGCAGTCTCAGCCTGGGGGTCACGGAGTGAAGACGCATCGGAACTGTCCTACGTTTTGTTGCTACTAGTATTTTAAAGTACCAAGTTTATAAGTTTCAAATTAATTAAAATGAATAATTACTTTGCCGTTGTTTTTTATTGCACGATATACCTACACAGACCCACATGATGCCTGATTGTAGCTCGATACATCCTGGTGATCCGACATATAAGTGTTTGAAGGTAAATTTTTACATTGAGATTTCGTTTTATCTTTTACTTTCTGTTAAGGGTGTTATACAATTTAATGCTAGTAACGTAGAATTGATGTTTGACAAAGGCTGTTCTATGACGTTCCGAAGGGAAAACGTTGTGTCTGCCAGTCGGCTCCGTAGTGGGACGTAATGGGTGTTTGCGTAGAGTCGACAGGAGCACTTATAGTGATGAGCTTGAGTTTATTTCTGAATCGATTTATAATTTAAGTTAATTATCTCGATTCTAAAATAAATTAATCCATCAGGCCCCGGCCATAACAGACACAATTAAAAACCTATTGTCGCGTCTCTGCTCGAGGTCGAGCGGGGCCTAGGCTTATTTGTCCGTAGTAAATTAATTAAAGGCGAGTGCTTTTGCAAAAGAAAATTATTTAAATACATGATATTTATATCTAACTAGCTGACCCGACAGACGTTGTCCTGTCTTAACTATGAACTGTCAAACGCGTGAAGTTTAATAGTCGTTAAGTTTTCTGAAGTTTTATATTTTTCCGAGCAATTTTCTTATTTTTTTTTTCATAAGAACCTTCTCCTGACAAAATACAAACACAACAAAAAAAGAATTAGTGAAATCGGTCCAACGGCTCACGTGTGGTGATGCAGTGACCAAGGAAATAGGGATTCATTTTTATATTATATACATTTACCCACCAAACGTATTAAAATAATATAGTTAATGCAATATCGTAATGATGATCGCTTTTCTTGTTGTGCTTACTAATTGGGTTATAACCAGAATAATACCTATCATTTGTATACTAAGTACTAACTAACATACTGTGATTATTACTTCTGCCAGCCGCTTCACCCGCGTGGAATTAGTACTTCCTCATTGTAAATTATACGCTATATGCTATTAATAAATAAATAAATAATAAATAAATTCATTTATTTCAGGCTATGAAAGCCCATAAAATTTAAATACAATTTTTACAATAATCAAAATGACATTTTGCTGATACAGTACAATGGGATTAATACAGAAACAAATTAAATTTAAAAAATGTCAATAAATTAGAATTAAAAAAAAAGCAAAATCAGATTAAATGTCAGTAAGTACAATAAAATAAAATAAGAACAAAATAATATCTTAACATTAGTCAGTAAGTGAACCATGCAGCAGTGGTTCACGTACTGACAGTCGAAACGCTTCTATTAAAATTAAAATTCATTTATTTCAGGCATAGCCCATAGAGATCATAGCACAATACAACAAAGAACACAATAAAAAAGAAACAGCTTCAATAAATATCTACAATTAAAATTAAAATTAAAATTACAACTACTACTACTATAATCTATCCCTGTGCAAAATTTAATCCAGATCCGTTCAGCCGTTCTGGCGTGATTGAGTAACAAACATCCATCCATCCAAACTATCGCATTTATAATATTAATTTAGGATATTAGTAGAAAGTAGGCTTGCAAGTAGTTGACTTAGGGCCGATTTCACCAATAAAACTAATCGCGATTAGTTTAAACTAAACTCAGTTCATGCGTTTAATCGAGATCAGAGCTTCCTTTTGCGTTTCACCGAAAACTGGGCGTTTAGAATTTAAACTAAGTCAAGCTTAACTAGTTTAAGCTTGAAGTGGTGAAAAGCAAAATTAAGCTCTAATCTCGATTAAACGCATAAACTGAGTTTAGTTTAATTAGTCGCGATTAGTTTCATTGGTGAAATCGGCCCTTAATTAAATAAATTACACCGGTGGGAAAATACGATATTAAATTTTTATGTACATTACCTATTTGTTTATCTATAATTCTAAAAGTTCTGTATCTATTTATAGGATTTGTATATGTTACCTCGTCCTTTGACCTCAAAGCTGACTCATTCGTTCTCAAAAAGAACACCCATTAAGCAACTATTTTTCTCTCTAACTTTGTACATTTCCACTTTTACTTTGAAACTCCAGGAAAAAACAAGATGTTTGTGATATCTTGTTTTTCTAGATTTATTTCAGGAGTATTTTTAGCGACGGATGTTCGTAATTACTCATCCATTTTCATTCTGGTTCTATAAATTATGGAGTTGGAATGGTTTCATTTTTTTTTTTATCTACAGACTTTTTGCGCATTAATTTTTCAAGAGAATGTCTATTTTGGTTTCCGAGATAAAAGGGCTTTCATTTTTTAGATTGCTGATCTCGTAACGACTGACACATTTTAGTGTGCTCGTATATTAAGTGGGTTCATAACACAACAGGCCTATTATTTTCAACAGATGGAATTCATCAAATGAGTAGGTTTAAAGTAACTACATTGTGAGGTTGAACAGTTTAATTGACACGCGGCCTTACTGCATTATCATCTGATTCTCATGAATAAAGCTTTCTTGACCAAGTCAGTCCACAACTGAACGTGATTGGTGCTCCACCTACTCACAAAAATTGGAAATGCTTCATTGACGTTCAGTGATCTACCAGTGTGTATACCTATGTATATGAACCCCCATACACTTCATCATCATCAGACTTTATTAATGTTCCCACTGCTGGGGCACAGGCCTCCTTTCTGTGAGAGGGCAAGCACTTGGCATTACTAATTTATACAAATTCATCCTTAATATTCCCGTGAACATTTCCACAAAGTTTCCCCCCTTCGAATTACATTTTTAATAATCTCGTAGAGAGTCGCATATATAGTTCGCAGATGTGTGAGTACCAAGTTCTCCTTGGAGACTGGAAGTGATAACAATGGGAGGGCATTTCAATGAAATTTGCATTAGAATGCTAGAGTGGTGCAACGAAGCCTTTGTCATGAGGCTCTGAACGTGCCTTGCGAGAGCAAGTTTACTTTTTAAAAGGTAAAAAATGATTTATTTCGAAGTAAAGTAATATTATTTCGATTCTAAAGATATATTATTTTAGTGATAGAAATCAAGCGAAAAAAACTGCCATTAATGTAAAATGTGCAAAGCATTGAATGTCTCCAATTGCACAATATTTAAATGAAAAAGAGCATGAAGGAACTACACAATACACAATTTTGGAAGCCAATGTTTCTAAAATACATACATATGTTTTCAGAAACTAACGACAGCAAAATTATGGATCCAATTACCATCATTCACACAAAAACATGGGACTTATAAATAAAAGTTACCCATTCAAAATATGAAGCAGAAAGCTCATATGTATTTTGTAAAATAGAAAAGCTTGTATAAATAAAACTCTCACAGTAATATCACAAGCTTATTCGTATTACATAATTATTCAATTCTCTAGTGAAAATTCTCACTAAAACTCTAAACAAATACATAGTTTTAGTTAGAGACTAAATAAAACAACATGTTTTGGAACTGAAATACTCGTATAAACGTTGCAAACTTAAAGTGTATTTTAATGAACGTGAAATATAATATGTGAATATTTAGGTGTTATTTTTTATTCTGACGTGCGCTTTGCTTTGTTTAATCAAGTTATCTAAGCCACGGGGTCTCATCTCGAACAATGCAAATTTAGTTCAAACAAACAAACAATAGATGGCGTAGTATGCATCGATTTCTTATCGAAGTTTAAGTAACATTCATATTTTGAAAAATAAATGGTAAAAACTGAAGTTTCATATTTAATAAACTACCCTAAGCATAAAATTGTGGAATAATGGGCTTGTTATTCCAATTTAGACGATTATTGGATCGAATCCTTAGACATCTATATTTCTTGTACCAATAGATGGCGCTGTTTGAATTATTTAGAGTTTATCCATTCGCCTCTTTAAAATTTGTACAGTGAAACATTTTGAAACAGTAAAACTGTTATTAAGTTCCAAAAATACTATACAGTAATTCCTCAATGTGTGAGAAAATATAGGTAAGACTTTATGTAAATTCATTCAACTTGCAAGCCGTCGCTGCTAACACCATCTAGCGATGTGTAGAGGACGGGCCCGAACGAAGAACAAAAGTTGCTTGTGCAAGTCGAAAGCCCGTAGTTACGGCAGTACCGTTTCTTTGTATGGGATGAGGCATCTGTACGCTAGTATTATATTATCTGTGTCTAAGCCTAGTAAAGTTATCCATTAAGTATCAATTTATCAAATAAGATAACTATATTTTTTATTTAACTTTCATTAGCATCATCTGTAACTCATCATTCTCCTGCCTTTATCCCAATTTATTTGGGGTCGTCGCAACATGTATTTTTCTTCCATACTCCTCTATTAGTCGACATCTCTATAGTCACCCCCTTTTTACCCATAACCTCTTTCACACAGTCCAACCATCGTTTCTTTGGCCTTCCTCTACCCTTCCATCCAAATCCATACACAAGACTTTCCTCACGACATTTTCTTCATTCATCCGCATCCCATGCCCATACCACGATAACCGATTTCCACACAACTTTTCAGTCAGTGGTGCCACTTTCAGACTTCCTCTTATATACTCATTCTTAATTCTATCCATGCGCGTAACACCACACATCGCTCGGCTCTTAGCATTCTCATCTCAGTGGCATGCAATTGCTTTTCATTCATTTCTTTTGTGGCCCAACATTCTGAACCATACAAACTCATATTAGCATAGCTTCATTTGTAACTATGTGAAAAAAATTAAAGTTAAATTTGACCCACTTCTCGGTTTGCGATTGAGCTGAAATTTTGCATACATTAAAGATGGCGGTCTAGTTATTTTTTAAGTATTCCTATATTATGGGTATCAAATGAAATTTACTGAGAAGAATAATTATGAAAAATTGCATGACGTCACTAATTAAGCGTGTTGTTTTGGTTTGTTTTGACTATAACATTTTATTTACCCATTTGCTTCTAGCTTGTCTAATGTACTTTATATCTTTGATCGTCCTATACAGGCTCAAGCATCATTATCTACTCCTAACTTGGATACAAAACTATGTTACAATTACTTATATAGCCACTTTACTAGTTAAAATTGAACTCTGCCTTTCTAACATTTCACCTGGATCCAGTTTGTACCAGTTTTTCTATTATTTCCACTTCAGCTCAGCAGTTTCCCAAAGTATGGTTTAATTTTATTCTAAACAAAATGCTTCGGGATTCTGCCAGCCAAACAGCAAGGAAATGTTCTCATTAGCTGCTCCGCTAAGATCACGTGCTCAGTGGTTTCCTCAACATCTGGCTGCTTGAGACGATCGTCATGAATATTCGCATGGCTAATCCCGCTACTGCAGTGTGGAGACTGAAGATTCCTTCAGTGCTTTCCAGCTAAATAGAAGAAGATCATTCAATTTTCTTCTATTTAGCTGTTTTTTTGCACATTCTAATCACTGTGTTAACTTTTGAACACACATAAGCTTCACTTGTAATTATGTAAACAAATCTTAGAAGTAAAATTTGATCCACTTACTGATTCTGATTGAGCTGAAATTTTGCGTACATGTTTAGTTTAGATGACAATGCATGGTTAGCTAAGTGACGTCATTCTAAATCCAATATGGCGGACTCCCAAAGATGGCGGACTAGTTATTTTATAAGCATTCCCATGATATGGGTCTGCACACTGTCTCAATAAGGTAGCTGGAAGTTCATCAACGCCGTGACTTTTTTTATTTTTCAAATTTTTAATTAATGTGTTCACCTCATAAGGATCAATTGAACTGAAAGAAAGAAAGAAAGAAAGAAAATACATTTATTGGCTACAGTTAGAGGCACACAACAAAAACGAAACAAACAATAAAATAAAAATAATAATAAAAAAATAAAACTAAAAGTAACAACGGAAAAAAAAAAAGAAATGAACATGAATGAACTGAGGAAGATTGTATTCTCTGTAGGGCATACAACAGGAGATCCTTTCGGTTTTCCGGTTGAGTTGTTCGTAGCCTACCCGTTCTCAGATGAAAGTGTTTACTGAGAAATAAAAATTTATTTCTGTCAGTATGATGTGGTTATTAGACACTACACAAAACAAAGGGCCTTATTTATAAAAAATAACCATTAGATTAGTTTTAGCACTGATTAACAGGTTTTAAATTCAACATCTTCCCGGAAGAAGGATAGATGTGAATGGTAAAAGTACTGACTTACCATTTGAAGGAGGTCATTCTTATTATTCTTGATATGTGAATAGTTAAACTAGAATAATCATTTTGGATTTGTCCTGTTGCATAACCAAGACTTAAATGATAAATGATTTGTTTTTGTAAATAGGTTCTAACAACACTTTTACACGTCAATTTTTTTTTTGTTTTTTGTCAGTTTTAGCTAGATGAGGCCGGTGTTTCCTAGCTGACAACCCTAAGAAGAAACACCGAAACAAACTCAGAGGTCAAAGTCTCTTTGAAAGTGTTCAAATCCATACAAAATGTACTGGTCAAATCATATGAGAACCACGTACGTTAATGTCTGGGATGAGCTTTTTAGGAAAGCAACACTCTGATTTGAGTGGACCTCAGACAGTGCAAGCATTAGTCAGTTACCGTGAAGCTCAACTCAGAACTTTGAAGTGCTCAATGAACCGACGAACAATACCATAGTAAGAACATTTGGGTAGGCCACAATAATACTCAAACTGCCATTTTAAATAAAACATCTGCTCTTCGTTCATTGTATTCAAATGTAAATATTGTGTTAAAAAGATAAATGATTTTGATTTTTTTTTTCCTAATTGTAAATGATTTTGCAAAAAATAAGGCAGAAAGTTGGCAATGTCAAAGAAAATATTGAAATATTCGGCGTAGCCACGAATGGGTGGTATAGTCGACATAATGAGAAACAAATGTTGGCTCATGAATAGGGGTTGGTCGGTAAATATTGAATAATGTTGTACCGACTCTGTCTCTCTGTAAAATGTCTGTGTGCTTTGTGACGTGTGTGAAGAGTTGTTTGGCATCAAATCGTGAAGGCAGAGAAGTAAAAAATATGGTTTTAGCTATTCCTCCATAATACCAAAAGTAGGTCCACAACAAGTTTTTTTTTATAAATGTATAATGCCCATAGCTAAAAAGGTACTTTCAGTTTAATAAAATAAATTAGGTACTATTTACTGATGATTTTACTTTATTTGCAAAACCTAAGGCAGTTACAATCCCAAAACCAAGCTGAAATGTTCCATGACCTTGTACCTACACCAGCAACTGTCACTGTTTGATTTCAGACATAGGGAACTATGATAACAAGGTTTAGAACGAGCTCTTTTACAAGAGTTCCACTATAACTTAAACTGAGCCTGAAACTTAGCCTGACAACCCCACAGTGCCGCTTTTAGCACTACCAGCGCCCTGGGCGAGATTTCTTCGGCGCCCCTTGACTGCAATTCAAACCCATACGAATGTTGCGATCTTTGATATTTAAAAACAGAAATAACCACATTATGATCAGGCAAAAAAGATTTCAGACTTACGAGTTCATCACACTATGTAGAGCCATCTATAACTGATCCAGAGGTTTTGACGTGACGTCTTTAAAATTGTTTCCATAGTGGGAGGCAAATTCAAAAAACGAATGATAACAAATCGAGGGATGCGTGCTATGCCGCTGAAGTAACCTATTCACCTCTCGACTTAGTCTACAGTTATTTCAATTGGTGATCACCACAGAGTTTGACAAGGACGGAATTTCCGGAATCTATTGTACAAAAAAGACAAAGATTCCGTGTAGGTACTCATCTGTTCAAATCTTTCAATGACTGAAATTAATGCAGTGTCCAAAGGACCGTTGGAAAATTCAACCTCATTTTTTTTTTTTGAAGTAATTATCGGCTCTTCGCAGGCAGTTTCACCAGCTTGACGCTCGTGTGGAAGTATCAGCTTTACCAGCTTGTTGTGGCTCTAAACACAGGTTCAATTTCTAGTTCCTCAGCCTATTCCTTCACATTTGAACTGGCAATTTTAAAGCCTATATTTCTATATTCTTCTTTATAAGTGCAGCATTTATTCAACATTTTTGTGCATTTACCGAGATCCTTAAATCTGTTGATTATAGAAATTTACGAACATTAATTTAAAACATTAATTTAAAAAAATGTATGTCATACTTACCAAACAAATAATTAAACTAAGAGGCTCAAATCTTTTAACTGTTCGGCTAGAGTAGTAGCCTCATGAGATACTTGAACATCAGTTTTCTGATTTGATATAAAGGGTATAAAGGGTTTGATATAAAGGGCGCGGTTGGGCGACCGCCCAGGGCGCCGGATATGATCCGGCGCCCTGGGCGGTCGCCCGACCGCGCCCTACCCTAACGCCGCTACTGCAACCCCATAACATTTCTATAAGTTAATGGTTAGATGTGACTTTCCTCGAACAAGACTGGTATCACTTTTGTACGAAAATGCTGTTCATGTTGTAGTATGCCTGCGGCGCCCCTTTATATCAGGTGCGGTTGGGCGACCACCCAGGGCGCCGGATATGAAGATATCCGGCGCCCTGGGCGGTCGTCCAACCGCGCCCTACCCTAACGCCGCTTTGCCCGGGGGTGGAGGATAAATTCGAAAGAGTTACCTCGCCCCCGGGCGCGTAGGGCAGGGAGGAACAGGGGTGGGTTTTAGTCAGTAAAAGTCTGACACGCCCTTCCGCTCCACCCCAGAGTGGAAAGAGTCATAAGATGATTTCCCACCCCCCAAAAAAAAAAAAAAAAAAAACCCTAACGCCGCTACTGCAACCCCATAAAGTTTCTATAAGTTAATGGTTAGATGTGAGTTTCCTCGAACAAGACTGGTATCACTTTTGTACGAAAATGCTGTTCCTGTTGTAGTATGTGAACATATCGGTTGTGATCCAATGTCTCAACTTCAGCTTGTTTAAAATAAAATCCAAGAATTTCATTCTTTGGAGAACCTTTTTTTGTGTAAATTATTTAATTTATTTAGTAGTATCAGTTGAAAATTGTATGCTGTCTGCGAATTCAGTTCTGAAAGTTGTTACATTCCTAAAAAAATTAATGCATTAATAGCTTATTCGTCTGATGATAGCTTTCTATTAAGACGTCACTTATCAATGCAAAAGTCATTACATGTTTGTAACAAAAATAATTTATAGCTACACGCCTCAATCAAATTGAAATAGATTTCTCACTTTTTTTCAGGATCTTCCAATCTTCTAAACAGGACCATAACAGCAACACACACAATAAATTTTACATTGCTTTAGCGATATTGGTTGAACTAACTTTTCCGTTCAGTTAATTTTAGAAAAAAATCTCAGCTCCATTTAATATATTTCAATAAAAATCAATCTGCCTAGCCTTTGCCTAACTTTCTTGGGGTAGACTTCCAGTCTAACCGGATGCAGCTGAATACCAGTATTATGTAGCGACTGCCTATCTGACCTCCACGACCCAGTAACTGGGTAATACGATACCCCTTGATAAGACTGGTTATCAGACTTTCGGGCTTGAATATATTTATGAGCTTAAAATATTTTCATGCAAATCAACATCAGAAGATACCACAGCACTATTATTTGACTACCAGAATCAACCTTGAAACAGATGAGTCATTAGTTCCTGCGCACAACACTATCAGTTTCCTGTAACTCCGCTTAAAACTTACCCGCGGCGTCAGCTTCCGTATGTTTGATTTATAAACTTACTAATGAAGCTTCCAACGAGTACATTCCCGTGAATGTTGCCACAACGTAGACAAGTAGGAAACAAAGTACAATTTTAAATATAGATACAGATAGGTATGCCCCGTATTATTGCAAAAACCGACAGTTTGCAATAAATCTTGCGAGATTATTATAAATTCTCGTCATATTGTGAACAAATACAATATCTAAATCTAATACAAATTTCGATAGTTTTCAATATTAACGTGTCTTATTGAGAAGAAAAAGTTTGGTGTTTGCAATTACCCGATGATATACACACCTAAAATGATAGGTACTGCTGTCAGCCTGTATCATCCCACTGCTGGGCAAAGACCACTTTCTGCCTAATCAACAGGAAGGAAGGATAAAGGAAGTAAATTATTACTTTTTTGCATTATGAAAGCAAATAATATTAGTCATATTTATTATTATATAAGTACTCAATGAGTGGGTACATACATTAAAAAGCTTTTAATGACTTAACCAAGTAGTGAGTTGTAATGCTAATACTTACCTAGGTGATTAGCCTAATCTATACAAGTGTAACGGAAATGCAAGGTCATATTTTAGATATCCATTACACTCTATATACCTGACTAGCTTCTGCCAGCGGCTTCGCGTGGAATTAGTACTTCGCCCGTTATAAACTTTCAACCCCTGGAAACCCACTCTTTACAAAGAACACACCCTCCAAATGTCATGTCTCTAGGACCAGCGGTATAGTCTGTGCGTTGATATATAGTCAGTCAGGACTTTAAATTTTATGTACCAATATACACAAATACAAAAGTGATAATTTGAGCTGTTTGACATTATGCCTCATACAAGCTTTACCACATCAACCGATCCTGTCATTATCATCATAATTTCAATGGAAAAACATTCACTGTTTAACATTAGTCTCCCCCAAACGTCTCATCGATTGGTCCTGTCTTTCTCGCATCCTGTTGCCACCCGCAGCCCTCATCAGGACATCAGTCCACGTTGTGCCAGTTTTCCGCTTTCCAATTTTTTTCTCTAAATAAAATAATATATATATAAACATCCGAACTGATAAACTCGTCTTTATTGAAGTCGGCTAAAAATGAAATGAAATGCATAATGCGAGTATTTGTGAAAACAAAACAATCGTTATCGAGTTATACCAACTTCTTTTAATTTAAACGCCATGATTCTTTCAACGCCCCATTTATTAAATTTCCCATCGAATGAAGCTGATTAAAGATAAAATATAGAAGTGAAACACTTTGCAAGTAACTTGATACCTCAGTTCGCGCTTGCAACTTTGTGCGCGGAAGCGCTGCACAAAAGGCGACTCCATTGCTTTCTTTTATTGCAACTACTTGATTTTCTTTTGGCCTCGCTTGGCTCTTGTTCATGTTTACTAAAATAAAAAGTTACTTTGTATTTATATCAATGAATTGTTGAGGGCAGTTGACAAGTTTCAGATGGTTTGGTATAAATAGTTGACCAGTTTACCCACCCATTCAATCATTACTTTTGCCAAAAACAAATGAGCCTATAAGTATAAAAATTACAGAAATAATCATACCAAAGATGATGACTTAAATTTAATTTGATCCTTAATTTTTCCCACGAGCAATAAGCATACCTCCAAAATACCCAAATCAAGATATCAAAATCAAAAAAAAACATTCTGTTTTGACACAATAAAAAAACAAACGATCACAAGTACAACACCAAACAAACCACGAACAACATTGAGCAAACGAGTATCATCTTCATTATAACGATTCAGAACCAATCCGAAATCCTAGCAGTGCCTGAAAGTTGCGGTATGTATACCTACTTCACTGGAGGGCCCTTCGCTATATCCACTATCGCAAGGTAGGCAAGTGCAACATCTACAAATTTCTGTAACCGCAAAAATGACCCTAGCCTTTCTTGAACTTCCAATCAAATTTAAACCCTATCTGAAACCAATGACAGTTTGATTTTAATTGAGTGTAGTCAGTTAATAAGAGTCAGTTTCTAATAAAGGTTGGAAGTCAAGTTGCATGTGAAGAGCGGCGTCGCGCTTCGTTATCCGACTGCGGCGGCCAGGACGATGCTAATTGTACACTCGTCATTACAAAGAGTTTGTATTTGGTTAGGATAATTGTTTGCTTAAACACATCTTTTGTTCATTTATATTAAAAATTGTTTAAAATATTCTCTGCCGGAGTCTATGCTTTCTGATGGCTATAACATCAAGAGTGAATAGGAATTACTTCTAGGCAAGCGTGCTCCATCGTCGACCACATCATTGCTTACCATAAGGTGAGATGTAGTGGTCAGACACTAGCCTATAGATCAGAATACATAAAATATATTTAAAAAAATAAGTATAAAATACAGTCAAGAATTTACAAAATCGCTAAATGTTCTAATCATTCTCAGTCACTTTAAAAAACGTGTAATTTAAAAAAGTTATTCATTTTTTTCAAATCTCTAGCGATTCTGATTTTAATATTTCAGGTTTTATAGCGTGAATTATTTACAGAGGTTAAAGAAAATATTTTATTTTTAAGTCTTGCTTTTCCAGACAAGGTTAACTTTTAAGCATTGTACGAGTAAGTAACATTGAGATTTACAGAAGTTTTTGACCAAGTATCAAAGTCTTGCTTAAGTAATTAAATATAAATCAATTGAACTGAAGCTGAGCTTGATTGAGCTTTTCTTTTTTGTTTGTTGTGTTTCTCTGTCTTTCGCGTCATGTTTACCGTAAAAAAACGTATTTCCTTTTTTTTTTTTTCTTTCTTGAAGTTTGAAGTCAAACATTGTGGGGGGCATACCTACCTTTACTATTGCCGAAACAATTTTAGTATGTCAACCAACGAAATGGTTTAAACAATTTTCTGTGACTTATAAAAAAACCCCTTGGTTACGTGAGCATGTCCCAACGGGTCCGGGGAAGAATAGCTTGACATAAAATGAAATGACTCATTGTGAGGGTCTTTTTATTTTATTTTTTTGGGGCGTGGGAAATCATTCAATGACTTCACCCGCTCTAGGGTGGAGCGGAAGGACGTGTCAGACTCTTAGTGACTAAAACCCTGTTCCTCCCTACCCTGAATGCCTAGGGGCCAGTTAACTCTTTCGAATTTATCCTCAACCCCCGTCCTCGTCTCAAACGTATTTTTTAATAATATTAACCTCTTAAATTCGAGACGCGTCACGTTTCAGCATCTGTCAGTCCCCGTTGACAGGCGGCCATCGTGTAACTACAGACTTTGGTTAGGTCAGGGTTATATTTTTGTTCTGGAAGATTGGAGAGGTTCTGGAGAAAATAGTTCTTTATTAGAGGGATAGGTATATACAAATAAGAAGTCTTCTTTCAATTAAGAAGTTTTCTTTCATAGGGTCCTTGAAAATGATCGTTAACCTAACCAAGGGTCCACCGTTAAAAATGTTTGGGAAAGGCTGTTATAGAGTATTCTATCTATAGTTATGTTATAAATCTACAACTGTCTTGCAACTCTATCATGTTGTTTACTAGATCCAATAGGTTAAGTGCGTTAACAGCAATTAGTTCTCGTTATGCTAATATGATCTTGTTATGTTAGTGCTTTAACTATAATTTAGTGCCTAATGTGATCCTGATTACACGTTATTTTAGATAATATTCACTGCGTTAAAATGGCGTCGAATTGTGAATTATTCGTTTTACAAACATTCGACCATTTAATTTTACGTTGGTATTTGAACCATTGTTTCTATTCATTGATTTGTTTGCAATTATATTATTGGTACTTTTTTTTTGTGGGCTGGGAAATCATCCAATGACTTCTCCCGCTCTGGAGGGAGCGGGAGGGCGTGTCAGACTCTTACTGACTAAAACCCACCCCTGTTCCTCTCTGAATGCCCAGGAGCGAGGTAACTCTTTCGAATTTATCCTCAACCCCTAGGCAGGCATCGGCCATGACGGGCCCCGTCATGTATGCAGACAACTCTTTGAGGCTCGCGTGGAACACTACGTGCCGTCGACTCTCGGGCCTGGTGCTGATCGGACGGCGAGCTACCCATTACTCGCCGTCCGCAGGCCCGGGTCTACGGTGACCGGAGATCGTCTCGGGGCGCCGGAAGCCCCTGGCGTCTCCTTCGGTGGCTGCTGCTGAGGGCGTGAGGATGAGGCTGTCGTTGCAGCCTCTCCCTCACCCGTTCCGCCTCCTCCTTCGCGAGCATTACTGCTTCGCATAAGGAGGAGACTGCTTCCCATTCCCTCTCGCTTCGTACCATGGCCTGGACCAGGACCGGGTGCGAGAGGTCACTGCCGTCGATCGCCTGCACGAGGACACGGCGGGGCTCCGCCCAAGCGGAGTAGATCTCCACTGTGTGCTCCACCGTGTCCTCTGGGCGATCCTCACAGTGGGGACATCCGGGCGTTTCCCTCCGCCTTATCCTGCACAGGAACCTCCCGAAACTTTCGTGTCCGGTGAGGACCTGCGTCAGGTGGAAGGTGAGGACGCCGTGGCGCCTCTCCAGCCACTCCTCAAAGAGGAGCACTACCGCCGCAATGGTGGCGTGCCCAGCGCTGGGTTGCGACAGTCGCTCTCTCCATGTTGCCATGAGATCCTGCCGGAGCTCTGTCCACCGAGCCGCGAGGTATCGCGGCAGCGGAGTTTCGCCCCGGCGTTTCGCCTCCTCGCGCAACTCATACAGGTAGGCGAGGACTTTTGCCTCCAGATCCCATGGTGACAGTCCGCCAAGGAGGCTCGCAGACTCACGGGAGACCGTGCAGTATCCTCTGATCATACAGATCGCCATGACCTTTTGGGACGCGTTCATCTGGCAAGCTGATCGCTGCCTCTATGAACGCGCCCACACCAGTGCCCCGTAAAGGGCCATGGACCACACGATCTCCGCGTAGAGCCTCCGACAGGAGGCGTTTGGCCCCCCAGATTGGGCAGGAGCCGCCTCAAACCGGCCCCAGCCCCGGCCTTGTCCAGTCTGGGAGCCAAACGTCGGAAGTGCCCGACGAAGTTCCACCGGCTGTCAAGGACGAGTCCCAGGTACTTCATCGTCCCCTCGACGCCGATGTGAACCCCTATTATTGGTACTTAAAGTTGATTAATGTGTATAACTTGTATTATTGTTTTTTATTTTATTAATGTACGTTATGGCAATTACCTATGAATGTGTTAAAATAAATCACCAACATATTTCAATCATATCATTTCATATTTTTCGGTTTTAGCACTTTTATGAATTTTCTGGAGTTTTAACTGAAGGCATTTGCTATACCTAATTCTTCAGTCACAGTCCATTTAGCATTATCAAATCCCTGTAGACATACAGACAGCACAGTAGACAATAACCAGATAATCGCAATCGGGTAAAAACATGAAATCAAATCATCAACATCATCATTATTTTTTATCATCATTAACTAATTCATCAAACATTCAATCACGTCTTTTCATATACTTCAGTTTGATTAAACTGATAAATCAAAATCCAACAACTTTCTGAAACTAATTGATTACTTAGGGTAAAAAAAAATCCGGCTAAGTGCTAGTCGGACTCGCACACGAAGGGTTCCGTACCATAAACAAAAAAAAAACTAAAGAACACGTTTCTAGAAACGTGTTTTTTAGGGTTTTTTTTTGGGCTGTATCTCTTGATTTGTAATAGCTACATAGTTGAAATTGCCCTCATGGGGGCCTCCTCATTTTTAATTCATTTTAATATAATAATTTTTTATTATTCGTTGTTATAGCGGCAACAGAAATACACATTCTGTGAAAATTTCAACTGTGTAGCTATTACGGATCATGAGATACAGCCTGCTGACAGACGGACGGACAGCTAAAGCATAGTAATAGGGTCCCGTTGGTTACCCTTCGTGTACGGAACCCTAAAAATTGCGTTATGTTTGCTAGATCTCTTATATATAAACCACGCACTCTTTACACTACACTCAAAAAATTGTTCATTCCCACACCATCTAGTAATAACAAATCCTTCAGACACATAGCGCTGTAGAACCGAACATGGGCAATCAAAACCAGCCTTTTAGCTGTGCACGCTAAGTACTCCGCCGGTATGCACCCCTTTGTTCTGAAACAATGACTTTAAAGCGAACTATAGGCATAATGACCACGCCTTCTGGGCAGATTGATGAAAACAGTGCCTGTATACTGCCTTCCTAGGTTCTATTGTTTATCACATATTGCCGGCATTGTCTCTTACATTCCTTAAATTGATACAACCTAAGTCCGTTATTTGCCACGGACAATGGACATATGTACGTGTACAGAATTGTTTTATTAGGTCTAAAATTCTTTTGGAAAATGTAAGATAAACAAGGTCAAAAATAAATTAGCAAACCACAACAGAAGTAAAAAGTAAGAATAATAAGTTTATAGTTATAACGAAAAAATCCTAACTCATTGTGAGCTACGTACACTACCAGCAACCGTTAACCCCGTAGTCAACTGTTGACAGCTTACTTTTTTTTTTGTTTCGCCATCATTTGATATCGATACACATTCAGAGTTCTTCTAAATAACAAGTATCTATTATTTCACCATGTAGATGATCCCTTCAAGATAATCCAACTAAAAGCAGCTACATGATTGTAAAACTAAAACATATTATATCTTCCAGTCTTTGGGGTAACTGCAGTACCGTGCCTCTCTTTACAAAGCTTTATTCCAATTTTGAACAGTAAAAATCCAAGTACCCGACAGACGTCTCTCCCTACACATTTCATCGCGACTCACAAAACGCAATAATTCTTTACATTTCGTAGAGCAACATAATGCGGAATGCGAGAGCCGCAATGCAAACAGCTGGTCGTCCGCTAGACAATAAGTCGGTAAGCGAAGGAAACGCACACATTTAAAAAAAGGAAGAGAAACCCTGCAGCAATGGAGGCTGCAAAGCTCTGTAGAAAAATGCACAGTAATACAAGAGTGCTGTGAAAGGAAATTTAATTCTGTGGGAAATTGAAAGAGCACTTTTGAAGATGATGTTCGTTATTTCAAATACTATGTCAGGTTTTTAAAGAAAGAGTGGGAATCCTATTTGTTATGGCACTAAAGTTTTTACAAGCTTTTATTGGCTTTAACTATGTAAAAAAAATTAGAAGTTAAACTTTCCGATTGAGCTGAAATTTTGCGTACATATTTAGTTTGGATGACAATGCATGATTAGCTAAGTGACGTTATTCTAAATCCAATATGGCGGACTCCCAAAGATGGTGGACTTTTTATTTTATAAGCATTCCCATGATATGGGATCGATTATAAGAGTTTTCTGAGAAAAATACAAAAAACGTGTTTTTTTTTTCAAACTATATATTATCATAAGTCACAGAAAATGGTCAAAACTGCGTGTTTTTAGTTTTTTTTTTTAACTTTAATATATATTATTTTACTTTTTAATCTTTGTTGTCTATCGCCAGTAAAAACTGGTATAGTCAAAGTCAGATCATTAATCACAGTTTCCCACATTCGCCCATTTACTGCTGGCTAAGTCTAAACTCAGTCAGTAGTAAATGGGCGAAAGTACCTAAGTACTTTGAATAACAGAGGCGAGAATTTCCATTTAAAAATATTTTTTCGAATAAAGATATTGGGCCATGCCTTGTTGATTACATGACTAACATTATGTCACGAGTGCGTAGCTCTTTGTTCAATACAATTCCACTCCAATTTCAAATTGTACTACGTCGAAATTGGACTATAATTTTAACCCAGTCGAATCCGCCGCGAAGTTCAAAACACAACTACACTACAAACAACATTGTAAAAACCGAACATGACTGCAGCCACTCGAATGTCAACCCTACTGCTTTCATTTCATTCCATAAAATAAAATGCCAGAAACACAATCAACGTAAAAGCCAAGAAACGTTACACTACTGAGTATATTTTTCCATGTTTAAAGCGAGTCGCCGTCTGCAACGGCCGCCTAAGTCAATATTGACTGCAGAAGGAGCATCTCACGACTAATCTTATAGAAACTGTTTGCCTTCGCGATTGAAGGTTCGACGCTCTTGTGGAAAATTTCGCATTTCAAATAGAATCTGCATATAGGCTACGGGGCAATATTTCCGTGGCGGACCCCATTTGAATATTGCTGACAAGACGAAGAAATCGAATATCTATCTTGGTCCTTGGTGAGAGTTTTCTTAGTGCTGAAATCTGTTATAAAGTACGGCGATGAGGAAACTTTTAAATCGTGTTTGCTTCAGGAATGTGTTCGTTCGATGTTACGACGTCTTGCCTGCATAACAATGTGTTTTCTTGTGTGTGTTTTCAATAGAATTCCATTCTTTCCCGGAACTTCAATTCATGGTATAAATTTTAATTCACTCGGTATTCCGATAAACTGGATTTTCCTGAAATAAAATAACGTAGTTGATTATAAAAGGATTTGGGGTAAATGGTTGATATTATAGATTAACTTTCAATTAAACATAATGTTTCATTCCAATTGGGTCATTGTTAAGTAAATAATTGTGTTTTATGCAGCAATTCAGTGTTAAATACTTCCATGATTTATTATTTTAATTAGCATCCAATGTCACGTTAAATGAATATTAATTATTATGTGTGAAAACTGTTCTCTTTTTCTTGTTATAAAAATTCCACGGAGAAATTGTATATAAAGCATCATCATTGTCATTTCAGCCATTGATGTCCACTGCTACACCAAGCCTATACCCACCATGAGTCATAGTAAGTTACTATTTACTTGATTTGAATGAAGCAATACATAATGCTTTAAATAACTTAAAAATATTTTTTATAGTATTGTAGTCCAGTCAAGTAAGCTCGAAAAATAGGGCTAAGGTTCAATAATTCGCATAGAGCAGAAAATTTGTACGAATTTTCAGAACATCATTAATGAACATTATTTCAGAACATTATTAATGAAATGAAAAGTCGCCATCGATCCCAAATATGCAACAAAAAAAAATTCAATGTCAAAGTTCGCAAAAATTAAAATTTATCATAAAGGTATGTCAGACAAAAAATGTGGAGCATTTAATGACCTGTGAAATCGTTCTTATACATTATTTCCTAAGAATTACCATGTTTGAGATAAAGCGAATCAAAAAGATGAAAAAAACATTTTTACAAAAAAACAAAATTCTTTTTGGAAGTCAAAAAAGAAAATTCACTAAAAATTTTAAAATAACTTTAATTTCGGAAGTCGGTGTTTGTATTTTATTTCTTCGTTAGTTGACACCGACTTCCGAAACTATAGTTATTTTTAAATTTTTAGTGAAGTTTCTTTTTTGGAAGTTGTTTTTTTTTTTTTTGTAAATTAGTTTTTTATTTTTCACTTGTTAGTTATTATACCCCAGAACTCAAGACCCCAATAACATGGAACGTGGAATTTAAACATACTCGTAATTGGAGAAAACCAAAACGTCATCTATGTATCCATATTTTTCGTTTTTTGTTCAGTGTTTCAAAAAGCGCTTAAGCAATTTCGATAAAATTTATATGTGACCACCTCGGGAGTATATTCAAAAAGAATTTTGAAAATCGGTCCACAACTGACAGTGAAATCGGTGGACATACATTAAATAAAATACATACAGTCGAACATAGAACTTCCTTTTTCGAAATCGGTTAAAAAGTCGTTTCAATTCCATGATTTTTTTTGTGAATTTCTGTGACTTTCTTGAAGAAAGTTGTTCATTTCCATGTGCAGAAACATTATGCAAAATATGAACACCCAATTCCGTTCCATCCTGTATAAACTCGGGTTGCTGGGCAACACTATAACCCTTAGCAACACCGGTTGTCAAGCTATGGGGTATGAAGGGGCTTTCACGTAAGTGATCATCTTATTATATAACGAAAATAAACATTTAAAAAAACCAGCTGGCATTTAGAAAAAAGAACGAGTCGGACTCACGCGCGAAGGGTTCCGAACAAATCATATATTTTTCAAGTTTTTTTAAACGTCCTACTCCTTATAGGTTTTTCTGTAGTCTATAAGTAAAGAATTACTTTCTTTATTTTCAAAATATTAGGCCCAGTGGTTTCGGAGATAGTAAATAGATGAAAAATGACCATTCCCAGCGGAATGGTCATTTTTTTTTTGGTGGTTTTTTTTTGTATTTTCTTAACTTTACAACCATACATTTTAAAATTATTAAAAAAAAATACATTCGAGATCCTCACAGTATGTCCTTTGCTATTTGACATATCGCACGGCACAGTTTGAAAAAAATATTTTTTAATTTTCCGATTTTAACCCCATAAATGAATTCAGGGTACACGTTCGTGTTTGGGTCACACATATTCATGTGTGTACCAAATTCCAACTGTATAAATTGGCTGTGACAGACGAACAGACGGACAGACAGACAGACACACGAGTGATCCTTTAGGGGTTTCGTTTTTTCATTCAGACTTCCGGAACCCCAAAAAATAAAATATGCTCTCCTACATACCTATTCAAATTCACCTGTCGTATTCCATTAGAATTCGTTGTACGAGACGCCAAATATACACGTATGTATGTGTGTACACCCACTACTGCCTCACGCTTGGTAATAACGCCATATGCACGAAGCTTTTAGTTACGTGAGGGGTCTGAAGATCACGTTTAAACGTGTGTGCTAGATGGATTTCCTGTTCGCTACCTTCACAATAACTCGCATTGGTTACACACCTACTAGTCGGAATAGCAGAAGCAAAAATGTTTGAGAAAATGTTCTCCTATGTAATACCTATACCTCACTTAAAGCTTAGTTGAAATTTTTAAGGGTATAGTGAAATCACAAGCGGTTGAGACAGTAGGGGAGATAACTTAAAAAAATCTTTTGGTCTGTCAGTTAGATTACCAAAAAATATTGGACACAATTTTTTTTCTTTTGTCACGTGAACAAAAAAATAAATTAAAAAAAATATGACTCTCTGCCATAAATAACACAGAAAAATGAAAAATAAATTTAATTTCGGAAGTCAGTGTTTCTAGTTTTGTTTCTTCGTTATTTGACACCGACTTCCGATGCATTTGTTTTTTGTTATTTTTTTTAAAGTTTTTTCCGAAGTTCTTCATCAGATCTTCACCAAATTTAAATGGGACTTGAGAAGCACCAGCTTTTAAACAAAAAGAATCATAAAATCAGTTGACCAGTTCAAAGAGTCTCTCAGTAAACACCTTTTTACCGACTGACTCCATTCTGTACTTCACATGAGAAAATCCTGCCAAAAAAAAAACTCTGACATATCCACAGGACTACTTGCACCTTAGTTTTAATGACTGTTTTATTGTAGTCTATGGTTTACTAATTTAGTCTCACTATTTATTTTTTTAATTTATTAATGTACCTTTATGTTTGTATGACTGCACGGCTTTTTCAATTTTTTTTATTTGTGTTTAATCTTATTTTATTTAATCTCTGTTATATATTAGTTTTCACCTCGTCCCGTAAATGCTGCGTTATTTATTTTTTAAATCTCGCAGCATATGCGATTAGGCTCCTTTTTGGCCTCTCACAGTCTATTCTTATTATTTATTTATTTTTTGTATTGTTAGTATTAAGTATTTGTGTGAGAGGTACAAATAAATGTTTTTCTTTCTTTATATCAGCATGACTGAAATCAGTCCAAAACATGACTGTCATGACAGTACAAAGGCACCACTATAATATATTCAGATCCGCAGATCCGTAACAATCGCATGATGAATTCGTCCGCATGATATTAATGTTATCAGCATCTGTCCGCATCAACGGTCGCACACTATTAAAAGCAATATTTCACTGAAACACCACAATTTGCATAACATAATGTTGTGCCAACATTAACGGTTCGGCTGTGTATTTTTGACGCGTGTGTATTTTATAATTAACTTTTGTAGTTGTTCTTGTGTTATAGATTATGCTACTTATATTTGTTACGTTATTGATTCTGCTACTTATATTTGTGTGGATCATAATTTATGCTAGCTTCTGCTTGTGGCTAAACGCGCGTGAATTACGATGTCCTAATCAAAGATACGGTTTACCCATGTGCCTTTCATCCAAATTCGTTAAGACGTGATGATGTAACAGACATACAGAGTTAGGTAGGTAGTTTCATATTATTCATAATATAACCAGCTTTTGCTAGCGGCTTTGGCCGCGTGGAATTAGTACCTAAATGCCCCCATTATAATTTATACCTTTTATGTTATTTTGATGTTTAGGTTACATTACTGTAATGTTTCATCAAAATCCGTTCTGCATTTTTTGCGTGAAAGAGTAACAAACATGTACGGATGTTTGTTACTCTTTCACGCAAAAACCTCACAAATTTTCACATTTATAATATTACAGCTATGGAGTTTAGGATATAAAGTAAGTATGTCAATAATGTACTCATGTTTTTTTTTTTTTTGTGGAGTGGGAAATCATCCAATGACTTCTCCCGCTCTGGGTGGAGCGGGAGGGCGTGCCAGACTCTTACTGACTAAAACCTACCCCTGTTCCTTCCTGCCCTTGGTGCCCGGGGGCGAGGTAACTCTGTTTCGAATTTATCCTCAACCCCCGGGCAGGCATCGGCCATGACGGGTCCCGTTCCTATTGCTGACAACTCTTTGAGGCTGATCGGACGGCGAGCTACCCATTACTCGCCGTCCGCAGGCCCGGGTCTACGGTAGCCGGAGATCGTCTCGCGGCGCCGGAAGTCCCAGGCGTCTCCTGAGGCGGCTGCTCCTGAGAGCGTGAGGGCGTCTCCGTTGTTGAGTCTCCCTCACGCGTAATTTACTCATGCTGGATTGTGATTAACCACGGTGCCATATGAATTTAGGCGGCAATTATCAATATTGATATTGACTTCGCAAACGGCATTCATTGAAGCCGGGGCGCCCCGCGGACTCTCCGTCCGCATACCGGCCCATCGTGCTGCTCGACGAGGTGGGCAAGCTCTTTGAAAGAGTAATTGCAGACCGCCTCGTCGGGCAGCTGACGCGGGTGGGGCCGGATCTGGCGGAGAGCCAGTACGGCTTCCGCAGGGGGCGCTCTACGGTGGACGCCATCATGCGCGTACGAGCCCTCACGACGGGGGATGCAGTAGCCCGGGGTAGGGTCGTCTTGGCGGTGTCTCTGGACATCGCCAATGCCTTCAACACCCTGCCCTGGAGTTGCATAGTGGAGGTACTCCGGTATCACCGGGTGCCGCCCTACCTCCGTCGCGTAGTCGCGATAATCGTGGACAGGATCCGGCAACTGGGACTCGAGGTGGCATTGCACAAGTCCGAGGCCATGTGTTTTCATGGTCCTCGGAATGCGCCACCGGCGGGTTCCCAGATAACGGTAGGAGGGGTTCACATCGGCGTCGAGGGGACGATGAAGTACCTGGGACTCGTCCTCGACAGCCGGTGGAACTTCGTCGAGCACTTCAGACGTTTGGCTCCCAGACTGAACAGGGCCGGGGCTGCTTTGAGGCGGCTCCTGCCCAATCTGAGGGGGCCAAACGCCTCCTGCCGGAGGCTCTACGCGGGGATCGTGCGGTCCATGGCCCTTTACGGAGCACCGGTGTGGGCGCGTTCGCTAAGGAAGCGATCTACTCGCTTTCTGAACGCGTCCCAAAGGGTCATGACGATCAGAATGATCCGAGGATACCGTACGATCTCCTGCGAGGCGGCGAGCCTCCTTGCCGGATTATCGCCATGGGATCTGGAGGCAAAAATCCTCGCGAACCTCTATGAGGAGCGCGAGGAGGCGAAACGCCGGGGCGAAACTCAATTATTTTATTTCTGAATTATTTTATTTTTTCAGTTTATGCACCTGCCATGTTATCTCTCCACCACCCTTGGTTGACTGGTAGAGAATGCCTAAGGCATTAAGTCCGCCTTTGTACATTTGTGTTGCATGAAGTTTTAATAAATAAATAAATAAATAAACTCCGCTGCCGCGACAACTCGCGGCTCGGCGGACAGAGCTCCGGCAGGATCTCATGGCGACATGGAGACAGCGATTGTCACAACCCCGCGCTGGGCACGCCACCATTGCGGCGGTAGTGCCCCTCTTTGAGGCTTGGCTGGAGAGACCTCACGGCGCCCTCACCTTCCGCCTGACGCAGGTCCTCACCGGACACGGTTGTTTCGGGAGGTTCCTGTTTCGGATCAAGCGGGAGGTGACGCCCGGGTGTTTCCATTGCACGGATCGCCCCGAGGACACGGTGGAGCATACGGTGGAGGTCTGCCCCGCTTGGGCGGAGCAACGCCGTGTCCTCGTGGATGCGATAGGCGGCAGCAACCTCTCGCGCCCTGCCCTGGTTCAGGCCATGGTACGGAGCGAGAGGGAATGGGAAGCCGTCTCCTCCTTCTGCGAAGCAGTAATGCTCGCGAAGGCGGAGGCGGGACGCGTTAGAGAGCACCAACAACGGAGTCGCTCTCACGCCCTCAGCAGCAGCCGCCTCAGGAGACGCCGGGGACTTCCGGCGCCGCGAGACGATCTCCGGCCACCGTAGACCCGGGCCTGCGGACGGCGAGTAGTGGGTAACTCGCCGTCCGATCAGCACCAGGCCCGAGAGTCGACGGCGCGTAGTGTTCCACGCGCGCCTCAAAGAGTTGTCAGCAAGAGACGGGGCCCGTCATGGCCGATGCCTGCCCGGGGGTTGAGGATAAATTCGAAACAGAGTTACCTCGCCCCTGGGCACTCAAAGGCAGGAAGGAACAGGGGTGGGTTTTAGTCAGTAAGAGTCTGACACGCCCTCCCGCTCCGCCCAGAGCGGGAGAAGTCATAGGATGATTTCCCACCCCACAAAAAAAAAAAAAAAACAAAAAAAAAAAAAAAAAAAAAAACGGCATTCATTGCATAGTCTTCACAAAAAAAATGAACATGACAAATAACAGTCATAATGATACCCATTCTTGTGGCTAAAGTAATAACACCCGCACGGGTCGATCCGTCAGGTTAAGCTACGCTTGCCGGAGTTAGTCCATGAATGAGTGACCATCTTTACATAACGAGACCCCTCCGTGCCTCGGAAAGCACGTTAAGCCGTTGGTACCGGCTGCCAATCGTAGTTCTTTGACAGTCGTTACGGGTTCTTAAATCAACTAAAATTCTTTAGACAATGGTCGGAAATGGACAGGCATTGAAGTTGAATTTGAGGTACGTAAGCACCTGACATCTACAAAGGATAAATTAGTTATTTATTGGACCACTTGCCGTTTTATTTATGATATTGAAGTAATTCGCTGCTTACATTACCAACAGTTTGGTCACGTTAAGAAACACTGCGTTAATAAAACTCCTGCCTGTGCTAATTGTGCTGCGGCACATGAAACAAAAGGTTGTCTGCACAAGGACGACTTGAATTTTACACCGACTTGCGGGACGTGTAAACGTTTTAAAAAACCGTTTGATCATCGCTGCGGATCTCATGAGTGTACCACATATAAACATAAACTCAAACAACTTATTCTGAACACCAACTACTAAATTAAAAATAGATAGTTTAAACATAGGGCAATAAAATCTCCATAATGATAGAATAGCCACATCTGAGCTGGATAAATTAACTATCGATTATAATTTAGACATATTACTTGTTCAAGAACAATACCAATACTCGCACTTGCGTCATAGAATTGTTCAGTTCAAACGCAACTCGCGTGCTGGGATTTATATAACACGTTCCTCGAACTTTACTGTTGCGTCTTTATGTAACTTCATGACGCCCCACTGTGCCGTTGCGGAGGTCTCATCGGCTACCTTTAAGATCTATGTTGTGAGCTGCTACTTTCAATATTCAGAGCCTGTAGGACCTCATATATATAATCTCCGTCATGTCTTGCAATCGCTCTCGGGCTGCAAAGTTATAGTGAAGTAAAGGTGCGGACGTTAACGCATCTTCTTCCCTGTGAGATGGCAAGGGCCTACCTCCAGTAAAGTGCCATAAAACGGGTACTTTCTAAAGCCTACTCCTTGGTAACGGCTAGGGTAATGGTTTTGAATAAAATATATATTTAGCATTGATTCATGTACTTTATTTGTAACATTACGGTTTTTCAATATAACTAATAGTTTTGGCTTAAAAAAATATTTTACAACATGCTACTCTATTTGCTATTTTGCCTACTCCTCATAAACGGCTATGATACTTAAAACTATTTTTACACAGACTAATAGATCGTTAGATGTTCTTTTGATGGTACATAGCTTATCTAAATCAATCAATATTTTTCAAAGAAAGTCTTACAAAGTAGGGTCTAATCCGTTTAAAGTATATATTCTGGCTCACTATGGGGGCGGAGTCAGTCGCGCGCTAACATTGAGACGGGACGGCTGTGTCGCTCGCTGCACCGCCGTGCTATCGTCCGACTAAGCGAATACGTATGTGTAAGTGCAAATATTTAGCACGGACACGTGAGTGACAGCAATAGTGCTCGGTTTGGAACCTTCTGCAGGCGTAGCATGACCATTTCTATCTCTATTCTACCAAGAATACACAGTTCTTTCTATCCAACTATGTCGAGTTCGAGTTCTCTTCTGCCCGAGCACGGGGCGACCCGTAGACTCTCGTTTCTATGAAGACAAAGACATATTCATTATTTCAATTTCATCTGTCCATCTGTCTGTCTGTCCGTCGTCTGTCACAATATTTTGTGCGTCTAATCGGAGCCCTATTGCTGTCACTCGCGTGTCTGTCTATCCGTCTGTGCGACTGTCCGTCTGTGCGAGTGTCCGTCTGTCCATCTGTCCGTCGTCCGTCTGTACATTTTTCCGGCTGTACATTTGTCTGTCTGTCCATCTGTCCTTCTGTTCGACTGTCCGTCTGTCTGTCTGTCCGTCCGTCCGTCTGTACGTCTGTCCGTCTGTCCGTCATTCCGTCTGTCCGTCAGTCCGTCTGTGCGACTGTCCGTCTGTCCGTCTATCCGTCTGTCTGTCCATCTGTCCATCTGTCCGTCGTCCGTCTGTCCGTCTGTCTATCTGTCCTTCTGTCCTTCTGTTCGTCTATGCGTCTGTCCGTCTGTTAGTCTGTCTGTCTATCTGTCCGTCCATCCGTCTGTCTGTCTGTACGTCAGTCGGTCTATCCGTCTGTCCGTCTCTCCGTCTGTGCGACTGTCCGTCTGTCCGTCTATCCGTCTGTCCGTCAGTCCGTCTGTGCGACTGTCCGTCTGTTCGTCTATCCGTCTGTCCGTCTGTCCATCTGTCCGGTGATTCTACATTTGAACCACTCACTTCGGTTATCGGTTCAATCCTAGAATCCTTTGCTTGCTCAGGCTTCAATACAAGTACTCGCACCAAAAACCAGAAAACTGATAAAAAAGAAATACAAGTTTTAGCAGAGCAAAACTGTGAAAGAGTATTAAAATTTACTGATTTTTAGAATAAGCTGTGTTTTTTTTGTAACATTATAAAGAGAGTATTGAGTAGTAAACTGTTACCAGTACCGTTGCAAAAACCGTCTAAAGTACGATACAACTTATATGTAGTATTGACAAAATTCGTAAAACCGATCACGATGTGAAGAGTTCCGTAATTAGGATGCATAGGTATTTAAGCATGCACATTATTGTTTTTATCAATCACAATCGAGAAATTTAATGAAATACAAACTTACATATTTAGTTTGTATTTCATTGAATCTCAAGATAAAATTGTGAAAATCAAAGTTATCCTTGGTAACAACCAATTGTCTTGAATAAAATATGTTTATACGGAACCCAAGGTGCGCGTGTCCAACTCGCACTATGTCGATTTTTATGTAGGTACCTACTTATAGTCTATGCAAATGACGTACTTTTCTATTCTAAAGAAAATGTTACAAATCATTTAAAAAGTTTTGAGGGTGGGAAATGAATGTTACTCTAAAAAGCTGAATCAATCTTGGTTAAATTCGAAAGAGACTAGATAACTGGATTTGAATTTATGCTATATTGCTATCATTCCAGTTTGAGTTTTTTTTAAGTAATTATTTATTTATTAATTACCTTCTTAGTATTTATAAACGAATATAATAACTTAAAACATAACACAATACTCACTTCTCCAATGTCTGAAAATGCTAAACAGTTGTTGTTGTTGTTGTGTTGTTGTTGTTGTGTGTGTCTTAAGGTAGACTGTAACAATTTTGTGATTTTTCTGTACTGTTTACAATTAAAAGAAACCTGTAGGTACGTAAGTAGATTTTAATCTACTCTATTTTGTTGTACTTGACCGACCTATATTCCTAATATGATAAAAAATGTTGATCAAAAACTTAAAATATACGTAAATATTTATTTACGGAATCGTAGGCAAGAATGCCACCTGCTAGTCGCATCTTTGCGTCCACGCATATTCTTTGAACAAAGTCCGCGCGCGATAAGCATTTCCATGTTTGCGTGAACCATGCGGCGAGTGAGCTTAGCTCCGCCCTACGGCTCAAGGCCATTGAGGAATATATACACCTTAACGTCACACTTTCTAGTGCAGACGTACGCTTAGATAAGTGGCGTGTCCTACCTGACGCGTCTTGTAGTAATCATCGCCTGATTGTGTACGAATTCGTTTCTATGTTTACTCACGGTCCGACACACATAGATGGTAAATTTAGATATAAATGTAAAGGCGCGAATTGGGAATTCTTTAGCTCACTTTTTGCGTGTCATGCCAAAGACCTCACTCGCGACGGGCTGTCAACTGAAGAAAGTGCTGAGATAATGTCAGAAACCTGACATTGCGATTGGTCGCACATCTATGACCAATATTCGTAGGTGTGATTGGTGGAGTGACTACTTAGTTGAACAACGCAAAATATCGCAAAGCGCGCAGACATCTTAATAAGCTGAAAAAACGTAATGTCACCGTGGACCAGCTTACTCATGCTTTAAATTGGGGGTGGAGGATAAAGCCCGGGGGTGGAGGATAAATTCGAGAGTTACCTCGCCCCCGGGCACTCGAGGCAGGGAGGAACAGGGGTGGGTTTTAGTCAGTAAGAGTCTGATACACCCTTCCGCTCCACCCTAGAGCGGAAGAAGTCATAGGATGATTTCCCACCCCCCAAAAAAAAAAAAATAAATAAAAAAAAAAAAAAAAAAAAAAAAAACGCTACAGAGCATCGGTGGCAAAATCTAAGGGTAACCTATTGCGGAAAATTGACGAAAAATTAGATAAGTAGGGTCCGTGGTCTCTTTTATATATCATGAGTTCAAGGCCAATAGATCAGTCGACCTTGCGTATGTCCAAAACATCAAAGTAAACAATGAACATACTACCGGTATCGAAGAAACAACGGAAGTTTTGCTTAATTTTCTTATACCTGATGATTCATTAGTAAATGACTCTGAATATCACCAAGAGATTAAAGCGTGGGCAGCTGTACCACCTGAGTCACCAGCATCAGACCTTCCATCCACTGACGAATTCATGAATGTTGTCAGTAGACTACCTCTTAACAAATCGGCAGGTGAAGATAAAATATCTAAAAGAATGATTATAGAAGCGTTTAAAACAGCGGGTGACGCGATTTTAACTGTCTATAACCGATGCATAGCGGATGGTATTTTTCCTCGGAAATGGCAACAGGGCTATATACGCATAATTCCGAAGAATGGTGACAAGCCTCCTGACGACCCTAAGTTGTACCGGCCCATAACACTACTTCCATCTTTGGGTAAGCTCTTAGAGCGACTAATCGTTCCGCGCTTGCTACCGAACGGACCTAAAGGGGAATGCACATCTGCCTTACAAAAAAATGCCTGGAATGGACAGAAACTATTAATAGTCCTTAATTCTATTTAGAATAAAACACGTATAGTGAAATTATTCTTGAGTTTGTTTAACTAGGGTAAAAATATAACGATCGCTAAATATATTTAACTTGATATCCGCTTATATTTTTACGGAAGTCGTGTTTATTTGACATGAGTAAGTGACATTCAGCCAAAGAGGAATTATCAAATAATCCATATGGAACTATTTTATACATTTAGTGCACAGTTATCATTAATTTAGTATACGATCTATATGCACCGTAAGTCTAATTAAAATAATATATGCTTGTCAATATTAATTCAAATTCATTATTTTTTAAATAGAAAACGTATCTAGGCTGTATGAACCACATTTCCTTTGCTTTAGTGACAGTTTGACATTACTGCTCATGTCAAATAAACACGACCTCCATATAAATATAAGCGGATATCAAGTGAAATATGTTTAGTGATCGTTATATTTTTACACTAGTTAATCAAACTTAAGAATTATTTCATTATACCTATTTTATTCTAAATAGAATTAAGGACTTTTAGTAGTTTCTGTCTGTTTCAGGCATTTTTTGTGCATTCCCCTTTCATAATAACCAATTCGGTTTTACTGTTGGAAAATCTACCGTCGATGCAGCAACAACAGCAGTCCGAAAAATTGTTAATCTTTCCGAACATAAATACGTTATCGTGATTTTTCTGGATATTTCTGGGGCTTTTGATAATGCATGGTGGCCAATGCTACTACTAAAAATGAAAACCCGTGGTTGCTACAAAAATATTTATTCTTTTGTTCACTTGTACTTCTTTTAATGGTTCCGCGAAACTCAAACTTGGATAATAATATCATACTGTGACGAAATCTCTAACCATGGGATGTCCTCAGGGCTCAGTGATGGGTCCGTACGTATGGAATTTGGGGTACAATGATTTTCTCGCGATTCCGCTTCCTTGCGGTTGCTCATTAACCGGGTATGTGGACGATGGGCTGCTGATCATTCAGTCAAGTACTCGGGCTGGCCTTGAGAGTTTGGCTGAGACTTCCCTTCGTTTAATATCTCAGTGGGATGATCGCAACCGTCTTACCTTCGCACCGCATAAAACCTATCAACTTATGTTGAAAGGTTACCTTAAGTCTTGGCCTAGTTTACGTTCTCGGCGCTCAGTGGTAGGTGAAAAAGCTGAAAAGAACTTCTATGCGTTGACGAGGATTTCCAAGGCTAACGTTTAGCTTTGATTTTCCTATGTAAAGGGTATAGGTCGGTTAGCACTGAAGCCTGTCACGGTACGGAGAAGTGTACCGTTATTTATTTAAATAGTAATTTGTGTTGTGCGTGTGTAGTAGCCAACTTTGACTATACAGTGACCCCTAGCATGTCGGCAGGATGCCCTAGAAGAGTCACCTTCTAATCAATAGTTGGTATGTAGGATACGCTGAGGATATTCTCCAACAGCACTCCCGTTAGTCAGTACTGGTCACAAACACAAGTGTCTCCGAGGAGTTTAGCACAAGTGAATGCTACCAGCTTATGAGGGTTCAGATGTGAACCTTGGGTAATGTTACTGTCTGTAGGATGGGGTGGTTATGTTTTGTTATGAGTTTTGTAAGTAAGTATTGCACCATGTACTGATTGGATATGTGTGTTGTAAAATAATAATAAAATAGTATGTCGGGTAAAATCTTGATAAGTAGTATGCAAATTGGAACCTGTAAGAAATGTTAATAAATTAAAATGCTTTATTTTTATTGGAATGATGGAATTGATGTAGTCAAAAGGGGCCGCTAATAATTTCTGGGAATACTAGTTCCTTTTGGAATTTTGAGAAATAAAATAACAGTATAACAATAAATAACAAAACAACACAAAATTATAAAAATTTAAAAATTATTTTAGATGGGATGGGCTTCACTCGACAGACGGGGTCGAGACTTATCCAGAACAGCTTCACGACCAGAGCTTATCCTGCTGATGCTGATGGCTCCGCGATGATGAGCTGGGTTCACGATGAGGTGGCTGCTGGACTCTGGTATGGGAGGGGCTGGGTTCGATCACGTTGAGGCGGCTGCTGGGCTCTTGAGATGGGATGGGCTGGGTTCGATCACGTTGAGGGCGGCTGCTGGGCTCTGGGATGGTATGGGCTGGGTTCGATCACGTTGAGGGCGCCAGTGTCACGGTACGGAGGGCGTGACTCGTTGCGGAGGTTGTGGAGTGACACGCAGAGGAGGACGTAGGAGTGACACGCAGAGGAGGTCGTAGGGTAGGAGGACCGTGGATGAGGAGTTCAATAAATAATAACACGACGAGTTAACACATTTACAACAGTGGGCTTTAATATTATATTAAGAACACAAACACTGTGACTAATAATTAAATTGTATTAATGCAAAATTCTAGGAAAATGGTAACTGACACTTCAGGAGTCAAAAAAATAACAATGAGGAGCTTCTACTAGCTCGGCTGCCGAATTTGAACTAATTTTTAATATAAAAACAGAGACATGACAGAGAAAACTAAGTAATTTTGAATTTGAAATTAAAAAAGGTAGCAAAGAACGTAATTTTGGAATAGAGGTCAAAAAATAAACAAGGCTTTAACACTGCCTTGTTACAAGCCGGTACTTGCAGGTGTACTTCCAGTCGATCTTGAGGTGCAGTGACGTGCTGCAATGTACTATTCTGCTAAGACTACGGACCCAGACTTTTACCTCAACGTGATCGCCAAGATTTCTAGATTACTTAAACCTCAAACTGTTTGGGGGGACCTCTTATCCAAATGGCAATGTAAGTGGGAAAGTTCCATCAAAGGCAGACATCTCCACCAGTTCTTCCCATCGGACCGCGAACGGCTGGATGGGACATGGCTGAAGGTGGATCACTGTGTTGCCCAATTTCTCACAGGTCATGGCAACTTTAAGAGTAAATTATTTTCCTTCAAGCTTGTTGCCTCACCTTTATGTCAATGTTCTACACCTGATTGCGAATACGAACAATCCGCACATCATATCCTATGAGAGTGTACTCTTTGGCAAACTGAGCGCAATATTATGTTGGATAGTATTCAGCCTACATCTGGAGTTGTCTATTACACGGACCTTGTGGAAACTAGAACGAATTTCTGTGCGTTCAAGCGTTTTTGCCATACCTATTATTGGAATCAAGTGTAACAGCTCACAATTTTAGGACCCATTAATATTAGTGTTTTTAACCAATGGTGCTTGGCAACTGGGCTTACCCCAGTTGTAAAAACCCCCTTTGTGCCTAATGGCCTAGTTTTGTTCTGTCTCCCGATTGATGAGGAGGGAAGTGGAAATTATGTTTTTCTAACTCCTCCGCTGTCTTTTCTGATTAATTTCGTTGCGGGACCCATGACAGTTTAATCGTTTCTCTGGGACTCGTCGAGCTTCATGCCTCGGCGTTTTTTTCTGGTGGTCGCCACTGTTGATTCTGCCTTACAGAAGTTACAGTGGTTTGGGAATAGTGTGGCGGGCTTGTCCCAAAAAAAAAGAAAAAAAGAAAGTCGTTACGGGTCGTCAGAAGCCCGAAAGTCTGACAAACAGTCTTACCAAGGGGTATCGTATTACCTAGATACTGGGTTGCGGAGGTCAGATAGGCATTCGCTCCATGTAAAATACTGGTATTTAGCTGCATCCGGTTAGACTGGAAGCCGACCCCAAGATAGTTGGGAAAGGGCTAGGCAAATTGAATATTACCCATAGATATCCGAGAGATATGCCTTCACTTTTTATTTTTTTAAGTTCAAGTGTCGCCACCTTTTCCCTCCTCCTGAAACTCACACAAAAACACAAAATTTCTAAGATGGTGAATCTATTACTTTTCGTAGTAAATCCACTGGAGATAGAGTCTGTTTTTTTTTTGTTTTTTCTGTAATTACCATTATAATGGAAAAAATAATTACACCTGCTCGTCCAGGAAGAACCAGAAAACGTGCTAGAAATGTAGACCAGTGGTGACGAGTGCGGGAAAAGGTAGAAAGGGAAACTATAATTCACTAGTATTTGCCTATTTTGGTAGAGTCTGCTAAAGTTTTTATATTTTAAATAATACTAATGATGATTTTGTTGAAAAAGATGAGCCTGCTTGTGATCAACTAACAGCTGAATCGAATATCATGGTTTAAAATTATGGACCGACAGGATGTCAAATAAGATTGTGAGATGCAAACTAGTTTCGATCCAAACGAACAAAAAGCAAACATGCCTAATACTTAAATGCAAACACACCTTAGTCCTGAAGTATTTCTTAATTATTATGGAACTGATGTAAATTTGATTAATGCTAGCTAATGCTACTTATCTTACAAGTCCTGATGAATGTACCTATAGCATAACTATTCAAAAATAACGATGTCTTACGAGACAGTAGAAAATTGTGAATTACTCAGTTTAGATGTTTTGTGAGTGAAGCGCCTTTGCTTTTATACCCCTCTGACAAAGATGAATGCCTTAACCGATCTACCAAGTTCTACCTCTACATGCTTTCAATTATAAATTCGTTTTTCATTAGAATGAAGACATGGCTTAAAGACAACAGCCTGAGGCTTTGGAATTAATGAACGTGTTCCCAACAAAGAGATCAGGAGAAAATGTTCATTACTTATTTCTCTCTAAGTGAAATACATAATCCCTTGGATGAGAACGCTTCACTCACTCTCTAATTTGTTTTTCAACATTTCATTGGTATCGTATCGTGAATTTAATATTTGTTCTCTGGGGTGACACTCGCAAAAGATTTATGATAGATTTATAAAGCTTTTTAATATAAACATGTTCTGTTAGTTAGAACATGTTTTTATGAAAAGCCTCTACTTATATCAATTTTATGAACACGTAAGTACCGAACCTATTTATTGACCTAAATGATCTAGTCCCAACGTCGTCAACGTATGTACATCCTTTCCTCAACGTATAGTGTGTAGGTATGTTTGTAAAATTTGATTACTTACCTAATATTTGAACAATGAACTGTGGCCCAAACCCCATACAAACTATGCCCATTATTGTTCAAAATAATAATAAACACAAAGGTTACGTAATATAACTAAGCGATAGTCCCACCAGCCGTCGAAAGATATAATTTACGACAAGTATTTCAGTAAGGCGATATGAGAAAGTTAGTTATTGAAATTGTCAGCAGGTATGAGGTCTCTCAGCAAGTTCGCGTTGTTGCTTTGATGTTTAAGTTTCACAGTTAATACGAAACTTGGTACTGGGACCCGTATAACTTAGATCGCTACTATACGCACTCGCTTACATATTTACAAACTTTCCAACGTTCGAGATGTGTTTAAGTTTGCACAGAGCAAATTTACTTCATGGTAGATGTAAGTTGTCACTGTGTTTCGGTGTTAATCCTTTGGAAATTGTGAATTCATGGTTAAGATTTCATTATTTAAAAGTTTAATTTAGAACATATTAACATACGCGAGCTTACTCGGTTATCTTTTATCGACTACGTTTTTGCTTTCAATAGAATTAAATACCGTTTTTGTGTATACACACAGTCTTCAATTGTTTGGCAGTTGAGGCTACAGGTACGGATAATAATAAATGCAAAAGACGCCTAAAAGCCAAAGCCATCTGAACCAAATTTCAGAAACCTATGTATTCCATGAATCTGCTAACACGAGAACGTTTAATTACCAAACGCAAAGCCATCAATAGTGTCGAATTAGTGTTACAAACATCACTGAAATATCGAATGAACAGTCTCGGTCTCTCCATACAAAACCACAAAATAAATAGTAAATATTTTGTTTATATTATTGTTCGCAACCACTGATGCAGCTCCACAGACTGCGGCAAATGAAATGTTTTTCGCTTTTTTAAACCACAATGTAAGTATTCAACAGAATTCCCGCAAACGGGAAGTTTAAACATAGCCAGGTTTCATAATACTTTGTGGGCTGCTGCCGGAGTATGTTTGAAGCATTCCACAATCTGTAAAACTGAACGTGTAGCAGAATTTAATTAGGATGTTAAGCTGGGCTTAAATCGGTGCCGACGGCGGGCGCCCAGTTTGTTTGACTAGTTATTTCACTGTCCAAGTTGTCTAAGACAAACACGAAACTGCTAAACTTGGAGTTCCCTCCGCAGGGTACCGGATTCCCCACCACCAAGGACGTTATCTTAATTAGGTGAGGCTCTCGGCTCGAAAGTTCGGTGACGAATTTATTAAAACTTGTAGTTGTCTGCGACATTTTATTCACAGCCGATGTTTGTGGCTTCGTGAACACTTTCAATGAACAAAACTTTGTAAATTGTTATTCATATTGTTCTAAAGTTTTAAGTGCCACGTAGCATGATAACGACTTGCAGCACAATCCTGATCTAGGATACCTGCAGTGTAAATACAAACTTGTATACATTATGCCCCTGAAAGTATTTCGCTAAAGTCAGGATGTGCTACAAAAGAGCTGAGCTACTCTGGTTCTTAAGAGTTTATTAGTTAAGTATTTAAATTAAGTTTTAACTTTACTCAGTTACAAAGTAACACTGGTTTAAGAGGAAATGTAGATTTAAGGTTTCTGCAAAGGCGGTAAGTTGATAAGTTTTAGAAAACTGTAAATTTGCTGAGAAGTTAAATTATTTTAAATAACTTTATATTAACTCAAACTAAATTGCCTAAATTACCTACAGAACTTTATATTGAAGTTGAAGGTATTCTTGATTAAAGTGTCTCTCCTTATAATCATCTAGCCTACTATCTGTCAACATCCACCTCATGTGTGTGTGTGTATATTGATATTATATTACATTACTGCAATACCACACACAGGACTACCTTTTTTTTTTGGGGGGTTGGGAAGTCATCCAATGACTTCTCCCGCTCTGGGTGGAGCGAGAGGGCGTGTCAGACTCTTACTGACTAAAACCCACCCCAGTTCCATCCCTGCCTGAGTGCCCAGGGGTGCGGTAACTCATTTTCAGAATTTATTCGCTACCCCTAAGCATGCAGGCATCGGCCACGATGGGCCCCGTCAGTGGTGGCTGACACTAATCTCTTTGAGGCGCGCGTCGAACACTACGCGCCGTCGACTCACGGGCCTGGTGCTGATCGGACGGCGAGTTACCCACTGCTCGCTGTTCGCAGGCCCGGGTACACAGGACTACCTAGGTTACGTTTGTGTTTACGTTAAAAGGCACTGAGCCATAAATGTTTACTACCTCTTATGTAAATGTAGTAAACATGCTAATACTTAAGTTTTGGATGAGATTAAGCACCATTTGTAATTTTGGTTAGGTCATGAACTGAGTACTTAAATATGTTATGCTTATGTCCAACAAACTGTGGGTTCTAATAGCACAAAACTGATGCCCATTGAATCGGGGTCGTGGCACGCCACGACGGAGACGGCGAGACGAACCAGACAGGTTCTGTTCAAAATGGATCCTTCCATTTACGTACCGTCACTCTATTACTCCGTTATGAAGGAGGAGATTGGAGGAGGAAGATCCCGAAACATGAAATAAGTGGAGGATCTTTGTCCAGGAGTGGGGTAGAGCTGGAAAAATAAATAAAATTATTCGGTAGCTGCTGTTTTTTTCGTCTGCTAGGTTTAAGTTGCTTGGAGAAAATATGCCTGAAATTCCATGTCATGCTGCTAGTTAGCAGAGCTACGTCGAAGCTAATCAGACTAGGTACACTACATACAGGGTGTGACGGAAAGGTGTGGTCATATTTTAGGAACCGGTCCTGCCCATGGCTATGAACAACTTTTACTCAGAAAAAATAGAATATTCCCAAAAAAAAAATGGACTTTTCATACAAAGTTATCATCAGCTGCTTTGTATGGGAGGGTAAAAAAAAATTTTGTGATTTCCTCAGGTTTTCTTGAAGAAAGTTGTTCATATCGATGGGCAGATGCAGTTCCTAAAATATGACCACACCTTTCCGTTACACCCTGTATATAGTAAATTTTGTATCGTAAGTTGTTTTTCACAGCATTTAGGCCTCGTTCAGCAACATCAAACTTCTATCTTCTAAATGGAAACTTAGCCCTTAAAAACTTGCAAAAAGTAAGAATTTACTTGTTCTGAACATAAAAATATAAAATCATAAGGACCTACCCAAATTATTACTAATAGGTATTCGAATTTTTTTACGAGTACATGACAAGTACGTACGGTACGAAATTTCCACACATACACACATAATCCATACCAACAACCTCGATGTTGAATAATTATACTTTAACAGGATACACCTAAATATACTGCAATCTGTTTTGAATCCGCTTATAGGCCTGGCGCCCATTGGCGGGGCGGCACGGCAAGGGATCCTTTGATATTCCTCGAGCGCCGCCCGGGGCCCATTGTCCTTAGGCATGCTGCAGTAATATATAGAAAATGAAAATCTATACAAATACTAGTGACCCGCTCTGGTTCCGCACAGGTACAAATTATACTCACAAACCATCCTCGGTTGTCGCTCTTTCTATTAGTGAAAACCGCATTAATATACATTAGCGGAGAAACAGATAGACGCGGCAAGTGATTTGAGATTTTTTTTTTTGTTTAGAAACGTGTATAAGAAACATCTCTGGTATTAATACGGATCTGATTTCGAAATTACTTCCACTGTGAAAACTACGGTTTTTGTTCTTTATCGTAGGCATTTTAACCCGCGATTAAAAGTTCATGTTACTTAGGAATAGGACCCAGGAGTAAAGACGCGGAAAAAAAAAGTAAATGAAAGTGTTCCATGGTTTGTTCTTCTTCCACACAGCAATGGAGCAACGCGGTTACGGTTCCCATGATTTTATGAACAGAAGACTAAAGTACTGTAACCTATTCCGGGAAAATGCACGGTTACTGGGAGATAGATCATCGACCATTTTTGGAGGGTGGGAAATCATCCAATAACTTCTCCCGCTCTGGGTCACTGCCTGCTGTTCTTGTTTCCCTGGGTTTAGGACCCTTGTTCCTTCAGTCGCCTGTGAGCCAAGGGCCACGGTAACTCTATTTCGAATTTATTATTTTACGATACGTCACCTAAAAATGCCGTACCGTGCCGTTCGGTCAGTGAGCGCTGCGCTATATTACTCCCCCCTCCCCCCGCGTCCGGCTTCCGGAGGAAACGGTCCTTGGGCGGCAAGGACGGAAGCCTCTGCTTAAGCTGGATCTGATATCCACTGCGCGTTAGTAAACTGCTCGCAATTATCGCTCCGAAGCATTCGTGGCTCTGCTTGAGATCACACGTTTTAGCAACGTTGTAGCTATTTATTTAGACTGCTTAAAGACAAGACAATCTTCTCTAGGTTTTGCGCTGAATGCAGTTTAACGTTCGTTCGTTACTAATAAGTTTTTTACCACTTATAAAATTACTACAAACGGTAAAAAGAGTAGGCTGAATGCAATGATATATACAGTTTTTTTTTTTTAATTTTGGCTTTGCCCTGTTTGTGCATTTAACCACATAATGTCAAGTTAAAATAGTATTTAGTTTTAGATACAAAATACTGACATTTTTTCCCATTAGAATGCAGATATGTAATACATTCTAATGTTTATGCAGTATTTGGTAGCAAATGTGTCGAGTCAGCCTTCTCGGCAAGCTTCGCTGAGGTATTCAATAAGCTACGACAAAACTCTCAGCTTTATTATTTTACTGAGATCACGACTGTTTGAATGATTGTGGAATCATTGAAACAGTCGCGATCTCATCAGTTGCGTAGACACTTGAGACACAAAACTACACCAATTTTAAGGAATAAATATTTAAACAATGATTAGTGGCTTCTTAATTCAGGACCGCATTGTCTCATCCATGAAATTCAGCTGTCCATGGAATAAAACCTTCTTCAAATGATTAGTGGTAAGTACACACATCTATTCTTCCTTCAGGGTAGAAAATGTTGAATTAAGAACCTGCTAATCAATGTGTACTTTATAAGCAGGAAGCTCCTTACAAAAAAAATTAGGAATTAAAATAATCAAAAATATGAAATAAATTATAAACGCGGCGAAAACGGAACAAAAAGCGGGGCGAAAACGGAAAATCAAAAAGGGGGCGAACTTTTTTTTTTGCGGGGCGAATCCGGAACAAATCGTTTAAACTAGTAACATGGTTAATTTTTAATATAAATAAGGCCCATAAGATTTACCTGTGTACCAGTTCAGTAAAAAACCCATTTATAAAAATTTTATATGATTTTAGAAATAAACCCGACTGCTAAAAACAACTAAAAACTTCCAAACGATTTACTTTTCTAGCAGTCTTATGAGTTTTTTTTTTGGTTCAATTGCAGATTTAATGTCACCAACTGCATATAAGACTGCATTTTGCAGTCTAGTTGATTTAAACAATCGAGTTTCTTGAAAATATCCAATTTTATTATTTTCTATATTTTAGTGAGATATTTGGATACCCCATATATCACAAAAAATACGTCCTCACTGACCTAATAGCGGCTGCCATTTAGTATTTTTTCAAAAATCCTGTAATATGTCACTTTGACAGTCGAAACCAATCTAATAATATCGCATTTGTTGATGTGCATCCAGCCGTTTAAGCTATATGGGCTACACATATACTTGACAAACATTAGGCCGTCCATAGACGGACTGCTTAGAGCAGTCAAGACCAACTGTACGAGAGCAGTCGTGTTGCGGTTGGAGTCGACTGCAGCAAGACCGCTTGAAGCTATCGGCACGAACTGCTCCAAACAGTCCGTCTATGGAATCCCCAACAGTAATTGCTTCAAGTAGTTCGTCTATGGATAGATATAAAATACAGGGCTGCGCAGGGCGTGGAGAGAGGAAGCGGCGAGCATTTCGAGTGAACCCCTTCATGCGGTCCATGTATGGTCGAGCAGCTCTTTGATTCCGGCAGCACGGCGAAACTTGACTGCATTTTTAGCTGCGATAGCTAATGAACTGCTTGAGCGGTCCGTGTATGGCGAATGTCAATATGTCACCGACGCACGGGACTCGCTTGATGCAACAACCCCCGTGCCGTGCCGCCCTCTGTGGCCCACTGTTGTTATATACCACGCGGCCAACTGGTTGAATAAGCCAGTTAATTGGACACCTAGGTAATTCAATAAACGCCAGCACTCAATTAAATGGCTAGGCCGATAGTTAATTGAACTAGAATCACTCAACATTTAACAACTTGGCGTATCAGTCCTTTGAATAGACTGACCAAGACTCAGCTAAGTGATTCAAATTTAAATGAAAAATTATTAAAATGATTATTTATTAGTGATTCAATTTATTTAAAAGGCGTAGTCGGAGCCTCGCTTCGCGGGGCTCAATGTTTGAACGGGGTTGTCCGGCCGTCCAATTGACTGGTTAATTCAACCAGATGGCTGCGACATTTATAAGCCGAGCGATAAAGCGCGCGTTTCCTTTTTCAAACAAATTTTGGAAAGAAAAATGGAAGAAAATTTACAAGTTTGATACAAATCCTACAAAAGTTAAAACGTTTTTATCTGGATGCACAATATGTATTTGTACCTACCCGTGGAAGCCGGGGCGGGTCGCCAGTAATATTATAAATGGATGGATGTTTGTTACTCAATTACGACAAAACAACTCAACGAATCTGGACAAAAGGCACAGAGATAGAATTATAGTCAGGAATAGCACATAGGCTGTAATTTCTATAGTGGGGAACACTATGTGGGGGAAGAACTAATTGGTGCAACCTTGAGACGCACACGTGCACGTACGTTCGTTATTATTTGAAATGTTGCAAGTGTCACTTTTATTTCTATAAGTATGTTTTCCTTTTTTTTGTGTATTGGCGCTTTGTTTTTGTATACATAAATTTTAATAATTTAATTGTGATTTTGTGTGTTGTGCTGTGTCTTTTGTGTGCACTGAATCAATGTTTTATCTATCTATCTAATTCCACGCGGGTGAAGCCGCTGGCAGAAGCTAGCTAGTCTGCTATAATTTTGAGTGCTGAGATGAATGAGTTTGGGCCGTCTGTTATTTTATCAATACCGTGACTAGGAAAACAATACCGACGTATCTAATACTGTTTGCAGATAAGATATGGAACGCCATAAAAGGTACGGTACATATTTTTGCAAGCCATATCTTTTGTACTGTTGATTTATCATTGTCGAAGCTTATAGATGACTCAGGTTTGATAAGATTAAGTTTATTAATGAAATGGTGACGAGTTATGTAGATATCTACCTTTTCCTCATTCATTCATTACATAATAGTTTATGTAATTATTGAAAGTGGAAAAAAACAATTAATTGGTCCATAATCTTTAGGTACCTACTAACCTAATTTTCGTCTGTGTAACCGCTTACTTATCTATATCAAATTACACGTTGATGTGGGTTTCACCATTTATATTAGAGAATTTATTTGGGAAATAGTAATACAAACATTAATATTTACCATAAATCACAAAAATAATTCGATATTTCGTCAAAGAAGAGTTCCGTACCATAAATACAAATTAAAAAACACTTTTCTTGTCCCTGCCCCCCCAAATTATTTAATGATAATTATGTTGCTAAAGCGGCAGTAGAAATACAGATTTCAACAGACAGATGGTCGAAGGGACGGATCGACGGACGAACGGATGAACGAACGGACGGACAGACAGCGGAAGCTTCGTAATAGGGTTCCATTGGTTCGGGTTCGGGTACAGAACCCTAAAAACGGTGCGAAGCAAGGGTGGGTCGCTCTACTTAAGTTCTATTAAAGGAAAAAACTAAAAAGTTATTAACTAGGTCAAATACTCAGACGGAGCATAAAACTATTTCTAGGTCATAAAGCCGATCCTAGTTCCTCAGTCCTCACGATGTCATCGGCTGTAATTTTCATAAAGCGTAGAAGGCAAGGCAAACGACGGACATCTTTAACGCTCAAACCGCCATCATATGCGACCGGCATCACTGATGCAAAGAAGAATTTATGTGCTCCATCCATATTGCCCTCAGAGGCACCCTAGGTCGCCGCATCTAACATTATATGCCAGATTCATTCTGAAATACAGTTTCGTCGACCTCCGGACGTTTTCCTAGTGAAAATTGACGAGTATTTTCTTTGACGCCTTAGTCTTTACGAAAGCGTTATTTGGGTTCTTACTGCAGCTTGCTCTTGTATTGTTTAAGGCGTTGTAAAACGTTGTTTGATTATTGATTGTAGGTACGTACTATTTACCTTTAAAAACGGTTTCAATTATGTTATTTTTATAAAAGATTAAAATAAATTAAATAGAATAATATTTATTTTGCACGAATAGGAGTACAATAAGTTGACAAGCATAAGAACTACTAAAGATGCCGCTATAATTCCTAAAATTCCACGTTTTTACACAATCTTAACTCTCTATTCAACCTCCTTATGGGTGGAACTTCCTAAAATTCTTTCTTAATGGGCACCTATCTACACAGAATAAAATACTTACTTGCTTAAACTAATTGGGTTAAAAAAAAATAAGATTTCGTGATTTGACAGTCCGTCAGTGTGTATTTGATATCTAGATATATTTGAAAAAAAAAATGTGTATAATTCCAGCCGCCTTATATGTGATAGAATAATCCTACCTATGCCAATATTTAAAGCATAATAGCAATCAAAGTTCCCAGTATTAATTTAGCAGCCACAAAAACTTCGTTAATATGAGTCATTTAGTGTGTATTAGCTGGAGTGACGTCACCCCAGCTTCCTCATTCAATACAGACAAACCAGTGAGGTTAGGGTTTTGGACTAAAGTAAAAAAAATACGCCATAATAGCAGCACAAGGAAGAAAAGAACTTCGACGATAATACTTAAAAACTGTTGAAACTACCATCGAAAACGTGCTGTGTAAGCTGGAGTGACGTCACCCCAGCTGCTCATTCATATCTTCCAAACGCAAGAAGATATGAGCACGTATTTTAGCTCAAACATTAAGGCATAATAGCAGCCATAGGCAGCAAAATTTTTAAATCTCTGGTCAAAATAGTCTATGAGTTAGGTATTAAACCGATAAGCATGTGTAAGCTGGAGTGACGTCACCCCAGCTGCTTATTCATATTTTCCAAACGCAACAAGATATGAGTACGTATTTTAGATCAAAAATGAAGACATAATAGCAGCCATAGGCAGCAAAATATTTCAAATCTCTGGTCAAAATACTCTATGAGTTAGGTATTAAACCGATAAGCATATGTAAGCTGGAGTGACGGCACCCCATCTGCTGATGTTATATCTTCCGAACGAATGAAGCCATGATTATGTATCATAGCTCAATATTTAAGGCATAATAGCAGCCAAAGGCAGCAAAATTTTCTCTAGGCCTTGTAGTTTCCACGTAATAAACAAAAAACAGTTTCCGCGCCAAAAATTACAATTTTTGATTCGGAATAGTTAAGGAGCGTTGCCACTCCGTGCGCTACATTATTGCAATCAAGTTTGCACTTAGTAGGCATTCTATTAGAAGTCATTTTAACTTGAGCTCAAAATAATTTTTATTTTGTATATTGAAAATACAGTCTGAGAGCCGACTGAACTTTAATGGAACTATGAATGTTATATTAAAAAGTAGATTCTTATCAACTTTAGACGACGAGAGAAATACTATGATTGTTTTTTTTTGTGACTTGTTCTTTGTAGTTCGTTTAAAGTGTTTGCGCAAAGGTAGCCCGCGAAATTAAAATTTCAAATATGAATCGCGACCAACTAATCGTGACATGTGCGTGTGATACATTGTTGCCAGACAGTTACATTTCTTATATTTTTCGTAACTTTTGACACCCTCGCGTATCATCTAAGTAATTTTTATATTTAGGGCAATTTTCGTAACTTTTGAGAACAACCACATTTGTAATACTAGATTTTTATTGCAAACAGTTTACGAACGCATCCAAATTGAACGTATTTGAAACTGGCGCGTCTAAAAAGTATTTCACTCCATAACAAACTCAGAGATGGCAATTAATGGAACGCGCCATGACATGTCTGTGTGTGTGAAGTGTGGTGTGCGTTATGTGTGTGTGTGTAGGCAAATCGCTGTAAACCTATACGTTACGTATAGACGTGACGATAGGTACGTACTTATATGTCAAGCAGCGTTTACGGGAAGAATTTTAAAGGAATTCGATTATAAAATAAACAACTACTTTGTAAATTTAAATTTGTTATTAAAATAAGTTACACATTCAATACATGATTTTGTGTTCTCCGTTTTCTCCCTTTACGATTCAGGCAGTGCCAATTAGTCTTTTCTTTCATTGGATCATTGTTTTAAGTTCACTGTTCACTCTTCGCAATTACAGATCCAAACTCTAAAGACTAGAGCTTATGCTTAGTCCACAGTAACTTCACACGTTTTGGATGATAAAACACAACACAAAATGAGCGTAAGAACGAATTGTAACGCGGCACAGCAACACGGAGGAATGGAAGCTCAACTCAATCGCAGATACACTAAACTTGATAAACAAATACTACAGTAGTCTTTGCTAAACAACGAGAATTATCTTAATCTTTCTTAATTCTTTATTGTACACCAAATTTTAACATAAAATAAAGTCATTACACAGTTCATGTGCAAAGGCGAGCTTAACTCAAAGTTGAGTTTTCGCCCAGCAAACCTTTGAGTGATAGAGTGAGGTCACATTCGAGGGTAGGATTGTGTACAACATAAACTTATATAAATAAGCCCTATATATAAAATACATACAAAATACTATATACTAATATATAAAAATATACACCAATATATACCCTAATAATATGTCATTGAGAAAGGAAGTGCTCTATAATTTTCCTCTTAAAGATATTCAGAGAAGGGCTGTCGCGTAAGGAGTGTGGAAGAGAGTCCCAGAGACGCACTGCAGTCACTGAAAAAGAGCCATTATAGCGGCTGGAAGTGTGATGCGGAGTACGAAGGAGAAGAAAGGAGGTGGTGCGACAGAGTTTACCTCTCGGAACGAGGTACTCAAAGCGTTCACGAAGGTATTGAGGAGAAATAGGATTGTGCAGAATAGTATAAAGAAGGGATAGGATATGGGTATCTCGCCGACGCCGAATTGGCAGTCACCCTAATCTGGTCCGAAACTCCGACACATGGTCGTATTTGCGGAGGCCAAAAATAAAGCGGATGCACAAATTTTGCAGTCGTTCAAGTTTGTTTAAAAGTACCTCCGTAGCATTTAGGAAACAGACATCCGCATAGTCTATGAACGGTAGAAAAACAAAAAACAAAAATAAAAAAAATCTTGTGCACGTTTTCTAAAAGTATCAAAATATAACTTCTGCATCATTGTACTAATACAATAATAAAAATTTAATTATGCTCGAATTTATATACCTATATAAAAGAATAACATGTGATTTTAATTTTATTTTTATTAATTCTGAAGGAAACTCCCAGTATAAAAATAACAAATTTAACTGTGGTAGTCCTGCAATTTTGCTTCCCCTAACTAGATCATAGACGGCGCTGTTTTCAATAAAAAATCGGAATTTTGTTTTTAATGTTATTTATAATAAAAATATACGAAATTGTTACACCTATATTGTTTAATTTTCTTTCATTCCATGTATAAACACACAATATGACTATAAAAACCTCAATACTCAGATACATAGTATGATTAAAGTGTGTAGTCGGCTCCCAGACTATACTCTAATTCAAACTGACAATACAGCGCACGGAGCAGCAACGCCGCTCCTCACCTACTCCGAAGCAATAATTTGCTGCTATTATGACTTAAATTTTGAGCTATAATACATAAGCATGTCTTCATTCGTTCGGAAGATATGACATGAGCAGCTGGGGTGCCGTCACTCCAGCTTACACATGCTTATCGGTTTAATACCTAACTCATAGAGTATTTTGACCAGAGATTTGAAAATTTTGCTGGCTATGGCTGCTATTATACCTTAATTTTTGAGCTAAAATACGTACTCATATCTTCTTGCGTTTGGAAGATATGAATGAGCAGCTGGGGTGACGTCACTCCAGCTTACACAGCACGTTTTTGTTGGTAGTTTCAACAGTTTTTAAGTATTATCGTTGATTTTCTTTTTTGTCTTGTGCTGCTATTATTCCTTATTTTTTTGACTTTTGTCCAAAACCCTAACCTCACTAGTTTGTCTGTATTGAATGAGGAAGCTGGGGTGACGTCACTCCAGCTAACATACACTAAACGACTCATATTAACGAAGTTTTTGTGGCTCCTAAATAAAAACTGGGAACTTTGATTGCTGCTATTATGCCTTAAATATTGGCATAGGAAGGATTATTCTATCACATATGAGGAGCTGGAGTTATACACATAAAAAAAAGATAAACTAATAAATTCAAACAAATTTTGTAGTTAATCCAGTTTCTCTAGTAATATTGGTTAACCTTTATCAGAAGTGTACGACTGAATGCTCATCACACTAATTACGTGTTAGATACAGTAATTGGTAGTACGTATGAACATGATTCTATTTGCTGGGTGTCAACACGGCGTTATTGACGGTACAGTAGGTACTGACGAGGTATTTGTACTGGGTGTGTGTAAATAGTTTTCGAGTAATAATTCTGTTTGAGTCCTGTGAAAATTACGAGTCTATGAAGTCCCATTAAAAGTAACCTATTCGTACATTCCTTCCCATAATCTACATATTAATTATATGCAGGTTGACTTTGATTCGTTGCCAATCTCTATGGGGCTGAAAGTATACCACGAATATTTTAACAACTTTTACTATGGAATCACGTCTGAAAAATTACAAAAAAAATTGTAAATCAAGTAGGTACTATAGGGACCTGAAGCACCTTCTCTTAGTGCTGTCCCTGGAGATTTCCTATACACGTCTGGGGGTTTGTCATACTCGCTGGCAGTGCGAGAGTGTGGTGTACGAGAGTGACTGCTTATGTGTGTTGTGTTATAAAGAAAAGAGGGATGGCGCACTAATACGTTATATTGAATAATAAAAATAATACATGTGCCCTCTTCGAGCGGGCTAGGAGAAGTCAACCCAAAAACAAAAGTCTTCTTTGTTCTAAATTTTCAATCGGCGTTCCAAACTTCCAACGTGCCAGTCTCCACCATAAGGTCGCCAACATAAGGTCGTCACATGAGCTACGCCCCTACGAATAGAAGCGCAAACGCTAGTATGTCTTCTATTCAATTAAATATTTGAAAAGTCGATTGAGGCCTACCTAATCCTACTGCGAAATCCCTACCTGCGTGAGGAGTTACGGAGATGCAGAAGTCCATCTATGGATAGCCATACTGCACCCCGAGTGATGTGGTCAACTTTCTTTTTATTAATTTGAGCCATTCGGCACACCACATATCCTGGCAATGCACATGGCTTCAGTGAAGCAAAAACTCACTAAAAAGCTACACTGCTCTGCTAAATTTTCTGACCTAAGATGCTCTAGTTAGCATCTACCCAGATGGGGTTTACAAAAATAAAATTCAAAACTGTACTAATTTTAACTCCATTGGACGTTTATGAAGACCAGGAGAAAAAACGACCACTGTTCTGAACACCTACTCACTGTTCCTGAACTTCCCCCAGAGTGCTCCATAAATATAACTTGAAGTATGCTCTCTAAATGAATAATACATAAAAATTGTCATGGGCTCGGTCACACCATACAGAATCAACTCGATCCCACTTTGCGAAGGCATTATACCCCATAAACAAAGCTGGTATAAACCGACAAAAAACCCAGACACATCTTTCCCTAGGAGAGAGGATCGCAATTCCCTCTACCTCCTAACCGTAGTAACATCTTTATTAAAATCGCACTCTGGAGAAACTCATACCTATTTCTCACTAATAATCGCCTAACAAATTTTTTCTTGCTCATGGTATGTGGTCACATCTCCCATCAGTCTTCAGTCACGTCCGTGCAGCTCATCGTATCGATTACATGAAATACACAAAAACACAACGATTAATATTACACAAAAAACAAAACAAATGAGAACCTCCTACTTTTGAAGTCGTTTAAAATTTAAACTTTTACTATATTGTCAACCGTACTAACGTTGACGTACCAGATATCTGACAATTATTTGTCATGTCAAATGACATCTGACACCACTGTCTATTCTCTAAAAATCTTTTTAAAAATAAAATAATTTTCAACAAACAATTTATAAATTTTTTCTTAAATTTCCAAAACTTATATTTATTTACAGAATATTGCTTTAATAAATAGTTTACAAGCAATTCTTGACCTCTTTCGCATATTTTTATTTTTATCGAAGAATTTGGGTCATCGTAATTACTACGTCCATACCTTATATTTATGGTCGAAAACTTGTTTGTCACGTTGCTATGACAATACACGTCAGCTAGAATAAATAACATTGATACAAAAATAATTTTATGTTTATCAAAAAAATGGAAATTATTCCTCTTCGTACGAGTATAATACGGGAGGACACATATCTCCTCCTCCAGCGTATTCTGTGAAAAACGCCGCTCCGCTTGCTGTGAAATGTTGTGATGTTGTGAAGTGATATTTATGATGCAGTTTTCATCCCGATAGATATCCGCTGGACCATCACCTATTGGAACAATAATAGCAGGATTTTGCATGACTTCCACTGGTACGCACAGCTCTTTGGACTCCACCGCCATTTCGAAGCTCTCCTGCTCACAAACATCAGCAGAAACATACTCAACCTGAACAAAATCATCGTCACAAGAACCATGTGTCTCCGACGGAACTTCCACCTCACAGCTTTCCATGCCGACGACATCAGCCGAAACAACTCCCAAACAAATAAAATTTTCATTCGACTCGTGCTCGCCAAATGTATCTTTTACTACAATTATCTCTTGTTTCTCTGAAATATTATTACTAGGAATAATTGTAAATAACCGACCCGATTCTGTATCTTCATTTTCACAGCTTCGGTCATCATCGCCTAGACCGCAGTCTTCACATTCCTGGACATCATTGACTAGGCCGGCATCAGCGCAGCTCTGGTCATCATCGTCCTCCTCCTTTGCTTTAATTGTTGAGCTAGAAAATAATATTATGTGATTATCTTCGCTCACATTATCCTCGGACTGTTCATCCGCCTCGGACACAACATCCGGCCTCTCAAGATTATAAAAACACTGATTGATTCTCTGCTTGCAAGATACACACTTGCATGGGAATTCTCTCCTAAGCTCCGCGCACAGCGTGTCAAATTCCATCTCATACTGGAACGTATATTTAAAAAAATAATGCGCAGCTCCTTTTAACCAAATACCAAGAATTAACGAATAATCGCTTTTTCGCCACCCCTTGGCAATGGCCATCGACACAAACTCGTCGATAAATTCTTCGAGGCACACCTCATACGTGTGTCCCGAAAAGTATCGCATTTTGCTCTATTTATATTATTTAACACTTATTAAAACAGAACCACTCAGCTTGGACTATACTCCTCTTATCCTGGTGGCTGTCACTGCATCAGTCCTCAGTTTGTCCACCGCACACCGTTACCGTTGCCGTCACTCTTACATACGGCGCTCGTTCCCGGCGCTCGCCGCCACTTATAGGGACCTGAAGCACCTTCTCTTAGTGCTGTCCCTGGAGATTTCCTATACACGTCTGGGGGTTTGTCATACTCGCTGGCAGTGCGAGAGTGTGGTGTACGAGCTGCTTATGTGTGTTGTGTTATAAAGAAAAGAGGGATGGCGCACTAATACGTTATATTGAATAATAAAAATAATACATGTGCCCTCTTCGAGCGGGCTAGGAGAAGTCAACCCAAAAACAAAAGTCTTCTTTGTTCTAAATTTTCAATCGGCGTTCCAAACTTCCAACGTGCCAGTCTCCACCATAAGGTCGCCAACATAAGGTCGTCACAGTACCTACGTATGTTCGCATAACTCAAAAATTAACACAACATTCTCCAACACTAGAATGGAGAAAAAAAAATAGTACATAACAGTTTCAATATTCACAGATTTTTCATTCATATTTTAAATCGCCCTATATTTTTAAAAGTCAGTTATTATGAATCACAGTTTTCTTGCAGCATGACGTGAAATTAATACCCATTGACTTTTGCAATTTTCTACTCCTATGACATTATCATCATTTCAGCCGAAACACGTCCACTGCTGGACATAATCCTCTCCCAAGAGTCGCCACAACGACCAGTCCTATGCGTTTCGTATCCATCTGTTACCGGCGACCCGCACCAAGTCATCGGTCCACCTTGTGGGAGGCCTTCCTTCGCGCGCGTCTTACAGTACGCAGTTATATACATATACATAGGTACCTTTACACTATTAGTACTGATTCTACCTGCTTTTGCTATGTTTGTCTTATCTGTCACGTAACCCACGCTCATTAATGAATCACAATTTTCATACGATGTGACTCATCCACTCATATATAACTAATTCGTAGAGGTTAAAAAGTCTGTACTTTGAAATGTTTTTCACGAGAAACAACAAAATGGAAACAACATTAATTTTGAATTTGATCTTATAGAACGTCGACCACGAAACAATCTTTCAAAAATATAGATGATCTATATTTTTGAAAGATTGTTTCGTGTTTGACAACTGTCCCGTGTTAAATCTGTCGCGTATCACGCTACAGCTGGCAACACCGGCAGAGGTCGGGTGACATAATATACTGCTCTAAGATGGCGAATGGATTTTTAATGTGATTGGTGATGGTGCTATCGGAAAACACTAACTATGGTATTTTTTTGTTTTTCGACTACTACGAACAAAGTCACAGGACAAGCTATGTGTATAGTTGTCAATAAACAAGCAAGATACCATCATATCGCTTACGTAGATACATATTGGATACTTTACCGGATTGAAGCTCTAGTCAATGCCAAAATACTACATAATTTTCCTTATGAATGAATATGACTAATATTGAATCGTTTTTGTTGCTTAGAATCTTTGCTATATTTTTATAAATAGTACCTACAAGGTCTCCGATTAGTCTGCTATCAAACAAAACACAATAAGCCATTCTGAGTGCATCAGATAACAATAATCCATGATAGAAGTTCGCTTTTCTAAACTGAGACTAAATAATATTAATATTCTCTCAAATCTATAATCTGCGACGACGTTGAATATCAGAACTTTCCCAACCCAACCATCAATATATCGTAAAGGCATTTAATTAGAGATCTGTGTGTGTTTGCCTCTCAGCAGTTTGGAACTGCATCTAAGTTCTGGAACTACCAAAGTACCTTTAGCAAATATTAATTGGTGGAAACTTTATAGCCGTATGCTCTCAGAGTTCTATTCAAAGACAAATACGTACCTACTTACTTAGGTATTAAGGATGACTTATAGTTTGAGTTCTAGATTGTTTGAATTAGAGACTTGCTGGAGTTCGTGGGTATCACTTTGTTTATTGAGTAGCTTACAGAGCGGATTGTATTTATGTTCGAGTAGCTGTTCATATGGGTCTCAAAAATATTTTTTTACTTGTCCCATTCTGTCTCACTGCTGGGCAAAGCCCAGCGGTCAATAGCTCAAAATATTAGTTTAACAAAAAGTAGCTGATAATTATGTGTGTATCCGCTGTTAATCTTGGAAACCAAACTGAATGTCGCACGTTAATCAATACGGTTTTTAGTGTCATGCGGATTTGCTCGCATGCGTGATTTTCCCGCAGCTGCAAAGCTGCACATTTTATATAATTATGTCATTATTAAAAAAAAGCAATTCCATGACATTAAAACGCCTCAGGTTTGGTGGCACATAAAAATGTGGTGGAGGTAGATACCCGTAGAGTAAATAAGCTATTGTTACCATAAAGGTATTCAACTTTTCAAATAGGTATGTAATTATGTGTCGCATAATGCAGAAAAATATCGCTTACTGAGTCATTATACCAACGTAACGGATGCTCATTATTTTTTTAACAATTACGTCAAATGTTGTTCATATTTTCTGTGAGTCATAAGTTCATAATTTACTTATGATTAGCCAATGGAAGAAACCATTATTTCAACTTCTTATCTACTGATACAAGACATTTATGTATTATTGTTTTGCTGATGCACGTGTTTTAATGATCGGATAGTATTCATTTGTCGAGTGTTTTTGGTTAGACCAACCTCATATCTTGCGTTTTTTTTAAAGGTGTTGGACCTAGAGACTTGTTGTTTCGCACATGGATACTTAATACAGTGTACGAACCCACTAAGGAATGATGATTTCATTAGAGATTGATTGATAGAGAGATTCATTGATTATACTGATAAAGTTCCTTATAACAAAAACCGGCCAAGAGCGAGTCGGACACGTGCGCGAAGGATATCGAACTAATCATTTTTTTTTGTTTTAACAAAGTCCCCAAGTAACCTTGACATACATATGCCAATACACCCTTTGCCGTTTGCCTTTACATATGTTAAGTACTACATTCTGTATTTTTTTTTTAATTTAAGGCCAAACGATTTCGGAGATAATGACGAGTGGGAATGGTCATTTTCAATCTTGTTTAAAATAAAATGTTTTCGTTTGATATTTAGCATAATACCTACAGTTTGATATTATTTTAAATTTGTGTCTGTTTTGAACCCCATATGTGACCCCCATATTCCAAATTAATTGATTTACGTTACATGTTCGTGTTTGGGTCACAGATATTCATGTGTGTGCCAAATTAAATGGTCAAACAGACAGATAGACACTCGTACAGACAGCCAGACAGACACACGAGTGATCCTATATGGGTTCTGTTTTTCATTCGGACTTTTGAAACCCTGAAAAGGAAAGAAATCAAATTAATATTATTAATTTGATATCTTTCGTTTTTAGGGTTCCGAAAGTCAAATTGATTTTATTATAACTATCTTAGAGATAATATTATTAGCACTGTTAGATAGTTATAATAAAACCAATTTGACTGCCTCGTTGGTCTTGTGGTCGCAAGCGCGAGTTCTGAGCGTGGGATCCTCGGTTCAATGCACTGGTCGGGCAAAAAGTGCTATTGGGTTTTTCCATTAGGAATCACTCCGTAGCAGCCCGAACTGTGGAAGTTGGTAGTGTGTTTCACGCTTTTGCACTATAACATCTCCTGCGTACTTGGCTAATAATCTCCATTAAGATTGGCCAACGTCGTGATCGAACTTCGGTCGGCAGGATTATTATGATAAAACCTTATATTAGCATCCTACAATTTCTCAATACCTACTTACTGCCTACACTTACAATTCAGTACAAAACGAACCTAGTGAACCGACCGACTGAACAAGTAATATTTCATTTAAAGTCTCATCGTGCGTTCCGAAACTTTACCAAAGCTTGTAAAGTATTTGCTCGAAATTTTCAAGATGGAGTGCAATCACGGAACGGGTCGAACGGAGCAGTTCAAGTTCCGAATCGAACTTGCGACCAACGAAGTCTTTTTCATTTCTGGACTTTGATGAAATTTTGAAACTCACCAATGAGGTTCATTTTAAAATGTCTGCTGCTGTTTCAACTAAATGGAACGAGACGGAATTTTCTATTGATTCAAACTTTTCGTTAAACTCTTTCTTTAATAATACAATTTTATATGAAATATGTTTATCGAAGAAACACGGAAAGATAACATTTTAATACCTACATATCAAATATTAGGTATTTCTTACTGACGATTTTAGGATTAAATATTTTTCGAGAACATCAATATTTTCAACCTAAGTTTAAAATATCATAGGAATTTGTCTCTTGTTTTGTCTAATAACTAAACAATATAAAATATAACTTAGAATGACAATATCTGATAAGGATACAGTTCTGACAAGTTTGACATCAAACTTTGGCTATAATACCTTGTTTGGGATAAAGATTTCTGTCTTAGAAATCAAATATTTACTATTTTTCAAAGTTATGAATGGTTTCGTTAAAATTTAATTTTGTTATTTTGTATTTGTTTTTCACAAAGAGATTGTTTTTTCTTTTTCTTTTTTAAGAAAAAGATTGATTGCTTATGAAAATAAACTCATTGTATAGCATAATATTCGTTGATGTTTACTGGTTTCCCTCTTTAACAACACATTGTGGTTTATTTTAGTTAATGTTCGTTAATGATTAACTTACTTGCTAGCTTGCTTCCAATAGCAAACTCGCTTGACCATAGCTATTTTACAAACCACGAGAAAATAAAAATAACGTCTATAAAACTCATTCTTTTTTTTATCGTAGCCATTCCAACTTTTATTTTTCCCTAATTTTTCCCTAATAAAAATTCCTAACGACTGCAATTCCTGAAAGCCAGAATCAACAGTGGCGACCACCAAAACCACCAAACACCGAAGACAACGAAGCCCGACGAATCCCGAAAAAACGATTAAACTGTCTTGGGTCCCGCAGACTTTAATCAGAAAAGAAAAATGCATTAATATGCCCACGTAACAAGGAGGAGCTCGTGGCTACAGTAACAACAGCCGCACGGGTCGATCCATGTAGCGGATAAATTCTTAACATGAGTTACCGCACCCCTGGGCACTCAGGCAGGGAAGGAACAGGGGTGGGTTTTAGTCAGTAAGAGTCTGACATGCCCTCCCGCTCCACCCAGAGCGGGAGATGTCATTGGATGACTTCCCACCCCACAAAAAAAAAACCGGGTGGATCCATCAGGTTAAGCTACGCTTGCCGGGGTTGGTCCATGGATGGGTGACCATCTTTATATCCCTAGATTCCTCCGTGCCTCGGAAAGCACGTTAAGCCGTTGCTCCCAGCTGTCAATCGTGGATCTTTGACAGTCGTGACGGGGCGTCAGAAACCCGAGAGTCTGACAACCAGTCTTACCTAGGGGTGTCGTATTACCCAGTAACTGGGTTGTGATGGTCAGACAGGCAGTCGCTCCATGTCTCAGCTGCATCCGATTAGACTGAAGCCGATACCTAGATAGTTGGGAAAAGGCTAGGCAGATTGAGGAAGATTGACGTCCATGTAATAAGGTTATCCAAACAGCTTTTATAATATCAAGAAATTTGCCTCCAATCAGTACAACGTACCTACAACTAACGCACCTTTCGACTCCTGTATCCGTCATTCAATAAAACTAAAGGAGCATTCGTTACGAAAAAGCTCGGTTCGCTGAGGTGCTTTTTATTGTGGGGTGGGACTGACAAAATCCCAACCCTGTTCCTTCCCTGCCTGAGTGCCCAGGGGTGCGGTAATTCATTTTCAGAATTTATCCGCTACCCCTAGGCATGCAGGCACCGGCCACGATGGACCCCGTCATCGCTCAGGTGCTAGAGTTCGTTTTTGCTATTTTACAAACCACGAGAGAGAAAAATAGGTATATCTATAAAAACCATTTTTTTAGGGTTTCGTACCCAAAGGGTACAACGGAGCTATTACTGTCACTCACGTGTACGTCTGTCTGTCTGTCCGTCGCCTGTCACATTTTTTTTCCTAAAATTTTTTTAAGTACGCATTGACATATGATAATGTTTGTTGTTACGTATATTTTACTAACCAATATATTGAAATATCAGATTTTTTCTTTGATAATTCCCTCATTTGGTAGGGAACCCTAAATGTTCGAAGCCCTACACGCACTTGGCCGATTTTCTTTTCAGTGTTGCCATGTTTTAGGGTTAACCTAACAGCTTTTATAATATTTTTACGTCGACCGTATTACACTAGAATGTTCGAGAATGTAGTCGAAGTTTCCAGAAGTTTCCACTACGTTCGAGAACATTCCATTGTGGTACTGTGTAGAAGTTCATAGATGTTTCTAGAATATTCCACTATAGGATAGTTCAACAATGTTCTGGAAACTTCCATGACTGTATAAATAGGCCGGACGGCGGGCGAGTGGATCAGTCTGTTTTCGACTACGGATGCGAACGTAAGCGAATACAAGCGATTACGAAGAGAATAGTGATTATAAGCGATTTAGTGTTTGTGTAAATAAGTTGTTGAGCTAATAAAGGATACTGAGTTAATTAATAGATGTAAAATAATTTATCCCATACCCAGCTCGTAACAATATCAAGGCATTTTCCTCCAATCAGTACAACGTCAACGTACACCAAAAGTACCTCTCATCTCCGGTATCCGTCATTTAATAAAACTAAAGGAGCATCGTTACGAAAAGCTCGGTTCGCTCAGGTGCTACTGACTTAACACAATTGAGTTCGTTATTCCAACGACGCATTGTTAAGCCAATAGAGACTTACGGTCCCGATCTGCAATCACCCTGATTTATAGACTTTATAAAGCACCAACTAGGGCCACTGTTGCTATAAAAATTGCTTCTATATCTTAATGTTGAAGAATGGCTTCCAATTTTAAAGAATCTCGACTACGTGGTTCGTTCTGAAATTCATTTCTTTCTTTTAAAATCCAACGTCTTTCACCGTTGTATTTTTGAGAAACGCTGCAAAATTTGTATTTGAAAAATGTTGTATTTTTCAAATTGTGAAATATGAAACGTATGATGAATATTCAGATCACGAGAATCGTCCTTAAAAAATATCGCTTCTTCCACACACGAGCCACCTTTGTTCTTATTTTCAATTTCATGTAAAGCGATTCTATAAATTTTAAAATCGCTGCCCAGACAGGAAGTCAGATCGAAATCGTGGCGGTCGGGAGGAAATTGCTCATTCTCACGCGAACGGCCGCCGCCTCACTCCGGGGAATCCACTCTAATGGAAAAAGTTAAAAAAATATATACAAAACTTTTTATTACAAAGCCTCGTGCGACTTAAACCTATACATAAATACATGGCAACTTTAAGAAAACTACAACAGTGGAATATACTTAAGATAATTTGATGGAGTGTTGTTTTATTTATTAATAGTACTGGCTTCTTCCTGCCAGGAGCTACGCCCGCGTGGAATAAATACTTCCCCGTTAGAAATTACAGCCTATGTGCTATTCCAAACTATATTTATCTGTATGTCAAATTTCATCCAGATCTGTTCAGCCGTTCTGGTGTGATTGACTAACAAACATCCATCCTTCCATTCAAACTTTCGCATTTATAATATTAGTAGAATAAAGGGAAGCAGGATGATTTCTTTTTCACCATGGCATGTTTGACAAAAAAAGGATAATTTATGAACAGACATTAATTATTTCATTACAGTCACTTTTTCCAAGTTATTTTATCACATTTTACGAAATAAATTTGAATAAACGCCACAACATTTTTGTCCGAAGATGTAATTATTGTGCCACGTCTGCTTCAATCAAGATGAAATTGAATGATCCCATGCAACTAGATGAAAATGAATTTAATTTAAATAATTTCAAAGAAGCACAAGACAAATATAAGTATTTTGAGTAAAGTTTTGAGCTTTTTTTTTTTGTGGGGTGGGAAATCATGCAATGACTTCTCCCGCTCTGGGTGGAGCGGGAGGGCGTGTCAGACTCTTACTGACTAAAACCCACCCCTGTTCCTTCCCTGCCTGAGTGCCCAGGGGTGCGGTAACTCATTTTCAGAATTTATCCGCTACCCCTAGGCATGCAGGCACCGGGCACGATGGGCTCCGTCAGTGGTGGCTGACTACATCTCTTTGAGGCGCGCGTGGAACACTACGCGCCGTCGACTCACGGGCCTGGTGCTGATCGGACGGCGAGCTACCCACTGCTCGCCGTCCGCAGGCCCGGGTAAAGTTTTGAGCTTAGACTATGAAAGTAGTTTAAGGTTTTGAGTATGAATGTCGCGCAGGCAACTGAAAGAACAAAGGTGGATTTTAGTCAGTATAAGTCGAACATGCCTTTCCGCTCCATCCAAAGCGGGAGAAGTCATTGGATGATATCCCACCCTCCAAAATAAAAAAGAGGCTTCAAGAATAGGAAAAGACCAAAGAAACAATGGATGCACTGTACAATGGGCAAGACAGGGGTTTTCTACTGAGATGACAACTAATAGAGAAGTCTGGAAGGAAAAGATATGTGGTGCCAAGTCCTAGTAAATTAGAATACCTAAGAGCAAAAGATTGATGGTGAAGAATGAGGGTTCTCAAGACAATTGATGCCATCAGTTGGTGCCACTTAGGCGTCAGGTCTTTTACTTGGAAGACGAAGCAAAATGACGTAAACATGACTTTGAAGTCAACTTGACATATTTCAATTTTTGACGTTATCTCAAGCGTTTTGACAGGTAGTTGGACCTGACGTCTCAGTGATGCCATCTGGTGTACGTCATTTCAGAAAACATTCATTGAATAGAAACATAAAAGCGTGCCTGTATTACCTGGAGGATTAGACAGAGGTGCACCTACATAGTATGCACACTCGCTTTGCTAGTTATGTTTCAGTGTGGACTCACTCCCTATCACATCGATCATCGATGGCAATAGGCTTATTGCCATCGAGAGAGCAGTGGTGGCTCAGTGATAATAGCCGCGACTTACGAGTTGTAGGTCGAGGGTTCGAACTAGGGTACCCAACCAAACTGTTAAAAACAGTATTAAACTGTTTTTCGCTCGCAAAAAAAAGTACTTAAACAAAATACTGTTTTCATGATCGCTGGTATTTGGAGCTATAATGAAACCAAAGCTGCTATTGATTCCATGAGCTCCTCATTTATTTTAATATTATTTTTAATTGTAAAGAGGCTTATAAATATTTTTTAAATAACAATAAACAGTTGAATTGGGCAAGAAGCTCCAAAAATATGTTTTTAAAACGTCAAAAAAATAAAATACTGTTTACATTTCTAAAATATTGCTCGTTTTATTTTTCCGACCTTAATATACTTTATTTCTCGTACAAAAAGTTAGGAAACCCAGTTCGAACCCAGCCAGGATCTTTACTTTGTGTAAATTATTTTATCATTTTTTCCCCCAGTTTTTTCTTTGTTTTTGTGTTTTTCTGTTTTTTGCGTCATGTTTACCGTAAATAAACGTATTTTCTTTCTTTCTTTTTTCTTTCTCTCAAAACGGTGAATGAAAACATCGTGAGGAAAACGGAATGCCCTAGAACCAAAAAATTCGAAGACATGTGACTCTGGGCCCGTATTGTGGATAACTCCCTCTAGCAGAGACAAGGCCTGTGTCCCAGCAGAGGGAACTTTGGTTGATTATGTTAGTATTATGCTATTGCCATCAACGCGGTACTAGTCCAAACTCTGGACCAGAAGAATAAGAAATCAAGTTTTGTTTAGTTTCACACAATATTAAGATAGTTACATACCAATAATGATAGGTAAATGGTAGAACCAATTTCATGACAATTGTCTTTAAGCATCGCTACATTGCGTAAAAAGTTATTTAGATTCGTTCGCAGTTCAATTAATATCTTAATAGGTGTAAAACTTGAGTAATAGGTATTGCGTTTAGAAGTTTATTTTTAATCCCCGACGAAAGAAGAGGGGTGTTATAAGTTTGGCGTGTGTATCTGTGTGTCTTTCTGTGGCATCGTAACTCTTAAACGGATGAACCGATTTCAGTCTAGTTTTTTGAAAGGAGTCTCCTTATCAGTAATTTTTCGTCAAGTTTGTGTGTTTTGTAATAGATTTTAGTTAAACGTAGCAAGAAAAAGAACGGTGTTTGAGAACATAGCCGTCAATCATTCCTGTTTGTTAGTAAAAAGTAAACTAAACTTGGATGTGTCTAATTAATGCTCTAGTATACTATTTTATATTTTCCATTACGGTAGGTATTATTTCATTCAAAAAGGTTGTAATTATACTAGTAGCTAACTACAATCAAGTTTTTATCTTTGGTTTTGATTAGGTATCATTTGTATTTCTAATGTCCCTTATCGTCACGAATATTATAGCATCTATAATTACTTCAAATGTTTCAATGAACTCATGCTTATCTTAATTTTAGATTTTAAACTTTAACTCCATTGACTTAAATCAAATTAAGAATAAAAAACTTTTAAACAAAAAAAACAACCGACTTTCATGAAAAATACACTAAAATTAAAAAATAACTTTTATTTCGGAAGTCGGTGTTTGTAATTTACTTCTTCGTTATTTGACACCGACTGCCGAAATAAAAGTAATATTTTAATTATTAGTGTATTTTTTTTGAAAGTCGGTTGTTTTTTTTGTAAAAAAGTTTTTTTATTTTTCACTTTTTAGTTGTTATACCCCACAACTAAAAACCCCAATAACATGGAACGTGGAATTTAAACATTTGGAGTACACCAAAACTTCATCGAGGTAAACGTATTTTTCCTTTTTGTTCAGTTTCTCAAAAAGCGCTTAAGCAATTTCGATAAAATTTATATGGGACCACCTCGGGAGTATATTCTTTCGGATAAAAAAGAAGAATTTTGAAAATCGGTCCACAACTGATGGAGAAATCGCCGGACATACATAAAAAATAAAAAAACATACAAACAGCCAAACATAGAACCTCCTCCTTTTTCGAAAGTCGGTTTAAAAAAACCATATCTGTTCAGCTGTTGATGCTTAATGAATAAAACTAACGATTTTATAATGTTAGTAGGATAATCGACTTTCGCAATTGACTGAATTTACCTACCTAACTTTTTATTCACCTTTGGCCCGCTTGAATTCATGCGGACCCCGTCACCCTCTGTGGCCACGTACGGCCGCAATTTCTCTAGATACGAGCGCTTGGTACACGGCGCGCCGCGGCCTCGGGCCTGCGGGCCACATCCCATGGCGGCTGGAAGTGGTCCACGCCCTCCAGCACCCGGTGCGTCGACTACGGATAGAGAGGGAGGTTGTGTTCTGCCTCACCCTTTCCGCCACCTCCTCAGCAACCTGGTAGCCGCTTCTTTGCAAAAAGAGGTGACGCATCCCTCGCGCTCTTCCTTCTGACCATGACCACGGTGCTGCACTGCCCAAACGGGGCATTCCTCACAGTGTGCTGGGGCATCGGCTCCCGGTTTAAACTGCACATGTTTAAACTGCACATGTTTAAACTGCACATGTTTAAACTGCACATGTTTAAACTGCACATGTTTAAACTGCACATGTTTAAACTGCACATGTACTTTCTAAAGCACTCATGTCTGAACAGTACCTGTATCAGTGGGAAAGTAGGGGCGCCAAGCCGTCTCTCCAGCCACTTTACAATTTACATAGTACCTCCCAAATCTAATTTAATTAATTAATCAAGTCGCTTGAATGTCAACTTGAGTGGGGGCACGGCAGAACAAAGTAGTTAAGTCGATTGTCGTCGCGGATCCTCGCTGGAACCCTTAAATACCATGTGTTAAGTAGATAACTTTGGAAAGGCTACTATCTAACTTTAACGATACTATTTCATTCAGACCAAAGTTTGTCAAGTCAAAGTCCCACCTCCGCCCACCTTCATCTTGTCCTGTCTGCCATTATAACAGCAATTTGGACACAAGCGCTGATGGATATGGTGTAAATTTATCCAGTAGTCTCGACTAACATCATGCATCATCATCATTTACGGGCTCATTTCGCCCACCGCTAAGCATAGGCCTCTCTTTTCTTGTGCCAATCCCCACGTTCCTTTGCCAGCCTCATCTACATGCTGCTCCCAGTTCTTGTGCGCCACTAGGTCTACGCCTTACTCTACATCATCCCCGCACCTTGTCCTGCCCAGGTCCATTTAAGTTCCGTGGAAACGAAAACCTTCAGTGAGCCATAATCTACCTCGCCCTGGCAAAGTGCGAGTTGGTGGAGGTCAAATAATTAGCCGGCTTCCTCACAATGTTTTCCTTCACCGTTCTGAAAGCAGTGGTAAAGAAAACCTGCCAAGTGCGAGTTGCACTCGCGCATGAAGGGTTCCGTACCATCGTACAAGATTATACGCGTCTACTTGCTGCCATTATTAAGATGGAGCAAAATAAACACGTTTCTAGTAGGGAGCCAACTTTAATTTTTAATTTATTTTTATTATTTTTATTGGTATCGGCAACCGAAATACACATTCTACGCACTGGGGGACTACAGCCCCCTGACAGACTGACGGACGGACGGACGGACGGACGAACGGACGGACAGCGGAGTCTTAGTAATAGGATCCCGTTGGTTACACTTCGGATACGGAACCCTAAAAAAGCATTTTAACTTTTTCTAAGCACGCTGGCATTATCATTTTGAAAGTTTGAGTGCACAATGAAACTGGTATAGTTGGGTCGAAGACAAATATACAAACAAAAAATTGTCCTGAGGTATGGTTCCTTAAACTTATTCCCTCCTGCTCCGTTGCTGAGACATTTGGAGAAAATGATCATATTTTTATGTAGTTAAGAAAAATAAATACCTTCGCAAGTGCCCCATAACACTGTAGTGTATTATATCGCCAGTCATTCTTTGTTTGTTCAAGTGTCTTCTTTCTATATAATGCAGTTTCACCACGCGTCGACACTTAAATAAATAAACGTACCTATTGTCTCACGTCGAAACTGGAAAATGCTAGTGCATTGTATATCTAATAATACTGCTCTATATGGGTAGAAGACAAATAAAAACATGCAATAAACTGCGTAAACAATACATACACAAACGATCGCAGTAATCGCGAGTCATTTGCTGTTAGTTATTAAAGAGTTCCACAGTCTGTCTCCGAAGTTCTTCATTTTAATAACGAAACCCCCATCCAAATCGGATCAGGAGTTTTTGAGAAAATCGCGGACAAACATACATGACATACGGGTCGAATACAGAACCTTCTGTTTTGAATTCGGCTAAAAAATACTCATACATTATGTAAAAATATTCTTTGTATTACTAATGCCACGTTTCCGAGATATTTGGATGTAAACACACAATGCGGCACTTTAGAGCACCATATCTAGGACATTTTTAAGTTGATTTGATTAAATGTGCCAAAACGGGAATAATTGACGTAGGTAAGGAGGCTTCCAGACTCAAATAGGATTGGGTGGATCATGTCAGCTCTACCTATGCACAGTGACCGCTGGACAAAAGGCCCCATACGATGGATGCTGTACCTACAGACGGACGGCACATAAGCCAGTCCTGGAAGAGGGTGGCAAGATGAAATGTACAACGGCCGGTACGAGGTGGCGCAGGAAAAGAATTCATTTGCCCTGCAATGGGACGTTTTAGGCTGAGCAACAAAAAATGTCTGCTGCCCATACAAAAAAGTGTCAGTATTCGTTGCAAATTTAAAATTATGATGGTGTACTATTACAATTTGGTTCAATGCCCTTGTTAGGTCCTATAGCTGAGGGTATACAGGGAAACAACCAGTTGGAGACGCTAAATAGTTATGAGCATTTATTTGATAAAACTAACTACTTTTATACATATTTTTTACAAATTATATTAGCGGGCACTTTGCGAATTAATGAGCCAATCACAGCACAACACGAATTCGTTCTGTGGTTCACAAATCTCACGACAGGGAGCGCCATCATCGCGGTGGCGGTAGCTAGGGCTCCGCGGTCGGTCGCTCGGCCGGGCAGGGTACCTATATGTAAATATGCTGCTACAGTACTCCCCTCTCAAGCGAAGCGGACGGGTCGCCGGACCGTTCGTCCGGATGAGGTCTTCTGCACGGGAGTGCCAGGTGCCACTGTTGTTGAAGCTGTAGCTGCATCGTCGTCGTTGATTGTGTACGCAGGCTTCAGTTGGTCTATTGACACTGAACTTTGTCGGCCTGGTAGTTGCAGTGTAAACACTTTGTTTTCACGCTTTATTACTGTGTAAGGCCCGTCGTACGTTGGTTGCAGTGGTTTGCGTACGGCGTCAACTCTGATGAAAACTGAGTGGCATTTTTCTAAATCCGAATGCACGAATATGGCACGGTTGTTGCTATGCGGTTGGTTGAGTGATGGCTTGAGACTGTCTATTGTTCTGCGTATTTTATCGACGTACTCTGAGTCTGTTCTTTCACTACGTGGTGTTGATGAGAAAAAGTCACCTGGGAGACGTAAGTTACAACCATAGGTGAGCTGCGCAGCAGTAACTCTGGTATGTACGGCAAACAGCGCGGAGTCCAAGCAGCACGGTCGGTAGCTCGTCGATCCACGTACTTCCCTTTGTAAGGCGTGCGGTGAGCGCGGCCTTGAGTGATCTGTGCCAGCGTTCAATTATACCGTTGCTTTGTGGATGGTATGGCGTTGTACGTACACGATGTATACCCAGTAGATTGGTCAAGGCATTGAACAGCTGACTCTCAAATTGCCACGTCACGTCACCCTTATACAAAGTAAATTGCCTACCAGGAGCTCAACCACAACCAGAAGTCATTGGATGATTACCCACCCCAAAAAAAAAATTCCCATAACCAGTGGACACTAAAACAGGGCTATTAAAGGTAAACATAAGATACTTACTCTTCACAAAGAACACACTCTCCAAATTTCATGTCTCCAGCGGTTTAGGCTGTGCGTTGATATATCAGTCCGTCAGTCAGTCAGGGCTTTGAATTTTTTATACAGATAAATAAATTAAAACAGGATATACGTACATCACGTGGAGCGCCTTATGCAAATTATGTTCTTTATCGTTCGATATATTAATTGTAATCTTTAGCAATTTGTTGATAAGTAGAATCTTTTATAATATCTTTAGTACAGACCAAGTACTTCTCTGTACTGGAAATAGTTTATAATGTCTAGATAATGCTTACAATGAGTAATGCACCAATAACTAATTAGGTAAACTGTCCCTAATAAATTAATAACCATTTATGATACAACTAATGATTGCTTTTGTGATTCAAGACATACACATTTTGTGTTAGGAATGATTTTTAGTTTTTGTATTATAAAATAAACATAAATGTCAGTGTTACACGTAGCTACCATTTGAATTTAAAACAAACCGACAGTTATTTACTGAAAAAATATTTACAACAACGAAATCTGGAGAACTGACGTGCATTCTCGTGGATATCTATGTCAATCAATATGATACAACTGTTCAGTATTCACGAGACGCCGGTGCTGGCATCACTTTCAGCTAGTTACATTATAATTTAAAAAAAGAACAACCTAAACTCTCTGTGAAGCCAAAAAAGTGGGGATATCTTATTACTTAATCGTAACGTACTTCATAATTCCGTACATCCCGTAGGTGCTGAGAAATAAACAATACTCAGAACCGTAAATCATAACTCTAAATTTACTTTTTTTTATAACTTATTATAGCTCAGGTGTTTTCCGGTACATGCATATCTAGTGTACCGAAATATTGTATCGATCGGTAGAGATAAATTTTGATAAGTGCTGATAAGTTTTGTTGTAGTTTTAAATAGTTACAACGGTCACTTCGCTTCAGTCGTGGACAACTGCCTGTCTTGCAATCAGTGATTCGAATAATTTCTATTAAATCATCAAAATGTGGTAAGTTGTGTTTTTGTTTTCCATTAAATAACACAGTGTTTTGTTGACTGAATAAAATGTGTGAAAAAACGTGCAATAATAACAGTGTAGCTCTGCAGAGTTCAATTGAATACACGCGACGCAAATATTTTCGTGCAATTAAGTTGTTTGGTGAACGTAAAGTTGTAGGAAAACATATAAAAAACTTAATATTACCTATTATTAATTTTGCGGCAATTAATGCATGGAAGTAAACCGTCGTAATAGCATTTTTTATTCTTAATTGCAACCTTAATGCAAATGCTTATTTTTGTTTTTTGTTCGCAAATTAACTCCACTTTGACATACTACGTAGGTAGTATGCAGCTTTGCAAACATTTAGACTGGACCGAGAAGACTGATATCTACTTAAAAATAATCACTTGTTAGTTGTGTGTTTTGGGTTTAAGATTATTTAGCGAAGATTTTAATAATTATTTTTTTGATAGAAATGGTTATCGTCAGAGTACAGACGTTCTATTATTATCCGTCCAACCGAGGCCTGTCGGAGCGTGGCACTGGTCAGCCGGTATATTCTCCACCGGTTGGCACACTAGTGACGTCAACAAAATTGACCAATCAGCACCATAATGCGACCGAGCGCTTGTACAGTTACCAACAAAATCATTGCAGAGAAACTCATTGCAATTACTTTTGTCTTACGCGTAACTAATAAACACGCTTACTTTATTTCCTATAAACTAAACACTTAATTTTCTCACGTTTCTAAGAATTCAGTTGTAATAAACATGCTATTGGTATCTTGTGAAAATACAGTAAGGAAATATAGTTTTCCTATCGATAAGTATGAAACACAAATGATAATGAAAATGAAGAGATAATGGCAAAAATAAACATTATTATACAACATAACAATCTTATCTTATATCACTTCAAAAAATTAAGCTTGATAAAATAAATGTAACCCTATAATATTATCATAGGTATATGGGGAAAATGATTTTTCCCATTGTTCATTTCCGAAAAATTTGCTCTGACTCAAGTAACCCACTTGTACTTCTACAGTCACAAGCAAAAATATGTACATAAGCTAACTTTACTTCTGCTCAGGGGTTGTGGATAAATTCGAAACAGAGTTACCGCGCCCCTGGGCACTCAGGGCAGGGAAGGAGCAGGGGTGGGTTTTAGTCAGTAAGAGTCTGACACCCCTCCCGCTCCACCCAGAGCGGGAGATGTCATTGGATGATTTCTGACTGTCTGTGTGACTGTACACTGATGATCGAATCAAGCAAAAATGTTCATTTCTGTTACTGAATCACGTTGAAATTGCTAAACAGATTTAGATAAAACATGATTACCTACAGATAAGCTCTTTAATCAAATTAATTAACCTACTTACAAAAAACACATTGGCACACATGCATTTCTTCAAAAGCAAAAGTAACATATCGCGTATTTTTTTGCTACTATTACCAATAACAGGTACCTACTTAATGTATTCATGGCTGTCAATGACCTCGACTTTCTAGTAGGTACCTAAGTATTCTGCTAGCGTTTTCCACGACACGACCTTATAAACGGCGTTGGTGCATTCAGATAAATTAAAATTTTAGCCCTTTCAAAAGGAACTATTAAGTATTTGTCTTGCTAATATTTTGTATATAAACTTGGCGCTCCTTAGAACAGTTCTCCAAGGTGTGTTGGGAGATAGATAGGTACTGTAAGTAACAAATTAAAATAATGAAAATTAGATATGGACTTCACCTCTCGACAGTACCATTGTGTGTTAAATTTGAAGAGTTGTGTTACAAACTCTCAATTTTAGTGTACCTAAAATTAAATACATATATATTCTATCTACTAGCTTATGCCAGCGGCTTCGCCCGCGTTTTTATCGAAAAACATCCCAATGAAACATGTTCCTGGGACAAAAAGTATCCTTGATGCTATTCCAGACTATAATCTGTCTTTGTGCCAAATTTCATTCAGATTCGTTCAGCTGTTTTGGTTTGATTGAGTTACAAACATCCATCCATCTATCTTTCCATCCATCCATCCAAATTTTCGTATTTATAATATTAGTAGGATACAGGCTAGGATAAGTGGCATGTAATGCAGAGGAATGAAGAAAACGTCAGGTGGAAAGTCTTGTGTATGGATGTGGATGGCTATAAGAGAAGACCAAAAAAACGATGGCTGGACTGTGTGTAATAGAATATGTGTAAAAAGGGGGTGATTACAAAGATGACGACTAATAGAGAAGTATGTAAGAAAAAGACATGTTGTGCTGACCTCAAATAAATTGGGATTAGGGCAGGAGAATGATGATTGGCTAAGTAAGATATTCAATACTGTTAATTTCTTTTAAAATAATGCGTTGGCTGGTTCTCATAGGGCGTTATCTCGAACTGTTGATTAAATCGGCACGTAACACTATGTGTTATCTTTTATTACCAGGATAATTAAGATAAAACAACACATATTGAATTATATAGATTTATAAAACTTTGAACAAAAGGTTTTCTGAGAAATACAGTGTAATTAGAAAATATTGTCACAGAATATTATAGCGACGTCTATACGGTGATATAGTAACTACGATGCTAGTCAACGTAGTAGGTACGGAGTTCAAGTAAAAAGCCCCGTCTATTGTCACAATATTCTACATCGTGCAAGTAAGATTACACGATTCTACATTAAGATCCTAGAGCCACCAGACATTACTTATTTTCTGATTAACAAAATATGTAAGATTGCGTTGTGTTAGTATGTACTTTTAACGTACGTATACTTGCTAGCTTGGGCCGAACGGCCAGTGTTTTTTTTTTGTACTAGTATATCATATTTAAAAAACCAAACGAGGCGCTTAGCACCCAGCCAAATTATCACTGACTTTCATTTTCATTATTTACACCTATTAAATAAATTATTCCCAAATTAGTGATGACCAGCCCTAACACTATAATAACTAATTAGGCGTTGAGTATAATGTAACACATTATATATTATTTAACAATATTCTGCACAACAGACATGAAAATCAGCGCTCAAACTTTAAGGAAAGTAAATACCGGCAAATTGGCCGTCGGTCCAAATTAGCAGAAATGCGAACGTTCAAAATAAATATCACTACCTACTAATAATAATATCACTACTCAATGTCACAAATTTAGCTCTAATCAGAAAATAAGTTAGGTATGTCTGGTGGCTCTCGGATCTCGTTCGTACACAATATGAACAGTCTGGTCTGAGGGTCATATTAAGATAATTATGTATTATGAATACTTTTGCTTTAAGATTTTAGTCTTACGTTAGTAGGTACTTTTAAACCGATGGTTGACTCCTAGAAAAATCCTTCTGGCACTTAGCCCATCTCTCTATCTTTGCCTAGCCTTATATTTGGGGTCGGCTCTTGTCGTCATTTTTCGCTAGACATGTCTGTGCTGGGTTGTCGAAACATCCAAATTGCCAGGCTAGGCAGATTGATTTAGTCATTATGATGAAATACGCGAAGAATCGTGTCCATCCTATTTTGTAAAATTATAAGAGTGTAAATAAGGAACAAGTCGATATCTTAAACCTTGCAACGGAATACCTATAAATCGATTTGTCATTTTATTGGCACATGTACGAGTACGAAGCACACTTTGGCCGATTTTACTCTAGTTATGAACGACTGTCGTAAAATTCTAATAATGTAAATACGAGCAAAGCAGTGGACATAAAACTAGTTTTACATTGTTTTAATTCACAATGTGCGACTTGATTTTCTGGTCTTTGAGCTCTTTTCAATAATTCCTATATTATTTATTTTATCGGTGGTAAATAAATAAACAAGATGATAGTTAAGGCATTATACTGTGAACATAGCTGTAACTGAATCCATTGAGAACCAGTCGTGCTGAACAAATAATATAATAATTTAAAAATAATAGCCACGGGTGACTCATGCAGCTCATGCTTATTCATAGTAAGATTCGTAAAATATAAAAAGAAAGGGAGAATTATCTATCATAAAATCGGTTTTCTCATGGGAGCTGGAAGAATCTATAATAAACTAGCTGACCCGACAGACGTTGACCTGTCTTAGCTATGAGCAGCTGTCAAACGCGCAAAGCTTAAATAGTCGTTAAGTTTTCTGAAATTTTCTAATTTTCTGCGCAATTTTCTTAATTTTTTCTTTCATAACAACCTTCTCCTGACAATAACAAACACAACAAAAAATTAATTAGCAAAATCGGTCCAACCATTCACCCGTGATGCCGTGACCAAAGAAATAGGAATTCATTTTATATACTTGTAGATAGATAATAGGTATGAGCGACCACTAGCTTGGTGATCGAAATTCAACCATAGTTTATTTAAATTTAAAGTTTGAACGTTAATAAGGTTTTATTGTCAAAGACCATAGGATAACTATGACATGACATGACTGTGAACCATAAAAAAATGTACGTTTCAAAGGGGCATCTAGTTGTTGGTCTGCTAACGCCTCTCCTATTGTATTACGGCAACCACTTCGTTGGGGCTCTGTTCCACCTGCCATCACCACGTCTGACCACATTCCTGTTTTATTTAATTTAAATTTGTATTTGGGGCCATTCAAGTCTTACGTAAGCACTAATATATTATATATAAATCTCATACATATACAAAAGTACAAAATGTACTACTTATTGAAATGTAGCGTAGTTATTGTTACAATCTAAGTCTGACAAGGAAGTTGATGATACTGGGTCTATGAGAATTTAGTAATTTGCTTGAATAACTACCTAATGTGCATTATATTCCTCTATAGCCTATAAATTTCTTATTTCTTAACTAAGACTTGATAACTACTGCTCATGAATCAATAATTAGGAACTACTAACTACTTTTGCCTTAGAACCAAAAATTCGAAGACATGTGACCACCACCAATCCGCATTGGGCCCGCGTTGTGCATTCAGTCCACACCATCTCACAGAGAGGAGGCCTGTGTCCCAGCAGCGCGGACAATAAAAGGCTGATGATGATAATGAATTACTTTTTCTGACGAGGGGGAGCGGAGGGGGGATTAAAAATCTGCTTACGTAATACTTGAACGGCCCCTTTTGTATTTTTCAGTTGCTGCGTGTGTAATCTCCTGTGCAAGATCCTTAGTTTGATCGTGACTCTACTGTTCATCGTAGCAGTGATTCTTCTCATCCTATGGGGCGTCGGTGTCATTTTCGGAAGTGAGTACTTTTAATTCATTCTATACAGGGTATGACGGGAATGCGTGGCTCACGGAAATGCACAACTTTCTTCGAGGCAGACAGTAAATTCCAAAAAAAAGTTGAACGTTCCGTACAAAGCTATCATCAGCTGTTGAAAACTAGTATGCAAGGTGCAATTTTTTTTCGAAATTGTCTAGGACTTTCTTCAAGAAATTATCAAGTAGGCTTGGAAGGCCAATTCGAAACTATGAGGAATAGCGAAAAATACTCATAGGACGAGACTTCATTTAATGTTTTAATTTAATATTAGTTTTCATCAAAATCGGTCTAAAAAAACTGCACCATTGGTTTTACCTATTGAAAACTAATTTTCATAACTACATACATCTACAGATACTTAGGAATTGTTTTCTAATCGGAACAACATTATTTATTTCTTTTTTTATCCAACAGATGACGATGACGAAACCACCAACGCCAGAGCTCTGCGATTCAACGAACTGTCGATGTCGAATCCAAAACTAATTTAATTCATACTTTGTATTGCAGCTTCTTATTCTACTAAACAAATATTCTTCCAATCTCTTTCGATGCCAAACAATGATGGCCGAAGTGAAAATTTGAAACCACTTCTATTGTGTTTTAAAATTTGTTACTATTAAAATTATTATGCTATATTATTACAATATAAGACAAATAAGGCCAATGTAAGGCATGATATAATAAAAAATGTGTTTGCCTCCAGCAGGGATAAAACTGCATCATGCCTTAATAAGCCATTGTTTATGATTAGTTCAAGATGAGCTAAAAATCTTTCAAAATATTTATAATTTGATGCCACTTTTTATAACGATTTATTAAATAGAGTTTAAGCTATTAATTAATATCGAACACACTGTACTCTTTTCTTTTCATTCCTTCACCACTCTAGTATAGGGAGCGTGCAGGAACTATAGATTGCGCCACATAAATGTCAATGTCTAGTATTTACACACTACAAGTTGCGGATTTCACTCACTAGTTGGCAGTCTACGTTACGCGTGCTGCATGTGTGCATGATGCGTGTGTGTATACATTTATGGCACGGAAATTTCAATGACAAGTTATTAAAGGGTAAAAGCTTTGAATTTACTCCACTACATGGCACAGACTACGTCGTACACGTTCCCCATTAATTGTAAATAAATAAATAGTTATACCTACTAGCTTTAAGTTATAATTATATATGAATATACTATAATCATCGTCGCTAGTTATAAATATATATTAATAGGTATATTGCTTACCTAGCGTCTAAAGAAAAATGTATGTTACCTTAAATGATTGCTTGACTCTGACGGAGGAATTTCTTGAGCAAGACTACCAAAATTTGGTAGTCTAATGTCTTGGACACTTCGACTATATGGTTTCACCCAGTTCTGTCATAATTTGACCTGATAGTCAACAAAAACTGGGCAACCATTATTAAGTTACAAAAACAAAAAACTGGACAATCGGACTACCATTTGTGTGCTTTTATACGTCAAAATCATGACCTAATAAAAAGTACAACCCTAACTCTTTTGGTCTATTATTTTTATCTTCTACATAAACATAAACAATTTTTCAAGTTCTGTGGGAGGACATTTGTCAAAGTAATTATTATGAACTTCTATATCATCCGTCTTAACACAAAATATTTTAATTCTAAGTTTGATTGTTAATTCTTAAGTTTAAGTAAAAGTTTAAGACGATAGCCACAGGCGGATTTGTGTTGGACACATATTCCCATGTGAAAATATACCAAAAACATGAAAATGTGGTAGGTGATCTCATTTTACTTACCGTCTAGTTCATTTTAATATAGATTTATACTAGCCTATTATTGTACCGTCTGCTAGTCCTTAATGACTTGACTATCCTAAAACAAGCGGCAGCAGAACCGCATATTTTTCCGGATGAATAGACATAGCGAAAATATAGCTTTTTGTCAGTGAAAGAATTGAGGTACATTATCGTATCAGTCCTTCCAGAAATATCTCCTACAAACCTTATAATACTTCTCTTTACAAAACTTATTACCTCTTTACTAGACTTAGCTTCAAGTAGCCATTCTTGTGAAATTCATTCATCTTCTGACCTTTTTCTTCTTTTTTTTTTTAACAGTAAACTAAATATAAACCACTTTCGGCAAATTAAGTTTAGTTGGAATACTACCAACATTATTCCGAGGAAATTACAAAAAAACATTTAATATATTAAAAAAAACTCGTGTCACGGTGTTTGTGGTTGCACTCCTCCGAAACGGCTCGATCAATTGTAATGTTTTTTTTTTGTATATTTGCTGGGTCAGCTAGTAATATTTAAAATACTGAAATAATTTGGAATATTTCTCAGCCATTCAACAAGATCTTGCACAAAGAATATTATTACCTAGCACACAGGCACATCAGATCAGAGGAGCTCGTGGCTAAAGTAATAACAGCCGCACGGGTCGATCCATAAGGTTAAGCTACGCTTGCCGGGGTTGGTCCATGGATGGGTGACCATCTTTACATACCGAGACTCCTCCGTGCCTCGGAAAGCACGTTAAGCCGTTGGTCCCGGCTGTCAATTGTGGATCTTTGACAGTCGTTACGGGTCGTCAGAAGCCCGAAAGTCTGACATCCAGTCTTACCAAAGGGTATCGTATTACCCAGTAACTGGGTTATGGAGGTCAGATAGGCAGTCGCTCCATGTAAAGTACTGGTATTCAGCTGCATCCGGTTAGACTGGAAGCCGACCCCAAGATAGTTGGGAAAAGGCTAGGCAGATGATGACACAGGCACATCAAAACATAAACATGTTGTGTGTTATTTTTGGGAATATAAAATACGACAGAACAAGTTCACAGCGAGTCTGTGAATAAATAATAATTATGTAAACAATGACTGGTCACGGAAGAATCTATTTCGATGTTTTATGTGTTGGTTACGGTCGGTTACAGTGATTTAAAGGCTACAATATTCGTGAGTTTATAACTTCAGAAAATATTTGTTTAAAGTGGTCAAAGCCATCATAAGCATCAGCAGCATCAAGCTTCTAGTCACAATTCCTGCTTTTCCGTACCCAAAGGGTAAAACAGGACCATAGCAAGCAACTATGTTACGCAGTGCGTTTAGATTTCTGTCTTCCACAGTTTAGATCATTCAAACACACAGGGTGTAAAAAGACACACCACAAAGCCGTCAATTACGCACACTGCACATCTAACAAAGTAGCTTTGCGCAAAAATTATTGCTGGGAAACGACTTTTATTTTTAGGTATGAAAAAAAGCAATTTTTTGTCGCACGCAGTGTAAACGAAACCAGGCAACGGTGTTAAGACCCGTCCCCCTTCGCTCTAAGCCGCGTAGGTACTTGTCTGATACATTTGATATTCATTGCGTTTTCGTAACTTCAAATGGGTAATTTGTTAAGAAAAATCGAAAATTCTGGTAATATTTGTTTCCGTGTGCCGACGGCGTGTAGTGTTCCACGCGCGCCTCAAAGAGATGTCAGCTACCACTGACGGGGCCCATCATGGCCGATGCCTACATGCCAAGGGATCGCGGATAAATTCGTAACAGAGTTACCGCGCCCCTGGGCACTCAGGCAAGGAAGAAACATTGATCGGTTTTAGTCATTAAAAGTCTGACACGCCTTCCCGCTTCACCTAGAGCGGGAGAAGTCATAGGATGATTTACCAAACTCAAAAAAAGGAAATGTTCGTATAAAAAAAAGGTATTTTTTTGTGTGGGGTGGAAATCTTCTGAGGAGGAGAGGGGTGTGAGGCAGGGAGACGTCATTTCTCCGAAACTGTTCAAGGCCGCAATGGAGGATGTCTTCAAGGTTTTGGACTGGAGAGGGCTAGGAATTAATCTCAATGGCGAACACATCTCTCATCTTCAATTTGCCAACAATATAGTCGTCATGGCTGAGACTATGGAGGGCTTCAGTACAATGCTCGACGACCCCAGTAGAGTTTGCGAAAGAGTGGTCTTAAAATGAACATACACAAAACCAAGGTCATGGTAAATACCCATGTAGCACACACTTCTATCAAGATCGGAGATTCTACACTTGAAGTTGTAGACGAGTACGTCTGCCTGGGACAAATGGTCCAGTTAAGTAGGGCTAACTTCGAGAAAGAGATTAACCGTCGAATCCTACTCGGCTCGGCGGCGTTTGGGAAGTTGCGTGGTATCTTCTCGTCTCACATACCACAGTGTCTCAAGATGAAAGTCTATGACCAGTGCGTCTTTCCAGTGATTTTGGAACCGAAACGTGGTCGCTCACAATGAGCCTCATCAGAAGGCTTAAAGTCACCCAAAGCGCAATAGAGAGGGCAATACTCGGCGATTCCCTGCGTGATAGGATCAAGAACGATGATATCCGCAAGAGAAGAAGAATCGCCAAAGTGAAGCGGCAGTGGGCAGGGCACATTGCACGAAGAAGAGATGGTCGATGGGGCCTAAAAGTTCTGGAATGGCGACCGCGTACCGGAAGACTTAGCGTTGGAAGGCCTCCCACAAGGTGGACCGATGACCTGGTGAGGGTCGCGGGCCGACGATGGATGCGAGACGCACAGGACCGATCATTGTGGCGACACTTGGGGAGGCCTATGTCCAGCAGTGGACGTCTTTCGGCTGAAACGATGATGCTGATGATGGTTTATACATCAGTGTTGATCCTAGAAGGTTTGACATTCCTTTTAAGCTCTCAAAATAAACAAGACAACCGATAAATAATTATTACAGGTTAAAAATCAGTTGGCGAAACTTAAGACGGGGTATCACTATGAATAACGACAAACATCTGCTGCTTGGCCATGTACAGCAGAGGCCAATCCTAATTATTTGAAGTAGTTTATTATTATCTTACTGTATTTGTTTTAGTTCAGTTTTTTTTTAATTTATCCTGACATAACCTAAAGGTTTTGGTTTCCGTACGTCACGTCTTAGGTGACTACTGAAAATCAGCGCGTGCTGTGTATCGCCAATAATGAGTTGGCTGTTTCTCCTAAGGCGTTATCTCGAACTGTTGATTAAATCGGCACGTAACACTATGTGTTATCTTTTATTACCGGGATAATTAAGATAAGACAACACATATTGAATCATATAGATTTATAAAACTTTGAACAAAAGGTTTTCTGAGAAATACAGTGTAATTAGAAAAGATTGTCACAGAATATTATAGCGACATCTGTACGGTAATGTACTACGACGCTAGTCAACGTAGTAGGTACGGAGTTCAAGTAAAAAGCCCCGTCTATTGTCACAATATTCTACATCGTGCAAGTAAGATTACACGATTCTACATTAAGATCCTAGAGCCACCAGACATTACTTATTTTCTGATTAACAAAATATGTAAGATTGCGTTGTGTTATTATGTACTTTTAACGTACGTATACCTGCTAGCTTGGGCCGAACGGCCAGTGTTTTTTTTTTTGTGTACAAGTATATCACATTTAAAAAAAAAAACAAGGCGCTTAGCACCCTGCCAAATTATCACTGACTTTCATTTTTATTATTTACACCTATTAAATAAATTATTCCCAAATTAGAGGTGGTGACCAGCCCTTAGACTATTAATAACTAATTAGGCGTTAAGTATTATTTATTACATTATATACTGTTCAACAATATTCTGCACAACAGACATGAAAATCGGCACTCAAACTTCAAGGTAAGTAAATACCGGCAAATAGACCGTCGATTCAAATTAACAGAAATGCGTACGTTCAAAGTAAATATCATTACTAATAATAATATCACTACTCAATCTCAAAAATTTTGCTAATCAGAGAATAAGTTAGGTATGTCTGGCGGCTCTCGGATCTCACTCTAATTATTATGTTCGTACACATTATGACCAGTTTGGTTTGGCATCATATTAAAATATGTAATATGACTACTTCTGCTTAATGATTTTAGTCTTACGTTTAACACAGTATAGTAGGTAGGTACTTTTAAACAGATGGTTGACTCCTAGAAAAAGCCTTCTGGCATTAAGCCCACCTCTCTCTCTCTCTTTGCCTAGCCTTATCCCTTTATTTGGGGTCGGCTCTCGTCGTCATTTTCGCTAGCCGTGTCTGTGGACGGGTCATCGAAACATTCAAATTGCCTGCCTCCAGGCCCTGGGCCTGCAGTCTCGACATTGACAGCGATCGCTACGTCCTAACGATTGGTCGCTACGTCGGAAAAATAATTGATTTTTTTGAAATATGTACAGAGACGGCGTAATTTTTAACTTGCAAGCACTATTATTCATGAAAACTGATCAACTGATCTGCTGGTCTCTGTACATATTTCAAGAAAATCAATTATTTTTCCGACGTAGTGACAGATCGTTAGGACATATCGATCGCTATCAATGTCGAGACTGCAGGGCCTGCTGTCTCGACATTGATAGCGATCGCATTTTTCTTGAAATATGCACAGAGACCAGCAGATCAGTTGATCAGTTTTGAAAAATAGTGTTTGCAAGTTAAAAATTACGCCGTCTCTGTACATATTTGAAGAAAATCAAATATTTTTCCGACGTAGCGAGCCATCCTTAGGACGTAGCGATCGCTATCAATGTCGTGAATGCAGAGCCTGGGCCTGCAGTCGCGACATTGATAGCGATCGCTATGTCCTAACGATCGGTCGCTACGTCGGAAAAATAATTGATTTTCTTGAAATATGGACGGAGACCAGCAGATCATTTGGTCAGTTTTCATAAAAATTGTGCTTGAAAGTTAAAAATTATACCGTCTCTGAACATAAATATTATTTCAAGAAAATCAATTATTTTTACGACGTAGCGACCAATCGTTAGGACGTACCGATCGCTATCAACGTCGAGACTGCAGGGCCTGGTTGTTGTTTACGATGGACATCCAGGTTCGAAGCGGCCTTTCACGCTTTTTCGCACCGGTGTTGATGCTCAGGACTTGTCTACTTATGTATTTCTCGGGTCTTCTCATCGCATGCCTGTACCTTCTCAGGTGTGTTTCGGAGAGCATTTGTTGGATTAAGGCCACCTATGTATGTAAATTTTCTCCATTAAACAGGTTATTTTATTACCTAGCCGGGAATGCAGCACCACACCACCAATTCAGTTGTAGTTTTAGTAAACTTAATTTGTCAACCCTGTAAATTACCATGTATGTACTACAATTATTATTATTTTTGTGGCATGGGAAATCATCCAATGATTTCTCTCGCTCTGGGCGGAGCAAAAGGGCGTGTCAGACTCTTACTGACTAAATCCCACCCCTGTTCCGTCCCTGCCTAAGTGCCCAGGGGTGCGGTAACTCATTTTCAGAATTTATCCGCTAACCCTAGACATGCAGGCACCGGCCATGATGGGCCCCGTCAGATGTATGTATTACTACTACAATGCTGTTATGATGAATAAACAATTATTATTCCATTTATTTAATTTTTAAAATATATTGTGAAGGACGGTTGACATCTGTCTTATTCCGTTTATTTCTCTGTAAACATATAAATTATATTTTTAAATATTTCAATAGAAAATATATTAAAAAAAAAAACATTTAAAAATATAAAAAATAGTATCCCACCGGTATCGGGAACAGGGTCCAAGCTACCGGCGGTTAGGGCTCCAGAGAGAGGAACCGCCTGACAATGCGAGCCGTGTCCAGAAGTACTGCTTCCTGAATCAAGCCCTTGATCCAGCCGCCTAACGAGAGCCTCCTGAGGTGTTGGTCGAGGCTCGTGGCTATTAAGCCATTGGCTGACACGACTATCGGTACAATGATCGCTGAGTCCACATCCCACATGTCGACAACCTCGCGAGCCAAGTCAATATACTTGATTTGTTTATCTTTCTCGGCTTTCACGAGGATCTCGTCATGTGGGACGGTAATGTCAACAATCATTGCACGCCTCTCGATTCGGTCCACCACCACTATATCAGGCTTATTGGCTACAATAGTCCTGTCAGTGATGATGGACCGATCCCAGTACAATGAGATATATCCATTATCGAGAACTGGGTCGGGCGCATATCTGTAGCGTACACTTCAGATTCCACAAGAGAGTATTTCAGAGCAAGTTGCTGATGGATAATCCTGCCTACGAGGTTGTGCCTATGCAAGTACTCACCGTTAGCTAGACGTAAACAACCAGAGATTATGTGGCGGATTGATTCTCCCGGACGATGGCATGCCCGACATATGTCAACCGTGCCGACCTTCACAATAAATCTCCGGTAATTTTTCGTCATGATAACTTCGTCCATAATTGCACAGACAAAACCTTCGGTTTCCCCAAAGAGGTCACCGACACGCAGCCAGGCTACGGACGCCAGTTGGTCTACATCGAGCCCATGTAGGGCCCGGAAAATGCGTCAGTGAAGTTCCTTACTCTGCCATACTTCTCTGCGATCGTAAGTGTCAAGCACTAGAGGTTTGCGCCAGTTCTCGTTAGCCAAGGAGAGTGGAGTAAGGCTCTTGTCCACCGCCACTACATCTCGATGCATACCCACGTCAGCAGCTAGGAAATATTTTGCTTAGACGGCATACCTCGCGGTTGTGGAGGGTCTTAGCATTTAAAAAGTCTCGGCCTCCACACTTCCGCGGGATATACAGTCTCATCATCGACGAACGTGGGTAATGCATTCGAAATGCAGTTAGCAGTGTACGGACGCGCCTATCCAGGGCGTCAAGTTCTGTTTGAGTCCATTTGAGTACGCCGAAAGAGTACATCAATACCGGCATGACCCAACCGTTGAAGGCGCGCACCTTGTTTCCGCCCGAAAGAAGGCTATTAAATACCTTCTTCAGGCGGCCAAAGAAGCGCTCCTTCAACGATTGCCTCATGTCAGTAACATTGATACCTAACGCTTCCGACATACCCAAATACTTATAGGTTTCGGTTGGAGAGAGGGATCTCAGGTTTATGGAATCCGAGAGTTGAGTTCCCACGGATTCCACAATATCCCCTCGCTTTACATGCATGACCGCACATTTATCCACACCAAACTCCATCCTGATAGCACTACTGAAGGTTTCAGTTACCTTCAGTAGCTCCATCAGTTGCAGATTGTTGGGGGCAAAAAGTTTCAAGTCATCCATGTAAACGAGGTGAGATATAACCTGACTACCTCTCTTCAACCGATAGCCTAGCCCTGAATTCTCCAGCAGTTTGCTTAGAGGTTTCAAAGCTAGGCAAAACCAAAGCGGACTCAAACTGTCACCCTGGAATATACCCCGCTCGATCCTTATCGGTTCGCTATTCCTCTAGATTTGTCGACATCCTGGATAGCGAAGGACCGTCCTCCATTGCCCCATACATGACATCAGGAAGGTGCGTAGCGTTGCATCAACTTTATACAATTCTAGCACCCTCATGAGCCAAGTATGAGGAACTGAGTCATAAGCCTTCTTATAGTCTATCCAACATGTCGACAGATCCTTTCGGAAACGCCGAACCTGTTGGCTAATGGTCATATCTATGAGGAGAAGCTCCTTAGTACCGCGGGACCCATTCCTACATCCATTTTGAGAGGCAGACATGATACAGTTACTATCTATATGTGTGTTAATTTTAGCTCTCAAAATGGATGTAAGAACCTTATAGACCATCGGTAAGCACGTGATCGGTCTATAATTTTTAGGTTCCGCAGTACTACCTGATTTATGAAGCAGGTGGGTTATTCTTGTAGTTAGAAATTGGGGCAGCAACCCTGACTCTAAGGCAGACTGCATCTGAGATGCCAAGCGGGCATGCGACCTTGTAAACCATTTTATCCAGAAGTTGTGCAGCCCGTCCGGCCCTGGAGATTTCCAGTTAGCTAACGGACGGACTGCACGAGCTACATCTTGGGGACTGATGATAATTGCCCCCATTTCTGGTATTGGATCGCATGCGCGCTCAACATCCCGAATCCAATCGCCCTCGGTATGACAGACAGGCACCGACCCAGATGCTGCGCCAGAACGAGTATATATGGCGTCATCATCCGGCAGGTGCGTATTAGTCACACCTTGGTCCGGTCGCTCCCAATCCCTATACACCTACCTTTCATTACTTCGGAATGTGCGATTCTGGGTGTATCGTTCCACTCGCCGCTGATACCTGCGAATACGGTTTGCCCATGCATATACTTTCTGCTTCCGGAAGTCGATGCGCTCTGTGACACGGGACATATAGTCTCGGGAGCTGACATCAGTCCCCGAAAACGCCCGTCTCATAAAGCGCATCCGTCTTGGGCGAGTGTTGCCCTCCCTGAAGCAGATTAGTTTGCCTATGAGTGCTCTGGCCCCACTAATACGACGCTCGATTCTGCACTTCCAAGCCGGGACGGCTGGCTTCGGTCGTGTAGCTCGGTCATTAGGAAATTTGACGTGAGCTACACGACATGCCGCTACAGCCGCGCAGTACAGCATCGAGTGTGTATCGGTGAGGTCTTCGCAGTCATCAAAATAATTTGACAACTGCGAATCCAGAGCAGCCACCAGCGCCCAATTCTTGTTATGCATGGGCAAACGAGGTAAACGTGGCCAAAGTTCGAGCGGCATGCTGCGATACTCCCGAATAGCACACTCCAAAGAACTCCTCAATTCATCATTGCAGTGGGTACTTACATTTGTAACCATGTCATTACACTCCTCGTCAGCGTGGCTGGGAGCATAGTTGGACGGTGGTACCACAACTGGTAACACAGTCTGCGACGGAGGGGCAATAACATGGCTACCCATTTCAGTTCGGAGGCGATCAAGTACAGTATCATCCAACATATGATTACGCAGGGTGACCCGCACCTGATCCGACAGTCGTTGGGCCGAAACGTTGACGGCTGGCTCAAGCACCTGGAACAAAGAGAGCATCCGAACACGGTACGCGGTCAGGTTGTTACCTCCCTCTGTAGCCCCATAGTATGAGCGCATGACGTTTTCATTGATGGATTGCGTCCATCGCATGCGCTGCACACTTCCGCCGGGAGCTGGGACCCTATCAGAGGCCGGTGGGCCTCGAGGTCCTAAGCCGCTCGGCGGCCGGCGTCCTCCCCGTCGACGCGCAGGTGGTGGTGTCGTCGGCGGCGAAAAGAACTCGTCGCTGGAGCTCTACGCAACTGCCACGGCCGGTGTCACAGCACTCACGGTGGGGCTGGGTTCCGGCGGCGGCGAGGCGGAGCTGAGCGACGAGGCCGGAGGTGGTGGGCGTGCACGGCGAGCTGCTGATCTTGTCAACATCTAGGGTGTGTTGTCCAATATTTTGGTTTTTTGTTCATTTGTAGCTTTGTTCATGACAGCTTAGCTGTCATTTCTATGTTTTTTAGTTGTTTGGTGTAGAGTTGGTAGTTTTTCATATTATTTTTCTCTAAGGGTTCTTGCTGTATTGATTTTAAATTTTGCTTTTGGTTGAGGGCTTAAAAATAGTTGATAAAATATTACTTAAATCGAAAAATATATTGGACAATTTTCTGACACGTCTGATGTTGTTGGTGTTGCCAGCTTATTATTCCATTTATTAAACTTTATGTACATACTATTTACATTTCTAAATATTCAAATATAAAAAAATATAAAAATAGTGGCCCACCGGCATCGGGATAGGGTCCAAGCTACCGGTGGTCAGGGCTCCTGAGAAAGGAATCTCCTAACAATACGCGCCGTGTCCAGGAGTACCGCTTTCTGTATCAAGCCCTTGATCCAGCCGCCTAACGAGAGCCTCCTTAGGTGTTCGTCGAGGCTCTTGGCTATTAAACCATTGGCCGTCACGACTATCGGCACAATGACTGCTGTATCTACCTCCCACATGTCGACAACCTCGCGAGCCAGATCAAGATACTTTGTTTGTTTATCTTTTTCAGCTTTCACGAGGTTCTCGTCATGCATGAGGGACAGCTATATCAACAATCATTGTGCGACGCCCTAATCGATCTATCACCACTATGTCAGGCTTATTGGCAACAATAGTCCTGTCAGTGATGATAGATCGATCCCAATATAACGTGATATTGCCATTTTCGAGAACTGGGTCGGGCTCAGACCTATAGTACGGTACTTCGGATTCCACAAGATTGTATTTAAGAGCAAGTTGCTGGTGGATAATCTTGACTACAAGGTTGTGTCTATGCAAATAGTCTACGTTAGCTAGACGAGAACAAGCAGAAATAATGTGTCGGATTGATTCCCCGGGCCGGTGGCATGCCCGACAGATGTCAACCGTACCGTCCTTCACAATGTATTTCCAGTAGTTATTCGTCATCATAACTTCGTCCATAATCGCACAGACAAAACCTTCGGTTTCCCCGAAGAGGTCACCAAAACGCAGCCAGGATACGGACGCTAAGAGATCTACATCGGGCCCATGTAGGACCCGGTAAAAGTACCATAGGTTTGCGCCAGTTCTCGTTTGCCAAGGAGAGCGGGGTGAGGCCCTTGTCCACGGCGACTACATCTCGATGCATACCCACGTCGGCTTTGAGGAAGTATTCCCTAAGGCTGCATACCTCGCAGTTGTGTAGGGTCTTGGCGTTTAAGAAGCCACGACCCCCACACTTCCGCGGGATATACAGCCTCATCACGGATGATCGTGGGTGATGCATGCGATTTGCGGTCAGCAGTGTGCGGACCCTCCTATCCAGGGCGTCAAGTTCCGTCTGAGTCCATTTGAGTATGCTGAAAGAGTACATCAACACCGGCATGACCCAACCGTTGAAGGCGCGCACCTTGTTCCCGCCTGATAAAAGACTATTTAGTACTTTATTCAGGCGGCCAAAGAAGCGCTCCCTCAACGACTGTTTCACGTCAGCAGTATTGATGCCTAACGCTTCCGACATACCCAAATAATTGTAGGGTTCGGTTGAGCAGAGGGATCTAAGGTATATGGCATCCGAGAGTTGAGTTCCCACGGATTCCATAATCTCCCCTCGCTTTACATGCATGACTGCACATTTGTCCACACCAAATTCCATCCTGATGGCGCTACTGAAGGTTTCTGTTACGTTCAGTAGCTTCATCAGTTGCAAGTTGTTGGGGGCAAAGAGTTTCAGATCATCCATGTAAAGGAGGTGTGATATGACCTGACGTTTATTATTTATTATATTGTTTTACGTCTACTATTATTATTATTCCGTTTATTTATTTTTATAGACATATTATTTACATTTTTAAATATTTAAATATAAAGGATAAAAAAAACATTTAAAATTATAAAAAATAGTATCCCACCGGTATCGGGAACAGGGTCCAAGCTACCGGCGGTCAGAGCTCCAGAGAGAGGAACCGCCTTACAATGCGAGCCGTGTCCAGAAGTAGGTACTGATTTCTGAATCAAGCCCTTGATCCAGCCGCCTAACGAGAGCCTCCTAAGGTGTTGGTCGAGCCTCGTGGCTATTAAGCCATTGGCTGACACGACTATCGGTACAATGATCGCCGAGTCCACATCCCACATGTCGACAACCTCGCGAGCCAAGTCAATATACTTGATTTGTTTATCTTTCTCGGCTTTCACGAGGTTCTCGTCATGTGGGACGGTAATGTCAACAATCATTGCACGCCTCTCGATTCGGTCCACCACCACTATATCAGGCTTATTGGCTACAATAGTCCTGTCAGTGATGATGGACCGATCCCAGTACAATGAGATATGACCATTATCGAGAACTGGGTCGGGCACTTCCGATTCCACAAGAGAGTACTTCAGAGCAAGTTGCTGATGGATAATCCTGGCTACAAGGTTCTGCCTATGCAAGTACTCACCGTTAGCTAGACGAGAACAACCAGAGATTATGTGGCGGATTGATTCTAACGGACGATGACATGCCTGACATATGTCAACCGAGCCGTCATTCACAATAAATCTCCGGTAATTTTTCGTCATGATATCTTCGTCCATAATTGCACAGACAAAACCTTCGGTTTCCCCAAAGAGGTCACCGACACGCAGCCAGGCTACGGACGCTAACTTGTCTACATCGGGCCCATGTAGTGCCCGGAAAAAGCGTTCGTGAAGTTCCTTACTCTGCCATACTTCTCTGCGATCGTTAGTGTCAAGCACTAGAGGTTTGCGCCAGTTCTCGTTAGCCAAGGAGAGTGGAGTAAGGCCCTTGTCCACTGCCACTACATCTCGATGCATACCCACGTCAGCAGCTAGGAAATATTCCCTTAGACTGCATACCTCGCGGTTGTGGAGGGTCTTAGCATTTAAAAAGCCTCGGCCTCCACACTTCCGCGGGATATACAGTCTCATCACCGACGAACGTGGGTGATGCATTCGAAATGCAGTCAGCAGTGTACGGACACGCCTATCCAGGGCGTCAAGTTCTGTTTGAGTCCATTTGAGTACGCCGAAAGAGTACATCAATACCGGCATGACCCAACCGTTGAAGGCGAGCACCTTGTTTATTATTATTAAATTCTATTGGTATACTATTGTATAGGTATAAGTATGATGCTGAAGGAGGAAGGTAGAGGAGCTCGTGGCTAAAGTAATAACAGCCGCACGGGTCGGTTTACCAGGTTAACCTACGTTTGCCGGGGTTGATCCATGGATGGGTGACCATCTTTACATACCGAGACTCCTCCGTGCCTCAGAAAGCACGTTAAGCCGTTTGTCCCGGCTATCAATCGTGGGTCTTTGACAGGCATTACGGGTCGTCAGAAGCCCGAAAGTTTGACAACCAGTCTTACCAACAGGTATCGTATTACCCAGTAAATGTGTTGTGGCGGTCAGATAGGCAGTTGCTCCATGTAAAATACTGGTATTCAGCTACCGAAAGGTAGTTGGGAAAAGACTAGGCAGATTGATTGAGGTATTATGATGAAATACACGAAGAATCGTGTCCATCCTATTTTGTAAAACTATAAGAGTGTAAATAAGGAACAAGTTGATTTCTTAAACCTTGCAACGGAATACCTATAAATCGATTTGTCATTTTATTTGGCATATGTACGAGTATGAAGCACACTTTGGCCGATTTTACTCTATTTATGAACGTATGACTGTCGTAAAATTCTAGTAATGTAAATACGAACACAGCAGTGGACATAAAACTAGTTTTACATTGTTTTAATACACAATGTGTGACTTGATTTTCTGGTCCTTGAGCTCTTTTCAATAATTCCTATATTATTTATTTTATCGAGTAGGTGGTAAATAAATAAACAAGATGATAGTTAAGGCATTATACTGTGAACATAGCTGTAACTGAATCCATTGAGAACCAGCCGTGCTGAACAAATAATATAATAATTTAAAAAAAAATAGCCACGGGTGACTCATGCAGCTCATGCTTATTCATAGTAAGATTCGTAAAATATAAAAAGAAAGGGAGAATTATCTATCATAAAATCGGTTTTCTCATGGGAGCTGGAAGAATCTACAGTAGGTATGCCACCTTTTACGATTTACGGTACATCTATATATATAGATGTACCGTAAATCGTAAAAGGTGGTAAACTAGCTAACCTGACAGACGATGTCCTGTCTTAACTATGAGCAGCTGTCAAACGCGTAAAGTTTAAATAGTCGTTAAGTTTTCTGAAATTTTCTATTTTTCTGCGCAATTTTCTTAATTTTTTCTTTCATAACAACCTTCTTCTGACAATAACAAATACAACAAAAAAAGAATTAGCAAAATCGGTCCAACCATTCACCCGTGATGCCGTGACCAAAGAAATAGGGATTCATTTTATATAGATAGATAATAGGTATGAGCGACCACTAGCTCGGTGATCGAAATCCAACCATAATTTATTTAAATTTAAAGTTTGAACGTTAGTAAGGTATTATTGTCAAAGACCATAGGATAATCATGACATCACATGACTGTGAACCATAAAAAAATGTACGTTTCAAAGGGGCATCTAGTTGTTGGTCTGCTAACGCCTCTCCTATTGTATTACGGCAACCACTTCGTTGGAGCTCTGTTCCACCTGCCATCACCACGTCTGACCACATTCCAGTTTTATTTTATTTAAATTTTTATTTGGGCCATTCAAGTCTTACGTAAGCACTAATATATTATATATAAATCTCATACATATACAAAAGTACAAAATGTACTACTAAATGAAATGTAGCGTAGTTATTGTTACAATCTAAGTCTGACAAGGAAGTTGATGATACTGTGTCTATGAGAATTTAATAATTTGCTTGAATAACTACCTAATGTGCATTATATTCCTCTATAGCCTATACATTTCTTATTTCTTAACTTGATAACTACTGCTCATGAATCAATAATTAGGAACTACTAACTACTTTTGCCCTAGAACCAAGACCAATCCGCATTGGGCCCGTGTTGTGGATTCAGTCCACACCCTCTCACAGAGAGAAGGCCTATATCCCAGCAGCAAGGACATTAAAAGGCTAATGATGATGATGAATTACTTTTGCTGAAGAGGAGGAGCGGAGGGGGCGGATTAAAAATTACAAAAAAATCTGCTTACGTAATACCTACTTGAACGGCCCTTTTTGTATTTTTCAGTTGCTGCGTGTGTAATCTCCTGTGCAAGATCCTTAGTTTGATCGTGACTCTACTGTTCATCGTAGCAGTAATTCTTCTCATCCTATGGGGCGTCGGTGTCATTTTCGGAAGTGAGTACTTTTTATTCATTTTATAAAGTGTATGACGGGAATGCGTGGCTCACGGAAATGCACAACTTTCTTCGAGGCAGATAGTAAATTCCAAAAAAAAGTTGAATCTTCCGTACAAAGTTATCATCAGCTGTTGAAAATTTGCATGCAAGGTGCAATTTTTTTTTCGGAATTTTATAAGACTTTCTTCAAGAAATTATCCAGTGGGCGTGGATGGCCAATTCGAAACTATGGAATAGCGAAAAATACTCAAAGAACGAAACTCCATTTAATGTTTTAATTTAATATTAGTTTTCATCAAAATCAGTCTAAAAAACTGCACCATTGGTTTTGCCTATTGAAAACTAATTTTCATATCTACATACATCTAGAGTTACTTAGGAATTGTTTTCTAATCGGAACAACATTATTTATTTCTTTTTTTGTCCAACAGATGACGATGACGAAACCACCAACGCCAGAGCCCTGCGATTCAACGAACTGTCGATGTCAAATCCAAAACTAATTTAATTCATACCTTGTATTGCAGCTTCTTTTTCTACTAAACGTAGTCGTTTAGTAGAAAAAGAAGCTTCTTCCAGACTCTTTCGATGCCAAACAATGATGGCCGAAGTGAAAATTTGAATCCACTTCTATTGTGTTTTAAAATTTGTTACTATTAAAATTATTATGCTATATTATTACAATATAAGACAAATAAGTCCAATGTAAGGCATGATATAATAAAAAAATGTGTTTGCCTCCAGCAGGGATAAAACTGCATCGTGCCTTAATAAGCCATTGTTTATGATTAGTTCAAGATGAGCTAAAAATCTTTCAAAATATTTATAACTTGATGCCACTTTTTATAACGATTTATTAAATAGATTTTAAGCTATTAATTAATATCAAACACACTGTACTCTTTTCTTTTCATTCCTTCACCACTCTAGTATAGGGAGCGTGCAGGAACTATAGATTGCGCCACATAAATTACAATGTCTAGTATTTACACACTACAAGTTGCGGATTTCACTCACTAGGTTGGCACTTTGGCAGTCTACGTTACGCGTGCTGCATGTATGCATGATGCGTGTGTGTATACATATATGGCACGGAAATGTCAATGACAAGTTATTAAAGGGTAAAAGCTTTGAATTTACTCCACTAGATGGCACAAACTACGTCGTGCATGTTCCCTATTAATTGTAAATAAATAAATAGTTATACTAGCTTTAAGTTATAATTATATATGAATATACTATAATCATCATCGCTAGTTATAAATATATATTAATATATTGCTTACCTAGCGTCTAAAGAAAAATGTATGTTACCTTAAATGATTGCTTGACACTGACGGAGGAATTACTTGAGCAAGACTACCAAAATTTGGTAGTCTTAATGTCTTCGACACTTCGACTTTATGGTTTCACCCAGTTCGGCCATAATTTGACCTGATAGTCAACAAAAACTGGGCAACCATTAATAAGTTACAAAAACAAAAAACTGGACAATCGGACTACCACTTGTGTGCTTTTATACGTCAAAATCATGACCTAATAAAAAGTACAACCTTAACTCTCTTGGTCTATTAGTTTTATCTTCTACATAAACATAAACAATTTTTCAAGTTCTGTGGGAGGACATTTGTCAAAGTCATTATTATGAACTTCTATAACTGTCTTAGCACAAAATATTTTAATTCTAAGTTTGATTGTTAATTCTTAAGTTTAAGTAAAAGTTTAAGACGATAGCCACAGGCGGATTTGTATTGGACACATATTCCTATGTGAAAATATACCAAAAACATAAAAATGTGGTAGGTGATCTCATTTTACTTAGTGTCTAGTTTTCATTTTAATATAGATTTATTTCCATTATTTTTACTAATAAATCAGTATTATTTAAACTAGATTTATACTAGCCTAGTATTCTATCGTCTGCTAGTCCTTAATGACTTGACTATCCTAAAACAGGCGGCAGCAGAACCGCAAATTTTTCCTGGATGAATAGTTTGGCACATAGCGAAAATATAGCTTTTTGTCAGTGAAAGAATTGAGGTACATTATCGTATCAGTCCTTCCAGAAATATCGCCTACAAACCTTATAATACTATTCTTTACAAAACTTATTACCTCTTTACTAGACTTAGGTTCAAGTAGCCATTCTTGTGAAATTCATTCATCTTCTGACCTTTTATTAACAGTCTTAATTTTTCGGAAAATTAAGTTTAGTAGGAATACCACCAACATTATTCCGAGGAAATATACAAAAAAAACATCTAATATATAAAAAAACTCGTGTCACGGTGTTTGTGGTTGCACTACTCCGAAACGGCTCGACCAATTTCAATGTTTTTTTTTTTGTATAGGTATTTGCTGCGTCAGCTAGTAATATTTAAAATACTGAAATAATGTGGAATATTTCTTAGCTATTCAACAAGATCTTATACAAAGAATATTATTACCTTCCATACATGCGCAGCAAAACATAAACATGTAGTGTGTTATTTTTGGGAATATAAAATACGACAGAACAAGTTCACAGCGAGTCTGCGAATAAATAATAATTATGTAAACAATGACTGGTCACGGAAGATTCTATTTCGATGTTTTATGTGTTGGTAACGGTCGGTTACAGTGATTTAAAGGTTACAATATTCGTGAGTATAGCAACTATGTTATGCAGTGTGTTTAGGTTTCTGTCTCCCACAGTTTAGATCATTCAAACACACAGAGTGTAAAAAGACACACCACAAAGCCGTCAATCACGCACACTGCACATCTAACAAAGTAGCTTTGCGCAAAAATTATTGCTGGGAAACGACTTTTATTTTTAGGTATGAAAAAAAGCAATTTTTTTGTCGCACGCAGTGTAAGCGAAACCAGGCAACGCAGTTAAGACCCGTTCCCCTTCGCTCTAAGCCGCGTAGGTACTTGTGGGATACATTTGATATTCATTGCGTTTTTGTAACTTCAATGGGTAATTTGTTAAGAAAAATTGAAAATTCAGGTAATGTTTGTTTCCGTGAGTCGACGGCGCGTAGTGTTCCACGCGCGCCTCAAAGAGATGTCAGCCACCACTGACGGGGCTCATCATGGCCGATGCCTGCATGCTAAGGGATTGCGGCTAAATTCGTAACAGAGTTACCGCGCCCCTGGGCACTCAGGTAAGGAAGGAACATTGATGGGTTTTAGTCAGTAAAAGTATGACACGCCCTCCCGCTTCACCTAGCCGCTGGAGCGTGTTTACAGGAGCCTTAAACATGCGCGGGACGTCCAGCGTGCGCAAGGAAGGTTTCCCGATCAAGTGCCCCGCGCCGGTTACAAATTAAAGCTTAATATCTACTAAAAGGAAATCTTCCGAGGAGGAGAGGGGTGTGAGGCAGGGAGACGTCATTTCTCCGAAACTGTTCACGGCCGCAATGGAGGATATCTTCAAGGTTTTGGATTGGAGAGGGCTAGGCATTAATCTCAATGGCGAACACATCGCTCATCTTCAATTTGCCAACAATATAGTCGTCATGGCTGAGACTATGGAGGGCTTCAGTACAATGCTCGACGACCCCAGTAGAGTTTGCGAAAGAGTGGTCTTAAAATGAACATACACAAAATCAAGGTCATGGTAAATACCCATGTAGCACCCACTCCTATCAAGATCGGAGATTCTACACTTGAAGTTGTAGACGAGTACGTCTACCTGGGACAAATGGTCTAGTTAAGTAGGGCTAACTTAGAGAAAGAGGTTAACCGTCGAATCCGACTCGGCTCGGCAGCGTTTGGGAAGTTGCGTGGTATCTTCTCGTATCACATACCACAGTGTCTCAAGACGAAAGTCTATGTCTACCAGTGCGTGTTTCTAGTGATTTTGGAACCGAAACGTGGTCGCTCACAATGAGCCTCATCAGAAGGCTTAAAGTCACCCAAAGCGCAATAGAGAGGGCAATGCTCCGCGATTCCCTGCGTGATAGAATCAAGAACGATGATATCCACAAGAGAACTAAGGATACCGACATAGCCCAAAGAATCGCCAAAGTGAAGTGGCAGTGGGCAGGGCACATTGCACGCAGAAGAGATGGTCGATGGGGCCTAAAAGTTCTGGAATGGCGACCGCGTGCCGGAAGACTTAGCGTTGGAAGGCCTCCCACAAGGTGGACCGATGACCTGGTGAGGGTCACGGGCCGACGATGGATGCGAGACGCACAGGACCGATCATTGTGGCGACACTTGGGGAGGCCTATGTCCAGCAGTGGACGTCTTTCGGCTGAAATGATGATGCTGATGATGGTTTATAGATCAGTGTTGATCCTAGAAGGTTTGACATTCCTTTTGAGCTCTCAAAATAAACAAGACAACTGATGGATAATTATTACAGGTTAAAAATCATTTGGCGAAACTTCACAGACGTGGCGGGTTAATTATTACAGGTTAAAAATCATTTGGCGAAACTTCACAGACGTGGCGGGTATCAATATGAATATCGACAAACATCTGCAGCTTGGCCATGTACAGCAGAGGCCAATCCTAATTATTTTCAAGTAGTTTATTATTATCTTATACTGTATTTTTTTAAATTCAGTTTTTTTTTATTTATCCTGACATAACCTAAAGGTTTAGGTTTCCGTACGTCACGTCTTAGGCGACTACTGAAAATCAGCGCGTGCCAATAATGAGCTGGCTGTTTCTCCTAAGGCATTATCTCGAACTGTTGATTAAATCGGCACGTAACACTATGTGTAATCTTTTATTACCGGGATGATTAAGATAAGACAACGCATATTGAATCATATAGATTTATAATACTTTGAACCAAAGGTTTTCTGAGAAATACAGTGTAATTAGAAAATATTGTCAGAGAATATTATAGCGACATCTATACGGTGATGTAGTAACTACGACGCTAGTCAACGTACGGAGTTCAAATAAAGGCCCCGTCTACTGTCACAATATTCTACATTGTGCAAGTAAGATTACACGATTCTACATTAGTCTAAGATCGTAGGACCGCCAGACATTATTTATTTTCTGATTAACAAAATATGTAAGCTTTTTTTTTGTGGGGGGTGGGAAATCATCCAATGATATCTCCCGCTCTAGGGTGGATCGGAAGGGCGTGTCAGACTCTTACTGACTAAAACCCACCCCTGTTCCTCCCTGCCCTGAATGCCCAGGCGCGAGGTAACTCTTTCGAATTTATCCTCCACCCCCGGGCAGGCATCGGCCATAACGGCCCCCGCGTGGAACACTACGCGCCGTCGACTCTCGGGCCTGGTACTGATCGGACGGCGAGTTACCCACTACTCGCCGTCCGCAGGCCCGGGTCTACGGTGGAAAATATGTAAGCTTGAGTTGTGTTAGTATGTACTTTTAACGTACGTATACCTGCTAGCTTGAGCCGAACGGCCAGTCTTTTTTTTTGTGTACAAGTATATCATATTTGAAAAAAAAACAAACAAGGCGCTTAGCACCCTGCCAAATCATCACTGACTTTCATTTTCATTATTTACACCTATTAAATAAATTATTCCCAAATTAGAGGTGGTGACCAGCCCTTAGACTATTAATAACTAATTAGGCGTTAAGTATTATTTATTACATTATCCAACAATATTCTGCACAGCAGACATGAAAATCGGCACTCAAACTTCAAGGTAAGTAAATACCGGCAAATAGACCGTCGGTTCAAATTAACAGAAATGCGTACGTTCAAAGTAAATATCATTACTAATAATAATATCACTACTCAATCTCACAAATTTTGCTAATCAGAGGTATGTCTGGCGGCTCTCGGATCTCACTCTAATTATTATGTTCGTACACATTATAACCAGTTTGGTCTGGGATCATATTAAAATATGTAATATGAATACTTCTGCTTTATGATTTTAGTCTTACGTTTAACACAGTATAGTAGGTAGGTACTTTTAAACCGATGGTTGACTCCTAGAAAAAGCCTTCTGGCACTAAGCCCACCTCTCTCTCTCTCTTTGCCTAGCCTTATCCCTTTATTTGGGGTAGGCTCTTGTCGTCATTTTTCGCTAGACGTGTCTGTCATCGAAACATCCAAATTGCTTGCCTCCAGATCCTGCAGTCTCGACATTGATAGCGATCACTATGTCCTAACGATCGGTCGCTACGTCGGAAAAATAATTGATTTTCTTGAAATATGTACAGAGACCAGCAGATCAGTTGATCAGTTTTCATGAAAAATAGTGCTTGTAAGTTAAAAACTACGCCGTTTCTGTACATATTTGAAGAAAATCAGTTATTTTTCCGACGAAGCGATCAATCGTTAGGACGTAGCGATCGCTATCAATGTCGAGAATGCAGGACCTGGTCGTTGTTTACGAGGGACATCCAGGTTTGAGGCGGTCTGCCACGCTTTTTCGGACCGGTGTCGATGATCAGGACTTGTCTAGTTATGTATTTCTCAGATCTCCTCACCACATGCATGTACCTTCTCAAGTGTGTTTCGGATATAGCATTTGTTGGATTAAGGCCACCTATGTATGTAAATTTTCTCCATTAAACAGGTTATTTTATTATCTAGCTGGGAATGCAGCACCACACCACCAATTCAGTTGTAGTTTTAGTAAACTTAATTTGTCAACCCTGTAAATTACCATAATATATTAGGTAGGTACTATAATGCTGTTATGATGAATAGACAATTCTATTGGTATACTATTGTATAGGTATAAGTAAGATGCTGAAGGAGGAGGATGGAGAAGCTTGTGGCTAAAGTAATAGCAGCCACACGGGTTGATCCATCAGGTTAAGCTACGCTTGCCGGGGTTGGTCCATGGATGGGTGACCATCTTTACATACCGGGACTCCTCCGTGCCTCGGAAAGCACGTTAAGCCGTTGGTCCCGGCTGTCAATCGTGGATCTTTGACAGTCGTTACGGGTCGTCAGAAGGCCCGAAAGTCTGACAACCAGTCTTACCTGACATGACATGACTGTGAACCATATAAAAATATATGTTTCAAAGGCGTGTGTGAGTGTGTGTAAAGTTTTTTTTATTAATTTATTTTATTTCTTATGCATATTATAAAAAAATATTAGCTTTCTGCACTCCTTCATATATACTATAACTGTGCCAAATTTCATACTCCTCTATCCGCGTGATTTTCGTAAAAAGGGCTGGAAAGTTTTTGCTTGACGTATATTAATATAGATATACCATAGGTAGCTACTTAAGTCATATGCAGTTATTAAAACACATCTACAGTATGAGGAACAGGGTTTTTTTTTTTTTTTTTTTTGGGGGGGTGGGAAATCATCTTATGACTCTTTCCGCTCTGGGGTGGAGCGGAAGGGCGTGTCAGACTCTTACTGACTAAAACCCACCCCTGTTCCTCCCTGCCCGGTGGCCGGAGATCGTCTCGCAGCCCCTGGCGTCTCCTGCGACGGCTGCTGCTGAGGGCGCTAGGGCGACTCTGACTCCGTTGAGTCTCCCTAACGTGATGAGGAACAGGGTACAAACTTTCTTTTCCTCCATTGAAAGGGAAGGATCCTTCGAATGTTGTGCCTTCGGGATACTGCCCGGTGGTTGCTGTCTGGATGTTGTTTGCATGTAGGGATCGTGTGATGACCATTTTCATGCTCTTCTTATATGGTAGTAAAGATTTTGCCACATCATCATCATCATTGATAGCATAGTCCATCAACTGCTAAAATTATTATTGACCTTTTTTGTGACAGCGCCCTGTTTTGCCATCCAGGTTTTCTCTGAGATAATTTGTAGGTCATTCATCTATCTGGGGCATCTGGTTGTTGGTCTGCTAACGCCCCTCCTATTGTATTTCGGCAACCACTTCGTTGGGGCTTTGTTCCACCTGCCATCACCACGTCTGACCACATTCCACTGTTTTATTTTATTTAAATCTGTATTTGGGGCCATTCAAGTCTTACGTAAGCACTAAATCCCATACATTTACAAAAGTACCAAATGTACTAGTTAATGAAATTTATCGTATTATTGTTACAATCTTAGTCTGACAAGGAAGTTGGTGATACTGTGTCTATGAGAATTTAATAATTTGCTTGAATAACTACCTAATGTGCATTATATTCCTCTTAAGCCTGTAAATTTCTTACTTCTTAACATGATAACTAATGCCCATCTGTATAATATATAAAATGATAAACTGACTTGGTGATATATCAACGCAGAGCCCAAACCGCAGGACCTAGAAACTTGAAATTTTGCACATAGATACCTTATACAGTGTAGGCTTCCATTAAGGAAGGATTTTTGGAAATTCCACCCGTAAAGTGGTAAAATAGGGGATGGAAGTTTGTATGTAGTAGCACAGATAATATAATACTAGGTACTAATTCCACGCGGGCGAAGCCACTGGCAGAAGCTAGTGAATCAATAATTAAGAACTACTAACTACTTAGCCCTAAAACCAAAAATTCGAAGACATGTGACATCCACCAATCCGCTTTGGGCCCGGGTTGTGGATTCTAGCCTACACCCTCTCACAGAGAGGAGGCATGTGTCCCAGCAGCGAGGACATTAAAAGGCTGATGATGATGACGACTTACTTTTGCTAACGAGGGGGAGTGGAGGCGGGGATTAAAATCACAAAAAATCTGCTTTCGGAATACCTAATTGAACGGCCCCTTTTGTATTTTTCAGTTGCTGCTTGTGTAATCTCCTGTGCAACATCCTTGGTTTGATCGTGACTCTACTGTGCATCCTACCAGTGATTCTTCTCATCCTGTGGGGCGTCGGAGTCATTTTCGAAAGTGAGTACTTTTGATTTATTTTTTATAGGGTATGACGGGAATGCGTGGTTATATTTTATAAACTATTTCTGCTCACGGAAATGCACAACTTTCTTCGAGACAGACAGTAAATTCCCAAAAAAAAATTGTACTTTCCGTACAAAGTTATCATAAGCTGAAGAAAATTAGTATGCAAGGTACAATTTTTTTCGGATTATCAATAGGGCGTGGATGGCCAATTCGAAACTATGAGGAATAGCGAATAATACTCAAAGGACGAGACTCCAATAAATGTTTAAATTAAATGTTAGTTTTCATCAAAATAGGTCTAAAAAACTGCATAATTGGTTTCCCTATTGAAAACTAATTTTCATAACTACATACCCAATATTACATGGTTACTTAGGAATTGTTTTCTAATCGGAACCACATTATTTATTTCTTTTTTATCCAACAGATGACGATGACGAAACCACCACCGCCAGAGCTCTGCGATTCAACGAACTGTCGATGTCGAATCCAAAACTAATTTAATTCATACCTTGTATTGCAGCTTCTTTTTCTACTAAACGAATATTCTTCCAATCTCTCTCGATGCCAAACAATGATGCCCGAAGTGAAAATTTCAAACCACTTTTATAGTGTTTTAAAATTGGTTACTATTAAAATTATTATGCTATAATAATACAATATAAGACAAACAAGGCCAATGTAAGGCATGATATAATAAAAAAAAATGTGTTTGCCACCAGCAGAGATAACACTGCATCGTGTCTTAATAAGCCATTGTTTACGATTAGTTCAAGATGAGCTAAAAATCTTTCAAAATATTTTCTTAATGCCACTTATAATATAACGATTTATTAAATAGAGTTTAAGCTATTAATTAATATCAAACACACTGTACTCTTTTCTTTTCATTCCTTCACCACTCTAGTGTTAATTGTAAATTAATAAATAGATAATTATAACTTAAAGCTAGTATAGCTTTAAGTTATAATTATATATGTCAGGCCTGTTGGTCTAGTGTTTAGTGACCCTGACTGCTATGCCGGAGGTCGTGGGTTCGATTCCCACCCAGGACAAATGTTTGTGTAATGAGCACGATCATTTGTTCTGTGTCTGGCTGTAATTTATCTACGAGTATAATATTTATGTATTTAGAAATATATAAGTATTTTATCAGTTGTCTAGTACCCACAACACAAGCTCTGCTTAGCTTGGGACTATATGGCGTTGTGTGATAGTTGTGGAATATTATATTATATTATTTATATTATAATCATCATCGCTAGTTATAAATATATATTAATATATTGCTTACCTAGCGTCTAAAGAAAAATGTATGTTAAATGATTGCTTGACTCTGACGGACGAATTACTTGAGCAAGACTACCAAAATTTGGTAGTCTAATGTCTGCGACACTTCGACTATATGGTTTCACCCAGTTTTGCCATAATTTGACCTGAGAGTCAAGAAAAACTGGGCAACCATTATATGACTCGAACGGAGGAATTACCTGAGCAAGACTACCAAATGTCTTCGACGCTTTGACTATAATATGGTTTCACTCAGTTCTGCCACCAATTGGACCTGCTAGTCAAGAAAAACTGGGCAATCGGACTACGACTACTACGACCATTTGTGTGCTTTTATACGTCAAAATCATGACCTAATAAAAAGTACAACCTTAACTCTTTTGGTCTATTATTTTTATCTTCTACATAAACATAAACAATTTTACAAGTTCTGTGGGAGGACATTTGTCAAAGTATATTATTATGAACTTCTAAATCTGTCTTAACACAAAACATTTTAATTCTAAGTTTGATTGTTAATTCTTAAGTTTAAGTAAAAGTTTAAGACGATAGCCACATGCGGATTTGTATTGGACACATATTATGTGAAAATATACCAAAAACATAAAAATGTGGTAGGTGATCTCATTTTACTTACTGTCTAGTTTTCATTTTAATATAGATTTATTTCCATTATTTTTACTCCTAGCTAAGTACTATCTAAATAGGTTTATACTAGCCTAGTATTCTACCGTCTGCTAGACTTTAATGACTTGACTATCCTAAAACAGGCGGCAGCAGAAGCGCATATTTTTCCAGGACGAATAGTATGGCACATAGCGAAAATATAGCTTTTTGTCAGTGAGAGAATTGAGGTACATTATCGTTGCAGTCTTGCCAGAAATATCTCCTACAAACCTTTAAATACTTTTATTTACAAAACTTATTACCTCTTTATTAGACTTAGGTTCAAGTAGCCATTCTTGTGAAATTCATTTATCAATCAATGATATTCATTGCGTTTTTGTAACTTCAAATGGGTAATTTGTTAAGAAAAATCGAAAATTCAGGTAATGTTTGTTTCCGTGAGTCGAGTTCCACGTGCGCCTCAAAGAGATGTCAGCCACCACTGACGGGCCCATCATGGCCGATGCCTGCATGCCAAGGGATCGCGGATAAATTCGTAACAGAGTTACCGCGCCCCTGGGCACTCAGGCAAGGAAGGAACAGGGATGGGTTTTAGTCAGTAAAAGTCTGACACGCCCTCTCGCTCCACCTAGAGCGGGAGAAGTCATAGGACGATTTACCAAACCCAAAAAAAAGATAATTTTTGTTTGTAAAAAAGACATTTTTTTTCCAAACAAAAAAAAAATCTCTTTGTGGGGTGTGAAATCATCCAATGACATCTCCCGCTCTGGGTGGAGCGGGAGGGCGTGTCAGACTCTTACTGACTCTGACTAAAACGCACCCCTGTTCCTTCCCTGCCTGAGTGCCCAGGGGAGCGGTAACTCTGTTACGAATTTATCCGCTACCCCTAGTACTTGGAATTCATTTTCGCAAAAAACATTGCGACTTTGACCTTATATCTTTTTTTTTTTTTTTTTTTTTTTTTTCTCCAGTAGATCTCCATATATTTTTCTCCAGTATATCTCCAGTAGATAGATATGGTCTAATGGAAAAAAAATATCCAAATAATGGGTAGAACAAATGTGGCTTTCGGCTTTGGAAACTGTGTTTTACACCCGATATGTAGAACAGGAGCATACTTTTCTTGCATACTCTCTTATTTATTTATAGACTAGTTGCCGCCCGCGGTTTCACCCGCGTAGACCAGGATAAAAAGTAGCATATGTGTTAATCCAGGGTATAAGCTATCTACATACCAAAATTCATCCAAATCAGTCCTGCCATTTGAGCGTGAAGAAGTAACAAACATACACACTCACAAACTTTCGCCTTTATAATATTAGTGTGATTGCGTCTACTACAAAGCAGTAATCGGTCTCTGTATAGTTTTTATTTATTATTTATGAGTTTTATAGGCTTCAGCACCGTGGACCACATGCATACGCAACGGCAGTTTATACAGAAGACCGAAGAGTATAATCTGCCTCTCTCGCATTTGTGGACTACGAGAAAGCCTTCGATTTGATTGAGACTTGGGCTGTGCTGCAGTCTCTCCAAAGGTGCCAGATCGACTATCGGTACATCTCGATGCCGAAGATGGCGCTGCCGTCACATAAACATTGGCTCCGTGTATAAAAATATTTAAAAATAGTATTACCAAGTATTTAACGTTGAAAGTGGTGTTAAAATGACAATATCGCTTGGAATTGGCTGTCCTATCGTTATCTGGACTCCAACTTGTCTCGTTCGAAGAGAATTCTACGAAATTAATGCTTCAAAGACCCAGGACCAGTGAAAGTGCAAAACAAACAATTTAGAAGTGCAATACATAAATATCACACTGGTGATTAAACTAACTTTAAGAAACAAAGTGTACCTAAACCGGAGAAGAACAATACCAAATCCACAAACAACGATGAGTGAGAATACAAATTTTGAGTAAAAAGTATATTTTGTTTCTCAATCAAGATTTAAAAAGGTGTGCCCACATCAGGCCAGCACCTGCGGAGAGCAGCGACACTAAAGACTCAGGCCTCTAGCGGTGAGTGGGATAACTAGTAGACATTCAAGATATCGATCTGTCAAATTACTTCTACACGATACCAATGAAGTGAACTTTCATATAATATCTACAAAGTTTTAGAAACAAAGTGTAACTAAACCAGAGAATAACAGCAGAACTACAAACAACGATGAGTGAATACAAATTTTGACTAAAAGAAATAAGAAAGTGACCGTTTTTTGTTTCCATCAAGATTTAAAGAAGTGTACTTCATGACAGCACCTCCCTGCGGACTGCTGTGACACCAAAGATTCTGTAAGGCCCTCTAGCGGCGAGTAGAATTACTATTGGATGTTCAAGATATCGATCAGTCATATTACTTCCACACGATACCACCCTCTGTTGGTAGCTTGCATAAAAGATCTTCGACGGGTCAAGAAAATAAATAATTTGCTTACCATTGCCACGGGGTCTCATCTCGAACAAAGAAAATTTAGTTCAAACCAACAAACAATAGATGGCGTAATATGCAACGATTTCCTACTGAAGTTTAAGTAACATTAATATTTTGAAAAAAAAATATGGTTAAAACTGTATTTTCTTATTTGATAAACTACCCTAAGCATAAAGTTTTGGAATAATTGGCTCCTAATTCAAATTTAGATGTTTATTGGAACGAATCCTTAGGTGTTAATATTACTTGTACCAATAGATGGCGCTGTTTGAAGTTTTAGAGAGTATTCATTCGCTTCTTTAAAGAACATCCGACTTCGTTGGCATACCTACACCGTCCGCCATTTTGATAAAAATCGGTTTTGGCGGCCAGTGATGAAACATGTGTCAATCAACAGAGTAAGTGATTATAAACAAAAATATTTAAAAATGAATTTCGTACGTGATATACTCGTACTTTCTGAGATATTTGAGTTCAAAAACGTAAAAATAAAAAAACTTGAAAATTAATTATTTTTTGAATTTAGTAGGTATTAACAATTAATATCATGCCAATGTATACTGCATAGTGGATTTAGTAATTACAGGTAAGTATTTGAAATAAAATCAAATAAGTTATTTTTGATGAATACAGCTTTTTTCAAATCAAATCAAAATTCTTTATTTGTAAACGTGGGTAGGTACATAAACTTGGTAGGTATGTTTTATAACATGTTTCTCCATATTTTACTTCATAGGTTACATAAATGATCAGTGGTCGGAGTAGGTAGATTGATTTTACGTACTTGCATCATGAATAGTCATAGAAATCATAACTTGGATAAGCCTGTTTCCGGGATTTCACTTTGGTACTCACGGGATTGAATGAAATATTGTGAATGTAAAGATTTTTAAACTACTGTAGCATCACCGGACGTCTACAACCACGCGCCACACAACACTGCTGTGTCGGAACGCCACTAACGCTGTGTGCGTTAGCCACCTCGTGTATATAAGGGGCCGACGCGGCCCCGAGCAGTCAGCACGGTGATGAGTGGGTCTTGGCCCCTCCTGATGGCCTTGATTAGGTCCAGCAGGAGGCCAGTGGCCCGCTGGTGGAGCTCCGGTTTCGGGATGACGGCCACAGTGGCGCCTAGTGGCGCGTAGTGTGGACGCATTGCAGTGGTGTCTCGGCGATCGGCAGCGGTGGCGCCCTCTGGCACCCGTACTTCCGTGCGGCGGCATATGGTCGGAACCTTTACCTTAGCGACGACCGCTGTTACAGAGGCCGCCCCGGGTAGATTCCGACTTTGAGTTTGGGGTTGTTTGGTGACGGTGGGGGGAGGGGGATTCCCTCCACGGTTCTTCCTTCCTCTTCTTCTCCTTCTCTTCCTCGGGGGGGGCTGCGTCTCGGCTCGTGGGCCCGTTAGCAGTCGCCATAAGGGTGGCGCTGCGGGCCTCGTGGGGGTCCGTGGTGGTGGCCTTTGCCACGGCAGTGGCAGGCCGGGCAGCTCTGCACGTCAGCGCCACCGTGCCCGCACGCCTGTTTGTGAGCTCCCTGCGGAATACAGGGCACTCACGGTGCGACGCGGGGTGTGGCCCGCCGCAGTTGGCGCACGATGCCGGCTCCGTACGGGGCCGGGTGCACTCGCGTGTGACGTGCCCAGCCCCGCATCGCACACAAGCGAGTGGACGGTGGCAGTGTGAAGAGTGCCGGAACTGCTGGCAGCGGTTACATTGCACGGGACCCCTCTTCCCGCGCTATCCCTCGATCGTGACGCCTCCCATCAGCAGCAGCGAGGTGACGTCATAGATGCGCCTAATGTCGGGCTGGTACTTTAGTACCGCGTGGTGAATGCAGCCTGGGCGTCCTTGGCGGGCCTTGATGCTCCGCACATACTGCGGCTGGAACCCCAGGCTGCGGAGCTCCTCTTCTATGGCTGCCGGGTCCGTGTAAGCCGGCAGCCCGCGGATGGCGATCTTGAATCCCTTCTCCGCTGGCAGCGAATAAGAAAACCAGACTAGGCCGCACAAGTACCGCTGGACCACCCGGTACTCCTCCTCGTTGCCGGGGAGGAATCGAATGCCGCCCTGATAAGGGCGGGCAGTCGGCGGGCGGCCCAGCAGATCTCGCAAGGCCCTGAAGTGGACCTGCCAGTCTGGCAACTTCTCCACTACCAGCGGCGGGTATCGCGGCTTCTTGCCTGCAGGTGGTGCTGGTACTGGTGTTTGGCCCGAGGTGCTGCCGCGCTGCGTGGCGGCTGTCGTGGGCGGAGCTCGCTGGGTGGCTGGTGGCGGTGACGAGGTGCTCGCGACGGAAGCGAACCAAGGCTGCTCAGCCTCGCTGCGCTCGCGCGATGTGCGCCGCAGCTGGCGCCTCTTCGCCTCCTCCTCTACCTCCTCTTCGTCAGGTCTCCTGGGTCTCCGCACTGGGCGAGTCGCGGGTGACCCGCGTTTCTTCCCGAATGTGGGACCCAGGATAAATCGGGCCAGGGACTCCGCTTCTGTCTCGCCCTCCGACGCCGACATGTCTGACCACTCGCTCTCGCGAGGGGAAAAACATGCCGACATCGCGGGGGAGTCTTGGGCGGAGCCCCTGGGTGGCGACGGTGATAGCGCGCCACCGTTAGCCACAACGACTTGCGGCGTAAACGGTGGCGGCGGATGTCGAGATGGCGTTGGTGATGGAGCCGACGGGGGGGACGTCTGCTCGACGACAGGCAGCACGGGGTAGCGGTACGCGGGCGCGGCACGGGCCCTGCGGCCTCACGTTGGGTCGCGACGTGGTATCGTGGGGCTCCTCAGTACGCGCTGGCCTAGCTGGCAGCGCAGCGGTGCGCGCGGCCGACTCATCGACGCGGCAGGCGCTGGTGCCTGCATAAGGACGGGGCGGAAGGTCGATGGACGAACCGGTACGGCCGGCTGCCGGCTCAGCGACGGTGCCGGTGAAGCGCGCGCAGTCGCAGGCGTCGTCGGCGGGCCGTTGGCGGTCGTTCTTACGGTGGATGCTGATGCGGTGGATGCTGAAGGGCATGGTGGCCATCCTGGCCCTGTATCAGGGCGGGACCGCCGCCAGCAGCCAGCCGCCAGTCGACGCCGAGTAAGTCGTTTCACCTACACGCGACCTACTCGCACAGGAACACTTAACAACAGTACATACGCTGTGCGCGACGTGTTCTAAGTTAATATAGGCACGTCGCGTAACATAAGCCATACACTCATGACTCCACACACACGTGAACTCACGCATTGTATGCGTGGCTTGTACGCGCATACAATGTAAACATGGGCGGTGTTACACACTCAATACCGCCCACACATACACCTACGGCTCCGCGGTCCGGACGGCAACCGGCTAGCTCTGGAAACCGGGCGGACGGGGGCCACTCACTGAATGCTGTGGGCTCACCGTAAGCCGGCGGCCTTGTGCTGGTCGTCATCCGCTGGGCCTCCTCCAGGGAACTGGAGGTCTCACCTGGCGGTGACTGACCGCCTAGCTGCCGTGAACATACGTTTTCGAGCCTACAGCATTACACATAGCAATACACATGGGTGATTGCTATGAGAGCCTCGGCAGGCGTTAATCGCCTGTTTGGTAGGTTCTTGTATGCAGTCACCCTAAAACCGCCGCACCTATATTGGGACCCCCAGGAAGCACCCGTATTTACGGGTGGCAATAGATCCCACGAAGAAAGGCCATGCCTATTACGTCCGTCGCGCCCCTTACGGGGTAGCAGCGATTTCCCGAAGTCGTCCGAGCAGTCAGGGATCAGCCAGTTGCCATCGAGAGCAGTCGTGCCCGCACGCTGCTCCTCCGCTCGGCCCGCTCATACCACCGGTTCTCCCTGTGTGCTGTCGTAGGTGCTGGTCTCGACAGGCGCTTGCGGGAGTGCGCAGGGGTAGCCGCCCCGTTGCTACTCGATGGGGAAACCCACCGTAGCGGTCGCGGAGGCAATTTTATCCTGTTTCGACTTTCAAAAACATGCTGCCGAAGGGGAGGTCCGGTGCCCGTCGCTCTCAGGAGCACGGTACCGGGCCGTCTCCCTCACCGCCGGACCGTCCGGTGACGGGCCCGACGCCACCGCCCCCTGCAAGAGGGGGTGCGTCACCCGGCGCACCACCGGCCGCACCATCCGCCACACCACCATCCACCGCAAGAACGGCCGCCACTGGCCCGCCGACGTCATCAGCGACTGCGCGCGTTTCGCCAGCGCCGTCGTTGAGCCGGCAGCCGGCCGTCCCGGTTTGTCCTCCGACCTTTCGTCCCGTGCCTATAGTGCCGCTGGCGCTGCTGCCTGCCGCGTTGGCGAATCAGCTGCGCGCCCCGGGCGCGGCACGGCCCCCCGCCGCCGCGTCTGGGGCACGCGCCACCGCGCCGACCGCGCGCGCTGCGGTTCCGCCTGCTAGGCCCGCTCGCCCGGAGCCCCGAGCAGCCGTATCCTTTTTTTTTTTTTTTATTGCCGGGGTGGAAAATCCTCATGGATATCCTCCGCCTGGGGCAGGCGAAGGGGTCTGTCAGATTCTTACTGACTAAAAACCACCCCGGTGTTCCTTCCCACACCTGGACCGGGGATCGTGAGAGCTAGTACGACTTCCATGATCTCCGGCTAGCGCCGGCCCGCCTATGCGGGCCACCTCTGGCCCGCGGGGAGAGCAACAGTATCCTGCCCTAATATAGGGCCGTGGGACCCGCGTCTCGCTGCGCGGACCGCGGGCCCTGCCGCGCCAGTGCATCGCGGCTCTGCCCCCGTGCCGAGCGCGACTGCACCTATGCCGCGCCAACGCACCACTACGCCCCTGGGTATGGAGGGTGCGTCACTGAACCCTTCGCCGGCGCCTTCACCGACGCCGCCACGAGCTCCGCCGCCACCGCCGCTGACGCCACACGTCATTGCGGTGAGTAGCGGCGCACTGTCACCGTCGCCACCAAGGGTCACCGCCCAGGATTCCCCGGCAGTGTTGGCGTGTTTCTCCCCTCGCGAGAGCGAGTGGTCAGACATGTTCGGCATCGTCGGGCGAGTCTGACACAGAGGAGGCCCACACCTATTCCTTCCCTGCCTGAGTGCCTAGGGGAGCGGTAATTCTGTTACGAATTTATCCGCCACCCTTAGAAATGCAGGCACCGGCCACGATTGGCCCCGTCAGTGGTGGCTGACAATCATCTCTTTGAGGCGAGCGTGGAAAACTATGCGCCGTCGACTCACGGGCCTGGTGCTGATTGGACGGCGAGCTGCCCACTGCTCGCCGTCCGCAGTCCCGGGTCTACACGTACGCCTCGCGACGTCCAACGCCCAATGCGTCTCCTGCGGTGGTTGCGGCCGGGGCTGTGAGGGCCACTCCGTTGAGCTGCCCTCACCTGTCCCGCCTCCGCCTTCGCGAGCAATACTGCTTCGCAGAAGGAGAAGACTGCTTTTCATTCCCTCTCGCTCCGTACCATGGCCAGAACAAGGGCCGGGCGCGAAAGGTCGCCGCCGAGGTGTCGCGGCAGCGGAGCTTCGCCCCGGCGTTTGGCCTCCTCGCACCACTCCCAGAGCAGCGCAAGGACTTTGGCCTCCAGATCCCATGGCGACAGTCCGACAAGGAGGCTGGGCGCCTTACAGGCAACCGTGTGGTATCCTCGGATATGCCGAATGACCATGACCCTTTAGGACGCGTTCAACCGGCGAGCTGTCGCCGTCTCAAGGAACGCACCCACACTGGTGCCCCGTAAAGGGCCATGGACCGCACGACCCCCGCGTAGAGCTTACGGCAGGAGGCGTTTGGGGGCCAAATTGGACAGGAGCTGCTTCAAAGCAGCACTGGCCCGCTCCAGTCTGGGACCCAAACGTCGGAAATGCTCGACGAAGTTCCACCGGCTGTCGAGGACGAGTCCCAGTATATACCTCATCGGCTCCCCGACACCGATGTGGACCCCTCCTATACCGTTATCTGGAACCACGACGGTGACGCGTTCCGAGGACCATGAAAACACATGGCCTTGGACTTGTGCAAAGCCACCTCGAGTCCCAGTTGCTGGATCCTCTCCACGTCTGTCGCAACCCCGCGTGTCACTAAGTCGGCCGCCGCCTCGTGCGACTTCCCGTGCGCCAAGACCAGCTTGTCATCAGCGTAGCAAACTACGCTAACGCCGCTAGGGAGGTCGGTGCGCAGCACCTAGTCGCAACCGATGTTCCACAGTGGCGGTCTCAGGACCGATCCCTGTGGAACACCGCACGACGTCTCTCGCCGGTTCCACTCTCCCTGGTGACCAGGGTAGATGACGGCCTAGTCCGTCAGATAAGCAGCTTGACTAGATGACTCGGTAAACGTTGTTCTGCGATTAAAAAATGGGGGTGGAGTAGGAGAGTGAAAAATACTTTACGACCTATTCTCATACCAAAAAAATAAACGGAAAAAAATTATTAAAATCGGTCGAGCCTTTTCCGAGGAGTGCAACTACAAACACCGTGACACGAGCTTTTTATATATTAGATTACCTAATCTAATATATAAAAAGCCTAGATTAGCTAGGTTTTGTAAACTAGTCCTTGCACTGCAACCAGCGGCGGCGAGAATGAAGAGAATAATTAAAAGTAATCTAAAGTTATAATTCATTATTTGCTTCGGTTTCTATAATAATATCTTGTCTGACAAAAAAAAGTGATTCTAAAAACGCCGCTGGTGATACAGGAAATGTTTCCTGGTGTCGAGCCCATGCCATGAACTACATAACACACTTTATATGAGAGCAACAGTTTTTCTACTACCCACCGACATATTGTCAGTATTGTCACTTTACGTGATTCATTAGCATATTGAGTAGTGATGCCGATTTTTCGTCTTTGGCATAAAAGATCATAATCATAATCATAAATCATTTATTTGCCAATAACGATATCCCAATGCTTCCAGTGTTCCAATAACGTCCCGAAAACCTCGATCAAGAATAAAAACATCACCGGGCCGGAAAAACCTCCGAAATTCCTTATTTTCAATTATTCAAGCATATAGTTTCGTAATTGCGGTCTAGAACGGCGTCCTTCCTTCCCTTCGGATGGCCGTACTGATTCCACAAAACAAACACCACGGTGTTTGTTTTGTTGCTGGTGGTCCGATGGTGTCACTTGACATGGTAATACAACAATAACCACAACGGAACAAAAAAAACTTAACAACAAACACAACACAACTAAAACATGGCACTAAAACTCGTGAGGAAAATAAACCTTCGTGCACTACTAGAGGTTAGAAGCCAAATGACAAACCGACAAACGTCAAACTAAATGGCGAAATCCAATGGTGACTATTAAATGCTTTATTTTTTCACGTTTTTGAATTCAAATATCTCAGAAAGTATATCACTTACGAGATTCATCACTAGACATTGTTTCTTTGTAATCACTTACTCTGCCGATTGACACGCGTTTTATCACTGGCCGCCAGTAACAAACAGTCAAAAATATACGAAAAAGCAATGTATAATCGAATGGTCTCATTTATATACAAATATAATATTATAAGTACGTAGCAAATGGTTCTCAAAGAGGAAAGTCAACTGCACTAGCTTGTTATCAACTAATAAAATCAATTACTGAGATTATAGATAAGAAGTTACCGGTCACTGCAATATTTTTCAACATGAGCAAAGCATTTGACTTTGTTAAACATGATATACTGTTAGATAAATGTGAAAGTTACGGAATAAGAGGGAAAGCGTTAAATTGGCTTAAAGATTACCTAACTGATAGACAACAACGGGTAGAGATCTTAGGCGTTAATAAAGACAGAGAAGTGATAAGGTATAAATCTAAATACAGGACCAATAAATATGGCGTGACTCAAGGTAGTATTTTGGGGCCATTGCTTTTTCTTTTATACATAAACAGTGACAAAGAGTAAGTGCGTGTTGTTTGCAGATGACATCTCATTGATTATAAATAAGGTAATAAAAATGAACAATTTGAGGATAAAATAAATGCAGCCGTAAAATCGATAGCAGAATGACTTGAACAAAATAATTAATGTGTGAATGTTTCCAAAAGAAAATATATTAGTTTCTGTAATTACAAAATGACAAATAAAGCAATGAAAATTATTGGATGTGATAATGAAATTGAAGGGGTTGACCATACGAAATTTTTAGGCATAATAATTGATAAAAATTGTAATTAAAAAAAACATTGAAAATATATGTAATAGGCTAAACAGCTTTGCATTTGCACTAAAAAATCTCACGAAAACTGTTGGACGTAATGCCGCTCTATTGGCTTATCATGGATATGTCTCATCTGTGTTAAGATACGGCTTAATCATATGGGGTAATTCCACTGACAGGAATGAGGCAATTATTGTGCAAAAAAAGTGTTTACGAGCTGTGTTTGGTGCAGACCCATTAGAATCATGCAGACTTATTTTTAAAAGACAGAAATTATTAACATTAGTATGCTTATACAAACTGGAAATGGGAGTATTTGTTAAAAAGCATCCTCACCTATTCAGGAAAGCGAAATTGCTTATAAGGTGGGCAAAATGTCAAGGGATCCAACAAAATTAGCAATTCCAAGAGCTGGAACAGAGTACTGCCGTGAAAATACTAGTCGAATGGCAATAAAGATATTTAATAAGATACCGAAGGTTATTAGAGAACTGCGAACCAGCTTATTTCAAAAGCATCTCAGAGCATGGCTTGTGAAAAATTGTTTTTATTCTATTCAGGAATTCATGAATACTAGGACAAATGGGACAGTTGCATGACATGAAAATTCAATTTAACTATTTTATTTTTAAGCAATGGTCATTTTTGTAATTTAATTTCTTTGATTGTTATAAGGGATGATATTTTGGCTTTGTAATTTAATTGTTTTTAGACAATTTTTGATTTGGTACTTTTTTATATCTTGGCATGGGATTTTAATTGTTTTGTTAAAATTGAATCAATCATTATTATTGTCACAAAATTTGCATGCCGAATTTAGTAGGCGGAATATGAAGAACTATTGTGTGAGTGTTATAAAATCTGTAAAATACCATATCTAAATCTAAATCTAATCTAAATCTAACGCCACCATGTCTATCCGACTTCAGGTCCAGACCTCGAAACCTAACCTCCCGCACACTCCCCGCCTCACACCCCCCGGTGTGAGGCAAAGAGACGTCATTTCTCCGAAACTGTTCACGGCTGCAATGGAGGATGTCTTGGTTTTGGACTGGAGAGGGCTAGACATTAATCTCAATGGCGACCACATCACTCATCTTCAATTTGTTAACAATATAGTCGTCATGGCTTAGACTATGGAGGGCCTCAGTACAATACTCGATGACCCCAGTAGAGCTTCCGAAAAGTGGGTCTTAGAATGAACATAGACAAAACCAAGGTCATGGTAAACACCCATGTAGCACCCACTCCTATCAAGATTGGAGACTCTACACTTGAAGTTGTAGACGAGTACGTCTACCTGGGACAAATGGTCCAGTTAGGTAGGACTAACTTCGAGAAAGAGGTTAACCGTCGAATCCGACTCCGCTCGGCGGCGTTTGGAAAGTTGCGTGGTATCTTCTCGTCTCACATACCACAGTGTCTCAAGACGAAAGTCTATGACCAGTGTGTGTTGCCAGTGATGACTTATGGAAACGAAACGTGGTCGCTCACAATGGGCCTCATCAGAAGGCTTAAAGTCACCCAAAGTGCAATAGAGAGGGCAATGCTCGGAGTTTCCTTGCGTGATAGAATCAGGAACGATGATATCCGCAAGAGAACTAAGGTTACCGACATAGCCCGAAAAATCGCCAAACTGAAGTGGCAGTGGGCAGGGCAAATTGCACGCAGAAGAGGTGGTCGATGGGGCCTAAAAGTTCTAGAATGGCAACCGCGTACCGGAAGACGTAGCGTTGGAAGGCCTCCCACAAGGTGGACCGATGACCTGGTGAGGGTCGCGGGCAGCCGATGAATGCGAGACGCACGGGACCGATCATTGTGGCGACACTTGGGGGAGGCCTATGTCCAGCAGTGGACGTCTTTCGGCTGAAATGATGATGATGATGATGAGGTTTATAGATCAGTGTCGATCCTAGAAGGTTTGACATTCCTTTTAAGCTCTCAAAATAAACAAGACAACCGATGGATAATTATTACAGGTTAAAAATCATTTGGCGAAATTTCACAGACGTGGCGGGTATCACTATGAATAACGACAAACATGTGCTGCTTGGCCACGTACAGCAGAGGTCAATACTAATTATTTTAAGTAGTTTATTACTATCTTACTGTATTTGTTTTATTTCAGTTTTTTTATTTATTTATCCTGACATTACCTAAAGGTTTTAGTTTCCGTCAATCAGCGCCGTGCTGTGAGTCTCCCACGGCATAGCATTATGCTGAGTGGCCTTCTTGCCACAACCACGACATGCATCATTATAATTATTTATTATTACATTTTTTTTTTTGTTTTTGTTAAACTTGTAGAAACTAACATAATGTTACGTCGACCGTATTACTCTGGAACGTTCGAGAATGTGTTAAAAGTCTCCAGAAGTTTCCACTAGGTTCGAGAAAATTCCATTGTGCTACTGCGTAGAAGTTCATAGATGTTTCTAGAATATTCCACTATAGGATAGTTCGACAATGTTCTGGAAACTTCCATGAATGTATAAATAGGCCGGACGGCGGACGAGTGAGTCAGTCTGTTTTCGACTACGAATGCGAACGGAAACGAGTACAAGCGATTACGAAGGGAATAGTGATTATAAGCGATTTTGAGACGTTTGTGATATAAAATAGTAATTGAGTTAATAAAGGATATTTGGTTAATTAATTGGAGTAAAATAATTTATTCCATACCCAGCTCGTAACAAATTGTGTCAGAAGTGAGGGATAAATCATGCCAATTTTACCAAAGGACGACACGGACGGTATTCGTACAAGGAGTCAACGGCAGCAAGACATGGATCAGAGGCGGTTTGGAGATTATCCGATATAGACGCCGGGTGGTGTTCAGCCTACGACAGAGTCAGTCGCTGGCCCATGTGGAATTTCTTCAGCACCAGCGGTGCCAGACTTGGCTGCGCTAATGGCGCTGTTGCAGGAACTGGCTCGCCTACAAGAAGATCAGGCCCGTCGGTTGGAGGAGAAGTTTCATCAAGATAAAGAAGAGCAGGCCCGCCGCCAAGAAGAACAGGCCCGTTGAATGGAAGAAAAGCTTCAACAAGATAAAGAGGAGCAGCCCCGCCGCCAAGAAGAACAGGCCCGCCGCCAAGACGGTTACAGGCCCGCCGCCAAGAAGAGCAAATGCTCCTCATTAAAGACCTTCACTCAACACTTGGCAAAGAGTTCAAGGTGATAATGGAGCAGGTTCACCAGTATGAGAATCGCATCTCAGAAGCTGAAGTACAGATTGCCGGGGTGAAGAAGGCTTTAGGTGAACTTAGGGCTGGAGACGAGGTTGTGCCTTCAGTGGTTGCTGCACCTTCGGCACATGGATTTAAGGTGCCGCCATTCGACGGAACATCTTCATGGTCGGCCTACAAAATTCAATTTGAGGCCGTTATGAAGGCGAGTGGGTGAACCAAAGAGCAAGCTATGACCGCGCTCAGCTTAGGCCTCCGAGACTAGGTCCTAATCATACTTGAGGCTCTTGGCAAGGATGTGACCTATGAGCAGCTGCTGGAAGCCTTAGAGTCCAGATATGGTGACGCGCACTTGGATCGCGCTAAGTTAAGAGATAGTATTCAACGTAGTGCCGAGAACCTACAGCAGTGGGCCTTGGAAGTTGAAAAGTTGGTTCGGAAAGCATACCAGTCCGCCCCTGCACTCATCAATGGCAATATGGTACAGGCGTTCATCGACGGAATACGTGACTTGGAAGTTAGAGCCGCTGTAAGACTTGGGCATCATGAAACACTGAAGGACGCCTTGGCCCATGCCTTGGAAGTAGATAGAGGCAGTGAGGCAAGACCATCGAACACACCGTATCAGGTAGGTTGTGGCATCACCTGTACGCAATCTTCCACAATCTTCCGCAAGGGTATAGCCCTAGGTGTTACACTTGTGGAGAAAGGGGTCAAGCTGTCCAAAGCGAAACACACTGAGAGAAGATCAATCCCAGCAAGGAAGGGCGGCACGGCCAGTTCGGTGGAGGAGCGCGAGTGTCGCGACATGGCGCACGACCGTGGCGGAGGCCCCTGAAAGTGTGAGTTCCAGTGATGTCGTCAAGGTCGGTGCGGCCTCCGACAAGTGCATAAAACAGGACCAAGTGAAGAGTAAAGTGAGTGCAGGCGCGGATGGTGTTGCCAGCGCCGCGGCCTCCAAGAAGGACGACTGTGTGATAGTGTGCGCGCGCGATGCGGACGATAGGTCCGACCCGGGCATGAGCGGAGTGAGGATGCTAAGAATGGATGTCAGCAATGAATGGAAGGAAATCCTACAGCTTGTTCAGCAAAATGACCTGGTCCTAAACCCAAGTGGAGTGATGTTGCGGCGTTAAGTTCCATCACGAAGAGCTATTGGGCACAATGGAACAGCTTGTTATCCAGGATGAAGTCTTGTGCCGTAAATGGTAAAAAGCTCGAGGAGACAACTGTCATCTATAAATTGTTGTCCCCAAAGCCAAAGTACCGGATGCTCTACCATGATAAATATTCAGGGGGACATATCGGGCTAAAAAAAAATCTACTGAAGATACGAGGGCGGTTTTACTGGATTCACTGTCGAGAGGATGTTGAGGTCGCAAATTTACCAGTTGTGCGGCTGTGAAAGAACACCAGACACGCAGCAGAGGTGCTTTACAATTATACAACGTGGGAGCCCCCTGGGAACGGATAGCACTAGACGTTGCAGGACCATTTCCGGAAAGGGAAAACGGAAACAAGTACTTCATGGTCGTCACGGATTACTTCACAAAGTGGCCAGAAGTCTTCGCCATTCCTAACCAAGAAGCTACAAAAGTCGCAGATAAATTGGTTCAGGAAGTGTTTTGTCGTTTTGGAGTACCCTTGGAAATTCACAGCGACCAAGGGAGGAATTTTGAATCGCAAGTATTCCAGGAAACTTGTCGAATGATGGGTACTCACAAGACCAGAACCACTTCTTACCATCCACAATCTGATGGAATGGTAGAACGCTTCATCCAAACGTAGGAGAGATATCTGGCAAAAGTTGTGGAAAGCAGGCAAAGGGATTGGGACAAGCACATACAGCCATTTCTTCTGTCCTATCGTAGTGCAGTTCATGAAAGTACGACTGTAACACCAGCCTTCGCGAACTTTGGAAGGGAATTACGGTTGCCTGCAGATTTAATCACCGGAACCCCTCTGATGCCACACGCAGTGTAACCGATTATGCAAATGACTTGCGTAACAAGTTGAATGATGTATATGAGCATATCAGACAATCCGGCCAACAAATGTCTGATAAGATGAAGACCCGATACGACCGGAAGGCAAACAATAGAGGTTTTGACGAGGGTTCACTGGTGTGGTGGCATAACCCAGCGCGCAGCAAAGGGAAGTCTCCTAAATTGCAAGCAAAATGGGATGGACCATACCGAATCGTGACCAGGACCAACGATGTCACCTACCGTATACAGAAGGGTCCACAAGGTGCGCCTAAGATTGTCCACGTAGACCGTTTGGCGCGATACTACGGAACTAATGATGCTCGGGACGAGCATGTCTAAAGAGGGGGCAGTGTTACGTCGACCGTATTACTCTGGAACGTTCGAGAATGTAGTAGAAGTCTCCAGAAGTTTCCACTAGGTTCGAGAACATTCCACTGTGGTACTGTGTAGAAGTTCATAGATGTTTCTAGAATATTCCACTATAGGATAGTTCGACAATGTTCTGGAAACTTCCATGACTGTATAAATAGGCCGGACGGCGGGCGAGTGAGTCAGTCTGTTTTCGACTACGGATGCGAACGGAAGCGAATACAAGCGATTACGAAGAGAATAGTGATTATAAGCGATTTAGTGTTTGTGTAAATAAGTAATTGAGTTAATAAAGGATATTTGGTTAATTAATTGGTGTAAAATAATTTATCCCATACCCAGCTCGTAACAATAATATCAGAACTACTAGCACTATCGATAAGGGTTAAATTTAAGCAAAACAGTATAGTTGTGTAATAATAAAATCATGTCGTTAATTTGTGGCAAATAAATACTTTTTCTTTCTTTTTTCTTTCAATCCGGAAATCTCTTTAAGGGTGTCACCAATCGATCGATCGTTTATCCTTGCCGTCGATCGATGGTAGAATGGATTAGTCGACGTCGATTGATAGTTTCTGTTACACCAGTCGGTCAATGGTAGAATGGATTAGTCGAAGTCGATTCATAGTTTCTATTACACCAATCGATCAATGGTAGAATGGATTAGCCGACGTCGGTTGATAGTTTCCATTACACCAATCGATCGATCGTCGAACGATGCCATCGATCGATGGTAGGTGGTGGGGTTTTCTTGACCCATCCAAAACACGTATAGGGATTTGCGTCACCTCCTTCACAGCATGCACAACCTGCGAAATCAAAATATTGCTATTATTATTAAGCTGATATTTCGTAAAACTTATATCCTACATAATACTAGCTTCTGCCAGCGGCTTCGCCCGCGTGGAATTAGTACCTACTACATTCAATCCTCACTTTAACCCCTAGGGGATGAATTTACAAAAATCTTAGTGCCAAGGTTTGCAAAATTTCACGTTCCTAGTCCCAGTTTTTTCAGCTGTGCGTTGATATGTCAGTCAGTCATTCATTCATTCAGTCACTCGGTCAGTCAGTCAGTCAGTTTCTCCTTTTATATCCTACACTAGCTTCTACCAGCGGCTGCGCCCGAGTGGAATTAGTACCTACTACAATGACATACAAACTTTCAACTCTCACTTTAACCCCTTAGGGGATAAATTTCCAAAAACCCTTTCTTAGTGCTCCCCTTTTTTTTTGTTATTAGGTGTGAAATCATCTAATGATATCTCCCGCTCTAGGGTGGAGCGGGAGGGAGTGTCAGACTCTTACTGACTTAAACCCACACCTTTTCTTTCCTTGCCCAGAGTGCCGGGGCGCGGTAACTATGTTTCGAATTTATCCACAACCCCTGGGCAAGCATCGGCCATGACGGACCCCGTCATTATTGCTGACAACTCTTTGAGGTGCGCTTGGAACACTACCCGCCGTCGACTCTCGGGCTACCCATTGCTCGCCGTCTGCAGGCCCGGGACAACGGTGGCTGGATATCGTCTCGTGGCGCCGGAAGCCCCAGGTATCTTCTGCGGCGGCTGCTGCTGAGGGCGTGAGAGCGACTCTGTTGTTATGTATCCCCCACCCATGCCGCCTCCCTCTTCGCGAGCATTACTGCGTTGCAGAAGGAGGAGACTGCTTCCCATTCCCTCTCGCTCCGTACCATGGCCTGAACCAGGGCCGGGTGCGAGAGGTTGCAGCCGCATATCGCATTCATGAGGACACGGCGGTGCTCTACCCAAGCGGGGCAGTCCTCCACCGTATGCTCAATCGTGTCCTCTGGGCAATCCCCGCAGTGGAAACACCTGGGCGTTTCTTCCCGCCTTATGCAAAACAGGAACCTTTCGAAAAAACCATGTCCGGTGAGGACCTGCGTCAGGCGGAAGATGAGGACGCCGTGGCGCCTCTCTAGCCACTCCTCAAACACGGGCACTACCGCCGCAATGGTGGCGTGCCTAGCTCTGGGTTGCGACAGTCGCTCTCTCCTTGTCGCCATGAGATCCTGCCGGAGCTCTGTCCGCCGAGCCGCGAGGTGTCGCGGCAGCGGAGTTTCGCCCCGGCATTTCGCCTCCTCGCGCCATTCATAGAGGTGCGCGAGGACCTTTGCCTCCATATCCCATGGTGACAGTCCAGCAAGGAGGCTCGCCACCTCACAGGAGACCGTGCGGTATCCTCGGATCATGGGAATAGCCATGACCCTTAGGGATGCGTTCAACCGACGAGCTGGTCGCCGCCTCAACGAATGCGCCCACATCGGTGCCCCGTAAAGGGCCATGGACCGCACGATCCCCACGAAAGGCCTCCGGCGGGAAGCGTTTGGATCCCCCAGATTGGGCAGGAGCCGCTTCAGTGCGGTCCCAGCCCTCTCCAGTCTGGGATCAAACGTCGATAGTGCTCGACGTAGTTCCACCGGCTGTTGAGGACGAGTTCCAGGTACTTTATAGTCCCCTCAACGTCGATGTGAACCCCTCCTACCGTAATCTAGGCATCCGCTGGTAGCGCGTTCCGAGGACCATGAAAATACATGGCCTTGGACTTGTGCAATGCCACCTCGAGTCCCAGTTGCCTGATCCTATCCACGACTGTCGCAACCCCACGTGTCATAAGGTCGGCCGCCGCCTCGTGCGACCATCCCTGCCCCAGGACCAGCGTGTCGTCAGCGTAGCAGACTACGCTGACGCCGCTAAGGTCAGCGCGGAGCACCCAGTCGGACCCGATGTGCTCCCTGGTGACCAGGGTAGATTACGGCCCTGTCCGTCAAATACGCCTGGACCACGCAACGGAGGTAGGGTGGCACCCGGTGATACCGGAGTGCCTCCACTATGCAACTCTAGGGCAGGGTGTTGAAAGCATTGGTGATTTCCAGAGACACCGCCAAGACGATCCTACCCCGGGCCACTACATCTCCCGTCGTGAAGGCTCCTACGCGCATGATGGCATCCACCGTGGAGCGCCCCCTGCGAAAGCCGTACTGGCTCTCCGCCAGATCCGGCCCCACCCACGCCAGCTTCCCGACTAGGCGGTGTGCAATTGCACTTTTGAAGAGCTTGCCCACCTCGTCGAGCAGCACAATTGACGGGTAAGCGGACGGAGAGTCCGCGGGGCGCCTCGGCTTCTTGATCAGGACCAGCTTCCCCGTCTTCCAACGAAGCGGAAACTGCCCCATCTCCAAACATGCGCTTAGGAGCCCTCTTAATCGAGGCCCGAGAGCCTCCTGTAAGACCAGGACCCATGCTTTCCCATGAACGCCATCGGGTCCTGGGACGGTGCTTTTGGCATTCAGCCTACGCCACTCTCAGCTCTACCTCGGTCACCTCGGGAGCATCGTCGTCATTGTCTTGTTCCGTGTCAGGTACCGCAGGAGGCGGAGCCATAGGCGCGGGAGTAAGCGCTCACCACGCCCTCCACGAGCTGCGGCCGGAGACTCTGCGTCAGCGGGGGCGCCCATGGCAGGATTTTATCTCGCACCACTTTGTATGGGCGCCCCCATGGATCTCTGTTAAGAGTCCCCAGTGACTCCTCGCGGGGCAATGCCTTGGCCCGCTTAACCTCCGCTCGGAGGGTGGTCCTCATCGCTGTGTACCCTCGATGGGTTCCGTATCCGGCGGGCGGTTACAGAGCCTGCGGTGCCTGGTGTACCGGCTTCGCGCGGCAATACACGCTTGGCGTTTTTTTTTTTTTTTTGGGGGGTGGGAAATCATCTTATGACTCTTTCCGCTCTGGGGTGGAGCGGAAGGGCGTGTCAGACTCTTACTGACTAAAACCCACCCCTGTTCCTCCCTGCCCTACGCGCCCGGGGGCGAGGTAACTCTTTCGAATTTATCCTCCACCCCCGGGCAGAAAGCCGTAAGCGCCGGCGACCACCAGTACACCTGGCGCCGAGCATATCCTAGCTGGACCCGAAAAATTAAGAGAGTTGCGCGAAAAATTAGAAGAATTCAGTAAGCTTAACGACTATTTAAGCTTCGCGCGTTTGACAGTTCATAGCGAAGACAGGGCAACGTCTGTCGGGTCAACTAGTCGTTTAAATAAATCAATCCTTAAATTCGTTGTCTCAATCATATTGTTTTTTTTTCAGTTTCGTATGCACCTTTATATGTCAGCTATCAAGCTTGCTTATGGGATGTTTCTGCATTTTTTTCGCCATCTGGTGTGTATTTTGGCTAATCAAATTTCTCTTCATTCGTAAGTATATTGTAATAATATTGAATGTGGTTGTTAGTAAAGTGCAAATAGTTTTATTTGATTTTCATGGCCTTTCTTGTTGATATACACTTTTCTAGTGATACGCGGAATACCGTTACGAAAAATTTGACGCCTACATTTTTACCTTTAATTGCAATTAATTCACACTTGCGAGCAACCAAATCGACTCAACCCATGAGCGCGTATATACTCGTATTATATTTATTTTATTATGTATTTTTTTATTTAAAAAAAATCATTACTTATTTAATAATAAAAATCATATAACGCTTGAAACCTAAGCTTTAATTTGATACCATTGTTGTCAACGTTCTACATACTAAATTTCATCCAAATCAGTTCAGCCGTTTGAGCGTGAAGAAGTAACAAACATACAAACACACACACTCACAAACTTTCGCCTTTATAGTATTAATAATCAGTACTTTTAAAATTAATGCTAACTGTGTGAAAGTAAAGGGAAAATTTCTGTCTCTGTCACCTCTGATGTGTTGTGGTTAATTAGTTAAAAAACAAAACCTTATAAAAAACATAAAATAATTTATTTTATCAGTACTTGGTATTGCCTCCCCTAGCTCTAATCACAGCTTGCAGTCGATTCTTCATTGATCTGATCAATTTTTTGACGGTGCCTTGAGGAATTCCGTCTCTCCTCTAATAGTGCCGCCTTCAATTTTTCTTTGGTCTAAGGGACTAGATTTCTGGCCCGGACCCTTCTCTTGAGATCGTCCCATAAGTATTCGATGGGATTCATATCTGCACTGAGTGCAAGCCAGTTCATCGTCCGTATATTCACTTCGTCCAGGAACTGCCGAGTGATATGCGCCGTGTGACACCGGGCACAGTCGTGCATTAAGACAAAGTTCTCGCCACCGCCGTATGCAACCATTTCAACGAAACAGCACTGCGCTAATCGCTCACCCGGACGCCTATAGACCCGGTCTCTCCTGTCACTGCCATGCAGACACATTCTACACTCGTCAGTGAACAAGACCTACTATTGTGCTATGCTCCAATTGAGATGCTCTCGAGCAAATTGAAGGTGCACTTGTTGGTGGCCTGCAGTCAATTTCGGACCCGTGGCAGGCCGTTCAGGAGTGAGATTGGCTTCCCTCAAGCGTCTTACTGTCCAATCGCTGACAGCCACCGTCGAACCAGTTTCTGTGTCTATTTATTTATTTAACTAGCTGACCCGACAGGCGTTGTCCTGTCTTAGCTATGAACTGTCAAACGCGCGAAGTTTAAATTTTACTATTCGATAACTTTTTTAATATTCCGCGCAACTTTTTTATTTTTTTCTTTCATAAGAACTTTCTCCTGACAATAACAAACACAACAAAAAAAAGAATTAGCGAAATCGGTCCAGCCGTTCACGCGTGATGCCGTGACCAAGGGAAATAGGGATTCATTTTTATATATATTATATAGATAGATTAAGGATCGCCAACGAATGTTACATTAAACAAATACATAGATTAGATACCAGCAACAAAATAAACACTAAATGCACATTCAATTATAGGCAACCACTGCTTGCACTTTGAAATTAGAGCGAAGTAAACAAACATCAAGATCATTGAAATAAAATCAAATAATAATTTATCAAACAATAAAAATCAAACATTAAAAAAATCAGCTAATAATAAAATCAATTACATAATTCTAAACCCACCAATGCATACTACTACTGCATGTATACGTCATCATACTGCTACGTCATCATACTACTACGTCATCATACTACTACGTCATCATATTAAATTCTATTATATTCCAATTAAATGAAATCAACTAAATCCAACGTCACGTTTGTTACAAAGAGGATAAACTAGTTTTACGTTGTTAAAATAGGTCTCAGAATGTTTCGTATCCAAAGTAGTAGGCAAAAGTGCCAGAAACGGCCATTTTAGTACTTTTGCCTACTACTTTGGATACGAAACATTCTGAGACCTGTTTTAACAACGTAAAAATACTTTATCCTCTTTGTAACAAACGTGACGTTGGATTCTTTAATATTTATTTTCTGTGCTATGTTACGATTTTTTATTCAATGAGGGCGCCACTTGGCCAGTAGTAGACCCTTAATGTAGCAATGTAGTTAGCCTACACGTTACTGCAAAACTGCTTAAAATATCAGTAACTATTTTTTCAGAACTCTGGAATTATATTTTTCATTAGAAGTTAAGTTATTCAAATGAAATAAGAACTGCCAAGAATTTACATAAGTCATTATTTACTCTAAAATTAAGACTAACTAAATATGTGTTTCAATACATGTGTATATTTGTATCAAACATTAAGCTTAATGAATAAATAAGAATAGTTTCATACACGATGTGTTTTATTTTGAAACAAAACAGTCCTAGGACTGAAATTCTGCATATGATCTGTTTCTCAAAATAAGTTATTAAGAAATTGCTTTGATATCCACATCGTCCATCAGAATTGACGACCCGATAAGTCTTTTGAGTATTGACAACCAGTGATCCTAGTTGAACAACGAGGGATGACAGAAACTCATCAAGTGAACTTACCAGCACATAAAAACTAGACCATCAGAAAATGTATAGAAAAGGTGCACATAGGTAACTGCGAGGCCAATGGAGTTGTTAGAAGGGAGATATTCAGAGCATATAAGCTCAGGTAAACAAGTGCAGGAGATGCAGTCAAATAATCTAGCCAAAGCAGAAAACTGTTGCAAACTCTGTGGCAATTAGTGTAAATACTTGCTAACTAATTCTACTAGGTATAGTACTTAATTGTTTATTCTAACTAGTGTCGAACTAAAACAATTAAAAAAAAAGTAAAGGGAGATTCTGTTGTGCACAAATTAAACTTAATTTAGGCTTTAAAAAAATTCAAATTCAAATTTAAAAATCATTTATTTCAATCCATTTCTTTAGATCATTTCATTTCAAATAAAATTATAATAATAATACATATCATGACCATTAGCCAACAGGTTCGGCGTTCCCGAAAGGATCTGTCGACATGTTGGATAGACTATAAGAAGGCCTATGACTCAGATCCTCATACATGGCTCATGAGGGTGCTAGAATTGTATAAAGTTGATGCAACGCTACGCACCTTCCTGATGTCATGTATGGGGCAATGGAGGACGGTCCTTCGCTATCCAGGATGTCGACAAATCCAGAGGAATAGCGAATCGATAAGGATATCGGGGTATATTCCAGGGTGACAGTTTGAGTCCGCTTTGGTTTTGCCTAGCCTTGAATCCTCTAAGCACACTGCTGGAGAATTCAGGACTAGGTTACCGGTTGAAGAGAGGTGGTCAGGTTATATCTCACCTGCTTTACATGGATGACTTGAAACTTTTTAACCCCAACAATCTGCAACTGATGGAGCTACTGAAGGTAACTGAAACCTTCAGTAGTGCCATCAGGATGGAGTTTGGTGTGGACAAATGTGCAGTCATGCATGTAAAGCGAGGGGAGATTGTGGAATCCGTGGGAACTCAACTCTTGGATTCCATAAACCTGAGATCCCTCTCTCCAACCGAAACCTATAAGTATTTGGGTATGTCGGAAGCGTTAGATATCAATGTTGCTGGCATGAAGCAATCGTTGAAGGAGCGCTTCTTTGGCCGCCTGAAGAAGGTATTTAATAGTCTTCTATCGGGCGGAAACAAGGTGCGCGCCTTCAACGGTTGGGTCATGCCGGTATTGGTGTACTCTTTCGGCGTACTCAAATGGACTCAAACAGAACTTGACACCCTGGATAGGCGTGTCCGTACACTGCTGACTGCATTTCGAATGCATCACACACGTTCTTCAGTGATGAGACTGTATATCCCGCGGAAGTGTGGAGGGCGAGGCTTTTTAAATGCTAAAACCCTCCACAACCGCGAGGTATGCAGTCTAAGGGAATATTTGCTAGCTACTGACGTGGGTATGCATCGAGATGGAGTGGCGGTGGACAAGGGCCTTACTCCACTCTCCTTGGCTAACGAGAACTGGCGCAAACCTCTAGTGCTTGACACTAACGATCGCAGAGAAGTATGGCAGAGTAAGGAACTTCACGGACGCTTTTTCCGGGCCCAACATGGGCCCGATGTATACCAACTAACGTTCGTAGCCTGGCTGCGTGTCGGTAACCTCTTTGGGGAAACCGAAGGTTTTGTCTGTGCAATTATGGACGAAGTTATCATGACGAAAAACTACCGGAGATTTATTGTGAAGGACGGCACGGTTGACATATGTCGGGCATGTCATCGTCCGGGAGAATCAATCCGCCACATAATCTCTGGTTGTTCTCGTCTAGCTAACGGTGAATACTTGCATAGGCACAACCTTGTAGCCAGGATTATCCATCAGCAACTTGCTCTGAAGTACTCTCTTGTGGAATCGGAAGTGCCGTACTACAGATATGCGCCCGACCCAGTTCTCGATAATGGTCATATCTCATTGTACTGGAATCGGTCCATCATCACTGACAGGACTATTGTAGCCAATAAGCCTGATATAGTGGTGGTGGACCGAATCGAGAGGCGTGCAATGATTGTTGACATTACCGTCCCACATGACGAGAACCTCGTGAAAGCCGAGAAAGATAAATAAATCAAGTATATTGACTTGGCTCGCGAGGTTGTCGACATGTGGGATGTGGACTCAGCGATCATTGTACCGATAGTCGTGTCAGCCAATGGCTTAATAGCCACGAGCCTCGATCAACACCTCAGGAGGCTCTCGTTAGGCGGCTGGATCAAGGGCTTGATTCAGAAAGCAGTACTTCTGGACACGGCTCGCATTGTCAGGCGGTTCCTCTCTCTGGAGCCCTGACCGCCGGTAGCTTGGACCCTGTTCCCGATACCGGTGGGCTACTATTTTTATATTTTTAAATGTTTTTTATATATTCTTTTTTAAGAAATATTTAAAAATGTATTTAATATGTTAAAAAGATAAATAAACGAAATACATATCATAATTATTTGAAAAGTAGTAATTAAATAATTTAAATAAAAGTAAACATTACAATTAAAAATTATAAAACCAAAATTAAAATCAAAACTAACATCCAAATAAAATCAAAAACAAAATCAAAATTAAAATCAAAAATCAAAATCACAATTAAATTAAATCATAAAATAAAATACATTTCTTTTTTTTTTTTTTTTAATTAAAAATACGCCTGCCTCTGAGTCATTTGTTTATTTGTCATCACATTAATCATATAGCAATGGTTAATGTACTGACAATCAAACCTGTTCGCAAATACGCTCAGGATGGTGCTGGAGGTGGCCCGGAGCCTGCGCCCCAGAGATGTGCACCGCTTTCGCATCGTGTCGTGTAGAAACAGTCGACACGGGCGTCGGCGAACATCCCAGACGCGCTGCAGTGCCGGGGCAGCCCCAACAACACCCTGAACGCATTATTATACTGAACACGGAGAGCGTTTTACCGCTTCTGGGTATATGACACCCACAAGCCGGCCACATACAGGGACGTACAAAACGCTCTGAAAAGAGCTATTTTGACAGCCCCCGAGCAACGAGCAAACCTGTGGGCGATCATATTGGCTCTCACAGACAACGCCCTCCGCTCGCTATCAATGTCCGCATCGTCCTTCAGGTCAGAGGTCACGATATGCCCGAGATATTTAAACTGTTTAACTCTCTCTAACTTAACACCGTTCAGTCTGATAGGTGGAACAGAATCCGGGCAGCTCCGACCCCTGGCCTGAAAGACCATGCATTCACTCTTCTTTGCGTTATAGAGCAAACCGTGATCCTGCGCGTAACGCTCGCAGATGCCCAGCAACCTGGACAGACCACACACTGAGGCGCTCAGCAGCACCATGTCGTCCGCGTAACTAATATTATTAACACAAACACTGTCAATATGGCAACCGACACGGATGCCACTGAGCTCCTCTATCAGTGCGTTCACGTACAGGTTGAAGAGCTTCGGCGAGGTCAGCCCTCCCTGCCTTACCCCGCACTCCAACCTGTACGGCTCAGACAGAGCACTCGACCATCGAACGACGTTGACTTGGTTAAGATACCAGTACTTGAGAATTTCAATTAGTTCGAGGGGCATTGAGATGTTATTTAACTTCTGCCATAAGATGTCATAACTAACCAGGTCAAATGCCCTCGAGAGGTCGAGAAAGCAGGCATAAATCGGTGTGCTCCTATCGGAGTAGTACTTGACAGTTTACTTCAAACACAAGATAGCTGACTCAGTAGATAGTCCCGGCTTCAAACCAAATTGATTATCATGAGTGTTTACATACCGGTCAAGCTGTGTATTAAGCAAACTGTCAGGAACCTTAGCAAGCACTGTGGCTAGTGATATTGGCCTGTAGTTGCTCGTGTCGCTTAGGTCACCGGTTTTACTCTTCGCAATTGGTACCACCACGGTCCTCATCATCTCTGCTGGTAAGTAGGCATGTCCTAGACAAAATGTATATAACATGGCAAGAACTCTGGGCAGGTGGACGCCAGCATGCTTCAGATGCTCAATACTCAGGCCGTCATGGCTATTGCTATCTTTTTCTCTCTAGTAAAACGAGAAAGAGACGGACTTAAATTAGAGCTGTCAAATTAAGTTGAACTAATATTTACAAACAAATTAAAGATACACGTAAAAACATGTCGACTAAAACACGGTAAAACGCAAGGCGTAAACTAGTTTGACATCTCTAACTTAGTTCATAGCTATAGCCGTCCTTTTCTCGCACTGCCTTTTAGTAACAGATAGCGATTCTCTAATTTTAGTTTAATTATTGAACAAGAGAATCGGCACCAGTGAGAGATTAAATAGTGTCAAATCAGTATGATAGCAAAGAATACATAATCATTCAACATCAGCATCATCATGTCAGCCGAAAGGCGTCCAAATAGGCCTCCCCTAAGAGCTGAAACAACGACCGGTCCTGTACTTCTCGCATCCAGCGAACTCCTCCGGCCCATCATCAATTTGGAAGACCTAATGAAACCTCACCTCACCTTGTAGAAGACCTTCCAACGCTGCGTATGACGGTCCGTCATCACCACTCCAGAACCTTTTGGCCCCATCGACCATCCGTTCTGTGGGCAACGGTACATTACCCATTAGCAGTAAAGACTGGGAATTCTTCGGGCTATGTCGGTTACTATGGTTAAACTCCAAACAAAGCCTTCTCCACTAAGGTATCATTTGAGTGACTTTACCCTTTTGACCTAATAAGTAATTAATATACTCAAAACAAGATATTGCACTACAGTCTAATGAATTTCAAGAGTTATTAAAAGTCTTGTATGATATAAAATCCATTTATTATATTAAAAACATGTGGGTATAAAAGCCCATTGTCATTAGTAACGGCTAGTTACTATAGAGATACCGAAAAAGAAAGGATAATGTTTTACGTTGACGATTTCCAAACGTCGAAAAATGCTTTATTTTTTTCTAACTCAAAAGCAGTCGGTAACATAATTTCCAAAAACCAAGTGAACAAAAATGTGTCCCCGTATTCGCTAGTCCTTGCTGCAAAACCGTTAATACATTTCGCGTCTATATTTGGATCAAAATTAGTATCATACGAGAAAAATTGCGTTGTTAGAACCAAGTTCTTTAACAAGTTCTACGCATTGTTTTTAATCGTAACTCACGTTCTAGTATCAATGATATTAGTGAAACCTCTCAGTTGGCATGAGACTAAATCAGACGTGCCGTTAAACATCTTGACAAAAACGTTTGGCATGTTGAGCATTATCGAAGCAGTTTATTCAGTGTTTGCCACAGCCATTTTTAACTCAAAATACTATGTTGAGTTATTTAATAAGCTCGCTAATGTTGATACACATTTTAGTATATCTAAAACTGTATTTGTAAGAAGGCGTCTTATATCAGTAATACTGGTCGTATTACCAATTGTTCAAGTCTTTTGCACACTCTTTTTAAGAAAATTTCACATACAAAACATTGGTGCTCATTTAAATTTCTTCTTGATAATGCTGCAAGGATCGATCTTATATTTCATCGTTATTAATATTTACTTAAGAATTCTAATGTTGAATACATTGCTGCTGAGTGCAGTCAAAAACACGATGTCAAGTCAAAAGAAGATTATTTTCCAAGATACATTTTGCGACGTTGTTATTAAGGTAACCAAACATATTTTAGTTAATATTTAATTATTTAAGTTTAGAAGGATCTTAGTTCAAGATTGATAATAGATACGTACTCTTAATTAAAACTTTTCAATTGCAGAATATTTGCATTGAACCTATAGTAATACAAGAAGAGGATTTGCACTGTTGTTGGTATGAGCTAATGCAAATGTATGACAAACTAGCTGACTGCATTCATCTTTTTAATATAATGTACTGTGGTCAGGTATAAACGGATGTCAAGCACTAAGTTAAAATGTTTTTTATATACGAGTATATTGTGTCTATTCAAAATATGTACTTTTTTCCAGGTATTTGCGATGTACAATTCATGGTTATTGTGCACATTATTGACGATATGCCGATCCTTGTCTCCATCTTTAACGGTAATTGTATTAATGAAGTGTTAACATGCAATTTATGAGGTGTACAGTTTGTGCAGTTTACTGAAGTTTACATTACCTTCCTCTGTCACTTTGCTTCGTTGCAGTTCCGTTTAGTATTTACTCCTTAGGGCCAATTTTTCAATAGTCGGATAACTTTTACGTGAGGAATAAAAAAACAGTTTGACAACTTTAGCTTGGAAGATACATCGAACTGCCATATTTTTTCTCCAAATAAAAGTTATCCAACTTTTAAAAATTCCCTTTTAATGAATAAAAATTATTTGTTGGATAGGTAAAAATGAGCCTTATGGGTCTTTCAAAGATAGATAGGGCCGATTTTACCTGACCCATTAGATAATATCTCTTTCTGAGGAACATTATTTAACATTTTTGGACACGGACAAACGTCTACTTTATTCCACAGAACAAAATGTGTTAGTATAATCAGCCCCAAAATATTGTTTATTTTTTTTTTTTAATCTTTATTGAGTTTTTTTTTATTTTTTTAGAATAATCTTTATTTTTTCACAGTATTCCGAAATATTTCTGAGTGATTTATTTCTTTATTCATGCATAAACTGTCGTCCGATATTTTTAGCGACTGTGTGCGAGATGTTCACAAGGGAAAAGAAGAAAACTTCAGCTTTGTTATTGCACGTTTTACAATTGATTGAAGGAGGTAAGTTTGACGTGATACTGAATAAGCAATTTAACTACTATCTAAGAAAATAAATGAAATTATTTAGAAATGCATTTACAAGCATCACAATAATTTTTGAGGAGTCTCCCGTGACTTTCAGCGTAAGGCGCCTGCCTTACGCTGAAAAAAAAATTACTGGAAAAATCTTGAATACGTGAGGTAACTGTCTAGTTACCTCAAGTATTCAAGATTTTTTTAATGGGTAACTTCTTATGTATGTGTTCAGACAGGTTCAATAACTTTCTGGAAAAAAATAACTGAGAACTTTCGCCTGCATCCACATTATTATCGTCAATGTTGAGTTAAATAAATTCTTATTTTAAAAGTTTTTCTTTCCAGATAATCAGCCCTTTAGTCAAGTGAAAACAATGATAACTCTGGTAGCTTGGCGTAAGTTGGATATAACTGCGAACGTGTTTACGATCAATGTACGGACTGTCATGAACTTTGCCGGCCGCATCATATCTTACACTGTTTTAATGATTCAGTACTTTTACAGCCACCTGTTTTTAGAATAATATATTCAACAGCCTTCCAACTATACTATATATACTCATATATAATTGAACAATAAAAACTTAGAGCACAAAATGAAAAATTACTACATAAACTCCATTGTAACATAACTCAATATTCAAAGCCTGTGTAATGGCGCGTTGATCAACTCTCAGATCATGGCATGCTAAAACAGACCCCAGAGTGTGCCTTGTAAAGTTTTGTAACGAAAAACTTGTTTGGATGAATAAATAAATAAAATACTATTATCCTAGTACTCACCGTTTTGAAATTTTTGCCATATTGCCATTGTAAAGTAGTAATAAGTTTTTGGAATTAAATTATTATTCTCGTTTACTCATTTGTAAATACATATAAATTATATTTTTAAATATTTCAATAAAAAAGATATAAAAACACATTTAAAAATATAAAAAAAAAATATTATTATTATTATTCCGTTTATGTGAATAAATATAATAAATTATTTGTTGGATAGGTAAAAATCAGTCTTACGGGTTTTTGGACACGGACAAACTTCTATTTAATTCTACAGAACAAAATTTGTTGTTAGTAAAATCAGCCCCAAAATATTGTTTCCAGTAAATTTATTAATATTATAAATGCGAAAGTTTGTACGAATGGATATTTGGAACTCAATCATGGATCTGAATGAAATATGGCATAGAGGTAGATTATAGTTTTGAATAGCACATAGACTATTTTATTATGGGGAAAGTATTAGTTTAACGTGGGTGAAACCAATGGCAGAAGCTAGTTACATTATAAATGCGAAAGTAGCTCTGTCTGTCTGTCTGTTTGTCACCTCTTCACGTCGTAACGGCTGAACGGATTTGGAAGAAACTTGTAACAATATGACATATGATATGATGTAGGATAGAAATTTAATCTCGAGTGTATTTATACTTTGGATAATTTTCAAATATCACGCGGGCGATGCCGCTGCCAGCAGAAATTAGTAATAATATCTATTAAGGGTCTTCTCGCGGTCCAGTGGCGCCCTCATTGAATAAAAAATCGTAGCGTAGCACAGAAAATAAATATTAAAAAATCCAACTTCACGTTTGTTACAAAGAGGATAAAGAATTTTTACGTTGTTAAAACAGGTTTCAAAATGTTTCGTATCCAAAGTAGTAGGCAAAAGTGTCAGAAATGGCCGTTTTTGGCACTTTTGCCTACTACTTTGGATACGAAACATTTTGAGACCTGTTTTAACAACGTAAAAATTCATTATCCTCTTTGTAACAAACGTGAAGTTGGATTTTTTAATATTTATTTTCTGTGATAAGCTACGATTTTTTATTCAATGAGGGCGCCACTGGACCGCGAGAGGGGCCTTAAGGGTAGATAGACCTTTGTTTGACATTAAGTTTTGCACTGACTCTTTTGTGCCTGTTACTCAAGTCTTGGTTCTAGACCGAATTATTTTAGGAAAAAAGACTGAGTGTTTTATTTTTATTTGCCGTACTATCGAAAGAAAATAATATAAACAAATAAAACATTTAATCAAATATTCGTCGAATCGCAGCTTCTAGAACAAATTTAAAATATTTTTGTTATAACCGCCATCTAGAATAAGCAGGTTAAAGTGTTAATAAAACTAGTCCCCTATCGCGATTCAGGAAAGAGCTCATTTTAAGAACAAACACGAAGCAGTTCTTACCGTAGGGTACAGATGGCGTTGGGATCGCCAAAATTGCGGCGGTAAGCCCCTCTTTGAGGTGTGGCTGGAGAGGCGTCACGACGTCCTCACCTCCCGCCTGAAGCAGGTCCTCACCAGACACAGCTGTTTCGGGAGGTTCCTGTGTCGGATAAGGCGGCTGGAAACGCCCGGGTGTCACCACTGTGCGGATCGCGCAGAGGACACGGTCGAGCATACGATGGAGTTCTGCCCCGCTTGGGGCACCGCCGTGTCCTCGTGGAGGCGATCGGCGGCAGTGACCTCTCGTGCCCGGCCCTGGTCCAGGCCATGGTACCGGAGCGAGAGGGAATGGAAAGCAGTCTCTTTCTTCTGCGAAGCAGTAATGCTCACGAAGGAGGAAGTGGATCGGGTGAGGGAGTCTCAATAGAGTTGAATTGGTGAGCAGCAGCCGCCGCAGAAGACGCCCTGGGCGTCAAGGGTCGCGGAACGATCTTCGGCCACCGTCTGCGTAGGCCTACGAACGGCGTGTACTGGGTAGCTCGCCGTCCGATCAGCACCAGACCCGAGAGTCTTCGGTGCGTAGTGTTCCATGCACGCCTCAAAGAGATGTGAGCCTCCTCATAATACCTCAAGGGGCCCGTCATGGCCGATGCCTGCCCAGGGGTCGTCGATAAATTCGAAACAGAGTGACCGCGCCCCAGGGCACTCAGGCAGATGGTAGCGACATCTCGCGCCTGGCCCTGGTTCAGGCCATGGTACGGGGCGCGAGGGAATGGGATGCCGTCTCCTCCTTTTGCGATGCTTCGCATTAATGCTCGCGAAGGCGGAGGCGGAATGGGTGAGGGAAGCTCAACGGAGTGGCCCTCACACCCGCGGCCGCTACCGCCGCAGGAGAAGCACTGGGCGTAGGACGTCGAGAGACGATCTCCGGCCACCGTAGATCCGGGCCTGCGGACGGCGAGTAGTGGGTAGCTCGCCGTCCGATCAGCACCAGGCCCGTGAGTCGACGGCGTGTTGTGTTCCACGCGCACCTCAAAGAGATGATGTGCCTGCATGCCTCGCCTAGGCCACGATAGCGGAGAATTCTTAACAGAGTTACCGCTCCCCTGGGCACTCAGGCAGGCAAGGAACAGGGGTGGGTTTTAGTCAGTAAGAGTGACGCATCCTCTCGCTCCACCAGAGCGGGAGAAGTCATTGGATGATTTCCCACCCCCACAAAAAAAAAACAGCGGGTTGCAATCCGGGAGTGTCGGCAGAAGTGAAAACTTGAACATTAACGTTGTACATTTTTGAATATTTTGGAATCGTCTTACGAATTTTCGATCAGGTAACCGTCCTGACGCGAGTTTCACTTTTATACCCATCCCAAGAAAAGTGCTTAACGCCGCGCGCCGCTAAGGAAGTTTTCACCTCAAAAACGCTGCGATTGCGATTAAAAGTTACAACAACAAAAAAGATTTTTACTGTGTGTACAATAATAATATTGAACCCTGAAATAGCGGTACAAAACAGCTTTGATGAAGCGCAGCATTTTAGACGCCGATTAACACGCTACATTCAGAACAGCGCACTACAATCCAGACACAAAACACTGATTAGTCTCACAAGTTGGATTGAACTAACTACGCGTCAGCCTTTTGCAAAATATCTGGAACTTTAAATAATGACTGTACTGTATATGTGATCATGAAGTGTTTAACAATTTTTTTTATTTTTTTATTTAACAATTTATGTACACACAGAACAGACAGGAATGAAACAGAAAAAAAAAATTATGTACAAAGGTAATGCTTATTTCTAATGAAATCTCTTCCAACATACCTGCGAAAGGAGAGTTGAAAAAAAAGGGAAGTAGACACTGTGTGGTAAAGTAGTAGGAAAAAAGAACACATAAAACCAAAAAAAAAATAAACAATGAAATAAAATAACATAAATGCAAACATATACCATGATATAATAGATACAAATACATATATAGGCCAAATAAATATCACTAAAATACATACTAAACAATATTATGAAATAAATAATACATACTTATAACAACTATGATGAAATTGAAAGATAGTGATCTTCGACACTCCTCTTAAAGACTGGAAGAGTCTGGCAGTCCGTAATTTCCGGCGGCAGAGAATTCCACAACCGTACAGCGTGCGTAGTGAAGGAGTAAGAGTAGTAATCAGTACTATGAGGAGGGGATTTGAGGAGTTTCCTGAGATGCGAAAGTTTCCTCAAATAACTAGAAAAAAATGTTAAGACAAAAAATAAAAAATGTTCCATGTCATGTCAGCCCTAGACCAAAATAGCAGGAAGTCATAGCATACCTAGGTTTAGGGCTCTTGCTCAGCAATTGGATGATACAAGCTGACAGTTAACACGACCCAGATGACACTGTAAAACGTAGCAGAGTTCCGCTAATAGGGAATATAAAAAAAAAAATGCATGATATTTTTTTATTTGTTCAGTTGAAGACTTATCAACTATAGTGAACAAATATGAAGGAATTTTCAAAATATCATCTTCAGCGAAGATGTTATAAAGCTTTAAAGTTTATAATTAGAAAGAGAAGTCCGACGTGTTCTTTGACGTCAAAGGACATGACGCCCATACAACTGACATAGAAAACAGCGTTTTCGAGAGAGGGACAGATATATTTGTTTAAAATTGTTACATCTCGTTTAATTTTCGATCAGTTTTGATTCTGCTTTCACTGTTTGTACTCTATTTTAGTGTATTCATCGATAAACCAGTTAGATAACAAATATTTTTTTCATGCATATTCCCTATTTAATGCCCTACTAATCTATGTAAGTATTAGGGTAGATGAATAAAAAATATAATTACTTCGTCAGTTAGATTACCAAAACAATTGGACACGTTTTTTTTATTTTATCACGTAAGTATACAAACAAAATAATATGAATATGAATATTTTCAAAAAACCCGACCGTAAAAAACAACTAAAAAGTTCCAAACAAGTCTCTTTTCAAGCAGTCTGATGTAGTTGGTGGCAGTTATTTTAGTTCAATTATTGATTCCATGCCACAAAGAGCCAGTTTGCAACTTTTTAGTTATTTTAAACATTCAGGTTTTTTGTAAGTATTCATTTTTTTTTTCTACATTTTAGTGAGTTATATTTTTGGAATCGCCTACTCGAACCCTTTATTTTGATACCCCACATATATGTAGTTCGTCGACTTTGATTTTTCCGTTTTCACAATATGGCGTCTAGTTGTTGGCATATTGTATTTTGATTACTGACATATCTTTAGTAGCACTCACAAGATTAAGACGAATCAATTGAAGTAAGAATTATCAAAATTGCCCACGCGTTTGGTCTCTATAGTGCCACAAAGGAACAAACATACATACATAGGCCGATAAACACATTCATTACCCTCCCTTGCGTCGGAGTCGGGTAATAAGTACGATAAAGTGTGTTGAAATTTCGCGTGACGTACAACTACATATAAAAAATAAGTACCACTTTTTACCCGACTGCGCGACGCAAGTGAGGGTAATGATTTTATCAGCCTATGTATGTGTGTATATATGTATAATTAGATTGTATGTATGTTTTGTTCCTTTGTGGCACTATAGGGACCAAACGTAAAAAAATGTATACTTATTTTTAAAAAACCCGACTGTAAATAAAAAACAACTAAAAAGTTCCATACAAGTCACTTTTCAAGCAGTCTAATACAGCAGCAGCAGTGTACATAATAAAGAGTATTCTATTCTATTCTATTCTAATGCAGTTGGTGGCATGAAATTAATAATTGAACTAAAATAACAGCCACCAACTGCATCAGACTGCTTGAAAAGTGACTTGTTTGGAACTTTTTAGTTGTTTTTTACAGTCGGGTTTTTTTCTCTACAAGTGTCATAACAAGCCCCTACTCTTAAACTCTAAAACTTAACTCTTAAACTTTGATGCATATTATCTTTGTAATTTTTTATTGATTTGTTATAGCAAAAAATAATATGTGTCCAATATTTATTGATTACTTACGGACTAAATAGAATTATTATTTATGTACCCTGGAATCCACCATAAGGAATCATGTAGGTGCCGCCGCAGGAGACGCCCTGGGCGGAGGACGTCGCGAGACGATCCCCGGTCACCGTAGACCCGGACCTGCGGACGGCGAGTAGTGGGTAACTCACCATCCGATCAGCACCAGGCCCGAGAGTCGTCGGCGCGTAGTGTTCCACGCGCGCCTCAAAGAGTTGTCAGCAAAACATGACGGGGCCCGTCATGGCCGATGCCTGCCCAGGGGTTGAGGATAAATTCGAAAGAGTTACCACGCCACTGGGCATTCAGGGCATAGAAGGAACAGGGGTGGGTTTTAGTCAGTAAGAGTCTGACAGGCCCTCCCGCTCCACCCTAGAGCGGGAAATGTCGTTGGATGATTTCCCAACCCACAAAAAAAAAAAGGAATCATGTAGGCAGGTGTACAGCTGTGATTGTCTCACCGATGAAACTATAAGGTTGGAGAACAATTATATAAAGTTGGCACCACAGACTAGGAGACTCTGGAGCCAGTATCACACGGGAGAAAGGGATACTGTACTTACATATTAAAATATTTTGCACAAAATTCTGTGCTCTGACACGGCTCGCAAATTTCCATTCATAACGTTCAATAATATTCAAAAAATAAAAATCTATGAGATAAACGACCTTGAAGTTAAGTCCAGTTTACTGGCCACTTTATATGAGCCGTCTTAAAAAGGGTTAAGAACTTACAGGCTAGGGTGAAACTGGCCCTATAAGAATATTGTATTATCTGTGACTGAGTATTTAATAATTCCGTACGTGTTGCTCTCTACGGGCGCCAGCTAACGGAACATACTATTGCTTTATCTGTGAGTTTGTTCCTCTCCCTCCCGCGCCCCTCCGTCCCTCTCCCGCGCCCTCCGCGTCTCCGCCATTTTGAATTCGAAGCTGACACTCCGGCACTCCGGCAGAGGCCGCGTCATTCCATTCTATTTATTTTGTTGTTGCGTATCACCCGTGACCGGCAGTCAGTAAAAGTACTCGTGTGCCGTTTCACGTTTGGTTCATTCTTTTGTGCTGTGATTACTAAAACATTTCCAACATGTCTGGATGTAAGTATTAACAAATGTTCTTTAGGTATAACACAATTTATTGGTATTTTTGGTTTATTTAGGTTATGTTTATCGGCTAACGCTATAGGTCTAAACAAGCACGTTGTCATGTGATGCCGTTTTTAATACAAAAACTGTTAAACCGGTGCTTGCCGGTTACACAATTTTACATCAGTTTTTTTCCGTATTGTATGAATTATTAATAATTATTTGCTGGTGAAAACAGTTATCTAGACGCTTCTTTAGCTCGTTAAGTTGGTGCGTCATAACGGCAGCATCAATATATACGTATACCATTTATCAGGTAACACATAGGTACCTACTTAGTTAACGAAATTTTAATTGTCATGTTCATTATTGGAATCATTGTGTTTACCTCATTATATCCTGTAATGGTACTATTCCAACGATAGCATATTTTACTTTGTGAACACACTTGGGTGGGTCAGAAGGACGTTGACCTTGAAAGCAAATATCTATTTTTCGTATTATAACCGGCATTCTGTGGTATATATGTCCACTAAGATTGCTATAAGAATAATTTATTCTTGTATGAGCAAATAGAATAATTATAATGTTGATTAACCACTTTCTATTGTTATTAGGTTTTTACACAGCGTTATCTATCTTACCATTTATTTTAGGATTTGAAAGTCTGAGATAAAAGTATCGTCAGAATCATCATTATCATGAGCTGAATACGCCCACATATAAAGTACCTACTTAGTTAGAATATTATATTTACTTAGTACTTTGCTTACTTTTGTTATGTTTGTCATTCGACCTCAATAGCCTCGGAAATCTCTGCTTTAACTTTCCAACAATATGCTGGTTAAGTAAGAGTCTTGTTGGGGTACACGTAACAGTATTTGGTTCGTGTTTGATCTTACATCTTAGTAAGTAGGTAGGTAGGTATTTTCATAATTATTATACTGACGCTTCAACATTTTCGAAGGAAAAATTATAGTCACGACCTTTGATGAAGATCAATGTTGATATTTACGTAGGTAGGTAGATTGTATACTCATAGATGTCCGAATCTAAAATTACGCGTGCCTCCACTTTTAAAGCAAACAGTGGGGGGATGCGCAGACGATATAGACAGTGACGAGCGGAGGAAAAGTAAACTAGACATCGTAAAAGTCGATTTTGGCAGCGTTATTAGTAAGGGTGGGTGGTTTCCATAGTTCGATCGCATTACGGCCCACTCCCTCTCATGGAGGGGCTCTGAGGCTGTATCCCTGTTTTAAAAACATTATGGGCTGGTTTTGCTTGATAATAAATTATTCCTAAGGCATTCTGTCCAGATTGAACTTTCGTCAAGCTTTATAATTTTATAGCGTTTGTCTGGTTGGTTTTCGACTAGGGAGTTTTATTTCAAAATACAAAGAATATGTATACCTTGCAAAGGAACTAATTTTCTGGATGTGTCAACTCCATTGAATTAGGCCTACTGAGGTATACGAGTGGTCGTATATAAATATTGAAACAATATGGTTAAATTTGCCTACCTCATTAATGAAGAAGGAAATAGGGAAATATTTAAATAACGAGGAAACAAACGTTTTCCAAAAACAATAAACATGGAATGTACGCACACCAGTAGGCACGTTACACCCGTATCGACGCAGCTGAATACTTTCAATATCACTTTATATTTGGAACTATGAGATCATCAATGTTTATAAAATTCGCCTAGGCGCGTTAGCCCACTACACTTAGTTAAGAGAATGAATAAAAGCTTAACAGAGCAATAAATTTTTTCGTATATGGAATCTACGTATGGATAAGTCCCATATTCGTAATCAAAATCAGTATTTAGGTGGGTTTTTAACATCTATGTAGGTATCAGTAGTATTATTTGTGAAGAAGAAAAATCTTTTCTTGCAATGTTGATACTCAACTAATGAATTAAAAAATTAAACACAGAATTTCCATGAAATGAACTGCCGTAATTTATCATGCATATACGTACTCCCAGGAAAAAGATGCTCTCAAAGTTAAACATTAGAATCGGGTGAACTGTTAACAATTTGTGTTCATTCATCATTTTAATATTTCAGATCCGTACGGCAATCCTCAGCAGTACCCGCCACCTCAGGGTCAACAAATATACCCTCAGATATATAACCCTGTGAATGCGGGCGCCCCCCCGCCGGGACAACCCGGTTACCCGCCACAGTACCAGCAACAATATCAACAACCAAGCTTCGGATACCCGTACCAGCCGGGCCAGCCTGGCCAGCCGGGACAACCTGGACAGCAGCCACCAACGTCGTTGTCCTATCCTTCAGCACCTGCACAGCCAGGGTTTGGTTATGCTCCCGCTCCTGGATACCCTAATGTATCGCCTACTCCAGCTTACGGAGGTAAATAACTCTGGTACCCATTAGTTCAATTATTTGTATGGTCTACTGTTTTTTTTTTATTAAGGACTGAATGCAACCTCCGTTATCCTAACACTGAACAAAAAGCCTTACAGTCTAGTTTTAAACGAGCTATCCAAGCTACTAGCTATATTGTTCTTCGCTACTTCGTAGGCCATTGTTTCAAAATACTTAACTAAGTAGTGTTTTCCGATAGTCTTCCATGTGTTATGCAATTAATAATACTTTATCCGATATCAAAATCTTCGAAACTGTTTAGGCCATGTTTCCCTGGCGACTGGCTAAATTTCTAAAAATTTCAATGACGCATATTCACAGCAGCAAAAAACCAGCAGATATTTTTGGCAGCAGCACACACTTGAAATTCTAATGCCTGTCCATTGCTTTGAAACGTAAATGTAATCACAGCAATACGATTCGTTAGTATGCAGAATATAGTTCAAACATTATATAACATGAAAGTAAGCAAGGTGGCACGTAGGAAAAGACAGAAACGTTTCTCGTTGTAAATAGATGCATAACAAGCTAATAGAACTTCTTCGTATCATTTATTACTAGAAGGGCCGCTTAACACCATACCTTCAAGGGCCATTACCGTCAAATTAACGGTAAACAATCCTACTGCCGAAATATGTGTTTGAAATCAGAAAGAACAAAACAAAAAAAGTGACATAACGTGTGCCTCACGGCTGCGCCAAAAAGATATAGGGATAAACTAATAAAACATTAGTAAATATTGGTATAAAGAATTATGTTTTTTTTTACGAGTAACTAAGGTATTTGTAATAAATATTTGTTTTTTTTATCTGTGTCAACATTTACCACAAACAGGTTTTACACACAGAGTACAAATTTCACGCGATTTTTTTCTGCAATTATGATGAAGTAGTAGCTCTGGCTTTCTCAGTCATATGAATAGTTACATTATCTCTATACTCTGAAATGGTCACTGAACTACGTCTCTTGTGTGAATGTTCAGCACAAAGTTGGCCCACGAGCTGCAAAATGAAGTTATGGCGAGATATCTTTTTTCCTGTTACTTTTTGGTTTTATCCATGAGTTTATACCAGCTAGATCGATATATCGTATATCATAAAATACATGCATTGGCCATCTTCGTGTCCCGGCTCTTGCAGTGTAGGTACTTGTGTACCATTTGGTCAATTATGTCCACACCTACCTTTGTTTCGCTGTAAAATAAAATTGTTTCAGGTATTTTTTTTTTGTGTCAGTACCAATGTCTAAATTTGAGTGCATTGTAGGTATTCAAAACCATTACCGTTAGTTGTATTTTTATTAGTTTACAAAGTGAATGATTAATGTCTTGTTGCACGAATAATTTTACATATCGCAGGTATTTAATGTGCTGCTCGTCTCATTGTCGCTATGATACTGGTATTTTCATCTCCCAGTTTGTCTGCTAATTTCAGGGAAAAATATTATCTGTAGTCAGGTTACGACCCTTTTTCAAGTATGGGTCTAGTTATTTTAGTACATGTTCAGGCAAGGCGATATTATTTGACAGTCCAACGTCTTTCCCTAAATATGGAAAACCAATACTTACTCTCGACGTCAGCCAATAACCAAAATTGTAATAATCTACTTTATATGTTACTGTCAATATGACAGCAACGGCCTATATAGGTATTTCTGACAAAGCTACAATAGTAAAAATGAATTCAAAATTGATTAACATCGCTAAAATTTTAAAACCATAATTTAGGAAAAAGTCATGAAATATCAGAGTAATATAAAAAACAGGTAAAAAAATATTTGGGATTACTGAGCCCTTCTAGTTTTAATTCCAGCTCCAGTTGAATGGGTTGCAACAACTCCTAATGATGCTCACATGCTGAGCGACCGTGCAGTCGTGGGTGGTTATGAAGGCTACGACGGTAGCCCTCTCTGGGTCATCAGAGCCAAGTTCGAAGGAGACCTCATTCCCGGCAAACTGGCCCTGAAACATAAGGCTGCTTACGTACCTTGGGGAGGGGAAGAAAATGCAGTGAGGAGTATCGAGGTTTGTTTACTCTAATATATTTTTACTCTAATTCCTAATCCTGAAGCAATTGTGACCGTCGAAAGTTATGGTTCCTTCGCCCAGGAACAGTACTTTCTTTCTGGATTAACGGTATTTTTCTGTACCTCTGACAGTGGCTTAAGCGAGAAAAGGTAACAAACAAACAAGAAAGGATGTTAGGATTCCTTAAAAGTTTATACAAAGTCTCGTGTCGTCTATCACTCGTTCTAAGACCGCGACTCCAACAAACGCCGATGTCTAGTTATTATGGATATTGCACCGTATATTCCCCAAACGACATTCTGTTTGCGATAATGATGTAACACTAATAACGTTCATTTAGTAAGCTCTCTTGTAATCTGCGCAGGATTTTTTTCAAGGTTTTGTGGATTATTCTATTTGCATATATAAGCATTCACAGAACGTTATCGTCAAACGTTTGTGCCTGATTATAGTCGCGTTTTATGAGTTAAAACAAGTATTATTTGTAGTTGTGAGAGTGATCACTCACTCGCTTGCTCGCTGTTTGTTAATGAGTCATTGAGCTATCCTAACCTTGCATAAACAAAAACTATGAATCCTAGTACGTAGTAAACGTTGTATTGTTTGTCAACGTTCAAAGGTCCAACCGTATCTATTTGGAGAAACTGAAAAAAATAGCCTCTATATAGACCAATTTAGAATGCACTTCTGCCCGCTTACATAGTAATAGGTTGACGCACTAACTCTATTCGTCAGACTTCTGTTCTTCAGCACGCGTAGCATGACCACCATAGAAACAGGTTTTGTCGACGGAAGAATAGACAGATTTACATTGTAGAAATGTTTCTACCGTACTAAGCATGGCGATGTTAAAACTGAAAAGAAGAAATGTTTCTATTCTTCAGTCGACGAAAGTCTACAATGTAAAGCATGATGCTCGGGCAAAAAAAATGTCAAGTTAGATTAAAAATTACTTTGTCTATTCTTGGTAGAACAGAGATAGAATTGGTCATGCTACACCTTCTGAAGGTAAACGGTGGACTTTGCACGCTGACAAACTATTGTAATGTGTGACCAGCCAGCGATTCTCACACATTTTTCGACATACTTGTTTTAAGACACACGTGCTCAGACTCCACTGTTACAATTATAATTTTAGTTTAGTTAGGCTAGCCGCTGACTTGTGATTTTTGTCACCGTGACTTTTTGTCACTGTCACCTACTGTCACCCACGATGCGCCCACTTGAAAAGTCACTGGGCAACAAAACGCGCTCATTCTTGAAATGGATGTCGTATAGATTGCTGTAATAAGTGCTCTTGAAATAAAAAAAATAAAACTCAAGAGAACATTTCGGTAAGACTCCAAATGCCATGCTTAAGACTTAGCGTCAGTACAAAAAAAAAACCAAAAAGACTGCTTACATCGTCCTACATTCTTATGCTTATAGCATTTGAACTTGACTCTGGTCCCTTTTACACCTCGAGCCATCATTAGGTGCTTTTAAGTAGTTTTTTCCAATATATAAAATTTAATAGACAGACTCGCAGCAGATCAAGTTGGAGAAAAAAACGTCAAACGACAATCTGTCAACTCGCAAAATAACGCTCCATTCCACGAATCTAAATTTATTCAATTTTTAATTGTTACAAAATCGCTACTGGGTGCATCCCATATACACTGAAACATTGTTTCAAGGAAAATTTTACACTCTATATTCTAAACTACGTCAGTATCCTTCAAAATTCAGTCACCTAGGAACTATTTGTCACCGTATTGTCACGTCACCATGATCAGCGCACTCCCATGTATCTTCATAGCACTCGACTGGGTAAAAAAGTCACGGTGACAAAAATCACAAGTCAGCGGTTAGCCTTTTAATGATGTTTAGTTAACCAAATATTATAAAGAAGTAAATAGTTCATTGGTTTATATGTTTTTATTTATTTATTTATTAAAACTTCATGCAACACAAATGTACAAAGGCGGACTTAATGCCTTAGGCATACTCTACCAGTCAACCAAGGGTGGTGGAGAGATAACATGGCAGGTGCATAAACTGAAAAAATAAAATAATTCTAAGACGAAAATAATTACAAAAGTATATATAAATATAGTTAAAATAAACATACATATATATTATATACATACATACATACATATATATTTTTTTTTTCAATTGTCAATACTAATCTCTATAAATACTGGTTCGATTCAGAAAATTATTCTCTGTTAGGAAGGCACACTATCGCTGTAACACTGATAGGAAGCTAAGTGTAGCTTCCTATCAGTGTGGCAGTGGCCACGAGTGTCATTAGTTACTTTCTATCCCAGAAAAATACACAACTTCTGAAGGTTAGGCCATGCAAAACAAAGCCTTGGGGAAAAGCTAGTACTAGCTAAATATTGTATAAGTACTGTCGTCCTAAAGCTAAAGTGCCGTTATCTGACGTTTGGCGGGTTTTCGTTTTTTGATGCTACGGTAATCAGCCTAAAATTCTCTATAGATCTGTCGTAGCAGTATTTTTTGTATTTTCTAGATCACGAGTAAAATAAACAAAATCAACTTAAAATTCCCTTGATTTCTATGTGATTCAACGCTGATTTTTGTGCGTAACTTAAAATGTGATTGCGTCACATAACGGCACATAATTATATACTCTCCACATGCTATAAAAGCTTGTAGACGGCAGTATAGTATACTAAAGGGCGTTTGTTACATAATTTTCGCTCCATGGTAACTGATCCATACTGATCCCAATTCGTCCTTGTGGTCTAGCTAGACACAATGACAATCGAAGATTGCCATAATTATAATAAAAGCGCTACAAATACACGATCGTGACCTTCGGCCGATTCTATCATTCATCCAGTACTACATTCGAGTTGAAGTTCTCAGAATAATGCTTAGCCAAATAATAATTATTCTTTTTTCGCACGCATATTTTTAAATAAGTACAAGGAAATAATACAGGGAGATTCATAATTATTTTAACAGATTAGTGTGTTAATTTTCCGTACGATATCAAAGTATAAAAGATTGTAACTTGTAATGTGAGTTAACAGAAGTTGATAGGTACGAGTAGCTTAGCAATAATTTTTCCTGAATTACCCACAAAAAGGGTGTGGGACAAAATTGAGATTTATCATTTTATGCACATCTGAGGATAGTGCCCTGTGGGATTCATTCCTCATACAGTTTGCTGTTAAATACGTTCACTCAAATTTGGAACCTACTAACTACAAGGAAAAGTAGGTAGATACTACATTTATTATATGATATGTTGTATTGTTAGTAAAAGAAAGGAAACATGTTTTCATTAGTTTACCCTATGTACTAATTAATGCATTTATCAGTATATGACTAGACGTATATACGTCTAGTCATATACTGATAAATGTAAACCTACATGCGTAGTATTTATAAATTATACTCATTTAAATACCCTGCCGCATGAGAGATTGACTCATTGGTATTGTGAAATTATTTCAACCATTGTTGTAATTACGTGTGACGATAATTTGACTCATTCTTTTAATTTTATTACCAAGTTAGATTCTACTTACAATATTTAATTACCTTGTTGTTGAGACAATGTATGGCGCGTGAGTGAATCATATGTGTTTATTTGATGATTTGTTATCAACAAAGTTAATGTGGAGTCACTCTAGCAAACTTGTACCCAAAAAAAAACATTGAATTGTAGACGAACTTAATACGAATTTTCGTGAGCTTTTATTTTAGTAAGGGGAAAGTAAACGATATCTACCCACATGATAAAATAACCAAGTCATCATCATTGACTGGCCTGTTGGTCTAGTGGTTAGTGACCCTGACTGCTATGCCGGAGGTCGTGGGTTCGATTCCCACCCAGGACAAATGTTTCTGTAATGAGCACGATCATTTGTTCTGTGTCTGGGTGTAGTTTATCTATAATATGTATGTATTTAGAAATATATAAGTATGTTTATCAGTTGTCTAGTACCCATAACACAAGCTCTGCTTAGCTTGGGACTAGATGGCGTTGTGTGATAGTTGTGGAATATTATTATTATTATTTCGTTTATAAATTTTTTAAACATATTAAATACGACATATTATTATTATTATTGTCCTCTTATACATATATCCCAATTTATTTAGGGTCGGCGCGACATGTATTTTTCTATACTAACCTAATCGGTATCTCAGTCAAAACGAAACTACAAAGTAACAGGTAGAATTTTCTCTGATATTACAGGTACTCTGCGCTCGCCCCGAAAGGATCAGATGGCAGGAGTGCCGTGAAGCATCTATTCCTCAGAATGCGGTCGTCGCTGGCACCACTTCCAGCGGGGAACCCCTGTACGTCGGCAGGGCTAAGGAGCAAGGGTCATTGACCCCTGGCAAGGTAAGAATCTACAAGAAATGAACACTAATGCACCGTGACTTGACAGCCCGGGCAGTTTAAATTGCGCAATTCTAAGCAAATGCAGCAATCTTGGCTAATATCTTTGTTAAATCGCTTGTTGCCAAAGCGACACAGTTAACTGACCGCTAGATTACCAAGAACGGTTTTGTTTTGCCCGTGTGAGAACACGCTCTCGCGCCTGTTTTTACAGGTTACATGTCCTTCGCCAGGCACATAGGGTCTCGACGACGCATAGTGTTCCAGGCGCGCCTCAAAGAGATGTCAGCATTAATTGACGAGGTCCGCTAGGGCCGATACGCCAGAGTCGCGGATAAATTTTTAATAGAGTCACCGCGGCTCTGGCACAGGTAACTGAAGGAACACGGTCTGAAATGCCTTCCCGCTCACTCGCTCGCGCTTTTTTATACCGGTAGTACGTCCCTTGGGATAATTTTTGACTTACACACGGGTGAATCCGGTAGCAGAAGCTAATCCGAATAATAATTGGGAGCAATGTTTTCCGAAAGGGGACTTCAAACAATTTTGTGCGTGTTTCTATAGGTCCATGTTGTCAGGCCAAAAAAAAAAAGATTATAAACCGGTTATTTATCTGTTTTCAGGTTCATCCTAGCCACCAAGTATTGTACATCCCGTTTGCAGGAAAAGAAATCCCTCACAGGGTGTACGAAATATTGTGCACAGTATAAATGTTCTTACATCGTCTTCAAATTCTGTCTAAGATTTTTATATTATAATAATGGTCATACCTGGTTTGTACTAGATTTTTAAGAACAATGTGCATACATGGGCTAAGACTGCTTTGTCGCAAGAAGGTCAAAATGTCTAATGCGTCCAAAGGAACATAATGAATGATTTTTATAAAGCTTACGAATGTTGAAAGATCTTTTGAAGGAATCTGTTGCAGGAGTCTCAAATATTCTTGGTTTGTTATATTTTAATACGTTTGAATATTCTACTGTTTTGGAAATATATTATTGGAAAACTTTTACGTCATATATTTGTAATTAGTGTTTATGTACTCTTAAATACTGTTATATTCGAAATGAGTATGAAATAAATTCATGTTTCTAGTAAATTTTGAGGTTTTCACTTTTTTCCTAATCTTGCGGAAATTTTGTGTTGGGAATCCTGAACACACTTTCCATGGTGATCTGTTAAATTATTTCTAATCGGTAGCTTACACTTGTCAATAATTCTTATGAGGTCAATAAGGATGTGTGACCTTATAGGGTAGGATAATCCTTATTGACCTCGGCAATGATTAATTACACTCTGCCCGGGGGTGGACGATAAATTCTACCCGGGGGTGGAGGATAAATTCGAAAGAGTTACCTCGCCCCTGGGCATTCAGGGCAGGAAGGAACAGGGGTGGGTTTTAGTCAGTAAGAGTCTGACATGCCCTTCCGCTCCACCCTAGAGCGGAAGAAGTCATAGGATGATTTCCCACCCCCCAAAAAAAAAAACAAAAAAAAAACCCATACATACAAAAAGATTTTGAAACACATTCATTATATATACCTATGTACAGCTAAGGAGTGGATTCCCTGACGGAGTCTGTGTTTCCTGATGGCTACAATCTGGAGGTCTTAAAGTCAAAAGTGAATAGGTTACTTCTATGTTACATCGACCACATCATCGCTTACCATCAGGCGACAAGGTGGTCAAGGCGAGCCTAACAAAGATAAAAACCGGCCAAGTGCGTGTCGGCCTGCGCACATTTAGGGTTCCGTACCAAATGTATTTTTGACTATTTTTAAGGCTTTGGGTCAACAAGATGCTTATACTGTGAAAATTTGAAGAATGTAGCTCCAACCGTTTGTCTGTAAAACCTGTGTGACGGACGATTGCTAGACAGACAGACGGACAGATGGATAGACGTGGGTGACAGCAATATGGCTCCGTTTGGACTCTTCGGGTACGGAACCCTAAAAACAGGCTAAAATAGAGAAAGGTGTCTGAGGTAGGAGGATCCTGAGCTAAGCGAAGCATGAGCAAATACATTCACTAAATTCAAAATAAAACCAGACAGTTAAAAATTATTTCTTTATTTTCATCAAATAAGTACTCACACATAGTTATTGGAATAAAATACATCTACTTAAATTAACTTAAACTTAGTTCACTATATCACTTCATTGGGTGTGCAAAACTTTGTCTTGCGTTTTAATAGGAAGAACTCCAAAAAGCCTCAAAAATATTTTGGAAAGACATATTTTCATGAAAATGTACAAAATAAATAAAAAGTTCCTTTAAAGCCATGTGAGGACGAAAATGATCGAACGATTTAATATGTTCCTATAATCGAATTTAACCACGGAATCTTTCGATCAAAAAAAAAAAATCTCATTCTTAGTCGAAGGTAACGGAATAAAAGTGTTTGTTCCCGTTCAGTTACACCATGTTGTGTTACACTGTTACCCATTAGGAGAAAATATCCCGACAAGTAACACTGTTACTCAATGCCAATTTGAAGCAATGTTGTGTTACACTGTTACCCATTAGGAGAAAATATCCCGACAAGTAACACTGTAACTCAATGCCAATTTGAAGCAAGCAGAAGCTAATGCTGCAGATGTGAGTCTTGATGGTAATTTAGCCTCAGGAACCTGCGATGCTGCTTTGCGATGGCCACGTGAAAATATGCTTGGCTTAAATTGGCATTGAGTTACTTGTCGGGATATTTTCTTCCAATGGATAACAGTGTAACACAACATGATGTTACTGAACGGGAACAACCGAATAAAAGGAACGTAATTAAATCCGAATCGACTTCACAATTAATTTCTTTTTGACCTGGACGTTTATAAGTATATCTTACACAACGTTACGTTGTGAGTCGTATATTCGCTATTTTCACTCAAGTAGGATGGAGTGGTAACTCACTCATTTGTGTATTATATTTTGTTTCAGGGTCAAATGTTTGGTTATTCACAAGTTTACATACAAATTACATTCAAATTTTGATTTCAATTTTACGAATAGGTTATTTTTTTCTATCAGGCAGACATTTTTGTCTCTAGCCTGAATCTAGATTCATCGTTCCATCTCACAGAAGTTTTCTTCAGTCACAGGAGGGTTAAGAAAAACCAAATGCCTTTATATTGTCCCAGGGAGAACTACTCAGTCAACATAAGAAATAAACTGTAAGCATAATAAAACATTATGTGCGTCTGAGGTTTATGTTGTGTCAACTACTCGTAACATTTCACAAGGAAAAAAGGTTAAAGTTTATTTGGACTTCTACAGCCCTGTTTATAAAACTCGCTAATCATATGCTAAGTTTAAATAGTGATTAGCAGATTCTAAATTCAAATCCCCCATAGAAAGCTTTGAATTGAGAACTTGCTAATTTCTTTTTTATAGATAAGGCCCCTTTTGTGTAGTAATTTGCATAATGAATTCGGGGGTTTCCACAGTCTGACTGACTTGTGCCTGTCTGGTTACCTAGCTCTTGCTTCACAATGATTTCTATTAAGATCTCTTCATAAATTCATAATTTATTTAGCTTTGTATATAAAAGTATCTATTCCCATTAAATTATTTTTACAGTCTAGGCATGTTTCTCTTTCTTAACTAATGTTGTACCTTACTATTGTTTACCATACTTTCTATGAATCCTATTTCTATTTGCGATTGTGTGACAATGTCATTTTTGTCATCTGTTGTTTTCTTCTCAGTTTCATCAGTCTCGTATGCTTTGTTTTCCATGCCGGTCTTCTCTGTATTGGTTTGCATTTCTGCTTCTTTGTCTAAGTTAGCTTGAATGTGCTTCTTATTTGCCAGATACAACCATCTGAAACGATAAATTCATCGTCATTATGCGAATAGTCTCTTACCGAATTTTTACATTACTTATTATACTACAAAATAATAAATTCTTTATTTTATATGTATTTTATACCTTGTTTAGGGGGGAAACCTTCAAAAGGCGCCTGAACTTTGGGCAAAGGACCAGGGAGCGTGGGAGTCTTACCTCACGAAAACCACCCCGGTGATCACCATCAGCACATGCCTTGTTACCTCTAAAAGACCACTCCAGAACCATCTCTGTGCAACGCTTGTTAGGACACATCCCAGAGGAGACTTTGTGCTCGAGCAGCGAGATCCTAAGCATCGCTGTGCACAGCAGCACGTGTTCACAGTGCAGCCGTATTGTCTAGGATTACTCGGTGGGTAATCAGAGTTCCCAATCGAAGCACCCGAGATTCCGGTCTCGCCTGCATTAAATGATGCAGGTGTAGTTTCAGCGTGTTAAGCGTTGAAGCAGTTGCCTCCTCGACGCCTTCTCCGACCAGGATCTGCATTCTCACGATCTGGTTCGGCGATTATATTTAAGAAGTACCTACCTACTGATAAAATAGTGCTTTGTTTGCTGATGGCAAACCTCAAACCACAGTTGAAAAGTTGAAATACCTCGTTGACGTAAGTAAAAATAAAATCAACCCTTACAAGAATATAACAACGGCTGGCATGGTCAGACCTCCTCCAAGAAGGAAGAATGCTCCAGGGAAGGTCTTGATAGTCTTGGTGTACAACGTAGTGTACATGGGTGCGTAGATTAGCGGCATCATCGCTTCAGCCACGCCGAAGAATGAATTTACTTTACCTGGAATTTAAATAAAGGAAATATGATAAGTCTGCCTTTTTGTAACAGTAATAAAATAAGCGTATACAAAGCAGCAAGTACTATACTCTATCTCTCTATACTCTAGCATTTTGAAAAGTGTTCCAGCCTTGGACTGTGTAAGGCTGAGTTAATTTCTTAAGGTGGAAGCGCCAGGGTAGCTCGCGAAATTCAAATCTTCTTACGTTTTTTGGAATTTGCAGGTCAGTGTCAGGTTGTATCTTGGTCAAAATTTGATTCGCGGCCATAGTAAGTATGTATTTATAAAATTATATACAACTCTTTCAGTTAGAATTGATGTCAAATGTAAGTTTTTCATGAAATCATGACATTTGGCATCAATTCTAACTGAGAGATTTATATTGATGATTTTAATGACTACAGTTCTGTAAATACGTACTTGTTACGGCCGCAAATCATATTTTGACCAACATAGAACCTGACACTGACCTGCAAATTGCAAAAAACGTAAGAAAATTTGAATTTCGCGGGCTACCCTGGTGCTTTCACCTTATGTGAAAAGTTACTAAAATGTAGACGACTGTGGTTTACACCACTGATGTCAATGAAAGACCATGTCTTGAATAAGTAAATATTTTGTTATATCTGGTTTATAAAGACAGTTTCCGAAGCCGAAAGCCACATATTCTTCCCCATTATTTGGATATTTTTTTCCACTAGACCATACCTGGGACACCACTGGTTCTGGAGATATTGAAAGTCAAATTCACAATTTTTTTTTTACTTTTTTACAAAAATTAATTTTAAATGTTAATAGTAAACTTTTTTCCAAACAAGCATTACCTGAATTTTCGATTTTTTTTTTCGAAATTTCGGAATTACGAATTTGCAGTACCTAACGAAATCGCAATGAATATCAAACGTGTTCGACATGTACCTACGTGGCTTAGAGCGAAGGGGCGGGATTTAACTCCACTTGCCTCTGTTCGCGTTACATTGCGCTGAATAAAAAATGTTTTATTTTTCATACCTAAAAATAAAAGTCGTTTCTCAGCAATAATTTTTGCGCAAAACTACTTTGTTAGATGTACAGTATGCGTAGTTAATGGCTCTGTGATGTGTCTTTTTACACCCTGTATAACCCACCAAAAAAGAAATTGTATTCAAGATGGTATTAAGCACAAATCATTCTTACCCAATTCATGTCTGTCTACCAATTTGGAGACCATTGACCTCATCGCTATGAATGATGTCCCGTTGAATATTTCTATCAATGGAGCTGCAAAAAGAAATAAGATTAAAACATCCTTCTGTCAGTTCCAATTCATGGATATACGGTTCAAGTCAATAGTTTGAGCTTCTACCGACCTAAGAGTAAGGGAGTTTCTTATTGGAACTAGCAATTATGTAGAAAAGTATCTTAAAACAAAAGAACATTCAAATGATAGGAAAAACCACTAGATTCTAGGATGAATTCAAAAGTTGTTTCGAGGTTTGCCAGCGTACCCAAATTTCTGGAGTTTTTCTTTCGAACCGTGTAAGAAACAATGCTGCGCGTCAAAACTAAATCATGGACGTTACCAAGAAAGCCACTAAGCTATATAGGATTGGGCTGGACATCTCTACCGCATGTTACATGAAAATGAGGGGAAAGAAACACCCAATGGGTCCCACTAAATGCCAGACGACATCGTGGCAGACAAAGGCAAAGATAACGGGACTAGTTTGTCAATTTCTGAAAGGCTTGACACGCACTATCAGAAGAGACGAATTGTGAGGAAAATGGAATGGGACGCTTTTGCCCAGCAGTGGAACAAAATAGGCTAGATTGGTAGATATATATTTATAGCTTATTAAAAAACTAGGTTCTGCCAGCGGCTTCGCCCGCGTGATATTAGTAATTCCCTCCATTATAAATTATAGCGCATGTGGTATTCTGATGTATAAGAAATATTATTGTAAATTTTCATCAATATCCGTTTAGTAGTTTTTGCGTGAAAGAGTAACAAACATACACACTCACAAACTTTCACATTTATAATATTAGTAGGATTAATAATAGAGATGTCAGCAATAAAGGACGGGGCCAGTCATGGCCGATACCTGCATGCCAAGGGGTAGCGGATAAATTCGAAACAGAGTTACCGCGCCCCTGGGAACTCAGGCAGGGAAGGAACAGCGGTGGGTTTTAGTCAGTGAAAGTCTGACACGCCCTCCCGCTCCACCCAGAGCGGGAGAAGTCATAGGGTGCTTTACAAACCCACAAAAAAAAGGATAATACATACCTATGTATATATGCCAAGTCTTCGTAGAAAATGCGTACATGACTCCAGCCAATATCTTACTGGTACACGATATGACACCAATTATAGCATCATCGAACTTCAGTAAGTGACTGAACACACCCACCGAAAATAAAGTACCTGGAAATCACAAAGGAACATTTTAAAGCTCCATTTACACAGGGTATAATGGAAATGTGTGGTCATATGTTAAATACCGCTTCTGCCCATAAAAATGAACCACTTTCTACAAGAAAATAATAGAAAATTTGATCCTCCATACTAATTTTGATCAGCTGACGGTAACAATCATAAATCAGATCAAAACATAATTATAAACAATGTCTAAAAGTTCCCCATCATTCCCGTGTATGGAAAAATTTTATTCAAGGTCAAAGGTAAAAAAAATGAGTTTTTTCGCGATTTTCAGCAAAACGGTAAGTTTCATCATAAAAGTACCTCAAACAAAAATTGTAGATCATAAAATTATCTATAAAAAATGTGGCAATACTTTTTTCTTACGAGCCACCGTTTCTGAGATATAACGATTCAAAAAGTTATAAAAGTTGTTATCGTCATAATATGCACACGTTTCCACGCCACCTATGAGGTAGTGTACTTAGTGCGTTTTTTGAAACGTGGTTTCCCCAGTAGGCCTACTCCACGGGTCAGTTGTGATCCTGTTTAATGCAAAACTATTGCAAAATAACGGAAATTTTCAAAGATTGGAAAATATAAAAGCGATGTAAATTAAAAAAAAGTGGTGAAGTTCATTGGCCTGATTTGTAAGTTTCAAATTCTTCTTGTTCTTCTTCTTGTTCTTCTTCTCCTGCTTCTTCTTTATCTTCATTTTGGATGCAAGTAAATTGCGTCAATAGCGATGTATCGCATGACACTTCGTCGGAATCAAACGAATCCTCCATTGTTTGTGATTCAATATTAGAGCACGACCAGCCTTGACAATTTGTGCAAGCCAAAGAACAAAATAGTCCGACTTTTTTTCAACCACATTTAGCACTGCATCCCTTTTTGCAGTTGCAAAAAATTGTGTTCAGCAGTTTTTCCGGCGCAGGTGGAAGTAAAGTTTGAACTGGCTCTAATATATTGTTGACCAACTTCCAACCCCAGTCTGTAGGGTCTAGCTGATAACCAAGCCACACTTGAACTTGGTAATATACCCGAAAAAGATGTTGATGAGCAGCAACTGAGGTTGGAGGAAGACGAGCTAATTGTGTTTTTTATTTTTAGTATTTTTAACGAAACATGCATATCGATGCTTATCTAAACAGGTAGTTTTTTTAGGAGCTCATACATGTTTTGTTCTCACGTTAAAAACGCGCTAAGTACACTACCTCATAGGTGGCATGGAAACGTGTGCGTATTATGACGATAACAACTTTTATAACTTTTTGAATCGATATATCTCAGAAACGGTGGCTCGTAAGAAAAAGTATTGATCCATTTTTTATAGATAATTTTATGATCTACAATTTTTGTTTGAGGTACTTTTATGATAAAACTTACCGTTTTGCTGAAAATCGCGAAAAACTCATTTTTTTTACCTTTGACCTTGAATAATTTTTTTTCCATACACGGAAATGATGGGGAACTTTTAGACATTGTTTATAATTATGTTTTGAACAATTTCACTGATTTTCAGCTTGTTGGGACTTTATGTACCTTCGAATGTCTAAATTGACCGGACTATTGTGTTATTTACCTAGTTGTATTACAGATAGAGTCTGTTGTAAATAAAAATGACAAATTAAGCTTAGGTATATTGTTATTGTTATTATAAGTTCACCTCTGCCTGCCTACCCCTTCGGGTAAAACAATCAATATGTTTCATATAATTTGAGATAACCCCATATTTTTTGTGACATTCAACATTAGAACTTGACTTTTCGTGTAATTCCCTCCTAAAGTTTTTTGAAAACTTTATTTTCACAACTTTTCTTCTTTTACAACTTCCTTTAGTCTTTCCAAAGAATGTTTTGGCTTTTACTTTATTTCAAATCAAATTCAAAAAAATGGCGTCAAATGAAAGCTCGACTTTGAAGATTTGGTAAATGGTCATCACCATTATAAGGTCTCAAAACCCTTAAAAGCGGCCAAGTGCGAGTCGGACTCGCACACTAAGGGTTTCGTACCATAAACTGTTAATAAACCCAAAAAAAAAAACGCTTCTAGAAAAGTGTTTTTTTTTTTGGGGTTTTTTTTGCTGTATTAAGTATCTCAAGATCCGGTAGAATTAAAATAATGTAAAATTGGAAAAAAAAAACAGAAATACACATCCTGTGAAAATTTCAACTATCTACATATTACGGATCATGAGATAAAGCCCGCTGACAGACGGACGGACAGCGGAGTCTTAATAATAGGGTCCCGTTGGTTACCCTTTGGGTACTTTTAGGGTTACCCTAAAAATTGGAATGAATAGACTGCTATGATAGCAGTATATTCCCATTATTAAGGCATAGTAATTAAAGTCTGCATCCAAATTATTTTATTGAAATTCATGGATCAATGCAGATTTATGGAAATTTCCTTCACAACTACGACCGACACTTGCTCAGTAGTTTTCACATCCAATACATTGCTTATATCTGTTCACGATATGCCAACATTATGGATAATAATAGCCATAATCAAGCGATAATTACCTACTAATGAAGTACACATGGCGTAAGTAGAGAACATGCTGAAATCGACCTCGTTCCAGTTGAACCGGTACCTCGTGAAGAGGTACAGTACTGACATTTCACCTGGAATCAGAAAAAAAAATGGTTAATAATAAAGAACATCGTCACCGCCACTGAAATTATATTACCTAAATACTAGCGACACGCCCCGGTTCCGCACAGGTGCAAATTATACATACCTATAAACAATACTCGTTTATCACTCTTTCTAATAGATAAATTCGTTGCGTGGTTTAGGAGAAGTTAGCGGACAAACAGATAGATGCGGAAGGCGACTTTGATTTATACTATATAGAGTTAGAGAAATCAAGAATAATAATAATAATATTTTTTATTGCCATAGTCAAGTTACAGAAAAGTGTGAGACCCTGGCTCCAGAGCTAGGCAAAATTACCTGTATTTCAGGAGCCAGTGACTTCTTCCAATTTTAAGTTACACTAAGCAAGTCATATAAGCGAAACTTGTTAAAATTATATTACTTAAAACTAAGTTTAATAGTAAACATTTAATTTAAGTACTAAAAATGTGTTAAAAATAAAATTAGAACAATTTAAATAATCTCATAAAATAAAAAAATAAATAAACAAAATTAGGTTAAATTAAAGAATATCGTCAACACCACTGAAATTATATTAATATCTACTAGTTTTTCCTAGCGGCTTCACTCATGTAACTCCTCCTCTTGAGAAACCATGAATTTTCTAAGATTAAAAGTATAAAAAATATACAGAGCTAAACTCAGTGATTAAACTAGCTTGATCACTTGATTACAAAAAAAATCTTTTTGTAATACATTGAAATAATTTTTGTAACAGGAGCAGTATTTCCAGACATTTGAACAAACAAACAATGTTACATCTTTATTTATTAGTTATATTTATAGCTTGTCCGACTGTGCATACACATTTATAGTACCTACGGAGATTCCGGGCAGATTGAAAAACATTTCCATGTTTATTATCACTACACACGCACAGGAAAGGATAAAAATAGCACTACTTGCGTAGTACGATCGTCATATCATAGTATTTTTTCTATTTTTCTCCTAACTGGTCAATGTAAGGTAAGAGGAAAAATACTACACAATTAAGTTAAGGTATTCAAGTTGACAGTGCCTACTATCTCCGTGTTTGTATCTTGACGGTATCCTCAGGGCGCAAGTCATAATCGCAATTTGCAATTTAATAAAATAAAAAAATAACTTTGCCCCACACTAGGAATTACTCCAGTATCGTGGATGCATTCACAAACATGTATAATTCACATACAGAAGACACCCAGACCTGGAACAACTATCTATAGATCATACAAATATTTGTTTCGTGCGGAAATCGAACCTGCGACACGCAGCGCAGCAGCCGAACGCTCAACCACTGCGCCAACCGTGCCGTCTCAATTTTGATGTAATAGAAACAAAATATTAATGGGTGAGTATTTTTTATGTTTTTGAAAAATTAAACGGTTACACTTATTCGTAATAGTAAGACTTATATACAAATATTAAGAGCTATAGAGCGAAATAAATGTACAACCAACAACATAATTCACAAAATATAAAAACATTTCTTCAGAAAAGAACGTCATACTTTCTCAAGAAATCTAATCTGACACTAATGTCACTTGCTTTGGACATATCACAGTTCGAGAAGATATCTGTGAAACGACTTGTAGTGCAGGAAATAGTTGACAGAGCCAAGAGCGCCCGGCAGGTCACCGATGCGTTGGATCGACCAAGTCAAAACTGAACTCAATGGCCCCACGAATGTGCAAGAAGAGTGCCGAGTAAGGTAGGAATGGCGACGGATTGTGAAACTTGCCACCACCCCTTATGTGTCGACGAAGAAGAATCAAACTGATTTCATGTGCAGGTAAGAAGAATGTAGCAGTTAGCAGCAATAGCTCTGCCCTCTATTGTTACAATACAGACTTAATAAATTATGAACCAGATTGGTAAGTAATACCTAGGCTTCACATACGAGTAGTATTACATAACTCGGATTGATTTCTGCAGTATGTGTGAGTTTAATCAACTGAGATTAATGAATGTTACTTTGTTTGTTAATTTATTGACTTGATAACATTTACGACGCAGTATTTTAAGGAATGCTGTTAATATGTCTTACAATCAATCATGAGATTGAAACTAACGTACCTTTAATGCGGCTATGTAACACCTAAATACCAATCTGTAATAGCCTTACTTATATAGATATTATATTCTTTATTGCACACCATTAATAAACACAGGTCTTGGAGAAATGCTTATTAAAGTGGCTAAGGTTCACATTCTTACACTGGCTGGTAGATAATTTGCCTATGCCAACAGACTTGAGAAATTTCCAAACATCGGAAGAACTGCGGTTATCGAGTTGTTCGTGGAAATAGCGTCTCTTAGCATCTTGACACAGACGCCGGCAGCGATTACGTAGCGATTTAGTTAGTAGTAGGTCAGAGTAATAAGAGAGATTCAGCTCTGAAGGTCTGCGCTTATATTATCTGCTCTTAGTTTTATCCTTGTTGTCTATACGTTCTTTAATTTGAAGCGTTATCCCTGGTGCAAGGTTATATTTTACTTTGACACGACAAATAGGGGTGTGCTGGTCATACAAGTCGAGAACGGTCGACTTAAAACAAGATACCTTTCCATCGATGTCATCGATGTCAACCAGCGGGGACCAGTCGAGATCTCTGGCATCACGCTACAACGCATCCAGGTCTATACCCTTGTAATTACGGAGATATAAGAACTGAGACTTATCCTTGGGAATACGAATACAGTACCTAGAACAAATTAATGAAGTCGTGGTAGGAAAAGTTAGCTGTGAGTTGACCATGATGAGAGACGTTATTAGGAGAATAAACAATCATAAGATCTAGTAAAGAGGGTGTACAGTTAGGGGAATAGTGAGTTGCAGGAAGAGGCAAGACTTGAAAATTGATAGAAGATAGGAGTGAAAGGAGTTTATGAGTGCAAGTGTCATTTTGTGATGGTTAGGGCTGTACACCACTGCAAGCAAGACTTTTGTGTGATGAATAGAAATTTTGAGAAACAACTGTTCAGCCGACTCGGAGTACAAAGAAGGGGATGAGCTGACTACTTTGTAGGGTAGGTCAGCACGTAATTACATAGCTACACCTCCTTGCCGGTCCTATTAGTGCGGATCAAGACGAAGCCAGGAAGTGAATATTGCGTAAAGAGAAAATACGGCTTCAGAAATTAATAGGGCATCAAGGTTGGTACTGCAAAAGGACCCCAGAAGATCATAATAGTGACCAGGAACAGTTTGGGCGTTTATGTGCGCTAATTTTTTTTTTTGCAGATTTTTTTTTAGGATCAGTAGAAAAAAGAGATGAGATTTTATAGTGTAAAGGAAGAGTCACTGTCTGCACTAGCATAACTATTAGAAGAAGAGCAAGAGAAAAAGCTGTCAACTACAAATATACGAAAACATCTATTTAAAAGTTGCAGGTCGTGAGTTCAAACCCAGGCAGGCGCTTTACTATGTGTAAACTATTTCATCACCACTGCCCTCAAAACGGTGAAGGAAAACCTCGTGAGGAAATTAAGAAGTCCTATAGTCGTTTTTTTTTCCTAATAATTTGTATGTTAATTGGCAAAACATAGCACTCTACCTAATTTTTAAGATCTTGTATGTATTAATCACCTATGTTTTACAAATAAATAATTCTGATTCTGATTCCAAAAATTCGAAGACATGTGACATCCACCAATCCGCATTGAGCCCGCGTGGTGAATTCCTACCCACGACGACACAGAGAGGAGGCCTGTGCCCCAGCAGTAGGGACATTAAAAGGCTGATGATGATGATGATCTATATATCTATCAGCTATATGACTTTCCTGAAGAAAGTTCTTTATTACTAAAGGCAGGAGCGGTATTTAAAATATTATCTCCCATTTCCGATACACCCTGAATTATTTGTCATCACGGCAAGGCCTCTTGCAGTGATAAATTCGAAACAGAGTTACCGCGCCCCTAGGCACTCAGGGCAGTGTCAGTAAGAGTCTGACACGCCCTCCGCTCCACCCAGAGCGGGAGATGTCATTGATTTCCGAACCCCAAAAAAAAATAATTAAATAATTGCATTTTGGGTGGGTATAAGGTACTTCCTCTTTTACTCAAATGCTTTGATTACTTAGCAGGTATTTTAGGTAATTTCTTTAGCAAGATGAGCAAGACTGAATATGGTTCGCGAAATATTATCTCTGTTTCAACAGTCATTTGTTTCAACCGTACCCAGTCTACCCTAATTTACGTATACTATTTACGGCAGTCTCAAGCCTTAGTTTCCTAATGTGTGTCTAGGTCTGTGTAATACCATTACCTCAGCATTATGAAACAATATCCTCAAGGAGGTTTGGTAATTTATTTATTACGTTATTTTATGATTCTATACAAGCAAACACACATACTTACTTAGTATGCCTGCATATTTGTATCGGCTACTTCATCTCAGTAGCACTTGCGTTACATAGTAAGTACAGTTGAAAGCGAGTAAACTGTAAACAAGCTACTAAGCAATAAACAGCGGTTTTTGCTTTGGTTGGGTGTTCCGGGGTATATACTCATACCTATAGGTAATTCTTACTTTCGTGCGTAGCCAACGGAATCTGTTCACTGCCGGGGCGATTAACTTTATACGAATAGCTTTTAGATCGCATGGTTCATGTTGGTTCACGGTGGATCCACCCGTTCTAAACGTAAGTAATATGTACTCATATTTTTTTTTCTATATTAGACTCAGTAGTTTCTATCTTAAGGGGGCAAATGGTAAATATTAAAAAAAAAAAATTACAGCTATTTATTACAAAAATGTTTAAAAAAATCAGAGCTTCACAATAAGTTTCTTTTGATACGCCGGCGCACGGTACCCACAGTTAACCTTTTTTTTATTATTATTATTGATAGGCACGCGTTTGACCACTATCTCATCTGATGGTAAGCGATGATGTGGTTGAAGATGGAGCAAGCTTGCCTAGAAGAAACCTATTCCCTCTTGAGTTAAAGACTCCCAGGTTGTAGCTATCAGGAAACACAGACTCCGGTAGGGAATTCCACTCCCTAGCTGTACGCACAATGAATATGTTCTCAAAACGCTTTGTGCGTATGGATGGGATGTCTAGCATGTACCGGTGGCTCTTCGCCGTACGTCTTGTGGTCCGTTGATGGAACAGGCTTGGCGGCTTGGTGGTGGGCTTGGTTTTTTTTTAATTTTCTGATTTGTCCCCCCTTTTTTATAGAGTAATTCCATATTCAGTCATTTTCAACTGAATCGATCCAGTACATTCGGAGCAAATTAACTGTTACAGACGGACAGACAGACAGACACACGAGTGGGGTCTAAAAATATTCAATGAAAGGTGTTATTCCCAGACGTAACAATACTCCGAACACTGAGCCGATGTTTCTGGAAGGAATTGATCCGTCCGAACTGGCGACGCGCAAGTTGTTAAATCTAGATTTATGTTTAAGGTTTTCCATTCTACAAACCCCTTGACTTGGCGTTAGTACTACCAGTTCTATAGAAAGCGAAACTAAGAGAAAGTAGTGGCGTAACTAAACCGCAACTGCAACCGATGGAAACGTCAGTTCATTGCCAAGGGCGTACTGTATTAGTAAGATAATGCCAAGCGAGGCCGGTCTCAGGATACGCTTGCCACTTTCACTGATCACCACGATAAGTTAGATAGTTCACGGCTAGCAAGAAAATCAACTCGTATGAATTTTGTGTTGTAGAAAATTCAAAACATTAAAACTTTTAAGATGTTCAATTCAACAAGCAATTAATTTCCAATCTGTGCTGCAAAATAAAGAACACCTTTTCTTGTTGGGGTTTTTTTTTGGGAAATCATCCTGTGGCTTCTCCAGCTCTGGTAGGGCGTGTCAGACTTTTACTGACTAAAACTTACCCCTGTTCCTACCTTGCCTGAGTGCCTACGGGCGCGGTAACTCTGTTACGAATTAATCCACGACCTCTTGGCATGCAGGCATCGGCCATGATGGGCCCCGTCAGTGGTGACTGATTTCTCTAAGGCGGGCGTGGAACACTACACGCCGTCGACCCTCGGGCCTGGTGCTGATCGGACGACGAGCTACCCATTACTCGCCGTCCGCAGGCCCGCGTCTACGGTGGCTGGAGATCGTCCTGACCTAATATAGAGATTATGCAGGTGCAACAATATTTCGTAAACCAATTTTGCTACAGAAAGCCCTTTTCTTTTTTTTTAGGTAAGGAAATCATCAAAAAACTTTTCACACTCTGGGTGGAGCGGGAAGGTGTGTCAGACTCTTAATGATGACTCTTTCTAACACTCCCGCGACCCTGGGCTATAGAATGGTCTAGAAAATAGAATAAACGAAGAAAAAAATATTTTCATTGAAGTTGAGTTTTGTGTTTTGAATGACGAGATAACAAACTTTTTTTTTTTCTTATTCTATCTAACATTAAGTATGACTATTCAAGTTGATTTAATCTGCAATTTATTCATAATTTAGGTCAATGTTAATACCAGCAAGTGGTCGAAACAAATTAACTAAATTGCAATCTCAAACGATCAACAAATTGATAAAAGATAATTTGAAGCGGCTATTAAAATCGAAGTTCTGTTTATATAATACTATAGATTTCATTCCGTATACTTAAGTGCACTATACCAACCTAGTAGAAAACTAAAAATAATGACGCTGTATGGATCAATGTGAATAAAAAATCGAAAAGTCATCAGGTGACTTTTCTCGCTCTGAGTGGAGCGGGAGAGCATATCAGACTCTTACTGACTAAAACCGATGCGTGTTCCTTCGCGGTAACTCTCGCGACGTTTTTTTTTTTTGGGGTGGGAAATGATCCAATAACTTCTCCCGCTCTGGGCGTGTCAGACTTTTACTGACTAAAACCCACCCCTGTTTCTTCAGTTGCCTGAGTGCCCAGGGGCGCGGTAACTCTGTTTCGTATTTATCCGCGACCTTGGCAGGCCAATTTCAGCATATAACTGGGCCGTTGCGAAAATACTGTATGAATCTAGATGATCTATTCTCTGGGTCTATTATATTTTTTATTTTTTGCCCTTACGCCATCTTATCTTTCCCTCTGGCCTATCATCACTTTCTTGTCCTTACTCCAACTAATCTGCCCCTCTGGCTTATCATCATTCTCTTGTACTTCATCATCATCATCATCAGTATTTTAATGTCCCCACTGCTGGGGCACAGGCCTCTTCTCTGTGAGAGGGTGTGGGCCGTAATCCATCACGCGGGTCCAATGCGGGTTGGTGGATGTCACAAGTCTTCGAACTTTTGGTGCTAGGACATGCCGGTTTCCTCAGGATGTTTTCCTTCACCATTTTGAGAGCAGTCCCTACGCCATCTTATCTTTCCCTCTAGCTTGTCATCATTATTTTATCCTTACTCTAACTTATCTTTCCCTCTGGACTATCATCATTCTCTTGTCCTTACTCCAACTTATCTTTCCCTCTAGCCTATCATCATTCTTTTATCTTTACCCAAACTCTAGATATGTCACAAAATAACAATAAAAAACTTTGTCTGCCTAATTAACGGGGTTAGTAACTGGGACTCTAGTTTATTTCTTGTCGATATATAACACCGCATAATCAGCCTAAAATTCCCACCGCTAGAACACCGACCTCTTCTTTGTAAGTACAATGGGCCTTCAGCCACCACGTGGCCTCAGTACGGGTTTATGGATAACAGATTAAAGAAATACTCACCATAAATAGGTCCTATTATAACACACATGACTATAACCAGCATGATGACCCTCAGTCTCCGGTTGTTTGGTCCCTGTTTGAAGGCCACCATAAGAGTTTCCTTTACGTATCGAGTATCGAAGAAGGTACGCAGCCATTCGCAGCAGTTGGTCGTTGGTTTCTGAAAAGTTAACATTTTAATTAGGAACAAATATGTCAGTCACATCAGTACATACAATCCAAAGGGTACTGTCTAATGAGTTTTTTGGACTCTGGAGCCTGGATTCGTTCGGTTATCGATTTAAACGATTTTAACGAACTTCAATCAATCTGATTTGCCTTTTCCCAATGTAGCGAAATCTATTAGGTACGCCACAAACGAACTTAACACTCAAATCCTGCGTCATGCAAGCACAGTTCTCCGCGTGATTTGAACATGTCAGTCCGAAATCAACCATCGGGCAGTTGTTGCCCGGACCAGACACAACACCCGTCTGGTTGAATGATCCTCCCTTTTCAATGGAGGTTTGCGAGACTTAATACTCTGTTCCGCATACCTCCAAACAAACTTCGTTACGATCTGCTTCCAGTCTAACCGGATGCGACCTACATAAATATGACCTCAACAACCCAGTAACTGGGTAACACAACTTCCCTTTTGGCAAGACTGATGTTATAATTTCTGGCTTCTGAATACTCATAACGGCTGTCGAAGATCTACAAATGGCTTAACGCGCTTTCTGAAGCACAGAGGAGTCTCGGTTCTAAATGGATGACCAGTCATACACGGACCAACCAGCAAGCGTTGCTTTAACCTCGAAGATCGACCCGTGTGTGTTATTATCAGAGCTCCTCCCATAGCTTCGGACTTATCTACATATACTAATATTATAAAGAGGTAAACTTTTTAAGTTTGTTTATAGGAAGTAATCTCTGTAACTACAGAACTGATTTTAAATATTCTCACCAGTAGAGAGCTACTATGCATTATTTCTGAGTGGCATATATTTAATTGTACGTTAGATGGCGCTACGTGCCTTTCAAATCATTTTTGGGTCACTAGTGTAGACATAACAGCGAAAAGAGCTTTGATTTCTTTGTTTTATGTTAACCTGATATCTTCACATCTCACTAGAGCATGAACTATGCGGGTGGATTACTTGCCAAAAACTCTCGTCTATTGATTATGCCTATGTGGAGGCTTTTTGTAAGGATCAACATGGTGAAACTAACAGCCTAATTTATAAAACTTGCTAATCATCTGCTGAGCCATTACCTACCATTATACCAGCGCTACGTTATTTACCTATTTCATAAATATCACAGCATATGCTGAGATAGGAGCTTTTTTGGCCTCGCAGAGGTCTTTTCTATATTTTTATTTGTTGTTTTTTTTATTAATATTATTTGTTGTCGAGTCACAAAATAAACTCTACTCTTTCTTCTTCTTTCTTTCTATCTTAGTTTAAGTACCTACTGATGCGCATTCAGCATTTAAGATAGCACAAGTCTCATCTATAAAATCCAACTGTATTTAGGACCTCCTTCAAATCATCAATTAGTACTTTACTACCCACATCTATCCTTCATCTGGGTAGATAATGTTAAATTACATGGTCATTTTTAGGGTTCCGTACGAAAATGATAAAAAGGAATCCTTACGGTGTGACTCAGTCTGTCTGTCTGTCTGTCACAGCTGGATATCTCAAGAACTATTAATGCTATCAATTTGGAATAGTTTTAGATGACGTTTTCCCAACTATTTTGCAAAGTAAAAAAAATACCGGTCCCCCGCCCCCCCGGCCCCTCTTATCTCCGAGTTTTCATACAGAACAATCTGAAACTCTTCTATCTGATGGAAGTTTATGTAAAGTGTATGTAAAAAATACTTACACGAAAAAAAAAACGATATCTAGTTTTTCGTAAAGTCAGGGTCTGCTGTGGACACGTCCCTGTCATTTAATTTTTTTTTTTCAGCAACTAATAAGTAAAGAAAATATGACCCTCCAAAAATGACAAATATACCCTATCTTTAACGCAGTTCTTAGAAGACTACCAGACAAATTCGAAAAGTTTTAACATAAATCATTTAATAAGGACCTAGACATACTCTTTTTTTAACATTTGGTACCAAAAATAATTGAATCGGCTCAGTTTTCGAGGAGAAAAAAGGGGAATACGAAACATCGATCTCGTCAAAAATTTGAGAGTTGCAGCTGTCCCTATCGCACTCTACAGGGGCAGGCTTGAGGGAGCACGATGGCAATAGTTTCTTCAAATACCTATTTTGTAAATTCCTCGCAGGCCGTGTTCCCTCACGTCAGTGTTTGAATATAATATCAATTTTAAATCGTCTGTCCATCAAAATCTGTCAGTCCAAACATACTTTGATACGTTCTAACTCAACTCCTTTTAAAGTTATTTCTTGAACAAATAGTCATCACTACTTTACAAACACTAGACAATTACACACAGCATTTAAAGACCGACCGATGACACAAGAAACTAATCGTCAATACGACTACAGTATCTTGACACTTCATTGGTCATTTTTTTTAAAGAGACAGGTGTCTAGGAATTATGGTGTGTTGCCGATAATTTTCTTTATAGAAAGTGAGACGTTCCCAGCGATGGAAGAAACTAGCACACTTTTTCAGAAATCATCAACAAAAATTATATTGGTTCCACTATCGGTCAAGAGATGGCGCTGACCTAAAACTGCAACTGTACGTAAAGTCATCCAAAATATTTAAATATGATGGTAAAGAACCTTCGGGACGCGAGTCCGACTCGCTCTTGACTGGTGTTTTTTTTTTTTTATATAAGGCTGTAAATCAATAAGCATATTGCGTTTGGCAAACTGAAAATATCACAGGCTATTTGGAAGAAAACACGATAACGTTATCGTTTTGTTTGGTTAATGTTTTTTTTTTATTTTAATTCTTCATTTTTCAACACATTATTGTCAAAAATAACAATGCATATCAAAATTCTTTAGTACACCTCTAAGCTGTAGTGTTTCTTAACTAAACGTTTAGTTCGAAAGAATTTGCGTTAAACCTTTACTTAGTAATATCGGAAATTAATAGGTAGATCTGAGATAACATTGTTGCATGCAATAGATATGAGAACTTCCTGGCCTAAAGAGAAAGCGCATATAAACCATTTGATGAATATCATGTACCTAACCATTTAAGGCGTTATTAACTGCCAACAACCTTGACTGGTTAAGGGCCTTCTCGCGGTCCAGTGGCGCCCTCATTGAATAAAAAATCGTAGCATAGCACAGAAAATAAATATTAAAAAATCCAACTTCACGTTTGTTACAAAGAGGATAAAGAATTTTTATGTTGTTAAAACAGGTCTCAAAATGTTTCGTATCCAAAGTAGTAGGCAAAAGTGTCAGAAACGGCCATTTTTGGCACTTTTGCCTACTACTTTGGATACGAAACATTTTGAGACCTGTTTTAACAACGTAAAAATTCTTTATCCTCTTTGTAACAAACGTGAAGTTGGATTTTTTAATATTTATTTTCTGTGCTATGCTACGATTTTTTATTCAATGAGGGCGCCACTGGACCGCGAGAAGGCCCTTAACTTGCATGTTCAGTGCTGAGCTCACGTAACGCATCGTACGTCCATCCAGTAATTGGACTCACCCGCAGCGCTGTCCGAAATTAGACGCATTATAAATTTTTAACACATAAAATAACAGGTATTAAACTAAAAAACTGACACTAAATTATAAACAATTAAATGATCATTCAAATGGTGAAGGTTTCATAAAAAGACGCTTTACAGTTTTTGCGTGATTCTCAATTTTTTATCCGTATTAGACATCACTTTACAAATTAATGACACTATGTTATAAAAATATAATTTCAAATATTCTCAGATCAAATTACGACCAAAATTGACTAGAGTAACATATATTTTTTTAAAAGAAATAAGAGTAGTCGTTTAGACGTGATGTTCAATTAAAAACTATTAAAAGTCGTATAACTGTGCCTTAAGTAATATAGCATAATAACTGTGACTTATGCGAAAGAAATATAGCAGAGATTTTATGTACGTGTCACAAAAATTGTTGTTAGGAAAAATCACCTCTTTTCTTTAACTTACAAATATAACATTTGTTATACTCAGTTTATCAAAAAACGTGACATAGCTGGAATTTCGCGAATGCATGCTAAATTATGAAGCGTGTTTACATAACAATGTTCACATGCAACTACTTATATGAAACTTTTTACTATTGAATCTATTCCAGTAGGTACGAGTACTTACGTAGGTACCAGTAGATGATGCAGTAAAGTTGTGTAAAACGAGAGGTCCAATAAGATTTATCTAACTAAACGGATTTCTTTCCCATATAATTTTAAGGATTATTTTTCCGACCCAAATATCGACCAATAGAATTGCACCATTCGACGTCACGTGGTACAACCTACATGGTATTATACTGAAAATTTTTTGAAAATTTTCTCTGGTCGTTGCTATATATAAAATAATCCCCCGAATACCACACGAGCTTCAAAATTATCTGGTATTTCCCGATAGGTTCCCTGCAAACAAATAAAATCGTCAAGTTTTTCAGGAAAAATCACTCGCGCTTCGCGCTCGTGATTTTTTAACCTAAAAAACTTGACTCCTTCATTTGTTTGCAACGAACGGAAATACCCGATAATTTTGAAGCTCTTGTGGTATTATAAGTGATTATAATTTTCTGCCCAAGGGTCGTGGATAAAAGGAACAGGGTTTTTTTTTGGGGGGGGGGGGGATGGGAAATCATCCAATGACTTCTCCCGCTCTGGGAAGAAATAGGGGTGGATTTTAGTCAGTAAAAGTCTGACACGTCCTCCCACTCCACCCAGAGCGGGAGAAGTCATGGAATTCATAGGATGGCTTCCCAAACCCACAAAAAAAAAATATGAACAGTCTATTTTTGTTCTTGGGTATGTATGTATTTTTTTTTTTTTTTTTTTTGGGGGGTGGGAAATCATCCAATGACTTCTTCCGCTCTAGGGTGGAGCGGAAGGGTGTGTCAGACTCTTACTGACTAAAACCCACCCCTGTTCCTCCCTGCCTCGAGTGCCCGGGGGCGAGGTAACTCTTTCGAATTTATCCTCCACCCCCGGGCAGGCACCGGCCGTGGCAGGCCCCTTCCTTTGGCTGACAACTCTTTGAGGCGCGCGTGGAACACTACGCGCCGTCGACTCTCGGGCCTGGTGCTGATCGGACGGCGAGTTACCCACTACTCGCCGTCCGCAGGCCCGGGTCTACGGTGGCCGGAGATCGTCTCGCGGCCCCTGGCGTCTCCTGCGGCGGTCGCGGCTGGGGGCGCTAGGGCGACTCGGCCGTTGCTGAGCCTCCCTAACGTGTGCCGCCTCCCTCTTCGCGAGCATTACTGCTTCGCAGAAGGAGGAGACGGCCTCCCATTCCCTCTCGCTCCGTACCATGGCCTGAACCAGGGCACGGCGCGAGAGGTCGCTGTCGCCTATCGCATCCACGAGGACACGGCGGTGCTCTGCCCAAGCGGGGCAAACCTCCACCGTATGCTCCACCGTGTCCTCTGGGCGATCCTCGCAGTGGAAACACTCAGGGGTCACCTCCGCCCTGATCCGACACAGGTACCTCCCGAAACAGCCGTGTCCGGTGAGCACCTGCGTCAGGCGGAAGGTGAGGGCGCCGTGACGCCTCTCCAGCCACTCCTCAAAGAGGGGCACTACCGCCTCGATGGTGGCGTGCCCAGCGCTGGGTTGCGACAGTCGCTCTCTCCATGTCACCATGAGATCCTGCCGGAGCTCGGTCCGCCGAGCCGCGAGTTGTCGCGGCAGCGGAGTTTCGCCCCGGCGTTTGGCCTCCTCGCGCCACTCGTACAGGTGCGCGAGGATTTTTGCCTCCAGATCCCACGGTGACAGTCCGGCAAGGAGGCTCGCCGCCTCACGGGAGATCGTGCGGTATCCGCGGATGATACGGATCGCCATGACCCTCTGGGACGCGTTCATCAGGCGAGCTGATCGCTGCCTCAACGAACGCGCCCACACCGGTGCCCCGTAGAGGGCCATGGACCGCACGATCCCCGCGTAGAGCCTCCGGCAGGAGGCATTTGGCCCCCTCAGATTGGGTAGGAGCCGCTTCAAGGCGGCCCCGGCCCTGTCCAATCTGGGAGCCAAACGTCGAAAATGTTCGACAAAGTTCCACCGGCTGTCGAGGACGAGTCCCAGGTACTTCATCGTACCCTCGACGCCGATGCGAACCCCTCCTACCGTGATCTGGGAACCCGCAGGTGGCGCGTTCCGACGACCATGAAAACACATGGCCTCGGACTTGTGCAATGCCACCTCGAGTCCCAGTTGCCGGATCCTCTCTATGACTGTCGCAACCCCGCGTGTCATAAGTTCGGCCGCCGCCTCGTGCGACCTCCCCTGCGCTAAGACCAGCGTGTCGTCAGCGTAGCACACTACGCTGACGCCAGCGGGGAGGTCGGCGCGCAGCACCCAGTCGTATCCGATGTTCCACAAGGGCGGCCCCAGGACCGATCCCTGTGGAACACCGCACGACATCTCTCGCCGGTTCCATACTCCCTGATGACCGGGGTAGATGACGGCTCTGTCCGTCAGATACGCCTCGACTACGCGACGGAGGTAGGGCGGCACCCGGTGATACCGGAGTGCCTCCACTATACAACTCCAGGGCAGGGTGTTGAAGGCATTGGCGATGTCCAGAGACACCGCCAAGACGACCCTACCCCGGGCCACTGCATCCCCCGTCGTGAGGGCTCTTACGCGCATGACTGCGTCCACCGTGGAGCGCCCCCTGCGGAAGCCGTACTGGCTCTCCGCCAGGTCCGGCCCCACCCGCACCAACTGCCCGACGAGGCGGTCTGCAATTACTCTTTCAAAGAGCTTGCCCACCTCGTCGAGCAGCACAATGGGCCGGTAAGCGGACGGAGAGTCCGCAGGGCGCCCCACCTTCTTGATCAGGACCAGCTTCCCCGTCTTCCACCGACGTGGAAACTGGCCCCTCTCTAAGCATGCGCTTAAAAGCCCTCTGAGTCGAGGCCCGAGAGCCTCTTGCAAGGCCAGGACCCAGGCTTTCCCATGAAAGCCATCGGGTCCTGGGGCGGTGTTTTTGGCATTCAGCCTACGCACCGCCGCTCTCAGCTCTACCTCGGTCACCTCGGGAGCATCGTCGTCGTCGTCGTCGTCGTCCTGGTCCGCGTCAGATACCGCAGGAGACGGAGCCATAGGCGGAGGAGTATGTTCCCCTCGCGAGGGGAACAGAGCGCTCACCACGCCCTCCACGATCTGTGGCCGGAGACTCTGCGTCAGTGGGGGGGCCCATGGGCGGAGTTTCCCCCGCACCGCTAGATACGGGCGCCCCCATGGGTCTCTGTTCAGAGTCTCCAGCGACTCCTCGCGGGCCGATCTCTTGGCCCGCAAGATCTCCGTTCGGAGGGCGATCCTCGCAGCTCTGTACCCCTCGTATAGCTCCGCCTCGACGGCTTCCGTTTCCGGCGTGCGGTTACGGAGCCGTCTGCGGTACCTGGTGTACCGGCGTCGCGCGGCAATACACCCTTGGCGTAAAGCCGTAAGCGCCGGCGACCACCAGTACACCTGTCGCCGAGCAGAAGGCTGGACCCGGGGCATTGCCACGTCACATATCTCGGACATGGCCTCCTGGAACCACTCTGCCTCGTCGTCTATGTCGGCAGGCCTGTTCGGTGATGTCACCCAGGCCTGCACGATCGAGGCCTCCAGGAGTAGCTCCCGGTCCAGCTGCTTCAGCGACCAACGCGGACCGCTCGGGGTCTGTCCGACCGGCGGCACGCTGGAGGTCTGGGCGGAAACGTCAAACCGGATGTACCGATGATCGGAAGACGTCTCCACCTCCTCCAGAACGCGCCAGTCAAGTACGCGCGGTGACAGAGCGGGGCTGGCGAACGAGAGGTCCACCACCGATTCGCCCTGCCACCGCACGCACGTGGGGTGGGTATGTATGTATGTACCACCATAGTGGTTAATCTACTGAACCGATTTTGATGAATGATGTGTCAATCCATTTGTTATTATGGTTCAGGTGTCACAGAAATTTAATAAGAAGAAGATTAATATGGCGGACGTAATAAAAGTGGAGAAAGAAACTCATAATAAAAAAAATGCAGTCGTTTCGAGTGGAGTGTCAAATGAAAGAGGAGTAAATTCTGAGTTCAAATATATATATACATAGTACCCACACTATAAAAATATGCATAAACAATTTTTTTTTTACGTGTAAGAATACTATCGTGGTTTTATCCATGGTCGGGTTTTAGATGTTACTTCAGCTTCTCTTTAGAGGATGGAATTTCAAAAATCTTTCCTCAGTGCTTAATTTTAGTCTATTAGCCCCATCGATTTATTTTGTATATTGTTAATTACCATTAATCAAGTTGGATCCATCCGATAACGCATTATTTTTAAATCAGGTATTAACAGTAGGTAGTTAAGGTTTTTTTTAAGAGGGGAAAAAGGCTGAAAACTATTGTAACGTTTTCACAAGCAATCAAGTTTTATCGTCATTTCAGATAACGGTTTTATGTCGTATTTTCAGTGCCTATTTTCGTGAAAAAAACAGCATTCATAAGTAACAGTGTGCTGCCCAACACTCGAACAAATGAGTACCTACCCATACCATTGATTGTTATCAAACAAAAAACAAAATACCTAGGTTTAAAGCTGAAAATCGTTTGCTTACATGTCAACCTTACAAGTAGTTGCATGGGGGGTACCAAAGTGTACCTACCTACCTATATTGTGTATACTTCATTGTTGTACAAGAAAAAAATAATTTCCCATAGCCAGAAACAGTCTGGGCCTCATCGGAGCAAGTCACCCAAAGGGCCAAGGAGGGGGCTATGTTCGGAGTTTCCTTGCGTGATCGAATCAGGAATGATGATCCCAAGAGAACCAAGCCGACATACCGACATAGCCCGAAGAATCGCCAAACTGAAGTTTCAGTGGACAGGGCACATTGCTCGCGGAACAGATGGTCGATGGGACCGAGAAGTTCTGGAGTGGCGACCGCGTACAGGAAGACGCAGCGTTGGAAGGCCTCCTACAAGGGGGCCGATAACCTGGTGACGGTCGCGGGAATCCTATGTAAGACATACAGGACCGGTCTTTTTGGTGACACTTAGAGAGGCCTAAGTACAGTAATTACGGACGTCTTTTGGCTGCAAAAGCAGTCTCTAATCTAATCTGCTGAATCACATCTTAGCCCTTTCCTAAATTACCAACAACCAATTTAAAGAACATAAACGTCTGTTTTAAATAGTGTACCATAAATAATAAATGTTAGTATTAAAATGTAACATGAACATTAAACTCGTACAGTCAGTAAAAAATAATGTGTGCGGATCGTGTACAGATTTACAGTTAAACTTCAATTGATTGAATATATATATCTAGGTTTAAATTTATTAGTAGCCGTGTCATTGAAGATTAGTTATTGCATAACACTTACGTGAAGTGATTGTATTGGCAATCGAGAAACATATGTGCAGGGCCACAGCAATGCAGGCTGGTGAAGGGAATATGTGACTTGCGGTTTCAGTACGTACGTAGAATACATTATAAGCTATGGCGTTAACGATTTGGGGTCGAATAAGCCGCTTACTCTCCAAATAAGCCTCTAAGTAGTAAACTGCATTTGAACTGCTTGCCAGCAGCATATGCTGTGGAGTTCAAATGCAACCCATCTCTTGATCGTCTTGACGTTTGATAATTGCTATGGTTACCGGTTTCCATTAATTTTGTACAAATAAACTATGTATGCATTTTGACACCTGTCCAGCCAGACGAACTCATCTAAAGATGTAAATGAATGTCTCTATGAGGCAAAAAAACATTTACAGTTTAATTTAATAGAGTTGCTAAAAATAGACATGCTATTATATATGCATGCATATAAGTTAGAAATTAAAAATGAAAGTAGCTATCTGACAAGTTGAAGTAGATTTGTGGGTGTCTCAGAGTGCAGACTGATTATAAAAACACCAAACTGCATTTTTCAAATACATACCTGTCTATAATTTTAATACCGATTGACGAGCGCAATCGAATACATTAAGGTTATTTAGTCAAACCTTGTACAAGTATTTTCGTAATTATATTCAAATAACCATCATATCTGAATAGTTTTTATCGCAGAACGATGTCATGTGTACTGACCCTTATTAAAATAAGCCTTCCGCAAAAGTGTGCCTAAAAACCATCAACATTTTTTTTCCTAATTTTTTTTTTATATCGAAATTATATTTGAAATAATAGCGGCAAATAATTGATTAAGTGGCCATGAAGATCGTAATTATATAACAGTTAGCAAGTTCAATGACTAAAATAGATTATTCGTGCGTAACAGTACAAAAAGTCCGTCAACTTGACCTAGATTGGTGTCACACTCTGCTGCAAGGAAGGACCTTGCCATCTAGTATTTTCTACGAAAGGCAAAAAGTAAATGGACATGTTAATTAAGAGTGAAAGTTTTATGAAATATTCGCTAAGCGATTTAAGTCTTTGAATCAAATAAAAAGTGTGTGTATTTAGTTAAAAACATGCACACATCTTATATTGACATGGCAAAAATCACTTTCCTATGATGCAACAGAAAAACATGTGGATGTTTAATACACGAAATAACAGGCAACACACATACATACATTCTCTCTCTCTCTCTCACTCACTGCGCCCCCAACGCTGCGTTACTTTTTAGGATTCCGTATCCGGAAAGTAACCAACGGGACCCTATTACTAAGCCTCCGCTGTCAGTTCGTCCGTCTGTCTGTCAGCGGGCTGTATCTTATGATCCGTAATAGGCAGACAGTTGGAATTTTCACGGAATGTGTATTTCTGTTGCCGCTATATCAACAAATAATATATTATAATAAATAAAAATTTAATGGGGGCCATACAAGATACGTGATTTTTTTATCTTATGGTACGGAACCCTACGTGTGCGACTCCGACTCGCACATGGCCGGTTTTTTTAGTACCGCAGCATATGCTGAGGTCCCTTTTTTTTTTTTGAGTGGCCTTTTTGGCCTTTTTTCTTTTTCTCACCAAAAATAACAAAATAATAACAATATAGAAAAGACCTGTTATTTTCTATATTGTTATTATTTTGTTTTTTCTTATTAGTTTGTTGTTAGCATTATTCAAAGTACTTTTTATTGCATTACGTGCGTCACTGTGGGGTGCCAACTGAAAACCAGCGCTGGGTGTCTGACGCCTAGAAAATGCTGAGATGGTAACCCTTTCGGTATGGGCAACACAATTTTATTGTATTTCATTATAATTATATTTGTCTACTTCTCTTTTCCTTTTGTTGTTGTATGTGTGTCGAATAAATGTTTTCTAATCTATTCTATTCATTAGTCTGGATTTCTGGTACAGACATCCCTCTCACTAAGAGTCGGGCGTTCGTTTAACATTCTATTTTTCTCTGCCTATATTTGTTTTTGTTCCTAATAAACTATTAATATAATCCTCTCAAGCGAATTTCAATAATGGTTACCAATCTCAACGGAGCTGCGGAGATTAGCCAAGTATGCAGGAGATATTATAGTGCACAAGTGTGTTCTCAAGGTGCACTCTCTATTCCTTTACTGACATAGTCGATGGACCGGGGACAGATCAAGCGCAGAACCAATGGCTTTACGTGCTTTCCGAGACACGGGGGTGTAATACTACCAACTTCCAAACTCCAGGCTGTTACAGAGTGAAACTCCTAATGAAAAAACACAACTTTTTGCCCAATCCGCGAAAAGAACCCGGACCTTACACTCGGCAGTCACATTTGCAACCACGAGACGACGATTACGACGAACGACTTTATTATTCTGTGTCATATAACAATAACATAATGACAGCGCCTTTATTTCATAGCAGTCATTACTGCTACATCTGAGCTGCTACGCTACGAGTTTCGTAGTGCAAAGTGATATCAGGATGTGTGGTTGACGCTTCCTCGTCTTTTTTTAACAGCAGTTATATTTTTAAATTGTTAGGTTTTAAATTATTTATTTATTAAATAAATACAATGAAATAAAAATAATATACTATAATAAATATCTTATCATGTGGAATAGAAAGTATTCCTTCGAGGACATCTAAAACGTTTACTAAATCTTATATGAAGTAATTTTATTTATTTTTCTTTGTTAACAAAACTGGAAGCAGCAGTTAGTATCCTACTAATAATGTAAATGCGAAAGTTTGGATGTATGGATGGTAGCGGATAAATTTTGAAAATGAGTTACCTCGCCCCTGGGCACTCAGGCAGGGAAGGAACAGGGGTGGGTTTTAGTCAGTAAGAGTCTGACACGCCCTCCCGCTCCACCCAGAGCGGGAGAAGTCATTGGCTGACTTCCCATCGCCCCCAAAAAAAAAATGCATGTATAGATGGATGTGTGTTACTCAACCACGACAGAACGGTTGAAAGGATATAACATGAAATTTGGCACAAAGATAGATTATAGTCTGGAATAGCACAAAGGCTATAATTTATAATGGGCCCACATTATAAATTACTACTAAGTACTAATTACTAAGTACTAATTCTACGCAGACGAAGCCAGTGGCACAGCTAATCTAACATATAAAGTAAAATAAAACCTATATTTACACAACTTAGAGTTTTTATAAACACGAACTACCGTACGTAAGTTAACGAAATTGTCTTCATTTAAAAGCGAGTCATTGACAAGCCTGTGCTTTTAATTGGCAGACCTTGTTAGAACTGATAGACATGTTTATGAGAACTTGAGACTGACAAACGCACTAACAGTGTTTCTACGTAAATTGATAACATCGCTCTTACTAAACTTAGTTAGCAAGTTTACTTTGATATGAAAAGTTTGGCTTCAGATGCTTTTCAAAATTCCTTCAAATCAGATTCTTTTTTACTAGTCATGGAATTCTGGAAAAAATTATCACCTTAGTTATTGAGTAAGCTATTCCTTTAATGTCTTATTGCTGACTAGCTTCTGCTAGCGAATTCAACCGCATAAATTAGCACTTACTATTTCAAACCATAATCTATCTCTGTGCCAAATTTCATCTAGATCCGTTCAGCCGTTCTGTCGTGATTGAGTAACAAACATCCATACAAACTTTCGCATTTAGAATATTAGTAAGATTCTACCTATCTGTGTCCGAAATCCATCAATAAGAGATTCTCCATATCGAATTTAATGACAATAACATAAAATCCATCAATGAGAGATGCTTCATATCGAATTTAATGACAATAACATAGAATCCATCAATGAGAGATTCTACATATCGAATTTAATGACAATAACATAAAATCCATAAATGAGCGGTTCTCCATATCGAATTTAATGACAATAACATAGAATCCATCAATGAGAGATTCTCCATATCGAATTTAATGACAATAACATAAAATGATTTAATTAAACCCTGTTTATGAATAACTTTATAAGAAGAATGGAATATATTTTAATGTTTACCTAATCTCATAAGCTAGCACTGTAAGATGAACTGAAATTTTCTAATCGAGGTGACATGTTTTCTTCACAAACATACGAGTACATAGGTACACAATCAGCCTTTTAATGTTCCCATTGCTGGGACACATGCCTCCTATCTGTGAATTACCAAGAACATTATTTAAAACCATTCAGAAATTTTAAGCAGTTGTGATATTCTGTAGGCTTTGCTCTAGCATTTTGATTCGGAACTCCTCAAAATTTTAAAGTACTAATTTCTGCCAGCGGCTTCATCTGCGGGAGATGACGAAGAAAAAATGACAAAGTTTCGTACAAACTTTCAACCTTTTAACTTTAACGCGTCAAGCCCCTTATTAGCCTTGTTGCGTTACCTTATGGTAACGCGAGGAGCAAGACGCGTTAACCCCATTTTTTTTTTTTTGGGCGTGAGAAATCATCCAATGACTTCTCCCGCTCTGGGTGGAGCAGGAGGGCGTGTCAGACTCTTACTGACTAAAACCCACCCCTGTTCCTTTCCTGCCTGAGTGCCCAGGGGTGCGGTTACTCATTTTCAGAATTTATCCGCTACCCCTAGGCATGCAGGCACCGGCCACGATGGGCCCCGTCAATGGTGGCTGACACTCATCTCTTTGATGCGCGCGTGGAACACTACGCGCCGTCGACTCACGGGCCTGGTGCTGATCGGACGGTGAGCTACCCACTGCTCGCCGTCCGCAGGCGCGGGTATCTTTAACCCCTTTTTTTTTGTGGGGTGGGAAATCATCCAATGACTTCTCCCGCTCTGGGTGGAGCGGGAGGGCGTGTCAGACTCTTACTGACTAAAACCCACCCCTGTTCCTTCCTGCCCTTAGTGCCCGGGGGCGAGGTAACTCTGTTTCGAATTTATCCTTAACCCCCGGGCAGGCATCGGTCATGACGGGCCCCGTCTTTATTGCTGACAACTCTTTGAGACGCGCGAGAGACACTATGCGCCGTCGACTCTCGGGCCTGGTGCTGATCGAACGGCGAGCTACCCATTACTCGCCGTCCGCAGGCCCGGGTCTACGGTGGCCGGAGATCGTCTCGCGGCGCCGGAAGTCCCAGGCGTCTCCTGAGGCGGCTGCTGCTGAGAGCGTGAGGGCGACTACGTTGTTGAGTCTCCCTCACGCGTCCCGCCTCCGCCTTCGCGGGCATTACTGCTTCAACTTTAACCCCTTAGGGGATTAATTTCTAAAAATACCTTCTTAGTGCACCCCTCCGTCATTTTAGAAAAATTTGTGCAAAATTTCATGCTTCTAGACCTAGCGGTTTCAGCTCTGCGTTGATCGATCAGTCAGCCAGTCACCTTCTTACTTTACATATATTGAAGATCTGTGTAAGTCTTTAAATATATATTTATGTCTTTAACCTGTGAAGCCCCATAGCAAAATCCGGGTTGTCAAATTAAACCCCGAGGACAACCCGGGTTGACAGCCGATTTTTTTTTTTATTATTCTCTTTAATTTTTTTTTTTTTGGTCCGACTCACCGGTGAGTTTCGGGGCTTCACAGGGTAAACTGTTTCTAAGCAATATCTGTCCCAAAAGTGGACGCATACGCGTCTATTAAACTCGAACACTCAAGGGGTAGTAGGTACTAAGTTCAGGGGAGACCATTTTAGTCTCCCCAGGGATGTGACCGAATAGGTGTTGAACAGAGGGGTTTCCCGGGTTACCTTTTAGAGGTCACAGACCAAGGGGTATGTGACCTCTAAAAGTAATTGCGGAATTAGACCAGGGAGTATAGAACTCTTACCATACTAAAACCACCGCAGTAATCACTATCCGCATATGAAAGGTCATATGCGGATAGTGATTACTGCGGTGGTTTTAGTATGGTAAGAGTTCTATACTCCTTGGTCTTTTCCCCAAAAATCCAGGCGCATTTTGAAGGTTGAATTACCCTCGAAAACAAAAAAAAAACCTAAACGTAAGCTCATTGCATTTTGGGTGTGTATAAAGTACTTCCTCTTTTACGCAAATACTACGATTACTTAGCAGGTATTTTAGGCAATTACTTTAGCAAGATGAGCAAGACTGAATAGTCTAAAAACATCATGAACATCTCACGGTATTTTTGGCTTGAATCATGCTGTTTTGTCTCAAAACCCGAGGCTATGTCAAATAGGACAAAGGTGGAGGTTGTTGACATTACAACGAATGCTGATGTTAGACATAATTGTAGAACTAGCCTTGAGGAGCACAGAGACGCCAACCAACCAAGATATATAAAGCTTTACGATTTTTTTTCCTAATAGGAAGTTTCATTGCTGAAATTGATGGATATGGATGGAAAGGTCAGTTGTACTTTGATAAATGTCTTAAGTCAAGTTAGACAAGTATGCAGTAGCTAACCAAATGTGAATAATTTTAGTTCAATGTTTGCTAAACTCAAAACATTATATAAATAAAAATTGTGCAAAAAATAAGCTACTTGGATTTTTTAGACGAATAAAATACAGGTTTTAAATGATTACAGACCTGTGTTGTAAATTTTTAGTTTGATACTTCCTTGTCGATAAGTCTTTTTTCATATCACGCGGAACTACGAATCTACGTCATCATTATTTGCTATAAAGCAATGGCAATCTATCTGTTATATTCAAAAAAAAAAAACTTAATTTCATTCTCAGTCTATCATTGGATCGTTACCAACTGGAATTCGGTACCGAAAAGAACATTTATTTATTTTACATATAATCATTTAAACCCTGTTTAATATAGGGCTGCATACAATAAACACATCTCATAAATTATCATAAGATCTGTTACACTAATCGAAATAAAATGCACTTCAAACACTAAATGAAAACTTGCAAAAGTTTTGTTGAAACCCATAGATTTACTTTCAACTGAAGAAGTAAAAAATGTACAAAAGAACATTTTAAATTAGAAAGGAAAGACTAAAACCTAGTGCTACCGGAAAATAAGAGCGTTCAACTACGCGGTGGTGAAGGAACCTTAATCTTAGAATTGCAGGTGAACTATTTTAATTAAATTTAAATTATTTCCAATATTCATTTTTTAAGTGGTTAATAGTAGAACTTGATATAAAAGTGCATTACTTAAAACAATTAAGCTTTTCAATTTTATTATGTCTTATGACGATATAGGTCATGAAGGCTAAGTATTTATAATTAATATGTAATGGAAATGTTATTAATATTACGACTAGACATAAGAAGACTATTCATGTTAACAAAGTAGTATTTGTTTCATCGTGTCAATACTTTACCCGTGTGTAACATAATTTAAATAAAACCGACACTATAAATAATTGCAAACATCAATTGGACCGTGAATATCTATGTTATCGATCCAGTAATTACGATAAATACACAAAGCCTCTTGTTTCGTTCAATGAACCGTTTAATTCAGACTCACTTCCAAGGTGTCTAACATACTGATGCAGATCTCATAGAACATAATAAATAAATGCTTATTGAAATTTTATTCAATAAACAGTCGTGGAAAAACATCATGATTATGGAAATAAACTGACAATTATAGATATTTATACTCACCACAGACGGGTCGCACTTCTTCACTTCCTTGATGCGAACGAAGCCGTAGATAAAGGCCAAAGCATATAGTGTTGCACTAACAGAGAACACACCGTATAAGCCAATCTTTCGCACCAATATTCCACTGAGAGCCGCCCCGACTGGCACACCCACTGAGTGGAACAAATTCACTATGCCTATCCTCAACGTCCTTTGTTCCTCTGTTGTTATATCGGCTATGTAACTGAACACTCCCATAAACATTGTGGACCAACCACCCGTCAGGGCTGGAAATATGGCTTCCGTCACAGCTGCCGCTTCCACTGGTAACTCGTAGAAAAAATAAGTATTTATAATCAAGCCTATACTGGTCAAAAATTCTCCAACGATCGGTAAAAGCATACAAATTTTTCTTTGTCCAACTCTGTCAGTGTATGCACCGAGAAATATTAATATCCCGCAGGGTAGGAATGATTGTAGTACAGTCTTCCAACCAGTTACTGACGCTACTAATGTTTGTACTGCTTCTTCTTCTGCAGTGTAATTGGCTGTTTCTCTTCGAGTCAAAGCGTCACAAATATGATGATCAAACTGTAGATTTACTCGACAAGCTTTTTCTAAGTAAAGATTTTGTGTTGCTAAAACAGACAAGACTGAAGGCATCACATAACACGCCAAAATAGGTTCTACAGTTATGAGAGAGATCATCCGTCTTAACTTCTGAAAATGACTTAGTCCTTCCCAACTCTCTTCTTCGTCCTTCTCGTTTCTATTGCTCTCATGTTCTTTATCCAATTTAATGTTTGTCATGTTGTCGTATTCTTTAGTTTTACTTAAACTAGTCTTAATTACATTAGTTCCATTTAAGTCGCCACCATTAACATTAAGAGTTTTATCAGCAGTTTTGTTATTCTCCGCATTTTTGCTATCCACAGCCATGACTACGTCACGCGTATCTGAAACAGAAACATGAATTATGAGATTTTCTTTACGACCGTTGCATTCGATATTTGAAAATGATTTTAATTTTGCAGTTTCTACTTTTTACTGGTTTTGACAATTTACATCTGTATAATTGTGAATGTCGTGTTTTTCTCATTGGGCTCTGTACATTTGATTGGTAAATGAAGTACCGGACGTGGTAATCATTCCATGATTGCCTACATGCTTAACGTAATCGTCTCTAACTGTTGGACTGACCAATTTTACCTAGCTAACAATAGTTTTATCATTCTGTTGAATCCGTTTCAATTCATTACAAGCCACGGAGAATAGTACAATGTATGTATCTTATGTGCAGATTGCTTTGGCGTAGGTTACTTTATCTATGTTTATAGAAGCAGTTGGTACTTTTGCACATGTTGTAGTGAAAAATAGTGATACGACACGGATTTTCAAATTGATTGAATGGTTAAAGTTTAACAATACAATTTAATTTTACGGTTCGCTACAGTTAATTGTGTTACGGAAATAAGTTTTTCGGCAAGCGATTCAGGCTTTATCGCACCGAATTTAATGTCAATCATTATCAACAAGGACATAATTTTATTTATTATCACACAACAAGGACATAATTTACAACAACGTCCTTCTAAATGGTTCTCATGGGATTCTACAACTTAGTTAGGCCCTGCGCGCGTCAAATGTCAACATCTGTCAGCCCCGTTGACAGTCGGCCATCGTATAACAACAGACTTTGTCAGGCTCCGGGTCTGTAAACCTTGCCACAAGTCTAAAGACCTTGGTTAATAGTAATAATAGCGGTTGCGTTACGCGTGAATCGGGTTTATGGCATTTTTTTGGCTAGGCAAACAGAATTTCCTCGGTGGTGCAAATGTGTGCCGCTAGACATTGAGACGTTTTAAACAATCCGCACTAATCAGGGACGTCTTGATCATCATAATTCCAGTGTTTTTGTTTTTTTTTTGTGAGGTGGGAAATCATCCAATGACATCTCCCGCTCTAGGGTGGAGCGGGAGGGCGTGTCAGACTCTTACTGACCAAAACCCACCCCTGTTCCTTCCCTGCCCTGAGTGCCCAGGGGCGCGGTAACTCTGTTTCGAACTATCCACAACCCCTGTGCAGGCATCGGCCATGTCGGGCCTCGTCATTATTGCGGACAACTCTTTGAGGCGCGCGTGGAACATTACGCGCCGTCGACTCTCGGGCCTGGTGCTGATCGGACGGCGGGCTATCCATTACTCGCCGTCCGCAGGCCCTGGTCGCCGTCCGCAGGCCTGGGTATAATTACAGTGTGAGAGAGAGACGGAGCTATACAGGATGAATAGCACTATACCTTTCTCAACCGAATTTATGATGATTTTATGACGACATGGTAGGGGGGAAGGGACAGACTATAAAAAAAAACCTAGTACTAACTGCTGTGAATATAAATATATATTTAGAACATGACTGTAAATACTGGAAAGTCATGTAGGTTGTCTTGAACATCGTAAAGCGCCACTGCTGACTGTGGGGTCCAGGCTTCGATTCCTATTTAGATTTGTGCCCCGGTTATTAGCAATTGACTCGCTTCATTGTGCACGGGGCTTAATCATAAGCATTACAAACAAATATTAAATTAAAAGTAAAAAAATGTGTATTTTAAAATAATAAGAATTGATGCCAAATGTCATGATTTCATGAAATACTTACATTTGGAATCAATTCTAACTGAGAGAGTTGTATTTATGATTTTAATGATGATAATTCTATAAATACGAGTACATGCTACGGCTGCGAATCAAATTTGACCAAGATACAACCTGACACTGACCTGCAAATTGCAAAAAACGTAAGAAAATTTGAATTTCGCGGGCTACCCTGGAGCATTTCCAGTCCCTAATCCCAGTGGCGTCATCAGATCAGCTCAATGATATCATAATATTGCATTGTCACATTGGACTTACATAAGTATGCCAGATTTCAGCTCTATCGGAAACCAACAAGTGGTTGAAAAATGGTTTGCAAATTTTGAAGCGACAAACTACTTACATACGAAGAACGTCACTTGTAAAAAAGTAAATTGGGTTGATGACCAAAAAAATCGAATTATTCCGTCAGTTAGATTACCAAAAAATATTGGACACGTTTTTTTCTTTTGTCACGTAAACAAAAAATGAAGACTATAAAGTGCGTTGAAATTTCGCATGACGTCACACTTGGGTTAAAATTATACCACTTTTTACACAAAATCCCCCACTCCTGAACTTAGTTGTGTTTTATCTTTGTCATTTTTCATTAATTTGATAAAGCAAAAATACATGTCCAATATTTTTTGATAATGCTAACTTATGGACTTAATTGAATTATTATTTTTTTACCCTGAAATCATGCCTACCCTAATAGCATTTATTGTTGGGCCAACAATAAAATTATAGCTTTTATTGTTGGCCCAACCAAATGCCAACATTAAATGCTATTAGGATATTGTGCGAATAGGTGGGTACTATCATACCACTATCAACTCAAACTTTTATCAAGTGAAAGAAAGTGTGCACTACCTACCTCGTCGATAGATACAAGCGTGGTGTTATTTGAAGGAAGAAATTAGAATATTGTAGTGGTCACGCGACATTATTGGCTCCGACAAGTGAATCGTCGTACGAGCCTCAATTGATATCAATGCCTTTTGATAACAATGAAAACATTTCCTATCAGTAAAGAACATAACGGATTAGAGGACACAGCATTTTAATTATGGAGAACCCAACAATTTTCTAAATACAGCTAGCTCTTGATAGACATTTAAGGTCTTTTTTTATAAAAAAAACGATAACCATGTGATTAGTTTTAGGTTTTAATTCAAAATTTTCTGTGGATTTGAATTTAGAAATTTACGCTTATCAGTTAGAAAACTAAGAATATTATGATAGCGAGTTTTCTATACAATTCTGTTAGACATATCACAAGATCTACCGCTTAGCAACATTGATCTCTTCCGGTTTGAAGGATATAGGTGCCGGTGATATTACAGGCATATGATATGAGTTTATTCAACTTTGTCCTTGCAGAGCATATTGGCGGCGCAATATAGGCCACATCCTAGGTAGACGTGGTTAAAAGAAAACAGGTGTAGCAAAAAGGCCGCTAAGCCAAACCATATACATTAACTATTCCGTGTTTCAATTATACAGCCTTATTAATAAAACTCGCTAACCTTAAGCTTAGTTTAAATACTGATTAGCAAATTCAAGATAACAACGTCTCATCCATCACATTCAGCTGTATAAAGGAAAAAACTTCCTTCAAATGATCAGTCAGTACAGTAGTACTGTAATACTTGGCCCTAGGTAAGTATAGTAATACTTGCCCAGGGGTTGCGGATAAATTCGAAACAACCGCGCCCCTAGGAACTCAGGCAACTGAAAGAACAGGGGTGGGTTTTAGTCAGTAAAAGTCTAAGGCCCCGGGCACGAACTCAGCCGCCGGCGGGGTGACGGCGGCGGCAGCGCGGGAGCAGCGCGTTCAATGCATAGATTTATATGGAACTGGTCACGAAGGCAGCGGCGCGGAGTGGCGGACGACCGATGCGCAACAGTCTGGCGGTAGTGGCGGTGCCCGCGCGTCTGCATTGACGTAGTGTTGTGTATTTTATTTTTTGGCTTTTTAACAACCGATGATTCAAAATACCCGCCGACGTGGTAGATCAAATTATTTAAATAATTGTTGTTCGTGAACAAAGATACTAATTTCTCATGTCATAACACAACACTACGCCGCTCTAGAGCCGCGCGATCTGCCCGCTGGCTTCGTGACCGGTTTGCGTCGCCGCGCCGCTCTTCGCGCCGCGCTGCGGCCGCCCCGCCGGCCGCTGACTTCATGCCCGCGGTCTTACATAAACGCCCTCCCGCTCCACCCAGAGCGGGAGAAGTCATTGGATGAATTACCAAGCCCAAAAAAAAAAGTGCTACTTAACCGGGGGGTAAAGTAGTACTTTTTTTTATTTATTTGTTTTGCCCGGATGAAGGATATGTGGGTATAGTATAATAGGGGTACTATACTATACCCATATATTCTTCTTACGGGCAAAAAATTTTGACCTGCTAATCAGTGTTTAAACTAAAAATCACATGGTTATTTTTTTATAAATAAGGCCGTCAGTATTTATTGATATAATATGCAAACACTATACAGGGTGTAAAAAGACACATCACACGTACGTTTAACTAAGTAGGTAGTTTTGCGCAAAAATTATTGCTGGGAAACGACGTTTATTTTTAGGTATGAAAAATAAAACTATTTTTTATTTCGCGCAATGTAACGTAAACACAGGCAAGTGGAGTTAAACCCGGGCGGGGTTTAACTCCACTTGCCTTCTTGCTTCGCTCTTAGCCACGTAGGTACTTGTTTGATATTCATTGCGTAATCGTAATTTTGAAATTTCGAAAAATAAATCGAAAATTCAGGTAATGTTTGTTTGGAAAAAAGTTTAGTAATAACACTTAGAATTCATTTTCGTAAAAAAGTAAGAAAAAAAAATACGAATTTAACCTTCAATATCTCCAGAACCAGTGGTTTCGCAGTTATGGTCTAGTGGAAAAAAATATCCAATTAATAAGTAGAATATGTGGCTTTCGGCTTCGAAAACTGTCTTTTTACACCCGATATTATAACATTGAATAGGCAAATAATAACAAATAGAAGTAACAAGACGTATGTCTTTTTTTGATACATTGAACTTAGATTACCAGTATGTGTATTTACAAATACTGTTGATTTATATTCAACAATACATATAATATGATTCTATTCAACAATAGTACTATGTACTATTTTGTATGACGTGTTCAAGTTACAACAGTGTTTATTTATGTAGATGTACCAGCTTTTAAATCCAATCCTGCTAGTCTATAGCATGATTCTTGTGCACAATACATAACACAATTGTGAATTTAAAGTCATACATCACTAAATGAATTGGTACTGTAGTTCCGGTACATCAACAATGGCTATAGGATTAGACTCGACATATCATTCATTGGTCCTGCAGTACAGAACAGAAATGCATTCAGCCGTTCAATCAATTAGGACTCATCATCTATATCCTAACATCTCTCATATCGGGTATTAACCGAATATACTTATATAATACTACTTTTTATTTGATATTTTTTGATTGACTTTGTTATTTATTTTTCTGTGAACCAAACAAAAAACAGTCGGCGCTTCTTGCCTCATCGCACTTTTCAACTCTATTAATAGATTCATTTTATTTGGTAAATCACAAATTAAAATTCCTGAACTGTGGCAAGTACAATGACTTACCATTTTTATGCAAGAATAATTGCTGCTCTACTAAGCTTGATGATTCTAGAAGATGTAGAGCAAGACTTATATTCGGCTTGAAAGACCAAATGGTTTCTCTTGGTCCTTTTGACGTTACTCGTTTTTTGATTTCTGTAATGTAATTGCGCTATGACTGGCATATGTTGACAAGAGTTTTTGTTGTGTAGTCGACAATACACCGGGGCCGTGACAAAAAGTCGGCAGTGTCATCTCATCGACCTTGTCCTGCTGATTCCGTGTTCGACACCAAGGTTGGGTGGACCATGTTTATGTACAAGTTTCAAGAGATGAGGAAAAGTTATTTTAATGTCAGATCGTGTGTTCTGTGAACAATTTATTGAGTATGACTCCGTCGATGCTACTTTATTAAAGTGATGAGTTTGGCGGAAGTTAGCATTGCTGTTTAAGGAAGCTTGGACTCATCTAATGCGTGAAGGGCCTAGCATCTCACTCGTTTGTTAGAGCACTGAAGTCACTCATATGTATAGTTGAGAAAAAATTGTTAAGACACTTTGATTTAGAAAATCTTGTAGCAATCTCTTGTCGTTTTATTATTAGATTTAATGGTAGAGATCTCTGCAACAGATGTTTGCAGCCTAATGTCCATAGTTCAATTGCAGGGTGAAAATAAATCTCAACAAGAACAGTGGTGATAAAAAAAAATCCATTAGCATTTAGCAGTGTGTGAATAGGTACTACATGCTTGGTTGAATCTTTAACAGTTTAATTAGTAATTAATTAAACAAGTAGGTAATGCATAAATTTTATTTCGGTGATAAACATTAAGTACCGAAACCAAACCAGGAACACACACAAGACACAAGTACTTGTGTCATAAAACTTTTATTAAATCGAATGCTTGAGTGCAGTTTCATTAAAAAAGACTCGTGTTTAATTGTTTTATTTCTTATGCTGCTAATTAACATAAAACAAAATATGTGGCGTTACATTTTTAAGCGCTATTAAGTCTGTAAGAAGGAATCCCCGTTGATCTCAATACAAGGAAGTAATTTGAAGAAACAAAAACAAGTTTTGCTTGCAAAAAATCGCGACTACTGATTTACTTATATTTATCTAAGTACAACGTGGTGATGATAATTATACTCATGCTTCAATTAAAACAGCTTACAGTAGATAGGTTACGTACTAGACTTCTTAGACCATAGAATCTTTTTAAAAACTTATAAAACAATCTGTATATTCGGTCGGTGCCCCGAGACAAGTAGTATCCACCATTCGCCAGGAAAATTATGCATACAAATTTTCCTTTACATTATTATTTTCTTTAAAGACAAACTATTAAAGAAATAACAAAATTATACCTAACATTATTAAAGCTGCGCTTTAACGCGGTAATTGTTTTGTTTTCAGTAGGTTGAGACTTTGTTTTCAAAATATCATAATTATCATCACAATTAATTTGCATATCATAAAAAAATTCATAAAGGCTTCAGAAAAGAGTAATTTTATTATGATAATTACAATAAATTAAAAACAAGCTTTAGACCCTCGTCATTCCCTATTTTTACCCAACTGCGTGATGCAGGGGAGGGTAATGTGTAATCAGCCTATGTATGTGTCCTTTGTGGCACTATAGAGACCAAACGCGTGGGCCAATTTTGATAATTCTTACGTCAATTGATTCCTCATAATCTTGCGAGTGCTAGTAAAGACATGATAATAATCAAAATACAATATGGCAACAACCAGATGGCATATTGTGAAAAAGAAAAAAGAATAAGTCGACGAACTATAAATTAAGAGGGGTATCAAAATAAAGGGTTCGAGGAGGCGATTCCAAAAATATAACTCACTAAAATGTAGAAAATAAAAATAATTTTCAATAAACCCGACTGTAAAAAATAACTAAAAAAAAGCAGTCTGATGCAGTTGGTGGTAGTTAATATAATTCAATTATTAATGTCATGCGACCAACTGCATCAGACGGCCTGAAAAGTGACTTGTTTAGAATTTTTAGTAGTTTTTACAGTTGGTTTTTTGAATATATTCATTTTTTTGGAAAGTACTCCTGAAAACAACAAACATACTAGCCTAAATTCAACTTTTCTATAATTTGCCATCAGGGAGCTCCAGTCTGTACTTCCCGACGTCACTATCAGCTCGATGGTAAGCATAATAATATTGCTTTGTCACCAGCCTTACATACCTAAGTATACCAAATTTCAGCTATATCGGAAACTAACTGCAAGTGGTCGAAAAATGGTTTGTAAATTTTGAACCGGACAACTTAATTACAACTTACAGCTTATATTTTAATTGCCATTAAATAAAAGCTTGTTAAAACATCACTCACTATTTCTGAGCCACTCGACTCTTAGTATTAGTACACCTAAGGCAAAGAAATCGTAATTTATTAAAACAAAAGGAACTAGCCTTGCCCCAAATCTTTAGAAAGTTATTTAGCAACATGATGAGACAAACGAAGGGCCCCTTTAAAGAGACAAATGACAACCGACAGCAAAGATCTTTTGAGCTAAATAAAAGCAAATGTTATTATGTAAGCGTTTCAACTACAACTTTAGACTCTTGTCCCCTACATTGCTGCAGAATTAAAATCAACAGCGGAAAATAACCACAGTAACCCCTTTCAAGTGCTGATGGTGATCACCGGGGTGGAGTGGTTTTAGTGAGGTAAGTATGCTACACTCCCTGATCTTTCCTCAAAGTTCAGGTGCCTCTTGAAGGTTTTTCCCAATACCAAATAAAAAGGAGTTTAGAGAACGAACATGGTTAATTTAAATACTGTTTTTCCATACCTACCTACCTATCGGCTACCTATCGGCTAATTCAGATACAGTGATCACTAAATTGTGTTGTGTCTGTGTCGAATAAATGTTTATTCTATTCTAAATCATCTGTCAAATGTTGTGGTTCTCCCAGGGTCGTCAGTGTCTAGGGGTAACGGATGAATTCGTTACAGAGTTAGCGCAGGGAAGGAACAGGGGTGGGTTTTAGTCAGTATGTAACAAGGCAGTGTTAAAGCCTTGTTTATTTTATGACCTCTATTCCAAAATTACGTTCTTTGCTACCTTTTTTTAATTTCAAATTCAAATAATACTTTGTTCTCTGTCTAGCCTCTGTTTTTATATTAAAAGTGAGTTCAGAATGAGCAGCCGAGCTAGTAGAAGTTCCTCATTATCATTTATCTACTCTTCAACTGACAATTACCAGTTTCCAAGAGTTGTGCAATAATACAATTTAATTACGTACCCAGTCACAGTGTATGGTGTACGTATGATTAATAAGTGTTCCATATAATCAAGCCTACTGTATATAATAAAATATACATCTGAACTCGTCGTGTTTATCTTCATCTAACTCTCATCTACGGTCCTCCTACTCTACGTCCTTCTCTGCGTGTCACTCCTACGACCTCCTCTACATGTCACATCACCAATACTCCGGCCCGCAACGTGACAAGTAAGAGTCTGACACGCCCTCCCGCTCCACGCAGAGTGGGAGATGTCATTGGATGATATCCCAAGCCAAAAAAAAAAAAATAGGGTCGTCAGTGTCATCGAAGAGTCACCGCGGCCCTAGCACAGGAAACTGAACTGAAGGAACACGCGTTGGTTTTAGTCAGGAAGAGTCCGACACGCCCTACCGCTCCACTCAGAGTGGGAGAATTTATTTAATGATTTCCCACAAAATAAAAAATGTGGTGGTCACTGCTTTTAATAGATTTTATATTTTACGCCAAATTCCCATTAATTCAGTATCTTATTAGTAGCTGTGCTAAACGTAATTGGGCTGCTAATAAAAACGAGTAATTAACTAACTCATTGTGATTCGTATTATTATGAACTACCATCTGTTTAGGGTTTCGTTCCTGACGAGTCTAAACGGAGCCCAATTGCTGTCACTCACGTGTCCGTCAGTCTGTCACAAAATTTGGTACCGAAAAATTTTTCAACAGGCCAATGGTAACCATTGTCTTATGAACTTGAAATTTGATGACAATGTTTATTATTACGTATATTTTACTAACAAATACCAAAATATTGATTTCCTTCATGTGGTACGGAACCCTAAATATGCGAAGTCCGACACGCACTTGGCCGGTTTTCTTGCTCATTGTACCACAGGTACTTAATGTAAACAGACGTACTTTGAACAAAAAATTATATGTTTTATATATGCTAACTGTGGTTTTCCCACTTACTGACAATGTCAAGTAAAATTCTTTAAATATTGAATTAATTATAACAACTGAATACTTGTAGGTAATATTTGAGAATGCATCGTTAAAAGTATAATAAAATTCTGATTTAAATCAATGGTTATTCATTGCCTAGGTATTTGAATGGGCTATAATTATTATGCCACAGGTATTTTCAGTTTACATAATATTATCTTAGCTACACTTTTCTCGAAAGAACTCTATCTGAAGATAAAATAAATAACATGCTTTACTCATGTTTACAAAATTTACCAAGCATTGCTCAGAAGGTAACTAACATAAGCTGCCAATTATTTTACTGACGCTATAACACTGACTTACAAAATAATGTGTTTTCTTTTGTTAGTCACTGTTATAGATTCAGTAAACAGGTGTGTGTAAGCACATAAATACTATAACGATAAAGTCGACAAATACCAAGCCTAGTACAGGGGTCCTACTATAAAGTCTTAAAATTATCATACTACAGTCTCAACATCGGAGCTGCCTGCCTAGCCTTTTCCCAACTATCTTGGGGTCGGCTTCCAGTCTAACTGGATGCAGCTGAATATCAGTATTTTAAATGTAGACTGCCTATCTGACCTTCACAACCCAGTTACTGGTTAATACGATACCCCTTGGTAAGACTGGTTGTCAGACTTTCGGGCTTCTGACGACCCGTAACGACTGTCAAAGATCCACGATTGATAGCCGGGACCAACGGCTTAACGTGCTTTCCGAGGCACAGAGGAAAGTAAAGATGTAAAGATGGAGATGTATCTCGGTATGTAAAGATGGTCACCCATCCACGGACTAACCCCGGCTAGCATAGCGTAACCTGATGCGACTATTATTACTTTAGCCACGAGCTCCTCCAACAATGAAACTCCTTCAAAAAAGAGCAACGAAGCTATACAGGACAAATAACACAATCCCTTCCTCACACGGGATTATGATGATTCTAAGACGTCATGGTAAGTCAGTAATTGTTGTCTTTTCGTCACTTTCCGCGGAAAATCAAGTAAAAACAATACAGGGTTACAATGATGTTTTCACTTCGAATTCCGTTGAAATAAGGCACCTTCAACTATGTTACTTTTCTTTTGTAAGTTGATAGAAGAAATTGTAGGTACGTCTTCTTGAAATTTATGGAACTGGTCAATAAACTCAGCCTATCGCAGTCCACTGCTGGACATAGGCCTCTCTCAGGCTGCGCCACAACACACTGTCCTCCACCTTCCGCAACCAGTCTACCCCAGCCACCTTCTTAAGGTCGTCGGTCCATCTAGCTGGGCCGTCCTACACTACGCTTGCCGATACGCGGTCTTCACATCAGGACTCGTCTGCTCCACCGACCATCAGTCCTTCGACAAACATGACCAACCCACTGCCACTTCAGTTTGCTTATTCTGCAAACTATGTCGGTTACTCCGGTTTTTTTTCAATTCTTTCGCACCAATGACGCTGCTGCCCCTCATCGCTCTGGAGAATTTACGTTGGCTTGTTGGATGGTTATACCGCCATCGGTCGGTCGCCAGCACCTCGTCCGTCAGTGGCAGGGTGTACCGCGCGCAGGAGAGGTTGACATGTAACTGGTGCTAGTGACAAAAAAGTTGAAAGGGTATTGTTTGTCTTGATATTTATACATGGGAAGAGGAGAGGTCGGTCCGTGCATGGGTAACCATCTTAACATAGGTAACGAGATTCTTCCACGCCTTGACAAGCACGTTAAGCCGTTGGTCCCGGCTGTCTTATGAACATCTTTGACAGTCGTCGTTACGGATAGTCAGAAACCAGATAATCCAACACTAGTATCGTTTTCCACAGGTATCGTGTTACCCAGTTACTGGATTGTGGTGGTCAGATAGGCAGTCGCTCCACGTAGAATATTGGTACTTAGCTGGGTCCGTTTAGACTGGAAGCCGACCACAACATATTTGGGAAAAGGCTAGGCAAATTATTGACTTCTTTTGCCACCACAAGCCCAGACTAGATACAACGTCTTATAAATTACTCATACGTACATATGCAGCTAGCGCTATAATTTTAAAATTATTTCACCTCAACTTTACGATTCGAGGGGCTTAGGCAATTCCTGCCTACCTAGTACAGTTTCCAATGAGGTAGAAAATAGAATTGTAGGGGGATCTATTCTTTTCGACTATTTATTAAGTTTTCGAGTCTTTAAAACAGGGATGCAACAACCGACTTCCAAAAAAAATAAACTGAAAATTAATAAATAACTAATAAATTAATACTTAATGATAGGTATTTTAGTTATAGAAATAACTTAAAAGATATATATACAAACTAACAATAATACCTAACATGTACAAATGCGTATGAAAAAACAACTCACTGGGCATCAAAAAATTCATCCACATCGCTGTCAATGGAAAAAGTGCCCAGAACGCTAGCAGCATTATTTTGTTAGTTAATATTTAGTTAATTGTTTTGTCAAATGAAACAAAAGCTACACGTCAACTGGGTGGAAGAACAATAAAGTGTTGACGTTCTTTTTATGAAAAGAAATACGCACATTGTGTCATTGAATTCGTTATGAGCATGCAAGTATTGGGTACTAGGGAACGATAAAATACATATCTGCTAGAAGAATCCAACTTTACTTTCTTTAAAAAAGATTTCAAGTAAGAAGAAATTCTCGAGGAACATAAGTAGAAGAATTCAAATTTATTTTTAACCGGCTTCAAAAAAAGGAGGAGGTTCTCAATTCGACTGTATTTTTTTTTTTTATGTGTGTTACCTCATAACTTTTCACTACGTGAACCGATTTTAAAGATTTTTTTTTATTTGAAAGCTGTTGCTTTACATGTGGTCCCATTTTAATTTGGTGAAGATCTGATGAAGAACTTCGGAGATACACAATAGAACTCTTCAATAAATGATAGCAAACCTTCCAGAATTGCTGCAATCGCATGTCTGTATATTTTTTTCACCACTTTACAACATTACATCACGCTGATACGCTCTGAAGGGGTATACAGATTTGTACAGTTTACCCTGATACACCCTAATTTCACCAACTATGTTCAAATTCCCTATTTTTGGGGCTATCAATTCGGACATAACTTTACTATTAATTTAGTTTTAGAATGGGGTACAACAACTAAAAAGTGAAAAATAAAAAACTTTTTACAAAAAAAATACAACCGACTTCCATAAATAAAACTAAAAAATGCAAAATAACTTTAATTTCGGCATTCGGTGTCAAATAACGAAGAAACCAAACTAGAAGTCGGTTGTATTTTTTTTGTAAAAAGCTTTTTGTTTAGATAGATTTCAAGTAAAAAGAAATTCTTGAGGAACTTAAGTTTGGCTGATATACGATGGAATGGGGTGCAGTATTTTTACGCTTCAAATTAACAGACCATATTAGAACAACAACACACTGCGCTCTAAAACACAGATCAGTGGCATTGTTCAAAAAGCCGAAAAACTGAAGTGGGACTGGACTAGTCATGTTTGCCTCTTGCCCAATGAGCTGTGCTGTGGGCCATTATAACCACTATGTGCCCTGACACAGATAAGGTGTTGTAAGACCACGGAGAAGATGGCAGAACGAACTAGATAAATTAACAACATGGGGGAGGCAATAGGATGGTACAGACTGACAGTATACAGAAAAGGAAACTAAATAATTTGGATTTTTGACAGCCTTATACAGCGGTCATTGAGAGACCCATACCTGCAGCGATTCTTACGTTTTCAGACTAATGTCATGAAGAACACTTCACTACAATAGAAAAAACATAAAAGAATAGCACATCATCCGGGAGGCAATTATTCTGCATAACAATTACTTGATGGTATGTTAAGTTGGGCAACAATAGAATGACAGTGCCCACAAGGTCGCCACCATTAGTGAAGATACTATCAGAATCTACTCTTAATACTGCCTTTATAGCCTGTTTGAACTTAATGTTTGTATTGTTCTATAAAACACGCGTAAAGAAATACGCCAACGAATAAGAATTACTGGCCATAAGCATCCTGGAACACAAATCAATGAGGGCTTCGAATTTAACGATTTATTTTCGCCATCCCGTTTGGGCATGATATAACTCATGCCCAAGAGATGTTCATGCTCATACGAGAGAATAAACTGTGAATTTATTGACCAGTCAAGTTACTTTGTAAATAGTATGGAAAGTTGGAGCTGGCCACGAAAATAAAGTAATAAGTTCCTCAAATATTGGTGCTATAAATTTTTAATTCAAAGTAAACATTCGATGTTTTAAAAGAAAGTAAAAAAATTACGTCCAAAAATTCTTCGACAGTCGCTTGTATATCCCGGGAATTGAACAGCACAATCGATAGGGTCAATTAATCATCACCATGTACCTATATACAATGAGAATTGGCTGATTAACGAAGGAATTCCTACCCCTATATTCCAAGTCATGTTAACTCAACTCCACCTCGAATCATCAGGAATTGACAGTTACTGGTTGTAATTTATTGACATTAAAGGTTTTAACCACTCCAACGTATCTATCATACCATGACCGTGCCAGGAACGTATCAACAGCGTATTATACCCGTGCATAACGGGTTGCATTCGCGTATCATCCAAATATCTTTTGTATAATATCATTTCACATTAATGAATTATTAGAATAGGTTAAAATATTATTGGTGGCAAGAGGAACCACTTTAAACTACCGTTTAAAACTGGCTTAGAACGGTCATCATGCGCGGTTCCGTCGCCGACAAACACCGGCACCGGCTTGCCGATACGTTTCGTGCATGGGACGAGACGATGTTGGTCGGTGATGGAAAAGTCTAATGGGCATAGTCTCATACTTTTCAATATAAATGAGATTTTTTTCTGTTGTCATAGCGACATAGTGCTGGTCCTTCAAACTGCTTCAGAATTTGGGCCTATCTTGTGTAAATCTAATCATTTATTTTCATTTTAAATATTTGGGAAAGATATATTGTTTTGGGTACATTATAAACCAAACACTTTACGCATTGTGTTCACGGCATCTGCGTAGTGTAGCAAACGCTTTTAGCAAAAAGAAAGCTGAAAACATTTTTAACCGACTTCCAAAAGGAAGAGGTTATCAATTCGGATGTTTGTATTTTTTTATGGTATGTACGGGCATAACTCCATCATTTATAGACGGATTTGTAAAATTCTTTTTTTTTTTAAAGGGCTTTATTCCGAAATGGTTCCATTTAAATTTCATATAGATCTGATGGTGAGTTTCGCAGACAGACAACGGAACTCTTCAAAAAATTACAGCAAATCAACTGCAATTGCTGCAGTCGTATGTATATGTAGTATTAACACAATTTAATTGAGAACCACAACTAAAAAGTGAAAAATAAAAACTTTTTTACAAAAAAATAGAACCGACTTTATAGTAATTACTATACTTATACTATTACTAAGTCGGTGTTTCTGGTTTTGTGTCTTCGTTTTTTGACACCGACTTCCGAAATAAAAGTTATTTTGCACTTTTTCTGGAAGTCTGTTCTACTTTTTTGTAAAAAAAAGTTTTTATTTTATGTACTTGTATGGACCTTTACATATTATTTAAACTTCATGTACAATAATGGTACATATGCGGACTTAGTGCAACAATGCATTCTCTACCAGTTTATATTATGTGTTTTGCTGTGCACGTGTTAACTTGGACCATGCTTGAGTCATTATACAATTGAAATCAATAAATTATGTAGTTATAAGATAAATTATAAAGTATATTCATTACCATTCAATGAAGTCAAAGAACTTTACATACACACGTAACATTTGAATGACCATTGCAGATAGAATAAATTATTATTTCTACCTGCATCATGTTTGTTTTCTAGGTAAACCTAAATATAAATTCTTGGTATCATTATTAGAATCAATGAACACCTTCTTTGTTGCATAATAAATATTACTTATCACATTCAAAATAATATTATAGTTTAAAAAAAAATTAAAACACGCTTTTGAGTGACGTCAATTTATTTATCGTATTATAACAAAATCCTTTCATTTAATGCCTATAACATGGGAATACATAAAAAATAACTAGTCCGCCATCTTTAGGAGACCGCCATATTGGATATAGAATGACGTCACTCAGCTAACCATGCATTTTTATCAAAACTAAACATGTATGCAAAATTTCAGCTCTATCGGAAACCGTGAAGTGGGTCAAATTTAACTTCTAATGTTTTTTTACACAGTTACAGGTGAAACTTATTAATAATAAAACCGTGTAAAGAAATATCAGTTCAAGGATCTTCTTTTGTTATTCTTACGCCTTTGCAAAAATTAAGTTCATACGTATCTAAAGTTTCTCCTAATTTCTAATCCTTTCGTTTGTTAGAAGAATGAAAATCATTTAAAAAGGGTTAAAGGTTTCTTTATAATCCTTTATTCAGATTTATTTTGAATTGGGTTACAAATTATACTATTTATTTATTAAATTCGTTTATTCACACGTTGTACACTAAAAGAACAAAAACAGAAATGCACAAAGGCGCTGCTTATTTCAAAAGAAATTAACCTAATTTAAAATAATTGATTATTTTAAAAAAATACATAAAATAATATTTTTTTTTTTAAATAATTGATTAATTATAAAAAAAAATATCTGTTAAGTTTTGTTCGAAAAAGTTTTATTTATATTACCTAATTTAAAATTCTACACATTGAAGTTGGCCACCCGGGCAAAGTATTTTGGACCAACTCGGATGTATAGAATTTTAAATTAGGTAAAATAAACGGATCGAAAATGTGTTTAACGAAAATAGAACGATTTAAATAATATTTTTTAAAGTTTTTGTATTGATTGTGTCTGTCGCTTAAAGTACATGCAAAAAACTCTCTGAAAAAGGTAAAATGTCACCTATGAATGTTTAAATTACGAGTGTAATAAAAGTGCGGCATGAATCATTATAACAATATCATAAGTATGTTATTTAACTCGTCTCGCGCTGCTGACTTTGTGTCATTTACTAAATTCTTTGACGTATAATAATTACTTCAGTTGTTTGTTTAGTGGAGTTCTCATGACGGAATCTGATTGTTCTGGTAATTCCTTAATTGTATATTTAGGTGTTATATGTCCACAATATAAAACAAATGTGAGGTAATCAGATCAATAGACAAATCGTCTGTAAACAATGAACGGTTATACAATGATACAAAACAACAAGAAATCGATGTTCAAGGCTAGATAAGCGGATTTCCTAATTTTCTGGTAAAGTTATAAATTCGTACAAATTCTAGATACTTCTCAGAGTGGTCTCTACAAAAGAAATGCTCTTATTGGGAATACAGGACGGACAACATAGCACAAAGAGCTCAATCAAGCCCAAAATAATTGATGCATTACCAATTCAGGCACTAATCGGTCTGTAATACTGACATTGAGGTAATCGCAGGATGTTCGCATAAAAAAGGCCGGCCCTTATTTTTTTCCAAACTAGATATAGGTATTAGGTACATTGTTACCCTTTCCTAAAGGCCAGACGAGAAAATACACAAGACATTATGGTACGGTGCAGTTTCGATTTTCATAAGTTTCGCTAGAAAGTCGTGAACCAAGGCAAGGTTAGAAGAATGTGTAGAAAACGAAACTTTGTGAAAGTCTATTTCAAAGTTGCAGGTATGCATTTCTTGCAGAAAGTTAAAACTAAAGGAAAAACCATTTTTGTTGTTGACTTGAAGAATTTCCAAATGTGCAAATCTATTAAAATTCTGGCCTTTACCAACTTAACTCATCTATATTTTATTTTTAGTTTTCAATTTTTATGCCCCTGCGCTCGTGTACAAATACATTTAAACTTCACTCAGGAATCACTTTTAGTATTGGTGAAATCCCCATGAAAATCCGTTCAGTAGATTTTGAATTAATAATAATAATCTTGGTTGGTGCCTCATTTCATAAAAGCGTCTATAGGGGCCTCTACGAGTTGGCTTCGGCCCCTCGTACGCCTGCCAAAGGTTTTTTCATTTAGAAATGTAAACAAATAATAATCTTTATTGATCATTTTCAAGTATTGTAGTACATGGGTAGGTATGTAATTAATTATACATGGTAAAATTACGGCTTTGCTACAATTGCAGAGGGTGCAGTTCTTATCTCCTAACTAAGTTACTGTATAACCTGTATGAAGGAGTGACCGATCCGCCATTATTTTTATTATTTTGTACATGTATATTTCTGCTACAAAAATATGGTATAAATAATTGTAATTGAAGAGAATAATAAAAAAAATATAGCATATAAACGCGGCGGGGAACTTGATTGAGTTTATTAATATGTAGTGATTTTCTACTCAATTTTAATCAGTTTTACTCAAGTATAATGATCTATAATAATATAGATAGACGAAGAGGAGAAAAAGAAAAGATGGATTGTTATTGTAACAGGAATTATATAAAGAAAAAGGACGTAAATTATAGTATAGTAGTTGATATGAGAAGATGGAAGAAGACAACGTGTCGTGTCGACCACAAGTAATAGGATAAGGGCGAATAAAATTAACTTTCGGGTTCTAAGAATTTACATTAAACCTCACAGCACTTTCACTGCACCTTTAACCGGTACTCACAGGACAATATTAAACCAACCTACAATTCACATTGTTAAGTAATTGCCTTTATTATAAGGAACTTTGGTATAAGGTTTTGTGATAGTTACTTATTAGTGAATGGCGATAGTGTATTTTTAACTTAGTTCGTGAAACTGGCCCTGACCGTGACAATGCGGATAGTTGTTATGAGTTAGGAAACTTTAAAGTTGAAGTTGTTATTTTATTTTGTAGTATGATATAACGTAGATAGGTACACATAACTAAAACCAGAAGGAGCTCGTGGCTAAAATAACAACAGCCGCACGGGTCGATCCATCAGGTTAAGCTACGCTTGCCGGGGTTGGTCCATAGATGGGTGACCATCTTTAGATACCAAGACTCCTCCGTACCTCGGAAAGTACGTTAAGCTGTTGCTCCCGGCTATCAATCGTGGATCTTTAACAGTCGTTGCGGCTCGTCAGTAGTCCGAAAGTCTGACAACCAGTCTTACCAAGGGGTATCGTATTACCCAGTAACTGGGTTGTGGAGGTCAGACAGGCAGTCGCTCCATGTAAAACACTGGTATTTAGCTGCATTCGGTTAGACTGGAAGCCGACCCCAAGATAGTTGGGAAAAGGCTAGGCAGGCATCCTATACATAAGTAAAACTAAACTTGATTTATGCAAAAGACAATACCAAAAAGAAAACCGGCCGAGTGTGTATCGGACTCACGCGCAAAGGGTTCCGAATGAATCAATTTTTTAAACCATATTATTATACTTCAGGTTTTCCTGTAATGTAAAAGTATAGAACTACTTTGTGTATTTATTTAAAATTTTTTCAATCGGTAAAGCAGCTGTTCCTTACATTTGGTCGAGTTATGCGAGCAAAAATAGACTGAACTTCTGATTTTTCATTGAAAGCTCATTTTTGCGTCGATCGTGTTTAAAACAAAATCACAGTATCAATAATCATCTGTAATCCTTCTGCATCTGCAATGCCTTTGTAAGCTGCTACAGATCACGTGCTTTTCATCGGTTTGTTTGACATCCAATAGAAAAGTTTACAAAACATCTATCGTCAATCACATACTCGCTTACCATCGTGAGATAGTGCAACAACTTTACGGTTTACCCGCGCTTTTGGTTACTGTTCTGCTACCGTGGGTTGCAGCGTAATGCTCGATAGCCTATAGCCTTGCTCATGAATGTGGCTATTGCATACTAAAAGAATTTTTGAAATCCGACTGGATTCTAGAGATTAGTGCTTTCAAACAAACAAATTCTTTAGGTTAATATAATAATATATCTATTAATTATAGTATATATACCTACATATATAATATAATTAATAAAGTCTGTATAATAAAATTTTTTTTTTTTAAACTTTGCTCCACACTTGGATTTATTCTTGTATCGTGGGTGCGTTCACAAACATGCAAGCTCACATACACAAGCCACCCAGACCCGGAACAACTATCTGTAGGCCATAAAAATACTTATTGTTCCGTGCAGGGATCGAACCCGCGACACGCAACGCAGCAACCGAACGCTCAACCACTGTGCCAACCGTGTCGTCAAACTTTAACATTACTTCGTCTCCAAGGACCAGAATTTACTAAAAAAAGTTACATCTTTTGTGTGGCTTTGTGTTTGTTTACTTTCAGCTTCACATCAATTAATCTGCTGACATGTTTCATCAGTCATTTATGTGCGTGGGACTAAGTAATGGATCCTTCGGTTCGTGTTTTTCTGTATTTAACTAACTGTTAGCTGTCTGCAGTGCCATGTTTGATTGCGAAAATGATAGTTACCGTGGCACGATCCTGTGTGGATCTTGTTTTCAAAATAATTGGTACCTACCTACCGACCTTAGGTGTTAAGGTGTTCAACATTGGTTAATTTGCAAATATTGATATTTATGTCTACATCGTTGATATATTTTGGGAAGATCTGCTCATTGAAAGAAAATTACAAAAAGGTATCTGTGGTGCACTAAGTGCATTGGCATTCAATAATTTGGTCAAGAAGATTCGAAGTCAACTACTCGTGATAAGTTAGTTAGATACTTGTAAATTTATGATTTAAGTATTTACCTACTTATGTTTTACGTAATTCAAGTCTGACTGAATTCACATTACGTAATATTGTCATATAATGTTTATCAGGACATTCTGCATACAAATGAGGACACAATAGTTTCGTTAGGATCAAACGAAGGTACTTATTGGTTACCTTGTAGGTAATTTTAAAAATAGTTCTGACATTCCGATTTAAAAAGAAAATATGGTAACTGTTTAAACAAACTGCATGTTGTTTTGTTATGTATTCAATGAAGTAACAATACCTACTTTTAGATGAATTATGTTGGTACAGGTTTTTTGACCCGTAAGTTTACCAACAAGCAACATTATACACTTACGAAACACAAAGTCTGTACCTATTCAGTTAAATCCGGCATGAATTAACATGATAACGAATAAGTGTACTTAATTAAGATTTTGCAAAAACTTGTTCTGGCATGATTTTTAAAACGTAGTAAGTTTAATTTTGTTTTTTTATTTAATAAAACTTGCATTATAGAAATCAGGTGGATAGATATCCAGGTTATTTATAGGTAACCTTAGTTAATTATTCAAATTGTCATAATTCTCTGTTAGGAAAAATATCTTTAGACATAAACTATAAGTTAACTATATTAGAATCTAGTCGATTTTTTTAACGGTACGGTTTCCGATTAAGTTATTATAAAAGCATGTTTTTCTATGTATGAAGTATAAATAAATTACCATATTTAGCGAACGAGTACCGAGTGATTATATTGTTCGCAACTATTACAATTATAAAAAAAAACTCTATGTATTCTGTGAATTGTCATAATAATGATTAACTATTTATATCCACTTTTTGTGATTACTCTCATAAAAAAGACCGCAGTGATTGCTGGAAATTGGCTAGGAAGTAATTTTAAATTCGTTATAATTTGTTGACAACTTATTTTAACGTTTGTTTATGAAGACCTATCCGATAATATGTAAGTAAGTACCCAAGTTTCAAAATTGTATTCAAAATTTCAGTATTGTTAATATTGATTTTAATACTTAATATTTTTTTGTTTTTTTTTTTAAATCACAATTACACAGAAAAAAAAAATTATGTCCCGAATTTTTTTTACAACTAAACTTACCTTTTAATTAAAACTTTTTCACAACCATGTATAATCACTTCACTTAAGCTTCATTTATTGTGGCCCTTGCGTATTTATAAATATTGTAACGTATATTTACGACTCTTTTTTTTATTTTTGTAATCTCAATTTTTTTTTATTTAATAAAAAATCAAAACATCAGTTCGGAACGTATAGCCCGCAGCATTCGATTTTTGAATATGCAAATAGCGCGCGAACTCCTGCGCTGCGATCCTAGGTACGCGCGTTCGTCACAAGCGGTAACGGTTAGGTGATTGCAGTTAGTTCACACCGGCTCACATTCTTAACCATTTCGACAAGTCGGCTATCAGCGGATGTCCACAGCCAGTCATGGACATCGTTGGCCGTCAATAGCACTCATTTGCTTATACGAACCCGAGGAGCGATCGATTGTTTAATATCAATTCTTACAACAATAACTTCATTCAGTAAATTCGGAAAATCACTGCTGATTCTGGGTAGACAAACAAGTCAAAATGTTCCACGACTTGACGAGGTTTGTTGATTAATTAAATGCAATTCCAACTGAAAATTACATCGTCCATGACCCGTGGAATGGCAGTTACGTTCACATTTGCTGTACTCATGTGTGTTATTATCTTCGATTTAAGGATTGCGTTAGGTCACACAAATTTGGTTATTCCAACGTAATTTTACTGCCTAATTTAATTTTTATTTGTACCTCACGGCCATAATTTTTCAATTTGTACAGAGTTTTATATCGACCACGTAACACAGTTTGACTTGGAACTGTTTGTTGACTAAAGTATCCTTGCTTCAAGCTCTAATTTAATAGAGCAACCTAAATGATCGTAACTGATAGACCATGACATATTATTGTAGGTACTACTAGCATGTCCCTGCTAAGTTAATTGTAATTTGATAACAACAGTCTCTATCGCTACACTCTATTCAGTGTAGGACATTGACAATATTGCCTATACGGATTCTGAAGTACAGATCCTCTATTTCAAACCATATTTACCATTAATAACATAGAAGACACCATCATTAAACCTATCACCAAAATCCATACAAACGAACATACATACCGTGATATCGTAAATGTTAATACTAATGGTAACGAACTCTCAAGAGTACAAATACGTAGTTGCAGCACTACCCTGTGTACAGGCCCTGCAGTCTCGACAATGATATCGATCGCTACGTGCTAAAGATTGGTCGCTACGTCGAAAAAATAATTGATTTTCTTAAAATATGTATAGAGACCAGCAGATCAGTTGATCAGTTTTCATGAAAAATAGTGCTTGCAAGTTAAAAATTACGCCGTCTCTGTACATATTTCAAGAAAATCAATTATTTTTCCGACGTAGTGACAGATCGTTAGGACGTAGCGATCGCTATCAATGTCGAGACTGCAGGCCCAGGAAAGCATAAACGATTATCAATAACTGTTAATTTTGGCCAATGATTCCTCTTGATTTTTAATGTAATGTATCTATCTTTTAACAAAAGGAACCGTTAACTAGCCTGCAAGGGAACATGGTAGGGAACACATTCCTTTGCAGGGCAAGATGAGCGAAGGTGCCAGTCAATTGACTATCACCTTGACATGCACCGTAAGTGGTACAAAATTGTTTGAATTTTCTCCTTCATGTCTAATATTAACCACCTGTAAATGTATGGTAGTTCTGATCTCCTCTCCTGTTTGCTTTCCTATTCTCTCTGCACTGCCTTCACTAGAAAATACCTGTGGCATTCGTTAAGGATCACATCATTGTCAGGGATCTTCCCAGACGATGATGTGATTTTACCTATGTTCTAGTAAGCTGAACGAGGTTTTGTACAAATAAATAATTTACCAAATTGGCGGTTGGATTGTCGTCACAATATTTTCAAAGTCAACAATCAAAATACAACATGTTACAAGCTACAGCCTTGCGTGACGAGAGTACTTTTATTGCAGTATAGTATAGTGTTTAATAAACCATGCAGTTTAATTTTCATACAAATTGTAACAGTTTAAGTTGACCATTCTGCGCTAGATGTTCTCTTCCTATATGTGTGACCAGTCTCTGCATTAACTATAGATCATCACATACCATCAGGTGAGATAATGGTCAAACTCGAGCCTATCAATGGTTATAAAAATTGGGCAAGATGCTCCAAAAAATAGGTGTTTAAAACGTTAAAACAATAAAACACTGGTTACTTTTCTAAAATATCTTATGTATCAAACATTCATATGCTTTATTTCTCGTACAAAAAGTTGAGGACCCTAGCATCGCATCCGTTTGCTACCCGCGACCCTCACCAGGTCATCGGTCCACCTTCCGCTTTCCAACGCTGCGTCTTCCGGTACGCGATCGCCACTCCAGAACCATTCGGCACCATTGACCACCAATGCCCAGTGCCACTTTAGTTTGGCGATTCTTTGGACTATGTCGGTAACCTTGGTTCTCTTGCGGATATCATCATTCCTGATTCGATCACGCAAGGAAACTCCGAGCATTACCGTCTCCATTGCCCTTTGGGTGATGTAAGCTTTATGATGAGGCCCATTGTGAGCGACCACGTTTCGGTTTCATAAGTCATCACTGGCGACACGCACTGGCCATAGGCTGTCGTCTTGAGACAATGTGGTATGTGAGACGAGAAGATACCACGCAACTTCCCGAACGCCACCCAGCCGAGTCAGATTGGCGGCGAATCCGACTTCGCTTTTGCTGATATTATTATATTCCACTAGCCGAAACAAGTTTTGAGCTAAGCATGGAGTCCCAGATTCGACCCCTAGGTGGATATTTATTGGGTTATTCCATTTGAAATTTTGGTAGCTACTCGAAGTTTGGATATATGCTCAGTCGACGGCTCGCCCCTATTACGGTACATCAGACTTGATAACAAGTGAAGAAATTGCCCGCCCTAAGGCGGGGGATTTTTCTTGCCCTGAGGATTTTTACCAAGGAAACAAAAAACAAAAAAGGTCATGTTCACCTCTGCTGCATGCGTTGCGTGGTGAAAGAAATAAGAAATAAAAAACAGTAATTGAATAAAATGTATTCGTAAATAACATACCCAACGGCAATAAAACTTATTCATAAAACAATATTCCGAAACTTTCACACAAATTCATTTAAAAGGAATCTTTATGATGTAATCAAATCGTAACTTGTTGATAATCACTGGCACGATAAATGCTAAATAAATGTTTGTCTTATCTCTATTAGTCCTGTCCTAGGTATCTACAATACTTTCACTTAGAACATAACATTGGTGTAATCACATTCAGATCTTTGCTACGTTGTATTTCAAACCTTATCTTCGCTTATACCATCCACCTCATTGTTCTTCCCCTGTGGGATTTCGTTTGTCACTATGTCCAAAGAGCCATTTTTACTCAAACCGCAAGCGGAAAACACTTTGCTACCGACATCGTGTTTCTTTACACAGTAAAGTACGATTATTAGTATTGTCAATAACACTACTATAACACCTACAATAATGGGTGCACTCTGGTCCATGTCTCCTTCATTTAGAATTGCCGTTTTCAGGTTCTCCACTTCCAGATACTTTTTGAGTTCTGAGAAGTACTGTAGTATGCCTTCTGTTGAAAGCTCTGTCTCACCAGTAATAGCTTTAAGGACTGTTCTCCAGTCCTCGCTTGCACCAAGAGCCATGCCATCGCTGAAATAAGTATAAGTATTAAATATAGAATTTATGTGGGTGATCTGTTCTAATTCTGGCTAACAACGACCAAGCTTGTCTGAGCATAACATAACATATCCTTAATAGGTCCCTTTACATTTACGTGTAGAGGAAAAGTTAGTTAAATTCTGACGTGTTTCGGTCATAAAACGCTGACAGCATTCGGTGCATACAGCAATCAGGATCAAAGATCAGGATCGTGTTTGACATTAAAATAGAGAACGGTAATTGGTTCATCAAGCGCATACATATCCAAGTTTTACGAATACATGTTAAAAGTAAATAATGTTATAATAATAATTTAATCTAATGAAAAGAACAAACTGTAGTTTGACGAATGTTTAAATTAGCACAATGTATAATTTTCATCTAAAGGCTGTTCGCACCCTAGTAGGATACCTTTCGTTGATTTACTCATTCTATTCTATTGATATAGTTTAGCGAACAGTTCAGTAATATAAACGGTCCTTATTAAGGTGCTAATAAAAGATATAATTACGAAATATCCTATCTGCGCATCTCTGAATTACACAATCCACATCCATGGCTAACAAAAAGTCAATGATATAATTTTCTCATGCATTTTAATAAGGCAGACATTGTACCTGAGAAGTTTTCCTGCTTCCTTCACGCCATATATCGAACATTCGTGTAGAGGTCCTGTATGATTCGCCCTATTGCAAAGAGATAGCAGAATTTGGAATTCCAGTACATGAGATATCAAATACCTGAAAAAAAAATATGTTCCATCATGAATCACACTGTGTAAAAGATCCACTTGGGCAGTATCCGGGAGCTCTCATGTGAGAAAACCCTAATAAATAATCAAGGAGAAAGATTTGTGAGATGAAACAGCCAGAATGATTCAGACTTTTCATTTGCTTATCAAACTTCTCAACCTAACTGTGTGTCAATCAGTGTTGGGATAAGATAAGATAGGTACTTCACACTTTCACACAGTAGGTTACAAAAGATAACAATGATGTCGTCCACTCGTATACCGAAATCGTTGACTTGTTGACATTGCATCCTGGTTGAGATCTTCTATCTAAACCCGGATTCAATGGACGATGTGACTAATATTAATTTCAAGCGCATCTTTTGGACATTATTGATACTGTTATATTATTCTCATATATCAATGACATCCAGTACCTACAGTTTTAATATTTTAAACAGGGCGTAGCTGGAATGGGTCGTAATATTATTTAAACGGTGTAGCGGGAATTGGTGGTAATATTATTTAAACAGGGTGTAGCGGGAATGGGTGCTAATATTTTAAACCGGGTGTAGCGGGAATGGGTGGTTATATTTTAAACAGGGTGTAGCGGGAATGGGTGGTAATATTTTAAACAGGGTGTAGCGGGAATGGGTGGTAATATTTTAAACCGAGAGTAGCGGGAATGGGTGGTAGTATTTTAAACAGGGTGTAGCGGGCATCGATGGTAATATTTTAAACAGGGTGTAGCGGGAATGGGTGGTTATATTTTAAACAGGGCGTAGCGGGAATGGGTGGTAATATTTTAAAAAGGGTGTAGCGGGAATGGGTGGTAATATTTTAAACCGGGTGTAGTGGGAATGGGTGGTTATATTTTAAACAGGGTGTAGCGGGAATGGATGGTAATATTTTAAACTGGGTGTAGTGGGAATGGGTGGTTATATTTTAAACAGGGTGTAGCGGGAATAGGTGGTAATATTTTAAACAGGGTGTAGCGGGAATGGGTGGTAATATTTTAAACAGGGTGTAGCGGGAATGGGTGGTAACATTTTAGATACTGCTTCTGCCCATGGAAATAAACGACTTTCTTTAAAGAAGTCATAGTCAATTCCCAAAAAAAAATTGTTCTTTCCGTACACAAATTTTTATCAACTGATGACGACTTTCGTCAACAGTTGATAAAAATTTGTATGGGAAGACAATTTTTAGGATTCTGAAAGTCCGAATGAAAAACGGAACCCTTATAGGATCACTCGTGTGTCTGTCTATCTGGTTGTCTGTCTGTCTATCTGTCCGTCTGTCCGTCTGTCCGTTTGTCACAGAATATAGATGAGAAATGATCATTGGCCCCTCTTGTCTCCAAAACAACTGGCCCTAAAGTTTTGAAAAAAAAAATACAGAAGGTAGTTCTTTACTTAAAAAAATACAGGAAAACATACAGAAATAAACAGTTTTAAAGAAAACCTGAAAAAAACATGGTTTGTTCGAAACACTTTGCGTGCGAGTCTGACTCGGTCTTGGGCAGTTTTTTTTTTGGAACTGTCTATTTCTTTTTTGAAGAAAGATGATCATTTCTATGGGCAGAAACAGTATTTAAAATATAAAAATTGGCCAAGAGCTTGTCGGATTTCGCACATTAAGGGTTCCGTACCAAATATTAGTATTTGTTAGTAAAATATACGTACTAATAAACAATATTACCAAATTTCAAGTTCATAAGCAATGAGAAATTAAAAAATTCTTCGTAACAAATTTTGTAACAGACGACGGATGTACAGACAGACAGACGGATAGAAGGACACGTGAGTGACAACAAGACCCTTCAGGTACGGAACCCTAAAAACGCATTTTCGTTACACCCTGTATTTGTCGCAAATTTCATTAGCTAAATCAAATAATATTATGTAGGCCATATCGTATCCTTTTACCAAAAGTGAAACGATAGTCTACCACAGCCGTTGTACTTCATCGTGTACATTATCTTCCTGTTTCTCGTTAACACTTTCACCGATGAATACATAAATAAGCATACATAAGATTACTTACGTAATGTACTGCACGTGAGATACAACATGGTACTTCGCCGCTGGATCAAGGTCGGTTTCATTCCTAGGTATTGGAGGCGACACTCCGGTCTCTTTTATTCTGAAACAGAAACTTAGCAACTGCACTTTCTAGTCTAGCCTTCATTAAAAAGTATTCGCTAGTTTTGAGCTCGAGACTTGTATTTTTAGTTTTTCTCCCTATCTAACTTAAGATAAGTTTATCCTCACTAAAGTTACGACCAGTTATTATTGCCTCAGGATCTGCACGTTTAAACTAAACAGTGCTTAGTTCTGTGCTTACTTCGTATAAGTGAGCATCGAGCTGGCGCAAGTTTGTCTGCTTAGATTAGGAGCTCCTACTAGCCCATGTTAGCCATTTTGAAACTACAACTCATGATCTTGTTGCCAATTATATCAAAATCTTCCTTTAGACGTTGTTTTCAGAACCTTTTTTGCAGTATTTGAACCGTTTATTACCATGCATGTTTGTTAATCACACCCCAAGGGCTGAACGGATTTGGATAAAACTTGACGAGCGGGTAGACCTTGTCCTTTTATTTTTTTTTTGTGGGTTGGGAAATCATCCAATGACATCTCCCGCTCTGTGTGGAGCGGGAGGGCGTGTCAGACTCTTACTGACTAAAACCCACCCCTGTTCCTTCCCTGCCTGAGTGCCCAGGGGAGCGGTAACTCTATTACGAATTAATCCGCTACCCCTAGGCATGCATTCACCGGCCATGATGGGCCCCGTCAGTGGTGGCTGACAAACATCTGTTTGAGGTGCGCTTGCAACACTACGCGCCGTCGACTCACGGGCCTGGTGCTGATCGGACGGTGAGCTACCCACTACTCGCCATCCGCAGGCTCGGGTCTACGGTGGCCGGAGATCGTCTCGCGACGTCCTACGCCCAATGCGTCTCCTGCGGCGGTAGCGGCCGGGGTCGTGAAGGTCACTCCGTTGAGTCTCCCTCACCCATCCCGCCTCCGCCTTGACGGAGGAGACTGCTTCCCATTCCCTCTCGCTCCGTACCATGGCCTGAACGAGGGCCAGGCGCGAGAGGTCGCTACCGCCTATAGTATCCACGAGGACACGGCGGTGCTCCGCCCAAGCGAGTCAGACCTCCACCGTATGCAGACCATGCCCTGGATTAGAATACAGTATTATTCTTATTCGGTAATGCTTTCTCTAGGGACAAATACATTTTAAGTGGATGAAGTTAGTCTTATCTTACTTCTTGCTAATATCATAAATGCGAAAGTTTGGATGGATGGAAGGACAGATGGATGAATGGACGGATGTGTGTTGCTCAATCACGCCAGAATGGCAGAATGAAGCAAGTTCCAAGTAGTTGGGTTGATTTTCGATTTTTAACCGACTTCAAAAAGGACGAGGTTCTCAATTTGTCTGTATGTTTTTTTGTGTGTTTGTTACGCTATTAATGCGCCGCTTGTGAATAGATTTTGATGATTCTTTTTTCTTTTGGTTAGGCCATACTACAGACCCCACAGGCAGGTAGGTGGTGGCCCCTCATAAATTTTATCGAAATCGGTTTGACGCTTTTTGAAAAAATCAACAAAAACAATAGATATGTAGTAAACAGTGATGACGTTTTGGTTTGCTCCAGTTATGTTCAAATTCCGTGTTATTGCGTTTGTCAGTTTGGGCATAACTAAAAAATTAAAAATAAATAAAAAATTTACAAAAAATACAACCGACTTCAAAAAAAGAAAAAAGAAAATACACTAAAAATTTCAAAATAACTTTAATTTCGCCAGTCGGTGTCAAATAACAAAGAAACAAAATACAAACACCGACTTCCGAAATTATTTTTTTTTTGCAATTTTTAGTGTATTTTCTTTTTTCACGCCAACGAAACCGCTGGCAGAAGCGAATGATTAATAAAAACAGATAATTAATAAAAACAGATAGTTACATAAAAAAGGTAGGTACCTAATATGCTTGTTGTTAAATTGCATCTTATAGTTCTATACTACTCGTATCAAGGAGATAGTACTTTTAGATAAAGACGACCAGTGAGTGACCTAGTGCTAAGTGATGGCAAAAGGAGATAGTAAATATACAGGTATATTCACAGTTAACTTGTGCCTATAATTGGATAACAGACTCGTGATTTGACTTGTTAATTAGTAATCACTACTTAGATGTATACGGCTGGAATTCATAATTTATTACACTTGTAACTAACTTTATAAACAAATCTTAGAAGTTAAATTTGACCCACCTCCCGATTTCCGATTTAATTTTCGATGAATAAAAATCAAATCAAAATCAAAGTCATTAATTCAAACTAGGCTGAGACCCAGCACTTTCTGAACGTCAAAGTTCTACATACATATAGACAGTCGCCCAAAAACGCCCGCCCGTCACCACTTCCTAGTGGTTTAGCCGTGAAGAAGAAGTGGCCAACAAACTCCACAGCAACACATCTGTCTGCTAATTTTGAAGAACTTGAATCCATATAATTATATGCAACAATCTTAACATATGTAACTTATATAAAACAGAAAAATAAATATAAATCGTCTAAAATATAATCATAAAATTAAATTATCCGCCACTCGTCAGCTAGCTAGCACACTCAATTATGGCATTATAAATGAACTCAAGCATAAACACTAAACCAAATTAAATAAGCCTCTAGCTGGTGTGCCTGCTTACATGTGCAACGGTAGAATCTATCCATGAGCTGTGATTCGAAGCCACAAGTATTAAACTAGGGCCATCACAGTAAAATTAGTTAACAATTATTCTATGAACTCATATAATCTGTCATAACCAGCTAATTATGGAGAAAGAACATCAAGTGTAACATTGTCTTTCGTTCAACACAGCGACCAACTATTCTTATCTTCTAAATAGTCTTTGATGGAATGGTATGCAATGCTTGGTTAGCTAAGTGACGTCATTCTAAATCCAATATGGCGGACTAGACATTTTATATGAATTTTCATGATATGAGTATCATATGAAAGGGTTTGCTGAAAAGAACACGAAAAATTAAAAAAAAAACCGGCCAAGTGCGAGTCGGACTCGCACACCGAGGGTTCCGTACAAGCTTGAGGGTATGTAAATAGTTCGAGAATTGAGTTTCGCTTTTTTTTAATTATTTAAGTTTTCGGTAGCAATCGAATTAGACGTAGTTAAAATAATTTAAAATTTGTTTTGGCTTGTGCTAATGAGGTCCTTATATACGATACCCAAAATGATACGGTCGCCTCAATTTAAAATTTGGACCTGAATTCCTTGTATGGAGACCGTATTTTTGGTGATGTCATTAAAAATCTACGGTTTTCAGACTTTTTCCTTTACTTGTGTTATAAGACCTCACTTCTTGCTTATTTTCGTGATAGTAGGACAGCGGGAAGTAACCTATAAATTTTGATTCCCTTCAGAGTGTCGAAATATACATTATTTGCCGGATAAGCGGCCGTATCTCTTTTTGACGTTAACTTAGAAGTTTATTTTTTTCACAGCTTTAAGGGACTATAGACTTGTATATGGTTTTAATTTCAACTCGATACCTCCACGCGTGCCCGAGTAAAAGGGTCTTGACAGACAGACAGACGGACAACAAGGTGATCCTTTAAGGATTGCGTTTTTTCCTTTTGAGGTACGGAACCCTAAAAATAAGTGTTTTTCAATTTTTCAAACTACAGAAAACTATTATTAACACACTTTTATTAGCTTTACCTGTAACTATGTAAATATACCTTAGAAGTTAAATTTGACCCACTTCCCGGTTTTTGATTAAGCTGAAATTTTGCGTAAATGATTAGTTTGGATGGCAATGCATGGTTAGCTAAGTGACGTCATTCTAAATGTAATATGGCGGACGCCCAAAATATGGCGGACTAGTTATTTTGTATGCATTCCCATGATATGGATACCTATCAAATGAAAGGGAAGAATGAGAAGAACAAAAAATAAAATGTGTTTTTTAGTTTTTTTTTAAACTACCGAAAATTAATTAAGTACACAAGCAATAGGACATAGCTAAATCATCATCATCATCAGCCTTTTAATGTGACTGCTGGGGCACAGCCTCCTCTCTGTGAGAGGTGAGCCAAAATCCAACACGCGGGCCCAATGCGAATTGGTGGATGTCACATGTCTTTGAATTTTTGGTTCTAGGACATGCCGGTTTCCTCACGATGTTTTCCTTCACCATTTTGAGAGCAGTGGTGATGAAATAATTTACACAAAGTAAAGCGCCTGCCTGGGTTTGAACTCACGACCTACAACTTGTAAGTCGCGGCCAATACCACTGGGCCACCACTGCTCTCTCTAAAATCAACCTACGAATAATTCAACGTAGGTTTCCTACTAAAATGATAATACATGACCCTTATGACTTCGACCGTCTGATGCCCTGTCTGGCGGTCACAGCTACTTATTAACTTATTACTCATTAACTTGCAATGTTTGTTTGGTTGGGTGAAATGTTACAAGCTGAATTAGAACCACTTCCTCTTATCCTTCGGAGTTGATTTTTAGGGTTCCGTACCTGAAGGGTCCAAATGGATATTGCTGTCACTCACGTGCCCGTCTGACCATCTGTCGGTCTGTCACACAGGTTTTACAGCCAAACGGTTGGAGCTACAATCTCCAAATTTTTACAGTATAAGCATCTTGTTGACCCAAAGCCATACAAATAGTCAAAAATACATTTGGTACGGAACCCTAAATGTGCAGAGTCCGAACCGCACTTGACCGGTTTTTTACAAGTTGGTTCAGTTTCGATGACAATGCATTTTTATGGTAAGAGTGACCTGGATCGACCATCAGGATTAGCTCTAGATAGAAGGACTTTCCAACAGTCAACAGCACCTACTCAGGGGTTGAGGATAAATTCGAAAGAGTTACCTCGCCCCTGGGCATTCAGGGCAGGGAAGGAGCAGGGGTGGATTTTAGTCAGTAAGAGTCTGACACCCCCTCCCGCTCTACCCTAGAGCGGGACATGTCATTGAGTGATCTCCCAACCCACAAAAAGAAACAGCACAGACGCGGCATCTTGTACCTTCATGAGTTTAAAACCTTTTTGTTTACTATTAACTTATTCTATGTTACTTAAAAGTCCAAAATGCTGCCAGGGTTCTGAGTACTTTTTCCATTGACAGCGATGTGGATGAATTTTTTGATGCCCAAGGAGTTGTTTTCATACGCATTTGTACATGTTTGGTAATATTTTCAATTTGTATCTTTCTATCTTTTAAGTTATTTCTATTAAACTAATTCAAAATTCCCAAAATTTGCCAGCAAAACCTAAGATTTATCAAGCCTTAGGTACTGAGTAAAACCGAACTGTTCTGTGATAATCGCTAATTTAGCACGTTTACTAGCACTCACTTGGTAAATCTTCAGCTTTACTTCAGACACATGTTATACGATTGTGAATTGTTAGGGTTCCGTAAGTCTGAATGAAAAAACGGAACCTTTACAGGATCACTCGTGTGTCTGTCTGTCGGTCTGTCACAGCCAATTTGTTCCGAATCTGCTGGACCCATAGAGTTGAAATTTGGTACACACATGAATATATGTGACCCAAACACGGACGTGTACCCTAAATAAATTAATTTGGAACATGGGGGTCACTTTTGGGGTGAAAATCGGAAAATTATAAATCAAAATTTTTCAAACTCTGTCGTGCGACATATGAAATGAAAGGGCACATTGTGAGGGTCTCGAATATATTTTTATCATGTTTAAATTTACAATTTTGAAGTTATTTATGAAAATAGATGCAAAATTACCATTTCCTCCCCCCCCCCCCTCTAAATCTGATTGATATCTATATTTTATATGTATGTAGAAATGAAGAAGGCTAGATGTAGGTAATTAATCATTTTATTATGGCGCCGACTCAAAATTAGTATACATAAAATTGGATATTTTATGTCGTTAAATAAGCTCAATACTCAAGACTTAAAAGGTTTATTTATTTTTTGCTTTTTAGTTCTTTTTCGTCGGTTAAATTTTTTGTTAATTTTTTTTTTATTTTATGATTTTTTGTGACTCGCATCATCTTTTAATACTCTGAGGCTAATTTCTAATCCTTCATGATTCCTCTTGGCACTGAGGTTCCCAGGATACTGACCAGTTGAGGTTACCTCCAATATTCTAAAGACGTCTTTTCTCAAAGCATATTACTCGTAAGTGGTATCTGTCACTAAAACCAGTTTTTGTATCTAACTTCTATTGTTTAGGAAAGGTATGGTTTCCATCATCAGCTCAGTTTCATGATGTGATGATTCCTAAATGCAAATACCTGATTAAGTTATGAAAAGTAAACAGAAACAATATTTGTGCCCAATTTTCGAGGTTTTCTCTCAATTTTATTAGGATTCCATGATCAGATCCTGATGTCCTTAACATAGTACCACTCTTGAGGTATACCCTATCTAATAAAAAAAGAATCATCAAAATCGGTTCATAAAAAACGGAGTGAGGGCCGAACATACGTACAGAAACGCTAAACTTGCCCACAATTTTCGAGGTTTTCTCTCAATTTTATCAGGATTCTACTATCAGATCCTGATTTCCTTGACATGGGACCACCCTTGAAGTATACCCTATCTAACAAAAGAATAATAATTAAGATCGGTTCGTAAATGACTGAGTGAGGGCTGATCATACACAAAAAAAAAAAAAATATATATATATATACGGTCGAATTGAGAACCTCCTCCTTTTTTTTCGTCGGTTAAAAATTCACCCACATCGCTGTCAATGGAAAAAGTACCCAGAACGCAGGCAGCATCGCCACGTTGAATTTAGATTAATTATTCTATTATTGAAGTTTGTTCTTCACTCAGAAAATCTTTATTAAAATTTGTATAAGATTCGTTTCGGATTTGTTCCGTGTCTTCGTATGTTTCTTGTATGAAAAATTCTTAAGGTCCTTGATGCACAGCTTTTGTTGATTATATTGTAAACATTAACACTAATATGCGAATAGGGGGGCATCGCCTGGCCATGACACCGTTTGTTTTGGGAAGGGGAATGTGGAGGACGAGTTTATAGAATGTTTGTATTCGTTTTGTGTACCTACACGCGGTGTAGCGCTCAGATTAACACGTTATAGTTTTTGTACTCTTAGGACTGCATGTATTCATCCGCTGTGTGCCAAAAAGGTTTTCTTAATATTACTTTAATAACGGCTCTTTGAGCACTTTCACCTAAAAGTGCTTTTCCTGACTAACACAGACCGAGATGGATTGTGCGCAGAATTGCAATGGGTGTCTAGTCACGTAGTTTTTGCAATCCGTATATTAATTTCCTAACGCGACTAGTGGGCGGGTGTATACCTATGTGGTTTGAATGACAGGCTTCGTCTGGTGTGATACCCAGGTTTTGATTTAGAGAGTCTATGATTGTGGTACTGGTTTCAAGGGGGCTTGTCTTGTTGTGGGGATCTGAAAGCTATTGTTATATAGAAGGTAGATAATTAATTTAGTTTTTATATGTTAAGAGTTAGAAGATTTGTGCCAAGAGACACGGAAACAGTAAGTAGTCTACTCTATACCTACCTACCGGAATTATACCGGTAAGACTTAGGCAATCTTAGGATTAGCCGGCAAATCTTAGGATGTACCGTAGCTATTTTTTTCTCTTTTTAACCATTGATAGGCTCGAGTTTGACCACTATCTCACCTGATGGAAAGCGATGATGTGATTGAAGATGGAGCACGCTTGCCTAGAAGTAACCTATTCACTCTCCACTTAAGGGTCTACTACCGACCAAAACGGCCGTTTTTGGTACTTTTGCTTACCACTTTGGATACGAAACATTTTGAGTCCTGTTTTAACAACGTAAAAATACTTTATCCTCTTTGTAACAAATGTGACGTTGGATTCTTTAATATTTATTTTCTATGCTATGCTACGATTTTTATTCAATGAGGGCGCCACTTGGCCGGTAGTACGGCTTTAAGGGACTACTACCCGCCAAGTGGCGCCCTCATTGAATACAAAATCGTAGCATAGCATTAGTAAGCAAAAGTGAGCAACACGGCCGTTTTTGGTACTTTTGCTTACTTCTATAGATATGAAACATTTTGAGTCCTGTTTTAACAACGTAAAAATACTTTATCCTCTTTGTAACAAACGAAACGTAGGATTCTTTAATCTTTATTTTCTTATAAGCTACGATTTTTTATTAAATGAGGGCGCCACTTGGCGGGTAGTAGAGCCGTAAAGACTCCCAAGTTGTAGCTACAACTGGCCTGCCAGAGTCTGTGTTTCCTAATAGCTATTAGGAAACACAAACGCTGGCAGGGAATTTTGACTTTTACTGTAACATATATAGAGTACCCACCGCCAGTTGTGAGTCACAGTACTGCTAAAAATAATAAGAAATAATTCTTGATTTCAAATATAGAGATAACTTATACGTGGTATAATGGATATACCTGGATAGTGAAGTTGGTCTCCTGACCTCTCCGCCTACTTAGGTAACAGTTTGAGTTCGACTAGAAGGAAAAGGTTTCAAGGAAAATGGTAGGCATATTATTATGTAGGTATTTCTCCGCGTAGGTCTATGTGTACCTATTTGATTTTGTAGAGGAAAATAACCAAATATGGAATAATATCCTAACATGTAATACCGCCATTTCTCGTAAATTTATACTTCTTGTCACACAAAAAAGTGCTCTTCTATCTATTTTAATCATAATACTCGCGTACTGGTTTCAACTTGTAAGTCGAGCAAGTGATGAGCCCGCGGTGAGAGGTTTGTTTTTTCAGTGTAAGATATTTTTTATGTACTTTTTGAAATACTCGGGGAGAAACATGGATCAATTGCCTTATATGAAGGCCTAGGCAGATGGTGATTGCGCTGGTGCAGATATCGATTAATTTCATCAGATTATACAAACAACAGATTTGATTTATATAACTACTAGCTGCGCCTCGCGGTTTCACCCGCGTAGGGCTCGATAAAAAAGTAGCCTATGTGTTAATCCAAGGTATAAGCTATCTACAAACCAAATTTCATGCAAATCGGTCCAGCTGTTTGAGCGTGAAGACGTAACAAACACACACACTCACAAACTTTCACCTGTAAAATATTAGTGTGATAATGTTTTTATGTCCCAAAAACAAAATGGTGTTCCTTAATTAGACGAGTAGGTAGGTACTACTGTTTTGAGAGACTCGCTTAATGTATCATTGGAACCTGTTTTTCAAATAAATTTAATTCTGTTGACAAACTCTACAAACATAATTTTGCTGTTTTTCCTTATTTTGACTCGAATATTACAAAATTGAGAGCAAATCTCAATATCAATGTCGTTCGTCTTCTTAAATGTTACCTTTGCACAATATTTGACATTTACAGAATTATTTACAAAACTCGCTAACCGTAATGTTTAGTTTAAATACTGATTAGTGGGTACAAGTGACAAGTGACCTCAGGAAAAAAAAAACGTGATTTCTGCGCTGCCACTGACGACGCCGTAGAAATGGCAAAGTTTTGGGTCAAAAAAAATGTAGTAGGTACTCTGTTGTGCCAGCGTCCCAGCGATACGCAGAAGAAGAAAAACGGATTCAAAATTCAACTTCTCCATAGATTTTTTTTTATTAAGAACTTGCTAGTCAGTGTTTAAACTAATCTCATGGTTTTTTCTTTATAGAGAGTGCGTATGCTTTGTCTTCTCTTGGAATTTTAAAATTAAGTCAATAGGTAGGTATGCTTTAAGAAATCGGTATTCAATAATAATTATAGCAAAAGTATATTACGTTGAGAAGTAAAAACTGGCCAAGAGCGTAACGGGCTACGCACAGCGGGTTCCGTAAACGCCCATTACAACACGAATTGTCCTAAGGATGGATTTTGTGTTTTGTACGAATTTTTCCAAGTAGGTACGTTTTGTAAGTTGGGCGACTATTACTTTTAAACTAAGAAAGCGAATTTAGCCGTGATAGATTTTCTTCAAAGTTCGGTATATACCTACAGCATGTAACAAAAACCCTGTCCGATCCTGAAGAGTTTACTTGTACTGCGTACACATTTATGTAATCATTTAATGGATACGAGATAATTATTTTTCTCCAATGAAAATAATAACTTAATTTAAAAAAAAGAAAAACTTATCAAAGGCAACACTGAGCGCTCGACAAAGTTCACCTACTGTTTCGTTTTAAAGATGCCGCCTGAGCGAGACTGAGTGCCTACAGCGCGGCTATTGCAGGGTGGTATCGTTTAAAATAAAAGTAGGTAAAAATGAAAAGATTTCGCCGGCCGGTGGAGTGTTGTCAACTTATGAAAATTTGCCATATTTAGTGTTAAATTTCGCATATTTTATAAAAATAATAAATCTATAACTTTTGGTTTTTACGAGTTACATTTGTTTTACAACTTTTTCTAGTACGTATGTTAAACCAGGAAAAAGCCTTTATTGGATCGGACAGGATTTTTGTTACATGCTGTATAAACTACTATCACGTTTTTCTTCAGATTTTTTAAGCCAACAGTTTAGATTTTAGTGAGGGGGGGACGCTCGACTCGAACAACAAATTTCACATTAATGTTTTTCGCTAACTTATCACTTTACATGTACGGGAGCTACCATACTAAAAATCTTTTTCAAAATTTTATTATTTCGTTTTTTCGCATGATGAATATAATTATATACCCATGCAAAATTGACGCTTTCAAGTACCAATAGCCTATATGCTATGTCTCGGACAGACAGATGAACAGACCAAAACTATAAGGGTCCTTTGCCCTTGTTAGGACTACGGAACCCTAAAAAGAGAGACTATAAAGAGAATATTACGAATAAATAAATGACGTTGGAATACGGCTCATTCTCATTTCCTCTCCTAGAGAAGAGGCCTGAGTTCCAGCAGTGGGAACTTATGGCTGATTATTTTATGAATTACGAATAGGTTCCTAGTTAAAAGCTATTCACTTGATCCTACATACATATTATGTAGTACAGGCTTAAAATAAACAACTCCAGGATGTTACTAAGTTCTGTTTGAGATGTCACGAAATCCCGTGACTTCTCGCATCGACAATCTATTAGTTATTTTAATCCATACGGAACTGATTCCACTAACAATCTTGGCCAGGGGCCTCTACAATGAACATAGTGATATATTCTAGCTACGATATTTTATTTTGGTTTTAGTGTAAACACATTTATTATTAGTTTGGTATTTTCTATGTAAATATTATTATAGCACTTGTTAAATAAATGAATCAGCGATAAGGACTTCAAAAAACTGGCCAAGTGCGTGTCGAACTTCACTCTAACCGTTTGGCTGTAAAAACCTATGTGTCAGATAACGGACAGACAGACAGACGGACACGTGAGTGACAGCAATAGGGCGCTGCTTGGACCCTTCGAGTACGGAACCCTAAAAACACGTCACATTCCTATATATTTTCTATAATTTATAATCGTTATCAGTGATTGAATATAGGTAACTTTGTCGAGCCCCTCAGGGAAACCAACCTGAGATCCCACCAATGCTGATTCCAGTCCTCCAAACTGCTGTTTCCGAAGACATCCCAACGCCATTTATCCAAGACGTAAGCGTAGGCCATCAGCGGAAACTTTTCCAAAGCGACCCAAAGGAGATGATTCAAAGCAACTTCGGGGCCAGTTTCGACCTTCGCCAGGTTCAGGGTCTTTAGGTGCTCCGGCGAGGTCAACTGAATGGCGACGATGTCAGAGATTGCATCGTGGAACGCTGTAACACGATCGAAATTAATTATTCAATTATAATTATTTATCTTTTGAAACCATCTCGTTTTTGATCCTTGAAAGGTCACGCAAAGGTCATAAAATATGATACATTCGCATGTAAAAATGTCGCATTCTAATGCAGGAGCTAGTGTTGTCACCTTTGTTGAGACTTGAGGCGATTAGTCTGGGATGACTAAAAAAAACTAAATGGTTTTTTTGATTATACAAAGCTACAACCATGTTCCTTGCTGCATTTGATAATAGCATAGCAGTCTATAGTAACACTTATCTTACTTCTGCTACAAGGTAATGTAATGCTTTTAAAAATTGTCTGGTTTATTCTTTTGTCAGTTATGAATGAAGATTTGCCATTTTTATTATAAACTAACTCCGCCCCGCGGTTTCACCTGCGTATACCGGGATAAAAAGTAGCCTATGTGTTAATCCAGGGTATAAGTTATTTACATTTTTTTTTTGGGGTGGGAAATCATCCAATGACATCTCCCGGTCTGGGTGGAGCGGGAGGGCGTATCAGACTCTTACTGACTAAAACCCACCCCTGTTCCTTGCTGGCCTGAGTGCCAAGGGGAGCAGTAACTCTACATACCGGTCCAACCGTGTGAGAGTGAAGAAGTAACAAACGTACAAACACACACACAAAATTTCACCTTTATAATATTAGTGTGATAGTGTGACTAACTTCTGCCAGCAGCTTCACCCGCATGGTAAAAAGTAGCCTATGATTTTAATCCAGGTTATCTATCTGAGTGCAAAATTTCATTCAAATCCTTTCAGCCGTTTTTGCGTGATTGAAACACAAACATACAAACTTTCGCATTTATAATAAGTATTATTAAGATAGTGTGATTGGCGACCCACCCCGACTTTATTCAGGTGCAAATTCTATACGCAAACCATTTTGTTTTTAACTGACTTCGGAAAAGGAGGAGGATCTATGTTCGACTGTATGTATGCTTTTTTTTTATGTATGTCCACCGATTTCTGTGTCAGTTGTAAACCGATTTTGAAAATTCTTTTTTTATCCGAAAGATTAAAATAAAAGAATATACTCCCGAAGTGGTCCCATACAAATTTTATCGAAATTGCTTCAGCCCTTTTTGAAAAACGATACATCGATGACGTTTTGGTTTTCTCCAATTACGAGTTTGTTTAAATTCCACGTTCCATGTTATTCGGGTTTTTAGCTCTGGGTTATAACAACTAAAAAGTAAAAAAAACTTTTTTACAAAAAAAAAAAAAATTGTATCCGAAAGAATATACTCCCGAGGTGGTCCCATATCAATTTTATCGAAATTACATCAGCGCTTTTTGTAAAACTGAACAAAAACGAAAAATATATATAGTTAGATGACGTTTTGGGTTTCTCCATTTACGAGTATGTTTAAATTCCACGTTCCAATTTATTGGGGTTTTTAGTTCTGGGGAATAACTACTAAAAAGTGAAAAATAAAAAAATAACTTTTTTACAAAAAAAACAACCGATTTCCAAAAAAGAAAATACACTAAAAATTATAAAAAAATACTTTAATTTTGGAAGTCGGTGTTTGTATTTTATTTCTTCGTTATTTGACACCGACTTCCGATTGTTTTTATTGTAATAAAGTTTTTTACAGCATGTGTTGGCGCCTAGTGCTACATTCATAGCAACAAGCTTCACTCATATGATACGTAGTAAATAGTTTAACAAGGGTACTTTTTTTCTTAGTATCTACGAAGTACCTACATTCTTTTTTATTATATTCCATTTTTTCATTTTGGAACAACGTTGATCGCTCCGCTAAATTATTGTAAAAAACCTATTCTGTATCGAAATACAAGCATAAAACTATCCGGAGGTTTCATTTATGTCCAATACGAGACAGCATGTAAAGATAAAACTTATATTAACCTGGATTTGGTCCATCCCTGTACAACGGAGGTAGACTTCTGTAATGCTTGAAGTACTGAACGTGGCCTAGGAGTCTTGCAGCTCGTGACAAGCCCACGACGATATCCGTCACCTTTTCTCCGCACCATTTTATCCTGGAAAAAATAAATATGAAGCTTAGTTCATAACTAAAAAACTTCGTACATTCAAAGTTTTTGTAAGTTCAGCCGCAGAGTATAAGGATTTTTTATTATAACTCTGTTAGGCTCACGCTTGGCCACTATATCACCTGATGGTAAGCGACGATGTGGTTGACGGTGGAGCACGCTTGCCTAGAAGTAACTTATTCGACCTTGTCTTAAACACCCCCAGGTTGTATACCTAATTAAAAAGTTCTGCAATCACTTACTGTTTGGTAAAATTTTTCTTCTCCTACGAAAAAAAAAAAAGTGACACTCCGGGAGTGCCGATAGAAGTAAAAACTTGGACAAAAATGCCCAACACGCCTAACGAAGTTTTCACTTCGATCGCGTAGCGGTGTCGGTGTTGGTGTCAGTGTCGATGTCGGTGGCGAGTTCAATTGTTTTTTCCCATCTCAAAAATGCCCAACGCGCCTAAAGAAGTTTTCACTTCAATAAATCAATAAATATAAAATAATAAAGAATATGATAACAGTGTTCTTCTCTCAGTAGCAATGAATGATAAAATTGCAATAAACTGAATGATTACGTAGAGCCATTATTTGTTTTCATGCTTAGACATCGCTTAAGAAATAAACGCGTCCGCGTTGTATGTAAGACGTACCTACTTATAAAAACTATGAAAGCATCAGCTTAAATTCAAATCATAGAAAATGAGTTAATAAGTTAAATGATAAAAATAAGGCTATAAGTAGATGTGAAGGTACCAGCATAAAAAAGACAAACAAAATCAAAATAAGTATGAAGTTTCTTGGCCATAGTCAATAAGGAAAATATCATGGAGAAACTTCTTAAGAGCCTACCTCTCCATAAGTGGCGTCCTAATTGAATAAAAATTCGTATCTTAGCATAGAAAATAAAGATTAAAGAATCCTATGATGCGTTTGTTACAAATAGGATAAGATATTTTTACGTTTTTAAAACAGGACTCAAAGTGTTTCGTATCCAAAGTAGTAAGCAAAAGTGTCAAAAAGGGCCGTTTTCCGTACATTTTGAGTATTGTTTTAACCACCTAAAAATTCCTTATCCTCTTTGTAACAAACGCAACATAGGATTCTTTAATCTTTATTTTCTACTCTTTGCTATGACTTTTATAATAAATGAGGGCGCCACTTGCGGGATATATACGCCTTAAACAAACAGAAATAACAACAGGACAAATTAATACGCAAACGTGCCACGAAATGAAGCAGTGAACAAAAACAAAGTTCGTGCAAAAACTTCCTTAGAAGATATAGTTGCTAAGCGAAGTCACGTACAAGCTAAATAGATATTCATCAATAATAACTATGCAGAACTTACTAACAGATCGAAGGTCGGTTAAATATGAAGGTTAACATTACCCTTCTATAGAAGATATTTTCAAAAAAAACTGACCACGGCTGGTTTTTTGCATGCTGCATCAAGTCTTGAAATAGATTATAATGTGCATGCAAGAAAAACTGTAATTCTGGCCCCAATTTTTGATATTTATAAACAAAATGGAAATTTATTATCTCTACTAGTTATTCGAGCACTTATGGATGGACAATTTTTATATTTTTATGATCTGGCTAAACTATTGATTCATAATTCACAATACTGATTAAAATAAAAGTCTTAAAATATAATAAACGCCTGCAGGAATCCATTGAACTTTTAGATCTATGAAACTTTTTGTCTTTTTTTGATATATACTTTGAATTCAGGCGTTTTATATGTATATACGAGTAGGTAGAGTATGCAGTTGACAACCTTAGATAGAAAACTTGTTTAAAAAGAAGACAAAAGGTTTATACAATTTCAATTTACTTGTAATGAACACCATCACACATGTCATGGCTGGACGGCAAGCAGTTGGCAGTTGTCATCGTCTCTTTGATGTCTTGGAAGGAATCTTTCGCGCTCTCAAAGCCAAGTGATTGATGGAACTCGTCGACTGCATCAAACAGGTCCTTGGAAAGTATCGTCTCGTTTTCTGGAAGCTTAGGTCTCATGTGATCTGCATATGCGACTACCTTCGGGTAGATTGCTTGCCATTCTTGAGCCCATAAGTTCCCTGAAATATTTTATAACGTATTTAGGTAAATTTTTGTAAAGCAACACAATCTAAACGATAGGACTATGTTAGTTTTGGAACAATACAATCAATAAGAATAGGACTGAATAAATCTAGAAACACACCTTTAACATTTAGTAACACGCACAATTGCTATTCAATATTTATCAGGCGGCTCTAAAACTGAAACTCACCTAAAATATGCGCAGGAATTAATGTATCGTCTCTCTTCAGAATATCTTTGTAAACCAGCTTTAATTTTCCTCTCACATAATCGTGTAATAAATCATAGAATGGTTTAATCTCTTTCCAGATTCTGTTCACATTTTCAACAAAATTGTCATCTTCGAATGCATATCGCCACATATCACCTGCATCAGTAAAGTTTTCCGATTCTGCCACTCTGTTCATTCTCACTACATAATCTTTGAATATCGGGCGTATTTTCTTTCCAGTCGTATCACGATAAACTTTCCAATAATACGCCAATTCTTTTGTATCGTTACTTGTTTTGAAGATCGATATTACGTCTGAAAAATTGTTTCTATTGTTAACAGAACATTCGATTAAGTTTTATGTTTGAGCGTAAGTCATTACATATTTAATGGAAACAATGATGGTCGCATTACTTTGTGCGATTTACAATATTATGCAAGTGACAAAGTACAAAACGTGTATGTTATCGTAATCAAAGACATCTTTTATTAAATCGACAGCGTGATTATTAGAATGGAAAAAAGAAATCGTGTTACGTAGAAAAATAACATGGAAAAACGACAAGAAGATATTGACTTTTATAAACAAGGCTTGAATGATATACCTACAGGTTACAACGAAAATGGGTGGTCATAATTTAAATACTGTTTCTGCCCATAGAAATGAACAACTTTCTTCAAGAAAGTCCTAGTAATTTCCAAAAAAAGTTGAACTTCCCGTACAAAGTTATCATCAGCTGATCAAAATTAGTATCCATATTTTTTTTTCGGTATTTTCTTTTACGTTCTTGAAGACAGTTGTTTGTTTCCACGAGCAGAAACAGTATTTAGATTATGACCGCTCATTTACGTTACACCCTGTAGATATTCTTTCTTAATACTTTATTGACAATTGTATTATACAAATAAACAATTTAAAGTAAATAATACTGACTGACCACTCATCGTTCGTACCGAATCTTCCGAGCTACAACTTGTATTGTAAGCACACACAGTCACACGACTCCAAATCCTCTGCATTGTGTCAATTTCTTCTCGTTGCTGGAATATTTAAAATGTATAATTATTTAACAATGAAGATAATTGTAAAAACCGACTCACTCGTAAAGAGAGGATTCCACAAAAGATTCTTAAGAAGAAGAGGTTCTTACGATACATGTCCCTGCTGTGGAATATGCTTATGCATCCATTACATCAATATTCGATCCAAGCAACTATCAGAATTTTGTTTTTATTCTGATTTATGCAATCAATGATTTCTATCATACTTAATATCGATCTAGTCTACCTTTGTCTATCTAAGATTGCAAATTAGATCCCAATAATTACAGACCAATTTCTTTGTTACCAAACATCTCGAAATTTTTTGAGAAAATAATCATAATAAGACTTCTAAGACATCTACATCGTGATAAAATATCGAATCACAGACAATTTTGGAATAAATAACGTAATTAATACGTTAATGGAGCAAATAGTAAACGGAATTAATGATAATTGTCGTGAGTTATTCCTCGATCTTAGTTCCACTTTTGACACAGTAAATCACAAGCTATTAGCAAAAATTTAACATTATACAGGGTGTAACGGAAAGGTGTGGTCATATTTTAAGAGCCGGTTCTGCCCATGGAAATGAAAACTTTCTCTAAGAAAGAATAGGAAATTCCCAAAAAAAAAGTTATCATCAGCTAATCCGCATTTGTATGGGTGTTAAAAAAAACATTGAGTATTTCCTCATGTTTTCTTGAATAAAGCGGTTTATAACGATGGGCAGACGCAGTTCTTAAAATATGACCACACCTTTCCGTTATACACTGTAGAGCAAGAAGACCGATCTTATGTCTTTTTAAATCTTACTTAGAAAACCGTAAGCAATATGTAGAAATTAAAGTGAAAGAAGATAAATGTGAAAAAGTTTCAAATCTGGACTTATAAATGAATAAAACAAGGAGTTCAATAACGTTTAATCCGTCAGGCCGGGTTTAGGTTATAGGTTTTTAATTGTGTCTGCTATTATGGGGCTTGACGGGTTAATATAAGAATAAGAATAAAATTGATTAAAACCATTGTTTTGTTTACAAAATTAGAGATACTAAACTAGGCAGCGCCGGTATCTTGGGGGCCGGAGTTGCAATGACATTATAAAAAGACATGTTATAAATAAAAGTATAAAATAAAAAACAATTCTAAGTAATGTTTGTGGTTTTGTGTGTGCGTGCGGTGTAGATTTGCGGTGTATTGGAGCATGTTTGTGAGGTCAGGACGTGTGTGTGATAGCGGAGTAGTACAATCTTGACATTTTTAATTGATTATATTCTCGGTTTCGTCGTATGAGAAAGTGACAAGTAATTATTGGATATTTTTTTTTACATTTGCGATCTTTCAATTCAATTCATTGGGATATTTTATTTACTAATGATTTAATCTATTTATATAAATTTCAAAATCCTGACTGACTGATATATCAACGCACAGCCTAAACCGCTGGTCGTAGAGACATGAAAATTGGAGGGTGTGTTCTTTGTGAAGAATATGTATCCACCAAGAAAGGGTTTTTCAAAATTCCACCCCTGACAGTGTGAAATGGGGGTTGAAAGTTTATAACGGGGGAAGTCCTAATTACACGCGGGCGAAGCCGGTGGCAGAAGTGAGTTGACTATATACGGAATTTTGTGGTACTGAACTTATGCTTTTTGCTGATGATAAAAATGCTATTATAACCGCTAAAAATTCCACCATTACCAATTTTGTATACATTACATATTTTATTTGGCATACACCATAAAGCAGCAAATATGTATGTATAATAGTATATTTGATATAGTTAATTTGTTTACTGCAATTTTTTTTATTTTGTTTCATATTTTTATATTATGTTCTCAGAATGATAGTGTGCCATATATTATAATAGCGATTTATACTGTAATTATTTTAGTTTTGTAGTATAGTGTAAAATTTCGAAACAATGTTAAAATTGTAAATTAAATGAAATGAAATTAATATATGCTTTCTGAATACATAATGGACCATGGATACCTATTGGTGTTTGTATGATCATATTCTCGATTTAAATACCTTGCTTTGTGGCATCTGCACATTGGTGCCTCGTTCTTTTATAATTCTTATTTTTCTTCTCATCTTTGTATCATTCATCAGTTGTCCGTCGTTTAAATATTTCTTTTTCAGTATGTTCCAATACTGCTTCTTTATTTCATCTTCTTCGGCTGCAATTCGTACCTGAAAATGACAACGTTAAGCATTACAACCAAAAACTTGTCTCGCAAAAACTTTTGACTTTTTTTAATAATTCAATGTTAATATTCAGTTTAATTCTCACCATTTTATTTTTCTTAGCTTCACTTTTTATATCTGTAACGTATGACCAAAGAGCATCTTGTGAGGTCTTGCAAACATCCAAACTTAGTTTATCCATCTCGTCCATAAATACATCAAGACTGGTGTTAACTTTATCTAACTCTTCTAATTGATATTTAAATGTTTCAACTATATCATTTGTCTTCACAATTATTGTGTTAGGATCTAGTACTGTTCTCATAGCATCATCTAAGAATTTCTTTTCTTTAACATCATCAATATCGCTTTCTATTTCATGTCCGCTTTCTTCCGACCCTTCCAATGTTTTATTACCCTTCTGCGTCTTTTCATCTGCGGACATATCTGATGTAGGATTCGGTGGGAACTCTACAGCCATTGATGTTGAAGCTATTATTAGAATGCATGTTAATTTCTGTAACAACAAACCTTGTTATTGTGTCTTCAAACTGATGCATTATTTTATCAATACAAAAGCATTGTGTTGAACAACACGTCTTTGAAGGCAGGATGTGTGGCTGACATAATCCTCTACGACATAGGACATAGTTCAATTGTAAGCTAAGGCCAAGTAAGTGTAGCAATTCATCTACCGAAATTCCGTCACCGAAGCTGAAGGGCTATGATAAAATATTTTAAAATACGTTGTTCTTTTAAAAGCGGTACATGCGTCATGGCGTTGACCACTAGAATTTTACTATTGCAGTTTACGTGATTAGGGGCAAAACATGGATTGATTGACAGAAGTTTCAGAAGGGTACGAACGAACGCTGAACTTTTAGTCGCGGATAGACTACTGTGTCGCTTCTTATAAAGTAATTAAAAATAAAGTAATTTTGCAATTTTTGGTATATTATTGTCAGACAGTCGTATTTTTTGTAAAAAGTTTTTTATTTTGCTCTTTTTAGTTGTGGTATCATTTGTAGCCAGATTACATCTCATGACAATTCCAATAAGCCTAAAAACGGCTAGGACAGGTACATCGTTAATTACAGAGTTCCAGAGCCGACCTTCCAGTTTCATCATCAGATCAGTTCGATGGTACTATTTTTATCAGAACCATTTATTTAAATTTGCTTCGTCATAGACGCTCAGCTATCTTAATTGAAACTAGCTGTGCTTACTACTGTTATAAATGTGAAAGTTTGGATGGATGGATGTCTGTTACTCAATCACGCCAGAACGGATCTGGATGAAATTTCGCACAGAGATAAATTATAGTCTGGAATAGGCACTTATGAATTTTTTAGGTGAGTCAGTCAAAAACATGAAGTTATTTGCACGTTCCAAAGCGTAGATCTCGCAACCTTGATAGGAAACCCTAAAAATCGACTTTTCCAATACTTAGGGTAGCAAAGTCCCAGTAATAGGGTCCCATTAGCACTTTTGGTACAGAACCCTACAAATCACCTTGACTCGCAAGTCGAACCGTTCGATATTTCGCACGAATAAGAATCGTTCGCGGAGAGGCTTTAGTAGTAGGGTCCCGTTAGCACCTTTGGTACGGAACCCTATAGACCTGTGGCTGTTACGCAAGTAAAACTTGTCCGATACTTCACAAGAACCAGAAACGTTCAAGACCGACAGTTCAATGATTAACGCACAAATAATCGAACCTGAACAAACCAAAAAATGTAAGATTTTTGCGAAATTGGATTCGAAACCCCAGAGAGCTGTTTGACCTTTTATAGACCGAAACTAGACCCCTAACGAACGACAACAACTGCTAAATGTTATTATCGTGCGTTTGTGAGTCTTCTTATCTTAGTTAGGTCCGTTATCTTTGCTCAATAGATGGCACTGTGAGTATTTGCATCACGTAAAGTTATAATGATAAATTCAATTAAACATTATGTTGGTTTAATAGAAATAACTTATAAGATATATAACTTAATACAAATATACAAACTGATAATAATACCTAACATGTACAAATGCGTATGAAAACAACTCATTGGGCATCAAAAAATTCATTCACATCGCTGTCAATGGAAAAAGTGCCCAGATCGCTAACAGCATTGCACGTTGAATAGCAATGCTGATTCGTTGGCCAAAGAAAAGCCCAGCCCTCTGGTCACGTGAAGACTAACAGCTTGTTGATATGCCGAAAAACTCGATAAGCACTTGGACCCCATGGCCCTAGTGTTTCAACCCCAAACGGCTCAAACATATAACTTTCAATAAGGTTGTTATATTTACACCGTTTGATGTTTTCTGCACCTCCAGCAGCCGCCCCAGCACAGCCCGCCGTGCTAAGAAGATGGGATGGTGCAAGGGTGTCGACACGTGTTGCATCCCACATCAAAGGCCTACCCAACTTCCAAGGCATTATGGTACTGAATACTAAATTCTTCTTGAACACTTTTTAATTAATATCTTTCTATGTAGTGAACTGATTGCGACGAAACCAAAACAAAGTTGTACTCAGAGCTACGCAAATTTCATACATATAAAAAAGTTTTTTTTCTTTTTGTAGTTTTCACATGATAAGGACTCTGTCAGCGCGACGCTTAGCGCTCTATGAAGTTTCATACTGAACTAAAAAATTCAATATCTTTGGATTTTGTGGGTCGATTTTGATAAAATAAACGCTAATTGTTACTCGGGCTAGCACTAAATATATGGTAGTGGTCTTTTTCATAGTTCCGCTTCAAAACTGCATACATTCAGCCTAATATTTGAGGAGTTCCCTTAATTTCTCTTGGATTCTATCGTCAGAACTAGATTCTGATAAAAATGGGACCAATCTGGAAGTATATCCTATCAAATAAAAAAATAATTTTCCAAATCGAAATATTAATGACGGAGATCTGATGTAAATACCTAGGCATAATAAAATAAAATTACAACCGCACTGAGAACCTCCTCCTTTTTTTGAAGTCGGTTAAAAAGCAAATATAACAGGTGGTTGAAGGCGACATTGAAATGCGGCGTTACATTGGCCTGATAAATAATTGCTGGTAGTTTTGAAAGCATTTGAAACTCATCTAGTTTCCAGTGACCGAACTTCTGTCGCGTATTTTGCTAGGATGTATCCCTACACTTATATTGGACGTAACTGCCGTATCTGATATCATGAGAGATGAGAACGATTCAACAATGGCTTAAGCGCAGTAACGTAGTTGAATAATGGCCATATCCTCTTGTCTATGTACGTAGGTATAGGTTGCTCGGTGGGTCGGTCAGTGTCCATGACAACAAATAATTCTAAACAAGTAACGACCATGGGGTCATTACTTGTGGTCGTTCTATAGGAATTCAAAATGTGGTCAAGAGCAAACTCTATGTTATCTTTTTAAGACATAGTTGCAATCTGAGTAGGTAGACTTATATCAAGGATTGGATGATCTCATTACACTGACGAGATTTAAGGTCAAAACTTTTGATACCTACTAGCAAATTAATTTCATTATTAAATAATGTAATCAATTCGAACTGTAGCAGAAGATTAACCGCCATCACAGGAATAAAGTATGAATATGAACTCACCTACTTACTTCGACTTATCAAGCACATAAGTTTTTAAATAACAGTGCATTATAAACGGAAGTTTTTATGGCAACTACCTGCCTTATCACAAGAAATACACTAACAACGTAAGAACAGTCTTGTAAAACCACACTCATGTTATTGAATCGGAAAAATAAGGAAAAACAAATTGCATTTCAAACTAAAAATACCTACTGTGAACATCATCGTGTTGGTAGGTATCACAATCCACAGCTGTGTCAACTTGTATAAAACATATCATCCGCAGCACTGCACCCACCACATTTTCAGTTCCAGACTATGATGTAGAATTGTAGAGTACTGTAGCGTGTGTCGCGAAGCAACGCTAAGAGACGACAAGACGAAGTCACACTCTCCGTTTCACTTGTTACTGGTTGTTTGTGAATACTGCGTTGTTTGATCGTTTTGTGGTGGATTTTTCAAATTGGAACAATCGAACGGCTGTTTTGTTTTGAAAACGTGGAACGGTAGGAGCGCGGCGCGCGACCCACTTGCATGCGCCGGCACATTGTTATGCCTCATAGAAATGCCTACCTCAATTCAATAGCTCCACGGTCTGTTCTCGTGCGACCGGACGTCGGGTCGAGCTCACTCCTTATTATCGTGGTTTGTTTATCGAACGGGTAACACCTCGATTAATTATTGTGTCATATTGACTACTACACGTGAAGTTATACTGGAACAAGCTGCCAAGCACTGTTTTAGCTGCGAATTAACGCAACAATGCTTGTAATTGTAACGTTAACGTGTTTTTAACTACCAAACCTAGTCTCACAGATTTCAGATGGATGCTTTTATTACTGCTAGATATCCGACTAACTTCAATCCAAATCTGATTCAAGCCACTCTTCATTGATGACTATTGACTAATACTCTTTTTTTTTAAATAAAGCACAATAATACAGATCTCTTTTTTATTATATTATTAATGAGATAATCAAAAACAAAATAACAGAATAAGTACAAGAATCTAATATTTTAACCTGTGTATCCGTGAAAAACTAATTAAAATTAAAGAAATTAATAAAAAATCTTCTAGAGTTAATCTTTCTTCAAGAACGAAGCCAGGATGTTGGCCCCAGCGACATCCACCTCGTTGTACCCGTAGGGTTCCAGAGCCTTCTTGGTCCTTTCGAACCATTTCATGAGGTTCTCGTGGGCACTCATATCGTAGCCGAAAGCCTGAAAACAAAAACGATATAATAGGGAGAGCTTTATTTTGGGATCATTGGTCCTAGTCAATTTTGATGCAGCCACTGAAATACTGAAAATATAATTAGTATCATAATTTATGTACCTAGACAGTTTCTTAAACTTTTTGGTGAACACCTCTAGTCCAGCCAAGAAAACTGTTTAATATAAGATTGAAAGTTTGCAGATGCCCATGTCTTTCTATGTTTCTATGTGGATCAAACTTTATCTCCTTGCAAAGTAAGGCAAAGTAGGACGTCAATAAATACCTAAATAGTTTATGATACCGGTAATGAAATATAATATTGAAAAAAAAATATGGTGATGAACCTATGTATTTTGAGAAGTAGTAGATGCTACTAAATGTGCTAGTACTATGAAGCTTCAGGCGCTTTACATATATACTTTTAGACAAATCAATAACTAGTTCATGGGTGCCAAAAATCCAGGGTCGCGAGAGTGTTTGAAAAAGTCACAGCAGTCCTCGAATGCAAAGAGCAACTGAAAGAACACGTGTGGGTCTTAGTCAGTAAGAATCTGACACGCCCTCCCGCTCCACCCCGAGCGAGAGAAGTTATTCGACGATTTTCAAACCTCAAAAAAAATTGGTGGCATAAATAATGAAGCGAGCCTCATACTACCTAACTCGATTTTGAGGCTTTAACACAAGATCTCGCCAAGTAAACTCAGTATCCAAAACACCGATCTAACAGTTTTTTTTTTGAATGACTGGAATAATGTAGACGATATGATCCAGTCCAGCACTATGGACTGGATTGACTCGCTGGATTCATAATCATCATCATTTCAGCAGAAACACGTCCACTGCTCGACATAACCCACCCCCAAGTGTCGCCACAACGACCGGTCCTGTGCGTCTCGCATCCATCAGCTACCCGCGACCCTCACCAGGTCATCGGTCCACCTTGTAGTGGGGGCCTTCCAACGCTGCGTCTTCCGGTACGCGGTCACCACTCCAGAACTTTTCGGCCCCATCGACCATTTGTTTAGCGAGCAATGAGCCTGCCCACTACAACTTCAGTTTGGCAATTATTCGGGCTATGTCGATAACATTAGTTCTCTTGCGGATATCATCGTTCCTGATTCTATCACGCAAGGAAACGCCGAGCATTGCCCTCTCCATTGCCCTTTGGGTGACTGTAAGCCTTCTCATGAGGTCCATTGTGAGCGACCACGTTTCGGTTCCATAAGTCATCACTGGCAACACGCACTGGTCATAGACTTTCGTTTTGAGAGTGAGACGAGAAGATACCACGATACAAATATTTTTCCCTTGCTTTTGAGGTTTAAACACTAGATCTCGCCAAGTAAACTTAGTACTCAAAACACCAATAAGTTATTATTGTTATTTTCTAAAGCATCATTTCCTCAAACATCATTTCGTATGTTTTCATAAAATCACAGAAGATATGGGTTTTCGTTATTTGCTGTCCGGTCGGATGTTGTCAACTATTCATTCATCTCATACAATCCTTACCAAGAATTTTGAAAAACATCAACAATCGACTCTTACAACAGTAATGATTAATTTACGGATTATTCTTTTTACTCACTAGTTTTTCTTCTTTACAAATAGTTATACAATTTTTCATTAAGCATTCTCAAACGTGAGAATTGAAACTTTTTTACTGACTCACTTATGTTTTTTAACATCGTCTCATAGACTGTTATCAGTTATACACCTATTTAGTAGTTATGAATACCCTCTGAAGGAGATGCGACATTCAAGTTGGGAACAAAACCAAACCCAGCAAAAGAAGTGTCATCTAAATCATCTTCCTGCCCTTTTCTTGCACTTAGCATAATCAGCATTTTAATGTTGTTTAATGTTCCCACTGCTGGGACACAGCTCTGTGAGAGTGTGGGCCATGATAAACCACGCGGGCCCAATACGGATTGGCGGATGTCACATATCGTTGAAGTTTTTGGTTTTCATATGTTTTTCTTCGCCGTTTTGAGAGCAATCGTGATGAAATAATAAGAGAATCGTGGCTATAACAGCCGCACGGGGTTCAATCCTTCAGGTTAAGCTACGCTTGGCAGGGTTAGTCCATGGATGGCTGACCATCTGTCAATCGTGGATCTTTGACAGTCGTTACGGGTCGTCAGAAGCTCGAAACTCTGACAACTAGTCTTACCAAGGGGTATCGTATTACCCAGTAACTGGGTTGTGGAGGTCAGATTTGCAGTCGCTCCACGTAAAATACTGGTATTCAGCTGCATCCGGTTGGACTGGAAGCCAACCCCAAGATAGTTGGGAAAAGGCTAGGCAGATTGATTGGTGATGAAATATTTACACAAGGTAAAGCGCCTGCCTGGGTTCGAACACACAACTTACAACTTATAAATCTCAGCCGTTACCGCACTGGGCCACCATTCTTGCACTTATAATAATTATAATTATTATTTTAATTATTATTTTTATTTTTCTTATTCTGAACTGGACCTATTTAGCGCAGTCGTGGGGTGCACACTTTTTTCTTCCTTTGTTACTTTTATTTTTTATTTTGTTCTCAAATGACACTGTTTTTTTTTATTTTGTTTATTTGGTTTTTGTTGTGTGCCTCTAACTGTAGCCAATAAATGTATTTTCTTTCTTTCTTTCTATTCTCAATATATTTCGGAATCGATGCGGCAAGCATGGCTTCTTCCATCATGCATATCTATAAAACTTTATCTCAGTAGTCATCCTGTTTCTGCTTCCACATATCATCTGCCACACAATCCATTTATTTTTCACTGTAAGTATTATGTTCTCGTTTGATCACTATCTCACCTGATGATAAGCGGTAATGTTGACGATGTTGAAGCACGCTTGCCTGGAAGTAACCTACTCACTCTTGACTTAAAGACCCTGAGTTTGTAGCTATCAGGAATCACATAACCTTTTTTTTTGTGGAGCTAGGAAATCATCCAATGACTTCGCCCGCTCTTGATAGAGCGGGAGGGGCGTATCAGACTTTTACTGACTAAAACCCACCCAGTTCTTTCCTGCTTGAGTGCCTAAGGGTGCGGTGACTCTGTTTCGAATTTATCCACGACCCTTGGGCAGAGGAAACACATACCCTGGCAGGGAATTCTCTATCGTACCTACATAATTATCTATATCATAATTATGTAGTTTCTCAGGCCAGTCTACTCATATAGCTCTCCACATTCATACTGCAAATTTTCCTGAAAAATTGTATTTAAAGAAAAGGTAACTTACATCCAGATTAGTAATAGTAACAATGATGGAGATGTCAGCGATGGTGAGATCGTCTCCGGCGACGAATGCCCGACCGTCAAGGAAAATGTTGAGCCAGCCTAGAGCCTCGTCCAGCTTGGCAGCTTTCTCGTCGTTGTATTCCTCGCCATGGAACAGTATCGGGAGCTGGAAGAGGATAACGTTTATCGTAACTGCTTTAAAGTTAGATTTTCTACCATTATGGTTGTATTTATCTTCTTGCCTTTGATTAAGTATATTTTTAATGCCTCACTAACTTCCAAAAGTGAAGATACAATAATTATAACTAATTAATTTAAGTTTTTATTTTGCAAAATTATGTTTTAAGAAGTGTGTTTAGCTTTTAACCGTGGCTTCGCCTGCGCGAATATCAGAAATTATCTCATGGGAACGCAGTGTCAGGATAAACTCTTCCATCATAGTAGAGATCTACCTGTGTTCGCTTCAGCCGTTGGGGCGTGATTTGTTAGCATTATTTTTTTTGTATTTTCCAATCTGCAATCAGTTCAGTGTGTTCAGTTCGTGGCAGAATGTCCATTCTAGCCAATAAGTTATTTAAGTCCCCTTTGGAAAATAGACTGTGTTATATCTTTTCGTTTTTAGTCTTTGGAGTAACTTCTGGTTTTTAAGCGCAGCTGCCAAATCATGAGGACGCCTTTCTAGTCTATCCTGATTTGTTTTGTGTGTTCTTGGATTTTCTCCGTGACAGTATTTATCATTCGTTGCTTATAGATTTCAAAGTTTGTGATAACACCAAAAATAGATCGCAAACTCATGTTTTTCATTCTCTGTGATATGCAATTCCATAAAGCCACGCGGACTTAAATTTAGCAAACATATATACTTTCTTATTTATAAAATAAAGTAGGAAGTAGGATATGCGTAATCATGAAAAAACACTACTCACTATGGATAGCATTACATTTCCAATACAGCATGTAAGATGGTTTTTCAGGTTCCAATACACTGTGCCCTACACCTATTAAATCGTAACGAATCATCACACCCCATAAAACGACTACCGCTTAGCAACATTGATCTGTTCCGGCTTGATGTTATAGCACATGAGTTTATTCAACTCTGTCGCTGTGTGACGTTGAATGTAGGTCATCAATTTCATACTTCAGGCTTCATTAGTGATAACTGTGATAAGTGTACTGATAATCAATGTCGGTAAGCAGCCGCCCGAACGAAGCATCGCACGAAGAGGTTCGAGTTCAAAACCGCAGTATCGTAAAAACTCATTGTGCCTGCGGTCGCAGGTAAATTTGAAAGAGAGTTACCACGACCTTTGGCACAGGAACAAGGAAGGGTTTTTATCAGTAAGAGTCTGACACGCCCTATCATCCAATGACTGCTCCCGCTCTGGATGGAGCGGGAGAAAGTCATTGGATGATTTCCCACCCTCTAAAAAAAAGGCTTCATTAGTGATGTTATGATTAACATAACATGACATAACATCACGCCTATACTGACGTCCACAAGCTACAATGCCATTATCTGACAAAATCACATTTTAGGTTACGCACCAAAAAGCAGCGTTGAATTACATAGAAATCAAGGAAATGTAATGGTGATTTTATGGATTTATCTCGGAATCTAATAATTGATAGTAGAAAAATACTGCTTAGACAGATCGAAAGAGATTTTTTAGGTTTATACCGTGGCAACAAAAAAAGCAAAAACCCGCAAATGTCAGATAAATTTAGCCTAAGGATGACACTATACCTATTCCTTAACGAATATTTTACCAGTTATACTTGAGTTCACCGATGGCCTATTGCCACCAACTGGACACAAACCCACAATAGTCTGGATTGTTACTGGAACAAAGTGAAAAAATCTAATACCACATTACTGAACTGAGAATCAAATCGACTTCAATGATTTTCCATGTTCAAATAGCAAGTAGGCAGTACCTTATATCAATTAAGTGGATACTTGGGTACTCAAATGGTAGATACTAAAAAAATAATTATGAAAATCAACTTACGTAAAGAGCGGAGTATCGCACATACAGCGTACCAAGGTCAAAGTTAAGTCGCTGGTCTACGATGGCCCGAAGACGAGGGTTCTTGGGGTACAGGGTGTCGTCTCGACCATAAGCATTCACCAGGTAAGTCAGGATTGCGCGGCTGAAAAATAGGATTTATTTTTAGAACGCTTAACTATGAAGAGTGTATGAAGTATTTAGTGCTGTCAAAAAAACTATGGAATGTCCAGTTGCCTTTTGTAATGAGATATGCCAAAATTATACTGATAAGATTCTAACAGCGTCCTAATTCAACAATCGATACAAGTGTTTTACTGAATAAAGGTTTTAGTAATAATTCTACAAACTTCTATTTAGAATGAAGTTCGCAATTTTATTACATTTTTACTACACATAACCTCATGTAAAAGTGAAATAACTTACCTTTCCCATAAAATAAACCCACTGTCATCCATTGTCGGTATTGTATGTTGAGGATTCATCTAGAAACAAAAGAACAATAAGTAAATCCAACATTTTCAAGCCGAATTAACCAAAAGGTCATAGAGCATTCCATATTTAGCGATTTCAACCAACAAACATTAAAGTTATTTAAGCCATTTCGTGAAGAAGGCAACCCTAACATGATTTATTACTAGCACAATAAAAATGTAAGCATAGCACGCGATGTTGACAATCTCTTTTTTACTAGTATATTATCTGCAATATTGCAATTCGAACCGACAATAAGAAATTCGAATGTGACAATAACAGACCCTGACGTGATTTTAGGAGCAAATATACCTAACAATACTGATCTTCTCTGCGATTTATGGGGACTAATCCCAAACCACTGTAACTTCTGTAAGCCAGAATTAACAGTGGCGACCACCAGAAAAAACTCCGAGGCAATGAAGCTCGACGAGTCCCAGAGAAATGATTAATCTGTCTTGGGTCCCGCAACGAAATTAATCAGAAAAGACAGCGGAGGAGTAAGAAAAACATAATTTCCACTTCCCTCCTAATCAAGCGGGAGACAGAACAAAACTAGGCCATTAGACACAAAGGGGGTTTTTACAACTGAGGTAAGCCCAGTTGCCAAGCACCACTGATTAAAAACACTAATATTAATGGGTCCTAAAATTGTGAGCTAACACTTGATTCCAATAATAGGTATGGCAAAAACGCTTGAACGCACGGAAATTCGTTGTAGTTTCCACAAGGTCCGTGTAATAGACAACTCCAGACGTAGGCTGAATACTATCCAACATAATATTGCGCTTAGTTTGCCAAAGAATACACTCCCATAGGATATGGTGTGCGGATTGTTCGTATTCGCAATCAGGTGTAGAACATTGACATAAAGGTGAGGCAACAAGCTTGAAGGAAAATAATTTACTCTTAAAGTTGCCATGACCTGTGAGAAATTGGGCAACACAGTGATCCACCTCCAGGACCAGGAAGGAACAGGGGTGGGTTTTAGTCAGTAAGAGTCTGACACGCCCTCCCGCTCCACCCAGAGCGGGAGAAGTCATAGGATGATTTCCCACCCCACAAAAAAAAAAAAAAAAAAAAAAAAAAAGCCATGTCCTATCCAGCCGTTCGCGAACCGATGAGAAGAACTGGTGGAGGTGTCTGCCTTTGATGGAACTTGCCCACCTACATTGCCATTTGGATAAAAGGTCCTCCCAAACGTCAGTTTGAGGTTTAAGTAATCTAGAAATCTTGGCACGATCACGTTGAGGTAAAAAGTCTGGCTGGCTGATACCAGTTTACCACAACAGCGTAAGGTGATTAGAATGTTAAATTAAATTCCGGATTAAGCCAGTGTGGGGCCTGTAGCAAATTCTGAAAAAACCTCATCCTAAATCTTTGGAAAATGATAACGAATAAAAACTTCTTAGACTTATGTATCTCATAGGCCGTGGAGCCCTTAGGTAATGATGGATCCATAGGCAGTTGCCTACATTGTCTTTATCGATAACCCGACATTGGTTAAATTTCTTGATATTACATATCTTGACTTGTTTTTGTATGTCCAAGCGGGGCCCCACTCAATGCGCGAGGTCCATAGCAATTGCTACTCTTGGCTAACCCGGCACTGGTTACATGATGTTAATTGACTTACATTATAAAATCAATCATCAATTATCTTCATTAGCATCTCCTTAGCACAGAGCTTTGCTGTTCAGCTTCCTTCTCAATATCCGGCATTGTATAGATAAGTACTGTTACGATTGTAGACACTGCCTAATCTCAGCGGGTCTGTACCGGCCATCAGCTGGCTGTTAAGATTATTGGAGAGCCATTTGAATATAGAATGTGTAGGCATCACTTTTGTGTTAGGGTTCAGTTCTGCTTGCGTGGCCGAAGTGGGCACTTGTATTTTGCCGTGATTACCAATATAATTATTTAGAGTGTCCTATCCCTCTTTCTTTTATAACACTGAACAAATAAACCAGTCACTCTCATACACCACACTCTCGCGTTGCCAGCGACCTCTAGTGCAGCGTGAGACCTCTACCCTGAACTTACTAGAACGTCCCAGGCCAGGCCGTACTGGTGCCTAGCAATACTATGATGTTATGGGGTAATGTGGGGTTCTGTTTATCATCCTTAAAGCCCTTTGCGTCCTTACCAAATCAGCTATGCTTGAAAATCTTTGAAAAGAAGCATTGCAAATGGTACAGCTAGTCAGCTACTTCAAATCGTATCACAGTGTAGTCTTTTTAACCCAAAGTTTGTCTGGTACAGAATGCCTTGTGGCATTCAGACTGCCCATCTATAAGAGTACTGTACATAAAGTTTAAATAAATAAATTGCGAATACCACAAATAAGAAATCCTAGACAGCAAGCAAAAGTAGTAGATAGTCAAAAGCACCCACATACCTTTAGATATTCCGGCGTCATATGCTGTCCTTCCATAATGTTCGTCAACACTAGGTCCAGTTCCACCCCCAGCACTTTGGCAGCCATGATGATAGACCTGCATGGCGGGGATGGTGGCAGATAATACACCTTGATCGGCTGATTAGGCATCTTGCTCTTCGAACGTGCCGCCGCGTTGCTGTCAAAATGAATAAAAATAAGATTATTTACTATGGTTTAAAAAGCTACGCTCATTTACGGAGGTAAGATCATCATCATTATATTTTAGCTTGGTGGACTTCCTTATACAAACGCCAATTATGAGTAGTGTATTCATGTTTCATGACATGATTCTGTTATTACGTCATACCATGAATTTGAATGTCACTAGGCGCTTTTTGTTTTACGAAAAAAACGTATTATTAAAGGACTATGGCCGTATTTGTATACCTTTGCCTTTGTATTCTGTACCAACCTAAACAAAAGCAATTTACATTTTTATTTTTTATTTAATAAAAATACAATAGTATAGAATAAAAATACTCTTTATTGTACACCAGAACAAATTACAATAGGAGCTTAAAAATTAATGGACTTTATCGCAGTAATTATTGAAACCCCTGAAATGATAATAAAGCCAGTCAAATTAAACAAACAAGAAACATGATAAAGCCTCACTATGCCTATTTTTAACACACACCAATTAGTGATCAATGACATAAACAAATGACACAATAAATGTAAATCTAATGACTTAATTGGCGAAAAATACTAATTGACATAGTTGCTAGCCTGTCGGTTTTCTATCGGTTACATTTTGGGGAGTATGCGACGTAATTGCATAATTTGATTCCGCCAAGCCCGTTTCATCAACGGACCACAAGACGTACGGCGAAGTGCCACCGGTTCATGGTCGGCATCCCATCCATACGCACAAAGCGTTTTGAGAAAACATTCATTGTGCGAGGGAGTGGAATTCCCTACCGGAGTCTGTGTTTCCTGATGGCTAAAACCTGGGAGTCTTTAAGTCAAGAGTGAATAGGTTACTTCTAGGCAAGCGTGCTCCATCTTCGACCACATCATCGCTTACCATCAGGTGAGATGGTGGTCAAACGCGTGCCTATCAATAATAAAAAATAAAATAAAAATTGACATAAAGATGAACTCTAAGTGAATTAACTAATTTTAATTGAGTTGGTATCATTTTCTTTTATTACCTATAGAATTTTCTGCAAATTAAGTCAGTAGATTGTTTCTTTACACTTGTTGTGTCATTTCACCAGTCACAATATGATAAAAACGAGTAGAATTTTCACAAAAATAGGTAGGTAGGTCCCTAAAATCGAAAGGGTTTTTATTTGTCCCTTCTTAGTTAAAATACTCTGAAACTCACGTAGAGCCGTTCGGTATGGGTACTTACAAAGGGCTCTGTACATTTTTTACGTAGCCTATATTGTGTGCCACTTCTGGTCAAAAGCCTTCATATATTATGTTGTCCGATCTCTGGCCATGTTTGCCCAGTCATTCACTGGGTACCTAATGGAAAACATTGGGAGAACGTCAAGGTCGACCATGGCGAAGGTAGTATGACAACAAGTAATAGGTATCACACGTACCTATAAACACCTGTTCTAAAATTGATGTTATAAAATATTGACAAGAAAATATGAGAATGCGTGCCGTATACTTATTTCCCGCCTTGATGAGAACCCAATTTTTGTTGTAACCAATACTTATTAACTATAGTGCCGAAATTGATCTAATAAACTATTGACAGGTAACCAACGATATTCTATGTTTACGAAAACGAAAGAAACCAATTTGTGACATGGTTGTGAATGGTGATACATACAAATACCACTCATTAGCTTAAATTGATATTTCGTGTGTGCAAAGCAGATTATAAAAAATGTGTGAAAGGGTGTGTGAAAGCCACTATATTGTAACTGAAGCTCATTTTAAACCAAACACCAGTATGAGGCCGTAAATGGGCTCAAACTGAGCGTGTTTGAGATAGTAGCGATTTTCCCTCTCTAACAGTATATTTTCAGCTAAAGCGTAACAGTTATGATGTCGGTTCCTCAAGCGAGAAATTAAAGGTTCGAGACCCCCCGGGCCTGCGGACGGCAAGCATCCGATCAGCACCAGGCCCGTGAGTCGACGGCACGTAGTGTTCCACGCGCGCCTCAAAGAGATAAGTGTCAGCCACCACTGACGGGGCCCATCGTGGCCGGTGCCTGCATGCCTAGGGGTAGCGGGGTAGGTTTTAGTTAGTAAGAGTCTGACACGCCCTCCCGCTCCACCCAGAGCGGGAGAAGTCATTGGACACGTCCACAAAAAAAAAAAGGTTCGAGACCCAGCCGTTACAGAAATTGAAGGCCACGCGTTGAAATTTTACAAAAATACTTTTTCACATGTGTGTTGTGCGTAACATAGCATAACAGCCTTACAACGTTCCCAAATGCTGGGACTCTGTGAGAGGGAAAGGGGCCTTAATCCACCACGTGGGCCCAGTCCGGGTTGATGGATGTCACATGTCTTCGATTTTTTGGTTCTAGGACATGCCGGTTTCCTCACGATGTTTTCCTTCACCGTTTTTGAGAGTAGTGATGATGAAATGATGTGTTGTGCGGGTTCAGTCCAACGTGCATCGTATCATACAAAGATCATTTCGGCCCGGAATAACCCACTGCTGGGTGAAGGCCTGCCGTTACTTCAACCACAGCCAGGTATTTCTGGATTTGTGCGTCCCACTCAACCACAGCTGTGTGTGTGTTTCTGGTGACTTTGACGATATCATAAACCCTACGCTTGTTATGCATCTGTTAGTAGTCAAATCGATAATATATTAGGTCCCCACCTATGAAATCAGCGTTTTATATGGAGAATTTTAAAGAAGTTGCATTTTTCATACTAACATTTTCTTAATACACAACAATGAACACTAATGTTTTAAAACTTTTATGCAAAAATGTTTAAAAACTAAGATAACGTAGGCCACTTAGATTAAGCTAAAAAATAAGTTTTGGCAAAGTTAAAACAAATAGTGGTTTCATGTCTGCTAACAAAAAGAGGAGTCACTTTTGAAGATTTTTTTTTGTTTAAAACTATTCTTAAGTAATAAGGTTTTTTTTTACAATTGGCAGTTGTCTATTACGGTCATTATTCGATGGAATATCAAGCAATTGATGAATATTTTAATTCACATAAGTGACGAGGTTCTCTATTTATGAGAAAAAAACGCCAATTTCATAGGTGGGAACCCAATATTAATAATGCGTTCAAAATAGTGGTTTCATGTCTGCTAACAAAAAGAGGATTCCTTTTTGAAGATTTTTTTTTGTTTAAAACTATTCTTAAGTAATAAGGTTTTTTTTACTATTGGCAGTTGTCTATTACGGTCATTATTCGATAGAATATCAAGCAATTGATGAATATTTTAATTCACAGAAGTGACGAGGTTCTCTATTTATGAGAAAAAAACGCCAATTTCATAGGTGGGAACCCAATATTAATAACGCGTTCAAAATAACCTACCACCAAACTTATTGGCATCATTACATACCACCCACAAATATTTTTACACTCTCTATAAACTATGAACCTTCTCCACAGAATGTTAAGTATTTTCTTTTACCGCTGCGTGTAGCTAAATTATTCTAGTTTTATTCCAAGCTTACAGTGATTGTTAAAACTTTAGCATGCAAATAATAGTTAATGTAAGCTATGACCTTTTCTTTGTATTTTCGATTAAATAATATTTAAGATTAATAGCATCAAATTGTGAAGAAAGGTGTGTACGTTAAACGCCTTTTTTTTTGGGGTGGGAAATCATCCTATGACTTCTCCTGCTCTGGGCGGAGCCGGAGAGCGTGTCAGAATCTTACTGACTAAAACCCACCCCTGTTCCTTCCCTGCCCTGAGTGCCAAGGGGTGCGGTAACTCTGTTTCGAATTTATCCACAACCCCTGGGCAGGAATCAGCCATGACGGGCCCCGTCATGTATTGCTGACAACTATTTGAGGCGCGCGTGGAACACTACGCGCCGTCGACTCTCGGGCCTGGTTCTGATCGGACGGCGAGTTACCCACTACTTGCCGTCTGCAGGCATGGATGGCATGGAATGATGTGCCTACAGGCGATCCAGTACCAAAAACCGGTCCATAGTGGGCACTACTGGCTGCTCCAATGTAAAGAAAAGAAAGGAAAAAGATAAAACTGGCCAAGTGCGTGTCGGATTTCGCACATTAAGGGTTCCGTACTGTATATTGGTATTTAATAATAAACATTATCAACAAATTTCAAGTTCATAGGTCAATGGAAAGTTAAAAATTCTTCGTAACAAAATTTTGTGACAGACGACAGATGGACAGATAGACAGACGGACGCGTGAGTGACAACAACAGGGCTCCGTTTGGACCCTTCGGGTACGGAACCTTAAAAATGGAGAGATGCTGATAGGAATAAAACTAAAGGAAAGTCAGTAATGATAGTGTATCTGTTGAGCGTGAATAGAAAAAGAAAATGTGTACCAAGCCGACAAACTAACAAGAGCAGAAAGAATTGCACAGCACTCTGTTTAAATAATAACTATTTAAAACCCAAACACCGATTTTATCCACCAATATATCTGTGCCTGAACTCTCATCCACCACCAAATTCAGACAAATAGTAACTTACCCAGCGACATTAATGATAACAAACAGAGAGACTACATATGCCAAGCCCCTCATTGTCAATTAATTTAAAAAATTAATCAAATCTGGAAACTCCTTAATCGCTGTTTTCAAACCTAAAGCAGTAAAGCCACAAAAATGTTTATTAGCGTACGAAAATCAAAAGCAAGCTCGTATATATTGGTATATCGTAAATTCGCAACTCATTATTCAACTTATAAACTACACTGCAATACAGAAAAAATATTGTATTATTTTTAATCTAATACCTTCATGAACCTTTCAACTTTCAATTACATAATGGAAAGCAAATAAAATCTTAATTGAAAAATAAAAACAATGTATATTTAGTATATCTAATTAAAAACGTTGTCTGTAATAAAATTCTAAATGCCAAAAATAGAACATGCAAAACAGCAGAACTTTGCACTCAAAATTCACGCCAAACTCACTTCGATTTTTGTATTTTTTCTACAACAGTTTTGTCCATGCATTGGCCCAGTTTGAATTATTTTTGTGACACTTTCGAAGCAAATATTATTTTAAAATAACGCACACAACTATATTTATTTATTTTGAAAAGAAACCTACAGGTAAGTTTACAGATGGAAATATAGGAACTCGTATTTCTGAAAAGCTTTCGGCTGACGTCGAGCGAAAGTCGGCGCGTCAACTACGCTCCACTGAAATACTGATTTATATGTAGTCTGTTATGATTGCGAGCAGAACCTGTTATGGCCATGGGTACCATAGCAACGTTGGGCGGTACCATCATAACGACAAGTCATGGTGACCATCAGATCACGAATCGACATAATGGATACCTATCCACTTAATTATTATATTATCTTACTGAAAAGGGAAACGAAGGTAGTTATGTATACGACAAAAGTGAAATATAAACGTTTGATGTTGACGAGGTCATGGTTCCTTCATATTTTATAATAGCTGACCCGACAGACGTTGTTTTGTCTTAGCTATAAACTGTCAACTGTCAAACGCGCGAAGTTTAATAGTTAAGTTTTCTGAAATTTTCTAATTTCCGCTCAACTTTCTTATTTTTTTCTTTCATAAGAACCTACTCCTGACAATAACAAACACAACAAAAAAAGAATTAGTGAAATCGGACCAACCGTTCACGCGAGATGCCGTGACCAAGGAAATAGGGATTCATTTTTTATATATAGATTCAGTCAACAAGAGTACCTCTCAGCACAGTTCTTGATAGTCATTATGGGAAGGAGCGATTTCAGATTCGGTGTTCCTCTTATAAATCGCTCTATTCTGCTTTGATGATCTAAGGAGCTTATTATCAATAATTAAAACTGAAAAATTATGCAGTCCTTGCAAAAGTTAGAAGGGTGTTGTAATGGCACTACGTCGCAAACCTTCTAATGTAGGTACTTCATTTTCTACAGTTCGGCTTTAAGTTTTTTTTTAGGATTTTGAACGTCCAGATGAAAAATGGAACCAAAGGAACACTCGTCTGTCTGTGAAAAAAAATTGAGAATACGAAAATAAGAAGTATTATATATAATCAGAAATATTTTAAAAAAATCGTTCGGAAACCTTTTCATGCGAGTCGGACGCGCACTTGGCCGATTTTATTTTCAAAGTAACGACCTTCATAGTTCATACTTCGAAAACTCAAACATTAAGTCTGATGACCGAGACCTTGTTTGCGTAAATATTCATGCTTCAGTCTTTGATCTTGATTTTCTGAATCATCGAGTAAGTGACGCACACATTGTAGTGCATGATGTTATAAATTATCATGCATCATGTGTTTACTCTTTCAATACTTTTTATCTTCAAGCGAAGACATAATCCTCATGAAGCTGTTGTTAAAACTCCGTTTCCAAGTTGCACTGGTTGCACTCTTTCAAAACTTTTCCATACCAAAACATTGTTCATTTACATAGTAAAAAGATAGTTCGGACCTTTTTATTTAAAGTCGTCACGTTTCTGATGCAAATGATAATATGACAACCATTTAAAGGCCTACACGCACCATTTTGATATGGGTGCTAATTAAAAAAACTTCTATTCATAGCATTATCTGCAACAACATGAATAATCTATAACTCGTTCTATTGATCTATCATCAAAAAAGCGGAAAATGGGGTTGGCAATTTGGTATATAGAATAGATAGACGGATGTTCAGCCGGCAATGTGCTAACGACGCGGTCGTAAGTAAGATAAGCTGACGGAGCCGCGCTGTGGGATTCCTATTCTGTCTGCAGGGTATAAAGGAACCTTACACGAAGGGGATGACGGAGGCTTCATTGGCTCGCTCACTTTAGCCTCCTTCATCCCCTACGAACCTAACCTAACCGAGTCGGGGTGCCCTAAGTATCCGAGCTCGCTTCACTATCCAAGGTTCGCCAGCCTTAGTCTAAGAGACTCAATAGTTCAAAAGTTGTCGGGCGCCGCGCTCGCAGCGGTGACACCAAAATAACCCAACCCAGTTATGTCAGGTTAGGTCAATTTGATGGTGCGCAGCACACACTGGCAGAGTGAGTAGCATCAGAGGAGCAGCGCCGTGCCCTCGAATACGAAGTGGGCCCCAACCTGTCGCTGCCAGCCGTCGCTCGTTCGATGGTCGGTAGCGCCGAATCGTGGGATGCGGTGATCTCCTTCTGTGAAGATGTCATTTCACAAAAGGAGGCTGCGGAGAGGGAGAGGGAGGCCGTTGCCACTCTCCCGTTCCAACAACGCCCTCTTCCAGCCCCCCTAAACAGGTCCGGAGGGTCGGCGGACTCGTGGTCGTCCGCCGTCCCCCATCCAGCTCGACCCGAGGCAGCGGCGCGTAGTGTTCAACGCGCGCCCCTATTGAACGTCGCGGGGGGAGGACATCTCACTCTCCCCGCGGGCCTGAGGTGGCCGGCACTAGCCGGGGATCACGGAAGTCTTATTAGCTCTCACGATCACCGGTCCAAGTGTGGGAAGGAACACCTGGGTGATTTTTAGCCAGTAAGAATCTGACAGACCCCTTCGCCTGCCCCAGGCGAAGGACATCCAAGAGAATTTTCCACCCCAGACCAAAAAAAAAGGTAATTTTATAAAATTACCTTTTCTTTTTTCAAAGTAACGACCTTCATAGTTCATACTTCGAAAACTCAAACACTAAGTCTGTAGACCGAGAACTTGTTTGCGTAAATATTCATGCTTCAGTCTTTGATCTTGATTTCCTGAATCATCGAGTAAGTGACGCACATAACACAGTGCATAATGTTATAAATTATCATGCATCATGTGTATACTCTTTTAATACTTTTTATCCCCAAGCGAAAACATAATCCTCATGAAGCTGTTGTTAAAACTCCGTTTCCAAGTTGCACTGGTTGCACTCTTTCAAAACTTTTCCATACCAAAACATTGTTCGTTTACATAGTAAAAAGATAGTTCAGACCTTTTTATTGACTTTAGTCAGTAAGGGTCTGACAGACCCCTTTACCTGCCCCGGGTGAAGGACCTCCATGAGGATTTTCCACCCCAGAACAAAAATAAAAGGTAATTTTGATGATTACCATCAAAACTACCGTATAAGAAAGTGAAAAAAAGTAATTAAAAGTAATTTGTTGTTCTTTACTTGACGCTTTCTTTACAATATTTAGTTTTTTTTTTTTTTTTGGGGGGTGGGAAATCATCTCATGACTTCTTCCGCTCTAGGGTGGAGCGGAAGGGCGTGTCAGACTCTTACTGACTAAAACCCACCCCTGTTCCTCCCTGCCTTACGTGCCCGGGGGCGAGGTAACTCTTTCGAATTTATCCTCCACCCCCGGGCAGTTACAATATTTAGTTAGTGTTGTAAAAAAGACGAATCAGTTTATTAGAAGCTTTCTCATTTTCCCGTGACTTAGTTATAAAATCAGAAGTTAGGCTGTGTGGCCGACCCGGGCCGGCGGACGGCGAGTAGTCGGTAGCTCGCCGTCCGATCAGCACCAGGCCCGAGAGACGACGGCGCGTAGTGTTCCACGCGCGCCTTAAGAATTTTCAGCAATACATTACGGGTCCCGTCATGGCCGATGCCTGCCCAGGGGTCGCGGATAAATTCGAAACAGAGTTACCGCGCCCCTGGGCACTCAGGGCAGGGAAGGAACAGGGGTAGGTTTTAGTCAGTCAGATTCTGACACGCCCTCCCGCTCCGCTCAGAACGGAATTCCAAAAAAAAAAACAATAATTCTGTGGCTTGAATTCGATATTGCGTTGTTTGATTCCAAAACTGAATTTTCTGCACGCAAGCTTTATACAATTGCAAGAGAATTAAAATGAGGCTTTGTCCTTCCTAAGATTACTAAAAACTGTGGTCGTGTGTTCGAAAAAGCGTCGCCCGTGTTTCTACTCGAAAGAAACAATAGTGAAAATTGCATACGCTCCAGGCCTCCATTGCATTAGGTACGAGTATAAAGTGCACCATTTCCTTTGTACCTACAAACTGTCGTATTATCGCCTAATTTCTCTGCAACAGTGTTTGTACGACATCCATTGATTTTTATTAAACCAACTTCAAAACAGATCGTTAGAAATCGCTTATTCGCGCATCCATTAATGGTTGTTGTCATCGAAATCTTGCAAAATCAACAATTTAGGTATACTCAGTTAATGGAGTGACATTTCTGTCAATGGTAGCACCAGGAAACTATTTACATCAACTTTTGTTAGTGCATGCGCTAGACAGTCATCTAATAGAACCAGATGGACAGAGATTGTAAGGCGAGCAACCAAGACACTCCAGCATTTCCAGTATTCCACTATCCTACTTACTACTAATATTATAAATGCGAAAGTTAAGATGGATGGATTGATAAATGTTTGTTACTCTATCACGTCAGACCAGTTAAACGTATCTGAATTTAGCACAGAGATAGATTATAGTCTGGAATCATCATCATTATCAGCCTTTTAATGTCCCCACTGCTGGGACACAGGCCTCCTCTCTGTGAGAGGGTGTGGGCAGTAATCCTCCACGCGGGCCCAATGCGGATTGGTAGATGTGATTTGATGTGATTTGTAGATGTCTTCGAATTTTTGGTTCTAGAACATGCCGGTTTCCTCACGATGTTTTCCTTCGCCGTTTTGGTAGCAGTGGTGATGAAATAATTTACATAAAGTAAAGCGCCTACCTGGGTTTGAACTCACGACCTACAACTTGTAAGTCGCGGCCAATACCACTGGGCCACCACTGCTCTTGTCTGTATAGTCTGGAATAGCATATAGATTATAATAATAGTGAAGGAAGTATCTACTAATTCCACGCGGGCGAACCCGCTAGCAGAAGCTAGTTGGATTCATCGAGAGCACGACCGCTCTGTCCAGAGTGAAACGAAGGAGTGGTGGTATAATTTCAAAATATTAATTCAATTTATATCGGAGCCCTCAATTGCAGCGGGAAGTTACACTCCAATGCCCAGTAACCTTTAAACACATGTATGTAACAAAAACATTCCGCGGACTGATGAACGGCTGGCAAATGAATTGCATGTTATTTCTGTACAGTAGATAACTTGAAACATGTTATTAGTTGTTATGAATCCATGTGAATGCGATACTTGCTTGTCAAGGTCGCATCCAGACTGTGATGGAATGAACTGAAATAATGAGCTGTTTAACACAGATTTATGTCATTTATTAGGGTTGTGTCTTGGGTATAAAAATAATAATTTCTATTTACTTCGTAAGTTAGGAAGAATCACATTCGTAATTTGCAATTATTTAGTTGTTTCATCTTTTCGATGTTGTAAGGTGGAAATAAAAAGACCTAGCCTTCTTCTGCCTAGCCTTTTCCCAACGGATGCAGCTGAATACCAGTATTTTACATGAAGCGACTGCCTATCTGAACTCCACAACCCAGCAACTGGGTAATACGATACCCCTTGGTAAGACTGGTTGTCAGACTTTCGGGCTTCTGACGACCCGTAACGAAATAATAAGACGTGTTTAATAAAAATGTTTATTCTTTATATTTACAAATTAAACATTTATGAGAATTGTGACGTTGAATTGTTACCTTAATAAATTATATTTTAATAAAATAAAATATAATTGTTTATATCCAGTTATTTATTGCAACGTGATATATGATTTAGACTTTATAAACATTTTATTTTTATGTAACGTCACAATGAATGTATTGAGGTCATAGCTTAATTGTTTATTTTCTTGACGAAAAGAAGATTGAAACTAAACCTCAATTTCTGTTAAAAGAACTTTAGTTCTCACAAGATAATCGTCAATTAGATGAGAAAAATAAATTGAACTATTATGTTAGAACAGTGCGGGTAGAAGAATAAAAAACAAAATAGAATCATGATTATTGTCAACAAAATTGACAGCGAGTTCACTGCATTCTTAAGATATGGCGATGGCACAAGTTAAAAGATATAGCTGTTTTAAACGAAAGTAAACACTATATAATACAGTGTTTGTTAACGAATAATCACGGATATGTTAAAATAAAATGGCCTACTAAACATTTAGTTACACCGACTGATTTTACTAAAACTTAATATTTTGTACAACCCCCATTATTTTCAATACAGTCAAGTAGACGTTTGCGCATGGACCCAACAATATTACCGCATATTTCGCTCCCTCTCAAACTTTCCCACATCTCCATGCAATGGGTTTTTAATTGTTCCGTAGACCTCTCATTCCGCGAGTCCCACCTTTGCACCATCAAACCCCATAGATTTTGTATGGGGTTGAGGTCGGGTGATCGCGCTGGCCATGGAATAACATTTACTTCCGGGTGATTGTGAAACCACTCACGCACAGTACTCGCTCGGTGAATAAGACAATTTTTCTGGACAAACGGAAATTCTGCTAACTCATCAGCTGGGTAAATGTTGCTCACAGTAGGTAGCATAATTGAGTCTAACACTTCCACATAAATTGAAATGTTTGCGCGTGGAGGAATGAAAGCCAGTTCTCCTGGTCCTGCTGCACTCATCCATCCCCACATATTAATTGTGATTCAACCTGATTCGGTGTTAGGAGTAACGTTGTTATCACACCAGCGAGTGTTATTTTTGCGCCATAAGTGAAGCCTGCCCTTTTGACTGGATTTAAATGTTTTTTTCATCTGAAAATACCGCAGTATTCCAGTCAAAATCTAAATAATCACGTGCGAAACGTAATCGTTCTTGTTTGTGCCTCTCTGTCAAGGACGGCTTTTTAGCCGGTTTTCTGTGATGCACGCCTTCAGCGTGAAGTGCACGGCGAACAGTATCCATCGAGGTGTCATATAATTCCGCAAAATGTCTCGTTGGTGCGAAACCATTCGTTTTGTATACGTCCACCATTTGTCGTCGCTGCGCCTCGCTAATAAGCTTCGGTCTCCCACTTCTCTTTCGACTAGCAAGGCTACCTTCTTCTTCATATCTTTTTATCCAAAGACTTACAGTATTTTTCTAAAACAAAAAAATATATATTAGGCAGCTATACCTACTTGACTTCATTTTCATTATATAAAATGTTAATAATCATAATTATTGAATATAATTTTAAAATAAAACTGCATTTATAAATCCAATAACCAATCCAATAAACCCAACGATTTATGTATTTCTCTTTTAAGCCTCATAAAGATACAATGGATGGATTCATAAATGGCATACATTTTAATTAGAAGATTAATTTATAATAAAGTTACAATTCATTAATAGCTATTATACTCACATTCAGTCCGGTTTCTTCAGATATTTGTGTTTTATTAAGACCACTTTTATGCAGCCCAATGATAGTCGCCCTCACTTCAATACTAATATTAGCCTGCATTTTGCGAATATTACAATACTGTTAACCACACGTCACTAACCAACAACTACAACCAAACGACAGTTCATTTCGGTCAAGTGAAAACTCATGTCTACCTCGCAGAAACCTAATTCTTTATCTAGTTTTTTTGTGATCTACCTTTCTAACTCTAAAAAATGTGTGAACAAGTTAAAGAATAATTTAATATATGTAATGCTAATTAATCCATAACTTCCAATCGGGTAAGAACTTACAAAAAGTCAATAATTGCGTGGGATTTGAACTTGCGGCACACTGATTTGCGCTTCAATCTGTGTGCTCTATACCACTGGGTCATCTTGACTTATGCTAAGTTGATGAAATTGTGAATTTCAATCATTTGTTGGCGAAAACTTGAAAATAGAAGGTCGTAAGTCAAACTAAACGTCAAACTAATACGTTGTGAGAATTCTTATCGACTTTTGCTGGCGTCTGTACATGAAAATATACGACAAGTTAAGGACCTATTCAGACCTACCAGCCTAACAGTCCATAGGACCCTAAGACCTATCAGCCCCATAGCTCTAACCTATCCTATACCTAGTATGTGATAAATAAATATATAGATAAGTTCAGGTAGTCTGCACCATGCGACCTAAGGTTACAGACGAATAGTGGACAGGAATTCCAGGCTCGGGCAGGGTCTCTGCCAGTCCCGCAGACTCACGAGATGAACCGATCAGAGATGACTAAAGGTGTCTTGGCCACAGTGAGGGGTAATGAGATAAGAATATAAAATTCAAAACTGATTTATTTACAATATGTTACAACTCATATACTACTTTTTCTTAACACATACTATATTATGAAAATCTTTGTGTCCTATGCGTGTAAGATGTAACCAAATCATTATTTTAACTGGGCTGCGCGTCAGCCGGGCCGAGTGCTGATTCAATGTCCAAAGGTAACATTGAACATATAAACAATTACAAAGATAAAACGCATCAAAGTTCAGGAGTGGGGGCTTGTTAGGTCACTAAATATTACAAAGTGTATTGAACACGATACGAGATATCACATCACGCGAAATTTCAACGCAATGTACCGTCCTCATTTTTGGGTTATGTGATCAAAAAAAAAACACGTTTCCAATATTTTTTGGTACCTAATCTAATAGACGGACTAATTAGATTGTTTAGGACACTAGCCTATTGTTGTTAATCTTGTGCGTACATTCACGTCTTCTGTTTTCGGCTTATAGTCTGCTAGCTTCTTCGCACGGCTTTGCTCCCGTGACCTATCCCGCAGAAACAGGACTAGAATGGAGAAGTGGAATTCCCTGCCAAAGTCTGTGCTTCCTGATAGCTAAACCTCGGAGTCTTTAAGTCAAGAGTAAATAGGTTACTTCTAGGCAAGCGTGCTCCATCTTCGAACACATCATCGCTTACTATCAGGTGAGATAGTGGTCAAACGTGAGCCTATCAATGATAATATAACCAGTGCATTATTTCGGGAAAAAATAATCTATGACACTCAACTATAGTAGCTTTCTATCAGTGAATTTTCATAATCAGATCAGTACTTCCAGAGATTGACCCTCAACAAAAAAAAAAAAAACAAATTTACCACTTTATTATATTATTTCTAGTAAGGATTAGCTATGATAGAGAAGCCGGGTCGCGGGATGGTTTGAAAGAGTCCCGCGGCCCCTGGCACAGGCAACTGAAGGAACTAGGGTGGGATTTAGTCAGTAAGAGTCTGACACGCCCTCCCGCTCCACTCAAAGCGTTGGAAGTTATTAGATGATTTCCCATCCTAAAAAAAATGTGCGAGCCTTACAGTAGTTGCAGTTGACATCTCACCTAGGTAATAAGCAACATTAACATACTCGTACTATCCTGAAAAATAAAATTGAAACGTTTAGTTCCATTTTCGACCGCGTAGACTTATCGTGCGCGCGCTCTACCATCTGACGGCCAACTCTACCAGCGTGCGCGCTTCCTCGGCTTCCTGTTACACACTTCCATCCCATTTCACGAAATTACTTCCACAGATTGCAGGAAAGCGAGACGAAAGATGTTACACATCAAAAAAATAAATAAATAAGACTTGAATCTTTTCGAGTTACTGAACAAAACCAAAAACACAATATCATGATTATCATTCATGATACTGAACAATGCGCTATCTTTATATACGTATAAGCCGCTTTGGATTAGCCGCTTTTACGAGAATTCCTTTCAATTAACAAACTTTCTCTGTTTACCGACTTACTTATCAACGTGTTATTTAACGATTGATTACATCGTTCCTGGAGTGTACTGATCACCTACTTACTCGCCCATACTTACATCTCTATAGGTGAAGAGGGGTTTAGCTAGACATAATTGATGGTTTCGTAAATATCTGTATTAAATTATAGAAGTTAACTTTATAGACTTGAGGTAAACACGCACTAATCCGTATAGGTGAGGCGAGTTATTTATCGAACCCCATGAAAAGTACGGCCAAGTGCGTGTTCACCTTTCTTATCTGAAAATCATGAAATAGAAAAGGTCAGCTTCGAACAATAAATCATCAAGAATGGATTTTCTGACGATGAGTAAGCTTTCTTTGAAGTTTCTATTAGAGTTACATTCATAACGAAACTAACCCGAAAGAAATTGATGACTCTGACATAACTTGCTTGTTAACAGAAGTGGCAATAGGGTAGGGCTTAGATCTTGAAGTCTAAGAGCCCTCCAACCTACATGAACCTTCATTACTCAAGAAAAGACTGTTCATTCTAGGTTGCCTGGAAGAGATCGCGGCATGCGCTAAGGCCAACGATTGTAGCAGTTTTAGTTTAATTTTTAGGGTTCCTTATCCGAAGGGTCCAAACGGACCCTTCGAATAGATATTGCTGTCACTCACGTGTCTGTCTGTCCATCGTCTGTCACAAAATTTTGTTCCAAAGAATTTTTTAACTTCCCATTGACCTATGAACTTGAAATTTGGGGATAACATTTAGTATTACGTATATTTTACTAACAAGTACCAATATATTTATAAATCAGATTTTTTCTTTGATAATTCCCTCATTTGGTAAGGACCCTAATTGTGCGAAGTCCAACACGCACTTGGCCGATTTTTATATTATGTGTGTGTAAAGGAGTTTTACTCGTATATACCGAGAATCATCAGTCGTTACAATCAAGGGTAAAATGAGAGAAACACAATGCGAGTAGAGAGTAGAACCTGTAAAAATCCCTCTGAAGGTGAAGGTATAGATTACACTCTGACTCGTCAGATAAACTGTCAGTGACCTATTGACTCATTACGTACTCTAAATGACATTAAACAACTTTCAAACCTATCACCCCGTCCTCCATCCTCCCTCCTTTCCTATCTTTATTGTTGTTGATGTAAACAAAGTCGAATGGAAAAGTATCCCTATCTATTTTTATATCTTTGTTTTACAATCTGAATTAGTACAAAACAAGTACAATGTTTGCAGTGAATGTTGTTGTTCTCGGAAATATCTGGTTTGTTTTATATCGTTGTACTCATACGCATCCTTTATTCGTCATAAGTCTCATAAGTTCTATATTTAGAAAGATGAAATATGGGTCATCTCATCATACACAATGTTCAGTAGTAAATAAATGTCTAAGGCAGGGATGGCGAAACATAGTATATGACTGTAAACGTTAAGATGATCGCTGTGCGAATTTCTGGTGGCAAAGTTAATAGGATCTAGATTTATCTGTAATTCATTTAATCACGAAGTCAAGATTCTTTGGTGGGTTGGTCACATTATTATTTTTAGATATTTAATGTCACGTCCTCAAATAAAGGTTCACCACCCCTGGTCTAAGGTCTAGAATCAGCAATTCACAACATTTTGAACTTTCTGACAATTACATTATTATTGCTGGTATTTTCACTTTTTAGGGCTCTCTTGCGATTTGCAAGGCAATTTATTTCAAAGACACTTGTGAGTCATCGTGTTGGTCATCAACAAGCGCATTAGCATTACCTAGGAATGGTTTGTTTTCGCATACAATAAGAGATAGTAACAAAATGACAAATTATTAACAGCTTTCAAAGCCATATTTTTTTTTTTGACATTGAAGCCCAGCAAGCAGAAGTTTTGTAACTAAGCGACTATCACACACTTCCATAGCTGTTTAATCTAGTGGCTCTATCACGCCACACCCAAAATCTAAAGCTAGAATAACTAAGTATATCCCTAATGAACATAAAACGCGATCCCTAAATAAAACCATTACATTTCAGGCTTTAATTTTTGAGTTTATCGTAAATAAGTTGCATAATCTACATAACCCAATAATCTGCTAACAACATAATTTACTTCAAAAATGCGTCACCAGTTTTATAACTTTATCAATTTCATTTTCACTAGTTTATCGACACCCATAAAACAACGCTAGAAATTCCACAATAGAAATAAAACACAACATTACATGAACAACTTAATAGAAAACCGTTTTATTTATCACACCTTTACTCGAACAATGTTCTTAACTTCGTCACATTTTGATTTGAAAATTATTGTTAATATTATAAAAAAATAACCGTTTGGTTGTCACTTGTCATCGAGCACTTCCACTGTAGACGCACTACTTGCGTTATCCTTGTCCTTGTTCTCTCCACTGTCAAATCCTTCATTAGCGTTCTTCGATCCAGCATCTGATATATCAGTCTTCAAAGAATTAATCCTCTCCCGGCTCTCTGCTTTGTTCTTTCCAACATGTTGTGTTTGTTCATCGCTTATATTCACCTTCTTACTTTTTGAGTTGCCCATTTTGTGTCTGAGATCCGCCGGTTCACATGCACGAGTGACGGTATCAAATGTGATCCTCACTTCAACGAAGATAAAATTGCTGATAAGGGAATCTCGGTAATTAAATGTACTAGCACTCCCGCTGATAAGTCTGTTTCCGAATAATGTGAAAATGAAACTGCAGTTGGCAATGTGAGTGAAAGATATGTCTGCACTGCAGTCAAAACAGCCACTGATATATAAATAGTACAAGATAAGGAGACAATGACACATCGCCCGCACATAATGTTCCTTTGACCAGATGTCTGTATGTCATTTCGAACAATAAAACGGGATTTTTAATTGTTCTTTTATCTTTGTGTGTTTTGTTCATTCTATTATTGTATTTTTTCTTTCTTGATTTAATCCCATTCTAAATAGGATTACATTTGTTTTTTAGGCCCTTTCTTTTCTGGGATAACATAGCTACGAGAAAGAGGAGGTTTTTGCTTAACCTCGCTTAGTATACTAATCAATTTTCCTCGGGTAAATGCTAGGAAACTGAAACTCACATTCACACACAAACATAGAGTGATTTCAAGTATTGCTAAAGTGGTTAAATGCCAATAAGCAGGCTTTAGATTTTTCATTGATAATTATTATACCAAATTGATACAATAAAGAATCCTACTAATATTATACTTAGGTACATGTAAAAGTCTCATTTTTAACCGACTTCAACAAAAGGAGGAGGTTCACAATTCAAATGTTTTTTTTAGTGTCTTACCTCAGAATTATTTCTTAAGTGAACCGATTTTGATGATTATTTTTGAAGTGAAAACTTCTTTAGGCGCGTTGGGCAGTTTTGATATGGGAAAAAACAATTGAATTCGCGCGCCACCGACACCGCTACGCGATTAGCTACGAGAGTGCTATGACGCTACTTCTTCTTCTTCAGGCCTTGTCCCATTTTTAATTGGAGTTGGCTCTCCTAACCGTTCTTCTCCAGATATCGTTTCTGGGTCGTCAGTGGGTCTATACTGTCTGTGGCGAGGTCTTTCTTGATAACTGACATCCATGTTAGTCGGGGTCTGCCGCGGCTTTTTGGTCCTGAGTCAAGCTGTGCTTGTGATTATGTTTTTTTAAACCATTTAGCAGTACCACGACGTACCACCTCACCTTATTACTGGGCTCCGTCGTTAGCACATAACACCTCCCTATTTCAACTGTTTTGTTAGATGTAGGTAACGTTATACGAGAGGGTAGAACAACTGATACGTATGCTTGTAATTGCAAGTTCAAAACCCAGCTTGCACATATTTACTGTGCAATATTCCATTCGATCGCGGCAACAGCTTAAATTTTGTCAAAAACCTAAACAAGTTCAGGTTTTTGATCAAAAGCCTAGGTTTTTGATCAAATACCTGATTTTGTCATAAACCTGCGACATACATATATATAGAAATGAATAGGAAAACTATCACGGCTAAGTTAGCTCTGTTAGTTTTAGAGTAGACTATTACACTAAAACTTACAGACCTAACTTAGCCTTCTCAGCCTATAATTTCTACCTGTTAAATTTCGTACAAAATACAACAAAAAAAATACCTACTTAGGTAAAGTCTGGTCTACGGAACCCTACCTTGCGCGTGGCCCGACACACACTTTCGGTCGGTCGGTTTCTATTTATTAGTGATAATTAAATGATTCACCTTGTTTTCATACGTTTACTTGATGAACTATTATTGAAAACTATGAGTCGTGTATGTCAACAAGATAAAGTAACACCATACAATACATACATGCACTTCTACCTAATCACTATCTTGTTTTTAAACACTCAAGGACAACGTGTCCACATGACTTCACTAAACAAACAGTGTAAGCAGAACACCTGGAAGTGTGCACATTTTTGAAAATTAAAAACCAGCCAAGTGCGTGTCGGGCCACGCACAGCGTAGGGTTCCGTAGACGCCCATTACAACACGAATTGTGTTAAGTAAGGATTTGTTGTTTTTGTTAATGGGGCCGCACTTTAAGGCCGTACTACCGGCCAAGTGGCGCCCTCATTGAATAAAAATCGTAGCATAGCCTAGAAAATAAATATTAAAGAATCCAACGTCACGTTTGTTACAAATAGGATAAAGTATTTTTACGTTGTTAAAACAGGTCTCAGAATGTTTCGTAAACAAAGTAGTAGGCAAAAGTGTCTGAAACGGCCGTTTTTGGTACTTTTGCCTGCTACTTTTACGTTGTTAAAACAGGTCTCAAAATGTTTCATATCCAAAGTAGTAGGCAAAAGTGCCAAAAACGGCCGTTTCTGACACTTTTGCCTACTACTTTGGATACGAAACATTTTGAGACCTGTTTTATCAACATAAAAATTCTTTATCCTCTTTGTAACAAACGTGAAGTTGGTTTTTTTAATATTTATTTTCTGTGCTATGCTACGATTTTTTATTTAATGAGGGCGCCACTGGACCGCGAGAAGGGCCTTAAGTAAGGATTTGGTGTTTTGTACATGGCGGAATGCTCGACGAATCAACGAATCACTGAATCGAAAAATAAAGTTCACAACCCTTCATAATGATTTTAAAAAACCTATCCAGCAATTCCCCACACTATAGGACAGGCGGGAAAAATAAAAATCATCCCCACCTTACATGTACGGGAGCCACCATTGTTTGTTTGTTTGTTTCGTGTTTTTGGCGTGATTGACATTTTGCATGGGCAAAATTGCAGCTTTCTAGTACCAACTGTGTCTAAGCTATCCCTCGGATGGACAGACGGATAGACCGAAACTATAAGGGTTCCTTCTTCTTGTTAGGACAACGGAACTCTAAAAAGTGGGTAACATCATTTCTAAAAATGGAATGCATTGTCATTCAACAACAATTTCATATTCTCTCTTGTCACGAGATGTTGGATGAGGTGTTCATCGCAATTATGATGGTCGTAAATTAAGATATTTTGAGTACATTTATTTTGTATATCCTCAAGGATGTTCTCCACCATAAGGTGGGTGGAAAGGATTGTCAAGCTCTTACAGACTAAAACCTTTCGTTGTTCTGCCATTATATTTTTGGCCGGGGCGCTGGAGTACTTACACAGTTCGTCACGGTCCCCCGGCAAAACCTCAAGTTACCAAGGAAAATCCTGGTAACAAGCTGGTTGTAGAAATCTATGGCTTTTTAGTTAGTTTTAGTTAAAACACTGATTAGTAGGTTCTTAAGGCGCAGTTAAATGACTTTTAATTGAACATCACCTCTAAACTACTAGTACTATTTCTTTGAATAAAATATATGTTACTCTAGACCATTTTTTTCGTAATTTGATATGTAAATATTTGAAATTATATGTTTATAACATATTGTAATCAATTTGTAAAGTTATGTCTAACGCGGATGAAAAATTGAGAATCACCCAAAAAAGGTTTCATAAAAATACGCTTTATAAGCGTATTTTTATGAAACCTTCACCATTTATACTTATACCATTTATATTTTAGTATATGTGTTTTAGTATAATACTTGTTGATTTATGTATTATAAATTAATAATGCCTCTAATTTCAGACAGCGCTCTTTTATGGGCGAGTCCTATTACTGGGTGGACGTACGACGCATTACGTGAGCGCAGCACAGAACACGCAAGCTAACCCACTCAAGGTTTAATTCAAAATTTTCTGCCTGGTAGAAGGATAGATGTGGTTGGTAGATTATAATACTGATTAATCATTTGAAGTTTATTTTTTCTCTTATAGACAGCTGAATGTGATAGACGAGACGTTGATATCTTGAATTTAGGATCCGCTAAGCATTTTGGCTGCGGTTTTATAAATAAGTTTGTTATTATTTTGGAGACAAATACAGTTATCAAAATCACTTAATATAGGTGTTAGATTAGAACGCACGTCCAAAGTTACCTTTGATGAATTGCATATTGCTGTGATGCTGTCTACGTCACTACATATCATAAAACAAAGTCCCCCCTGCCGCGTCTGTCATGCGGTTTTCACCAATAGACAGAGTGATTCATGAGGAAGGTTTAGGTGTATTAATTTGTTCCCCAGCGAAGCTGGGGCGGGGTTGCTAGTAGGTAAGTATTTTTTTTTTTAATTTAACATAGGCGCACCAATGACCCGTTTACAAATTTATTCTAGGTATGTACCTAACACATTTACAAAACGATCCTGTGTAAACAGGTCACTTATAGGCTTGCATATCATTCATACGTATAGTTTTCGTCAAACTTAATGGCGTGTGCGAAGTTAGCTGCGAGTGCAACTGCGCGCAGGTACAGTCAAGTCGACAATAATTTAGGCCATTTAATGATTTTTATAACTGTGTGGAAGCTGTGCGAATATTTTTTAGAGGTGTATGGTACCTACCTTATTTGTCAGTTTGGAAGTTGGTGGTATTCCCACATGCCATTAAGTTTGACGAATACTAGAAGAAAGATAATTAAGATTTCAAAGATAATACAAAGCAAAAATTAAATTGTCAAAAAAAAAATTAAAATCAAAATATAAAAAGAAACGAAATTAAAATGTCAAGAAAAAATTTAAATCTAAATTAAAAAAAACGAAATTAAAATGTCAAATAATAAAAATATCATGAAAAAATTTATAAATAACAAATTCAATCCATATTGGACGCCTTCAACGAAATCTATGAAAATATTTTTTGCGTGATTCGTTTTTAATCACCATAGGCGACCATATTAGAATAATTCAAGCACCATTTTTTACACTTTGGCTTGACCAGTCACGCAATGCAAACTTATAAAAGCAAATCAAGGCAAACTTTTGTGTACTTACAAAAATTATAGAGGACTTATCGGTGAAGGATCTTTCTTTTTCAGTCGATTAGCAGTTACATCAACTTTTTTAACTAAAAGTCAAATTCTCGTGCCACCTTTAAATATTCAAAACTAAGTACTTTCGATCTGATTTCAATGTACATCGATGTCCAAGATAATATCTCTACAATGTTGTTTGGAAAATTATTTTTTTGTTTGAAAGGGTGGTCCCGAGGTGAAGATATTCTGATGAAGAACTTCGGAGATAGATTATGGAACTCTTCAAAAAATGATAGCAAACCATCAGGAATATTGCTAAAATCTCATGTCTATTTATTGTTTACACCACTTCATACCATAACGTCACGCTGACACGCTCTGAAGGGGTACACAGTTTTGTACAGTTCACCCTGATACACAAATTTCACAAATTATGTTCAAATTCCAAATAACTTTAATTTCGTAATTCGGTGTCAAATAACGAAGAAACAAAACTAGATACACAGACTTCCGAAATTAAAGTATTTTGCTTTTTTTTTGGAAAAAAAGATTTTTATCTTTCAGGACTAGTTGTTTTTACCTACTTTGTAAGTAAAAACAACTAGTTTAACTGATCATTACAACCATTTTAATATTTTATCAATAATGTAGATTCTTTTCTTTGATAAACACAATAGTGATAGGTTTAATGACTTGATATGGAAGTATCCTGGCTTTTATCGTTCAGTTTTTTATTGTTGTTGTTTGATTCAAATCGTTTATCAGTTTTCTTTGTGACTGATAAATGGTAAAGCACGAGGCATAAACAGAAGACTACCTAACTACAATATTTATATTAATAACCGGATGTCAGTTCTCAATTTTGAATTATCCAATCAAATTAAAAGAATAGATAATTTAAAATTGAGAACTCTACTTCAATACAAAAGTTTGGCAAGTGTTCTTGCTACAAATTCTCTATTCAGAAACCGGTTGATAGACGAACTGGTAAAAAATTCCTGAGGTATTAACATTCGCAAAAACTAAAAAAGAGAGAAAATATTTTTTTAGCTATATCTATTTAGTTTGAAGCTGCAGAAAAATATATTATTTTGACTATATTTCTGAGAATTTTGTTTTTTTCCGAAATACATTTAAAAACAAAAACTTACCTCTAAGCTAACGTACGTAAGCTAACCAACGCATGTTGGTAAAATTCAAAACGAATAATAAATTAAACTAATCTTAAGATTTTTAATAGCTTAACTCAGTTTTGAGTTAGTCGATAAAATGCTTCATATTTTGCAATCAATTACAAGCATTGTGTCGTCGCATCTCTTTCTTTTCTACGCTGACTGCCGATAAGGACCGCGCTCATGTCACGCCCTTAGGACCGCATCTGGGGGTCTTCTCCGAAGTGTTTTTACGAAGTATCCGCCGAATGTTCGGACATATTTTTGTGTGAAATGTTAGAGCGGTTGCGCACTACGTCCGATACTTATCCAATACTTATCCGTGAAAAGACGGTGCGGCGCGGCGTGGCCGTAGAACAATTTGTATGGTAGGTTACTCACTACCTATCCGAGTTCGGTCCGACTTTTCTATAGATCTGTATTTTGACGGATAAGTATCGTATAAGTATCGGACGTAGTGCGCAAACGCTCTTAAAGTCAATGTGCCATACCTAAAATTGTAGCTCTTCTCTGATAGTTTCTTCCACCAGAAACATACGTAATGCTATTTCGCTACAATTTTAGGTATGGCACATTCACTTTAACATTTCACACAAATATATCCGAACATTCGGCCGATACTTTGTAAAAACACTTTTGAGTAGACCCCCTGTACTTGTATGTACATAAAGAATTAAATAAAATAAAAAAACTGGCCAAGTGCGTGTCAGGTTTCGCACTTAAGGGTTCCGTACCAAAAATTGGTATTTGTTAGTAAAATAATAATAAACATTATCACCAAATTTCAAGTTCATAAGTCAATGGGAAGTTCAAAAATTCTTCGTAACAAAATTTTGTGATAGCCGATGGACGGACAAACAGACAGACGGAACAAGCAAACTGCAATAAGTATATGTATTGCAATTCACAATCAAATCGACGCACACTCTATTAGTGATCCCTTCTCGGTGTTTTTGAGTCAATTGAATATACGTTTTATTGCATTCTTATAGGGTAACAGACTTTGATGAAAACCAAACAGTTTCATTAACGTTAAACTTTAATTCATCATAAATACTTGACTTCTAACTTAAAGCTAACTTTCTTGATAACATACTAACATCACAACTGTAGGGTTACAGAGAGGTTCCTATGGTAGGTACACTTTGCCAGTTATACTGAACTTCCTTCTAAAAAATTGCCCACTACTGTTAGAAAGAACTTCTCAGCCGTTTCCAAACATTCGGGTTCCATGGTCACCGCACGGGTTTGTGGTAAATATTCCTCCAAGCCCAGGCACACGTTGGATAATCTGCAGAAGCTCACTATGGCGGCCATGATGACGTAGGACAAATATGAAAACAACCAGTAGAAGATTTCGACTGCGTTTGATAGTGCGGACTGGAAGAAAAGAAGCATAGTAAGTAAGTAAGTAATCATTTATTTCAGGTAACATTAGTGTGGGTCGCGGATAAATTCGTAACAGAACTACCGCGCCCCTGGGCACTCAGGCAAGGATGGAACACGGGTGGGGTTAAGTCAGTAAAAGTCTGACACGCCCTCATAAAAAATTAGTGTTGAAATTACAAAAAATGGCTGTTGCTATTTCACATTAGATAAGACCCTGTTTTTTAATTTTTTTTTTATCCTTCAATTTCGGATATTATTAAATGGGTTGATACAGATTTTTGAAACAGTAGATCGAACCGATTGAAATTATATTGTTGACACCAGAATGGAATGGTGTTAACAATAAAATTTTATTACTATCAGGTAGAATGCAGCATGATTTGGACATGTTGTAAAAAGAAATCTCGTAGATAAGTATAATTATAGTCATAAACAAAGTCTGAACCAGTTTTTCTCAAGAATCAACAATTAAAAATAATCTACGCACAGCTAAACTTTATTAAGCGGATTATCAAGTAACAAAAGTTGAATTAAATTATCTACATAGGTTCTTTGGGCAAATAAATTGACATACCTTGTATCCGGTCAGAGCAACAATGTCTTGAAGAAGTAATGGAAACGAGTGTTTTCGAATAATCATATCCGTGGAATAATCGATGACATCCTAAAATTACAAAATAAAAATTAGAGACAAAAATATCAACAATGGTGGCGATTCTGCTGTGCGCAAACTGAACTTTATTTAGGCTATTCCTATCTTTTTCTCTCTCATAAAACAAGAAAGAGACGGACGTAAATTAGAGGGACACGTAAAAGCATGTCGTTTAAAAACACGGTGAAGCGCAAGGCGTAAACTAGTTTGACATCTATAACTTAGTTCATAGCTGTAGCCGTCCTTTTCTCGCACTGCCTTTTAGTACAAGATAGCGATTCTCTAATTTTAGTTTAGTTATTAGGTTTAACAAGAGAATCCGCACCACGGTCGAATAATGAAATAACAATAGCAATAAAACTTACACTGGGTGATTGTGAAGTAATTTCAACAGGGTTTGCAGTCGCGAGGCCGATGATAATGCTTATACTCAGAAAGAAAAAATTGAACAGCATCTGGAAGTAGATTCAAAAGAGATCATAAACTAGGTATCTTCGATAACAGTAAAGGTGATCTTTCTATAAATGACACTACCATCAAGTTTGTACCAACCAATATTTTTCTCAGGGTTCCAGTTAAACTTGCCAGCATTTAAATGGACTAAATAAATGGAAATAATGTGCCAAATAAATGGACTTACCTTGAATAAATTGAAAAAAAGCTTCTGTTTGTAACTGTCCTTCGCCGTCTGTGCTTCAAGGTCTATTGAGTATTAAAAATGGCTACAGTAAGTATTTAAAGCACAACAGTAATTATTAAAAGAGTGTAAAAGTTAGAATTGCATATCGATTAGTAAATTGATGCTTACTTTCTATTCCTTTTATTTAATTCGTTCCTAAATTACACTAATAAGTGATGAGTTAATGTTGACATACCCTAACACTAGTAACCAAACCGAACTTCACGTAGCACGTAAGATAATTTCTACTTCTAATTGAGCAGCCTTAAAAAAATATGCTGTATGTCCCCTAGTAGCGCATATAAAAATGAAATTGACTATAATATAAGCAACTCCCCGAAAACATTTAAAGACACTACTGTTATATCCAGGCTAAATTTCAATACAGATCACCGTATGGTTCGCAGTTCTTTAAGGAAGTGTCCACTTAAAAACTCCCGAAGATACATAAACAACAATAGATTTTACCATCCAAGAAACCCACAAAACATAAGTATCTAACACAGAGTTTATAGAAAAAAAAGAGTATCATGCATGACAGATGCAAATATAAAAGTGACACAAAAATACTCATATTAAATAATTATATTTTTTTTTTTTAATTGGAAAAACTCATGCATAATTAAGCTACAAAGAAAGATAGAAATATCAATAAATACCAACTAAGCAAACAAACTATGCAACTAGTCAACGAAAGGAAGGAACTAATAATGAACAGTAGAAATCAGGAGCATACAAAACTTATTGCAGAAATAAGCAAGAATATAAGAACAAGCATAAGAAAGGATCGGAAAACCAAAAGACTGCAAATTCTCGAATATCATATACAGAGAACTGGAGGTATGAAAAAAGCATTAAAAGAACTTCGTGAGGCAGGACCGATACTAACAGGAAATCAAAAATTGTTACACAAAGAAAACATACAATCTGGCAACAGACTTCTATTGCCATCTGTCTGAAAAACAATAACTGAACACCGAACCACTGCATACCCAAATACCATTCGAAGCCAATCTAGATCCTGTCCCCATAATTTTACCCAGTAAAATAGAAAGAGCAAAATCTCCCGGATCAGACCATATTACGAATGAACTACTGCAAGCAACTATGAAAGAATTGATAGGTACCTGTTCTTACCCAAATCTTCAACGAGATACTTAAATCCTGTACTATTTCTAGAGCAATGGGCAAAGTAACACATTATTTCAATACATAAAAAACCGGTCAAGTGCGAGTCAGACTCGCGCATGAAGGGTTCCGTACCATCGTACAAGATTATACGCGTCTACTTGTTGCCATTATTAAGATGAGTAAAAAAAACGAACAAAAAAAACACGTTTTCATTATAAATAAAATAAAATAATCTTTATTTCGGACAAGAAACATCCATATGGGTTAGTAAACAAAAAGAAAGATAACTTATACCTATGTTAGTAAACTTATTATCTATTTGGAAACAAGGCTGTTGTTCGAAATACATCTTCGAACAACATCACCTAATAAAGGAGACTCGTACCTCCCCGCTATGGTCTTCAGGATCGAGTTGGAGCTCCCCAGCACTCTGCAGAGCAAGGAGGCAGATTTCTTTCTGACGGTGGCATGGAAGCCATCAACGTGTGCTTGTGCAAACATACCTGATGCACTGCAGAAACGGGGCAACCCCATCAACATCCTGAACCCGTTATTATATTGGACCCGTAGGGCGCTGATAGCCCTCTGAGTATAGTTGGTCCACAGGCTGCACGTGTAAAACACTTGGCAATAAGCTTTAAAAAGTGTTATTTTGACTGCCCTGCTACAGCGCGCAAACCTACGAGCCAACATATTACATCGGACTGCCAGCGCCCTACGTTCCCTCTCAATATCTATTTGGTCTCTAAGGTCATCAGTTACAAAATGCCCCAGGTATTTGAACTGAAAGACCCGTTTAAGTTCATAACCATTTAATTTTATTGCGGGCACGGACTCAGGGCATTTCCCACCGTCCGCCTTAAAAACCAGGAACTCGCTTTTTGTCACATTGTACATTAAGCCATGCGCCTGAGCATAAGACTCACAACATGTAAGTAGCTCTCTGAGCGCTCTGACCGTTGGGCTCAGCAGCACCATGTCGTCAGCATAACTGATGTTATTGACACTGACGTCATCAATACGACAGCCGATTTTCTTACTGCTGAGCTCAACGATCAGATCGTTGATGTAGAGATTGAAGAGCTTTGGTAACGTTATCCCTCCCTGTCTCACCCCACACTTGAGACCATATGGCACAGAGAGCTTATCGGCCCATCTCACACTATTTATCTGGTTATAGTACCAAAACTGGAGGATACGCAACAGCTCAGCCGGCACATTTCTCTTTCGTTGTTTCTCCCACATGATATCGTACGAAACCAGGTCAAAAGCACGGGAGAGATCTAAAAAGCAAGCATGCACAGGTGTTCGACGTTTCGTATAATATTGCACTGTGTGCTTGAGACCAAGAATCGCGCCCTCAGTGTTTAGGTCACTACGAAACCCAAACTGCGCATCGTGTATGTCAAGAAAGCTACCTAAACGCGTGTCCAGCTGGCTGTCCAGTACCCTTCCAATAATCGTAGCCAGAGAGATGGGTCGATAGTTACACTTATCAGTCACGTCGCCAGTCTTGTTTTTTATAATAGGCACGACCACAATTCGCATAAGATCGTGGGGTTCGCATAAGAGTGACACATACACAGTGAATAAAACATGGCCAGTACTCTGGATATGTGAGGACCGGCATGCTGCAAGTGCTCAATGCTCAGCCCGTCGTGACCCGGGGACTTTCCTCTAGTCATTTTTTCTTGTTTGGCGGAAAAACGAACAAGATCACTATCACCACAGCATCCGTCATCGAGCACTCGCAGCGGTGAGCCCAGCGGTGAGTTCACTTTAAAATGGTCAACAAACATATTGGCAATGCTGTCCGGCTGATCAGCACCCCCAACACTCACTGGAAGGCCAGGCTTAACATCCAACTTTTTTGTCGCCTTCCAGAACTTCTGAAAGTTGTTGTTCTTACGGTGAGAAGCTATAATATCCAGCTTGATTTGTTCTTGATGCAGAGGCATCAAGAACAAATCAAGCTGGATATTATAGCACCACTTTAATTTGCTTTTAAATACCTTACGCGGAAGACACATGTCGTCATAAATATCACCCGAAGTCGGTTTATTATGCCATAACCACAGCCGATATTTAAACCTGGCCCTCACGTGGGCATCTCGTACGTGCTTATTCCACCCGACAACACGGCCACCATATCTGTTTGATCGGGTTTCCCCTTGGCTCTGAATAGCGGCTTCAGACAAAATACATACAATTTTATCATACATGTCGTCAATAATCTGCCTATGCGCAATATTATCACAATATTTATTGCTGCACAGACCAAATTCCTGAGGGTAATCGATCAACCTTAATTTACTATCACAAATATCATAGTATACCTGAATTTGATCACTGTCCCTTTCCCCCCAAACTACTCTGTTACTAGATTTCTTGGTAGCTTCAATCTTTGATTTAATTTTGTCTAACCTACATTCAACAAATAAGGGAAAGTGATCAGACCAAAACACATCATGAACCACACCAACATCCGCAACCGTCAACCAAGCCGATTGTGAGACAACACAGTGATCAAGCCATCGCCTACTACCATGTGCGTCACTGATAAAGGTATAACTGTCCGACCTTAAACCTAATTTTTCAATGTCCGCACAGATCCATTTTTGTTCCTTACAGAAATCTAAAAGTTCATAGCAAAATAACTCACCAGGGTGGGCGTTGAAATCACCGAGTATATAAACAGTTTCAATGTTAGCAGTTTCTATAATCGCACTCATCTCACTCAAGCAATCGGTGAATTCCGCCAAGTTCTCGCTTGAGTCAGTCGGCATGTATACGCTGAATACAAGTATGGACCTATCTCCGAGCGACACTTTAACAGGGCCCGTCAAACGCGCACTAACACAGCTAATTACCGATACCGATTCAAACACACGCTTACGCCACAGGATCGCGACACCACCATACGGCCGCCCTCTAAGAACTTCAGCTGATGTATCAACGGCTGACTTTCCTGTGTATTCAAAATTATGGGAGCCCCTTTTAATTTTTCAATTTATTTTTATTATTTGTGCTATAGTGGCAACAGAAATACACATTCTGTAAAAATGTCAACTATCTACTTATTATGGTTCATGAGATACAGCCCGCTGACATACAGACGGACGGACGGACGGACAGACAGCGGAGGCTTAGTAATAGGGTCCCGTTGGTTACACTTCGGGTAAGGAACCCTAAAAAGGTGACAAAGAAAATATCGAAAACTACAGACCCATAAATCTGATGTCAAATATTTACAAAATATTTGCAAACGTATTACTGGATAGAATCAGTCTAAAATTGGACGAGCAGCAACCAGTTAAGCAACCGGTTTTCGACCATCGACCATATCCATACTGTTAAACAGGTCATTCAAAAGTATATAGAGTATAATAAAACTATATACATAATGTTAATCGATTACGCAAAGGCATTCGTCAGTCTTAGTCATGAATACATAGGGGAGACTCTCTCACAACAAGGAATATCAGTAACATACACGAAACTCATTAAGACCTATGCCAACAGTAAAGCTAGAATTCAATTAAATCCTTGATCCTTGGGTAACAAATTTGTCATAAAAAGAAGCGTGAAACAGGGACAACCACTGTCCCCAAAATTGTTTTACGCACTTCTTGAAAACATTTTTCGTAAATTGAATTAGGAAAAGTTGGCTTTAATAAAAATGGGTCGAAATTGAACCACCTCTGATTTTCCGGCGACTTGGTATTATTTGAAGAAAACCCAGCCAATCTTCAAACCATGACTTAAATAAAAAGAGTGAGAAAGTCGGTCTTAAAATGAACATCAACAAAACAAAAGTGATGACAAATTCAACTAAAGCTGAGATAAAAACAAGAGACGAATTCTTGACATATTATGTAGAAAAAAACTACACATACCTACCTCGCTCAAATTATCTCAACCAAAGACCAAATTTCACAAGAAATGAACACGAGGATTGAAATAGGATGGAAAAAGTACTGGTCTCTTAAAGAAATCATGAAGTCAAATGACCTAAGCATGGCATTGAAAAGGAAAAACTTTGAGGCATGCATACTCCCCTGGCTGACTTATGAATGCGAAACATGGACACAAACCAAATCTCTAAGAGAAAGACTTGCCAAATGTCAAACGGCAACGGAGAGCATGTCAGGCACAAAAGAAAGAGATAGAATCAGAAGTTGAATTGAATTGAATTTTATTATTGAATTATTTGATTGACATACATATTTATAAATTAAGGGCTTAAACTATAGTTAAATTTACAATAATTGGATTCAACTTGAACTAGCTATAAATCTGTAACTCAAAAAAAAGGTATCTTAAATAGGTGCCAACACACTAATAAATATAAACTAAAACTATAAACTACCGTTCCGGGATACCAAAACTAAACTAACTGACATACTGGCAAGAATACACTAACAGAAATAGAGACGAACAGAGCACATGATGCGAGACACAAAGGGTAAATGGAGCAGCAATGGGCAAGCGAAATCGCGGCAGGCAGTTTACCAGATGGGAGGATGAAATCAAACTAACAGCAAGTCCAAACTGGGGGAGGGTCGCACGAGCCAGGATGCAGTGGAAGACGTTAGAGGAGGCCTTTGCCAACAGGCACGCTGAGATCAGGGACATCTTGTAAATCTAGTTGTAGAACTACTATAAGTTAGTTATGTTTTGGGAAAAACGTGGACTGTTTCTTAGCTCTCTGACTAGTTTTAAGCTACATAACGGCCCATGCCAAGTCAATATAGCGTGTGGTGAGTACACTAAGCTGTAGAGTGTATGTTCTGAGGAGAAATTTCATTTTCCTCCATCTGCATGAACTTTCTAACTATTTACAGGTGTTCAAAATTGCAGGTTTTTGGAGTGTTACGTAAATTGAATGTTTCAGTTCTATTCATTTGAGACTATGGTAGAGATGAGGAACACTATTTTTCGTTTTATTTTATTTTTATCAATGGATCTATTTTTTATTTTTAACTAGACTCGCGGACAATAAACTGGAATCACTTCATCGCGCGTTGCTCAAAACAATTTCTATGCAATAAATTATGGTGTGTGTTGTTTGGATTGTGTTGTGTTTGGGTGTGTTGACTTTGGTGGTGTTCATTTGAAAAGAAATTTTGTAAGCTTTCAAATAGTATCAAAATTATTTAAAATTAATTTAATTTTCTACCTAAATTTATGGAATTACTAGCTTTGCGCCGCGGTTTCACCCACGTAGACCGGGATCAAATGTATGTGTTAATCCAGGGTATAAGCTATCTACATACCAATTTTCATCCAAATCGGTCCAGCCGTCTAAGCGTGAAGAAGTAACAAACATACACACTCACAAACTTTCGCCTTTATAATATTACGTTATTGCAATAGGTCGAAGTTGTGGACGCTTGTGAACGGTTTTTCATTGACCTAATGAGTTTCTTAGTGGAATCTTGTGGGATTTCCTACCACTCTTCGACTAAAGCAGTTTTCAGGTCTTCTATCGACGCCGGAGCTGGGCATCATCCTCGTACCCACCTTTTCAGCTCGTCCCACATACTCGTATTTTGCAGGGATGAGGGCTGGCCAGTCTATTGTGGGAATCCCGACTTCTTCCAGGTACTGTCTGGTTACTGCAGCGATGTGGCACCCGCTGCCACACTCCAGCAGTGACTAGACATTATCGTACATTAACAAGACATCTTCGATTATAAACCTGTCGTAGGGGAGCACATCAAATCAAATCATCTGCTCCAGATGCCAACCTGATGCTGACCACGATCCCCAGGCATGAGCGGACATGGGGGCGCATTAATTCAGCGGTTAGACCCCCTCCCCAACCTCCACCAGGTACGAATATCAGCTCCGTTTTTGCTTCAAATCCCCGCCCAAATCATACAGAACGGGGGACGGGGGTGGGCCCCATATGCCATTGTTTCCATAAAACAGCATTATGCGAATCGCTCCCCCAGTCTCCTATATACTCTCTGTTGACGGCCGCTACCTTGCACATCCTGGTTCGCCGAGAACAGGATTCATTGCTCCATATCCCAACCTAAGTGATCGCGATCAAACTGAAGCCAGGCTTGTCGGTAGGCTGGAGACAAATTTGGTTCTTGCGGTTAACCTTTTTAGAGTCAAGTTCGCTTCTTTGAATCTTCCTATCACTATTTACTCGCTTACAGTCCTCCCTCGAACTTCTCTGAGCTGCTGATGGTCGATTTTGGAGAAAAGAGGTGACAAACTGGTCATCTCTCACCGAAGTGCATCGCTGTCGTCCAGATCCTGGTCTTTCGACTAAGTTTCCAGTCTACCTGAACCTCTTGTATAACTTCAAGAGACAAGGCTGGCTCAAATGAAGCTGTCGAGCGATAGTACGCGGAGACAACCCTTGCTGGATTAGGATGATGATTTCAGCGGATTCTATAGGTATGGTTTCCATTTTCTTTAGCTTCAGTGTTCCCAATGACGTGAAACATTAAACTGATGCCCAATTTTCATAAACACTTACTTTTCATAGGGTTTCGGGACTACCAAACAATAAGGTGAATAATCATTGGTTATGATAATTATTGAATGGTTGAAAGTTAACAAAATTACCTTTTAAATGATTTATCAAAATCCATAGTTCATTGCATAGAAATTGTATTAATTTGTTTTGAGCAACGTGCGATGGAGTGATTCCAGTTTATTGCTCGTGAGTGTAGTTTATTATTTTTTCTGTTCCTTTAAAACTTGTTGGTTGCCTTTGTGTTTTATTCAAATAAATGTATTTTCTTTCTTTTTTTCTTTCCCTGGACCGAAACAGCTGGAACTCAAGCGGCTCCCCGCATCCCCTCCACCTTTGCCCAGCAGTTGAATGTTACAAGCTCACAGAACTGTAACCTGTACTTATCTATCGATTGTTAAAACAGACTTCGTTTCAGGCGTGTACAGGTGTGATCAATAACCAAAATAGTTTGTGACTATGGCCTGTTCCGTAAAAAACTTAGGAAGAATGGATTTCACATTCATTTAAAACTACAAACCTTTAGCGCAGTCATATAATATCTGACTTCCATAATTACCTAATGAGGGCAAAATTACACGTTTCTATAATGAGCCTTGACCTAAGTACCACCTGTCATCAGACTCCTACTTATCAGCTTATTATATATGGCTTTAAACTATGATTCATAATCACATATACACAGGGTTACGTAAAATGATGCTTCGTAAGGATTACAAATCGCTGTCACTCTAATTGAATGAGTGTGATGAGGTTTACATTTTGTTGTATTGTTAACAGCAGTAGGTACTTTAGTATCCCCTGATACTAACTCCAAACAGCTATTATTCAAGAGTAAATTATTTCAAATAAATTCAAGATCTTTCTAGGTCTTTCCAAGGTCACAATTAGTCAGGGGCCAAAACCTGCTGAAAGTTCGAGAATTATCACATGGGGACGTACTACCGGTATAATAAATTATCCTATTATTACCTAACCCAGGTCTGTGTCTATCTTAATGGGAATACGGCGACACTATGATCACGTGCTGCCGTGCAGCTAGGAGCGTCAGCGAGTCTCAAGGGAGACCCCTTTACAGTCTCCTCAGGGATATGCCCTAACAGGTGTTGCACGGAGCGGGTTCTGGAATGATCCTTTAAGAGGTAACGGGACCCCTTCCGTGTTCTGATAGTGAACACCGGAGTGAGTTAAGAGAGGTAAAAATCCCACACTCCCAAGTCTTTTCCCCAAAAGCCCAGACGTATTTTGAAGGTTCCCCACCAAAAATAAATAGGCTTTCTTCTCTCTATCTTATCTACCTGTGTTCCAACACCTAAATTCGCTCCGTTGCGGCATGATTGATTAACAAATAATAAAAATAACGTTATTAGCAGGAGAGGAGATGATGAGAAATTTTGTAAAGTACTAGAAACGGGATAGGAGGCTTTTTGCTAGACCTTATTACCATGTATTAACTTAAAAAGGTCATGACGCCCAATACCATGACGTCTTAAAATCATCATAATGTAGTGAGAAAGGGATAGTACTACTCGTCGTATATAGCTCCGTCTCTATCTCGCACCGAAATTATGATGATTTTAAGACGTCAAAAATAAAGGGCCCCTGTACAATCTGTCCGGAGTTACCGAAGTTTTATTAATAATTGCTGTTAAACAAAATAATTTTAAATTCTTTGTCGACTATTACAGCGCTTACAAACGAATGTGTTATTCAATCAAAACATTTAGTATGAATTTAATGCTGAAATCATTCCTCTTAAAAACAAATCACAACAATTAGGTACCAAGTCTTACTTTTTAACTGCTTATTTGTTATGTGACTACAAATTGATGTTATTTATTTATTTATATTAATAAGTACACCAAAAGCACTGTCACTTACTATTCAAATAAAATAACATTTAAAATCGGCATTTCAGTAACCATGCAAATAACAGATATGCATGACATTGACATAATGAAATTAGAGACAAGAAGGAAAAATGAAAAGTGTGTCCATTATACTTATAACCAGAACACTACAAAAATAAAACAATTTGAGCTATATTATAGACGTACATTGTTAACTCGTCATTCAAGGGAACGTCTGTATGAAGCGAAACTCATAGAGAAAACTTCGATTAATCCGTATTATTTACTTTATGGCTATGATGTCTGCATATAATTTCACTTCCAATTAAGAAAACATTATTCTGAATTACCGCGGAAGTACATCATTTAGTATGATTAAGACAAATGTACGCACCTTATACAGTTTTATTTCATGGTATCGAGAATACTCGTCGAAATCATAGGCTAGGAATAAGTAGCAAATGAGAATTTTTTATACATATAAAATACCGTTATATTTAAAGCACTTGCAAACATATTGGTTACCGTTGAAAGCTACAACGAAGTTGCTACGGGGTTACTACGAATTGATGCTAAACTTTTATTAAATTGAACTTGTAGTTACATAGTAACGTAGTCCAAGTTGTATAAATGTTATCGAATAGTTCAGTCATCATTTTGAAAATAGATATTATTTAAACAAAATTTAATATTAAAATAATATAATTTTATTATAAAAATGTTTTTTTTTATAATTTGACTATTTAATAAAACTTTAAAATAAACTTAGTAACTAAAAATGGCTCGACGTCTTCTCATGCCAGTGTTATCAGTAACTTTTTGTATTGCCTGATATTTATCTATAGCTGTCTTCACGAAGTCAGCAGCATGGCTGATCTTCTCCAATCGGTCTGGGGTCATCATAGCCCTCATTTCTTCATGGATCGGGCCAACACCTTGAAAGGCAATGGTGCATAAGTTTGTATAGGTGCAAACACCTACAGTCAAAAGAGAACCGAGAATGAGAACGAATATGCTGTTGAAAGCCCAGGCGATAATGCGTCCCACGAAACCGACCAGGGTCTGGAAAGAAAAAAATAATAATAGTAGAGAAATGCAACAAAATTGCTAGATTTGGCACAATCCCAAAATTTATTATTTATAAGAAAATTTAAAACATGTACAATTTAAACACATTATTCACTTTGTTCCTCGAAAAGAAAACTTTGCGCCGACAAAAAGAAGAACAGGCAGAAGAAGTCGTGATGATAAGTTTTCTTCGTTAGTATTATAATTATGTAACTGACTTGTAACACTTACTCTGGCATGAGGCACTTGGCTCCACAAGAGACCCATGGGGGACATATCTGGCTCCATCAAGTAATTATTAGAATCGTACAAGTCATAACTGAAACAAAAAATAAATAAAACAGGGGAACAGGGCATCTTATACAGATTATCTTTCGATTACCTAAGGAATGAACTTACTCTAGTGTAAGAACGACAATCAATAGAATCACAAATAAGCAGATCAATATGTGATCGTAAAAATACATCGTGAGAAAGAAATAAAGAGGATTTTTTTCCTATTAAAAGCTATTATTAATATTTTTAAATGTAGAACGCTCATTCACGTTATGCAATAAATAACTATGTTGAATTCATGAAGTGCACAAACATGTGGTCAGTTGTGAGGACCTGATGGACGCTACTGCATTTAACGTAGCCACTTAATGGGCAAAATATTTTAAAGTTAATCATCGATTTGAAAAGAAGTACACAATTTCAAATAGTCATTAACGTGTTAAGTACTTACTTGTTGGGAGCAGAGTATCCAGTATTGTAGAGGTAGCCTGGAGCATATGGAATATCAGGGTAAGCTACATCGGCGGTGCCAGGAATATATCCATTGTCAAGGATACCAACTTCGACCTGGAGGCGGAAATAGGATTAAGCCTTTTATGAACCAACAACACGTAGGTCGAGGTAATATAACCTATATATCCTGAGCTCTTGAATGATTACATTCGAAATAAAATAAATGCTATATATAGCTTCCACTACCAGAAATAGTCCTTTCGACAACTGATAATAATTTATAATTAGTTGATTTAAGCAACATTGCCAGAAATTTCACACTAGGCAGGGATAAAGTGATGACACTGTCTTGCTTTATTAAATAATAACTCTATAGATATAGAATTGGAAGTAGGTACTCACATTTCTATTAACTTCAGTGGAGACAGCTGGTTGGTCTGATAACATAGCATCATGTTTGATCACTGGTCCAAGGGGTCTGACTGGTTCAATCCTTGCTCTGCCTTGGTTCCTTACATCAGCAGTATACACTGGGTACTCAATTTCATGAACTTCTTTTACATCACGGGCTTCTACAGGTTCCGTTTTGAGTTCAGGTTTGAAACCAGCCTGTTTTTCTAACATGGCGTATGATATTTCAGCTGAAAATGCTGTAACGGCAAGAGCCAGGAGCACCGTTATTGTTTTGAGCATCTGGAACATTACAATTACAATTAATATATTGAAAGTTGTTGCAGCACTTTATAAAGATATGAATAAATTACTTACCTTGCAGTCCTGGTTGTTTAGATCCTTTCCCAATGAAACCCTCGATGGAACTGATGGCTGCTATTCCCTTATTTTTCCTTTTATAAGACATCTTAGAGATAAGTCCCCCCAAACAGTTACTGTGTTTATCTTTATATTATTTTGCATAATGGCAGGGTTGCAACGAAAGATAAGGATTTGTCAAAGCATTGGAATGTAGGACCGTGAATTGTTCCCATGGATGCAAATAGCTTTCTTTTTAACCGACTTCAAAAAAGAGGAGGTTCTCAATTCGTCTGTATGTTTTTTTTGTATGTTTGTTACGCGATATCTTCGCCATTTATGAATAGATTTTGATGATTCTTCTATTTTTGGTAGGTCATTCTTCAGAGGTGGCCCCATATAAATTTTATCGAAATTGATTCAGCACTTTTTGAAAAATTCAACATAAACAAAAAATATGTATACACAGATGACTTTTGGTTGTCTCCAAATGTTCAAATTAAATGTTATTAGAGTTATCCATTCGGGCATAACTTTAATATTTAGTTTTACTTCTGGGGCATAACAACTAAAAAGTGAAAAAAAAACTTTTTTACAAAAAATACAACCGACTTCTAAAAATTGCAAATAACGAAGAAACAAAAAAATACAAACACCGACTTCCGATATTAAAGTTATTTTGCAATTTTTAGAAGTCTGTCGTATTTTTTGTAAAAAAGTTTTTTTTTTCAGAATGCTTTGTTTTATATTTGTAGATTTTGTGACCAACGGCATAACAAATCCCGACTGAACAAAGAGCAGTCTCAAAAAAATATAAATACTAGCTTCTGCCAGCGGCTTCGCCCCCTCCACTGTGAGGATCGCCCAGAGGACACGGTGGAGCACACGGTGGAGATCTGTCCCGCTTGAGCGAAGCCCCGCCATGTCCTTGTGCAGGCGATCGGCGGCAGCGACCTCTCGCGCCCGGCCCTGGTCCAGGCCATGGTACGGAGCGAGAGGGAATGGGAAGCAGTCTCCTCCTTCTGCGAAACAGTAATGCTCGCGAAGGAGGAGGCGGAACGGGTTAGGGATAGGCTGCAACGACAGCCTCGCCCTAACGCCCTCAGCAGCAGCCGCTGCAGGAGACGCCAGGGGCTTCCGGCGCCGCGAGACGATCTCCGGCCACCCTAGACCCGGGCCTGCGGACGGCGAGTAATGGTTAGCTCGCCGTCCGATCAGCACCAGGCCCGAGAGTCGACGGCGCGTAGTGTTCCACGCGCGCCTCAAAGAGTTGTCAGCAAACAGGACGGGGCCCGTCATGGCCGATGCCTGCCCGGGGGTTGAGGATAAATTCGAAAGAGTTACCTCGCCCCTGGGCATTCAAAGCAGGAAGGAACAGGGGTGGGTTTTAGTCAGTAAGAGTCTGACACGCCCTCCCGCTCCACCCAGAGCGGGAGAAGTTGTTGGATGATTTCCCACCCCACAATAAAAAAAAGCGGCTACGCCCGCGTGGATTTAGTACTAACCCCGTTATAAACGTTCAACCCCTTTTTCACCCCCTTAAGTGTTGAATTTCGAAAAATCCTTTCTTAGTGGATACCTATAACTCTTCACAAAGAACACACCCTCCAAATTTCATGTCTCTAGGACCAGCGGTTTGGGCTGTGCGTTGATATATCAGTCAGCCAGTCAGGACTTTGAATTTTATATATACAGGGTGTAACGGAAAGGTGTGGTCATATTTTAAGAGCCGGTTCTGCCCATGGAAATGAACAACTTTCTCTAAGAAAAGTGATCAATATTTGTATGGGAGGTAGAAATTTTTTTTTAGAATTTCCTCGGATTTTCTTGAAGAAAGTTGTTCATATCGATGGGCAGATGCAGTTCTTAAAATATAACCACACCTTTCCGTTACACCCTGTATAGATACAGATTGTAGTACTAAGTTAATCCTACAAAAAGCACTTTAAAAGAAATACTACCGGCTTCTAAAATAAAAACACAAAAACGTTGCAAAATATTAGTATAATTTCGGGAGTCGGTATTTCTAGTTTTGTTTTTTCGTTAATTGACACCGACTTCTGAAATAAAGTTATTTTGCAATTTTTTTGTGTTTTTATTTTGGAAGTCGGTTGTATTTTACACTTTTTAGTTGTGGTCCCCATAACTCAAACTCAACTTTGAAACGTAATTGGAGAATACTAAAGCGTCATCCGTGTAGGTATTTGTTTTTATTACTTATAACTGCATCTTTAATATTTTACAAATTATGTTTAACTTGGTACTACGAGTACAATATCTACATTATCGACTACCTGTTTTATTGAATCTGCTCTTTATTCAATGGTATATTGTTGGTCACTTCGCCGTCGAAATCTACAGAAACAAAACAATACATCCTGATAAGGGGCATTGGCAAAAACGAAACCTATTGGCATCCATGACTACAATTCACGGTCCTACATTCCAAACCTTTGACTAATCCTTATATTTTGGTGTATCTCTGCCATTAAGCAAAATAATATAAACTATTTGGGGTTACTTGTCTCTGAGATGTCTTATAAAATGACAAATTAGGCAATAGCAGTCAGCAGTTCCTTCGAGGGCTTCATTGGGAAAGGATCTAAACAGCCAGGACTGTAAGGTAAATTTTTTATTCCTATTTTCATAAAGTGCTCCAACAATTTTCAATATACTAATTGCATTTGAAACGTTCCAGATGATAAAAACAATAACAGTGCTCCTGGCTCTAGGCGCTACGGCGTTTTCAGCTGAAATATCTTCATCATACGCCATGTTAGAAAAACAGGCTGGTTTCAAACCGGAATTTAAAACGGAACCTGTAGAACCTTCAAAAGGAGTTGATCATGAAGTTGAGCACCCAGTATACACTAACGATGTTAGGAACCAAGGCAGAGCAAGGATTGAACCAGTTAGATCCTTTGGACCAGTGATAAAACATGATGCTATGTTATCTGACCAACCAGCTCTCCCCACTGAAGTTAATAGAAATGTGAGTACTGTCTAGTGTGCGAGTTTTAACAACATTCCTTCAAACTACGAATTCTAAATTATTACATCAGTCATGAAAAGGCCTACGTAGGTATTTCTGGTAGTGGAAGTTAACGGCATCTATTTTATTTCGAATCTAGTCAATCAAGTGCTGAGGATATTTAGGTTAACTCCGATCTACGTGCACTTATTGGTTCATAAAAGATACAAATGAATCATAATTCTGCTTCCAGGACGAAGTTGGTATTCTTAAAAATGGAAACATTACTGGGACTGCTGATGTAGCGTACCCTGATATTCCATATGCCCCGGGCTACTTCTACAATGCTGCATACTCTTCTGCCAACAAGTAAGTATTCAACATATTTATGACTATTTTTGTTTGTGATCCACAAGACAGGAGTAATTCCTAGTGTGACAACGTTTATAAAGTAAGTAAAATATTTAGATCCGGTAGGTGGCTACGTTTATTGAAGTGCATTTATCAGGTCCTCACAAGTGACCCGATGTTTGTGCACTTCTTGATGATTCAATCTAGTAATTTATTGCATAACGTGTTTGAACGTTCTACCTTTACAAATATATATTTTTTAGATAAAAAACACAACAAATATTTAGAATTTTCTCCCGTTAAAAACTTACACTTAATAGGAGAAAATTCCTCTTTATTTCTTTCTCACGATGTATTCTTAAGATCACATATTGATCAGCTTATTTGTGATCCTCTCGATTTTTGTTCCTACTCTAGAGTAAGTTCATTCCTTTGATATCCGTATAAGATGCTCTATTTATCTATTTTATTATTTTGTTTGTTTCAGTTATGACATGTACGGCTCCAATAATTACTTTATGGAGCCAGATATGTCCACCACGGGTCTCTCGTGGACCCAACTGCCTCATGCTAGAGTAAGTGTTGCAAGTCAGTTAATCAATTATAATACCTACGAAGAAAATTTATCATCACGTCTTCTTCTGCCAGTCCTTGTTTTGTCGGTGCAAAGTGGTTTTCCTCTTCGAGGGACAGAGTGAATGATGCGTCCATGTAGTTTATGTTTTCAATTATCTTATAAAATGTTCAATTCCATTTTGGGACAGTATCTTGTCTAGTAATTTTGTTACATTTCTCTAAAGTTATTTATTTGTTTGCAGACTCTGGTCGGTTTCGTGGGACGCACTATCGCCTGGCTTTTCAACAGTATATTCGTTCTCACCCTCGGTTCTCTTTTAACTGTAGGTGTTTGCACCTATACAAACTTATGCACCATTGCCTTTCACGGTGTTGGCCCGATCCATGAAGAAATGAGAGCTCTGATGACCCCAGACCGATTGGAGAAGACCAACCATGCTGCTAACTTCGTGAAGACAGCTATAGATAAATATCAGAAAATACAAAAAGTTACTGATGCCACTGGCATGAGATGATGCCGCCATTTTATATTACTAAGTTTGTTTAAAAGTTTTTTATTTAATTCATGTTTTATAAAGAAGTTTTTATTAAAGCTATGATAGATATTAAATTGGTTTTGAATAATATCCACTTTTCAAAATAATGATTGAACTATTCGATAATACTTACACTGAAATAAGTTAGTCCAGGTAACTACAAATTCAGATTTATAAAAGTTTACCATCGTTTCGTAGTAACCCCAAAGCAAGTTCGTAGTCGATTTCAACGGTAAGTTTGCGAGTGCTATGAAATAAGAACTTAAATTTCAAAGACATGTGACACTCTGTATTATGTACTATTTCTACATAATATTTTTTAGCATTCATGTTCTGCAAGTAAATAGACTGACTATGTCCAGCATCTACAAGATCAACCAGCTTTTACAGTTCTTAGAATATTGTAAGGATCAACAGGCTGTAGTAGAAACATTAAAACCCAGCAAGTGAGAGGATGGGACAGACGTATAATTGACGAAAAGTGTAAGCGTAACTACTACAGACAAACCTCTGGTGGGTTAATTCAGGCGGTAGTAGTGATGTTATCGAAAATAGTACCTACATTTTGATGCAAGGTGGCAAAGTTTGTCATTATAGGCGTTTTTTTTTTTTTTTTGGGGGTGGGAAATCATCTTATGACTTCTTCCGCTCTAGGGTGGAGCGGGAGGGCGTGTCAGACTCTTACTGACTAAAACCCACCCCTGTTCCTCCCTGCCCTACGCGCCCGGGGGCGAGGTAACTCTTTCGAATTTATCCTCCACCCCCGGGCAGGCATTGGCCGTGGCAGGCCCCGTCCTTTGCTGACAACTCTTTGAGGCGCTCGTGGAACACTACGCGCCATCGACTCTCGGGCCTGGTGCTGATCGGACGGCGAGTTACCCACTACTCGCCGTCCGCAGGCCCGGGTCTACGGTGGCCGGAGATCGTCTCGCAGCCCCTGGCGTCTCCTGCGGCGGCTGCTGCTGAGGGCGCTAAGGCGACTCTGCCTCTGTTGAGTCTCCCTAACGTGTGCCGCCTCCCTCTTCGCGAGCATTATTGCTTCGCAGAAGGAGGAGACGGCCCCCCATTCCCTCTCGCTCCGTACCATGGCCTGAACCAGGGCACGGCGCTAGATGTCGCTGCCGCCTATCGCATCCACGAGGACACGGCGGTGTTCTGCCCAGGCGGGGCAAACCTCCACCGTATGCTCCACCGTGTCCTCTGGGCGATCCTCGCAGTGGAAACACGCAGGGGTCACCTCCGCCTTGATCCGACACAGATACCTCCCGAAACAGCAGATGTCCGGTGAGGACCTGCGTCAGGCGGAAGGTGAGGGCGCCATGGCGCCTCTCCAGCCACTCCTCAAAGAGGGGCACTACCGCCTCGATGGTGGCGTGCCCAGCGCTGGGTTGCGACAGTCGCTCTCTCCATGTCACCATGAGATCCTGCCAGAGCTCTGTCCGCCGAGCCGCGAGTTGTCGCGGCAGCAGAGTTTCGCCCCGGCGTTTAGACACCACGGTGACAGTCCGGCAAGGAGGCTCGCTGCCTCACGGGAGACCGTGCGGTATCCCCGGATGATGCGGATCGCCATGACCCTCTGGGACGCGTTTATCTGGCGTGTTGACCGCTGCCTCAATGAACGCGCCCACACCGGTGCCCCGTAGAGGGCCATGGACCGCACGATCCCCGCGTAGAGCCTCCGGCAGGAGGCGTTTGGCCCCTTAGGAGCCGCTTCAAGGCGGCCCCGGCCCTGTCCAATCTGGGAGCCAAACGTCGAGTCATTATAGGCGTAGTGTAATACACCGTGGAGCCGAAAAAACTGCAATGACAATTGCCTACGTGTATCAAACAACGTTTTCCAAAACACATACTCGAAAATAATAAGTAAAACTTCATAAACATAATATTTAGTAACAAATTAATGTGAGAATTGGCTCGCAGATTGTTTTCTATGGGCCTTGGGCGACCAGCCTAATAAAATAAATATAATAAATTGTGGCGAGCGCTGGCCGCCGCACATTTCCCCACTAGTGCAAAATAAACATTGCAATCCTAATTGCGGTAAGGGTAGGAGCGGGTTTTCGAATAAGTTGAAAAATACATTTTCAGTGAGACTGACTGTAAATGCGACCATTATAATATTATCAACTAAAATGTTCCAGACACTACCTCATGCTAAAGAATAGAAATAGAAAAGACTCATAAACTATCCACGCTACTGGCAAGTAAATTGCCACAAATCGATGACATTTATTATTCATATCGAAAACGTATCTACAGAAAGGAAATGGTGGTTAGTCTATGAATAAGTAATGCAACTGGCCGCTACCGTGAATAGTTCTTTTGAAAGGCCTATTTAAAGGCAATTTGTCATCGTTAGTGACCCCGTTTTCTATTTATCGATTTCTGGTTCTGTGAATGAAACCATATGTACATAATTATATCATATCGTGAGTAAGGATCATTAGGTATGCCTTTTTTTAAGTTCGAGGGAAATCTTCAATAGCCTTTGCCTGGACTTTTAAGGAAAGCACCAAGGAGTTGGATTCTTATCTCACTAAAACCACCCCAATGATTACCATCGCCCATCGGCACATGGAAGTCACCTCTTAAAATACCACTCTGTGCAACGCCTGTTAGGGTACATCCCTTTTTTTTTTGCGGGGTGGGAAATCATCCAAGACATCTCAGGCTCTGGGTGGAGCGGGAGGGCGTGTCAGACTTTTACTGACTAAAACCCACCCCTGTTCCTTCCCTGCCTGAGTGTCCAGGGGAGCGGTAACTCTGTTACGATTTTAGCCGCTACCCCTAGGCATGTAGGCACCGGCCACGATGGGCCCCATCAGTGGTGGCTGACAATCATCTCTTTGAGGCGCGCGTGGAAGACTACGCGCCGTCGACTCACTTGGCCTGGTGCTGATCGGCGAGCAGTGGGTAGCTCGCCGTCCGGAGGCCCGGGTAGGGCACATCCCTGAGGAAAATAAAGAGGAGTCTTGCGCGGCAGTACGTGATCATAGTGCCACCGTATTCTCTAAAATCACACGAGGAGCAATCAGAGTCCCCACAGAGAGGGAGTCACGCAGAGACAGGTCTCGCCCAATCCTGGCGACCAGGATCCGCATTAGGTATACCTACTGCATTTTAAAAATAGAATGGGAGATAAATTAAGTAGTATCTTCTTAGAAAAATCTATACAGAACGTACGCAAACTTAAAAAGCTGGGTAGGTTTGTTTTTTTGTAGATGTGATAGGTACGTAATTATGTATTATGGAAATGGTTTCTGTCTGCTTAAAAAATTAACAACATTTAATTATAATATGCATATCTCCAACCAATTCGATTGTTACTCATTTGATTTCTGACAATACCATACAAGTACAAAACATAATAAGGTAGCGAATAGTGTACCTGCATATTTTCAAAAAGTTTTTTATGGCACAGGAGAAGAATAAAGAGGAGTCTTGCGTGGCAGTACGTGATCATAGTGCCGCCGTATTCCCTAAAATCACACGGTGAGCAATCAGAGTCCCCATTGAGTGGGAGTCACGTAGAGACAGATCTCGCCCAATCCTGGCGACCAGGATCCGCATTAGGTATAGGTACCTACTGCATTTTGAAAATAGAATAGGAGCTAAATTATGTATTATCTTCTGAGAAAATTGCATACTGAACGGACGCAAACTTAAAAAGCTAGGTAGGTTTTTTTTTGGAGATGTGATACATAATTATGTATTATGGTCCCAATGGTTTCTGTCGACATAATAAATTTAAAAAAATTAATTATAATACGAATATCTCCAACCAATGCGATTGTTACTCATGTAATTTCTTAAAAAACCGTACTAAGAGGTACAAAACATAATATAAAGGTAGGTAATAGTGCATACTTTCAAAAAGTTTTCGAGCAGTCGATTTTTGTTTTATTTTTTGTTTGTTTCATTTCCCATTTTTTCGCAAGCTACATATTTGGGATTCCCTCTTCGATCCCTTAAGGTGTGTTCAATTAGCAGACACAATAGATTTTAATTGTGTCTCACCCATCATGCGTCCGCTAGACGCGCAAAGAGTTAATTTGGTAAACATTACTAATTCAATTGTTAATATCACGGAAAATACGGTGCCGTCATCTTATCTAATTATTAAAACTTCATTTAAAATCGTGGTACATAGGCGGACTTATGTCTTATTTTTTTTTTCAAAATTTATACCGACAGCCAATGTCACTGAGGGTGTAAAGACAATACGAGTACGTTATTTGTGGGCTACATGCCAAAGAAATTTTCAAACATACACGGTACCAAGTGGGTATGCTTTCATTCGAAAAACACAACGCCCCATTCTAGGGCAGTCGGGTAAGAAGCAGGTAAACTATGCAATAATAGTTTGAGTGAATCATAATCATTAGTCACTCCACTGTATCCAGTCATATCGTTCAGAACAATATCCCTTTACTAACAGAGTTCTGAGAAAGTGCATTTTATCAGGAAACGACTAAGTGACCCATGATAATCGGATCTTCGTGTCTGACATACCTAAGTAGGTAGTAATCAGTTAATACATTTAAAAAAAAAATTGCTTGTAAATTACACATGCCATCATCATTATTATGATGGCATGTGTATGTTTTAGTTGATGGATAAATATTGGTGGAACATTAACTTTTGTCAGTGTCTTCTCGAATAAAACTAAACAACTGGCAGTCTTTTTTAGGGTTCCGTACCCGAAGGGTCCAAACCGGAAGGGTTGTCACTCACGTGTCCGTCTGTCTGTCTGTCCGTCCGTCGTCTGTCACAAAATTTTGTTCCGAAGAATTTCTTCCCATTGACCTATGAACTCCATCTCCAACCCTCAGGTATGGAACCCTAAAAGTGCAAAGTCCGACACGCACATGGCCAGTTTTTTTTTTTTTGCGCCAACCACTTATTATGAATTTACTCATTTTTAATCTGTGCTAGTAACACATGGACGGTGCTTGTATATGAACCTATGAAAAAAAAGTCACGTGCATCGCAGAAAAGAGGTTTGTTACTCACCGTTTGACGTATTCCCAAAACAATAATATTTCCTTCTCAACGAAATCACTCATAATTTCAGTAACAACGAACTTTGATAACTATCATGCAAACATAATGACGATTGTAATTTAGATTTTATCAATTTTGTGATTACCTTTGTAGCTATACCGAATTGTCTGACAATACTTGCGGCAATACGAAATTAATAATCCAATCAATCAAACAGTTCAGGCGATATTTTCACATTAAGTACAGCAGTTCGTTGCCGGAATGTCGGTTTTATCGTATAAAATATAAAACGCCAACAAAGCTTCACACGGTCAGTCATATGGGGGCCCGTACTACGACTACTTATTCGCCGGTCGGCGCCATAGTAGGTAGTGGTACATTTCAAATAGAGTTCAGGGTTAAATATCAATCGATTTCCATTCATTAAAAAGTATTTTCCGATAGGTATATACCTCTAGAATTGTAGGTCATTGAAAACAAAAGTAAATATTAGGTCGTTTCGATGGTATTTAGAAGCGTGTTGCTAATTGCATTTTTTTAGTCGCTGCTGTGAGGTTATTTGTTGATCACACCCACAAAAGAAATTCATCATAGGATGTGAATTCAATATAATGGTAAAGCCTGAAAAAGATGAGGAGCTCGTGGTTAAAGTAATAACAGCCGCACGGTTCGATACATCAGGTTAAGCTACACTTGCCGGGGTTGGTCCATGGATGGGTGAACATCTTTACACACCGAGACCCCTCCGTGCCTCGGAAAGCACGTTAAGCCTTTGGTCCCGGCTGTCAATCGTGGATCTTTGACAGTCATTACGGGTCGTCAGAAGCCCGAAAGTCTGACAACCAGTCTTACCAAGCGGTATCGTATTACCCAGTAACTGGGTTGTGGAGGTCAGATAGGCAGTCCCTCCATGTAAAATACTGGTATTCAGCTCCATCCGGTTAGAATGGAAGCTGACCCCAAGATAGTTTCGAAAAGGCTATGCAGATTTATTAAGTAAAACCTGAAATGCACAGTCATGCTTTCGTGACGTATTCCAGGCCTTAAAATTAACACTTAATTTTTATTCACCAAAATCAACCAAAATAATAAATTATCCTTCACAAATTGACATTCTCACGTCATAGTGTAAATTGTTTATAATCCTCTTTGCTCATTCTTTGCTTTATATTTTGAAATGTTCCAAATTCAACTTGTGAAGTTTTAACTAACTCAATGTCAAAATAAGCATAATTACAGTTATCTTTAACATCACATAATAATGGCTTTAAAAAGATTACCTAACGATGTTCAATCTTTGTTATGTGCCTCAGCCCAAGTTAACAGCTACAAGAGAGCTATTGAAGAATTAGTAAGTGGTTTGAGTTTTTTGGTGTTTATAATTTAATTTATTTTTAAACTTAATGCTAGGGGAAAGAATATCGATGTTTTTCTTGTGTTAAATTCAATATTTTTGACTAAGTTATTACTTAGAACCAGCCAAACAACCTCGGTATGATAATATGTTCGAATCTTGATTGTAATCAGCAAAATAAAATTGTGCGATTTCTAATGTTGATATCAAACATTGCCACCGCTTTACGTAGCTGACGATAAAGATATTATAATAAACAATCTTCATTTTAGATCTACAATTCCTTAGATGCTAAATCTACATCGATTGCGATAAGAATACATATTCAAGAAAGTACAATACAAGTTATTGACAATGGTTATGGTATTACAAAACATGATTTTAATGCAATTGGTCATAGGCATATGACCAGTAAAGTAACGGATCTTGCAACATTAAAAGCTGCTTCTAAAGATTATGGGTATCGGGGTGAATTTATCGCCAACATAATAACAGTTTCACAAATTGTCAAAGTTACATCAAGGCATGAGAATACGGAAGAAACATGGGCCAAAACTTTTATTGATGGTAAGGAGAAAAAGTTTGCAAAAATGACAACAAGGCCCACAAAAGGAACCACTGTAAGTATTTCTGTGACTTAGCCATCGAAGGCTTTACAAATTAATCTATAAGTACTAATATTATAAAGAGGTAAAGTTTGTTTGTAGGATGTAATCTCTGAAACTACTGAACCAATTTATAAAATTCACCAGTAGAAAGCTACATTGTTCTTGAGTGCTATAGGTTAAACATTATAATTATTTTCGAAAGCCATGTAGACGAAGTCGTGGGTAAAGTGCTAGTCTATACTAATATTATAAAGAGGTAAAATTTGTTTGTAAGTTTGTCTGTAGGGGGTAATCTCCGGAACTACTAAACCGATTTTGAAAATTTTTTCACCAGTAGAAAACTACATTATTTGTGCTAAATATTTTTGAAATTCACGCGGACAAAGTCACGGGCGGAGTGCTAGTTTGTTATAAATTAATGTATTATTACTATACTATTGTGCAATTTAATTTACAGGTAGACATTAAGGGTTTTCTTTACAATCTACATATACAGAAAAAAGGCATAGCTTCCACGGACGAGATACAAAACATCAAATCTTTTTTGGAGCAACTGTCTTTGGTACACAACCACATATCATTAAGTTTGCGGGACGACGCTCAGAACGAAATCGTTTTTAAAATTCATAAGAAAAGGGATATTTATCAAACATTATCGACTTTGTTCAATGTCGACAAAAGTCAAGTGCTAGAGCTTCAAGTAGAGAAGCATGAGTATAAAGTGAAAGGTTATATTGGGAAGACGGATAACGAACTTGACTTGCATTGGATTTTTATGAATGGAAGATTTATACATAGTTTTAGCAAATTACATGAGATATTAAACGAATATTTTAATAAATGTCTGCACAGTAAAGACCAGAGACCACTGAAATCTAAGGTAAGGTCTTTTTCTATATTCATGTATTTCTTTTAGCACTTATTATTCTTTAACAATTTATTTTTACAGAAGAATGATGCCGAACATCAATTATTCAATCAAAACATACCATTTTACTTTATTTTCGTAACTTGTCCATATATCGATTATGATATTAGTTATACAACAAAACAATCAGTTGTACAATTTAAAAACTGGGAGCAAATAAGTAAACTACTACAGAAATTGGTTAAATTCTATACTGGTGATGGTAACCTAAAAAAAGAAATTAAGAAGGTGGAAGATAAATTCATTAATGAACAACAGACCAGTACTATGGTTAATCAAGATACTAGGGATCAAGTGAAAAAAATCATGGATAGAATATTAGGAAATCACTCAAAAAAGTTAAGAATTTCACAATTACAGAATGGTATCAAAGGTAATTTGTTAAACTATTTAATTTTAAATAAATCAGCTGAACATAAACAAGATGTACCTACCTATTCCATTTTGTGGTAAATGTGCTAAAATAAATATGGCAATAGAGTGAAAGGGAAAGTTGACCTATTCCTTGAAGGGGGTTATACTAGAAGTCATTAGCAACAAATCATCAGACAATAGATATCGTCTAGGTGTAAAGTGCTCCTCAAAACGAATCAATCGAGCCCAAACTCGGTGAGGTTATATTGTTTTATCACAGAGATGCCGTGGCCATTTTCCAGCTTCATCATCGAACCCTGGATATCGTCTAAGCGTAAATTGCTCCTCAAGACGAAAAACCTTGGCTAAAAACCTTTTATTTCTGAGATTATTGAAGTTATGGGCAAACATTTTTTTCTCAATGGTTACTTGTACATTTGTAGAGTGGAGTAGTTTTTTCATAATTAAGTAATTGTTTTTGGTAACAAGTCAGAAAATTTCTAAAAAATCGACGAACCGACACAGCTCGGTAACCAACCAGTTTTGACCCCTAGTTAACTCGATATAATTTTTTGCTAATTACTTCTAAGGTTACCGACATAGCCCGAAGAATCGCAAAACTAAATTGGCAGTGGGCAGGGCACATTGCTCGCAGAACAGTTAGCCGATGGGGCCGAAAAGTTCTGGAATGGCGACCGCGTACCGGAAGATGCAGCGTTGGAAGGCCTCCCACAAGGTGGACCGATGACCTAGTGAGGGTCGCGGGTAGCCGCTGGATGCAAGACGCACAAGACCGATCATTGTGGCGTCAGTTGGGGGAGGCTTATGTCCAGCCGTGGACGTCTTTCGGCTGAAATGATGATGACGATGATGATGAATTACTTCTAGTGGGTGCCCTCTATCTGGCAGAATCTTGATGCTCCGAAATTTATTTGGCATAACACACTTGGCATAATCTTCTTTAAGCGAATATTTTTAAGTCATAAAAATTATTAAATATGTTTGGCGAATATTTATGTGTCCGAATTTACAATGGCATACTTTTTAGATGGCAAAATTTTATTTGGCATAATTACCTTTGGCAAAGTTAAAATTCCGCATAATATTGTTTGGCATAACGTTTATATATAGCGACGATTATTTGGTACAATTTCACTTGGCATCTATAGAAATGGCAGAATTTCTTTTGAAATAATTTTATCGGCATATTGCCATTTGTATAGAAATCATTTTTAACCTTAAATTAAAATTTAAATATTATCTTAAATTCAATAAGTTGTGCTACAAAAGTTAGTGACAGAAACGAATCGCTGCAAAACCGACTCCACGTAGTCTGGTATGCCCTACCCCCTGGAGTGTAATTTAAACTCACGCGTAGGGGCGAGGCGGAACTGGCGGAGCCGGCCAGCAAGCCGAAGCGGCGGTGGTGTGTTAAAACCATCTGCGACGATAAGTTCGCGTGGGAACGCCGGAGCCCCGCAGCGTAAGCCGTGACAGAAACCATGCCTGCTGCTTGTTGCATGGTCGCTTGCATGCTGCATGCCTTTTTGCATGCTGCATGATTGCTAGCATGCTACATGCTTGCTTGCATGCATGGTGTATGCTTATTTGCATGCTTGCTGCATGCATGGTGTATGCTGCATGCTTGCTGCATGCATGGTGTATGCTTGTTTGCATGCTTCTTATGATTATGGTAAGAAATACAAAATTGTTCTAACTATGATTTTTCTGTAACGTGATAGACGACTCTTTCAATTATTATGGATATGAAATGTATGCTGCTTAAAGATAATTCTGACTTACAAAATTATGATATTCGAATGTATGAGTGCTTGTCAAACGATTTTCTGCGAAATGAAGTTTATGCTATCCGCTATTATGCAAAATAATATTATGACATAAAAAGTTCTGCAATAAAAGGTAGATGAGTTTCCCTTTCGCCCTGTTTAAAGCATTCATTTTAACATTTCTAACAGGAAAAATGGTAAAAAGAAAAGTTATTAAAAAGAAGAAAAATCGTAGTGCTACTATGCCAACATTATTTCTTCAAAATATTAACCAAAATAACAATGATGACCACGTTTCAATAAAAAGTAAAGCAGAGCTCATAATATCTGAACATAATGTTGAACGACAAATTGCTCAACCAACAGTCGATGATTCTGTTAATGAGAAACAAAACAAAACACTAAACTCTAGAAAACGAAAGAAAAAAAATAAGATCCCTGGTTCAAAGAAGTATAAAAATAAAGAGGTACCGATATGCAAAAAGGATAACGATTTGAAATTCAATATCATATCACCCGAAAAAAATAGGTGTAAAACAGCAATGAAGCATGAAAAATTAAAAGTTAACATTAATAAAATCAAATATTTGAAAGATTCGGATTCAATCTGTAAAAAAAGTAAAATAGTAGCTCAGAAGGCAGAAGATTTTTTGCAAAACGCAAAGAGAAGGAACAACAGGAAAAGCAAGGAAAACAATATAATTTTACAAAACAAATATTGTGCAATAAATGATAATATACCTATGCTAGCAAAAAGAAACAAATATAAGATTAAAAAGTATATTATGAACAAACTAAAAGCAAAGTCGTACAAAACAACGTATGACCTCGTTGAAACAGTTTTAAAAAGTCAACAGGAAATAATAAATGCTGTGGAAAATACCCTGAGCGAAGAACAATTTTACAAACGAAACGAGACATCGCGCTGTGTAACCATGGTCCCAAAACGATATGCAAGGACAAATAACTACATTTGTAGTGAATACACAACGAACGATGGCAAGAAGGGAAGTGTATCTCAGTATACCACCGATATTCCTGCACAAAAGAAAACGCGTAGCGAGTATAAAGAGAATGTTAGTGAATATGTCAGTCTATATGGTAAAAAAAATATATCCGAGATTTACAGTTTAAATCAGAATATGTGCTGTACACAAAAAGAAACATCATATCGTACATCAAGTGGTCCAATAAAAGTTTTAACATACGATAGTCATCAATACCATACAAATCAAGTTTTCACGAGAAACGAAACTGAAAACTTTTATACGATCAATAAAAGACAAAATGTAAGATTTATTACGAAAGAATCAAAAGATAACGTTGTTACTTCTAATGATTTAAATAAAAGATATAAAGCCCCATTTAACAAGCAAATAAACGTCTATGATATACAAATGAGACAAACTATAGATGAATCGTATACAATTGAATATTCTAAAAGTTATGACAATAACTGTAATGTGGAACATAATAACAGACTTCCAAACAGCGTGGATTTTAAAAAAGACAATAATTATTACAAACATGCTATGACCAGTTTTGAGCCTGTATCATCAGTCAACGACCTTAATTCAGTCTTTGGCGATACTTATATAGTGAATCCATCAAATTCTGACAAAAATGTTGGAACCGAAAATCAAATGCAAAATCGCAAGTCTTCTGGACTACCTAAAACTCACTCTGTTCATGATTCTCACTCAGTAATTGAAGATTATAATGAATCTAAAACAACCAAAGATGATTTTGCTAATAATAGCAAAAACTTCAACATTGTTTTCATTTCAAAGTCACAGCAGCGCTCTGAAACAGTCCCATCGGATAATATAACCGTAGAACCATTAAATGTTTGTGAAACAGTTTTCGATGAAATTGGCTCTGGCGAGAAAGAATTTGCATTAAGTTTTAACGGAAACAACCAATTGAATGACTCTTTATATGGAAACATTAAAGATGGTATTGGTGAACATGTTGAAAATGGACGTGACCTAATATATCAAGACAATTATAGTGTAACCGACAATGTTTCACATCATTTTAGCTCTGCAGTAAAAACTATACAACCAAACAGAATAAATAACATTATTGAATATAACTTACAAGATCCAATGGAGAGGGATCAGATCAAAATAACTGATATTGGTCCAGAAGATTTGCCTGGTGTTGGCCTGGGCACTGAACGTAACTTCAATACTGAAAACATAGTTTGTCACTTTGAAATTAACTTTAATTTAAAAAATAGACCCCGTTTTGTACCCAAAGGTAACGATGATTTAAGTTGCGTTTTATATTTTCTTGATTTTCCTAGATTTACCATCAGTTAAAACTTTTCAGGCATGTCACAAATATTTGAAAATTGTCGGACTAAGACAGCGTGTAATTATGACATTAATAACGATTATTATGATGATGTAAGTATGTTAGATTATGAGTAGTAGTAGGTTTCTTTTATTTTATGAGAGAGTAACACTTTTCAAATTACAATTATGCATTTCAGAACATCTATAATAATTTCGCCCATGATGTTCAAGTTAATTCTGAAATATATGAACCCATAATACAAAACGTTGAAGAACTCACAACCAAAAATATACACAAGTTTCAAAATAAAGTTAAAAAAGATACCGCATCTTTGGTTTTTGATGAAAAATCATTGGAAAATGCTACGGTAATATGACAACATTCTCCTCCTTGCGGCGTTGTACTCATTGCTGAGGGCTGTGATCCCCTGAACGTGGAATGACATTAGTTTTGATAATGTTGCGCCACCTGTTCCTATCTTTGGCATCGTGGAGCGCATCATGAAGCTTTGTGTTCAGCGTAGAGCGGATTTGGTCCGACCACCTGAGTGGACTGCGACCTCTCGGAAGTTTGTCGTCGACTTTGCCAGTGACCAAGAGTTACTAGAGGTTATGTCCGTCCTTCCTGGCTATGTGACCGAAAAACTCTAGTACTCGGCGCAGGCAGATGATGGAAAGCCTGATCTTAAGTTCGCGTAGAATTGACTCGTTCTGAAGCATTTTCCTCTAGCACCACATATCGAAGGCATCTATACGAACTTAATCCGCCTTCCTCAAAGTCCACGTTTTACTCTGTAGCTAAATATAGAGAAGACCAAGGCGTTACTTAATTTTAGTTCTTCTCGATAAGTCAACATAATGCTATACAAATTATCCTAGTTAGACCGACAAAATTAGATCTAATTCAACGCATTTATTTCAATTACTTAAACCATTTATAGGCACTATTGAAGCATAGATTTCTATGGCGAAAAAGAAAAAACCTGCATTCAATCAACCAAAGATCATAGTTAGGTCGCTGTTATAATAACTATGTATTTTCAGGTGCTTGGCCAAGCTGATTGTAAATTCATTGTAGCTATTATGAAGAAGCGATGTGAGCAAACAAACGAAGCGTCAGGGTATCTGATACTATTCGATCAACACGCAGTTCACGAGCGCATACGCTTGGAGAAGAATTTAGCAGGTACATCATCATTACAGCCGAAAAACGTCCACTACTAGAAATAGGCCTCCCCAAGTGTCACCACAACAACCGGTCCTGTAGGTCTCGCATCCATCGGATTCCCGCGAACCTCACCAGGTGCTCGGTCCACCGGTCCGGGAGGCCTTTCAACGCTGTGTCTTTCAGTACGCGGGTGCCATTCCAGAACTTTTCAGACCCATCGACCATCTGTTCTACGAGCAATGTGCCCTGCCCACTGCCACTTAAGTTTGGCGATTAGTTGGGTTATATCGGTATCCTTGGTTCTTCTGCGGATATCTTCAGTAGCACGTACCGATTAAAGAAATTATTGTGGTTAATAAAATTATTGGGTTAACAATTACATCCCAAATCAAGATGAAAGAAAAACATAATGTGAGAAAGTAAATATGTTGGTTTAATATAAATGAAATGAAATGAAATGAAAAATGAAATGAAATGAAATTGTTTATTTGCCAGATTAACATCCATTTATACATACACACACATAGATAACAATAAATAATAAATAATAATGGTACACTACAATATAAAATAGATTACATAATAGCTATTACGTAATCGGGGTATGGTAGGGCTGCCACCTTTGGTGAAATGGGCTTTTGTCCCAGTCTCGAACCGCCACCACCAAGGAGTTAGCGGAGCGATGTATGGCGGAGCGTGCGGCGGTCGAGCGGCTCCTCAGCAGCGCCGGCCAGCCGGGCGCGCGGCCCACACAGAACATGGCGCTCGCGTTGCACCACCGAGGCAGTCGGAACATGGCGCGCCACGCGTCGTTGTACTGCACTCGCATGTGGCACAGTGCAGCCTTGGTGTAGTTAGCCCACAACTCGACTGTGTATACGCTTGTGCAGTAATTAATAAAGAGCTGCGATTTCACGGATACCCAACGCCCTTTAAAACAAGGTAGTTCTTCAATTGCAGACTACTTTAACGAAGAAAGGTGGACAAGTGTCGCAGTAGATAACATTATTTTGAAGATGTCTCAAGACAATATTCTCTACCTGCACAACTACAAAGATAAATTTACTCAACTAGGTCTGCAATGGACTATTTTGAACGATAACGAAGTAACCGTTCATTCTATACCTGAAGCTATTCTTGGTAAAAATCCAAGAGAGGTAAATATTTTAAGTTTTTATAATTAAGTTTATTAATCTAAGTTTACAAATCTTACGTGATAATATAGCTAAGTCAAGCGTTAAGAATTTGAGAAGAATTTGATATAACAATCAATAATTGAAACTAGCAATGTTTTCTTACGTTATGTTCTCAGGTCGAAAAAGTAATAAAATCTGTGAGAAATCTCATAGTAGAAGAAATTAATGTTATTAAGTTACAAAAGGGTTGCGTGTCGTTATATCCAAAATCTATCATGGATTTAGTGTTCAGTGAGGTGAGTTATTATACGAGTATTAATACTGTTCATGATCAATCTCTCTCCTTCGAAATAAATATCTTTTTTTAAATTTATTTGGGGTTGGTGCACAATGTTTTCTTCTTTCATACATCCCTAAATTAGCATTAACAGTAACATCGTCTTTTACACTATCCATTCATTGTTTCCAATCGCTTTCCCCTATTCTAATATTGCTATTAGTAAAGCAACAAAGAAAGATATTGCAACAAATGAAACATTACATGTCCTGTCTCTGCCCGGGGGTGGAGGATAAATTCGAAAGAGTTACCTCGCCCCCGGGCACTCGAGGCAGGGAGGAACAGGGGTGGGTTTTAGTCAGTAAGAGTCTGACACACCCTTCCGCTCCACCCTAGAGCGGAAGAAGTCATTGGATGATTTCCCACCCCCCAAAAAAAAAAAAAAAAAAAAAAAAAAAAAAAAAAAAAAAAAAAAAAAAAAAACATGTCCTGTCTATCAGTCTTGCAGATACGCCATCAAGTTTGGTGATCATCTATCTAAAAGTGATTGTATTGAATTACTGAACGCTCTGTCAAAATGCAAGACCCCATATCAATGTGCCCATGGAAGACCAGTCATGGCTGTAATAATGGATATTGTAGCTGATAAGCGTGATTATAAGGTAAATCAGTATTTATTTATTGCATTGTATGATAAATTGTTGTTTCCGAAAATGTTATCAGTCGATGATGGATTAATAATTTCCAATCCAGTTGGTATCCGAAGTGAGTATATGATTTCTGATAATGTCATAAATGAATAAGACTAAAGAGATGATTAAGATTCTTGCCTAATGATTCATTTGAAAGAAACCGGAAAAAAACGAATGATAAGCTGTCTGTATTTTCAGATAAACATGGAAGCATTGCGTCGATTTAAACAAAGAAGTACAAAAAAACTCTAAAATATGCTGGATTTATTCGTAAATAAATTTATTGCTGAACAATATTTTTTTATTAAACAAGACGAGTGTGGGACAAGACAGGCTAAATACCAGCTCTTAATATTTCACCAGCATTTTAGAAACTGCTAGGACAAGAATATCGAAACACTCTGAAATAACATTTTATTAATGTATACATCATTTCAGATTTTAACTTTTACTTATAACAGAAACTTTGTTTAATATGATTCTGAATCCATTCAACGTAAGGAGTTATTCTTGTATGGACGTCTGGAAAGCCGACAGCGCAAGGAATTCCCCAAGACACGACACCAACCAGGTCTTTACCTTTTATTACTGGACTGCCAGAATCTCCCTGTAAAACATTAATGTATATTAAATGGTGTACTCCACCCAGTCGACAACCAACGTTAGTTACCTCTTGGACCTCATGTCATTCACTCGTCGATAGCTAAAAACAGTTTGGTACAAGTAATAACAATATCAATAGATGATCATTCGGTCAAGCAAAAATGAGACAAAAGCAGTCGCCGTACAGACAAGGCTAAAATATAAAAGCGCAAAGTTGGCCGTAATTATGCTGTACCGCCTAAGTAGGCAATGTGCTGTACATTGGGTTTCTCTAGTAATCTTATTCGGCGTGACCACCGATTTTAGTCGTTGCGTAGTGTGAGAGGTCCCATATTGTTACTTCTCGGTGTAGGTACTTACATGACAAGTTCCCTCGCCAATCTTCGTAAATGTACAAAACATTCCTTTGGTGACCGGCCTAGAGTATCTCATTGCATATTTGCATGTTTCCTGATTAAACACCGGCAACTCCAATACGTACATTTTACGGCTTGATGATCCATGGGGCTGAAAAAGCAAAGTTCGTTAGCATAATAGTGTAGAGTGTGAGCCTAATAATCTACTTACTGCATCCCCGGGAAATGAATTAAAAATTAAAATAAGTACTACCCATTCATGTATATTTTTTTCAATAGTCTTACAGTAGGACAGACAAGTTGTAAAGTTACATTTTCTTTCGCAATTTTCCACGTAATACATAGGTTATTTTTTTTTCAAAGAACTGTATTGTGCAGGACAATGGAAATTTACACCCGGTAAACGTCCATCGATTGTATAATAGAGTCATCATCTTCCTGCCCTGCATGTTGCGCCGACCCCAAGTAACATGGGATACCATGTTGTTGGGGTTGGCGCAACACGTTTTTTTCTTCCATTCTGTCCTGTCAGTCGTCACGCTATCACTAACTCCCTTTTCTTTCATATCACTCCTCACACATTTGGCCCCCTCTCCCACTCCATCCATCTACATTTATATTCATTACTCTTTTAGTTACATGTGTTTCATCCCTCCTCTTCACATGACCATACCAAGATAAGCGGCTTCCTTTCAACTTTTCCGTCACTGACGCTACTTTTAAACTACCTCTAATGTACTCATTTCTCACTTTATCCATTCTCGTTACTCCACACATCCATCGATTGCATAATAGAGTGCTACATAAAAATAATGTTTACCCACCTCTTGTGCTCCAAATCCAACTAAAGTTACCACATCTCCTTCTTTCAATTTTTGTCTTCTCAGTTCTAAGATTGCAATGAATCGTAAATCGAATGGACTCTTTATTTTGAGGAGAGCGATATCATGTGCTCTGCTAGTGGAATTATATCTGTCGTAGATTATTATGGATGCAACGCTGTACCGTTTCCCTCCGACGTCTAAATTATTTGTGCCTGCTACTATGTTCATGAAACGTGGGTTGGCGCTGAAAGAAAAAAATTGCGTATTTTTTTCAAAAATTGATGGCTCCTTCCATCCTTTATGAAGAAGAATATTGAATGTAGTGGTTTCCTTATTAGGTACATTTAGGACATCAGACGCAGTGCTATGGTGATCCAAGCGCCTATATAAAGAAAGAAAGAAAAGTAGCAAACCAGCTGAACCCAGCGCTGGGGCTCTGTCTTGCATAGGGTCGCAGCATTAAGCTGAGCGATGGCCGTTTTGCCTGGATGTGACGCATGTTTTCCCTCAGCTTTTTCTTTTTTTGTTCTTTGGTCTTTTGCGTCATGTTTATTTATTTATTTATTAAAGTCAATGCACAAGTAAGAATTACTGTACAATGGCGGACTTAATGCCTTAGGCATTTTCTACCAGTCGACCTTAGGGTGGTGCAGAGACGGAGCGTGGCAGGTGCAACTTAAGGGAAAGAATAAACGGAAAAAAAAATACAATAATGAATTTACCTCAAATAAACGTACAAAACGTACACGTGTATTTTCTTTTTTCTTTTCTTTCTTTATATCAACAGAGCAGGAAGGTGTTTCTCGAAAGCTACCTAAACGTAAGTAATAAATCTCTTTCCAGATTTTTTTCGTGTTTCCACTTCTCTTACTATTCTAAAGAGATCACCCCGCTTATCGCTCTGCTTTCACTGTTACCGCGTTGCCGTAATTTTAACGACCACCCGGTGACAAGATGTACCTAACCTTGTCTGTAAACAAGCACTAACAAGCATTGGCTTGTTGTTGTATGTTTCTTTGTTGTAAGGTTTGATGTGGCCACATCAGTATGCAGCCATACCAAATACATAACCTACTTATCTGGCAAGGACGGCAGGTTTGTCTAGCTTCTCAAATGAAACTGGGACTAAATGAGACTTACCCTTGCACACAATGGGCGGCAGTGACCACGTACCACTTGGAAACCACAGCTCCTCCACACACATGATGACCAGTTACATTCTGAATAGACGCGTGAAACTTGCCATATTCTTCAGGTGCCGTACTTCCGCCTACTATTCTGAAGTCTATTGCTGAAACTATTTACACACTCGTAAGTAAAACATTTTGAACAAAACACACTGAAATTAAACAAAAAATATTTGCACACCTTTTACAACTAAAATTAAACTTAAAACGACTACGAAAACATTGCACAAATTATTCATTTTAACAATAACATTACTCAAGGAATTTATTAAAACTGAAAGTGAATCAAATTATTTTGCTAAACACCGAGACTTATCTGCGATATCAGTCGATATTCATTGTATCAACCCTATTATTTATCTCATTGATAATCTCAGATTTTTTATCGAATAAATCATTCTAAAATCAAACTGGATATGACCCGATAACTAAATACTTAAAGCGCCGACAATAATTAATCTGGTTAATCCGTTTCTTGGCTAATTAGCTAAATATTGATGCGGATTCTGTTGTGCACAAACTAAACTTAATTTAGGCTATTCCTATCTTTTTCTCTCTAATAAAACAAGAAAGAGACGGTACTGTCAAATTTAGTTGAACTAATATTTCCATACAAAAAAGGTACACGTAAAAACATGTCGATTAAAAACACGGTGAAGCGCAAGGCGTAAACTAGTTTGTGATCTCTAACTTAGTTCATAGCTATAGCCGTCCTTTTCTCGCAATGCCTTTTAGTAGAAGATAGCGATTCTCTAATTAACCAACTTCGAAAAAGGAGGAGGTTCTATGTACAACTGTGTTTTTTTTTATGTATGTCCACCGATTTCTCTGTCAATTGAGCACCTATTTTCAAATATTTTTTTTTATCCGATAGAATGTACTCCAGAGGTGGTCCCATATAAATTTTAACGAAATTGCTTCAGCTCTTTTTGAAAAATTGAACAAAAACGAAAAATACGTATACCTAGATGACGTTTTGGTGTTCTCCAATTACGACTATGTTTAAATTTCACGTTCCATGTCATTGGGTTATTAGTTCTGGGGTATAGCAACTAAAAGTGAAAAATAAAAACTTTTTTACAAAAAAACACAACCAACTTCTAAAAAAAAATACGTTTTAAATTAAAAAGTAACTTTAATTTCGGAATTTAGTGTTAAATAACGAAGAAATAAAATACAAAGAACGACTTCCGAAATTAAAAGTTATCCTTTAATTTTTAACCGACTTCGAAAAAGGAGGAGGTTATCAATTCGGATGTTTGTATGTTCGGGCATAACTCCGTCATAGACGGATTTGCAAAATTCTTTTTTTGTTCGAAAGGGGTTTATTCCGAAATGGTCCTGTGGAGGTATGCGGAACAGGGTGTAAAGTCCCACAAACCTCCATTGAAAAGGGAGGATCCTCCGACCAGACGGGTGTTGTGTCTGGTCCGGGCAACTGCCCGATAGTTGATTTCGGGCTGTTGTATATGTTCAAAATCGCGCGGAGAACTCTGCTTGCGCGATGTAGGAATTTTGCTGTTCTAGTTCGTATGTTGCGTCATAGATGTCGCTACAGTCCCATTTAAATTTCAAAAAGATCTGATGATGGGTTTCGGAGACAGACAACGGAACTCTTCAAAAATTGACAGCAAATCAACCGCGATTGCTGCTATCGTATGTCTATGAATTGTTAACACAGTTTAATGGGGAACCAACACTAAAAAGTGACAGTAGCTGACCCGTTAACTACTATCTATTGATAATTTTCTTAATTCTAAAAAACTTTTTTCCAAAAAAATAGAACCGACTTCCAAAAAAAGTGCAAAAATAAAAAATAATTTAGAATTAAGAAAATTATCAATAGATAGTTGTTAACGGGTCAGCTAAAAATTATGAAGTTTGTCAGCAAACAAAGAGAATTGAGCTACAGTGGTGGGCAAAATTATTAAATGGTCAGCAGTACCCATATGTTTTATTGGGCAGCCTTTAAATTAATGTCATAGGAAATCTCTTCTCTTCTCTAATCTCTAAAGGTAATACTCATAGTACAATATCAACTCGGAAAGGGATCGTCATCGTATTGCCTTTCGCCTTGTTGTCAAACAGGCGTCAAACTTTTTTTTTTTTTTGTGGTTTGGGAAATCATCCAATGACATCTCCCGCTCTAGGGTGGAGCGGGAGGGCGTGTCAGACTCTTACTGACTAAAACCCACCCCTGTTCCTTCCCTGCCCTGAGTGCCCAGGGGCGAGGTAACTCTGTTTCGAATTTATCCTCAACCCCTGGGCAGGCATCGGCCATGACGGGCTCCGTCATTATTGCTGACAACTCTTTGAGGCGCGCGTGGAACACTACGCGCCGTCGACTCTCGGGCCTGGTGCTGATCGGACGGCGAGCTACCCACTACTCGCCGTCCGCAGGCCCGGGTAAACAGGCGTCAACCTAACGTAAGCACGTAACCAAAGCGGATCACCAGCTCCGGTGTGTCGACTCGGCTACGGCTAGTTGACGCCGCGCTTACGGCTCGCCGACCGCTGGTTGACCTGGCTGGCACACAGTTTGAATCTGTTTTGTTTGTTTGTTTGAAATCTAACCAACAAATTCTATAAAACACGCGCATAATACGACTGGAAGTTATCTTGTGAATGAGACAGCACGTTCGGCAACAGTAGTATGCTGCAAGCGTGGGGACGACGTGATGAGCTGTAAGCGCGGAGACGATGAGCCGTGAGCGCGGGAACTGCAAGAACACGCACTGCACGCACCGCACCGCGGTTCGTGAGCTTGTCTCGAGGCGAGGCGATTACGTTACGATTCCGATTAATGTGCGTTACGGTAGGGAGATAAATAAGAATACTGTACGCAATGATTTCAAAAGGAAGGATACTCTGAACATTTTACCTAAACCACAGATAATTAATATAGTACCAGCGTACAGATGCCTCATCCCATACAAAGAAACGTTACCGCCATATCTACGGGTTTTCGTCTGGCACAAGTAACTTTTGTTCTTCGTTCGGGCCCGTTCTCTACACCTCGCTAGATGGTGTTAAAGAGTGACGGCTTGCAAGCTGAATGAATTAACATAAAGTCTTACAAATATTTTCTCAAACATTGAGGAATTTTTTTATAGTATTTTTGGCACTTCCTATCAGTTTATTGTATGAAAATGTGTCACTATTCAAAGTTTAACCACCCAGAGAGCAATGGAGAGGAGCATGTTATGAATAAGAAAAATTCACAAGGTACGAAGTACAAAAATTAGGAAAAAGACAATGCTGACAGATGCTCTAATACAAGCACTAGCACTAAAGTGGCGATGGGCAGGACATATCGCAAGGCTCACTGACGATAGATGGACGATCTATTGGTACAAGAAATATAGATGTCAAAGGGTTCGTTACAATCACGAAACAGAAAAAACTGTTTTTTCTATTCCGTGATTCCGTAGTTCCAATAATAGTCTAGAATTACAAGCCCATTATTCCACAATGTTAATGCTTAGAGCAGTTTAGTTTTTATTTTTTCGTAGGAAAATGCAGTTTTTACCATTATTTTCAATAAAAAAAAATTACATAAACTCCAATAAGAAATCGATGCATATTACGCCATCTGTTGAGATTTATTTGAACTAAATTTTCTTTGTTCGAGATGAGACCCCGTGCCTAAACCTTTTTCATACAAGTAAAAAACAACCGACTTCCAAAAAAAAAATACACTAAAAATTTAAAAATAACTTTAATTTCGGAAGTCGGTGTTTGTATTTTATTTCTTCGATATTTGACACCGACTTCCGAAATTAAAGTTATTTTTAAATTTTTATTGTAGGTATTTTTTTTTTTGGAAGTCGGTTGTTTTTTTTGTAAAAATGGTTTTTATTTTTCGCTTTTTAGTTGTTATACCCCAGAACTAAAAACCCCAATAACATGGAACGTGGAATTTAAACATTTGGAGAACACAAAAACGTCATCAAGATATGCGTATTTTTCGTTTTTGTTCAGTTTCTCAAAAAGCGCTAAAGCAATTTCGATTAAATTTATATGGGACCACCTCGGGAGTAAGTATATTCTTTCGGATAAAAAAAGAATTTTGAAAATCGGTCCACAACTGACGGAGAAATGCGCGGACATACATAAAAAAAAAACATACATACAGTCGAACATAGAACCTCCTCCTTTTTCGAAAGTCGGTTAAAAAGTAGCGCCATCTGTGCTGTGATAACTCATACGAACTTGGTTGTATAGGTCGACGACGTAACCTTGTACGTGCGTACATCATTTGTTAAAACGTAAGTAAAACAAATTAATTTCAATCAGTTTTATTTTAAATTGTTAACAATTGATTGGTATAATTCCGTTTATTCCATACTATGTGTACATTCACATTTTTCATTAAAGACCAAATATTTAAAAATATAATATCCCACCGGTATCGGGAACAGGGTCCAAGCTACAGGGTCAGGGCTCCAGAAAGAGGAACCACCTGACAATGCGAGCCGTGTCCAGAAGTACAGCTTTCTGAATCTGGAGCCCTTGATCCATGTGTATAACTCCAGCTTCCTCATATGTGATAGAATTTTTTATTTTTATTTTTTTTATTATTGATAGGCACACGTTTGACCACCATCTCACCTGATGGTAAGCGATGATGTGGTCGAAGATGGAGCACGCTTGCCTAGAAGTAACCTATTCACTCTTGACTTAAAGACTCCCAGGTTGTAGCTATCAGGAAACACAGACTCCGAAAATAGAAACACAGAATAATCCTACCTATCGACGGTGAAGTGCCAATACCTTCTAACTGACATTTTTCGGGATAATCAGTTTTTAATCACTTTGAAGTTAAGGGTGTTTTTCGCATGTATTAGTGAAATCTCCTAAGTGTATTTCTAGTTGCAACTGAACTAAATTAAAATGAGGAAATACCTCCTAACTAACCAACGTGTCTGTTTTATGGCATTACCACTCTACTTTTATGGTACACTACTACACTATACTAAAATATCATAATAAAACATAATAATTAAAGCGTATGTTAATATTTTTCTTGATAAATAAATAAATAATTAATTTTCAGCTTCTCAAGAGATTAATCGTTTTTTTCGAATCTTGTAAATTCTTGACTTCGTCAGTTAGGAGTTATTGGCACTTCGCCGTCGCTATGCCAATATTTAATGCATAATAGCAGCAATCAAAGTGCCCAGTATTAATTTAGCTGCCACAAAAACTTCGTTATTATGAGTCGTTTAGTATGTGTTAGCTGGAGTGACGTCACCCCAGCTTCGTCATTCCATACAAACAAACCAGTGAGGTTAGGATTTTGGACTAAAGTCAGAAAAATAAGGTATAATAGGACAAGGAAGAAAAGAACTTCAACGATAATAATTAAAAACTGTTAAAACTACGATCAAAAACGTGTTGTGTAAGCTGGAGTGACGTCACCCCAGCTGCTCAATCATACCTTCTAAACGCAAGAAGATATGACTACGGATTTTAGCTAAAAAAATAAGGCATATAGCTGCCATAGGCAGCAAAACTTTCAAATCTCTGGTCAAAATACGAGTATTTTGATCAGAGATTTGAAACACATTTTTTACACATGCTTATCGGTTAATAACTCCGAGGAGTTAACCCGATAAGCATGTGTAAGCTGGAGTGACGGCACCCCAGCTGCTCATGCCATATCTTCCGATCGAAAGAAGACCTAATTATGTATTATAGCTAAAAAGTTAAGGCATAATAGCAGCCAAAGGCAGTAAAATTTTCAAATCTCCAGGCCTTGTAGTTTCCACGTAATGAACAAAAAAACAGTTTCCGCGCCAAAAATTCAAATTATTGCTTCGGAGTAGGTAAGGAGCGGCATTGCCGCTCCGTGCGCTACATTATCAGTTTGAATTAGTTTGAAGTACAGTAGCTACCTAGTAAGAATAGGAAAATAAACATGGCTGATTGTGATTGGTTTTGTTTGTTTGTTGTCGTACAAGTATGAGAAAAGCGCGTGAGACACTAAAAACTGACCATTTCGAATATTTATTTTTTGAATACATATTCGAAATTAAATCTATATCTTTTTTCTTCAAAAATGTACTAGACAAAAAATGTTGGTTTTATTTCTATCAGACACCTACAACCTGTGTCCTGATACGTGTTTAGCGCGCCAGAGTCCTGATTTTGCTACATTTTTTCAAAAAAAAGTCCATAAAATTATTGTTTTTGCCCACTGGGTAAATTTTTTGATTAGCGCGGAGACAAATCTTTTGATACCGCAAACTTGAGCCTAGCTATATAACAAAACGTAAAAAAATTCTGACATCATAATATCTCATTACATTACACTACATTTTACGTTACTTTTGCCCTTTCATGTAACACGATCAAAATATTACCTTTTCAACACATTTGCTCAAAAAATGCACTTACGAAGCCTATAAACATTGTTCGAAAGTTCAAAATTACGCACCCTATAATGGAACGTGCGGTAAAATAGGTACTCCCACCTAAGTACCTATTTTACCGCACGCTCCGTTGTATAGCGTGCGGTAAAACCGTGCCGGGCGTCTCGTAACGGCTAATATTTTTTTTTTCGTAATTTGAAACTTCTTGGTGGAATTCTTATAGGGAAATTTAAAAAAAACCGTAAAGTATACGCACGGTTTTACCGCACCCTATAATGGAACGTGCGGTAAAATAGGTACTCCACCTAAGGGTTATAGGGTGCGTAATTTTTAACTTTCGAACAATGTATACAGGCTTCGTAAGTGCATTTTTTGAGCAAATGTGTTGAAAATAACTATTACTTAGTTGTTGTTTGAAATGTACTGAGTAGCCCGCGAAATTTAAATTTTCTCAAGTTTTTTGCAATTTGCAGGTCAGTGTCAGGTTGTATGTTGGTCAAAATATGATTTGCGGCCGTAGCAAGTATGTATTTATAGAATTTATAGAAAAATTATAATCATTAGAATCATTAATTTATCTCTCTCAGTTGTAATTGATATCAAATGTCATGATTTCATGAAAAAGTCGTTCCATGCATCAATATGAACTTAAAAGGTTGTTAACTTTAATGATTTCAGTTCATTATTTAGGTAGTTGCTATGGCTGCGAATCCTATTTTGATCAACATACAAAAAAGTGAAGCGCCAGGGTAGCCCGCGAAAACTACGAGGACTATTTCATCAAATCATGACATTCGACAACAATTTAACAACAAGGCTAGCTGCTGACCTGTGATTTTTTTCACCGAGACTTTATGTCACTGTCACCTACTGTCACCCACGATGCGCCCACTTGAAAAGCCACTGGGCAACAAAACGCGCTCATTCTTGAAATGGATTTCGTATAGATTGCTATAATAAGTGCTCTTGAATTAGGAAGAATAAAAATGAAACGGATAAAAAACGCTACTGGTTGCATCCCTTATACACTGAAAGATTGTTTCAACGAAAATTTTACACTCTATATTATAAACTACGTCAGTATCCTTCAAAATTCAGTCACCTAGGAACAATTTCTCACCGTATTATCACGTCACCATGATTAGCGCAGTCCCATGTATCTTCATAGCACTCGACTGGGTAACAAAAAGTCACGGTGACAAAAATCATAAGTCAGCGGTTAGCCTTATATCTGGTACATAAATCTGGATAAAGTGCCATATTTATTAGTGTCGTTTTCCTCATAAAGTAAGGTAATGTTACTTTTCCCGTGAGAATGTTACTTTTTGAGCTATCTCAGGTTCCATTTGATAATTTGTCACTGGCAACACTGCATTAGTTGTCATAGGACTAAAGATATGAACTGTCTAATCACAAATTTGGGACTTGTGTTGTGTTACTTTTTATCGAAAATAAATAAAAATATTTGACACAAACAACGATGGATATATTGAAAGCTGAAATCGCAAAAAAACGTAAGCTACTTGAAGAAAAGAAATTAATAGTAAGTAAACTTTCTAACTTATTTTACCACGCGATAATTACAGTAAACAGTAGTCATGTTGTAAATCTTTCAAAACATTGTGTTTATTATAGGACCCTACAGGCCCTAGGAAATATTTCAAGAGAGGTGAGCTTCTGGCTAAAGAACAGGAAGAGTATTTGAAAAAATATGGTCCACAAATCAAGGAACCAGAAGTTCAAGAAGAATCACAAGAAGTAAAGGATGAAAGAGGTTCGATTGGATGTTAATCTATTACTGTTTTGCCTTTCTTTGAGTCATTATCATCATTATTTTCGCCAACGCAACATATCTTCTTCCAAACTTTTTACTAGAAAGTAGAAATAACCATAAGGATGGACTGACAGGAAAGCAGAGATATTTCTGTCACAGTCCATCCATCATTTCTATGGTCTTCTTTACCTATATGGACTTGCTTTACCTTGAGTATCATATCTTATTATAGTACTTCTTCTTTTAGCAAGCTTAAGGCAGGCAACCAATGATGCTGAAAACACTGAAATAGTCGGACTGCCAAGACAAGAAGTTATAAAGAGGCTGAGAGAACGAGGACATCCCATTTGGTTGTTTGGTGAAAATGAACTGAATTCATTCAAAAGATTGAGAAGAATAGAGATTCAGGAACCAGAAGCAAATAGAGTAAGTACCTCATTCAAAAATCTCGAAGTTTTACTAGATTGTATTCTGAATGGTAATGTAATAATGAAATTGATTGTACCACTGCAAAATACAAAGATTAATTTTGTACCTTTTCTTAATTTTGAGAAGGTTCTAATAACCAACTTTTTCTTTCTTTGTTTTTTTTTTTTATGGCTAACATTTCAAAACTGCAGACTTTAAACCTACCTGCTTCAATAAATAATGATTATTGTGTTTTTCAGGGTTTGAGAAATGATTTCCAAGAAGCTATGGAGAAAGTGGATGAAGCTTATTTGAATGAAATTTTAGCATTAGGAACACAGGTAAATAAAACTTTTATACTTGAGTAGTCATAGTTATGTCTCTATTATAATACCAGCCTGTTATTACTAAGACATCTTTTAAGGCCATTTTATTTTCTTTATTTAGCCAACAGTGGTACATAAGCTATGTTAAAGAATAAGTGTGATCACATTTCTTGGCCTTGGATTGGTGATTTCAGATATTTTGTATAATCTTTCCTACTAATTATATTATTTTAATTGTGAATGTCTGTATACTTGTTAATCAATGAAGTCTCAACAGCTGAACAGATTTGGATGAAATTTAGAACATAGGGTAGATCATGATCCTTACCCAGGCCATGATGTTATCAATAGTATCCTTTGCTAAGGATAATTTTTATTCCAGTTGTATATAGACTCCTGTGAAATAATTCTGGACTTTCAAAAGTCATTGCCAGTTTACTCACACCATATATTGCTTTGGTTGTTAGTTAACTGTTTATTTTTGTATGCATTATATTTAACTAGCGACCCCATCTGGCTTTGCACGGGTACAAATTACATAAACTTTCATCATATTACACTTTAGGTTTCCATATCCGGGTCTACAGGACCCTATTACTAAGCTTCCGCTGTCCGTCCGTCCATCTGTCTGTCAGCGGGCTGTATCTCATGATCCGTAATAGGTAGACAGTTGAAATTTTCACAGAATGTGTATTTCTTTTGCCGCTATAACAACAAATAAATAAAATTAAAGGGGGCTCCCCTACTAGAAACGTGTTTTTTTGCTCGATCTTAATATTGGCAACAAGTAGAAGATGCGCATAATCTTGTATGATGGTACGGAACACTTCATACGGGAGTCTGACTCATATTTGCCTGGTTTTTTCTATTAGAGAAAACCATGGCAAAATCTGTTGCATGGTTTCGAAGAAGTAAGCTGAGAAACAGACAGAGGCAGACAAGAACTTTGTTTTGTACTATTTAGTGATTTGTTTCTTATTTCAGAGTGACAATGATAAACAACTAAAAGAAGATGCCCTTGATGATTCCATCACCTATGAGTTCATTCAAGAGATGGCAAAGACCATGGGACAGGGAGACAAGAACCATGACATGAATGTTATCATGACTTTGTTACAAGTAAGCTAAGTCATTTTTAAGTTAAAATCTTCTAAATAAGTGTAAAAAATCCTGTAAAAATTGTGATGATTCTGACAATTGTTTGACTTATTATCCTTGTATAATGTGTTGTTCCTGCGGATTATGCCCCGAAGCCGCGAATAAAGAGTTAAACGCAACATAAATCAAAACAAAGAATCAAACATTTTTATTAAACCGAACTTCGGCGGTTTGAACCGAACTTCGGCATTGGGCCGAAATTAGGTTCAAATGCCGAACATTCGGTATATTTATATGTTCTGTAATCTAAATGGTGTACATAATAAAGAGTATTCTATTCTATTTTCAACTGTTTAGTCTAAAATAATAAAACTAAACCAGCAAAATAAAATCATACAAATTTAGATATTGTTTGTTAGTTGTTTCATAATTAACAATTTAATGTATTCCTAACAATTATCAGAATTTGGACATCTAAACATTTAAAAGTAAATACTAGTTTTAAAACTAGTTTATAAAAAAGTATTAAGTTATGGTGCAAAAACAAGATTCGATGTCTCACTCTCGAAAAAACACGGTGAAAATAACCAACTTCGGCCGAACCGATCTTTTTATTTTTACCGAAGTTCGTATTCGGTTCAAACCAGATTCGGCCCATCCCAAATTTATATTAGCCTCTTCTTCAGTTTCTCGACAGACATTCACCGTATGAAAATTAATTTATTATAAAAATACTTTTAGTCTGTGCTTCATCAGATGCATTAGTTTTAAGAAATTTTCCATTTCCCTTTCAGTTTCTTCTAAAAATGTGGGGGCAGCAGCTCAACTCAGCAACCGGAGCAGAAAAGACCGCAGTCAAACATAAAATGACAAGAGCCACCTTCACTCAAACTCAAGTTTACTTGAAACCTCTGGTGCGGAAACTGAAGAAGAAAAACCTGCCAGATGACATCTGTGAAAGTCTCTGTGAAATAACAAAACATTTGTTAGAAAGGAATTATATTATGGTTTGTATTATTTTAATGTACAAATCTAGAAGATACCTGGAAATCTCTTAACCGATTGCGAACCCAGGTTGGTCGCTGTAGAAATAATCTGGCTAAATAGGGTATCCTTAACCCACCCTAAACTCAGTGCCAGTGTGGAGCCCCTTCACAGGACTTGCGTCACCTCTTTGCTTGCACCTTGGATGATTTAAACTAAGCCAATAAAAATCTATCTAGCAGGTGTATTTGCTAACTCAGTTGACATCAATTTGATAGGCACGAGTATTCAGTACATTGCTGCTTCGAATCGAATTGCTGTCCATTGAGCAAATACACCTGCAGGTGGGTGGCACACTGGTCGGACAAAATTTGAGTCTAAATCGACATGAAAAGAAGAAGATTCACTTCTAATTTTGTTGAAGGTCCAATAGGAGCTAGCCCATTGCTATCAACCAGGCTAATTCAGACTCCGAGCTGCCACTGGGAAATAACTAATCACTCACAATACTTTTCGCAACCTAGGAACCGAACATCTCTTTTTTTAGAGGTCTTGCTCTGGAGTTAAAATGATAAGCATAATCAGCCCTAGTGCGGATTGGTGGATGTCACAATGTCTTCGAAGTTTTGGTTCTGGTGATGACATAATTTACACAAAGTAAAGCCTGGGTTCAAACCTACGCCCTACACAAAAGTCGTGGCCGCCCGACCATTACCACTGGGCCACTGTTGCTCTGGAGTTTCATCATAATTAAAATCTTTTGTTATTTAATTTATACCTATCTACTTATATTTTTCTTTTTCAGGCTAGCGACGCATATCTGCAGATGGCCATAGGCAACGCTCCGTGGCCAATTGGTGTGACTATGGTCGGTATTCACGCACGTACTGGCCGAGAAAAGATCTTCTCCAAAAACGTGGCTCACGTTATGAACGACGAAACTCAAAGGAAATACATTCAAGCATTGAAGAGACTCATGACGAAATGTCAAGAATATTTCCCTACGGATCCCTCAAGATGTGTAGAATATACTACAACTAGATAATAAAAATATTCTCAATTATCTTGGTTTCTCTCTGCCTATGTTTACCCTTTCTAAGCACCGTCGCATGCGATGTAACCATTGAATGAAGCAGTGGGCCCACTCTTCTTTAGGGATCTCTTCACGCCTTTTTCAAACGCAGCCAGTGCAGCCACGGCATCTTCAGGGTTCATGAAACGAATTCCTCTTACCTCATTTACATTCTCGCGCGACCGGCGAGACGAGCGATCGGCGGTGGCGACCTCGCGCGTCCGGTCCTGGTCTAGGCCATAGTACGGCCCTGGCACAGGCAACTGAAGGAAAACGGGTAGGTTTTAGTCAGTGAGAGTCTGAATCATCCTCCCGCTCTACTCAGAGCGTTATTCGAAGATTACCCACACAAAAAAAATATTACAAGATTAAAGTAATAATCGAAAAAATATTGTTGAGGTGGAAGCGCCAGGGTAGCCCGCGAAATTTAAATCTTGTTACGTTTTTTGCAATTTGCAGGTCAGTGTCAGGTTGCATCCTTAGGCCCGAATTCCTCTGTCGCTGATGTCGGCCGCGCGTACGAATATACGTTGTGTTCTATGAAGCACCACACTGTGACGCTGACATCAGCGGCGCGCGAGTTGCTACGCGCCGCTGATGGCGCGCGTCGGTCTCGCTCGTCAGCGCCGCGTTCGTCGGTCGACTGACGCGCTATAGAACGCTATGAGCGTCCTCACTCTGTTCTGTTCCCGACCGTCGCTCGTCGGCACGCGCGCGTACAGTCGCCCGCCACCATGAACATTGATACCGAACGTGTGATTGCCGAGGTGCGCCTACGTCCTGCATTGTGGGATTTTTCGAATGAACTTTACAAAGATCGCGATGCCAGAGCAAAATTTTGGTTACAAGTTTATGAAGCACTTTTTCCCAAATTCAATGAGGGCGATGATAAAAAAAAGGAGATCGGAAAGTAAAAGATAATTGTGTTTATAATAATTTTAAAATAATCTATCTGTTATTATAATCTATGTGTTTAAAATAATCTAGTCTAATGGAATAGCATGGCTGTCAATTTCAGAACAAAGCATGGCATATTATAAACCTAACTGCATCGGATTTCCAGGAAATTGGTCCCGCTGTTTTGATATCAATTTTTTTTTTCTATATTGACGCCGTCTCCGCTTGCGTAAGTATGCTGCAGCAACTAAACAATTTATAAACGGGTTCATAATAATATCCCAAATTCAAACTCCGCTTCACAAATCCACAACCACAGAGTACATTATAATATATAGAAATCCACAACAAATCCACTTGGAGACGCCTGTACCGTGGAGCGGTCAGTATCGCACTACGGATGTTTTCATTGGCGCTGATGGTCAGCGCGCTACGCGAATGACGGTACGCGACCGACGTCAGCGACAGAGGAATCCGGGCCTTAGACTATGAAAGGTTAATCTAGGTCAAAAGATTCGCGGCCGTAGCAAGTATGTATCTAGAGAATTATAATCGTAGTAAAAAGCATACGAAATTCACTTTTTTCCATTTTTTCCTCAAATTACTGGGTAGTCTGATAAAGATAGCTGTCAAACACAAACTAACTGACGCAGCAAGTTCAAATTTTGACAGGAGTCAACTGACAGATGCCTGTTGACAGGAGTAGTGTTGCTTTTTCAGTAAAGAGGTCAGAAATTCAAAAAGTCACGGACTTATTGCCCGCCCTCGTAAACCACACGTTGACTACCTCATTGAAATCTGGGGGACCGCAGCTAAAACCACTCTAAGATTACTACAGACAGCACAAAACAGATTAATCAAAATTTTATTCAATTACAAACTTCGAACGCCTACTCAAAAGATTTATAAAGATACCTATCAAAATAATGAACACCAAACATACATGTACTTACTATTATGTGTATTCATTACACGTAATAGTACATGTATGTTTGGGAAATGGTCATTATTTTGGTAGGTATCTTCGTATAACTTTTGATTTGTTTAACAATATAATATTATAAAAAAAACAGGTCGGGGTTTTTTGGCGGGATTTTGTCGAGTGAAGTTCAGTGGCTGTTTTAATTATTCGTTTAGTTTATTGTAGTATTGACTACCTTAGCGAAGTTTGCGGAGAAGGCTGACTCGACACATTTGTTGCCAAATACTGCAAAAAACATTTGAATGTGTTACATCTGCATTATACTGGGAAAAGAAATTAAAATACACTACTTATGACGAGGCAGTATGGTCTCAGACCTTAGCCTGTTCCAAAAGGAACAAAAAAAAATAAAATGATTAAGTCGAGAAGTTGAGACCGCGAAATCCGCGGATTTTATTGTTTTTAAAGGAAATTATGTTATAAAAATGATTTTAGACTATGTTATCAAGTTCCATTTAGAGGAATGTTTAAATATTTTATCGGAGCGGGATAACTTGGGATACTATAGCATCAAAATCGAGTAAGAAAACGTGTTTAGGTCAATGTTTACATCGTGCATTACCTGCTAAAAATCCATTTTACTATTATTTTAGTTTTTTGAAACTATTTGAGACATACCCAGATGTCGGAGATAAAGTATTATGTAGTCCAGTGGATAGTTTACCGGCCTGCGACAAGGATTTAATAAAAGCCCAACAAACAATACTTGAACGCGAAGAATACAAGATAGCTATTTCAAAGTTGGATTATTACTTTTTAAAACGTAATATCCATGCAAGGTTTTTTGGTCTGCCAGTGTGTCCTGAGCTACATCGTACCGTTTTCCCGAAGAATGTGGATGCGGGATGTTTTCTAAAAGTAACAGGTTAGAACTTGTCCTATTTCGTTCTTATATCAGCAACAAAAACACATTTGAAAATTTCAACTGTCTACCTATTCCGGATCGTGAGGTATAGCTCACTGACAGATAGACTGATGGACGGACAGCAGAGGCTTAGTAATGGGTCCTGTTGGATAACTGCGTAGAGTCTACCCACGGTATTGTTCCCATGGCTGATCTAGGGATTCGACAAGGGAACGTATATAATTCGGTCCCCCGAATGCGGGGGGCCGAGGGGTGGGGTAGAATCAAATTCAGGGGACCGAATTCTAAACCCAACACATTCAACATATTTCATGAATAATCAATTAATAATTGTGAGTTGGTTGTTACAGGTACAGTTGTAAGAGTAACTCAATCGAAAATGTTAGAATACCAGAGAAAGTATGTTTGTATGAAGTGCAAATATGAGAATTGCATTGAAGCAGAGTTTGAGAACAGATACATTTTGAAGGCCCCTTCAAAATGTAGCAATGATGTTAAAGCATGTAGAAGTTCTACATTTTCACAAGTGCCTATGGTGTCCAGAGAACATTGCAAGGATTATCAGGAAATTAAAATACAGGTAGGTTGTTGTTAATAATTTTGTTTAACATTCAGCGGATGCCCTAGCCCTTGGACAGGGTAGAGCAAGAATGTCTTTCAATACAAAAGGCGTCATTAAAATTTTATTTTGTGCTGGAAATTATTTTTCGCCTTTGTCTTTTTGGCGCCCCTTGGCATCTGGTGCCTAGAGTGACCACTCCTCTCGCTCTACCCGAAAGCCGAGGTAGGCATAAAATATATGTGACTCAGGCTGGCTGGACAAATCTTCAAAATAGGTCGCATTTAACTAGGTCATTAGGGCACTTTATGTGACGGCTACCCTTCATCAAATAAAAACAAACATAATATTAATATAAATAAAATCAATAAAAACAACGCTAGTTACGCAAACAAAAGCAAGAGTTTAAAGTCAAGAAGAGAACAGGGCCTTAAAATATGCACATTCAATGTGAGATCTCTATCAACAAAAGAAAGAACCTTAGAACTAAATAATGCAATAGATAAAATAAAATGGGATATCATAGGACTCGCAGAAGTTAAAAAGATAGGATATACCATTGAAGAACATAAAGAGTACATATTTTGTTATATAGGAGAGACACAGGGACTTCATGGCGTAGGTTTCTTAATAAAGAAATCACTAAAGAGCAACATATTAAGTTTTTTAGGTATATCAGAGAGAGTGGCTCTGCTAAAACTGAACTTCAAGGAGGGACCACTATCGCTGATCCAAGTATATTCTCCCACTGAGAGTTCAAGTGAAGAAGAAATCACAAAATTCTACAAAGACTTAATAAGAGCGCAAGAACTGGCTGATAATAACAGGTTAATCATCGGAGATTTCAATGCTAAAATTGGACAACCTAAACCTCACGAAAATCTTATAATGGGCAAATATGGTTACGGCATAAGGAACGCCAGAGGGGAATGCCTAATACAATTTGCACATGAGAACAAACTGGCAGTGATGAACACATATTTCAAGAAGAAAAGTTCCAGAAAATGGACATGGATATCACCAGATCATAAAACAAAAAACGAAATCGACTTTATACTGAGCCCGAACCCAAAATCTGTAACAAATGTAGAAGTTCTGAACAAAATAAGCTTCCCGTCTGACCACAGAATTCTAAGATGCACTATAAAAATTCAAAAACCTAAAATTAGCCGAAGATCATTCAAAACCATGCCCATCAAACTGAAGTCCACACATGAGAAAAACAACTTCATACAAAACCTAAAAAAGAACTTACCAATATTGCAAGAACTTCTAAGGGAAAATAAGTCTGTACAATCTTTTAGTGACATACTGGAAGAAGCAATCAGAAAAAGCCTTAAAATGAACGAAAAACCCAACTATAAACACAAAGAAAAGATCATCAGCGAACACACACAAAATTTAATCAGTAGAAGAACTGAACTTATGTTCACGAAGAACAAGTCCAAAGAAATGCGAGAGGAACTAAAGAAATTGTTCAAAAAAACCAATAGATCAATCAAAAGAGATTATGCTAACCATAGAAGAGAAATTATAGAAAAGAATATGTTCACTTTCCGTAGCTCAAAAAGAGCATATAAAGAACTATCTACTCACAAAAACTGGATACAAAGTCTGAACAGTGAAAAGGGCGAAACCAAAGATAGAGAAGGTATAATAGAATGCGCAACGGCTTTTTACACTTCTCTTTATGAAAAACCACCACGTGTTATGACACAAGATAATGAAAGAGATAATAGTAATATAACTGGAGAAGATATAGCAGAAACTCCATTAGACCCAATAACAGAAGGAGAAATAATGACCCAAATCAAACGACTAAAACCCGAGAAGAGCCCAGGCGAAGATAACATCACAAACGAAGCCCTGAAAATCGGAGCGCCAATCCTGGTTACATATTTAGCAGAATTCTTCAACTTAGTACTGGAAAAAGAGCAAGTACCATCGCAATGGAGTAAATCAAACATAATACTATTGTATAAAAAAGGGAACCCGCTAGATATCGGCAACTACAGGCCTATCAGCTTGCTATCAACAATTTATAAACTCTTTTCATCAATCATCCTGAGAAGAATAGCGCCAGACATTGACAAGAATCAGCCAATAGAACAGGCGGGCTTCCGGCCGCACTTCTCAACAATAGACCACATTCACACAATTGAACAAATAATAGAAAAATATAAAGAATTCAATAAACCACTTTACATAGCTTTTGTGGACTACTCCAAAGCATTCGACAGCATAGTACACCCATCTATATGGACAGCTCTAAGAAACAATGATGTAGACAAAACATATGTCAATATCATAAAAAACATCTATTCTAAGAGTGTTAGTAGAGTGAAACTGGAAAGACAAGGGAAGGAGTTCACAATTGGTAGAGGGGTGCGGCAGGGAGACCCGCTGTCTCCAAAGCTATTCATAGCTGTGCTTGAAAACATTTTCAAAAACATTAAGTGGGATAATAAAGGCATATGGATACTAGATCATAAATTGACACACCTAAGGTTTGCAGATGACATTGTTCTTTTGAGTGAATCTGCGGAAGATTTAGAAGCAATGCTACAAGGATTAAACTTCGAAAGCAAAAAAATCGGCCTACACATGAACGCTTCCAAAACCAAAATTATGTCAAACAGTCAAAAGAAAACAATCAAAGTAGAGGAAAAACCGATAGTTTATACAAATGAATATGTGTACCTGGGTAAATTGGTGTCCTTTGATGCAAATAGCAACGAAAACGAAATAGACAGACGAATAAGTACAGCTTGGAAGAAATACTGGGCCCAAAAAGAGATCCTAAAAGGGAACTACAGCCTTAGTATAAAAAAGACTATAATGGATTCTTGCATTCTCCCAAGCTTAACATACGCTAGCCAGACATGGGTCTTCACTGAAAGGGTAAAAAACAAAATATCATCTTGTCAACATGCAATGGAACGAAGTATTCTGAAACTGAGAAAAATACAAAAAACGAGAAACGCAGACATCCGCAAGAAAACTAAATTAACAGATGCTCTTCATTTTAGTTTGAAACAAAAGTGGAACTGGGCAGGCCATTTATCAAGATATAAAGATATGAGATGGACTTACCAAACAACTAAATGGCAGGGCCCAAAAGGCAAAAGAAATGTAGGAAGACAGAAGAAAAGATGGGCAGATGATATAATAAACACAGCAGGTAAAAGTTGGATGAATACGGCCAAAGACAGGGAAGCATGGAAAGGAATGGAGGAGGCTTTTACCCATAGAGGGGCCACATAACAAAGAAATAGAAAGGAAATAATTATAATTAGATGTAAATTTGTAAGATGTGTTATGTAGAAAATAAAGCTGTAAATAAATAAATAAATAAATAAATGTGACGGCTAAACCCCCTTATTTCAGAATTTGTGACGCTACAGAATCTTAAATAATCGATCGAATTGTGTCCAGCCAGCTTGAAAAACCACTTTTCGCTGGTCTCTCAATCTCGGTAATGGAAATGATTTTGACGACTTTTTGCATATCAATGAGCGTCACATAAATTTGTGACAGGCATTGTAACGTATTTCCTTTGTAAACGTCACATGTACAATATTTATTTCGATTTATTGCCATTTTTTGGACATATCTGTTAGAGTTGAAGTCAAAATTCGATTCTGGCAACCTTCTAAATTCATCAATTAAGTTTAGTGCGATAGTTTGGTTACAACACTACGTGATTTTTTATCTGTGGATACAGGAAACGTCAAAATTTGGAAGATCACTTTTCGACTGGCAGGTTTAGAAGTCATATTGCTCTTTATGCAATATTTTTTTGACCCATGAAAATCATGAGTTATTAGTGTCCAGTTCGCATATTCCTGGCGACTGGAGCCCTATTTTGAAATGGACTTTGTGTTCCACAAATGATTTCGGTGGAATCATAAATTTAAAATAGACATGAAGACCATGTGTCTGACATGAATTTTTTCCTTTGATAAGAGCGCTGTTATCCAGCGCTTGTTATTGTTAGTTTAACTTTAAATTTGGAGTTTGGATACACCCCTATCTTGGAAAGTGGACAATTCCAGACGGATGTTTCTTACAGGAAGATTTGGTTTATTTTTTTCCTTATTATAATTTAGCATAAATTTGCAGGGTATGTAACTAAAACCTTTTTCTTTTCACATTGAACACGTGCTACAGTGCATTATTGAACAAAATTATTGACCAAACCAATAGACCAAACTTGTAAATAAGTAACCTAAATATTTGTTGAATACACAGGAGAAATAATCTAAAATGTTGTAGTTTGAATTCTCTCTGTTATCACCTTCCCTAAGATTAAAAGAACATTTTGCCGCTGTCTTCTATCCAGATAATTGCTGTGTTAATTTAATTATTGACGCCTGGCGCCCGAGGTTTTTTTTATATTATTATTTTGGCGTTCAATAACCTAATTTTGTTAAACACAGGTGAAATTTCAATTTTGTTGCACACATAAGTGGTAAATCACACATTTAACATTACAGCATCGAGCTAAAAGTTTTGTGATATGTACAGCGGTTTAGTAGAAAACTGCAAAAATCTGTGTCCAGCTTGAATTTACGTATAAAACTTCTTGCTGGCACTTCCGAATCTCAATAACGGGAGCGTTTTCGAATATGATTCCTTTACTAACATTTAGTGATGCAATGTGTGACAGTAATAACGTTTGATTTCATGTAAGGGTTTACGAGAAATCAATAAAAACTTAATGACCAGCCAGCCTGAGTTCAAGCTGGCTGGACACATGTATTTCCGCTGCCTGATGTTCTACGGCCTTCGAAATATGTTCAAAATTTTGTGACGGGGACGACATCATTATCCCATTCGTGTGCCCAGCCAGCTTGAACTCAGGCTGGCTGGACATTAAGTTTTATTGATTTCTCGTAAACCCTTACATGTGACGCCATAAATCAAACGTTATTGCTGTCACACATTGCATCAATAAATCTTATTAAAGGAACCATATTCGAAAACGCTCCCGTTATTGAGATTCGGAAGTGCCAGCCAGAAGTTTTATACGTAAATTCAAGCTGGCTGGACACTGATTTTGCGTTTTTCTACTAAACCGTTGTACGTATCACAATACTTTTAGCTCGATGCCTGTCACAAATTTATGTGACGCCCGTTGATATGCAAAAAGTCGTCAAAATCACTTCCGTTACCGAGATTGAGAAACCAGCGAAAAGTGGTTTTTCAAGCTGGCTGGATACGTTTTCGATCGATTATCTAAGATTCTGTAGCGTCACTAATTCTGAAATAAGGGTGTTTAGCCGTCACATAAAGTGCCCTATTGACCTAGTTAAATGCGAGCTATTTTGAAGATTTGTCCAGCCAGCCTGAGTCACATATAAAATATAACTGCTGATATAATGGGTATATTTTTTTAAACTATGTGTTCATTGCAGTTCACTGCTGCTAGCCATGTGTCTCTTAAGTTGTACCAAATGAATATGAAAACTGTTCTTGCAGAGAGCAATGAAAGTTTTCTGGGAGTCAGACAACAAGAGATTACAATATTATGTCTTATTTAAATGGAACACAGTGTTGACAAACTCAGTCAAAACTTGATCATAGAATATGGTGATACTAATAAAATAAAAGCAAAATAAAAAAAATAACTCAAAGTAAATTGCTAACACATGGTTATCACAGGGTTATCAGTAACTCTCGAGTTAATTAGTTCACACTGGTTGGCGCAAGCACATGTCAGTTTGTGCATTCTTTTTCTGTTACTTGACAGTTTCCCCTTCTACCAGATTTGAAAGGTCACAGCAACAAACAGTGTAGATCTACCACAAAGTGCAAAGTTCAACGGCTCACCTCACCGTGCTGCTGTCACCACGTGACGCTGGCAGAATAGTCGACATCGGCGCAGTTGCCAAGAAGAAGAAAAAAAGAAGTTACATAATTTTAACAGATTTGAAAAATTCTGTTGATTTTCGATTTTGATACAAATAACGAAAAAAATTTGTCAAATATCCTATTGTGCTGTTTCAGGAGCAAGTAAACAAGCTGAGCATTGGAACAATACCAGGCTCCATGTGGGTAGTGCTGGAAGATGATTTAGTGGATTGCTGCAAACCTGGAGATGATGTTATTATATGGTCGGTAATATTTTGCCTCATGTACATAGGCAGATTGCAAAATTTTTGGTGTTTTCAGTGACACATAAATCATGTCGGCGAAGTCAAGATTGAAATACCAACATGTTGCACTAAAGTCCATGTCCAGTCCATTACATGATTATTCACTGCCCAAAAAGAGGAGCTTGATATTAAGTAATAATTTATTCGTCATTTCTAATTCCAGTGGCACAGTAAGACGCAGATGGCGCCCATCAGCTCACAATAAAAAGTGTGAAGTGGAACTGGTTCTACAATCCAATTATATAGAGGTGTGTAATGCACAGAGAGCGGAGGTCATATCAACAGCTCCAGATATAAAGGACTGCTTTGATGAGTTCTGGACAAAATATGAAGCATGTCCTATGAAAGGCAGGGACAGAATTTTGGCATCTGTTTGTCCTCAGGTGAGACTTTCTTTCATCTACTTACTTACTATTTACCCAACTGCCACAAGGAGGGTAATGCTATTCGAAAGTATGGGAGGGTAATGCTATTCGAAAGTATGTATACAGGGTGTAAGGTACATAAACGCACATACGTGTACCAGTGATTCAGTACATGATTCTGGACCCCCTAGCGTTGGAATTTTTCGTCGGCTTTTTCCTAATTTTTGAAAAACAAAATCTGCGTTTTTTAAACATTAAACTGTATAAAATCGTTGTACCTATCTACGTCAATGACATTTTTAATTAAAAAATAATTAGTTCGCAAAAAAACGCAATGTAAATAAAATTACAAGAAGCTCCCTGCTCAGCTGATTTCCTAAGTTCACCGGAGGTCATCGTGGGCCCAGTAGGTACGTACGCAATATCGGTCAAAGACCGCCGACGTTCCTTTGTCGGCAAATGCTCATACAGACCTATGAATCTAACAGACGCGACACGCTAGGCATTTTAAGTGTTTACAAAAATTGATATCCCATTGACTACTTTTTTTTGAACTTATTTTGAGGGGAGGTTATTTTTATAAACCTTCATCGAAATAAGTAAAGAAGATCTAAAAAAATGTGTAACAGTTTACTGATAACGACATAATTCTTAGATACATTTTTGTTATCAACAAAGTTAAGTAATACAATACAACAACGTTACTTACTCATTTCGTTAAAACCACATTCCTACATTTCATATACCTACATCAAAATAATTACTGAGTGAGTAGGTAGTAGGTACAACTTAATGCGTGTACAGTCTATCAATTTCATTGATCTATGCGGTCTATGAGCTACGGTCAAAAGCGTACCTACGCTACTAAATAAGATTTTATTTCTTTAGCATTTTACCGACGACGAATTTTTGTCACTTCCGTGTTTTTCATCGCAAACGGATGTGCAGTTGGTAGCGAATTTAGGTTGTTATCGTAAAGTTATCAAAAACAAGTTATTTTATGTGTTTGTTAGTGTATGTGTGTTTTTTGTTTTGCTTGTTGAGTGTGTGCTTGTTGTGTGTGAGAGTGTTTTTAAACAACACCTCAGTGCCCAGGAAAATGCTCATGCATGAAGCACGTAGGCGCCTCCCTCGTAAGAAATGAACGAACTTTAAGGTGAGTTGGTTCATTAGTCAACCGCGTCCCCGACAGAGGTGTTGGTGGTTGGCGAGCGGCGGAGCTGTACCTAAGAAATTTCAAAATCACCAAGGTCACTTCTGTGGGGACGCGATTGGCGACCGTGTAGCAGGTGCTTTATACCTACATTCCTGGCGCGCGATATTGCGCAATGTAGGTACTTACAAGCTTCATTATTATTATCTATCCTAATCTTTATCTAACCTTATCTTCAGTATTCTTGAGGGATTAAAAATGTACGTAATATCAATGTTGTCGTCATTAGAATACACAATAATAGGTGCCACGGAACATTATACGTTTCGATGTGCAGCATTCGCAGCATTTGTCGTTTGTTGAATAAACAGACCTTAGAATAACATGTAAACAATACTTGTAATTCGAGAGTTGAATTTTAATCAAATTCTGTTATCAACGATTTGTCGGGAATAGTGTGTGTGTGTGTGTGTGTGTGGGTAGTTGTTAAAACCACTGTATCAATTTACATGAAATTTTGCATGTTGCACTATGAATAGACAAGTAATCTAAGAACAGTGTTTTTATTGTAGAGTCCGATATCATATTTTCCTATTATTCACACTCAAACTTTAAATTACGAAATCAAAACAAGATAACGGCTTTTTAAAATTGCGTTTCTGCGTTTGCGTTACGTTTTGTGTTGCGTTTTTTTTCTAACACTATGTAATAACTATCTAAGAATGCATGTGAACCATGCCACGGGATATAAGATCTTTAGTTATTTAATAAACCCCTGAACGCCCGTCGGCGTACGGGTATGCCGTCGGACGTTCAGGGGTTAAGTATCTGATCTACTTATTTATCTCATCGATCGGAAACATTATCACAAAGTAGAAAGTGTATTTAGGTACAAGCGCATAACGGCGCGAACACCTGTGTCTGTGTGTATAAGACGTGGTAGGTAACTAAACTACGTACTACCACGTACTACGCGCGCGCCTACATTCATTGCGAAGCGATGAGATCGCATTGTTCTCAATACATTGCGTGCTTGAAAATGTCAATTTCTGTAATCGATCATTACCGAGATTAATGACTATCATAATTTTGTTACTGACATTAGGTGTAACCTTTTCGCGAAGTTTGCGGTATCTTGTTCCTTACAGCCTGTATATGTTTGTATGTATGTATGCTGTAGCCTAAACGGCTTGATGGATTTTACTAAATGAGTTAATATTAGATTCAAGACAAGTCGATAACCGCAGTTCCTCCGATATTTGGAAATTTCTTAAGTCTGTTGGCATAGGCAAATTATCTACCAGCCAGTGTAAGGATGTGAACCTTAACAATCTTCCCAAATTGGCGAATCCCAAAGATGGCGGCCTAGTTATTTTTTATGCATTTTCATGATATAGGCATCAATTGAAAGGATTCGCTGAGTAGAATACGAAAAATGAAATGACGTCACTCTAAATTCAATATGGCAGACTCCCAAAGATAGTGGACTAGGAAAGCGTGCATTATTTTTATTTTTTGGTAATATTTATTTGTAGCAGAATCAGAAATTTATTTGCTATGAATGTAGGTTCAGATATAAGATGTTGTACATAAACTAATGTTAAAATACTTTCTTTTTGTCTAGCGAACAAAGGGTAAACAACCCTTTCACTAGGTCACAATGACAGTATCCTTCTGGAATATGGCTCTAAACATGTTTTCTTTTTTCAATATTCCAGGTATATGGTCTCCATTTGGTTAAGCTGGCAGTACTGCTAACAGTGATAACTGGGTCAAATCATGTTGCAGAGAATGATGGCAAGAAAGATGGGCGAGATGAGAAACACGCGACCCGTGTACGAGGTCAATGTCATTTACTTCTAGTGGGAGATCCAGGTAAGATTATGCACATAAGTACTCAATACTCAATAATGACCCACCCGGCCAGGCCTATGTTCCAGCAGCGGGAATGTTTTAGGCTGATTATAATAGTCTTGTGTACAGGTAGATTTAAAGCTTATGGCGGATCAGGACACTCCGCGGGTCGCTGCGCAGTAGCAAATTCATATGACTGCTGGGTTGAGGGGTGGGTTACTGTGCAGCGGAACGCGAACTTCACACTCGTCACTAACTTTGAATCAAACTGTAACACAGCCAATTATAAGTTTTTCAAGAATTAGTTGAGGGCTTACCATAGTCTCGAGTTTTGTAAATACCAATTTCCGTACGTGTGTCATACAACGTTTTTCAACACATTTGCGAGAAAACAGTACAATAGGTAGTGAAACACACTTTTGTTTTTAGATATCAGTCACGTTTAGGTATCTTTCACGTTTCTAATATGAAAATGGCGCGAATTTGCAAATGGCGCCACGTGTGCGTGGGGAAAATTAGAACTACATCTTTCGTCTGATTTTCTCTTTAGTATTAAAGTGAGACAAACGTATTGAGCAAAATCGTTTCCAAGGAGGTTTGATCATTCGGCTTATTTATTCTAGTAATGTGTTACTACTTGGTGGAATTCTTATATACTTTTCATGGAAATTAAAAAAACCCGTAAAGGATACGAGTATGCGGTAAAATCGGTACTTAAGTAAGAGTACCTATTTTACCGCACGTTCCATTGTATGATGCGTAATTTTTAACTTTCGAACAAGCATACATACAGGCTTTGTAAATGCATTTCTTGAGCAAATGTGTTGAAAAGTATATTAGTATTAAGCTATGAAATATTTATTTTAAGACAGAAATAAATGATTCGTTACTGTGTCATTTTCCAGGCACTGGCAAATCACAGCTGCTTCGTACGGGTGCCGAGTTGACTGCGCGCTCTGTATTCACTTCAGGAGCCGGCAGTACACGAGCTGGGCTCACTTGCGCGGCACTTAGGGTACGTCTAGCACAAATAAATATCCACTTTATTGAAGTGTAAATTAAATTGATTTCAGAATGAATAGTATTTCTGAAAAAGTCGATAAAAAGTTTCAGTAAAAACTATAGTAGAGTCTTAATAATCCTGTACTTCAGTACTTTGGCACATCCATTAGTCCGGCACCCTCCACCCGCGTCTACACCACCGCTTCCATGCTACCTTATTAAATTAGGACATTTTATAATGCTTTAACCTTCCTATACCCGCGCCGTATTTTGAGACACCTATACTCGCGCACGGTCTCACAGACCGAAAGTTTGGAACGCAATTTCATAATATGATATGAAAAAAAATATACTAAAATATGAAAACATAATTTTGTGAACAGAAAAAACCCAATTTATCAATAATTGAACAAATTTATTTACAAGTAGCTGACCCAACAGACGTTGACCTGTCTTAGTTATGAACTAACAAACGCGCGAAGTTTAGTCGATAAGTTTTCTGATGTTTTTTAATATTCCGCGCAACTTTTTTATTTTATAAGAACCTTCTCCTGACAATAACAAACACAGCAAAAAAAGAATTAGCGAAATCAGTCCAACCGTTCACGCGAGATACCAAGGAATTATGGGTTCACTTTTATATTTAATACCAACCAAATCGCTCGCCGATTTTGAACTTTATTTTGAACAATTTTTCATTATACAAAATTTACTAAATAGGTTACCAGGGTAGCGGATAAATTTGTAACAGAGTTACCGCTCCCCTGGGGACTCAGGCAGTGAAGGAACAGGGGTGGGTTTTAGTCAGTAAGTCTGACACGCCCTCCCGCTCCACCCAGAGCGGGAGATGTCATTGGATGATTTCCCATCCCACAAAAATAAAAGGTTACCAGGGCTTAATGCTAGGATGGATTGGGAACCAACATACGCCTAACGGTGGGGTAGTACCCCAGCTACCCTGTCGGGTCACATTAACCCCTTACCCCTAATATTTAAGGGGAGTCCTGTGTGGAGTGGGATACGAACGCAGCCGGCGCTGTTACTAAATCTATGATAGCTTTGTACTATAATTAGAATTTGAATATTGTTGAATATTCGATACTGCGATCGTAGAGCCGTCTGGCGGATCCAATATAAAACATTCCAAAATCAACAACAATTTATAAATAAAAAATTAAATAGATAAACAATTTAAATTGGACCGAATTGTAAATCAAAACCATTCTCGAATCCACCTGAAGACACACAAAAAATTTCATTAAAATCGGTCCAGCCGTTTAAGAGGAGTTTAGTCACATACACACGCACAGAAGAAATATATGTATAAAGATTTACAATTAATTTACTGAGTAAGAGTTTTTTGTAACAGTTTCTGATAAATAACGACATTTTTGTAATGTTTACAAATACCAGCAAATTTTTTTTTTCTCTAAACAAACTTTTACATCTATGTAACTACATAAAGAACAGAAAACACACAAAAAAATTAGGGTTAATTATTTTCATATAATTTTCAGTAAGTACAAAATCACAGAAAATCGTACTGTGACTGTACTCGCGTCGGTCCCACAGACCGGTTCTCACCAAATACGAATGTAGTGCTACTTGCAAAAACGCAGTCTGTGTCTTAAAATGATAGTAGCAATAAATCAGGCAGCTAACGGAAAGTACAAAATCTCGTTGGTTACCCTTCGGGTATGGAACCATAAAAAGGAGAAACTGACTGTTTGACATATCAACGCACAGCCGAAAACACTGGAACTAGGAACGTGAAATTTTTCACACGGCTTCCTTTTAGTGTAGGGGGCACTAAGAAAGGGTTTTTGGAAATTAACCCCTAGGGGTTAAAGTGACGGTTGAAAGTTTGTATGTAGTAGATACTAATTCAACGCGGGCGAAGCCGCTGGCAGAAGCTAGTTGTTTGTAAAGAAAAAAAACATGAAAGAGTTTTTTTTGTGGTGCGAAATCATCCAATGACATCTCCCGCTCTGGGTATAGCGGGAAGGCGTGTCAGGCTTTAACTGACTAAAACCGACCCCTGTTCCTTCCCTGCCTAAGTGCCCAGGGGAGCGGTAACTCTGTTATGAATTTATCCGCTACTACTAGGCATATCCAAAAGAAACAGGGCTAACCAGTGTAGGCGTTTCCGCAGTCGTGGTTCCTTTACCTTCCAATAACATAAAAAAATGATTGTAGAATGACTGCAGCCGTTCTTGTATTCGACGACTGTACTGGTGCATTAGTAATAAACAACACTTTCATTGCAAATTCTGTTTTTCCAGGAAGATGGTGAATGGCAGTTAGAAGCTGGCGCTCTCGTACTCTCAGACGGAGGCGTATGCTGTATCGACGAGATCTCACAGCTTCGGGAACATGATCGCACTGCCATACACGAGGCCATGGAACAGCAAACTATCTCTGTTGCTAAAGTACAACAAATTTTAACAAGCTATTGTCGACTTTATTTTATTTTGATAAGATGGGTTTTGCCCAAACATATTGTAACCCTTGTGCCATTTTGTTTTCAGGCTGGTATAGTATGTAAATTGAACACGCGCTGTGCAATAATTGCTGCTTGCAACCCCAAAGGACATTACGATACGGATCAACCGCTAAGCGTTAATGTTTCTCTTGGAACTCCCCTGTTAAGTAGGTAATAGTTCATTCTTCACTTTGTTTAAAAAAACCAATTTTCAAATCCCTAATAAAGCAAAACCATAAATAACCAAGGATTTGAAACAGGTTTTAGTTGAGAATTTATACAGGGTGTATCGGATATGCATGATCATATTTTAAATACAGCCTCTGCCAATGGAATTGAACTTTCTTCCAGAAAGTCATAGTAAATTCCACAAAAAAAAAAGGAATTTCTGTACAAAGTTATCATCAGCTGATCAAAATATGTATGTGGAGGTCCAATTTTTTTCTTTTTAACCGACTTCAAAAAAAGGAGGAGATTCTCAATTCGACTGTATTTTTTTTGTTTTATATGTGTTACCTCATAACTTTTTACTCCGTGAACCGATTTTGAAGATTTTTATTTGAAAGCTATTGCTTCACATGTGGTCCCATTTTAATTTGGTGAAGATCTGATAAAGAACTTCGGAGATACACAATGGAACTCTTCAATAAATGATAGCAAACCTTCCAGAATTGCTGCAATCGCATGTCTGCATATTGTTTTCACCACTTCATAACATTACATCACGCTGATTAGCTCTGAAGGGGTATACAGATTTGTACAGTTCACCCTGATACACCCTAATTTCACCAACTATGTTCAAATTCCCTATTTTTGGGGCTATCAATTCGGGCATATCTTTACTATTAATTTAGTTTTAGAATGGGGTACAACAACTAAAAAGTGAAAAACAAACCTTTTTACAAAAAAAAAAAATGCAACCGACTTCCATAATTAATACTAAAAAATGCAAAATAACTTTAATTTCTGAAGTTGGTGTCATATAACGAAGAAACCAAACTAGGAATACCTACTTCCGAAATTAAAGTTATTTTTTAGTATTATTTATGGAAGTCGGTTGTACTTTTTTTTTTTGTAAAAAGTTTTTGCTTTCTTTAAGATAGTCGTTCATTTCTATGGGCAGAGGCAGTATTTAAAATAGGTCCACCCAATTTCGTTACAGCCTGTAGTACCAAGTCGCGCTAAGGGTATAATCATCAGGGTTAGGGTGTTATTACACCAATCGATCGATCGTCGATCGGTTGTAGAATGGATTAGTCGACGTCAATCGATAGTTTCTATAACACCCTAAGAAACCCTTATCCCATGTTTCTTGAGGTCGGCGTAACACATTTTATTCTTCCATTCTTCTCAAGTCATAATTTTCTCGAAAATGCTTTCAGATTCGATTTAATATTCATATTATTGGATTCAAAGAACAAAACGTGGGACAAACTTGTGTCATCTTACATACTTTATGGAGATTCAAACCCAGTAGACTCGAAAAAGAAATGGAATCTCGAAAAGTTGCAGGTAATATCATTTATGTTACAGAAATAGGTGGTCAAATAAATACTGTTTCTGCCCATAAAAATAAAAACCTTTCTTCAATGTCGGCGAAGCGAGGCATGGATGGGATAGGCGAGACTTGAAATCACGCTTACCCTTTTACACCGAAAGATGTCTCGCGACGGCCAGCGCTGCCTCGCGCCGGCTCGCGCTGTCACGCGCCGCCCGGCCAGCCGGTATCTCACCTACCCGGGGGTTGAGGATAAATTCGAAACAGAGTTACCTCGCCCCGGGCACTAAGGGCAGGAAGGAACAGGGGTGGGTTTTAGTCAGTAAGAGTCTGACACGCCCTCCCGCTCCACCCAGAGCGGGAGAAGTCATTGGATGATTTCCCACCCCACAAAAAAGCCGGTATCTCACGCCTACTACGTTTTGTGGAGAAAGAGCCAGTATTGTGCGATCAACGTTCGGCGGCTTGTCGGCGCGTGCCAGCGCGAGATAGCGCTTGATGGAGAGACCGAGCGGGTTGTCGATGGCCGGTGCGAGATTTGCATATATCCGTTTTACAAAATAAATAAATACTCTATTGTTAGAGTAATAAAGTTCAATATTGTACTAACAAATATTTCAATTCTCGCCTCGCACATCCTCGCGCATCTAGAGACCTTTTACACCAGAGATTGGCTGAGCGTGATAGAAATTTTGCGATACATATTTCAATTCTCGCTCATCCCATTAACGCCTCGCCTCGCCGGTGTAAAACCACTTTTAGTCAATTCGATCGAATTTGATCAACTGATCATAACTTTTTACGGGAAACCCAATTTATTTTGGCAGTTTTGCTATTTCTTTGAAGAAGGTCATTAATGTCCATAGGTACAAACAGTATCTAATCTATGACCTCATTTCCGTTACACCCTGTATACGTAGATATCGCAATTGTTGTTTTCAGATGTATATTAGTTTAGTTGGGCCAAAGTATTCAGAAATGACGAAATCTGCAAACATGATACTGCAAAAATATTACATGGCTCAAAGGAAGTCAGAACACAGGGATGCTTCTCGCACTACTGTGAGAATGTTGGACAGCTTAGTAAGGTACTTATATGCATGATATTTTAGTAATTAAGACTTCATCCATCGTTCATCATTCGGTAAAGGACGCCCCAAATGTAAATTCCAAAATAAAAAGAAATAGAATAGAATACTCTTTATTATGTACACCATATAAATTACAATAAAAATATGAAGAAAACTTTACATAGGGCACACATTGACCGGCCTTTCATGAATATATTTTGTCAAGATGTAATAAAAGTTGGCTCAATAAACAAAAATCGGAAGACTATAATTGTGCCATACGATCTTTAAAATAATACCTTGTTAAAATAGTGCTGTAACAACAAATAGAAATACTAACGACCCGCCCCAGATTCGTACGCGTGCAGAATTTTCTTTTCGATTACCTATATTTACAATCCTTGTCCCGACAATTTTATTACGACCACAACAAAATCAACCTCCCTAGCCTTTTCTTAACTATCTTGGGGTCGGCTTCCAGTCTAACCGGATGCAGCGGCACACCAGTATTTTACATGGAGCGACTGCCTATCTGACCTCCACAACCCAGTTACTGGGTAATACGATACCCTAAATAGGTGCAGACGGGTGAATCTCCTGGCGTTTTGCAGAAAACAAAGACGTGAGTGTTGCCGACAGTGACGAATCGTGGACAAAGCCACTATAATACACTAGTACTACTAGTACACTAGTACACTAGTAGTATTCATTGCCTAGTAGTACTAGTGTACTTTAATACTAGTGCATTAAAGTTGAATTTCCTACGATTCGTCATTGTCGGCAGCACTCGCGTCATTACTTTCTGCAAAACGCCAGGAGATTCACCCAGCCGTTCTGAAGTGATGCGCTTACATACGTTCGGCAATTGATTTTTATTTAAATAGAAAATTATTTTACAACTCCACCCATTATTGCAGATTATCTCAAGCACACTGCCGACTCATGTACCGCAAAACAATACTACCAATGGATGCAGTTGTAGCCGTGTCTCTTGTCGACTTATCAATGCAAGACTGCACTCTAGACGATACTGTGGACGCCTTACACTCCACTATACCCAGATACCCAGACTACGACTATTTATGCACAGCCAAGAAACTTCTAACAAGATTAAACCTAACCGATGTATGGAGAAACGAATTGCTGTACTACGCAAAACTATTGCAAGTTGACCACAAAACTCTAGAAACTGATATAGAAACTGGAAATTATAAACTATTCGCAAAACATGAAGATGTCACTGATGATAATATCCAACTCTCGGCGTCTCTGATAACAAGTTCTTATTTCAATAATAAAAAGTCTAAGAAAACGGATGACACAACTTTTGTGGATGATATGGAGAATCCAAGAAACAAAGACTTCAAAGATGATGGTATCAATGAAAGGTTCGCAGTTACATTAAAGAAACACAAAACACTTAACAAAACAGAAAAAGAACCTCCAAGTGCTAAAAAGAAAGGAAGTAAACGAAAACGCAAAGAAGTGTCTGTAGACATCAGTGGAGTGAAAAATAAATTGCCTAAAAAAGCCAAAAAAGCAAAAGGGATAATTAATACTGATGAAGATTTGGAGTCAAATAGCGATGAAGAAGTTGTTGAAGATAGGACTTTCCTAAATGCTGTACCGAGTGTAAATGATGCATTAGCTGATTTAGGCATAGACTTTAACTTTCAAAGCAGCAATGAAAATCAAGTTGAACAGGAAATCGTAAAATCAGAACCTAAACAATTAGAAAAATCTGTAGAAGTACTTGATACATCTATAGAAAATTATGATAGTTTATTAAACATAAGTATTGGAGGTGGTGATAAAAAGAACACAGAAGTTAAAGAAAAGACTGTTAGTAAACTAAAACAGTTCCAATTTGTTAGTAAACATGACTTTGATAAATATGTTGATAAGCCTGGAAAGTCTTTAAATACAACATCAAATAGTGCTCCTAATGAAATATCTAAATTAAAAGAAAACAGTACTAGTTTTAATATTACTGATAAACCCTCTACATCAAAAGCTCAGATATCAATATTTGAAGGTTTGGATACAAACTCAAGTCATATTGCAGCTATTACAGATGTGAAAGGGAAAGATAAACATTCAAATTCTTCAAATGAGAAGCTGTCTCATCATAATTCACAAATATCAATGTTTGAAAGTTCGGACTGTGATCTAGATTTAGATTTATAATCATGTTATAAGAATAATTTTCGAGTTTTCTATTAAATCAAAAACACATTGTTCTTAGTAGTTTTATTTTCTCTACATATAATTATTATATTTAGTTTTACAAATATCAACAATCTTAACGCATCATCAAGTCCTTGCAGACAATTCTATCAATTTGGGTTTTAGAAATGAAAATCTTTCTATCTTTGCTTTCTTTCTATTGCTAGGAGGAAGACAATCCCAAACAATTAAAATGTATCATGGTAGTTTTTTTTTTATTGAATTTTGGCTTCACAGTTTCTGCATTTAGCCACTCATTATTTAGTTTTAGATAGGTACAGAACACTGTCACTTTTTTCCATTAGAATGCAGATGTAAAACATTCTAATGTTTTTGCAGTGTTTGACAGCAAATGAGTTGAGTCAGCTTTCTCTGCAAGCTTTGCTGAGGTAGATACTAAGACAACATTCTCAGCTTTATTTTACCGAGATCACGCCTGTTTCAATGATTCCACATAATATTGTCCAGTGGTGTAGACACTTATACACAAAACTACACCAATTTGACATCACAATATCCACAAGGAATCAATTTGCGAATAATTAAAACAGCCACTGAACTTCACTCGAAAAATTTGTGCTACAAACCTCATCGTGGTAGTTTCAATAAATCTATGAATTTTACAGGACTTTTTATTTTTATTTTGGCTTCGCACGGTTTGTGCATTTAGCCAGTGGTGCCGATTCTCTTAATAATTACTAAACTAAAATTAAAGAATCGCTGTCTTTTACTAAAAGGCAGTGCGAGAAAAGGACGGGTATAGCTATGAACTAAGTTAGAGACGTCAAACTAGTTTACGCCTTGCGCATCACCGTGTTTTTAAGTGTACACTTAATTTGTATGGAAATATTAGTTCAACTAAATTTGACAGCTCTAATTTACGTCCGTCTCTTTCTTGTTTTATTAGAGAGAAAAAGATAGGAATAGCTTAAATTAATTTTAGTTCGTACAAAACAGAATTCGCACCAATGTCAAGTTTAGAAAGTATTTAGTTTTTAGATATAGAATACTGACACTTTTTACCATTACAATGCAGATGTATCACATTCTAATGTTTTTGTAGTATTTGGCAGCAAATGTGTCGAGTCAGCCTTCTCGGCAAGCTTCGCTAAGTTATTCAATGCTACAATAAAATTCTCAGCTTCATTTTTACCGAGATCGCGCCTGTTTCAATGATTCCCTAGATTGTCCAGTTGCGTATATACTTGAGACACAAAACTACACCAATTTTACATCACAATAACCACAAGGGATCAATTAAGGAATTATTAAAAGTGCCACTGAACTTCACTCAAAAATAGCCCGCCAAAAATTTTCTATAAAGGACTTGGCAATTTATTGTTGTAATATTTTATTTTCCTTTTTATATTATTATGAATCTACAAACTCAAAAAGGTCAAGCTTCACTTTCCATCTTAGCTGGGTCAGCCTCATAGTTGTCTATGAGTAAGTGTTTAAACCTTCTTGCAGTAACTTGGATGCTCTCTTCTTTGGCAGCTACATTCAATATTTCTACTCGGGACACAAAAATATGCTCTGGATTCTTTGGGCTGACCATTTTTATAACATCTACTTCGTCACCTGGTTTTACCTGTGTAATGAATAAGGATAGTTTATTAATATACCATTACAAGCGACCCACTCGCTTCGCACGGGAAGCTAATTTTATCTATTGCTTGGTGACTTGTTGGGTACCTATCCACCCACCGGGACGCCATGACAAATGAAATCGTAACATTATAAAAATATTACATATTAGATTTATATAGTAAAGTGAAACTGTATCTCTGAGGAGCTCATGGCTTAGTAATAACAGCCGCACGGGTCGATCCATCAGGTTAAGCTACGCTTGCCGGGGTTGGTCTGCGGATGGACCATCTTTACATACCGAGATCCGAGCCTCCATGCCTTGGAAAGCACGTTAAGCCAGAAACTCTGACAACCAGTCTTACCAAGGGGTATCGTATTACCCATTAACTGGGTTGTGGAGGTCAGATAGGCAGTCGCTCCATGTAAAATACTGGTATTCAGCTGCATCCGGTTAGAGTGGAAGCCGACCCCAAGATTGTTGGGAAAAGGCTAGGCAAATGATGAGTGAACCTGTATCTCTGTGTGTTCATAAATTATTAAATAAATAGAATCGTGTATTGTGGGTCAACCTTAAAAGATAGACATAATTCTATTGCAGATTACCGGTAACCAACGGGACCCTATTACTAAGCCTCCACTATCTGTCAGTCCTTCCATCTGTCTGTCAGCGGGCTGTATCTCATGATTTGTAATAGATCGACAGCTGAAATTTTCACAGAATGTGTATTTTTGATGCCGCTATAACAACAAATAATAAAAAAATTTAATAAAGTAGGTTCCCCTAGTAGAAATGTTATTTTTTTTCTTTTTTGCCCGATGCTGATAATAGCAACAAGTAGATGTGTATAAATTTTGTATGATGGTACGGAACCCTTCATGCGCGAGTCCGACTCGTACTTGGCCGGTTTTTTTGCATGTTTTTGAGAGGAATCTTTTTACTGTTCATTATTCTTTTGTAACTTCCAAGTAAATAACACAGTGCAAGCTCAGGAAACGCACAACTTTTTCCCACTTATTTATCATCATAGCTTTATGCTTTATTTATATATTTTAACATTATATAGCCTATATCCAACTGGAATAATGTAGCTCTACCAGTGAAAAAAATAATGAAAATTGGAGCATTTGTTCCGGAGATTGTGGTAAAATTTGTTTGTTTGTGTGTAAAGGGGTCCTACATAAAAATTAACAAACAAACGAATCTGCAGGAAGTTTATAGCTAATACTTTTTGTTATGCAGTAATGATACTTACGGAAGCACTTTTCTTCATGATTTTCTTTCCATTTATTCTAATTCTACTTTCATAAAAAATTTGTTCTACTTTACTGAAAAGGACAGACATAAGATTAAACAAAGTACATTAAATTATTTTAATAACAAATCTATAAATAGTACCGAACTTACTTTCTTGATATATTAAGCGCCGACTTTAATATTACATCCGTTCTCATAGATGTTGTAGAAAATTTGACTACTTTCGAATCTTTTGATAGTGAAGAATCTCCATCCAACTCAATTTCTTCATCATCTGAATCATCTTGATTCTGAAACAAACTAAAAACACTTAAAGGAATTGATGACCTCTAAAATTAAGAAAAAGGTTACAAGTTCAGGTTTTTATTGTAAGTTATAACTAAATATAGGTTTATAAATCAAGTGCTATAACAAACCTTTTTTGATTGCCAACGAATCGCATTAAAACTTGTATTATTAGGATAAATATTCACAAGTTTTGAGGTTATGTTTACATTTTTATACACACAGCAATGTATAGTTTTCTTGCTTATTTCTTGTCTTAACACACGCCAGACAATGGTTGGTGTTGTTATTCGTCGCAACAGACTCATGATTAGGAATCTGATAGAATAAAATAAAATGGATAAATGTACTTCCAAGAAGGGATTACCAAACAATACGTTCCATTCTAAGAGTACGACTACGTACATGACAACTGTCAAATTAAATGAATAAACATTAATTGTTATGGAGAAAAGGAAAAATCATAACGTGTAAGTATTCCAATCACAATAATTACATGCTTAAGTATTTTTTTAAATTACATAGGTAAAGAGAAAAGCCAAACTATTACTAGATAATGTGGGGATCAGAAATCCATCGAATATTCCATGTAATGAAAGCTCATTTTAAGTTCAGAAACTAATTTTGAAAAAAAATGATGAATGTCCAAAAAAGTTTTCTAATTTTTATTAAATTATTTCACTTTGATCTACCTTTAGTAGAGTCAAACACGTTCTAATCCTAAGAAACGAACTGCACTCCTATTTCTGTCATTGCTTGTTACTTCTTTGTAAGTTTAAAAATAACAAACGTTGTGGTGAGTAGTGACGAAAGCTGAGTTCTCATAAATTCTTAATCATAACCGTTTACAGATTAGCTGCCGACCGATGTGAGAGCAAACACCCCCACTTTGTTTGTTTATCACACTTGGTTAACATCAAACCGAATATGGTCCTACTATAAACATCATACATTTTCGGTTGCGGTTCAAATAAATGTCTACTTACCCGACACTGTTATTAGGCGCTTACACCATAATGTGTAAGTACCTATAATGATAGTTTGATTCGAGGCCGTAGCATTAGTACCTATATATTATGTATCTATAGAATTATAATCATTAAAATCATCATTAAAACTCTTTCATTTAGAATTGATGTCAAATGTTAGTATTTCATGAAATCCTAACATTTGACATCAATTCTATTTCATGAAATCATTGAATTACTTACTGGTGGAATTCTTGGAAACGATATGGTAGCAAATAAAGTAACCCAGAATCCAGGTCTTTCAGTCCATCCAAAGGTTGTCTGGTAGATATCGCTGTCAGCGATATGATCGCCATTGTACCTAAATAAATAGGTACCTATTTACCCATAGATTTAAGTTCGTGTAAAAGAGTTGTTTATGTAACTGTTTTAGTACTTACGGTGGAAGCGCCAGGGTGGCCCGCGAAATTCAAATTTTCTTACGTTTTTTGCAATTTGCAGGTCAGTGTCAGGTTGTATCTTGGTCAAAATTTGATGCACGGCCGTAGCAAGTAGATATTATGTAGGTACATATTTAAGTATAGAATTATAATCATTAATTCAAGTCATGATTTCATGAAATACTTACCTACATTTGACATCAATTCTAACTGCTAGAGTTACGAGGTGCATTCAATAAGTACCTAGCCTCATCGCCAGAGGGCGCTGTAGTTTCAAAAGAGTTTTACCACAGTGTAGCACATTCTTTTTTAATTCTTTTTTCAAATTTTCATTCCAATCCGTTCATTTGTTTTAATTTGACAACTTATGGAAGCGAACGTGTCGATCGGTTTTACAAAAATGGAAAAAGAGCAATATCGTTCGGTGATTCGATTCCTATTTTTGGAAGGGAAAACGCGCATCGAAATCAAAGAGCGCTTGGATGCTGTGTACGGTGACTCTTCTCCATCGATGGCCACCGTCAAGAATTGGTTCAACGAGTTTGCACGTGGCCGTACGTCGGTTTTTGATGAACCACGTCCAGGTGCACCGAAAACAGCTGCTACGGAGAAAAACATTAAAAAAATCCATGATCTCGTATTGGCAGATCGCCGATTGAAGGTTCGGGAGCTAGCTGAGACTGTAGGCATTTCAGAAGGAACAGTGCATCATATTCTTCACGAGGAACTCGGCATGAGAAAGCTGTCGGCGCGATGGGTGCCGCGTTTACTCACACCAGAAAACAAGCGCAACCGTGAGACCACATCGGAGACGTGTTTGGCGCTGTTTAAGCGGAATCCAGCGGAGTTTTTGCGTCGTTTTGTGACCGTTGATGAAACCTGGATCCACTGGTACACACCAGAGACCAAGGAGCAATCAAAACAATGGATCCAGACCGGGGAACGTGCTCCAAAGAAGGCGAAAACTGTAAAATCGGCCGGAAAAGTTATGGCCACCGTTTTCTGGGATTCACAAGGTGTGATCTACATCGATTACCTCGAGAAGGGTAAAACAATTACAGGGCTTTACTATGCCGATTTATTGGGCCGATTCGACGCCGAATTAAAGAAAAAACGACCCCATCTGGCGAAGAAAAAAGTGCTGTTTCACCACGACAACGCACCGGTTCACACGTCTGCCGTTGCCATGGTCAAATTGGTCGAATTACGCTACGAATTGCTGCCCCATCCACCGTATTCTCCAGATTTGGCCCCTTGTGACTTCTTTCTGTTTCCTAATCTGAAAAAATCACTCGCCGGGAATAGATATGGATCGAATGAGGAGGTTATCGCCGCCACGGAGGCCTATTTTGCAGAGTTTGACAAAAACTATTTTTCGGGCGGGTTAAAAAAGTTGGAGCATCGCTGGGCTAAGTGTATCGAACTAAAAGGAGACTATGTTGAAAAATAAATTGCCACTTTTCCAAAATTTTCGTTTACTTTTTGTAGGCTAAGTATTTATTGAATGACCCTCGTACATTGATGATTTTAATGATTACAGTTTCGTAAATTCGTACTTGCTACGGCCGTGAATCATATTTTGACCAACATACAACCTGATACTGTCCTGCAAATTGCAAAAAAACGTAAGAAAATTTGAATTTCGCGGGCTACCCTGGAGCTTTCACCTTAAACACTATAGTATTATTCTATTAACTAAGGATAGAAGATACAGCTACCTAAGTACGTTTTGAAAGTTTAGCTAGATAAGTAGGTAGTACCTACACGCACGAAGTTGAAATGTACTTTGTATGCGTATAAGTTCTGCTTGATATAAGCCTCCTTCAAGTATCGCCACAACGACCGTTCCTATATTTCTTGCATCCAGCATAACTAGTTTGGAGCATACGGTGGAGGTCTGTCCCGCTTGGGCGGAGCACCGCCGTGTCCTCGTGGATGCGATAGGTGGCGGCGACCTCTCGCGTCCGGCCCTGGTTCAGGCCATGGTACGGAGCGAGAGGGATTGGGAGGCAGTCTCCGCCTTCTGCGAAGCAGTAATGCTCTCGCGAAGGCGAAGGCGGGACGCGAGAGGGAAGCTCATTGGAGTGGCCCTCACGGCCCCGGCCGCTACCACCGCAGGAGAGGTACTGGGCGTCCTGGGCGTAGAACATCTCGAGACGATCTCCGGCCACCGTAGACCCGGGTCTGTGGACGGCGAGCAGTGGGTAGCTCGCCGTCCGATCAGCATCAGGCCCGTGAATCGACGGCGCGTAGTGGTCCACACGCGCCTCAAAGAGATTAGTGTCAGCCACCACTGACGGGGCCCATCGTGGCCGGTGCCTGCATGCCTAGGGGTAGCGGATAAATTCTGAAAATGAGTTACCGCACCCCTGGGCACTCAGGCAGGGAAGGAACAGTGGTGGGTTTTAGTCAGTAAGAGTCTGACACGCCCTCCCGCTCCACCCAGAGCGGGAGAAGTCATTGGATGATTTCCCACCCCAAAAAAAAAACCATAACTAGTTACGTACTGACATATAAGCCATCTGCAATCTCTATACAATTTACTGGTCTCAAGATAATAACGTTCATAATAAGTCTCCCTCTATAGCGATAATGTCCTAACAAAAAAGCATTAAACGAACACTGGTGTCAGGGAGCGCGTGTCACGCCGTGGGAGAGTCTCAAACTCAAGTGTCTCGATTTATCTCGTCCCGGCGACGGGGAGGCGCATCATTAAAGTAAACAGCCCATATATATCTACTGATAATGTTCTGTGTTGTGAAAATTTTGCAGGCTAGGGGCGCTGGTGATACTAACTACCTAGGTTGGTAATGTTTTGGTCGAATATCATAGCGTCGATTTAGGTTTTAGGGTGGCATCACAGCCAACCTAACACTTTCTAAAAAGCTAATCAACAACATGTCGAAATGAAACTCATGTCAAGTGATTTCTTTTGGCTTCGTAAGGTTTGTGCGCTTTGATTTAACTAGTGTCAAGTTTGGAAAGTAAGTATTTAGTTTTTAGATACAGAATACCTACAGTGATTTTGTTTTCCATTAGAATGCAGATGTAATGCGTTCTAATGTGTTTGCAACATTTGGAAGCAAACTTGTCGAGCTACGCTGAGGTAGTTCATAAATACTTATTACGATATAATTATTAGGTTCATTTTACCGATATTGCGCCTGTTTCTATGATCCACATAAACAGGGTTCTTTTTTTCATTTTTTTTATTTTGTGAAATTATCAGTGGGCCCTGAAGGGAAACCACTTTAATTTTACTTAATGTAAACATTCCTTTATTTTAGCTGGTTCGATTCTCGGTTTAGGTAAGCTTGTCGAGAAATCTGTGAATGCAGTTTGTTTTTTTTTTTAATTAAGTAATGTTTTCTTTAAGTAAAATAATCTATCTTAAGAATTTAAAGTGGTTTCCCTTCAGGGCCCATTCATATTTTCCACCCTGTATAGTCCACAAAACTAAACTCGAAAAAAACCCGCCAAAAACTCATGTCAAGTGATACCAATAACATCAGTTGACACTAGTGGTTAACTGACAGTCTGTTAGTTTAGTTAATTTTTGTCTTACAGAACGGGTGTTAAATTAAGATTCACAACAAACGATCACCAATCGGCCATCTGTCTTGCCCGGGGGTTGAGGATAAATTCGAAACAGAGTTACCTCGCCCCCGGGCACTAAGGGCAGGAAGGAACAGGGGTGGGTTTTAGTCAGTAAGAGTCTGACACGCCTTCCCGCTCCACCCAGAGCGGGAGGGTCAAGTCATTGGATGTTTTTCCACCCCACAAAAAAAAAATCGGCCATCTGTCTGTGACATAGAGATGAAACGTTAATAGTGCGTGAAAACTTCTTAATATTTTCAGCTCGACTCCCCCAAAAATAATAAAAGCCACAAAAAATAACTTGAGATTAAATGAGAAAAACAATCACAACTGTGACTAAACGAAAACACCGTGCGCTAGAATTTAAAAATAAAAATGAACTTTTTTAACCGACTTCGTCTTTCAACACAATTAAATGGGAGTTCGTCATTCAAACGGTATCCAGCCAGCCACTTTATCACATTATACACGGTTTGTCTCTTAGTCTTACTAATATGTGGACACATGTCTTGTCTTGCATTCACAATGATCTTTTTATTTTAGTACTATACGATTATGTTTACGGCGAGTTCAAAGGGTTTTTATATTTGACACAGTTTATGGCTTTGTCCCGCGTTTTGACGGGCTTGGATGGAAAAGTTGTGTAGTGTTGCAAGTGGACTATTAATTTATCGTGAAGACAAAACAGTGTTATCGCATAAATTGTGATGTCTCCGTGTACACGGCGGTGGATCATAATCATAAATCTTATTGCACTCTAGCTCTTTACCGCAGATTACTCACTCCTGCTGACGGATGCGCGTCGGGTCTGTTCTTTTTGTTGTAGTTTGTTAGTTATGCTGGCATGCACAGTAAGCTGTCGCGCTGAAAAATGACTAAAGAATTTATAAAATTAAATCCAGGGTAATTTATGTTGACTACTATACCTACGGACGTTGGAACATGATTACATAAATAGGTACGATAAATAAATACGTAACTAGGTGCGCCTTACCGAGCTGAGGCAGAAATGTACTACCTTACAGATATAGGTAGTGCACTCCACATTTCGCCTAATCATGTTCATCCTGTTGCATTTGGCCGCGTCGTTGGTCTGTCTAGTAGTTGCAAAGCAACGTGCTTACCTACCTTACCTACGAGGCGGCCTAGTTCGGGCAATATTATTAAAAAATCATTTTGCAAACACTGCTTTGTCGAAGCAGTTTAATTCTGCAAAAATTGAAACAAAGTGTTCAAAGAAACGATCGACACTCTTTGTAGCCGTTCAACTTTAAAACAACTGCACTTTCCCACTAGATTGAATGACCATTTACTTGGAATAAGTGCAGTTTTACTTTTTATCTCAATAGCTGCAGTTCTTACTGAGTGGAACTAGGCGACTCCTACATTCCACTTTTTATGGCATATGCCTCGATAAAGTTTCTCTAATATAATCGCATTCTTGAACAATACGCGTTTACGATGCTTTATGGCGGGGACAAAGGAAGTTATGAATACATCGGTCGTCGGGTTTCGGTGTTATAATGTCAAGAAACATAAACTTCGCTACTCAACCGTGGGGGTCTTAAATAAATCAATGGTCTCTTCGTTTTAATGCCTTTTGTTTGCTCCAGGTGTTGCTTTGGCTAAATTAATTTGTCGACTGTGCTGTGTAAGAAATAACTGCCCCTTAGTTTTTTGAACGATAATTTTTATAGAAAATTTTGTTTATTTTTTTATCCAACTTACAACATTACAGGCACACTGGCTAACCTAATGCAATAGAGTACAATCATTTTAGTATTATGGAGCGGGCTATGTTAGGAGTTTCTTTGAAGGATAAAATCAGGAATGAAGTTGTCCGAAAAAGAACCGGAGTAACCGACGTAGCTTGCAGAATAAGCAAACTGAAGTGGCAGTGGGCTGGTCATGTTTGTCGAAGGACCGACGGCCGATGGAGCAGACGAGTCCTGGAGTGGAGACCGCGTATCGGCAAGCGTAGTGTGGGACCCAGGACCCCAGCTAGATGGACCGACGACCTTAAGAAGGTGGCTAGAATAGACTGGATGCGGAAGGCGGAGGACAGGGTTTTGTGGCGCAGCCTGGGAGAGGCCTATGTCCAGCAGTGGACTGCGATAGGCTGAGTTGATTAATTGATTGTTGATTTTAGTATCATACTTATTCAAGTAACAATACAATTAGATTAGGTAATACCTACTTGATAATTGATGATACAATTCCATAAACAAAACAATTCCATAACCAATACGATTCAGTAAACAATACCATTCAATAACGAATTGAAAATTTTTGATTTGACTTAGATGTGACAAATTACAGTGTCAGGCAGGACTGCAGGCTGTGGTTAGTATTGTGGTTCCAGAAACGGCATGAATCGATTATCTACACGTGAGCTTTCAATGATGTTTATTTCTCATTTCTTTGAACTGGGTCGTAGATATCAACATGAATGGTGAGAATTGACCCGGGCCTGCGGACGGCACCCGGGCCTGCGGACGGTACCCGGGCGGACGGCGAGTAGTGGGTAACTCGCCGTCCGATCAGCACCAGGCCCGAGAGTCGACGGCGCGTAGTGTTCCACACGCGCTTCAGAGTTGTCAGCAAAGGGAAGGGGCCTGCCACGGCCGATGCCTGCCAGGGGGTGGAGGATAAATTCGAAAGAGTTACCTCGCCCCTGGGCACTCGAGGCAGGGAGGAACAGGGGTGGGTTTTAGTCAGTAAGAGTCTGACACGCCCTTCCGCTCCACCCTAGAGCGGAAGAAGTCATAGGATGATTTCCCACCCCCAAAAAAAAAAAAAAAAAATGCTGAGAATTGGATCTACCCGCTTTAGAATAAATAGTTTTTGCGAGAAACACTCCAGTTAAAATATTAAGTTAGGTACTCTGTAGCTACGTTTCTAGGAAGTTTCCATGTTATACAAACAAGTAAGAAAAAATAAAGAACATGGGAGCATGGGACCACTTACTGAGTAGGTACAAATGCATAGTGCATTCTTCTTCTAAGCGGTGTTGAGACTAGCACTAAGAACTTACAAAGCTTTTGTATTAGATATCTTCCTAACCAACCAAATGAGGTATTTCAACAAATGAGGTAATCATTAGATCATTTGATTTTTTTTGGATTAAGTGAGTGAGAGTGAGACCTGGGCTTTAGGAATTTTGAAAAAAAAAAAACAAAATGGCTTCCGTCGTTAGGTGAGTAAATTCGTATTTTTTGTGACATTGTCATGTGGGATATAAAAATAAAGGGTTTGAGGAGGCGATTCAAAAGATATAACACAATAAAAGTAGAAAAAAAACATTGTCGGCATATAATTGAACTAAAATAACTGCCACCAACTGCATCAAAATGCTTGACAGATAGGTGACTTGTTTGGAACTTTTTAGTTGTTTTTTGTAATCGGGTTTTTTTAAATATTTAATGAATAGCTTTTATTGTCTTGTTTAATAAAATGTTTCGCTTATTTCCTCTGTAGATAGTTAATTTGCAGTCGGACCTGCTAATTGAATACACGTTGCATGTGGTTTTGCTTGTGTCAAGCATGCAATCCCAAATTAATTGGATTTCATTGTCGTCTATAGTTTATGTGGGTACTTCGTGTTTGAAACGCTCATATTTGTTTCGAAAACTGCCTAATAGTGAATAGAGCTGAATGTAGACATTTTTCCACTATACATTCTTTGCCGATGGCATTAATTTCAAAATGGATGACATAGCTTAAAGTTATTTCTTTTACTGGATAAAAACTTGAATGACGAAGGAAAAGAAATGAATTTCGATACCTACTACTTCATCCTTTTCTTAATTCTTAATGTTGATGGGTATGGTTTAAACCTTTCAACATTAAGAATCCAATATTTTTAAATAATTCTCAAACTCTCTCAAAAGTTCAACTTCTCTGAAAAGCGCCATACCATTTCTAGTAATTGAAATAAAACCAGTCCTAACCTAGAAATTCCTCCGTAAACGGACCGACAGGCGACTCTAAGAACAGCAGCACTTACAAAACCATTTCTCTTTCTAAGCTCCGAGCCCTTTATCCACGCCTTTCACGAAACAAAACAACATAAATAAAATCACTGTAACTTCTGATTGATCTTAAATATCGCGCCGGCAGCTAAGCGGAGTAACGGGAGCGAGAAATTGAATTTCTCATTTGACGCCCGAGCCCCCGAGGTTTATCGTTTATCATGGAGAGGTGACACTTCATCATGTCATGGTGTCCAAGCCCCCTTTGTCGATCTATTGGACTGTGAGACGGTTGGCAGCTAGTAAGGAGTATGTAATTGTGGAATACGTGAAATAATGGGCTGCAATTATTGACGTGTCAGCTTATAATGAGAAGCGTTTGATGTTGGATTGGTATGTTGTATCCCATATTATTCCGTTAATAGGTTTCAAACTAGTTAAGTTACAAAAGGCAGATATAAGTTATCACTACTAAATGCTGATGATATTAATGAGAAAGGGTATAGGTAATAACGAAATAACTCGTCTCACTAAGAATGTTTCTATTTAGGTACCGTAAAATGCTACAACTTTGCCTGGATTTTGACGTTTTTTGTTCATATCTCTGAAGATATCTGTTGTTATGGCGTTTATAGAGTCTAAGTTGAAAAAATTAAATAGACTATAAGCCTTGCAAAACAGAATGCAAATCTTTTCAAATAATACATTATGCCCGAATTACAAGCACTCAAAGTTGCAGGCAAAGTTTTCGGCAAAAGACATGCTTTGCCTACAAGGATTTCTCAATAAATAATGTTTTGCGAATTCTAAATTTCTTTTCCTTGTTCATGAGACATTGTGCTTATCCCTGGCAGTTAAGTCACTACTATTTTTTTACAGTGAGTAGGCAAAGTTGTAGCATATGCCATAGAAAAATGTCGTTAAGAGTCGTTAGTTACAACAATAATCTATACGTCGTCGTCGTATAGATTATTGTTTTAATATTTTAATTTAATTGTAGGTAAGTTATTCAAAAATAAAAAAGTGTGCAATCACAAATTTCACTTCCACTTTCAATTTCATTCCGATCGACAAATCTGGTCACTTATTAATGTTTTTGGATTTATTGAGAATTGTCCGACACGGGATCTCAAATTGTTTTTCATAGGACAAAATAACTTTCTTTCACATGAGATCTGCAGCAACGTCTAATGTTTCAACTGAATAATCAGCATATTGCCGAGCTCCTGGTTTTTTTCTATTACGCTTTTTAGCTTTTCCCATTTTTCCATATAACTGCAATAGAATTAAGATTTATTAATCAATTCAAAAACAAAACAATGTCAAAAACTAAAGCGCTAATGATTTGTAGGTATTCTGTTTAAATGTCCGGGAAGCCTTTTCACAGCAGTGGGAAAACATATTTAAAAAAATAAACTAATTTGAGCACCATAAGCCTATTTCAAAAATTTCTTTAATTATACAAAGTGTAACGGAAAGGTGTGGTCATATTTTAAGAACTGCATCTGCCCATCAATATGAACAACTTTATTCAAGAAAACAAGAGGACATTCTCAAAAACAAAATTTACCTCCCATACAAATACAGCTGATGATAACTTTGTTTGGAAAGGACAATTTTCTTTTTGGCAATTTTAATTTTTTTCTTAGAGAAAGTTGTTCAGTTCCATGGGCAAAACCGGTTTTTAAAATATGACCACACGTTTCCGTTACGCCCTGTATAATATCCGGAGAGCGACAACTCTGCACTCAGGCAAAGTTTTGTCACTTATGTTTCAAAAATGCTACACAACTTTGTCTACTATGTTATATTGCTGAAATCGTGTCCTTTTCTAAAAATATAAAAAATTACCGAAAAAGACAGTCTTTTCTTACCTTGGGCCGTTATCACTCCTTAAAAACACATAGTCAAAGGAAAATGCCAAAAAAATGCCTGAAATGGACAGAAAGTACTAAAAGTCCTTAGTTCTATTTAGAATAAAATATGTTAGTATTCTGAAATAATTCTGAAGTTTATATAACTGGGGTAAAAATATTACGATCATTAAAATATTAAATTTAACTTGTTACCCGCCATATATTTTTATTGGAGGAGTGTTTATTTGACATGAATAAGTGACATGCAGCCAAAAAGGAATATAATAATTATCGAACTATTTTATAGAATTAGTGCACAGTTATCATTAATTTAGTATAGTACGACCTATATGTACCGTAAATCTAATTAAAATAATATATGCATATCAATATTAATTCAAATCAATTATTTTTAAAATAGAATTTTTATCGTAGGTTGTATGAATCACATATCCTTTGCTTTACTGCCAGTTTGACGTTACTGCATTTATTGTTTACTTGATTCTCTGTAACTCAAGTCGCAAACGCAAAACTATGAATAGTTTTGCGTTTGCGACTTGAGTTACAGATTACTTTTTAAGATATTTAACGACGACTGTGGCCATTTTTAAAGATTTTGATTTTACTTATGTCAGTGAAGCAAAGGACATGTGAATCATACAATTTATTTGAAATAATAATTATTGACATGCAAATATTATTTTAATTAGATTTACGACGATTAGATCGAATTATACTTGATCTTCTTTGTCTTTAAACTGAATTATACTTGATAACTTTGCACTTATTCTATAAAATAGTTCGATAACGATTATTTGACGATTCCTCTATGGCTGAATGTCACTTATTGATGTCAAATAAACACGACCTCCAATAAAACTATACATATAAGGCGGATATCAAGTTAAATAGTTTAGTGACCGTTATATTTTTCCCTTAGTTAAACAAACTTATGAACTGTTTAATTATACATATTTTATTCTAAATAAAATTAAGGACTATTAGTAGTTTCGGTCAGTGGGTAGCCTTAGGGGCGGAAAATTTTTCGAAAAAATTTTTTTTTTTCGAATTGGTACCATACGCTTATAGGCACCATGAGCCGTGCAGAAAACGAAAAAAAAAAATTTAGGTAATAAAAAATTTTTTGGGACAGAAAATTTCTCCTTTATTATAATGTTTTAGGTTTGCATGTCGATGGAGCCACGTGTCGACGGAGCCCCGCTTCGCGGGGCTGCTACTTTTGAGTGGTTTATAAGAAAATAACCACGAAGGGGATGGCGGGGTCTGTTCGCTCGCTTCGCTCGCTCTCTTGACCCCGCCATCCCCTTCTAACCTAACCTGTCCGAGTCGGGGTGCCCTAAGTCCCGTTAAAATTTGAAAAAAAAAAAAAAATCGAAAAATTTTCTAAGTCCCGCGCCATAGCGCCCCTAAGGCTACACTCCAACCGTAGTTTCTGTCCATTTCCGGAATTTTTTGAATGGCTGATGGGATTGGCATTCCCCTTTCAAAAGTTGCAAGACACCAGAAATTATCCTAATCAAAACGAAATAGGCAAAGTGGAGCTTAAATGGCAAAGTTGCAGCATTTTACGGTACGCAAAAAGCTCGCCTGCTCGTCACATTAACTACAAGCTCAGTGTCCCATAAACCCGTAAGTATAGAGATTTTAATGTTGATGAAAGTTATACGCCTATTAATATCTCTTTTTAATTGATATTTTATTAGAATTTTTCATGTTTCATTATAGTTATTACAAGAAATGTCTACGAAGCCAATGGGCCAACAGTACCATACCGTGTTTATACCTGTTCACAATTAATTAATAGTCGCTTACTAATATTAATTTTATATTTTACTGATCAATGAACGCCAGAGCGCTTCGAGCTTCGATTCATAAAGTTTAATGACAATATTAAAGTAATAGCTATTAATAATCCCCATTTAGACTTTTATAACTGCGGGGAAGAAGTGTCTTAAGGACTTAATAATTTTTGTGTGGGTTTATGAGAGGACCATATGGTTCATTGGCTTTATTAACTGGCTCACTAATGCAAGTTTTACGAGTAATTTCACGGTTGCTCATTCCGCCACGGCAGGGGGCACCGTTGTCGGTCAGTTTGTTAGATACTTCGCCTCAACTTTGTATGGGATGCTTGTATTGTGATCGTAATGAATACTTTAGTGTCTCTAATTAATGGCTGTTGACGTTAGGGTCTTGGCAGGTTGATATTTTGTTTCTGTATGTCGGGTTTTGTGTTTTGTTTCTTGAATTCTTTACTTGTTTGTTGGTGAGGTTTTATGTGAACTATGTATGTTGGACCGCAAGTCCAACCGTTTACAGGTGATTTGATGTTTATTCACCTACAAAATTCAGCTTACCGCAGACTTTAGGCCCTCCTAACTTTTGTAGAACTCACTGGCCCAAACACCACCCAGTTAGCAGACCTACAATCTATTTTTAAGTTGTTGAACTTCTCTATCAATCTTTTGGAGTGTCTGAAAAAGTAAAATGCTGCTAATCTCATACCTAAAATCTTATCAATATGCATACAAACAGTGTATTTGAATCTCAAATGTGTGGCACTTTTTCTTATGTCGTAATCCTAGTTGTGAAGTCTGTACAAACTATAAAAAAGAGAATCTGACGAACATAAACATTTATTTTAGAGTCAGTCAGAAGCTAGACCAACTACTTAGGTCCATCAAATCTTCTCAGTACTCTTACATAAAGTGCCTTTGAACGTCAAAAGTTATTGCGTAGACCTACCTTAGGTGTAAATAGAGTTCCTGCGGCCCTTGGCACTCAGGCAACTGAAGGAACAGGGGTGGGTTTTAGTCAGTAAAAGCCCTCCAGCTCCACCCAGAGCGGGAGAAGTCATTGGATGATTTTCCACTACCACAAAAAAAAAGGTGCGCATTAGTCACCAACCTAGCTTCTGGACAAGCTATAAAGAAAAAATTATGAAGAACATAAAAATTTATACATAAGAGTCATTCAGGAGCAAATTCAACCACCTACATTAGATCTTGTATCAAAGACTAAAACACTTAATACAAGACAGTATACTATAGTATACTATCTTTTCTCACCAACCTAGTTTCTGGACAAGCGATAAAGGCGAGAATGTGACGAACATAAAACATTAATATAAGAGGCAGACAGCAAAAAAAAAAGAAACAAATACACGTAATACACATTTTTTTCTCTTTTAAACACCGGTTATATTGGCACTACAATCATGTGACAAACATTCAATATTCCCGCCTAGATTAATGGCTAGACACGTGCTACTGCGTTGCCATTATAAGCTCATTTTGTCAGCTAACAGGTTGATGTAGGTTTAATTAAAATTCAGCACCATCCATCACCACCATATTGATTTTATGTCACGTGCATTTGCTGCGTTCGTCCGTTATCAATTAGCCATGAGCGCTTGACGGGAATAAGGATTTCAGATGGAGTGGGCTTAGATCATAGAGATATACCTACTAAGTTTCTTTTTAGCTTGGCAATACCAGCGATAGTGCAATTAAGGTGGTCACCCTAACTATTGTCCAGTGGCTCCCAAATTGTCGCCCGCGGTCTACTGAAGGTCCGCAAGAGCTAAACTGTGGTCCGCGATAAGTTTTAAAATTTCAAACGTTCGAAGATAACCTTCGACTCGAAAAGAAGAAGCATGGCAATATACCTATATATTAGTTTATGTCTTTATGTCCGTTTTTGAAGTTAAAAAAGTCTAAAAATTGAAGTGCCCAATAACCGTAATGCAGGGTGGCCCGCACGGATGTATACAACTTTAAATTAATACATTTTTTATTCAACTAAACTAGCTAGATTTTTTTATCATTATTATATTATTCAGGCTTTGCTATTTTGTATGGATAACAAAATCTACTAAATCTTGATCGGTTTGCTGGCTAAAAATGCGTTAGCTTAGGTCGCGTTTTTCATGAAATTATCGAATACTTTATATGTATTCCACTACCAAAGTAACAAATACTCTGGTTTGGTTTGGATCGGCTAATGTTTTGGATTGGATCCACAGAAAAAAAATCAGGATCTGTTGACCATAGTGAGATTGGGGATCAATTGATTCGTTACCCAAACAAGATTGTTTGTAATAATTTGGTCGTTTTTCAATTCACGTTTTAACTTTAGAATTTTGAAGTATTCATTCTTCAATTACTGAAGTTAAGACAGTGGCTACGGTCTTAAAATATTCCAAATAAAAAAAAAAAGAATTTTGAAAATCGGTCCATAACTGACAGAGATATGGATATGGATATGGATTTCATACATAAAAAAACGCATACAGTCGAACATAGAACCTCTTCCTTTATCGAAGTCAGTTAAAAATTGCAACTCTTACTACAAATTGGGTATCAAAACAAAGGCAAAAAATGGCTTCAAATCGAAACGGTGGCAAAAAAAAGAAGTATACAGTGGATTTGGCCAGCCTATATTACCATGCTGAAACACAGCCACGCACATAAAAATATTAATCTGTTATATACAAGGAATAAACACAAATTTGTTGTTCCTAAAACCAGGCTCAAGAAAATATGTAGTTCGTTTAGATGCCGATGTATACATTTCTTCCTAGCCAAATACAAGAACTAAGCATTCATAAATTTAAGTACTTTTAAACGTAACCTATGCCAGAAAACTTTTTACACAAAGAAAGATTACCTTGAGGACAAAAAGGCTTGGGATTGAGCTGCTTCAGTGATTACATGAGCCAATGTTTTCGTTATACTTTTATATTATGCTTTTTTATACAGTGACATTTTATTTTAGACATGAATATTTCCTTTGTAAAGGAATACATACTATTTTTTTTTACATTTAATTGTTATTTTTTTGACATGAATTTACTTTATTAAGTATTACATATTTTTTTTTACTTTATTATTGTAAATGTGGGGACTGTGTGGGTTATTTTTATTTTTTTTCCTTTTTTCCTTTTCCAGTACTTTTTTAACGTTGTCGACAGTTTGAGTACTTTTGCGGCCTACATAAATGTCCTGTCTTTGGTATTGTTTGTCGAGTCATTGAGCTCCTTAGTAGTTCTAAGTTGAGCTATTCGACTGCTGACAGATGCTTGCACTAACTGGACAGGTCCACTAAAATATGTATATTGTGTGGTTCTTTCTTCCAAAGACCATTTCAGACACTAATCTGCATGGCCCTCAGCATATTGTGAATGTGAGAACTATGTTGGTCATTATATTCACGTACATTTCATGATTGTCTGGCAGTTTGAGTACTTTTGCGGCCTACCCAAATGTCCTTATTTTGGTATTGTTCGTCAGATCGTTGAGCTCCTTAAAGTTCTGAGTTGAGCTACATGATAACTGACAAATTCTTGCACTGTCTGGACAGGTCCACTCAAACCTGCATGGTGCTTTCCTCAAAAGCTCATCTCAGATGATTCTCATATGGTTTGACCAGTACATATTTTATGGATTAGAACACTTTAAAAGAGACTTTGTCCTCTGAGTTTGTTTCGGTGTTTCTTCTCAGGGTAGTTTTAGATAAGAAACACCGGCCTCATCTAGTTTAAACTGCCAAAAAATATTGACGTGTAAAAGTGTTCTTTGTAACCTATTTACAGAATAAACATCATTTATCATTTATGACAAAACCTAAGTACATAATATAATGGAAGTTATTTGGTATATAGATTTTATAAAATGGTGTAAACTGCACGTCCGGGATAAAATTTATTTGAATTTGACAGCACTTTTATTTCGTAGGCGTTCGAGACAGTTTTCGTAGTTCAAGTTGGCGTAGATAGAATTCGAAGCTGGAGAAAATTATAACAGGCAATATGGTAAACCTTCATACTAAGTTTATTAAGCTATGTAAGAAAATGGGATCATCTCAATTGTGCATCAACTGATGGTAATTTCGATCACCATTGTCTTAGCTTAAGAAGCTAAGACCATTTCTCTAATACTCTAACTCTGTCACCCTCTGATGCTTTAACACTTGAGTAATTTTCTGAAAATATGTATCTAAATTATGATGTATGTGCGTGTACGTAGGTTCAGTTAGAACTTCGTGTGATTAGGAAACGCCATCCCACAGGCATGCTGGCTAGCTATAAGAAAGTACTTTCTTCCTGTTGATTTCGTAAGAGGTGATTCAATGATTTGAATAGTGTTGGACAGTCAGTATCATCCTCTTCTTACTTAAGCAGGTTATATTAAGTAGGTAGCTTTGCAAAGTTATTGGAATTGTGGCATAAAAACGAAAAAATCGTAAAGCAAAAAGAAAGGAAGAAAACTAAAGAAGGAAAAGAAAGAAAGAAAGAAAAGAAAGAATGAAAAGAAAGAAGGACAAGAAAGAAAGAAAGAAAATACGTTTATTACATGTTACTTAGTGGCACAGCACAGGGTTCGTTCAGCTCCTAAGGTACTTACGTACCTACGTAGGTATCTTAGGCACTAGCCATGAAAATTCATTAGTTACAATTACGGTGCAAGACTAGCGAAGGTTGGCACGCAAATAATTATAATAAAGTGAGGCACAATATGTACAAATTAAATAAAATTTCTCAGATTTTACAATCGAAATAGATATATATTCGATCAATCGAGCGATCAATGCCTCTCTCTAGCCTGAGCTATAATAAGCGAAAGCTAGGGATTACCTAACTTTCAATCTACACCGCAATATAACCGCCCGCTATCATCATCTAGAGGAAATAGTACCCATTTAGAAACAAGTATCATCCTTTACTAAATTGAACGGTTTATCAAAACACCCCACGGAATGTGAGATGGCATAACTGGATTGTCTTAATACGATAAACGGTGTAAGGCCAATAAAACTAAATAAGTTAAACGACTCAGGCCAATAAAGCTCCCGCCCTAAAGATGCACCAATAACCATATCCGAGTTACCTACTGAGACAGTCATATTACGATGAGTAATGCGCCAGATGTATCAAGTAGTTGACATAAGAATACATGCAACCAATATATTATTGTTATTTTCAATATTTTTACGTTATGAATTATTGTTCAGAAACACAATAAGTTTTGCTATCTTGTATCTTAGAATGCAGCCAACGATACTTGTTCGGTTTATGAACTTTTGTTTCCTTGCCAACATAAAAATTGTGAAATTTTTTATTCGAAAATGGATTCAATTTTAAAATAAAATTGGCTAGTAAAACGCATTTCCTTTGTTATTACTTACATTAAGCAGACAAAAATGACGTCCACCGTATGGCCTACAAAATGGAACAGCTACTATAAGATGCCTAATAATTTCAACACAATCTGGAAGCTGGAGTGTGGCCAGCTTATAACCGCTGCATTGCAGTCAGCTTCAATAAAAACTTTTTATTGAATCACTCTTCAGACATCCCCGTATTCAAAAAAGGATACACAATTACAAAGGGGAAGATATACGAGAGACACCGTATTAAAAGCCGGGAGATCATTAAAATGCTCGTTATTTACTTTTCTATACTTGAAAAGCATGAACATTTTTATTCTTACATTCGAATCGGTATTAAATTATCGGGTGACAATAAAGTTTCCTTGGGATTATGCGTCTGGGATATTCTTTATAGGAGGGCAGAGGTCAGTAGGAATATCATGGGTGTTACATAGCGTGGGCGGGTTTTTACTGCACATTTTAGTGGGAACAGTAAAATAAACTTGGTCCGAATGTCCTGGGACGTCCGCCGTCATTGTAGCGTCCTCCGGCCCACCGACTTCTTTATGGGCTCTACGGTTAAACTGTTTAACGCTTAAATTTTATTAAGTGACTCTTATGCTAGGGCAATCGGTGTTTTCTGGAATGTTGGGAGTAATTTTTCGTTGTGTATTGTGCTCTTCCCTTAAAGATAGTCAGTTTATGCATGTATTGTGTATTAATATTTGTTCGATTTTTTGTACAACCTTTGTTTATTTCTTTCACCACAGGGTGGTCCGATAAACATTTAGAAAATATACACAGCCGAGTCAAAGCATATAAAATCGTGCTCTAGTGAAATCTTTACTTTTTATTCTCTATTATTAGTTTCTTCTATGCAGAACCATCAATAAAGGTTGCATTCGTAATTGGATTTTTTGCCGTGGCAGCACCATTCATTAATATTGTCAAACTCATTTCGGAGACAATCTGCGGGTCCAACAGTGCGGGGCCCAAAGATGTTTATCACGCAATATAATTTAAACCATTGGGATTTCTTTTATTCGTTATCTTATATTGTTATTTTTAATAAGCAAGGTTCATTTTTTGGGTGGCTATTTTGAGATTAGATACCTTCATATTACAATAGGTGACATATTTATTTTTTTGCTAGATAGGGTATTTATTTTGAGACGCTTTTTTACACCTGTAATCGTTGTCGAGAGTTCGAGACCTCAAAAATAACAGAACTTATAGAGACTACGAAGGTTGTTACTTGATAAAGTTGTATACTAACTTCGCTGAAAAAGTAAGACTAGGGCTGGTTGTAAAAATGTTCATACTTAATCGTTAAACTTAACATGTGTCAATCAGCAAGATTTATTCAGCGCCATTTCGTAAGGTGAAATGGGCGTAAAGTAAGATAAGCGTTTTAACCTACGTCAAAAAGTCCTACGCAGCAGTTAACGTGTGCTGTAAACCATTAATCATCTTATCTTTTCGCAAGAGTGTTTTACTTTTTGCTTAATCAAAAGTGACTCATCGTTCTAAAAGCGTCTTTATTTTATTTCTAGCTGGTAACACTCGATAACTTAATTATCACTTTGAGCTTTAATGCATCGATTAGTTACATCACATTAAAACTTAACAATAGGGAGGTGGGCGTACCATAATCGCGTTAATTATATTATCGCCATCCCTACCCGCATATGGGATAACGAACAATGATATTACAGCGGATGACATTCTTGCGTTTCGCGTTAATTTTTATATTCTGTGGTTAATTTATTTATGTGGGCGCAATTTTACGGCTGGCAGTAAAATAATTTGTTCTATTTTTGAATTTTATTAGCTGTTTCGAAAAATAAATTGACGCTAGTTTGTTCGACTACAATTTTGAAGGTGAAGTTTAATTAACATTATGGAACCTTATAGAATGAGACTATGATCATATTTGATTGAATAATATTACTTATTAAAGTTTTATTTGCGTACAATGCAGCCATAACATCTGACGCCTTCACACAATGGCCACACATTAAGCACAGGTCAAGCAATCTTTAATAGTTTACGTCCGTTGACGAGTGACTAATTACTTTAAATACCTATTGTTACAGGAGCGAACAATATCGTTATAAATCAGATTATTCATGGACATGCTGCTTTATTCACTTCCTTAGCAATATGAAACCCGCACATTCCTTACATCTAGTGGCTAAAGGACTATTGGGCTGTTTCAGGATTGCCCAGATGTGGACGAACTCGAAAGGATGTCTCGCTTGTTTATGAATGCTGGGGTCGAAACTAGTATGGCGTCTATTACACGCTTTTTCGCAATTCCGAAAGTCATGACTGATGGTTGCATGATGCGCCTATCGTATAATAGACGCGAAACACACATAACTAACGTAAGTAAAAATATGTAGGTATATATTAGGTATTTCTTTCGTGAGACGTTTTCGTGTTTTATACACGAAAACGTCTCACGAAAGAAATACTTAAAAAAAATAACAATACCACCACGAAACGCTCCCTTATATGTATTTATTTAATAATATTTGGTTGCCAAACAGTCAATACAATTTTTGTATTAGGGTACACTTTTGTGCTAAGATTTTTTTCGCTGATAAGAAATCTAATCTTTCCGGGCCCCTCGTTTTCTAGTTTTGTGTAGACCATTAAAACGGTCCCCTGGTTTTAGCTAAATAATACGCGGTGGGCGGTTAGGGCGAGAAACAAAAGACTACGCAAGTACCGGAACTAAACCGCGGTAGTGCACCTCGGGGAATAGGTGAGGTCGCGCTGTAGTAGTGTACTGGGGCATTTTTTATTTAGGTACCCATGTATTAAGACAAGGTTTAGTAGTTAATATTTTTGCTAGTAGGTAAAGATAAGTTGGCATTTCTAGGTAACTCAGTGAAAACTTGTAAATTTGTGTATGAAAAGCTAAGTTCACGTTTGTGAAATTTCTACGAACAATACTCCGTGCTAAGACAGTATACATTACGTCTTAGTGTAATCTCGTGGCGTCTTGATGGATGACTTAAAGATTTTTGACATATTTAAGTAGTTGGGGGTTTTCTTAAAACCGTTGCTATAATCCGCTTTTAAGTGATCTTCAGCCATATATTACTGGAAATTCCACTCTGGAATACTTGCCTACTACAACTTTAGAAATAGCTAACAGTAGGACACCTAACGGCTAGGTCGATCGACGATCTTCACAGAAGGGCTGGTAGCAACTTCGACTCGACGAATCGAGTTAAATGACGTGCCATATGAGAGTTCTAGGTCCACCACTGATGTGTTTAAGAAATATGAGGAACTGTATAATTAGGTTAGGTTTGCACTATTATCTACGTAACTACGTGAGTCACGAAGAAGCAAAGGACTCACTAAGGATTCACTTTTACTCACTTATTTTTTACACTTTAGATTGTTTTTTACCTGAATAAACCATTTTTTATGTGATAGCTATAAAAGTATGTTGTTAAAGACTCTGACGTAACAGAAACAAACCGATTTTAGATTCGTTTTTAGGAGGTTCCAAAACACTAAATCAGCTCTAAAAAAAATCAAATTTGTATGTCTGTCAACTTGTTCTCGAGTTCTCTGGCCCATATCTGCACATTTTTGTTGTGCTTGAATCGGAATAGGACAGTTCGCCCAGTAACTTACCTCAAAGCAGCCACTCCGTAGCACAGCAGATGTGTACCCGCCCCGGGTGACTCACGACGACTCAATTACACATTCGATAGTTTTTGTGTTCTGTCCCAAGCCCGACTCCCAATACATGAGTGCGCCTTTATGAGGACATTCAACTATGTATGTGTGTTTTTAATTTAAATTTTACGGCTGATAAATACAGATTAAGACATTTGGTGCGTACAAATCGGACTGTATAATTTCAAACTACAATTTATAAACCAAGCCACAATTTTCTCACAGTTAAATATTTCAGTTTCAAACAAAGCTTCACCGAACACAGTAGTTTTACTTTGAAATTAATTTTCATAGTTTCCCCGCACTTTATTCACATAAAATAAGAAAGTCATACCATAAAATAAAACAACGCCAAGCAAGATATTAATACATGATGTTTTACAAGTAACTCAAGTTTTACAAGCGCAACCCCGACACATTGACTTGAATTTATCGTCAAACTTTACTACTTTCATATGACTTTCATACATTTTGCTTTACATTTAAGAATGCTCATGTAAGAGATACATTTTCTAATTTAATACATCCTGTTTCGTTCGTAACTAACCGTCTGACTCGACGTTCCGCTTAGAGGCAAAGTTATTACCATAATATAGCTTGGCTTGTCTTGTCAACGTACAATGCTTATCTAAAAGTTCCTTGTTTCGTGTCTACGGCGTCGCTAAAAGGAAATACTTGTACAAATAAATAAACGCGGCCCTTAAACGCTTGTCATTGTCAATCCGTTGATCCGATGCTCTTTTTATAGCGCGATGTATGCGATGCAAGGCGTGTTCTTGAAACTGACCCTTATCTCGAGTGATTTTTTTTGTCACATATGTTTTGGATTAGCACTTCACGGAACGTTGTTTCGATTTGTCGTATACGTTCACATTAAACTAAGCACTTCACGACATTTTAGACGATGTTTCCGAGAATATAAGGGAGACAATTGCGTGCACGTTTCTTATTTTGAGTGATTCGTATTGGACGGGTGTACGACCTACCGCAGAACTATAACTTTCGGCTTAATCCCATGTAATTCATGAAGGTTTTTACGAGTTGCACATGATCCATAAACTGTATTCGGATTTAAAAATGTTCTTAATCTTATAGCTCTTATTATTGGAAGTGTTGAAAATGCTCTTAGCACAGCACTATTATTGTAATCTATTACGTTCTAAATCCGTCGTCCCATATGTAAACGATCAGCATGGAGAATTTTGATTTAATTTAATATAAGCTTTGAAGAGTTGTTCTCGTCATTTGTCATGTGTCAGTACGACCAAGAATTCAGTTGATTTAAATTTTAAGCTAATGTATTCCCAAGGCATCGCTTACATTAAACTTTTCATCAGAAGTGCTTTATTAAAATAGTTATGGATTCGATGGCGCTTCAGAAAATAGTAGCCATAAATGTTGATGATGATGGTTCATACACTTCATACTGTGCATACATAAAAAATGGTATTTGACTGCATTGTCACGTCTATGATTATTTCAGGTGCGGCTAGATCATAACAAATGTATTCATAGAAAGATTAACTATTGTTAACAGTTTTTAAAACTATAAAATTTCATACACACGTAGGTGTAATAACATTATTCTTACTCAAAAATAAAAATTCTCAGAATACCATAGTAGGTACCAACTCATAATGGAGAGTTATTCGAAAGATTCCTGTAATTATTGTTGGTGTCAAAAATCAATGGGTTGGTATTAAGTTGCCTACGTATTTATTCTTAATTATAGTCTGTGCAATTTTCATGAATCATTTTCGCTCACCCTATTTAATACTAAAAACAGACATCCACCAACCCGCATTGGGCCCGCGTGGTGGAACTGCCCACGCTCTCACACAGAGAAGAGGCCTGGGCCCCAGCAGTGGGGGTGACATTAAAGGGCTGATGATGATGATGCATAACAAAAATCTGATAAACAACATAAAACTACACATCTTCAACCAGTGGCTTCAGCTGCGTAGAATTAGTGCTTCTACGCGGAATATAGCGGGTGTAAAAAGACAGTTTCCGAAGCCGAAAGCCACATATTTTATACATTATTTGGATATTTTTTTCCACTAGACCATACCTGGGACTCCACTGGTTCCGGAGATATTGAAGGTCAAAGTCGCATTTTTAAAAATACTTTTTCCGAAAATGAATTCCAAATGTTATTACTTACTAAACTTTTTTCCAAACAAAAATTATCTCAATTTTCGGTTTTTCATAACAAATTACGCATTTGAAGTTAAAAAAATGCAATGAATATCAAACGTATCCGACAAGTACCTACGCGGCTTAAAGCGAAGGGGCGGGGCTTAATGTCGCTTGATTTGTTTTTTTTTTTGTGGTGTGAAGATATCATTGGATGAACCAATGATATCTCCCGCTCTGGGTGGAGCGCGAGGGCGTGTTAGAATGCAATGAATATCAAACGTATCCGACAAGTACCTACGCGGCTTAAAGCGAAGGGGCGGGGCTTAATTTCGCTTGATTTGTTTTTTTTTTTTGTGGTGTGAAGATATCATTGGATGAACCAATGATATCTCCCGCTCTGGGTGGAGCGCGAGGGCGTGTTAGACTCTTACTGACTAAAACCCACCCTTGGTCCTTCCCTGCCTGAGTGCCCAGGATTCAGGATGAACTTTCTCTAAGAAAAAATAGAAAATTCCCAAAAAAAAAAAAATGGATTTTACATATAAAGTTATCATCAGCTAATCAATATTTGTATGGAAGGTAAAAACTTTTCTTGAGAAGTTCCTCAGGTTTTCTTGAAGAAAGTTTTTCATATCGATAGGCAGGTGCAGTTCTTAAAACATGACCACACCTTTTCGTTACATCCCGTATTTGGTAGGACTAGTAGGAAGTAGGATGTCTACTACACTATTTTCAACAAAACCATATTCGTAGTCACGTCCAAGCAAAGATTAATCTCACCATTACTAAACAGGTGTGTTCACTCGATGTCCGCAACAAACCTTTGTTGCTTGTCACCTGTTCGAATCGCAAACATTGTCCCAAGACATTCAAACAAGCAATTTAAGCAAATAAGTAATGGGTACCTACATAGTGCAGTACAAGGAATCTACTACGATTTCACGAAAGTACGAACACACCAAGTTTCAAGTTTCGTTTTGCAAGCTTGAACGTGCGTAGTATGCAACATCAGTTTGAGAACGGTCGTTGTAAGATCTTTGATTTTATTTTTACTTTGCTGTTAAGGATATATCGACGGCTTTTTAAAGGCATGCTACAAAACTAGAGACAATATTCTGCATTAGTAAACACTGAAACACTAAACAAGAAAATGAACAAGCCAAAATTTCTGAATAATTTTTGAGTTGTTGCACCAAAATTGGTGCAAATATTATGACAAGGCACAACCCCTACTGCAAACAATATTTTGACGGGCCTTTTGTTTACAAATGTCAGGACTCGGAACGGACGTCGATTGTGTTCAACCAGAATCTTTCTGGACCTTACTCATAGCACTAAGCCGCACACAGGCCGAGTTGAGAATAAGATGCGAAGGCAAATAATTTCATATATTCTTAAGATCTATAGCTACATCTGTTTTGCTGACTATAGCATCTCATAAAAACGCTACAGAAATATTATTTGCGATTTTTTTTAAACTACATATAAAAGAGTTACATCCAAAATTTCTTGTTTTCACTGCCACATTTTGGGTTGACATTGGGTTGTATCCACTGGACATTTGCTTGTGCCAGCGCCAGTGTCATAATTTCTTAATGTTTGTCATTTGTTTCATCACATACACGTGCGTTTTATCTTGTCTATTGTAACGAATGATCGTTCGTGGTTTAACAAAAGAATTCTTTTAGTTACTTCAATGGTTACATTAATTCATGCACAGTTTTGGTTTCATCATAATTTGAAGATTGTTTGAAATTCATTTCGTCATCGTCATTCATTCATTCGTCGTCATTTTTTTATTTATTTATTTTTATTTTTTTTGGGGGGTGGGAAATCATCCTATGACTTCTTCCGCTCTAGGGTGGAGCGGAAGGGCGTGTCAGACTCTTACTGACTAAAACCCACCGCTGTTCCTCCCTGCCTCGAGTGCCCAGGGGCGAGGTAACTCTTTCGAATTTATCGTCCACCCCTCTCGTACGTTGATATCTTTAAATAGGGTTTCTTCATAAGATGATGTGTAAAATCATTGTTTACTCATAAAATTAATGTTATTCCTCTATTCAAGAGGATAGCTATTTTATTTGTACAGTTTCAATATTGTCCAAACTGTTCCCACGTAACAAAATCACACAGCCATTCAAATCTGGAAACGCATCGAAAAATGTGTTTTTAATTTAACAAACCGCTTATAAAAATGTTTGTACAAGTCAGTGTAAACAGCCAATATTATTTTTCTATCGGTCGGTGCGGCCGTATATTTTAGAGACATTTGTTTGAACAGTTCGTATATTTTCTCCGTGTGATGGGGCGCAGCCGGTCGTAACAGCTGCTCGATGTGAAGACCACTTGAGGTTCTCTGCCTCGTCGAGTGGTCGGTTGAAGTCTGCCTCTTGCCTCTTGCGAACCTCAAGGTCTCGATTAAAGTTTTGTTACAAAATGTTTTTGTTTTCATTGAGATTTTCAACGCTGGATTGCAGGATGTTGTGGTTATATTTAGCGCTTTAGAGGATTTCTTGCGATTATTGTGGTCTGTATGAAAGATGCATTATCCTAACGAATGAATATAATATAGGTGTTCCTAAAGAGAGAATTATTTTATGTACCTGCTTGTTTTTCAAATCGTTTACTGCCCATAATTTCGCACGATACAGTTTACTAGTGTTAGCTTCACAGAATATGCTGATGTGACTCTGTTGTGATATTCGGTGAAACATTTTGCCCAGCTATTCTAATATCAATAAATCAAATAAACGTCTAACAGTTAATACAATGTATAACACATTTTAAACCTAATGTGCCATTACCAGGCGAGACTAGTTCCGGATTGACGGTTGCACCACGGATAGCCTCATGAAGTTTAACGACCCATCACAGCTCAGTTGTCGATTGACTGCAGTGTGTAGGGTAGGTATGTAATGCAGCCTTTATGGCTATGTTCCCATGGATTGGCTTAATGTTAACGTATAATATTGTTGCGACGGTTATTTCCAAGAGTGTAAATAGTGCCTTTGATTAGATTTCAGTATCTATACTTTGGGGCATTGGTTGAGAGTATTTAACAAAATGCATTTTTATTGAAATTATTGGAAATGTAGAGGTACTTTCTGCAGAGTCTGCAATAACCACATCTTGTGGTATGTATACCGCTTTCAGACACAGATGTTCACACAGTTTTCCATTTACCTTTTCAATATTATTAAATTGAAAAAGGTGCGCAGTCGTACATTTAAATACCTACTGTATTTTTACGAACATCTCGTCGGTAAAATTGACAACTGAAATATTTGCAAACGAGGCAAACAGACAAACGAAATCAATACAGAGTTAAATTAAACTTTCCGTTCAGCAGTTCTGTCCGAAACAAATTAATAACATTTCGACGACTGGATGAAACCACTGAAAGTTCTGTATATGTATAGGTAGGAATCATTTTACTGCGGTAAATACATATTTTGGCATTTGCCGCCGGCTGTCGCGTCTACCTAATTATGTACATGTCTATATCGATACATTTAGAGTGGAGTTGTAAACGAACTTGGCCTCCGCCTCCTCAAGTTTCCAGCGGACTTGTATCGGAGGTCTACTAAGCGAAGACCCTTTCGTGGCGGACCACGTTAAAGGTTCTTCCCACTAAGTACAATTACAATATTTTTTGCTAAGAATAACCGTGGCGTTTCTTCTTTGTTCTTCGGCATAGGATACAACTAATTGTGTAGTGGCCATGCACGTTTATGTGAAATAAAATATTTTGCATTTGTTTCAAGTTTTATCTCTCACTAGCAACCCGCCCCAACTTCGCACGGGTACAAACTATACACTTAAACCTTCCTCATGCATCACCCTGTCTATTGGTGATACCGAAAACCGCATGAAAATCTGTTAAGTAGTTTTTGAGTTTATCGCGAACAGACAGAAAAACGGACTTTGTTTTATAAAATGTAGTGATAGTGATGACTCTGCCGCCACTAGGTTCCATAGCAAGTGAGCAATTGCATAGTAGAGTCACTTTATTTTGTGAACCACCAAGAGATTGCTTAAAAGGTAAGAAAGCTGTTTCTTTTATTTTTGAGAAATATACTTTGTTGAATTAAAAAATTTGTAAATTCATAATTTTTTTCGCCTCCGGAAAGGTAAAGCTCTGCACCTCCGCCTGCACTAAATGGCCTTCCAACCTTACATCTCTAATTTAGAGACAGCAATAGAAATATTGGTATTAGGTAGGTATAGGTAGGTACAGACATAGGTATGTCTGTTATTGAGCGGACTTTGTATTATATTGAACAATGCAAGTGTATTATGATTTTGTTGGGCGAAGGTGTGGCTCTGCTGTTAAAGGTTAACTAGGTATGCTGTTTTAGGTATCCGTTAGGTCCAGATATTGTGTAAAGGGCGGTGAATTTAGGTGCACTATACAGATGTAACGCAAACCGGTCGTCATAATTTTAGATACTGTTTTCAATGAAAAATTTTTTTTCAAGGAAATTCATAGTCAAATCCCAAAAAAAAAAATTGAATATTTATTTTATTTTCTACATTTTAGTGAGTTATATTTTTGGAATCGCCTCCTCGAACCCTTTATTTTGATACCCTACTTCTTTTGATTCCTGTCATATCTTTAGTAGCACTTGCAAGATTAAGACAAATCAATTGAAGTGAGAATTATCAAAATCGGCCCACGCGTTTGGTCTCTATAGTGCCACAAAGGAACAAAGATACATCATACATAATGTAGGCTGATAAACACATTACCGTCCCTTGCGTCGCGCAGTCGGGTAAAAAAGGAGGACTTGTCTGTGACTTTATTGATGAAATATTATTGGCTGAAGCAGTATTTAAAATATAAACACCCATTTACGTTACACCCTGTATATCTATACGTATTTTGTCCGACAAAATTATAATACTTATTTAAATAAAAGTTATTTAATAATTATAATATATTCCATGGAAACTGAAAAAAAAAAACACGTCCTTCGTAGATTCATTCGTAGATCATTTTTCCATATTTACACTATTGAAATGATAATAAAATACTTCAAGGTTCAAATAAATTGAGTGCAAGTTTGTTTTTTTTTTTTTTGTTTGATGGCTTTACCATGGCGTTAAAGACAACATTGATGAATGATTTTTCAAAATACATACCTTACTCATTTTAGCAGTGGCCTGATACCTAATCCACATATTATTTCACTGACTTTACAGTCTTTCTTTTAAAAATATCGAATGTTGTTGATTCCTAATGACGCGTTGATAATAAGTGCGTCGAACCCACTCGAAAGCACATGCATTAGCGCCACGTAGCCATGATGGTGGTGGTATGTACTCACTACATTACAATTGCGTGTGATTCCGAAGAGGATAAGGAAATAACTTCATTTGTTTTTATAGTAACACGTCACGTGTCAGAAAGTAGTCTTGTGTTTTCTAGAATTTATTGACTTTGTTGGTACTCGTACTATAATATACTCTTTGGTTTCGTGGCTAGTTTTTAAGGTTCTGGGGGTCTACTCCGAAGTGTTTTTACGAAGTATCGGCCGAATGTTCGGACCTATTTGTGTGAAGTGTTAAAGTGTGTTCTCTGAGAGCTTTTTCCACCAAAAACATACGTAATGCCATTTCGCGACAATTTTAGGTGTGACATATTCACTTTAACACTTCACACAAATATGTCCGAACATTCGGCCGATACTTCGTAAAAACACTTCGGAGTAGAACCCTCCTCAGTCCGGTGTTTCGAATCCGATTGTTATCTGTCCGTCCGACTTTGGCAGTTGCTTTTGTATCTCTAGAACCGTTCAGGATTCCACCTAAAGATCTCTATGAAAACTAATCGTCGCATCGTTGTCGTATGGTCTAGATGCGTCTGTCTGTGGGAACCTTAATAACTCAAAAATGATTTTGATCAAGTAGTTCATGCTGCATTACTTAAGAGGCACGTGTATACCATATACATAGTTCACATCCATCCTCTTGTTAACTAAATATTTTCATCAACATTTTGTCAACAAAACTAACAATGTCAACTTGTTGCCATCTTGAACCACCGCCATTGTATGCAAGAGACGTACCTAACATAAACTGTGGTACCTAGACAAAACATGAATGCATCTTTCATTGTAAGTAAATGTCATTCATTAGTAAGATAATGACAGTGATCAATTTTTAATCGATACTATTCAAAGAAACGTCAAGATTAAAGTCTATGACCAGTGCATGTTGCCATTGCCAGTGAATCCAGTGATGACAAAAAAAAATAAAAAATTTCTATGGAGATTTTGAATTTAGAACCCGCTAATCAGTATTGAAACTAAGCTCAAAAAAAAATAAAGCTTACAGGTAGTCAGTTTTATAAATATAGCTGAATATCTTTTACTTTTGCAGTTTCGGCCACTTGATACTGTGATCCCTTCACCCCTGTTTGCTCGCTCTTTCCCTTGGTGTCATAAAGAGGCTACTTTCTGAAATATTGAAGTCAGGTAGGAAACATAATTTACTTTTTCATGAACTTGAATATATCGCAAACAGGTTGGTGTGGTAGATTGCATAGTATTTTTTAGCTTAGTAGTAGTCGACAAATTATTATTTTTTAACACTTAAATTCTGTGGCTAGTTACTCATGTCTGAAGTACTAAACAGCTAAATATTATTACAATATTTCAGCCAACTCAAATAAATTTTCAAATTTCAAATAATATAGTAGGTACTAATTCCTGAAATCACCTGCACGTTTCAGTATACACGTCAATAACAATTTACTTGTACCATTTCTATTACCGCCCGGGCGTATTTTGGAGCAGTCGTATTCGTCTCGAGCCGTGGAGTTTAACGGTCTATTTCGACTAGTACCTACCCTCGTATTGGCGCTCATGTTGTTCTCTAACACCAATTGTTATGCACCATGTGTTGTCGACGAAATTACTTCGCCTTTATCCAAAGCAATCGCGGCACAAAGTTCTAAGCTGCACTTCTGCAGTCAAATGTTTGGAAAGACGGTCATAAAAATAGTCTAAAAGTGTCAGTAGTAAAAATTAAATGACTGTAATTCATTCAAAAGATTTTATTTCTCTTTCAAATAACCGTAAATTAAGAACGTACTTACTCCACATTTTGTTGTGTATGAAATGAACCAAACAAAGTGAAATGAATAAAGTAAGTACACATTCGTTTGTTGACTCATTTTAAAAATAGCTAACCAATAAAACCTGTTTTTCATTCCGACGTCCCGGATATATGGCAGATATTTTAACAATTTAATAACGTTGGCCAGTACACAGAGAGGCAAAACATTGGGCCGTTTTATTATTTTAATACGGATTAAACAACGAGTTCAGGGAAAATTTCAAAACAGTGCTGAATGCACGGCGCGGACCGCAGAGGGGGTTGCCATGGCAACCAGCGAGTTTTGACGGCAAGGTGGATACGCAAATTGTGGTGCCACTCGGTACGATATACACTGAGTTGCCATACAAAAAAGTTTCCCTAGGTTTGCCTAATTTAATGACAAGTGGTTTCAAAAATCAGGAAAAGTATTCCGTGTTCTTTTTTTTTTAAACTGGATACAGTCCTACTTCTTTTAATTTGATTTCAGCTACTAATGTCAGATCACTCAGATCTACAATCTTAATTTTGTAACTATGCGCTAGAGGACATTAAGAGACTTACTTAACGAATATTTAAATATGGATATTGTAGATAACAACTATAAAATTATTGGAGATCAAAAATACAAGGAAGTCTAATATCTCTAAGAGAACATTCTTCAACACGGACCCTATTTTAGGGAAAAACTGCGCTACTGAAGGGGTAACCCCGTCCTACCGATTTCATATACACGTTTTATAGCTGATGTTATGTTATGGTGCCAAACTGTACCCGTGTGGGGTCAGAAAGTGTTAACGTTACGAGTCTTTGTTTAAAATTTTATTTTCTCCCTTAAAATATATCTACTGTACCTCGGGCAGTTTGCGTCCATTTAGCGAACGCATCGAACAAATTATACACATCTTTGTTTTGACTAAGTGAAAAGCATTACTGGAGTGTATTTATGCAGAGTGTGGGTAGATACTGACAGCATGTTGATTTTAAGTTAAACTGCTTAAGTGGATGTTGAGCAAATAATTTCTGTTGTATTTCTTCATAATTTCTTTGTTAAGCTTGCTAGTTTTTGCATGATAAATAATAATATCAATTTCACAACTTTGCAAACTTAATTTTACATAACTTCTTATTCCAATTTCATGTTAGTTAACACCATACTTCATGACAAAAAATGTACAAACGTGTCTCTACATACACAGCCAACATTAAAAATCATATCTCACGAGGCATGTACGATAATAATGTTTCTCACACAAAATCCACCATGTCTCATTAGTATTTCTAAGAAGAACCTCATCTCTGTACAAAAAGACTAACGGAACATATTCGCAAGTGCTCTTCAAGCACCTTACTCGGTGTTAATGCTCGAATCTCGACGATTAAATCAAGAGTGCTCGAGAAAAGAGCAATCGAAATCTAACGACTATTCTACATGTACGAGACCGGCTATAGGAACTGTAAAGTTGTTTACTTTGCTAATAAGTGTTTGATTTCTGGTAGAGCATTGGGTTGTATGTAAGAGGCTTGTCGTTATACTAGTACTTACCTATAAACTAGTAAGTCTAAAATTTATATATTTGTAGGGTTCCGTACCCCAAGGGTCCAAAAGTGTCCATCTGTCTGTCTGTCCGTCCGTCGTCTGACACAAAATTTTGTTACGAAAAATTTTTAACTTCCCGTTGACTTCTTTTTTCTGGGTTGGTATATCATCCAATGACATCTCCCGCTCTAGGTGGAGCGGGAGGACGTGTCAGACTCTTACTGACTAAAACCCACCCCTGTTCCTTTCCTGGCTGAGTGCCCAGGGAAGCGGTAACACTGTTACGAATTTATCCGCTACCCCTAGGCATTCCCATTGACCTATGAACTTGAAATTTGGTGATAATGTTTATTATTACGTAAGTATACTTTACTAACAAATACCAATATTTGGTACGGAACCCTTAATGTTCGAAATCAGACACGCATTTGGTTAGTTTTTTTTGTGAGTTTTTGTAGACAAGGGTTTTTCTCAAGACAAATACAATGTGAAAACCTTATTTGTTTTAAAAAAGATACAAACTTTTCAGGCATCTGAATAGTATTGCTATGACAGCACAGGTAATCTAAATTACATTTAGTATTTTAGCGAACGTGCTATCTACTAAAAACAACAATAAAAATCTCGCAGCCTTGTCCCAATCGTTGTAGCACTTGCACTACTTCAACCCCATAATAGGGACAAACGATACTGTTGAATATTCTATAAACATCTAGTTTCGAACACAAAACGCGATAAAAATCGTACGTTGTTACAAGTCGTGGTCGGTTTTAAAATAAAACGGAAAAGTTTAAATAGGAAAAAGTGAGTGGAAGGAAAGATAGTGAAAAAAGAAGAGGGCAATTTAAACTTGCTCGGCCGGCCGAGGGGAGTTCACATTTTATAAGTCGGTCGAAAGAAAATTGCACGATGCTGTTACTGGGGAACTTTTCGCACTTAAAATTTAAATTGTGTATTGATTGTTAAGTTCTTGCATGCTAACCTTGTGGACGTCCATGTAACTCTTGCATATTTTTGTTACTAGGCATTTTTCATGCATTTGAGGTTCATAGCCACGTTTTTCCTGTGGATTCTTATAGGTTGCTTCTGGGCAAGCGTGCTCCATCTTCGACCACATCATCGCTTGCCATCAGGTGAGATAGCGGTCAAACACCCTGCCTATAAATTGATAAAATAAATGTTTTCAAGGCACCACTAAAGGGTCATTGAGTTGCGGCATACAATAGTTTCAGTGAGTTGAACTGTTGTTTATAACTATAACTTACGGGCTTACCCATTGCATGAACAACACTGTCTCCAAACGAAGCAACTTATCTCACTGTTTACTAAAACAAAACATCGATAGGTTGGCGTGCGAGCTCAGACAATGCTGCATTTTAATTTTGTACATGCTTCCTCAACAATGGATCGTAATAGGTCCGTAGATGAGACGGCAACCCAGCGGCTTTGTTCCGCTGGCAACACTAAACAATACCTGTGCCACGATGAACTTGCATTATCACACACCTAATGGGTTTTGTCTGTTCGTGTAGGGGTCCAAAATGAAAAGTTGTGTAAGTATAACATAGTGTATTTGCCGTGACAAATGCATGTTTTTTCTCACGATAGGCAAAGGGTGTTTATGGTAATCTTTCATTGTAATCGCTGTATGTTTGGGAGACAAAAGGAAATGTTACCGCTATCTATTCCGGAATAAGTGTCTTGTTCTGCAGACAAAATATATGGAGACAGAATAACTGTATTCAAAGAAGTGTTGTGAATTCAGCAGGATCACTTTCATGAATAAAATATATTGGACCGATTGACGGACCGACTTAACTTTGTTACGATGAGATGTTTGTTTACTAGACGGAACGTTCGATGTCTTTTATTTATTCGTGTACTCTACATTGTCTTTGTCGTCTCAAAGTAATATTCGTCTGCTTTTCCTTTTTACACATTCGAGTGTCTGCTCCTTACATTGAAATTTAAACAGCAATAAAACTTGTAAAGTAAACACTGGCCTTAAACTTGACTACTCTTTTACGACGGTCGAATCTTCCACTCGAATTAGTTGATGATAGAAAAATAAATAGAGAGGATAATAAAACTCAGGAAAAATAAATAAAGAAGATTTATTGAAGAATATTTTAGACGTTTTATCTGTTATTTCCGAAGAATTTATTACGCGATAGTAGTTCGGAACTACATGTTTTGTGAAAGCGTTAAGTAAGTACTTAAAGCACTTTATCTAGTCTTAAAATGTTCTCACTATTTATCATCAGTCCTTTTAAGTGAAGTAACGTTAGGTTATCGGTATCAGTACACAGCACTGATTTGGACTTTCACACGTAACTGTTACGCAAACCATCGCGTTTGCGTTATTGTCGTTGTTTGGAGAAGCACTTAGTGACTCAGGCGGTGCCTGTAGTGCCCGCCCACGGCTTTGGCGGCTTTCTTCAATGCAACATTTATTCTGTAAGTACAGTTGCCATCTGTCGGGGTTTCTTTATGTCCAGTTGGATCTATTTGCATCGCATTATTAATTGTGGGCAATTTAATATTTGCTGTCATAACATTATTTTTTATTTGTTTTCATTAATTTGAATCATGAGAGCATCTTTGTCCTACATTCGTTGTTGTGACTAATTTTTTTGTTAATAAATATTCCCACTCTTGTGCTCAATATTTCTTAGTGGAACGCGAAACCAGCTATTTTTAAGCCGCCTTCAGGCAGGCAGGATCGTAAAGATACTCTTGCACCACATATTGACTATTATCATATTCCTACAAGTTAAATTTAATATCTTCAGAGAATGATATAAACTTCTCTCCCTTCACAATTTATAGCTTAAGTTATGAACTTACTTTAGGTTCGCGAAATGGGGCACGCATATATTTGATATATGGCCTATCGATATAATACTTACTCAAGTGTAGAACAAATTAATATCCAATCGCTACTTTATAACTTCGGAACTCATTGTCCCAAGTTATTAGCTTTATAGATGGCGGCCCTACTAGGGAAGTTTCATGTAAGTTTAGTTGCTGTAGGGTGGATATGTATGTGCGTAACTGTATCCTTCTATCAGTGTGACAGGCGGCCTAATGACGCCATGTGTTCGTTCCCTGAACGTCCGAACTTCGTCAGAATGCGTCTATTTTCGAAACCGATTCACATTAACATACTGGCAGGCAAGGGACTGCATCGCAAATTGGCAGTACTTGCAACATCGTAATGACGAATGAATTTGATACACGAAGAGTGTAAGACAGACACAATAACTTTAATGTATACCGATTGAAGTTACTAAAGTATTGAAATGTGGTTTTGTGTAAAGGCATAAGTACGTCAAAAACTAGAAAATAGCCATGACGAAATCTTTAGTAAAACTTCTCATTCTAACAAAAATATCGAAGCTCCTTACAATAAAGTGCATGTCGAAATCAAATTTTACAGTACCTCAAAATTTCTTAGCAACTATATCCAGAAGTCGTGTGATGTAAATATAGGCCACAGAATCCATTTTTTCGTCTTATTATTTATCGTCGACTTTCAGAAATCGTCGCCGAATTCTCTCGCCTCCATTAAACTGTCTGTGCGTCATCGCAGGCGTGTTCGTATAAGTTTTATGGCGCAAGTGACGTTTGGGGGCGATAAGTTACTCCAGGACTGCTGTATTTTAATTATCTGGTAGGGTCACCAGATGGCCTTCGCTGAATAAGAGTACCTACTTCATAGTCTAAAACTTTAAGTATATTTCATTTAAATTTAGATTTTTGGTGTTGGAACGGCAACAAACTTGAACAGGTGGGTCTGGCAGATTGTCAAATCAAGTAGCACAGTTTAAGGTGAATGCTCCACCCTAGCCCGCGAAATTCAAATTTTCTTAGGTTTTTGCAAAATGCAGATCAGTGTCAGGTTGTATCTTGGTCAACTGACACTGACCTGCAAATTGCAAAAAACGTAAGAAAATTTGAATTCCGCGGGCTACCCTGGAGCATTCACCTTAATGCAACTTGATTTAACAATCTGCAGTGATGTCTACTTAATACCTTTTCCAACTTTATCCAGACAATTGTAACTTCGTAAGATTCTGTTGAAAATTCTCCGGACATTCGGGCTTGTCTTCTGGTAACCCTATTAGGGACACGACAGCCGGGACTCCGGTCTCTCTCCGGGTTTTAATTAGCAGTAATACGTGCGGAAGTGTGAGGGTGTTCTGATGATTCATCGACTTGCAATACTTGGCACACAACTTCGTGTACCTATTGTTTACCTGCACTCGAACGCAGCTGTGAATATATTAACTACATTCTCCTTTAACGTACCCAATTTGGACTGCGATTATCATAATCCGTCTTTTTGTGCGGCCATTTTAGCATGTCGAGACATCCGTCGTCGCAAACTGTTGGGAACCCACGCGAGAATACATTATTCTTCTACTTCAAGCAACGAAGTAATGTAAGAATATTGGGAAATATTGTAAACAAGAATCAATCAGGCCTTATCAGATACAATAAAATATACAGCGATCAGTAAGCTGTGGGTGGAAATAAATATGACTTTGATTTTAATTTTATAACCAAAAATTCTTTTATGCCTGCGTGTCCAATAAACAGTGGTTCATTGAAAAAATATTAACTGACCTGTACAATAAATCACAGGCTGCTTCCTCTATTACTTCCCTTATCGCAAGTTAAAAAAACACAGGCCGACTTTACGATAACACTCATAAATCATTGCGGCAACTATTTTTTATAGAATTCCATTAAAATGAGATAGAACATAATGAATTAGTGACAGTTACGTTTTGTTGAGCCCAAATAATGAGCCCTTTGATATTGAAATATCTTTTGTATAGGAAAGTTATCAATTAGAAATGTATCGAGGGAGATTTACGAGTGAAATGCTTTAGATAAATGTCGAACAAGAATATTCTTGTTGGGCTTCGTGTTTTGTTGAGCTTAGCTGGTGCTTTTGTTGTAATGATTAGACAAGTACTTTTACTAAGTGAGATATAAATTTTATTTGGTTGCAACAGTATTTTATCCACTGAACCGAACGCCACGATGGCCATAGCGTTCCACCCCGTTTTTTTGCTTTATTTGCAAGTGGGATGATTTCTAGGTACCTACAAAAATAATAATTTGCAAGTGGGATGACTTCTAGGTACAAAAATAATAATTTGCAAGAGGAATGATTTCTAGGTACAAAAAAAAATAATTTGCAAGTGGGATGATTTCTAGGTACAAAAACAATAATTTGCAAGTGGGATGATTTCTACAAAAATAATAATTTGCAAGTGGGATGACTTCTAGATACAACAATAATAATTTGCAAGTGGGATGATTTCTAGGTAATAAAAATAATAATTTGCAAGTGGGATGACTTCTAGGTACAAAAATAATAATTTGCAAGTGGGATGATTTCTAGGTACAAAAATAATAATTTGCAAGTGGAATGATTTCTAGGTACAAAAATAATAATTTGCAAGTGGGATGATTTCTAGGTACAAAAATAATAATTCTAGTTAGTCCGTGAGTTGGATTTATCAAAATAAAATCGGGAGTGGGTGGCCACTTCCGATTTTATATATATCACTTGTACCTACTTAGATAAAAAGACATTTTTTACGTAGGTATGACGTTACTCAAAATTTCAACGCACTGCAATGTCCTCATTTATTGTTTGCGAATAAACTTATAGCTAATAATCATATTATCATAGGCTAAGATGTACATATATTGTTTTTTTTTTTGTGGGGTGGGAAATCATCTAATGAATTCCCCGCTCCACCCAGAGCGGGAGGGCGTGTCAGACTCTTACTGACTAAACCCACCTCTGTTCCTTCCCTGCCTGAGTGCCCAGGGGTGCGGTTACTAATTTTCAGAATTTATCCGCTACGCCTAGGCATACCTATATTGGATTGGAAAATGATAATGACCAGTAGCACTTATCCATCTGTCTAGACTCCAGTTTTTACTCTCTAAAGATAATCCCAAGCTTCTCGGCACATCTTACTAGAGGCACGTATGTACTTACGTACTGCATGTTCAGGCATGCCAATTCAATTCCCAATTACTCCCACGGTGTAAGCTAAATAAAAACGATTTAAATCCGTCTAAATAATCGCAATTACGTTACAAGAACAAGTCTAACACGTGATTTAGCTGCAGTAAAGTAATTAAATGTTGGCAACTAAGTAAATTACGCTCAACAGAAAATGTTGTCTGAGTTAGTTCGTACTGTGCTAATAATTGCACGCTTGTTAGCTTCTAAGTGAAGGTTGCTACTGGATTTTTGTTGTGTGTTGCAGCTTTGTGCTCGTGTCCTATCTTTGCATTGTTGCAACTTTCAGAATTTGGTGTTTTGATAAAAGCTCGTCATGCTCTTGCGAATTGAACTTGGGATCTTCAAAGACTAAAATCTGGGCTTTACTTAAAACACATCTTGCAAATGGTGAAATTGACGATGTATAAATTGTGTTAGATACACTTGGGAGTCGACACACTAAAGACTATTCTATTTCTGCTTGTTTATATCTACACGTGAACAATTTGTCAAGATTTTATAGATATGAAAGACGTCATAAACCCGACCTTGTTACTGGAAATAGCGTAACGTTAAATTTATATGTGGAATTTGTTTTGGCATGTTTTTCATATCTCAATTTCATGCTGCAGTATTGGCATTGGCTTTGTTGGTAGCCACAAATATCTGCAGTATTTTGGTTTTGCAAGTGACAACTATGCACAGTTGGCTGACTTCAGTATTATCTTTCTCAATTCAACAACACAACACCACACATTTGCCTTGCCAGTTCCCAACAATGATTATGTCCATTTCTGGTCTGGTCTTGTTGCATGAAATGAATTGCCGATCTTAACAAACGGACTATCTTTCCTTTAATATCAAGATCAGCACGAAAATTATGATCCTGTTTGTTGGTATTATGTGCCAACATAACGGAAACACTAACCCTTGTTATCGGGTATAAAACTTTTACAATTTGCTTAAGCGGTTTATAACAACTGGCGGAGGCTTAGCGACAAGTTGCGTGGTAACTATGGCTATAACCCTCATTATTTACGAGTAGTCTGTAAGGTATTCTATGTTTAATGAGGTGGCAGAACCTGATAGTTTTAATATGGGATTGTAAAATACACCCACGCAGCGTTGAGAGGTTCATATAGTTTTATTGATGACCGTATCTTCTTTGACACAGACGGGAGTGGTGTGCTTCTGTGCAGTTGCAGAGTGTTGACGAAATTGACTCTGAATATTTCAGTGACTTATTGTTATTGAATTGGATCTGCCTCGATTTGCCAAGTGGCAACAAATGCTGGCAGGTTTGCAGTGTTTACCGAAACTTATTAATTTTATTTAACTACAATATGAAATATGCCTAATACGCAAAAAACATAACACCTTTTTATTTAGAAACAAAAAATAATTAACAGCGGCTTGCGCATGATCATAAGCTAAGTCTCGAAATATTTTTCCACTTCTACTTATATGATTGATCTTTCATCATTCATCTTGTGAGTGGATTTTTCAACAGTTTCTTTGACGTTGCTTTTTTGTTCATATTTTGTATACTTACTTTATTTTAAAGTGTATCTGAATGGTCTACTTAATCATCAGTTGTCATTATCTAAAGTCATTAATCAAAATGTAAAATTGTGTTCACACTTTCACAGACACCCTTTTAATTTTTCTTGTTTCTATAAGTATACAGGTCGATTTTCGTTTGAAGTTCGATCAAGCCTTTTCTCCACTATGCTAGGGTCAGCTTGACAGCTGAATACCACTTTTAGGAATGATGCACTATCTGATCTCTACAACTCAGTAACTGGATAGAACGATACCCCTTTGCTGTTCCTCAAAAGCCAAAAAGAAACTGATACCGGTCTTGGTATCATTTATTTAGAAATATATAAGTATGTTTATCAGTTGTCTAGTACCCATAACACAAGCTCTGCTTAGCTTGGGACTAGATGGCGTTGTGTGATAGTCGTGGAATATTATTATTATTTTTGGCTTTTGACTACAGTAACGACTGTTAATGATCAATGAATGACAGCCAGGACCAACGTCCTAACATGCTTCTGGTTACCGATGAGGACCAAGTTTTCGACGAGAACTTTTCTTCTTTACCTCTAGGATTGTCGATCGATAGACTCGAGTAGGTAAATCTGCAGGCACGCACGTACGTGTGTTTCACCGTGTAAGCACCAACACAGGGTGTACGTAATTGGATTTAGATTGGATCGAATTAGAAATTTTCTTGGCGGCTTTTGTTTTCATGGGAAATTACTTTTTGATGGGACGCATCAAAATCGAATTGTACCGAGTTTCACCCTGAGTTCGGTAAAGGGGAAAACAAAGGGAAAACTTTACTTCGGAGCTTTGGTCACGCTTAAATTATAATATTAACATTAAGTTACCGTTATTGTTCAGTAGGTCCCCGGAAAATATAACGGGTTTAGAATTGTGACAAAACACCGTCGAGGGCCTACCGCATAGAGGGTGATACATTTTGCCCTTAAACGTTAATGTTCGTAATTATTTACGATAATTAAATTTCAACTGGTTTCGTTTGTTTTGGTTTTAATATAGAATTATGTGGGTCAGGCTTTATATGAAATATTTGCTCCATTTTGTTAGCCCTTACGGGTGTTTTCGAACTTAGAACTTACGAGTATGTTCGTATGACGAAAGACTTTATAGGGTGTGTTACTGGTCAGCCGACACGATGCCGCTTGTTAACATTTAATGATACGTAAAGCAATGCTGCATTATTGCATTAATAGTGCATAAATGCTTTAATGGTACATAAACAGGGTGTTGGTCTGTCGCCTACGAGCTTTGTGAGTCACTTCTCTTCGGGGAATTAAACACACAAATACATTTCTTGTTCTAGTGTCAATCCAAGATTAACATCGTCACGACGACGACATAGACTTTCATATTCTATTTGCTCTTTTAAATGAGTGCGGTTTCTGTAAAGATACCATCAAAGCAATTGAGGCAACTTCGAGTGCACTTTTAGATGACTTTACAACGATTTTCCATTACATGCTTCCACATGCCTATTAGGTTTCACTGCACGGTGGTCGAAGAATCAGTAGAAAAAGATATATAAATACCATGGCATTCCAATTTTAATCTATTAAAGTACTCTTTTATGTCGCCATTGAATAGATCTATCAAAAATATTCGCTGTGTTCAGCACAATCTCTAAAATATCAATTCGGAACGGCTTTACTAGCGTCGATACACATAACATTTTATTCTAGTGTAGTAAAATATTCGAGGGAAGCAAAGAGTGCATTACCGGTGTCCATGTTTTATTTATGCCAGTGCGTCTACCGCAGGAAAGTGCTTGCCTACATTACTGTCAAATTTTCATCTCTCGCTCCCGAGCTAGCCCTATGTAAAAAGGAAAAAACAACCAATTTTAAAACCAATTCGCTGGTAAAAATATTGCAGGGAGCCTGCATCGTTCTACTTTGATGTGCGTATTTTATTTTTAATGCTTTTAATCTTTTTTATAAAAGATGTCGGTATACCAAGTACCAAAGGTATGAGTCATAATCAAAACATTCAGCCTTTATGTTGGTATTTAAATGCAATAACTTTGCATATGATTAATAAGGTTTCTGAATTTATGTAGTACATTTGCTTAAGGTGGAAGCGCCAGGGTAGCCCGCGAAATTATTCAAAATTTCTAACGTTTTTTTGTAGTTTGCAGGTCAGTGTCAGGTTGTATCTTGGTCAAAATTTGATTCCTGGCCGTAGCATGTATTTATAGAGCATATATTCGTTAAAATCATCAATACAACTCTCTCAGTTAGAATTGATGCCAAATGTCATGAATTCATGAAATACTTACTTAATTACAGTTCTGTAAATAAGTACGTACTTGCTACGGCCGCGAATCATATTTTGACCAACATACAACAAATTGCAAAAAACGTAAGTAAATTTGAATTTCGCGGGCTACCCTGGAGCATTCACCTTAACAGCTTAGAATTTACGTTTTATTACTATCTTCGTGTTATGTCCTCATTTTGCGGTCCCACTATTTCTGGCCAGCAATTTCGATGCTGATATGAATGCTAATTGAGGTGAAATAAGTGCTCCATTCGAACTTTACGTCAAAACACAGGAGACCCGCCCATTGTGGATGTCATATAACTCGTAAAATTAGCGTTCCCGTTCGAAACTCGATAATCAAGTCCCAGTTCTGTTATCAGTAGAGTACTTAATTCGTTTAGTTTATATGAACCGATAGTATAATGTGGTTGTGAATTAATTAAGCTCGCATTAATGAATTGAACGTTGAAACCACCAACAGACACGGAATTAAATTACTTTTGTATTACGGTAATGCGTCGAAATTGTAATAGTGGGCGCTTTTTGATCCCTGGATAAAAATGTGAAGGCTAGGACGGCACCCTACTGGACAGAGTGAAGATATAGAACCGTCTGTCTGGAAGTGGCATTTATTTCAAATTTTTAAGATTCCAAAAGTCCGAATGAAAAAACGGATCTCTGATAGGATCACTCGTGTGTCTGTCTGTCTGTCTGTCCATTTGTCACAGCCAATTTGCTCCGAATCTGCTGAACCAATAGGGTTGGTAATTTGGTACACACATGGATATCTGTGACCCAAACAGAAACGTGTACCCTAAATTAATTTATTTGGAAAATGGGGGTCAGTTTTGAGGTGAAAATCGGAAAATTAAAAAACAAAGTTTTCCAAACTGTGCCGTGCGACATATCAAATGAAAGGCACATTGTGAGAGTCTCGAATGTATTTTATTCATAATTTTAAAATATATGGTTTTAAAGGTATAAAGAAAATATAATTATCTCTGACACCACTGGGCCTATCATTTTTAAAAAATATTGAATTTAGTTCTTTACATACTTTACTTTATAGCTTACAGGAAAACGTATAAGGAGGAGGTAGTTTAAAAAAAAAATGTTCGGATATCCTTTGCGCGCGAGTCCGACTCGCTCTTTGCAGGTTTTTTAAATAATGCTGTAAGTTTGAAAAGTAACGTAGATCATAGCTCCAAAAGATACATGTGGGTTTTGTACCTAGAATAATTTTCTCAACCATTTTAAATAAATAAATAAATCTCGTATAGTGATTTGATCTCGTGTTTTGAACAGAGTTACATTTCTGCGTATATTTTTAGATAATTAATTTATGTTTAGGACTTATTGCGTAGCTAGACACTTCCGATAACAGAGTTGCTTGATTAATATGATTATAATTGATATGCCTGATTTATTAAGTATACAAAGATTGTTATTGCTTTCATTTATAGTGCGGAACTTTAATAAATCAACTTACTCAAGTTATTGGCTATTAGTGGTACGGACTTTTTATTGCCAAACTTAGAATCAATGCAATTTTGGTATTGCACTTTATATGTTCAATGCAATTTTGGTGTTGCACTTTATATTTTCAATGCAATTTTGTTGTTGCACTTTATATGTTCAATGCAATTTTGGTGTTGCACTTTATATGTTCAATGCAATTTTGGTGTTGCACTTTATATGTTCAATGCAATTTTGGTGTTGTACTTTATTTGTCCAGCTCCAGCAGTGGACGTCTTATGGTTGAAATGTAGATGATGTATTTATTCTCGTCTTAAAATGTTTTTCTCAAATCAACAGCAATGCCTGTTCTGGATTTATTTATTCAATTTCTATACACTATTATATAGGGTGACTGGTAATTAGTGAGCGATACTTAAACACGTGATTGTACTTATGATGATAACAAACAACTTTCCCAAAGATTTTTAAGTTAAGTACTCATTTACTTATATAACAATAATACAACAGCCGTATAAAATTCGCGCGCGCTAACCTGTGGGATCTATCAGCTGTTGCCGCGTGACGCCGTTCTGTCTCATTAAGGCGCTGTTATACGACGTCTAATGATTTTTAGTTGAACATCACGTCTAAACGACTAGTCTTATTTCTTTAAAAAAAAAAAGTTACCCTAAACAATATCCGTCGTAATTTGATTTGTGAATATTTGAAATTATATGTTTATAACATTGTGTAATTAATTTGTAAAGTTATGTCTAACGCGGATAAAAAATTGAGAATCACGCAAAAACTATAAAGCGTATTTTTATGAAACCTGCACCATTCTAAAGATCATTTAATTATTTATAATTTAGTATCAGTATTTTAGTTTAATACCTGTTGTTTTATGTGGAATAAATTAATAATGCGTCTAATTTGGGAGAGCGCTCCTTGATAGGCGAGTCCTATTACAGGGTATACTCGTACGACGCGTTACGTGAGCTCAGCGCAGGACACGCAAGCTAACCACTCAAGGTCGTTGGCAGCTAATAGCGCCTTAATACAATCACGTGTTTAAGTATCGGTCACTAATTACCAGTCAGCCTGTATATATTTTGTAAGAAACATAATTGGTCTTCTATACTTACATTGTATCATCTCCAGATGCAGATACGGATAACGTAATTAATAAAATACTTGGTTGTTCGGTTCTTTGTCCGCCACATACACAATCAGTTCTCGTCACTAGTTTTTAGTACTCCCATTATACCTATTTTTGTCACCCAGCAATGTTGCTGAGTTCCGGTTTGAAGGGTGGCGGTGTAATTACAGACGACATTTCAGTGTTATCTGCAGGATGCCTCTCGTATTGAGGGCCATAGGCGGCTTTGAGCACCGTGACGGCATCGATCATCCAATTACATAAAAACGTTACCTTCTACGGGACGGCGATCCATCTGTACAGTCACGAGCAAAAATATGTTCACAAGCAAACTTTACTTGTAAGCTCGAGTATCTTAAAGAGCTGACAAGTAAAGTTTGCTTGTGTACATACAATGTTTGCTCGTGACTGTACATAGGTGGTTACTTCGTAGCATACAGGCTGGCAGGAAATACTTCTAGCTGCTTTTGAATGGTCATGCGAGTTTGGAATCGATTTTCGAAATAAACAAAAAACACGTTATTGTTAACCAACTTCAAAAAAGAAGGTTCTGTATTCGACCCGTAGTAAGTAGGTATGCATATTGTATGTCCGCGATTTTCTCAAAAACTTCTTATCTGATTTGGATGGGATTTTCGTTATTTTAATGCATATTTTTTAAGAAAAGTTTTAGTATGTACTCGGAATACATTAGATAGGATCTGAGAAAGATCTTCGGCGATAGACAATGAAACTCTTAAATAACTAACTGCAAATAACTCGCGATTGCTGCGATCATTATGTCTGTGTATTTTCAACACAATTTATTGAGGGCTGTTCCCCAAGAAATTGTGTGACTTTTTATTGTGACTAAATAGAGAAAGATAATTTTTTTTTTTTTTACAAAAAAATGCAAAATAAATTTAATTTTGGAAGTCGGTGTCAAAAAACGAAGAATCAAAACCAGAAACACCGACTTCAAAAATTAAAATTATTTTACAATTTTTTGTTTTTGTATGTCGGTTCTACTTTTTGTAAAAAAAGTTTTTTTTTAGCAAGTCATCTTTGTATTTACGGTGAAAAAATTCAATTGCATTAAAAAAAAAAAAACTCCGCGCTGTCTTTTTATGAAACCCACTGCAACTGATATAACCCACTGCAACCCCTTAGTACCTACATTGCATGCCCAAGATAGGTCACTTCCTACATTTTTACATCTTCGTCGGCCATCTCCGGGGCGCCGACCACAGGCTTAAACTAATTAGGCCCCCTGGTCTATGTCAATGTTGTCGCTGCACGCGGCCCGGTTTAATGCGTGTGTCTCCATTAGCCCCTCTCTCCCCTAGTTTAAACACCCTGTGCACTGACAATTCGCTAAAATTGATTTGTGTTAGGGGAGAATGGGAGATGTGTGCAGTACTTCGTTAGTTTACTCTGTGTTTGATGTTGTTATCTTGTTGGCTGTTGCATTCGCAAACAAGGGCTTTGGACATGTTTGTTTTACGTGTGTGTCGGCAAATGTTTTTTCTCCATTTTTAAAATAACGAGGCTGATCTCTTTGGAGAGCTTAATGTAATTTTTTTAAATTGTCGATTGTTAAACTGCTTTTAATTATATTCCTTGTTGATTACATGTTTACTTTTGTCAGTGAAATGCTGCTGCTAATAGTAATACTCTAAGATCCCAGAGCCGCCAGACATTACTTATTTTCTGACTAACTAAATATGTGGTGGGATTGAGTAGTGTTAGTACTTTGACGCACAGCTTGGGCCGACAGCGGCCAATATTTTTTTTTGCAATCATAATTTGACTCAAGGTGGCAAACAGCTCTTAGACAACTACATTAAGTAATTAGGTGAAAAAATATTGTTTAATTATGAATTATATAACAATATTCTGCAAAACAGACATGAAAATCAACACTCAAACTTTAAGAAAAATGAATACGATATACAGGTGTAACGGAAAGGTGTGGTCATATTTTAAGAACCAGTTCTACCCATGGAAATGAACTTGTTTCTCTAAAAATAAAAAAAAATAGAAAATTCCCAAAAAAAAAATTGAACTTTCCATACAAAATCATCATCAACTAATCAATATTTGTATGGAAAGTAAAAAAAAAATTGAATTTTCTCAGGTTTTCTTGAAGAAATTTGTTCATATAGATGATGCAGTTCTTAAAATATGACCACACCTTTCAGTTACACCCTGTATTAAGTAACTTTAGCTTTGATCCCGGTAAATTAGTCGTCGGCCCAAACTAGCATGTATGCGTACTTTCAAAGTAAATACTAACACTACACCATGTAACTAATCCATGTAACCTATGTTTACAAATAAAGATTCTTATTTTTTCTCAATCCCACAAATTTTGTTGATCAGAAAAAAATCATGACTGGCGGCTCTGGGATTTTACTCTATAATTTAAAGCTCATTTTCATTGATTAATATAGTGGAGTGAAAGCATGCTTGAAAAGGCTTGAATTGATCGAGTAGGTATTCGTAACATAATTCAAATATAACCATTACAAATGTCTCGTTTCTTTCAAAGTATGATTCCGTTGTTTGTTTACGTTTCTGTTGGAAATTGTTCCTGTGGAGCTTGCTATTCTTAGAAGATTGTATTCTCTGATTGTCAAGTTGCTCTTATCATATCGGAATTGTAAGCACTTCGTTGTTGCGTCTCCACTGTTTGTTGGAAGTCCTCTGAGTTATCTTGACGTAACAAATGAAATATTTCTTTTAGACAGATGTTCGTAAATTGTGATTGCTTTTTAATTTTATCTCGGCTGATGTCTTTGTTTGATATATTTTTTGGTGTTCAGTAAAAAATGAATCGTTTCGTTTGTTTATTTTACTCATTCCAAGCTGTTTGTGTTTCGTGTCTAAAATAACTAACTATTCAAACATTCATAAATCAACGTTCAACAATTTCAATATGAATATTGACTATGTGAACTAATATTTTACGGTGACCTATTTGATAATATCTCGAATTCCTCCTGTCATAAACTTGTTTGTGATCAGACTGAACGACAGAATTGTCAATTAAGTATGAGGAAATAGAACTTATAAAAGTAGGTATCATTTATTATAGGTATATTTCACTTGATATTGTTGCTAAATATGAGTATGAGATAGTTGAGTTCCTCTCCCCGGCCGCTCTTGAGGTGAAGTGACACGTTCGTTGCGCCGATGCCACCGGAGGTGACCGTCACTTCTGTGTCGGTCCGCGAGAGATCTCGAGCGATGATGCCCTGAAACACAATTAAATACACATTAAATAATCTTATTCATTATACCTTAATAATAAAACGTTTTCGGTTTTGTTTGTTTACAATATAATGATAAGAACCCCTTCTGGAAAGAAATTATATCGACGCGACAAAAATTAAAGGCAAGGCAATGAGGCAAGGATATTGAAAATTCGATCTTGATCATTTGTAACATTACTTTTGCGATAGTTGGTTTCCAGAAACTGGGCTCAATTTTTGTATGGTTAAGATAATGTAGCATATACTGATTTTATTAGATATCCGGCTCGCTATTATTGATTTTGAACAAATACATCACACGGTCAATGTCGATCGCACAATCGACATTAAAAATCATAATCAAAAGTCATATTTTATTCAAACTAGGCTGAGAGCCAGCACTTTTTGAACGTCAAACTTCTACATAAAGACAGTCCCCCAAAAACCCGCACGTCACCACTTCCTAGTGTTTTAGCTGTGAAGATGAAGTGGTGCAACAAACTCCCCAGCAACACATCTGTCTTTTAAGTTTGAAGATCCTTTAGTTTTGTAGAATACCCCTTCGTGAAAATAGTCATTGCCATAAAATACTATTTCAGTTGACACCGAGAACTCATCAAGGTCAAGGACTTGTGTAGTTGACTTGGACTACTACTGGTATAACTTTGGTGCATGCAAGGTCGCATGTAGGGGCCAGACGCGCAATCAATCCTTGTGCTAACCTGATTTAGTCTGAGTTTGGTCAGACTGAAACCCAGATATTTTGACAAATGGCTTATAAAGGTCGGTGTATACATGGTGTAACGGAAAAGCGTGGTCAAGGAATCGTAGTAAATTCCCAACAAAAGCTAATCAAAATTTGTATGGGAGGTCCAATTTTTTTCCGGAGTCGACAATATAATATACACTAGCACTTCGCCCGCGATTTCGTCCTCGTGGATTTCAAAAATTTATAGCCTATGACACTCACAAATAACGTGGCTTTCTATTGGTAAAAGAATTTTCAAAATTGGTTCAGTACCTATATCCATAGATTACAACCTCACAAACTTTATCTCTTTATAATATTAATATAGATATTATGTCTTTCTTCAAGAAAGATGTAAATTTTTATAGGCAGAGGCAGATTCTAAAGTATGCACACCCATTTTCGTTTCACACTGTATATGTACTATAATAGAGGAGTATGGAAGAAAAAGACATGTTGCGCCGACCCCAAATAAATTGGGATAAGGGCAGGAGAATGATGATGACTGTATATGTACTATATGTATGCCTATGGGCTAAAAAAAAAAAAGGGTAGCGATAAATTCTGAAAATGAGTTACCGCACCCCTGGGCACTCTGGCAGGGAAGTAACAGGGGTGGGTTTTAGTCAGTAAGAGTCTGACACGCCCTCCCGCTCCACCCAGAGCGGGAGAAGGTATTGGATGATTTTGACACATTATTTTATGCTTCTTTTTATCCTGAAAAACTGCAAGGTTCCTGTGGGATAAGCAACGTATGCAAAGCCGCGGGAAAAGCAGCAAGTTGTTAATAGAAAAGCAGCTAGTGGCCAATTTAACACAAACAATATGTCTTGAAATTCATAGGCGACAGTTATGTTGGTCTAGTTGTGTATCATTATAATATCATTATGGTAATAGTATGGCTCAGTTACTAGTGGCATCACAATAGAATTGAGCCGTATCGTGAAAGGTCGTTACCCTATAGCATTAAAGCCATTTAGAGATTATAAGAACAACAAGCTTTTGTTACGCGTAAGACATTATCGCGATCTCGTTGGCACCTTTCAAACATATTATTAAAACACTTGAGGAATGTGGTATATAAAATAAAATAAAAAAAATATTTTTAAAAGAAAAAACCCACTTTTATCTACTTCCTTCCTTACTTTACTAAGTAGGTACCTATCGCCACCCTCCCCGAATTAAGAATCTAAACATGGTGAATTTTGAAATAATTCACCAAACTTTTTTGTGTTTTGCTCCATACAGCAGATGTTCGGTAAGATTTAGCATGTTTCCGCAAAAAGGAAAAAAGGACTAGTTGCTAAAGCGCCTACGGGTTACAAATCCCTTCTTATTTTTACAACCTTCTTGAAAATCTCAGCAGCTGTCACATTGCTTCAAACCAAGATTAGCCAGGGGCTGAATACTTTTGACTATAGTAAGTACTTTGAACAAAAGGACTTGGTATCCTGGTAGCTAATTACAATAGAATTTTATTAGATTTATGCGTATTCTGTTGGTTCAAGGTTTTGTCCTCCTTGGTTTACCTTTGTCTTGCTTGCTGTACTGGCATTGCATACCAATTAGGGCTATCTGTGCAATATAGTACCTATATGTATGTATTTAATATGGTTATTACCTGTATATACCTAATTATAAATAATATTTTATTCAGCCCTGTAAATGTACACCAATTTGTCAAACAAAGTTTGGTACTGTCAAAAAATTACAACTACGACTAAATTGTATTTTTTAAATAACAGTGACTGTCAAAATGAAAAAATAAATAAATTTATTCGTATCTTTTTGTACACACAATAATCTACTACTTACAACATTTTAAAATTTTTCCTTTTTTTTAATCAATGGTTTTTGTTTTGATTTCTAAAGTTTATTATTTTTTAATTTTTTTTTCAGATGACTAGCTATCACTAAAGCTAAAAGAATCATACTATCACTAAAATAAATCATTAAAATGGCTCCAAAGTACGTGTTCAATCGATATATATGATATCTAAAGGGATGGGGTATATAAAATAAATAGACCAACAAACTTTTTGGCAACATACTTTCTGAACTTAAAAAAAAAATACAAAATTCAGTCCTCATATTTTGCGCACCCAACTCTATCCAGAGCCCGGTTTAAATTAAAATTATTTTCAATCGGGTACACCTAACCGATTCATTTTTATTTTCCTTCTTTAGTACCATTGCACAGCCTTCTCTATTTCACCTGCATATCCAACTCTTTCACCGTGTGTACGTAAATATATTATTTCGAAGAGCCTATTTCAATATGCACACGCGACATCGTTTCCGAAGCAATTTGCGACACGCTAGCGATCCATGTTGTCGGCTATGTGTTCATCAAAGTTTCATCAAAGCTAAGTGGGAAACCACTAGTTTTACTTCACAAAAATACTCTCTTTTTTTCATCACGCTTTTTTTCGTTCAGTTTGGTTTACTTTGATGATGTGTTTGCATGCTATTTCCGATGGTTTGGCAACGGATTTTGGATAGTGGATGAAAGCTTTTAATGTTTTTGCTTTTGATTGGTTGTCCATTTTTAATGGCTTCAATAGATGCTTTGTGGATGTTTTTTAATTTAAAGAAGATTGGATGGTGCAATAGAATAAGTTATTAAAGGCCTACCTCCCTATAAGTGGTGCCCTCATTGAATAAAAAATCGTATCTTAGCATAGAAAATAGAGATTAAAGAATCCTATATTGCGTTTGTTATAAAGAGGATAAGGTATTTTTATGTTTTTAAAACAGGACTCTAAGTGTTTCGGATCCAAAGTAGTAAGCAAAAGTGTCAAAAACGGCTGCCTCCGTTCTGTTCTACGCTTTGCTACGATTTTTTATTCAATGAGGGCGCCACTTGGCGGCTATATACGGCGACCGACGAAATCGAAATCAAAGTGACCCCGGGTCACAGTGGCTCCTTTCCCATTTTTTAAAACTGGCTTTAACTTGTGAGTTTATGTAATACTCGCCAATAAACACCTTTTTCTTTTCCTTTTTCTTTTTCTTTTTCCTTTTTCTGTGAAGACCAGATACTTGTATTGTGATTTAAAACCAGAGATATAATTTAGCCATACATTTTGGAACTACAGGCCTTAGCAAAAAAATTGATCCCTTGTTACCAATCTCCCATTGATACCTAAGTCCCCAGTTTCTCTAGCACCTAATTTTGGGGTTACTAGAGCATCAAAGAATGCAATTATTTTAACAAAGACCCTCTGTTCCAGACATCTGTTACCAGAACAAATTAAGAACTGAGTTGTAATTGACCTTGAATAAGAACCATACTCTATCTAAACATGCAAATAAAGGTCTTTAGAATAAATCTCAACACAAAATATCGTGAGAACGTTACCACTAAATGCTGGTGTAGGTTGCAGAGGCTTTCAAGTCAGGCATAAACTATCAGCGTAAAATAGATAAATCAATTGCTGAGCAATTACCCCTAAGACTGAATCTCGACTAAATAACTGCAGTTTACGTTTATTCCTCTAGAGAGAATATAAACGAGATGAAACGCTATGCATAAATGAATGGTCCACGATGCAATCATTGTTTCAGAGAACTGGTAACAATAGGTATTGAGGGTATAGCTTGCAAACTGTGAAAATCCGCTTTCCTAACGTAACAGAACTTTAAATAAAAAAACAAACAAAGTACAATAAAGTATTATTCTATTCTATTCTATAATAATAAAAAAAAAACCGGTAGAGTCAACAAGAGCCAAATAGCCTCCATATAGAGCAGTGGACGTCTTTCGGCAAATCAGCCGATGAAGATGACGAGTCAAGTATATCGCAGAGCTGCGTTCATTCCAGGGACTTCTGAGTTCTGGAGTCACTATTCTTGAACCAATTCATAGTAAGGAAGAAATAAAAAAATATAATTTACTACAAAAACCAAACAGGTGTATACAGAAAATAAAATTAGTACTAGACATGCCTTTGCCTACTAATAGTGTCACACAACACAATGAGTTAATCGTATCAGTTCAATTGTCCAATTTAATTCAGTCTATCACAGTCAAATGCCCGGCAAGTCATTCGTAGTTAAATCAGTCAAGGCAACCTCAAAGGTTCAAAACTAGAATTTAAAACGTTTGTATACATTCTGTCAATCGTCAAGTCTCCTTGGCCGTCAGGAAGAGATAAAAGTTATTTCAGGAATTCATAATTTCGTAAAAATAATTGGAATAGTTCCAATTGTCTCGATTGCTATGATATCAAAATCGTCTGAAATATCTCTGCGTCTATTTTCGCATTTCACTGGCGTTGTTTCGGTTTATACGTATGTAATTTTATCCATGGATCTGAGATTTAATACTTTTGGCAACGATTGTGCTGTGTATGACACAGGTTTGAATATTTACTAAATATATAAACTTTTGTTTAAGTTTTAATATTATTAAGCTGTATGTCTTCCTATATAGAAAAAGTTTCTTCTCATACAGGGTAATAACAAGCGGGTTCGCTTTCACTTAAAACGATAAAATTAAAATGATTACCTTAATAATTCTCTCCTTCGGATCGATGTAAGTGTAATCCTTGTCCCGCCTTATTAGCGGTAAACTCCTATACTTCACTTTCTGCGTCGATATCAACAAATTGTTCGCCCTCGTCCCGACAATAAAGTCTTTCGCCTCATTAAAACAAATACACAGAAAAATCACACACACTAAAATAAATAAAAACTTCATTTTGAAAAGCTTTTGTGAAACTATAACATTTTTAGGCTATGTGTGCACTCTCACATTCGTGGAGCAGAACTGTTTTGATTACGAGGAAAATTATTTATCTGTGACGCCATTTGACGCCATTCGACCTTGCCTTGGCCTCAGACTATATCTGATTATGACTTAATACTGCGTCTTCTGTACCTGTTGACTGTTGTATGGCAAAAACTGTCTCTTAGACTTTATTAGTAGACAAGTAATGCGAATTCAAATTCATGTGGACAGAATTGGGTTGCCATAATCTAACTATGTAGTAACATGAAATATTAATATTGATATTCGTGGTGCAATCTCGGAAACCGCAAGATATTAGTTTACGAACTAATTAATAACGCCTATCGCTATCCAATTTTTATCTCAAGCCTTTACCTGAGCTAGAGCTTTCAGTTAATTACATACGTAGGATTCTAGAAGTTTAATTTACTTGTACATGCGACGCGAAGATTAACTGCCTACACGGCGATACCAAGCTTTGCATTTAAAATAATTACTGGTTGTACACCTACAAGACGTCGGCTTAGGCACAGTCCGACTTGGGACCTCTGATCATTAATAAAGTGCAGCCGCAAGCAACACTGACGACCGTGGCGCTACTGAGCAATGGTGGTGCGGAGCAATGGCGCTGCGGACCAATGGCACTACGACTCGCAATTGCGCTACTGGCAGCTACTGCATTGGCAAGATAAATATCGATACTGCTTTATGAGAAATATTAATAATGAATAGTCTCTTATCTCTGCGAATGTTTATTATTTCTTTGATTAATTTATCCTTTGATAGATATGATATTTCTAACGTGTCACGCGATTTTCATAATTTATATTACACGCGTAAGTTATGGCTGCCGTTTGTGCATCGATGATTGTTTTATGTTCTAAGATATTAACACCATTGTCCCATTCGACTGCTGTCTTTTTTTTTCAATTTTGGCTTCTCACTGTTTGTTCATTTAGCCAGTGTCAAGTTAAAAAAGTTTTTAGTTTTAGATATAAAATACTGTCACTTTTGTCCGTTGGAATTCAGATGTAACACATTCTAATGTTTTTGCAGTGTTTGACAGCAAATGAGTCCGGTGGTCAATACTACGATAAAACTCTTAATTTATTTTACCGAGATCGCGCCTGTTTCTATGATTTCACATATTGTCCAGTTACGTAGATACTTGAGACACACAACTACACCAATGTTACATCACAATATCCACTAGGAATCAATTTGCGAATAATTAAAATCGCCACTGAACTTAATTCGAAAAAATTCCGTCAAAAAAACCTACTGTCTATTTGGAGTGTACAAGCTGTCAAAAAAAAATAAAGGCGAGCTAATGAATTTGAATTATGTAGGTAGGGTAAGTCACGTCACTCACATTCACAACCTTTTTGGGACAAAATAAACAAAAATCATAGCATTTCGATTTCTACATAATATGTAATTGACAATCGATAGCCAACAAAATAATACTGCTAAATTGAGCGGGATTGAGTTATTCAGAAATTGAATCGCTATCAATTAAATTGAACAGTGATTGACGCGTTTAATTTAAATTGAATATATTTGAATTTAAATAAAGGAACTGAAGGTATCTAACGGATGGTTGGAGGAATGCGAAATGACTTGGCACTTTTGCAACGACACGGAACTATGGAAGCTAGAAGGTGCTATGCTAAAAGTGGAATGTGACATTGTCTCCATATTTATGCCAACAGTACGCTCGTTATTCATGCGTCTGAAGTATGAAAGCTTTACAAGTACGCGTATCACTACTCGGAAACAATTTTCGTTATGACACGCAGTGCGCTGATTACTCTGCGTATTTATCGCTTTGTTTTTCCGTCTCCTTTTTAATTATTTCCAGTCGTGATAAACATTTTCATGGTAGAATATTATGCACTACTTTGCCACGAATTTGTGTAGATCAATAAGAAAGGTTGCTGAAATGTTTTTAGTAGAGTAGTGAACTATCCGTTCTTGTGACTTTGTGGCTACTATTTTGTTTTGTTTATGCTTGACCTTGTTTTTAAGACATAAAATTTCATGTTTATAGGATCTGTTTGTGTTTTTTAGGGTTCCGTACCCGAAAGCTGCTGTCACTCACGCGTCCGTCTGTCCGTCTGTCCGTCTCTCTGTCTGTCCGTCATCTGTCACACAGTTTTACAGCCAAACGGTTGGAGCTACAGTCTTCAAATTTTCACAGTATAAGGATCTTGTTGACCCAAAGCCACATAAATAGTCAAAAATATATTTGGTACGGAACCCTAAATGTGCGAAGTCCGACACGCATTTGGGCCGGTTTTGTTATGAGAGCAAAGTGTCATTGACACGACAGAAATAATTTACTAAAGGTAAAAACAAAATTTCTTCACAGATTTGTAGTCGGCTAGATTAGAACCGAGAATCCTTTCATTTAATTACGGGAGATATTCCTTACACATAAAGTGTAAATCTCGCAATGCAGTCCCTTGCATGTTCTTTGACAAGTGCGTGCGGTTGGGTGTTATTTCAGACTGCCACGTCATCGCTTTGATCTCCGTCGACTTTTTGCCGAACACTCGTTTAATGTGACGACAAATAACTCAAACAGGAACGTGGTTCTCTTTTTGATTTTATCAAAAGTGTACACAAGATGTTCTCGAGTTTTAAATGCGAACACTTCATTAGTGAGATCACCCGTCTCAGTTTGTTTGTTGAAGATCTCCGAGATTCACTTCGCAATGTTTGCTTTTGAGCTGAGACTCTGAGAGAATACTTTTAAAGTATTAGTTACCGAAGGCATTTTACATTTGATATCTTGTAATACATACCCACAGTTACAATTTTAGCTGTAGATTAAGCTGGATTATCAGATGTAGAAATTAACTTAAATGAATATTTTATAAGTTTGATAGAGATGTTGATGTTAATTCCAAATGGTGAACATTTATTGAACGAATTAAATACGATTTGTAGTGAGTTAAATTGAATATCTTACTTAAGGAGATTACGGTTTAATTTATTGCAAAAAGTCTATTAGGTTTCATAATTCGGATTATAGATAAGCACGTAGAGGTAAAGCACGATAAAAATGTCTCAAATATTATAAAGTGCGACACCCAAAATATTATTCACATAACGGTAATGTGCTGTGTTATGGAGATTAAGTTTTTATATGCAAATGTAATGGACACCTACGTTATTAGGGTCGATAGGCATATCGACACGTCATCAGATAACCGTGGACTCGATACTGTTGCGGTTACGGTGTTTGAGCTCAAACATTACATTGTTATTGCCCTTTACTATTTAAATTAAATCGATTGTGAAATCGTTCACACATTCATAATGCACCAAGTCATCCATCACCGAAAAATCGATCGTTACTGAATTATAAGTGGGTAGGCGTACATGGCAGGGTGATTACCTTCCGTCACTATTTCCGATAGTCGTATCTCAGTCGGAACGGTATCGGAATGTAAAATCGGGTAAAATGCATACGTCGGGCTGCAATTTGGCATGATTGAGCCGGGACAATAGAGCGTCGGCCATCACAGCGAGACGGGTTATTCCCGATAAATTGGCGGATATACTTTTGATCCATGAACTGACGAGCTCCCCTAAAGCTGCGGAATTTTTACTTTGATTTAAAAACTGGGTAGATGGGCGAGGTTTAAATTGCATAATTAATTGCCTTACAATACAACATTCCTTCAACTTTCTATATTCGTAAATTCTTTACGAAATCAAGGGTCATGATGGAAATTAAGTAAAATTAAATTTGTGTGATCAGTCGTTTGTCATTTCGCAAGATGTAGGGGTCAACTAAAATTAATGGTACTGTCTGTGATGAGTTAGCAAAACTACTGTTTAAACAGGTTCTGGCTACTTTTTCTTTAAAAACTTCATCATTAATTTTAGTATTGATTGTGCAACACTCAGGAAAAAAACGCAAAAAAACAAGTTGAACCAAGGCACCAACAAAAATAACATGGTCAAATGTTTGCAGCGTTGTAACAGAATAAAGTTTAAAGATAATCAATTTAGATGTAAGTATACTAATATACTATGACACTGAGCGATCCGAACTTACGCGCGCATTAAAAAAGTGTACTTACGAAAACCAACTGACAAGTTCAAGCCTAATCCGCCTTGGTGAGATGGTGTCTATTTGAAAACCAACGTTAGGCACTAGTGTTGTCTGGCATTTATGCTGAACTGCAGGTGTATTCGCTAACGCAGTTGACATTAATTTGATAGGCACTATGCAGTACATTGCTGCCTTGACGTATAGGAAAACAAAAATGTACTACGTAGTGCCAGTTATAATTGATGTCCACCGAGCAAAGCAGCAATGCACTTACTGCAAAGTGCCCATCAAATTGAAGTCAACTGAGTTAGCGAATACACCTGCTGGATCTATTTGGCGCAGCCGTGGGTCGCACACTTCTTTTTCTTTTGTTACTTTTTTTATTTCATCTAATTTTTTTTCTTTTTTTTTTCTCAAAGCCCACTGTTTTTTTTTAAATATTATTTTGTTTATTTCTTTTTTTTGTGTTCCTGTAACTGTGACCAATAAATATATTTTCTTTCTTTCTTTCAACTATTACTATTTACTAAAAACAAATGAAACACATAACAAAAACTTTTTACAAAAAAAATACAACCGACTTCCATAAATATCTAATACTAAAAAATGCAAAATAACTTTAATTTCGGCAGTCGGTGTTTCTAGTTTGGTTTCTTCGTTATTTGACACCGACTTCCGAAATTAAAGTTATTTTGCATTTTTTAGTATTATTTATGGAAGTCGGTTGTATTTTTTTTGTAAAAAGTTTTTTATTTTTCACTTTTTAGTTGTTTTAACCCATTCTAAAACTAAATTAATAGTAAAGTTATGCCCGAATTGATAGCCCCAAAAATAGGGAATTTGAACGTAGTTGGTGAAATTAGGGTGTATCAGGGTGAACTGTACAAATCTGTATACCCCTTCAGAGCGCATCAGCGTGATGTAATGTTGTGAAGTGGTGAAAACAATATACAGACATGCGATTGCAGCAATTCTGAAAGGTTTGCTATCATTTATTGAAGAGTTCCATTGTGTATCTCCGAAGTTCTTTATCAGATCTTCACCAAATTAAAATGGGACCACATGTGAAGCAATAGCTTTCAAATAAAAAAAATCTTCAAAATCGGTTCACGGAGTAAAGAGTTATGGGTAAAACACATAAAAAAAAAAAAAAATACAGTTTAATTGAGAACCTCCTCCTTTTTTTGAAGTCGGTGAAAGAATACAGTCGAATTGAGAACCTCCTCCTTTTTTTGAAGTCGGTTAAAAAACAGTCCACAACGCATATCCTCAAAATATCACTGCTCATATAATATGAACATAATTGAGTTAACTGTCCGTTCAGTTAAACTAAAAGCATCAACCGACCCCCCTGTACAAGCGAATTGATATTTCCTCTTTCCAACGAATACATAGTTAATTGTGCTTCCGGACGTCAGTCATTGTTTGAGGGCCAATACGTGAATGCATTAACTATCCATAGTTTTTTTTATTTGATAATATGAGAGGAAGGTTTATCGTTTTGCCGGTCAATAGAGTGACATGACTCCGTATTGATTCATTATTCGATTATTATAATTATGTCTAATTTAGTATTCGAAACGATTGTGTGTAATTACTGATTCGGAAAAACAGGTGATTTTGATGTTATCCTCATACTTACTCATTCTTATAGTCCTAATACTTTAGTCATCTAAGAATATGGTTTCTGAAGGAAAGTTGAGTGACTCTTTCAAGTAATCTGAAAGTTTGGGATGATATTCTCTGAACCGTGAAATTGTGGGAACAATTTCACGTGGGAACCCGTGAAGATTTCTTAAGAAAAAAGGCGAATAAAAACGTCCATTTGATAGAACTTATCTAGTATTTCAGAGCCATACCTTTATTTTAAACTTTAAAAAAAAACAAGGTGATTGTATTTAATTTCTTCGTTTTTTGACACCGACTTCCGAAATTAAAGTTATTTTTTAATTTTTAGTGTATTTTCTTTTTTGGAAGTCGGTTGTTTTTTTTTTTGTAAAAAAGTTTTTTATTTATTCACTTTTTAGTTGTTATACCCCAGCCAGAAATAAAAACCCGAATAAAATGGAACGTGGAATTTAAACATACTCATAATTGGAGAAAACCAAAACGTCATCTATGTACTTATTACGTATTTTTCGTTTTTGTTCAGTTTTTCAAAAAGCGCTGAAGCAATTTCGATAAAATTTATATGAGACCACCTCGTCGGGAGTATATTCTTTCGGATAAAAAAAGAATTTTGAAAATCGATTCACAACTGACAGAGAAATCGGTGGACATACATACATACATACAGCCGAACATAGAACTTCCTCCGTTTTCGAAGTCGGTTAAAAATAGTGAAGCTACTTTATTTCGGTTCATTACTATATTTTAATGCAAGTATTTTTATGTCTGCGACAACCAGCAACCCACGCAAGCTCCACTTGGCTTCGATTTAGTTCAGCAGACGACTAATTCCGATTCTATTATTATTTTTTACCTATGAACTTGCATTGATGATTATAATAATACGTAGTGTCCTTAAAAAGGTTCTTTCAACTTTCAAACAAAACTTTTTGGAAAGTTGCTCGTGCCTTCTTCGTATGAGAAGAGACTTAATTGTACCCTAAAGTGGGACTGTTACAGGCTGGTATTATTTGTGATGTTTCGATTTTCCCAACGTCATAAATTTATTATTCTAATTGTATTTTTAGCTTTTTTCCGCGTACCAGAAGACGCATCGTTGGAAGGCCTTCCACAAGATCGACCAATCACCTGGTGAGGGTCGCGGGATTACGATGGATACGAGACACAGAGGACTGGTCGCTATGGCGACACTTAGGGGAGGCCTATGTCCAGCAGTTGTGGACGTATTTCGGCTGAAATAAATGATTAACGCAAATATACTAAATATTTCCGATAAGTCTGCTAGACTGAAGTGGGATTGGGCGGACCAAATACATATGTAGAATGCAAACAGACAGATGTGCCAGAGTCGTTTCGCAGTGGGAGACAGAAAACGGGCGTCGTTGCCGAGGGAGGCCTAGAAAACGCTGCCGTGATGACATGGAGACATTTACGGGAGATTGAATGGAGAGGTGAAACACCGGGAAGACTGGAACGCTATGAGGGAGCCTACCATCAATTTAGGTGGAGAAAAAAACAACTTTTATTCCAGAATAAGGACACCCACGTTATTACTTACGTAGGTACCTGCGTCATTCATATCTACAGCTGTAGGTACGGATAAATTTTCTACTTCACTACCTCAAAACTACTAACGCCATACGTACACACATATCCCTTACGTAACTTTAAATACATTGTTACCGATAACTACCCTATAATTACTTATGCCCGAACTTTCAGTGAACGTTAATCGGCTGTCATTATCATTTTATGGTGCTGTCAAAACATTGACAGTCAATTAAAGTTGACGCGACTACCGTCAATCATAACTGACAGGTGTAAATTAGTATTCCAAAGTAATTCGCGGTTCAGTTGCAGTTCTGTTGGAATTGCGAATCGATTTTTTGAGGTCTGACAGTTTGAATGGTAAATTAATATCATATTGTAAATGATGAATGAAATAAAATGAAAAGGTGTGAATCGTTTAATCCTTCTTCATCATCGTCAGCAGCTGGATATAATTTTCAATATCCCAATCGAAATGTTAAAGTAAAAGTCGAGAGTTTATAAGCTGTAACAGCCGGTCTACCTATATTGTGTAAAAAACTTAGATGAAGTACGCTAACTGCAGTGCTATTTTGTTAACATCTCGCCGTGAAAAGTGAGGTGAAGTGAGCTTGAAGTGAGCTGTCGATTCTTAGTTTCAGGCGGTCAGTTATCTAAAATGTCATCGTGAAAACTTAGGTAAAGTGAGCTGTCAATCCCCAAAATCACTGACCACTTACACCACTTCAAGTTCACTTCACCTCACTTTTTACAGCATCTTGCCTTATTAGTATTTTTACAGAATAGTACTACAGTTTTAAAAATTGTCATGTTTAATTACGTAAAATTGGCACAAAAATAACTTATCCTAAGCTCATTTAGAACCCTACAAAAATAATAACAACAAAATTATGAAATACCTTAACAATGTACAGTAACAATTAAGATTTAAATTTATGGCGTCGCGTGATGGGCATAAAAGTAAAAAAATAATAATTTCGTTTTAGTAAAGCACCGTGTTCACGATACGAGCCAGCAAAGTAAATTATACGTTAATTATATTGCGACAACACTATTTCACTACTAATATTATTTACGTCGACAAAGGAAATCAATAAAACAAATGTTGGAGACTCGTGATTGTCCAGAGGTTGAAGGTTCCACTACTTACGACCAACGATACGCGTCCAACACAACAAGAGCCAACGAATATGTTATTAATTCCGGTGACATTCATATTATGTATTACAGCAACAGACGCTAATTAGAAACGACTTCATGAAGCTCCTAGAGCACTTGTCTCTTGGTCTTGAGCAGTGTCCCATCTGGAATAGGGGTGTTTCCTGAGTATTAACATTATAATTAGTCTGTAGGTTAAATTATCAAAAAATATTAGACACGTATTTTCTGCTTTAACAAACCAATAAAAAAAGTACAAAGATAAAAAGCATCAAAGTTTAGGGGTGAGGGCTTGTTACGTCACTTAAACGGTACACAGTGTATCAAGGTGTGATATCACGCGAAATTTAATAATAATAAGTTTATTTGGATAAAATCGGTTAAGCCTAACACAGAAATAGCTATTTAAAAACTAGGACACATGTATGATCTAAGAATTAGCAGCAACTATTTGAACTCCTGACTTCCATCATCTTCCTGCTCTTATCCCATGTTATTTGGGGTCGGCGCAACACGTTTTTTTCTTCCATTCTGTCCTGTCAGCCGTCACGCTATCACTAATTCACTTTTCTTTCATATCACTCCTCACACAATCCATTCATCCTTTCTTTGGCCTCCCTCTCCCTCTCCATCCATCCACATTTATATTTATAACTCTTTTAGTTACATGTGTTTCATCCTTCCTCTTTACATGACCAACTTCTGACTTCTCAGGAGTTGGTCATGTAAAAAGGAGGGATGAAACACATGTAACTAAAAGAGTTATGAATATAAACTCCTGACTTCCAAACTAGGTAAAAACCTGTATCTTGGAAATCAGTGCTCTTCCGTGGAGAAATAAGTATAAAACCAAATTCAACGCACTGTCATCGTCCTCATTTTTCGTTTACGTGATAAAAGAAAAAATATATGTCCAATATTTTTTGGTAATCTAACTGACGGATTTATTAGTTTTTTTTTAGGAAACTAGCCTAATTATTTATGTTTTAATTTTTTATTAAAAAGAACAGCAAACCGAAAGAGAAAGAAAGAGTATATTTATCTATAACAATATTGTAGCCCACAACTTTGTTCACAGATTAGCTGTGAGATACATAAATAAAATCACAAAACTTATGTATCGTGCTAATAAAACAAAACAGAAATAATAAAATATGTAATTTTAAATGAGTAAATAGAAGGAAAACGATAGCTCCCTTGTATAAGACTTTTTAGCTTATAGGGCAGGCATGCAAAAATCTATATATATAAAATTCAAAGTCCTTGCTGACTGACTGTTATTTCAACGCACAACCTAAACCGCTGGTTTTAGAGATATGAAATTTGGAAGATGTGTTCTTTGTGAAGAGTAGGTCTCCACTTTTTTTTTTTTTTTTTTTTTTTTTTTAAAAAAAAACGTTGCCCCACACTAGGAATATTCCTGTATCGTGGGTGCGTTCACAAACATGTAAATTCACATACACAAGACACCCAGACCCGGAACAACTATCTGCAGGTCATACAAATATTTGTTCCGTGCGGGGATCGAACCCGCGACACGCAGCGCAGCAGCCGAACGCTCAACCACTGCGCCAACCGTGCCGTCAAAAACGACGCCACTAAGAAAGGGTTTTTCGAAATTCAACCGTTAAGGGGGTGAAAAAGGGGTTGTGCTATTTCAACGCGGGCGAAGCCGCTGACAGAAGCTCGTCTCAACATAATAATATGTTCCAAAGTCCCATTGTAGGAATTGAACATTCTGCGAACAGGCGAAAGCAAGCCAGAGATCCAACATAGAGAGAGAGCGACTGCACGGTTTGCGCAGTCGCTCGCTGCTGCGCTGCGTGTTGCGGGTTCGAATATTCGTATGACCTACAGAAACTCGTTGCCGTCCCGGGTCTGAGTGTCTTGTGGTAGTGAGTTTAAATGTTTGTGAACGCACCCACGTCGGGTACAGGAGTAATTCCTAGTGGAGGCTAGGGTTGGACTTGCTCATCCTTCGCCTACGGACTGTCCTTAGAACCACATAGCAAAACATGAGACAGAAATAAATGCAGTCAAATTTATTTTTAACAATATTATAATATAAATTCACGGCTTCTAAGTATTGTCGTTTATTTTCAAGAGTTGGCAGCTTGTACTTGGTCAGATTTTTTTATAAGACAAATAATATCTCTGATCAGACTATGTCCCATTTGCTGGGGTGTCCGAAATTAATGCTCACCTGCACACTTGACGATCTAACGCTTCCGATGCTGCGTGGCCTTAAGAAAAGTAATAATAGAGCACCGTCGAATTGACAAGAAGAAGTGAGGAAACCAGGACTTATAGTGGTGTTTCACTGACTGTAGAAAATGAGCAATACCTAATACATTTGGTTTTGCTCGTTTTTCTATGTTCCTATGAGAAGATGAGGATCTAGTACAGCCAATGCAGGTTTCATTTCCCGACTACTATTAATTTATTTGACAAAGGAAATTAATAGATATTTCTATGTTGGATACACAAATGGAATATTAGAGATTGGCTTCACCTCACCTCACCTCTTTTGTTTCGTGGTGGAAAAGCAATAATTCATTCGGGGACTTCAATTACAATAATGTTTTCAGACGTGGCACGTGGCAACAATGGTTGCTCAGTACCTATAACTTTTGCTACTGTCACCTGAGACAATAGTGTTTTAATTAATGGAGTATTGCTTGGATATTTACGATAGCTAGATAGAATACACTTAACAGCACACAAAGAAAAGGAAAACCAGATAATCTACTTTCATCATTTTGCAAAATGCGTGATAGAATGGGAAAAAGCTGTACTTACAATACGATGCGTAAAAAAAATGCGGGCTAGGTGCGAGTTGGATTCAAATACGTAGGGTTCCGTACCATATACCTACCGAAAAAATAACGTTTCTAGTATCTAAAAATTAAATGAAATAAAAAATTAAGGGGCCTTTTATTTTAATTTAATATTTTTTTTATTATTTGTTGTTGTTGCGGCAATAGAAACACACATTACGTAAAAATTTCAACTATCTATCATGTGTCTATCTATTATAGTTCATGAGATGCAGCCCGACGGACAGACGGCCAGCGGAGGCTTTTTTTTTTTTTTTTTTTTTTGGGGGGTGGGAAATCATCCTATGACTTCTTCCGCTCTAGGGTGGAGCGGAAGGGTGTGTCAGACTCTTACTGACTAAAACCCACCCCTGTTCCTCCCTGCCTCGAGTGCCCGGGGGCGAGGTAACTCTTTCGAATTTATCCTCCACCCCCGGGCAGGCACCGGCCTTGGCAGGCCCCTACACTTTGCTGACAACTCTTTGAGGCGCGCGTGGAACACTACGCGCCGTCGACTCTCGGGCCTGGTGCTGATCGGGCGGCGAGTTACCCACTACTCGCCGTCCGCAGGCCCGGGTCTACGGTGGCCGGAGATCGTCTCGCGGCCCCTGGCGTCTCCTGCGGCGGTCGCGGCTGGGGGCGCTAGGGCGACTCGGCTGTTGCTGAGCCTCCCTAACGTGTGCCGCCTCCCTCTTCGCGAGCATTACTGCTTCGCAGAAGGAGGAGACGGCCTCCCATTCCCTCTCGCTCCGTACCATGGCCTGAACCAGGGCACGGCGCGAGAGGTCGCTGTCGCCTATCGCATCCACGAGGACACGGCGGTGTTCTGCCCAAGCGGGGCAAACCTCCACCGTATGCTCCACCGTGTCCTCTGGGCGATCCTCGCAGTGGAAACACTGCGAGGATCGCCCAGATCGCACAGGGGTCACCTCCGCCTTGATCCGACACAGGTACCTCCCGAAACAGCCGTGTCCGGTGAGCACCTGCGTCAGGCGGAAGGTGAGGGCGCCGTGACGCCTCTCCAGCCACTCCTCAAAGAGGGGCACTACCGCCTCGATGGTGGCGTGCCCAGCGCTGGGTTGCGACAGTCGCTCTCTCCATGTCACCATGAGATCCTGCCGGAGCTCGGTCCGCCGAGCCGCGAGTTGTCGCGGCAGCGGAGTTTCGCCCCGGCGTTTGGCCTCCTCGCGCCACTCGTACAGGTGCGCGAGGATTTTTGCCTCCAGATCCCACGGTGACAGTCCGGCAAGGAGGCTCGCCGCCTCACGGGAGATCGTGCGGTATCCGCGGATGATACGGATCGCCATGACCCTCTGGGACGCGTTCATCAGGCGAGCTGATCGCTGCCTCAACGAACGCGCCCACACCGGTGCCCCGTAGAGGGCCATGGACCGCACGATCCCCGCGTAGAGCCTCCGGCAGGAGGCGTTTGGCCCCCTCAGATTGGGTAGGAGCCGCTTCAAGGCGGCCCCGGCCCTGTCCAATCTGGGAGCCAAACGTCGAAAATGTAGCGGAGGCTTAGTAATGGGGTTTGAGTTAGTTAATGGCTTAGTAGTGAGGGTTCCGTGGGTTATCAATACTCAATACTCAATATCTTTATTGCTTTTCCATAAAATATAGGTATGCTTAGGTGGTATGTGTTTATAATAGGGATTGTTATGGACCCTGTCGGGCACAGCAAAAAGGTAGAAGAGAGGAAGCTCTATTTTAGGTAGTTATTAGATTTATATGAACTATATCGTAACTTAAAAAATAATCGTTTGACGGCACGGTTGGCGCAGTGGTTGAGTGTTCGGCTGCTGCGCTGCGTGTCGCGGGTTCGATCCCCGCACGGAACAAATATTTGTATGACCTGCAGATAGTTGTTCCGGGTCTGGGTGTCTTGTGTATGTGAATTTACATGTTTGTGAACGCACCCACGATACAGGAATATTCCTAGTGTGGGGCAACGTTTTTTTTAAAAAAAAAAAAAAAAAAAAAAAATCAATTAAGTAATTATTTAATTTAATTTTATAACCGTAGCTGGTATAAGTTTTATTTTTAGTAATGATTATATGTAGATTAATTTCTTCAATTTAATTCTATTATTTCTGTTATTTTTCTTTTATTTATATTACTATTATTTACAAAATATTCATTTATGGAATAAAAACATTTGTTATAGATACTGATATTTAAATGTCATTCAATTTAATATCAATTTAATATCCTTCGGGTACAGAACCCTAAAAACTCAAAAGTGTTTGGAAATTTTTTGGCTGATCACCATCAGCCATTGACTAACCACCACTACCACTGTGGGATTCTCCAAAACGCTACTAAATTGTCTTGGCCACTTTCACCAATCCATTACCTCGAAGACCATCGATCCATTACATTATCTTGTATATTTCCTGAGTATATACTATACTCAATATATTAGACATATAGAATTCTCTTTATACCGTACGAAATAAAGGAAAAACACATAATAGCACACAAACCAGCCAGATAACTTAATCCAACGGCCAGACAAGTGATTGCGATATCAAAGCAAGTAATCCTAAATCGTTCCAGTTTGCGTCTGAAAGGCGGCTATTGTGTGAGCATTACGCCGGCTTTGTTAAAATCATATTATAATAAGGGGACACGCGAACTATTGGTATAATACCTCTAACACGACATAAAGCTTCGCGTGGTTGTCGACCGGCGCGGCACGCGATTCAGGAAAATGTGAAAAAGGACATATTTATATTACGTTATGTAAAGTTGACGGCGCCAGGCGGGTTTGTGACCTTTGGCCTTTACGATAGTATCAAATTCACGAGTAGGTATGAAATTGATGAATAATTTGGTAAGCTTCCGTTTACCCAACGATTTAGTATTTTCCAGACAATTATCCAATATATTATTCAAAGAGATTCTACTAGAATGTTACAATATCACATTGTACGGCTTCTACTATTGTAGTAGATTTTTTTCCAGTCCGTCATAATAATAATAATGGATGTGGTCGCAGTGGACAAGGGACTCACCCCGTTCTCCATGGCTAAAGAGAACTGGCGCAATCTTGTAATACTCACTACTGATGACCGCAAGGAGGTATGGAAAGGCGAGGAGCTTCAGGGGCGCTTTTATCGGGCTCTTCGTGGGCCTGATGTAAATTTCTTGGTGTCCGTTCGACCCTGCTCCCGATACCGGCGGATTATTATTTTTTATAATTTAAAATGTTTTTTTTTTGTATGCTTTGTTAGAAATATTTAAAATTATAATTGATATGTGTTTAGAGTAAATAAAGGAAATAATAATAATAATCTTTATTCATTCAAACATTTCTACAATACATAATATATATACATACTACGTCAGTTGACATAAACACTAAAAAAGACAATATACACTAGGATTCCCTGTGTCGTGAGGTCCAGTCCCTTCCGTGAGTTTAAAAATTAATAAAAATAGTGCATTTATTGTGTATATTAAACTACAATTTGTTCTTTCTTTGTAACAAGAAAAGAAAAGTATGCAAAAGAATAATACTAAATCAAACAAAAAAAAAAGAAGGTAGTGGGTGGATGTTTTTTTTTTTTTTACCTTTTCGGTGTACACCCATGTCTGGCTTGCGTGCCAACATGCAATGGAGAGAAGTATCTTGAAACTTAGAAGAATTCAAAAAACTAAAAACATAGACATCCGCAAAAGAACCGGGGTAGTAGACGCCCTCCAGTTCAGCCTCAGGCAGAAGTGGGAATGGGCAGGACACTTAGCAAGATACAAAGACAGAAGATGGACCTACCTCACCACTAAATGGCTGGGCCCGACAAGCAAAAGACGTGTAGGAAGGCAGAGGAAAAGATGGGTGGATGACATTGTGGAGGCAGCAGGAAAAGGTTGGATGGCTGTTGCCACGGACAGAATACAGTGGAAGAAGATGGAGGAGGCTTATACCCGAGGGGGACCACACATTGCTAAGCAAGGAAATAAATAAACCAATGTAAAAAAAAAAGTGTGTTGTGGGGAAAAACAAGCTATATAATAATATAAAAAGTGGGTGGATGTGTGTTTATGTGTGATGGTGTGTGTGTGTGTGTGTGGGTGTGTTTGTGTGTGTGGGTGTGGGTGTCGGTAGGTTTGGGAGCGTGCTTGTATGCGTGTGCGTATTAATCAGTAAGTTTGTACGTGTAAGTTCGTGTGCTCGTCATGAAACATAGTATTGTTTATGTACTTCAAATCGGCTTTATAAAATAAATAGTCGTAAATTGGTCCACGGTGATTTAGCATACATAATGTTTTTCTAGAATATAACCATTTTTATTTCAGTAGAAAGTATCGTAAGTATGTCTAGCCAACCCTTACATAGTACTTGGGCTAACGCAAGGCAAACATGTCATCCTGTTAATTTTAGTTGGCTATGCTGAAAGTATACTCCGTGGTCATAAAATATTAATAGCCACGGACATGATGTTCTTGTTTTTATTTCATAATTTCGTTAAATTTGAATAAAAATCACATAAAAGTTTTTCAATTACATTCATGCACGTCAGTGCACACCGTACCTACGATATTTTTCAGGTAATATTAATGTATAAATTTGCATTAAATATGCTAAAGCATAGCCTGATTTATAGCTTTATTTACTGTAGCTGAAAGTAATTACTAACTCTCTAAAATATTAAAAAAAAATCTTTTCAAAACTGCATTGACTGCATTGCAGTGTGCATAAAAATCGATTAACAATTTATAATCATCCTGAAGGAAAATATTATTATGGCGTATATATCCGCTAAGTGGCGCCCTCATTGAATAAAAAATCGTAGCAAAGCGTAAAAAGTAAAGTTTACTACAAAGAGGGGTACCTACTTTTACGTTGTCAAAACAGAACTCAAAATGTTTGGTATCCAAAGTAGTAGAAAAAAGTACCAAAAACGGCTGTTTTTGCCACTTTTGCCCGGTTAGTCCCTATGCTCTAGTTCCGCTATGCTCGACTCGAAAATTACCTACTAAAAAGTTTCGCTATGCACGAAATTCTTCGATTCTACGGAAACAATGGAAGGCACAGTTGGAAGGAAAAGTGTTTGAATTAAAGTTAAAAAAATTATAGCGCTATTCGTATATGCGTAAGCGTCTGTTAATTAAAATTTGTTTGTTTGATAAAATTTGACAATCAAAAAAGTCAAAATGAGAGATAAGGGCAAACGAATTTCAGAGAAATTCTAACTTAAGAAATTTCTATGAATAGAGCTGTAAGCCAATACTAGACCCACAAGATTACAACTCTTATTAATATTTCATTAATTACGCGTCATACTGTAATAAAAACAAAAACTCCTAACTAAATAAAACTTACAATCTGGCGTCAAAAAATTCCTCCGCATCGCTGTCTACTGGAAGTGTGCCCAAAAGACTGGCGGCATTGCTACGTTGTATGGCAATGCTTAACCCCTGGCCGAGGAAGAAGCCAGCCCTTGGGTCACGCGAAGTGTCAACAAGGCGTTTAGAAATATCTTTAAACACTAAATGTGCACTTGGACCCCACGGCCCAAGGGTTTCAACCCCAAACGGCTCGAAAATGTAGCTACCGACGAGGTTGAACTATATTTCCGTTGCTTGAAGTTCTCCGCAACCGCAGCGGCAGCACATATGAATACGAAAGTTACGATGTTTGAATGTTTGTTATGCTTCAACAGCTGGACGGATCAGAATGAAATTTATGAGATGCACACAGATCGTCTCGTGACCCCCGACAACCAGGTCTCCTGCGGCGGCTGCGGCTGGGGGCGTGGAGGAGACTCCGCTGAGTCTCCCTCAACCGTTCAGCCTCCTCCTTCGCGAGCATTACTGATTCGCAGAAGGAGGAGACTGCTTCGCATTCCCTCTCGCTCCGTACCAAGGCCTGGACCAGGGCCGGGCATGACAAGTCACTGCCGCCGATCGCCTCTACTCAAAGTCAAATCCTATATTCATATTTCAGTCTTATTAATTACACAAATAAAATACAAATAATCAACTATTTAAAAAAATGAAAAATATTAATTAAAAATCAAATAAAAATAACGAGAAATAAGTATTCTATTTAAATCACAGAATGAGATAATTATGACTCTTACTATTTAAATCACCTGGACTTTAATACTGTAGGGACCTGGTGCACCTTCTCGTACTGCGGGGACCCTGGGGGTTCTTCGTAATCTCTAGGGGCTGTCGCACTCGCTGGCAACGCGAGAGTGTGGTGTATGAGAGTGACTGCTTATTGTGTGTAGTGTTATAAAAGAAAGAGGAATAGCGCACTCAGAGTAATTATATTGTAACTATAATAAAATATTACATGTGTACCCTCTTCGGCCGGGCTAGCTGAACTGTACTCCAAAACAAAAGTCTTATCTACTCTTCTTAATTTAAATCGGCGTTCCAAGAGTTTCTAGAACGTTCCAAACTTCCAACGTGCCAGTCTCCACCATAAGGTCGCCAACATAAGGTTGTCACAATACTAATCAAATTGTTAGTACGAATTTAAAATCAACATTTCTTTCTGGATAATTAGGTTTTGGTTTAATTGTTTATTGCTTTATCTTTCCAAAAAATTGTTATGTAGAAGATGGCGTCCAAAAAAAATTTCAATTATTATTAATTCATAATTGTACAAAAAAAAAAGCTATCCTTTTTTTCGTAGGATTTTGTCAAATTTTTAATTTGGTTGTCGATGGCAATGCTTGATTTTTTCAATAAAATATGACACTGTAACAGTTTTCTTCCTCACTGCCCGCGAATTTGATTTCGTGCATAGCGAAACTTTTTAGTAGGTATTTTACGAGTCGAGCTTAGCGGGACTAGAGCATAGGGGGACTAACCGCTTTTGCCTGCTACTTTGGATAACATAGGATTCTTTAATCTTTATTTTCTATGCTAAGATATGATTTTTTATTCAATGATGCGCCACTTATGCGGAGACGCCCAGCATGTGTTGGAGGAATGTGTCTGATACAATACCAAGAGAAACATGCTGCTAAACTTTTTAAAATGGTCAACAATGGATATAGGAGTTTTTAACGGCATTTTAGCAAAGCCTCTGTGAGGCAGCAAAGGTGTATTCATTTGTATTAAGAAATTAGAATATCATTCATTTAAGGAATTAGAATTAATTAGTAAGATATTAGATTAAGTTTTTTGGTGATTTTGTATTGGTATCGTCACAAAGTGTACGAAAGTCCCTTAAATAAATAAAGATGAAAAAAAAACCGGCCAAGAGCGAATCTGACTCGCGCGCAAAGGGTTCCGCTTATAGGTTTTCCTGTAATCTATAAGTAAAGAACTACTTTCTGTATTTTTTTCAAAGTTTTAAACCCAGTGGTTTTGGAGATAAGGGGGGAGGGGTGGATGGTGATTTTTCATATATTTTCTTAAATAACTTCAAAATTATATATTTCAAAATTATGAAAACAATATATTCGTGACCCTCACAATGTGCCCTTTCATTTGATATGTCGCACGACACAGTTTGAAAAACTTTGATTTTTAATTTGCTCATTTTCATCCCAAAAGTGACCCCCATATTCTTAATTAATCTATTTAGGGTACACGTCCCTATTTGGGTCACAGATATTCATGTGTGTACCAAATTTCAACTCTATCGGTCCAGCAGATTCGGAGCAAATTGGCTGTGACAGACGGACAGACAGACACACGAGTGATCATATAAGGGTTCCGTTTTTCCATTCGGACCTTGGGAACCCTAACAATGGCTCGCGACGATACCCATCCATTTATAATCCTGATTGAGCTCGTACACAAATAATTAAAACCATAATCGTATTACACCCCGCTACGCCACAACGGCGTCGTAGATACCCTGTAACCCCTCCTCATCAATTCATATTAGAAGATTAATTTACCCAAATATTCAAATGTGTGTATGTAGGTCGGAACCGCCAAACTGAACCAGGTAAACCCACATGCGGGGCATTCCATCATATATTATTAGGGGCTTAGCAGACTTGCTGCTTTTAGCATCGGAGTATGGTGAGACATTTTTCACACATGAAAAAGCCTCGCCAAGCATTTGGAGGTACGCGGGGAGTAGCGTCCAGTCGTTACGGACTTCCGAAAAGGGACTGTCTTAGTTGCTGATTACTGTTGCAATGCGAGCTTTAAATTAAAGATCAGTCGCTGATCACCGATGCCAAAAGTAGCACGTCTGCTTCGGTTCTCGCAGAGAAACGTCACTTCCCTCCGATATTGCTTTCATTAACCGCTGGATACAAGTATACAAGTTGGCAGGCCACACCTCGCCGTGACCTCACCGCAAGGGGCGCGTCTGCGAATTAGCGAGTCATTGTTTTGTTTACATTTACACGTCAGCAGTTTGATGAGGAACTGGTTACACGGATTCATAATGAGCTTTAATGTGGCTGGACGGCTTGTGAAGGTGGTCGGGTGATTCATGTAAGCTGAAGTCGAGAAGGCTGTGTTGCGAATGTTTGGAGCGCAAAAAAACATAAATGCATTGTTTAAAATATATTTTAATACGAAATTCTTGTTCGTATCATTTGATGCAGCATGATTTATGAAATTTATCATTGACTGGACGACCTTTCTTTAATTCAATGTTCACAAAAATCTGGAAAATTATAAAGGAAACGTTCAGATGCTCATGAAAAATATTTCGCAATCCGCAGCGTAACCAACTAACTAAAATTATTATCAATATCTCAGTATCGGTTCGCACTTTTGATCCTGACAAATAGATCATTGAGGCCCTCACATCATCGCCTTTCTCAAGAGGGGCTGAGTTTCGGTTATCCTTTAAGGAGTACGAAATATTACAAGATCCTCTGTCGAAAGTGCCAATATGATATAGTGGGACCCTTTTATCGCTGCTTCCTCGGTCCGTGTCGGTCTGATCGCGACGAGGGTAGATAAGGGCTTCTCCATATTATTATTGCAAGGGTGCGTGAAATTTTGCAGATATGTAAGGCATGGTACGGATCAAGGATCATGGGATAATAAGGTCCATTGTTAGCTTCGCGGATTCCTCCGGTTTTGTTAAGTTCGGGCTTTTTTAATATAGGGATTTTTTGGAAATGAGATATTGATGTGGTATTGAATGGAACAATTATGTTGAGTAGGTATCTACTTACTTGCTTTTGATAAAGTCTGAATAAGCGTAATTGGAAAATGTATTCAGCTCTATGTATTCTCCGGTGTGTTTACGTATAAATTCCTATTGAACCAAGTGCCTTCGGTAAGTCGCTGTGGTTTCCAATTGAGTGTAAGTACCACACTGCAAGAAAGCAAGTTACGTACGGACGAAATTAATTTACAAACTAAGTAAATTTATTTAGTTTCAGTTAAAAAAAAACCCGTCTTTCTTGTCTTGGTATATTCTTCTTCTTAGCGTGTCAATGGCAAATTTAGTTATTAAATATTATGTTTGGCACAGTATTCAGTATCTCATTTGTATATTAAAGTTGTTGAAAATAGTTTTCAATGTTTTTTATCGTTTTCGTTATCTTATAACTAAAAGTCATAAGGTTCAATACAATAATTGATGCTTTGCTTTGTGACTGACCTATATTAATAACATCGAGTAAACGCCTCCATTAAACCTTAAAATTAAAAACAAACAAAATAAATCCATGTTAAGCTGACGCACATATTCATTACGCACAAATAAAGTGACATTGAAAAAGCCGTGTTTGTATCGCCACTTCCCCAGGGACAGTGGGGTTTCGGCTTTATCCCCACGGTGCCCCAATTAGTGGTAAAAGTAAAAATGTGCAGCGGAACCACGCATTACCTTGCCCCCTGGGGCCCTGGGTCCCACGTGGCACCTAATGGTGTCTCTTTGCTTAGAGGGTGCCTAGTTTTAGCTGCATATGGACCGCTAGTTAAATCAATAAGTAGGGAAAAAACGTGATGTTGTTTGTTTTATTTTGCAACAGATTTTATGGCTGTTCTTGGGTCGTTGTTTATGCAGTGAGGTCGTGGTGGGCTTTTTATTTGGAATAATGAGTAAGGGATGAATGTGGGTGCGTTTATGGATGATATTCCATTAGGATCGTTAATTTTTAATGCACAGGGTTAGGGTGGTGGCTACTAGGTAGAACTACGGTCATTAAATCATGTGCACGTAACGTGTCAACCGTCTGGTCATACCTACTGATTACAGAATTTTCTTCAAAAACTACTCTCCCAGTTGATCTTCAAATTCGTTATAATACGCTGCCAAACTGTATCTAGTTTATAATTTTATCGTAAAGATCTAACGATATTTCGGTTTTTCTTTTAAGTGCGAGATGGGGGCTATTTTAAACTACTAAGATACATTTTAATGACAAATTAAAACGAGTTCATTCGCAATATTAAAACATCACCTAAAAGATACATGGATAAATAAATTCTTGGAAGAAATTAGTAACGTTGACACATTGGTCCACTAATGGTCGTAATTTTCAAGAAACCCGGTTTTTTATTTCTCGGCATGTTTTTAACTAATCTGTCATGTTGACACTTGTGATACTATTAACTATTTTAAAATAAATTATGATGTGTTTTCTAGATTAATTGGCGTTACGACATATTACGTTTCACGGCAAATGTACCTACTTAAGTAAGGTATCTAACATCAATCTTTTGGATTTATAGGCTGGTAGTTGGAAGAGAATTACTAAAGAAGCGCGCGAGGGCGGTGGACATATTTATTGCTCGACAAGATAAAAAAAAAAAACAAGAAAATGTCGGCAGTTTTTACGTCTTTTGAAAGTTCTATAAAAATCATTGGTGTCCCTTTGTTGGTGTTTTACTTGTAATGGCCGCGTTGAGAGAATTCTTGTAAAGCTTTCAACAAGGTATACATTTTTTATTACGAGAACCGAAAAGTAACATAATGTTCACTTTATTAATGAAGACTTCCATTCCAAGTTGTATTGGGTACAAGTTTTCATCTTCAGTTTAATTAAGATCGGGAACCTCGGCCAGATTGCTATCATTTGCTTTTCTTATTAGTCATTTTCTTTCGCAGTCGATGAGAGGGCCGGGAAAACTTTGTACTTCACTGAACAAGAAAAGGGGAGCGATCTGCCGTAAAGTAAAAAAGATTCCGCCCAAGTAATGAGAATATTTCGGAATGAGACCATTTCCGTGAGCATCCCTTTACGTAAAGGAAAACCGGAGCGAATAATCCTGATATCGGCATTAGAACCGGCACTGTTGCTTCAGTCCGGTCCCTTCGCATAAAAAACAAAAGTTATTCGAGCGTTGGATTTGTAGATATTTGACGCGAGCCGTCGAGATATCAACCCTGAACCGAACTGCCGATGGAGTGTCGTCTGACAGAGAGGTTTTTACTGCACTCGGGGGAAATTCAGCGATTCCCGCCGTAAAGCCGTGTTCACTGCGAAAACGAAACATGAAACAACAATTTGCTGGTCGTTCTGCAAGCTGCACCTCAGCCATGTGGAGCACTATTGATGTTCGAACTTATAACATGTCTGCACGCTCTAGAAGTCTTGAGATGGGCCAAGTGCTCGCTTCAATGTCGTAAAATGCACAACAAAATGACTTTATGTACGTCGCACGAACGCCGACATGTCGGGCCCGGCTGTTCTATTTAATGTTCCAGTTTTATAGATCTTGTCTTCTATTTGAATTTTAATTCTACAAGATCATTGTGCCGATGCCGTAATGTGCATGTATAATGAGCGGGTTTATACCAGTCTCTGAGACTCTACAGATGATTATCGCAGTGTTAGTTTCGCTAGATCCTAATCGATACTTAATCGGGAATCGATTATGTAGATGTGCGCCTGCGCTAACAGTAATCTTATTTTATCGATAAATCGATTAGTGGTCTCGGTGGAAATTTAGAAATTAGTCGTTGGACGCAAATTGGAATATTCGAGATAAACAGAAATTGTTATTGGGTTTTATCCCCATAAGTATTAACTTTCAGCAGATGGTTCAGATAAGTGTTGTTAGCATTGGTTTTTATTTGCATAATTGGGTATCGTATAAAGCGTCAGATAAAGGAATGTTTACAGCTAGTTTAGCATATATGTGTGGAGCGTGCTCGATACCAAACAATATCAGAAATATATTGAGCGGAAACTGGCTACATACGAGACGTGTGCGTTTTTTTTTCAATTTTGTGTGTTCGGCTGTCAAATGTTTTTTTCACTGCAACAATTTCTGTAGCTCTGCGGGAGCTTACACAAACATTGTATACGTTTCCTGATCCCAATTCAATCCAGTGTGTCCGTGTGCACCGCATGTGGTTCATTGGTTAACTGAATTATACGTACGCCGATGAAATCGGACGGCCTCACTGTTCGTCCGAATCTATTTTATGTTATTGTTCGCTCTCGTATTAAAAAACTTTATACAATTTATGGAAAAGTCCAAGTTTTTGTTCGTGTCAAAGTTATGCGCTATTATAATGCAGCATCTCATAACTTTGTAGAATGGAAAATTCTATTTTTAGTAGCGTCCAACTTTAATTTCTAGAAAGTTTGGAACTTCTGTAAAGTAAAGTAAAGTGCATGTCTCAGTTCGTAATGGATATTCATACTCATTCTAGTGCATTCAATAAAGATATTAGAAATTCAATAAGAATATTTGATTGGGTGGCTACGTAAAACATATCTTTAGATGAAGTATCAAATATCTAAGATCCAAATCCTTGAGGAAATCCCTAACTAGCTGAATATTTTTATCAACAGATCTATGTTACTTCTCGAATTGCTGATACCGATCTGGCAATGTAGGAACATAAAATATATCAATATTGCCCACGCAACATGTAAGTCAATGAGGAGATGGGTTACCATATTCCTGTAGGCGATGATAAGTGTCATATTGATGGAAATGATCTCGTTATTTCTGCATCTGAATTCATAAACTTTTGTTGCATTTTTTCTGAGACTAGAAGTCTTTGCTTCAGTCGTATAGGACTTCAAATATTTTTCCGTTGTGTTATACTGTTATGCACATCAGTTTTCTGTTTGGTTTTGGTGTCTTTGAGCTACGTTGCAACTCAATGTATAGTTTGTTTTCTGCAAACTAGTTTAGTGACAAGAGATCGTTGGGCTATAATTTGAAGTTGGTTGATGGTTTAAATATTGTTTTTATTTGTTTCTGCACCGACATCAGAAATAACAGATACCTAAAGGTTTTTATTACTTTTTCACCTACTGGCCTTACCTACTATCAGATTAATCACCATAACTACCATTTTGCCATTAATTACTTCATCAAATAAATAGCAAACATTACTAACATCTCATTCAATTGTTTCTTCACATCCACCATCGTAACATGATTTATTCCCTTCTTCTTCGCAGCTGCTGGCTCAAATTAATTCGTTAGTGAAATATAGTTAATCCGGTGACTGCAGGGTTCCCTGTGCCGTGTCGCCGCCGGCGCCCTGTGGTGCACTTGAACTCGTACCTTTGACTTTATAAAGGCTCTTGACGACAGCACAGGAGTTGGTTTACTTTTTTGTTTGGGGTCGTCAGTTAGATTATATTTCGGAATTTCTCGACTTGCTGATAAGACCGCCGTTGTTAATAAATAAGTTTTGTTACTGATCTTTGGTAAAACTGGTAAGTATTAAATTGCATCCGGTTAGACTGGATGCTGTATCTGACATATTTGAGAATAGGCTTGATGATGAGATTGACTGAAATGTCCTACAGTAAAATGTTGGTGTTCAAGCACATTCTAACCGTCTTTCTTAACAACTAAAAAAATTATAAAAATTTCATCTAAGGACCACAAGACGTACGGCGAAGTGCCACCGGTTCATGGTGGACATCCCATCCATACGCACAAAGCGTTTTGAGAAAACATTCATTGCACGTACAGCTAGAGAGTGGAATTCTCTACCGGAGTCTGTGTTTCCTGTAAGATACAACCTGGGAGTCTTTAAGTCAAGAGTGAATAGGTTACTTCTAGGCAAGCGTGCTCCATCTTCGACCACATCATCGCTTACCATCAGCTGAGATAGTGGTCAAACGCGAGCCTATCAGACATAAAAAAAAAAAAAAACTTAGCCCATCGGTCTGCTGGACCTGGTTTAGGTTTCAGGTTGATTAGCAGTCCTGAGTAGTTAATCTATATTGCATTAGGAGCACCAATACCTACAGCTCCCGCACGTTACAGTATAGGTGTAGTACCTTCTTGTTTTTGTCATGCCCACCCACTGGATAATTCGCAGTTTTGCATAGCGTGCAAGTCTTGTCGTGTAATCCGACTAAAACCTACGAATCTCAAAAATGTCATTAACCGAGTGTACTTTATGCACCTATTTTCATGTTCAGCTTTGTTAGTCCTGCGGATAAACTTCACCTATCTCACGGTGAGAGCATTCTATTCGTCTATTATGCACTCTCTGAAATTCAGATTCAAATTACAATTCGCTTCCATTGAGTTTTTTGCTTCGCGGCTTGGTCAAAGCGGCTCAACAAAGACTGCAATGTATAATGTTTTTGTTTGAAAACTTCGAGGTTTTCACTGTCGTGGTAGGGTGTAAGTCGCGGAAACGAGTCTCTCGCCTTTATTCCGCCCCGCTGGTCCACGGGACCCTAAAATTTTCCAGGAAACTGCAATGTTATTAGGGTAGGGAGCTCCCCCCCCCCGGCCCCGCAGCCATCGTCCTCGCGCGGCGGATGAATTCAACTAGGAAGGCAATTTCCACTTTATGACGTGCTATGGAGAACGCGCGTATTAGGCAAGTACAGTATCCATGGTTTACGGTGTTTTGGCTTTACAGGATTTATGATCGATACGCTGAACGAGAGGGGTTTCTTTATAAGTAATTCAGTTTGCTACTTTTTTAATATTGATTTATGTTTTTTTTCTTATAATCGGTAAGGAAGTTTCTACTACCAATATTATTAGTTTTACTTAAAACAAAAATTCCAAGTCTGGGAAAATGCATTGCTTTCAGCACTTTCTCTAACTTAATTCTGCGCTCTTATAATTGCAATATTAAATTATCCTGTATAAAACATGGTCATAGAAAGCCAAAAGATGAAATTCTTCTTTATTCGTCCGTGTTATGAGATACACCATCTTCAGGATAATTCTGTGTATTAAAAAAAGACATAACAGATGTGCTTAAATTTTTATTGGATGCACTCTACATACAAGATAATGTTGGGACTTGGGAGCACTTTAAACCATGATGAGAAAACGTAAAAAAATGATTTACGTCCTAAGTTATTACATTACATAGAATTATTGAGGCAGTTGGGAACATTAGAATGACTTTATATCAGGCAAAGAAAAATCATATAGGCCTAAACGAACAAAGCAAATCAAAAGTGCACTGTCACTTATGCCAATTTTTTTTAAAGCGAATGCGACTTGTCTTTTTAAATTTTTCTGAAAAAAAAAATTCAAAAAATCTCCAATTAATTTTTATTTTCTTAATCTCCGTCATTTACTGAAAATAGTTCTTTAAAAGTGCTTTCCCAGTAATTACGACGGTACGTGCTTTTTCTTTTCATTTCTCATTTTCCAGAAGACCATTCAATTTCAATCTAATCCTGTAGTCGGGCTCTCGTCTCGGAAGTGAGCAGTAATCGCCTCATTCACCTTGCTTTGCTTTGCTCCTCGGAGGTGATTCAGTGAATTTACACAGAAATGTGGAGCTCGTAGCGAATTCCGAGATCAAAATTGAAATAATTATGAAATTTTTCGTCATTTTTTGTAGATTGCCGTCGTTTTACAAGAAATGTTGTTGTATTATTAAGCTGTAGTTAGAATTTCTTTTTTCCTCAAAGAAATTCAAGTTTGATTTATTCTGGCTCACTTGTTTTATTTCTTTTTGTCTTACAAAAATTGTCTCGTCCTAGATAAAGCGTAATAAATGAAGTTCATTAATTTGGTCCCTCCCAGTTAGAAAAATAATACCCTACCGTCCCGGGTATCAGATTTTTTGTGATAATTAATTTACTTAATTATTTCTTTAGTAACATTTTATACATCGGGTGCACCAACTTTATTTGATTGTTTAACTTAAGAGAGCTATTCTATTCGGTCGGTTGACACCTTAAGGTGGGGTTATAAAGAAATTCATAAACCCGCGGTCACGTTTGGTGACCAACATCACACTTTATATCTTCCCCTTTTAATATTTACCAGGTGTCGTTCCGCCTCTTTATTGCTAGACTTGTAATAATCCTTGCAAACATCTCCTCTCTCTGAGGAAGTCAGGGTAATAATGCTTTCTATAAGCGCGGCTTTTGTGTTTATGACCTCTGCTTAAGCATGCAGCCACTGTAGATGTTATTAGAGTAATATCTCTTGCTTTACCTGTGTTTGTGTTATATTAACGATGCTATGAATTAAACCCTGCAAATGCTTATGAACAATACGAACTGTAAATTGATACACAGCATTTGATAGTTCCTGGTTTAAGAGAAGGTAACACAAAAGAATTTTGTTGGGAGAGTACTTTGAAAAGGTTTCTTTTAGATTAGATTTGAGGGTTCCGAAAAATACAGGAAAGTTTTATTGAAAACAAAACCTATGCATTACCAAAATAACTTATCCCCAACAACAATACATACGTTCCACCTGAAGCTTTTCCCAATAGAAATAACCAATGACCCAAATCCTTCGACAAAGAAAAAGGATCTCTACTTTCCCTTTGTCAGCGAAACTTGGAAACAGTTACCATAAATGAGACCTTTTCCCATCGGTATAACGTTGCAAAAGTCTACCACCACTTCGTTTGATAAATAGCGGAGATACATTTTCATTAGGCCCGTGTATAAATTACCTGATAGTAACAATGAAGTTAGAGTTTGGAGCGAGACAAAAAACATTTGCGACAAGGAAATTAATTAGAGAGAACATAAAAGGGAATATCGTTCTTTTAGTAGCACTCGCGCGTATTTCCAATAACGGATTTCATTGGAATGACGTCTGAGAGAAAAATTGTTCTTCGCCAGTTTTAATGGATGCCACTTTTATTTCGTGTCGAAATTCAGGTGAACTGAGGATCTTGACGGGCGTCTAAGCAAAATGAGAAGTAAAAGGAGTTGTTGTAAATGACTTGGGATAATGTGCGGATGTTTGTGAAGACATGACCGTTATCTCGGCAACATTAGTTTTGATGTTTATTGGTTTTGTTAATAATGCAGGATTTGTACGAACTTTTGGCATAATGCTCAGTTTATCTGTTTGGGAACCGGAAAAATCATCAAAATTGAATGTATTTAATGGTAATGCTGATGATGATTCCCGAATGCTTACCTTCGCAGTAGAGGTTATTGATAACTCGACATATTCCCGGCAGGACGTGATAGTGTGACCTATTTGCAATAATTAAGCACACGAGAAAAACCAGGCGGAAACCCATGGGTTTCGAGAAAATCGAAGTTGTCAATTAGCAGTTTTAAAGAAAAAATATGTTAAATAACGAATTCTGGGGAAAAAAAACGAATATCACACTATCACGTCTTGCGGGGAATACGCCTAGTTACAAATAAACCCTGTACAGTCCTCTTTTTGTCTGAAAAATGTGGATAGTTCCCGTAACTTCTCTTAGCATTCACACACTTTAATAATGTGTTAGTATCTACTTAAGGAGTCATATTAAAATTCACTCGTATCCATACATCAACATTGCTAACGACTGCTCTCGAGTCTGGTGTAATATATCTCCTCCCACAAGAGTGCGTCTTATGGGACCTTAAACGGCGCAGCATCAATTTATTCGTCATTTTGCATTTGCATTAACAAGAAATTCAAAAACACGGTTCTCCATTTTGCGTCCCCAGATTCATAAACTGATCGATAAACAATATCTGGATTAACTGCTGCAGTAAAATGTTTACGTGGCTTATCGCCATAAGTGCCTGTGTCCGAAATATTTAGGAGCAAAAACAATAAAATTTACAGGAACCGCTATACAAATAAAATTAGCAATAAATTGAGACCTTCTGTGGTTGCCCCACCTGCGCACGGTCGCACGGGGGTGACCAGGCCATAACTCAACGGAATTGTGCCCGGAGGCCATCGCGCTACGTAAACAATAATAAATACTAACCCTTGTTCGCATCAAATAAAACGTTATGTGCTGCGCCCAAATTGGTGGTCTCCATGCGTCCGTGTGGCCGGTGGAAGATATTAATTAACTGCTGACAATTATTAGTGGAAGTTATCACGCTTGTGATTTCCAGTCACGGTGCGGAGGTGTAATGGCGGAGCGTGGCCGGCTTACTTTGCTGCAATAGTTTCATCGACTACGACAGCTTTTAGATATGAACTCTTTATTCTATAACTTATAAAATGGTATTTTTTAATTTAATCCTTTTTATAGGGTGGGAAATCATTAAATACTTCTCGAGCTAGGGCGTGTCAGACTTATAGTGACTAAAACCCACCCGTGTCCCTTCTGTTGCCTGTACCAGTGTCGCGGTGACTATTTCGATCACTCCCGCGACCCTCGCAGGGCTCATTCACACTGGATCGACTGCCTTATTCGGAGGATGACTTCGTAACGTCTGGAGCCGAATCCCCCATAGCAGCCATATCCATACTTTGCTCTTTGAGTTGACTTTTCTTAGCATGAAGTGACACATCAAGCTTAGTAATAAAACCCATCGATGATACAGATATCATCTCATCATCACTTTTCTGGCTTATCCCAATTCATTTGGGGTAGGCAAAATTTCTTCTTTTTTTCAATGTTTAAATATCTCCATTCATCTGTTTCTTTTTAGGTGTGTCCAGATCTGGTGAATGCGCCGCTCGCGAGCTGTGCAGTGCACGAGCAGTTCACGAGCGGCGCATTCGCCAGATCTGGACACACCCTTCGGCGCTTAACCCGCTCATCGAGACACCACGAGACAGGCCGAGTACGAGTGTGTAGATGGTGAGCTCGTCGCGTCGTGTAAAGCCTCTACGCAACCAAGCCACGCGACGCGAACGATACGAGCGTGTACAGCCGGCATTAGATACAGCGTTTGTAAATTAGTGCTAATGAGCTTATGGTACTCAAACTCAAGTTCAAAGATACCTCTACCTAATCTTATTTCATCCAAAACACCTACTAAACTCAACTATAATAAGCTAGTTATAAATATTCCATTAGCGTTGCAAATGATAAGTGACAAGCTTGGGGGTGACACTATTTCGCTATTAGCCGCCCAATCCTCCCGGGGCGAGGGAGTGACAATATGTCTCGTGTATCCTCGTTGCGACACAGCTTCAGAAAATACAGGTACAGAAGGTTGGCTCTATTAATGAGCGAAAATGCGCGCTCACTTAGACACGCTTTATGTACAGCAAGTGCAAGCGCACTCGCGACTGTTTGTTGAGATCGCGGTACGTGCACGCCTATGGCCCTCGGCCAGGGAGAGGAGCTTACGCAGGGGCTTTTTTTTGGAAATCATTAGATTTCGTCTCCTGCTCTGGGTGGAGCGAGGACTGTGTGTCCGACTCTTACTGACTAGAACCCAGCCGTGTTTCAGCCAGCGATCGTCTTTTGTTTTACCTTAAGAAAACAAGTCTAGGTTCTACGGCCCGCTACAGAAACTCACGATGTTTTTTTTTTATCGTGTGGATGTCTTCATGGATGTCCTCCACCCTGGGGTGAATCTGTCAGATTTATAGCTGACTTAAACTGTACGGGTTTCTTCTGATACCTTTGGCTGGGGTGCTGGAGTGCTTGCGATCTGCCTAGCCTTTTCCCAACTATCTTGGGATCGGCTTCCCGTCTAACCTTATGCAGCTGAATACCAGTATTTTACATGGAGCGACTGCCTATCTGACCTCCACAACCCAGTAACTGGGTAATACGATACCCCTTGGTAAGACTGGTTGTCAGACTTTCGGGCTTCTGACGACCCGTAACGGCTGTCAAAGATCCACGATTGGCAGCCGGGACCAATGGCTTAACGTGCTTTTCGAGGCACGGAGGAGTCTCGGTATGTAAAGATAGCCAAACCCATCCATGGACCAACCCCGGCAAGCGTAGCTTAACCTGATGGATCGAGCCGTGCGGCTGTTATTACTTTAGCCACGAGCTCCTCGTGTTTCTGCTTCACGCATTTCGTCACGCTGCCCCGGCAAGATATTGGCCCGCTGGAATTGATGCTGACAACGTCACCCTCTGCGGCTGCGTGCGCCGTGCGGCCGCAATTCTTCTAAATAGGCGTTCGCGGAACACGGCGTTCACTGATCAGGCAACAAACTCGCCAAGTATATTGCGGAGTAACCCAAAGGCGGATCTGGACAAGATCTATGTGTGCGTGCACATGTTTTCTTTTCACTCTCGTATGAAGCCGTACTTCTGTACCTGTCTAGTCTGTGACTCAGCCTCATATCAGCCTGACTACGGTGAAAGATCGTCGGCTATTCATCCTATGTGTTATGATGTTGTTTTCGCTTATGATGTTGGATGGGCCGACTGGACTGGACAAGGCATATTGTAGTAAGTTTGAATCATTTTACTTGTATCATCGAAAGGTGGAAGGGAATGTAGGCAGGTAAATTGTTGAAGCGACGACGAGTTATGTTTTTTAACCTTACTACAATATTTTTGAGGGAAAATTAGTGAAAAGTAAACGCAGTGATTTACTAATATTTTCATCTGGTTCTTTTTGAAGTAAGCAGCAGATGAAGAAACTTAAATAGACTGAGTCTATTTAAGTAACTGAAAAATAAATATTTGACAACACACTTACTCAAAAATTGACAAAATTTTCCTGCTTGCCTCAAAATGGTCCAAATCAAATGCCAGCTCTTTTTGAACGTCAAAGTTCTTATAAAGACAGTCCTCCAAAACGCCCGCCCGTCACCACTTCGTAGTGTTTCAGCTGTGAAGAAGAAGTGGCGCAAACTCCTCAGCAACACATCTGTCTGTGAAGTTTCAAGAACTTGAATCTATATAATTATAAGCAACAATCTTAACATATTTGTATGTAACATATGTAAAACAGAAAAATAAAGATATATCCAAATGCAAGTAGGATGGAAATAGGCCTGAAGTTGCCTATGTCATTTTTATTACCTGATTTAGATAGAGGTATGACTTTACAACACTTCATGAGATCAGGAAAATTTCCTGAGTCACGCATTTATTAAAAGTTAGTACTGCAAGATAGGGCTCTGCGATGTCTATTATATTTTATATTACTCAAAAGTTTGATAGAGATACCCCAGTAATCACCTGTGTTTTTAGAATTAAGAGAGTTGAAAACGTTAACTAAATCACGTGGTGTTACTAACCTATTAATCATAAAGTATTAATCGTAGAGATATTACTTAATCAAAATCAATGTTAAGATCATTTCTAAACTAAGGGTTTTACTAAGCTGCACCACCTTTATCGTATCTTCCATACTTTGCCTCCTTTTCTCAGTAAGGAAGGAGGAAGTGTATAATAATCCTGTATTAAATTCCGAGAACACTGTACATATTTTATGTATGTGCGGCAAGTATCTCCCTTGTGTAATGAACATAGCCCAAGCTCTACTAAGACGGAGTGGATTGGTATTGGTGGTCGAACATAGACTTCGCTTAGAGATCGCCTTAACGGTCCAAGGGGATTTTGCTATAGAGATACTATTATATTGTGGTAATCTTAGCTAGCCTCGGCTTTGGGGACAGGTTTGGAGTTAAGAGTTTTCTTCTCATACATCGGATATATGTATTGATCTCAAACTGAGTAGTTGAAGGTAGTTCGATCCCTACCTAATATTATTTTTTACTCAATCACGCCACAGATCCAGATGAAGGCACAGAGATAGATTATAGTCTGGAATAGCAAATACGCTATAATTTGACGACACGTTTAGTGCAGTAGCTGAGCGATTGGCTTCTGCGATGCGTGTCGTGGGTTCGATTCAAAAAACGGAACATCCACGACGGACAGCCAGGAGGCGAGGAGGGAGGACGGTTCCAGGTCTGGTTTTTTGTAAACGCTACCATGATTCAGGAAAAAATCCAGGGGTAGACAATGTTTTTTCTAAATATAAAATAATTACTTATAGGTATGTTGTACTTACATAATGGGGGAAGTATTAATTCCACACGGGCGAAATCGCTGGCAGAAACTAGTTTAGTTATAAAGTTTCGGTAAAAAAAGCTAGTGATATGGGTATTCGTACTAAAAATATTCGTAGACTTAAAGTTATTTTGTAAAGGAGCAATGAGATAAACCGGGCAGTTTAATTGATAAACAGTTCATTATATATAAGGTTAACTGGATAATAAAGAGACGCCAACACAATCGACAGAAACGTCGCCAATAAATAACACTGATATAATCACTGAAGTTGTTAAGCACGATTTTGAATTAACGACATTTATTTAGAATAAATTATGTATGTACTAGTTCTCCTCAACGTTTTTAATACTACTAGTGGTCGGCCATAGGTCGAAATTCGATCTCATTTAAATTTTAAGTTCGAACTTTATTCATCTTACTGCCCTTATCCCATGTTACTTGGGGTCGGCGCAACACGTTTTTTTCTTCCATTCTGTCCTGTCAGCCGTCACGCTATCACTAACTCCCTTTTCTTTCATATCACTCCTCACACAATCCATCCATCCTTTCTTTGGCCTCACTCTCCCTCTCCATCCATCCATATTTAGTTCAAGTTCGAACTCGAAAAGGCTCTATTTTCAAAGACTATACCTACCCTAAACCTGACATGACATGACTTGACATGGCTGTGAACCATAAACAAAAGAGTATATATACGTGTCAAAATAAAGGCATGGTAGTGTATGTAATGTTATTTTTATTAATTTATTTTATATCTGATAAATATTTTTTAAAAATATTAGCTTTCTGCACTCCTTCTCCATATAAACTTTAACTGTGCCAAATTTCATAGAGGAAAGTAACCAAATATGGAATAGTATCCTAATATGGAATACCGCCATTTCTCGTAAATGAATACTTCTAGCCGTACTAAACATATCTTCTATCTCTTTTAATCATAATACTCGCGTATACTGGTTTCAACTAATAAGTCGAGCAAATGATAAGCCCGCGGTGAGAGAGGTTTGTTTTTACCTGCCTGCGCGACGCAAGGGAGGGCAATGTGTTATCAGCCTATGTATGTTTGTTCCTTGCAATAAGCCCTTTCATTTAATATGTAGCACATTAGAGTTAAAACTTTTTCAACACATTTGCTCAAAAAATGCATTTACGAAGCCTGTATACATTGTTCGAAAGTTAAAAATTACGCACCCTATAATGGAACGTGCGGTAAAATAGCTACGCCCACCTAAGTACTTACCTGTTTTACCGCACGCTCCGTTGTATAGCGTGCGGTAAAACCATGCGTATCCTTTACGGATTTTTTTATTTCCATAAAAAACAAGAATTTCTATTCTGTGTTGTTTTGTTTGTGTTGTAGTTGTTGGTGTTGTTGTTGGTTGTGGTGGTTGTTGTTGTTGTTAGTTCTGGTTTTTGTTGTTAGTTGTGGTTGTTGTTGGTAGTGTTGTTGGTTGTTTTTGATGTTGTTGTTGTTTGTTGTTGTTGTTTGTTGATGTTGTTTGTTGTTGGTTGTTGTTGTTGTTTGTTGTTGTTGTTTGTTGATGTTGTTTGTTGTTGTTTGTGGTTGTTGTTTGTTGTTGTTGGTTGTTAATGTTGTTGTTGTTTGTTGATGTTGTTTGTTGTTGTTTGTTGTTGTTGTTTGTTGTTGTTGTTTGTTGATGTTGTTTGTTGTTGGTTGTTGTTGTTGTTTGTGGTTGTTTTTGTTGTTGTTGGTTGTTAATGTTGTTGTTGGTTGTAGTGGTTGTTGTTGGTAGTGTTGTTTTTGTTGTCGGTGGTTGTTGGTGGTTGTTGTTGGTGGTTGTTGTTGTGGTAGTTGTTGTTGCTGGTTGTTGTTGTGTTTGTTGTCGTTGTGTGTGTTGTTTGTTGTTGTGTTTGTTGTTGTTGTTGTGATGTTTCTAGGGAGAAAGGAGTTGGGAGCGGTAGCGTAGTGGGGGCTTCGTGGCACGACGGCGTCATCCTGTTTTTCGTCACGACATTCTACTCGGTTTTACTGCCAAGCCGCGCCAATAGATGTTTCACATTAAAAACAAAAGTTTTTTTCATTACCTATTATATGTACTTACTGTTTTCTCGCAAATGTGTTGAAAAACGTTGTATGACACACGTGCGGATTGGTATTTACAAACTCGTGACTATGGTAAGCCCTCGATTCCGCGTCGGGCTTACATTAGTCTACTCGTTTGTAAAAACCAACTTACCGCACTAGTATCATAAATAACTATTTTTTAAATTTTCTGATTTGCACCCCTAAAGTAACCCCCATATTCCAAATTCATTTATTTACGATACACGTTCGTGTTTGGGTCCCAGATATTCATGTGTGTACCAAATTACAACTCAATCGTTCGAGTAGATTCGGAGTAAATTGGCTGTGACAGACTGACGGACAGACAGACGCACGAGTAATCCTATAAAGGTTCCGTTTTTACATTCGGATGTTTGGAACCCTAAAAACACCATAAACGTCATTCCAAATTCTAACCCTAAAACCAAACCATGAAACGTAAATATGTCTCAATACTCGGATTAATCAAACATTTTGTTGTGACTTACATTAAAATTATTACACAAAAATGTAATAAAACGACCGTAAAATCGCACTTTCACACCTCTGGCTACCGGCGAGCGGCGACGCGTGATAGCCAATATTTATGGGTCCAGATAAAGGACGAAAAGTTGTCCATTGGTTCCCCATTATCCTTAATAAGTATGGATTAGTGAGGGTGGGGCGGCGTGGACCTCGTCGTAAATTAGTCCAAGACGCTCTTTATAATAGAACTTTATTATAACGACTAACTTTTTGAGGCGGGTTCACCTACAAAATTTTATCTAGGCACAGTCTTGTGTGGGTTACAATTTCGTAACTTTCGAGTAGGTGTTGTCGTTTAGAGTTGTCGTGTTAGAAAGTGCTTTAAGAATTTAACTAATTTGCATTCTTAAAAGGTTTTGCATGTACTGAGAAAAGATTTTTAGTCTCAATAAATAAATCAGTATTTTTTTAAGAATAAAAGCTGCGATTTACAAAAATCTTAACGGCGAAATATTTAAAAATTCCAGTTAATATTCCAAGTAACACGTACAAACTTCCTTGCACATAACTTTAACAGTATCAGAGTAATAGTACAGATTTTATGGACGCATTTGTGTGCGTTGTGATAAGTGTGGTTTACGGCCCATATATTACAGGGCACTAAAATTGAGGGTACAGGAACCACAGCTAGGTAGGACGTCTGCACGCTACCTTGAATTAATTATGGCCTCAAATAGTTGTGTCTTTAAATATTTATGTCTTTAAGTTGCCGATTAGATAGCTACTTTATGCGTTTTAAAGCTACTCTTGACTCTGATTGTAGGCAGTGTAGTGACTTTATGTATTGAACCTGTGTTATGAATTTCTAAGGGTTTTACGAGTTGGGTTGGCTTTGTTCGATAAATATTATGAGGCTATCCATAACTGTGATTAGATTTCTATTGGCTATTAAAATTGCTAATAAAACTATTCAGGTCTTAACACTTTGATATGATTTAATTTCACTCGATATGATGCTGTAAGAAGAAATTATTTTGTATATTTTTGGACGGGTATTTTGGCAAAAAAAGCAATAAACACAAACAAAAACCTTTCCAACTTTACCCTATTTACCTTAATATTACTCAATTACCAACCATCAAAATGGCTACCAGAAATTGCCCTCAAATTCGATACGCAACGTAGGCAGGGAAGCGGAAAATACAAGACATTCCTAATTTGATCAGTGCGGTAATCCAATCATTTTCGACCGGTGTCACACGCTGACTTGGGCCGTGTTGGCCAATCTGTGTGACAAATTATTTATTACATTTTCCTTGGAATATTGGCCGACAACATTATGGTATGGCTGATATTGGCGGTCGGGTTTTGTTTTTTGGTTTTTCTTTTACGGTTATATTTAATATTGGGGTTACGTGGAAATCGGTAGTGTGGACTACCTGATGAGCAGAGTTGAAAATAAAAGTTTGAGGAATATTCTTGATGATAGTTAGGTACATCGAGAGCAAGTTATGTTTTTCTCTGTAAATTTAAATACAAAATCTTGAACTTCAAAAATACTCTGCCCTGACTCGGTCTTTAATACGCAAATTGCAAAAATGTGAATTTTTCTTATACTGAGTTATTTTGTCCCCAACAACGAGAAAACGAATTTTATTATTTCAATTAGCTAAAAGCTTTAACTCTACTTTAGGAACTTAGTTCAGACATTATTTATGATGTTCTTTTTCAATTGATAATTTTTCGCTCGTTTAATGTTCATTTCTAAATGGGATCAATACCAGACATTTCTTTTTCGGGATTGTCAGTTCTCATTAGGCGTGTAAAAATAAATGGTGTCTCGACGAGACTGGCCTCACAGGGAGGGAAATGAAGGGAGGAATTTTTGCCTCGCTCATTTCAGTAATTGGCTTATTAATGTTAATGACTGTCTGAATTGACGGCGGCGGGAATGATATCTGCAAAAGTTTTTTTTTAGATATCTTTCTGAGATTTACCCCTATATTATAAGTTATTCCCAAATTAGCAGTTGTATGTTGTTCTGTATACTTTAAATGTATTGTTAGTTTTAATAAGTTCTTGTGTGAGAGACAAATATTTTTTTCTTTCTTTCTTTATTGACATTAATCGAGAATTCTTTTCCGTTATCATAGCCACTGATTCGATTGGAGTGGAAGAAGTTTCCTTCAGAAGGACTTAGAATTTAGGCCTTAAGCTCAGTTGTAGAAGTTATAAATTCAAGCTTAAGTAATTATCACTGTTGAACTGAAATACAATTAGGACAAAGTAAGTACTTTCTGAGTGTGACCATACGTTCGGAACTGCCCAGTTTCAATCCAAAAACTTTAGTCATAAAAAAGGGTCCTCTTCAAATTCGCTTGCCTTTACAAAAACCCCTGATATAAATAGCTGACCTCTTTCTTCATACCAATTCCTATAATTTATGACGTCAGTATATGTACAGAACCCGCTATCAAAGCAATATGTCAAACGCATCCGTGCCGGGAAACCGCACACCCGTCACCTGCAGATATTTGTCAAAACTCAAACTAAACAAATTTATTGGTGCAGCTAGACGAGCCTACGACCATTGGAAAATCCACCTTATGACTTTAAGTAGTGAGGTGATGGGTACAGTTTACGGGTTGCTGAAATAGAAAGTGTTTGGATCGCTTCCACCAATATTGTATCAATATGTATTAGCCTGTCAGATGTGGTTGCGGCCGGATGTCGGAACTGCTGGATTTATTGTCTAACTTTAATCGTAATCCTACTTCCGCACATTGTTTCCTACTGTGAAAAATTACATTTGAAAGTTGACGCGAGCTTCGCTCGAAACAAAAACTTTAAGTAGAATACAAATCGGTACCAATTTATATTGGAGACAGCTAAAACTGGAGTAAAGTTTCAACATTTTCCTCTTATGTAGGCAATCAGTTGACTTTTATTAGTGAGATATAAAATAACTTCATGTTCATTAAAGATTTAAAGAAAGTAAAAGTTTATCGGGCTCCTTTATTACCGTTTAAAAGTTTGAAATCGCTGAGCCTGTTATCTACAGTGATTAATCTATTTTAAGTCTTACTCTACGTGCAATAACGAAGCTCCAATGTTCATTGAAATTGCCCTAATTTGACATTTGAGAACTGGAATAAGTCCTATAAAACCATTCCTATTACCATTTTAACAGGAATCGAGCGTTACGGAATTCAATTGCTGATTAATCGATTGTAACTCGTTCAGGCCTTTTCTTTTTTAAGTTTTCCAATTGTGCCGGCGGTATCGATTCCTTTTTGTTCGTGAGGGAGTGTTTCATTCACCTTTGTTCTATTAACGGGTCGTCAAAACAAACGAACTATCAAATGTCTGAAGAAGTCGCGTGTCTACTAAAAACACACATAAATCGAATGCACCTAAAATCGCAATTGGATCACGTAGTCACTTCATTTCCCGGAATCCTCATAGCGTTTGGAAGGATCCTGCCTGGGAGGTACCTACCTGAACCCCCGAGGGTGTTGGGGTAATTTATGACCCAAGATAACGAGGGCTCACAGTGGTCTTATCGACTTCCCTAGCGCTTTTTATTTTGCTCTCTCTAGTGCCTTTTTTAAAGCAAATCGTCTATTAGAAACGATATCGATCGCAGAGAAGTGGGCGCCAAAAGTGTGGAGTGCGATTTTTTGCGTCTAGACGGTTTATGGCAATGTTAACATTTCTAATTCTGTCAAAGCATCACGTGCTTTACCGTTGATATTCGCTGCACCTGGGTGCTATGCTGACTTTTACGATATCTCTTTCAAGCAAAGTTTAGTTTTTAAAAGCGCTTTTGAATTTTAAGTCTGGTCGTAAAACTTGGAATGTTTAAATTTTGTCAAAACTTTTAAATTGACTTTATGTCGACGCTGTGTGGTGACCTGTGTCTAATTCTATATAGGATAGCTACCCAAACTTTATCTTTACGTTTTACAAAAGACTGATTGAAAGACTGACTGGTTTTGATATTCATATTTTTTAAGACGGTCATAATAATTTGTGTTTCTACTTTAATCCGACCACCAGCAGGTGTATTCGCTAACTCAGTTGCCATCAATTTGATACGCACTTTGCAGTTACAGTGCTGCTTTGACGTATAGGAAAACAAAAAAAAAATACACTAAAAATTTAAAAAATAACTTTAATGTCGGAAGTCGGTGTTTGTATTTTACTTCTTCGTTATTTGACACCGACTTCCGAAATTAAAGTTATTTTTTAAATTTTTAGTGTATTTTTTTTTTGGAAGTCCGTTGTTTTTTTTGTAAAAAAGTTTTTTATTTTTCACTTTTTAGTTGTTATACCCCAGAACTAAAAACCTCAATAACATGGAACGTGGAATTTAAACATTTGGAGAACACCAAAACGTCATCGAGATTACAGATGAATTGAGAACCTCCTCCTTTTGGAAGTCGGTTAAAAATATACCACGTAGTGCCTATTATAATCGATGCCCACCGAGCAATGTACTGCAAAGTGCCTATCAAATTGATGGCAACTGAGTTAGCGAATACACCTGCAGGTCCTGCTTTCTAGTCCACTTTTCACACTAGTTCCCTAGTGACCACCAACAGTAACTGCCTTATATTAACCAAAAACCTCCAATATATCCCTACAAAACCCAACAAGATAAATACTCAATTTTTCACATTCAATACGTAAATAGGCGAAGGGAAACTCGAGGCGCCAATCACCGCGCGGGCGCTTGAAGAATGGCGTTCATTTCCCCGACCGATCTCGTTCTTTCCGCGCCAACATTATCATAACTAGCAGCTATTATTTACTTTTCAACGAATATTGCGCCATTGGAAGAAAAGAAAGAAATTTTAAATGTTTTTCTTTGATTTTTCTGGAATTGGAAAGCTTTTTCATCATACTTGTTCGGGTCATTCAATTTTCTTTAATGTTTTTTGATTTCCTATTGAATTAAAATTATAAGGTTCTGAGGAGAATTTAGTTGCGGGTTAAATATGCACAAACACAACTTCTCAGTGAAATTAGCACCACAGTCTCAACAATAACTCGTCAAAATGTGGGAACTCGTTCCCAAGAAATTGTAACGGGTATTTACACCTAAACTTTCTAAGGGACGGTTTAGGACTAAATCGTTAAAGCTAATCTTCGGTGACCATCTGGCGTCTGACATCAAACCTTAAGGCCGTTTTCACACATTTACGGTTCTCTTGTAGGTCGGTCTCTAAAATACAGACAGTTTAATACGAAAAGGATATGTGTCCAAATTGGCGCCTTTATTCACGAAAGTGGTTGTGAGCGGTGTAAATGGTACACCCTATAATTTATTTATTTATTAAAACCTCATGCAACACAAATGTACAAAGGCACAAATGTATAATTATATGAAACCATACTGCTAATTTGACCATCAACACAACATGAAATAGGGCTGCTACAGATTAATCTCCAAACGATTGTAGTGAAGACAACAGACATTATTCAATTATGCACGTCCAGGGAAGGCTATTAAACGCGTTTTATCCTTATTGAAATTCGAAAGATCCAGTTCAAAACGAGATGAGATTTGTGCCCGTGGGATACAATTTAGATGATTTCACAGCAAAACAGCAGCTGGGTAGCGGCAGTTGGCCATTATGCACAGATCCAAATGTGATTACTCGGAAGGAGATGCTTGATAAACAGCTCATTTATCAGTTCGCCAGCGGCTTTGAAAGAAATATTAATTTTGTTGGGAACTTAGCGCTGAAGAGCTAACCGGCACTGTCTAGACGCCGCATGATATAAAATGTAAAAAACGGAGCGGGAAGTACATTCTTTTTGTATTTTACTCTGTCTGTTGAACATGTCTAGTTGGTGCTACGAGTACTTGCTGCTCTTATTCTGCTTACATCTTTGTTGCTATTGCTCTGTGAGAATGTTTTGGCTGAAATATGCCCTGTACAATTGAAAATTTTGAAAATAGGTATATTAGGTGGAGGTTATTTCTTCATGTGGTGGTATAACCATAAATTAAGTTTTAAAACTTGTCGACCTCTTAATAATTAACACGATTTTGTACGGGTCAATGAGACTTCTGTTTTTGCAAGCATAAACAACCTCAAATATTTATAAATACAGTCAGAAGTCCCACGAAAAGTCAACTAATAAAACCCAACGCAATAAATAACCCTTGATTGATATGCAAACACAACAAACCTTTTCGTACAAAGTAACAACCAACTGTGAAACGTAAACCAAAGTTAATACAATGCTCGCATATCTACATACAAAAATATTAAATCTCTGTTTATCCGTTGCTGTAATTCAAAATCCAATTTGGTGTTAGATTCGATTTCGGTGGGAATAAATCGGATATCCCATTTGTTACGATGCGTTTGTCCAATTTATGTGCGCGACTGTACCTATTGAAATTTTGTTTATTAATGTATTTGTGTGGTGATACAACACGACAGAAATACGATTCGGTTTCGATAACGAACGTTTCTACGATAATTTGGACGTGATTGCGATGTATGGTATGAATAACAATGTATTCGGAAAAGAATTGTGTTCATGAAAAATGGAGTGTGTTGTAGTGCAAAGAAAGGGTATTAAATGTAATATAACAGTCACAAAAGAAAAGATACAGCCTTTTATCTGTTGGTGCGAAAAGATTTTTTTTGCAAAATCTCTCTAAATGGAAATGTGGCTTCGCTTTCGATCACCAATGTTCATATCTTTATAGTCTTGGCAGTAGACTAGCAGTGGAGTCATGTAACTGCCAAGACAACTTGTATTAAGAATTAATATTATAAGTAACTAGTTCCTTTCCAGGATTTCTTTAAATAACACTCCTTTGCTTTGCATTACATTCATTCATTTATGAAGCTTTTTCGTTGCATCTGGCCAGTCCTCGTGAATATTTTAACTAAGAGATATACTCACGCCAAAAAAAAAAAGAAACACGAATTAAGATAAGACCACTTTTTCTTTTTCGGGTAATGGAAAGTGCTTATCTAAAATTAGGATTTCCAAGGAAACTCAACGTTTATACAGTTAATTAGAACAATTTGGAATATTACTCGGTTCTTACTGAGTTTTATATAGAGCAGACGGCTTAATTAATAAAAAAAACGGGCGTTTCAGCGAAAACTTTCCGGAATTAGCTCGGACGGAAGCGGATCCCGGGTGAAGGGTCGGCCATTAATCATTCACGTTTCGCGCCAAAACGCCTTTCATAAAAATATATTAAAGTTTCCCTCTCGTCATACTGCAATCCACGCCTTGTATGTTAATTTGCTGTCATAAAATATGGATAGTGAGCTTTTTATGTTCCTTAAGCAATTTGGAATGGCTCTAGAAATTCAGCAAAAAGAACTGCTTGGCCGTGACTTCAAAGGAATTTAAGTGCAAGGAAAAGACGACATCCAAAAGCGTTGATAATCAAAAATAAGTTAATTTTATTTAAACGGTCATACCCAAATTGGGGTATCGGACGGATGTGACCCAAAATTACGTGAGCTTGTTTCGGGGCGAGTTGCAATCAGGCATTTATCTCGGAAATATTGACACTTCAATATTCCCGTTCACCTTGATTGTCAACTCTCCGCAAAAACAAAAAATATAACACATGGCACCCGACCACAATTTAATTTCATTTCCTACGTCATCAACAATGAATAGACTTAAAGTTGTTACTATAAACTTTGAATAGAAAACCGAACTGGAAATTAAAGTCGCGAGGGTCCCATAAATACGGTTAGAGGCCCGGGGGACGATCGTAGTACGTTCCTCTTGCTACCAGTAAATTGATACCACCCCAGGGTATATTAAACCAAGCTATCAATTACATGTATTGATAAGTAGGATCTTTTACAGCATCAGTGTCTGCATCTATTTGAGGAGTATTATTGATTTGTCTTTGATAGGCAAAGATTTTATGACGTTTGTACGCAGCGGTACCTACCATTAAAAGTACAGTAGGGTCTTACGAACCCGGCACTTCAGTACTTCGGCACATCCAGAAGTCCAGCACAATCCGCCCGCACTTACCACACCGCTCCATACCCTCATTAAATTAGAACGATATAAAATAATTTATATTAATTTTCTTTTCTTTACAATCCAGTAATCCCAACATTCCAATCATCTGGGCATCCTTTGGATTTAAATAATGACGGATAAGGACTGTAAATATTATACATTTTTCTTACATAACTGGGTATAGTTATCGATGATAAGTTATTGGACCTGTCCGACTATATTACAAGATTCACACGTCACCGCTCAACACCTCACCAACAAGCACGTGCGATTTTTTTTTTTATTAAAACTTATAATTATCTCGTTTATTCATCTTTCTTACTTATTAAATACATTTTTAAATATTTCTTAAAAAATATATATAAAAAACATTTAAAAATATAAATATAATACTATTATTATTTTATCCCCGGGGCGCAAGACGGTCTGTTGCGCTGAGTTTAGCACGATGCGTCCGTCTTGCGGCCCAGGAGAACACACAAAGTGCCTGGGAGGAATTACTCACCTTCCCTTATAGGATTCTACATGTTCAAAAAAATTTGGCTACAAAAAAAACATTAACGACCCAAATTAAAGACAATTGCAACAATTCGGCCTACATTTTAGATCCAAAATTACCAGCTTTTAATAACGTTCCCCAGAAAGGTTTATGTTCACATGTAGAATCCAAATTAAGCGATGGTGACATAAGGGGAGCTGCTAGGCTACTTTTCAGCAGTGATGTGGTGGCGCCTTACTCTCCAGAAACAATTTCAGCCCTGGAGAGTAAACACCCAGCGCCTGCGGATGACCTCACTTTCCCTGACCCTCCCGACTCCCCTAATCCTGATTCCTCATTTTTCCAAATTACAGCCCCCCAGTTGCTAGCAGCCGTGAGCTCCTTCAGAAACGGTTCCGCCGGCGGCCTCGACGGCCTGACTCCTCAGCACTTGAAGGATCTTTTAAGCTCAGGCGCCGGGGAAGCTGGTGAGTCGCTTTTGAAGGAGCTCTTGGCTTTAGTTACCTTAATGCTCTCCGGCGGCGTGAACGATGCCGTCGTCGATGTCTTGTGCGGGGCCAACCTATGTGCCCTGCACAAGAAGGACGGCGGCATTCGTCCCATTGCCGTCGGGTGCACCTACAGGCGTATGGCAGCCAAAATTTGTTGCAAAATATACAGCAAATCACTGACCAACAAATTCCAGCCCCTACAACTTGGTTTTGGTTCCAGAGGGGGCTGTGAGGCTGCCGTACACGCCCTTTCCACCTTTCTAAATTCTGGTAAAGGTGAGGTCATCCTCAAGGTTGACGTTAAAAACGCCTTCAATTCAGTTAACAGGGACACTTTGTTGGCTGAAGGAAAAAAAGAGTTACCAGAAATTTTCGGCTTTTTGTGGCAATGCTATAGGCATCCATCAAAATTATTATATAAAGACAACGTTTTGGAATCTGCAGTTGGATGCCAACAAGGTGACCCTCTCGGGCCAGTCATTTTCAGCTTGGCTATTCACCCAATAATTCAACAACTAAATTCAAAATTTAACCTGTGGTATTTAGATGATGGAACACTAGGAGGTGACGTAGACACCGTTTTAGAAGATTTAAAATTCCTAAAGAACCAGTTTCAGTCCATTGGCCTTGACCTTAACTACTCCAAATGTGAAATATTTCTTTGTGACAATACCGACAGACAATCGACCATACAGAAATTTAGTGCAATAGCTCCAGAAATCAAAATTTTAGAGAAAAGTTCATTACACCTCCTAGGTTCTCCAATATTGAAAGACAGTTTTTCTTCATTCATCGACGACAAAATTAAACGTTTTAACGACATTTCAGATAGACTTTCCAAAATTAATTTACATTCGGCGGTCACCCTCATCAGGTATTGCTGTTTCGGACCAAATTTCATATATTTTCTTCACTCTTCCCTTTTATGGAAGCAGCCACATCTCTTGGACAAAATCGATCAAATTATTCGTTCCACTCTTACGTCCATCTTAAATGTGGCCCTGGATGACCGAGCATGGCTGCAAGCCACGCTACCCATTCGCTTTGGTGGGCTCGGCATCCGCAAAATTTCTAGTGTAAGCCTACCGGCGTTCCTGTCTTCGGTCCACAGCACTCGACAGTTAACCACACGAATTTTAACCCCATCGCTGGTTAACTGTGAGGTGCCGAGCTTGACCGATGCTGTGAACGCCTGGAAAGCGGCTTGCCCGAACACGGCGTTGCCCGAGAACCCATCTTCCCAGAGACAGTGGGATGAGCCGCTCTGCAGGTTGGTACGGAATAATCTCATTAATACGTCCACCAATACTGCTGAGCGTGCCCGCCTACTGGCTGTGGGTGAGTGGGAGTCGGGCCTTTGGCTACAGGCACTACCGTCACCCAACATTGGTACCATGCTGAGTGACGCTACTTTCCGGATCGCTACATGTTTGCGTCTGGGTGCTCCGAGTGGAGCTCCACATCGTTGTCAATGCGGTGAAGCAGTCGACCGCCTCGGACACCACGGCCTATCCTGCGGTAGGAGTGCTGGTCGGATAGCACGGCACGCCAGCATTAATGACATCATCCGTCGGGCTCTTGTCACCGCCGGGGTGCCAGCTGTTTTAGAACCCAATGGCTTAGCACGTGACGATGGGAAGAGGCCAGACGGAATGACCATAATGCCTTGGAAGTTGGGTAGGCCTTTGGTGTGGGATGCAACATGTGTCGACACCCTTGCGCCATCCCATCTTCTTAGCACGGCAGGCTGTGCTGGGGCGGCTGCTGCAGGTGCAGAAAACCTCAAACGGCGCAAATATAACAACCTTATAGGGAGTTACATGTTTGAGCCGTTTGGGGTTGAAACACTAGGGCCATGGGGTCCGAGTGCTCATCGAGTTTTCCGGCATATCAGCAAGCTGTTAGTCGACTCTTCACGTGACCAGAGGGCTGGGCTTTTCTTTGGCCAACGAATCAGCATTGCTATTCAACGTGGCAATGCTGCTAGCGTTCTGGGCACTTTTTCCATTGACAGCGATGTGGATGAATTTTTTGATGCCCAGTGAGTTGTTTTTTCATACGCATTTGTACATGTTAGGTATTATTGTTAGTTTGTATATATATCTTTTACGTTATTTCTATTAATACTTATTTAATTAATATTAATAATAATTATTATTAATATTAATTATTATTATTAAAAAGCTATTGTCGCGTTACCGTTTGGTAACGCCGCGGTATCTGAGAGGTTCATGTCACGTCACATTACATTATTACTCAAACAGCTGATGAATCTGAAAGTCTCAAAAAATCACGGTTACATCTACGTAAAGTTTGAGATCAAACAATACCAAAAATAACCATTCCCTAAGGCCACATCAATATTTCAGGTGATATTTCAAAAGAGGATAAATCGTCGCCATTAATACGAAACACCATACACGTGTTAGATCAAAGTAAGAAAGAAAGCTCTCGGGGAAAATCTACTCGACTCACATATTTCGACGATTTTTCCACGTCTCATTTGTTACTTGTCCTAACTTTCGTACTACGTGCGAGAAATTCTTATTTCGTTACTTAATAAAGTCGATGGAAGCCAGATTTAGAGAGGAGATAACTCTGGCTTCAAGTTTTCTATTTAAGCAAAGTTAAAAAAGGTGTTTTTGTTTTATGTTTGTTCTAAGCAACTGAAGTTTTCTAGATTCCTATCTGCCTCATTTGTGCTGAGATAGTTTTTATTTTCTGAGTTCTCTGTTTCTTTTAGTTTCTTTTAAACAATATGGTAAAGTTTCTCTTCAGTAAATACGGTTTCAAACACATTTTTATTCCAGAAAATAAAGGAAAAAATACTTCAAACGCAAAGGATCTGAGCACTAAAAATATCTTACCTAGCCAAATCGGCGATATATTTCCCGGACGTACTCAAACTACCGACCGTAACCCATTACCATTTCAACGAATGTGGACGCTCATTGTGGAAGTGCCCTGGCCGAGTTACGAGCTACGAGTACCCGGGTAGTGAGGACCATGCTAACGTCCCATCTGCCAAACCATTGCAGGAATAACCGTCGTTATGTGATAAGAATCCACGAATCGAATAAAACACGAATCAATTCGGTGGAATAACAAAGGGCTATTGAATACGTCTTTGTAGGAAATAAATTGGTTTTCAAATGAAAAAAAGAAATGTGGGTCTTTTTGGGATTATAATGGGGTATTATTTCTATTGAAAACGTATTTTTAAGTGGGTTCGGGTTTATGTTGGCATTATGAACGGCTTTAGTTTCTAGTTCTGACGGCACGGTTGGCGCAGTGGTTGAGCGTTCGGCTGCTGCGCTGCGTGTCGCGGGTTCGATCCCCGGATGGAACAAATATTTGTATGACCTGCAGATAGTTGTTCCGGGTCCTGGGTGTCTTGTGTATGTGAAATATACATGTTTGTGAACGCACCCACGATACAGGAATATTCCTAGTGTGGGGCAACGTTTTTTTTTTAAAAAAAAAAAACAAGTTGGTAATTTTATTGACATTTTCCCTCAGCTTTCTTTGAGGTCTTCACGTCCGGTTAAAGGTCGGATGAATAGGAAATTAATGAATAACTAATTTTAAAGTTTTCATTTGAAAATAATTAACACAATATAAAGTTTTAATTAGCAATTACGGATTTGATTAAAAGATTTCTTTATTGGAAAATGATTGCCTTACTAGGTAGGAACCTCTTTTTAAATAATTGCTGACAGTTTATTGAAGAGATGCAGACGTGACGCTTATGCTTCAGAATGATTGCTTTATCAACATATTTATAGACGTAAACAAACTTCTAAATCCGTCTTCAAAAGAACCCCAACATATGGGAGATAGATCCCTATCGATTATCCGTACTGCAATAATAAACCTAATATTTAAAGCTCATTCAATATTTGGTCTACCTCAGATATAAAAGAAAATAAAGCGGTGGATAGAACTCGTCAAATTAAGACGGGACGTACAGCGAGAGAAAGTTATAAGCACGTGCTTACCGCTTTAAACGGCGAATAAGGGTTAATGCTCAATGATTAATCGCAAGCATAACCCGACTCAACCCGTCTCAACCCTATCCATTCGTAATATTCCCCGTATGTTTAAAGAAAAACCCAGAAAGCCTGCAAGACATGTGTCCTGTCAAGTACGACTCCTGAGAAGTGTCGCGCAAGACTGATGAAAACAAAAAATGAAAAATATAATATGAAAAAGAATGTCTTCTTTTGGCTAAAGTAAAGTGTTTCTTTTTTGTGTTGGTGCATTGCGTTGCTCGTGTTTAGCACAATTAATATTAAATTTTTGAAGATACAAAAGCTTTTTGTTAGGTCTTCCTTTCTTTGCACTCGTGTAAACCTCACAATATTGCCATGCACACAACACTTGTGTCCGTATTATTTCATTTTAGCACTCAACTTAGAAACTATTATTTTGTTTAATGGTTTCGGTACACCAACAGAACTGTTTCCATCTGTTTTTAAAATCGAACCACAAAAGGTTTATTTATTTTTGTTGGCATATCCAACGCTCATAACCTCCATACCAAACTGACAAATGAAAAACTCGATCGGATTCACGTCGACAAAAAAAGAATCCATTTCACATTTTGCAACATTTAATCTCCGCGTTTACGATACTTTTTATAGCAAAATATGTAATCCAGAATTAATCCAGGAAGGAACGGAGCAGGTCTAAAGTCACGTATCACTTCAATTAACTTGCATTTTAAAATCTCTCCAGTGTCCATAAAAGTGTTTTAATTAAAAAGAAAAGGAAGAAGCCGGGAGTGAGTTGCAAATCCGGCTTAGCTGGGATATTGCGGACGAGGAAACTTTCCCTGCCAAAAACCGTTTTTCATGTTACCACTGGGGGAAGTCTTACTATTAGTGAAGTAGACTGGGCGCTAGTTATATATTCGTAAAGTTGATGCTGGGAGTTAAACCCGTGCATAGATATAGCTGAGGTACAGTAAGTGGCAGCTCTGAGCATATTGACTTTGAAGTTAGAACTAATATTAATTATAGTGTAGCTATGGTTGACGTTTACGCTGTCGATGTGGCTGAATTTTTATAAAAAAAAAAATAACTATGGAATCATCGATACAACAAAAAACAAGCTGTGGACACAGTAAATACAATTGTATATCATTGGTTAGAAATATTCGAAAAAATAGCTTCAAATCTATATTCAGAGATGATTTATTAGTTTTTGATTGATTTAATATTGATGCCCATTATTTAATTGAATACAAAATAAAAAATCATAAGAAATCCAAAATAATCTTACTGCAATGGTAGGACTAAACCGTGAAAAGTCACCTTTACGTAATCGCAAAGGGGGTTAATGATACGAAGTCCTCCACGTGAACTGAAACGACCTGAACTTTTCAAATAATTTCCGAATCGTATTAATATCTATGATCATTTGAACAATCACTGTTTTTACCGCTGCTTAACTTCGCAGCTCCAATAAAATTTTATTGTAGCTAACTTTAACGATTACTTCCTACAATTTAAGATTAAGATAAGATACACAAAATTCTCTTTAAGTGCCTTGAATTATCGCTAAAGTCAGCACTGGATAAATTAATCTTGAATCACATATACAACTTTGGAAGTGCCAACCAATTGCTAACGATGGTTTTTGATATCGAAAATAGGTATTCATTATTATGATAAAAAAAAAAAAAAAAAAATTAAGCCTGGAGACGTCTAGGTTTCAGCGTTTTAGATCTGTCTAACGAGACCTCATTTGCATGTTTTGAAGTCCGTATCTGTTTCCTCAGACGTGATAAGATTTCTAAAAGCTCTTGTCAATAGGTGAATTTCGTTTTTTGTGCCACAATAATAGCAAGATGCTCCTCCCTTATTAGATGGGAATTAATCATAACTGGCGAAATGTGGTTATACTACCTATAAATATACCTCTGAATTGCGAATCTTGAGTCACGTTATTGTTATAGCAATATACTCGTCTCTTATTATATGAGACTTAACCTTATCTTTTAAAATGTGGTTATTCTCTAGTTACACATCTGCCTAACTCTTTGGGGAATACAGGCGTCATGTTATTTATTATTGTAATAATTCGCCCTTTACGTAGATACGTTTACCTATTTCACAAACGATTTACGCAATACAATCCAAGATTTCTCTAGCGATAAATCCTAAGTTGTATGTTAGACTTTACAATTTCAAGTATGAGGTGTTGTTCCACATACAAGTCCTTATTCAGGGCTAATAAATAGCAGCTTACTCTTTCTGTCTCGCCTGGAACTCCATTGTTTTCTAACTACGGTGCACAATGCCTGACATGTGTATAGATAAGTATTTAGGTACTGAAGTAGAGCTGCTTTAACAAAAGGGAGGGAATAGTCACACATCGTTAGGATTAGATTTACAACGCTGCAGTGCTTTGCTAGAATGCTTTGAATTACAATGTTACAGATATTTTGAATTATTCTGCATTGGTCTATTTAATTTATTGGTCTAGTAAGAGCACAGTAGCAGTCTTGTTGTCTGGTCTTTGGATCCTATTGTGAGTAAAAATGATATCAAATGCATTAGTGATTTTCTTTAAAAGTAACTTAATCTTGATACTCCTCCACTGTTATTTTCTGGTTATTTATGTTGCGGACTTGAAACATCTAAATTGTTTCTACGGCACACATCAAGCTTCATTGTATCAGCGCTTTTCAGAAGTAAGGAAGTCGGTAGTGGTTATGAAGAGAGTGGCAGGCTTGTCACATTAAAAAAAAATTATAAGTAAAGACAGCACAAAGAAAAGAAAAGGGAAAAAAGAAGAAGAAGAGGAAGGAGAGAAGGTTTCTTGTCTATTTTTATTTCAGGGTGGGTAATCACCAGATGACTTCTATCACTCTGGGTGGAGCGGGAGGGTATATCAGATACTTACTGACTAAAACCGCCACCCGTGTTTTTTCAGTTGCCCTTTGAGTTCCAGGGCCGCGGAGATTCTTTCAAACAATACTAGTTACCAGCAGGCGTATTCGTTAACTCAGTTGACATCAAATTGATAGGCACTTTGGCGTACATTGCTGATTTGACGTATAGGAAAACCGCAGTGCCTTATTATAATCGATTTCCACCGAGCAATGTACTTCTTAGTGCCTATCAAATTGATGTTAACTGAGTTAGCGAATACACCTGCAGGTTTTTTTGTCGCTACAGTACAAGTACTCTATAATGAAGTCATAAAAGATAAATTAAACAAAATCTTTTATATTACGGACCTTAAAAATAATTCTCATTCATTACAGCGAGATAAGCAGAATCGTAAAACAAGACATTCAATTTAATCTCATGACAGCATAAAAAGAGGTGGAATTTTTAGACAATGTTACTTTATTGAAACCTTATTGAAGGGAACGACGGAATTTGCATAATTCGAGGCATTTTATCATCGAGCTCGCTTTGTTCCCAGAACTTGTTTGATGTTTTATGTCCTTTCCGAGGGACCAGAAATTCTATGCTTTATAGGTACGGTATCCGGTACCTATTGATTATATTCTCAGGACCTATAATTATCTTTTATCTACCTTTGACAGTGATTTTAAAGGATACACGAGTTTAATATTGGATGTTTATTTTCCTAGCAAGCATTTTTTCAAAAGAATTGGCGTACCTCCTCCACAGCAATGAATTTTCTCGCCATATACCTACTCATATTATAGGTAGGTATTTGTCACCGTATAAATATAAACACTATTATACTCCTTTCATAAAAGCATTAGAAAAAAGAGGCACCTCCCTAATAGCATTTATTGTTGGCATTTGGTTGCCACCAATAAATGCTATCATTTTATTATTGGCCCAACAATAAATGCTATTAGGGTTAGCAACGGATGCAAAACATTTTATGTCAAAGTGAAATTAACACAATTTTATTAATTCTACAATTTTAATTTTAAAACAGTAACAGTTTTAATTTAATAGACGACATAAACAAGTAAAATTGGAAAATCCCGGCTGTCATAACTTATGAAGGGATTAGGTAACATTTTAAAGGAGACGGATACGCTTTCAAACAATTTGGGCCTGGATGTAAAAAGATGAAATCGGTGTCAATTGATAGCTACTATATTATCAAACCTTCACTGAAAATTTTGCGGATTTTGGTAATCTGAGAGCTTAAAAGAGATTAAAAGTGAGGTTACGTAGCAATCTATAATTACCTAAAAGCTGATTTTTTAAAGTGCGATGCGGTAAGCTGGTCGTAAAATCCAAACTAAGAAGTCCAACGTGTAAGCGGGGTTCTCCGTGCCCGGTATGGTAGCAAGGGTCGTATAAGAAGCAAGATCAGAAGTTCGTAGAAAAAAAACAGGAGTCGAGGAAAATATCAATAAAACTTGGGAGGAAGTCAATCCATGACACTGACAGATAGTGACACTCACTCATTAGTTTCGAATCGTTAAGTGTGTATTGAGTGTTTTGTCATGACTGTCAGCACAGACTAAAAATACAATAGTCGATTAACAAACGTGAATCTATTTTAGGATTTATCTTTATTATATAGATATTTTAATTGGTTAAACAAGATACGTTAATTCTAATAGATTTAATTATTGCAATTGAATTAATCATCTGAATGAACTCTGTCACGTTAATCGATTACATTTTGATTATATTCGTCACCACTTAATTTTTGGATTTCTTATTTTCCAGATTGTAATTCGGGTTGATTTTTCACATTTAAAAAAAGGAAAATATAACCCTTTTTTTAAACCATACCTCAACTTATTACAATCAGGCCTAGAAATCCCCGCCTCCTTTGGTAGAAATATAGTGAATCGAAAATCGTTCCACGTATCTCCTGCGTCTTTTAGGTTTTTAGCATTGACACGGTAATTTTAAATTGGAATGAAATAATATAACTAATGAAAGCAACATAATTTCATAAGATAAATAGTTATAATTAAGTGTGACAGCTGCTGAAGCTATATATAGATAATACAAAAATCGGCGTCAATCGTAACTGTAACATGTTTATTGTACTTTTGTTACAAAGTGTGCATTAAAAATAATCTTTTTAATTTCTGTAGCTATTACGAATGGAGTATAGTTTAAGAAAAATCCAGAATAAATATCAACTCTTTATTTTCAGTAACGCTCAGGTACATTGTAAATTATCAAAGTATATTATGAGTATTTATTGTATTTGAAATTTATCTATTCACAATATGTCTTTCTAAGCTCTCGCAAGATCTATTTCAATCTCCCCATTATATGCATATTTTTTTTTCAATAGACCATACCTGGGAAACTACTGGTTCTGGAGATATTGAAGGTCAGTCGCAATTTTTTTTGTACTTTTTTACGAAAATGTTTTCGTGTTATTACTAAACTTTTTTCCAAACATTACATAGGTACGTTACATGAATTTTCGATATTTTTTCGAAATTTCGAAATGATGAATTTGCAGTAACGAAAATGCAATGAATATCAAACATATCCGACAAGTACCTATGTGGCTTAGAGCGAAGGGGCGGGGTTTAACTCCACTTGCCTCTGTTCGCGTTACATTGCGCGGAATAAAAAATAGTTTTATTTTTCATACCTAAAAATAAAAGTCGTTTCCCAGCAATAATTTTTGCGCAAAACTACTTTGTTAGACGTAGGTACAGTATGCGTAGTTAACGGCTCTGTGATGTCTTTTTGCACCCTGTATATTGCTAAGAGTAGGTTCCCGGGAATATAGTATTTGACTCATGATTCGTCAGAGATCAATTTACAATTTACCACTGGCATCCGAACGGATCGATGGTCCTCTGACCTATCAATCCTCAGGGAATCCAAATTCCGGCAGAATGATGATGTGATGTTACTCATGTTACCCATCCTCCTCTTAATGTATAATCTCTTCGTCTCTTACGGCACCCAAGGGAGGAGATCGAGTGATGTATCGTAGCTTAAAGTATTCGAGAGACTCATAATACACATAGGTAGGTTAATTAGGCACGTACGTCTTTGTCATAAAATATAGCTTGGTGTGTTTTATTGTTTGTGCAATAAGAACTATGATGTTATTTAATTAGACAGCTGCAGATCTGCATGAATCTTAATTTTTGATCATCGCGTACTTTTAGGGTTCCGTACCCGAAGAGTCAAAACGGAGCCCTATTGCTGTCACTTACGTGTCAGTCTGTCCGTCGTCTGTCACAAATATTAAATTATCCCATTCCAATTCCAATTATACCATTGACCTATGAACTTGAAATTTAGTGATAATGTGTATTATTACGTACATTTACTAAAAAATTACCATTAAATTGATAAGTCAGATTTTTGAAATTCCCTCTTTTGAACCCTAAATGTACGATGCAAAAAAGTAGGTAATTATTGTCGTACTTTGTGATAAGATCCAAACTGTTAAACAACACGTTAAAGCTCCCGCTACCTCATTAAGACAAGTTAAGCCTAAAGACCCAAAAAAGAGGACCAAGGAGCTCCTAAAATTTTTCTCCGTAATCAACTGTGCAATCTACATTACGATAACAGCCTTAAGCTACCTCATTTGTAAGAGGGTCTCATAAAACATCGCGCTTTATTTCTCGCACGTGCAGGGTAGTTAAACATTTTTTAGGGTTCCGCACCTCAAGAAAAAACGAAACCCTTATATGAATATGAACACACAGTCATGTTCCAGTCTATCTGCATTTTTCTCAGGATAAACATTGTCGATTCACATATTTTTAGGTATTTTTGTTTAAAATAACTGGGGTTTAAACTTGGGTTCAGAACTTGAAAAAGTGTCACAACTTTTTCCTAGATTTAACTGTTATTCATTGCAGAAAATGCGTCCCCCTTCCACTTAATCTCCGTAACTTAAAATTACGAAAAAAATTGATATTTTATTTCATTTATAATTTAGACTTTAATTAAACTATAAATACAGGAAAACTTTATTAGCGTAGTTGAGAAATGGGATATTAAAAAATACCTATCTTCTCTTCTTAATCGTTTTTCATTACTGAATTTGTGTGCCTCCAAATGATCCGGAGATCTGGTCCAACCATCTCTTCGGGCTTCGCGCTCTGGGTCTTATACCTTCGACCTTTCCCATCACCACCAGTCTTTCCAAATTGTTGGCCCCTTCGTGCGATTGGGCCGAAATATCTTATAATATGGTGTAGACAAATTGAGGACAGACGCTGGGTGTTTTCTTTTGTCAGTTCTTTAAAGACCGAGACGTTTGTGCGGTGTTTTGTCCAAGGAATCCTTAGCAGGTGGCGCTAGCACCGCATTTCGAAAGCGTTGATCCTCTGCGTGTCGGTGTCTTTGAGCGACCAGGTCTCGGCTTCATACAGAAATATGGAGAAGACGAGTGTGCGGACGAGGTGTATCTTAGATCGGTTCGAGATACTTCTATATTTCTATATTTTGCCGAGTTGGGTCATTGCTGTTCTGGCCGTGTCGATTCATCTGGGTATCTCTGATTCGCAGGTGCCCTTGTTCGTGATTACCGAGTCAAGGTACCGGAAATGTTCCACGGTTTCGAAATCTTGGGAGTAGATTGGTACGCTGTACAGGACCAAAACGGTCGACTACCATCAGCTTAGTCTTATTCTTGTTAATATCGTTTAAAGGCTGGTGGATGATCCTTTGAGCCGTTTCAGAATTTCGGCAATTTCCGTTTCGGTTGATGCAAAAAAAGGTGGTATCTGCGTAGCGAAGGTTTGATGTTAGTACTCCTGCTATTTTAATGCCACTTTCCCAACCTTCTAGGACGTGCCGTATTATATACTTCCCATATATATTAAAAAGTATGGGCGAGATGATGCATTCCTGTCACACGCCCTTCTAGAAATTAAAATTCTTGGATGTTAAAAAAAAACATATATTCCTTTGAAGCCTTTTGTGCGTGAATCCGACTCGCACTTGGCTGTTTTTTCTTGGGAAAACTCCACAGTTTCGCCGGCGTCGTGTGCAAGGAAAATTAAAATAAAGCTTTAAACTTGTGAACAAGTTTTAGTACGTCTGCTAACACTCGAGCCTCATAAAAAGTACCTCCGACAAGTCGACGTATTTTTAGACGTTTTTATTCGCGAGAAAAAGTGGGGCGGAGGGAACTTGAAATAGTCTTTGTTTCGTTTCATTATACAGGGGTAGTGCAGGGAAGTTGGAAGTTGTTGTTTAAAGCGCGAGACGCGGGTCTTATTGAATTTGGTATATTGCAATTTTAAGTATTGTGGCTTTCAAATAAATTGCATTTTGTTAATGTTGTGTTGTGTTATTTTTTAAATATATATTTTTTTGTTTTTAGCAAACGACTACACATTTGCTAAAAACTAAAAGTGGATTAAAGGTCCTACGATCTAAGTGGATAATAATAAAAATGCTCTGTAAGTACAATCTGAATTCTCAAAAACAAATTAGTAAAGATCAAAACAATTAATAGAATTATTTAAAAGTTTTGTCGTAACAGCTGACATTCAAATGTGGTAAGAATTGCGAAAAATAAATTAGCATAATATTTGCAGACCAAGGTTTTCGATCATATATTAATCGCGTAGGTGGAATTCAATACGCATTACACAATACTAGTAATAAAACAAATGACTAACGCAATAGCTACGTAAAAACACTCAAATTGATTAACGAGCAAATAAATGTATAAATGACAAATCGTAAACACCATGTCCCACAAACGTTCACTTCAATACTCGATTACTATAGACTAGCTTTGCCTCGTGGTTTTGTTCCCTTGGCCTGTTCTTCAAAGTGTGAAATAGGATAAAAAAATTAAAGGTAAAAAAACATTTTTAAAAACAAGCTAGCAAGCAAGTTCAAACATTTGTACTGGCTAATTGGCCGACAGTCACCATTAACTCTGTCCAATAAATTATTAGTTTATAAATGTATCATAAAACCCATATGGTTATATGGAATCCAGCTCTGGGGATCTGCCAGTAACTCAAACCTGGAAATCCTACAAAGATTCCAGAATAATGTCTTAAGAGCAATATCAAATGCACCATGGTTTCTAAGAAATGTGGAGATACATGAATACCTGAATATGCCAACCATTAAGCAGGAGGTAAATAAACATGCCACAAAATACAAAGAAAGGCTCCAAAAGCATACAAACCAACTAGTCAGAGACCTGGTTAATAATAATAATGACATCACAAGGCTGAAACGATGGCCAATATTGCAACTGGATCGGAGACACTAACTTGAGGGTGAATTATTCTGAGGATGGGAGAGTATTTGCGGAAATACCCCCTGAAACACAAAAATAAGATAGAAAATCTGATTATGGCTAAATAGCCGATGGCAGACATGAAAGGTGACAAAAATAAAAAAAACAAGCTTTTATCTGGGTCAATAAACTTTTTAGTTGAAAATAAATTCTAGTAAGTATTTGGCGTGCTTTTAAAAATATAGATAAGTACCTAACTTATCTATATTTTTAAAAGCTTGAGGCATAGAAGAATAGTAAGTACCTAACCTGTAACCTGTAACGGGTAGTGCCAAATACTTACCGCATTTTAGATTAGGCGTGATGTTTTAAAATATTCTACGGATATTATGATGTACAGTGCTCCTTAAGACGAATCAATCGACCCAAACTCGGTGGGGTAATGTTGTTTTGTCACAGAGCTGCTGTGGCTACCTTCCAGCTTCACCATCAGACCCTGGATATCGTCTAGGTGTATATTCCTCCTCAAGACGTATCAATCGAGAGGACACGGTGGAGCATACGGTGGAGGTCTGCCCCGCTTGGGCGGAGCCCCACCGTGTCCTCGTGGATGCGAATGGCGGCAGCGATCTCTCGCGCCCAGCCCTGGTTCAGGCCATGGTACGGAGCGAGAGGGAATGGGAAGCCGTCTCCTCCTTCTGCGAAGCAGTAATGCTCGCGAAGGCGGAGGTGGGACGCGTGAGGGAGACTCAACAACAGAGTCGCCCTCACACCCTCAGCAGCAGCCACCTCAGGAGACGCGACTTCCGGCGCCGCGAGACGATCTCCGGCCACCGTAGACCCGGGCCTGTGGACGGCGAGTAATGGGTAGCTCGCCGTCCGATCAGCACCAGGCCCGAGAGTCGACGGCGCGTAGTGTTCCACGCGCGCCTCAAAGAGTTGTCAGCAAACAGGAAGAGGCCCGTCATGGCCGATGCCTGCCTGGAGGTTCCCTGACTGCTATGCTGGAGGTCGTGGGTTCGATTCCCACCCAGGACAAATGTTTGTGTAATGAGTACGATCATTTGTTCTGTGTCTGGGTATAATTTATCTATAATATGTATGTATTTAGAAATATATAAGTATGTTTATCAGTTGTCTAGTACCCATAACACAAGCTCTGCTTAGCTTGGGACTAGATGGCGTTGTGTGATAGTTGTGGAATATTATTATTATTTCGTTTATTAATTTTTTAAACATATTAAATACATTTTTAAATATTTCTTAAAAAAGAATATATAAAAAACATTTAAAAATATAAAAAATAGTAGCCCACCGGTATCGGGAACAGGGTCCAAGCTACCGGCGGTCAGGGCTCCAGAGAGAGGAACTGCCTGACAATGCGAGCCGTGTCCAGAAGTACTGCTTTCTGAATCAAGCCCTTGATCCAGCCGCCTAACGAGAGCCTCCTGAGGTGTTGATCGAGGCTCGTGGCTATTAAGCCATTGGCTGACACGACTATCGGTACAATGATCGCTGAGTCCACATCCCACATGTCGACAACCTCGCGAGCCAAGTCAATATACTTGATTTGTTTATCTTTCTCGGCTTTCACGAGGTTCTCGTCATGTGGGACGGTAATGTCAACAATCATTGCACGCCTCTCGATTCGGTCCACCACCACTATATCAGGCTTATTGGCTACAATAGTCCTGTCAGTGATGATGGACCGATCCCAGTACAATGAGATATGACCATTATCGAGAACTGGGTCGGGCGCATATCTGTAGTACGGCACTTCCGATTCCACAAGAGAGTACTTCAGAGCAAGTTGCTGATGGATAATCCTGGCTACAAGGTTGTGCCTATGCAAGTATTCACCGTTAGCTAGACGAGAACAACCAGAGATTATGTGGCGGATTGATTCTCCCGGACGATGACATGCCCGACATATGTCAACCGTGCCGTCCTTCATAATAAATCTCCGGTAGTTTTTCGTCATGATAACTTCGTCCATAATTGCACAGACAAAACCTTCGGTTTCCCCAAAGAGGTCACCGACACGCAGCCAGGCTACGGACGCTAGTTGGTCTACATCGGGCCCATGTAGGGCCCGGAAAAAGCGTCCGTGAAGTTCCTTACTCTGCCATACTTCTCTGCGATCGTTAGTGTCAAGCACTAGAGGTTTGCGCCAGTTCTCGTTAGCCAAGGAGAGTGGAGTAAGGCCCTTGTCTACTGCCACTACATCTCGATGCATACCCACGTCAGCAGCTAGGAAATATTCCCTTAGACTGCATACCTCGCGGTTGTGGAGGGTCTTAGCATTTAAAAAGCCTCGGCCTCCACACTTCCGCGGGATATACAGTCTCATCACCGACGAACGTGGGTGATGCATTCGAAATGCAGTCAGCAGTGTACGAACACGCCTATCCAGGGCGTCAAGTTCTGTTTGAGTCCATTTGAGTACGCCGAAAGAGTACATCAATACCGGCATGACCCAACCGTTGAAGGCGCGCACCTTGTTTCCGCCTGATAGAAGGCTATTAAATACCTTCTTCAGGCGGCCAAAGAAGCGCTCCTTCAACGATTGCTTCATGTCAGCAACATTGATACCTAACGCTTCCGACATACCCAAATACTTATAGGTTTCGGTTGGAGAGAGGGATCTCAGGTTTATGAAATCCGAGAGTTGAGTTCCCACGGATTCCACAATCTCCCCTCGCTTTACATGCATGACCGCACATTTGTCTACACCAAACTCCATCCTGATGGCACTACTGAAGGTTTCAGTTACCTTCAGTAGCTGCATCAGTTGCAGATTGTTGGGGGCAAAGAGTTTCAAGTCATCTATGTAAAGGAGGTGAGATATAACCTGACCACCTCTCTTCAACCGATAGCCTAGCCCTGAATTCTCCAGCAGTGTGCTTAGAGGATTCAAAGCTAGGCAAAACCAAAGCGGACTCAAACTATCACCCTGGAATATACCCCGCTCGATCCTTATCGGTTCACTATTCCTCTGGATTTGTCGACATCCTGGATAGCGAAGGACCGTCCTCCATTGCCCCATACATGACATCAGGAAGGTGCGTATCGTTGCATCAACTTTATACAATTCTAGCACCCTCATGAGCCATGTATGAGGAACTGAGTCATAGGCTTTCTTATAGTCTATCCAACATGTCGACAGATCCTTTCGGAAGCGCCGAACCTGTTGGCTAATGGTCATATCTATGAGGAGAAGCTCCTTAGTACCGCGGGACCCATTCCTACATCCATTTTGAGAGGCAGACATGATACAGTTACTATTTATATGTGTATTAATCTTAGCTCTCAAAATGGATGTAAGAACCTTATAGACCGTCGGTAAACACGTGATCGGTCTATAATTTTTAGGTTCCGCAGTACTACCTGATTTATGGAGCAGGTGGGTTATTCCTGTAGTTAGAAATTGGGGTAGCGACCCTGACTCTAAGGCAGACTGGATCTGAGATGCCAAGCGGGTATGCGACCTTGTTAACCATTTTATCCAGAAGTTGTGCAGCCCGTCCGGCCCTGGAGATTTCCAGTTAGCTAACGGACGGACTGCACGAGCTACATCTTGGGGGCTGATGATAATTGCCCCCATTTCTGGTATTGGATCGCACGCGCGCTCAACATCCCGAATCCAATCGCCCTCGGTATGACAGACAGGCACCGACCAGATGCTGCGCCAGAACGAGTATATGGCGTCATCATCCGGCAGGTGCGTATTAGTCACACCTTGGTTCGGTCGCTCCCAATCCCTATACACCCACCTTTCATTACTTCGGAATGTGCGATTCTGGGTGTATCGTTCCACTCGCCGCTTGTACCTGCGAATACGGTTTGCCCATGCATATACTTTCTGCTTCAGGAAGTCGATGCGCTCTGTGACACGGGACATATAGTCTCGGGAGCTGACATCAGTCCCCGAAAACGCCCGTCTCACAAAGCGCATCACTCTTGGGCGAGTGTTGCCCTCCCTGAAACAGATTAGTTTGCCTATGAGTGCTCTGGCCCCACCAATACGACGCTCGATCCTGCACTGCCAAGCCGGCACCGCTGGCTTCGGTCGTGTAGCTCTGTCATTAGGAAATTTGACGTGAGCTACACGACATGCCGCTACAGCCGCGCAGTACAGTATCGAGTGTGTATCGGTGAGGTCTTCGCAGTCATCAAAATAATTTGACAACTGCGAATCCAGAGCAGCCACCAGCGCCCTATTCTTGTTATGCATGGGCAAACGAGGTAAGCGTGGCCTAAGTTCGAGCGGCATGCTGCGATATTCCCGAATAGCACACTCCAAAGCACTCCTCAATTCGTCATTGCAATGGGTACTTACGTTTGTAACCACGTCATTACACTCCTCGTCAGCGTGGCTGGAGATATGGTTGGATGGTGGTACCAACACTGGTACCACAGTCTGCGACGGAGGGGCAATGACATGGCTACCCATCTCAGATCGGAGGCGATCAAGTACAGCATCATCCAACATATGATTACGCTGGATGACCCGCACCTGATCCGAAAGTCGTTGGGCCGAAACGTTGACGGCTGGCTCAAGCACCTGGAACAGAGAGAGCATCCGAACACGGTACGCGGTCAGGTTGTTACCTCCCTCTGTAGCCCATATTATTATTATTATTATTATTAGTTACCTCGCCCCTGGGCATTCAGGGCAGGGAGGAACAGGGGTGGGTTTTTATCAGTAAGAGTCTGACACGCCCTCCCGCTCTACCCAGAGCGGGAGAAGTCATTGAATGATTTCCCAACCCCAAAAAAAAAAAAAGTGGGGTTATGTTTTTTTAATCACAGAGATGCTGTGGCCACCTTCCGGCTTCATCATCAGACCCTGGATATCATCTAGGTTTAAAGTGCTCCTCAAGAAGAATCAATCGAGCCCAAACTCGGTGGGGTTAAGCTGTTTTTTTACAGAGATGCCGTGGTCACCTTCCAGCTTCATCATCAGACCCTGGATATCATCTAGGTGTAAAGTGCTCTTCAAGACGAATCAATCGAGCCCAAACTCGGTGGGGTTATGTTGTTTTATCACAGAGATGCCGTGGCCACCTTCAAGCTTCATCATCAGACCCTAAATATCATCTAGGTGTAAAATGCTCCTCAAGACGAATCAATCGAGCCCAGACTCGATGGATTTATCTTGTTTAGTTCAGAAGTTCCTATGGCCATCTTCCGTCTCCATCATCAGACCGGCTCCATGGTACCATTTCATTGTATTTTCACCAAAGATACATAATGTTACATACATACACACTTATAATGCAAGTTAAATAAAAGCTTCTAAAATAGCATATTTATGATCATCATCTCAGGCTTTTAATGGGGAAGGGAAGGGCCAAAGAAACGATGGTTGGACTGTGTGAAAGAGGATATGGGTAAAAAGGGGGTGACTACAGAGATGACGACTAATAGAGGAGTATGGAAGAAAAAGACATGTTGCGCCGACCCCAAATAAATTGGGATAAGGGCAGGAGAATGATGATCTCAGGCTTTTAATGTCCCCACTGCTGGGGCACAGTCCTCCTCTCTGTGAGAGGGTGTGGGCCGTAATCCACTACGCGGGCCCAATGCGGATTGGTGGATGTCACATGTCTTCGAGGTCTTTTTTGGTTCTATGACATGCCAGTTTTTAGGCCCATAATTATGATACTCACCGATATTGTAGATTTGTATCAGTGAAAGAATTTTCTTCCTAAAAACAAATACCAGCATTTTAGTCAAAAGACGTCCACTGCTGGACATAGGCCTCCTCCCCCTTGTAAAAGTCCTTCCAACGCTGCGTCTACCAGAATATTTTGGCCCTATCAAAATGGCATCACATTGCCCGCAGAACAGCCGTTCTGCGGGCAATGGGCGTGCCCTGCCCATTTCCACTGAAGTTTGGAAATTCTTTGGGATGTATGTCGGTAAAGGTAGAATTAAAGTTTATGGCGGATAGGAACGCGGGTCGCTGCGCAGGAGCAAATTCATGTGACAGCGGGGTTGAGGGGTGGGGTACTGCACAGCGAAACGTGAACTTCACACACGTCATTATTTTTGAAGGAGTGCAGTCCTAAATTAGGCGCATTATTAATTTATTATACATAAAACAACATGAATTATACTAAAATAAAACACCTGTACTAAAAGATAAATAATCAAATTATCTTGAAAATGGTGAAGGTTTCATAGAAATACGCTTAATGGTTTTTGCGTGATTCTAAATGTTTTATCCGCGAAACTTTACAAATTAATTACACTCAGTCTGCCTAGCCTTTTCCCAACTATCATGGAGGCGAATTCCGGTCTAACCGAATGCAGCTGAATACCAGTATTTTACATGGAGCGACTGCCTGTGAGTGTGTGACCTCCACAACCCAGTTATTGGGTAATACGATACCCCTTGTTAAAACTGGTTGTCAGACTTTCGGGATTCTGACGACACGTGACGACTGTCAATGATCCACGATTGACAGCTGGGACCAACGGCTTAACGTGCTTTCCGAGGTATGCAGGAGTCTCGGTATGTAAAGATGGTCACCCCATCCATGGACCAACCCCGGCAAGCTTAGCTTAACCTGATGGATCGACCCGTGCGGCTGTTATTAGTCGTTCTTTAGCCACGAGCTCCTCCTACAAATTAATTACACTATGTTATAAAAATATAATATCAAATATTCATAATTATATCAAATTACGATGAAAATTGTCTAGAGTAACATATATTTTTCAAAGAAATAAGACTAATTGTTTTGACGTGATGTTCAATTTAATGTCATTAGAAATTGTATATCAGCGCCTTAATTTCTAATTTGATCACGATAGGGAAATCTAAGCATCTTTCAAACTAACAAACATATGTAGTACAAATTAACAATTTTACTTTGTAAAACTACTTTAAATAACAAGCAAATAAATGTATAAATAACAAATATTAAACACCACAAACATATATACTTCTACGATTACTGGCACATGCCCACGATTATGTATCATAAACAAGTTTAATGATCAATTACATCAAAAGCAAGATGGTTGGCGCTTAAATAACTAAAATTAAAGTACAATCGCGTTAAGTTACGATGCGAAAGGCCGGTATCAGCTTTGGTGCAACCCACGCTGTTATTGATGTGTGGTGTAAGTTATGAGCGGTTGGTAATAAATAGCACATGGTAACTTCTACCTTCTTCTAGGTTACCTACAAAGCCTGAAAAATCACCAAACTAAAGTGACGGTGGTCAAGGCACATTGCTCGCTGAACAGAGAGTCGATGAGGCCAAAAAGTTCTGGAGTGGCGACCACGTACCAGAAGGCGCAGCGTTTGGAAAGCCTCCCACAAGGTGGATCAATGACCTTAGGGGGGTAATCGTTAACTCAGTTGACATCAATTTGATAGGCAATTTGCCATACATTGCATGCTGCTTTGAAGTATAGGAAAACCGTAGTGCCTATTATAATCGATCGAATCGGGTAGTTCTTATTCATGAGTATTTTTAACCTTTGAAAGATTCTCAGTGAGTAAAGTCACCCTTAATTTTAGTGTATGGCACTGACAAGAGAGTCTAAAAGAATATATTATTTTAGCGACAAAGTTTGTCTGTAAATTTAAAACTTATGGCATTGACAAACGCTCCTGAAATGTTACGCAGTCAATATCTTACATGTTGTTTTTAAGACAATCGTTAGCACTGATAGAATCCCATTTTTCTAGAGCCTCTTCACCCGTCACTCGGAAAACACAACTACACACTTAAAACAAAAAAAAAAATCGCTTCAGTGTCCAACTTGTCCAACAAATCCTAGAGCGTGCAGTTTCACGATAGCTATTAGCAGGTTGCAAATTATGTTCGGCCGGCGTCGGCGCAGGCCAGCGTAGGCGCAGGCGCCGAGGCAAGATCTACGCCATACTTCACTATAATTATAATTGGAAATTAATAACAGTAAAACTGATGGCCTACCATTAATTCACGAACATCAGCATGATTGTAAATCGTTATAACTTAATCGTCACGTTTCACTTTCTTTGAACTTGTTTATAGGTCTTTCGCGCGACCTTCCGCTGTAATTTTTATTGTACACCAAAACATAACATAGTAGGTATAGCACAGTGATTAAAAAAATCACATGAATTTTTACTGAATATGAATGAATGAATGAATATATATATGTATGAATTTTTATTTTTTTATTGTATAATCTGTGTTAAGCTTTCAAGGCGAGCTTAACTCAACGTTGAGTTTTCTCCCAGCAAACTTTTGAGTGATAGAGAAAGATCACATTCGAGGGAAGGATCCAGTGTACAATACAAACCTACATAAATAAGTCTAAATATATAAATTTTTATTACACATTCCAAAAAATAATAAAATAAATACCAATATAAACTCACACAGGGTGTAAGGGAAACGCTTCCGAAAACGGAGACAGGTGATAAGGCTAGTAATTCTCGATACGATACAATAAAAAATCTGAAAAAAAAAATACAATTTTACCAAATATTTTTTTTTGCATTTGGCATACAGTCTGCTGTTAGAATAGTTAAATGAAACCGTTATTTGCGATTAAAGACACTTTTTTTCTTTACAACTTTAGTATGAAATATATTCGTAAAATATCAGCTGACGCTTGCGCATCTCACCTCGAGTTCAAAGTGCGCGCGCGCTCTCCGACAGCCGTGCAGCCAACGACCCCACGTCCACGAGACGAAGGTTACTGGTATCCGTTTGCATTTAATTAAGTTGTCTAAAATCTACGTTCTAGCTTCGGAACCGTTCCCCTTACACCCTGTATAAAATATTAGACATGTCAACGTGAATGAAGGTGGTCTTTAATTTTCCTCTTGAAGACATCCAGAGAAGGGCTTTCGCGAAGGGGGTGGTAACTCTCTCCCGAGAGTTCTCTCTCCAGAGATTAACTGCAGTTACAGAAAAGGAGCCAACATACTTGTAATCGAAATTTTCTTTAGTCAAAGGCTTCTTTTTATCATGTAGGTACTGTAGGATAGGCCACGGTAGCGAAGCCGCGGGAAAAAAGCTAGCTATTTAAATTTCTTGTGTAGATTTTAAGTAAGAATATATTTCTAGTATCAAATTGATAATATGATTTATCTTTATTGCCTGAAATCTGCCATCGTTAATAACTTCTTATCTATCGCTACGACATCGTGAAGTTTTCGAAATCATGATAAATTGCTACGATATTTTCAACAATTACGAAACCTTCCTTCTAATAAATTCGAGCCATTAGATCCTACATAAAATCTTAAAACATTCCGCCGAACCTAAAAAAAAAAACCTGGTCACCTTTTGTTTTAACAACTAAAAAGGAATTAACCACTAAATTGGCCTGACGTGTCCCTAAATAGACTTCCTTCAGGTACTCTTTACGTATCTAGTGAAGCAAACATCCACCAGTCACCTCGCGTAATAGACAGCGGTGGTCGCCATTAATCAGTCTTTAGACGGGTTAAGCGGAGGAAATACCCGTAAATAGCTGAATGCAAAACACGGCAGTTGTCTGTTCATCAATCAATGGGTGTCGTTCGGGAAAAGCTGGGCCGAACACAGCGTTGCGTTCCGAACGCAGCGTTTTATGATCGTCCTTTGATCTGTGTTGTGAGTGTGACAGGATAATCTTGGATAAATAATTGTGATGTAAATTATGTGTGTTATTAACGCAGTTTCCAATTTATTTTCTACTTTCTAACGAGCTTCGCTCAGACACAACATTGTAAATAACCAGTAACATAGATGAACATTTCTAATCATTTATTAATTGAACTTCCAGCCCTCTCATTTTTATTAATGGAAATACGTGTCCACGTAGCACGTGCTAGTGCTCCAAAGTCATCCTACATAATAGAGTCAGCTGAATACACATAGAAGTTCATATGTGCACACAATTTTCCCCAAAAACTCAAAAAAGCCAATGTCAAGTTGGCTTTGAAATCAGAGTTTCCATGGCACGTGGATCGTGTAGCGTTTCAACCGACCCTTTGTATCACAGCTCACGGTAAAATGCAACCACTCTTGTCTTATTTGCTCTCAGTAGAAGTAGCTATTTGTTCTATAAACCATTTATTATTGACATCAACGATTTATGTCTCTCAAAGCGAATTTTAATGCTGTAAACTTCCAAAGTAGGTGGTATTATTCTCACAAGCTTTTCGTGAAGATTTTTTAATTCTGCGAAAAATTCATTTATCTTTCTCGGGATCATATCAGATTTAGATCGGTGACGAGCGGTCGTGTTAGGAACAATAATTTTAATGTTCACACACACGATCACGGTCAATCGACACTTGACAAAAAGGCCACCTTCAGACGTTCTTAGAATTCAGATATTTACAATGTGTGTCGCGGGTTCGATCCCCGCACGGAACAAATATTTGTATGACCTACAGATAGTTGTTCCGGGTCTGGGTGTCTTGTGTATGTGAGTATACATGTTTGTGAACGCACCCACGATACAGGAGTAATTCCTAGTGTGGGGCAACGTTTTTATAGAAAAAAAAAAAAAAAAAAAAATGTAGCACAAAGATACTTCACTGGTAAACGAATGATATACAAAGAGAGGAGTCATAAAATAAAGCAACTTTTTAGTTTCTTCTTCAGTTTATTTGCGAATAGAAAATGTTTGGTAGATGTATCAACAATATTTCTAGAAGTGAATATGTTCATCGTAACTTCATTTTATTTATTTATTCATGTACCTATGAAGTGAATATTCATGTCTCAATTTATGCAATCGTTTAGTCTGATGACGCAAAATTTAAATAATGTAATAGTTGGTAACAGGCTACTGTGCTCAAATATTTTAGATTGCTATCTTTTAAGGTCATATCAATATTCTTCAATCTTGGCGAAAATGAATAATTATGCATTTTTTACTCACTAAACTGGTTGGCTTAATTGGGCGTGCGTGCGAATTATGATTTAGTAACCGAGAATGGGCTGTCTCTCTAAATAAAAAAGGCAATTTATATGCCAACAACACTGGAATTAGGCCAGATAAATAACAATAACGTCTTTTTATTATGGTGCTACTTATAATATATGCTAAGATGGTTCTTTTTATGGATTTGAACTGGTGGACAATAAAAATATTGTGACCAGAATAAGACGAGCTGTCACACCTCTCTTTGGTTTGCTATTTTAGATGGAAAGGGAGGTTTTCCTTTGGTTTCAGAGCTCTGTGCTGAGTGGCCATTTTCTCGCATTGCCAGTGCACGCACGTATAACGTAGGCGACATCCGTATGGCTACTGTTTTCCCCGCTGATTACAAATGCACTGAATTTACTTCTTGTTTTCAATGTTGAAATAAAAAATACATTTTGTTTACTGCTTTGTTGCAATATTATATAGCGCCCACTATAGTTTTTATGTGTTTTCTTTTATGAAAATGTGTTTTATAGTCATCATAACAGGGTGTTCTATGGTAATTTTACAGACAGTTGGTTGCATCAACTTTGAAGCTTGACTGTTAAATGTGCACTTACTGTTAGTTCTATTTTATTTTCGTTATAAATAAATAAAAAATATAAATAAGTAAAAAACATATTTTTTTATATTTAAATTTAACCTTACTACGTCGTAATTTATCTTTGTGATTATTATTGCGGTGATTTCATTAATTTTCTGTAGGTGGGTTGTAGGTTGGTTAGTGTACTTACCTAAAGTTACTTTAAATATTTCTTTATCTTGCCGATCGTTACCCTACTTTTACGAAAGTAGAGTCATCAAGAATTTAATCTTTGCTCGTTCGACATGATTGTACACTTACTTGATTCAGATATCCAATTATTTGCATCTATATGACGTAAAAATTTAAACCACATGGCGGTGTCGATATCTTTCGGTATCAGAACCAGTTCAATTAGCAGCCACCCTTTAATTAAAGAGATTGTTAAGTCTGCGCGCCTTTACACGCGTCATGTCATCGTTTATTTTTTGATGTTGGTATAACATTTTGTATTTTCTTTTTAATTTTTTAGGGCCAGTTTATTGAAATGGATCCTTGGTTCATTTTTGTAAATCATTTTCTATAGTTTAAAAAAACTAAAAACACACTTAATTTTTATTTTTCGGGTTCTTCTCAGCAAACTAAAACTTCTAGTCTCACATATTTGGAAGTCCGTCATATTGGATTTAGAATGACGTAATTTGACTAACTAGGAACTGGATGACAACATCCAAACTAAACATGTACGCAAAATTTCAGCTTAATCAGAAACCGGGAAGTGGGTCAAATTTAAATTCTAAGATTTTTTGACATAGTGAAGCTAATAAAAGAATCATTTGAATACTTAAGAGTAGCTTGACAAATTAATGATAATAAATATTTATTTCAGTAACTTCTCCCCTCACTCTCCCCCTCTCTCTCTCTCTCTCTTCTCTTATCTCTTCTTCTTCTTTCTTCTTCTTCTTCTCCTTCTACAATATATCTTACATAAGTAATGCATTAGAGGCTACTGGAATGTTCATTTACATTTAAATTCTTGGTTGCTGGTAATTTAGGTTTATGTAATTACCCTTATGCTAAAACCTAACTCTTAGACTTCGTAATCAAGGATTTTGCACCGCCGCCAATTTAACTATAATTATGACTTATTACTAAATCGGAGGCGTCGTTAACATTGCTTGTGTGGGCACAATTTCATACGTCCTACATAGTTATTTCACCTTGGACCAGTCATTACGAGGCGTTGTATAGCACATTCACTACATCATACATAACTCAATATTAAAAAGTTGAAAAAGGATTCAAGAGCGGCCAGCCTCACCTATTAGCAACTCCCCATGTATGGGCCGTATTGTGCGAACTGTGAATGACCTCTTCAGCATAATAATGGGCGAAGGGATGCGCAGGAGCGCGTGCGGCGGAGGGGCGACCGGTTTGAAATTAGAACGTTTTTTTATACGATCCCATTGGCTTTGTCGGCGCCCGCCTGGTGCGCTTGCGCTAACTCGACAAATGCGTCAAATGAAATAAGCCGTATTTTATTCCCTTTCCTTTTTGAATAGGCCTTCAAAGTTTCGATCGTGGGGGTTTGTTTGGACAAAAACTTAGTAAAGATTATGGGTTCGCTTTTGTTGAAGTTCTGTTTAGAAATTCGAAATTTAATATCGGAGGATTTGTGATTGATTGGACACACATTGATTTTGTGAACCTCAACCCTACTGCTGACGTAGGCTGATGGATTGCTATTATTCTGAACCCCACGAATTGCGCCGATAAAGTTTTACTGACACCTATTCAACTTCGATCACCGTAAATATTCGGTATTTTTTTTGCATATACTATGTTTCAGATAAATTTGCAATAAAGTATGTACATTGACCTTTCCCTAATAATTCTTCGTAGGTACCTGAACAATTAAATCTAAATCATTTTTCATTATTAGACAATGTTAAGGATCACGAGAGATGTTGATTCGGGACAGGTTTGAGTCATTAATTCCGTTTTTCAAATTAAAAATGTCAATAAATGTAGGTGGGTCAGTGACCGTTATTGCACGTTTATTTGGAACAACCTTTAGTAGTTATGAGGCAGTACTGCAAACAATTACTTACTGTAAAATATCTTCAAGTAAAAGAAATCTGAAAAAAAAAACCACCAAGCACGTTAAAGGTACTTCAACAGATTGCACTTACTACGTTAATGTACATTAAAAACGATCACTATGGTTACGAAGTGCAAGATTCTTTCGAAATATTAAAAAGGTGAAAATAAACACCTTAAAAGTCTGTTTGTGGAAAACAGCAAGTAGGCAAGGTTGTTTAACAGATCATAAAAAAAGTTTCTCCAGTGTTAAGTATTCTCGCAACTGACTTAGAACAAATTGGGTTTGTTTACCTACGTGTTTACGCAACTTTGCCCCAAACACAATACTTTTTACTTGTGTGACAGTCGAATCAAGTGATAATGGTTCTTTACACCATAATAGAGTTACATAAAGTTTGGAGCACTCGCCTATCCCCCCATTTGGGACAGAGTAAACAGAGATGAGGGAGGGAGGCGATAGTACGACGCAATACTCGAAGCCGGATGGTCGTGTGGAACCGAGGCAGCGAGCTCTCGACGCGATGCCGACTTTGTTTACCGAACTTTTTATTCAAGTACAATGACATTTTAAGCATTCGAATTTCAAACGCATGGAGATTACAATATGCTAGTGAAAAAAATAAATAGTGGAACTTCTACAGTGAAATTGTAAACATGTAAATTATCGATGGTGTGAAAATTAAGCATAATTTGGTGGCAGTATGGTGGATGCTGGTGTTAATGAGTGCGATAACACCATAAATGGAAGGAACCAATTTGTGTTTCTTGTATTTGTGCATTTACTTCTCATTGGACTGAATGGAACTAATGGTAACTATTACTTTTATGTTTGTTTTTATTTGAACTTTGTTTAAGATTATTATGGTTGATGTGCAAGCAGTAAATGTAACTTAAGTTTCAGTACTTTTAAGTATGTTAATTTTAAGTTAGGCTTAAGTTAAGATGCTCTTTTTAAATATTTGGTTAAGGTTATAAATCTTGAGGGTAATTATATTCTTGGGTACACTAAGATACTACTTTTTTAATTACTTATTAAATCACATAGTACCTACTTCTATTTTCACTTTGCAACACTGATAAAGTTTTGTCAATGAATGTTTATATAATTATAGTTAAACTTATTATTGTAGAGTACATAAGGAAGACATAAACTTTCCACCAGCACAATAAATAAACGAGGTTAAAGATCTTGATAATCCAATAACAATAACGCACGTAAAAAAAACTGGACTTTATTGGTCCTAAGTGCTGCACCGTAAAACCTTTTTCAATTGAGCGGGCCATACATTTTTATCAGATCGGTTCTCCATCAGGTAATTAAAAAAACAGTATCCAATTAATAAAATGTAGTTCCGCTGTCCGGTAGCCGATACAAAACAATGTAACCTTTTTTTCCTCTTTTTAAAACGCTACCTTAATTAACGTTAACGGCCAGTTAAGTGGACTTGGGCCTTGTGTTACGAGTTTTAGTGGGAACTTTCTGGCCTCATTTTAGGATTAATGTGTAGACAGTAATTATTGTAATATATATTTATAAGCAGCAATTATGTTAAAGTAAAGCAGCGTTAATTAGCCGTTTAATATTCATAGAAAAAAGTAAACATTGTTTAAGAATATTAGGTGAAATTGATTTACAGGTTAGTAATATATTTAAAATGGAAAATAATGTCTAAAAGTAACACTATAAAATGGAAATTTGAATCTGCAACATTTTCGTTTAAAAACTTTCTCATTCTCACATTTTCGTCAATTATGTGAATCATAAAAGCTTATTTAAGTTTTATGGACTTTCTATTTAATTGAAATTTTATTAGGTGTAACTTCACAACTATTTAATAGTAGATGATATTTTGTTGCTTCTAAAGTAGATAGAAACATATTTCCGTTAAATATTCGTTGAGTGGGCGGGGTTTACGTTGTTTCGCGCGTCCGTCCTTTGTCTTTCAGGAATGTTCAGGATGGTAAATGGACAATCCTTGTTGAGTACAATGAAAAGCGCTTCCTGTAAAATAATAAGATGACTCTCGATTTAATATATTTACTTACGCACAAGTTATTTTGGATAACGACTGGTTTGTTATTCTAGTCTAAGATGCCAGAGCCACCAGACATTACCTACTTATTTTCTGATTCACAAAATGTAGGTATAGGATTGAGTAGTGCAAGTATTTACTTTGAACAAGGCCCAAATTTGAGCCAATAATGAAAATGCACACCAGTGATAATTTGGGAGGGTGCTAAACGACTTGCTTACTTTCTCAAGTATGATCGATCAAAGTTAGCAGGTATGCGTACGGCATAGTTACATTTGTACTAAGTAACACTACCCAATCCCGTAAATTAAGCTAGTCAGAAAATAAGTAATGTCTGGCCGTGGCCGCTCTGGGATCTTTCTCTATAAGGATTGAGTAAAACGCAAATATGACTTTGTTGATGTGGATCACCAAATGATGTAAAGGAGGACTAAAGAAACGAGGAATGGATTATGTGAAAGATGATGTGAACAGTAAAAGAGATGCTGCGCCGGCGCCGATCCAAAATTAATTTTACAGTTTTTATTTGTCGGATCAACCATAATCTGACGAAACCATTCCTCAATCCATTTGTCATTCGTTTTGCCACTGTATTTTATAGGTTTAGGTGCTTTAGTTCACAACAGATGTATCACACGGCAACTTGTAATTTTATTGGCTTGTCGAAACGAAACTAACGTTATACGTTTTATCGGAATGTTCTGACCGGAACAGATCCGAAAAATTGAATGTACTAGTAGGTAGGAGCCTCGGCAGTTGATCTGAATTAGAATTTTTCAACTTGATTGTAAAAACGTTAGAAGAATACACATACACGTAATATAATTTTTCTAAAGCTCTAGACTTGGACGTATTAAATAAACGTATTCATGCCAACTTTTTGTATAGTTCAAAAACCTTTGCGCTTTTTTCGTCAAGTAGATAAGTAGGTGTTTAACCTTTGCGATAAATTCACTTATTTGACAACCGTGTGAACGTGTGACTTAACGATTACTACTAAGTATAGGTACTATCTTTATCATACTTTATAAAGTATGATTCTTGATTTCACTGCTTAAGGCCCTACTAACGGTCCAGTGGCGCCCTCATTGAATAAAAAATCGTAGCATAGCACAGAAAATAAATATTAAAAAATCCAACTTCACGTTTGTTACAAAGAGGATAAAGCATTTTTACGTTGTTAAATCAGGTCTCAAAATGTTTCGTATCCAAAGTAGTAGGCAAAAGTTTCAGAAACGGCCGTTTTTGGTAGTGAAGTTGGATTTTTTAATATTTATTTTCTGTGTTATGCAACGATTTTTTACTCAATGAGGGCGCCAATGGACCGTTAGTAGACCCTTAAATGAGAGGGTATGGAGTTTATTCAACATACCTAGATATGCATAGATATGTTGTACTGCCATATTTGTGTATGTACACAAATAGCTATCACGTTTATTGGATATTCCTAACTAATATTATAAATGCGAAAGTTAGTTTGTTTGTTACCTTTTCACGTATAAACCACTGAAGCGATCATCATGTACGTTGTCAGGAGTACTGAAAAGGACATAGGCTATTTCATCTAGAAAAAATCGGCCAAGTGCGTGTCGGGCCACGCGCATGGTAGGATTCCGTAGCTACTCGTTATAACACGCGAACTTAGAAGGGGGCTTAATTGAGTTCTCGGTTTTACGTTTAAATTGAAAACGTAAAAAAGATTTATTTGTCCAAAATTTTACATGTTTACTTTACGTTTTAAATAATAAATAAGTAACAACTTCACCTTAGTAATTATTTTCTAAGAATTTTGCATTTTGCACGAAATTTAACAAGTAGGTAGAAACATTTTATAAGTTGGGTGACTATTAGGTACTTAAAACTAACAGAGCTAACTTAGCCGTGATAGTTTTCCTTTAAAGTTCATTATATATACTACTATCACGAAATTATGTAGATTTTTCAAGCCAATAGTTTAGCTTTTAGGGCTGACGCTCGACTGGAACAAGAGATACACTTTTTAAGTATAATATTTCGCAAACGAATCCGCAATGATTTTAAAAGCCCTATACAACGATACCCCACACAATAGGACAGGCGAGAAAAAAAAGTCATGCCCACTTTACATGTATATAGCATGCTATCGTAAAAAAAAATATTTTTCAAGATGTTATTATTTCGTTATCGTCGCGTGATTAATATTTTAAACATGCAAAATTGCAGCTTTCTAGTACTAACAGTCTCTTAGCTATGCTTCGGACGGACTAACAGACAGACCGAAACTATGGGTTTCTTGTCCTTGTTAGGAATACGGAATCCTTAAAAAGTACTGGTCCCGAAGAAAAGAACAATAACTTTCAACGTCACAATTGCTTTAGGACGCTAGATGGCGCTACGTGTCTTTCAAATTATTTTTATCCCGTGTGAAGGTGGGTCGCTAGTAATCCTAACAAACCCTTTATTACAAAGACTATCTAAATTCTTCATTCAATAGAGCTGATTGATTGATACAAACAAACTGTAGTAATCCTACTTTTTCATTATAATGAAGCGGTTCAAAATAATCATGTTACCTACGTCCATTGTGTCAAGCTGTCTGATATAAAAGTATAAAATATATTAATCGATTTATTTACACCGACTGCGGTGCACCCACACTATGCTATGTGCAACAAAAAGACAAACATTGTCATAGGTATATTATATTGTGTCGCGTTATCACTGACAGTGACAAGTATTAATAAAGGACCACTACCGATGTTGCGCTTGAGTTTGATGTAGGGCTGTCTCAGAACACAAAAAAAAAAAACTAAAAAAGAAGAGTTCAATCAAAGTGGTATTTGATTTAATATTAATAATTAGCTACAACGGGTAATTTCTCATTAAAACTATTGCTATAAAAAGAAACTTAAAGTAAACCTTACCTATGGTGAAACAGTTACACTCATAAAAGTTATGTTCTATGATTATAATTCATAATAAAGTCCGTAATTTAGTAGGTAAGTTATTGAGACTGAGTAGTCAAACTCTAGTCAGAAAACCTGTCATATTGCTATTAGATTAGGATTGGACTCGTCCTTAACAAACAGCCACAAAAAAAATGTCTTAATTCTAAATTTTCTATGGAGAATTTGAATATAAAATCCGCTTTAACAGTATTTAAAATGTTCCAGCCTCATCATTTACAAAATTCGCTAGCTCTTAAGCTTAGTTAAACACTGTTTAGTGGATTCTAAATTCAAACTCTCCAGAGAAAATTTTGAATTAAGAACCTGCTAATCTCAAATTAAAAATCTGCTAATGTTTGAACTAATCACTTGTTTTTTTTTATCAATAAAGCCCTAAATGCTCATTTCAGAAATCGGCTAGCTGAGAGGTTCTAAAGCTATAGGATTGTTATTTATAAAGTTATAGCAACTATAGCATTATTTTAACTTATACTAGTATATAAACAGTTATTGGTTGGTGAATAAAAAAATAAATAATGATGAACGTGGATTACTCACCTACTTTTTCATTTTTGTTATTTCATTATAAAAACCCTTTTGTATGAACGTTCCCCTACCTTTTCGCTTGCTTGCACATAAAAGGTCTACAATTAATATAAAGACTGCAATTATGTAAGTAGTTAATAACATAGTAAAGGTAGTAATTATTCCAGATTTAATTTATACCATGCAGCTGTAGCTGTTCTATATTAGTTTTAAATAACTATTGAGCAATGCACGTATTTATGTACACAGACGCTTTGGTCAATGAATTCTTTATTTTCATTCATATATACATGTCTCGAAAAGTCTAAACTTCTTGATTTGTTTTTACGTCTTTTGTTGTCAAATATTTGACATCCTAATTTAGTTATTCCACAAAAGAAAGCTTATTATTTTATTGTATTTAGGTATAAACCTATTAATAATAAAGTACCTCGGTACTTTTTTCAATATCTTTGCAAAAAAGATTTGACGATTTTGGTTTGTTATAAAAAATCTAAGGCAAACGTCTCGGCAAATTATTTTCAAACCCGTCCACCTTTGACCCGTCTTCACTTTTTATTAACACGGATTGCGGTCAAACACTTTTGTAAAAACATGATTGACGTAAGTCTAAAGTATCTTCTACAATATTTTTTATAGGTTTTGTCTTATAACTTCAAGCTGCCAACCCTATGTAAAAGAAACAAAACATAAAAAATAAATCACAATTATTACAATACCCGAGTGTCGTTTTATCTGTGTGTCTATCTAAATGCAGTGGAACGGACATACGGACAAACGGATGGTATTGAGAGATCCATAAGTATGTTACTTTTTATAAAGACGCTGCTTTTCTATGACTATGGAATGCTTTGCGGATGTTAGTAGGCGTCAATCGTTCGTTTAATCGGAATGAGTAAAGAAATTTAATGCTACGCTGTTCTATGGACAGCTTAATTCAATTCTTTTTCGATTTTTTTTTCGATTATTCAAGTAGTCTCATGCACAGTTGATTAAATGCCCCCAACTGCATCAGATAGTTTGATCCTTAATTTATATTTTTACTTTATTTTTACATTTTAGTTATTATTCAAATTCATAGGCCCATGTCATGAAAGTCAGAATGTCAAGCCAGATCCATAGATTTTTCATTTGTTAAAATCTATCAAGTCGTTTAATAAATAGACGTTATACTCTCGAAAATCATTACACTCCTTCTAGGGACGGGCGGTAAGGTAAAAAATATATGTACATAATATTGATTGTGTTCTGCTTAAGGGTCTACTACCGGAAAAGTGGCGCCCTCATTGAATAAAAAATCGTAGCATAGCACAGAAAATAAATATTAAAGAATCCAACGTTACGTTTGTTACAAAGATGATAAAGTATTTTTACGTTGTTAAAACAGGTCTCAGAATGTTTCGTAGCAAAAGTGTCAGAAACGGCCGTTTTTGGTACTTTCGCCTACTACTTTCGATTACGCTACGATTCGTTATTCAATGAGGGCGCCACTTGGCCGTTAGTAGGGCCTTAAAGAAAAAGGTTTATCAGAAATGTAGTGAACACGGTAGCACCTGACGTAGCGTAGGTACCAGCAGTAGTTTTATATAGATTCATCCATCTTATATGATCTGTCACTGTACGAGTATAATTGCAAACACCGCATTTTACAATAAATCCCGTAAAATTGTAAACTATTTATTTTCAATAAGACTCGGATGCATTGTAAATTATCGAGTTTGGATTAGATTTATTGTATTTGAAACGATCTATTCACAATATATCGAGAGTCTACACTCTTGCAAGATTTATTACAAAATTACGGTTTACTTATTCGGTGACATATTTATCAGATGTGAGAATTAATTTCTTCTGCATACACATTAATGATTGTATTTAAAAATGGCGACAGCTCCACCCAGTTCACTGACGTATATATTACGAAGTCAATTTAATGATTGATCGTCAATTTATTCTAGAATTAGAGCGTGATGCACATTCTTTACGTATTGACGGAATCAATGGACTGAAACGATTTTTATGTGCGTTTCACTACTGCGGTTTTTATGACAACTGTAGTCGTTTTGTTTCACAAAATTAATGTATTCCTTACAGCGTAAAATTTTATAGCAAAAATTCGAGAAGCTGTCTTTTAAATAACTAGTAATATTTCAGGGGCTAATCATGAAAATGAAAAAGTTTTACTACGGAACCAACCCTCAAATCGCAGACAAAAAAAACAGTTATCCAGTTACGTGACCATAAATGTACTGAACAGGTGTTTTTCTTGCATATTTCAGAAAACTTTTACCATGCGATCCAATAATACCTATAAGATCGATCCAATAGTACCTAAAATATGTTAATACTAATTACTCATGAGTAATTTCATTCCCTGAAAAATTGTTCATGAAATAAAAGTTACAATTCCTGCATTCAAAGAGTTAAAACCATGGATTGAAAGGTTAACACTATCACTATGTTTTATTCTGTGAATTTTGTTATCGCTACACAAAATGGTGTGATGTTGTTGTCTGTTATGATTCCCACGAAAAGTGAAGTGGTAGTCTGGAGCCAGAGATCAAAGTATTATCAAGTGCATTAAGTAAAAAACTGGCCAAGTGCGAGTCGGAGTCGTACACAAAGGGTTTCGTACCATAAACTGAAAAAAAAAACAGTTTTTCTTTGGGCTGTATCTCTTGATTCTTAGTAGGTCTAGGTAGACAGTTGAAATTTTCACAGAATGTGTATTTCTGTTGCCGCAAAAATTAAAAATTAAAGGGGGCTCCCTTTCATTTTTAAAAATATTTTTATTATTTGTTGTTATAGCGGCAACAACTAAAAATTTCACAGAATGTGTATTTACATTCTGTGAAATTTTCAACTGTCTACCTGTTACGTATCAATAGATACAGCCCGCTGACAGACAGACGGACACTCGGACAGCATAGTCTTAGTAATAGGGTTCTGTTGGTAATCTTATGGGTACGAAACCCTAAAATACTGACTGCAGATCGAATTCTATATGGACGATGTTAAAGGCAAGGTTATATTATAAAAGAGTTTTTTATGGGTTACTTAATAATCTACTATAGTTAAATAAATAATAACTTTATGATTAAAAAGATTAGGTACAGACATCTTCAATTTCTCTCTCTAGTATGGCCCGAAAAACTATTCCTATTATACTAAAATTGTAAATGTGAAAAATGTCAACGGCTGAACGGATTTGGAGGTTTGGCAAATAAGTAGACCATAGACCATGACTTCATATAATTATGTAACAGCTAATTAATGTACAGCTTTTTTTTTTTTTTTTGGGATTTCAAAATCGTCCAATGACATCTCCCGCTCTGGGTGGAACGGGAGGTCTCTTACTGACTAAAACCCACCCCTGTTCCTTCCCTGCCTTGAGTGCTCAGGGGCACGGTAACTCTGTTTCGAATTTATCCACAACCCCTGGGCAGGCATCGGCCATGACGGGCCCCATGGTTTGCTGACAACTCTTTGAGGCGCGCGTGGAACACTACGCGCCGTCGACTGTCGGGCCTGGTGCTGATCAGACGGCGAGCTACCCAAATCTATGTACAGCTGTGGTATAATTTTTGCCTTTTGATGTTTGTGCAAATAAATTTAAGATTATGATTATGATTATGAATGATACGAAGGAGTGACCGCGTACCGGAAGATGCAACGTTGGAAATCCTCCCACAAAGAGGACCGATGACCTGGTGAGGGTCACGGGAAAACGATGCTGGACCACTTGTTGTGGCCCTTGGAGTTGGCCTATGTCCAGCAGTGACGTGTTTCGGTTAAATTAATGATGATAGCTACCTACGAAAGTGAAAAATCAAGCATGGTTATATTTTTACTTATTATTTTTTCTTACTCCACAATTAAAAGTTTAGGTCACCGACATAAATATTGAAATGAATCATGTAATTTTAATAGTTACAACAATGTGTTTACAATTAAACGTGATAAAATTAAACATACAAAGACCATTTGTGTTTTAGAGGTTAAAAACCTCATACATGTGTTGAACACTAACCATTATTAGAGAATTATTTATGGTTTTTGACTGCGACCTTGTTATTTAAGATTTAGAGCTGTGATCTACGGACATATAAGTCAGATTAAGTTTAAGCTTAATTTAGCTTATTGGATACTGAAATTAAGAGTATGGAAGAAAAAGACATGTTGCGCTGACCCCAAATAAATTGGGAAAAGGGCAGGAGAATGATGAATGATGATGGATACTGAAATTAAGCTAAGAGACCGTAGCTTAGGTCAAACAGTGCAGTGTCAATGCTGGAAAATGAACTTTATTCAATACTTCTACTTTGTTTTCGCCGAATTAATTGTTTTCACGTAAATATTATGAGCTCCAACGCCGCTGTTGGAACTTGGTTTGAAGGAACTACACTCGACTCAGTCGCCATGACAATGGAATAAAAATCTCAATTAATGTCAAAACTTATAAAGATTGATTCAAGTGAGAAATGGAAAAAGATGGTCGATTGGGTCGAGAGTTTTTGGAGTGGCCGCATATCGGGAGACGCAGCGTTGGAACGCCTCCCACAAGATGGACCGAGATGACCTGGTGTGGGTCCCGGGAATCCGATGGATGCGCGACGCACAGGACCGTTCGTTGTGCGACGCTTGAAGGAGGCCTATGTCCAGCAGTCTTACGGCTGTAATGATGATGATGTTGATGAAGTGGCAAAAAATATTTAAAATATATTTAAAGCTGCTGTATGTTTGTAGAAGGTAATCTCTGTAAGTGCTAGTCTGATTACAAAAATACTTTTACTGGCAGAAACCTACACTATAGCTTAGTTACAAAGTCTACTTTTTATTCAAAGATATTAGCACAGTTCCTGTAGTTTAGGCCTTGGAAGCGAATTTCTTTAAATAACAATTTGAATAAAAACCGGCCAAGTTCGAGTCGGACTTGCACAGGAAGGGTGGTATCATCGTACAAGAATATCGCGTCTACTTGTTGCCATTATTAAGATCTAGCGAAAAAGCAAAAAAAAAAAACACATTTCTAGTAGTTGCTATAGCGGCAACAGAAATACACATTTTGTTAAAATTTCAACTGTCTATATATTACGGATCATGAGATACAGCCCGCTGACAGACAGACGGACAGACGGACGGACAGCGGAGGCTTAGTAATAGGGTCCCACAGGTTATCCTTCGTTTACGGAACCCTGAAAAACAGAGTTTTGTCGAAAAAAAGGTTTTGTAATAATTCTGTACCAGTAAAATTGGTTTCGATCTTTTTATTACTTTGCTCTCTCAAACGTCTTCAATAACATATTGTCTTTCAAGCACCGATCGGTCACAGCAAATATCCCTTCTGAAAACAAATTGTTGAGGTCATTGGGACGCCCCTTTATGTCCAGTAGTAGATTGTTATGGCCTGATAAGATATGACACTAAAATTTAGTTATGGGGAAATGTTGTAGAAACCAATAAGCCATTAACTCCTTGTTGACTTGTGAATGTTGGGATGTTTTACTATTAATTAATTGGAGCTCGTGGAGCAAGAGGATATATACATTTTAGATTTACGGTTCACGTAAATAGCAGCAATCCTTTTTTTTTGTGGGTGTGGGCAAATCCAATGATCTCCCGCTGTGGGTGGAGCTAGGGCGTGTCAGACTCTTACTGACTAAAATCCACCCCTATTCCTTCCTTGCCTGAGTGCCCAGGGGCGCGGTAACTCTGTTTCGAATTTATACTATGACGGGCCCTGTCAATGGTTGCTGACATCTCTTTGAGGCGCGCGTGGTACACTACGCGCCGTCGACTCTCGGGTCTGGTGCTGATCGGACGGCGAGCTACCCATTACTCGCTGTCCGCAGGCCTGCGTCTACGGTGGCCGGAGATCTCGCGACCCCCGACGCCCAAGGCGTCTCCTGCGGCGGCTGACTGACTGCTGCTATAGCAGTCATGGATTCATGATGAAATTTATGATCATATTTTTTCTCATATTTACCCTACTGCCCCCCAGAAGGAGGGTAGTGTTTTTCGAGAGTATGTATGTCTATTTCTTGGGCATGCCCTGTAGCCTAAATGGCTGGATGGATTTAGACAAATGAAATCATTAGATTGGTTTTGATAGCTGAAGTGAAGTATTTTGTGACATTCTCATGTGCTCATGTGGGATATCAAAATAAAAGGTTTGAAGAAATTTAGAAAATAAAACTCACTAAAACGCAGGAAATAAAAAATGTAAATTTTCAAAAACCCGACTGCAACATATAATAATATTTTTTTATTGAACAACTAAAAAGTTCCAAACAAGTCTTCAAACAGGCTGATGCAGTTGGTGGCATGAAATCTATATTTGAACTAAAACCTATAATGTTTGGAACTTTTTAGTTGTTTTTTGCAGTCGGATTTTTATACATGATACAGATTACGTGGATATGTCCATAAAGATATTTAGTCATACCTATGATTTTGCTTGCTTTTGTAATTCCTTAGTTAGTAATTAAGGTATGTTAGAGCAAAAGCGAGACGTGCGCAGGTAAATAGTGTATGGGAAGATGGAGGCTTTTGCGAATCAGAGAGACATTATAAGCTAAAAAAAAAACCTAACGAACCTTACAGTAGTCGCATATGATGTGTAACATTTGACATCTCACCTTGGTAATAAGCAACATTCCGTAAAAATAAAATTAAAACGTTTAGTTTTGACTTCGACCGCGCGCGGGTTTATCGTGCACGCGCTCTACCATTTGACGGCTAACTCTACCACCGCGCACGATCATTGGTCAAATCAAATAGCGCTCGCTTCCCCGGCTTCCTGTTACACACTTCCATCCCATTTCACGAAATCACTTCCACAGATTGCAGGAAAGCGAGAGGAAAGATGTTACACATCAAAAACTGTATTTCTTAATCGGTTTATCAAAATTATCAGAAGAGGTTGACAGCTGATTTCAATACTCATAACATTTAATTTGCATATGGTTCAAGAGACAAGCAGATGTTTCAACAAAACATTACATGTGCAACTCATGTTAACCACGTGGCAAATGGATGTCATTACTTCTTAGTTAGTATCTAAAATTATATACAACTAAATTCATCATTATTTTGTTTGTGGTTATCAAAATAAGAATACCTTAAGTAGGTATTCTTATTTTGATAACTACAAACAAAATGTATTTAAAAAAAAACTTGAGAGGTGTCAAGGAACACCCGGATGGAACGAAGTTCCTTTCGATTAATTAGTGAAGGAATTGTAATATAATTTTATTTTTTTTAATTTATAATATTTTTTTTTATTATTAACTACGCACACACGCACGCACGTAAGAAGTTATACTTCATCATCTCATCTCATCTCATCTCATCGCAGCTCAGCTCAGCTCAGCTCAGCTCAGCTCAGATCAGCTCAGCTCAGCTCAGCTCAGCTCAGCTCAGCTCAGCTCAGCTCAGCTCAGATCAAATGCGAAATAGAAATGAAAATAATGCTTGATCTGCTTGCAAACTTTGTACCTACCCACCAAAAATACAAGAAGTTTTTATTAGATTGTTTTTCCAACACAATCTTTTTGGATGGACAGCCTCATTAGTGTCGTGACAACTTTTCGTAAGAATTTTTTCGTCTAGCCCCCTTTCGCAACGCGCGATAAGGAACTTCGTTCCAATAATAACAATGTAGTAGTAACATGTGAGGATTTGGTTACGATAATGTTTATGGCGTTCTCTTGTGGAGGTGACCGCACGTCAGTATTACCAAAATCAGCAGGTGTGCTGCCCTCGTATTCTATTGAAATCCATACTATTCTAGATCAGCTGCTCTAGGTCACAGTGGTATCATTGATGTGCTATGGTGATTGTACCATCTTCTGTCTACCCTTCTCCCTTGTTCCTTGAGACCTTCTCTTCCTAGCCGTCACATTATTACTCACTCCCTTTTAATTCTCTACAGCACAGAACAGAGCGCCCCGCATCAAGGAGCACCCTTCAAACACAGTGTCGGGACGTAGTGAGCCTGCGACCCTAAGATGTGTGGTGGAAGGCAGACCTAAACCTTACGTGCAGTGGTATAAGGATGGATCTCCTCTACCACAAGCCGAGGATGGACACAGAGTGTTGTTGGAAGACGGGCTGCTATTTTTAAGGTAGGTTTGTGTTTTTTTGTTAAGAAGTATTTATTAGGTTCTGGATAGTGACCATGAAACGTGTGGGCACGAAGCTAAGAGGTTCCACTTTTGTGTTTTGGAATTTATTAAGAACTGGAGATCCAAATGATGGTTATGTCTCCGAAGATCTGGTAGTTACTTTGTACTTTGGATACTACCGGTTTCTTCATAAAAGTAACGTACTCATACTTTATTTCTTACTTATAATATATTTGCCAATTTCATTTTCCTGTAAGTGTCTTCTGTTGCTCCAGTTCCGGAGCAATAACATTATGAAACAGCGGTGTGTGATCAAAAAGTGTTTTGTAACGAGCCTCATCTGAATAAGAAGGTTGAATTTCAATTTAGTTTACACTAGAGACAGGATTTTGGAGTTAAATATATTCTTTTTGTAGTAGGTATTCAGTAAGTTGCCCGTTTGTATGAATTTTACTGTTTTAATGAAAAAAATTGTGTTAGTAACTATAATGAGAGTTCGAATAATAAACAGTGTATCAATTTTAAATAATATTTATTGAAAACATTTTTGACACAAAAATCACTATTGCCCTGGCTCTTGAACTAGGAGATCCTGTCTCACAAGAGCCATATAATTATAATAAAAGAATTTAAAAATGAAAATTCTGTTTATTATACTGTTTATTTGAAATTCAATGATGTTCAAAGTTGTGAACTGAAACTAACATATTTTGTGTTTAAATCCTAAACAAGAGTCAGATATATATACTGAAATAAAGCTCCTAAATCCTTAGCTTCCTCCTCATGAATCCAGGTATAACAAACACCACTTACGTACAATCGAGACAACTCACAAGATTCATGTCCCCAGGGTGAACCGGGGCAAAAAGGAGAGCGACGAAGGTGTATACTGGTGCGTGGCACGCAACCTGGCAGGCGAGGCCGTCAGTCACAATGCCTCGCTTAACGTCGCCGGTGAGTCCTAGAACATGAACCTACTTGTAAGGCTACTTTTCCATAAGAAATGTGTGAGATAGCTAAGCGGTGAAGCTAAGTGACACAACTATATTTCACTTTCCACCAAAGCCTTTACAGACAAAGTGTTAGTCTAATGGCGATAACACTTGTCGAAAAGTCCTCAATGTATGGGAATGATTATGCTACTGAAATGTCAAGTGGTCAATCCTTTAGTTTTGGCATTTCGACGATCACTATCGTTGATAGAATCTAACATTGCGTAGAGTCTCAGTGCTTACTGGTGAATTGGAGCAGGCAAGATGTACGAGTATGTAAAAATTAAGCTATAAAGCCTTGTAAAATCAAACGATCTTATTGGTTTACCTAAACATATCCATCGCTACGCAGCCTAGCACTTTTCTTGTGGAAAGGCAGCCTTAGAAGTAGGAAGCGGGTAGAGGGGGGTGGTAGATATTTGCATACAAATGTTTGTCGTATGTCGGAGTACTGTTTAACCTTTGTTGGAGAGATTAATGGGTGGTGTGTATGGCGCTAACGATAGTGTGTATTGTTTACGTTCTGAGATAGTAAAGTATATGGAAAAGCTATGTGAATTAAATAAGTTTTTCTGGAATTAAATAAAGTTTGTCTACATTACTTTATTATTCTTTGCCGTACCTACCTAATGGGCCACGTAGGCATCAAAGCCTATGAATTAATGTTGCATTCAGTTGTAGAGTAGAACTTTGTGTGCAGCAAGAGGGAATAAAGTACCTTACAGATTAAGTATCGTGAGCAGAATCTTTTTAATTCCGTCGCCAATCATGGTAAACATTCACGAGAAATAGAAATTGTATTTAGTAGAACGCAAATCAACGATTCCGTTCTCGAGTTAGTTCAATCAGTTGAGTGAAACCTGCCTAACGTAAACACAGTTATAAATCAATCTGCTTTCGTTTCCAATATCAGTAGTACTAACCTACGCTTTATTTACCTTGCTAAGGGAGAGTAGAAGTAAACACTAGCTACTTACGAGTAGAAACCTTATTATGTCAAATCTGTGCCTTGTCGAGTGCGTTACTAGACACTGTGACATTTCCCCCACGCTAAACTGTCACCTTGTCTTTGTACCTGACTCTGTCGGTTTAACGCTTGTCCAGTGTAGTAACAGAGAGATAATTTCCAGTTCTTCGTGACGAATTCAGAGCCGAGCCAAGAGATGTTCACGTTGCCGCTGGAGAACCAGCTTTGTTGGAGTGCTCGCCTCCTCGAGGGGTGCCAGAACCTTCGGTCCATTGGCTCAAAGATGGACAGTCGTATGACGTTGAAGTTAATGGCAGGTAAGAAAGTGTTACTTCAACGAAAGTGATACGTGACAATTGATAAACTACTACTGTTCCTGCTTCGAGAACAGTGGAGGTGCACTGAATCCGATTCTAATTCGAATGGAAGATCTGAGTTCCATCCGAATTAGACATGTTCTGATTCGGACGGATGGAGTTCGATGGATTTAGTGCGCAACCTTTCAAGGAAATGGTACTACGGCTACTACGAACCGACATATCTCAGATTAGTATCGGATGCAGAGTGTAAACGCTCGACTCTTTCGATACTTTTCCAATTTTAAATTATTTACAACATCTGTAAACATTGTATTGTTTTTAAATTTTGAAGTGATAAAGATATTTCCTTTCAGGGTAACAGTAACAGATACAGGAAACTTAAAGATCTTAGAAACATTACCGACAGACAGCGGTCTGTTTAGATGTGTAGCATCAAACATAGCCGGTGAAAGGCAATCGCGCGCCGCGGCACTAATTGTTTTAAGACGACCACACTTTGTTGTTAAGCCTAGCAACATAACCGCCTTGGTTGGGCAAACTGTCGAGTTTAACTGTCAGGTAATGTAATGTACTGCCTTTAAGGTACAATTTATGTCATGCTGTGTTTTTGTTCTAACACTTTCGAAATTACTTTTAGAGTTATGATGCAAGCGTAAAAATAACGTGGGTCAAAGAGGACGGCTCGTTGCCTTCGCATGCCACTATAATCCGAGGGCTATTACGGCTGGAGCATGTATCGGCGTCGGACGCCGGCATCTATTCCTGCCGGGCCGACAGCCACGCCGGCACCAGCATCACCAGCGCAACACTCACCGTTTACTGTAAGCTCTGTCTCTATTTAGATCGTTTTTATTGCATCAATAATTCTAACAACTGTCCGTTCTATTTTAATACGGCCATCTGTTTCAGCCTTACCGCACTTCACGCAAATACCGTCCAATCTGACCGCATGGGAGGGCGATGTGGTTTCCATCCCATGTGAGGCTAAAGGCTTACCTACACCGACCACCTTTTGGATTCTCGAAGGGATTCAAGATTCTTTACTTTTCCCGGAGTGTACGAAAAGTAATTCGAGCTTATTATATTTGGACGGGGCGCGTTCGGAACACAGCGGGAGAGTGATTTGCACAGCTGTCAACGCAGCTGGCAGTATTATGCAAGAGGCTTATCTTAAAGTGCTAAAAAAAGGAAACAATGAACTAAAAGAGCCTTCTTTGGATCGTGAATACAGCGTAGATTATGAACGTGAGACGCACATGACGCAATATGAGCTAGTTCAAGCGAGAAAATATTTGCAACAAAATGTGTTAGTTCTAAGAAGGGTAGAGGCGTTATCTTCCACATCTTTAAAAGTTGTTTGGGATGTAAGTTAATACATTGTAGTTTTTATCGTTCCATTCATTGTACGGCGTAAATTATATTCTTGTTTCTATTTTTAGGTTTTGACGGACTACAATGAATACTTGGAAGGTGTTAAAATCTGGTACAATGGAACCATATTAAATTGGCGCAATGCAACTGATGAGGAAATTACGTTACTGAATCCGGCACATCCAGACGTCCTGTGCTCGAATGGGTCTCTGATGAACGTGGACAATAGTGGATCATCGAGTTATATACTAACTGGATTGATGGCATACACACAGTATGATATATTTCTGATGCCGTTTTACAAGATGTTGCTTGGAAAGCCGTCAAATTTAATGACTGGACCCACAGACGAAGATGGTAAGGAAGTTTTTTTTTTCAAATTTCGTTTGTTTATTGGATGTGGTTGCATACTTTATGTGTCGGTGATATTTTAGTGCCTTCGGCGCCACCCCAAAGCGTTACGGCGGGTGTAATAAACGCAACATCGGCGTGGATACGATGGGAACCGCCACCTGTGAACACGTGGAACGGTGAACTCACCGGGTACTTGGTAAGTTCTGTTCTCCAATTATTGTTTAATTATGATTATTGTTTTGCTCGATAAAGTTTTATGTTGGGGATTAAAATGTGTTTACAATCAATGGTTCATTGTTTCCGATTGTGACGGGGTGATTTAATGTTTTGTTGTAATTCCTCATTGATACGTCTATTAATTAAACCTATTTCGTTTATTTTATGAGTTACTTTTTCACTATAAAAAATCTTGTTGAGTCATCAGGAAATTTGATTGTTGAACTGTTCGACATACCTACTACATAAATTTGGCAGTGTATTAATATTTTGTACGACGGATGAAGAGACAGTGTGATTTGAATTCAGCGACAAATAAAGTTGATAAATATTTGTAGTCAGCTGGGCTAAACTGAACCTGACTCCAAAATAGTAGTAAAAAAGCTAATTTGCTGATCAATCAAGTTTCCTGACTAAAAATTCTCGGTAGTGAAGACACCAACATAACCAGATCCCTTCACCCCAGATCGAAATTCGCGTGGGTGGTAGCACTGGTGGTCGGGTGGTGGGTCAGATGTCACTGGGTGCTCGCACGCGCGCAGCGGCAGCAAGCTCCCTGCGCGCCGGCGGGAGGTACAGCGCGCGCGCCGCAGCTGTCACGCGGCGCGGACACGGCCCGTTCAGCGCGCCCGCGCACATACACATGCTGCCCACGCAGTCACAAAGGCATTACGTGCAGTAAGTGATGCTTCCGATATAATATATATCTAATCTCCATTAATTTGGTTTACTCTTACTCTTTATCTAACGAGTTGAAGAGAGTCCTCTTTGAAAATGGTAGGCAACGCACTTGTAACCCTGGTATAGTCATACGCAAGTGAGCTGCTTGCTTGTTTGCCAATCTTTGTCTTGTTTTTAAGACATAGATTGGCAAACAAGCAGGCAGCCCACCATCAGTCCGACTCGTGAGCAAAGGGTTCTGAATGAATTATATTATTCTATATAGATTTTTTATAGGTTTTCCAGTAGGTAATCTATAAGAGTAAAGAACTATTCTCTTACTTTTATCTAAATTTTAGATAGTAGTTTCGGAGATAAGGTGAGGGAATGGTTAATTTTGATCTATTTTCTTAAATAACTTTAAAACTTCCTCGTTATTTTAAAATGTAAAATAAAAATACATTTAACACCCTCACTTACTTCACACACCCCACATATTTTTTTTTAAATTTTCCGATTTTTACCCCAAAAGTGACCTCCATATCATCATCATTATTCATTCAAGTCTCACGTTCGTGTTTGGATCACAGATATTCATGTGTGTACAAAATTATAACTCAATCGGTCCAGTAGATTCGGAGCATATTGGCTGTGACAGACGGACAGACAGACACTCGATTGATCCTAAAAAGGTTCCGTTTTCTCATTCAAACGTTTAGAACCCTAAAAAAAACCAAATTCAGTGTCAAATCAAACTTACACCACTGACAAAGGTCATTAGAAAGAAATATTTCTTGGTTCAGTTAACGACCTTGTAAGAGAAGGCTCACAGTTGCTGCCTGAAGGCCTCCTCTAGACTTGTCATTAATCCCCGTGCACAGATAGTGAAGAGCTATCGCCTTCATATTCTATGTCGTCTAAACAATTTGGTTTACTTCAACGGCCATAAGGCCTTTTTTTTGTTGTGTTGGAAATCATCCAATGACATCTCCCGCTCTAGGGTGGAGCGTGTCAGACTATTACTGACTAAAACCCACCCCTGTTCTTTCCCTGCCCTGAATGCCCAGGGGTGCGGTAATTTGTTGTGTTCCGAATTTATCCACAACCCCTGGGCAGGCATCGGCCAATACGGGCCCCGTCATGTTTTGCTGGCAACTCTTTGAGGCCTGCATGGACACTACGCGCCGTCGACTCTCGGGCCTGGTGCTGATCGGACGGCGAGTTACTCACTACTCGCCATCCGCAGGCCCGGGGGCCATAAGGCCTACGTCACTTACAAATTTCAAAGGTATATCATTCTTATTAGTAGATATTTGTGACCGGTTTAAAGGTGTCATAACTTCATGTCAAGCTTCTAGCTCGAGTTCCTCATTATTGTATGCTAATTTCGGCACTAAAAGTTCTTTTTACGATTTTTTGAACAGCTACAGTTAGTTGTTCTTAATTTACTACTCAATTTCGTTTGACAGTTGCTTTTAAACAATGGAAATGAGTAATGAAAACGTACTTTCTCTTTGTTATATAGGACTGAACCACCAAAAGATTCGAACATAACGCATATATTTCAAGAAACATGGCTCCTAGCTCTTGGGCTAACATTATTCTCCATAATTGCTATCGGCGTGTTCAGCGTATACTACATCAAGCGGCGAAGCAACATTCAGAGGAAGAAATCTACTGGTAATTTGTGACAGACATTCTTGTATACAAACAGTTGTTATAGCTTAAGTATATGTAATTGAAACATTGATCTCGATTCTAGGTCAGTCAATTGTGACGGCTCAACAGTGTCTATTGAATAAAGACACTATCTGGTTAAGAGACCGGCCGGTGTTCGCTGCTCCAACCGATCCCACTCTCGATGTTAGTAGTTGTCACCAAAGTCTGCTACATGGTACGTATAGCTTCTTATCTATTCCGATAATCGAGTGTTTATTTTAAGAGCATCATTGACATATTTCTCACGAAATAAATTCTTTTGATATTGATACTGACAAAATAACTGAGATAGTGATTTGTCATATGATAAAGTATGCGTTTAGATAGATTTATTATCAAACTGTATTAATCTATAGTCAAGAAAACGCCTACTAAGGTGAAGAAGTTTAAAATGGAATAATTTATAGAATGTGACGTTATCCTCAGGTGGGCAATCAACGAGCATTCTGAGTGTTGAGCCAGAATACAGTCTGCCACAGAATTCCATTCAAGGATTAGACGCTTCAAGTGTTGATAGAATGCGGCGCGTACCACCGGAACCTTACGCGTCCAGCGCCATTTACACAGAACTCAATTTCAAGGTACACTTTGATAAGCATTTCGAGAACTCCATTGTTGACTCTAGATAAGATTTCAACGAATTTGCATACGTTAATATCCTATCATATATCAAATACCTCACAAAATGTTCATCATAAGAGTAACAATAAATATCGTTTTCCACACAGGACAATAACGAAATCGGAGACTTGAGGAATTGCCCAGAAAGACGATCTCACAACAATAGCATTGTTAGGTCGTGTAATGGAAGCATTCAGTACTCGAATGGGGAATGTTCGACGTGTTGCCACAGCACGTCCAGCAGATCAACTAAAGACTATAGAGAGCCGAGGCATGAGAACGCACATAATGACATTAACGTCCTGGAGGACGACTGCGCCTCTTGTCATACAAATAGGTCCGGATCAAGAAGTCGACAAGACAAAAGCAAAGTGTGTCCGGCGAGTGATTTAGAGTACGACTATCCACAGTGGCACTGGCTGGGACGAGAGAACAGTTTCAAAATTCCCATTCAGACGAGTAGACATTCGAATGTAGCGAGGTCGGAGCAGGGCTGTCAAATAAATCTGTGTGATATACTGCCGCCACCGCCCTATGAGGTAAATTGATCTTGTTTACAATTTACCCCTATGCCCCATCAGTGTTTTTCATTGTAATGGACAATGCGGATATTTAGATTTAATGCATTTTTCACAGAGTCCAGAAAACAAGACCGTGTACGGAACTCCAAATAATTAGACGTGTACAATATTGGAAGAGGAAATCAAAGCAATAATCAACATTATCTTTTCAAATTTTAAGGACAAGTTTCGTGGAAAAATGTTTTGCAGTTAGTGATGTTCTTATTGTGGAACTGAAAAATTAAGATGGTATTAGGTGTAGGTAGATAATGTATAACTTAATATTCGTCAGACAAGATCATAACCATTGTAGATTAGCCATAGTAGTTCTTGTAATGTAGATACCGAACTTTTGATATTTGTATCTCGTAATTTATTCCTAATCTATATTCTAGTCACAGTACATAGGACTAGTTTTGCCATTGGTGAACACTGTATTTTCTTGTAAGTTAATCTTTTATGTCCACGACTTGAGGTTGTTACAATTTTGACTGTAAACGTAGATAAAAAATCGAAGCCCTGCATTTCACTGCCATATACCTTTAGGACTTTCTAGAATATTAGTTATATAATCTTTGACTGTGATATTTATATTAAATTTGTGTATTAGAAATAAATGTAACCCTAGTGTAATTACTTAACTTTCCCCAAACTTTCAAATTTTTTAATACTTCGCATACCTACCTAACGTAAGAGACATAACAATTTGATCTGTATTCAGAATATTTTCAGAAACAGTTGTGTTTGTACCCGAAACAGAAATCTGAAATATAGAAACTTTATAAAGATAAAGGTCTTTTATTTGTTATTTTGTAGACAGTAAGTTTCCTGTAGTCAGTGTCGGTTTATTATGCCAAGGCATATATTATTATTAAATTCAAAGAATCGCCCAATAAAAGTATGAAAACACTTTCTTCAGTCCTTATTCGGTCCCAACAACTTTATAGTAGGAACAGAGATATAAAACACGTTAAAAGGCAACATAAATAATATACACTTTAGTAACGAAGCACGTCGTTACCTGCGGCTTACAAGGCTCTAACAGAGTCGTAAACTGCAAGCACCTGTAAACCAACTTGTCAGCGAAAAGATTACTTTCATGATTATACAGTTAATTACAAAAATAATATACTTGTAACCTAACTTTACCTAAGTAAGCAGCAAATTGCTTATTTTCAGAAACCAGTAGAATCATTAATCAACCATGGACCGTATGTGATACATTCGGAGCCCGAAAAACTGAATAGCGCGGACTTATTCTCCGGGCGAAAGGTTTCGGGTTAAGAGCATTTGGCAATAAATCTTTGAGTCCAATTTATTCCTGTCTTGCTTACGTATCGGCTACGTTTATGGTACCTTTTTGGTGCCGAAAGAGCTTTCCTTTATCAGCAGTTTTTGGGAACGGACAAAGGACTATTCGATTCAAATGATATTCGTTATAGTTAGGCACCTACACTTAAGGAAAATTCTGCTGAGAAATTCTAGCGTTAAGAATATAGGTTTATTTGCTATTTTAATAACAGCTTTAGGAGTATTACGGAACGTATGATAGTAAAACGATGTTTATGCTGACATAAGAGCCTATCTTGTTTAACTATACGACTAATTTAATTCTATCTTGTTCAGGATATCTCTTATTACACATGTTATTGATTTAATCTATGGAAGATAGTTTTAACTAATAATGCTTTTAATTAGAGAGTGGAACTAGGGAATTATACCTATTTCGTAATTCTTTAATAACATAATGAGATAGATGAACAAGCAGCAAGCATATAGCGTGGATGTCTTGAATAAATCGATCAATAGAATTGAAATATATTACTTAGAAAAAAAGAACTAAGGCTGTACTAGGTTACAAAGCGTATAAAATTATCCGTAGCGCCATTTCTGATCTGAAAAAGATCCGTCACACTCAACAATAGGTATAATATTGAACTCTGTATGGCCACTACAATATAATTAATACGACAAATAAAATTTGAAACCGTAAACTGACAAAGGACCTAAATAAGCGATATAAAAATAGAATAAACTGTATGTTGACGTTCTAAAGGTTACAACTATTCACTGTTATATTCAATAGCTTAACTCTCGTAAATATCACTGTATACGCCTTTCAAAAATGTGATAGTATAAGTAAACAAAACTTGGAAATATAGGTCAGTCTGGTAGTTCCCTGATAATGCCTTATCTAGCATTGATTGATTAGATTTTTGACGGTTTGTACGATTTTTTCGATAAGTATCTAATGAGAATGCTTTCATAAGAGTGTTATTTGTGTAGGTTTATGATCTGTGCGTCCGTCGCACACAGTAAAATAGTCGTTATTTTTATGTTTCACAGAAATGCGTGCAGGGGAATGAAAATGTCGCTATAATATAAATTGTAGTGTATTTGAAATTACCATCGTGGTTCATGGTTGCATTTTTTTTATGGGTAGGGTAAAGCCGTGTAGCAGAATTACTATTCTTATAGGTTTTATAAGTGCAGCGTCTAATAGGTATGTAAGAATAACCTAAAGAAATTCAGGCCTGTCCTGTCCTTCTGGGCCCCATTTCATATAACTGACAATATTTGTCAAAAAATGACATAGTAGTCGTATTTTTATGAAAGATGCCGTTTAATAATGCAGAAAATGTATGAGAGGAACTTACAAAATGTTCGGATTGTCGCAAGTTGATTTTATTAAATAAGTCCCAAGTTTAAAATATCTTAGATGCAGTAGTGCACGTTGTGGCAGGTTTTAGATACACGAATAGCTTAAAATCAATATAGGCCAACAAAATCCCACATCGAACACATGCATAGTTATTGTCGATATCAACGAAAATTTGGACAGCAAGATATTCATAGGCATATAATCCTATCCACGGTTGAATTGGACAGACTGAGCAATATTACCCATAGGTTGCAAGCTGTCAGATTTAGTTCAACTGGACATAATGTGCTCGCATTGATTCCGACCTCGCATAACAATGCACATGACTTTGTTCAAGCTGTACGGTTCAATAAGCACACACAATAGTGCAGAATATTAATCAAATTATTAATTTAGTTAGCAATTAACTATGGTAATGATTTCCGAGTAAGTATGTTAATTTATGCAAACAGTTGGATAATTACTTATAATAATGTTTTTTTTTTTAACCCCATAGGTATCATTTTTGTCAACGCTCTACTTTATTTAGTGACAGTGACGATGAAACAGTAGGTACACCTGAAATATTCAGCAAAAAGAAAGGCAAAGGAGAAAAAAAGAAAGCCATCCAAAGGGCAATGGTGAGGGCTATGATCGAAGTTTTCTTGCGTGATGGTATCAGAAATGAAGATATCCGCAGGAGAACCAATGTCACCGACATAATATCCCGAAGAATCGCTAAACTTAAGTGGCAATGGGCAGAGAATATTGCTCGCTGAACAGATTGATGGGGCGGAAAAGTACTGGAGGGGCCATCGCATACCGGAAGACGCTGCGTTGGAAGGCCTCTCACTTGGAGGACCGATGCCCTGATGAAGGTTGCGGGAATCAAATGCATGACTGGAGTTGCGAGACGCACAGGACTGGTCGTTGTAGGGACACTTGAGGAGGCCTATTATGTCCAGCAGTGGACGTGTCTCGGCTGAAATGATGATGATGAGGGCAATAGGAAGCATAATAGGAACAGTCAACCGAAAGGCAGTTGAACTACGAAATCTTACTATTATAAAATTCTACGAAAAGAGCTTACTTTTCAAACTCCTGTCTGGTAAAGACAGGAGTTTATAAAGAATAAAATAAGTTTTCTGGTTAGGTTAGGTTTAGATCTCTTTTGAAGGCAACGATTGCAGGAATTAAAACATAAAGTGAAATTCGTTTGTGCTCTTAGCAGAACTCTTAGCAACTTCCAATTTTTTTCACTGAAAATTTGAAATAACTATGACATGTGAAATACTATAAATTACTCTATCCAATCCTATCCCTCTCAGAGAAGAGGCCTGCGCCCCAGCAGTGAGGACATTAATAGGCTGATGATGATGATAATGATGAATCCTATAAAAATACCTGTTACTACTGACTCAATCAAAACAATCGCAGCACGGATCTCCTATAGAGCCTCCAAAACGCAGTTTATTTACTGCATTCACTGCTCTAATCCATTACGGATACATGAAAACTTAATACAAACGCCAATGAAAAGAGTCACTCATTGAATTCTATGTGAGGTAAGAGATACACAACATCAATCAACGCCAAGCTATATAATTTAGTCATTTGCAAAACCTACGACAGAATATTACAGTGTAAGGTGCGTTTAAAAGCAGGCCACGCAGCCAAATTTGCATAATAAAATTCCACCCTGAGCCGTAAGTCAAAAATATAAAACCAAAACACAATCTCGTGTACCTCAGCTCTGGATACGAACCACGATAATCAGCACCTGCCATCTGACGTCATCTTGACCCTCCCAAAATATTATACAAAATACAAAATAATGTTGTTCCCAAACTCATTGCTTATTAATATATCACGGATGCAAATGTTCCAGGGAAGTTAAAGAGCTGAAATTAATCTGTAAGTATAATTTATGTTAATACATATCGGATCCTGGTATATATCCATGGGGGAAGCATTTATCATAAGATGGTGATCGGAAATAAGCTTAGTTTGCAAATGTGCGGCCGACGACGACGCGACGTCTTGCCTACTAGCCTGTATCAGATTTGAATATATTTCGATAGAAACATTAAATATGTATCGAGATATACTTCCTGTTAACATTATTTGGGAAAGAAGAATATTGCCCATTTCGTCGATCTAGTCGATGTGGTCTTAGTTTGTTGTTACTCAAGTCATGTTAAAATTCATTTGTTCAAACTAGGCTGAGAAGAGCCAGCACTTTTTGAACGTCTAAGTTCTACATAACTCGTGGATGCGATAGGTGGCAGCGACCTCTCGCGCCCGGCCCTGGGTCAGGCCATGGTACGGAGTGAGAGGGAATGGGAACCAGTGTCCGCCTTCTGCGAAGCAGTAATGCTCGCGAAGGCGGAGGCGGGTTGCACGGCGCGTAGTGTTCCACGCGCGCCTCAAAGAGATTTGTGTCAGCCACCACTGACGGGGCCCATCGTGGCCGGTGCCTGGATGCCTAGGGCTAGCGGATAAATTCTGAACATGAGTTACAGCAGCCCTGGGCACTCAGGCAGGGAAGGAACAGAGGTGGGTTTTAGTCAGTAAGAGTCTGACACGCCCTCCCGCTCCACCCAGAGCGGGAGAAGACGTTGGATGATTTCCCACCCCACAAAAAAGAAAGAAAGTTCTGCATAAAGATAGTCCCCCAAAACGCCCACCCGTCACCACTTCTTAGTGTTTAAGCTGGAAAGAAGAAGTACCTAGCGCGACTAACTCCCCAGAAACACATCTGTCCTAACCTTATTTCCCGAATGCGTATTTACATACAAAGAGTCATGCAAGCATTGAGTAAGTAATCCAAGCACTGTTATTGATGATTCAAAATATTCGTGGATTCATGCACAACATCCTTTTATTTAAACTCATATTCACTTTTTGGCGAATAATATAAATAGAAAAAAATAACCGATTTCCAAAAAAGAAAATACCTACACTAAAAATTAAAAAATAACTTTAATTTCGGAAGTCGGTGTTTGTATTTTATTTCTTCGTTATTTGACACCGACTTCCAAAAAGTTTTTTATTTTTCACTTTTTAGTTGTTATACCCCAGAACTAAAAACCCCAGTAACATGGAAGGTGGAATTTGAACATACTCGTAATTGGAGAAAACCAATACGTTATCTATCTATACGTATTTTTCGTTTTTGTTCAGTTTTTCAGAAAGCACTGAAGCAGTTTTGATAAAATATATATGGGACCACCTCGGGAGTATATTCTCTCGGATAAAAAAAGAATTTTGAAAATCGGTCAACAACTGACAGAGAAATCGGTGGACATACATAAAAAAAAAGTATACATACAGTCGAACATAGAACCTCCTCCTTTTTCGAAGTCGGTTAAAAACTCTTTCTAACCCAGTCAAATGAAAAACTAACGATTATGAACAGCATACTATAAATAACTCCATTCAATTCGATAAAAAATACCTGTTACTATTGACTCAATCAAAACAATCGCAGCACATATCTCCCATAGAGCCTACAAAAAGCCTGGTTATTACTGCACTCCCCTTCTCACTGCACTAATCCATTAGTCGTACATGAAAACTTAATACAAACGCCAATAAAAACAGTTTGATGTAGGGTAACCACATGAAAATTGAAAAGTCCTGACCTGGCAAAAAGCTTTATTTTCACAACAAAATTCTGTGATTATACAATTTTGTGGAAAAAAAACAAACCAATTAGGTATTGTTCTTTTTGCACTGGTGATCTAAGAGTTAGCGCTGGGGGCGAAAAGAGGATCTATGTACTCGTAGGTTTATCTAAAAACCAAAGAGAGTAAGTAAGGGTATGTTTTTAGAGATAGCTAATGTTAATTACGATGATTTGTGAAAATCCAATGAAAATTATTTTTGTATAATCTTAGCTGTAACCTTTTGAAAAAGGAACCAAAAAATCCACTGTATTTAATTGAAAAAGCCTGAGATTACCAGAAATAGACAATCCTGTCACGCGTTCATTACTCCTGGAATCTCAGGACAAATATGGTAACCCTAGTCAGGCAGGTAGGTATTACCGGCCACTCTCTCAGCCCCAGGGTGCACGTGCACCTCACTAGCCAGCTTTACCCTGAATTTTACAGTTAATGCTGTAAAAGTCTACGTTATTATACATTTTATCGATGGTCAATCCTGTAACGAAAAATTTATGAAGATTATTTTGTAAAATTATGACTACAGTAAACTTGGAGAATGTTATAAAATATTGCCGATGATATACGTTTCGTTTTCGATTGCTTATAGATTTAACTAATCTTGGTGAAGCAAAATAATAGGTATTAATTAGAATAGGTGTTTGGTTCCTTAACAGATCCAAAGATTATACAGAAGTTCTACCTAAATTTAAAAAAAAGTGTTATGATGATTGGAAGGAGTATTTTGATAAACGTTCATTAGAAAAAGGGATCTGGTATAAAACCATGCAGGGTCAGCCTTTTCGTGTGCCCTGGTTTATTAATAGTAGTCTAAGTAGGAAATTAGTTGTTACAGCTCATAGACTCAGATCTGGACACATTCCATGTAATAAGTTTGCGTTCATGATGAGGAAAACTACCTCACCTAATTGTGTGGATTGTGGAGTTATCGAGGACCTACATCACCTATTGCGATGGATTGTGTACGATATGAGTCTGCAAGAAATGATCTCTTTGGGTTTTTAAGGTTGAACCGACTTGATGTAGGCACACTCCATAGAATTCTGTCTCAACCTCGTGATGATGCGAGGAGTCTTTTTAGGTTCATCGCCCAAATGCTATAGAATGGTTTAGAGTATTTATTTAGGATATGATGGGACTGTCATACGCATTGCGTTTATAAAAGTCCCTAATTTAAATAAGAATAAAAAAAAAAAAAAAAAACAGATCCAAGTTTATTTCATACTAGCTGTGCCCCGCGGTTTTACCCGCCTAGACCAGAATAAAAGGTAGCCTATATGTTAATCCAAGTTGTAAGCTATCTACATATCAAATTTCATTCAAATCGGTCTAGCCGTTTGAGCGTCAAGAAGTAACAAACATACACACTCACAAACTTTCACATTTATAATATTCAGTAGAATTGATGCCCGATGAGCTGTTTTCATACGCGTTTGTACATATCATTAATATCATTTTGTATATATATTGACTGACTTGACTACCCCCTATGAGATAGGCCTCGGTGTCGTAAGCAGAGCCTTTTGTTTTTTTTTGGTGGGTGGGAAATCTTCCAATGACTTCTCCCGCACTGGGTGGAGCGGGAGGGCGTGTCAGACACTTACTGACTAAAACCCACCCCCTGCCTGAGAGCCCAGGGGTGCGGTAACTCATTTTCAGAATTTATCCGCTACCCCTAGGCATGCAGGCACCGGCCATGATGGGCCCCGTCAGTGGTGGCTGACACTCATCTCTATGGGCGCGCGTGGAACACTACGCGCCGTCGACTCACGGGCCTGGTGCTGATCGGACGGCGAGCTACCCACTGCTCGCCATCCGCAGGCCCGGGTAAGTGGAGCCTGAGGTAGGTCCAAACCTGAAGCCCCGTGAAACCAAAGTGCTTTATGAGCGATTGTCCTACTAGTAAGCTGGATCATTCTATTTTCCCATCCATGGTAACAGTCAAAAGACATGTCGTCGTCAAAAATCATGAACTACCTAGCAAAGCAATGCTTGTGTCACCGGGTAATTTTATCGTAAAAATTCGTTAGTTTACAATAGATCTCGTAAAATTATAAACTCTTTCCTCTAAAATGGGGTTTAGTGTAGGTATTCGAAATGATATGAATTTGAAGACTTGTGACATCAACCAACCCGCATTGGGTCCGCGTGGTTGATTACGGCCCACATCCTCTCACAGAGAGGAGGCCTGTGCCCCAGCAGTGGGGACATTAAAAGGCTGATCAGCAGGTGTATTCGCTAACTCAATGACATCAATTTGATAGGCACTATGTAGTACATTACTGCTTTGACGTATAGGAAAACAAAAATGTACTACGTAAAGCCTATTATAATCGATGTCCACCAAGCAATGTATTGCAAAGTGCCTATCAAATTGATATCAACTGAGTTAGCGAATACACCTGCTGATGATGATTCGAAATGATCTATTCATAAAAAAAACCCTATTTATAAAAATCGCTAACCATATGCTAATTTTAAATACTGAATAGTGAATTCTACACCCTAGTTAACAACGTCTCCTTCATCACATTTAGTTGTATAAGAAACCTCCTTCAAAGAGTCAGTATTATTCCGCCCACCTTTATCCTTATTCCGGGCGGAAATTTTTGAATTAAGAACCTGCTAATGAGTGTTTAAACTAACCACATGGTTATTTTTAATCCCCGACGCAAAAAAAAAGGGTTTTATAAGTTTCAAAAATCAAAATAAAAAAAAAACAAAAAAATATTTATTTATCTCCACAAATTACACTTCAAACATCCATTATGTTCTTTGGCAGAAAAACATAAGTATGTACTTAAATTAAAATATGTAATTTGACCGCTATGTGTGTGTGTCTGTGTCTGTCTGTGGCACAGTAGCTCTTAAACGGGTGAACCTATTAAGTTATTTTAGTTGTGATGTACAGACGCCAGCAAAAGTCGATAAGAATTCTCACAACGTATTAGTTTGACTTACGACCTTCTATTTTCAAGTTTTCGCCAACAAATGATTGAAATTCACAATTTCATTAACTTAGCATAAGTCAAGATGGCCCAGTGGTATAGAGTACACAGATTGAAGCGCAAATCAGTGTGCCGCAAGTTCAAATGGATGGATGAATGGATGGATGGATGGATGAATGGTTGGTGGTGGTGGTGGTGGGTGGATGGGATGGATGGATTGGATTTCTTCCAACTTGACTTCCAATCGGGTAAGAACTTTCTTACCCGATTAGATGTTATGGATTAGCATTACATATATTAAATTATTCTTTAACTTGTTCACACGTTTCTTAGAGTTAGAAAGGTAGATCACAAAAAAACTAAATAAATAATTAGATTTCTGCGAGGTAGACATAAGTTTTAACTTGGCCGAAATGAACTGTCGTTTAGTTGTAGTTGTTGGTTAGTGACGTGTGGTTAACAGTATTGTAATATTCGCAAAATGCAGGCTAATATTAGTATTGAAGTGAGGGCGACTATCATTGGGCTGCATAAAAGTGGTCTTAATAAAACACAAATATCTGAAGAAACCGGACTGAATGTGAGTATAATAGCTATTAATGAATTGTAACTTTATTATAAATTAATCTTCTTATTAAAATGTATGCCATTTATGAATCTATTCATCGTATCTTTATGAGGCTTAAAAGAGAAATACATAAATCGTTGGGTTTATTGGATTGGTTATTGGATTTATAAATGCAGTTTTATTTTGAAATTATATTCAATAATTATGATTATTAACATTTTACATAATGAAAATGAAGTCAAGTAGGTATAGCTGCCTAACATATTTTTTTTTTGTTTTTTAAAAAATACTGTAAGTCTTTGGATAAAAAGATATGAGGAAGAAGGTAGCCTTGCTAGTCGAAAGAGAAGTGGGAGACCGAAGCTTATTAGCGAGGCGCAGCGACGACATATGGTGGACGTATACGAAACGAATGGTTTCGCACCAACGAGACATTTTGCGGAATTAAATGACACCTCAATGGATACTGTTCGCCGTGCACTTCACGCTGAAGGCGTGCATCACAGAAAACCTTCTAAAAAGCCGTACTTGACAGAGAGGCACAAACAAAAACGATTACGTTTCGCACGTGATTATTTAGATTTTGACTGGAATACTGCGGTATTTTCAGATGAAAAAACATTTAAATCCAGTCAAAAGGGCAGGCTTCACTTATAGCGCAAGAATAACACTCGCTGGTGTGATAACAACGTTATTCCTAACACCGAATCAGGTCGAATCACAATTAATATGTGGGGATGGATGAGTGCAGCAGGACCAGGAGAACTGGCTTTCATTCCTCCACGCGCAAACAGTTCAACTTATGTGGAAGTGTTAGACTACCCAGCTGATGAGTTAGCAGAATTTCCCTTTGTCCAGGACAATTGTCCTATTCACCGAGCGAGTACTGTGCGTGAGTGGTTTCACAATCACCCGGAAGTAATTGTTATTCCATGGCCAGCGCGATCACCCGACCTCAACCCCATAGAAAATCTATGGGGTTTGATGGTGCAAAGGTGTGACTCGCGGAATGAGAGGTCTACGGAACAATTCAAAACCCATTGCATGGAGGTGTGGGAAAGTTTTAGAGGGAGCGAAATATGCGGTAATATTGTTGGGTCCATGCGCAAACGTCTACTTGACTGTATCGAAAATATTGGGGGTTATACAAAATATTAAGTTTTAGTAAAATCAGTCGGTGTAACTAAATGTTTAGTAGGCCATTTTATTTTAATTTAACATATCCGTGATTATTCATTAACAAACACTGTATTATATTGTGTTTACTTTCGTTTAAAACAGTTATATCTTTTAACTTGTGCCATCGCCTTATCTTAGGAATGCAGTGAACTCGCTATCAACTTTGTTGACAATAATCATGATTCTATTTTGTTTTTTATTCTTCTACCCGCACTGTTCTAACATAATAGTTCAATTTATTTTTCTCATCTAATTGACGATTATCTTGTGAGAACTAAAGTTCTTTTTAACAGAAATTGAGGTTTAGTTTCAATCTTCTTTTCGTCAAGAAAATGAACAATTAAGCTATAACCTCAATACATTCATTGTGACGTTACATAAAAATAAAATGTTTACAAAGTCTTAATCACATATCACTTTTCAATAAATAACTGGATATAAACAATTATATTTTATTTTATTAAAATTTTAATATCCTTTCATTGTTACGTTATTCATATTATGAATGGTCTAAGTGGGTATACTTCCAACAAACAATCTTACACGTAACATACATAACGGTTACAAGATTACTTTTTTGTCTAGGTAACAATTCGACGTCACAATTCTCATAAATGTTTAATTTGTAAATATAAAGAATAAACATTTTTATTAAACACGTCTTTTTATTTCCACCTTACAACATCGAAAAGATGTAACAACTAAATAATTGCAAATTACGAATGTGATTCTTCTTGTGGTTAATAGATCATATTCGTAATTTGCAACTATTTAGTGCAAAAAATGCAATAGATTTTTTCATAGAAATATAAAAAAAAACAACTATATTAATATAGATTGGGAATTTTCAAAGTAAGAAATAACCGCAACGGACCGACCATGATTTAAACTCGGGATACGTTATTTGCGAATCCAACACTTAGTTCATACGGCTACCAGCACATGACATATTTGCGCGAATTTTATCAATGCAATGGTAAGAACAAGTCACCTATGTGAATGTGTGATGCGTATTTAACGGCACAGAAAAATAATAATGATGTTTTCAAGCTCAGTGCGACGACAGTTCCTTAGTGTGTGTTATCTGTGGAATGTGGATACTCATACACGCGCACACATACGCACGGAAGTATCGTGCTCGCTCGGTTCGTAGCAATGTAATCTTTACCGTTCTTATGGACTTTTGCGGCCTCACTGTACATATTCAGAAATCTATAAACATAATTAAAAGTAATAAAAAAAGTTTCAGAAAAAAAAAATCATATTTCAGTAGCTTTAAACATTAAATAAGTTTGTATTGATTTTCTTTAGATAATATTGCTATTAAAGTAGCACATCACACAAAAAAAATACTCTACTTTACTACAATTTCCAAGAATCTGTAGTAGAACAGAAACCGTCTGTGTTCTCGTAACTTAAATGAGTTAATTTATACAGAAGCGCGAGTCGTGGTCTAAATTTAATTGTTCTTGACGCTAACGCATAAATCTTGGTGAAATCCTAGCGGAAGCAATTTACATAAACGCCGTCATTCCATGGCTATACTATCCTTTAATCGTGGCCGGTTGTATGGTAATAATGTGTAAGTGGGGACTTAAGGAATTCGCCTCTTTAGAAATGTTATTGTTGGTCTGTTTATTGGAGAAAGGTTGCCTTAAATTAATGTCTTGCTATTGAAATAGTTTTTGATAAATAATCTGTTAGTGGTTTATAAATAAGTGATTAATAATCTCATAATAAAAGCTGCAGCTTTCTTTTTATTTTCCTCTCAAATAGATACCTACTATCTATTTTATTCACGGACAGTAGGTAACTCAATCTATGCTCTTCATTCTACAAAACTCTTAACTTAAACAAATCATACCCAAAGATGATTTTCCCTAAACTTTGTCTAAACGACTGAAAAGAGATCGCCAATTTGTCCTAAGTAGAATTTCAGCCGTCACTCTCAGGTTCTACTGCTTCGTGGAATTGACCCTAGCTTTAAAGCATACCTATTTAGTTACAAAGAGCTTAATCCCGAAAGTGTACCGGAGTGTGAAGCAAGCTGGTCGAAGGTCACAATTAGACGAGGCGTTTAATTACAGAATTCAGGGTAACAGCGTGGCTTCACCTCCCCTAGTCTTTCACGGGATTCCTCTATAAGGGTCATGTTATGTTAGTGAAGCTTTTTAGCGAGAAACCTGTGGGTGTCAAATTATATATTGGTTTTGAAAGCGATCAGAAAAAACTATTCCGTCGCTTCAAGAACATTTGCATTAAGTCTTAGTCTCAATCGGTCAAAAATACGTTTTTGACGCTGAACGTTGCTGATATTACATTGAGATTGTTGAGTTATTTTAAAACGTTTTTTGGTTGAAACTAGTTATGAATTGTTTCGTAATAGTTAGCATTCCGTTCCGTGTTTTAAAAATAAGCAAAATAAATTTAAATAATAAAACAAATCTCAGATAATTAATCTTAAAATCTCTTAAATCTTAATCTTATCTTAAGTATATGGGTCCCATAAACCGTGATTTTGACATGTGCGAGATTCCGACTCGCACATGGCCGGTTTTACAGTTTTTACCCGTGTTGTATCATATTTTATTTGCGAGAGAGTGCTCATTTATTGGCAAGAACATAAAAATAATATTCAAAACATGTTCGTAGTTTGGGCTAGCCACCTCACCACGCGAAGTGCTTATGAATAAAGAATTCGATCGAGTCTGCAATGGAGCTACTATGTAGAAAAATATGCAAGTGTGAAAAATACATAATGTAGGTACCTACTAAAATAAAAATACCTAAATTGTAACTACAAAAAATGTAGGTTGTCATGTATTTTTAACCGACTTCTAAAAAAGGAGGTTCTGTATTAAGACCAGTGAATAATGTATTAAATAAAAAGATTCTTCTTCGGTAGAAAGGGGAGTATATAATAAAAGAAGGAAGAAACGTTAGCTTAGGATAATAAGAGTAGGAGGTTAATGAGGTAGAGGAAGTATTGAATCAGCTATTTTTTTGCTTCTTGTCTCACAATTGTTTGTTTGTTTGTTTTAGCAGATAATCGCTTGCGCTTGCTCTATGTGTCCTCTACCTAACCGAAGCTAGGGTTATCCGTAACTCGATCATAGTATTATCATCAAACTAAATTGTTACGTAGAGAGCTCTAGTGTAGATACACGACAGAGGTTAAGCACTATCAGGTATAAGGGGTGGCAAATAACACGTTACGTTGAAATTCTAGACATGGAATCGTGTTTGACTAGCGAAGTGAATTATTTAATGTAGGGACTCGTATGTAGGTGCTGTTTATTTGCTGGTTTTCTACTCCAGGTAGTATACATGTATAGCTCGTTACTCTTACCGATAAGAGCGTAGAGAATTTGCCTTTGCTATGAACATAATACCCCACGTCTAAATAAAATAGTTAAACGCGGGTGCAACAACCATACATAGATCATGAATGGATAATGCGGCGTGCTACAATCTGGGGGTCTTTAAGACAAGAGTGAATAGGTTACTTCTAGGCAAGCGTGCTCCATCGTCGACCACGTCATCGCTTACCATCAGGTGAGATGGTGGCCAAGCGCGAGCTTATCATTGTTAAAAAAAAGAAGTGACAGGACCAGCTGAAATGTAACTGTTCCAGATCAGCGAAATCTTACCCTAACTTGTCTTGTGCTCGTAGAAACGAAAAATATAGTCTATTTTCAAGCGTAGATTACTCCATGTTGCCTTACACAGAAATGTACTTACAACAAAATAAAAAAACTACAATAGCCAACATTAACTAAATTGTCTACTGTCCCGATAGAGTAATTTCCCGAAGGCTCGCTCATAAATGAAAAGGGCGGTAATTTTACTAAATTAATGACAGATTAAACACTGTATTGCCTTTTAATAAACCCTCGGATAGTAAATTGTTGCTAAGCCGTCATTATGTGGATTACTCGGAGCCCGATACGGTTATTATAATCAAGTGAAATTACACCTTTAAATCGACGCATTTTTGTGTAATAGTCGCATTTTATCGAATCTATAAGAGCTGGGTATGTTAAAATAGATTAATCTTTACTTGATTTCGTGGAAATAAATAAAATAACACAAGATAATCTAGCAGGTAATGATTATGGCTTAAGAACATCCAACACAATAACTTTTCGCACGACTTTGAGTAACTAAATGTTTAAAATAATTATTTTGTGAAATTGCATTACACAATTGCAGTTTTGAACAATAGCAACACTGATCCTCCTCCGTTTAGGATACGAGGAAAATTTATCTTGTAATCAGGCAACACTGGTGGCACGAAGCGCTACCAACCTCCTTGCTTCGGGCGTTTGTTTAATTTAGATTAAGATTTTATTACGATACCGATGCAATTTATTGTTAGCTTCAAGCATTTATCATTAAAGAATACAATATTATTGAGGGCTTTTTAATAACACAAGTGCAAGAAATCTCTTTAAATGAATTTATGCTTTCATACTTTAAGACTTCAAACAATCTTATTTCTGTTTCATCATGACTATTAACTGTTGAAAAAATCAAACTCAACGCTTTGTCACATTGTATATTTTTGGGCTCACAACATTCTACTGAAGAGCTTGTAAAATGCTACTGCATGCAATAAAATGCTACCGTTATAAATCACAGCTTTTTAATTTGTCTAAAGACATTCATGGCCCTACGTTTAATGCTTTGAAAGTATTTTTTCCCCTTTTATTTCCATTTACTCCTATCCGACGTCATAAAACATTGGTAGTGATGTCCATTTCTGTCAGTGTTCCTCACATCGCGTGACGTATTTCCTTGTTATTGTAACAGCCCTTCGTTTTCTATTTGGCACCCGATCAAGGACTTCTGATATTGGGTCTTTTTTTGGAATGAAAGGAGGATCCATATCTATAATTATAGTACGGTACAACTTATCAATCAAACACTGAAATCTTAACCAAACATTTATCAAACTCAGCCTCGTAAAGTGCGAGCAATCAACCTTGGACCTGTAAGTTGTTAGAGCTCGTGGGAATTCACTTCACTACATTGTCGCTTTGCACAACCGCGAATATCATCCCAATTACTTTGCGAAAGAAGATCATAAAATCCACACTATCTAAAGCTAGCGATGGCATTGAAACATCGCCTTGAACTCTCGGGTTCTTCTACTTTTTATTCGTTATCACAAGTGAGTCGTACGAGAGCTCTAACAAATTACCGCTTTAAGAGATACGTCCAGCCGCCTGTTATCTACGCCTCGCCCACACAGGACCGAGTTTTACGGCATTCTATTATCTGTACCACTGGCTAGGCTGAAAATAAACTGCATTGACAACCCCTCACTGCGTTTATCGGGTTCCAATTCTCAAATGAACAGATCATTTAGAGTTGTTTAAGGTTAGGAGCCGACAACTGTGTTACGCTTGTACAAAATGTAAGTCGACACAAACGGTGAAGCATTTTGTGTAGAAATTCCTTCCACTAGTCTAAACAGTGGTTGACATTTTAATGGCAAGGCCTAATAAAAGCCGTTGAGCTCCGAAAAGGTCTAATAAATCTGACAAGTCACCGAACAACTCTTAGTTGGCATCACGAGGCAATTACATTAGCCGAAGTGAAACGAAAACGAAATATCAAAATGAAGAATGCGGCGATCGAAACGTTGGTCGTTAGACATCTTTCCCGAAAGCATTCAGTCTATACTGAAATGTGGTTTGCAAAAAGAGAATGCGACATCAAAGTGTTGGCCGTTGAGGCGATCCGGTCGACGGAGACGTGATACGGTTTAGAAATAACCGCAGTAGTCGCAACAAGAACTGTCGACGACTCAAGACAAGCGCGCACTCGCCCACGGCGCTGCAACTGTGAATGTCCGCGTCCAATCCGCCGTGAATTATTTCAGTGGACTTGTTACGTTCCATTTCAGTGAGCGTTTACACTGTCTTCGCTTTTGTGTCGATAATAACTCACCGGACAGCCGGTTGTCTCCATAAATTGGTTCATTAGTAACCATTCTTATTCATAACGACGTCGTATACGACTTTATTCTGCGTTAACGATTTGAGCAAAACGAAAATTTGTGAATTTTCGTTTCGCTGTACAAGATTATTCATTTTCGAAGCCGTATATTTTATGCAAATAATTGGATTTTATGTGAAACTCGGTTTAATCAAAATGTACGGGGTTTCATACATAAACATGCGGGTGTTCTGTTTTACCTGGGCGATGAAAATTTGAGTCTGGACGAATATAAATGTGTTGCGGTTACGTTATTGACGCCGCCTCCTGAAATAATTACACGTTATGCGAGTTCCGAAAATTACACTATCCCCCTTGTAGAGCGGAGCGTGGCGGCGCAGCGGTAATGGCTCGTTAAAGTTGATGAGAGCTTGCGCCCTCGCTCCGCCTCGCTGCCTCGCCTCGCCGCCTCGCGAGGCGCCGCTGACAGCACGCCTTCCTTCCTGACACATAAAACAAGTTTGGCGGTTCCACTACACCGCCTTTGACATCATTTCCCGCAATATTCCGCCAAGATACCGCTTTCAAATAAATTTAAAACATAATGTTCAATTGCGTTTCAATCAATCATAATTATTTACATTTTATTACAACGTTATGTCTCATCTTATTGACGCACGTATATCACGTCCTCCAGCGTAAATGTTAACGCACTCGTTAAGATGAAAATAGTTACTTATTCATACTAGGTAGGTACTAGGTACGTTTGTACCGATGTCGGTGACATAATAAATGTCAACGAGATCAAAATACTACTGGCGGCGGCGCAATGCACGGCGAGGCTTTACCGATCCCTCTAATTATATCTAACGGGGCTCGGTGCCCGTTTACACCGAGACATTAAAATTAACTGCCGAGTGCGTTTGATCTTTCCATTAGAGCATCACTATAAATAAAGTTACTAATAAAAAGACTACAAAGTAATGAGTCAATCCCCAGTTCGAAATGGCGTGATATTCGAAACAATGTGGGTTACCTATCTTTTATTGTGAGTCTCGACGGTTTGAAGAAAGGCTGCATGCCCGAACTCAATAAGACTAGAATGTCGCGAGACGTCGCAACTTTGCTTCTGACTTTGTTACATTGGCATTTCGCAGATCGAAATATTCCGCTCGGTGAAATTCGTTTAACTCCAGTAACATTTCGGTACGGGGTTAATAAAATTTCGAGGCACATGGCGAGCCACGAACGAGGCCGGCAAAAAATCGACAGGATTCGTTTATTTGCAGCGAGATAAAGTCGCACGCGCTGCATTGTTCTACAAATGGTGTGTAAAAACAAAAGGCGAGCGCAGGCGCGTCGGACGACCGACATCGGTCATTATTAATTGCACTCATTCGCAGAAATCTGTCGACAAACAAACACACCGGCGTTGAAATGGCGTTTTATCACTAGCCGCCATATTCATAAATAAATTTTAATATCAATAAAGTAACTCATGTCACTTCAATTAAGTTGACGGAAATATCTTGCCTTGTCTTGTTCCGACTGTAAACATGGCCAGACAACAACAGACTTGGTTTCGAATATTTTAATCTCTATTACATTTGGTCGGATGTGTACCCGTTGTCCATATCATTATTTAATGTCGTTATATCTCAATCATTGTGATAACGCCGAAACAATAGCTTACGAAGTTTTTGTTGTTCTTTTGATCTTCCTTTAGATAAGTCACGATAAGTCACAAGCTTTTTCGAGACACTGCTTTACGAAAAGAATTTATTTTTCGAACAAAACCAACTTACAATCTCCTATATAGGAAAACCAGTCTGAAATATCGCCCTCACATCGTTCCACGCTCTACTTACTGGGAAGAAAAACGTACATGTACGTTAACAGAGTAGAGCCTTAGAACTTTACCCATGGGCCCGACGGCGCAACCTCATGGCATCACCATGATTGAGTCAATAAAACAGCAAGGCACCGAGGAGCAACCCGATCACATGAGCTAAATGCAACCACCTATTCCATTCCTCCCAACGACACGACATCGAATATATTCCGTCCTGCTCTCACATACAAACAATGATAGAGATATAAAAGCTTCTATCGAAAAGGTTGTGTTAGTCGAGAAGAGCTATTCTATTCTCACTCTGGGGCAAAGTGCCAATGAAAATCGAACGAGGTCCTTAATAGCGTACTTTGTTCTATCCGTAAGAGCTTAGCACTTGCCTTTAGTGCAATAAACATTAATTTTTGCTGTACTTGGTCGACGCTAATGCAGTTTATGTTTAACAAGTTCCTGGTAAAAAGTAATTGTGGAATTAAGGTAAACACTGAAACCGTCTATGTTAGTTTTAGTATCTCTATGGAAAGCTATAAATATAACACTGATATTAGCAAGTATACTGGAAGAGATTTATCACTTGTGTTTGTCCTGAGAACTTACGAATAAGCAAAAGGAAAGAAAACTTGGAACAGGAAAAACATATGTTTTTATAAGGAAACGGGCTGTGCTATTATGCTTACGTCCGTACTTATCAGATTTTTTTCGCAACAATAAAAGGATCTAGTAAATCCTCGTGAATGTTTTGCTATGTAGCAAATGTGTTTTCTTCCACCTTACTATTTGTAGATTTTCATTTCTTCCAGCTGCAGCGTAACAAAAGGAAATAATTTCCTTTTTATTATCATGACACACATTCGGACAGTTTGTTTAATAAACCAGTACACAGCGTTTGTACGCCTAAAAATTTACAGGAAATAAAAATTGGGTCATTTGTATTCAAAGTCGAATGCTGGGAGGTACGTGTGTAAGAGAGTGTTGAGGATATTTTACAACTCGTAGTACTTTGTAGCGGACCGACAACTGTAGGACATTTTAAAGAAGACCACGTATTGGAAATCAAATGTACTGTAGCGCAAAGACAAAGACCCTACAGTGAGAAGTTGCATTTATGTTGCAATGAAAGTCCGTTTTGCAAACAAATTTTATTACGCTAACCGAAGAGCGGTTGAGTTTCAATTCATCAAAGTAAAACTTTTGTGGTTGGCAGTAAAATTCTTTGAAGTGGGCAAATATTTTATAGTTCTAAGCGAACCATAATATCTCTGCGAAGAACTCTGCACGCGTATTCTCAAAGTTAGTCGAGAGTGGTTTTGGAAGCTAAAACAAATATTTGCTGCGGCCGTATTTATAAGTAGTTTTCAAAATGGAAACGGGCATATTAAAATACTTTAGTATGTGTATCTGAAAACAATAGCCTTTTTTTTGAGTGTGGGAAATCATCAAATGCCTTGTCAGACTCTTACAGACTAAAACCCACCCGTGTTCCTTTTTTTTTTTTTTTTTTTTTTTGTTGGGTGGGAAATCATCCTATGACTTCTTCCGCTCTAGGGTGGAGCGGAAGGGTGTGTCAGACTCTTACTGACTAAAACCCACCCCTGTTCCTCCCTGCCTCGAGTGCCCGGGGGCGAGGTAACTCTTTCGAATTTATCCTCCACCCCCGGGCAGTTTATCCTCCACCCCCGGGCAGTTTATCCTCCACCCCCGTCAGTTTATCCTCCACCCCCGGGCAGGCCCGTGTTCCTTCAGTTGCCTTTTGCGATCCGATAAATTTCTGGTTCGAGGATAAATTCGAAAGAGAGTAACCGCGGCCCTGGCACAAGCAACTGAAGGAACATGGGTGGGTTTTAGTCAGTAAGAGTCTGACACGCCTTCCCGCTCCACCTGGAGCGGAAGAAGTCATTGGAAGATTTACCAACCCCCAAAAAAAAAAAAAAATTGCAGTGAGTCTTTCAAACTCGAAAACAAAAGCCCTGGCCATCATTCTACATTATGTATGAAATAAAAATATTTACAAAAGGTTTAAAATATCAGAAACTAGAGGCATTTCAAGCCGACCCACATCCTATCAAAAGAATGTCACAGGATAAATCGTCACACGCAACAACAACAAAAAAGCGACGTATCATTATGACGTGTTATTAATCATTTCGCACAATACACGTCAGTTTCGTTTAGGGGAGAAAATAAAGGAAGGCTTGAGGCATTATACCGGCAAAATGTTTGGTTTTATGGCTGGTAAAGGACGTATGTCGATTTGAAAGGATACGTTAACCCATTTTTGGAAAAAGACGATTTACATTGTGGTTCATACCGTAAGTAAAGCTTGGTATATACTGGATACCTACTAGCTTCTGCTAGCGACTTCGCCCGCGTGGAATTAGTAGGTACCTCCCCCAATATATATATAAAAAAAATCCATAGACTATATTTTATAATCTGGAGTGATTGAGGAAACATCTATCCATTCATCCAAACATTCGCTTTTATAATTTTAGTAAGATTACCCCTATATCGCACATCCAATGTTGGTTACTGATATAGCACAAAGAATGGTTACGCCGCGAGTCTTTGCCAACATCAAAGCTTAGCCAGTTTTAGTTCCTTAAAGGCTTCAAATAGACTTTTTACCTGTAAACGCGTTTACCGAATATTATATTTTCAAAGGAACAGTTAAGCACTTGAAAGGGTACGAATTGTTAGCAAAACCTTTTGAGGTCTTGCAATAACTATAAAACCATACATTTGTGATTTCATTCGGCAACTTTTGGATATGTAATGAATAATGAATACCTGCATAGAGATCTACTTTCTTGTTATTTATCGTTTATTCGTCCTACGCAAATGGGTTTTTTCTATTCGGTCACATCTATCTTTATTTATTTATTTAATTACAACGGTTTAAAACCAATTACAGTAACTAAAACTAAAGATTTTTAACAAAAAGACAAAAATTAAAAGAGAAAAACAAAATATCAAATTTAAAAAAAAATAAAAATTAAAAAGTGTCTCGAAACTCTATCATAAATTCCTCTCACAGTACTTCTGACATGCCAATAAAATCTTCGTCCATTCATCTGCAAACAGATCGTTTGTTGGGTTAGAATCCAAGAGATCATTAAGTGCAGCCAGAGTGCGAGGTATTGGAGACTGATCTGAGGACACCGAGACGACACCAAAGGTAGTTTTTTTCTACCTGGTTGATGGCAGAAACTCTCAGTTTGTAGAGAGTCCTTTAAAGAGAAAGGGACGAAGAAAAAGAAGACCAAGGGGCAGCGATTATAACGGTGGAGACACTTGTTTTGTCCAGAACTTGGAATTCTCTTTTCAGGAAGCCATAAGAATGACATGGATCGAGATTCTATGCACCAAGCGGTGACAAAATGCAATGAGAGTCAAAGACGACTAGTTACCTATATGGTAGTGAACTACCCTGCCCTGGAAACCTCTAACAGAGTTCTAAAGTTCCGTTTTTGACCCATGTGTGTCATATGCCAAGTTTCATTTAGGACCTATATTATTTTTGGATTTTGGTAACACTAATAAACGTAAGGTCTTAAAATAGCAAAACTTCTTTCACAGCCAATTACAATTTCACGCAACGTTTTTCTAGTCGCCACCTTAAATGAATGTGTGCGGGGTGCATCGAAGTCATGTAAAACATCGCATTACGCGTGTCGCAGCAGGGTCGTCGCTCGCCACGGTCGCAACAACTCAATTACGCACCTAAAATAACAGTCGCCATGCCGTGGGTGGTCCACACCCGGAATAGACAAGTGAACGCTCAAAAACGGTTGTAATAAGCGGATCTCCGCGGTTTATGTTCTTTTTTTGAAACCAGTATTAGATGATTGGTTAATTTTAATATATGGATGTGTTCCCGTTTTTCTCTTTTGATTTATGGAAGCCTGGTAGTTTGTCCGAAGTTTAACGTTGATGGTTCTGGGCTATCAAATGTCAGATTTGTGATTAATAGTCAGAACCATATTTGTAACAAGTGTTCCTGTTCATGTCTACTTAATTTGTATATATTTAATTAAATGCCCAGAAGAAAATGAGAACAATAGCTGCTTTGAAATAATTTGACAGTACCTGACCTAACACACTATAATTTATCATTGTATGCTTAGCTGCTAATGTTAATATTAGAAAGTGATCTCCTGTCAGGCTAATCTCCGGGCGCCATTTTTCATCCATCTTCTCGTCTGCGTGCGCGCATGACAGAGTCGCGTTTGTTTGAGATGCGCTTCCTGTCGTCGGAGCGTGTTTGTCTAATTTCCGAACTGTTTGTTTAGTTGAAAAAGTGTAGATAGGCGCGCAAATTGATGCAAGTCACGAGAAGCGACAGGTTCCTTGAGAAAATGTTATGGGTCATTCAATTTTTTGTAAACAGTCCCAAACAATGCATGTTTATATTTCATAAAATATCTGGAGTATAGATAGTAATATTAATGTCAGATTTATTTGGAACCTAAATAACTCTGACATTAATATTTACTTTGAAACATAAAATGAAACTGAACCACTTTATCGAGTGTAATACAAGCACCAGTGGTCAGTAGATGTGGGCCATAATCCAGCAGCGTTCTAAATCACTCTGTTATAAACAATGGTAGGTAGGTGGTAGTTATCATAAAATAATTTAGTTAAACAAATCGACAGTTGCATTTCTCCCACAGTGATAGTAATAAAATAAAATCGGGCCGCGATTGCACGGTGCCGCGCACGATGCTAGCTACGATTTATACGCCAGTGATTCATTCCTCTGTTGACAGTTATAGCCCGGCTCGGATATTGCACTTTTGCACCGCATTCCCACTTCTGAATTATGGCTTATAATAACCGAAGACTGCACCCACATTGAATATGACACTTAAAAAGTTTATAGCTCAAATGTTACGAAAAGTCTTCACCGAATACTTTTTGCTAATTCATCCGTGAGCTTTCTATTGCTTTGTCAAGCATCCAAGCGACTGACGGATCGGTTTCCATTTCACCTGATTCGACCTTTACATTCAATTGAATTTAAAATATAATAGCGTTCGTTATAACTGCTACGCTCCCCAAGACCCAGTTAACAACGACTTTAACCGGTTACCATAAAAACAATAAACGTTATTTACAACTGAACGTTGTTTTTATATTTATTTATACTACGTTTAGTTCCATGCAAGTCCCATAAAATGTTCCGTAAATTTCTATCGAATCGGACAGTTCTGGGACTGATCGCTCATCCCGCCCATATTTATAGCTCTTTGATTTATTTTGTTATCTCTTTATTGCCCTTCTAACGACAAGCATTCTACTCCGAAGATTAATCACTCACGTCAACGTGATTTAGCAGAGCAACCGATATTTAATGTGCGCTATTTAGATAGAATACGATCCCTGTTTATATTTAGACGATCCACTAAGCGGTTAAATGTTCAATCGTCAAGGTAATAATTCATTATATGGCGACCATAAAATGGCACTTGAGAGAATAATTAGATATTGTATTGTATAGGAATGTTGTTACCAGTTACGATACTCAAGCAGTTAAGCAGCATAAATTCATTGGCACCGCGGCCAATAAAAGCTAGGAACATGCGTATTCATGTACCTGTTACTTGTTAGATTATTTCGCGACACTTACCGGTCGGTTTTATGTCATTTTGCATCGTAACATGCAGATGTTGATGAAATTTAGATAATATATATAATTTCCTGTTCGATTAGCTGCTGTGCTCTAAGCATAGTATTACCGGCTATTACTATCATTTCGTGTTGACGGGCGCGTGTTGAAAATTAAAAGGCTATAAGATGTCGTCCCACGCATGGCGGCAGGTTGTGGGGTTTATTCCCAGGCGTTGTAAGGTACATAGGTACCAGGTACAAGTGGTGGGTACGGTAATAGGGCCTGCAATTGCGCGGCCGTCGAGACACGACCGTGGGCGGTGGCGCCACAGCCGACTTTGATAGCGCAAACTTAGTATTAGTGTTGTACCCGCTATCAGTTTGAAACAGTGATTAGTAGCGCCGGAGTTGCAAATTTCAATAATTACTAAATCGACCAATGGTTGAAGACCACGGGTAACAACTTTTAGTTAAACAGAACCAGCCTTCGTTTTACTAAGCAGTGCTATAAAATAAGTCTTAAAAGCTGTGTTTAGACAGACATTATTTGCTAAGTGGCCTCTTATTAAGCTGCTGTTTGGAATTTTGATGCCAAATCGCCTAGGAATGAGGTAATCTAGTAGTAAAATATGTTTGTAATTTGTTACAATATCTGATGTAGTGTTTTGCTCGTTAAGATTGCAAAATAGGAACAGCTATTCTAAAATCCAATTATTACTTCACTAAATATTATAAGAATGCAAAGATAATAGAACTATCTTTTGGCTAAAAGCCAAACTGACAAAATGTTATAATTGACTAACATTCTGAAACTAAGATTTATATCCCACAAAGCACGTTAACACATATCCATATCCGCCAGGAAAGTAACATAATGCCCATATTCCATTAGGCGGACAAAAAAAAACGACTTAATAAAAGTTACCAACGAGCGTCGCAAATCATTGGAACGTCGACGGGCGCATTTCACACATTTACCTTTTGTTCTGTTATTAAAATGAATATTTAATAACCATGTCTGATGACGTATGCCTGAGTGTTAATGCTGAAGGATTTTCATTTAAATCGAGTACACAGAATGAATAATGTGTGAAGTTAGGCCCTTTCTCTGATGTCGTTAGCAGAACTTTGAAATGAAGTTTCTGTGAAACTCTGTGAGACCGAAATAGTTTTAAATATTGATTTAAAGTTCTGTTTCTAACAGAGAATGTAACTAAAATAATCGTACTGGAGAAAGTGTTGTTTGTTTCTCTGTTTGTGATACCTACTTGTATTGTATATGCGAATTTTCGAACCAGGTGATGTGACGTAAGTTATAAGTCGAACTTAACCAAGTAGTTTTCTACTTCTCTTTATCCAGAAAATATTGATAGGAAAACCTGGCAAAGATTTCGTGAATTCGAAATATTATTCGATCGAATCAAAGTATCGATACCAGCAGCACAAGTGTTAGATGTCTGGTTATGTAAATAATTGTGTGTGAAACATTCGCCACAAATCTTTTGAGATTCATTGCTCCTGGACCAGCAATTAAGGCAAAGCAGACTGCGACTAGACACCGCTGAATTTACTACCCGCCCTCTTGCCACTATTTGCATAATAATTTTCACTTATGAATAGATATTAAGGCGTTATTGCACTTATAAATATTAACAGCTAATCTCAGCTCAGTCAATGGGAGTGGCTGGTCTTAAAGATGATTTTCTTGTCAGCGTGTTGACAGGCGGAATAGTTTTGCTATAGGAAGTAAATACATGATGAATGATAGTTATAATTCTGCTTTAATGAGCGTTTTGTGTTGTACAAATGCGTCTATTAAGCGTTTGTTGTGAGGGTTCGCTAAATGGAGATTACTTGCAGTGTTAATAAACAATACTGGCTTATGCTGCCCCGAGCGGCGATTTAGAAATGTTTCAATGTTGTGATGATGTGCTTATGTAGGTACGTTTACCTTTTTTTCGGAGGGTGGGAAATCATCCAATGACTTCGCTCTGGGTGGAGCGGGAGGGCTTTTACTGACTGAAACCCACCCTTCTTCCTTCAGTTGTCTGTGCCGCGAACCCAGGCAGACATCGGCCCTAGCGGGCCCCGTGAGTTACAGTTGAAATCTCTTTGAGGCGCGCATGGAACACTACGCGCCGCGCCGTTGACTCGGGCCTGGTCCTTACCAGACGGTAAGCTACCTTACCATTAGTCGCCGTCCGCAAGCCCACGCCGACGGTGGCCGGGAATTGGCTTGCGTCTCCCGACGCCTGGGGCGTCTCCTGTGGCGTCTGCTATGGGCTTGGGGACGTCTCCGTCGTTTCTCCCTCACGCGTTCCACCTCCTCCTTCGCAAGCATTACTGCTTCGCAAAAGGAGTTGACAGCTTCCCATTCCCTCTCACGGCAGTGCTTCGCCCAAGCTGGGCAGACCTCCATCGTATGCTCCACCGTGTCCTCTGGGCGATCCACACAGTGGTGACACCCGGGCTTTTCCTCCCGCCTTATTCGGAACAGGAACCTCCCGAAACAGTCGTGTCCGGTGAGGATCTACGTCAGGCAGGAGGATACCTTGGCACCTCTCCAGCCACTCCTCAAAGAGAGGCCTTATCGTCGCTGTGGCGTGCCTAAGGTACCTTACCTATATTTTTTCAAGTAAATAACGATACAATTTTTAATGTATACAAATGCATAAAGAAAAAAAAAACAGGTTTGTACTAAGTATACATTTGCATATTTCAAACTGTTCAAGTTATTTTAAAGAACTTTTAAAATTATGTTAAACGAATTCTGTTTTTGTTTACATTCTTTAAAACGATAGTGTGTTCAAAAGTCGTGTGTCTTGGTTATCAATATCTTTAGTCAAATGTATTGTATATCACTCCGTTACGAACATTGAAATTGTTCCAAAATAAAGCTGTTATCATTCCCCGTATGCTAATACAGCCCACCTGCATTAAAATAGACGAACAGATATAGCAAAAGATCAAAAGAAACTCATCGAAGAGAAAGATAACAAGTAATGAAGCAATTTCAATGTAAAATCTTTGGGGTTCCTCAAGGTACAGGTATTGGTGAAACAGTGATAAAGTTATAAAATCGCTTGGCGTGATGCGTGACCGCACTTCCAAGCGCTGCTATCTCGGGGGGAGTTTTATTGAAAAAGTTCAATCCGTGATCCGACTGCGTAAAGCTACGGAACCAGTAAAATATGAATAATAATATCGGCTATGTTCTCGGCGCGCATACCTTATGGAATCCGGGAAGTATTGGGACGGTGTGCTTTATGTGTAAGTTCGGCAAAAGTGTAGTCTTATGCAAAAGTTTGGGAAGGTAGAGGAGGCTCGCAATTTTGATTTTGAAGATCTTTACCGCAGGTTTTTTATCGTTGGAGGCATAAGGATTTTATTTGACTTGCGTGCGAGGTAACTCTTTCGAATTTATCCTCAATCCCCGGGCAGAAAATGATCCGTCTTCCAGCTCATTTGCTACGTTTTTTGTTAGCTATGACATAACTTCGTTCAAAGTAGGCGAATGATTATTTGTTTGTATTGTGTGAAAAAAAAAATTGCAGAATCAGTTTTTGTAAAGCCTGTAACGTTATAATTGTAAGTGATATTGGATATAACTAATTTAAATAGTCATTCTTTCCGATGTTGTACCTATAACTATTAAGTTTTTTTTTTCTCTTGTAAGTGAATATTGTAAAATTATTTTAGAGCAATAAATTCTTGAAACCGAAGTTTCCTCACATGAAGTTATTTACATATTTTTGTTTAATTGCCATTCCTTTGGCATGATTTTGCAATACTAAATCATGATCGTGGGAATTCTCATGGATCTAAAAGAATTCCGAAAGGTCTTGGACCTCTTTTAGCTGCCATACCCAAAGTTCGATCTTCTTTTAGAACCTAGTCCTTGGAATAATTCCAGCCTTCAGATAAAGGTTGTAGGACTCTTCCTGTAGGTAATTAACACGCTTTTATTAACTCCTGTAACTAAGTATGTAAAAAATCTTAGAAGTTAAATTTGATCCACTTTACGGTTTCCGATTGAGCTGAAATTTTGCATACATTTTTAGTTTAGATGGCAATACATGGTTAGCTAAGTGTCGTCATTCTAAATACAATATGGCGGACTCCCAAAGATGGCGGGCTAGTTATTTTTGCATTCCCATGATATGAATGTCAATGTCAGCGTTTGCTGAGAAAAATACTAAACGCGATCGAAAATACGAAAATACGTCACGCTAAGCGTGTTTTTAGTTTGTAACTATGATATTGTCACATATAACATATTATTTTCTCTGTTAATATGTACGTTTGAAAGCAAACTAAACTGCCTTAATCGAAATCCTTTATCTCTGAAGTTGAGCGTAAAACGACACACGCTGGCACAAAGCTTGGGCTTGAACGATTGGTCATTAATCACATATTCGGAGCTCCGTCAATCAATCTTGTGACATCCGCAAACGAAGCGGTTTGCTCGCTTCATGTCGTTTACATTGCCTGTCGGTATAGAGCTTGAGCGAGGATGTGCTGTATAAACTAGGCTTGCGATGGTGTCTTATGTAACGTTTAACCAGCGTTAGCATAGCGTCCTGTAGTTTTGTTCAGCGTAGCGTTTAGCCAAGCGTTCAGTGTATCGTTCATCGTAACGCTCAGCGAAGCAATTAGCGTAGCGTTCACCGTAGCGGTCAGCCAAGCGTTCAGCGTTGCGTACAGCGTAGTTTTCAGCTAAAGCAAGCCTAGCTTGCTTTGAACAAATATATCTTCGTATTAAGTTAAAACAATTAGTAGTATTGTATTAAGTAAGAAATATAAAGGCAACGTTTTGTACTTCGCTGGTTAAAGACGCTACTCTCAAAGGAAACTAAGACATAAAGCGCTTATCAAAGATATAATTGCTTTTTAAAATGCATAGTCTATGCATAGACTGTTTATTAGCATAAAGATGAACGTTTTAAGATAAATTAACCCTTACAGATTCATCTATTTATGGCATCACAAGAAGAGCATTTCCTGCAATCTGTGGATAATGTTATTGCTTTTTCTTCTATTGCATAGTTACTAAAATAATAACTTAATTGCCACTCCATTGATTCTGTAGCCAAAAGTAATATTTTAATGGATCACTTACAACCTACACTAAAAACAAGATAAGGGTGGGGTAGATATTGGCAATACCACAATTAAAATATTGCTAACCGCCAATTCGTTTCTACTTAATTAATACCTATTTTAATAATAATTGCTCTTGATTGAATACTGCCACGCAATGATACGTAACTAATTACTTAAATACCTATTTTGTTAGAGCAAGTTGTGTGGTCTCAAGTTACTAGGAGGGCAGTTTCAAATAGAGTGCGAGAATTGTAATAGGCTGACTAAGAAAAAAAACGTTTTTTACAAAAAATACAGCCAACTTCCAAAAAAGAAAATACACTAAAAATTAGAAAATAACTTTAATTTCGGCAGTCGGTGTTTGTATTTTATTTCTTTATTATTCGACACCGACTTTAGAAATTAAAGTTATTTTTAAAGTAATTGGAAGTCGGTTGTATTTTTTGTAAAAAAGTTTTTTATTTGTCAGTTTTTAGTTGTTATACCGCAGAACTAAAAGCAAATATTAAAGTCTCGCCCGAATTGATAACCCCAAAGTCATGGAACATGGAATTTAAATATATTCATATTTGGAGTAAACCAAAATGTCATCTATCTATACATATTTTTATTTTTGTTGATTTTTTCAAAACCGCTGAAGCAATTTCCATAAAATTTATATGGGACTACCTCTGAAGTATACTCTTACGTATAATAGAATAATTTTGAAAATCGGTCCACAACTGATAGAAAAATCGGTACTACATAAAAAAATAAAAACATACATACAGTCGAACATAGAACCGCCTTGTTTCGAAGTCGGTTAACAATAATTTTGGTACAAAATCCGGATATAGAGGTCACCGAAAAATATTAAACTCTGGAAGATTGTAAAATATCTTGAGAGGTTTTAAACTCTCTATAAACTGTGAACTAACCATTTCTCCTATATTCAAATTCTATACTATACAGGGTGTAACTGAAAGTGGTTCATTTCCATGACAGAAGCCCACCACCACCACCACCACCACTCACCACTCACCTCACCACCACTTTCCTCAGAGAAGCCATAGTTAATTCCTAAAAAAAAAAAACAGTCGAATTAAGAACCTCCTCCTTTTTTTGAAGTCTGTTAAAAAATGGACTTACCGTACAAAGTTATCATCAGCTGAGCCAAATTAGTAAGTATGGGAGGTCCAATCTTTTTTTTACGAATTGACTGTTTTAAAGTTACATAAGAGAGTCCCATAAAACGTCCGCCCTTCGTCACTTCTCCGTGTTATGCTGGGAAGAAGAACAAGTGTACCATACTCCCCAGAAAAAGAAGAGACTTAGAAAAAGACTGTCTGACAGATATGAGTGCCATAAACGAGTACTTTTTTGTTTAAAAAAAAAAAAGGTGAGCCCTAAGGTTTATATTCTAAGTCCTTTTGAAAGAAATTTCGACTACTCCACGCTCAGTCGGCGAAAAATAACTTGATTAAAGCAATGTAATTGAGTCGAATGGTGGAAATAACTTAGAATATAGGGATAATTCGTAAGTCACGGTTATTACCACTGGGTCGTGGGTTCAAACCTAGCCAAGCGCTTTACTTTGCGTAAATTGTTTCATCATCGTTGCTCTAAAAACGGTGACGGAAAATGCATGTCCAAGACATGTGGCATAGATCTACCAATCCGCAGTGGGCCCGCGTGGTGGATTACCCACTTCTCGCTTAAGCGCTTAAGTTAAGGCCCTACTACCGGCCAAGTGGCGCGTTCATTGAATAAAAAATCATAGCATAGCATAGAAAATAAATATTAAAGAAACACGTTTGTTACAAAGATGATAAAGTATTTTTGCGTTGCTAAGACAGGACTCAAAATGTTTCGTATTCATAGTAGTAGGCAAAAGTACCAAAAACGGCCCTTTTAATTGTGGTTCCAACTGTGGCCATGGGAACATAAAAATGCTGATTCTTATAAGGGTCAAATCCGTGCGTTTTCTTTGACTTATTTAGTGCACTAACAGCTTCGGTACTGTGAGCTTTTGGTTCTTTGTCTGGCATTAGTAGGTATTGTGACGATTGTAGACAAAGCCTAATGTTAGCGGGTGTGCACCGGCCTTAACTGGTTGGCTAGAACATTCTAGACTTATTGGAAAGCCGTTTGAATATTAGAATAAATGATAGGCTTGACGTATTATTATTTATTTATTTATTAAAACTTCATGCAACACAAATGTACAAAGGCGGACTTAATGCCTTAGGCATTCTCTACCAGTCAACCAAGGGTGGTGGAGAGATAACATGGCAGGTGCATAAACTGAAAAAATAAAATAATTCTAAGACGAAAATAATTACAAAAGTATATATAAATATAGTTAAAATAAACATACATATATATTTAACATAATATACCTACATATATAATAATAATATATAAAGTTAGAGAAGGATTTTGAGACGACTCCTTTACATGTTAAGAAGGTAATTCCGCAACTTTCGCTTAAATGCATACTGACTGGTGGCCATCCTGATATTGAGGGGAAGCGCATTCCACAGAAGGATGGACTGTATATGAAAGGAAGAATGAATAAAATTAGAAGTATGAGAAGGACAAAGCAGTAAGAGATTGTTAGCAGAACGCAAATTCCTAGCGTGAGTAGAGCAAAGATACTGAAAGTGTGATATAAGATAAGAGGGAGGGGTGGGAGAGTTGAGGAGAGAGAAAAGTGTAGTCAGAGCGCGCAAACTTCTTCTCTGGCGAATGGGCATCCATTTGAGCTCAGCTCTAAAGCTTGACACATGGTCATATTTCCTCAAGTTGAAAATGAACCGGATGCAGTTATTGAGGAGCCTATCAAGCTTATCCAGCAAAGCCGCGTTCAGGTCAAAGTAGCACACGTCACCATAGTCGATTATAGGGAAAATTAAAGTTTGCACAAGCATAGTCTTCGTCTTTGCAGGCAAAAAGTTCCTCAGACGATACAGACATCGCAAAGTCCCGTTGACTCTTTGACAGACACTAGAAACCTGGCTTTGCCAGCCAAGCGTCGAGTCAAGATGCAAACCGAGATCTTTTACGCTAGGACTGATGGGGATGACAGCACCATTTAAAATAATAGGCGGAAGAGAGCTAATCGCCACTCTACCCATCATGCGTGAGCTTCCAATAACAATGGCCTGACATTTTGAGGGGTTCACAGACACCCCAAATCTATCAGACCAATCATTGATTGCATCCAAATCTCGGTTTATATCCTCTATAGCGTCTGACAAACTTTCTACCCGCGCAGCTGTATACAGCTGAAGATCGTCGGCATATAGATGATACGAACACCGAAGACAGTGAGTTAAAATTTATGAAGATTGAGAATAACAATGGAGAAAGAATACCGCCTTGTGGCACACCAGCTTCCAGGACACGCCAACTCGACGAATTCTCGTCCACGCGAACCGACTGCTGGCGCCCCCGAAGATAAGAAGAGAACCATTCCAGGGCCTCGGAGGAAACCATAAGATGTGAAAGGATGGATAGCAGAATATCATGACTGACAGCATTAAAGGCATTGGAGAAATCAATTAGCACCAAAACAGTAACCTTGGTATCCTCCATAGCTTCTCTAATGTCACCAGTTACTTTAAGGAGAGCTGAGGCAGTACTGTGACCAGGCCTGAATCCGGATTGGAAAGAGCTAACAAGATTGTTCCGATGAACAAATCCTGAAAACTGCTTGTGGACGCAGGCCTCAAGTACTTTGGATAGAAAAGGAAGAATAGAAATTGGTCGAAAATGGTTAGGTAGGGAAGGATTACTGATTTTAGGAAGCGGACGAACGTAAGCCATACGCCACAGGGATGGGAATTGGGCGGAATCAAGGGAAAAATTAATGATGTGGGTAATCGGCGGAAGAAGACAGTCAAGGATCAAGGTGATCATATAACGACTAATGTCGTCATAGCCCACAGCCTTCGATTTAACGGACAGGATGATCTTTTTAGTTTCCTCCAAGGTTACCGGAGAAAAGTAGAACGGCTCTATGATAGGTCCTGGCAGGCCAGTAGTGAAATTAACCGTCTGAGACATCATTTGGGAATCCAAATGACAGGTTGTTGTGAAATGACGGTTGATATCGTCCAGAAAGATTGTTTTAGGAAAATCCACATGACGTGGTCTACCGATACCTAGAGTTCCGAGGAATTTCCAGATATCAGCAGGAGAAGAGGAAGATATGTTATCGAGAATATGGCGGCGTTTAGCGTTGCGTATCATCTGATTACACCGATTTCTAGCAGCCTTGAAAAGGCGTATGTGTCAGTTAGAGAGATAGAAGTTGAGCCCGATCAAGTGGGCATACGTGTTTCCCTTTTATTTCAATATAGTATAATTGAAGTCGCTCTCAGCAGTTTTCATTATTCGCCCGTAGAAAGATCCCTTCGATATAGTCCTCTCGCACCAAGTCAACGAGTTGCCAAGCTGCGAGATGTCCCCGGGACTTCGAAGAACGTCCAGGAATCCCTGCAGGCCACGCAAGAGTGCCTTGGGATTCTTCAGTATCAATGTAAGTGCTATTACTATTTCTTATAATAAAGGTAAGTACGAAGCTAATTAAAAACAAACAAAGCATAACAATCTTCCAAAAACACGATTATAATTATTGTAACAAAAACAAACCGTTTGAAAGGTCCGGACAATATTTCAAAATTACTGCTCGCGTGAAAATTGTTAATAAAAAATATCTTAATTGTAATGGATGGCGTGTTCTGTGATACAACAATAATAAATTACCTCGTAATTATATCGCTCAGACCGTGTTTACCATAATGAGCGAGATAAAGTGGGACGTAGTAATTTCTCTAGCGTTTACCTTAATAAATGGCATAGACGGGCTCGGGGCTATGTTAAATGTTTAGAGTGCTGTAGTGCTTGTTTGTACAGCTACTATGTGTTACTCACGAATTCTCTTTGTTGCTAAAATTTACGTCCTGTATTGCGGACCGCAGATATTTGTACAAAATAATACCAAAATTGTTAAGTTTCACGCTGCAGCAAGTTCGAAATTAATATTTTTTAAAAAAATTAATACATTTAATTATATGGGATGTAATGTTCTGAAAATTTTTAAAATCAAATTCAGTTTATTTTTTACATAATGATTAAGTAAAAAATAAACTGAATTTGATTTTAATCTTAATCATACTCGTATAATAAATGCGAAAGTTTGGATGGATGGATCGATTTATGTTTGTTACTCAATCACGCCAGAACAGCTACACGGATCTGGATGAAATTTGGCACAGAGATAGATTATATTCTGTAATAGCACATAGGCTTTAATTTATAGTGAGGGAAGTACTAATTCAACGCGGGTGAAGCTGCTGGCAGAAGTTAGTATTATTTATTTGTTGTTGTTCACCAACCACAGTGTAGTATTTATAACCCAAAGGTTGACTGGTAGAGAACTCCTTGTTGCATAAAGTCCGCATATATACCACTACTGTACATAAAGTTAAAATAAATAAATACAGTTCAATATAATACAGGCACGTCTTACACAAAAAAAAGAACAAAAAAAATCGTTCTTTTTTTCACTATAGGGAAGCGTGCAAGAACTATAGATGGCGTCACATAAATGTTACTGTCAAGTATTTCTACAGTACAAGTTGCGGATATTGCTCACTAGATGGCAGTCAACGTTACGCGTGCTGCATGTGTGTATGATGCGTGTGTGTATACATATATGGCACGGAAATGTCAATGACAAGTTTTTAAAGGGTAAAAGTTTCGAATTTACTCCACTAGATGGCACAAACTACGCCGTGCACGTTCCCTATATTCATTAGGATTGCGCGACGACCTTTTTATAAAGTAATGTGCATACTTTAAAAAAAAGGTCGTCTTAAGATCTCAAAACTAGAGACTAAGCTTCAAATTGCTTTCTTTACGACTTCGATACGATCATTTTTAGCAAACGTAGGTAAGTACAACCATTTCAAACATGGCTAAAAAAACTTTTCAGCCGGGTGCTCGTCCCGCGCAGTACCTACATGGGACTCGCGCTGCACCATCGAGGCAGTCGGATCATGGCGCGCCACGCTTCGTTTTACTGCACTCGTATGTCGGTGAGTGCAGCCTTGGTGTAGTTAACTGCAATTTACTTCAGTTGTAAGTGCACAGCGTTGTTTTTTTCATAAATCGTCGTCTTTTTTTAATTTCTCCTATAAACAGCAGTTGGTAGAGATAGGTATGTTTCTTAATCAAGAATTGTAAAAGTCATGTCGAGCCATAGAGCAACACAGGCCACCGAACCCGCCGGTCGGTGGCCCGTGTTGCTCTATGTGTCCAGCAATCATGAAACACTAGACTGACTGGTGCTTAGATTTTCTTTAATAAGATAAAACGTTGCCACACTAAGAGTTACTCATTTATCGTGGGTGCGTTATTCACAAACAATTTAATTCTAACACAAATAAAAATGGAGCTCAGGAATGGTTTTTCAATAAACGTTGTGGTAATCTAAGAAAATAACGTTGTAGTAATCTAAGAAGGTACAGGTAGTTACTAATGGTTACCAATGGTTTAACGATACGATTTTCACCATCAAAGAATAAATGGCATACTTTTCATCATCATCAGAAGAAAATCACTATTCTTAAAATATGAAAAAATGTTTTCTGAAAATCACAACAAAGATGGCTCTTGGAAAAATATTTTTAGGAAAAAATCATCAATCTCTGACACACATTCTCGCAGACATTTGAGAGAAAGCATCATAAACATTTGCAAACATGTCAGTAAAATGTCAACTGCGTAAACGTTTCGTTTCTCGAAATAAACAGTGATGCATCAATTAGTAGAAGAACAAATATTATTCTTGATAGATATGATCTGTGATAACCCCGGAGTCGACCAAATATCGGAAGGACTTCCTTCCAAGTGTTTAAACCATTATCGACAACTCATCTTTAAACAAAACACAATCGGTCAAAGATAATATCTACTTTCACTACTTCCCAGTAATTACGAACTAAGAACATATTTATAGGAACTGAATGTAATTACAACGATAATAATTTGGTTTAATTAAAGCAAGGAGTTTATTAACGAGGTCCAGATGCGTTTAATGTTTACATTAACCGCTAATGTAGAAAATGCATGAAGCATTAGCGGTTGCACAAAGGTGTAGTGGACGCAAAAGAATTGAAAGATTTTTTGTGATATTTTTTTTTTCCATAATTATGCTTCTGGATTCCTTCTATTACTTTTTTACCTTTTACTTTTTAGAAAATCCGAAGTTTTCCTTTATTTTTTTATTGTCGATAGGCATGCGTTTGACCATCATCTCACCTGATGGTAAGCGATGATGTGGTCGAAGATGGAGTACGCTTGCCTAGAAGCAACCCATTAACTCGTGACTTAAAAACTCCCAGGTTGCAGCTATCAGGAAACACAGACTCCGGCAGGGAATTCCACTCCCAAGCTGTACGCACAATGAATGTGTTCTCAAAACGTTTTATGCGTGTGGATGGGATATTCACCATGTACCGGTGGCACATCGCCGTACGTCTTGTGGTCCGCTGATGGAACGGGCTATGGCAGAATCAAATTATGCAATTCCGTCGCACACCTTTTCTATAGCTTAGCGTGTTTTAGTGTCTCGCGTGATTTGTTCGCACACGCAGGAAGGGCCTGATACGTAAAACATGCCTACAGTAAGACAAAACACCTGAAAATGAAAATGTGCATTGCCAATTCAGAATGCGTGAGCTAACCCGCATGATATACATAACATTCAAAAAACGCTTTTTTATGAGACCATCAATATTATGATTTCAAATATTTAAAGTGTTTCATTTAAAAAAGAAGTAAAAGAGTAAATACCTTTAAGACAAGCTCAACATAATGGACACCATTAAAATATTTTCGTTCCATTCCGGGACAAACAGGAACAAAAGGAATCCATTTTCCAATTTCCAGTACGAAATCCTAAAAACGCTAACAAGTAATATGCCGTGATCCCATGAAATGAGATCGTTAGGGGGTTTCTTTTAAAATAATTTGGATCTGCGCCAACGGCTCGGCTCGCAACTGGTGGTGGATTTAACCCTTAATGCTCACAGAATTAAAAGCTTCCAATTCTATTTACCGTCCGTCGGTTTGCATGTTAACAACAGAGAACGTTATGACATTAATATAAATATGACTACCTTTTTTCCGGGGCTTCGCGCTGACATCCGGTGATTGCTCCGAGACCTATCCCACAGGATGATGCCTGCATGTCCTGCATAGTATTGTATAGCCTAAGGATGATACTCAGGGATTGGGTAACTTTTATTAGTGAAATTCTCTGCCAGAGTCTGTGTTTCCTGATAGCTACAACCTGGAGGTCTTTAAGTCAAGAGTGAATAGGTTACTTCAAGGCATGTGTGCTTTATTGTCAACCTCATCATCGCTTACCATCAGGTGAGATGATGGTCAAGCGCGAGCCTATTAAAGAGAAAAAAAAACAGGGATCAATTTAATAAAACTGACAGCGACAGGTTTTTTTACTAAAACCCACCCCTGTTCCTTCCCTGCCCTGAGTGCCCAGGAGCGAGGTTACTCTGTTTCGAATTTATAGTCAACCATGGCATGGCTTATGTCTCAAGACGAAAGTCTATGACCAGTGCGTGTTGCCAGTGATGACTTATGGAACCGAAACGTGGTCGCTCACAATGGGCCTCATCAGAATGCTTACAGTCACCCAAAGGGCAATGGAGAGGGCAATGCTCGGAGTTTCCTTGCGTGATAGAATCAGAAATGATGATATCCGCAAGAGAACTAAGGTTACCGACATAGCCCGAAGTGGCAGTGGGCATGGCACATTGCTCGCAGAACACATGGTCGACGGGGCCGAAAAGTTCTGGAATGGCGACCGCGTACTGGAAGATGCAGCGTTGGAAGGCCTCCCACAAGGTGGACCGAAGACCTGACGAGGGTCGTCGGGCCCTGACGACTAGTGAAATAAAATAGCGAGTGTGTATTTTTTTATTTTAAGCTTGTTCGATTCCCGGTTTAGGTAAGTTTGTCGAGAAATCTGTGAATGCAGTTTTGTTTCTTTTTAAAAATAAAGGAATGTTTCCTTTAAGTAAAATAATCTATCTTAAGGATTTAAAGTGGTTTCCTTTCAGGGCCCATTGATATTTTCCATCCTGTATATTATAAAAATTAATCCCTATTGCCTTGGTCACGGCATCACGCGTGAACGGCTGGACCGATTTCGCTAATTCTTTTTTTGTTGTGTTTGTTATTGTCAGGAGAAGGATCTTATGAAATAAAAAATTAAGAAAGTTGCGTGGAAAATTGGAAAATTTCAGAAAACTTAACGATGTTTGCGAGTTTGACAGTTCGCGCGTCAGACGTAAAAAAAAGGACAACGTCTTTCGGGTCAGCTTGGCAGGTTTCGCCTACGGATCCGTCAATTTTATAAGTTTCTTTCAAACATTTTCTGCTTCAGTTATCATCATCATCATCTGCCTAGCCTTTTCCCAACTATCTTGGGGTCGGCTTCCAGTCTAACCGGATTCAGCTGAATACCAGTATTTTACATGGAGCGACTGCCTATCTGACCTAAGTTTTCTGCTTCAGTTATCATCACCTGTAATATCTAGGTATACTGTCAATTTATATGTCGTATAATGTGTCGTACCTTCATTTGCATAAAATAGGGCCCAGAGATTACCATTCAAAAAATGTATAAACACAAATATACAATATACCTATACCTCTTTACAAAATCTGTTTAGATTTTATACGTATTATTTAGTATAAAGTCTTTCTAACAATGCGTAAAATTGTGTGCAATGGAGATATTAATTGGACAGAGTTTTGCCGCCATTGCCATGGCGTTTTGTTAAATTAATCATTTATTCATGAGAGGAGATGAATTTATTTCTCGTGCTGCATTCTAATTTGATGAATGTAAAAGTGTGTTTGTTATTATGTGCTTGTATAATTTTGAGGTGATTTATGTTATTTTCTGATGGTTAAGTAAAGACTTGGATAGAAACGCGATGAGGTATTAGTATTTGTGGTTGTGTAATGATCTTTCCTTTATTATAATGCAGGGTGTAATGGAAATGTGTGAGAATATTTAAAAAACTGGTTAAATGCGAGTTTAACTCGCATACGAAGGGTTCCGTATGATTTTTATTATTTGTTGTTAAAGCGGCAACAGAAATACACATTCTGTGAATTTCAAATGTCTACCTATTACGAATCATGAGATACAGCCCACTGACAGACAGCGGAAGCTTAGTAATAGGGTCCCGTTGGTTACTCTTCGGGTACGGAACCCTAAAAATGGATTTCCCATGCTAATGTTGGTCAGCTATTGATAACTTTTAACGGAAAGCCCATTTTTTTTCTGGGAATTGACTATGACTTTCTTGAAGAAAGTTTGTTCATTTCCATGAGCAGAATAAGTATCTTAAGTATGACCACGTCTGGCCTGCGGACGGCGAGTAGTGGGTAGCTCGCCGTCCAATCAGTACCAAGCCCGAGAGTCGACGGCGCGTAGTGTTCCACGCGCTCCTCAAAGAGTTGTCACCAATACATGACGGGGCCCGTCATGGCCGATGCCTGCCCAGGGGTCGTGGCACTCAGGGCAGGGGAGGAACAGGGGTGGGTTTTAGTCAGTAAGAGTCTGGCATGCCCTCCCGCTCCACCCAGAGCAGGATAAGTCATAGGATGATAACCCAACAAAAAAAAAAGTATGACCAGGCCTTCTGTTGGAAGATTTTATTGGAAGAAAGTAACAAACTAACTCCTTTTTTATGTTCGTAGTTACCCTTTCCCAATAACATTAGCATCAGTCCTTAAATCACCAGAAGGTAGCCAAACTTTCCTAAGTTATAACCTAAAGCATCCTTTACTACAGAGAGAGATCATAATAACGTAATAATAAGAAAAGTTTTTATTACACCAAACAAAACTATTATAACTGGCAACACAGTTTGCCAGTTAAGTCCATAAAGTTGCCGTGTGCTGACCCTTTAGCTTCTTTTATTATGCTTCCGTGGTTCGAACGTCACTGTTTATAGGCAATAAATTTTGCACGAAAAACGTAAACTTTTTCGACTATACGGAAAACTTTGCATTATTCCCCGCTAACTCGCGTAAAAAAGGGTAAAGGGTGATTCCTACTTTGTATGTAAAGGGTTGTGTGTGCTTTTGTGTATCACGGAATTTGCGAGGTTTAGGTAAGTAGGTTATTTATTTGTATTTTTGTGTACCTATTGTGTTTGTATATTGAAGTATGAGTTACTTTTGTTTATCATGGTATAATAATTTATGTATTTTGCATACCTACTGGCAATTTCATAACCTAAGTTCACGCCTGAATTTCCCGAAGGATAAGACAGAGGGGTACCTATAGTAGGTACGCCCATATTTCGTTAACCAGTTACGATTTAGTTCCATGTCATTAACCGGGCATAACACCAGATTTCAGTTGCAGCTGAGTTTCTGATGGAAAAACCCAAAAGCACGTTTCCTGACCCGAGAACTGAACACAGGACCTCATGCTCAGCATTATCACTTGAGCAAAAAGAATGGTCATAATAAATTGGTTTGATTAGAATAAAATGTCTAAAAATTGGACTGTGGTGTCACGTATCCCATAAATATTTAACGATTAGATAGCTAAGATTTATCTCTCATGTTTAATATTAATATGGAAACGATTGATTTTGGTCGGAGATATGGTGTAGGTGTATTGATTTCCAATTTGATGAACGAGACTTATAGAGAAAACTTTGCCTGTGATTTATACCTCCATAGTTATTATTAAATAGAAATAGAATAGAATAAACATTATTTTATACCAAAAATGTTACTCATCTTTAAATGTCATACAGGTTTTTCCGTACCCGTAGGGTTCAAACTGAGCCTTAATGCTGTCACTCACTTGTTCGTCTTTCCGTCTGTCTGTCTGTCCGTCGTCTGTCACAAAATATTGTTCCGAAGGTTTTTAATTTTCCATTGACCTATTTTTTGTTGTTGGCGGTGTGGGAAATCATCCTATGACTTGTTACGCTCTGGGTGGAGCGGGAGGGCGTGTCAGACTCTTACTGACTAAAACCCACCCCTGTTCCTTGGGATCTTGAGGCCAGGGTCCTCGCGCTGCTCTGGGAGTGGCATGAGGAGGCCAAACGCCGGGGCGAAACTCTGCTGCCGCGACACCTCGCGGCTCAGCGGACGGACCTCCGGCAGGATCTCATGGCGACATGGAGACAGCGACTGTCGCAACCCAGCGCTGGGCACGCCGCCATTGCGGCGGCAGTGCCCCTCTTTGAGGAGTGGCTGGAGAGGTGTCACGGCGTCCTCACCTTCCGCCTGACGCAGGTCCTCACCGGACACGGTTATTTCGGGAGGTTCCTGCATCAGATCGAGCGCCAGGAAACGTCCGGGTGTTATCACTGCGAGGATCGCCCAGAGGATACGGTGGAGCATACGGTGGAGGTCTGCCCCGCTTGGGCGGACCACCGCCGTGTCCTCGTGGATGCGATAAGTGGCGGCGACCTCTCGCGAGATGTTGTCAGCCACCACTGACGGGGCCTATCGTGGCCGGTGCCTGCATGCCTAGAGGTAGCGGATACATTTTAAAAATAAGTTACCGCACCTCTGGGCACTCAGGCAGGGAAGGAACAGGGGTGGGTTTTAGTCAGTAAGAGTCTGACACGCCCTCCCGCTTCACCCAGAGCGGGAGAAGTCCCACCCACCCAAAAAAAAAAAAACCCATGTTCCTTCCCTGCCTGAGTGCCCAGGGGTGCGGTAACTCATTTTCAGAATTTATCCGCTACCCCTAGGCATGCAGGCACCGGCCACGATGGACCCCGTCAGATGACGTAACCTAGATGAAGTCTGTAAAGAGACTGTGTGTTTATTACGGTGTTTCTTCTTAAAGTGCCTATTCAGATAAAGAATATCGGTCTTATCTTTTAAAATATTTTTGACACGTAAAGGTTTTCATTTAAACTAAAGTAATTTACTTACGTAGTAAAAGGAGCAAAGGTAGACAAACTAAACGATGGGAAGACGATATGAAAAAGATAGCTGGTCCGGAATGGATGCGCATTGCAAAAGACAGGACAAAATGGAAAGCATTAGAGGAGGCCTTTGTCGAAGGACAAGCTGAAAAACATAAACCGGCTGCAGAATTGAATATACTTAATATAGTTTTTTTTTTTTTTTTTTTGGGGGGTGGGAAATCATCCTATGACTTCTTCCGCTCTAGGGTGGAGCGGAAGGGTGTGTCAGACTCTTACTGACTAAAACCCACCCCTGTTCCTCCCTGCCTCGAGTGCCCGGGGGCGAGGTAACTCTTTCGAATTTATCCTCTACCCCCGGGCAGATGCTTAATATAGTTAAAGTTTAATTGTATAATAGAGTTAAGGAAATGTTAAAAGTAGTTTTCAGCAATAAAGGCTTATTTTATTTATTCTATTTATTAATTTACTTACAGAAATATCAGCCATCATCATTTTAACTGAAAGATGTCCACAGCTGGACATAGACCGGTCCTAGAAGTCTTAGAGCGGTTGCGCACTACGTCCGATATATTATATCCGTCAAAACACAGATCCATAGAAAACTCGGACCGAACTCGGATCGGTAGTGCGTAACCTACCATACAAATTGTTCTACGACCACGCCGGACCGTTTTTTCACGGATAAGTATCGGATAAGTATCGGACGTAGTGCGCAACCGCTCTTAGGCAGCAGAAATTTAGTAAAGAAGGACGGAACCCTAAATGTTTTTTTGTACTACCTACTCTGTGTCTCTGTCTTATTTTAGGCTCCAGTCGACAAAAATCGCTTCCAAAAATTGTATTATACAGCAGTAGCAAAAAAACGCAATCACAGAAACGACACTGAAAAATCTTTTTAAAAACACAATACCTATCTAAAACCAATCAAATACCGATATATGTATTCGATACTTTACCGAGATCCAATCGGACGGGCGGCAGTCGAGTCATCTCGCAGAAATATGGCATACAATAAAATATCGATACAGGAAATAGGGAAGCAATCGGGACCATCAGGAATCCCGGGATCCCGGACAATCGTTCGAAAAACTCACATGAATTCGGATAGCAGTACGAATAGCCGTTCATATTCAATACCATTATGATAATGTCGGTATACCCTTATAAATCTTTACTGGTAAACATGATAAGTTAATGCATACGAAATAAGTAACCAAGTTGTAGTGTTGAATTACTGTTCAAAAATTGTCTGGTTTTTAATATATTTGTTATTGGAAGATAATAATTTATTTTATCTGTACTGTTTATTTCAACTTAGGTACTGATGCTGTATTTTGAGGGACAGATAGGTACTGTATATGTCACCGGACAATTGCAAAGACCTTTAGATTGTTGTAATAATAGTTTACATGTTTGTGACCGCACCCACGATACAGCAGTAATTCCTAGTGCGGGGCAAAAAACAATAAATAATTATAAATCTTGCGGGAGTGTTAAACTGTAAACTCTCGATACATTATGAATAGACCATTTCAAATACAATAAATCTCATCCGAATTTGGTAATTTACCATGTTTAGGAGAAGTCTTGTTGAAAATAAAAATGAAAAACTATTTTACAAAAAAAAAAAACAACCGACTTTCAAAAAAATACTCGTACACTAAAAATTAAAAAATAACTTTTATGTCGGAAGTTGGTATTTGTAATTAGCTTCTTCGTTATTTGACACCGACTTCCGAAATAAAAGTAATTTTTTAATTTTTAGTGTATTTTTTTGAAAGTCGGTTGTTTTTTTTGTAAAAAAGTTTTTATTTTTCACTTTTTAGTTGTTATACCCCACAACTAAAAACCCCAATAACATGGAACGTGGAATTTAAACATTTGGAGTACACCAATACCTCATCGAGGTAAACATATTTTTCGTTTTTGTTCAGTTTCCCGAAAAGCGCTTAAGCAATTTCGATAAAATTAATATGGAACCACCTCGGGAGTATATTCTTTCGGATAAAAAAAGAATTTTGAAAATCGGTCCACAACTGACCGCGAAATCGGCGGACATACATAAAAAAAAAAAAAAACATACATACAGTCGAACATAGAACCTCCTCCTTTTTCGAAAGTCGGTTGAAAAACCATTTTACGTGACTTTTCATGAACTAACGGTGTTTGCAATAATACGGTGACATATCAAAACTTGCAATGTAAAATAATTACCAATTTTATCATTAAACCACCATCCTCGCATCTTTCAATTAACGGGACAACCGATCCGTTCATAATAGGATGGGTTTACAGGAGGTAGGTACAATGCACCTATTCTATACACGTGTACCTATAGTATATTGTACAACTGTGATAAAAAAATACGGTGCATAATTTTATTACGATTAAAGTAATGCGCGTACATCTTTGGCAACCGATGCACTCGTTGATTCCATGATTGGGAGCATTTGTCTAAAAATCTATTTTCAGCTGCTGTGTCGTGGTGATCATACAAGGTCCAAGGAGTATTTATGAATGAAATACTTTTGATCTTAGTATGTTTTCTAGTGATAATTGTTGTAGCGGATTTTTCTCCTCCACATTTTAAAAAATAATCATCAAATTCAATAAAAAGTAAAGACCTGCAGAGCAATTCCCAATTGCAAAATAGAGTTTTTTGAGTGCAATATAAAGTATTAACAAGTACAACGATAACAGAAAGTTCATTTTTTTATTTGTATGTATTGGACAATTGTTAGAGGATTATGACGTCATCGTAGTTATCAAAACAGACCATAATCCTTATATTCAATTAATCCACCGAACCATTTCTAACTCTAATACGATTTGCAGGCATGCAGGAGACGCAATGTACTGCCATCGAAGCGGATAAACAAATGCCCCGTACAGTCGAAGTCTGGTACATTCAGCCACAGAACAAATACCTAAGCACAGAAGGCAAGTTCTATACAACTAGCGACAACAGACGCACGCAAACATAGAAAATACGTCTACGTATAGCAATTAGCGCGCTCACTACTGTTATTTGTATCAGGTATCATTTATATCATACTAGTTTTTGCTAGTGACGTCGCCTGCTTGAAAGTCAAATTTTATCTCACAAGAATATACTACCGCGATAAAAAGTCATAATCTGTGTGCTCCATTTCCGTGGAAATCTGGTCAACTATTGAAGCCTTTTTTATTGAGGGGTTGGGCAATCATCCAACGACTTCTCCCGCTCTGGGTGGAGCTAGGGCTTGTCAGACTTTTACTGACTTAAACCCGCCCCTGTTCCTTCAGTTGCCTGAGTGCCAAGGTCCACGGGTACTCTATTTCGAATTTATCTGCGACCCCAGGCAGGCGTCAGTCCTGTCGCTGTCGCCGATCGCCTCTACGAGGACACGGAGTTCAAGCGGGGCAGAAGTCCACGTGCCATCTGGGAGATCCGCGTAGTGTTGAAACCCGGGCGTTTTCTCCCGCCTTATCCGATACAGGAACCTCCCGACACAGCCGTGTCCGGTGAGAACCTGCATCAGGTGGAAGGTTAGGACGCCGTGGCGCCTCTCCAGCCACTCCTCAAACGGCCTTACCGCTGCAATTGTGATGTGTCCAACTGTTGAAGCCTGATAAATTAATAAATGACTTTCACATTAATAATATTAGTAAGAAAAATACTAAAGAACTTTTAACTACGATCTTTTAAGTTTTTCGCATTTATAATAAGTTTATATGTGAGCAGTGGTGGCCCAGTGGTAACAGCCCCGACTTACGAGTTGTACGTCGTGGTTTTAAACCCAGGCAGGTCGCTTAATTTTGAGTAATTTATTTCATCACCACTGCTCTCAAAACGGTGAAGGAAAACATCGTGAGGAAACCGGCATGTCCTAGAAATAATAATTTGAAAACAAGTGACATCCATCAACACGCATTGGGCCCGCGTGTTGGATTACGGCTCATGTCCTCTCCCAGCAAGGAGGCCTGAGTCCCAACAGTGGGAACATTATAAAGGCTTATTATGCTTGTAATTAAGCTCTTTGTGATTATGCGTCTGTTTTTACTCGTTTTAAGTACGAAGGCATACTATTCTATCAACGATTAGCTAGAAGATAAGAATAGTTGATCGCTGTGTTGAACGCAAGACAATGTTAAAAGAAAAGAAAGAAAGAAAAAGAATTTATTTGCAAATTAACGACATACACAACAATATCTACCTCTCTTCGTCGTTTTCGTCTCTCTTGATGTTCTTTCCCCATATTTAGCTTATGGTTATGACAGATTATATGAGTTCATATAATAATTGTTTACTAATTTTAGTGTGATGGCCCTAATTTATCACTTGTGGCTTCGAATCCTTTGATAGATTTTATCGTTGCACGTGTAAGTAGGTACACCAGTTATGTATGGAGGCTTATTTATAATTAATTGTGCTAGCTAACAAGTGGCGGATAATTTAATTTTATGATTATATTTTAAACGATATATCTTTATTTTTCTGTTTTGCATACGTTACATACACATATGTTAAGATTGTTGCATATAATTATGCAACAATCTTAACATGGATGGAATGGATTCAAGTTCTTTAAACTTAACAGACAGATGTGTTGCTGGGGAGTTTGTTGGCCACTTCTTCTTCACAGCTAAAACACTAGGAAGTGGTGACGGGCAGGCGTTTTTGAGGGACTGTCTTTATGTAGAACTTTGACGTTCAAAAAGTGCTGGCTCTCAGCCTAGTTTGAATAAATGACTTTTGATTTTGGTTCTTCTCAGTACCTATGCAGTTGGCCTTCTATTTCTTTCTACTTTGTGATTCAGTCGCACGGATTCAACCGACGGATGAATGAGTTCGATCTCGATCGTGAGGGGATGTCTATTGGATCTGTTGATCTGTGTCGAACAATAGATGTTGTCGTTGCGTTGTATTGACTACATTTTTTTTTCATTCAGAGCGACGGAAACATTTTGCTGTTTTTTTTGTGTTTGAAACTTTTTATGCGAGCCGCGTTTTGTTTGTGGTGTAAACAGCTTTATGTTGTAAACAGAAATTGTTACATGAGGTAAAGCTTATGCAAAGTAGGATTACTGGTTAACAGTACATAAAGATTGTATCGTATTTTACAGCATTATACGAGTACTCAACAAACGTGTTACAGAATTCACAGAGTAACGTGTTTATAACAAAGCGTTCCTTAAGTCCACTTTGAAATTCAATCACCTAGTCACTGTTAAAGAAAATAATCCACACTTGAGCTTTGGCCTTATTCCTGAACCAAAACGGTGAAGGAAAACATCGTAAGGAAACTGATGTCCTAGAAGCCTAGAACCTAACACATTGATATCCACCAACCCGCACTGGGCTCGCGTGGTTATTATGGCGCCCATCCCCTCTTCTAGAGCGGAGGCCTAAGTCACTGCAGTGGGGACATTAAAAGGCTAAATAATATGCTTATGCTAATTCTAGAACGGTAATTGACCTATACTTTTTTGAATTCAAATCTAAATCAAGTCTCAAGCGAAGTATAGACTTACCTCACCATTCCAATCTGACAAAATACGTAAATACGTAGGTTTTTTCATCAGTTTGTCTTCGTATGCTGTCTATATACTTTTCAATCGTAGATCACCACTGCCTTCACACAAAAAGGTGCGTAAGATTTAAAAAAAATGTTTTGATGAATTAAAAATCGATATAGTCTGTCAGTTAAATTACCAAAAATATTGAACATGTATTTTGTCGTTTGTCACTTACCTAAACAAAAAATAAGACAATACAGTTCGTTGTAATTTCGCATGACGTCATACTTGAGTTAAACTTGTACCACTTTTTACTCAAAAGTGACGTAACAAGTCCCCACTCTTAAACTTTGATGCGTTTTATCTTTGTCATTTTTCATTGATTTGATATAGCAAAAGATACGTGTCCAATATTTTTTGATAATCTAACTTATGGACTACATAGCATATTTATTTATATTTTTTTCCTTGGAATCATCTCTATTCTATGGCTGTACCTACCATCTTACTGGAAAACCTTGCACAACAAAATGTAACCTAACCCCCTCAACCTACTGCAAAAGACAACAAGAATATAGAAACCACCGGCACACGAAGGGAGGCTGAGTGAAATTGACAGATTTATTTGCGTTCGATAAACCCGGGATTGCGACTGGCTTGCATTTTTTACAACGCCCAACCCTACGCGCGACGGTCGGAATAAATTCATTGGAATCCTGAAAATTAGCTGCAGTTTTGTACAGTGGATTTTCACTCTCGCAGTCCGAAATATTTATTAGTTTAGTCTGCGTAGTAATAGGTGTTGTGTGCCTATATTAATTACAATATGGAATATGCATGATATTTTTTTATTTGTTTAATTGAAGACTTATTAACTATAGTGAACAAATATGAAGGAATTTTCAAAATATCGTCGTCAGCGACGAAGTTATGAAGCTTTAAAGTCGATAATTAGAAAGAGAAGTCCGACGTGTTCTTTGACGTCAAAGGACATGACGCCCATATAACTGCCATAGAAAACAGCGTTTTCGAGAGAGGGACAGATATATTTGTTTCGAAATTGTTATATTCTCGTTTAATTTTCAATCAATTTTGATTCTGCTTTCACTGTTCGTACTCTATTTTAGTATATTCGTCGATAAACTGGTTAGATAACACATTTTTTTTTCATGCATATTTCCTATTGTGTCGTGTGTTTGGATATAGTGATGGTCCTAAACATTTTTAATGACAACGTGGGCAGAACAAATGACTATAACTGTTTGGTTAACTCATGTTTTACGACATTTTCGTGATTTATGAATATGCTAATCTTCTATTCCGTTCATTGTAGTGACTATGGAGGGGTCCTTGTACGTTAATAGGAATTCGTTGATGGAAAAAACACCATAATACAAGGAACACAAATCCTACCTGACCATTTCCGGAATATTCATCAGAAAAACACGGTAAAAATCCGCCACACATCAGACACGTGCTCGTAAAATTCTCGTCCCACCACAATTTGGTTTTAACACCGCGTTTGTACACACGTTGTTCGTCTCCAACCACGTTACGGCTGATGCCGCGCGGCAAGGAAGCTGTAATTTCCCCTGAGATACCGCGTATCGACGGACTCGCCTCAATTGTTGTCACAACGCTCTTAATGCTCTTGGACACAGTGCTCTGCCGCTTGATGAGCAGAACTGCGTAAATAATAAAGCATTTTTTCCGCTCGCAATCCCTCGTGGAATAAGATATTTGTACTCACTGAGATTACAGTCGGATATAGCTTTGTTGCACCGGGATTTCATACTGAAATTGACTGACGGTGATGGGCTACTGTAATATTCTGGAATATGTCTCATTTTATAAATAGAGAGGATTTTCGTTGCCTTCCTATTCCATTTTCCCAGTTTTATGACGAATTTCGCGTATCCTCTGTGCATGCGTACAAAATATTTTTTAGGTAAAATGTAAAAATATAATAAAATACATCTATCTATTGTCGCACGTTTGAAAGATCTTCACTTGCGACGGCTCAAAATATAAAGAACTTCACTAAAACCTTATGTTTTCGTTTTTTGTTTTTGGAAAATCCACTGAATATTAAACTGCGCTCGCGCGAAGCCGAAGTTGGTAAATATAGAAAAGTTAGTAAATAAAGATATCTACCTCCTAGGTTCACAAAAGAAAATGGCATCTGCTTTTCAGTCACCACAAGCAGTAAAAGTCAGCAGAGAGGAACAGATGACTGAAGGTCATAAATCGTGGTATCTATATAATAAAGTTCTGATAAGCTTTTATGTTTAGTTCACCCGGTTTTGATTACCGAAGATAATAATTATGGTCTAACCATAAACGGTTCTTACAAAGGTGGATGATGGTCTCAATCACCTTATATTTTGAAAGTATTTTTCCATAGTCAGCTGGATTTTACATCAATACGGGTACTTATCACTATCACTACATTTTGTAAAATAAAGTTCCCCACCGCGTCTGTCTGACTGTTTGCTATAAACTCAAAAACTACTTAACGGATCCACATGCGGTTTTCACCAATAGACACAGTGGTTCATGAGGAAGTTTAAAGTGTATAATTTGTACCCGTGCAAAGCTGGGGTGGGTCGCTAGTATTCATATACTTACAAGTCTATTTATACATTCATGGAAATAAATAAGGGAGTAATCAATGTAAAGATAAATAAAGTAATCATAATATTCATGTAGATGCAAACTAAAAGTATGAAACATTTCCGAGTTTTGCAAAGCAGTCGAGCTGCAATTAGAATAAACAAACAAACGGACAAATGGTGTTGCATTAATAACACTTGTTTGCATTACTTAGAACTTACTATGTAACATAGGAACTTGTTCTAAGTGTCAGTGTGTAGATAAGAATCTAGTTCAAATTATACGGTTATAAGTCTGCCGAGGCGCTTGTAAAATAGCTGCGATCAAAATTCCGAGCTTTTTATCGGAAATTACTTTAACATTTTTGTAATTCTGTCCTTAAAAGCAGCTCAGCGTTTTTTTTATGAAAAGCTAAAATACCGTTGGAAAATGGAAAATGCGTACAATTTCTAAAATTACTAAACTTTTTGGTGAATATATTTTTGATAGAATAGAAAAATCTGTTCCTTTATACCTAATGGTTTCAGTTTAATTTCCTAATTAAATAACTTTATATTGGTAGGTATAAGAAGTAATAATTAAGTGACAGAAGTTAATTAACATCTAACTATCCACTTCATATTATAATGATAAATTAATTTATTAATAGTCCCGTAATCATATCACACTGTCACTCATATTCTTGACACTATCTTGAACACTTTAATTTTATAAAAACAACTTCAGGATCTTTATAAAACCAACAAAAAATACTCTTAAAATGAAATGATATGATAATCATATCGTACTGTCAAGCATGTATCTTTACAATATTGTGTACAGTTTTCTATCCTAACACAAGTTTTGTTATCGTCTTGACTAGCGTTTCTCAACCTTTATATGTGTATTCCCATGTAAGTTATTATGGTAGGTAGGTACTTATGGGTTACTATTTTCACCACTACTGGCTTTGTTTAATTTTAATGTATTATGTTTTATTGTTTTTATTTGCCTTAACCCGTCGCACGCCCAATTAGCAGACACAATAGACTTTAATCATTATCTGCACACCTTCTTTTTTTGGAAGGTGATGGGAAATCATACCAATTACCAATAACTTCTCCCGCTCTGGGTGAAGCGGGAGGACGTGACAGACTTTTACTGACTAAAACCTACCTCGTTCCTTCAGTGGCCTGTGCCAAGCGCCGCGGTAATTCTCTTTCGAATTTGGTGTGAATTAATTAATAATAATATTATAATAGTTCACTCTCTGCACGTGTTGGTTTAAGCTGTACCTAAACACAGAGAGTAATCATTGTAATAAAACAAATAACTAAATATAAAAAAGATCTTTAATATAAATACAATGTACTTACTATGTCTAACAAAAAAGCCGGGGCATGTGACATATTTTCCTCTACTCTATTCTCATTTCATCAGTTGGATATTGATTGACTAACTCTCTATATCCAAGTGGTGTACAGATTTCCTTAGTTTGAAAACCACTGGTCTTAGAAAACGATGGTCAAGTAGACAGACTAGTGGGCCAGTGGGCGTTCCACTATGCTACCGAGATAACGCCAGTAGCACGAGTCTTGTTTTATGAACAATCTTTGCTTGTTGTTGGTAGCTCTAGTTTTGTGGGCCGTTTTTATTTTTTACTTAGTGTTTCTTGAATTGGAACAACGAGGTTGAGTGTAAAAATGTTTTTTTTTTTTAATTTAGGAATTATTATTTTTATTACTTTTACTGTTTGTGTTGGTAATGAAAACTGAAAATATATTAGTTCCCACCTATGAAATCAGCGTTTTGTATGGAGAATTTTGAAGAAGTTGCATTTTTCATACTAACATTTTCTTAATTTATTTAACAACTATGAACACTAATGTTTTAATACTTTTATGCATTAATGTTTAAAAACTAAGATTTAGCAACAAAAAGTTTTGCCTAAGTTAAAACAAATATAGTGGTAATTTTTGCTAACAAAAGGAGGAGTCATTTTTAAGGTATTTTTTTTGTTTATAAAACTATAAGTAATAAGGCTTTTTTAACCGACTTCCAAAAAGAGGAGGTTCTCAATTCGTCTGTATGTTTTTTTTTTTGTATGTATGTTACCCGATTTCTCAGTCAGTTGTGAACCAATTTTCAAAATTCTTTTTTCCACCCCATTTTTATCGAAATTGCTTCAGCGCTTTTTGAGAAACTGAACAAAAACGGAAAATACGTGTACCTCGATGACGTTTTGGTGTTCTCCAAATGTTTAAATTCCACGTTCCATTATATTGGGGTTTTTAGTTCTGGGGTATAACAACTAAAAAGTGAAAAATAAAAAACTTTTTTACAAAAAAAACAACCGACTTCCAAAAAAAAATACACTAAAAATTTATAAATAACTTTAATTTCGGAAGTCGGTGTCAAATAACGAAGAAGTCCGACTTCCGAAATTAAAGTTATTTATAAATTTTTAGTGTATTTTTTTTTGGAAGTCGGTTGTTTTTTTTGTAAAAAAGTTTTTTATTACTATTGGCAGTTGTCTATGACGGTCATTATTCGATATAATATCAAGCAATTGATGTGAGAAAAAAACGCCAATTTCATATATAAGGACCCAATATTTAGGTAATTGGGGGTATGCTGAAACGATGCTTGCTTGCATTGTTCCAATTTTAAAATGAGAAATACGCTGACTGCTCTATGTGGGAATTAAATAAAACTAATCAGTGAATTGCTTACTGTCATTCTCCTTGTGCTGGCCATTGTACCCATAGATTGACGTTCCTGTATAAAGTGGTGTAACTTTTTGGTGTACAATAAAGTTTATTATATTCTTGCCGTATCCATTTTTAACTGTTCAAAAAAAGGAAAACTACTGTCAACTAGACTGCACACAAGAAAATATAATTACGGCACTAAAACAAGCAACCAGACAAGTTAATCATATTGTATTCATTTTAATTTCCAGGAAACATAATTATTTTCTTTCCTTAAAATGAAAACAAAGTATTTTTCCATTTTCAGGCGTCGGGCGACGGGCGCACCCCGAACGAAAAAAAAGTCAACAGTGATGTGTCGGATTTTGTCAGAACACTCCAGTACGAGCAACACGAAAAACCTTTCGTAGGTATACAGCACAATGACAACACTGTATCCATTGTTTGGATATCAGATACGGGTAGTGACAAGGATTGATTGATTTATCTCTGTCCGTCACTGTTCCCGAGTAGTAGGTATGAACATATACATTAATTAATTTATTGTACTAATTAGTTAATAAGTTAATAGTGAAAAACATTTTTTTGTAACCCTTAGCCACCTGACGTATTTTTCTTGACGTCGCGCGTCGGTCCTGTAGACCGCTTGCGTATTTTCTATGTTTTATAATCATATATAAAAGTTTTATATAAAAAACAGTCCTCACTGTATCTTCATAATATTTTTATTCATGAAAAGTTTTTAAACGAACTAAAACTTATAATAAAACTGTCCTAAACATAATAATTTAAGGAAAAAATCTAACAACTCAGAAAATCTTAGATCTGAGTAGGAAATATCGCAATTATTTTATACTTTTACTTATTTACGACTAGTTCGATACGTAATCTAAAACTTAAAATATTTTTTGGCACAAATAATTCACAATTAATTATTAAAAAATCACAACCCACGAACTATTACATGTTGAGGCGATAATCAAGGCACATTTATTGACAACATTTATTTATTAAAACTTCATGCAACACAAATGTACAAAGGCGGACTTAATGCACACATTCACTTAAGCAACATTCTGGGTTTCGAAGTTCTGATACACTCAGGTCATCCGATTTATCTTCCTCAAGCCATCTTCATATATCTGATTTAGCTATTATAAGCCTACTAAAAAAACATTTTAACAAAAGTAATGCAACTACCTGACATCGGTCACAGGGACCTCACACAAAATATAATTATTGTTTTATTGCGCACTCACGTCTGGAGTTGCTGAGAGCATGGTGAGTACTGGCGGTGGTGGGGCGAGGGTGATTCTCAGTAGCGGATCAGAGTCTGGATTCGTGCTCGCTTGATGACAATTAGTTCCACCCCTATTTTTTATCATTGACGGTACACCTGATGGTAAGCGATGATGTGGTAGACGATGGCGTAGGTACGCTTACCTAAAAGTAACCTACTCACTCTTGACTTAAATATTCTCAGATTGTTGCTATCAGGAAACACAAACTCCAGCAGGTAATTTCACTCCTTAGCTGTACGCACAATGAATGTGTTTCCAAAAACAGCTTAAACATAAATGGCGCAGCACACAGAATCGTACATACATACGGGTATAAATGTTTCCAAGGACAAGTTATTATCCCTTTCTATCTAATCTGATATTCATATTTTTCCCTCACTTAAGGATTCACAACTCCTTGTCTGTATAATAAACGCTTTCATATCTTCAACGGGACTCATAGTGGGGAATTTCACAGAGCCCACCGCTTATACTGCCACCTGCGAAAAGGAGAAGTTTACATCAAAAACCAACCCTAAGTTTGTCGTGTAAAGAGTTATTTTTGATAAGCAAGAAACAATTAATATAAAGCCACAGCAGTATGAATTTGTGACTGTTGCAGCAGGAACTAAAAGTATCTATAGTGTTATTGGACTTGCTAGAATAACTATCAAGGAGTAATTATAAAGTTTAGTGCGGTATCATAAAGCACTAAGGTGTTTGCCCTTTGAGTGGAATGCCAAGTTGGTAATGGGGGCTATAATGCTAGCTTCAACTTTATTTATACAAATTGAAAACGAGGAAATGTTTTATTTATTAGGTTGTTAGCGCCTTTTCACACGCTAAGGCAAGGTGGTTGGCGCCATTATGGACGGTTTTACACTTAGTGGTACATTTCACTTGACTTAGGTTAAGATTTCATGGTGCGATGCTTTTCCGTGCCCGCATGCGGTTGCGAGACCGCAACCTACGTAGAATCTGGAAATAAAGTAAGTGGTCGTGGTTCTGCCACCGTATTCCATACCTAAGCACTGAAATTTTGTTCCATAACCCATAAAGACAGGTACCCGCTACTGAATGTGTGAACGTTCCTGATTCCAAATATTTACAGCTACAGCTAGCCTACGAGTAGGTAAGTACTTTTTTACTATTTTTATGCACGCGTTTGAACGCTATCTCCCCTGATGGTAAGCGATGATGAGGTCGAAGATGGAGCACGCTTGCCTAGAAGTAACCTATTCACTCTCTCTTGACTTAAATAATCCCAGGTGGTAGGTATCAGGAAACACAGACTCCGGCACGGAATGCCACTCCCTAGCTGATGATGGAACTTAGTTCAATACAATACAGTGAGTTCGCTGTTAAAGTTGTCAATTTCCTGTTTAAAATCTACTTATTTTTTCTTAGCAAGCTGACATTGCTGGTAGAAGTTGGCTGACGCAAAACATAGTAAAGAAAGTGGCACGTCCTAGAACCAAAAGTTCGAAGACATAATGTAGCATCAACCTTGGGCCAGGGTAGTGCATTGCATCCCACTCTCTCACACAGAGATAAGATCTGTGTCACATTAGTGAGAACACTAAAGGCCATTTTTTAAAAATCAAAAGCCCATTCTTTTAATGTTCCCACTGTTGGGTCACAGCCCTCTCTGCGAAAGGGAGTGGGGTGTAATTCACCACGCGGGCCCAGTGCGGATTGGTAGATGTCATATGTCTTTGAATTTTTGATTATTTTAAATGCTGGTTTCCTCACGATGTTTTATTTTTTTAATAGAGATGAGTTTGCTCTTAACACAACAGAGACAGAGTCGACGATGAAGGGAGCTTAACCAGAAGAAGCCAGTACACTCTAACTTTGAAGAGATTAGGATTGTAGGAATGCGTTCGGAAACACAGACGCAGGTAGAGTTCCACTCCTTTGCTGTGCGCATTATGAAAGATGTTTGGAAACGCTTAGTGCGAATTGGTGGAATAGTTACAAATGGAATCAATAACGTAAAAAGTATTTTCGTGATACTGCAAGTGATAAGCAGCTACCGTGGCACGTGAAAAATATGAAAAATATTAACCGTTTATACGTCAAAATCATAATTGGTTCATAAAGCAAAATAGTCTATTCTAACTATTCAATGAAAAAAGTTGAACAAGAAACAGTAGCAGCATTCAACGACTGACTAGGTTCGAAGTTCGAAACCACGATCTACAACTCGTAAGTCGCGTCTATTACCACTGCGCCACCATAGAGTAGCCGTGTATAGTCTTATTATCTTTGAATTGTAATCACTGGGTGTATTGTTAGTTTTGTTGTGATTAAACAGCTTTGCTGATTACATCTACCTAAGGCGACTACCGACTCGTTTCAATATAATCTTGTTCTTTATCTTTTGGTGCCGCTAGTACTGCTTCTTGTTCAACTATTTTCATTGAATAGATAACTATTTTGCTGTATGATCAAATTATGATTTTGATGTTTAAATGGTTAATATTTTGCACTGTATCGTTTGTGGCACGGTAGCTGCTTGTCACTAGTACCTATCGCGAAAGGACTTTTTACCCAACTGTCCCAGAAGGAGGGTAATGTGTTTATACGTTCTTATTGTACTTATGTTTTTAGACTATTATTAAAAACAATGGGACAAATGTGAGTAGGACTTGCGCGCAAAGGGTTTCGAATGAATCTTATTTATTTAACATGGTATTTAGGTACCGTAAACTATATACATCATCATCATCATCAGCCTTTTAATGTCCCCGCTGCTGGGGCACAGGCCTCCTCTCTGCGAGAGGGTGTGGGCGGTAATCCACCACGCGGGCCCAATGCGGATTGTCACATGTCTTCGAATTTTTGGTTCTAGGACATGCATGTATGTATATGGTTACTGTAATAAAAATAAAACTATTTTCTGTATTTTTAGCCGACTTCGAAAAAGGAGGAGGTTATCGATTCGGATGTTTGTATTTTTTTTTTTTTTTTTTTTATGTACGTTCGGGCATAACTCCGTCATATATTGACGGATTTGCAAAATTCTTTTTTTGTTCGAAAGGGGTTTATTCTGAAATGGTCCCATTTAAATTTAAAAAAGATCTGATGATGGGTTTCGGAGACAGACAACGGAACTCTTCAAAAATTGACAGCAAATCAACCGCGATTGCTGCTATCGTATGTCTATGAATTGTTAAAACAGTTTAATGGGGAACCACAACTAAAAGGTGAAAAATAAAAAACTTTTTTACAAAAAAATAGAACCGACTTCCAAAAAAAGTGCAAAATAACTTTAATTTCGGAAGTCGGTGTCAAAAAACGAAGACACAAAACAGGAACACCGACTTCCGAAATTAAAGTTATTTTGCACTTTTTTTGGAAGTCGGTTCTATTTTTTTGTAAAAAAGTTTTTTTTTTCAATACGTTAGGATTGTAGTTTCGGAGATGATGTGGAATGGTGAATTTCTATCTATTGACCTAGATAACTTTAAATGAAATTTTATAAAATTATTAAAAAAAATATTTGAGTAAGTCTCAAACATTTGTGTGAGGACAATAAAGCCATTTGATATTTCGCACGGTAAACTTTTTTCTTAATTTCTAATTCCTCCCCCAAAAGTGACTCCTTAGTCCCAATTTATTTATGTTCGATTTGCGATGGTGTTTGGGTTACAAAAGTTCATGTGTACCACATTGGAATCGGGTCAAAAGATTCGGAGAAAATTGTCTGTGGCAAACAGAGAGACAGATTCCCGAGTGAGCCTATAAGGGTTCCGTTTTTTCATTCAAATGACGGAACCCTAAAAATGAGCCATTAGGAACCGCTTCATACGGCGGTGGAACTTTCAAACCCTTTGTATCACCGTGTTGGTTTAAATTATACTTAATTCATAATTATATCTATTATCTGGTCTATATTTACACAGTTTTCATACATATAATAATATTTAATTGTGTCGTACGTATTTAGCTTCCTTTTCAATTTTAAAATCGCTGTTCTTCTTATTACGGTGGATGTATTAGGTCTATCAAGAAATCACTTTCTAGTGGGTTTAACTGTCACACTAAAATGAATCAATAAGAGACCCTTTTTTACCGTAGACCCGGGCCTGCGGACGGCGAGTAGTGGGTAGTTTGCCGTCCGATCAGCACCAGGCCCGAGAGTCGACGGCGCGTAGTGTTCCACACGCGCCTCAAATAGTTGTCAGCAATACACAACGGGGCCCGTCATGGCCGATGCCTGCCCAGGGGTTGTGGATAAATTCGAAATAGAATTACTGCGCTCCTGGGCACTCAGAACAGGGAAGAAACAGGGGTGGGTTTCAGTCAGTAAGAGTCTGACACGCCCTGTCGCTCCGTCCAGAGCGGGAGAAATCATTGCATGATTTCCCAACCCCAAAAAAAATAAAAATAATAGAGACCCTTGGTTTGTTTAAATGGCTATAATGTGGTTCTTGTGGGTACAAGTTTCACATTAAAGCCATGTAAGCGAAACATTTCAACGATAATAGCTAGTAATAAATGCATTATAGCACTAATAAACGTTTTAATGCGTACAAATAATTCGCGCTGAAAACAACTAGTTTTCACTAGCACATAAAGTGTCTCTGTTCGCCAAAAGCTTGTCAATAGGGATGATAAAATTTGATGAGGCTCCGTGCCTGCCAGCCTCATCCGTAGGTTCAGGGGTACTCATGTTACCGTCACGACGTCCAATCGAATTTTAAAGTGTTTGCCGCTGCACCGCAAAAGTGTCTATCAAGCTGTTAATTTTAAAATCCAATTTCAAGTCTGGCGGAACTTGTTGTGAAGTGAAAAATTGCCCGTACAAACACGCCATAATAAAGTGCCGTGATAAAATTGTGGAAAGAGGGAACTTAAAGCAGAACACTTTCTTTTTCAATAAATCTCTAATTATTTTCGTTTGATACGTTTCACAGTCCCATGAACCACTTATAGTCTTAGCTGATTGTTTCTCAAAGTAATCCAAATTGATTTTTTATTCTAGTTTTTTGGCCCTTAAAAACAAAATTCATTTAAATACAAAACCAGCACAAAAAACCGGCCAAGTGCGTGTCGGACTTCGTACATTTAGGGTTCCGTACCATATGAGGGAAATAAATATTTTGGTATTTGTTAGTAAAATAAACGTAAACTAAACATAATAAATAAACAATATCACCAAATTTCAAGTTTGGGTCAATGGGAAGTTAAAAATTCTTCGGAACAAAATTTTGTGACAGACGAAGGACAGACAGACAGACGGACACGTGAGTGACAGCAATAGGGCTCCGTTTGCACCCTTCGGGAACGGAACCCTAAAACTAAATTCATCTATGTATCTTGTAGTATAAAAACTCAAACTTCAGAGCCTCCAAAAACATCGAATATAGTAACATTAACGAAACTACGAGAAACCATTGTTGACTGTCGCAGAGGGTCCCTTGTTTGTTTAGGTAACTAAGTTTGGCCCCGACCCCAGTTCATTGACCAACTATTTAACTTTAGACAACGTTGGCCTCCGAAGGACACAGTCATGTTTAATGAACCTAGTTGGGACGTGTTTCCAAATTGAACTACAGTATCTACATTTTTTTTTGTTATTGGGGCGAAATCTTCAAAATTGCGGTGGCTGGAGCCTCTCGCGCCTGCGCGTGTTCCTGCCTTCTCAGCCTCACTCCAGCAATTCCCGGCACGCTATTGCCACTTTGGTATATCGCGAATCTAGTTAAAGACCAGGTCTGTCAGGATGTCCAGTGGTGGAAAGCGTGCTTAGGAGAGTTGCCGCCTCAAAGAATACAGTTCGGTACCCATGTGCGATACGAATGGCCATTTTCCACTGTAGACTGTAGATTTTAATCCTGCAGTGTCAGACACCTGGGTCGCGGATAAATTCGAAACGAGAGTTACCGCGCCCCTGGGCACTCAGGCAAGGAAGGAACAGGGGTGGGTTTTAGTCAGTAAAAGTCTGAAACGGGAGAAAGATGATTTCCCAACCTGACAAAAAAAAAGTGTCAGACACCTGACAGTCTGTCTGACCAAACATGAACTACAGTACCTACCGAAATATTCATTTGGCACATCGAGTCTTAGCAAAAGTCTGTCAGACAGCAATGAGGAGCTCGTCGCTAGATAATACCAGCCATACGGGTGGATCTACAAGGTGAAGCAAACGCTTGCTGTGGTTGGTCCGAGGATAGGTGACCATGCATCCATTATATATCGAGATTCCTCCGTGTCTAGGAAACCAGGTTATGCCGTTGGTTCCGGTTATCATTTGAAAATCTATGACAGTCGTTACGGGTTGTACCCATGGTTCTTACCTAGGGGTAAGAAGGTGGGGTTTTACCCAGTTACTAGATTGTGAAGGTCACATAGACAGTCACTCGTAAAATACTGGCAAGACTGAAAGTTAAGGAAGTGTGGAGGAATCGCACCATTACCAAAGCCACCAAAAGGCTCATACAAACACTTGTATTCCCCATTTTTCTTTATGCGGCCGAGACGTGGACAGTGCGTGAGTTGGAAAAGGGGAAGATAAATGCTCTGGAGATGTGGTGCTGGAGAAGGATGCTCGGAATATCGTGGACGGATTTTCGAACCAACGTGTCCATACTCCAGGAGCTCGGCGTCACGCAGCGTTTGTCGGCCGTAGTACAGTCGCGCATACTGCAATATTTTGGACACGTCTCTAGGCGGGATAGCAAATCCATAGAGCGGCTGGTTGTGCAGGGAAAAGTGGAGGAAACCAGATCGCGTGGCAGGTCACCTATGCGCTGGACTGACCAAGTGAAATCTGCTATAGGATGCCACGTATCTGACTGCGCCAAACAGTCCGCCAACAGGGAGAGATGGCGGGAGATCGTGCGGAGAGCTGTGTCCGCCTCTACCACCAACGTGGACGCCTCTACGTGACCACGACCGCTCTGCTAAGAGCGACACGACAGAGAAGAGGAGAAAATACTGGTATTCAGCTGCATCCAGTTAGTCTGGAAAGCGACCTCAAAATGGTTTGGAAAGGCTAGGCAGATTGACTGTAAGACAGGAATGCGTGTCAGAGACAACGCTTTAAAAAGCTGAAATTTTTCTAAAAGTCGATATGCTCTCAAAACGGTGAAGAAAAACATCGTGAAGAAAACGGCATGCCTTAGAACCACAAACTTTAACCAAAAACGTGTGACATCCACCAACCCGCATTGGGCCCACGGGACCCTCTCCCAGAGAGGACCGGTTGGCGCATGGTTGAGCGTTCGGTTGCTGCGCTACGTGTCGCGGGTTCGATTCCCGCACGGAACAAATATTTGTATGACCTGCAGATAGTTGTTCCGGGTCTGGGTGTCTTGTGTATGTGAGTATACATGTTTGTGAAAGCACCAAACGATACAGGAGTAATTCCTAGTGTGGGGCAACTTTTTTTTTTTTTAAAAAAAAGGAGGCCTGTGTCTCAGCAGTGTTATCATTATAGGTTGATTATGCTATGTTATGCGATGCGCCATCGCCCGATTTTTTTTTCTATTGGTGGGAAATGATTAAATAACTTTTTCGTTCTGGGTGGAGCGGGAGGGTGTGTCAGACTCTTACTGACTAAAACTCGCCCGTGTTCCTTAAGCTGGCTGTGCCAGAGCTGGAGAAGTCAATGGATGATTTCCCACCCCCCAAAAAAAAAAAAAGGACTGAGGTGACTCCAGTAGCCCTGGCAGATCGGCTGGTACTGTATGGTTAGTTAGTGATTGTCTTCTGCTGAATTTATACCAACTAGTTGTATTAATAAAATACTGCCCCGCCTTTGTCCATCCGTGATTGTTGATTGTGATTTATGACGACGAGTAGCCCTTTAATCCTGTGTAGTAGTTATTATAAATCTTGTGTCAAGCAACTTTATGTACTGGTAGGAATGTCTCCTCGGAATATAGAGTCTTATGTAAGTCTATTTATCACTGAAGTTTTCTGTAAGAAAATCCAAATGCTGGGTCAAGCTCGCCCTTGTCATTAACGTTCCTTTTGTGTTTGTTTTTATTTGTTTTATGTGTGCATTAAAAATGATTAATTTTAAGAAAATGCTCTTTTGGCATGATACTCGTAGTTTTATACCATGACTAGATTACAGGCAGTTTGGTTGTCTACTTGGAGGCAAAAGCCTTAATCTTTTTATGTTTAGGAGGGGAAGCCTTTAGAAGGTCTCCGGTCTTTGGAAATAACACTAGAGTGTGGGATTCGAAATAAGGTAGTTTTAAATTTTGCCTCTGATCTTGATTTATCAAGAAAATTTTTGTTTACGCTCTCCTCATAATGAAAGACTGCCGAGCTTTGGGTATAAGAGCAAGGAGGTGGGATTTGAAATAATGTAGTTTCGATTTATCATGATTTAATAACATTTTTTTTGTTTACTAAGAGCACTTAGTTAATTAAATATAATATTATTAAATCATGATTAAACGAAACTACATTAAGAAAAAAAATAGTGATTGAGTTTTATTTACCTCATGAATTTAATTTACTTGGTAGGGTATATTAATATTTTGACTGTCGCCATAAGCTACGTGAAGCGATTTGTCAAATCTACATAAGATCATTAATATATTTCGCAAGTCGCCGACACAATCTTCAGCATACAAGTGTCTGAGCCGGGAGTCGAACCCACGCACCTGATTTGCAACGTCCCAGAGGCACAAGTAGGTGGGGCAGCTCAGTCACCTAGCGAATCCTAGCGGTTATTCTGATATGTTTATGACAAGACATTGTGTTGGTGATAGAAATATAGACCCCATTGACACACTGGTCGTAACATAAAAGGCTCCTTGTGAACGTCATCCGCTCAAAAAAAGAAAAATGTTTTTTTTTTTAAATTCAGTATCTGCTAAGAGCACTGGTTATGACCGTGATTCAATATCGCGCGCTCACTTCAGACTGCATTACCCAGCGTTGGCACTCTAGTTGCGAAGGGGTTGACTGTCATCATCTTTTCGTCTGTAACCTGTTATCCGACGTGGTTTTTTTTCTAGGAAACATAGTGACTTAGTCATCAATTACTTCATCGCATCGCTTCCTAAATTGACAATATGTAGACAATCAGCGATTAGGCTCTTTAATACATACTTGCGCAAATTAAGACCTCCATCTCTTTATCCTTCGTCTTCATATACCGTTATATTGACGCTAGAAATCTGCAACAACAGAATACTCCCCCAGATATTCGGCGTGGGACGATTACGTCAGTAAGATCATGAGTTTCTGCATTTCTTATTGCATATCTAATCGAGAGATATGAATAAATTCATCAAGATATCAATGCAAAATTTATTGCGTCTGGATTCTGGATACGCGATTATTGCGACAGTATTGTATCGAAGTTTTGTTAAAACTAGATTGATTGATTTTGTAACTGGGCAGGTCGACAACCACTTTCGATTCAAGTAGGACAGTGGTATTTGTGTAAAGTCTAGTAAACAAGATTCTGAATGTTGTTGCCTATAAATTTATTGCTATGGCATTTCTTGCCATTTCTTCGCTTTTGGAGATTGCATTTTGAAAGGGTCCAGTATCTCTGTTCTCTTTAAAGTTCTTGCCATTTTGAATATTCGAAGCGCATTGCAACAAGGTCAGAAAAAATAGTATTCACACGTCCTTGAAACCTTTCCAAAAAAGAAAACCATTTTAATAATGGACGACGCTAGCTCGTGCGAATTTATTTGCAGATCCTACCTTTTCTGTTCCATATACATAGAAACGTGAATATTATATGTGCTCTAGCAAGGTTGTAGTGTTAAGTTTTTCAAGTCGACTTGGCAACTTTATTTTACTTATGCACGTGTAGGGACTCTAGAACTTGAGGAAACAAGAAGCTTACGGGCGAGTGAAGACACACCGTCGTGTTCTCCTAACAAAAAGTACAGTTTTTTGGGACATAAATGCTGTAGTTCGCCAACTCAGAACTGGTGAGTAATTTTCTTTTTCAGTCCCCTGAATCAACTGGGTCTTTTTTCATTTGGAAATACTCATAAATATCCTCTAAAAGGTCTTTTAGTCTGGCTATTGCATTTTGGGAATTGATTTTCCTCCTACTCCTTTTATCTTCACCTCCAGTATGTATTGGACTCAGATGTACCATGTGCCATGTTGCCAATCTCCGCCATTCCTTCTGAGAGGACCCACACATAACACGGCGTGAGAACTGTGTCTGTTCAGACAACAAATCACCCAAGCCCACCCGTTCTTTCTACAACTTCGCACACAACAATGTAGCCACACAATGTCGAATAACTTTACGAAAACGTTAATATTAACAAGGAATATTAATTCCGTAAGTGCACTAAAATCGTATATTGCCTCTTTTATAGTTCATTGTTAGCGTTTAAGCCACAATGAGGGTACTTTACGTAAGCTGTAGGTAATATTCGAGTTGGTTTCGATTGAAAATTCTGTGAATATGCCTGAATATAATAAGTATAGTCATAATACCAAAGTGTATAGCGATCGTTGTACAGAAGTGCTATTGTTACTGCTATATGAAAAACCACAGGAAAAGCTTCCTAAAATATAAATGAAAATTGTATGTTTATACAGAAACTGCAGTTCAGGTTTGCGGGTAATGGTTCGTGAACGCCATGGACAATATTGGAAAAAAACCAATGATGCAGTTTACTTTTGGGTAATGGTCCATTTAATTTGATAATCTGGTAAAATAAAATAGGTCCAGATACTGTAATATCTTGAGTCGAGAGAAAAAACAAACCATTCCGCTTTACAATATCAGCGCCATTTTATAGCAACCAGTATACCATCAGCGTAACTTGGCGCGAGTAATTTCCTTACTGTATGTGTAATTAAAACTAAGCGCGCTATATGTTACCACTGTCAAGAGCGAGACAGCATGAGAACGAAAGAGAGGTGTTAACTTAACGAGGGCTAAATTATATTTACTTCGTGCTGAATGCATGATGGTGGAAGTTTTAACACGAGTTCTGTTCGTATCATTCAAGTCGAGAATTTCAGTTCTACTCTGCTCACACCGGTTGCAGGGATAACGAAGTTCCTGTTTAGAATATTGTTCGCGTTTCCTTTGATAATATCCTGAATTAAATATTTGTATCTGCTTAGCTGACAAGTTGTTTATGTCTGTTTATGAACAGCTCTGTGTTATGAAGTTATAATAATGGTCTTGTTCGAGGTGTATATTTGGGTGAACAAGTTAGAGCGCAGTCTGCATCTCTTCATTATTTTGCCAAAGCACCTCACTGAATTACAAACTGGGTCGACCGTTTTACTCATCTTTAACATTTGAAGAAGCTGCAAATAGCTGATACTGAAAACTTAGGGAAACTACTTGCGCATCTAAATCAGACTGACTTATAAATCTAGACCATGAGGAATGGTTCTACAATCACCTCAGAAGGCTGTTATGAGACTGAATATTTTACTAGTTTTCAGGTAGTAAAATTTTAGAAATAATATTAAAAAAAGTACAAACTCAAATTTTGATTTTAAAAATAAAAAAATCGCAATCATTTTGGAACGAACTCTAGCAATGATGAAAGAACAAAATCCGAAGTTACGCACATAAATACAATTATCAACTAAAAGAGCGCAAAGGTCAAACTGATCGGAGACCTGCCCATTAATCTTCCAGGTCAATAAATCGAAAATTTTAAAACGTTTAACTTCCGCGACCCTTTCATGCTTTTATATTAATGAAAGATGATTCGATCGATGAAATGCTTTTATGGACTATCAATATGCATTATGTCTACTCTACCTGTTCAATGTCCAGTGCCATTAGTGAGGATTACAATTGTGTAAGCCTTGTGGACATTAGTTCCCAATCACAGTACAGTATTACGTAGAGCTGATATATGGCCATAATCTGTTTGTGTATTAGAATTTATACTGTCTAAATTATTTTGTGTGGCAATAAAGGGTTTTCTATTTTCAATTTTGGGATTAATTTGAGTAATGGTATTGTTATTAGTTGTATCTTTTGGTTCTTTTTTTGTGGTTGTTTATAGATTGTTGTGTTCATCTTTAAGTAGTTTTTGATAAAGAAAAATCTAATCATTTTTCGTAGTACGTTGTGTTGGTTCATAATATTGTTATATCATGTTTTGTGTTACAATATGTGACATTACACCCGATTACGATCGCATTGGATATCGCTTGGCTCCTCTTAATACCCCATTGAGCCGTAACGCGTAGCCGTGCAATAGTTGTGGTAATGGCCATTTAACCCCACTGCCTGTATTGTCGCACACCGTAATGGCTGGGATCTACAAGGCCTAAAGGCCTAGATAATCTACGTCTATTACTTAGGTGCTAATATTTAGATATGTCTGGGTGTGGCCTTCAATTGAGGGATCAAGGTTGCTGCTCTTCAATTATTGATTGTTTGATGATCTTCTTTTTCTTCTTTGATGATGATCTTTTCAATAAATACGAGCTTAATTTTTAAAGCTATGCCTGCCTGCATTCTTTGCAGTTTAATATTATTTGTAATGTTCCAAAAAATACGCAATTACTAACTTAATTATTAACCGAGTTTCATCTAAATCTGTTGAAACGTGAAGAGGTAAGAACAGACTGATACACTTATAGAGCTACATTCGCATTTAGTTATAATTATTTTATTTTATTTTAGCCGGTTCTGTCCCATTTTGGACAAAGGCTTTCCTCCACTCCTTCCACCTCCTCCATTATACACTTAATTATTATGAAAAAAATAACAATAACCTAAATATCTTAGGAGTTCTCATAAAACTTTTCAATGCACAGTTTTGTTCAAAAACACCCAAAAACATCTAGTAGGTGAGCAAAATATTTAGAAACTCAAAACACGTACAAGAGAGCGCCGCCGTCGGATTAACTGGAGGAGGACAAAGTTTAGCCCGCAAAGCGTTCAGTTCGGGAGTTGGTCTGACTTAGCACTCGATAGCCGCCTAAGTTATCTGAGTTAGCGTCTGCTAACTTGCGGTTTAAGTTCAATGCTATATTATTATGTTGTCAACTCCTGACAGGTGCCGATAGTAGAGTTGGATGGGAATTTATGTGGCTTCATCTTCTTTTATCGTGTCGATGGCACATGTTTCAGTGTGTTAAAATATTGGCTTCTGAATTTTAAGAGGTGTTGCTGATCATGTAGGTTTAACAAAGAGAGTGAGTTGAGTCTCATCTGGACCATATTATTTTGCCGGTTTTAATTCTAGTGTGCAACCCTTAGTTTGTATCTTTCTGCCCATGAAAAGGAAGTTGACATAGCGCTGAACGATATATGACGCATTGTAACTGGGTGTTTTACTTCTATCAATGTCAATACTATACCTCTTGCAATGTTGTACCCACTCGCTTGTATAGCTCCTCCAAATATTCGTCGCGAGAAAGTTAGCCACAACGAGAAGGTAAAACAAGAACGAGACGACCGTCACCTCCTGGAGCACCAACGCCCATCTGCACGCCTAAAAAGTCGTAAAAGCTTTCTTAGATATAAGACCTCCTCGGAAGGCGGCGGGCCAGACATGATCTGGGAACTGTACAGGAATAGACATCCCACCCCTCCACACTTTTTCACTCCGGCAGAACATCTGCCTCCCGGAAGGAAACTGCAGTGGCCAATTTGGAAATCTCTTTACCGACGGACCCGAGTTGGTCGCTTTAGAAATAATCTAGCTAAATGGGGTATCCTTGACCCATCCCAAACTGAAGTGTGGAGCCCCTTCACAGGACATGCATCGGATCCTTGCCTGCCCAGCATGCACAACCACCTGCACCTTGAAGGATTCAAACTAAGCTAATGATAAAGCTGCCCTCGAGGCCACGAAAAAGAGAAGAAGAATCCTATATAAATTTTCTGAAAACCTATGTCAATCGGCTTCAATATCAGTTTAAGAATTAAGAACAGTTCAAAGCATTATTCATACAGTGCCAGCAGTAATGACTACACACATAAAACATTGGAAATATTAGAGATTATTACCTATAAACCACAAAGTGAACGGAACCGCTCCACTCTCTAGACACGTAAACTTATAATTTATTGAATGGGAATGAATTTCAATAGAATACGTTCTTACAAGGTGTGGTCTGCTGAAATTTAATTTTAACATTAGTATTGAATGATCTATTGTCGCTAGCAGGTTTGTTGTTTAAAAGTATGTAGACAAGAATAAAAGAAAAGGTGAACTTATCACCATCATCAGTCGTATGCTTTACTTAAATCACTGTAAGATATGCTGTTATATACGTAGGTTAGGCAAATTCAGGCACAGAATATTTTTCTAGCATTATCGGATTGGCGTAGGCGCCATCACAAACGTAATAGGTATTGATAGTGTTCTAAGATTCAAACCAGTCAGTTCGTTAAGAATTATGCTTGTGATTTAATAGTGAAGCAAAATTATGAACATAATAATGCTGCGACATAATAGTGATGATCCCTGGTTACAAAAACACTAATTTTATTTAGTCCGTAATTTAGATAATCAAAAAATATTGGTCTCGTATTTTTTGCTTTATCAAATCATTAAAAATGATAAAGATAAAAAGCATCAAAGTTCAGTGAGACTTGTTACGTCACTTGAAAAGTAGTATATTTTGACGTAGGTGTCATGCGAAATTTCAACGCACTGTATCGTCCTCATTTTTCGTTTACGTGACAAAAGAAAAAATACTTGTTCAATACGCTGTCCTTCTTACTCTCACACTTATGTTTACAATAAAATTAATAAATCTTGTAAAACCAAAGGCTTGAACAATCGCAAATGTATAAAATATATCCAAAAATTACTTGTCACCTTCTCTTACACCGAAACCGACAATGTAATCAATTAAAAATTTCAAGATTGTACCTACTAATCACACACACGTACTGACATCAAAAACATCCGCACATTAAACCTCTGGTTCCAATACACCGCTTACAAATCTATACCACACACTCACAACATCACACACAACCACAAACATTACAGAATTGTTTTTTATTTTTATTTTATTTTATTTTACACTAATTCTACCCTAGGCTTAATTTTAAAAGGTAACCTAATTATTCGTAGGTACCAACTTAATATGTATCTTAAAATACTTCATCCTAGTTATTGATTTTTTAATTTACAACATGTCTTTTATAATGTCATCGCAACTCCGGCCCCCAAGATATAGGCGCTGCCTAGTTTGGGGACCTCTTATCTCTTACTTTGTAAACAAAACAATGGTTTTAGTAAAGAAGAATGTTCATATTTGACCTGACTGTGTATAGAAATGAAATAAATCTTAAAATATAGCTTATTGAATTGTATATTAATTACGCTTATCACAATGTTAAAAGAAACGCAGGAAAAAAAGATATTTTTACATTTATTTAAGCTAATTCTAAACGTATTGTCATATTTTGAACGCATCCAAACCATCAATTCTTTAAAACGTTCCATTTTACAAATTGCTGCACGCGTAGCATGACCAATTCTATCTCTACTCTACCAAGAGTAGACAAAGTTATTTCTATGGCACTCTATATTTCTACTGCCCGAGCACGGCGCGACCCGTAGACTCGCGTTTCTACGAAGACAAAGACATATTCATTCTTTCCATAGCAACGGGTAGGTAGTTAGTGATGTAGACAAGCTAAGAATTCTACGATAATATATTACGTTTCGTTATCGAAATAAATGTGTCTAACGCCAAGTTCTAAAACCTTTTGAACGTAACTCAAAGCAACAACGAAACGTATTAATTTTATTCTGTCATTTCTGTCATCTGTGTTGACTGTTTTTTTTTTTTATTATCCCCGAAGGGAAGGCAAAAGTCTTTTAATCACATTGCCTAGTCTTACGTAGTTATTTACACTTTTTTCCATTAGAATGCAGATGTAACACATTCTAATGTTTTTTGCAGTATTTGGCAACAAATGTGTCGAGTCAGCCTTCTCGGCAAACTTCGCTGAGGTAGTCAATACTACAATAAACTTCTAAGCTCCATTTTCCCGAGATAATGACTGAGACGATGCCGCGATGGCGACGGTAGCCCCCAGACATGTTTTTAAAATCAAACTTCAAACACACACACTCACTTCATTTCTTTTATTGGCTTTTGTGGAAGATTTACCACAATTTTGAAATGAAACAGCCGCCTAATTGAGTTTTTAAAATCAATAAAGATAAAAATAAATAAAATAAATAAATAATAAATCAATAAATCCTTTGTCATTTTGTATGTGTTTCTTCTTATTACGACCCTATTTACCGCCCCTGGACCCCGATATCTTCCTCATCTGATGACCTTTGCTTACCATACCTGATACCGTTGTAAATCCGTTCTGTTGACAATGCCGCCATCAGCAACAAGTCGACGTATACTTTGCATAAACTGCAATGTCTGCATAAATACGTTTCGACGTTATCTCGTTCATGAGCTGCACACTCATTTTATAGTGACAATCATGGAGTCTTAGCATTGACTTAGCCAGGGGCAGTTAGTTTCAAGGAATTAACTGAGTAAAAAATATGTTTTAGACCATAGTTAGCTAAATATTCCTATTTTAGAGTAAACAACGAGTGTTATTAATTAGTTCATGCACGTTTGTTTCATTAATTCTGAGACGGCAAATCCTAACCTAAAAAGAAACATTAATATTTTTTGAACTTCGTGGCGTTTAAATTGCCGAAATGACTATTAGACATTACTTTCTAAACGTACGGGAAGTATTTCTACTATATCTTATAACTATACATATACTTTCATCATCAGGTTTTTAAATGTATGGAAGGTGGGCATTGTTCTTTATTCTTATTCTTGAAACATTTTTGACTGGCCTGTTGGTCTAGTGGTTAGTGACCCTGACTGCTATGCCGGAGGTCGTGGGTTCGATTCCCACCCAGGACAAATGTTTGTGTATTAGAGCACGATCATTTGTTCTGTGTCTGGGTGTAATTTATCTATAATATTTATGTATTTAGAAATATATAAGTATGTTTATCAGTTGTCTAGTACCCATAACACAAGCTCTGCTTAGCTTGGGATTAGATGGCGTTGTGTGATAGTTGTGGAATATTATTATTATTATTTCGTTTATTAATTTTTAAACATATTAAATACATTTTTAAATATTTCTTAAAAAAGAATATATAAAAAACATTTAAAAATATAAAAAATAGTAGCCCACCGGTATCGGGAACAGGGTCCAAGCTACCGGCGGTCAGGGCTCTAGAGAGAGGAACCGCCTGACAATGCGAGCCGTGTCCAGAAGTACTGCTTTCTGAATCAAGCCCTTGATCCAGCCGCCTAACGAGAGCCTCCTGAGGTGTTGGTCGAGGCTCGTGGCTATTAAGCCATTGGCTGACACGACTATCGGTACAATGATCGCTGAGTCCACATCCCACATGTCGACAACCTCGCGAGCCAAGTCAATATACTTGATTTGTTTATCTTTCTCGGCTTTCACGAGGTTCTCGTCATGTGGGACGGTAATGTCAACAATCATTGCACGCCTCTCGATTCGGTCCACCACCACTATATCAGGCTTATTGGCTACAATAGTCCTGTCAGTGATGATGGACCGATCCCAGTACAATGAGATATGACCATTATCGAGAACTGGGTCGGGCGCATATCTGTAGTACGGCACTTCCGATTCCACAAGAGAGTACTTCAGAGCAAGTTGCTGATGGATAATCCTGGCTACAAGGTTGTGCCTATGCAAGTATTCACCGTTAGCTAGACGAGAACAACCAGAGATTATGTGGCGGATTGATTCTCCCGGACGATGACATGCCCGACATATGTCAACCGTGCCGTCCTTCACAATAAATCTCCGGTAGTTTTTCGTCATGATAACTTCGTCCATAATTGCACAGACAAAACCTTCGGTTTCCCAAAAGAGGTCACCGACACGCAGCCAGGCTACGGACGCTAGTTGGTCTACATCGGGCCCATGTAGGGCCCGGAAAAAGCGTCCGTGCAGTTCCTTACTCCAGAGGTTTGCGCCAGTTCTCGTTAGCCAAGGAGAGTGGAGTAAGGCGCCTGTCTACTGCCACTACATCTCGATGCATACCCACGTCAGCAGCTAGGAAATATTCCCTTAGACTGCATACCTCGCGGTTGTGGAGGGTCTTAGCATTTAAAAAGCCTCGACCTCCACACTTCCGCGGGATATACAGTCTCATCACCGACGAACGTGGGTGATGCATTCGAAATGCAGTCAGCAGTGTGCGAACACGCCTATCCAGGGCATCAAGTTCTGTTTGAGTCCATTTGAGTACGCCGAAAGAGTACATCAATACCGGCATGACCCAACCGTTGAAGGCGCGCACCTTGTTTCCGCCTGATAGAAGGCTATTAAATACCTTCTTCAGGCGGCCAAAGAAGCGCTCCTTCAACGATTGCTTCATGTCAGCAACATTGATACCTAACGCTTCCGACATACCCAAATACTTATAGGTTTCGGTTGGAGAGAGGGATCTCAGGTTTATGAAATCCGAGAGTTGAGTTCCCACGGATTCCACAATCTCCCCTCGCTTTACATGCATGACCGCACATTTGCCTACACCAAACTCCATCCTGATGGCACTACTGAAGGTTTCAGTTACCTTCAGTAGCTCCATCAGTTGCAGATTGTTGGGGGCAAAGAGTTTCAAGTCATCCATGTAAAGGAGGTGAGATATAACCTGACCACCTCTCTTCAACCGATAGCCTAGCCCTGAATTCTCCAGCAGTGTGCTTAGAGGATTCAAAGCTAGGCAAAACCAAAGCGGACTCAAACTATCACCCTGGAATATACCCCGCTCGATCCTTATCGGTTCACTATTCCTCTGGATTTGTCGACATCCTGGATAGCGAAGGACCGTCGTCCATTGCCCCATACATGACATCAGGAAGGTGCGTATCGTTGCATCAACTTTATACAATTCTAGCACCCTCATGAGCCATGTATGAGGAACTGAGTCATAGGCCTTCTTATAGTCTATCCAACATGTCGACAGATCCTTTCGGAAGCGCCGAACCTGTTGGCTAATGGTCATATCTATGAGGAGAAGCTCCTTAGTACCGCGGGACCCATTCCTACATCCATTTTGAGAGGCAGACATGATACAGTTACTATTTATATGTGTATTAATCTTAGCTCTCAAAATGGATGTAAGAACCTTATAGACCGTCGGTAAGCACGTGATCGGTCTATAATTTTTAGGTTCCGCAGTACTACCTGATTTATGGAGCAGGTGGGTTATTCCTGTAGTTAGAAATTGGGGTAGCGACCCTGACTCTAAGGCAGACTGGATCTGAGATGCCAAGCGGGTATGCGACCTTGTTAACCATTTTATCCAGAAGTTGTGCAGCCCGTCCGGCCCTGGAGATTTCCAGTTAGCTAACGGACGGACTGCACGAGCTACATCTTGGGGGCTCATGATAATTGCCCCCATTTCTGGTATTGGATCGCACGCGCGCTCAACATCCCGAATCCAATCGCCCTCGGTATGACAGACAGGCACCGACCAGATGCTGCGCCAGAACGAGTATATGGCGTCATCATCTGGCAGGTGCGTATTAGTCACACCTTGGTCCGGTCGCTCCCAATCCCTATACACCCACCTTTCATTACTTCGGAATGTGCGATTCTGGGTGTATCGTTCCACTCGCCGCTTATACCTGCGAATACGGTTTGCCCATGCATATACTTTCTGCTTCAGGAAGTCGATGCGCTCTGTGACACGGGACATATAGTCTCGGGAGCTGACATCAGTCCCCGAAAACGCCCGTCTCACAAAGCGCATCACTCTTGGGCGAGTGTTGCCCTCCCTGAAACAGATTAGTTTGCCTATGAGTGCTCTGGCCCCACCAATACGACGCTCGATCCTGCACTGCCAAGCCGGCACGGCTGGCTTCGGTCGTGTAGCTCTGTCATTAGGAAATTTGACGTGAGCTACACGACATGCCGCTACAGCCGCGCAGTACAGTATCGAGTGTGTATCGGTGAGGTCTTCGCAGTCATCAAAATATTTTGACAACTGCGAATCCAGAGCAGCCACCAGCGCCCTATTTTTGTTATGCATGGGCAAACGAGGTAAGCGTGGCCTAAGTTCGAGCGGCATGCTGCGATATTCCCGAATAGCACACTCCAAAGCACTCCTCAATTCGTCATTGCAATGGGTACTTACGTTTGTAACCACGTCATTACACTCCTCGTCAGCGTGGCTGGAGATATGGTTGGATGGTGGTACCAACACTGGTACCACAGTCTGCGACGGAGGGGCAATGACATGGCTACCCATCTCAGATCGGAGGCGATCAAGTACAGTATCATCCAACATATGATTACGCTGGATGACCCGCACCTGATCCGAAAGTCGTTGGGCCGAAACGTTGACGGCTGGCTCAAGCACCTGGAACAGAGAGAGCATCCGAACACGGTACGCGGTCAGGTTGTTACCTCCCTCTGTAGCCCCATAGTATGAGCGCATGACGTTTTCATTGATGGATTGCGTCCATCGCATGCGCTGCACACTTCCGCCGGGAGCTGGGACCCTATCAGAGGCCGGTGGGCGTCGAGTTCCTAAGCCGCTCGGCGGCCGGCGTCCTCCCCGTCGACGCGCAGGTGGTGGTGTCGTCGGCGGAGTGGTGTATTCGTCGCTCGAGCTCGACGCAACTGCAGCGGCCGGAATCACTGGACTCACGGCAGGCGCGGGTCCCGGCGGCTGCGAGGCGGAGCTGAGCGACGAACCCGAAGATGTTGGTTGTGCTTTTTGGCAACGTGCCCGGCTTCTTGTCAGCATTTTTTTGTTCGGTACATTATGTTATCTGCATGTTGTTGTTTGGATTTTCGGTATATGGTTATTGCTTTGATTTCTTATTTTTTTTTTCTGGTTCGTTTTTGTTGTTTGGACATTATTTTTCGTTTATTTTTATGAATATTAGATAAAAATATCGGATGAAAAAATTTTCGTTCAGTCAACTTGACAGCCGGGCCACAGATTTATGATTATATTATATGATTTATTTTTATTTATTTGTTATTATTATTATTATTTTTTGGTAATCTGACGGAGTAAATAGATTTTTTTCAGTCATCTACACTATTAAGGAAACATCAATGAAGACTACAGTTTTTTGACTCATTGACTGAACCACATGACTCAACCTGGACAATAAAACACAATATCGTATTTAAGACAGTATTCAAATGAGAGAGCAGCAATTTGCTGAAAGTCATAAAAGTCGTCGTGAAGACAGAAAAGGCGCCGCCCCGTTCGGCATCCTCAAAGTGTCGGTGCATCTATTAAAAAGTTTAGGGCGTCTATTTTTGGCTCTGTCGACGCTGCGCCCAAGAATAATGTGACAACTTGTGGAAGTAACCCAGTAACTTACATGGTACGCTAGCGCGAAAAAATGGCAAGTTCGAACAATGTAGTGTCTTGGGATTATGTTGGCCACCCCGGGAACTTGGTAAAGGATAGTTTGCTAACTTAAAATTTTGTAATATAAGACGTGAATTATTATCTTGTTCTATTAAAATGTTCATTGTTAAGGAATTTCAGTTGACAAGGCCGAAGTTGAGCACTATAAAGTTGTCTGTTAAGTTGTTATGACTAGTTTAAGGTATCAGAACTGATAATACCTGTTGCCAACCAATCAATATTAGTGTAACAGTCCTATGACTGTTACACTAATATTGATTGGTCATATTATCTATTTATCATATTATATATATTATCTATGAATCAATATTAGTGTAACAGTCCTATGACTGTTACACTAATATTGATTGGTCTCTGCTATGAATTACTCTATAGTAATTCATAGCGGAGAGACAGACAAAGAGAGTATTGATTTCGTTTTAAAAGCTTGAGGAACAAAGCAATAAAAACAATGTAACAAACATGTAACCAATCAAAAACAATCAATGGCAGCTGAGGGGAGAACACCGTTAATGGAGACATCCGCACTGTAAGTAGTTTTTAATATTTTTGGGATGTATCGCACAAAAATAGACGTGAAATTGTCGAGGGTGCATTTTTTCCTTTGCTCCCCTTTTGGCCTTTTAATGCTGTCTCTATTTTTATGGGTGTCATTATTTTTGATTTTTGTCCCATGTTATTTTTATTTTTCTAAAGACAGAATATGAAAACTAAATCTAACAGTAGCTAAAAAATTTAAATTTATTTTTATTATTTTTTGATAAAACTTTCAAAACAAAAACAACAATTTAATCAACTTCTTTGCAATTCAGATCATGCTGGCGCAAAATTATAATTTGCATGCAACTTAGGAACTACTTTTTCAATTCTCCATAGTTCAAGAACACGTCTGTAAAACTAGGCGCAGACAACGCCGGCGGGGAAGTTTAAGCTGTAAATTTCAATAGCATGCAAACGCCACAAATTTAGCCTTAACCAGTTTAGACCGGTTAAAGTTGGCTAAGTTGTTACTGTACCGCACAATAGTCTGACATGCCGTTCGCTACTTATTTGCATATTGATTTTGCACGTGAAATATGGGACAGAGGTGAATGCGTTTCTATCTTGGCGGTGAAATGTCGTGTTCTATTGCAGGTGCAGATTGGCTGCCTCGGGCAATTGTCGCGAGTATTCTGGCGCCGCCAATGGCGGGTCGTGATCGATGTTGGGGCAACCCTATAACAGTATTGAGCCATTCATCAACAACTGAACTTATCTTGCGTAGGGACATATTTTTAGACGGATTTCAATTCGTGAGAGTGGTTTATGTTTGGTATACCGGTGAAGTTGAGATGTATTTCACGAATTTGTCTGGCTTATCTATAATCTAGTTACCACGTTGTAAATAAGTTGCAAAATCAGTTCATTTAATTTATTAATTTCATTATAAATTACGGTGTTTGCTTCGAATAATTTCAGTATTATATGTTAACAATTGTCATAAATATCAAATAGTTTCTAAGCTCAGTGTGCACTCGCATCTACAAGGCAGTCATTTACTAAATCGGTGTACGGAATATGCATAAATATTACTTAGTCCTGTAATTTCAAACGTGACTTATGAATAAGTGTATTGTATGAGGTATGAAATAGGGCTGAGCCCTTTCATAATGGTGTGTAATAATTGTTGCACGGTGGTTAGAGCACTGCTCCAGCTATCCGTAGATTTCCGGTCTGATTTCTATTATCTAAGATATGGTAATGGTATGGTAAGTAATCTACGACCACTTTTCTATAGAATGTAACAGCATAGGTCGCTAACCTGGCTAGACAATTTTATTGTTATAATGTAGGGTTGGTAAAGGACTCTGTAGAGTTATAGTAGAGCGATAAAGGTACCCCTAAAGGTTTACTAATTAGACGTAACTTTTGGGTTTGGTGTTTTCATTTATATAATTACCAACCATTCGAATTATTCCTCACACAAACAATAACTTAAACAAAGAGGCACCTTTATATTCCCATTATTCTTCAAAATTAATACCTTCACGAAAAAAAAATCGAATTTAATTTCCCAACAGTCTTTCGTTTCGTCAACTGAACATAAAACCTTGAGGTCACGATAACGCAATTATGTTTTAATTTATATACACCGAGCTGTTATCACGCGAGGCGGCCGCCCGTTAACACGCACCTTTATCAAATGAACCGCGACTTACTCGGGTTAAACTAATTATTAAGATAAATATTGTTTTAACTACACCTTGTTTTCGGTGAATTTACATGCCTATGAATAATATTTTTAGGTGCGTCGGTGTAACTGCCGGTTAACACATTACTATTGCGATTTATGGCAATATTTCGACGATTGTTTTTTTGCCATGTGCCTGAGTTAGTGTGTAATGCCATGCGATTATATTTATTATGGTCTGATTGTAGATGGTTTTGCATATCTCAGCGGAGTTTAGTTTTATTTATTGGTCATAATTGGGATAGTTTTTTTTTTTGTTTTTATGGCCAATTGTTATCTGTGGTAAAAGTATTTTAGTGCCATTGGAATAAAAACAAGTCTCATCAGGTACAGAACTAAATAAGCCAACAGTCACCTACACGGGTCAGTGAATAAGCACTGTCTATCTAGAAAGGTTACAAAAACAAATAATGAAAATTACCAAAAAAAAAATAAGAAACTTGTTAATGGCTAAAACTAAGAACTTCACAAATCCAATTCAATTAGCTCCATTAAAAGGGCAAACGTTGATACAATGACATTGGAATAAAACATAAATCTATTACGAATCAAATTGTCCGGGGCAGGGATCGTTTACGCAACAAACATGACCCTAAGGTTGAGCATCCCTTCGACCCATCGATCCTAGTGGGATGCAGAGGGGAATAAAATTATCTGAACCTTCCCATAAACGCAGTCCTGTGAAATGCAAGTCTGTGTGGTTATGGTGCATGATGAAAGCGGTAGCGAGTTTAAATAATTTAAAATACCAACGTTTTACAGAAGACTGCAATAGCTTCCAGAGGCAATGAACTTAAAATCCTCAAAACTGTTGAAGATATTAAAAACATATTTAACTAAGTTTTCATTACAATAAAAATAAAATTAATACATTGCATAGATATTGAGATAAACCACTTTAACAGACGGAAAAAGTGATCACATAACTGTTCCGTTTCTTTTTAATATCAAAACCCAAAGTTGGGGTACCTTTGAAGGCCGCCATTCGTCAAACGTACCATCCTTCAAGCCCCGCCCGCATACGACAAACCGGATTCAAATGTCAGTTTGACATTTTTCCTCAGTTATGACAGCATATATTTTGTGTCGGGGGGCACCTGAGACGACCAATAATGTCTATGGTCAAGCGTGTAAATGTTGCCACAGCATAAAATACATTGCGTTTTGGTAATAATAGAGGTAATAAACGAGTGAATCGCAAGAATCGCAAAACTCACTGGTGAGTTTCAGTGCTCAACGTGGTTTCGATCAATGAAACTCACCAGTGAGTTTCCGGGCTTTACAGGTTAAGCTGATTTGTTCAGTACTTTAATATATCAAAGCCTAATTTATGACGAAAAAAAGGAATATAATAAGCTACCTGAATATTTAAATAGGTACCTACTAAAAAACTAACTAGTTAGCTACTCTTACGTCGTCACGCAAATAATCCATTTATAAGGCGCTCTCAACTTCAACACTGTTAAAAGTTTTTCGGCTCCAGGATGATTTATTTGAACTGTGAAGAAAAGCGATTTCTTGTGAAAATTTTTACCTGACAGCCGTTGTAATGACTTTTTAAAGTGTCTTTGATATTATAACAATTCGTTGATGCCCATTTTAAAACAAGCAATCAATATGCCTAGCCTTTTTAGCAACTATCTTGGGGTCGGCTTCCAGTCTAACCGGATGCAGCTGAATACCAGTATTTTATATGGAGCGACTGCTTATCTGACCTCCACAACCCAGTAACTGGGTAATGCGATACCCCTTGGTAAGACTGGTTGTCAGACTTTAGGGCTTCCGACAACCCGTAACGATGTCAAAGATCGGGTTATATAACAAGCATAAGTGAAAAAGATATACATAGAATAGAGGTACATAGAGCAACATAGATATGTAAATTAAATTGCAAAAGTACGTCTGTTCTGTTGCAGAAAAACTTCATAATGTACGAGTAGAAATAATCGAGAAGAAAGCTTTAGAAAGTTAATTCAGGTTTATTGAAGTCAGAAGTAGAAACATCTAAGAGATGATATAAAACTCATGAAAAAAGACATGGTTTTCGTGTCATCTATATACAGGGTGTAAAAAGACACATCACAGAGCCATTAACTACGCATACTATACGTCTAACAAAGCAAAAATTATTTCTCGAAAACGACTTTTATTTTTAGGTATGAAAAAAAATACTATTTTTTATTGCGCGCAATGTAACGCAAATCCAGGCAAGTAAAGTTAAACCCTGCCCCTTCGCTCTAAGCCACGTAGGTACCTGTCAGATACGTTTGATATTCATTGCGTTTTTGTAACTGCAAATGCGTAATTTCGAAAATTCAGGTACTGCTTGTTAGGAAAAAAGTTTAGTATTAATAACACTTGGAATTCATTTAAGTAAAAAAGTTTAAAAATAAATTGCGACTTTGACCTTCAATATCTCCAGAATCAGTGGATTCCCAGGTATGGTCTTGTGGAAAAAAATGATCCAAATAATGGGTAGAATAATATGAGGCTTTCGGCTTCGAAAACTGTCTTTTTACACCCGTTATAGGGTGACTGGTAATTAGTGACCGTTACTTAAACACGTGATTGTACTCATGATAACAAACAATTTTCACAAAGAAATATTTTTTATACTTATTCGATTTTAACACAATAAAACAGCCGTATGAAATTCGCGCGCACGCCTGTGACCTATCAGCTGTTAGCCGCGTGGTGCCGTTCTGTCGCATTAAATGTTTCTTTGGGAAAGTTGTTTGTTATCATAAGTACAATCACGTGTTTAAGTATCAGTCACTAATTACCAGTCACCCCATATATATTTACAACCTTAAGGTCACAAACGAAAGATTTGTACAATACGCTTTGAAAGTATTGGAAAACTGAAAAGGTAGGCTTTTAATTCGGATAGCAGAATTAAAAAATGTGACATTATACCTGTAAGTATTCTTGGGCAGGGGGGAGGAGCACCCGTTTTCAGATATTTCGCTAGTTATGTCATTAGTATTGCCATGAGAGTAGTGGTGGCCGAGTAGTAATGGCTCTGACTTATGTGTTCAGGTTGTGGGTTCAAACTCAGGCAGGCACTTTCAAAACGGTGAAAGATAACATCGTGAGGAAAGGCATATTCTAGAATCGCATTGGACCCGCGTGGTGGATTACGACTTGCACCTTCTCACAGTGGTAAGGCCAGTGTCCCAGCAGTGTGAACATTTAAAGGCTGATTAAGTTTTATTGCTATTAATCGATCTAGACTCTGAGCTGATAATGAGCAATTTGTTCCTAGCTGAGTTTGTGAGGACATTGTCACCCAATTGACACTCCAGCTCGATCATCGGACTCAGATCCATTCAATTCGAACCATTTTATGGCATTGACCCATTTATCGCCCATATCTCTTAACTTGGCCCTCTAACTTACAGCTGCCTTAATGTTTTCTCAGCAATTAGTGCCCCATTCCTGATTTAAGGTTATGGTATTCTGCACGCCTGCCCCGGTCACGTGGCATCTATCTCTTTATTTACTTGGACGTGCAATAACATACCGAACTAATTAACACCTGGCCCACGCTTCATTTTCAAAAGGAAGTGCGTAATAGCGACCCGCATCAGCATAATGGCTGGTATTTAGCAGTTCCTATGTCAATCTATCAAGTGGTGCTAAGAGGTTTTGCTGTGAAATCGATTTGCTTTTCTTAGTCGTTTTTGGTTGACAGTTTTTTGCTTGTGCTCGCTTGGCAGTTAATGACTAAATGAGGTTTTCCTGTCATAATCTACAAGAGATTCAATTCTCCGAATTAATTTTGAACTTTTTGACGTTCTATAATTCTCATAGAATGTCACTTTGTTTGGGTCTTCTCTGTTCTTTAAGAGGTGTACTTCAAGTAAAAGGTGACAAAATAACTTCAGCTCCCTAAATCTGAAGTATCTTATGGATTATTGCTATATCCATTAGAAGTCTCCCAATTTTGTTGTTTTCTTGCATGAACTTAAAGATAATTTCATAAGAACACATTATTAGAATTTAAACCTAATTTAAATAAATCACCAGCACAACCATACATTTTGCATCTCACCCTCCATTGCAAACGAACTATTAACTAATGGCGATAATATTACTGTTAACCCTAAAATGCAACCGCGCAGATTCATTACAGACTCCGTAACTAAATCGGCGTGCACGCGGCTGTTTATCGCGTGGGTCGATTATACCAACCACCCTCGCACGATGACACCCTAGTCCCTGCACACCGTACCAAATTTCACATTATTGTTCTATGCGAGAAAGGGAGAACAGACTCATAATTTATAGCTCCATCTCCCTCTGCCATGTGCCTTCACGTTAGATAACACAGAGTCTTGAGTGCGTCGCGTATGTTTGTCTTGTATCAGTTTACGCTACATTTACTGTGGTTGTGGAATTAAAGCTGCTAAATTGTCAAGAAGGGTGCCTTGGGGGAGCAACAAGAGGTGCTAAATCACAGCGTTTTAAACCAGAATTTCCGGAAAATATAAACAATTCGGTTTTATTATTTCATAGTTCTAAATGCATAGAAGGCAGAATGGTTATGATATTGAAGACTGGTCTTATATTATTTTTGCTTGTACCAAAATAAGAATACGTACGAGTTCATGTTCTAAGTCAAGCAACACTTGCCGTGTTCGACTCGTGCATGGCTGGACATCCATTCCCAGTCATATCTCTTTGGGCCTGGGAAAACATCATCTGTAATTCGTAGATCTTTGATAGTCGATATAGGTAATCTGAAGCCCGAAAGTGTGGCGACCAGTCTTAATAAAGGTAAGCCTGTTATCCATTAACTAGGTTGTGGGAGTCAAATAAGCAGTTTTCGGATGCATCTGTTTAAGCTGTAAGTCGAGCCTAACATAGTTCTGTTGCAAAAATGCTAGTCAGAACTCATTTTTGTGCTCGAAATATTTTCGGAGTGGGAAATCCTAAATTTATTTTTAGATCTATATTTCAGGATTACCCAGCAGGTAGAGTTGTCTATTTTATGTAAAGCCAACAGGTAATTAATAAAGATTGGTTCGTCTTAACTTGGACGTTTGAAATATTTCTCCATGTACACAAAATTAATCATTCAAATCTAACAATCGCGGATAAATCTGAGGGGGCCTAATTGTACAAAGCCAATGGGGCTTTTATGTATCAATTATGGGATTATGTGAATTATGAAGGGAGATCATAGTAATCGATCCGAAAAGGAGGGTTGCATCGGAGATGAATTTTTGGCCTAAACTCCCTCTTCATAAAGATTTCGGTATGAATAAATGATGAATCGCTTTATCAGAGAGCATAAATATGTGCAGTTTTAGATGTTATTCTTTCTAAATGAAATACAGAAGGTACCTAAGAATTTTTACACTTTTTTACTACGACTACGATAAAGCAAAAGGGAAGGTTATGATTTTTTAAGCATTTTTTTTAAGGTAGGGTTTTCTATGACCAAACAGTATGGATTATATGGATTTTTTTTAACTACGTAGACAGTAGTGGGACATCGCTGCCGAGGCCAACCTAGGAAGAGGTGGCAAGACGACCTAGATGCCTACCGCAAGTGCTGGTTCGACGTGGCTCGTGATAATAATACCTGGAAAGGTTTTGGGGAGGATTTTGCCCAGCAGTGGGACAATAAACATTACATTGACTGGCCTGTTGGTCTAGTGGTTAGTGACCCTGACTGCTATGCCGGAGGTCGTGGGATCGATTCCCACCCAGGACAAATGTTTGTGTAATGAGCACGATCATTTGTTCCGTGTCTGGGTGTAATTTATCTATAATATTTATGTATTTAGAAATATATAAGTATGTTTATCAGTTGTCTAGTACCCATAACACAAGCTCTGCTTAGCTTGGGACTAGATGGCGTTGTGTGATAGTTGTGGAATATTATTATATTATTATTATTATATTAGGTACGGGCAAAAGAAAAAAATATCACAATAACTGAATTCCATTCACATACATTCCCAGTGCAATGTACTGAAATTAATAGTGGGAACTATTCACTGCGGTTGACAATAGAAAGGTAACGACCTGAGCACCTGACATTATTCATGCACTTCTGCAATTTCTAAATTGATATCCACGTATCGCCGTAATTCTATTTTTCCAGTAAACACTTGGTATCATGGCAGTATTCAATGTTTTATTCCTTTTTCATACGGAGAAATGTTCTTTTTTCAAATTGTATTATAATATACAGGGTGTAACGGAAATTGGTGGTCATATTTTAGATACTGCTTCTGGCACTTGTCCCACCGCCGGCGATGAGCGAGTAGCGAGTAGAGCTTCAAACTAAAAACGAGTTGGTGAGTAGCGAGTGGTAGTTCCGATAGCTTTGTCGCTGTGCTTTAAGGCCCTACTACCGGCCAAATGGCGCCCTCATTGAATAAAAAATCGCAGCATGGCATAGAAAATAAACCCTTATGGAACACGGGCGAGTTTTAGTCAGTAAAAGTCTGACACACCCTCTCGCTCCACCCAGAGTCGAAAAAGTTATTTGATGATTTCCCACCAATAAAAAAAAACCGGGCGATGGTATGCTACGATTTTTTATTCAATAAGGGCGCCACTTGGCCGGTAGTAGACCCTTAAGCGAATGTTCGAGTGCGACAGGCGCTCGCTCGGGTTGGTCTCTTTTTCTCGTGAGTTCTGACCACCGAGCGAGCATTGCTGAGCGAGTGTCGCTAAGCAAGTAAGTTTTGATAGCTTTTGTCGCTGAGCGACAAAATTGTGGAGCGAGTCCTCGCCAGCGGTGTGAATAGTCAGCGATCTTGAGCGTCAAAATAGCCGAGAGTTAATTGCTTCCTCGCTGGCGGTGGGACAACTGCCTCTGCCATGCAAATAAACCATTTTCTTCAGGGATGTTATAAGAATTCCCAAAAAATAGTGGATTTTCTGTACAAAATCGGCTTATCAAAATTAGTAGAGGAGATCAAACTTTTTTCGGAATTGACCATGATGTTCTTAAAGATATTTGTTCGTTTCTATAGGCAAAACCAGTATTTCAAATATGACCACTCATTCTCTTTACACCCTGAATAACAACAATATAGAATGACATCTCTAGCATAAAAAACGTTTAGGGAATACAGTTTTGTCTAAACTTAAATTATTATCAAGAGGTAAAAGTTTGTTCGTAGGATATTATCTCTGCAAGTAATGAGTCAATTTAAAAAAAAAACGAGTGTGCTTTAGACCACACGACAGAAGTAAAGCTCCATCTCTTCCGTTCACCTCGCCTGCACTTTTCGTAACGCTCTCGGGAGTAAGCTGGTGAATGCGTGAGCTTACTTCCCAAGTCAAGCAGAGTTAGAGAAGAGAGAGAAGTTTTACTTCAAAAATATATCACTGATAGAAAACTGCACTATGTTTTAGTGGCATAGACTTTTATCCCAAAAAACATTACCCTCCTTCTGAGGCAGTCGGGTAAAAATGCTCGATGGCTGTGAGATGTGTGAGGGAAGTGACGACACGGGAACAGGGTAGTTCTGTATGAAATAATGATACGTAGAAGGCTCCTCCTATAAGCCGCAAAGGCGATTACTTCAAAACCTCTGCCTGAAATCATGTTAGATACAGGCCGGGTAGGTAGTAAATAAAATTTCTTAGAAATGTGCCGGTTGTCGACTCCTTGCCTTTTGCAAGAATCGAAGTAATCCTTTTCCTAAGTCGATTTCCCGGATCTTAAAGCTGAGTATAATGTTGTGGGGACCGGTGATAATGAAAGGCTTATTTCCCATTTCAGTTTAGGGTTTATTTCTAAAATAAACTAACTCGCGCCTTGTCACCGTTACCTCGGTTCTATCTGACAATCGTATTTATTTTAAAACTCAAATTCTTGTATATTTTTTAAGTTGCAAACCCTCTAAAGAGGTCCTTATGAAACAGTCTCTACAATATTCTAATGTCGCCGGATCGAAGGCGGAAATTGGTAGAAAAGGCACTTTGAAAAAAAAAAAAAACTGAATTAAAATACGACGACCACCGCGTTTGTAATAATTTTGAATCGTGTTAATGCATACCATCACACAATCCAATCAAATAAAAAGCTACATACCACACTACTACCTAATTATTTTACTATCCATTCTCAATAAAAATACTTTCCACCAAAATACATAAAAATCTCGCATCACGTAATCAGATGCTCGTTTAATATTCATAGTGTCCCAATTATTATTGATGCATAGTATAATAATTAAGCCCTGTACTATTATGGCAGTGATTTTTTTAATTATACATATAATTTACTTCATCGCGTTGGCTCGTATTAATTTCCGGCTATTATAACAGCCCAGGGCACGACGGTAATCGGTATATAATGTTGATTGATAGCTCGTACGCTTATTTTTACTGATTTTTCATGCAACGAAATTCTGTTAAAGCCATAACGATAATGAAAATACGGGCAGACTCAGGAAGAGTTATAGGGTAATAACGGCCATCGATAAAACATATTTTACCTAATTCGCTTATAAATATTCAAAGTAATCTAATAAAAATCATATAAGATTACTTGACAGTCTACTCTAAATTAATTATGTTAAGAAATATTAATGTGTCATAAAATACAAGATCACCAATTTGTAGACTAGTTTGACTAACCATTAAAGATTATACTTTATTTGAGCTGCTTTTGAAATTAATGAAGAAATTGTGAAACATTCTGGGTTTATTCAGTATTTAATTTGAATGCAGTGAGTTAAGAAAAGAAAGAAAATACAGCCAGAGAAACACAACAAAAAAAGAAAATGCTGGGGGAAAATATGCGTCACATCCACGCAAAACGGCCATCGCTCAGCATAATGCTGCGACCCTATGCGAGACAGAGCCCCAGCGCTGGTTTTCAATGACAGCCAGTGCTGACGTGATGACATCAACCGGTGCAGCAAACGATGAGTAAACTAAATAACGATAACAATTAACTGATAGACACTCCGAAAGTCCGAATGAATAAACGAAACCCTCAAAGGATCACTCGTGTGTCAGTCTGTCTGGCACCATCACTTTCTTTGATCATGATCGAAGGTCAATTTGTTCCGAATCTACTGCAACGATTGAGTTGAAATTTGGTACACATATGAATATTTATGACCCAAACATGGACGTGTGACGTAAATAAATTAATTTGAAATATGGCAGGCTACTTTTGAGGTGCAAATATGAAAATTTAAAATTACAGATTTTCAAACTGTACCGTGCGCCATATCAAATGAAAGGGCACATTGTGAGAGTCGACAGTGTATTTTGTTATGCGTTTTAAATAAATAGTTTTAATGTTATTTACGAAAATAGATGCAAATTGACCATTCCCTACCTCCCCATTATCTCGGATTTTTTTAAAAATATTTATTTGGAACCCTTTGCGCGCATGTCCGACACGCACATGGCCGGTTTTTTTGTTTATCTAGCTTTAAGCAAGCATGTTAGAAACACCAAACTTCAATACCTCTTGATTATCTTTCAACGTAGCAAAAACAATGTGAGGATGCATGAATTAAGCGCAGGTGATTCTATTCCATGACCCTAAAGAGTTACTTGCACATGGAAATTTTATTCCGCTAGTTAAGAAAAATCGCTGAGATTAAGAGAATTTTATGAAAGTTAAACGAGGCGTAAAGTCATTGCATTAAGCGAAGAGGGCTTCGCCAACACTTAATTAAGAATTCACCCCCATTCACCCCGCCCCCAGCAGTCACAACAAAAGATTCTATGCGAGACTCTGATACCCGCTATCTTCATTAAAATTAATTCAATTTTTAATATCTGTAGAGCAACGAGCCTGTGTAGTCATGACACGTTCATCTCATTTGTCACTGGATAAAATTTATTGTCGACACTTTTAACCTCTTCATAACGGCTCCATTTTGGGCGATATCATTTTTAAATCCGTGTGTTATGGAACTTCGCGTTTTAACGTAGTTCTTTTTTTAATTTATGGTGTTGCCAACTATGTATTAAGTGTGGTTATTTTTAAAGAACACGCACATTCATGATATCTTTCACTGATTCAAAATGTGTTGTGTATTTCTATTTTCTATCACTATACGGATATTCGCACATTTCAAATAACTGCATCATTTCTGTATGTCAATCGTAACAGACTACTTTCTGCTCAGCATTATTGACAAAAGCTTTCATTGTGTTCCATTCTGTAACTGTAGGTACTTTTATATTACAGTACATTACTTTGAGTAGTATTGGTAATTGCATCCGGAATAACCGAACCCAATTTACCATCAAAATTGATGAACGTTTCAAAATTCATGCTGCACTCCGCACTAGATATTAACAAAAACGAAATAAATGGGGTGGATTCTCGATTGTTCCATCGACTCTCGTAACAATACATGTCGAATGGAACACAGCAATTCTATCGGAAAATCCATTCGGCTTCACTCATCCGCAAAAAGTATGACATCAAGCCAAATTATTATCGAGGGGCTGCGATTGCTACCGAATAGGTACTCGTAATGATTCGTTTAGGGAAATCGGAAATGTTGGGTCTGCTGGCTAGGAATATTTTCGATTGTTCTCGGTAAAATTTTGCAGCTATTTGAGGTTCCAACTGTAGGAATGGCTAACTTAGTTTGCGACTCTATTTTCAAATTTTGTATTTTCAGTTCGTTTGTTACATTTTGTGAGCAAGGATCATTTTTTTGAGATCTTATCAGTTTTATTTGAATCATTCTGAGCTCGATATTTTAACTTTAACATGATAGTCCAATATCCTTGCTTGTTAATTAAAACCTTGAAACTGGGTTTATCTTAATGAAGTCCTTAACTTAACTTTAAAATTGATTAAACATTTATTCCGTAGTCTAGATAAAAACTTGATTATATTGTCCGAATTTATTGCATCGTTATTCTTTCTGCAATTCTGTAATAACATAATTATTGCAAAATGTCGCATGAAAATGTCGTCCTTTAATTAGTTTAATCGTTGTACATTCTTGTTATTAAGTATTTTCTTCCACTTTAAGTTTGCAGTCTTGACCAGTTCCATATCGGAGCAACTTATAATTACAGAGCGACTGAAGTTTTCCTTTTAGAAACTCAGTAATTACAGATGAATTAAAAAGAAACTTGGTGAATTAAAAGTTGAAATAGCACGGCATGCTTTCGCCAGTACAAAAATATTACTTACGTATGAAACTCGTATAAAATTTATTTGGCACCATTGCTCATAAAACATCTGATTTATGCAGCGCGGTGCTTATTATGAACATGAGTGCTGTCGGCGTCAACTCAATAAAATATTAAAACGACATTAATACACGAATGCATTTTATTTTTCAACAGAATATTAACTGGTCATATTTTTAAAAGACAAAGTAGTGACCTGTATTAATTCTCGTTTGGATAAAGTTTACACTTTAATTTTATGTGGTCTTGCGATTAATTCGGACTAGACATCAGACATGTCAAAAGGAACTGAGCAAAAGCAATTAAGGGCCTACCTCTCCGTAAGTGGCGCCCTCATTGAATAAAAAATCGTATCTTAGCATAGAAAATAAAGATTAAAGAATCCTATGTTGCGTTTGTTACAAAGAGCATAAGGTATTTTTATGTTGTTGAAACAGGACTCAAAGTGTTTCGTATCCAAAGTAGTAAGCAAAAGTACCATAGGATTTTTTAATCTTTATTTGGTACGCTTTGCTACGATTTTTTATTCAATGAGTTGGCGGCTATATATGCCTTAAAATGAATTAAATTTATTATGGATCATGTTGCATTGTTTAGCACTTTAAATGAAGAATACGGATGATACTTGGGTACAAAATAATAATTATTTTTAGTTCGTTAGTTGATTTTCAAAAAATATTGACACGTATTTTTTGCTCTACCAAACCAATAAAAACTGACAAAGATAAAACGCAGCAAAGTTCAGAAGTGGGGGCTTGGTACTTACAAACCACTTATAGGTAAAAATGGTAAAATTATTGACATAGGTGTGAACGTTAAGCGAAATTTCAACGCACTCCATCATCCTAATTTTTTGTTGACATGATAAAAGAGAAAGTATGCGCGGACCAAATTTTCTCATATTCTTCCTCAATGGCTTTTCTCCAGTGGTCTTAATCAGGTCCTGACAATGCTTCTTAGTCATCGGTAGATGTCTTAAGGTGCTCCCTCACTGGAAGCATTCGCCTGTAATGTAACGTTACAGAGTCGAGCATTACATCAGTGAGGAGAACCGAGCATTACAGTGCGCGACGTGTAATGATACAATCTGTAACATGTTGATACAACTTGTAACATCAAACAACTAATTCAAGGTACTAATGCGTTCATCAGGCGTTCCAATAATTATAATACTAGCTTGTGGTGCTGATGAAAACAATATCCTATATTTTATTATAATGCTCATTTAAGCCTGCGTTAAGCATTCATTTGCAAGTTGAATTAATTCACCAGAGCACTGACAACTTTATTATTTTTGCACAAAACCAGAAGTATGCTGTTGGACATGAGGAAATTACCATAAACCGTGCTTCACATTAATTTAGCTTATTGATGGATATGACATGGATAAACGAGTTATGGATATGGCATGCCGTGTTTCATAAACCTGTCTGAATGCATATTTAGTGTCAGCGGGACATGGGCATGTTGAAAGCTAATCTTTCACCGCAGTGATTAACGCTTGATATACTCCGAGGAGATATTGACATGTTTTGACCTGATGACTTCTGTGGAAGTTAGTGGTCGTGTTGGTCGATTTCACTGGCCACCTTCTGACAAAATTTTACCATGATTAATATATCATGGTAAAATTTTGTCAGCAGAACGGTTAATCCAGAACGGTTAATTTTTGGGAAACTGTAAAACTGAAATAATTGTTAAGAAAACTACTTTATTATCATTTAATTCAACACACGACTATCATTCTGTGATTGTTCTATTTACTAATTACAACACGAAAAATGGACGTACATAATATCAATCTGTTTTAAAATAATTAATTTGTCTTAGTGTGTGTTGAGATGTCTCCATTTACATTACAATATTCTTTAGGAAATTATTTTTAGGACCCTTATTTATAAAATAATACCCGTGTTAAATTTTGATTAGCAGGTTCTTAACTGAAATTTTTCTATGGAAAAAATGTTAAAAAAAAAAAAAAATTGTTTTTTTGTTTTACTTTTTTGTCTCCATACAGGGCTAATAATGGCGAAAAAAATTGATATAATTTTTTGTTTTGTTATTACACCATCATATAGTAAATTAATCGCCATACTATGTTTCCATGGAAGAATGACCGGCTAAGGCACCCTTAAACTAAGCGTATGGTTAAGTGGTTTTGTAAATAAGGGTGTATATCTTAGTATTTTTACGAAAGGTCGTGACACCAGCCAGTTTTCCGAATAAAAATCCTAACTTATCCATTTTCCATACATCCGGACTAACCCAGCAGGCGGTCGAAGGGGAACGGTTTCCCGTCGTACTAGCGCCATATAAAACAACACTCATTCGCACAGTCGCCGTAATTAATGACTAGTTGCTTGTAATTATTATTCAGAAGGATATTGCTCTGGAGTTATTCAGGGGATTCGGGTGCGGTGGGCCTTGACCTGAATTTGTAAGATTTATGTTTACGAGTTAGGCTATTCTGGTGTTGGTAAATGTACTAGGTTAATAGTAAAAAAAAAAAATTAAAACAAACTTTTATATTTAATGCGTACACAAAATTTCGTGTCCATGCTTTTTTGAGCATTGAAGAGTTCCATTATCTAGAGCTAATCCTGGATGTCAATTCAGGTCATCCTAACAATAAATATGCATTGGTGCGGATTCTGTTGTGCATAAACTAAACTTAATTTAGGCTATTCCTATCTTTTTCTCTCTAATAAAACAAGAAAGAGACAGACGTAAATTAGAGCTGTCGAATTTAGTTGAACTAATATTCCCATACAAATTAAGGGTACACTTAAAAACATGTCGATTAAAAACACGGTGAAGCGCAAGGCATAAACTAGTTTGACATCTCTAACTTAGTTCATAGCTATAGCCGTCCTTTTCTCGCATTGACTTTTAGTAAAAGATAACGATTCTCTAATTTTGGTTTAGTTATTGAATAAGAGAATCGACACCATTGTCATTGAAACTGAAACAACAAGTAAAAATTCAATTCCGTAGGACACTCGTAAGAAGCCAACATTGCAATAAATTAAATAACCAAAAAAAATTGGACACGTATTTTTTCTTATGTCACGTAAACAAAAAATGAGGGCGATACAGTGCGTTGAAATGTCGCGTGACGTCACGTGACTCGACACTTTTTACCACCAAAGTGAAGTAACGAGCCCACACGCCTGAACTTTGATGCGTTTATCTTTGTAATTTTTAATTGATTTGATAAATCAAAAAATACGCGTCAAATATGTCTTGGTTATTCAACTGACAGACTAATTAGATTTTTTTGTAAAATGGGCTATTAAAATGGTGAAAGAAAGAAAGAAAACTGATTTATTTGACACACACAGATACACACAATCTAGGTACAATAAAATTTAAAAAAACAAAACTTAATTTATAACAATTAGGTACATCGTGTGCCCCGCGGCTGCGCCAAACAGGTCTAGTTCAGCAAAATGCCAGATGCAGATTTTGATAATTAAAATCAGGAGTCTTTGAATAAGTCCTAGCTAAAAGTAGTAGGTAAAGAATTTTGTTCAAAACTTATTCTTGTATTGTGATCTCGAAGTTCATAATCCCTAGTACTTTATAATAAGGTTTTCTTTTCCACCCATGAAAAATAAAGGTCTGTAAATTCATAATTATACTCAAAAGGCCACGACATAGCGGTAACGAACCCGTCTAAAGTACAAAGCGTAAAAAGGGACAGCATAAACAGAATAATTACGTCCAAAAACCTGGACCAATAAATTAAAACAACTCAAATATTAAACGTTGTAGGCATAACCTGTGCAGACAATGAAAAGCTGCACGTAAATTCCGCTGAAGGAATTCATAAGGTGGGTCTTTCTTTCAAATACCTTTTCGGGGGTGCATCATAAATCAGCATAAACGAGGCAGCCTTCCGTGAGGTGCCCCACGTTGGGGCCCCCTACTAACATTAAGCTTCTGTAATATTTTCTCACTTACGACAAAATTTTCTGTCTTCTTATTTATGTTGGGCCAAGTTTGAGAACGGGCTGTCGTCTCAAGCTGTAAGGTAAGTAATACTCCAGCAAAATTTGAAAGACGCGGATGTTTTCAAGTGAGCGTTCGAGCGTCTAGGCTAGGCATAAGAGTGTCGGCGGAATTTATAATGTTGCTGTAAATATTAAACCGTTAGAGACTCGTATGCTTCAGGTACCTGTATCTGTGTTAATATTAAACTGTATAAATGTGCCTACGTCGAACGAATACAATTTAATTAATATTAAACTGTCTATACAGGGTGTAACGAAAATGCGTTGTCATATTTTAAAATATTGCTTCTGCCCATAGATATGAACAACTTTTTTTAGGGAAGTAATAGTCAATACCGAAAAAAACCGGCTAAGTGCGTGTCGGACTTCGCAACTTTTAGGGTTCCGTACCAAATGTAATTTTGATGATTTGTATGGCTTTGGGGTCAACAAGATGCTTAAACTGTGATTTGAAGACTGTAACTCCAACCGTTTGCCTGTAAAACCTGTGTGACAGACGACGGACAGACGGACACGTGTGTGATAGCAATAGTGCTCCGTTTGGACCCTTCGGGTACGGAACTCTAAAAATTTAGGACCTCCCATACTAATTTTGATCAGCTGATAAGAAAGAAAAGATAGAAAAAAATAACTTTTTCTTGACACGAAAGCCGCACATACAAAAAATTGTTGCTTTTCAGAAGCCGATGATAACTTTGTATGGTAATTTTGGGAATTGACCATGGCTTCTTTGAAGAAAGTTGTTCATTTCCAAGAGCAGGAGCAGTACCCATCTAAGATATGACTACACACTTCCATTACACCCTGTATATTTACTAGAGATGCCGCGAATACTCGCTATTATACGGTATTCGGCATTACTCGACATTTTTTTGTTATTCGTCAAATACCGAATAATAGGTATTATTATTCGACATTCGCGTACCAGAAGACGCAGCGTTGGAAGGCCTCCCACAAGGTGGACCGATGACCTGGTGAGGGTCGCGGGTAGCAAACGGATGCGAGACGCACAGCACCGGTTGGTGTGGTGACACTTGGGGGAGGCCTATGTCCAGCAGTGGACGTCTTTCGGCTGAAATGATGATGAATGATTCGACAGTCAGCGAATAGTTGTCTAAAATAATTTCAATGAACAAAAAAACTATAGATTCAAAAATAGTAAATTTTTTTTTTTTTTTTTTAACAAAACACACTTTTATAATATCAGTTTCCAGCAGCATTTAAAAATGTAAAATCAATATAATATGAAACCGATTACTCTATCTTCATTGTTTTCTTTTCTCATGAACTAAGAATTTTTTTAGATTATAGTAACAAATAAATGATTGGTAAGTTCAAGACTACTACACGCGTGAAATTATTATTCGATAACCGATAAATTATTTTTTATACTCCTTTTTTATGTCGAATAATAATGTCGAGTTATTCGACTATTCGCTATAAAAACTATTCGCGGCATCTCTAATACTTTTACACAAAATAACATCTGGACGAATATGATCGGAAACCAGTATAAGCAAATATAAAATAGCGTAGGTACGCAATATTACTAGATTGAAAAGCTGAACTCCTTCATAACCTCTTCTTTATTTTTATGTTGTAAGTGGAACCTAGATCAAGTTACCGAAATAACCTAAAGAATCGCCTAACTGAACAGATGGTCGACGGGGACGAAAAGTTCTGGAGTGACAACCGCGTACCGGAAGACGCAGCGTTGGAAGGCCTCCCACAAGGTGGACCGATGACCTGGTGAGGGTCGTGGGTAGCCGATGGATGCGAGACGCACAGGACTGGTCGTTGTGGCGACACTTGGGGGAGGCCTATGTCCAGCAGTGATGATGACTATGATTTTTACGAACTTATATAATTAGGTAAGTATTCAACTTTTTTTTTATCACTCAAACTTATTTCTGAAATTCGAAAACCTAATTGGCTACTTGAAGTAACTACGTAGTAAGATTTTAGTTCCGATCAACATTAATTTTGAGTGCGATCGTAAACACGGTGTCGCAAAGACCCGCTAACGTTACAACTTGAATCGTAAACAGCGGATAAACTCAGCTAATATTTATCTTTAGCAAACATCTTAGCGACAAAGTCTATAATTAGTATTCCTAGAAAGGTTCAAGTTACATTTACTGACTTTGTTTACCTTCTTGTGACTTAATTAATTTCGAGCCTTTTAGGTAAAACTGAGGCAATTTAATTACGTCGAGATAAGATTGAGACAGGGTTTACTTTGTCATCGTCATGGCCCGTAAGTGTCAGCTATTAAAATTAAATATTGCTCGAGAACGGAATAATAGTCTGCAAATTGGATCCGAAACCTTGGAGATGGAGCTTTTGTAAGTGCCGCTGCTAATGGTTGAAGTTATTTTTAACTTTAGTACTTATGGTGAAATCAGAAACTCCTGGGACATGCATACATATTATCGAAACTATAAAATTATCAATAACTTTCATAAGACTCTTCAAAAGTATTAAAGTTAAAAAATCCTTCGTCCTTTCAAATTATTAATTAACGAGCAAACCACCAACCGTCATAATCATGCAAATCTCCGCCCAAATCCGAAGTCGAAATCACATCAACGTTGATGGCTTTACAAATTAAAAAGTTACCCCGTCTTACTTTTATTGCAGTCCTGTGTGGCCTTAATTAAATTCCCATATTCATTCGGCTTGTTTGGGGCAGTTACCGTTGGACTTTATTCCCTTAGTTCGAACACTTTTTTCACCGCAAAGTTTTTATAGGCAAGTTCAAAGCTGTAGCCACTCCAGCGGGTCTTTGTTGGCTGCTCATTTAAAATCAATCGCTGCCATTCTGTCCGAGGGTGGCGACTGAGACGAGATTTCGGAGGGAATTCTTAATTAAGCTCGCCGGAGATCCTCTTTAGTTAATGGAGGCCCGTCCGAAATCCTTAGAAGCACGGTAAATGAGGACCGGCCACGTCAAAAAGAGCAAGATAAGATTATCGACCGTGATAACGTTTTTTAATTTGCGTCGTCCGTACAAGCATTTTAATTCTATAGGCCCGACAGTAAGTCCGCACTTTATTTTTACATGACAATGGATCAGTGATACTCAACCTGCGGCTTGCGAGACGCATGTGGCCCGACAAGCCTTTCTTTGCACTCTTGTAGCCTAGCATATTATTGGTATGCCTAGGGGTAGCGGATAAATTCAGAAAATGAGTAACCGCACCCCTGGGCACTCAGGCAGGCAAGGAACAGGGGTGGGTTTTAGTCAGTAAGAGTCTGACACGCCCTCCCGCTCCACCCAGAGCGGGAGAAGTCATTGGATGATTTCCCAACCCACAAAAAAAAAAAGCATATTATTGGTGCTATATTTACTCAGTGTCTCAGTTTTCAGTGTCTCAGTATCAGTTTTATTGAGTACTAAACTACGAGTATTTATCTATCTATATTGTACAGACCCCGGATTACTGATTCACTACTTGATGATGTGTTGAGACTATTCACGTTAGTCACTCATTCAGCAAAACGATTATTATTCTTTACTGTACACATTTAACATATAAATATAACACAAATTAACAGTTAGTTACAAAGGCGAGCTTAACCCAGGATTTGGGTTTTCTTACAGCAAATCTCAAAAAAAAAAAATACATTTGCATAAGTAGTGAAAAATACATTTGGAAAACGATAAAGTTGGCCTATGCCATGCATTTAGCAATCAATTTTTAACGAAAACTATGATTTTTTTTTAATGTTTATAATTGCGGCTAATCATGATAAAAGTAGAAGTGTTAAGTGGCCCAGGAAGAAAAAAGGTTGAGTACGGCTGCAATGCACGAAACAAAAAATGTATACCTTCCTACATAAACGAAGAAGAGAATTTTAATATGACTCGGTAAAGTTGCAAATTATTCAAATAAGCTAACATTTTCATAATTTATTCAAATATCAAACTGCAGTCCATCGCGAGGATCTAATTAAATCCAAGGCACTATCTAGAGCTGTAACGATGTTGCCGTGACGTAATGAGCTATTGAGCTGGGTTAAATGGTTTTCAGCAAGATTATACCTGCAATTATTTTTTATGAAAATTTTTGATAGGGGGAAAGTGAAAGAAAATCAGAGGGAAAAAAGGTTCTCCAAGTATCTTACGAGAATGCTTGCTTTGTATAAATGATAAATGATAAATGATGTTTATTCAGTAAATAGGTTGGTTACAAGGAACACTTTTACACGTCAATGTTTTTTTGTCAGTTTAAGCTAGATGAGGCCGGTGTTTCCTAGCTGACTACCCTGAGAAGAAACACCGAAACAAACTCAGAGGTCAAAGTCTCTTTTAGTGTTCAAATCCATACAATGTGGACTGGTTAGATCCTATGAGAACCATGTACGTTTATGTCTGGGATGAGCTTTATGAAGAAAGCAACACACGAATTCGAGTGGACCTGTCCAGACAGTGCAAGCATTTGTCAGTCATCGCGAAGCTCAACTCAGAACTCTGAGGTGCTCAACGAACCGACGAACAATACCAAAGTAAGGACATTTGAGTAGGCCGCAAAAAATACTCAAACTGCCAGACAATCATAAAATCTACATGAATATAACGACATACATAGTTCTCGCATTCACATTATTCTATATGAGGACCATGCAGCTTAGTGTCTGTAGTGGTCTTTTGAAGAAAGAACCAAACATATTTGAGTGGACCTGTCCAGTCAGTGCAAGCATTTGTCAATAGTCGAATAGCTCAACTTAAAAACCACTAAGGAGCTCAATGACATGACGAACAATACCAAAGAAAAGACATTTGGGTAGGCCGCAAAAGTACTCAAACTGTCAGACAACGTTGAAAATTACTGTAAAAAGGAGAAGAAAATAATAATAATAACCCACATAGTCCTCACATTTACAATAATTAAGTAATCAAAAAAAAAAAAAAATATAATACTTTACAAAGTAAATATTTGTGTCAAACAAAATAGTAATCATAATATGTCAATCAAAAAATAAAAATAAATATAATACTTAACAAAGTATTCAAGTCAAAAAAAAAAAATAATAATAATAAAATGTCAATAAAAAAATAAAAAATATAATGCAATACTATACAAGTATTCATGTCAAAAACGAATATTAAAAAAAATATATATATATAAAAAATTTTTCATCAGTAAGTAGTACATATGAAAACAATGGCTCATGTATATCATTGAAGCAGCTCAATCCCACGCCTTTTTGTCCTCAAGAAAGTCATTAATTGTGTAAAAAGCTTTCTGGCATAGCTTACGTTTAATAAATGATTTAAATTTATTTATGCTTAGTTCTTGAATTTGGCTAGGAAGTTTATTATAGAAACGTATACATTGACATCTAAACGAACCACCTATTTTTTTCTTGAGCCTGGTTTTTGGTACAATAAATTTGTGTTTGTTCCTAGTATTTATGCTATGGATATCACTGTATCTTTTAAACAGATTAATATTTTTATGTGCATACATGAGATTCTCATAAATATATTGAGAGGGAACAGTCATAATATTAATCTCTTTAAATTTGTCTCTGAGGGAGTGTCTGGGACTTAATTTATAAATTGCACGAATAGCCCTTTTCTGTAAAACAAAAATTGTCTGAATATCGGCGGCATTTCCCCACAACAGAATGCCGTACGACATCACACTATGAAAATAACTAAAGTATACTAAACGAGCTGTCTCTAAATCAGTTAAACCACGAATTTTCCTTACGGCGTATGCTGCAGAGCTAAGTTTTTTGGACAGTTTATCTATATGGGGGCTCCACTGAAGCTGCGCATCCAAAGTTAAACCTAAGAACACTGTGGAATCCTCGGGTTTCAACTCTTCACCCTTTATTGACACACTAGTGTTCACTTGTATTACATTGGGTAATGTGAACTTTATGCATTTTGTTTTTTTCTCGTTAAGGAGAAGATTATTGACATTAAACCAGTTAACTACAGTTGAAAGAGCATTATTTACATTATCAACAACCACCTGCTGACGTTTGAGTTTAAATAAAAGTGAAGTGTCATCTGCAAACAGCACTATATCATGTTTATCCTTTATGAGGTAAGGCAAGTCGTTGATATAGATTAGAAACAAAAAAGGACCCAGAATTGAGCCTTGAGGAACCCCCATTCTGACTACAGACCCGGAAGACCTTTTGCCGTTCACATCAACTCTCTGAATCCTATTACCCAAGTATGAAGTAAGAAGATCCAGAGAGGCGCCCCGGACTCCGTAGTAGTGCAGCTTCCTGATCAATGTATCATGGAGAACGCAATCGAAAGCCTTAGACAAATCGCAAAAAATGCCCAACGCATCGCATTTATCTTCCCATGCATTATAAATGTGTCCCAAAAGTTCAACACCAGCATCAGTTGTTGAACGACCCTTTGTGAAACCAAACTGTTTGTTGTGTAATAATTTGTGTTTATTAAAATATCTTTGAATTTGATCTAAAATAATTTTCTCAAAAATTTTACTAAAAGTAGGTAGCACTGATATAGGTCTATAATTAGTAGGGTCTGATGTACTACCCGATTTAAACAATGGTATAATTTTACTATATTTCATTAGATCAGGAAACTCACCACAATCTATATAATTATTAAAGATTACTGCTAAAGTAGGTGCTACAATGTCTATAATAGACCTAGCAACGTCAACAGAATTACCCCATAGATCTGCAGTCTTTTTAACATTTAAAGTATTAAAAGTTTTGATTACATCATTACAAGTGACATATTGGAAATAAAATTGGGATTCACAAACTGGAACGTTTTCTTTAAGTAAAATTTCTGCAGCAGTTGGTGATGAATTTAGAGATTTTGTAGTCGATACGGGAATCTCTGCAAAGAAATTTTCAAATGCCGCGGCGACTTGCGAATCTGATTTAATGATACTGTCATCAATAGCAAGGCTGTAATCACTACTTCGGTTGCAAGACCTTCCCGTTTCGCTATTAATAATGGTATTTGGTAATGGTATTTGTATGAGTCGAAAGGAGGAGGAATCTATAAATTGTTCCAATATGTGGACAATCTCCAAAGGTTGGTTCTCGGACGATACTGATCTTCAGTGTTTGTGCGGCATCTCTTCGCAGACCATGGTCTAGCTTTCATCTTGCGCCACATGCTCTAAGGATGATGTCGCATTAGCAGCCCCCTTAGCCAAATAACTTTTACAATCGCGCTAACGCTTCGTGCAAAATGTATGGCAACGACATTACTGGGCGTGAGTCACGTGACAGTTATCTGCGCAGGTAATGTCCTTGTCATACATTTTGCACGAAGCGTTAGCGTTAGCGCTATTATAAAAGTTATTTGGCTAAGGGGGCTGTTCACCTGGGAACCTCATGACTGCGTCAGCGGATGGCATTGCCATGGCCAAATTCTGGGCCAGGCAATAGATTTACGAGACTATTTTTGTCATCGATACGCATATAAGTAGAAGAATATTTATAAACTTTTGAAGAAGAAACTAGTACTAATTTATCTTTGTTTTCTCTACAAGAAATACATTGTAATACTGAAACCAGTTTAATTATGAAGCGGGGTCTAATTAACCGCTCTCTTGCACGCTGACAGACAGATGAATTTCATGAAAAAGTCAAGCAAGTTAATTACTTGGTTTGAACAAATTCTTGAATTTCTACAGTGAACATTCACTGTCGTGTGTGTAGGGTTCGTGTCATTCACTGCAGTGTTTGCAAAAATTAGTGGAATATAGGCTAAATTAGGTTCCTATGGTGTATTTCCTTAGTGGCTCGTTGAAAAACTTACCCTTGGGAAAAGTCGGGTGGCTTGACAATTTTACAAGCTTTTATTAAACTTGCAATGTTTCTATGTTCGGGTCCAATCATTTACAAGCTTTTATTTAACTTGCAATGTTTCTACGGTCGGGTCCAATCATTTACAAGCTTTTATTTAACTTGCAATGTTTGTATGTTCGGGTCCAATCATTTACAAGCTTTTATTTAACTTGCAATCTTTCTATGTTCGGGTTTAATCATTTACAAGCTTTTATTAAACTTGCAATGTTTCTATGTTCGGGTCCAATCATTTACAAGCTTTTATTTAACTTGCAATGTTTTTATGTTCGGGTCCAACCATTTACAAGCTTTTATTTAACTTGCAATGTTTCTATGGTCGGGTCCAATCTTGCAAACTGAATTAGAACCGCTTCTCCTTATCCTTCGGAGTTGAATTTTTCCATGTTGGTTCAGTTCCGATGACGATGCATTTGTATGGTAAGCAGGATTAGCTCCATATAGAGGAACTCTTCAACGGTCAACAGGATAGACACGACATTTTGTCTATGAATTTAAAAGCTTGTTTAAAAAAGTTTTTGTTATGGTATTTGGTACGGTAGGTGTTTTGCAGCCTAGTTTATTCACCAGTCTCCCACAATCATAAAGCTATTATCATAACATTTTCGATGATGTCCTGTATAATATTGTGGTGAGAAATAAACATATTTATTATTATTATTAGTTAATAATTTATTGTTTCTAAAAATAAATACATGCTTCCAGATTGGTGTGTTGATAAACAGAGTCAAACCTATATCTTTACTGATTAATTCTGTCTATGAGCAGACCAATAAGTGGCTTACAATGCTTTTGGGACTACCCAGTCCAATACGCCAAATGATAACAAACGATGCCATTGCGATCGTGTGTTTAGACCATTGGGCATAATTTTGCTGCGTATTGTCGTGACATTATAGCAAAATGATAAACCTAAATAAACTTTTTTACAAAAAAAACAACCGACTTCCAAAAAAGAAAAACAACCGACTTTCAAAAAAGAAAAACAACCGACTTCCAAAAAAGAAAATACCTACACTAAAAATTAAAAATAACTTTTATTTCGGAAGTCGGTGTTTATATTTTATTTCTTCGTTTTTTGACACCGACTTCCGAAATTAAAGTTATTTTTAAATTTTAGTGTATTTTCACTATTGGAAGTCGGTTGTTTTTTTTGTAAAAAGAAATCTGTTTTGGGAGTCTGTTGTTTTTTTATTTTTCACTTTTTAGTTGTAGAACCCCAGAATTAAAAACCCCAATAAAATGGAACGTGGAATTCAAACGTACTTGTAATTGGAGAAAACCAAAACGTCATCTATGTATACGTATTTTTCGTTTTTGTTCAGTTTTTCAAAAGCGCTGAAGCATTTTCGATAAAATTTATATGGGACCACCTCGGGAGTATATTCTTTAGGATAAAAAAAAGAATTTTGAAAATCGATCCACAACTGACAGAGAAATCGATGGACATACATAAAAAAAACATTCATACAGTCGAACACAGACCCTCCTCCTTTTTCGAAGTCGTTTAAAAAGTGTGAGGTGTTTAAACTGACCTATTTGACCTGGTAGGTAACGGTCAACCCGTTACCTACCAGGTCAAATAGGTCAATTTCATTGCATTCTAAATGCAAAAAAAAAAAACAAAAAAAAATCCTTTTTCAAAATCAATTATTCATTTGTTCCCTTGGTATTTTGCTTTTTTAATGAACCATGGAGTTAGACCCAACATCATTTTCGGAAAGACATTCACAAAGACGACAAAGCATGATACTATACTAACACAAAAGTGAACCAGTTTTTGTTTGCCAAGGGTAAGGTCGAAATCATGAAAAACAAACAGGCCTAAACAAGTATTCTTCTACGCCCGTAAGGGTTCATTAATGATAATGAATGCCTGTAATTACGCTTTGTTCATCTAACATTAGCCTTTTATACAAAGACAATATTATACATAGCTTGGAACCTACTTGGCGAGATGCTAAACTAAATTTAGATTAGAAAATAACAAATCCATTAAGGATTTGTAGTTCGTAGCAGGTGGCGTTCTGTAGTTTTTACTAACCCACTGGCAAAATTGCGTGAGTATACTAACTAAGTACTATACCTAATGTTGTTTTATTTTTATTTTCGTGTGAACTATGTACTTAGCTCTGAATTCAAATTATTATACACGATAAATCTAATAATTGATAGACATGAAAATTAGCATTCGGTTGTATTATGAAATGCGATGATTGCCGAGGGACATTAAGAAAATAGTTGTACGGTACTTACTGTAGGACCCCAAGGCACCAGTAAGGTCTGCAGAGATCCTGGGACGTTCTAGTTGTTTCAGGGTAGATGTCTCACTCGCTGGCAACGCGAGAGTGCGGTGTATAAAAGGGTAACTGCAGGCTACAGGTGGATAAGAAAAGAGATAAAGACGCGATATACTCTATATTGATTTTTATAAGAATTACATGTGTGCAAATTACTTGCAAGGGCAAAACTCCCGTCTGACATCAAACAAATGTGACACTTACTCTTTAATAATTATTCCATAGACTCCTCAATATTCTTAACTGCCAGCTAAAGGCCGGTGCAGACCCGCTGGGTTTAGGCTGTGTCTACAATCGCCACAGTACTTATGTACGTGATTTTGGGAGCATACTTTAGTTTGTTAGGCTAGTAGTCGCAAGTGATACCTACAGCTGAATGTGAGGTTCTGGGTTCCATTCCCGGGTCGTCAGGTCAAGTTTTAGGTATTTAGTTTTACGTCTGGTTTGTCTTAGTAGCATTCAGCAGTCTGGATTTGTGTCCAGTTGATATTAATCAAGCAAAAAGTTATTTTACGGTGGAGATCGTTAACTTGGATTATTTCAAACGATGAAATAATTTACACAAACTAAAGTGCTTGCCTGAGTTCGACCCAACGACTTACGATATGTAAGTCGTAGCCATTACTACTGGGCACACACTTTTGCAGTAACTACAACCAAGTTTGTGTTGTAAAATTGTGCTATATCGGTCCTACAAGTACCAATAAATTACTTCACCAACAATTTGTATAGCAAAAGTCTTCGATCAATAAAGTACTACACTACAAGACTCTTTGATACCAAACATCCGATAAAGGTAGACGTCCTGATTAGCGTCCATTTGTCACCGAGCGCTAGACAGGTGTGCCGGATAGAGCACGTGTCGCCCGACAATAGTTCATGTTCCTTCCGCCTCTTCTGTATACAAGTATTTTAGGGTTCTGTATTCAAAATCAGATTGGTTTACTTTTTATTTTGGAATGAGATTGATCTTTCCGGAATGCTCTTCGATCCATTGTTACTTCGACCAATCGATTTTTCGGGCAAACGAGCATTCGAGTGAAGTTTCTTTAGTAAAGTGAACTCTGGGCAATCGTGACGCACTCTGTTTTCCAGATTTAAGAAATGAATTCCTTTTTCCTCTCAATATGATATCAACTTTGTCTTACATGGTTTACTTGAGAATTAGGTATGTAAAGAGTAGGCGAACCTCAACATCGTATTATCTAGGTATGTACTTTCCAAGTTAATCATGGAGAACACCGATATTGGTGAAGTAATACGGTTTCAGGCAACCTGGACCCACTTTATGGACTAGTTTTATGTATACCTAGGTATAGAAAATCTATATTAATGAAACTCTTTTGATACCGTACATATCTACTGGGCCCATAACCTGTTAGGCAGCGGACACGAAGTCAGCGGGCGGCGAGGCGGTGGCGGCGGCGCGTTTCAATGCTTAGATTATATGAAACTAGCCTCGAAGGCAGCGGCGCGGAGAGCGGTGTACGACCGATGCGCACCAGTCTAGCCCGGTTGCCGTGCCGCCACCGCCCCGCGCTCTCTGACTTCGTGTCCGCGGCCTTAGGGTTATAGAGTGGACTGTTGGACACAAAAAAAACGAAGAATATTTGTATATTTTTATCCTTTTCTTTAGGTATATACTGGAAGGTGTGTTACACATATAATCCTTTGTATCATTTAGATACGCCTTTTGCCGCAAAAACTTTAGATTTTTTTTTTGTGTAATTAATAGGCTTTTGTTTGACCTGATGGTAAGCGATGATGTTGTCAACGATAGAGCACGCTTTCCTAAAAGTAACTTATTGTATGTAAAATTCAATAACAGTTCTATGAATGAAGTTAAAACATACACATAATAGAAAGTTATGTTAACGAACGGTTTACTGCGCTCTTAGCTAGCACGTAACGGGTGGTAGCATTTGTGGCTGCAAGCGAAATTAACAAGTTTTTACGGGCTGTTGTTAGTACACTGGTGTTTGCATCGCAATGTACGGTAAGTTGGTAGTGTACAAAGTGAACAGACTTCTGTGTTGCTTATTGAATTTTATTTAGTTTTTTTTTTTCAAAATTATCTATGTTTTAATAAAAACGTGTAATTATTTTTAATTAAGATGAAGTCACAGACCTATGCAAAATAATGGCGAAATTCAAAAAACAAAAACCGTTGGGCTCAGTGTGACCGCTGTTAGGTGGCTAACGATTAATTTTATTTATTAAGTGCCTACCATTAGATACGACGGAATTGCAAAATTTGATTCCGCCTAGCCCGTTCCATCAACGGACCACAAGACGTACGGCGATGTGCCACGGGTACATGGTGAACATCCCATCCATACGCACAAAACGTTTTGAAAACACATTCGTTGTGCGTACAGCTAAGGAGTGGAATTCCCTGCCGGAGTCTGTATCCTGGTAGCTACAACCTAGGAGGTTTTAAGTCAAGAGTGAATAGGTTACTTCTAGGCAAGCATGCTCCATCTTCGACCACATCATCGCTTACCATCAAGCGAGATAGTGGTCAAACGCGTGCCCATAAAGAATTTAAAAAAAAAACTCACGGATATGGATGTTTTACACAAAAAATAAAACTCCACTCTTTTTTACGGAACCCTGTCACCAATTCGTTTTCAAACTTGACTGCTATTTATTTAAATAACGTTCCTTAATGTTGGAAGTTCTATTGAACTGTTGATTGATCATCGACTATTAGAATTGAGTTCGAATGAAATAGAATCGAATATTCGGTACCATCATTAATCTTTCCTAAACATTGTTTAATTTATTATAGCTGCGAAGAAAGTGTTCCCAGACTGTCATAAGGGCAATGAACTCTGGCACAATCTGTGAGAATTACTGAATTAGATATACGACACCGCATAATTATTGTAACATGAGTCCGAAGATATAAGTGCAGTGACTGAGTTAAAGGCTCAATAAAAATATATTTTCATGCATACAAGTGTAAGTTCCTGTAAGGCTGTTGGCAGGGTCCGGTATAGTTACACTAACCTACCTACTTGACAAGCAAACCATGACTTGATTGGGTGGTGATCTTTAAACCACCCTCAAATGTTATTCAATAAATAAGGGTTTTCTGAAATGACCTACACTGAATGGCATCACTGAGGCGTCAGGTCCAGACACCTGTCAAAACGCTTCAGATAATGTCTAAAACTGACATATCGTCTGCTTACTGGTAAAACAAGATAAATGCATTTTGTTACTAAATCGAGTTAAAAATGCAGTTACATGTAATTTTTTACGCTCTATCTACTGGTAAAACCGAATAAATGCAGAGTCCAATGGCTGCAGAGATAATGAGTTTGTAAAAGTGATATCTTCTCACATTTTGAAAATAATATACCAGTATAACGTAATAAATAATCTTATGGATTCAATTCGTTTCAGTTTATACAGTTAAAAAACAATAAATACGGTTAAAGCTTTTACGTTTTATAATTTTAATAGTAAAATGGTAAGATTTTTTCTGAGAAAAGGTCATAAATGCATTTATTATTATGAACCATATAATTTAAACACCATAACTATAATAAAGATATTTATTCTATTTTACCAGCTATATAATTCTACTTGGTTTGCTAATTTCTCTACAGCAAAAACGAAATAAATGTCATTTATGTTTTTTTACGAGTAGGAACGAGAGCGATCGATCGCAGTTGTCACATTGCGTGCTGAATACTATCCAACATAATATTGCGTTCAGTTTGCCAAAGAGTACACTCCCATAGGATATGATGTGCGCATTGTTCGTATTCGCTATCAGGTGTAGAACACTGACATAAAGGTGAGGCAGACAAGCTTGAAGGAAAATAATTTACCCTTAAAGTTGCCATGACCTGTGAGTAATTGGGCAACACAGTGATCCACCTCCAGCCATGTCCTATCCAACCGTTCGCGAACCGATGGGAAGAACTGGTGGAAGTATCTGCCTTTGATGGAACTTTCCCACCTACATTGCCATTTATTATTTATAGTTTGAGGTTTAAGTAATCTAGAAATCTTGGCACGATCGCGTTGAGGTAAAAAGTCTGGGTCGTAGTATTTCGTGCAGAATAGTACATTGCAGCACGTCGCTGCACCTCAAGATCGACTGGAAGTACACCTGCAAGTACCGGTAAGGCTTCAGTGCTAACCGTCCTATACGCTTTACATAGGAAAATCAAAGCTAAACGTTGGCTTTGTAGCAATTTACGTCGTACCGCCACAATGGTGGGCCCTATCAGCCCAAACAGGTGCCCCGTAGCACATACAACCCAGGTAAGTAGCCCCATAGATCGTTTTTAACGTTAGGAATGATAGGCCCCAAGTAGCCTTGGAAACTTATACAAGGATAGTGACAAGAGAGGTTAACATGACCGGTAATAAGACTAATGGCCTGACTGGCCTGTTGGTCTAGTGGTTAGTGACCCTGACTGCTATGCCGGAGGTCGTGGGTTCGATTCCCACCCAGGACAAATGTTTGTGTGATGAGCACGATCATTTGTTCTGTGTCTGGGTGTAATTTATCTATAATATGTATGTATTTAGAAATATATAAGTATGTTTATCAGTTGTCTAGTACCCATAACACAAGCTCTGCTTAACTTGGGACTAGATGGCGTTGTGTGATAGTTGTGGAATATTATTATTATTATTATTAATGAAGCTGATGTGAACTTTGTGAAAAAACACATAGAGTCCTTCCCCGTCATGGAACCACACTACATAAGGCAAACTTCGAAGTGTCGTTATCTGGATGCTTCGTTATTCATCACGAAAATGCATAAACTTTATAAAGACAAGTGCGATGAAAATAATATGATTCCGGTATCTGAAATAACGTACCAAAGAATATATTGTACCCATTACAGTTTTAGTTTTTTTGTTCCAATTCCGATCAATGTGCTCCAATTTCAACAAAGGTGACGACAAAAAACTAGTGTTGAAAGGGGAATACGAGGATCATCTAACAAGAAAAGAGTCCTGTAACTCGGAAAAAGTGAAGGACAAAGAAAGAGTAGAGAAGATAAAGAGTTCTGCTGTGTAATATTCGACTTACAAGCAGTGTTACAGATGAAAGATGAAAGGGGAATACGAGGATCATCTAACAAGAAAAGAGTCCTGTAACTCGGAAAAAGTGAAGGACAAAGAAAGAGTAGAGAAGATAAAGAGTTTTGCTGTGTAACATTCGACTTACAAGCAGTGTTACAGATACCTTCTGGACTGGTGGGACAGCTTTATTATTGTCGAAAACTTTGTGTTTACAATCTCTGTATATACGAAGCAGCGCTGCTAAACGACGCATTTTGTTTTGCTTGGTCCGAAATTAATGGAAAACGAGGCAGTTCCGAAATAGGAAGTATCCTGTACCACTACCTTTTCACGTGCGTTCCTTCTCATGTAACCGACGTTTGTCTGTATTCTGATACGTGTGGAGGACAAAACCGGAACCAATACGTTGCTGCATTACTTAAATTTGCAGTCCAAAACATTTCTCCCTTACAAAAATTGAACACAAGTTTCTTGAATCAGGACACAGCTACATGGAGGTGGACAGCATGCACAGCAGTATTGAGTCATCAAAGAAAAATTCTGAGGTTTACTGCATGCCCGATTATTTATTAATTTTCAAACGAGCACGATCGAAAAAAACAATAACCGTTACAGGTAATTCGTTCATTAAAACGCCCTTCAAAACTAAAGAATTTAAATACAACAAATTTTATTATAAAAAAATTAGCTGATGAAACAGTTTTCAATCACTCGAAAGATAATAATGGAAATCAAGTGAAGTGACTCAAATTAAAGAGTATCGTTTTCTCTATATTTTGAGTCACTTCACTTGATTTCCATTATTATCTTTCGAGTGATTGAAAACTGTTTCATCAGCATCTTCAGGAAGAGAGTTCCAAATTTTTTTTAAATTATGACTTGTCTGAAACGATCTTATACATCGATGTCTCATAAAATACGGAACCTTCTCAACGTCTCAGTACTAGAGCTAAAAACGCAAAGAAAGTACTACACCTCAGACTACACTACGAAACCTAATAAGTGTCATAATTACAGTAAAATTCTACAGGCAAAACAAGTTAAATGTATAAAAAATATAATTATTTAAGCGAATTTTGTAAAAAAAAATCTTTCCTGTCAAGTGATTGGTGTAAAACACATTATGCCATTATACAAAACTGAAATGAGCTTTTGAAATCATTGAATTCAGAAGATATATCATGTTCGTTAAGTACAGGTAAAACATATTAAATGCGGTCCCCTTTCGATCATTATTAAATTTTATACAGTTTTTACTAATACCAAATATTATATAAGAGTAAATCTTAAAAGAAGGGTAGTTAGTGCAAAATTTTGCTTAAACATTTTTTTTATTAATGAGTTTGAAATAGATCAAATTAAAACTTAAACTTTGAAAAGTCATTTACTCGAATTGACACTAACTGCACTTATTACTTTTTACCCGTAAGCAGACGATATGTTAAATTGACGTCAATGTTATGTTTTCGTCGATGTGTTTCTTTTTCAAAGTAAATACCTGTTGCCGAGTGGCACCTAATGGTTGCGTAAAATTTCGTGAAAACCTTCATTAGAATCGACTTTATAAAAGGAGCACTCTTTTCACCTAACCACACGAACGTCAAACGAAGATTATGAAATTAGCTCCAACAAGTGCCCAAAAAGCGTGCTTAAACTCCATCAGAAATATAGAATGAATCACACATAATATTTAAGCGTACTTACCCAAATTATTTTATTAACTTTTATAGGCTTTCCAAACAAACGAAAAATAGCAACGTATATAATTCCGGAATTTCCGGCCCAAAAAAATACTTCCTTATAAACTATTGCAAACAAAACGCTCGGACGCCGCAGATTTGCCAGTATTTACGGACGGTAACCATCACTGAAAAATCTCTATCTCAATCAAATCTAAATCAATCTTATTTATATTTCTGATGGAAATATAAATTAGAACAAATAATATTTAAGCGTACTAAAACTACTGTATTAACTTTTATAGGCTTTCCTAACAAACAAAAATAGCTACGATATCCAATTCCGGGCTTTCGAGCCCACAAAATACTTCCTTAACTTAAACTGATCAAAAGCCGTCCAAACTCAGAGGGTGCATAATTTCCTTGCCGATTGGTACAAATGTGCGGCTGACACTGCTAAATGGGCTCGGTATCGTTGAATAATGCCCACAGTTGCCTAACTTGTCCAACCAAAACGTTCGGACGCCGCAGATTTGTCAGTGGTTACTGTCCTGAGATAGTTTAGTTACGTCGGTTGGCGGACTAACAAATGAGCGCCAACTATTCGCATTATTGTTAACTTTGCGAAGTACGAGTATGTTAGTTGTTTTGAATGATCCAATTGTTGTTTAGAATAAAAAGTTTGTTTGATGAAGGGTGTAGCTTGTTTGTTTACTATTAATTCCGGTATTATTCTGTCTGATATCTCTGAGAAGGTATTTTTAATCAGTCTGAAGTTGAAGTTAAGTCTAGAAAACGGAACTGTAGGTAAGGGCTCGCTAACATATTATTACATTTGTAAAGAAGTAGCTAAGTGCACGAGAATAACACATAATTTATGCGGTGTCCACAAACACCGTCATCCGCATAATACGAAGCTTACATCACCACTTTATTAATCCAATTACCTTTACTTACGCCGAGTTCATAAATTGGATGATTATGACTTTCTCACCAGTACGGCTTGTATACTAGTTCTATAGGTAACTTTCACACTAACATAGTCAGCCATTGATTGTGAGCAGGCTCACTAAGACGTTGCGCTCATGTAGACACACTAGAAGTTAGACTCAGCTACCTTTCATGGATTTACGCAGGTGTGGCCACCACGACAGCCGGTAACAGCCACACACATTTCCGAGTCAGAGTCCCATCAGCGTGTTGTGTTCGCCAGAGCACCGATGTCCGGAAAGGTGTAAGTGAAAAAAGGTCAAAGTATAAAAAGATCAAAGTATAAAAAGGTGCCCGCTTAGTTGATAGGTGGAAAAGGTGAATCGTGTATTCGGTCCGAACGAAATCTTGAGAATGTATGAAAATTCGGGACATCACGTAACGTCGCTCACATTCGGTGGCTTACTATGAGCGAGTTAACGTTACATGTGAACAGTCCTTTATCGTTTCATGTAAAGGCTAATAGTCGCTGTCTAAGCGCGACCATTCAGTGCTCTAATCCGGATTCGTTGATGGCTGAAGATGCAATCCGTATGTTAATGAAGAAAATGGTTCTCATCGTGAAGTGGAACGTAACGGAGAATCGTTGCTGTCGGGGTTTCCGATTTTATACAAAGAGGTAGAGGTGTTGTTTTTGTGAACAGTCAAGTAATAAAATAAAATATCGATTGTAAGAACTAAATTCACTGCTTGCAAGAGGGCGAATTAAATTGATAGTAAGATCATAAGACTGGACGCTCCTATCAATTTATTTCAGTTGAAAATGTTGGCCAATCACGATATTACTTCCACTATCGGTAACTAAATGATATTGCTTTTTGGTATGTTTAGTTAATGTTTTTTTGTTTTCTAATTATAACTACAGCATGAATTTCCAAGTTTACAAATTATCGATATCTTATCTTCTATTAATTTGCTTTGCTCTACTTCTTCAACCATTTCACCGTGAAATTAAACCAATACGGATCAATTAGTCAAGTTATTCCTCAATTTATTAACTGACTGATAAATAAATCTGGTAACGGCACCAATTCTCGGGTTTAGTGTAGCGTAAATATCAATTACTGGGTTTATATTGGCGAATTCGGGAAACAGCCAGTAATTGTCGGACAATGTCCAGAGCAGTCCCCCGCTCTGTTGCATTTTGGCGAATATTGATAATTTATTTTTATTATGCTGCTATATCGAGGGGAATGTTTCCCAGAATGGTCATTTTGAATGCGAACCCATAAAATTTTGTTAGTTAATTAGCTTGGTAATGTTATGGACGCTTGTTTGCGTTAAGTGACAATGTGATAATAGACACTATACGTGCGCTTGACAGCTTGCACTTTGCCAACTTTTTATCATAATCAGATAAAGATTTCGGGTATCCATTCCAATATCCCTAAATATAGCTATAGGAATATTATATAGATGTTTGTCGATCCCCAAAAATCCGTAAAAAATATCAATAATGGGATAAAATACACATAAAATGCTTCTAACACATAAAGGCTACGTAACCAACGATATTTCTTCTTAAAACAGACAACACTACCATATTTCAGGCATATTTCCTCGACATCTCCATAACGAGCACCAAGGACGTTCACAATTCATCGGTTTATCTCCATAAAACGGGATCGGAACAAACAAAACCACAAAGTTTACTAAAGCCAGCTTCGGCCCGAAAAAGGTTTTCATTTCCCCCATTATATGGAACTTTTCGGACCCCTTAAACCATGCGTCGACTCTCTGACACGCATTGTAAGGTGTACCATGATTAATGATTTACAACGCAATTTTCTTTGACGTAAAAAATGTCTCAGGCTTTTTTAATATTAGAATGCACTCATAAAAGTGACGTGTCACGTATATAATAGGCTTTTTAATAGGTTTTGAGGTTATAAAGTTTTTTAATAATGATGATTAGGCGTTTTATTTAATAATCACGTCGTTTTCGATGAGTTTGTTGTGTCTAACGGTATTGTCTTTAACGAGAAAATTAATGTATGTGAACAAAGCTTTTGTGAATTAATATTAGCACTACCTTGTCGAAATAATTAGGATTTTTTTTTTGTATTTTGCATTGTTACGTTTTTAGGCAGTGTCCACTATTTTTCACAATTCCTGCAAATAATTATGTAGGTACTTTACGGCAGGTGATTTTCACCAATAACGTTATAGGTAGCTATTTATTTGATGATTTCACACCCAAAAAAAAAGCTATTTAATTTAACGTAAGTAATAATAATTATTGTATGCCTCTATTTTCCAAATGATAAGAAAACCTTGGCATTCTGCTTACAAATAATCAATTCATAAAAAAAGTTCCTCTGAACAAAATCTTCCACACAATGTCCCACTTTAATCCAACACATGTGGCTAGTTGGCAGCATCAAAGCTAAGATAATGGAGACAAAACAAGCCAGTTTAATGCGCCGTATTGGGTTGCAGCGCAAACAGCGCGCCCTAGTGTCGGGTTACTGAACACATGCTGCCAAAAGGTCATGAATAGACACCGGTGTTTGTACAGACAGCAGTGATATGAAAATATGTGGAGCCTGATGTGTTTTTTCTTGTAATGTCAAACGTCTTGTGTGTTGTTACAAGTAAGTAATCGTATGAAATAGAGTTTTACTACTGGTCTTCTTCGGGGGAAATTTAAATTATATTTTTTCGTCCTGATTAACTTCACTACGTTTCTTTGAGCCTCGTTGAGCTTAATAAAGCGTCAGAAACCACCAGAAAGTGCCTTGGCCATTGCCTGGTGGTCATCACTGTTGATTCTGGCTTTCGGGAATTGAAGCTGTGAGCTGTGTTGAGAATTGTGTGGTGGATTTACTTGCAAGAAATCCTTTGATTTTTTTGCTGGATTTAGGTCTCTTCCAAGTTACGTCATGCAACTTGACTTTCAGACTTTATTAATAAATAAGTAAGTCTAATTTATATGAGACTTTTTAAAGTCCATATTTAAAAACATTACAATTTCACATACACACACATACTTACACATAACAAAAAGATAGGTACACACATACACACTTAAAAATGCAAAAAGAGCTCTTAATTAATATTACTATGTGAAAATGACGCACGATTAGTGCTCATTCAGTGCCACATCATTGGACTGTCCATTCCACAGGTCCATTCTGCCGGCCACGATACCCACCAAGTTGTTGGAACTATCGCGCACTTGCCGCATCAGGGATGTTAAGTTAATCATCGTGTTCTTTTTGTCTATCTTGCCGGCCGCCGGCCGTTCCACGTATTGTTTGCCGATTTATTGTCTAAACTCATCTGGTCCAACGGGTAGTCCTTTGCCAAATAAGACCAGCCTACTGCTTTTTCAATTAAACAAAGTTGAACTGCCTCGTACGCCAGTAATTAATTAAACAAAAACACTTTCTTAAAGTCTCCCTAACCAAAGCTGACCTAGAAATACAGCTTTTAGGTTAAGTAATTCAATTGTTTTTCATACGCAACTTTGCGTGTCGTCTCATCCAATATTAGCGGAAGTCAGTGACCGGAAATTTTGTTGTTATTCCCTGTAAGGCCGTGTGTGATATTCACCTTGTTTTCATAGTCCTACTTGTTATATAAGTCCTTTTTAGATACGTCGGGTTCCATAGTCTTCCGGAAAGGACTGGCTGTTACAAAGATAGCAAGTGCATTTAAACCCTTTTCGGTTTATCTTTTCCGACGTAGGTTTCCTACCTTTTGTGGTGTTGTCCGGTTTTCCGTTGAAATAAAAAGAAATATACACGTAAACAACTCATTAGATCCGTAGGTATTTAGGGACAAATCCTTTTTTCAGAAAGTATCACAGGAAAACGAAAAAATTTAATGTTTTGCAATGAGTTGCAGTGTTGCATAATGTACAGGGCTACTAATAGGTAGTTGCTTTGTAGTTGCCAAAAGGTACTCTGGAAATAAATGATAGTGTCTGTAATAAGGTTTACGTCAATAGCGCAATGTGTAGGGTCCAACTCAGGACCTTTGGCTCCCCAGTGTGACGTCAAGCCCGTAAGCAATTAATGCCTTAAAAACGTGCATACTGCACACATCCGCCTATGTACCAACTCCACTGTACTCATGAAGATAAATAAATTAAATAAATAATGCATAAATTATAAATATAATTATAAGACACACCTTCTTCCCTTAGGGATAGGTACAAACTACAGGTCGCCACATGCTACGATCCTAACAATGGGGCCGATTCTGCTAGGCACAAACTAAACTTAATCTAGGCTATTGCTATCTTTTTCTCTCCAATAAAACAAGAAAGAGACGGACGTAAATTAGAGCTGTTAAATTTAGTTGAACTAACATTTCAATACAAATTAAGACGACACGTAAAAACATGTCGACTAAAACACGGTGAAGCGCAAGGCGTAAACTAGTTTGACATCTCTAACTTAGTTCATAGCTATAGCCGTCCTTTTCTCGCGCTGCTTTTTAGTAAAAGATAGCGATTCTCTAATTTTAGTTTAGTTATTGAACAAGAGAATCGGCGCCATTGTTTCCTTTTTTTGCTTCGTTTGCGTTGCATTGCCATCATGAATCATTAACATAAAACATTGGAATCCTTAAAATAATATGATTAAATAAATAGCCCAATCTACTCGTATTTTATTTGTGCATTTATCTTACGTCCAGAGAATTATCCGGAGTACCAATAAATCTTTACATATTACTGTGATCCATCTTCGTCAGTCGACGCCTACGATGTTCGTCGTTCTGCCCACAATGCCGCAACTAATATTTTCTCTTATTCCTTTATCCACGAGTGAACATTATTTACAAAGATTTAGAAGGTTTTTTTTTTTAAATATTTGATATATCCATTATACGAGTATTTTGCATTTTTTCTATGAGTGACTTGTAGGTGTATTATTCTTTGTAAGATAATAATAATAATAACAATTTGAGTCCGCTTTGGTTTTGCCTAGCCTTGAACCCTCTAAGCACACTGCTGGAGGCTTCAGGGCTAGGCTATCGGTTGAAGAGAGGTGGTCAGGTAATATCTCACCTCCTTTACATGGATGACCTGAAACTTTTTGCCCCCAACAATCTGCAACTGATGGAGCTACTGAAGGTAACTGAAACCTTCAGTAGTGCCATCAGGATGGAGTTTGGTGTGGACAAATGTGCAGTCATGCATGTAAAGCGAGGGGAGATTGTGGAATCCGTGGGAACACAACTCTCGGATTCCATAAACCTGAGATCCCTCTCTCCAACCGAAACCTATAAATATTTGGGTATGTCGGAAGCGTTAGGTATTAATGTTGCTGACATGAAGCAATCGTTGAGGGAGCGCTTCTTTGGCCGCCTGAAGAAGGTATTTAATAGCCTTCTATCGGGCGGAAACAAGGTGCGCGCCTTCAACGGTTGGGTCATGCCAGTATTGATGTACTCTTTCGGCGTACTCAAATGGACTCAAACAGAACTTGACACCCTGGATAGGCGGGTCCGTACACTACTAACTGCATACCGAATGCATCACCCACGTTCGTCAGTGATGAGACTGTATATTCCGCGGAAGTGTGGAGGCCGAGGCTTTTTAAATGCTAAGACCCTACACAACCGCGAGGTATGCAGTCTGAGGGAATATTTCCTAGCTGCTGACGTGGGTATGCATCGAGATGTAGTGGCGGTGGACAAGGGCCTTACCCCACTCTCCTTGGCTAACGAGAACTGGCGCAAACCTCTAGTGCTTGACACTAACGGTCGCAGGGAAGTATGGCAGAGTAAGGAACTTCACGGACGCTTTTTCCGGGCCCTACATGGGTCCGATGTAGACCAACTAGCGTCCGTAACCTGGTTGCGTGTCGGTGACCTCTTTGGGGAAACCGAAGGTTTTGTCTGTGCAATTATGGACGAAGTTATCATGACGAATAACTACCGGAGATTTATTGTGAAGGACGGCACGGTTGACATATGTCGGGCATGTCATCGTCCGGGAGAATCAATCCGCCACATAATCTCTGGTTGTTCTCGTCTAGCTAACGGTGAGTACTTGCACAGGCACAACCTTGTAGCGAGGATTATCCATCAGCAACTTGCTCTGAAGTACTCTCTTGTGGAATCGGAAGTGCCGTACTACAGATATGCGCCCGACCCAGTTCTCGATAATGGTCATATCTCATTGTACTGGGATCGGTCCATCATCACTGACAGGACTATTGTAGCCAATAAGCCTGATATAGTGGTGGTGGACCGAATCGAGAGGCGTGCAATGATTGTTGATATTACCGTCCCACATGACGAGAACCTCGTGAAAGCCGAGAAAGATAAACAAATCAAGTATATTGGCTTGGCTCGCGAGGTTGTCGACATGTGGGATGTGGACTCAGCGATCATTGTACCGATAGTCGTGTCAGCCAATGGCTTAATAGCCACGAGCCTCGACCAACACCTCAGGAGGCTCTCGTTAGGCGGCTGGATCAAGGGCTTGATTCAGAAAGCAGTACTTCTGGACACGGCTCGCATTGTCAGGCGGTTCCTCTCTCTGGAGCCCTGACCGCCGGTAGCTTGGACCCTATTCCCGATACCGGTGGGATACTATTTTTTATATTTTTAAATGTTTTTTTTTTTATCCTTTATATTTAAATATTTAAAAATGTAATTAATATGTTTAAAAAATGAATAAACGGAATAATAACAAAATGTTTATTTTTCTCTCCACAATATTTTATAGATAACAATTGTAACTTGCTTAATAGAGTAAGCTATTAAATAAACACTACAATATTGTAGGAGACTGGTGCCTAAGCTAGGTTTCAGGAAGAAGTCTGTGTTTCAGGTCACCAGGTCTCCACCCCGAGTAACAGTGTTTAGATGTAATAGAACAATAAAATTCTAAGCAACTTTTAGTAGGGAAAGAGAAACATCGTGGAAAGTTAGTAGTGTGATGGTGTGTGGTTGTGCTTAAAATAATGTGTGCGTAGGTGTGTGTGTATATATATAAATGTGTGTGTGTGATGTAGGTAGATATATGTATAAATGTTTTTAAAACACAGTAGAAATTAGTACCTATACATATTTATGAGTAGATTGCAAGGACATGTTCAGTCCTATCATTTATGACATCTCCTGCAGCCAACAAGTAAGCTTGCGTCACAATTTATTCTTGTTTAAAGTTTAAATATCGAGAAGAAGATAAATTTTATTATAAATTCGAGTACTAATAACATTAAACTAGCGGCCCGCAACTGAAGTACGACACCGAGTAGAGTTGCAAACTGGGTGCCTTTTGCGTTTTTTTTTAAACTTTATCGCAAAGAGTGACGGCGTAAAACAGCACGTAGAAACGTTGACGCACTGTGAGAACTTTTGAGTTTTAGATCATTATGCACTACTAACTTTTGCCAGCGGCTTCACGAAGGAACAAGTTCCTGGGATAAAACGCATGCTATGTCCTATTCCAGACTATAATCTATCTCTGTGCCAATATCTAATAGTATCTCTTATATCCAGATCCGTTCAGAAGATCTGGAGTGATTTAGTAACAAATAGCCATCCATCTATAATAAATAAGAAAGATAAGATGGTAACAAGTACGATAAGATATGTTCTACTTTTAAGTTAAGTAAAAAAACGTTTTTTACAAAAAAATAGAACCGATTTCCAAAAAAAGTCAAAATACCTTCAATTTCGGAAGTCGGTGTTCCTGGTTTTGTATCTTCGTTATTTGACACCGACTTCCGAAATTGAAGTTATTTTGACTTTTTTGGAAGACGGTTCTATTATTTTGTAAAAAAAAGTTTTTTTTTCAGTTTTTAGTTGTGGGAACCACAACATTAAACTATGTTAACAATTCATAGACATACGATCGCAGCAATCGCGATTGATTTGCTGTCAATTTTTGAAGAGTTCTGTTGTATGTCTCCGAAACCCACTATCAGATCTATATGAAATTTAAATGGGACCATTTCGGAACAAACCCCTTTTTAACAAAAAAAATAATTTGCAATTCCGTCAATATATGACGGAGTTATGCCCGAACATACCAACATAAAAAAAATACAATCATCCGAATTGATTGAACCTCCTTCTTTTTGAAGCGGTTAAAAAAAAACCAAACTATTTATTTCCACATGCATTCATAAAATTATTACATATACAAAATAACGCTCAACACACACATAAAACACAGACTAGAAGTAACAAAGACACTAGAACATGAAATCAACTACATAAATTGAGCAGACTTTTAAAAAATCGACTATCGAATTGTGTTTTGAAATCACAGACCACAATTATTTTTTTCTTGACGCAGCGTTCTTATTTTATCTCCCATATTATGTGTTTAATGTACATAATATGTTACCCTCACGCTGGCAGCTAATTCCTTCACAATAGAAGGAACTTTTGCAGCATGAAGCAAGCCATGCGGATAGAATACGATACGTGAGTCCTTTTTAAATACGTTATAGCTCACAGCTACAACATTGGTAGTTCGAAGATTGCCATAGCTTTGTGCTCTAGTCGGTATAGGTATCTACAATGTATGTGCTTTGAACATTTTTATAATCTGTATGTGTTGTATTGTCAATTCAATAGGTATCTAATTAAAATGAATGCTTTCTGAGCCCGCGTAGTAGATTACAGCCTATTCCCTCTTATAGAGATGACCCAGCCCTGGGTACATTTCAGGTTTTTATGGTATACTTATTTAATTAAAAATCCAAATTTAAAAAATAGGGTAGGTACATATTTAAGAGAAGAGAAAGGATCTACAATCAGAGCTGTTACATCGCTGAAACTCACTGAGATTTAGCGATAGAGACGCTTTTGAGAAGTGCTATTTTCTGACCAAATGCGAGATTTTCCAATCGTTAGGCTCTTAGTGAAGCCAAAACCCTATAAATCCCGAAGGTATCGTCATAAAATCGAACTAACCCACAAGTTTCATCGCTGAAAATACCGTAAACGAAAATTCCTTTTGAAAATATCCTGACAAATCGTTGCAAAATGGCGAACTGAATGCAATGATAACTCTGCAGCTCTGCACAAAAGCCTTGCATCTACATAATCGATGGCTTATTGGCATTCCCCCTTTTACTTCTAAATTGCAAATTTTCCGCACGATTTCGCTTCACAGAATAAATTTTCAGCCGCGAAACGGAATGCAACTGTTCTGTATTTCTTATTTATTTTCCTTCGCGTGCTCCCCTTATTTATTCGCATTGTTAGTTCTTAAATGGAGTCAGCTTGAAGAAAAACCACAATAATTTAGGAATACTCTTTTGTTGGACGAATCGTATTGTTTGATGTGTTTTGTAACTGCAGAGGAGACCTCGTAAACCTCACGGAGGTTAGTCTGTATTAAACGGTAAACGGTTACGAGGCGTACGAACAATATGATGTTATAACAGTGAGACCAGGTCTATCAAAAGATCGTAACAGCGAGGTCGTTTATTTGCAATAGCTGTTCGTATTTTCACGTACTTTTGTAACTTTGTGACTAAAATAACTTCGATTATAAGGTTAAGTAAAGTCGTCTTTTTACCTCCACACGAAAATATATTCTAATGCAAAAAAAGAGTATTTACAGGGTGTAACGCAAATACATGGTTATATTTTAGACACTGCTTCCGCCCATGGCAATGGGCACGCCGCAATTGCGGTGGTAAGGCCCATAAGGCCCGTGTAAGGCCTCACCGGACTTGGAAGCTTTGCGAGGTTCCTGTGTAGGGAGGGAAACGCCCGAGCGTCACCACTGTGAGGATCGCCCAGAGGACACGGTGGAACATACGGTAGAGTTGTGCCCCGCTTGGGCGGAGCCCCGCCGTGTCTTAGTGGAGGCGATCGGCGGCAGCGACCTCTCGCGCCCGGCCCTGGTCCAGGTTATGGTACGGAGCGAGAGGGAATGGGAAGCAATCTTCTCCTTCTGCGAAGCAGTAATGCTCGCGAAGGAGGAGATGGAACGGGTGGGGGAGGCTCAACAGAGTCACCCGCCATCACGCCTCCAGCAGCAGCTGCCGCAGGAGACGCCCTGGGCGTAGGACGTCGCGAGACAAACTCCGGCCACCGTAGACCCGGGCCTGCGGACGGCGAATAGTGGGTAGCTCGCCGTCCGATCAGCACCTGGCCCGAGAGTCGACGGCGCGTAGTGTTCCACGCGCGCCTCAAAGAGTTGTCAGCAATACATGACAGGGCTCGTCATGGCCGATGCCTGCCCAGAGGTTGTGGATAAGTTCGAAACAGAGTTACCGCGCCCCTGGGCACTCAGGGCAGGGAAGGAACAGGGGTGGGTTTTAGTCAGTAAGAGTGTGACACGCCCTCCCGCTCCACCCAGAGAGGGAGAAGTTGTAGGATGATTTACAAACCCCAAAAAAAAAAAGCTCATGGAAATGAACAACTTTCTTCAAGGAAGTCATAGTAAATTCCTAAAAAATTGGACTGTCCGTACAAATTTGTCATCAGCTGATCAAAATCAGTATGGGAGAAAAAGATTTGGACCTCCCCGGTACAAATATTCTTTTTCTGAATGACTATGAATTTCTTGAATAACTGCCCCCCTAGCCATATTACTTTTCTACTATCGTTTACGCTAACGCTTAGAAAAAAATGTATGGCAATGACATTACCTGCGATAAGTCACGTGACACTTATCTACGCAGGTAATGTCATTGCCATACATTTTGTTCTAAGCGTTAGCGTAAACGATTATAGAAATGTAACATGGCTAGGGGGGCTGCGTAGATAAGTGTCACGTGACTTATCGTATTTAATGTCATTGCCATACATTTTGTGCTAAGCGTTAGCGTAAAAGATAATAGAAAAGTAATATGGCTAGGGGGGCTGTTCTATTATCGTATACGCTAACGCTTAGTACAAAATGTATAGCAATGACATTACCTGCGATAAGTCACGTGACAATTCTCTCCGCATACATTTTTGTAATAAGCGTTAGTGTAATCTATACATATAATAAATCTGTAGAAAAGTCATTTTTGTACATTGAAGAAATTGAAACAAAAAATAGCCAGCGTGTGAAAAGATAAGTAACAGAACCCATTTCCATCATTTTTGAAATTTTTGTCTGTTTGTCTGTTTGTCTGTTTGTCTGTTTGTTTGTGCGCACATCACGTAAAATCTACGAATTCAATGCTGACAATGTTTATATACAAAAATTATACGCAACTTGAGGATTAACTTAGTTTTTGTTTCATCGAAATCGGTTCACTCTATCAAAAGATATGATTAATTTAGTGAGTTCAAGAAGTAAAATATTACGTTACGCAATTAAGTATAGTACTTGTAACGACATCTTAAGACTAAAAATAGAACTAATGTTGATAGTTGAAATCTAAATCCGATAGATGGCGTTGTGCAAATGACGTCATTTTCTGAATCGCGGTGTTAAGATTTTCCGCGCGAGGATGACGTCCACCGTGTTTACTAGGCAAATTGGGTTTCGTTAGGTGTCTTAAAAGTTCTTGCGTGTGTCGTAAAAGTTCTTTGGTTGCTTGGTTTATCGATTTTCTAAATTGGTCGAAAAAAAAGTATTTGCTTATCTTATTGGTTTCGTTTGGTCAACTTTGGTCATTGGTTTGAAGTACGAAGTAAAGATTGTATTTGATTTACTTCGTAGTTTGAATCCAATAGTGCCAATCGTTATACAGTAAGTTAGTGTTGCCAATTCGTTGAGTCACGACCACGAACAGACGATACGTTGTCACACTAGACTGTTCGACGCACCGTTCTTTTAAGTTTGTAGGCTATTCAGTCATAAGTGTTGTTAGTTTTGTTTATTGCTTTAATTTTCCTTGAAAATGCCTCAAAGAAAAAAAACTAACCTTTCGCTGCGTAGCCGAAATGCGAAAAGGATGAGACTTTGTAGGTCTCAGGAATCGGAAGAAGATCGTGAAGCACGGTTATCTGCTAACCGAGAGCACATCGCTCTTTCACGTGAATCGGAAACGTTCACCGAAAGGGAGTCACGTTTAAGTTCACAAAGAACACGGACCGCGACTTTGCGGTCTCAAGAGAGTATCCAGGAACGCGAAGACCGGCTGTCTGCTGATCGGGAGCGCCAGTCTCTCTCACGCGAGTCAGAGACTTTCACAGAAAGGGAGTCGCGCTTAAGTTCGCAAAGAACTCGGACCGCGACTTTGCGTTCTCAAGAGAATATCCAGGAACGCGAAGTTCGGCTGTCTGCTGATCGGGAGCGCCAGTCTCTCTCACGCGAGTCAGAGACTTTCACAGAAAGGGAGTCGCGCTTAAGTTCGTAAAGAACTCGGACCGCGACTTTGCGTTCTCAAGAGAGTATCGAGGAACGCCAAGCACGTCTGTCATCTGACCGAGAGCGACACGCTCTCTCGCGCGAGTCTGAATCTCTCTCCCAAAGAGAAGAACGATTACAAATAGCTAGACATAACTATGTAGGTGTACAAAGAAACAATGAAAGTTATCTTGCATCTGAAAGGGAAAGAATAGATGAACTAAGACGAGCAGAAACAGCAGAACAACGTCAATCTCGCCTAGAAATAGAACGAGCTCGATACCATATGAATAGAGAAACAAATAGCGGAGCTGATGAGTCCATGGAAAATGACGATGCAAATATTTTATTACCTTGGGACAATAGGGAAAAATCAGGGTTCACATATTCGTCTAGAATTAATTATGCTGGCTTTACTTTCGTGGGTGACATGAGAGAAATTTGTAATTTTTGTCATGCTTTGAAATGGAGGAAAGAGACAGATGGAATGTGCTGCTCAAATGGAAAAATTGTTCTTCCAAATTTCCAAGATCCACCACACTTACTTAAAAGTCTCCTGAATGGCGATCATCCCCAGTCGAACCGTTTTTTGGATAATATTCGTTTATATAACAGTGCTTTCCAAATGACTTCCTTTGGGGCAAAACAAATAACGGAAGGACCGTTCATGCCAACCTTCAAAGTACAAGGTCAAGTTTATCACCTTATTGGATCTTTGCTGCCAGAAAATGAACCCAAATTTCTCCAAATTTATTTTGTATCCGATTACACGCAACAGCTCAATGTTAGAAATCACAATTTTCCCCAGCTCAATGCTGAGCTTTTGGGTCAACTTCAAGAATTGCTGCATCACGTTAACCAGTACGTTCGTGAATTCAAAGCTGCATTGGAGTCAATTCCACAAGGCAGCAATGATTTCAAAATTGTTATAAGTGCCGATAGACGTCCTGTGGGTGAACACCGTGGAAGACACAATGCACCCGTCGCAGATGAAGTTGCAGTTGTTTTAGTCGACCAGGAGTGTGAGAGACGTGATATCGTGTTGCGTACACGCGACGATCGCCTTCAACGCATTTTGGAAACCCACCGAGCTTACGACGCCCTGCAATATCCACTAATTTATTGTCATGGTGAAGATGGGTACAATTTTGGGCTGTACCAAGTGAACCCTACTACGAGAGTCACTAATTATCAAAAAAAAATATCTGCTCAACAATACTATTCCTACCTTTTACAAATAAGGCAAAACAGTTTCGTATATTTGCAACGATTTCGTGGTTTGTTCAGCCAATTTATTGTGGACATGTACGCAAAAATAGAAACTGAACGTTTAGTGTATATTCGCACTAACCAGCGACGGTTACGCGCTGAAGAATACGTGCACTTGCGGGACGCCATGCAATCAGATAATAACGTCGAAAACTTGGGTCGATTGGTTATTTTGCCATCCAGTTTCACAGGCGGTCCGCGGTATATGCACGAACGAACGCAAGATGCTTTTTGTTACGTCCGTAAATACGGCCGGCCGGACCTTTTTATAACATTTACAACAAATCCAAAGTGGACGGAGATTTGCCAGGCACTTCTCACAGGACAGGCGTCATACGACAGACATGACATTATTGCTAGGATTTTTCATTTAAAACTCAAAGTCTTGATTAATCTACTTACAAAGGAGAAAGTTTTCGGTTCAACTCTTTGTTTTATGTATAGCGTCGAGTGGCAAAAGCGTGGTTTACCCCACGCGCACATTCTTCTGTGGCTGGAAGAAAAAATTCGTCCCGATGCTATAGACAGTGTCATAAGTGCAGAATTTCCGGACTATAATGCAGATCCGATTTTGCATGACATAGTAAAAACACATATGGTTCACGGGCCATGTGGCCTCTTAAACAGGGAATCACCGTGCATGAAAGATGGTCAATGCTCAAAAAAATACCCCAGAGCACTGAAAGAACTAACTATGGCTGGGGAAAATGGGTATCCGCAATACCGGCGAAGATCACCGTCACAAGGTGGTTTCACAGCTACTGTCAGATTCCGTGGACAAGAAATAATTCTAAATAATAGTTGGGTGGTACCGTATTCTCCAGTTTTGTCAAACGCTTTTCAAGCACACATTAATGTTGAAATTTGTAATAGCGTCGAATCTATAAAATATATATGTAAATATGTTAATAAAGGTAGTGATCAAGCCATGATAGCACAAAGAAATAACAACCAATTTGATGAAGTGACAAGGTATCAATCTGGCCGATACATAAGCTCTTCGGAGGCAGTTTGGCGCATTTTGAGTTTCCCTATTCATGAAAGGTATCCGCCAGTCATCCATCTTGACGTGCACCTGGAAGGCGAGCAGCGAGTTTACTTTCAGCCAGAAAATGTGGCAGAAAGAATGAACAACCCAAGACAAACCACCTTGCTCGCATTCTTTCGCCTTTGCGAAAGAGACAATTTCGCTAAGTCTCTGTTGTACAATGAAGTGCCACATTATTATACTTATAACAAGCAGCAAGGTGTTTTTAATCGCAGGAGACGTGGAACTGCTGTAGAAGGCGAGTCCGGCATTTTTAAAGAACACGTGATTGGAAGAGTATACACGGTGCACCCAAATAATGCAGAGTGTTATTATTTACGCCTTCTTCTTCACACAGTGCGAGGACCTACTTCTTTTGCTGAGCTCCGCAAAGTGGACGATATAGAATATCCCACATTTCAAGCTGCTTGCCGCGCACGGCATTTATTAGATGGCGATCAGCATTGGGATGATGCTTTAGCCGAAGCATGCGTCAGTGATAGTCCACATCGTTTGCGCCATTTATTTGCCATTTTGTTGACATTTTGTGGCCTATCGGACGCTGGGCAGTTGTGGCAAAAATATAAAGACGCGTTTGCCGAAGATTTTTTGAGACAGCAAAATATAAATAGTGAAACTTCTGACCAAGTACGTGAAAGCTGCCATAATAGGGCTTTGCTGGCTATACAAGATATAGTTACAAGTATAGGAGGGAACCCCCTCAGTCAATACGGCTTGCCGACACCGACAGTTGGTGGGGAACGAATTAATAGGGAGTATACATCTGAAATAAATTACAACCCCGAAGAGTTAGCAGAAATATTGCGAAATGGCTGTTCAAATTTGACGTCAGAACAACGTCAAATCTTTGATAGAGTATGCTGTAGTGTAGAACATTCATTAGGAGAAATGCTGTTTTTAGATGCACCTGGTGGAACAGGTAAAACTTTCCTCACTAAAGTTATCTTGGCTCAAATAAGGAGCCAAAACAAAATTGCCCTTGCCGTCGCTTCCTCAGGAATAGCTGCCACTTTATTACCAGGAGGAAAAACTGCACATACAACATTTAAAATACCAATCGACTTGGACCGCACAGAAAACCCTGTTTGCAACGTGTCTCGCAATAGTGATAAAGCAAGGGTTTTACGCGATTGCGCCCTTATCGTTTGGGACGAGTGTACGATGGCAAATCGTAAAGCTGTGGAAGCTGTAGATAGAACGTTGCGAGATATAAGACAAAATGACCGACCGATGGGAGGCTTAACGGTGCTATTCTGTGGAGACTTCAGGCAGACACTCCCTATAATACCCAGAGGAACGAGGGCCGATGAAATAGGTGCCTGTTTAAAGAGCTCTATTTTATGGCGTAGTGTCATATTAACTAATTTGAGCTTTAATATGCGAGCATATTTGGGAGGTGACGCAAACGCGCAGGTTTTCTCAAATTTACTACTTCAAATTGGTAACGGCACATACCCGACTCAAGAAGGAGGTAAAGTAACTTTAGTCGAAAGCCTGTGTTCTTCTGTTGCCTCACAGCAGGAACTCATTTCCTCTGTATACGGAGATCCATCAGAGATCTCGAACCATGACGCTGCTTGGCTATGCCAACGAGCTATTTTGGCACCTCGCAACGACCAAGCAGCAGCAATAAATTCTCAAATATTGGTACATGTTTCTGGAGAAAGTAGGGAATATTTATCTATTAACACGGTTTTAGAAGAAGGAGATGCCACCCACTATCCAGTAGAGTTTTTAGACTCTCTAAATACACCAGGTCTTCCAGCACACAAAATTTATTTAAAAGTCGGAGTACCAATCATTCTACTCAGAAATTTAAGCCCACCAAAACTATGCAATGGAACTCGGTTGAGAGTAACAAATCTCCAACGAAATGTCATCGAAGCCGAAATCTTAACAGGTTGCGGCTCCGGTGATGTTGTTTTCATTCCCAGGATACCCATTATCCCCAATAATTTTCCGTTTACTTTCAAACGTGTGCAATTTCCTGTAAGCCTCTGTTACGCTATGACTATTAATAAAGCCCAAGGCCAGACGTTATCCGTTGCGGGTGTAGACCTTACTTTTGATTGTTTTTCACACGGCCAACTCTATGTTTCTCTATCACGTGTTAGCAACCCAAACAACCTTTTTGTATATGCTCCGGGTAATTCCACCGCTAACATAGTATATAGAGAAGCATTAACGTAATCAACTATACCAAAGTCAGGACTCTTATCTAAATCATCAAAAAGGTGATATACTCTTATCTAAACGACGTTGTTTTGTTCTCGACAACCACGCGAACGAAGTCGCGGGCACAGCTAGTTAACAATAAAAGAAAAGTTATTTGGCTAAAGAGGCAGTAATTCAAATATGATCACCCATTTTCATAATACCCTGTATAGTAAAAACAGTTTTAATAAAAAATAAAAAAAACTAGTTTCTTTATTGGCTATCTCAATTAAATGTGTACACGAAACGATTTCGTGTCCGTGCTGTTGAGCATTAAAGAGTTCCTTTCATCATCAGCCTTTTAATGTCCCCACATCCACCACGCGGGCCAAATGCGGATTGGTGAATGTCACGTATCTTCGAATTGTTGGTTCTGGGACATGCCGCAGGAGGATTCTCACGATGTTTTCCTTCACCATTTTGAGAGCAGTGTTGATGAAATAATTTACACAAAGTAAAGCGCCTGCCTGGGTTTGAACTCACGACCTATAATTTGTAAGTCGTGGCCAATACCACTGGGCCACCACTGCTCACAAGCTGCACACTGCTCAAAGAGTTCTTTTGTCTGGAGCTAATCCTGAATGTCTTATCATAAAAATGCATTGTCACCAGAACTAAAGGCGTATGCAAAATTTCAACACAATCGGATACAAGACAAATAATCGAAAAATGGTTTGCAAATTTTGACGGACCACTTACAAACATACGAACAGTGCAAGTTATAGAAACTTGTAAAAAGCATAATTGAAATCGTTTAAAAAAACTCTAGAACAAAGCTTCATTCTAACTACGCTTAACACACCCATGACCGAAAGTTGGAAAGAAGTTTTCAAGTTGGATAAGTAAATAAAACCCATTAAAATGAAGCTAAGATTCACTTAACATAGCAAGATTCAAGTCTTCGAGTTGTCTCTTGAATACTAAGTGGTTTTCCGATACAGATTATATTTTTAACTAGCTACTAATGTGAAAAAGTTGGAAGCAAGATGCAGATTGGAAAAAGTGCAGCAGCGGATTGTAATGGATTTATTTGATTGATTGAATATAAAAATACAATTCCAATTTTCTTATAATTAAATTGGCGTGGGTTTGCCAATCAAAACTGAGTAGTACCTAAAGTAAGGTGAAAGTTCCAAGGTAGCCCGCGAAATTCAAATTTTCTTACGTTTTTTGCAATTTGCATGTCAGTATCAGGTTGTATGTTGGTCAAAATATGATTCGCGGCCGTAGCAAGTACGTATTTACAGAATCGTAATCATTAAAATCATCAATACAACTCTCTCAGTTAGAATTGATGCCAAATGTCATGATTTCATGAAATACTTACATTTGACATCAATTCTAACTAAAAGAGTTATATTGTTGATTCTTATGATTATAATTCTGTAAATATATACTTGCTGCGGCCGCGAATCACATTTTGACTAAGATACAACCTGACACTGACCTGCAAATTGCACAAAACGTAAGAAAATTTGAATTTCGCGGGCGATCCTGGATTCCACCATGTTTGTTGAAAAGAGTATTTTCATCATTTCAGCCGAAAGACGTGTACTACTAAACCTAGGCCTCCCCTAAGTGTCGACACAACGACCGGTCCTGTGTCTCGCATGATCGCATCCATTGGATTCCGGCGACCCACATCAGATCATCGGTCTACCTGTGGGGGAGGCCTTCCAACGCTGCGTCTTCTTGTACACGGTGACCACTCTAGAACCTTTCAGCCCCATCGACCATCTTTTCTGTGAGTAATGTGCCCATGCCCACTGCCACTTCAGCTTGGCGATTGGGTACCTATTTAGTTACTGTATATGAAAATCTAAGCTGCTGACTCAAATAATTATGATTAATTCTATATTAAGATATTATGTAGCTAGGCATCTGCCCAGAGGTCGTGGATAAATTCGAAACAGAGTTACTGCGCCCTGAGCACTCAGGCAGGGAAGGAACAAAACCCACCCCGTTTTAGTCATAGGATGATTTCCAACCCTCTCAAAAAAAAATAGTACGTAGGCATATTTTCAAAATTATTAACATAGGAAAAACTTTAACAAAATAAATTTCCTTCAGTTAACACTATGACGTAAATCATTGCAACAATAATAATATTTCAATAGTGTAATCAACATAATACGTGTTCCATGACCATAACTAACATAACGTTTTCATACAATAAACAAAATTAATTGCCTAATTATTTAAGGTTGCGACAGTGATGTGATAAGGAATGGAGTGCTAGGTGCGAACGATGACACTGAGAAAATTACTTCTCGATTGAAAATAATAATATCAATATGTAATGCTATGGTTTATCTTACTTTAGACGGTTACTGAAAATGTTATTTGAAAACCTGATATAAGTAAGTTTAAAGGACTAAGTTCATTTTCTACTTAATTAACAAAAAAGCCATCGGAGAGCCAGTGACTATACTTATAACTACGCCACCATTTGTAAGAACAGATGAAGGCGACAGAATTATATTTTAAAGCAACCATATAACCACTTTAAAGCAAGCATTACGCAATGACATCCATCCAATAAAAGACATTTCGTACGGTCTATCGCAAAATCAACATGTGTGATTGTTTGCACAAGTGCGTAAGCGTGCACTTTTCACACATTCAGTCTTATTTATAAAAGTCACTAATTATAAATATGGTTAGGTTAGACACACTGTTTTGCGACTAGTTAGCAAAATTTTTGAAGTGAAAACTTCTTTAGGCGCGTTGGGCATTTTTTTTTTCACTTCTGTCTGCACTCCCGGAGTGCTTTTTTTGTGTGAAAAATGTTTAACGTTAAGCAGTATCTAACCATCTGTTTACCAGCTGTAAAAACTAAACAATACCTGTAGGCTGTTTAAGCCATTGTGTCTGTTTGGACTGTACATGTTAACACTCCATTCTTACTTATTCCTTGTTGAAACCAAGTCTCGTTAATATAAGACTGCTTTGCAAAGCTTCGTGAAAATTTATCGTTCCTTGTTGTACAACGAAAATTTATACAGTCTTAGTTAAGTAAATAAGGTCCCATTCAATTATGTGCTTACTTGCTTCACTTTTTGTTCTAACTTGGATTCCTAGTTAGTTTGCGGTGAAGAAATTTCTAGAGGTACTTAGAACAACGTATTGTTGCCATGCTACATGTTCGGTAAGATTAACTGGTTTTTAGTCGGGTTTAAAGTGGTTTCATGTAATTCGACTCCTGTATATGCCGTAACAGTTAATTCTTACGGTAGGTAATGTTTGTTTACGTGCTTAAACAGAACTTGTGTTCTTATTTTAAAATCATAGCTTTTTTTTTTAAATCAAGTATCATCATATGCCTAGCCTTTTCCCAACTATCTTGAGGTTGGTTTCCAGTCTAACCGGATGCAGCTGAATACCAGTATTTTACAAGGAGCGACTGCCTATCTGAACTCTTCAAAAAAAAAAAAACAAAAAATATCAAGTATCTAAGAAAAGTGAAAATTGATAGCTTATATGTTTTTTATTGGTTGGTTAAATGATTAGCTTTATTATATCACTAATCAGTAATCACACTTATATTATAAAGGCGAAGGTTTGTATGTGTATGTTTTTTACTCATTTACGCTCAAACGGCTCAACTGAATTGGATGATATTTGGTATCAGGATCATTTATATCCTGGATTAACACATTCTAGTAGTATTCCCGTGGGAAGTAGTAATATAACTACTCGTAATGCTATTATACATAAATTATATTAAACTAATTACATAATTAACATATATACTGCGGATAACGGTGTAATTTTCACTTTTGTATCATGTACTTGTTTTATAAGTAAGTTTAAAAGATCTGATGTGTAACTGTTTGTTGTTCATAAATAAATAAACACTAGTTTCTCCTGTGGCTTCGCTCTCGGGGCCATCTTATAGGAACCGTACTTTTTTTCGCGATAAAAGCCATAACACTCGGCGAAAGCGTAGCTCTCTATCAGCGAAAGAATTTTCTTAATGGGCTCAGTAATCCAAGAGCCTCCTAAAAACAATTTAACCTCCTATAGTAATATTAGTTTACATTACATAGCTAAAGACAAAACAAGCCTAGAAGCGTCTATATGCCATGTATATATATATATATATATATTTTATTGTTGATAGGCACGCGTTTGGCCACTTTTTCACCTGATGGTAAGCGATGATGTGGTCGAAGATGGAGCACGCTTGCCTAGAAGTAACCTATTCACTCTTGACTTAAAGACTCCCAGGTTGTAGCTATCAGGAAACACAGACTCCGGTAGGGAATACAGCGTGCGTACAGCTAGGTAGGGAATTCCACTCCCTAGCTGTACGCACAATGAATGTTTTCTCAAAACGCTTTGTGCGTATGGATGGGATGTCCACCATGAACCGGTGGCACTTCGTCGTACGTCTTGTGGTCCGTTGATGAAACGATCTTGGCGGAATCAAATTATGCAATTCCGTCGCACACTCCCCAAAATGTAACCGATACAAAACCGACAGGCTAGCAACTCGGCGCCTATGTATATATATATACATGAACCTACAGAAGCATGATCTTTTGGTTCACTTTCGTTCTTCGCTTCCATCTTTAGCTAACATGCACGGCGTGCTACAGTCTAGACGTAATATTTTTGACGCGTCCCGCTGATACTGAGTGGATATAGGAAATGGCACCATAGAGGCATATGGCGCGAAAATGTTGGGCGAAAGCGGCGTAACTGACTTACTTTATGGTTGGTGCATAGTCTTGTGGAAAATAAGATGATATTAGTTTCGTAAATAGAAAGGAGCACTTTTTAACCGACTTCCAAAAGGAGGAGGTTCTCAACTCGTCTGTATGTTTTTTTTTTGTATGTATGTTACGCGATTTCTCTGCCACTTGTGAATAGATTTTGATGATTTTTTTTTGTTTAGTAGGTCATACATCAGAGGTGGTAGAAATTTTATCGAAATTAATTAAGCGCTTTTTGAGAATTGAACAAAAACGAAAAATACGTATACCTCGAAGACGTTTTGGTGTTCTCCAAATGTTTAAATTCCACGTTCCATGTTATTAGGGTTTTTAGTTCTGGGGTATAACAACTAAAAAGTGGAAAATAAAAAACTTTTTTACAAAAAAAACAACCGACTCTCCAAAAAAAAAATATACTAAAAATTAAAAAAATTACTTTAATTTCGGAAGTCGGTGTTTGTATTTTACTTCTTCGTTATTTGACACCGACTTCCGAAAATAAAGTTATTTTTTTAATTTTTAGTGTATTTTTTTTTTTGGAAGTCAGTTGTTTTTTTTTTAATGTGTCTATACCTCTTTAGCCGCGTTGAGAGTTTTTTGTAAGGGGCAAAACTTATGGGTTCGCGTCACTGACATGCTAGTGTCGTGTTGTGCCAGACTGCCTATTTTTTTATTATATTGATATTTAATTTAAAATGAATACCTTTTTTTAAGTGGGGAAGTCATCAAAAACTTCTCCCGCTCTAGGCGCAACGGGAGGGCGTGTTAAACTATTACTGACTAAAACCTACATGTGTTTCTTCAGTTGCCTGCGCCAAGGTCGCGGTGACTCTTTCAAACACTTTGGCGACGTTATTTTAGTCACATTATATTTATTTATTTTAATAACTTTAAGCACTAGTGAAACACTGTACAAAGGCGGTCTTAATGCTTTAGGTCCTGCCCGGGGGTTGAGGATAAATTCGAAACAGAGTTACCTCGCCCCTGGGCACTCAGGGCAGGAAGGAACAGGGGTGGGTTTTAATCAGTAAGAGTCTGACACGCCCTCCCGCTTCACCCAGAGCGGGAGAAGTCATTGGATGATGGAAATCATCCAACCACCACAAAAAAAAAATGGTTTAAGTAACTTTGTACATTGACATTAAATTTAAAATTAATACTTACCTTTTTTTTTTAAATAGAATAGACGTAATTAATGGCTGCTATAGTGCATAACTGAGTCTGTAAACAATAGACTGATAATTATTATTATATACCAATAAAAAAAAGTAAAGGGGAGGCAAAAAAGTTATAATTTTATATTAAGTATTAGTTAACTTTCTTTTTTTAAATATACGTAATAAATAGATTACTAAATTAACTACTAAAGCGTGTCCCAATCATATCTATTAAATAAGACGTAATCGTAGGTCCTTAAGTAGTAGGTACCTATTTAACTGACTAAAATACTAGATAGCCAATAAACCCAACTGCGATTAAGTTAGGAGCAGGTTCACGTTAATAGTTCCCAGAGATTGGATTGGAACTCGCTGAATCGTTCGAATGGACTGTTTGGTCGGTAATGTGAGCTAAACCCGTGGCCATGTAACTTTGATTTATTTGTCGTAACTACTTAGTGCCTTAACAGCTAACAGCCTTACTTTATACTTACTATAATTACTAAAATATACATAGCTCGTGGCTAAAGTAATAACAGCCGCACGGGTCGATCTATCAGGTTAAGCTACGCTTGCTGGGGTTGGTTCATAGATGGTTGACCATCTTTTCATACCGAGACTCCTCCGTGCCTCGGAAAGCACGTTAAGCCGTTGGTCCCGGCTGTCAATCGTGGATCTTTGACAGTCGTTACGGATCGTCAGATGCCCGAAAGTCTGACAACCAGTCCTATCAAGGGGTATCGTATTACCCAGTAACTGGGTTGTAGAGGTCAGATAGGCAGTCGCTCCATGTAAAATACTGGTATTCAGCTGCATCCGGTTAGACTGCAAGCCAACCCCAAGATAGTTGGGAAAAGGCTAGACAGGCAGATGACATAGGAATGACTAACTTTTAATATGGCTTTTATTAGGGAATGTTATTTTATGTTCTCTTCGATCCGTCATTGGAGTTGGCATCTACTGGTAGATTGCAACCCATTTTTTTTCGTGGGTGGGAAATCATCCAATGACATCTCCCGCTCTGGGTGGAGCAGGAGGGCGTGTCAGACTCTTACTGACTAAAACCCACCCCTGTTCCTTCCATGCCCTGAGTGCCCAGGGGCGCGGTAACTCTGTTTCGAATTTATCCACAACCACCGGGCAGGAGATTGTAACCCCTGTGAATATTATTCTGTGTCCAAGAAAATATTGCTGGATATTCCTTAAATAACTTTTGCCAGTGGCATTGCCCGAATTAAAGTCCCGCGGGAACTTAGGTAACGAGTAGGACAAGAAATATTCATGTCCTAATCCAGGTTATGTAGGAACATTAGAGCTTTTTCGCCTCATATGTTTTTTTAATAGTAAGACATCTTGATATACCTAATGAAACTGTTATTTATGAAGTTCGAAAAATACTGTAAAACAATTCCTCAATGCGTGAGAAAAAAATAGACTGTAAGTATTGTGACGTAGTGGCGTTACAATCTCAATTAAAATAAACATAAGGAAAAAACCACAGAGACCAAAAGCCACAATTACAGTTTTGGTAAACAATAAACAATATTAATTTGCTGACAACACTATTGTCTTTGGATTCGTTGACATCTGTCAATGACGGGCGTAGATATATATAAAGCCGCTTGGGCAGCGCCAGCCCTTTTTTCTTTTTATTCCAACTGCTGGCGGATTGGCATTGGTGGATTTACGTTGTCTTGTTCTGTCGAACACTTCAGCGACTTCACCCGTGTATCTCCCGCCAAATTCTAGCAGTTGCAGTTTGCATTGGCAAATATTTGCCAACCTCATTAAATTACGTGGAATCTACCCCATTAATTGGGTAAGTGTTTGAAACAGCATACAGGTAGCGTTGTGCATTCTGTGTTCCTAATTTTGTGTATAAATTCTTTCCAGAACATGTTTTTCCTATTTCTTTTCTTTGTATTGTAAAATCAAGGTTTATAACCTACACTAAAACTGTCGTACTATTGTAATCACGCCTTTTGCGTGGTTAACTTTATGAGGCCTTTGCTATGCGCATCTTGACTTGTGCGTGCCCTGCTGCTGCGCTCGAATGTGCATGTCATCGTGCTTTTTCACCTCACCTTTGTAAACTCCGTCTGATTTTGACAACCACACTTATTAGCACACGTACAGCCGCTTTGCTCATGCCTGAGTATCAGAATCAGCGGAGAACATTAACAGCCATCTTTGTGACACGCTAGACAATATTTCTAGGGTCCCAGATCCGGATTCCCAGATTCGGAGTCGCAAACTCGGAGTCACAGATTCCGAGTCCCAGGTCCAAGCACTCAGATCAAAACCGAACATGGAGGGAGAAGATTTGGAGCCCTACGCTCCGAGCACGCACCTGCATCGTCCTCCATCGTGGCCATCATGCCGCAGTGCCTCGTAGCGTCACCACTAGGTCACTTACCACGACGGCTAGCTCCACGCCGGGTGCTTATTTGCCCGCGTGGTTTCTGCTGGCCGTCTCCGAGCCGGCACGACCACCTGCCGGCCGATTCATCCTGGCTCCTGTCGACCCTACGAGCTGGCGCTACCACCTGCCGGCCAACACCTCCGGGGCAAACGCAACGTGGCTCCCCCGAGTCACCAGGTTGAGCCAGGACAGTACCGTGCCATCTCCCAGGGAATACGAAATCTGTGACTATAAACCTTCCCACGCCCTTTCTCTATTTAATACATATTTTTAACGTTGACCGTGGTACGTGTTGTCATTTTATTTTATATACCACGTAGCCTCCTTACGTCACAGTATTGCAAACCCTCGCTCGCTGCTAACACCATCTAGCAAAGTGTGCGAGATGGGTCCGGACGCGGAAAAAAGTTAAAACGGTCGCGTTTCTTTGTATAAGATGAGGCATCTATACGCTAGTATTATATGTATATTATCTATACTATTAGCAAAAAGAATTAAGAAAAAAACAGCTTGTTCTGAAAAAGGGGATCTTTACTTTCAAGACCTAAGTAAAATCAAAGGGATCTGGTACAATGTCATACAACACCAAACTCCTCGCATTCCTTGGTTTGTGGACTCTAAAATGAGCAGAACGTATATTGTAGCGGCTCTAAGACTTCGTTATCTACTACTATCCCACCGGAAGATTTGGTCATCTGATGAAGAAACTAGATTCCCCAAATTGTGATGTGTGTGGAGTTATTTATGATGTCCAGCATCTTTTGATGGATTGTGTCAAGTACCAGACGGGTACAGAACGATTGTCAAGATTGCGTAAACTCGACATAAGTACGTTATTTGAAATCCTGGCAAATCCAGGAAGTGATCATGCTAAAACTGTTTATGACATGGCAATGTGTTGGTAGTATAACTTCTTGTTAATGTTTAAATTATAAGTTAAAATGTAAACTTAGGTTAGGTTACGATGGGGCTGACATGCCTTCAAAGGATAAAAGTCCCTAAAAAATAAAGATAAAAAAGGAAGAGTTCTTAAGAACTATAGACAAGGAAATACTACGATATATAGCAATCAGAACGCGAGGTGCAAAAAATCACGTTGCGTCTCTTTTATATATGTAACATAAACATTTCATATTTCACCGAAAAACAAATTGAGTGCTTAAAGATTTATCGTAGGCACTAAACGTAGATATAAAACGTCTTACACAACGTTACCTATTACGTTTGCCTGTGCAAGTGCTTCCACTACATCGATTTTATTGCCCCAAATAATAAAATGTTTTGCCCCAAACGTACCCAAATCATACAGCAGATTTATAGCTCCAACCACAGAGCACACTGAGTTCCTGTGTAGTGACTAGTCACACCATTAGATGCCTTCCTACTATCGTACTATATCCTACTAGAAAAAAAAATAGAAAAACAGAAAATTAAAAATTAAAAAGTAAAAAAAAAAAAAAAAATATGTTCAGTTTACTAATTAGCAGTACACCGCAGACCCCGCCCCCTCCCCGCCCTTTTTAAATTAAGATTTTTCAGACCATCCAAAGGTTGTCTGGTAGATATCGCTGTCAGCGATAAGACCGCCATTGTACCCATAGATTTAAGTTCATTTATACAAGTTTATTAACTGTTTTGGTGTACAATAAAGGATTACTCTATTCTATTTTAAATGTGAAAGTTTGTGAGGATGTATGGATGTTTGTTACTCAATCACGTCAGACCAGCTTAACGGATCAGGATGAATTTTGGCACAGAGATAGATTATAATCTAGAATAGCACATAAGCTATAACTTATACTGGGAGAGTATTAAATCCACACAGTTGAAGCCGTTGGCAGAAGCTAGTTAGGTACTAATATGCGTGCTCGCGAGCAATGTGCGCTGAGCACAAGTTTCAGCTATCATAGCCATAGTAAGAATTGTTACGGCTTACGGGCCATAATTTTCTATAAGTAAAGGGATTCACACATCAGTCACGTCCACATCACGTTAAGATATTAGTTTCGAAAAATTCGTAGGATGGCGACGTGCCTGTGTGTGCATGTCTGCCCGGGGGTTGTGGATAAATTCGAAACAGAGTTACCGTGCCCCTGGGTACTCAGTGCAGGGAAGGAACAGGGGTGGGCTTTAGTCAGTTAGAGTCTGACACGCCCTTTCGCTCCACCCAGAGCGGGATATGTCATTGGATGATTTCCCACCCCACAAAAAAAATAAAATGTGTGTGCATGTTCCTACGGTGATACACACTGACATGTATGTTTGTATGAAAAGTTTTTACAATGCCGTCTCTAGTAATAGCCACTGAGGCGACTCCATGCTCTGTGGCTCCAACTAAACCTGGAGATAAAATGTAGCAGTAAATATTTACATCTCAACGTGGGACTAAAGTCACGTGCCATACTTTGTTCCCGTTTTATTGCATACGGATTTATGACTTGCACTTTGAGCACCTCACGTATTACTCTATCTGTAAGAGATCTTTCATCGGTTGCTGCCTGTATGGTGTTGTTATGTACCTGTATTTAGGATATTTTGTGTCTTAAAATGTTCTAGAATATCTATTCTTATGAGCTTGGCAATCAAACTGACATCTTACCTAATTTCAGTTTCTATAAAGACTCTCACAGCATCCTAAAGAGTCTCTAGATCATTAGTGTACTCACGGTGAAAACAGCTCCCTTAAATTATTACGACGAGATTTTCACAGATTAGACAGACGGAAGATAAACTAGAGCTAACGTTGAGATGTTAAATCATTCGCCTGGTCTTTTCCCAACAAGGGACGGCTTTTAATGCCAGTATTTCACACGATGTGGCTGCCTGTCGGACCTACACAACCCAGTCTCATGTGCCTACTAGCTGCGCCCCACGGTTTCACCCGCGTAGACCGGGATAAAAAGAAGCCTATGTGTTAATCCAGTATAGAAGCTTTCTATACAGGGTGTAACGAAAAGGTGTGGTCATATTTTAAGAACTGCATCTGCCCATCGATATGAACAACTTTCTTCAAGAAAATCCGAGGTAATTAAAAAAATATTTTATTACCTCCCATACAAATATTGATAAGCTGATGATAACTTTGTATGGAAAGTTCAATATTTTTTTTTGGCAATTTTCTGTTTTTTCTTAGAGAAAGTTGTTCATTTCCATGGGCAGAACCGGATCTTAAAATATGACCACACCTTTTCGTTAAACTCTGTATATCAAATCGATCCAGCCGTTTGAGCGTGAAGAAGTAACTAACATACAAACACACACACTCACAAACTTTCGCCTTTGCCTATAACATCAAGTGTGATACAGTGAGTAACCAACTTTCTTCAAGAAAGTCATAGCTAATTTTGAAAAAAAAATTGGGTCCTCATAATAATTTTGATTAGCTGCAATGATAAGAATTCAAAGTTTGTACGGAAAATGCAATTTTTTTTGGGGAATTTTGGAAGACTTCCTTGAGAAAGAGGAGCTCGTGGCTAAAGTATTAACAGCCGTACGGGTCGATCCATCAGGTTAAGCTACGCTTGCCGGGGTTGGCCCACGGATGGGTGACCATCTTTTCATACCAAGACTCCTCCATGCCTCGAAAAGCACGTTAAGCCGTTGGTCCCGGCGGTCAATCGTGGATCTTTGCCAGTTGTTACGGGTCGTCAGAAGCACGAAAGTCTGACAACCAGTCTTTCCAAGGGGTATCGTATTACCCAGTAACTGGGTTATGGAGGTCAGATAGGCAGTCTATTAGTTATTATTAATTATTTAGTCGCTCTATGTAAAATACTGGTATTCAGCTGCATCAGGTTAGACTGGAAGCTGACCCCAAGATACATAGTTGGGAAAAGGCTAGGCAGATTGATTTTTATAACAGTTGGTCAATTCGATGGGCAGAAGCAATATCTAAAATATGCCCACCCATTTCCGTAACACTCTGTATAAGTTCGAAATGGAGCACAGCTATAGTACGGTACTATTTCAGTGCCTTCAAAGCGCTTCCGTCTTCGTAGAGTTTTATCACGGGTTCTGGAAATAGAACCTGTTAGCTGCAAAACGGCACTTTTGTCTAGCTTTACGACTTTAGCTTAAACCTAAACAATCGTCTACCTGCAGCTGAGGATTAGCCAGCGTATTATGTACCTTAAACCAGTAGAGCTACTTACGAAAATTGTTCAGCAATACTGAAGGAGGACTGGATAAGCTGAGCTGTGATGGAATATTGATCTCAGCTTAATTTTCATTTTCAGTCCATCTTGAACAACAATGTCAACAAGGCTTACTACTTCAAAATGAAACACGTTCTGATCGCGACAGTACATGTCACAAAATGTAAACAACACAGGACCGTACTCAATAATGGTCGGCCCAGGGCCAAACTTAACCAAATGGGAGTTATATCGAGCCCTCTCGTAGTGTCGTCCTATTGACGTCTCTGCACGCTTTTTATATGCAAATTGAATGACCTCCAATTTGGTGGAACGGGTGGAATGACATCTTCACATTGGACGTTAAGCCCCGTAATTGCAGCCCTTTGGTGCGTTATTGGCATATTTTGCGTTTTGACCTCCGATGTTTAGGCTAGATATTTGGCTTTTGGTTTTATGAAGAATGGTTTTATTCGGTGAAAGTGCATTTTTAGCGGATCATTAGTTGGAATTGTTCCGTAAAATGTTGAATATAAATGACTCGAATAGAATGTTATTAGCCTGCCAATCGCACCTGACAGCGTTTGTTGTTTGTTGTTAGTTAGTAAGAAATGAAGTAGTAACACTATAGGAAATATACATGATAGTGTGTTGTGCAGAAACATTAAAATTTTGATGAAAATTAAATACTAAATTTACATTGCTCTCGCCTCAGTACCTTCGCGTGTGTGTCTGTACCAACATACCTAAGTACATTAAAAATTATAATCAAGTAAAGTGTTAATATGGCAAAATTTGCAATAAGGATAAAAGTCTCGTTAGAAATTATAATTTAAACAAAACAGTGACCTTTTTATAATACTTTGTTAGCAGTTTTATTTTCTGCGACGTTGTTGCTCGTATGTACATATTTACCTACTTAATTTTGCATACTAATATAAAAAAATTACATGGACACTTTTGCAATGTTGGTATTTTTTATACAATGAATAATAAATTAATGCTTAGAATTAAGTCTACATCTTCATGAAAATTATTTTCACTTTGCGAAATAAGAATACTGAATACGACATTAAATTAATAAAATAAACAAATAAATTTAACAAAAGTGCAAAAGTCTTTATGATTTCATCTTTAACTAAGTTAAAGCTAATTCATTTATTTCTATCAGGCCATTAAAAGGCACTTATTAACAGCTGTAAAAAACTTGTCAAAACATAAAAAGTATCTTATATACATCGTAACAAAGGTAAGTATTCCTTGCAAAAAAGAAATTCAATTATCCTAAGCCATGCAACATAGTTTACTTTGGCCCTATTTTCTAATAAAAACCAAAGAAACTATCTAAGACCGCCACAATTTCAATTTAACGAGTCGTTTCCTGAAAATAACGAAGAAAATTCTCTAGCAGCGATAAGGCACCGCTGTAAATTAAAAGTTAATTGTATAACAAAAGCAGTGTTTGCCTTAACCACTGATAAGCCTGCATAAAAGACCACTTCTTTTAGAGAATGAATTTTATGGTAGAATAAAGCAGTTTTAAAATTTTTGCACCGATTACACGGTTGTAGTGGTGGTTGAGTTGGTCAGGCTATGTTGGACATGTATGGGTTATTTTGGTTATGTTGGGTTTATGTCGGTCATGCAGGGGTTATGTTGGTCATGTAGGGGTTATGTTGGTTATGTATGAGGTATGTTAGTCATGCAGGGGTTATGTTGGTCATGTAAGGGTTATGTTGATCAGGTACGGGTTATGTTGGATATGAAGTGGTTATTTATTTATTTATAGAAGGTAGCTTCATAGCTGACAATAAGTAAACATAAATTGGATAATTCTAAACAATACGCCAGTTACGAAGTACACAGATAAAACAATAAGCATAGAAAAGAGTGAGAGAGTGCGTGAGTGGGTGTGAGTGGGGTTATGTTGGTCATGTAGGGATTATGTTGGTAATGTAGGGGTTATGATGGTCATTTAGGGTTATGTTGGTCATATAAGAGTGATGTTGCCTTACCTCATAAAGAATAAACATGATATAGTGCTGTTTGCAGATGACACTTCACTTTTATTTAAACTCAAACGTCAGCAGGTGGTTGTTGATAATGTAAATAATGCTCTTTCAATTGTAGTTAACTGGTTTAATGTCAATAATCTTCTCCTTAACGAGAAAAAAACAAAATGCATAAAGTTCACATTACCCAATGTAATACAAGTGAACACTAGTGTGTCAATAAAGGGTGAAGAGTTGAAACCCGAGGATTCCACAGTGTTCTTAGGTTTAACTTTGGATGCGCAGCTTCAGTGGAGCCCCCATATAGATAAACTGTCCAAAAAACTTAGCTCTGCAGCATACGCCGTAAGGAAAATTCGTGGTTTAACTGATTTAGAGACAGCTCGTTTAGTATACTTTAGTTATTTTCATAGTGTGATGTCGTACGGCATTCTGTTGTGGGGAAATGCCGCCGATATTCAGACAATTTTTGTCTTACAGAAAAGGGCTATTCGTGCAATTTATAAATTAAGTCCCAGACACTCCCTCAGAGACAAATTTAAAGAGATTAATATTATGACTGTTCCCTCTCAATATATTTATGAGAATCTCATGTATGCACATAAAAATATTAATCTGTTTAAAAGATACAGTGATATTCATAGCATAAATACTAGGAACAAACACAAATTTATTGTACCAAAAACCAGGCTCAAGAAAAAAATAGGTGGTTCGTTTAGATGTCAATCTATACGTTTCTATAATAAACTTCCTAGCCAAATTCAAGAACTAAGCATAAATAAATTTAAATCATTTATTAAACGTAAGCTATGCCAGAAAGCTTTTTACACAATTAATGACTTTCTTGAGGACAAAAAGGCGTGGGATTGAGCTGCTTCAATGATATACATGAGCCATTGTTTTCATATGTACTACTTACTGATGAAAAATTTTTTATATATATATTTTTTTTAATATTCGTTTTTGACATGAATACTTGTATAGTATTGTATTATATTTTTTATTTTATTTTTTTATTGACATTTTATTATTTTTTTTTTTTTTTTGACTTGAATACTTTGTTAAGTATTATATTTATTTTTATTTTTTGATTGACATATTATGATTACTATTTTGTTTGACACAAATATTTACTTTGTAAAGTATTATATTTTTATTTTTTTTTGATTACTTAATTATTGTAAATGTGAAGACTATGTGGGTTATTATTATTATTTTCTCCTCCTTTTTACAGTAATTTTCAACGTTGTCTGACAGTTTGAGTACTTTTGCGGCCTACCCAAATGTCTTTTCTTTGGTATTGTTCGTCATGTCATTGAGCTCCTTAGTGGTTTTTAAGTTGAGCTATTCGACTATTGACAAATGCTTGCACTGACTGGACAGGTCCACTCAAATATGTTTGGTTCTTTCTTCAAAAGACCACTACAGACACTAAGCTGCATGGTCCTCATATAGAATAATGTGAATGCGAGAACTATGTATGACGTTATATTCATGTAGATTTTATGATTGTCTGGCAGTTTGAGTATTTTTTGCGGCCTACTCAAATGTCCTTACTTTGGTATTGTTCGTCGGTTCGTTGAGCACCTCAGAGTTCTGAGTTGAGCTTCGCGATGACTGACAAATGTTTGCACTGTCTGGACAGGTCCACTCGAATTCGTGTGTTGCTTTCTTCATAAAGCTCATCCCAGACATAAACGTACATGGTTCTCATATGATCTAACCAGTACACATTGTATGGATTTGAACACTAAAAGAGACTTTGACCTCTGAGTTTGTTTCGGTGTTTCTTCTCAGCGTAGTCAGCTAGGAAACACCGGCATCATCTAGCTTAAACTGACAAAAAACATTAACGTGTAAAAGTGTTCCTTGTAACCTATTTACTGAATAAACATCATTTATCATTTATCGTTGGTCATGAAGTGGTTTGTGGGTCATGTAGGGGTTATGTTGGTCATGAAGTGGTTATGTCGGTCATGTAGGGGTTATGTTGGTCATAAAATGGTTATGTTGGTCATCATGGGGTTATGTTGGTCATGAACTGGTTATGTTGGTCATGTAGGGGTTATGTTGGTCATGAAGTGGTTATGTTAGTCATGCAGGGATTATGTTGGTCTTGTAGGGGTTATATTAGTAATATACGAACTGTTTGGTGTGAAGTGAATGCTGGTGGTGAGTTAGTATTTATTTACTTTGTTAGAACACACTGTACGAGTAGGTACCTATAGATATACAAGGCTATATTGAATTGAGTGACAATTTTGTATCGTTTCGTGAAACAAATAAATAGATACGTATCAGATTATTTTTTAGAATATTCTGTATTTATACTAAACCAAGACAGTAGATATTATTTAAAAAAAAATCAATTTACTATCAATATTTCATTGCCATGACGCTTAAAACCAGTTTTTAATCAAGCCCATTTTATTGGCCGGAACTAATACACAAAATATACATTCATAATACTATTTAATAGACTTTATGTTTGCCAATTTTACGCCAGTCACATACCTACATAATTTATTATTTCATACGATAAAAGTGGATTGCCACTATCAGCATTTTAAAGGTGGTTTCCATCCCAAAACGTCTTGCTCCGCGTCATGAAATATTTGACAAGCATTTGTAGATGAAATATGAAACTTTCATCATACTACTAATGCTAAAATATCGACATTTGCAAGCAGTGGCTATAGGTCAAAAGACACTATATATACAAAAAAAAAAAACCGTAACCATATCATTCGTTAAGCAGGTTCTTAATTCAATATTTTTTATGGATTATTTGTAAGAAGAATTCGCTAGTCAGTACATTTAACCTTAGTAGTCCAGTTATTTGGTGCTCATTAAAAAAAAGGAGTTTCCCTGAAAATTTTCCGAGACTTTTAAAAATTGGTGATTTCGACGTGCTCTTTTTGAATTTCTGCTTTGCCTCCTCGTATCGTTGGTGCTTGAGCCAACATTATTCGAAAAATGGCGGCCAAAATCAGTTTTTTGACACTATCTCTTTTTCTTTTCAATTCATAATTAAAATCATCATCTGCTTAGCTTTTTCTCAACTATTGAGGTCGGCTTCCAGTCTAACCGGATGCAGCTGAATACCAGTATTTTACATGGAGCGACAATGAAAATAGCTAGTTTATTTCCTTTATTTACTTACTAACTTTTTGTTGTGTCATGAATAGTTTTAGCGTACGAGCGCCGCCAAATCTACTCCAACACTTTTTGGCCAAAAACACTCATTGCCGCACCACCATGAGTGGCGCGTTTTATTTTTGTAGTATACCCTACTTAAATCATTTAAAATCTTAAACTGTCATTAAAAAATCAATCAATATAATGTAAAGTTTACTGAAGGTAAAAGTCTAAAGGTTACTTCTAGGCAAGCGTGCTCCATCTTCGACCACATCATCGTTTACTATCAGGTGAGATACTGGTTAAACACGTGCCTATCAATATTTAAAAAAAAAAAGCTAGCAGCATTGCCACGTGCAATTGCAATGTTGATTCCTTGGCCGAAGAAAAGACTATCTCTGATTACATGAAGAGTCGACTAAACGTTTGCTTTGATGTTCCGAAAAACCCTTCAATCTATTTACGTATTACAAAAACTCTTGCATAATCTTGTTTTTTAAAACCCCATCATCATCATCATCATTTCAGCCGAAAGACGTCCACTGCTGGACATAGGCCTCCCCCAAGTGTCGCAACAGTGACCGCTCCTGTGCGTCTCGCATCCATCGGCTACCCGCGACCCTCACCAGGTCATCGGTCCACCTCGTTAAAGGCCTTCCAACGCTGCGTCTTCCGGTACGCGGTCGCCACTCCAGAACCTTTCGGCCCCACCGACCGTCCGCTCTGCGGGCAATGTGCCCAGCCCACTGCCACTTCAGTTTGGCAATTCTTCTTAAAACCCCATGTCGTTAGAAAATTACACATTACATACATTTTGCATAGTAAAATTAGATTTCCAGCAATATTCTTATCCCTTATATGAAGTAGGCAACTGAAATATTAAATTCAAGCTTCCTACAAAGTTTTTACAACACGTTGCAGATGTATGAAAAACGAATGATGCACACAAGAATAGTCAGGAAGCGGCAACTTGTCTGAATGTCTGCCTTCACTCACAAGAGGCGTAAATTCTAAACGTCGTAAAATATGAAAAATATCGTGGAAACGTTCGGACGAATGCAGCTATAAAAGTTACACTGCAGACAATTTGTGGGGAAACTGCAAAGTTTGGTGCAATAAATGTATTGGAAAATAAAATATACCAGTTTTGAAAATATAAACTTAACTTTATGAGGAATCACTAATATTAAATTGTGATCTTCCTTCCATGAAATGATTGGCTCAGGTGCCTGGAAGAATGTTAAACTTGATAATAAAATATTTTTAAGACATCATTTACATTCATTACATGTACAGGGTGTAACGGAAAGGTGTGGTCATATTTTAAGAGCCGGCTCTGCCCATGGAAATGAACAACTATCTCTAAGAAAAAATAGAAAAATCCCAAAAAATAAAAATTAGACTTTCCATATAAAGTTAACATCAGCTGATCAATATTTGTATGTGAGGTAATTTTTTTTTTTTAATTTCCTCGATTTTTCTTTTAGAAAGTTGTTCATATCGATGGGCAAATGCAGTTCTTAAAATATGACCACACCTTTCCGTTACACCCTGTAAATCAACTATGCACCTGTAATATTCTAACTTGTCAACTATATCTTTTTTTTTTGTGGGTTGGGAAATCATGTAATGACATCTCCCGCTCTAGGGTGGAGCGGAAGGGCGTGTCAGACTCTTACTGACTAAAACCCACCCCTGTTCCTTCCCTGCCCTGAATGCCCTGGAACGAGGTAACTCTTTCGAATTAACACTCAACCCCTGGGCATGTTAACTATGTCTTACAATTACTTCGTTAAAATACGACTTGGTAGCAAAACGAAATGGATAGTCAAGAAACCATTAATATGAAGAAAGTTTACGTATTTACAAGCACTTAAGAGTAATTCATCACGAAAATTATAGGGTACTTCGCTAGAACACGAAACATGATTCGAAAATAATTATTTGTTTTTCAATATCCTTAATTACATTGCTATGGTCTGTCTTCGAGGTAGCGCCGCTGTTAGTCTTGATGGATGGAGTGCATTAAAATAAACATCTGTCCATTTTTCAACACGCCCTGATAGCCAATTACACCGCTGTGCTACAAATAGCCTCAGTTTTACGAATCATTGCTTTCCTGTTAAATGGGTTTAGTAAAACAAAAAAGCAAAATTTTAATTTGGATGTTATGAGATACGAGCTAATAAGTTTCAGGAGATATTAAAAATAGTTCGCTGTCAAATAAAACTTGAATATTGGGTGCAGTAGATGTTGGAATAAAATTTTAATGGGAATAAAATTCTTTGTCTTACATGAAAATCATGTGACACTTTCTCGGGGATTGTACTATCAACGTCGTTGGCTCAAAAAATTGTCATTATATTCCTAGTTAACAAATTACGGGGCTAAGAGCCAGGTAAATAAATAAGGGTCCTCTAGCCGACGACAAGCATAAAATTTAGTTTCATACTCGGGTAACTTATTCTTAGCCCATTCTGTGCAATTTCCTATGCAAATTTAATTGTACCCGGGGTCCACGTAAATCTCTACTCTCTCTGGCTGCAAAGTTAATTACGCGCCAGGACTACTCTATGCGATTAACGAGCCGGCTTGCTTTTATTGTGTCTACATCGACCAAGGAAAGGAAAACGTGGAAAATGATATTACCCGAGGCGCAAATGAACAGTGCTGCTATAACACGGATTTCATACCAAAAACTGAACAAAAGATGCTGGTTTTGAGACAAAGAAACTCTATTGTTGCTTCAAGATTTATCGTTTGTTGTAGATGTTTCATCTCTCGTTATTGTGTGTTCTGTGAGGTCCAGCGTTTAATCAATGTATTGTCGACGTAAATTAATTAAATACTTGCGGTATTTAGCCTTTCATCTCGTCGTAGTATTCCTTCGTTTAAATACCAAGTTTGTTATTATGATTATTACAGTTAGAAAGTTTTAATAGGGCTGCTGGAAAGAGCAGCGCGTGTGTGTGTGAAATATTATAAATGCTGCAGGATTGACAGTTAGTTAGCAAATTCACCAACTAGTGCAGTTTACTGTCGCCTCTGGCATTACTTATTTAGAAAGGAAATCTTGGCTATTAAAATTTAATGGAACCTTGGTTATGCCACTGAACTTTTTAATTCACTTTTTCTCCAACCAGTGGTTGATACAGGAAAAATAGAGCACAAACATACACAGTTTCTGCTAAGGGGTCGCGGATAAATTAGTAACAGAGTTACCGCGCCCCTGGGCACTCAGGCAAGGTAGGAACAGGGGTGGGTTTTAGTCAGTAAAAGTCTGACACGCCCTTCCGCTCCACCCAGAGCGGTAGAAGTCATAGGATGATTTCCCACCCCCCAAAAAAAAAGACATGTAGGTACAGTTTAAAATCACAACCTCCCTTTTGTAAAGTCGTAAACCTCGTCCACCGCTTACCACCAGCCGAGATCACAGTAAAGAGGGGGTCATCAGGAATAAAAAATAATCTTTCCAAGAACTCAGCAAAAGAAACAAACTAACCAGAAGACATGGCACACGATAAAGTCGCGTGTCACTCTGATGAAACAGACACGGACATGATAAGATTTAATGACGTGCTACGCAAACACTATTGCAATTCTAGTTTAACGGCTCACACCGATCTATTGCTGAAGATAAGTGGACTTATGTAGCTGTGAGGAATAAAGTATGTCAACGCGTAGTATGCAAATCACGGCTATGTGATCTTAAGTGTGTGAGTGCACGCGCGGAGAGCTTCGCCTTAAGGGTAGATGAAACTCAAGGTAAATGTGACGTGACCAGAATTGGAGTTACTGACTTAGTTTTTCGTACAGTTTGGGAAGGATGTTGTTGTTTTCTAAAAGAGGCAACTGATATTGTTCAAGAAACCAGGAGTACACATATTGAACGCTATAAATTTTTGAGTTGTCAGCATCTCTGCGGCATCATGTCTGTGCTGATCAACATTTGTATGGGAGGCAAAAAATTTTTTTGAGAATTTCCTCAGGATTTCTACTAGAAAGAAAGATGCAGTTCTTAAAATATGACCACACCTTTCCGTTACACCCTGTATAAATTCACGTATTTTTCCCAAGAGGACAGAAATTACAGACGACGCTATCTTCCCTACTTAAGTAGATATACTTACTCCTTTTAGTTAGTTTAAGAACTAATTAAATTCCGTCAGGCCCCGGAATAACAGACACAATTAAAAACCTGTTGTCGCGTCCCCGATGTGGGGCGCGCGGGGCCTGACGGGAAATATGTAAGGCACAATTTTGTAACTACAAAACGAGATCAAACCTGAATGAGGAATATTGATATAAATTACTGATTATTTATTGAGCAGGTGATAACTACAAAACTAATTTAAGCCTTACTGCATTACATCCTCGTAAACAACTGAAATCATACCCAACGTCTCACAGCTTGAGGTTGTAAATCGCCACAACTGCCGCTAACAATAAATCTCGTGTAAATGACAAACGGGCGACATATCCCAGATTCTCGTGTCCAAACAACCTTTGGTACGAAAAATCCTGAATATTACTCTGCAATGCGTCTTTGCACGTTTGGCATAAATCCAACTTTAACAATGACAGCATCAAGTTGTGAGCTTTCCAAACTTTCCCCATAACGAACGCTCAGTGGGTTGCACTAACGTACAGTTGACCACAAATGTGGATAGTTCCACGCAAGAAACTAGGGTATTTATCAGAAACTGTACCATAGATGTGGTGAGCAAAATGGACGAATATTTACTCAGCTAATTGATTGAACCAGAAAATCTTTGTAGTAAAACAACTACGGATAAACATGTTAAGCGAGACACTAACACATTGCTATAGAAGGAATTTGAAAAATTGTACCGCAACTAAGGTGAATATTATAATAACTCTGGACGACTTGGGATCAAGAGTTTGGGTGCGTAAGAAAGGGAACTTTGATCCGTAATACTTAATACTTATGTTATATTAACAAAAATCATTCCTTTTCCATTGACAACACACCGTTGACTGACTTAAGAGAATAAAATTGTTTTCTTTTTAATTTAACACCTATACTAAATTTGACTCACCCTTTAAAAGTATACTTGACCAACTAGCTTGTTGTATTTCAAGCGATCTCCTTTTTTTTGAGGGTGGAAAATCATCGGATGACTTCTGCTGTTCTGGGTGTAGTGGAAACGCATGTCAGTCCCTTTAGTTACCCTTTGCGTACCAGGACTGCGAGGACTCTTTCGAACAATTACGCGACCCTGGTAACCTCATCAAAAAAAAAAGGTGTAGTTACTAGCAAATATCATCAATTTAATCCGTCCACGAAACAAAATAAAACTTTCATAGAATCCATTTTCAATATTATTTTCTTGCTATACCTACAGGGTGTAACGGAAAGGTGTGGTCATATTTTAAGAACCGGTTCTGCCCATGGAAATAAACAACTTTCTGTAAGAAAAAATAGAAAATTCCCAAAAAAAATTTGGACTTTCCATACAAAGTTATCATCAGCTGATCAATATTTGTATGGGAGTTAAAAAAAATTTTTGAGAATATCCACAGATTTTCTTGAAGAAAGTTGTTCATATCGATGGGCAGAAACAGTCCTTAAAATATGACCACACCTTTCCGTTACACCCTGTATAAACGCACAAGGGACCTTCTACGAGTTTACTTGAATTTAGTAGACAGAAACCCGTTCAGTGCGAGTTTTACTCGCAAATGAAGGGTTCCGTACGATTTTATTATTTGTTGTTATAGCGGCAACAGAAATTCATATTCTGTGAAAATTTCAACTGTCTACCTTTTACGGATTATGAGAAACAGCCTGCTGATAGACAGACGGACGGCGGAGGTTTAGTAATAGGGTTCCGTTAGTTACCCTTGGGTTACGGAAACCAAAAAAATAGCTTCGAGTCCATAAAGTAACCTATGTAAAATTAATTGCTGAGTGAATATTCAATTTATAAAATCGGTGGATTATATCAAATTCAAATAAATCGAGTGTCTATCATTTATTTTACAAAGGGGTTGTCAAAACAGCCCATCAGAATTGACAAAGTCCTTTTGTGATCGAGCGTACCTACACGTAGGTAGACAAATGAGGACTATTTATGATATTGGTTTATATGATCTCTCTCATTTGTACAAATGACACACATACATAGACACCTCTATACCTACGCAAATACATATTTACTCATCAACTCGGCATTCGCTTGAGTAATGGGTTATTGATTTCGATTAGGCAATATCTTTACGGCTGTTTTTATGTTAATAGATGTAATAAATCAAGAGTATTTAATTATATGTTTGATTTACATTAGGAACCAGATGAAATAGTGCAAATGTGTTATGTGTTTAGCCTTGATATTTATGTCTTAATCTCGTATTGGGGGCAAACATCCGATAAAGGAGAAGGGAGATTTTACAAACTAAATTTTGTAACAGATATTTAAAAACTAGACTATGTTAGAAGACAACATCAAAAAGATTTTTGTACTTATATTGAAACCAAAAGAAACTTTCAGTCAGACTTCAAACAGACAAAAATAACAGCAAAAACAACATCACCACGTTAAGAGCTTCAACAGTTCACACAAAAAAGGCGAAGTGTAAATTACTCACGCAAAAGACAATACCAATAGCTAACTAACCGAGCCGCAGCCAATAAACCAGCATCGTTTGTACTTAATTATCAACTAGGACAAAGGTAAAGACCTATCTATATTCAGGAGAGCAACCGCCATTCCGCCACAGTGTCGCCGAGTCCCGAACTATCATGGAAGCTAAGAAGGGAAGACGGAAGAAACAAGTAAATTCTATTATACAGATTGTTCTCGCCTTCGTTGCCAGAATGTGCTACTTGGTACATGCCAGGATGTTTTGCTCGCCAACTAACTTTATGAGATATATGTGTTTTGGTGCAATCCTTTTATACAGCGGTATCTGCTAGCTTGAGTTATTGTTTATTTTCCTTCATCATGTCGCTGTGGCGTCGTTATGGCACATTGTACTGCTTCGTTTGAGCTGTCCGTTTGTTTTGTGGCTAGAGTTGAATGTGTTTTATGGTCGTCTTGCATCATTGTTTTTATTGTCACTTCATACTAAGTTATTGATAAATTCATTGGCTACACTATACATTTGTATTTTTTTCTCGTTATGTCACTAATTTTTCTGTTTCATATTTTCATTTATTTATTCGTTTATCCCTCGCATTTACAATGTAGTAGAGGGCTTCGCCTCTGCTGTAATGTGGTATTTAATAACTGGTCTTAAAATTCTTTGCGTACGCTCTCATATTTTTTATCTTCATATCATTCATCATCACGCAGACTTTAGTTTACAACTTCAGTCACACATAAAGATTCAAAATAACTAAATCTAAACTGACCCGCATTTTTTCATCAACACTGCTCCCAATATAAAGTGTAAACTTCGTACCCGACATGTTTAAACTAGTTAATGGAATCATTTGTTGCTATTCTCTTAGTTATTCGAATCGTCCGCTTGGCGCTGTAAATTTTAATTATAGAACTCTTAATAAGGGAAGCTACACACGACACGGTATGGTTTCATCACTCCTGTGATGATGGCGAGTCTAATTGGTGCAGTAAATTAAAATAACACTGACACTTTACTGTCGGTGCTCCTCCTAATTGAGAGAGAGAATCGTAAAAATAATTTAACCCGCCTCATTTGTACTCTCGGCTTTACTTTTAATTTTATTTCTTTTGGTGGTAGCAGGCTGATTGAACTGCCTACGTATGCGTAGAATTAAATTTACGATTGAAACTTATTTTAAATCTCTTTGGCGGGAATGGGATTAAACTTTTTTTATTGATGTTTTGGCGCTTATTCCGAGATGATAAGTTTAGTTCTGGTCATTAAGTATTACTTTATCTGTATAAGCTGTGTAGGCCAACAGGCGTAATAAAATCAGTTTTGATTTACAGAGATTGAGTTTAAAGTTCAACGCTACTATGAACTATTGACGTCTCTCTCCGTTATTTATTGGTTTCTTGCCATTGTATTGTTATGGGTTCATTCTCATAATTTATAATAGACGCTAGTTCATGTGAGAAAAGTGTAGGTGGCTGTTAATGATATTAGATTTAAATAAGAAATTTTCTTTGAACGGGTTGCAATTTTAGTATAGGTAGAGGTACACTAAAATTGCAAACCGTTACTTAACCTTCCAATAGAACATTTAAATAAAACGAATCCAAACGTAGAAATAATCTTGTAACACAAGCATTTAGCATTATAAATACTTACACAATCTGGTATTTGAATCAATTAATAAAATATCGTTCTAATCGTGTATTAAGGAACAGCCTTATCAAGCGAAGGCCTTAGTTGACGTTACAAGCTGAGTTATTTTAATTGGTGTTATTACCATGCCTGCCACATCGACCATAGACGCAGCACAGAATACAAAGGTACAGAAGGTCGGTTTCCAACAACTCGTGTAGAAAAACCCACACATAGATACGCTTATACATAAAGCAATGCTAATGTAGTGACATCTAAATAGGTACACCTACATACCTACCAGGGTCATGGGAATGTGTGAAAGAGGTACCGAGGCCCTAGCGTAGGCAACTGATGGCACACGGTTGGGGTTAAGTCAGTAAGAGTCTGACACGCCCTGCCGCTCCACCTAGATCGGGAGAAATTATTCGAAAAAACTTTTTTACAAAAAATACAAACGACTTCCAAAAAAAAAAATACACATAAAATTAAAAAATAACTTTAATTTCGGAAGTCGTTGTTTGTATTTTATTTCTTCGTTAACTGACACCGAATTCCGAAATTAAAGTTATTTTGCATTTTTTAGTTGCTATACCCCAGAACTAAATATTAAAGTTACATCCGAATTGATAACATGAAACATGGAATTTGAACATACTTGTAATTGGAAGTGACCAAAACGTCATCTACACATTTTTTGTTTTTGTTAATTTTTTTAAAAAGCGCTAAGCAATTTTCTCTTTCGAATACAAAAAGAATTTCGAAAATCGGTCCACAACTGACAGAGAAACCGGTGGACATATATAAAATAGTCGAACACAGAACCTCTTCCTTTTTACGAAGTCGGTTAAAACCCAACCAACCATCTGGCAGTAGCCCACCAGATACAACACCCGTCAGATCAGAGGATCCACCTTTTCTAATGGAGGATAAGGAACTGTCCACCCTATTTCTAATATATGTATTCAAAACATAAACAGCGGTGGCGTATTCGCTAACTCAGTTGACATCAATTTGATAGACACTTTGCCGTACATTGCTGCTTTGACGTATAGGAAAACCGTAGTGCCTATTATAATCGATGTCAACCGAGAAATGTACTGCAAAGTGCTTATCAAATTGCTGTTAACTGAGTTAGCGAATACACCTACAGAGCAGCCTTTGTGCAGTCGCGGGTGTTACTGAAAGAGTCACCGCGGCCCTGGAACGCAAAGGGCAACTGAAGGAACACGGATTGGAGGCGATCGGCGGCAGCGACCTCTCGCGCCCGGCCCTGGTCCAGCCCATGGAGCGAGAGGGAATGGGAAGCAGTCTCCTCCTTCTGCGAAGCAGTAATGCTTGCGAAGGAGGAGGCGGAACGGGTGAGGGAGAGGCAACAACTCACGCCCTCAGCAGCAGCCGCCACAGGAGACGCCCTGGGCGGAGGACGTCGCGAGACCATCTCCGGTCAAAGAAGACGCGGGCCTGCGGACGGCGAGTAGTGGGTAACTCGCCGTCCGATCAGCACCAGGCCCGAAAGTCGACGGCGCGTAGTGTTCCACGCGCGCCTCAAGTAGTTGACAGCAAACATGACGGGGCCTGTCATGGCCGATGCCTGCCCAGGGGTTGAGGATAAATTCGAAAGAGTTACCTCGCCCCTGGGCATTCAGGGCAGGGAAGGAACAGGGGTGGGTTTTAGTCAGTAAGAGTCTGACACGCTCTCCCGCTCTACCCTAGAGCGGGAGATGTCATTGGATGATTTCCCATCCTCACAAAATAAAAACACCTAGATACGCTTCACATACAGCGATGTTAATGTGGTAACATTTAGACCGCTACATACAAATGAAACTGAGATCTCTTAAATTGCGATGTCAAAGTACCCAACCAACCATCTGGCAGTAGCCCACCAGACACAACACCCACCCTTTCTAATAGAGAATAAGGAACTGTCCACCCTGTATTTCTCATACTTTCAAAGTGATATCTCCAATCATCACTTCCTCAAACTCTTGAACTGAGATCGCCAACGTACGCGTATCTATGAGAGAATATGCTTTGGTTAGTCAATGGGAGTCGGTCTTCTGTGGAACATCTATTCAGTGATATATCACACACAGAGTTTAGGAAATCGAAGCATGCTCGACCATACGGATGCATTATTTCAACGTCAGGCGCATCACAATAACGGTTAAAAGGACATTTTTCATTTACGACAGCAGTTTAGTGTTAATAAGATTTAAGTATGGATGTGGGCACTTATTTGTAGACGTGACGTGATAGAAACTTAACCGTCAAATGATTCTGTTGGCTGGAAAGTTATTGTACACTTTTGTAAAGGTGGAGAAAGTTGCAATAAATATGTTAATAGAAAAGTTGGATTTTCTCTTTCATGTGAATACTTGAATGTAAATATTTAAAATTATTCAAGAGGAGTTGGCACTGCTTTATTAGACGTCGTTTGACTTTACTGGAGAAATCAAATGTTTGAAGAAGTGTAAATTTTAAAAGGCGATATATAACGGGTAAAAAGACAGTTTCCGAAGCAGAAAGTCACATATTCTACCCATTATTTGGATCATTTTTTTTCACTAGACCATACCTGGGAATCCACTAGTTCTGGAGAAGTTAAAGGTCAAAGTCGCAATTTTTTTTTTTACAGTTTTAGGAAAATGAATTCCAAGTGTTATTACTAAACTTTTCTCCAAACAAACATTACCTGAATTTTCGATATTTTTTTTCGAAATTTCGTAATTACACTTTTGCAGTGTTAAAAACGCAATGAATATCAAACGTATCCGACAAGTACCTACGTGGCTAGGAGCGAAGGGGCGGGGTTTAACTTCACTTGTCTGGGTTCGAGTTACATTGCGCGTAATACTTTTTTTCTCATACCTATAAAGAAAAGTCGTTTCCCAGCAATAATTTTTGCGCAAAGCTACTTTGTTAGACGTACAGTATGCGTAGTTGATGGCTATGTGATGTGTCATTTTACACCCTGTATGAGGAGACCCTCGAGACTTTGTCTAGAGAGACAAAGTGCCATACGATCAGCGTAGCGATTGTCGGAATGCCAAAATGTAAGGAGTCAATCACGTGACATTTCGATAGAGCTTGTCCAAACCCATACATTTTTAACTTTTTGAAAATCGCGATCACCACGTCGGTTTCTCTGATAAAATGTCACTTGTCTAATTACCAGTCTTGTTTAATTAGCCTATGGTGTTTGTCTTATATTGAATGAATGGAGGAAATATCTGGGTAAATTGGAAATCATTTTATCTTTAGATTAAGCCAATTTGTTTCAAATTCTTTCTACTCAACATTTTTGAGAGATTCAAAACAACCTATGTTTTTATCAGGGATTGATATTTTTTAATGTCAAGCAAATCTTCAAAAATATATCAAACAACAAAAAAAACAGAAATATTTTTAGTAGTAAATAATATATACCACCAATATTAAATACGACCATTTTTGCTCTAATTGACAAACAATGTCGCTTGTCTCGCACAACACAAACTGAGCACAACACAACAAATAAATTTTTTATCGCGCTGGAAGCGTTTTGACGTAAATAAAGAACGAAACAGAATTTAATGTGACCGCTAATGGTAAATTTCCCACGAGAGCTTAATTTTCAGTATTAGCCGAGTCCGGCGTCGGATACAAAACTTTACTAAAGTCCGTACAGAGAGGACGGATACTGTGAATCGGCGAATAACTGGTACACCGACCACAGGCTACAGCACTCGTTTCAAGTGCAATTAAAGAAGATCATTATAATCCTACGAATATTAAGAAAGTCTGTGGAGCTTATTTGTAAAAAAAAATACCCGGACGAATGATACATATGTGTTTGGTAAAGTACTATAACTAATCATTTGAAGGAGACATGAAATTCTACTTCTGTTGGGCAAAACCCTACAGAAGTAGAATTTGATGGATGAGACGTATACTGTCTTGGATTTAGAATTCGTTAGTTAGTATTTAAACGAAACATATGGTTAGTGAGTTTTATGGTTTTTGAGGGGTTCAATCATCCGATGACTTCCCCTGCTCTGCTGGTGTATTCGCTAACTCAGTTGACATCAATTTGATAGGCACTTTGCAGTACATTGCTCGGTGCACATTGATTATTATAGGCAGTAGTGGTACATTTTTGTTTTCCTATACGTCAAAGTAGCAATGTACTGCAAAGTGCCTATCAAATTGATGTCATCTGAGTTAGCGAATACATCTGCTGGGTGGAGCAGGAGCGAGTGTCAGACTTTTACTGACAAAACCCACCTCTGTTCCTTCAGTTACCTGAATGATAAGGGCCGCGGGAACTCTGTTCCGAGCTTATCCGCGACCCCAGGCAGGTATCAGCCCTGACGGGCCCCGTCAGGTATTGCTGACTACTCTTTGAGGCGCGCGTGGATCACGACGCGCCGTCGACGGTCCTGATCGGACGGCGTGCTGCCCACTACTCGCCGTCCACAGGCCCACGCCTATGGTGGCCGGAGATCAGCTTGCGACCCCCGACGCTCTGGGTGTGTTCTGCGGCGGCTGTTGCTGGGGGCCTGAGGGCGTCTCTGTTGAGTTTCCCTCACCCGGGGGGTGTATGTCTGGTTTTATGTTTATTCATGATGCCTGACCAGCTGAATGGTCACGGTCACGGGTGCATCATGGCCTGGACTAGGACATACTCGTAGGCTTTTAACGTGGTAATACATTCCAGTGGGGTACTTTTCGACTTTCACGCTGGTGAAGTCGCTGGTAAAAACTAGCGCGGTATAGTGTCTTATTTTTAACCAGGTTTTTTGGCTTGTGATTGTGTTCGCTTCAGAATGTTGAGTATGCATTCATATTATTAAGTTCTTGATCGTTACTGTGCTTCTACTCAAAAAAAAAACTTTTATTAAACTTTTTATACTTCGTACGAAGAGAAGCGACACAAATTAAACCGGAGGATAACTGGTACACCGACTAAGGCGCTCTTTTGGAAGTGCAGCGACGAGGATAAATTATAATTTTATCATATTTTTAACCCATTTTTTTATTTGTTTGTAATTAAATTGTTTTCGCTTGTTAATGTTGAGCATCCATTAATTTTATTATGTTTTGATGTTTATCGAGGTTAATTTTAAATTAACCCAATTATTTATCAAGGCTGTTTTTCAAGTTATCCTGATATTGACAGACTTGATATCGTTCAAAATGCAGTTGTTGTAAATCTGGATTGCTTAATATGGTCAATGAAACTTTTTATAGGTAGGTGAGTGTGTAAGTGAGTGTCAAGCCTAAAGAGGCGGCTCGCTGTGTTCCATGGGAGTATGTGCGGTTGTTGGATCGGCCTCACTAGATGATGGGGCCCGCTAGCAATGGTGGGCTGGTACAAGTCGGGGGTGCGGGTGAATTTAATTGTATCCCGGACCCCCGACTCATGGCAGCGCTAGGAACTGTGGGGTTTCAGTCGGTAGAAGTCGAAGTAGAAGTAACTGAGTTGTAGAGATCTCACTGCATCCGGTTAGACTGGAAGCCGACCCCAAGGTAGTTGGGAAAAGGCAAGGCATATTGAAATAGTTGAAAATAGCTCGATATATGAGTATTTTAATATACACTGTAACTTTTTTCTCCCAGGATAGATTTTTTTGCACCCGTACAAAAAAAGTAAGCTTAGTAAATGAACTTTCAAACAAAATCAGCGTCATGCTCCGACGCCACTTGGGCCAGAGCCCATACAAAAATGTCCAATCTCCTTTCCATACAAAGTTATGCTGGTCAATATTTGTATGGGAGCTTAATTATTTTTTTTTAATTTCCTCAGGTTCTCTTGAAGAAAGTTGTTCATATCGATGGGAAGATACAGTTCTTAAAATATGACAACACCTTTCCGTTACATCCTGTAGAAATTATGAATGTTTATGGAATGTATATTAATTAAATGTGTTGAAAGTAATAATATTACTGAATTTAATTAATTCCGCAGACAAACGTCTATTTTGAATGCTAAATAATAAGCATGTGTATCTCAGACGTGCTACAAAAGAGTATGCTCCTAATAAGTATGCTACTGAGGTCTAATAACTCTACGTTCTCCCCAGACGAAGAGTATCCATGAGGATTTACCCACATTAAAATACCTACTTGATAGTTAAAAAGCTTGTACAAACAAAGATGTCCTGACTAAAAGACATAAATAATACATGTTATTCGTCATTGTAACTACTTACGGTAAATTATTACTTATTACAGTACTATCCAATTAATTTTGTCCAAAACCTAATGCTATTGTCATGTCGACATAATTGATTAAAAGTTTCACCAAAGAAGATGGCAGCTAAAAAAAAAGGTCAAAATATGACCGGTGATCTAGTATGTGCGTATTTAGCCCTAACATTATTCCAAAAACCTAATTGAAAAATTTCTGTGACAGATGTACAAAAAGTGATGCCATAAAAGGTTCTGATTTTCTTTTTGCCGATTTTTCGTTATTCGGTTATTTTTGAACTGAAGAAATGGCTGCTTGACACATTTCATTTCTATATAAAAGTGCCATTTTTAATCCTCAGGTAAAAGTATTCTGACTATTGAATAATTAATAAATAATAATTTTATAAAAAAAACTATTAAAAATGCTTAGAGTGACGTCATTTTATTTTTAGTATCCTAGCTAGATGACGTCATTCTAAATCCGCCATATCGGATTTAGAATGACGTCATCTAGCTAACTATGCATTGTTACCTGAACTAAGCATGTATACAAAATTTAAGCTATATAGCAAATTAAAACTTCTAATATCTTTTAACATAGTTACAGGTGAAGCTATGTAATATAAAAGTGTGTTGAAACCGGTCCTAAATAAAAAGGGGCAGAAAATAGAGCAATTTCCTTCAAAAATAACGGGTTACTAAAACAAAAGAGGAGCAGTACTAATGGTGTTGTTTTGAAATACGAGCGGCGGTACAGCTTCCCTTCTGTAATGGCCCGATTTTTCGTAACAAGGAAACTCGATGAAATGCATCAGATTTTTTTCCTTCAGCAATAAATTAGAATCGGGATTGGAATGTTTTATCTTTCAACTTTGGATTTATGTTAGTTTCTGTAAGATAAACAACTGGTTCCGGTCGTTTGGTTTGGTATATATTTTATTTCAAGTGTGTGGATTTATTCTGTGTTGTTTGTTTTACTTTTTATTAAACTACTGTTGCGTATGATATTTTTAGTACCTTATACCGGCAGTATATTAGGTTTGTTATCTTTGAAATCCGATTCATCTTTGTTACTGCCCCTTTTAACAGATAACAAGTCTTATCAAAATGGAAGGACTTATTATCACAACAATGATTTAATCTTCGTGGCTTGACAGTCAAAAGTCAAACTTTCCTTTGTCATATTCTGTCCCTGTCTTAAGTCTCCACAAAATTTCTCATTATATCACAAGCAAAAACATAGTATTGTTACAACAATAGCTACGAAGACATAGGAACATGATCTGATCCTTGTGTTATAAACATGTTACCATGGTTTCAAATTGATTTGCCCGTCTTATGATTCAAGGATCATTAAACAATTAATTATCCATTTCGCTAATGTTTGCTGTCTTGATTGGTATGTGCTAATCCCATTTGCCATGGTGATTTAATTAAGTACTATCATGTCCGGACATGCATTTGGAGCAAATGGATTGACAATGTTCGAAGGGTCATACAACATGAATATTGATAAAGTGTTGAAAGGGCAAGTAGAAATATTGTTGTGATTGTTTGTAGATAATTGCATTGGTAGACGATTCTGTGGTTTTTGATGATTTTTTTATAAGCCATAAGTCTACAAAAAAGTTCAACGTTCGCCACTAAATCCAAATTCAAACCAATTTTTGGGAGCAAGATATACCTCAAAGATTTCAAAGGAGTAAGTTATGTAGACTGAATTGAATTAAATGTTAGAAATAAATTTAATTAGCAATTCAACTTGATAACTTTTAAACAAGTATATAACCCAACAATTCACTTCAAAGCCAAGTCACAAACACTGTCAATTCAAACGATCATAAATTTCCATTTACGACGAAACCACTAAAATAGAATAATTATTACACAATTAGTACGCAATAGATAGCGAGCGTGTCTAGGAGATGACATAATGAATGTAATTGATTACGACGGTGTCACCCAACGGATGGGAATAATAGGATCGTTTGTAGACTGATAACTGCTTCGGGTCATTGCAATAATGTTGGCACGTATTGTTAATATAGATGGCACAGATGAGGCGGAAGACCAAGTAGAAGATGAAACAAACGAAGGTAACTCAGTGGAAATGTTTTATATGCATGATACTTTTTTTGTGATCTTCATCATAATGGGATAGTGATCTAAATACAGTGAAAAGAGACCAATACAACAACATTTAATAATTCAATGGAAGAATTAGCAGATTCTAGTGTGAAGTATAATGTTTACATTTTTTGCAGCTATTGAATTTATACACTGACATTAGCAGTACAAGAATCTTACACTATGTCCTCGAAGGTTGCATTAGGATTCAGGTTAAATAACTATTCTTTTCGAAAACTTGACAAAATATTTTATTCGCATAGTAGCAAGATAGACAAAAAAAAATTCGTAGGATCCTGAATATAATTGGAAAAATTATCTTCTTTAGGTGTGTTAGTGTATCATGTTAGTAGTGGATCATGTAGCTATCCAACCAAATACATCTGTCCAAGACAATTTTCTTTTGTTTCAGTAATTGTCACATTCGGTAAATAGTCTTGCCACTGCAGTACGTTGATGACTTGTGGCAAGAGCTTCTATTTCTCAATATTCATAGAAATTATGAAACAGTTTATATGAAGTCAAGACCACCCAACGTGGAGGTCAGGTGGCAGTAACTCAGTGTAAAATATTGGTATTTAAAGATCTCTGGTAAGACTGGAAGCAGCTTTCAACATAATTAGGAAACTTGGTTGATGATGACAGATGAATAACTATGCTTTTTGTCGCTTCAGATAGTTTCACTACAAATGAGGTCATCTATGAAGCACTTTGTCAGGACTTTACCGTTTTTGAGGCTCGGGTTTAAGGCCTCAAGTTGGACAAGTGATTCGGGTCAGGAACTTGTGGTATTTTTTGTCCCGGTCCGGGATTGGATCTGATAACAGGTCAGCAGCTTGCCCCTCGTCACATCGGGACTTAATGCTCTATCATTAGCGGAACAGCCTTCCCTTTCGCCTGTTCTACTTATACGTTACAGTTGAGGTTGAAATTCGTCATGTTAGATAATAATTTGGGCACGTTATTAAGTCCATGTTCCTTTTTGCTCTGTTTTTCTACAGGAAGACAAAATAAGGGTTTAAAACTGATTTGTAAATTAATGATAGTACGAGTAATTTGTTTCTATTTTTATTTCATTCATTACATCTAGAACCATTTTGTTTTTATTACTTAGCAATACGTTTGCTTTAAATGTATTTATTGTTACTATTCAGTTAAAACACATAATAATAATAGTAATATTATAGTTAAGAAAACAAAAATATTTTATTTTTCTTATTGTTGTTCTCAGTGAACCATTTCATTTGATACAAATATCATTAGATGCATAAAAAATTACTTTTCTGCCATCTTTGGAAGTTCGCCATATTGGATTTAGAATGACGTCTTCGACTTAGCTTTTTTTTTTAGCTAATCATGCATTGTTATCCAAACTGTAAATGTATGCAAAATTTCAGCTCAATCAGAAACCGGGAAGTTGGTCAAAGTTAACTTCTAAGGGCCGATTTCAACAATGAAACTAATCGCGATTAGTTAAACTAAACTCAGTTTATGCGTTTAATCGAGATTAGAGCGTCATTTTGCGTTTGCGTTGAAAGCGCTAATCTCAGGAACTACTGGACCGAATTGAAAAAATATTTTTGTGTTGAATAGTCCATTTATCGAGAAAGGCTATAGGCTATGTAACCAACAGAAGCGAAGCATCAATGAAAAATGTGGCAAAAACGGGAAAAAAATCCTTTTGAGAGCTTCAGTTGCGTGCGCTGCGTAAACGGTTAAAGTTACGCAAAAACTATGTATGACGGAATTGTTCTCGTTTTAAGGTTCTAAAAAAAAGTCCGCGACAGCATATGTCTATCTTTTATGGTTTTTTTTTTTTGGGGGGTGGGAAATCATCCTATGACTTCTTCCGCTCTAGGGTGGAGCGGAAGGGCGTGTCAGACTCTTACTGACTAAAACCCACCCCTGTTCCTCTCTGCCTTGAGTGCCCAGGGGCGAGGCAACTCTTTCGAATTTATCCTCAACCCCCGGGCAGGCATCGGCCATGATGGGCCCCGTCCCTATTGCTGACAACTCTTTGAGGCGCGCGTGGAACTGTCGGGCCTGGTGCTGATCGGGCGGCGAGTTACCCACTACTCGCCGTTCGCAGACTATCTTTTATGGTTAACTCACAATAATCTTTTTTATCGTTTTTATTTTTGACGTTATGCTTAGTTCAGTAAAATTTAGTTTATAGAGCGAATGGTGAAATCGGCCCTTAGATGTTTAACATACTCGTAGTTAGCTACAGGTATAGAGCTAATAAAAGCATGTTCCAACCTGCAAATTATTTTTTAAAGGTCTGTAGAAGTCCATAAAGACCTTAACTACTTGTTAATAGCAATAGATAAAGCTGGTAATAGCCTAGCATTTTACAATAAAGAAAAGAAAAAAAGCCTTCTAAGTAACAAATTGACTGTACCTTGCAATGAAGCGTCGGCTAATAACCGTTTTTCCCTATAAACCTATTTTACGATAAACATAAACTTGTATTTAGGTGTGAAGGCCTATGCAAATATACTTTCTGATTACGCTAGTAAAATGTCGGTACCTTTGGAGTTCAATACAGAAACAAAAACTCCTTTATAGGAATATTTTCTATGAAGAAAAATACTCTAAAAATTAAAAAAAATAACTATAATTTCGAAAGTCGGTGTTTGTATTTTATTTCTTCGTTTTTTGACACCGACTTCCGAAATTACAGTTATTTTTTAATTTTTAAGTACTATATTTTCTTCTTTGGAAGTCGTTTTTTTTTTTGTAAAAAAGTTATTTATTTTTAACTTTTTGGTTGTTTTATCCCAGAACTAAAAACCCCAATAAAATGGAACGTGGAATTTAAACATACTCGTAATTGGACAAGACCAAAACGTCATCTATGTATACGTATTTTTCGTTTTTGTTCAGTTTTTCAAAAAGCGCTGAAGCAATTTCGATAAAATATTTATGGGACCACCTCGGGAGTATATTCTTTCGGATAAAAAAAAAAGAATTATGAAAATCGGTCCACAACTGACAGAGAAATCGGTGGACATACATACAGTCGAATGCAAAAGTTTGGAAGGATGGATTTTTGTTACTCAACCACGCCAGAACAGCTAAACAGATCTGCATATTTAGCACAGATATATAATAGTCTGTGCGCTGATTAAAGAATATAGAAGCGGAGGTATGAATGTAGAAGAAATGTTTATATTCTTCAGTCGATAAAAGTCTACAATGTAAAGCATGACCACCAATTTTTCTCTACTTTTAACACTTTTTTTTTAAGTGTTAGAAACATTTCTTCTCAACAAGTGTCAAATAGTCTACATCACATATGACCTAGATAAGATCTATATTGATTTTAAAAACTCAATTCTGTGACTCATCCAATATTTCAAAATTGTGGTGAATCTACCACAAAAGCCTAACATGAATGTTAGGCTTTTGTGGAGAGTGAAGTCACATAGCATCATAGGTTGAACTTTCATAAAAAAATAGTTATTTGTTATGCAAGGCTGCAAAGTTGTTTTTTGGTGTGAGTACTTGTATTTGAAGCCTGAGCAAGCAAAGGATTCTAGGATTGAACCGATAACCGAAGCGAGTGATTCAAATGTAGAACCCTGAGCGTAGCGAGGGTTTCAAAGGTACGAGACGCAGAATAACTTTGACGGACAGACGGACAAATGGACAGACGGACAAACGAACAGACAGACAGACGGACATACGGACAGACGAACAGACGGACAGACGCACAGACGGAAAGACAGACAGACGGGCAGAGGGGCAGACGCACAGACAAACAGAAAGACAGGCAGACAGACGGACAAACGGACGACGGACAGACGCACAAACGGACAGACAGATACGTCACTGACAGCAATTGGGCTCCGATTAGTCGCACAAAATTTTGTGACAGACGATGGACAGACAGACAGACGGACAGACGAAATTGATAGAATGAATATGTCTTTGTCTTCAAAGAAACGCGAGTCTACGGGTGCCACGTGCTCGGGCAGAACAAAACTCAAACTCAACATAGTTGGATAGAAAGAACTTTCTATCCAACTATCTAGTCCATTTTTGGTAGAATAGAGATTGAAATGGTCATGCTACGCCCTGTTGGGGATAGAAACATTTCTTCTCAACAAGTGACAAATAGTCTACATCACATAAGACTTAGACAAGATCTTTACTGATTTTAAAACACTCAATTTTGTGACTCATTACATATTTCAAAATTGTAGTGAATCTTCCACAAAAGCCATTAAATCAAGAATTGAAGTCACAGAGCATCATAGGTTTTTAGAAAAGTTTTAATGTTGCCGACATTACAGCTTTTCAAAAAAATTGTTATTTGTTATGCAAGGCGGCAAAGTTGTTTTTTGGCGCGAGTACTTATATTGAAGCCTGAGCTAGCAAAGAATTCTAGGATTGAACCATAAGCGAAGCGAGTAATTCAAATGTAGAAACCTGAGCGTAGCGTCTCGAGGGTTTCAAAGGTACGAGACGCAGAATAACTTTGACGGACAGACGGACAGATGGAAAGACGGACAGACGGACAGACGGACAGACGGACAGACGGACAGACGGACAGACGGACAGACGCTCTGACGGACCGACGGACAGACTGACAGACGGACGACGGACAGACAGACAGAAAGACAGCTGGACAGATGGACAGACGGACAGACGGATGACGGACAGATGGACAGATGGACAGACAGACAGACGGACACACGGACGACGGACAGACGGACAGACGGACAGATGGATAGATGGACGACGGACAGACGGACAGACGGACGACGGATAGATGGACAGACAGACAGACGGACAGCCGAAAAGATGTACAGACGGACAGACGGATGACGGACAGATGGACAGATGGACAGAGAGACAGACGGACACACGGACGACGGACAAACAGACAGACGTACAGCTGGACAGATGGACCGACGGACACACGAAATTGAAAGAATGAATATAAATAAATAATAATAATATATATATATATATATAAATAGTAATATATTTTAATAATTATTGAAAGAATGAATAGAAAGAAAAAAGAAAGAAAGAAAAATTATTTATTTTGCACAAATTACAAAACGCACATTAATTTTCAAAAGCCTAGTATCCAAGCTAAAATAAAATAAAACTAAACTAATAATAAGTGTCTTAAAAATACATGTCTTTGTCTTCATAGAAACGCCAGTTTACGGGTCGCCCGGCGCCCCATGCTCGGGCAGAAGAGAACTCGAACTCGACATAGTTGGAAAGAAATAACTTTGTCTTTTCTTGGTAGAATAGAGATAGAAATGGTCATGCTTCGGCTGCAGGTGAGATAGTGGTCAAACGCGCCTATAAACAGTAAAATAAAAAAGTACCTACTAATTTCACGCGGGCGTAGCCGCTGGCAGAAGCTTATATTATTATATTATAAATGCGAAAATAACTCTGTCTATCAATTTGTAATTTGACGCGCCTATATAGCTACACAAATTTTGATGAATTTTAGTAAAGCGATTAGATTGGACCATGTCTCTAGAGGGACATAGGATGCTTTTATCCCAAGAGTGCGTTCTCTTGATACAAGCGAAGTCGCTGGAATAAGCTAGTGCTATACAGGGTTAACAAAATAAAAATTGGACTTTCTGTGCAAAGTTATCATCAATTGATCAAAAACAGCCATGGTTTCTTGAAGAAAGTTGTTCATTTCTATCGACAGAAGCGGTATTTAAAATATGACCATTTATTTCGATTACACCCTGTATAAGGGTGAACGGGGTAAGGGTCGACCCAAAAAGAAAATGAAGTATACATGCGATGAATGACTTATTGAGTTACATATGTGTGTTAATTTTCTATGATTTATTTATGTGTGTAACTAATCCTTCGCAATCCTTCTCCCTCTCACAGAGATAAACCCTGTCTCCAGCCATTGGATAATTTTGGGCTGACTATGTTTATATGCTAATTCTTGCTTGGTGAATTCTAAGCACGCTATGAATAATAACAGATGACGGGAAGTCTAAAACTGACAACCTCTTGGATCAAAATTTTGACCGACGGACTAAACCAAGAAGGGGTACCTATATCTTTGTACTTTGGTATAATATTCAGACGATCGCTTGCAAAAACCCATCTGAAGATAAGTACGTATAGTGACGTTAATCTGGCGATCTCGCAACCGGCTACAACAGCGATTAGCACTGGGACTTATCCCGGACTTATTGGGATCCCGGGATCCCTCCGGTCCCAGGATTTGGGCCGATCCGCTCGTTATTTTGCATTAATGCCCCAAACTTTCCCGGCTAATACCAGTTGATGAAGGAAATTTCATTATAGGCGCTAATTAAGAAAAAGGCACATCTCTTTCCAATTTAGTTTATCTTTTGGAAGCAGGTAATCTGATGTTATTTTAATAGAACAATGCGCATTCATTTTTTATATCTTTTGTATTATTGTCCCTGACGGAGTAGTTTTATTAATACCAAAGGACTATATACTATATCTACTAATAACTGGCATCATCACTGGTTTTGGCATAGACACAATATGTCATTTAAGTATTTTTTCACAAGAAAATTCATCGTATAGGTACCTACATACCTACTGAAGTTATGAAGGAACACAATGTGAAACCCCATACGTTTGCCATAAACTTATACGTGAGCACAGCGTTGCTAACAAAATACATAAAGTTAAATAAACAAGAATAAACGTATGTCAACTTCCACGACCGGCCTATTTACCGAGATACAGCTTGCACAAATGTACAACAACTTTTCCTCAAACACTAACTTTAACCTCAAACACAAGCCTTCAGCACAGTACAGTCTTAGTACCATTTAGAAATCACGTTGTAAATTGACAAAGCTTCCATTCTTCATTACAAGTTGATTAACTAATAGAGAAAAATCTTCTTCTCTAACACCCATTGACCACCCATCGCGGATTATGCAATATTTTGTTATACGTATTATTATGTATCTTGTCATGCCTATTATAAGTTCAGTCTCCATCGTCACACTGTAAGTAATGTGCCTTCTCCTTATAGTGGCACACACAAGCCAGAGGCGGACTTTTCTCCACCATTAACAACACTGGAAGCACGATACTTAATACATTTTATAAGCATTTTACTACAATGCTTATACAAGAGTTCCCTAAGTACCAAAGTATAATCTAGTCCCTACTTATAATCCCGCAAAAATCGTAAAGTCGCCGGAAAGCAAGGGTTAACCCGTCAGGGGTCGTAAAAGTAAGGTTGTATTTTTACCTAAATGGTATATTCATTTTCCATTTTTATTACGTACTTCCACGTCTTCCTACAAAATTTAATCAGCGCAGAATAACAGATTTCGCAGAAAATGAAGACGCTTTTGATACAGTTTTCAAAAAGGACCCGGCAAAGTTTTCTCAACAATGGAAACAAAGGCATTACCAGACGGAATACGTCAATAAAATCTTTGAAGCATTTCTCAAAGAACCTTTCAAAAGTCTATAAGCCACTGTCGGGGCACCCTCTTATTCACTAGAATAGACTTGAGGACTCGCCGATTCCTTTAAAACCCACTGTTGGGGAAATCGCTTTTTCATCCCCGGTAATGGCCGCACGCTCGGGGACATTTTAATTAATTACGACTTCGAGTGCTTTTTTTAGTTTCGCTATAAATTATGAATATGGCATTTTTGATATAAAAGGAATTGCTACTTCGTGTTCACCATTGTTAGGTTTATTTACTTTCATTGGAAAAGTAAATGGATCCAACAACAGTAACTTAATTTTTTAGCTACCCGGACATTGCTACAGCCAGTTTTCTTTATTTTTATTTCAAGTTTGACGAAGGTAAGTTGTAAAGTACCTACTTGAAAGCCAAATCAGTACTTACCAACGTATTGATTAAGAGTTTGAATGAGCGTCTGCCCAAACAAATTATTTACACGCATGAACTAACACGGATTAAGCAAACACTATTCCATTGTGAATGATTCGTCCAATTTATTGACACTACACTTAAATCACTCAACCTTAACCAAGCAATTAACACCATCTTCAAAAGAATTATCCATACTAAGCACGTATTTACATAAAAAATGTCGTAGATACTAAAGGACACTTTACAAGGCCGGAAAGTTAATATCAGATTTTATAGGCGTGATGTCGTAAAACTTGGTTTAGTACAAAAGGAGTCTATTCTCTGATCACAATCTGGTACTAAGGTGCTATTTATGCACTCATCTCGTTTTACTTCGGGTTTATCACCGGGAGAGGCTTGAATCTCATAAAGACTACTTAACGCCTAAGGCGACGCAGTTACCGCCAAACAGTCTTGTTTGTGCCACTATTTTCTTAACAAAACAGTGATAAGTTGCTACTTGACGTAAAGCCTCTTCTCCGACCTTTTATGCCGCAAAAAATGGCGCCTACAAAGTCTGAACAAGAAAATAGGCTAGGAGACAATAGTTTTAGCGAGGTTTTATAAGCAAGTAAACAAAGTAATAAGATTCTAGGCTGTAAAAATGTGCGTAAAACTCTTGGCTTAGTTCTTAAGAATAATAAAAATAAGGAAAAACCTCCGTTACTTTCGTAGATTTTCATAACAAAAAGTTTGTGTAGATACTACATGATATGAAAGATACTGTGCTGTAGATATGATATACGTATGGCAAGAAATACAGTAGGTATAGCTTTACTCGTCATCGAGTTTTCCGTGACATCAGCAAGCATTTAGTCGACTCTTCACGTGACCAGAGGGGTGGCCTTTTTTTCGGCCAAAGAATCAACATTGCCCTTCAATGTGGCTGCCAGCGTTCTGGGCAATGATGCCCAACGAGTTATATTATACGCCTCCTTTTTTATGCCGCTTGTACATATTTTATTTATTTTGTTTTAGCTTTAAGTACTTTGTATTTAAACTAATTTGTTGAAAACAATCAATTCATTAATACTTTCGTAGACGTTAAAATTATAAAAGACTTTTTAGAGCATCGCCTCAGTCATTTATGAGTACTATTATGACTACTATTAAACTTCGAGTAGCAGTAGTATACAACAAACTAAATTTTGACAAGCTATTAAAAACAGTGGCAGCGAATGAAAAAGTTTTGTGGAGCGGCGCCATATTTTGTTGAACTCAACTGTCGAAGCGTCGCGCGTGAGTTCGCGACCAAAAGTTATTAATGATTTTATTTTATTTTAGCCGCAAGTGGCTTTCAGTTTTGCTAGTACAGTTAGTTCGGAGGTCCATACTAGAAATATTAGTAGAAAATGGAGACATAAGTGAAAAGTTACTTGCAAAGCTACAGAAAATCCAAACGATTCCTAGCTCTAGATCTTGACCACCACTTAATATAGGAATTTATGACATCGCTACTCATGATCTGACAAGTATAGAAATTACCATAACTTAGAAATTGCTTCATCCACACAGGTAACATTAGGATCTACTTAATTTACCTATCTGCATGCCTTATGCATAATTAGTTCTATTGGTTTAAAAGCTTAAGATAAACTTGGAACAGAAGCTGGCTATACTAGCCGAATTAACTATTTCTAAGATTACAGTGCTGCTAGATACGGTTCTATTAGCAGTGCTTGCTTGTGTCGAGAATATACCAGATATAATCGCGTAATCGTTGAACGTGTGCCGTGTATGTAGATGTTCCTACAAAACAAACTTTGCCTTAAAATCTTCATACAATAGTTAACTTAAGTCCTTTGTTGGTAGGCGTTCACGCTCATTTGAATTCTTTGACACAGCGGGGAATGAAAGTAAGTGCGTTTTTTATGAAGTCTTTAACCTTTAACTCTAAAACTGGTTTGTATTTTAATGAGTTAATACATCAATACATCATCGAGTACTAGCGACGGTTAATATCGACGCGCGCGTTTTCGCTTCTCGCCGCTGCGGGGCGCCGTCATCTGAGGTCCCGACAGACCCCTGGTGGAAACAACCTGGCCCCTTCATTGTGCTTGACACGAAACACAGCCGTAATCGCGCCCGAGCAAAACAGCTATGAGCATTTGAATTATGCCTCCTGAGACCATAATCTCCGATTCATTGCGCACTGTTTAAACCGTGAAAGCAATTCATTTTGCATGTCATCGTTCAATAAAGTATCGACAATAAAACGAACTGCCACCTACAGTCTACACCTTACGGTACTCTTGAGCGCAACTTTTATAGACTAAAATATTGATGTGCATATTTTAGATGACTATTACCATAGTGTCACGGCATCGCACGCGTACCGCTAGACAAATACTTGTATGGTTGCCCAACAATCGACTATCTATTCTGACGTACCGTAAAACAGTAAACAGAACTCCCATGGACCATTACACGTCGAGTATTTGTAAAATAATCAGAATGTTGGCTCCGTCCACAAATGTTTGCCAGAAACTCGTTAAGTTTGTGATTTATTTGATCTGATGTGTGCGCAATCGTTTGATAGCTCAGCTTTGTATACCACTTCAAAGCCATGACTTACACACAGTCGAAGTACCTGACCGACTGATCGAAAAGTACTTGAGGATTAAAAAAAACATGACGCAAAAGTACACGAGTTGGAAACCGATTAACAAAAAAAAAATCGCGAGTAGCTTAATTTACTGTTTGTTTTAACACTATTTTCCTTAACATTATAATAGAAAAATATTTATCTAGTCGAGAGTAAAATTATCAAGCAATTAACTGTTAAGTGGCAAAAGAAATCTTCGTTCAACATCTCCGAAGCCGTTGTTGGTTTTAAATTTAGTATAATATTATATAGTGTTTGAGCTCTGTGTTTACATTGAAAATGATAAAGACCACCCGGCTCTGTATGAGGGCATACAGTCGGTGAATCCGTTTTGTGCCAACAGCAGTTGGTTTGCCTCAGAGCAAACAGAACAAGCCAAACAAACACTCGATCGGGGAAAGCGGTCGCATTTGATTTTTATTTCTTTTGCTCTCAATGGAAAAAAGCAGTTAACGATTTAACACAAAGAGACTCTCCGAAGCCTTTTTGCAAGGTTTTTTTTACTCTCCACCTTTAATGTCGTGAGTGCTTCACATTATCTTTGCTGGAATGGCCCATTCTCTTATTGTTTGCAAAAAAACGTTAATTTTTATTTGATTAATAAATTGCAGTAGATTACCATTTTGTCGCTTTAAAAAGTCGTATTGAATAAAGGCAAAAAAGAGTTCTTATGGAATGTAGTTTGAGAAATAGTCTACAGAGAACGAACAAAACAAAAAAAAATCCCCTCCAAAATAACCTGTCAATTTTTCCACCTCTTGAAATATTATGAAAAAGTTTTAAACTAAAAATAAACGAGGAAGTTTGAAGCCATCAACAAACTATCACGTCTTTAGGAGCTCAAAGTCCCCCACTAACGACGTTATCATTGTCGGAAAGGAAAAACCGTCAGCTTGGAAAACCTGAAAATTCAACGGGGAGACTAGACGAAAAAATACGTTTCCGACCGTTCCTCGTACAGACTTCAACCACCAACCGCAATAAAGACAACCACAGACTAAAAAAATACAGTTGAACAATTAAAAAGACAGGTTTACAAAACTATTAAAATCGTTTTGTTTATTTTACTAAAGACATGCCGACTGTAGGGTCCAGACCTTGAGTTTTAATTGTGAAAACGAGAAAAACACGTTTTCGTTTTTTGCTATGATTGTTGTCAATTAACCACCATACAATAACGAATTGGTAATTCTAAGGACTGTGTCTAATGGGGACATTAGGATATTTTTAGCGTTTAACTTTATTATTGGATTCTGCAATTTTGTTTGAAAATTGTCGGTATTTTGTTCTCAAATTGTGATATCGTAGGTATTTAATTAGAATGTTGTGATCAAAAGAGAAAAACAAAACCGGTATAACGGTTTGGATGGAATTATAGTGTAACACAGTTATGCAAAGCGTTTTTAAACATTATTCACGGAAAACTTGCGTGCAGTTTTAATGGTCACTGGTGCTAACGAGAAAAGATCCTTTTTGACTTATTATGCTAGGACCGTACTCAGACAAAAAAGCAAAAACAAAATTCTGTAATTTTTATTTTTATTTTACACTTAGTTGTTTCGGAGATAAAGGATAATTACTTTAAACCTATGTATTATATATATATATAATTATGAAAAAATACATTTGAGTGAAAAAAAGTGAAAGTGAACCCCACATTCCAAATTCATTTATATAAGTTACACGTCCGTCTTTTGGTCACAAACATTCATGTGTGTACAAAATTTAAACTCAATCGGTCCTGCAGATTCGGAGCAAATTGGTTGAACAAACAGACAGACACAGGAGTGATCCTATATGGATTTCGTTTTTAATTCGGACGTTCGGAACCCTAAAAATGCCAACTGAATCTGCTACTCTGTGTCACCCAGCAGTAGCATTTATGTGTAAGCTGCCCGGCTCGCGATCCCCCCGTCGCGATAACACGCACGGCACAACTGATGGCACGGTGCGCCCTATACCTATTTGTAATTTACTTAAAAATATGGCGGTAGATAAAGTCAGGGGGTTCTTGGCGGCTAATTCCGCTGTTTTGTTACGTGTCTGTTTAAAGCGTTGAGAATTTGTTACATGGTTTCGAACTGATCGTATCGGTTTGAACAACGTGAGCTTACCCCGATTAGCAATCGTCCTTTTTTGTTTCAAACGACTCCTAATTTTCCTTTAGAGGTATTCAGAATAACGTTTTCCACGTAACTTTTCCCTAAGGGGAACTGTTAAAGTGCTCCGTTTTAAACTGAAACTCCGTGTAGTACAGATAAAGAAAATGGCTCTGCGCTTGGTAATGAGTGCACGATAATTTGCTTTATACAAAGCTTTTCAAATGCTGTGGCAATCTAGTGGAAAATCTCTCGGATGTAACAAAAAGAGACAGTATTAGCTCGGAGGAGCGTCATATTCTAACCAAATGGTTTCTGAATAAGATTTTTTTTACTCCTTTAGCATGAAATCTTGTGAAGCTCTAGCATAAACGAAGAGTTTAACAAGACACATCATGTTTCATCTATTGACACATCAATAAAGAAGATATTAATATCTTCGCAGCATTAACGAAGGCAATTAAGAAAGCAAGGGAATAAATTATTTGAATTAGTCATACGCTTAATTAACTTCTGTCTTAATTTTAAGATGTCGTCGCATTGAGGCGGCAACGGAAACGCAAATTAAACATCTCGAGGAACACGCGTTGAAAACTCCTCGCGCACGCCTAATTAATAATTTTGGTGAATTTTAGCATACAGCGTCATTGGTTTAAGTTTGTACTTCCTGCGAATTTCTATATTTAGACATGTTTGTATACTTTTTCATTAAGGTACCAAAGTCATGTTGGGATTTTCGTCAACGATACTTAACGTAGTCAAACCAATACGTAGACTGTACCATTGTTTCACTTACTTATCATCATCATCATCAGTCTCTTGATGTCCCCACTGCTAAGGCACAGGCCTTCTGAAAGGGTGTGGGACGTAATCCACAGTTAGTGGATGTCACATGTCTTCGAATTTTTGGTTTTAGGACATGCCGGCTTCCTCAGGATGATTTCCTTCACTGTTTTGAGAGCACTGGTGATGAAGTAATTACTTATAAATATTTTTATTTTAACTTCATGGTCAGTAATATTGATTCATAGTTGGAGTTCATGTCACGAGGTATCTGTGGCAGTCAATTTTTAGATTAGAAGTTACGAATGTTATATTATATGTAACTTTCATTTAAACTTATATACTATACAATTGCCTAAATATTGAAATGTTGACATTGACAAGGGATAATTTTATTTCATTCTAGCTTCTGCCAGCGGCTTTGCCCGCATTGTAAAAAGTAGCCTATGTTTTAATCCAGGTTCAGCCGTTTTTGCGTGATTGAAACACAAACATACAAACTTTCGCATTTATTGGCCCGGTGAACTTCATACCCCCCAAAATCCAATAAATTAATTCATTCTCGAGATTTCAATGCATGGGGAGATAGTGGTCAAACGCGTGCCTGTCAAAAAAAATGGGATTTTTTTTTTTATAATTTTTTTTTCGGGAAATTTACCGATGTTTTAATAGTTATTCTGCTATTCGGGACGTAGACAAATCCAACAATTTAAAAATCATTAAAATCGGACTGGCGGTTCTTGAGTTATAAGTGGTGTAACTAACCCGACTTTATTTTATATATAAAGATTATTAGGATTTTTTTTACACAGATACAGATACCTCTCACAGAGAGGTATCTTGTGTCCCAGCAGTGGGTACATCAAAAGGCTGATTATGCTCATGTTACTATGCTTAACCTCATATTATCAAAAAAGAGGCATGCAAAAATAATAGACAGGCTTCCCATTCACTCTTATCAAATTTAAAGAAATTTTCAAAAACAGCTCATTAGCTAAATTAATAATAGATATAATAATCAGATGTCCTTCACTGCCCCCTCGGGATATAAAATGGGTCCAACTTGAAATTAGTTCCGGGAACGTCGAAAACTTTTGGGTTGCATCCGTATGGTATCCGGGATTAATTTTAACGGCTGGTATTAGTTTAATTACCGTTTTCGCCATGTTATGGAAAGCACAAGATTTAGGAGCTGTGGCTTTGAAGCCGTAGTTACGTATGCCTAAGGATAACTTAAGCCGGTGAAGGTAACATTTAAACTACAGTTAACTCATTTGTGACGTAGGATACTAATGCCATCCCGTCTTACTATTGAGCAATTGTTGAAACTTCCTGTGTTTTCAGAATCAGTTAATGCAAAATTAGTACGATTTTTGCTTTTGCCGACTTGACAGAAAGCCTGAGAAACATAAACATTTTGTGGGAATACCCTCATGGATACGCTCCGTTTGGGGAGAAAGTATTTTTATTTCAGATTCCTTTTTTTTTTGGGGTTGGAAATCATCCTATGACTTCTCCCGCTCTCGGTGGAGCGGGAGGGCGTGTCAGACTCTTACTGTCTAAAACCCACCCCAGCTCCTTCCTTGCCTGAGTGCCCAGGGGAGCGTTGACTCTGTTACGAATTTATCCGCTACCCCTTTTTTTTGCTTTTTCTTTTTTTGAGGAGGGAAATCATCCAATGACTTCTCCCGCTCTGGGTGAAGCGGGAGGGCGTGTCAGACTATTACTGACTAAAACCCACCCCTGTTCCTTCCCTGCCTGAGTGCCCATGGGTGCGGTAACTCATTTTCAGAATTTATCCGCTACCCCTAGGCATATTCGCTACCCCTTGGCAGGCAGACATCGGCCATGATGGGCCCCGTCAGTGGTGGCTGACATATTCTCTTTGAGGCGCACGTGGAACACTACGCGCCGTCGACTCTTGGGTCTGGTGATAATCATTACTCGCCGTCCGCAGGCTCGCATCTACGGTGGCCGGAGCTCGTCCTGTGACCTCCGACGCCCAGGGCGTCTCCTGCGGCGGCTGCAGGTGGGGACGTGAGGGCCACTCCGTAGAGTCTCTCTCACCCGTTCCGCTTCCTCCTTCGCGAGCATTACTGCTTCGCAGAAGGAGACTGCTTCCCATTCCCTCTCGCTCCGTACCATGGCCTGGACTCCTACCAACTAAAACTTATCAGCAGGTTTCGCGCAGTATCGCGTGAGTGTTTAAAAGTGTCACCACGGCCCTGGAACTGGAACTGAAGGAACACAGGTAGGTTTTAGCCAGTAAGAGTCTGATACGCCCTCCCGCTCCACCCAAAGTGGGAGAAGGTATTAATTGATGATTTCCAATCCAAACAAATAAAATAAATACAAAAAAGGGTTCACGCAGTGGTTGAGCGATTGGCTGCTGCGCTACGTGTCGTGGGTTCGATTCCCGCACGGAATAAATATTTGTATAGCCTAACAGATAGTTTTTCTGGGTCTGGGTGTCTTGATGGGTACCAGTGTGCCAGTGCGAAAATGCCATTCGCCTTGCTAAAAAATTGCCAAAAACCCGATTCACGCGTTTTAAACCTCTATTATTACTATTACGCAGGGTCTTTAGACCTGTGGCAAGGTTTACACCCGTTGACAGTCGACCACCGTGTAACTACAGACTATGTCATATAACATAGTCTGTAGTTACACGGTGGTCGACTGTCAACGGGGCTTGACAGATGTTGACGTTTAACGCGCGTAGGGCCTGAGGGGTTAAATGTTTGTGAATGCACCCACGATACAGGACTCATTCCTAGCGTGAAAGAACGTTTATTTAAAAAAAAAAACCACCGTTCTTACAGCTACCATTGACCCACAATAGTGCCGTTACTAACCTAATAAAACTGTGTGACAGCAGAAAAGCGAAAGCATTTCAGCCAAACCAAATGCTCCACTTGCAAAGAAAAAGACAAAACGCCCAACAGGGACCAGTAACCATCACCAAACAAAACAACAATTTCGCTATCTCTATCTCATATGTTTCAATTCCCTTAACAAATCCTCGGAATAATAAATAAAAACAATGCTTTCATAGACAAAGCGCCTATTAAGCTTGGTATTAGTCATGGTTCTCTTTGTGCCATAAATCACCGAAAAACAGGCACCTCACCTCCGCCATTGCGTGACGTCACGATACACGACGATGTCATAATTCTATACTATTCGTTTTTTTTCGGCGTGACTAATACTAGGTCCTTAATTGGTTTTAAATTAAACTTTATAGACAATAGTAATTATGTTTGATCATTTGTGTATTGGTTTTGAAAGGGCATTTGTATTTGGAATATTAGAACAGATGATTAGTGTGAACTGTTTATTGTATGAATCACAAATTACAGTATGACTGATAGAGTAGAAAGTGACATGAATCAAGAATTTTAGTTCAACATACCTCTCATCCCTATTAAGCACAACGATCATTCATATCTGGTTCATTGTAGGTAATCAAAATTACGAGCGGTTGTCACGTGAATCGTTTAATAACTCAAACATTATTTCTCCCATAACTTCAGGAGTTACCCCCTCACGAGACCGGTTTACGGGCGAAGTAAGTCTCTAATTTCTCAATAATTTGTTACTGGATAAGATTAAACGCATAAAGACTCCTTCCGTGACAAAACTCCTTTCGAAATTCCACCGAGAAGGTGGGACAATAATTTTGAGATATCTTGCAGAGCCGATAAACCAACGATTGGGGAGCTACACCTGAAGTGCAGAACTGGAAATTGGGAACGTAACTCAACAAGTATTAGGGGAGGAAAACTCCGTAGACCCGCCATCTGTAGGCCTTATCTACCGCCATAAATATCGTACGGAACCCCGTACGAAACGAGGACGAATTATGGCTCCAAAGGTACCTTCAGTCGTTGTTGTAATGGATAATTCATGCACCCTCCGCCGCCGCTCACTGTTTCATAATTTTCCAGTCATTTTTTGTAATTATTATCCGATGTTCGTGACTTTCAGCGAGTGCAGATGCCGTGGGTATTAAAACCGTCTAAGTTTAAACTTCTTTGTTGCTGAAGTATTCCTTCCAGAACCTTCTAAAAAACATAGCGACGTTGTAGTATCAATATTTTATAACTACAAAAACATGATTTTAAGTAACTTTTTGATTCACATGTTCAACTCAAAAATCAATCTGCCTAGCCTTTTCCCAACTATCTTGGGGTCGGCTTCCAGTCTAACCGGATGCAGCTGAATACCAATATTTTACATGGAGCGACTGCCTATCTGACCGCTACAACCCAGTTACTGGGTAATACGATTCCCCTTGGTAAGACTGGTTATCAGACTTTCGGGCTTCTGACGACCCTTAACGACTGTCAAAGATCCACGATTGACAGCTGGGACCAATGGCTTAACGTGCTTTCCGAGGCACGGAGGAGTCTCGGTATGTAAAGATGATCTTAACCTGAAAGATCGACGCGTGCGGCTGTTATTACTTTAGCCACGAACTCCTCATTCAATTGTTCAACTAAAAGTTAATAGTTAAAACACTTTTTAACAAGCTTTTATACTGGCTATCACAATTGAATGTGTATAGAAAATTTCGTGTCCGTGCTGTTGGGCATTGAAGAGTTCCGTTATCTGGATCTAATTCTGGATGCCGATTCTGGTCTTACCGTAACATGCATTGTCATAGGAGCTAAACCACCATGTACAAAATTAGCTCCGTAAGATAAACAGAAGTGTTTCTATTTCAGCTTGCAAGATTTGACCCGAACAAACATATACCTTATAAGTGTAACCTATACAAACAATGCAAGTAAAATAAATTAAAGCATGTAGATTTGAACCGTTTTTTTCGCCTCCTGTAAAATCATGGTTTTGTGGTTGTTATACATTGATACTACATCATCGATTGTCAAGATATTCGCTATATCGCTATACAGGGTGTAAGGTACATGAACGCACATACGTGTACTAGTGATGCAGTACATGATTCTGGACCCCCTAGAGCGTTGGAATTTTTCGTCGGCCTTTTCCTAATATTTGAAAAAAAAAAAAAAAAAACACTTTAAACTGTATAAAATCGTTATACCTATCTACCTAAATAAATTAATTATTTTAAATTAATTAATTATTTTTTCATTTAAAATGTCTTTGGGGTAGATAAGTAGCTACCTATAACGGGGGTATCTACCTAAGTACCTACCTATAACGATCAAGTACCTACCTATAACGATTTTATACAGTTTAAAGTTTTTTTTTTTTTTAAATGAAAAAATATTTAATTATTTTTTCATTTAAAATGTCTTTGGGGTAGATAGGTATAACGATTTTATACAGTTTAAAGTGATTTTTTTTTTTAAATTAGGAAAAAGCCGACGAAAAATTCCAACGCTAGGGGGTCCAGAATCATGTACTGAATCACTAGTACACGTATGTGCGTTCATGTACCTTACAGCCTGTATAGTTTCGATATCGCTACCTTTTATTAAAAAGCAGTGCGAGAAAAGGACGGGAATAGCTATGAACTAAGTTAGAGATGTCAAACTAGTTTACGCCTTGCGCTTCACCGTGTTTTTAGTCGACATGTTTTTACGTGTACCCTTAATTTGTATAGAAATATAAGTTCAACTAAATTTGACAGCTCTAATTTACGCCCGTCTCTTTCTTGTTTTTTTAGAGAGAAAAAGATAGCAATAGCCTACATTAAGTTTAGTTTGTGTAGAACAAAATCGGCAGTAGCAATGTCTAACATTTTAACAAGCCCACTGCTAAAACAGAATATCTTGTTTAACTGGTTATTTTGAACTATATGCCTGTCGAGTTACGTAACATGTTCCTATAATTAATTTTGCTTACAGGAGCTGACGTTAATAGGATATAGTCTATCTTCAATCATGTAGTTGGATTAACTAGCTCTAGGGAGTGGAGTGAATAACCAGGATTAAGTTATAACCTCCTAACCATAGGTAGAGTCAGCAACGACAATCGATTGACGAATAGACGTATAATTAAATAATATACACTCATAAGTAGGAGTAGGTAAGTATCCAGTTACGATATAAAATGCTGAAAATCAGTGAATTGAACATTTTCTCAATTTAAAAGATCATGTTGAAGCTTAGGTGTTAATCAAATTGTGCTGCAGACTGTCCCTTGAATAATGACTATAGTAAAGGTAATACGCAGTTAAGACTTTGGCATGGAAAGGCAATGAAAGCTAATTCGAACACGATTGTATACCGATATTGTCCTGTTTAACGAATGGGCATTCAGGAAACCTGCTCAGCATTATCTCTGGACACAGGTAGACAACATCACTTGAAACCCACGCGTGATTGTAATGGTGTGGTTCCTATATTTCAACTATATTGGTTAGTTAAATACCTACATTTCAAGTAGGTAGGTGTATTTTGTATTTTTTAAAAGCCTGTGTAGTAAATCTATGCATACAATTGTCTTCTTTTTTAAAGCAGAGACTTATCTATATGAACCTTGTCTTGCTGTAATTTTTTAATGAAAAATATTTAAGAATCTTCAATGAAATTCAATCAATCTGAGTTTCTTAGTGTCTTTTCAAATGATTAAACAATAGTATCCTACATTATCAACAACAAATACGATTACTATGCAAATTCGGTGTCTCATCAAATCAAATTTTCAATATGTTCAAGATCTCTCAGAAGGAAAATGTTAACTAAATTACAGCAGACAGCTGTGTCGTAGACAAAGATTGAATAGTAGATGGAGTGTTCATGCGAACGGTGGGTGTTGAAAAAAAGACTAGCATGCAGTGTCGTGACATAGCACCTATGTTATTCCTTGCATAGAACAGACCGTCCTTCATTAGGAATAAGTATCTATGAAAAGCGATTGGTTGCTGCGCTGTGTGTCGCGAGTTCGATTTCCTCACGGAAAAAATATTTGCCTACGCATAGTTTTTGGGTCTGGGTGTCTTGTGTATGCGAGTTTACATGTTTGTGAACGCACCCACGAAACAGGAGTAAATCCTAGAGTGCGGCAAAGTTTAAAAATAAAACCATTTTGATCCTGGATATTATGAAAAAAAAATAGTTGTTCTCCAAACCCTCTGGATAGCCAACCCTCTTTTCTTAATCCTCAAATTGTTGTCGAAACTTACTTAGGTACGTGCTTATAGTTGGCACTCCATTCGAACATTACTCTTTGGGCATAAATTATAATATCCCTGGGTGAAATATTTAACGTTGTCAGACAAGCTTTTATCTAAGTCAATTAATTCGTGCTGTATTGTACTTGATAGAGCTGAAATATCTGTCTGGCTTTTAGTCGTCGAGTTGAATGTCCAGTTTATACAACGCTTTTTGCTGTTTTGCATTTGATACTATACAGGTTTAAAAGGTTTCTGTGGGAATCTATGTGGGAGGATCGTGTCTAGGAAAGGTAATGTCTTTTACGAGATATTATGATTATGAAGAAGGTACCTAATCCTTTCAACATCAGTACCATCATTTACCTATTTTTACTACCAGTCACTTTTTACTATTACTATAGTAAAGTGTATATGTCACCAGATACTTGCAAATATTGTAAGATTATAATAAATCTTGCGGGAGTGTAAACTCTCAATATATTATGAATAGTCCACTTCAAATACAATAAATCCCATACAAATTCAATATTTACATTATACCGGAGGCTTTATGAAAAATAAAACTTTTTTACAAAAAAAAACAACCGTCTTCGAAGTCGGTTGTTTTTTTTTTTTGTAAAAAAGTTTTTTATTTTTCACTTTTTAATTGTTATACCCCAGAACTAAAAACTCCAATAACAAGGAGCGCGGAATATAAACATACTCTTAATTGGAGAAAACCAAAACGTCATCCATGTATGTACCTATACATTTTTTCGTTTTTGTTCAGTTTTTCAAAAAGTGCTGAAACAATTTCGATAAAATTTATATGGGACCACCTCGGGAGTATATTCTTTCGGACAAAAAAAAGAAAAAAAAAACCCTCCTTTTCCGAAATCGGTTAATAAAATGTATTAATTTTACGTGATTTCTATGAACTAACAGTATTTGTAATTATACAGCATATACTTATGTAAAAGTCTTGTAAAGAAATTTACCTTCATAATTTTACCTTACCTTTAAATATTTGGACTCACATCCATCCAAAACTTACTTACATCCAACATATTTGCATAAGTGTTCGTGCATAAGTAATGATTCTAATCATAGCTGCCTGCCTTGCTCAATGTCATTTACGTCAAACGGCCCGACATTCATTTGTTTTTTCCTTGTAACTCCAGTAGAACGCGTATCCCTCTCAATTTTTCTCTGTCATCTTGCCTCTTGACTCCGGGACACGGAGGAGAGCTCTTCACTCACAAAATTGCCCCACAGGGGGAGTGCTGATTAATAAAGAAAATAAAATTTGGTGGAGGCGCATTCGAGGTATGATTTGGAAGAAGTCACGTTCCGTTTTATGTGAAGTGAATTCTGATTTTTATTCAAAATGAATATGAGCAAGAGGTAGGTATTACTTTTGATTGCGACGGAAAGTGAATGAGAATTTTCTTACTGATTGAATTCGAGCTTATTACCTATTATGAAAGTAAATAGCTCACTTGACTTCTCATCTTCCTTTTCGATTTGCGAAAACCTCCAAATGAAAGGGAAACCGACATTCATTATTCATGTCTCAAATAAATTCATCTTTCATACTCATAACATGTCATAATAAACGCTTCATGCCTATCATGAATAAAAAAAAAAAGAATATATACTAAAAATTAAAAAATAACTTTAGTTTCGGAAGTTGGTGTTTGTATTTTATTTCTTCGTTATTTGACACCGACTTCCGAAATTAAAGTTATTTTTCAATTTTTAGTGTATTTTCTTTTATCGGTTGTTTTTTTTTGTAAAAAGTTTTTTATTTTTCAATTTTTAGTTGTTATACCCCAGAACTAAAAACTCCAATAATATGGAACGTGGAATTTAAATATACTCGATATATTCAACGTGGCAATGCTGCTAGCGTTCTGGGCACTTTTTCCATTGACAGCGATGTGGATGAATTTTTTGATGCCCAGTGAGTTGTTTTTTCATACGCATTTGTACATGTTAGGTATTATTGTTAGTTTGTATTTATTGACATTTAAATCAATAAAAAAAAAAAAATATTACGAAAAAAAAAATATACTCGTAATTGGAGAAAACAAAAACGTCACCTAGGTATACGTATTTTTCGTTTTTGTTCAGTTTCTCAAAAAGCGCTGAAGCAATTTCGATAACATTCATGTGAGACCGCCTCGGGAGTGCTTTCGGATAAAAAAAGAATTTTGAAAATCGGTCCACAACTGACGGAGAAATAAAAAAAAAAACATGCATACAGTTGAACATAGAACCTCTTTTTCGAAAAATGCAATGAATTTCTCACCGATTGAAATTTGAAACGAAAAAAAACCCATTAAAAGATTGTTGTCATTGTTGTTCTCAAACGTCATAATCTTTCAAACAAATTACACCTTCTATTCAAACAGTTATAAGTTTGCTAGTCATCCAACACCTGGTGTGAAATGCAATCAAGTTTAATTATTACGGGTATTAATAACAAGGGTGCACTCTAGGGTGAGTATGAAACCTGTTGTCATGGCAACGCCCTTCGTTTGGACACAGCCTGCGGCGCCGCCACGCACGTCCTTAGTTATTTACGAGAAAAGCTGATTACTTGTGTAATTGTGGGCCACTTTTCATATGGTTGTAATGATATCTGAATGTTGGAGATGACGGGAAGGGAGTAATGTTTAAGATTTCATTAGTCTTTTAATTCTGTTATTAATTTGTTAGTGGTGCTGGAGTTGTTGATGTCTTACTATTTCATTAAATATTGTGGTGTATGTCTTTTTAATATAAAACGCCTTCCCACACTAGGGATTACTCCTGTATCGTGGGTGCGTTCACAAACATTTAAACTCACATACACAAGACACCCAGACCCGGAACAACTATCTGTAGGCCACACAAATATTTGTTCCGTGCGGTGATCGAACATGCGACACGCAGCGCAGCAGCCGAACGCTCAGACACTACGCCAACCGTGCTGTCATATATCTGTCACTATTATTTTATCTAGCTTTTCAATCATTGATCTCTCAAATAAAAAGTCAATATCGGAAATTGACAAGATAGTTATCGTACCTACCATGTTCCAGGGTTGTGGGAGAGATCTGCCAGGGTTGCGGGAGAGGTGGAAAATGTCACCCTGGCACTGGCAACTGTAGGAACTCGGATGGGTTTTAGTCAGTAAGGGTCACCCAGAGCGGGAGAAGTTATTTGATGATTTCCCACCTCATAAAAAAAAAACTTGAGAGGTGTCAAGGGACACCCGGATGGAACGAAGTTCCTTTCGATTAATTAGTGAAGGAATTGTAATATAATTTTATTTTTTTTAATTTATAATATTCATCAGCTCAGCTCAGCTCAGCTCAGCTCAGCTCAACTCAACTCTTTAGCAATAACAACAACTATAACAAAAGTAATTCATTCATTCTCCTGCCCTTATCCCAATTTATTTGGGGTCGGCGCAACATGTCTTTTTCTTCCATACTCCTCTATTAGTCGTCATCTCTGTAGTCACCCCTTTTTTACCCATATCCTCTTTCACACAGTCCAACCATCGTTTCTTTGGCCTTCCCCTACTCTTATAGCCATCCACATCCATACACAAGACTTTCCTCACGACATTTTCTTCATTCCTCCGCATCACATGCCCATACCACGACAACCGATTTCCACACAACTTTTCAGTCAGCGGTGCCACTTTCAGACTTCCTCTTATATACTCATTCCTAATTCTATCCATGCGCGTAACACCACACATCGCTCTTAGCATTCTCATCTCAGCTACATGCAATTGCTTTTCATTCATCCCTTTTGTGGCCCAACATTCTGAACCATACAAGACAGCAGGTCTGACCATTGTTTTATAAATCTTCCCCTTAAGTTTTAGGGGAATGCGGGAATCACAGATAGTCCCGGTGACCTGCCGCCATTTCATCCATCCAGTATTAATTCTGTGCTTAACAGTCCGATCTATTTCGCCATCGCTTTGCACGAGTGAACCGAGATACCGAAAATCGGAGCAGACTGGGAGAAGCGCGCCATCTAGCACTACAGCTTCAGAACTGGAGAGACCGCCGAAATCGCAGAACATGTATTCAGTTTTGGTTCTGCTGATTTTCAAGCCAACTTTCTCCAGCTTCTGTTGCCATTTCTCCAATCTGCTCTGGATCTCAGATCCATCTTCACCGACCAGAACAATGTCGTCAGCAAACAGCATGCACCAGGGTGCCTCTTCCTGTATTTCCGACGTAAGAGCGTCCATAATCAACAGGAAGAGGTAAGGACTTAAAGCCGACCCTTGATGCAAGCCTACAGCCACACTGAACTTATCGGTGTTGCCAGCAGCCGACCGGACGTAGGTACTAGATTGTCTGTACATAGCACGAATCAACTCAACATACTTCCCAGGCAAACCTTTCTCTTTCAAGGCCCACCACAACACATCCCGAGGTACCCTATCATACGCTTTCTCAAGATCAATGAACACCATGTGCAAGTTCTTGTGCACACGTCTGTACTTCTCGCACAATTGACGGAGAGCGAAGGTGGCGTCCATTGTCCCTCGACCTGGCATAAACCCAAACTGGTTCGGGGTAATCTCACTCTCCTCTCGCAGTCTTTTCTCTATCACTTTCTCCCATACTTTCATAGTATGTGACATGAGCTTTATCCCTCGATAGTTGTTGCAGTCCTGTACATCCCCTTTATTCTTGAAGATGGGCACTAGCGAACTATTGCACCATTCTTGTGGGATCACTTCTTCATACAACAACTTATTGAAGAATAAAGTCAGCCACATACATCCATCCTCTTTTAAACACTTCCATACTTCCACTGGTATGTCATCAGGGCCCATGGCCTTTCCATTTTTCATACATTGAACTGCCTTTCTTACTTCATCCATGCTAATTTCTCTCAACAAACCCATATTTACTTGTACCTCTTTGAGCACACCACTCCATTCATTCTCTTCGTTCATCAACTTTTCAAAATAAACCTTCCATCGCTCTTTTATTTCGTCATCTTTCGACAAGACTTTACCGAGTTCATCTTTCATACATTTTATATGCATTATATCCCTCGTTCTCCTTTCTCTTAATTTTGTAATCCGGTAGAGCTCCTTCTGGCCTCTAGGGCTGTCCAGTAAATTATATAACTTTTCCTGCGCCTTAGCCCTGGAAACTGCAACCGCCTTTTTTGCCTTCCTCTTCCATTCTTTATAAATTTTCTTTTTCTCTTCTTTCAAATTATCATTTCCGGTTTCTACATTCTGCCATACTTTAAACGAAATTTTCTTATCTTTTAGCATCTTTTGCACATCTTCATTCCACCACCATGTATCCTTTTCTATCATGCCTTTACCTTGCGATTCTCCAAACACATCTTTTGCTACTCGCCTTATACAATCCGCCATCTCTTTCCAACATTCATCCACAGATTTTCCTTCCATATCCTTCATTTCTATCATTTTATCTACCACTTGACTCTTAAACATACTTGCACACTCCTCATTTTCTATCATACGCCATCTGATTTTGGGTGGGGGCCGTTCTTTGTTCCTACTGGACGAGACACTGACTGTTACGTCCATCAATATGAGCCTGTGTTGAGAGACTAAGCATTCGCCTGGCAACACTTTACAGTTTTTGACTGTTTTGAGACTGTTTCGTCTCACCAAGAAAAAGTCAATTTGGGTCGCGTGCTGGCCACTTTTGTAAGTGATCAGGTGTTCGTCTTTCTTTTTGAACCAGGTGTTAGTTATTGCCAGGTCAAAAGCCGAAGCAGCTTGCAGCAATGTCTCGCCATCAGTATTACGGTCTCCGTACCCCCAACCACCATGCACTCTCTCATAACCGTACTTCAGACTTCCTACATGCCCATTAAAATCACCCCCACAAACACCTCTTCACTCTCCTGTACATTCATCATCACACAATCGAAGTCCTTCCAAAACTTTTCTTTTACACTATCCTCACATCCTGATTGGGGTGCATACGCACTAATAACATTTACTATCATACTCTCCACAACCACTTTAATAGCTATCACTCTATCACTTACTCTTTTAACATCCACCACACATTCTTTTAACTCACTATCCAAAACTATGCCCACACCATTCCGTTTGCCATCACTTCCACAGTAATAAAACTTATATCCTTCTCCTAATTCTCTTGCTTTTGCACCCTTCCATTTCGTTTCTTGCAAACACGCTATATTTATCCGTCGCCTTTTTAAAACATCTGCTAACTCTCTTCCTTTTCCAGTCATAGTACCTAAATTCCAGCTCGCACACCTCAATCTTAATTCTCTCACTCTCCGAGCTTGCGTCTTACGTCGCACCCGCCCGTCCTGGTGCGACAACCCTTGTCCATTTCCCACAGGAGCCGGGTGCTGCCCCTGAGCGTCGCCTGTGGGGTACGCCCTAGCCCTATCGCACATCATATTTTTCCAGACCATGATGCAAAAAGGTTTTGGCAAAAGTTTTATAGCCGGCCGCCTGCCTGACGCCAACCCTCCTTGGGAATGCTGTTGTTGGTGGTTTACCCGCCACCGCGCGGGTGGCCCAAGGTGCTTTAGTAGTATGCACTAGGGCTCAAGCTCCCTTAGTCGCCTCTTACGACACCCACGGGAAGTGATGGGATGGTACTATTCTTTTACGTCCGACACCATACGGTACTCCGACACCATACGGTACACACAAACAACAAAAGTAATTGTAATAAAATTTTATTTTTTTTACTATAGCAAAAAGTGTCGTGACAACTTTTCGTAAGAATTTTTTCCGTCTAGCCCCCTTTCACAACGCGCGATAAGGAACTTCGTTTCAAAAAGATATCATACCATAACTTCAGTTCACAAGACGTGTTATGAGAACCTTTTTTTTTTGTAACAGTACATTATTTTTGTAATAGTATATTATTTTGAAAAAACACAATTGGTTTACTTTTAATCTATACCATTGCGAGTATCCAATAGCCTCGTGCCATGATTACTATTTGGTTCCTAGTTAGTTTGTAATAAAATAAAAATAAATTAAGTACGAAACTGCTGGGTTAATATCAGGGGTCAAACTTGCATAGTCACTGCAATCACAACCCTTATCGTTTAAATTGGGGTCATAACTATGTCCCTCGACTTAATTAGAGCTCGGAAACAGTGTTAAATTAACTACGAAAAGTTTCTAATAGTTTTACGGCCATATGCTTATCGACATATTTTAATTAACGTACGATATTATTGTGAAGTGAATTATATAAGTAGCTACATAATTGATTGGACCAAATTACTGAATAGTTTTTTTAGGTAAAGAGTTACGAGTTTGAAGAAAAAATTTGTAAGTTTTTATGAGCAATAAACAAAAAAAAATGGAACTTTATTCAAGGATATACGACCCCGCGGTAATAATATAGTACGTGTTACAGCTAGCTGTAACAGCTGATCAAAACCATAGAAGGACACGGTGGAGCATACGGTGGAGGTTTGCCCCGCTTGGGCAGAGCACCGCCGTGTCCTCGTGGATGCGATAGGCGGCAGCGACCTCTCGCGCCGTGCCCTGGTTCAGGCCATGATACGGAGCGAGAGGGAATGGGAAGCCGTCTCCTCCTTCTGCGAAGCAGTAATGCTCGCGAAGAGGGAGGCGGCATACGTTAGGGAGACTCAACAACAGCAGAGTCGCCCTACCGCCCTCAGCAACAGCCGCCGCAGGAGACACCAGGGGATTCGGGCGCCGCGAGACGCGTCTCCGGCCACCGTAGACCCGGGCCTGTGGACGGCGAGTAGTGGATAACTCGCCGCCCGATCAGCCCTAGGCCCGAGAGTCGACGGCGCGTAGTGTACCACACGCGCCTCAAAGAGTTGTCAGCAATAGGGACGGAGCCCATCATGGCCGATGCCTGCCCGGGGGTTGAAGATAAATTCGAAAGAGTTACCTCGCCCCTGGGCACTTAAGGCAGGAACAGGGGTGGGTTTTAGTCAGTAAGAGTCTGACACGCCCTTTCGCTCCACCCTAGAGCGGAAGAAGTCATAGGATGATTTCCCAACCCCAAAAAAAAAAACCATAGACAATTTCACTTTTGGATGTTGGTACCTACTGAATAAATTTATATAGGTTCACGCAATTGGTGCTTGTAAATGGAATATATATAGGTGGTTCCTCAGTTTAGCAGAAAATATCCACATTGCAGTTTAATGTGGATCGGATCCTTTTTGCGTAACTGCAAAAGATCCAATTTTGCATTGCAGTTCAATGTGGACTGGATCTTTTCTGCGTAACTGCGTCCCTAATTTTATACTGCAAATCGAACCTATTTCAATTTTTAACACGACTTTTGATATCAGTTACTTCGCATTACGGCTTCTGCACGTCCTGTTGCCCAATAAATAAACCGCTTACAACAGGAGTAACTTTAAAGGTATCAATTAATTAAACTTTTATTGGAGTATTAAATCTTTGTAGGTAGCCGGTTCTTTGAGTGCGAACGTTACCATTCATTTGCGACAATTTACAAGCAATTCGCGAGTTTATTGCATTGTAAAGTATTTTTAATTGTTAGTCTACATCCATGTGTACTGGCTGTTAAAGTTTGGTGTTCAGCCGTTGTTAGGAAATATTAAAAAGTATCGTATTTTGGTTTGAATATCACTTTTTAGAGTTTATGATGGCTTTTCTTATGGACATGGTAATTTATTAATTCTGCATCAGAAGCATGTTTTTGGAATGAAAAAAGTTGTGATATTTTTAGCCATTCAAATAACATTCATTTTTATTTAAGATTTTATTAAGAAAGCAATCATTGTAAAGAGTGTCTTAAGACACTCGTTCAGATCAAGAGGTCAACTCATCAGGAATTTAATGGCGCGGCTAACAATAAACTCTCTGAGGATGTAAAAATAAAACAAACAGATTAAAAATTCGTCCAGTTTTAATTAAGCTGGTTTTACAAAGTACAAATTATTTTCCGATACAGTGTAGGAATCCTGTCTCAGTATAAAATGATATACAACTGTGATTGTTTAAAATATTCATTTTAAAAATTTGGTTCTCATTCGAAATCCTAACTCGCTACACTCAATAAATACGTCAATGATAAAATTGTATAAGGATATCAAACATTTTAAAATATTTACATAAAACATAAATTTGAATACGAAATTATACTATATCACAGTCACTAGAGAAAGATGAAAACCTAATGCCTACTTTACGTTACATAGCAGTCTATTTGTAAACACATCCACAAGAACTACAATCTTCGAAAGCCGTCTATTACACCGTCGCGTACTACACCCGTAGGTCGAGTTGAGTTTGTTGATCGAATACAAACCTGAATTCTTACCTCGGCCTCGTAGCAAAGTTAAAAGCCATCAATAATTTTTAATGTTCATCCTACAAGTTCTCTATTATACAAAGTGGCACAAAAGATTTAGATAAAAAGCTGCCAAAGATTTTGCTAGAAAGCAGTACAGTAAAGAAAACTATACTCGTACAACATGTACGTTACCGATTTTAACATAATAGATAGTCCACTGTACCATTTCAGTTTTACATTATGAATAATTTTTATCTGCATCATCTTATCATTACTCTATTGCATTACGCGACGGTGTAACAAATATCCCACTTTACCTTAACGATCATAATATGCAAAATCCTTTATACATTTGTACAGTTCACTATAAAGTAATATTGCTTGTATTACATCCTAGTGATATTAATTTACAATTCAATTAACTTCTATACGTATGACCTGAACAACCTGATGTCCCTGAGTGATTTGTGAATGCGTGCATTTCTCGATATGGCGATTCCCTGCGAATGAATAAAAGGATTTAATGAGATTTAGAATGAAATGGTTTTTTGGTCATCTGTTGCTATGGCATTTCATCTAATTCTTACCTTTCATAAGGCGGTGGAGGCAGAATATCACATAAATTCATCCTACAATCCTGATCGCTCCTCCCTTCACTTGCATACCTCGCTTCTTGATTGGTCTGTCTAAAAGTATTCTCTCTCCCCAACCAATGCCATTGCGGGTAGTCGTACTCTACTTCGGCCATGGCCCAATCTTTATTACCATCGTGATGGCTTGAAGACCTCGAGTGATTTGTTTTGCAAGAGGGACAGTCTTCTATTGACATGTCTTGCATTTCATCGTCGTTCCCGCATTTCGTCATCTCGCTGTAGTCTTTTGTGAGAGTAGAACTGCTACTTCTGCAGCACGTGGAACATTCCTCGTTTGAATATTGATTGCTTTCAGCTCCATATGATCTGACCATGCTGTTGTCATATGAGCCTGGACTTACAGCACACTTCATGCAAGAGTCTTCTGCATCTGTGTGATCCTAAAATTTGAGTTCACTAATAAAGAGCTTAGACTTGAAGACAAATCAAAAATACCAAACAAAATAAAAATAAACGTGAGCCATGAGAAAAAGTCCACAACAATATAATTTTATGTTGAAGAAAAAAGAAAGATGAATTAATACAAACCTGATAATTCAACTCAGTGTAAATAGCACTGGATGCGTAAGGTTCCGGTTGCAGTCTCCTAAGTTGAGTTTCTTCAGGTATTGGATTCATAACATTCGTATGTTGTGGAAGACTGTACTCGGCTTCCATAGCCATAGTTCCTATAGAATGGCCACCTAAAAGAACAAGATTATTTTAATAAGACAATATTCCAAACGAAGGAGAAAATAATAATACTTGGAAAGTAAATTTACTTACCATGCAAAAGACTTTGGTGGCAATTTAAAATTTCTATTCTAGGTTCGTTTGAGCCTTCAAACATTGGCCTTTCTCTCAGCCAAACAGCTTCTTTACCTAATAGGCATTGTTGAGCATTTACAATAGCTGTACCTGCAAAACATATTTTTTTAGTCCTAGCTAGACAAGCACATCTTAGTTCAAACAAGAATAGCTCTCGTTGTGACTCATCTTACCAGTCGTGTTTTGGCTTTTCCTTTGCTTCGTCTGCTTTCGCCTTATATAAACAATGACTCCAGTGCCGACTAGTACTAACACTAACAAAGTTAGACATAATGCCAGCAGCCAAGTTTCTTGGAACATTGACACTATCGCCTTGTCCGTCGATGGTTCGGTTCTGAAACAAAATGTTTATTTTCATACCGTTTAGTTCACCGCAGGAGACAACTGCAGCTAGTAAAGGGTTTCTTGGTAAATTGTCATATCAAAGGGTTTCAGGAATACTATCTTAGTATGATGAAACACATTTGAAGTCATGGAAAAGAAACTAAGCTTCGTCATACAGGGCATTTCGTTTCAAGTTCGCAACACACTTGTATGGTGATGTAAAAGGGCTACAAATAAGGTACTTACTGTACGTAGTGCCTTTGCGTCTGCGTGGGCAGCATGTGTACGTGCGCGGGCGCACTGAACGGGCCGTGTCCGCGCCGCGTGACGGCAGCGGCGCGTGCGCTGTACCGCCCGCCAGCGCGCAGGGAGCTTGCTGCGGCTGCTCTTGTACGAGCACCTAGCGACATCTGACCGACTACACGACCCCCAGTACTACCACCCACACGAACCTCAATCTAAAACAAAAGCAATAAATTATAATCATGTAAATAAAATGTCAATACAAAATTCTATTCCTATTTTGTACTGACCAAATAACCGGAAAGCTCGCCGTTCCATGTATGCGGGGGCGGCGGATCCCACCGAATCCACGCTGACGTCGCATTTATCACTCCCGCTGTCACGCTTTGCGGTGGCTCCGTCGGAACTACAATACATTCATCTAACGCTGTAGTTACACGTGATGCCTTAATTACATGCAACACTAAACATTTGAACATTGAATCTTTCTTACCATCTTCTTCAGTCACACCACTCTTCATATTCGAAGGTTTACCCAATAACAATTTGTAAAATGGCATTAAAAATACATCATATTGAGCATACGGCAATAGGCCAGTTAAAATATGACTAGAAGACCCGCTATTATGAACTGTGGTCATCGAAAAATTTTCATACTTCCTAAAATCAGCTAAACTTTCTTTATAAGATATATTGGAATGCTGGTAGTCTTCTTGTAAAACGTATTGTCGGTTTAGGGAGGTACCATTGAACCATATTTTTACTCCTTCTAAATATTCGTTATAATCCGTGAGTACCTAAAATGAAATAAATTTTTCAATCAAGTACAACACTACACGCAATGCATTTTTTTTTTCAAAAAAATATACTAACATCCCAAACAATTTTAACAGTAGTAGCAGATATTCCTTCCACTCTTCTTAAAGCTAGAACATCCTGTTGTAAATAACGACGAGCCTGAACCAACTCGTATTGAGTCATCGGCTGATGATTTAGATGCTTCGACAACTCTGGATATGGAGATGAAGATTCTGAATCACCATTAAATGAATTGGCTTCTCTTCTTAATACCTAAGAAAAAACAAAAACTGGTAATGAATTTGATCAAAGGAAAAGACTCATCAACTAAGTTTCACATAAAGATAATTGGTCCAACCTGTAATGTGGCGGTATGCAAAGCACTGCCGGCCGCACTTACAGCAACACACGTCAATCTACCTGCATGCTGTGTCGTAACTCTATCGAGATACAAAGATCCAGTACCGTGCGCAGATTTTGGGAACACTAACTCCTGTAAAACACATAACTTTGAAGAGATACTCGGTATTCATGAAATTAAGAGAGTAGGATAGAAAAAAAAGAAAAGAGAAAGAGGAAAAGAAGGTGAATATAGTAAGAAAAGTAACAAAGGGTTTTAACAAGTAAGATTTTTTGTTGTTTACCTGAGATCCTTCCATAGTCCAAAAGACTACAGGAGGTGGAGCACCTTCAGCTTCACATTGAAAGGATATTGCCTCTCCTTCCCACGCAGTTTGATCTGAAGGCACTCGGGTGAAATGAGGTAGTGCTAAAACAAACATTACCATTACTATTTACCAAACTGCCCCATAAATAGAGTAATTTTTTTCGGGACTTTGTATGTATGTATGTCTATTTCTTTGACACGCCTTGTAGCCTAAACGGCAGGATAGATTTTAAGAAATGAGGTATTATTTGATCTGTCTTAAGTTCCAAAGTGACATAGGTTCTACGAGTTTTGAAAAAAAAATCAAAATTGCGGCCGCTGTTAGGTAAGTGAGTCCTTTTTTTTTAAACATATTCATGTGCGGTATCAAAATTAACGGCTCGATGAGAGGATTCCAAAAATGTGATTCAATAAAATAAAGAAAATAAAAAAAAATTACATGTGTCAATGTTTCTTACAAAAGGTAACATTTTTAAACGAGATGATGATTCAGAATCCAAATGTTAATCCCGCCTAAAGCTGCCTTTTCAAGCACAGGCGACCATACTTACTAGGAACAGTTAACACAAACGAAGATATTGCACGAACAATTGTGAAACTGTTTAGACTGAGTGAAAATGTTACTTTAACATCAAGATAAGGCTTTCCTAAAAAAACAAGATTATGACAAGATTATAAAAATCTTTGACTTACAATGAACAGTAAGTGAAGCGGCTGCGGAACTGCTCCCGGCTTGACTTTCTGCTCTACAAGTATAAGTACCGGCGTCAGTAGCAACAACGCGATCTATTCTGAGAGATCCTCGACGAATGATCGCGTATGGCGATAATGAGCCATTGTCTCGCGACCACGTCACTGACACGTCCGATTCTGGTGATGCCTAAAATTAATTGAGATTTTTACAAAACCAAATTTAAAAGGATCATTGATTAAAAAGTATACGGCAGTAAAATAAGCTTTGTGAATCGAAGTCTTTGCGAGGAAGCTAAATACAAAGGATTATTGGTAACTCGACGTATTTCCGGCAGAAAGTGCACCCGAGGAAGCCTAAGCAGAAACCCATGGGTATTGAGAAAATCCAAGTTTTAATTTGTTAACTTGGATAAACTCAAAGAAAAATTAGGAATAAAAGAATTATGGGAAACTCTTCAGAAAAGCAAAAATAACTCTCGGATGCAAATAGCACTATCACGTCCTGTCGCATATACGTCGAGTTACCAATAATCCTGTACCTATAGCTGTTTTTTTTTTATCATCTACAAGGAAAACTATATAACAGCACTGCGGTTGGAAAATCCAATGAATAAGTAGATTATTCTTCCAGTTTATTACCTGACAGTGAAATTCAACATTCTGGCCTATTAATGCCGTTATATTATTAGGTTTCACAAGAAAATGTGGTCTGCGTAATACGAGTAATGTCGCAGGACGAGATTGTCTTTCCCCGGCTACATTTGACGCTGCACATCTATATACACCACTATCTGTTGGAAGACTTTCTAAAATTCTGAGATCACCACCATTTACAATCATAATCCTGAAACAAAAACTTAATTTAGGAGACATACATATAAGTTAAATTACCGCTGTTATTTGTTTATAAATTTAATAAGACCGAAGAGAACCAGATATTTTCAAAAATCTTGAATCATTGTAACTTAAATTCGAAACGAAACACATGCCTCAGGCAGATCGTTAAGCCAATAAACGTTCACACGCGAAATAAATTACGTTGTTTGGTTACTCTCAGCATTAAAATATTGGCTGCTCTAAACAAGACAATATTTATGTAACGTGAACAATGTGGTACCAAAATAGTGGACGAAGTTTGAAGTCCACAATTAATTACCTCCCGTTAACTTCTACATCTAAAGTTTGGCTGTCCTTCGTCCAGTGCACGCCGGGGTCGGGGACGCCTTTAGGAGCGGAGCATTCTAGCGTGGCTGGTTCACCACTGGCCACTTTCACGTCTCGAGGTTCAACTCTGAAGTCGTCTCGGAGAACTAGAATGAAAACTTTTTTATGCAGTGACACTTACTATTCACTTCTTTTTACTTTTTGGTGTTATTTTATGTATAGGGTTTAGAAGACCTCTACACTTAGTAACTAGTTTATTCAGATGCTAATTTCAAAATATGAACTAAGTATATGTATGTTTTATTTTGTCATTTGTATTAGCGTTTTCATTTCCATCATTCCTTTAAGTAACCTCTTCAAAGTTCACTAATAAAACCTCACAGAAAATTCTACACGACTTATCAATTTGTTATACCTGACAAAAATAGCAGACGTACAAAGTATAGCATTATTCCATAAAGACCACAGCGAAGATCAGTAAGTAAATAAAGATTTCACCCGACCTTTTAGCGGTTTACCGCACAGCGGCATAACCGTGTCTAGTTACATTTGCAAACTTCGGAATCAGGTAAATATATTCGTCGAGATCGATTCCAATGAACTGAAAGGGTACGATTTCAGTTTATTTATAAATATAGACTGGAGTTTTGCATCTGAGTATTATGATATTTGTGTTTTGAAACAAAGACGAATTAATAGCTCCTGCAGTTTAAGTAACATTTTGCTAGTTCAATTAAGTATCCACATCTAGAAAGCCATAAGAGGCAATATCGAAGTTTGCAACACTTATAGCACACACAGGTACAGTTTAATTATTAAGTTTCAGATTGCTACCATTTGGAAGTTTAGGGTTGAATGGTAAAGTGTACTTAGGATTCTGTTTCAAACTCGTTATAGTTTCCAAGGATTGTTACCAAGCCTGACAAATGGCAATCGGTTCTAACCTTTGTTGGAGCTGCAATAATATTAAACATCAAACGCCTATTGGGTAATAGGGATTCTGTTTAGTGTTCAAATATTGTTTCTGAGCTTGATTGATGGTTATTTGCTTTAAACCCACATTAGGATCCGAAAATGCAAACACAAACGCCTATTACGTAATACCAGTATCAATTTGTGAATGTACACCAACAAAAGTGTTGCTACCATTACGTTTCCACGGATTATTCAAACCCCTCATGCAAGTGCAGCACTTACAGGCAATTTAAACGTACTTACACGCAATGAATCAGTACTTACCAGCGATGGTGAGCGTGGCGTTCTTACTGACCGCTTCACCGACGGAGTTGCGTGCGACGCACCAATACACACCCTCGTCGTTTTCTTTCTTTCCCCGCATAACCCTACAATTTAACGATCAACTCAATATCGGTCATAGTGTACGGGTAGTATTTTGAATGGAGTACGAGTAGCGTTAAATTATAGGTTGGGATTATAAAACATGAATAAAAGGATTTTTATTCGAAGAAATTACAGTAGCAGTTCCGGATAGTGCATTGAAACAGGTGATTTTGAAGTTTGATTCTGAGTTGTGTTCATCTGAAATTGAAAAGCTGACTTGTATGTCTGGCATTGTACGTCATGTACGTGTCTAACTTATGCATAACATTTCCCTATGGTGTCTAGACTGTATCGATTCTGACTAATTTAGTGCCTCAAGCTAAGTGAGTTGTATACTGCATTGTACGTTCTAAAAATAAATGCCAAGGACGACTTTATAGTTCGGGTAACCTTTAAAATGGTTTAAAGCTAAGCTAAGTCCTTGACTGATCGTTTTAAAAAGGATAATACAAGAAAAAAACGTTTTGGACGGGTTTATTTCCATGCACCAGTTCTCTTCGCTTTAATTTTTTTATGTCGTGTCAAGACAAGGCGTAATAAAACACCATGTACTTTAGTTTTTTCTGCCTCTAATTAACACAACAATAAAAACTCCGGCCAAATTAGTCTGGCTGTTTTTATGAGCGAACACGCGAAACATAAGAGTTACAGAATATACAAAGTGCCGAGCATCGTGTTCAACAGCCTAGTACCTATTTAATTTATTTTTGCTTTGTCTGGCTTAACGTCATTAATTTTGAATTACGAGTTTTGAGCTATCTTATCAAATTATGAAGGTACCTTAGCTGCTTATTAATACGAAATTTGGATGCTTAGTATTTTTTTCAAACGGCTAGTAAGGATATCAGTCATTGCATTTTGGACAAACACTTCATTAGGTTCAAGCTTTTTCCTAAAATACTTTACTACTTTATTATTTGATATGTTTTTATACATTTTAATTTTAAAACCTAACTTTAACTTTTTAACCGACTTTCGAAAGAGGAGGAGGTTCTATGTTCGACTGTATGTATGTTTTTTTTTTTTATGTATGTCCGCCGATTTCTCCGTCAGTTGTGGACCGATTTTCAAAATTCTTTTTTTATCCGAGGTGGTCCCATACAAATTTTATCGAAATTGCTTCAGCGCTTTTTGAGAAACTGAACAAAAACGAAAAATACATTTACCTCGATGACGTTTTGGTCTACTCCAAATGTTTAAATTCCACGTTCCATGTTATTGGGGTTTTTAGTTGTAGGGTATAGCAACTAAAAAGTGAAAAATAAAAAACTTTTTTACAAAAAAAAACAACCGACTTCCAAAAAAAATACACTAAAAATTAAAAAATAACTTTAATTTCGGAAGTCGTTTGTTTTTTGTAAAACAGTTTTTTTTTAATATTTTAGTCTTAATTTTTTATTACCTTCGCATTAATGTACTCTATTATTTGATATGTTTTTGTACATTAACCTAACTTTAACTAATTAATTTTTAATACTTCAATCTTAAATTTTTATTACCTTTGCAGACATGTTTGTTTTTTTAATTTCAATTTAGTGGTTGACTCTAACAATTTTATCTAATGTTTTATTAATTTTATAGTGTTTGCAATGTTGACGATCCTATCAATAAATAAATAAATTATATTTTCCCAAGAGTTTTCATTTTGTTGGTTTTTTAATAACTATCCAACTAAAGATATAAGATACTCGTATTATATATGTAGGTATTATCTTTATTGCAATAACTTTATCCTCTTCATTACTTTCAATAACATCAAATTAATAAACTCATATCCCAACATTGCTTATAGCATTAACCTTTATTCAATAAACTTTTCATATAAATACTACAATAACCATGAAAAGTTTGAGTAAGCCCGACGGCTTGCGGCTTTTATACGACCGCCATTACGCTAAGTATGTTATATTAATTCTACTTCATGCTTTTGTAACGTTATATTCAACGATATTACTTACAAGTACTTGAATGTACGTAATATTACTTTTTTGTTAAATAAAAGCTTTTTTGTATTGTTATGTCGTAGAATAAACGACGCGCGCGTCTGAAGCTTTTTGCTGTATTTTGCAAAGTGTTTTTATCTGGTATACGTTCATATTATTTTGTGTCGAACAGCTAGTAAAAGATCCCTTAATATCGCTTATTACACACCTAGAATATTAAAGCTAGCCCATGTTTTATTGGGTATAGTCATACGAAAGTATCCTCTTTATTCTGGTATCCTACTATGTATATCCTGCATGTGTATTTGATAGGCACTTTGCAGTACATTGCTGCTTTGCTTGGTGGACAGCGATTATAATAAGCATTACGTAGTACATTTTTTGTTTTCCTATACGTCGAAGCAGCAATGTACTGCATGGTGCCTATCAAATTGATGTCAACTAAGTTAGCGAATAGACCTGCTGGTGGACCTACGAGTATTATACTGGTCGGTTTTTAGGTTCACACATATACATTTATAAGCCAGTCGATCAGTACAATAGTTACCCACACCTACTGAAAATATCATGCAGTCAAAGGAAATACCATGGTTTTATAAATGTAGGTGTGTATGTAGTAATTAGGATTTAGTTTAAGTGATTAGTAACAGATGTAGATATTATAAAATCTGTATTCCTGTTGCAGGTATCAAAATATTCATACAAAACTAACACCCATAAAGCCAGACATAACAATGACAGGTAGCGCCATCTGTCATGTTACATTCGAATTACAGCGTAACATAAATTAATTAAACCTCGAACGTTTATCACGACAGACCGACAGACAGACATTCGAATCTCTGCAGTGACTGCAGCATGCGGTATGCAATGTAGGCGCAGTAATTAAATATTTTGGCTGATGCAAAGGAACAATATTGCTATGACAGTTACGTCACCAGTTCAATACACTATCACTCTTGAATTTTCCGCTGGGTAAAGGTGGAGATGTACCTAATCGAAGGTAGTGTAGTTATTATTTTTTTTTTAAAACCTTTTGTACATTAGCGGTACATAAGCGGACTTAAGGCGTATGTAGCCGTCAAGTGGCGCCCTCATTGAATAAAAAATCATAGCAAAGCGTATAAAATAAAGATTAAAGAATCCTATGTTGCGTTTGTTACAAAAAGGATAAGGTATTTTTACGTTTTTAAAACTGGACTCAAAATGTTTCGTATCCAAAATAGTAAGCAAAAGTACTTTTCAATTTTTTTTTTTTTTTTTTCGCCTTACATCTATCTTTACAGGTTCACACTTTTGCTTACTACTTTGGTATCGAGAACAAACGCAATATAGGATTCTTTAATCTTTATTTTCTATGCTAAGATACGATTTTTTATTCAATGAGGGCGCCACATAAGTGGAGGTAGGCCCTTAATGCAACAACGGGTTCTCTACTAGTTATGTTCATCCACATTTGGCTAATTATGTTTGGGATTTAAATATAATTAGCGATTTTCCCATGTAAAAGGAGGGTTTTTGACGGGCTTTTTTCGAGTGAAGTTCAATGGCTGTTTTAATTATTCCCAAATTAATTCCTAGTGGATAATGTGATATAAAATTCGTGTAGGTTTGTGTACGCAACTGCGTAATATGTGGAATCATTAAAACAGGCGCGATGTCGGTAAAATGAAGCTGAAAAATTTATTGTAGCATTGACTATCTCAGCGAAGCTTGCCGAGAAGGCTGACTCGACAAATTTGCTGCCAAATAATGCAAAAAACATTAGAATGTGTTTTAACTGCATTCTTATGGTAAAAAGTGACTGTATTCTGTATCTCAAAACTAAATACTTTTTAAACTTGACACTGGCACGCACCAACCGTGCGAGCCAAAATTTAAAAAAAGAAAGTGGAGTAGTATGTTGCCATTAATCGCGGCCACAACACGAATGACAGACACTAGGCTACCACTGAAAAGTTCCCACTAGAAAAACCCAATAGGTAACAGTTTTCCCCGAACTGAGAACCGAAGTTTGGAGCAAACGTTCACCATATAGGCATAGATAAATATACCATTTAGAATATCTGCATACCCCTTTAAAAATCTTTTAAAATGGAAGAAAATTATGTCAGTTTTAAGCTTTATGCAGGTGTTGCTATTTGCTAGCCGGCGGCCGACGGCCGTCGACGACAGAACACTGAACGTCGACCGCCGCTGGTTACAAGTGAAGCCGAATTTTCATACGTTAATTATGTTTTCACTTTTTGAACCCCACCGAATAACAACGGCGATGGTAATTGGAGACAAAACCTCTGAAAATGGTGTTGCAGGCAGGACAGGATATGTACGAATCTAAGGTTAGCTAAGTAATATCGTGTAATACCAGCCTATTACAGTCCTTTTTTTTTTGGGATGGGAAATTATCCAATGTCTTCTCCCGCTCTGGGTGGAGCTGGAGGGCGTGTCAGACTTTTACTGAATAAAACCCACCCCTGTTCCTTCAGTTGCCTGAGTGCCCAGGGGCGCGGTAACTCTGTTTCGAATAGCCTATTACAGTCCCCTGATCATCATAATTTGAGCCGAAAAACGTCCACTGCTGGACATAGGCCTGCGAAAAGTGTCACTTGTAGGTATTAATGACCACACTTACCCATGGCGGGTTGATGATGACTTAGTACCTACTTAAGTTATGTATTCTAGTATGGAGTAATGAAACTTACCTAAGAAACAACAGCCCATCTTCAAGCAGCACTCTGTGGGGGTGGTCAGTAGGGGCAAGAGGAGAGCCATCTTTGTACCACTGGATCGTAGGCTTGGGTTTGCCTTCTGACACGCAGCGCAGGGTTGCAGGCTCGCTCCTGCCAACTATCGTGTCAGCTGGGTGCTCCTTTATGCGCGGAGCCCGACTTTGAGCTTTGGGAAAATAATGAATTAATTGTTATCAGAAAAAAAATCTAATAAAAACGTTATGTCTAAGATCAGCGATAAATTAAAAATATCAGTAAGATTCTGATCTGAAAAAAAAACTAAATGTAACGTTAGGATCAAAGATTGGCAAAACAAATTCTATTTCCAATTAAAATCTATGTCAATAAATTATTTATGTGAGGTGAAGACATAATATATATGTATCAGTAAACTTTTTATGAGAAACAATTAAATGTAAATTAGTTTTCGATATTATGACATTAGTGTTGTTAGATAAAAAAACTTGATCGTGTTTTATCCGGTTTTTACACTAAACAAATTATTTTTATAAATAAAAACTGTCAGATGTAGTCGTAATTTATAACGGGTCTAATATAAACATCAAAAAAATATACACTACGTTTTTAGCTGAAATCCGTTGCTAAAAAAATAATCGTGCTACGGAATACGACGCTACGGTAATACACCAACTCTTATCTTATTTTTCACTTACCTTTTGTCGCGCACGGAAAACTGAACAAAAGATGCAAAAGCACTACACACTTGAACTGGTTCCATCCGAGATTATCTCTTTTAATTGGAGCCGCGGTCATGCTGACACTACTGATTATCGTCACTTCTCACTTCACACCGCATAGTTTATTTGTACACGCAATAAAATACACTCATTATAATTTTATGATAAAAAAAGTTTTTGGTTCATCATCAATCATAACATTGTCGGTAAATGTTTATAGTTTGCGGAGATCGCGATGTGTTTGCGGCGCGGGGCGACACAAGCTCCCCGTTCGAGGGTCCGAGGGTTACTGCCCCCCACTCTAGTTTGTCATTTCGCGCCGACTCAGTAACGTGCGGCTTTTGCATACTGCCGAAAGCACAAGGAAAGCTTGATGATAATGATTTTCGCAGAGTGCACGCCTGCAATAATTTATATATTAACAAGTTCTGCTTATTAACTCATTTATGGCCCATGTTTTGCATCTTCTGATATTAATTTTAAAAGTTACTTATTATAAGTTGGGAACTTACTTACAGACAACGGTATGTGAAATAATGCAGCAGTTGTTCCTAATTAGCTTGAGACGTTAACTGGTAAGATGATTTTCGAAATTTAATGTCATCCCAATGCGCTTTTGACACAATTCTGCGTATAGTTACTACGTTTCCAAAGATAAATACTGTTTTGTTTTACTTTTCCAAGCTTTTAATGCATAGTAAATAATTTACTCGACTAAATTAAATTATTCAATACCCAACGTACATATATATTTTATTTAGATTATTTGCAATAAAATATACCGGAAAACCATTTCCATAAAGTAGTAAGATTACCTTAGATAAAATGTTTCTAACGGAGCAAATATTCTACTGCCGTACTACGCTTTGCTACGAAGAGGCTACTACGTTACGCCTCGCTACGAACATCCTAATAAATTATTATTAATAACAAAATACAGAAATAATATTTATTTGTAATTTTATTTGATTGAATGCTCGTAGTAATTATTTTATTTTAAGTTCTTGAAATATTTTAGCATAGTATATGTACGTGTCCCTTAATTAAATAATATATAATAATAAATAAGCGGGCACAATAAAAAAGGGGGTGGACCTGCACAGAAACAAAAAAAAAAGAAAACAAAATATCTCAATTATTTTCGAAATTTAAAAAAAAAAATTGAATTCCTTCGGAAATTGCCACCCTTTAAAATATTTTTAACTACCACGACCACAGTTTTTCAAATATTTCACATTTTGTTTTTGTATCGGCAATCTACTAGTAAGTATAACTGCTATCTTCCACAACATTTAAACATCCCAGAATGCCTGTAGTTTTCACACAAAAATGAATGAAAATTATTTATTTCAATAAGATTTTTACTTTCAGCACACTTTCACTCATCGTGGTGTAAAAAAAGTTTGGAAACCACAATAACAATTTTATTTTAAATTGACGCAACTCACCAAGATTCCAAAATGGTATAATAAATACTCTAGAAAAACTAGCCACAAAAATCTGCGTACGATTTTTAAACATAACATTTTGTTGTTGAATCCACTTTTACACTGTGCACCAATCAGGTTTTTTGTTGCAAATTCTTTAAATTTGAATGACACGTTGTATATATAATTATATTGTTATATGCATATATATATATTCATCTAGGACCCAGAGTACCCGGTCCGGGAAGGTGTACAACAGGCCGTAGCTAACTCACAGAGCCCCCTATTTTTTTTTTTTTTTGGCATGGGAAATCTTCCTATGACTTCTCCCGCTCTGGGTAGAGCGGGAGGAGTGTCAGACTCTTACTGACTAAAACCCACCCCTATTCCTTCCCTGCCCTGAGTGCCCAGGGGCGTGGCAACTCTGTTTCTAATTTATCTACGACCCCTGGTCAGGCATCGGCCATGATGGGCCACGTCATGTATTGCTGACAACTCTTTGAGGCGCGCGTGGAACACTACGCGCCGTCGACTCTCGGGTCTGGTGCTGATCGGACGGCAAGCTTCCCACTACTCGCCGTCCGCAGGCCCGGGTCTACGGTGGCCGGAGATCTTCTCGCGACGTCCGACGCCCGCGGCATCTCCTGCGGCGGCTACTGCTGGGGGCATGAGGGTGACTCTGTTGAGCCTCCCTCACCCGTTCCGCCTCCTTCTTCGTGAACATTACTGCTTCGCAGAAAGAGGAGACTGCTTCTCATTCCCTCTCGCTCCGTACCATGGCCTGAACCAGGGCCGGCCACGAGAGATCGCTGCCGCTGATCGCCTCCACGAGGACACGGCGGGGCTCCGCACAAGCGAGGCACAACTCCACTGTATGCTCAACCATATCCTCTGGGCGATCCTCACAGTGGTGACACCCGGGCGTTTCCCTCCGCCTTATCCTACACAGGAACCTCCTGGAGCTTCCATGTCCGATGAGGACCTGCGGAAGGTGAGGACGCCGTAGTGCCTCTCCAGCTCCTCAAAAAGGGACCTTACCACCGCAATTGCGCGTACCTACAGAAGCCCCTTAAGACGCTTTTTATGAAATGAGGCATGTATTTTTTTTTTGGATTTCTTGGGACCTTGAGGTCCTGGACCTTTGGAAGGCGTACGATGGTCCGAAGCCAACTCGTAGAGGCGTTTAGACCCTTTTTTTTATGAAATGAAGCACCAACCGCCGATTATCCCTGTACGCACTATGCAAGTGCACCCATGGACAACCCCCAGTTGTTGAGCGAATTTCGACTCAAGCAAGCCAATAAAGGCAAGAGAGAGGTGGGAGCTCTGTTCCTCGTCAGTGTTCACTACGGCCGGCCAATAAAGGCAAGCCGGAGGTAAGGAGTAAAAATTCTCCCGGGATATCGGGTCCTTGGGGTCGCTACTGCCCAAAACTTCGCCACAAAGCATGTATTTTATTATTAGTCTAATAATTTCGTTTTTTATTTTTTTATTTGTTGTTGTACACCTTCCACAGAGTAGTTTCTTTAACCCAAAGGTTGACTGGTAAGGAATGCTATGTTGCAATAAGTCCTCTTATGTACCACTGTTGTCCATGAAGTTTAAATAATAACGAACCGTACAATATTGAAACCGGGCGGGCAGATTTCATAAAATTAACTATGCTTAGCACAGCTTCAGGAATAATGCGAGCTTTCAAAAAGTGTTAGTCATCGTGATATATGCTTATGGATATTCGTATCTACGGTTCTAAAGTAGGTCACATTCAGCAGCTGGTGTCGTCGGTATTCTAAAAGACAATACCAAGAATTGAACGATAAAAAATGGGCACTTAGATCTGGATTTTAGAACGCTAGCTCAGTCATGCATGAATCTTGATTTCAAACTGACAGATGTGACATTAATCGCTACTGAAACCCAGTTTCTAATCAACGTTGTCATCCTGCTAATCCGCCTAATATTGTACGAGTAAATACAAAAGTTTGGATGCATGAATGGATAAGTGGATGTTTGTTACTCAATCACGCAAGAACGGCTGAACGGATCTGGATGAAATTTGGCACAAAGATAGGTTATGGTTTGGAATAGCACAAAGTTCCTATGGGATGATTTTCAATCATCACGCGGGTCAAGGCGTTAACAGAAGTTAGTGTTTATTATTGTCTAATCCAGACTATTATTCAAAATCTAGACTATAAGGTACAAAATGTATTCAAAAATATACTGTCTCATGTGAAACATACGAAACCGGTCGGAGATTTTTTCCAGTAATGGACGTTTTTTTGGCAAAAATGATGATGGTGAAAATAATCGTCTGAAACACAGGTTAACCCAGTTCAGGCACATTGCATGTGTGACCACGATATTATGTAGATTTCAGAAGGACTAAGTATTTATTGATTTACTTTATTGTTAAAATATATTATTATTATAAAGCTCTTTTTCGGTATTTTTACTCAGACCTAAAAATATTATAAATAATCTTCCTCATAATCCTTCCTTCCTTAACGAATACTTCCTGCATCTGCTTCCACTATATTATCCCAAAACAAATAAAATATTAGCAAGACCAAAGCCGGGATTAGCTGGCGTCGATTCTGTACACGTGGCTACCCTGAACGTGTCAATTGGGACTCCTAGCATATGCCAGTCACGTATGTTGCCCAACTGTTTGGCGGTGACGTCATAGATACGGAGTAGACTAGATAAGCTTGATGGTACGGTGCTGATTTTATCTTGATGGCAATGATCGATTGGTGTGTGCAAAGCTGCCGATGATCGGATGAGGCAAACATGTAAAGTTGTGTATGAGTAACATCTATAAATATCAAAAAAATCACGTCCCGTTTATATTGTAACTTTTAACTCAGTTGAACGACGTTTAAAAATAAACTGACTTCTGTACCCCCAAAACTCGTGCTAAGCTTTTGTGGAGCTTACTCGTGCACACATATTTTCGAACTGAGTATATTATTTTAAATTTTGTAATGTTTTTATTGATGACGACTAATTTATAATGATGACTAATTTAATGTAAATTTATCGAATAGCATTGTGATTGTATTCTATTTAACTGTATAATGTGACTAAACATTTTATTGTTGTTGAAATGAGTTTTCGATGCTCGAAAATAAATACAACTAACACAAAATTCTTTAGGGAAATATATTTACTGTAACAAAAAAAAAACATTTCATAAAAAGTTGTGTTCGTTATTTATTAACCACATTTTAAATTTTGTAATGTTTTTAATGATGACAACTAATTTATATTGATGACTAATTTAATGAAATTTTATCGAATAGCATTGTGATTGTATTCTATTTAACTGTATAATGTGACTAAACATTTTATTGTTGTTGAAATGAGTTTTCGATGCTCGAAAATAAATACAAAAAATACAAATATGTTTTATGGGAATATATCTATTGGAACAAAAAAAAAACGTTAAAAATTTTTGTTCGTTAATAACCGTATCTGTTATTATTGTTTCTGTTCAAATAACAAGCCATCATAGATTAAAATGTAAATATTTAGAAAACAATTGATAGAGTATTATGTTCCCATTTCAAAAACCAGTTTCACGGAACTTATTTTTTTCAGAATTTGCAGAACTTGAAAATAGACTCGACAAACATAATTGGTACTTAAATCTACTGACAGCAAACTGCACCAAAACAAACACTCAGAAAACAATCATTAACTACCCCACCGAAAAAGCACATCACTCATTACTTTAATTGGCAATAATGCGCTGTCCATTCTTAATTAACTTCATCAACTGAACATTTATTACACCCCGATTCGCTCATTCAGTTCAGTTTTATATCCGAGTGCTCTCCTACGTCAGTCTGAATGTAATCAAGCCGTGGCCGGGACAAAGGAGGCGTCCTTCATTAACTCCGTCCTACTAAAATATTCATTAACCGTAGTTAGTTGATAAGTATAGGATTAGGTCGGCTTTGGTAAGAGGTTTTGGCAAGAATTCAGATAGGTCACTCGATGGGCTCACGATTTAATTTTGGTTTAATTTAAGATTAGTGGTTAAGTCGTTAGTGATGCTGGTACTCTTGACTTGGAAACTAATAAGTTTAAAAAAAAAACCTTTTTTTTACGTATTTGGATTTTTTTCTCACATTATGTGGACACTTTGAGATTCTTCTACTTTTCGAATTGAAGGCCTATACTTTTTTTCTTCCAATCTTGGCATATATATAAACTTTGAGATTAATATGCGAAAACTAAAAATACTTAAAAATAAAAACGATAACATTTTATCCGTCTCAAGGATTTGTGACGGATAAAATGCTTTCGCTATCCAACAAGACCCTTTAAAACACAAAACAGAAAACTCATCTAAAAACCATCAAAAAGTTATGTTCCCAAAGACAAAGGACCAATATCCTACCTTCCGAATACCATAAAGATAAATCCTCAATGTGATATTTACTTCCATGCGGTGCAGATGCGGGTCACGTAGTGCAGCCCGTGCGATGTGCGTCAGGTGAGGAGCACGATACAGATCGTAGACACGTGCCTTTGCCCCACGACTAGGGATGGACCAACTAGTTGGAGTCTATGATTAGTTGGTAACAAATGCCAATAAGTTCGCACTTTATTAAATAGACAGGCAAAGATTTTAGAACGCTTGCTCAGTCTTGCATGATTGTTGATTTCAAACTGACAGATTTGACACTAAGCGCTACTAAAATAATAGTCTCTTATCAACATTGTCCTGTCTTATGCTGTCTAATCCAGAGCATTGTTCCGATTGTAGACTAAGATACCTTCTTGTTGAGCTTCACGATAACTGAAAAATGCTTGCACTGTCTGGACAGGTCCACTCGAACATGTGTGTTGCTTTCCTCAAAAGCTCATCCCAGACATAAACGTACATGGTTCTCATATGATTTGACCAGTACATATTGTATGGATTTGAACACTTCAAAAGAGACTTTGACCTCTGTGTTTGTTTCGGTGTTTCTTCTCAGGGTAGTTAGCTAGGAAACACCGACCTCATCTAGCTAAAAAAACATAAATGTTGACGTGTAAAAGTGTTGTTAAAACCTACTTACTAAAAATAAAATTATTTATCATTATTTTATCATTTCTATTTTCTGTATCCTGTTGTTAATTACGTATGTATAGAGAAATAAACGTGTGGCATAAATATTTATCCTCGATGTGATATTTACTTCCACGCGTCGCAGATGCAGGTCACATAGTACAGCCCCTTTGCGATGTGCGATGCGCGTCAGGTGAGGTGTGTGATACAGACCGTAGACACGTGCCCAAGCCTCACACTATAGATGAACCGACTAGTTGTCGACTATTCCTGAAAGCTGACTATCCGGCTACATTTATAGTTTTTATTCAATATGTAACACACTTCATGACACAAAATCCAGTACAACCTTGGCTCTAGTATATATTGGTACTAAACATGATAGAGAAAAATTTAATATTACTGAGAGTAGTCGGTTATTAGTCGGCACCTAGTGAGCTACAGGAAATGAAATAAATAAATCGCCAGAACACAAGAACACTGACTACAATCGAACAATTTGTAGTTTAGTCAACAAATCTTAAAGGTTTTAAAAATAAAACAGAAAAAAATAAAATAGAAATGTACCGACTAATTGGAAAAACCAAATATCCGGACACATTAATAGTCAACGACTAGTCGGAATGCGAATCATCCGTTTCAAAACAACTAGTCATCTAGTCGGCTTGTCGGCCAAGTCCATAGTTGGCCCATCTCTACTCACGACCAATCGCTTGTACCAGTGCGATGGCAAAAACTGTATGGCTTTTAGCCCCGGCCCCGAATGCATTGCACACCCGCTTATCTCTGACTTTCATGTATGGAGTGAATCCGTTATGTTAGGGCGCGTGATTCTGAGTGTTTTTTGAGACAGTTGGAGTCAGGATATAGAATAGGTTCTACTTGTATCGTTACTCTAAGCAAACCATTTTCATTCTGAGATAAGATATGCAAGAATGTAGAATCCAAGGTTAGGTAGATAATATTAGGTAATGTTTGGGCCGAAATTTAAAATATGCAAGTAATTTTTTTGTTAATTGTCGTTTAAAGCCTTGCAAGCTAGAAAAACCAGCCAAGTGCGAGTCGGACTCGCGCACGAAAGGTTCCGTACCATTATCTATAAAAACGGCAAAAAAATGACGTTTGTTGTATGGGAGTGCTAATACAACAAACGTGATTTTTTTGCCGCCTTAAATATTTATTTTATTCTGTTTTTTAGTGTTTGTTGTTATAGCGGCAACAGAAATACTCGTACATCAATCATCTGTGAAAATTTCAACTGTCTAACTATCACGATTCATAAGATACAGCCTGGTGACAGACGGACAGACAGACAGACAGACGGACGGACAGCGGAGTCTTAGTAATAGGTTCCCGTTTTACCCTTTGGGTACGGAATCCTAAAAAGTACCTAAGCCGGTACTTTTTTAGCTTGCAAGTGTATAGAAGACTACAGCTTAAAATAAGAATACGTCCAACCGAAAGATGCTACTGGACATAGAGGTCTATGTCCAGTACATAGAGGTCTATGTCCAGTCGGGGATAGGTACCCCAAGACGCATATTACTGTCGATGTGGCGACATTATATCAGTCAGAAACTAATCAAGGAAACAAAAGTAAACCAAAGAAACTGGCTTACAGTCTCGCACCCCAAATGCACCGCACTTACTATCCCCCTAAATATTGCAACGACTTATCTCTGGCTTTGCAGGCATTGTGATGTATCGTCTCTATCTGCTATATTAAGTTGCAATAAATGTAGGATGAAATGGCTTTAAAAATCGCAAAGCAAGCAGAGCAATGAGATTTTTTCTGAAACAAAAAAATATGGTCCTGATATACCTGTGTAAATATTATGATGATTAGGTTCATGTTGAAATCAGATTCATCATTCTATTTTAATTGCTGATAAGAAATTACAGAAATAATAAGAAAATGAAAATACAATTCAAGCGGCCACGTACAGTTTACAAAATAAAGTGGCGGCGCTAGTGGAATAAATTCTCGTTGGTATGAAACAGGTCAGTATCGGGCAAGCGCCTCGGGGTCCACTAATTCAATCAATTGGCCTACCATAAATAAAGCGGCCGACAGTTCGCGATACTCGCTCCACACGTAATTGAGAAGCAAGAATATGGACGGCTTCAAGCGACAAATCAATTAAGCCCGAAGGAGATAAAAAGGATGCATCAATAATTTATTTCGAAATAAATGAGACACTATCCGATACGTCTGCAGGATACGCTAATGTAAATTTTACGATAAAGATTAAGATGTGCTGGACTCCGGACATTAATTCTCTGCAATGCAAAATAAATGATTTCGTGTTAACGTTAATGCTAGAAACACGATTATCTGTAGTCTCCCGAGAATTGCCACAAGCAATTAATAGTACGCCCATACTCGTATACCATTTAATCTATTAACAGTAACACTTAGCGAAGTAGCGTTGGTTGTTGTATATAAACAAAACAAAACGAAACAAATCCAAATAAAAACAAACAGGAAATTAGATACCAAAGCCTGGAGGGGCTTATGGCATAATTCTTGTTTTTGTTAAGGGTGCCCTGCCAACAAATGGAAGTGACAGTGTCTACACTAGAAAATTAATCGTGAAAAATCTCTTGAAACGGGAGGACGTTGGGGATAAAAGGAGCAGCCGCTAAATCGTGCCACGTGCGCTGTCTATTAACAGTTGACACTATTGGGCTAAAGCCAAAGGGAGATCAGTAAACACACTATAAACTTTCGGTATAATTTATTGTGAAGTGTCTATAGATAGGATACGCTTAGTAGAACGGCACTACGGCAGTTCCTTGATCTAAAACGGATGACAATAATTTTGAGTTTAACTGAGCGCAGTAATTTAGGCCTTCTAGTTTGTTTTGTTGCAAGCTTGTTTGGATTTAGCGATTATAAATTACAATAAACTATGTAAATTGACAATGAAATACTACCATTCTGAATAAGCTTGAATTAAGTATCTTTAACGATATTTTCAAGTTTCGAAACCTCGTACCTACATAAAGAAGCCATATCTAGAGATGCTTGCAGCTCTTCGATCTGTTATCAATACTAGGTACATTACAGCTATCGCGACGCACAATGAGTAACAAATTAGACGAGGTCTACCGCAGGGCGTCGTTATCTCGCGTCGAAGCGTCGCTCCCGCGTCTCCCCATCGCTGTAGGCTTTGCTTATCGTGCTACAATTGGGGAGTTTTCGGTACTAGACGTTCGCTTAATACATGGCTTTTTGATAAGGTATCGAAACTGCCACAAGGAGTACTGATCTTCATTAATAAATATTGATTGTTGAGAAAAAGAAAACAATGATGTTTTGAGGATGGGCACAATGTTTTAATATTCTGTGAGACGTGTTAAGATAAGATGCACACGCCCACGCCCCACAGGTGCAAATAGGTCACCAGTCCCATCAACTTATACAGCCTATATTTTTATAGCCCCTCACCCAGTATGAGGTTTCTGCACTCATCAAAATAAACAACTTTTGTTCTACAAGTTGTGAAAATTTATGCACATTGTGTTCAGTTTAATAAAAAATATGATCAAAGTTCCCCTTTCTTCTGTGATGAGATCCACTATGCAAATTTTGGCAAGCGTAGCAAGAAAAAGTGTTATTCTTTCCTCAATTTGTGTACATATTGCTGTTTTCAAAAGAGTAATATGACAGACATTATAAATTCAAAAGTCATTGCGCGTATTCATTGTTCTGCTTTCTCGCAAACCACGAACGATAAATTCTGCTTAAATGAAACAACTTTTTTGAGATAAATTGCAAGATTTGTTACCGAGCAGTGGGCACAATGAGTAACAAATTGCAGTGGAGTTACACCGGGCTTCGTTTATCTTTGCAGTAGCTTCGTTCGTGATGCTCTCCTGTTTCAGGGGATATTCTGTATCGGGTTTCGAAACAAAACAATGGTCGCAACTCGAGTCGGACTTCCATAATGCTTTTAAATGTTAATTAACATTTTGTATTTAGATATTCAGAGGCTACTGGGAGGTACTGTCCTCTCATACTTATTAACACTGTAATGTTAATTATTTTGCATATTGTCTAAATTCACGACTAACAGAGGAGTATGGAAAAAAAGACATGTTGCGCCGACCCCAAATAAATTGGGATAAGGGCAGGAGAGTGATGATGAATGACGTTGATTGTCTAAATTCAATCATCAAACTTAAAAGACAAAGTTGCTGGGGAGATTGTTGCGCCACTTATTTGTAGCTAAAAGATTCGGAAGTGGTGACGGGCGGTCGTTTTGGGGGACTGTCTCTATGTAGAACTTTAACGTTCAAAAAGTGCTAACTCTCAGCCTAGTTTGAATCAATTAAACTTGATTTTGATTTTGGTAGAAGTATTGAGTAATGCCACCTGTTTTGTTCGGCACGAACTATTAAGACAATGATCGTTGTATCGAGTTCAAGAGTTTAATGCATTCGCCACAATGAGGGTCTTATCATATATTACTGGACGATACTTTGTAAGCACTATCTTATCTAAACTTATACCCACACAGAAACATAACATTTGCGATATAAGTTACTGGCCGCTTACTACTTTTAGACATCAGCAAATATCGTCATAAATTATTATTCATAGTTTCATACCTACATATCACTGGCACAAATCATACCACTTCGTATTCTATAAAGGAGAGCATAAAACCGAATAGCTAGAGGTAATAGCCCCGTCGATTCTGCGAGCGATAACGGACTCCCCCTAAACACACACTCTTCGCACATTTGTCCTGTCGTTATCAGTGACAAACAGTTTAAAAAAACCCGGATGGCAATTTTTTTTGGCTTATTTCCTGCAGAAGTAGGTAAGTATAATAGCTGTGTTGTTTGTGTAACATTATAGAAAAAAAATCTGCAGTTTCATAATGTCCATGAGAATAGACTAGAATAGAATATTAAAAGCATCTATAAAATAAAATATTTTAATAAAGAAAAGAAAAACTAAATTACTACAGTAAGTAATAATCTCCTTGCGTGATCCAACGCTATTAAGAATATTCTTAAAACATCGAGATCTCTTTATGTGTAAATTCATGATCATCATAATATTTATTTTGTTAACCTATATTTTATTTTGTTTATTTATTTTATTTTGGGTGAGTTTGCTCTTGACTCTAATCTAGGCCAGAGGTGTCAGAGACAAATTCGACGACGGAGTGAGCTTACCTATCAAGTCATCCTCCCCCATATCTTTCTAGGCACTCCTTCCGCCTCGAACCATCACAAGTTTAAAGCACCAAAATAGTTTGTCTATTTGTTTGTTACTTTAAAAAAAATAAACAACATTCCTAAATCAGATACCGACGTTAAACGATATATCCAGTGTAGCTGTGCTATTTGCTGCTACACTGCGTAAATGCAATAGCAAGATCGAGTTACAAAATGAATGCGTCAGCGACGTCGCTCCAATAACAGTAAGCTTAACTCAGCAACCAAGAAAGCAGACAGCTTTACGAATTCTCTACTATTGACCCTCTTAGACAAATTCTCCCAACATGGTAGAATTTTAAAATTCTCATACAACTGGAGGTTTTAACGTCCAGAGCTAAAATTTTATATCTACTCATATTTGCATGATTATTTCAGACTCGCTTCATGCAAACATACCACAAAATTTTATGGGATTACTTCAGATAGATGAGGGCATTAGAGACTCTTGTCACCAAATGTATCCCACCCCTTTTACCCCTACAGTCGTTATGGGAACGACAGTCTTTTATCAAACGCCACAGAGCGATAATACTTTTGAAACTTCTGCATTTTCCGGGATAGTATGTGTGGACACGTATGTATTTATTGGCTTAGTTCTTCGTGCACGTAGGAACCGTTTTGATAAAGTTTGTATGAGAATGAAAGACTTAAAAACTTCCATGATTCAGTTATCGATATCGTTGACAGCGTGGGATTTTTGGAGTTTCATCGATGCTCTTTTGTTTTCATCTTCTTCGTGATTAATTTCGTTCTTTTCCGTGTGGTTAGGAAATTGTGTTATCGCGTGTAGTCGCGGGGCTTCACAGGTTAACAAAAGTATTGAAACTATGTTAGTCTGGGCAATAGGTACTACTCACTCATCTTGTGAAATCCTTAAAAATAATGAGTGTGATATAAAACAGTCAACAGATATAACATGATGATGCAGGCAAATAATTGGCAATAAAATAAAGTTTAGTGGAGACGAAAGAGACGTATAACTACCTAACTGGGATATAATAACAGGATATAAAATAAAAAATAATAGAATGAGTTGGAACGAGACGAGATGATATCGTCATTAGTTACAATCAAAGATTTATGTTATGGTCTGAGTTGAGTTGTTACAATTGAGCACATAATAGTGAAGGGGCCTGTTTGTTTGATGACAACATTTCGGAAAATCTGTCTCTAAAAAGTCAAAAAGCTGAATTGTATACGTGATTTTTTGTCAATATTGATCAGCCCAAATATAAGCTTGTCATGACCTGAACAAAATCTAAATAATGAAATCAAACTGACAGAAAGTTAAAATCAGTTACGTAAACGAACATTTCCAAAGCCCAACAATCAGTAACGTTCAACAAATAAAACTTTCTAATAGAGACGTTCAACCCATCCGTTAACGAAAGCATTGTTCACGAAAATATCGATTGCAAGCCACGTGGAACAGACAACGGCTTTCATAAAACAGGGAGTAGATTGTTTCCAACATTTTGCCGGAAGACGCGGAATGGATTTCGGACTAATACGTACCCTTCCTCACGAACCCTCGCATAAAATAGAGGATACCGTCGTCAGTCCGATTTACAGAGCACGAGACGCATTGATGGCCAGTGCTAGAGACGACATACCCTAAAACTTTTCATACAAGACATGTCTGTTAAATATTGTCACCGCTTATATATAAAAATTGACGGCCTGTGACAATAGGGATGATTCTTGGATGGAAAACAATAATAATATTTAGTCCGTAAGTTAGAATATAAAAAGATATAGGAAACGTATTTTTTACTTTCCCATCATCATCTGCCTAGCCTTTTCCCAACTATTTTGGGGTCGGCTTCCAGTCTAACCGGATGCAGCTGAATACTAGTATTTTACATGGAGCGACTGCCTATCTGACCTCCACAACCCAGTTACTGGGTAATGCAATACCCCTTGATAAGACTGGTTGTCAGACTTATTTTTTACTTTCCCATACCATACAAAAATAAAAACGCATCAAAGTTCACGAGTAGGGGCTTGTTACGTCACTTAAAAAAAAAGAAAGGGGGTTTACGTCACTTCTAGGTAAGAAGTGGCACATTTTTATCGTAGGTGTGACGTTACGCGAAATTTTCACACACAGTATCGTCCTCATTAAAACGTGTCCAACATTTTTTAGTAATCTAACTGACGAACTAATTTTTTTTTTTTTGTATTCTACCCTATTCTGACTAGGGTAATAATATAGCCAATGCACTTTCCGAAGGCATTAATATATTTCCCTTCCGCCGTATCTCTACGTTGACATCGTGGTGGGGCTGGCGTGAACCAATTAACCCTAGTTCTGTTTCGGTGAGAGGCCACGGTGGATACGGTGGAGCCCCGCCTTGTCCGTGGAGGCGATCGGCGGCAGCGACCTCTCACGCCCGGCCCTGGACCAGGCCATGGTACGGAGCGAGAGGGAATGGGAAGCAGTCTGCTCCTTCTGCGAAGCAGTAATGCTCGCGAAGGAGGAGGCGGAACGGGTGAGGGAGGCTCAACAACAGAGTCGCCCTCACGCCTTCAGCAGCAGCCGCCGCAGGAGCATTACTGCTTCGCAGAAGGAGCAGACTGCTTCCCATTCCCTCTCGCTCCGTACCATGGCCCTGGACCAGGCCATGGTACGGAGCGAGAGGGAATGGGAAGCAGTCTGCTCCTTCTGCGAAGCAGTAATGCTCGCGAAGGAGGAGGCGGAACGGGTGAGGGAGGCTCAACAACAGAGTCGCACTCACGCCTTCAGCAGCAGCCGCCGCAGGAGACGCCTGGGGCTTCCGGCGCCGCGAGACGATCTTCGGCCACCGTAGACCCGGGCCTGCGGACTGCGAGTAATGGGTAGCTCGCCGTCCGATCAGCACCAGGCCCGTGAGGTACGGCGTGTAGTGTTCCACGCGCGCCTCAAAGAGATGATTGTCAGCCACCACTGACGGGGCTCATCGTGGTCGGTGCCTGCATGTCTAGGGGTACCGGATAAATTCGTAACAGAGTTACCGCTCCCTTGGACACTCAGGCAGGGAAAGAACAGGGGTGGGTTTTAGTCAGTAAGAGTCTGACACGCCCTCCCGCTCCATCCAGAGTGGGAGATGTCACTGGATGATTTCCGAACCAGCCAAAAAAAAAATATAGGTCTGTTTCGGTAGATTTAATTTTGCCGCAACATGCCTAGGATGAAGGGCCAGATGTGGGCTTGAGTGGAGATTCGCAAGAGCAATTGTGCTCGGGAAAAAGATGAATGTATAATCCAATAAGCCAAATAATAGGGGGGATAAGTAATAGGGATCTTGACCGTAATTCCGGGACTGTCGTGATAGCCGTGGTTATACTTCTCCAATCCTTAAGCACCTAAGAATATGTTGCTTTCTTGTTGCTACGTCACACTATATGCTAGCGATCGTTTTTGGGGGCCCATATATTGAGTGTGCCAGTCACCCCCTGCCCTTTTTATCGATGTATTTTAATAACATTGTTTAGGCAGTCAGTCTCTGCATAGTTCTTGGTAACCAATCCACTTTAATCTGCCAAAACTAAAGCTTGATATTTTTGTTTTTCTTATCTTGCAATAGTTTCAGACCAACTGGGGTTGTCCTTGAGTACATTTGTATAACGCTGCAGGGATAATCGTCAGTTGGTGCCTCATTTCATACAAATCGTCTAAAGGGGCCTCTGCTAGTTGGCTTCGGCCCTTCGTACGCATTAATATTATTATTAGTATTGGCGTCTACGACTGTACGACTGCTGCCGGCGCGTTGCTTCTCTGCTCTGTGGTCCGATTCCTATTGTCTACTAACCTAACTCGGTGCGTGCAACCCTTCCTTATTAAACAGACGAAAGTTTTATTCCGTAGGTGTGTGGGTTTGTTTGATTAAATTTTGTTCGTAACACAATATTTTAACGGCAAGTTAAAACATTTGCCTTCGTAATTTGTTTGGCAGGGTTAAATTCACTGTTTAATTTGTTTGCTTTAATTAGCGTTTATTTTAGTAAGTTGATTACATATTAAGTCCCCTATTAATGATGGTTACAAATTCATTCGCAGACGTTATTAAAGCTTTGCTCTTTACTATGTTTATATTTTATTGTATCATCAACAAGTTCTAAACGGGTTTATTCAACTTTTCCTGTTCTTTGCGAAATACTCTGGGAAATGTACAAGCATTTTCAAATATATCTATCTGTAAGAGACAAGCCGGAAAAAACTCGGGAGGACGGAAAATTGACGTCTTTATTTAACAAATCATTGGGCTTCGAGAAGAGCTCCAATTTCGGTACAAAATCTTTATTGCGATAGAATTGACTTCGAAAATATTTCTACCGTTCTGATTTTCATTTCAATTTTAAGCTATGTAGGTTTAGGGCTGAATTTACAACATGAACCTAGGGTATTTTGGTGCATTGGTAATTTATTATTGAAATTGGTGGGTTTTTAGATTTACCAAGATTAACTAGTCTTAAAAGATCTACTGAAGTAATTACAACGAGAACGACGTATTAAGTTCGACGAAATGTCAAATTGGACTACGTGATTAACTACTAAAACAAACAAATACCTGGCGCGAGGAGGCCAAACGCCGGGGCGAAACTCCGCTGCCGCGACAACTCGCTGCTCGGCGGACGGAGCTCCGGCAGGATCTCATGGTGACATGGAGAGAGCGACTGTCGCAACCCAGCGCTGGGCACGCCACCATTGAGGCGGTAGTGCCCCTCTTTGAGGCTTAGCTGGAGAGGCGCCATGGCAACCTCACCTTCCGCCTGACGCAGGTGCTCACCGGACACGGCTGTTTCGGGAGGTACCTGTGTCGTGTCAAGGCGGAGGTGACCCCTGAGTGTTTCCACTGCGAGGATCGCCCAGAGGACACGGTGGAGCATACGGTGGAGGTTTGCCCCGCTTGGGCAGAACACCGCCGTGTCCTCGTGGATGCGATAGGCGACAGCGACCTCTCGCGCCGTGCCCTGGTTCAGGCCATGGTACGGAGCGAGAGGGATAGTATAGTATAGTATAGGGACTCCGTTGTCCGCACTTAGACTCTCATTTGGTCCGTTGTGCGTAGTGGATCCTGGCTAATTCAGCCAGCCTAACTCCGCCCAGAAGCACAGAATCATCCTGGGAGATTCACAGGCTTCGCGGAGCGACCTCACCGTTCCGAGGATTTGTGCACGTTGGGTAGCCACGGCCACGCAATCCAGGATGACATGGGCGACTGATTCTTCAGCGTCAAAGCAGCCTCTGCAGAGAGGGCTATCCGTGGCACCTAGGTTGAAGAGATGTTTATTCAAGAGGCAATGGCCCGTGATTGTCCCTATGATTATTCTAAGGTTGGCTCTACTGAGACTGAGCAGTTTTTTGGTTAGTCGAGGGTGTAAGCTTGGCATGGCCATTCGCGACTGCCTGCAATCTGTTGCCCGTGACCATCTGTTATTGTGTAGTTCCGTGGTTCTTTGGCGGATCCATGCACGAAACTGCGAGAAAGGTAGGGGAAGGAGTGGGTACGGGCCCAACACTACCATCTCTGAACCCCTCTTCGCAAGTTCGTCCGCTGCATCATCGCCTAGGGATCCACTGTGCCCCTTAATCCACTGTAGGGTGATTCGATTTGATATCGATATACTCTCCAGGGCAAGGTGACACTCGTAAATTATCTTACTGTTAGTTTGTTTATTATCTAAGGCTTTGAGCACAGCTAAACTGTCTGATAGGAATTTAATTCCATAATCATGTATTCCCAGGCATTTTACAGCTGTTGCCGCTTGTGTCAGGGCAACACATTCACATTGGAAGATTGAGCTGTGTTCGCCTAGTGGTATATGAAAGTTAATATTGAGGTCTAAAGAGTGTACTCCAGCCCCTGAACCGTTTTGAGTCTTTGAGCCGTCTGTGTAAATGCGTACTTCATCGACTCCTGACTGGTCACTCTCTTCCTCTGCTGTTTGTATACGGTAGTTTTTGTTGAAAGTTGGTTTATTGGGTGTTCTGTCACACGGGGCAGCGATAAGTGGTTGGTATTCAATCGCCCGTTCCAGGATTTCCGTGTGAGCACTAGTGTGGTTTTTGCCCCATATGCCTAAGTGCATAAGCCTGATGGCAGCTAGTGCTGCCTCCTGTTGTATGAATAGATCTAGGGGGGTTATTTGCAGGGCTATCTCCATTGCTGCTGTTGGGGTGGTTTTCATACAGCCTATGATAGCCGAACAAGCCAGCCTCTGGAATTTCTGTAGACTGTCCCTAGTAGTCGAGAGTTTGGTCCTCGTCCACCACACCAGAGAGCCATAAGTCAGCATAGGTCTGATCACGGCTGTGTAGAGCCACAGCGTAATCTTTGGAGAGAGCCCCCATGTTTTTCCTAACATTTTTTTGCATTGATAGAGTGCTATTGTGCTTTTGTTGAGTTTGTGGTCAAGATGCCTGTTCCAGAGCAGTTTACTATCGAGGTACACACCCAGGTACTTGACTTCCTCCTTGAGTGTTAGTTCGGTGTTGAAGAGCTTGGGTAGTCTATGGGGTCCTAGGACTCTTTTGTTGGTAAATATTATTAGTTCTGTTTTCGAAGGGTTGACCGAGAGCTCGTGTTTTGCACACCAGCTTTCGATTATTTTGAAGACTTTCCTCATGAGATCACAAAGTATGCCCTCAAAAAGCCCGGAGATTAATATAGCTATGTCATCTGCGTAACCCACCGAGTAGAGACCATTAGCATTGAGCTCTGTAATGAGCTCGTTTACGACTAAATTCCACAGGAGTGGTGACAGCACCCCCCCCTGCGGACAGCCCCTGCTTACGATGCCTCGCGTGGTGGTGTTCACAGTAAACTGAATAGCTCGGTATTTTAACATGTTGTGTACCCAATCAATTAGGGTTGGCGCAACACCGTGCACGTTCAGAGCTTGCCTGATGCTGGCAAAGTTCGTTTTGTCAAAAGCACCTTCTATGTCAATGAAGGCACCTAGTGTAGGGTTTTTTATTTTGAGGGCACTGCCTATGCGTGCGACTACATTGTGAAGTGCCGATTCGGTTGATTTGCCCGCGCAGTAGGCGTGTTGGTTGGGGTGTAAGGGTATTGCCATTGCAATTTGGTTTCTGATTGTTCTGTCCCCAAGTCTCTCTAAAGTCTTTAGGAGGAAAGAGGTGAGACTTATGGGTCTGAATGATTTGGGGTTGGTGTAGTCACCTCTGCCGGGTTTTTGAATAAATATGATTTTTACTTCGCGCCAGATCAGGGGGATGTAGCGGTGAGCCAGGCATGCGCGGAAGACCTTGACCAGGTGTTCCACTAATGGGTCTCCGCTCCATCTAAGCAGGGCTGGAAAAATGCCATCCATTCCTGCTGCCTTGAAAGGTAGGAAGGTGTTGATTGCCCATGTTAGTTTATCCTGGTCAATGACTTCAGCGGCCACAACCCAGTCCAGGTTGCTCGTGGCTTGCTCATCATAAGGCTCCCAGCTTTCCTTGGTTGCTATCTGGCAGCCTGAAAAGTGGGTTGTCATAAGTAATTCGCTTGTTTCTGTGTCGTTAGTTGTATAGGTGTTGTCTGGTTTTTTGAGACATCCTATCGAATGATCTGTTCCTGTGGCAAGACAGGTTTTAACCCTCATTGCCTGATTGCTATTTTCAATGTTTGTGCAGAAACGCCTCCAGCCGTTCCTTCCTCTTAGGCGTATTAGGTTTTTATAGGTTCTGCGTTTCGTTTTGTATTGGTCCCAGTCGTCTGGCGACCTTGTGTTCATGGCTCTGTTGAACAGCCTTCTCAGTTTTTGCCGGTGTCTTTCTAGTTCTGGGCTCCACCAAGACTGTTTAGCACCCTTCCTGGGTAACGTGAGGGGGCAAGACTGCTCATAGCTAGATATTAGGATGTTAGTTATGTTGTTTACGTATTCGTCTAAGTTAGTTATAGGGATTTCAGCCGGAGGAGTAGTAAGACTACTTAGCCCTTCTCGGACTAGTCTCGTGAACTTAACCCGGTCTGTGTTACGAGGTATCCTTCTGGGCTGTGGTTTGGGTAGATTAAAGTTTAGGGTGTACCGGATCCACCTGTGGTCTGAGCATGATAGTTCGTTGGACACATGCCAGTCCTGTATATGGTTTGAGATACCTAGGGTTGTTATAGTTAGGTCAATTATTGTTTGAGAACGTGCGTTAATAAAAGTTGGTTCTGAACCTCTGTTGAGTAATACAAGATTATTGTTAAGAATAAAGTCAAGCATTTCCTCACCTCGGTTGTTGGTTTTGACATTACCCCATTGAGCGAGAGGGAATGGGAGGCCGTCTCCTCCTTCTGCGAAGCAGTAATGCTCGCGAAGAGTGAGGCGGCATACGTTAGGGAGACTCAACAACAGCCGAGTCGCCCTAGCGCCCCCAGCCGCGACCGCCGCAGGAGACGCCAGGGGCCGCGAGACGATCTCCGGCCACCGTAGACCCGGGCCTGCGGACGACGAGTAGTGGGTAACTCGCCGCCCGATCAGCACCAGGCCCGAGAGTCGACGGCGCGTAGTGTTCCACGCGCGCCTCAAAGATTTGTCAGCCAAGGGAAGGGGCCTGCCACGGCCGATGCCTGCCCGGGGGTGGAGGATAAATTCGAAAGAGTTACCTCGCCCCCGGGCACTCGAGGCAGGGAGGAACAGGGGTGGGTTTTAGTCAGTAAGAGTCTGACACACCCTTCCGCTCCACCCTAGAGCGGAAGAAGTCATAGGATGATTTCCCACCCCCCAAAAAAAAAAAAAAAAACAAACAAATACCTGTGACTAATACGGATGATAATTCTAAACAACATTTTCTTCGTTTCTACCAATGATGCGTAACAATAGGAGTGCGAATAGGGTGATTTTTAAGTGGAACAAAATGTGGAAGTATACGTATCCATGAGAGATTCGGGGATATTGACTTTGCAACATTTAGCTTTTTTTCTTGAACAAAAAAGTATGATATTAGACTACCGATCTACACTTCGCCATCGACTTCGTCCGCGCGGATTTCGAAAATGCAGCCCATAAGAAATATAATTTATAGCCTATAGCACCCACAAATAATGTAGCTTTACAACAGTGAATTTTTTTTTAGAATTGGTTTACCATTTTCGGAGATTAGCCCCTACATACAAACTTGTACATCCTGGCTGAAATGGCATGTCCTAGAACTAAAAATTCAAACACATGTGACATCCACCAACCCGCATTGGGCCCCCGTGGTTGATTACAGCTCACACCATCTCACAGAGAGGAGGCCTGTGCCCCAGCAGTGGGGACATTAAAAGGCTGATGATGATACAGACTTCCAGACAAATTTTACCTCCTTGTAATATTAGTATAGACAGTGAAATTATCCTTTTAACTACTCAGTTTCATGTAAGGATTATTTCATAGGCAATAACAACTCTTATGACCGAACAAATAATTATTCCAAAATGGAAAAAGAGCTAAAGATTTCTAATGCAGTTTCCTATCTTTTATGTATTCGAAATTTCCATACTGCCCAAGTTAAAAAAAAATCACCCTGTCAAGCTGAAGCCCTATATGAGGAAGAGTTATTGTTTGATATTATTGGTCGCGCGCCCATGTTATTGTTACGCATAGGAATAATAGAGTTTATTACGTAATTTCATCGATTAGGTACTCTCATTGACAAGTGAGTAATCTTTCGACTTTGATTGTTGACAGACGTCGCAGTAACCAAATCAATTTAGTTCATTCCGTTCTGACTCACAGTGTATCGTAGTCGCGTCCTCCTATATTTTATAACAGACGAAAAACAGTGATCCCAACTACAGGTTCTCAAATCAACCCGTATATTTCTTTTTTTCAAATGGAATTTCACAATATGAAGATTCAAGTGTTAGTGTTTTTTGTTGCCTGTCTATTTGTGGCTGTAAATAGCGATCATTTGATATTAGGCAATACTAATAATAACCAGCATATGGTACATCATACTACAGCACACTATTCGGCGATTCCGCTCATAAAACGAGTGAAACATGTATTTTTTAGTGGACATTCAGTAATTAATGTAAGTACCTTATTGAATACTCGTGTTAGTGGTATTAATATCCGCCCTAGCGCCCCCAGCAGCAGCCGTCGCAGGAGACGCCAGGGGCTGCGAGACGATCTCCGGCCACCGTAGACCCGGGCCTGCGGACGGCGAGTAGCGGGTAACTCGCCGTCCGATCAGCACCAGGCCCGAGAGTCGACGGCGCGTAGTGTTCCACGCGCGCCTCAAAGAGTTGTCAGCAAAGGACGGGGCCTGCCACGGCCAGTGCCTGCCCGGGGGTGGAGGATAAATTCGAAAGAGTTACCTCGCCCCCGGGTACTCGAGGCAGGGAGGAACAGGGGTGGGTTTTAGTCAGTAAGAGTCTGACACACCCTTCTGCTCCACCCTAGAGCGGAAGAAGTCATAGGATGATTTCCCACCCCCCAAAAAAAAAAAAAAAAAAGTGGTATTAATATTGGCAAATAAATAGAATGTAATACTGCACCAGGTATGCTTAAATCCAATGTAATTGGGAAAGGAACGAGGAGGAAGTATTTATTTATATAAACTAGTGGCTTCTCCCAGTGGATTAGCGCACTTGGACGTCGGAAACTATCCAAAAAGAAATCTTCATTATAATTATACCCATTCAATTTGTTTCAGCTGTTTAGGCGTGAAAACGTTACAAACAAACATACGGAGATATTTTCACATTTACAATATTAGTATCGATTTCTATGATACATGCACTAGTACAATATAGAAAACAGTACCCTCCTTCTGGGGTAGTTGGGTAGAAACTGTGTTGTTCTTTCGTAAAAATACCATTTCACTAATACACAAAATAAACACTAATTTGTATCGAACTTGTATGACGTAACCTAGATGAAGTCTGTGTGTGTTTATTACGGTGTTTCTTCTTAAAGTATCTAGTCAGATAAGGAATATCGGTCTTATCTTTTAAAATATTTTTGACACGTTAAGGCACAATTCTACGAGTTTTAATAGTTTTTAATTGAACATCACATCTAAACGATTAGTTTTATTTCTTTGAAAAAAATATATGTTACTTTAGACAATTTTCGTCGTAATTTGGTCTCAGAATATTTGAAATTATATTTTTATAACATAGTGTAATTAATTTGTGAAGTTATGTCTAACGCGGATAAAAAATTAACAATCACGCAAAAACTATAAAGCGTATTTTTGTGAAACCTTCACCATTTTAAAGATCATTTAATTATTTATAATTTAGTCTTAGTGTTTTAGTTTTATACTTGTTGTTTTATGTGTAATAAATTAATAATGCGTCTAATTTCGGACAGCGCTCCTTGATGGGCGAGTCCTATTACTGGGTGGACATACGACGCGTTACGTGAGCTCAGCAAAGAACACGCAAGCTAACCACTCAAGGTCATTGGCAGCTAATTTGCGCCTTAAACTCTTTAGTTTAAGGCGCAAATTAGCTGTTAGCAGATTTGCTGCAGTAAATACTTTTAATTTACTTACAGAAATATCTGCCCTCATTATTTTTACCGAAAGAGGTCCACAGCTGGTCATAGGCCTCCCCCAAGTGTCGCCACAACGACAGGTCCTAGAAGTCTTAGAGCGGTTGCGCACTACGTCCGATATATATCCGTAAAAACACAGATCTATAGAAAACTCGGACCGAACTCGGATCGGTAGTGCGTATGGTACCTACCATACAAATTGTTCTACGACCACGCCGGACCGTCTTTTCACGGATAAGTATCGGACGTTGTACGCAACCGCTCTTAGGCAGCAGAAATTTAGTAAAGGACGATAAAAAATTGAATTCAGTATTTTTACGATTTGTTTTCAAACCACGTAATCGTAGAGAAAATGAAATAAAGTTTAAAAAAATTTAAGTGACAGGAAAGAAGGTAAACAATATTTGTTCCCCTTTGGTAGGAAGGAAAATGTTATGGGTTCGTTGTTAACTCCGGTAGCAAGGGACTGTAATCTGGAATAAGCCCGATATTATAAGTTCTTTGAAGGAAACTTCCTTCACTCTTATCGACTCAGTTGTCATGACAACGAAATAAAACCCTTTATGTAACAAGCTGTAACTTTTTTTTTTACTCGAGGTGTAGTTCCCTAGACATCGTCTACATCTTATATTGTAAGGTACTCCTTAGAATATTAGATGAGATCTTTGTTGAGTCGGACATTTTATTATTATTTACTTATCCTTTGAGATATGGACATATTGATCAACAACCATCGGTATATTTTCATTTAGGGGGGTCATCTTCAACATCAGCATTGAAATGTCCCCATTGCTGGGGCACAAGCCTCCTCTCTGTGAGAGTGTGGGGCCATTACGGCCCACACGCTGGGTTTGAACTCATGACCATACAACTTGTAAGTCGCGGCCGTTACCTCTGGGCCACCACTGCTCTGAATCAAATAAAATCAAATCAAATAAAAAAATAAAAAATCAACAAAAAAGAAATCAAAACAAAATCAAATTAAAAAAAAAAAACAAAAATTTTAGCTTTTGATAATTGTTGATTTTTTTGATTGAGATTTGGTCTCATTCTTATCTTACTTTTGCTCCTTTAAGGCGCAGATATACGACTTCTAATGATTTTTAATTGAACATCTCGTCTAAACGACTAGTCTTATTTATTTGAAAATAAAATATGTTACTCTAGACAATTTCGTTCGTAATATTATATGTGAATATTTGAAATTATATCTTTATAACATAGTGCAATTAATTTGTAAAGTTATTTCTAACGCGGATAAAAAATTGAAAATCACGTTAAAACTGTTATGCGTATTTTATGAAATACTTTTCTGCATCCTCAATTCAATTTTAAAGATAATTTAATTATTTGTCTTTTAGTATACATGTTTTAGTATAATACCTATTGTTTTATAATAAATTAATAATGAGTTTAATTTCGGTCCTCGTACAGCGCTCCTTGATGGGCGAGTCCTATTACTGAGTGGACGTACGACGCGTTGCGTGAGCTCAGCACAGCGTACGCAAGCTAACCACTCAAGGCCGTACCCGGGCCTGTGGACGGCGAGTAGTGGGTAACTCGCCGTCCGATCAGCACCAGGCCCGAGAGTCGACGGCGCGTAATGTTCCACGCGCGCCTCAAAGAGTTGTCAGCAAAGGACGGGGCCTGCCACGGCCAATGCCTGCCCGGGGGTTGAGAATAAATTCGAAAGAGTTACCTCGCCCCTGGGCGTGTAGGGCAGGGAGGAACAGGGGTGGGTTTTAGTCAGTAAGAGTCTGACACGCCCTTCCGCTCCACCCTAGAGCGGAAAAAGTCATTGGATGATTTCCCACCCCACAAAAAAAAAAAAACACTCAAGGCCGTTGAAATTTAATAGCGCCTTAAATGTAACCAGTGGTATAATGTAGTTTATACTTAAAGGAGCACTTATGTAAGTAAAGATTCTATTCCATGTATACTTACTCAGTAATGTTTAGAAAATACCAAATTAAGAATGACATGGATTTTTTCTGGCAGAAAGATGCCTTGGTTTGTTTGTTTAAGCCACAGAAACCTTAATAATTGATTCGAACGCATGTCAATTCCAAGGAATTCCCTCAATTTTATTTCAATGCTCCTTTCCTATCGGTTCAGTCAATACAATTTGTACGTTCATCAAATATTCAGGATGCTTCAAGGAATTCAGACATGGCCACCGTTTGTATGGCAAACCAAATAACTAAACGGCCGTGTTTATAAATAATTCGTTGTTTTCCGAACACTATCTGAAAACAATATATTGGTGTTCTAAACATAAAAAGATTGGTACGAGTACGTCCGGTGTTGTTAGAATTGAATTCTAGTGAATGAAAACAAAATGTTACAACGCACACAGCGTTGGAGGTTTATACGAGTAGCATTTCCATCATATAAAATGTTGAAAAGTGTTTTGGGAAAGCTTACCGGCTATATTTTGAACGAGCTGCGCCCCGCGATTTCACCCGCGTAGACTGAGATAAAAAGTAGCCTATGTAATTAATCCAGGGTATAAGCTATTTACATAGGTAACAAATTTTATCCAAATCAGTCCAGCCGTTTGAGCGTGAAGAAGTAACAAACATACAAACGCAAACTTTCGCCTTTATAATATTAGTGTGATGGCGTATGAAGAAATAGACTCAAAATCCATTAGATTTGAAACCATTTTACCGGATTACGGCATAGCCAAAAGAAAGGGGAAATGATATTGTTGTGTATGTCGTTACTATGTGGCAAATAAATACTTTTTCTTTCTTAATATTTTAGCAGTCTATGTATTTTTTGCGGTTTAACTATTACGGTACTTGAGGTGTCAATCAATCTTCACTATATTTTATAAGAATATTTTATAATTATCAACATAGTGGATGTAACATCCAAGAGAACGAAGTCTCACATTTTTTTTTTGATTTCCTATCCAGTGGCATATCAAATAAAAGAAGACAATTCTGAGTTCAAATCCTACTAATATTATAAATGTTGTAAAATCAAATCCTACTAATATTATAAATGTATTATAAATGTGAAAGTTTGTGAGCTTAGACTATGAAACGTTGTAGACGGAGCGTCAAAAACCAGCAATCTGAAGTACCAGAACGAGAAGCCGGCTTGTATCTGTACACGCGAAATAAGCTCACATAGACAAAATGAGAAGCCGATACGTCATCGTTACGTTTCTCAAGGTCACTCATACATTTTAACGATCTTGCTTCATTTAATGTCCAATGACGTTTTGTCTGTAACCTTTCATAGTCTAAGTTTGTAAGGATGTATATGTTTGCTACTCTTTCACGCAAAAACTACTGAACGTATTTTGATGAAACTTTACAGTAATATTGCTTATACATCAGAATAACATATAGGCTATAATTTATATTAAGGGTAAGTACTAATACCACGCGGGCGAAGCCGATGGCAGAAGGTAGTATATAAATACAGCACAATATAAAAATATACCAAGCAACAGAAAAATAATAGCACTGTATTATTATTACGTTTAAGAATACTATAGTGGTTATATCCGTAGTCGGGTTTTGGTTTTAACTTTGTGTTACTTCACCTTGTTACTATATTAGGTCAAAATTTTGTGGGCTCTTACTGAAAGCAATGTAAACCTCTATTAAACCCTATATACCAACAAGATGTCCTTCTTCTCAACCAGTAAACCCCAAAACCCAGTAGTGTCTTACTTTATTACCCCATGAATCTCTCTTACAGAGGCGCCCAACATTTTAGCACATACCATACCATGTTCGCCTTACATGTACCATGAATAGTTGATGAGTAATCCTCCATCCATTGTTTCAGAGTATCATGGCGTACGACAATCAACACACGAACGCCTCAGCCACCGTAACAGCAGGCGGTATTGGGTACACGTTCGTCAATCTTAGACTGAAGAGCGAAAGAGGAAAAGAGCTGGATTATGATATTGGGATCTACTCTTAGAACATCAACCTAGCTGATATTTCTTAGTTTATAAGGGTCCAAGTTGGGAATGGGTTCGGTACATCGGGTCTTAAGCATAAGATTATTGTTAAGAGATTAACATTCGTTTTAAGGTAATTTTTACTACCACTGTCCGAATTTACTCTCTTTCGCTATCTGTAATGTCGACATACCTGCCGAAATAAGTAACTCGCTTTAATAGGCTAGTTGACTTATTTTTTAGTATTTGTATCAAAAAGTAACTTTATCCAAAATGAGAATAGAAATATTTTTTTTCTGGCGAGCGCTAGTCAGGATTCAGCCAGGAGCAGTGGTGGCCCAGTGGTATTGGCCGCGACTTACAAGTTGTAGGTCGTGAGTTCAATCCCAGGCAGGTGCTTTACTTTGTGTAAATTATTTCACCACCACTGCTCTCAAAACGGTGAAGGAAAACATCGTGAGAAAAGCGGCATGTCCTAGAACCAAAAATTCGAAGACATGTGACATTCATCAATCCTCATTGGGCCCGCGTGATGGATTATGGCCCACACCCTCTCACAGAGAGGAGGGCTTTGCCCCAGCAGTGGGGACATTAAAAAGGCTGATGATGATGAGCGCTAGTCTTAATTAGGTTGCTTATTAGTTTGTAACTATTAGGTTTGTACTTAAATCCGTCTCAGAGCATAATGTCCTTTTCTCCAAATGTTCTTTCTCAAAAGGTCCTTTTCTCCTAATGTCCTTGTATCTCTTAATTCGATTTCATCTTTGTAAGTTGAACCTAATAGGTAGCTACCTCGCAGGAATTTTTTAAACATCGAGTTGTTATATTTATTTTATTAAGGGCTTCCTGGTAATAATTTATTAAATTAAGTGTGACTTGTATTTTTGTACCTAAGTATATATAATGGTGGCATTTTTTTAAGGTACTATGTACTTATTAAGAAAAAAAAAGAAAACAGAAAACTTCAAACGGCGCAAATATAACAACCTTATTGAGAGTTATATGTTTGAGCCGTTAGGGGTTGAGCCCTAGGGCCATGGGGTCCGAGCGCTCATCGAGTTTCGTGACATCAGCAATCATTTAGTCGACTTCACGTGACCAGAGGGCTGGCCTTTTTTTCGGCCAAAGAATCAGCATTGCCATTCAATGTGGCAATGCTGATTCTTTGGCGTTCTGGGCACTTTTCCCATTGACAGCCATGTGAACGAATTTTTTGATACCCAAGCTGTACTCCTCCCTCTTTTATGCCGCTTGTACATATTTTATTTATTAAGTTATTTATTAGTTTAGCTATGTACCTATACTATGTATATTGTAATCAAATATTAATAAAAAAAACTACTATGTATTTAGATATTATATTATTGTATATATTTATTAGGTATAAACTTAGGTATAATCAGTACGGTAAATTCTTAATAATGTAACAATGGAGACGATCAAAAATCGTTAATAGCATCTCAAGTGAACATCAGTCAATCAATCTGCCTAGCCTTTTCCCAACTATCTTCGGGTTGGCTTCCAGTCTAACCAGATGCAGCTTAGTACCAGTATTTTAAATGGAGTGACTGCCTATCTGATCTCCACAACCCAGTTACTGGGTAATACGATATCCCCTTGGTAAGACTGGTTTACTCCTTTTACGAAAATTACGCGGTCGAAGGAGTATGAAATTTGGCACAGTTAAAGTTTATATGGAGGAGTGCAGAAAGCTAATATTTTTATAAAATATGCAATAGATATAAATTAAATTAATAAAACATTACACACACTACCATATGCCTTTGACACTATATACTCTTCTGTTTATGATTCACAGTTATATCAAGTCATGTCATACCAGGTTTATGGGTAAAGTAACGTTCGAACTTAAAAAATAATGTCGTACCTATAGAAGTATAGACTATTGCCACTTGAATTTCAAACTGTATTGAAGACAAGCTGAAAATGAAAAAATCTTTTTACAAAAAAATACAACCGACTGCACCATCATCTTCCTGCCCTTATCCCATGTTACTTGGGGTCGGCGCAACACGTTTTTTTCTTCCATTCTGTCCTGTCAGCCGTCACGCTATCAATAACTCCTTTTTCTTTCATATCACTCCTCACACAATCCATCCATCTTTTCTTTAGCCTCCCTCTCCCACTCCATCCATCTACATTTATATTCATTACTCTTTTAGTTACATGTGTTTTATCCCTCCTCTTTACATGACCATACCAAGATAAGCGGCTCTCTTTCAACTTTTCTGTCACTGACGCCACTTTTAAACTACCTCTAATGTACTCATTTCTCACTTAAAATACAACCGACTGCAAAACACAAAATAAAGCAAAATAACTTCAATTTCGGAAGGCGGTGTTTCTAGTTTTGTTTCTTCGTTATTTGACACGAACTTCCGAAATTAAAGTGGTTGTACCCCATAACTAAAACTAAATAGTAAAGTTAAGTACGAATTGACAGTCCCAAAAATATGAAATTTAAATATAATTGGAGAAATTAGGGTGTATCAGGGTTAACTATACAAATCTGTGTACCCCTACAGAGCGTATCAGCGTGATGTTATGTTATGAAGTGGTGTAAACAATAAACAGACATGCGATTGCAGCAATTCCAGAAGGTTTGCTATCATTTATTGAAGAGTTCCATTGTGTTTCTCCGAAGTTCCTGATCAGATCTTCACCGAATTTAACTGGGACCGCATGAGAAGCACCAGCTTTCAAATAAAAAAGAATCATCAAAATCGGATCACCTTGAAAAAAGTTCTGAAATAATACAAATTTTTAAAAATATACAGTCGCATTGAGAACCTCCTCCTTTTTGAAGTTGGTTAAAAATAACCAAGTACCACTTCTAAACTCCGTTTTCATCTTATTTTTCGTGACTTAGACTAAAACTTGACTTCTTTTGTTGTTACCTACACAGTTTATAACTCAAAACTAACTCATCATCTCTGGAAGTTCCACTTTGTATAATATTGTAAAAAAAAATTAAATATAAAGTCTGGAACCAATCGGTGGGCGGTATTTGACTGGACTGCGGTCACAAAACGTACGAGCGTCCGTTGTGGGCTCTTCTGTACTATCATTTCTCTTAGGTACACCACACCTATATCTAGATATTGCGGGTGGGTTATACCCGGCCGCAATGTCGCCCGCAACCGTTGAACGAGACTTTATGCCCGAATGTTTTACCGAACTAAAAGCTGCAGCGAAAATTGATAGTGTTAGATAGAACAATAGAATTTGATAGAATAACAAAATAAAATTTAAAAGAACAGATGGCGTAAGCGGTGTGACTGGTATTTCGATGCATTCCTTAAAAAAAATGTTTTTCTCAAAAAATACAACCAACTTCCAAAAATGGAAATACGCTAAAAAATTTAAAATACCTTTAATTTCGGAAGTCGGGGTTTGTTGTTGTCGTTATTTGACACCGACTTCCGAAATTAAAGTTTCTTTTTTTTAAGTTATTAAGTCGGCTGTAAACTTTATAATTTTCCACTTTTTGGTTGTTGTACCCCAGAACTAAAACTAAATATTAAAATTACGCCCGAATTGATAACCCCAATAACATGGAACTAAAACGTCATCTATGTATACATATTTTTGGTTTTTGAAGATTTTTTTTCAAGAAGCGCTTAAGCAATTTCGATCAAATTGATTTTGAACCACCTCTTTCGTATAAAAAAAGAATTTTGAAAATCGGTCCACAACTGACAGAGAAATCGGTGGGCATTGGTATACATAAAAACAAAAAAAAACATACATACAGTCGAACATAGAACCTCCTTTTTCGAAGTCGGTCAAAAAGGTTACAACCTTTTTAAGGTAAGTAAGGTTGTACTACAGCTAATTTGCCAAGATTTTGATCCCGATAACTGGCGATCCAAATTGGGTTGTATTCCAGTATTTCAACTTATTAAGTTTTTTTGAATTATGAGAAATATTCTCCTTCTATGGGTATATTTTTTATTAATTTGATATTCGAGGGATTAATTCATCCATAGAGAAATATGAGTGAATAGGCACGAAGAATAACTTAAGTCATTAAGTCCGCCTTTGTACCTTTGTTGGATAAAGTTTCAATAAATAAATCATCATTCTCCTGCCCTTATCCCAATTTATTTGGGGTCGGCGCAACATGTCTTTTTCTTCCATACTCCTCTATTAGTCGTCATCTCTGAAGTCACCCCTTTTTTACCCATATCCTCTTTCACACAGTCCAACCATCGTTTCTTTGGCCTTCCCCTACTCTTATAGCCATCCACATCCATACACAAGACTTTCCTCACGACATTTTCTTCATTCCTCCGCATCACATGCCCATACCACGACAACCGATTTCCACACAACTTTTCAGTCAGCGGTGCCACTTTCAGACTTCCTCTTATATACTCATTCCTAATTCTATCCATGCGCGTAACACCACACATCGCTCTTAGCATTCTCATCTCAGCTACATGCAATTGCTTTTCATTCATCCCTTTTGTGGCCCAACATTCTGAACCATACAAGACAGCAGGTCTGACCATTGTTTTATAAATCTTCCCCTTAAGTTTTAGGGGAATGCGGGAGTCACAGATAGTCCCGGTGACCTGCCGCCATTTCATCCATCCAGTGTTAATTCTGTGCTTATTCAATAAATAAATAAACAATAAATTTACGTAGTACATTCAGTATACTGTTCCAGTAACTTGCACCCATCAAATAATTTTCAAAGGCACCTATTTCAAGCTCCTAAGAATCTCGGGCTTTCTATATACTGCTATACACTGAAGATAAAGTAAAAAATGTCTGGCAAAAACAAAACTAAATAATAATTAATCCCCGTGGTTCTGGAAAGAAATTTAATGCAAAAAAAACATTCATCCAATCACAGAGAACGCGTGTTTGAATCATTTTCGTTCCAGAACTGAGCCTAACTACATTTTATAATAAATTAAAAACACAGCGAACATGTTCGAACCTTTAAATTAATTATAATAAATCGCCAGTAGTTTCTCCACCCGCATATTTTGCTTCAATGGCAGTTACACCGCTGTCCCCTATTGACCTGCCTCATCCATCATCCTTCCACTTGTTATCCCTTCTCAACGGTTAGTTCATTATATCCTAAGTCAGTGAGCATCAACACCGGGAGGCTGTTATTTGTCATCTATGTTTATGGTAACGAAGGTAAATTGATTTGGTAACTTGGAAGCAATTTTCATTAAAATATTTGCTGTACTAACAGTCAACAGCATACATTTAAACGAGCACGCCATTTTTACAAGCATTTATTTAGTTTCACCTGTCCCGTTGTCAGTCTGTAATCAAATCTTGCAAGCCAAATTAGACCCACTTCCTGATGTCCGATTGGACTCAAATTTGGTTTACTTATGTATCTTCGGTGACAATACGATGATATGGTACCATAGAGCTTGTCTGATGATGGAGACGGAAGATGGCCATAAGAATTTCTGAACTAAACAAGATAAGTCCATCGAGTTTGGGCTCGATTGATTCGTCTTGAGGAGCACTTTACACCTAGACGATATGTAGGGTCTGTTGATGAAGCTGGAAGGTGGCCACGGCATCTCTGTGATAAGACACCATAACCCCACCGAGTTTGGGCTCGATTGATTCGTCTTGAGAAGCACTTTACACCTAGACGATATGTAGGGTCTGATGATGAAGCTGGAAGGTGGCCGCGGCATCTCTGTGATAAAACAACATAACCCGACCGAGTTTGGGCTCGATTGTATCGTCTTGGAGCACTTTACATCACATCATAATAACCGTATAATATTTTAAACATCACGCCTATTGTAAAAACTTACCTATAAAAAGTTAAAACTAAATTAACAGGAAAAAAATATATAAGCTTTTATCTGAGACAATGAACTAAAAAGTTATAAAAAAATCTAGTAAGTTTGAAATCTTGAGGCACAGAAGTATATATACGAGTAGTAAGTACCTAACCTGTTACCTATAACGGGTAGGGCCTCAAGCTTTTACGAGTATAGCTAAATACCTACACGACAAATACTTATCTACTAGAATTTATTTTTTACTTTTCAGTTCATTGTCCCAGATAAAAGCTTAATTAAAAGTATTTTTTTACTTTTAATTTTTTCAAATTATTCTACTCTTGAGAAAACCTGAACTGAATGGTATCTTCTCAACAAAAGTATTTAAATTAATTTAAGTTTGCATCCTAATTTAATTTACTTAGTTAATTATATTATTATTATACAGACGTTAAATTGTTTGTTTACGCCTGTCAAAGGTAAATAATTTATTACTAGCTGACTCGGCAAACGTTGTTCTGTGATTAAAAAATGGGGGGTGGGGGTAGTAGGGTGAAAAATACTTTACGACCAAGAGAGACTCATGCCTACCAAATCTACAAAATAAAAATAAAAAACATTAAAATCGGTCGAGCTGTTTCGGACGACTGCAACCACAAACACAGTGACACGAGAATTTTATATATTATATTATACGAGATTTGATTTACTATATTTTCCATTGGTTTTCATACCAGAAAAATGCACGACTTCTGCGAGACAGGACAGGAACAAAAAAAACTACCTGTTAAGAAGTGAAGAAAAAAAAATGAGTGGCCATTGCCCAAAGTTCACTTACTTACTTCATTCAGAGCATACGCTCAGCTAAGAGCAACTAAGCCTTAGCCGATCCCAAGCTTATGATCGAGGGTCTGGCAAGAACCTACGTCTTTATTACCACGATAAGTGAGGTAAAGAAAGGGCTGAGTTATGGAACGAATTTGTGAAATTTATGGATAGTGTTAATAAATGTCTAGGATCGCTTTACCATTTATCTTGTGGTAGGTATGGATCTTCACATTTTCTGCAGATCATGAAAATCTCTACTTATAGGACCAACATAATCTTTTTGGTGTGAAGAAAGTAAGTTTTTAGAGTTCCATATCCGAAGGGCCCAAACGGAGCCCTATTGCTGTCACTCACGTGTCCGTCTATCCGTCTGTCTGTCCATTGTTTGCACAAAAATTTGTTCCGAAGAATATTTTTGAACTTGAAATTTGGTGATAATGTTAAATATTACGGATATTTTAATCAAACCCCAATATAATAATAAATTAGATTTTTCTTTGACAATTCTCTTATTTGGTACGGAACCCTAAACACGCATTTGGCCGGTTTTTTTAGATTGCTTATAAAATTAGTTTTCTATCAAAGTAATGATAAAATTTAACCAAAATGCATGTTTATCATCATATTAAGCAGCTTTTTCCAAACCAAATTAGGGTCAGCTTCCAGTAAAATCCAGCTGAGTCTCGGTAAGACTGGTTGTCAGAATTTCAGGATTCAGACTACTCGTAACGACTGACAAAGATATACAAAATTAAATGACAGGCTGGGACCAACAGCTTTTTTTTGAGGTTCGGAAATAATCAGATGTCTTCTCACACTCTGGGTGGAGCGGGAGGGCGTGTCAGACTCTTACTGACTAAAACTCACCCCTGTTCCTTCCTTGCCTGAGTGCCCAGGGGCGCGGTAACTCTGTTACGAATTTATCTGCTATCCAGGCACCGGCCATGATGGGCCCTGTCAGTGGTGGCTGACACATTCTCTTTGAGGCGGGCGTGGAACACTACGCGCCGTCGACTCTCGGGCCTGGTGTTGATCCCATTACTCGCCGTCCGCAGGCCCGCGTCTACGGTGACCGGAGATCGTCCTGCGACCTCCGACGCCCAGGGCGTCTCCTGCGGCGGCTGCGGGTGGCGGCGTGATGGCCACTCCGTAGAGTCTGCCGTGCGCTCCAGGGCTGCGGCTGCTTAAAAGAGTCACTTTTAAACACTCCCGCAATTCTGACAACACTCCGCGAGTGATGGCGGTGCCGTCACCCATCTACACCACGACTTCGGCAAGCGTTGGGATTTGCCCGTATAGCTATTACATTTTAGTCAAGAACCATAATACAACATGTATTATGGTTCTTGTCATAAGCTTTAAATATCCCTATTTCAGTTAGCTGTAACGTTCAAAAACTAACGCAAATGGAAATTCTCGTTCGTAAATCCTTGGAATTTATTGTCATTTTAAACCATAAGGGTAGTAACACATGGGTCGTTTACAAGACGGCGGAAATAATGCAAGTGGTAAAATGTACGACCGTTGTATGATTTAATGTGCAATAACAGTTCTGTGCTATCCAGTATACGGGTATGTCCCACAAACCGCAAAGTATGCAACGGTTGTGTAGATATTCACTTACTCATGGTTATTTATAGTTAAGTTACTTAGTGATCTGCCATGGTTAACTATTTTGTATTTATTAAACAAATTATATCAAAGTATTAAATGTTTAGAAAACTAACTTAAGCTGGATTTTGAGCTAAAAGGAAACTATACAAGCACCAGACCTTGTGCATTTGAGACAAACCTAGAAAAAAATATACTTAGGAGGTATATTTATAGCAAATCGGAACGTAAGCAAAGTGTCACCGACTAATTGTTATTCTCTGGAACAACACCCAACTTCCTCGAACCCAAAACATTGATTCAGTGCCCAGTTATATCCTCTATCCACTTCCCACAATCGACCACACATAACACTTTCCCGTCACGTCACTCGTTGCCGTTCTAATATTTCATAGGACGGCAAAAGGGCAAATTGTATCAGCGGCGAGGCGTCTAGAGTGGAATGTGACAGTGGAGCCAAATTGGAGGCGACAACATGCTTTTAGCGTCTCCTCTCAGCCTCAGACCTCTGTGGATAGTGGTACAATAGGATCACAGCTTTGGCAAGGCGCAAGTCAAAGGATCTTGTCTTAAGATTGTGTTTTGTTTTGCTCGCTTGGGGCTGTAGACAAAGTGACATGCTCGATCGAATTGTCATTTAGTCAATCTCAAATCTTCTAGACCAGGCTTACCAGATTTGGTTTGCGTTTTTAGTTTAGGACTTCTTGGAGATCTTCATGAGATTATGTAGTTGGTTGCTAAAAACACGAAGAAACTTGCGTTTTAAACCCCAGAGGTAGTTTTTAAGGGTTGAAATGAAATTATAGTTCATCATAAAAGGCTAAGCAATTTTGAAAAAAATATGAGGTAGATAAATTCAAAAATATAAGTACATGTTCAACCCCTGGGTAGAACATGGACAACATTTAGAGGTTCAACATGGTCGGGGGTGAAGACTGTAGTGGTTGAACGTGGACTAAACCGTAAATCCGCACAAAAAATATTTTTCTAGCTAAGAAGTGGAATTCCTTGTCAGAGTCTGTGTTTCCTAATAACTGCAACCTGGAGGTCTTTAAGTCAAGAATGATTAGATTACCCACTTTTAGGCAAACGTGCTCTAATGCTTGCCTGTCGACAACATCATCACTTACCATCAGGTGACCTAGTGGTTAAGGTCAAGCGGGACCCTAGGTATCAATATTAACAAAAAAAATGTTTTTTTTTTTTGTGGGTTGGGAAATCATCCAATGACTTCTCCCGCTCTGGGCGGAGCGGGAAGGCGTGTCAGACTCTTACTGACTAAAACCCACCCCTGTTCCTTCCTGCCTCGAGTGCCCAGGGGCGAGGTAACTCTGTTTCGAATTTATCCTCAACTCCCGGCAGGCATCGGCATTGACGGGCCCCGTCCTTAATGCTGACAACTCTTTGAGGCGCGCGTGGAACACTACGCGCCGTCGATGTTTAATTTTTGTCATCATGTACCTAGCTTTTTCTAAACTTTGTTTGGGCCGCCTTTTAATTTAACCGAGTACAATATTAACAACAGTAGGTATTTTACGTGACGAGTCTGTCTATCTGACCTTCACGCCCGGACACCGCAAAAAACGATAGGACTGGGAAAGCCTGGTTGTCTAAAGTTTCGGGCTACCTGTAACAGTACTCATAGATGTATAAAATACTGTTGGAACCAGATGGTCACCCATTCACGGTCCAGCTTTGGCAGGAGTATTAGCAACCTACAATGAACAGTAAGTTGTTGCATATCTTAGAATTTTTGGTTCTAGGACATGCCGGTTTCCTTACGATGTTTTCCTTCACCATTTTTGAGAACAAAAATCTGCCTATCATTATAAAATAATTTACACAAATTAAATTACCTGGCTGGGTTTGAATCTATGATCTACAACTCGTAAGTCCGTTCAATTATGAATATTGTGTCAAACTAATCACTTGTTACTTAGACCATGCGTCATCACAGTCTCTTCGCGAGAACTATTATAAGGATCTTATTTACGAGGAGTTACTTCCAAAGTTTAAGCATCTAACACAATTAAGGAGTTATCTTTAACGTCCCTCTTGTCTAAATATACTTTGCCAACTATATTATGTGTAGTATGTTCAAATTATAATAAGTTTTTTGTGGTGAGTAGACAAAGAGATGATATGTGGTTGAAAACAATCAAAGGGGTGATAGGTCAATTGAAAGATGGGTTTAGATCTTACTGACAATGTTGTCTGATCGGTCATTAATTTTAGGCTTTTTAATTCTCTGGAAACGCCTATAACCATTAACCTACCGTTGAACATAATATTCTCCTTCCAATTTCTATCAGCAAAACAACAAAAAATAGCCAAGAGCCAATGCAGTTCACACAATTAGGGTGTTGTTATTTAGTACCTAGTATCTACTTAGTAACTTTTTTGTTTTCTGGAGGAAGTCAATAAAAAAAGTAAAACATAATTATTTGCCTTAGTAAGTAGCAGATAGATTTCAATATTTCATGTTTCTCATCAGTATACCAGCTTTTCATAGAGACAATAATTGTTAATGCACATTTGTGAAAACTCTGTAAATGTTTTCGTACTTTACAAAATATCGTTGCTATTAGATAAACTATGTGGCACTAATAAAATTCGACTAAGCTCAGCAAATCTGTATGCAAATGTGTCTTACCTGGTATCACTAAGTTTGTATACAAGTTCCATATAAGGCCTATGTTGGTATTAAGTACGATTGACTTGTAAAATTGACTACTATTACTCTGATACGATAAATAGGTACACGAATAAGGCTGTCAGTAACAAAGTGTAGGTAATAGATTCGTTATTCTCGCGGTATCAGGATATGAATTATGAATGTGGGCTTAGTCAAGTAGGCTCTGTTCTGTTAAAGTCGATATTGCTGAGTATATATTTGCTTTTAAGATTGTTGTTGTTTGTTTGTGAGTCAGTTCTGATTACTTAAATTTAAATTTAAATCTACCTCAGTGTTGTGTCTTATTCATTTATGAATTTGATAAACTTTACTGGTCATTTTTTGGTTGTGAAATCATCAAATAACTTCTCCCGCTCTGGATAGAACAGGAGGGCGTGTCAGACTTTTACTGACTAAAACCTACCCTGGTTCCTTCAGTTGCCTGTGTTGCCTGAGTTTATAATATCCGCGACCCGGAAGTAATTATGTGACACAATAAAAAAAATGATAATATGCTTTGACATGAAAAACCCCATAAAACCTGAAACTGCGAGAACCAAGTAAATAAAATACTTTCAGAACAAGAAACAGCAGCGGCTGTTTCTCTGTTCAAACTGTTACAGGTAGGAGCGTTTCCTTCAAAACACCTATAGTTACCTATAGTTTGTAGACTAGTGTATTTTTCAATTCACAGTAGCGTTCAAGTGAAAACTTTTCTTTGCTTAGCCAAGCGTAAAGGGCCTAAAGGGTAACTTAGCATGCACAAGCGTGTTTAAAGGAGTCTACTCAGTGCAAAAACATTTGTGTAGTCATTTCAAGAAAGTGACTTTAGATCCTGGTACAAAAGCATTATTCTTCATAAAGAACAAACATATCCATCCGGGGCAAGACGCTACACTCTAGTAGCATTTTATTCTCCATGATTTTGTTGGAGTAAGGACAAAATCATATTTTTGCATCTTTCTCTAAGTTTAGCTTTATCAGTAGCTGCCATGCTCCTTTTCCTGGGAAGTGCAAGCACAGAAATATTAATACATTATGACATCAATAGAATAAGGTCGCAGAGCTACCAGACATTATACTATATATATTAATATATTATATTATTTACTTGGAACGTATATACAGGGTGTAACGGAAAGGTGTGGTCATATTTTAAGAGCCGGTTCTGCCCATGGAAATGAACAACTTTCTCGAGGAAAAAATTGAAAATTCCCAAAAAAAAAACTGGACTTTCCTTAGAAAGTTATCATCAGCTGATCAATATTTGTATGGGAGGTAAAAAAAATTTTTTTGAATTTCCTCGGATTTTCTTGAGGAAAGTTATTCATATCGATGGGCAGATGCAGGTCTTAAAATATGACCACACCTTTCCGTTACACCCTGTATATATATATATTTTTTATTGTTGATAGGCACGCGTTTGACCACTATCTCACCTGATGGTAAGTGATGATGTGGTCGAAGATGGAACACGCTTGCCTAGAAGTAACCTATTCACTCTTGACTTAAAGAGAATATATACATAGAGAACGTACATACATGTAGATCATGTCTGTAAAAATCAAACAAGACGTTTAGCTCTGGGATCTTAAACTACTTTCCCATTGTTTGCGGATCGACATCATTTATTGAACATGAAACAGACAAGACTTTTTTATTTGCACTAGAGTGGCAAACGAACTGGTAACCCACCCGATGGTACATGGTCACCACCACCTATGGACATCTACAATATCAGGGGTACTACAAGTGCGTGACCTTTATACAACAATCTATCTTAATTGGTTTTGCAGAAGACTAAAGAGTAAAGTTATTGATATAGCCCGAAGAATTGCCAAACTAAAGTGGTGAAGGTGGGGCCGAAAGGATCTGGAGTGGCTACCACGTCCTGGAAGACGCAGCGTTGGAAGGCCTCCCATAAAGTGGACCGATGCCCTGGTGACGGTCAGGGATCTCCGATAGATGCGAGACGCACAGGACCGGTCGTTGTGGTGACACTTGGGGAGGCCTATGTCCAGCAGAGGACGTCTTTCAACTGATGATGATTATGAATTGGTTTTCTAAGTTAGACCAAGCGACCAAGTAATCTGTGAAAAGACTAGTTCTTTTGTATTTCCAGGTGATTCAGAATCAAAAGAGAAAAAAGGAAAAATAGCGCATGGTTGACTGTCAATGAAATTACTTCAATTTAATTTCCAACAGTTAATTTTAATATTACAGAAACCATTAATCGCAGAAATTCATTGCCTAGAAATGCAGAAAATTGAAATCACATAAAATTAAGTTACTGTTCTACTCGATGGCTACTTTGGTAAACTTGAATGCTCAATACTTTACTTTCAGTTCGTTACCAATTGATATAAATCCAGGATTAATTTCCGTGTATAATTCAGACAGTACTTAACGTCGGGAGAGGAAAGTAATCACAATTATTTATGATCCTTCTGATAATTAGGATTATAATATTTATGCACACTGGTATTAAAATCGACTCGCGACTGCGTTGAACCATTAATCTTTAAAGGTGGTTTTATTTTAATTACCGTGGTTTCATTATTGAGGTAGTGCATGCCTGATTATGATTACTTCATCTATTTGTGCAGAACCATCGTTAGCCAGTAGTGCTATTGATACTGATCTCAGTTTTATCGTTCGGTGTCTATTTAATGCTCTTTTGAAGTGTAATCAACTAAGAATATTTCGTGCCATGACAAAAATCAGCTGGTCATCAAAGTACATACTCGTAGTTATACTTTGAAGAGTACTGCTTTTTAAACAGAAAATCCGGAGCTGTGGACTTTCGACCTAAAAGTTTGGCAATATCTGCTCCAAAGTTTTTTTAATGGAAAAACTTATTTAAACTCTATACCACAACAATGTATCTTCATTAAAAAGCTATCCAACCATACCACCACCATTACTGTTATGAACATTTTTTGCTCCCTGAAACTATCTACAAAAAAAAAACATAACCAGTATGCATACAACTTGAACCTCTACACGATGCAAGTGAACCTGCATGTCATAATGAACCTTATAACTTAATAACCTTTATGGGTGGCATGCCATGACAATGGCGTTAGATAGTGCAGGGTATCATGCTCGCCATAAATTGTGGCGACGAACATGAGCCAGCTCACCATAGAGATTGACACTCGATTAAATGGCTGTATGCTAAAACGTTCAGGTTAATGGGGACGGGAATCTGGATACTAAAATAACGGGTAAAATGGCATAAATCTACAAAGCCAACTCCAGTGTACCTATGTATACATTTGTATGTACTCCAGTATATACATGTAAAGGTTGATTTCTGCTTTTAAACTTGATTTGGACTGCTTTTTTATAAGAGAAATATAGTTGGATTCGAGCGTGAATTCGAGTTTGTCACTCGATAATCCGAAAATAAGAATTGACTTTTCTTAACATTAATAAACCCCATCGTTATACATGAATGAATAATTTGGCAACGTACAAATGAAAAAGCGATACCTACTTAAAAAATAGATTTTTTAGTGTACTATCAATCTGCCTAGCCTTTTCCCAACTATCTTGGGGTCGGCTTCCAGTCTAACCGGATGCAGCTGAATACTAGTATTTTACATGGAGCGACTGCCTATCTGATCTCCACAACCCAGTTGCTGGGTAATACGATACACCTTAGTAAGACTGGTTGTTAGACTTTCGGGCTTCTGACGACCCGTAACGACTGTCAAAGATCCACGATTGGCAGTCGGGACCAACGGCTTAACGTGCTTTCCTAGTCACGGAGGAGTCTCGGTATGTAAAGATGGTCACCCATCCATAGACCAACCCCGGTAAGCGAAGGTTAATCTGATGGATCGACCTCTGCGGCTGATATTACTTAAGCCACGAGCTCCTTATTAGTGTACTAATTTGAAATAATAAAATTATTTCAAAAAACTAAAATAAACATGCTTTTTTATTTTTCGTATTTTTCTCAGCAACCCCTTTCATGTGATACCCATATCATGGGAATGCATAAAAAGAACTAGTCCGCCGTCTTTGGTTCTCCATCATATTGGATTTTGAATAACGTCACTTTGCTTACCATGTATTGTCATCCAAATTAAACACGTATGCAAAATTTCAACTAAATCGGAAACCGGAAAGTAGGTCAAATTTCCCTTCTAAGATTTTTTTAAATAGTTACAGAAGATGTTAATAAAAGTATATTAAAAGAATGTGACCTAAACCGAATCTGATCTGTCATCATCAGCCTTTTAATGTCCCCACTGCTGGGTCACAGGCCTCCTCTCTGTGAGAGGGAGTGGGTCGTAATCCACCACGCGGGCCCAATGCGGATTGGTGGATGTCACATGCCTTCGAATTTTTTGTTCTAGGACGTGCCGGTTTCCTCACGATGTTTTCCTTCACCGTTTTGAGAGCACTGGTGATTAAATAATTTACACAAAGTAAAGCGCCTGCCTGGGTTTGAACTCACGACCTACAACTTGTAAGTCGCGGCCAATACCGCTGGGCCACCACTGTTTGCGATCTGATCTGTACCTATAATAATTCCTGAAATAAATATAGGTACATTTCCCCAAATCATGGTGTGTCTAGTTTTACACGTCGTCGTCGTAAGGAAGAAAGTCGCTGGCTCTCATAACGCTTTCAGTTGACGTCATGAAAGAGCATTCTTGAAATTTCATCTCGCAAAAATGTCTTATTCTCCTTAAAATAAAACACAAAACGTAAGGAAACGCTGTGAGACGTGAAATGAGATTCATCGTTTAATATTAAAGAGGGACTTGTAACTTACGAGTATTTGCGAGGATAATTTGTAAACAAAATACGTGTTTAAAAAGATAATACGTTAAAAGGACGGATAAATAACATATTATAATATACATATTCTTCTTCAGCATGTAAAAGTTCATTAGGTAGAATGAGAAGTTGAGTGTTGTTTAGTCCCTACAATTAATGAATTGACCAATATTAGGAGAATTAAAAACAGTGTCGTTGTCGATTTACCACGCAAATTAGTGCTTTCTACAACATTCGATATTTTGCGAACTTTTGTTTTTTTTTTAAATTTATTCAACAATTTATGTACACACAAATAAACTGACAAGAATAATGAAACAGAAATAAAAAATTATGTACAAAGGTAACGCTTATTTCTAATGAAATCTCTTCCAGCATAACTGCGAAAGGATAGTTGAAAAAAAAAGAGAAGTAGACACTGTGTGTTAGAGTAGTAGGAGAAAAAGAATACCTACATAAAACCAAAAATAGTTAAAACAATGAAATAAAAAAACAACCGACTTCCAAAAAAGAAAATACCTGACACTAAAAATTAAAAAATAACTTTAATTTCGGAAGTCGGTGTTTGTATTTTATTTCTTCGTTTTTTGACACCGGCTTCCGAAATTAAAGTTATTTTTAAATTTTTAGTGTAGGTATTTTCTTTTTTGGAAGTCGGTTGTTTTTTTGTGAAAAAGTTTTTTATTTTTCACTTTTTAGTTGTTATACCCCAGAACTAAAAACCCCAAGAAAATGGAACGTGGAATTTAAACATACTCGTAATTGGAGAAAACCATAACGTCATCTATCTATAAGTACGTATTTTTCGTTTTTGTTCAGTTTTTCAAAAATTGCTGAAGCAAGTTCGATAAAATGTATATGGGACCACCTCGGGTGTGAATTCTTTCGGATAAAAAAAAAAATTGAAAATCGGTCCACAACTGACAGAAAAATCGGTGGACATACATAAAAAAAAATACATGCAGTCTAACATAGAACCTCCTCCTTTTTCGAAGTCGGTTAAAAATAACATACCATGCAAACATATGCCATAATAGATACAAATACATACATATGCCAAATAAATATCACTATAATACATACTAACTATTATTATGAAATAAATAATACATACGTAAAAAAACTATGACGAAATGGAAAGATAGTGAAGCATTTTTAGCACTTTTAGCATGTTTCACATTGATAAATCTGCAACTGCATCATAGAACTCGCTCTCGTTAAGATCTCTGAACAAAAGGAGTAATGAAGAACAAAAGTGAAAACTTACTAACTTACTTATAAAAACAAAAAGAAACCAAAGACGTACGCATACATTTCAATTTTGACCTTACCCATTTTTTAATTATTAACTTGCATAAAAAAGATAGATTCTACTAACAAAATGAAATCAAATATTTAAAATGAAAATGAAATTAATTTATTCCATTAATCCATTTCACTCTTTCATCAAACTTATAGCCATCATTTCCCTCCATGTAACAACATAAGTGCATTTCGATCAAATATTTGAACAGAGAAAAACGCCAAGCCATCGAACACTACCATTTGTCATCGTATTGACTCTGGTAACCCCACAATTAACATGAGTTAGCCCGTCCGACCGGTATCCGCCGATCAATCCATTATGAGTCCATCCTATTTACTTGGACTATGTTTGTTTCAAGTTCCACTTGGAGGTAGCTATTATTGTTTGTAGGACTGCTGTCTGATTACTACTACTTACAAATTATATTACTACTTCTACTTACAAATTATACTACTTGTAAATTATATTACTTTTTCCCCGATTGCCCCAGAAGGAGGGTATAGTTTTTCGAGATTTTCTTATGTTTGTATGTGTTTCGCCGGCACGCCATGATTTTAATAAATGAGGGATCAGTAGATTACTCTTGACCGCTAAAGTGACATTAGACTATTGGAATTTAGAAAAAAAAAAACAGCTAAAAAGTTTCAAACAAGGCATGGGGAACAGGGTGTAAAGTCCCGCAAACCTCCCTTGAAAAGGAAGGATCCTCCAACCAGACTGGTGTTGTATCTGGTCTGGGCAATTTTTTTTTTATTTCTTTATTGTTGATAGGCACGCGTTTTACCACTATCTCACCTGATGGTAAGCGAACTCCCAATGGCTGATTTCGGATTGTTGTATATGTTCAAATCGCGCGGAGAACTCTGGTTGTGCGATGCAGGAATTTTCGTTTAGTTCGGTTGTGGTGTCATAGATGTGTCGCTACAGTGGCATCAAATCTACGATTGAACTAAAATATTTTTCACCAACTGCATCAGACTGCTTGATATGAGGACTTTTCGTTGGGAATTTCGTTTAGTTGCTTTTTGATGTGATCCTTTTTGCACAGAAGATAAAAGTGACGTGGAATATGGTGTTGCGGATACCAGAGTCTCATGACTCACCTGTCACCGCCTCATTTCGACAAAATATTTTTTTTGGCGTTACGTAAATACTTAAAATCATTTAAATCTCTTCTAATCGATTTGGCGAGGAATCTGAGGAGTTAGATCGGACAATGGATAGTCCCATTATACGAGTAGGTAGAAGGAGTAAGTATCCTTCTATTAATAGAAGCTTATTAAACTTTAAAGTCAAAGCTCGCTAAACGTTAGTAAACCAGCCATCCTTTAAAAAAAAACCTGGGGATGAAAAAGTAATAAAATATTCTGATTCTTCGTAAGGGAATATCTGATCACTCCAAATCCTATTTGTCCTAACAAGGCAAGTAGGTACAGAACAGGATGTAATGTTTCCATCCAAGGTTGACCCTAGATAAATTGCAAGTATACCCACGTTCTTAACCTTACAGATCAACTTGTCACGGTACGGAGGGCGTGTCTCGTTGCGGAGGTTGTGGAGTGACACGCAGAGGAGGACGTAGGAGTGACACGCAGAGGAGGTCGTAGGGTAGGAGGACCGTAGATGAGGAGTTCAATAAATAATATCACGACGAGTTAACACATTTACAACAGTGGGCTTTAATATTATATTAAGAACACAAACACTGTGACTAATAATTAAATTGTATTAATGCAAAATTCTAGGAAAATGGTAACTGACACTTCAGGAGTCAAAAAAAATAACAATGAGGAGCTTCTACTAGCTCGGCTGCCGAATTTGAACTGATTTTTAATATAAAAACAGAGACATGACAGAGAAAACTAAGTAATTTTGAATTTGAATTTAAAAAAAGGTAGCAAAGAACGTAATTTTGGAATAGAGGTCAAAAAGTAAACAAGGCTTTAACACTGCCTTGTTACAATACCCGGCTGCCCCGGAAAGAAAAATCGAGCAGCAGGTGAGCGATTTTTCGTTAACAATAAAAAATATTTAAAAAAAAAAAAATATATATATAAAAATATCTTAATTATGACGGTTATGAGTGAGGTGAAAATTTAGAAGGCGAGGGTGTTATATACAACGAGTATTTACAAAAGGAACAATCTACCACATCCATATAACCTTCCATAATACCTTTCATACTTCGTTCATTCATAGTTATGTTCGCATATAGGTAAGTGCAGAACATAACACAAAGTCAAAAAGAGTTTATCCTATTATTAGGCATAACTCGTTAGATTGCCCTTCAATAGTGTAGGCTTATTTAATCAGTCACCAACCGCTGATGTTAAATTATATGATGATAAGAAGCTATGATACAAGTTTAATTACCTGCTGTAACAAGTAGTAAATAAGGCGAAGAAGCCTTCGTGCTATGCACGTTAAGTAACTATTAAGGGAATAACCTTAATATAATATACCTATGGTATATATTTAACGGACCTAAGGCTTATTTAAAGAGTAGCTAGCCGCTCTAAATAATGAAGTGGCAAAAATATTACCATAAGTAGTGTGATTATGGCTTATTTAAGGAGTAATCACCCGCTCCGAAAGATTCTTATGGTTTAAAGCCATAGAATAAATTAATGATCAAGGGGTAGACCATGATCGGTAATGATTTAGGCTTATTTAGGGAGTAATCACCCGCTCCATAGAATGCTTGAACTAAATAACCACCGATGTAACAATCGTGGTGAATGTAATTGAAAGGGGTATTAATGGGTTAATGACGTAAACAATAGGAATAAACCTAATAGGTTTAGAAAAAATAAAATTATCAAAAGAAATAATAATATAAAAGAGTTCCAATTCTGTATTGTACGGAGGTTGCGTAGAGAAAATTAAAAAGAAAGATTTGTTATTTTGTCAAAATGTGTCTGACGTTTGAAATATTTTTTTGCAGACAGATTTGATTAAAATAATTATTTAGTTAAATATTCAGTAGCAGGTTTAAATAGTTATGTAATTTATCTTTATGCATACTATTTACGGTGCATAGTGAGAATATGTGAAAACACCATAGTAATGCATGCCTACGGAGTTCTTCAGAGGTTGAGGAGGAAAGAGGGAAATTAATACGTCAAAGCTATAACTCATAGAAGCTTTGATTTATAATAAATATAACGGATTCATCATGGTTTTTAATTGTTAACGGGTTGGTACGTTTATAATAACTATGTAATATGATTAAATAAATTTGAAAGTGAAGTGTACCGTTATTTATTTAAATAGTAATTTGTGTTGTGCGTGTGTAGTAGCCAACTTTGACTATACAGTGACCCCTAGCATGTCGGCAGGATGCCCTAGAAGAGTCACCTTCTAATCAATAGTTGGTATGTAGGATACGCTGAGGATATTCTCCAACAGCACTCCCGTTAGTCAGTACTGGTCACAAACACAAGTGTCTCCGAGGAGTTTAGCACAAGTGAATGCTACCAGCTTATGAGGGTTCAGATGTGAACCTTGGGTAATGTTACTGTCTGTAGGATGGGGTGGTTATGTTTTGTTATGAGTTTTGTAAGTAAGTATTGCACCATGTACTGATTGGATATGTGTGTTGTAAAATAATAATAAAATAGTATGTCGGGTAAAATCTTGATAAGTAGTATGCAAATTGGAACCTGTAAGAAATGTTAATAAATTAAAATGCTTTATTTTTATTGGAATGATGGAATTGATGTAGTCAAAAGGGGCCGCAAATTTTTTTTGGGAAGACTAGTTCCTTTTGGAATTTTGAGAAATAAAATAACAGTATAACAATAAATAACAAAACAACACAAAATTATAAAAATTTAAAAATTATTTTAGATGGGATGGGCTTCACTCGACAGACGGGGTCGAGACTTATCCAGAACAGCTTCACGACCAGAGCTTATCCTGCTGATGCTGATGGCTCCGGGATGATCAGCTGGGTTCACGATGAGGTGGCTGCTGGACTCTGGTATGGGAGGGGCTGGGTTCGATCACGTTGAGGGCGCCAGTGTCACGGTACGGAGGGCGTGTCTCGTTGCGGAGGTTGTGGAGTGACACGCAGAGGAGGACGTAGGAGTGACACGCAGAGGAGGTCGTAGGGTAGGAGGACCGTAGATGAGGAGTTCAATAAATAATATCACGACGAGTTAACACATTTACAACAGTGGGCTTTAATATTATATTAAGAACACAAACACTGTGACTAATAATTAAATTGTATTAATGCAAAATTCTAGGAAAATGGTAACTGACACTTCAGGAGTCAAAAAAAATAACAATGAGGAGCTTCTACTAGCTCGGCTGCCGAATTTGAACTGATTTTTAATATAAAAACAGAGACATGACAGAGAAAACTAAGTAATTTTGAATTTGAATTTAAAAAAAGGTAGCAAAGAACGTAATTTTGGAATAGAGGTCAAAAAGTAAACAAGGCTTTAACACTGCCTTGTTACAAACTTGACGTGCTTGCATTAAGCCACATCTGTCCATCTGGCTGAAAAATCGAAAATAAGAGTTCAAATAAAATTACCGATCTTAGAAAAAGTACACAACTGTAGGGATTACAAAAAAAATGTATAACTTTTTCACAATAACAAGAGCTAAACACATGAGAATAACTTTTAAGAGACAATAAATATTTATGTATGTTATTATCTAGCTGAAAACACTCGTATCGTTTATAAAAGCTCTAATGGCTCAATCAATCGTCAAAACGAACTCATTAACATTTATTTTATGCTGTCAACGTTAAAGTCAATTTATTACTGATGCGTCGATATCCTTAACGTTATTATTAAGGGAGGATAAGGTAGCAAACAACAACAATAACAACATCTCATATCGACAACAGACAAAACAATGAGGCAGACTGAGTTCAGCGGCTTTTCGATGGAGCAACAATAATTGTCAAAATTCTAACTTTCAGTCAGGTCTAAAACGCGTCAGACCGCACTGCGTCCGATCCGAATCTGAGATATTTTAATCCGAAGTAACTGTAGTACCACTAATAGGAGGGGGCGCTCTAGATCCGAACTGCGACCTTATGAATTCAGAACATTTCCAATTCTGATAGAACTTGAAAGTGAAATTCGCATTTTTTAAATTTTTTTTATTCTTGATAGGCACGCGTTTGACCACTATCTCACCTGATGGTAAGCGATGATGTAGTCGAAGATGGAGCACGCTTGCTTAGAAGTAACCTATTCACTATTGATTTAAAGACTCCCAGGTTGTAGCTATCAGGAAACACAGACTACAGCAGAGAGTTCCACTCCCTAGCTGTACGCACAATGAATGTGTTCTCAAAATTAAATTTAAGTCGGATGCAGTGTGCGAACGCTCTCTGAGGCTTTACCTTTCATTTTTAATATTATAGCGACCAAATACCTTCAAGCACAGTTCAAGAACTTGGTTCAACTTTTAATTAAAATAAGCCTGCGTAAATTAATTAAGACCGTACTAACATTTATAAACAACATTATGCACAGCACAATCAAAACGCACTCGCAGTCCTTCCATCATCGAATCAATAGTCGGAACTAATGCCACCCCTCAACTGCGGCCAACAGGCAATTAGTGCTAGCCCGCCACCCGCACGGATATTCGTCTGCCACAGAATAAGCAGTAAATGGATAAGGCAAAGGGATGGAAATCATAGAACAATGAGCGCATTCGCCGCGACAATTTCGAGAAACACTATGTAGTTGTGAAGTCAAGATTGTTAAATTAGCTTTTGGCTTGGTAGCGGGACCAAGCCAAAAGCTAATTTAACAATCTTGACTTTTGAAGTTTCTCGTAAGTTGTTGTCAAGTATATGTTAGCAAATTGATTATTTGCTAGAAACCGCAGAAATAAAACGTGCATGACATCCCAGCGATGCTGCTAGCTGTCAATCTAATAACTAACATTTATACCTTGTTTTTTACCTATGTAGGTACTACTAGGCCTCTTTCCAATGGGATTTGGTAGAAACTACACAACGCTACTTGCTATGATCATTACATACTCCCCGCTTTTAATGTAAAATAAAATTAAACATGTAGCTGAATTTAAATAAGGATTATAAGCTTAGGGATTATGCGTATGATCATTCCATTTTACTACCAACTCCATAGCGCCTATCGATTTGCACGCGGCAATTATCCTTGCGTTATGTCTGGCTATACTGGGCTTCGATTCGCAGGCTAAGGATCGATTACCGGTGTTGGTTAGCGACGGAGATAAGCTTATGTGAGCAATATGCATGCTTCGTTAGCGAAAAGCAATCAGAGAGGATAATTTAAATAAGTGGGAGAAACTATGTGTTTGTTGGAACTGTAAATATATTTTTATCATAAAAAACATGCTAAGCAAAATGACATAAAAAACTTTTTTACAAAAAAAAACAACCGACTTCCAAAAAACATACACTAAAAATTTCAAAATAACTTTAATTTCGGAAGTCGGTGTTTGTATTTTATTTCTTCGATATTTGACACCGACTTCCGAAATTAAAGTTATTTTGAAATTTTTAGTGTATTTTTTTTGGCAGTCGGTTGTTTTTTTTGTAAAAAAGTTTTTTATTTTTCGCTTTTTAGTTGTTATACCCCAGAACTAAAAACCCCAATAACATGGAACGTGGCATTTAAACATTTGGAGAACACAAAAACGTCATCAAGATAAGCGTATTTTTCGTTTTTGTTCAGTTTCTCAAAAAGTGCTAAAGCAATTTCGATAAAATTTATATGGGACCACCTCGGGAGTATATTCTTTCGGATAAAAAAAGAATTTTGAAAATCGGTCCACAACTGAAGGAGAAATGCGCGGACATACATAAAAAAAAAAAAACATACATACAGTCGAACATAGAACCTCCTCCTTTTTCGAAAGTCGGTTAAAAAAAATCTCAATCTGGATCATAAATAACTAAGAAGAGAACTAAATCTACCAACAGTCTATGCAAAATTGTGTTTTCGAAGAAAAACAAAGTTTTTTTTAACTTCTCTAGCTCCATCGCCAATTCGACTAAGTAAAATCAATTTACTTCAAGAAAAATTTTCTAACAAATATGAAAATGTTTTAGTAAAACTACCCACTTAGTTCCAAAAACTAAAAACTTAAGCTTAAAACATAGCGAACTACTAAAAGCATATGAACATCGTAAAGTTTGCATACTCGATGAACTTGACGGCTTATATTCAAAGTTTGGGGAACGCTGCAAGTTTCGAGACGTGCTGCCAATGCTGTCTTTTGCCTAGAGCATTTGTTTGTAGTAAGTAAATCTAAGCAAGTCTTTGTTTACCTAAATATGCTTGTGTCTAGACTTGCTCTTTTTGAATATAAAAGATTATTGTTAAATCCGTTCCAAAGACTATTTGTATAGTTCAGCTCCAAAATTGTGGAACAAGCAAACTTTTTTTTTCTTTGTTGTCAGTAATTTTGCCGTTATTTACGGAGAACGTTCCAAAAGTACATTAACACGATCTACGGGCCATAGTTCTGATAATAATGGCCTTGTTTATAAGGACTTCGAGCACCCTCCACTCAAGATATCCTCTTAAAGAAAAATACTCGCAGTATTTCGTTCCAACCGAATATAAGGGTATCCCACTAAAGTATTAAAAATAAACTTTAAATCTTTTATACGGTCCAATACGCCATTTCCTCAACTTCTAGTCTAAGGCTAACGATAAAATGGTTGTGAAAGCGCAATGGAACGTAAAACGAAATGGAGATTTTCTCGTTCCGTGTTTAGGTAGGAGGTTCCTGGTTGTATCGGATTTTCGTCTCGAAGTCAATTCCGGAGTAATTCCATTTCGTCGGGATTAAAAAGGGTCTGGCTGCATAAATTGATCGAATTATTGTAATTTTTGATGGAACGTTACAGGGTTCTTTATGTATTAAAAACTTCACTGTTTCTGCCTATTTGTGTGGAAGTGAAGAAAGTGTGCCTTTTAGTTTATACATTTTGTAAAAAGAATGAGATTTAAAACTGCATTCACTTAAATTATACCTATTGTTATACATTCTCGTACAAGTTCCTAATAAAATATGAAGGGGTCAGGGAAGAACAGTTTTTGACTAATGAACAAACTGAGATATTAATAATTAAAAGAAAAGATCTTGTATATTCATAGTGTAAATTATATCCAAATAAATAAGAAAAGCCTTTTTTGTTGAAAATACTCGTATTTATAATATCGATGACTAGCTGTGCCCGCGGTATCACCCGCTTATATATATGTATCTTTCGTATTTTTTTTTTCATAAAAAGTATCCTATGTTACTTCTAATGCCTCATGATGATCGGTTAAGTAGTTTTCGCGTGAAAGCGTAACAGACAAACTTACATTCACATTTATAATATTTATCGATGATGGAGTATTTCCATTATTTTTATTTTGACATCACATGACCTTGGAGATATAATAAAAAACCCGCCAAGTGCGAGTCGGACTCGCGCGCAAAGGGTTCCGAACGAATAACATATTTTTGAAACGACTTTAAAAAAAAAGTAAAAGCCTTTTTAAGACAAACTTTTACACGAACTTAAAAATACTAATTAAAACTTAACAACTATAATATTTTAAGCTTATCCTTAAAAAATCTTTTTTTTTTTTTTTTTAGGTTGGAAATCATCCAAAGACATCTCCCGCTGTGTGTGGAGCGGGAGGGTGAGTCAGACTCTTACTGACTAAAACCCACCCCGTTCCTTCCCTGCCTGAGTGCCCAGGGGTGCGGTAACTCTGTTAAGAATTTATCCGCTACCCCTAGGCATGCAGGCACCGGCCACGATGGGCCCCGTCAGTGGTGGCTGACAATCATCTCTTTGAGGCGCGCGTGGAACACTACGCCCAATGCGTCTCCTGCGGTGGTAGCGGCCGGAGCCGTGAGGGCCACTCCGTTGAGCTTCCCTCACCCGTCCCGCCTCCGCCTTCGCGAGCATTACTGCTTCGCAGAAGGAGGAGACTGCTTCCCATTCCCTCTCGCTCCGTACCAAGGCCTGAACCAGGGCCGGGCGCGAGAGGTCGCCGCCGCCAATCGCATCCAAGAGGACAAGGCGGTGCTCCGCCCAAGCGGGGCAGACCTCCACCGTATGCTCCACCGTGTCCTCTGGGCATCCTTAAAAAGTCTTAAAAGTCACTTTTCAATACACATCGAATGAGTCCAAACCCGATACTGCTATCTTTTTTGGTTGCGGAGATCTTATGGACACCTTTCGGCTCCATCATTAGGCATCACCTAATCTAACATAACTTGTCAAACATGCAATAAGACCAAACACGATGGTGCCATCTTGTTTGATTGAGGAGATCCTTTGACCACCTTCCAACTCCATCATCAGACCAGCTTCATAGTACTATACTATTGCATTGGGCGCTTAATTTTATAAGTAATGCAAGTTTCAGCTTAATCAAAGACCAGAAAGTGTTTGAAAAATGGGTTACCAATTTGTTGAGCTCCTCAAAGTTCTGAGTTGAGCTTCGCGATGACTGACAAATGCTTGCACTGTCTGGACAGGTCCACTCGAATTCGTGTGTTGCTTTCTTCAAAAAGCTCATCCCAGACATAAGCGTACATGGTTCTCATATGATTTAACCAGTACACATTGTATGGATTTGAACACTAAAAGAGACTGACCTCTGAGTTTGTTTCGGTGTTTCTTCTCAGGGTAGTCAGCTAGGAAACACCGGCCTCATCTAGCTTAAACTGACAAAAAACATTGACGTGTAAAAGTGTTACTTGTAACCTATTTACTGAATAAACATCATTTATCATTATGTAACCGGATACGCACAAAACTAAAGCAATTTAATATAAAGTTTGTAAAAATATAGACTTCTCATAGGTTTGCCTGTAATCTGTAAAGAACTATTTCCTTTATTTTTAGTTAGTTCCTGAGATTGTTGTTGTTAGTGGGGATTGTTCAATTTTCGTTTATTTTCTTAGATAACTTTAAAACCGTTCATTTTAAAATTATGAAAAAAAATATTTGAAACTAACACAATGCCCTCTTCCATTTGATATGTCGCACGATACAGTTTTAAAAAAAATATTTTTAAATTTTCAGATTTTCCCTCCAAAAGTGACCCCCATATTCCAAATTTATATATTTACGTTACTCGCCCCTATTTGTGTCATAGAAATACATCTATGTAGTAAATTTGAACTAAATCGAGCCAGTAGATTCGGCGTAAATTGGATGTGACAGACGGACAGACAGACGCACGAGTGATCCTATAAGGTTTCCGTTTTTACATTCGGATGTTCGGAACCCTAAAAATTGTGACAAATTAAGAATAATCAGGTGTTTAAAATTAACCTATGTCCACCAAAATCAGGTAAGAAAACAATTAATGTCACCAAGATACCACAGAATAGTTCAATTAATTATAATTTCTGATGTTCATGGAACTTCAGAAGGAACAGGCTATCTTCCAGTGCTGATTAGGGACCGACTTGGCAACATTTTCTGGGTTCCATACCCGAAGGGTCCAAAAGGAGCCTTGCTGTCACTTACGTGTCCATCTGTCCGTTGTCTGTCTCACAGGTTAGAGACAAACGGTTAGAGCCGCAGTCTTCAAATTTTCACTGTATAAGCATGTTGACCCAAGTGTGTGAAGTCCGACATGCACTTTTCCGGTTTTTTAATAGTTGCTTTTAGACAAATCGTGTAAATACTTTCATAGCCATCCTCTATTACGATGACCAAAACAACAAGACCCACCCTACAGGTAGGTAGCCCTTTATTTAAAAGGTTCTGTTTAAGGCGCTATTAGCTGCCAACAACCTTGAGTGGTTAGCTTGCGTGTTCTGCGCTGAGCTCACGTAACGCGTCGTATGTCCACCCAGTAATAGGACTCGGCCATCAAGGAGCGCTGTCCGAAATTAGACGCATTATTAATTTATTACACATAACACAACAAGTATTAAATTAAAACACTGAGACTACATTATAAATAATTAAATGATCTTTAAAATGGTGAAGGTCTCATAAAAATACGCTTTGTAGTTATTGCGTGATTCTCAATTTTTTATCCGCGTTAGACATAACTTTACAAATTAATTACACAATGTTATAAAAATATAATTTCAAACATTCTCAGATCAAATGACGACGGAAATAGTCTAGAGTAACATATAATTTTTTTAACGATATAAGACTAGTCGTTTAGACGTAATGTTCAATTAAAAACCATTAAAAGTCGTGTAACTGCGCCTTAACTTATCTAGTTTTTAAAAAATTGGGTCCAACGTCCCAATCAAGACTGATTGGGACATTGGACTGCCTCCCATATACATGTCTTCAAATATATTGTGTTCGGGGCATGGTAATACAATTTAAAGTTTTGGAGCCCACATGAGCCTCCGTCTCGTTGCCATGGCAACGCCCTCTCTCACGGATTGCTCGTCTAAATTCCCAGTAAACGCAGGACGTGTGTGGATAAAGGAAGCAATTTTCCGAGAAGGTGAATATCATTAGCCGATTCTATCGTGAGCCTGTTTGCAGATTCCATTAGCTATACAAACTTGGAATCGAAAACCTTATCATAATTTCGTCATCAACGATTTTCTGGCACACCCCGTCCCATCACTTGAATTTTTAAATAAAGAATAAGATTGAACGATTTTTTTCCAAGCGTGAAAATACGTGTCTCTGCACACGACTTTCAGAGTAAAATAATCTTTAAAAGGCACTACGTGAGCAGTGATGCCCTCTTAATTTTATGAACGGCAAAGTAATCCTTTTAATTTTAACGAATGAAAACGCTCATTTATTTCGTCCTGAATTCGGTTGAATTAATTGAAACTTGAGCACAATGGAATTAATAAGTAGCTTCATTCATGATCTCTGTGTTAATAAATATATTGTTTAATAAATTTTAAACGAATGTCGTAGCCTCGTATCAACCGTAAAAGTTGCAGTAATTCCGCAAATGAGACGGAAAAATAAAATTTTCACATTATGCTGAATGTCTTTTAATATGGCAGACTCATAAAATTATGATTAGCTTTATAGCAGTTGATGATTGCATGCCTTATTTTCAGTGCCGGTTTCTGTTCCTGGAAAGGGTTCTTCATGAAAATGAACTTACAAATAATAAATTGAGTGACCCCAAGGGTTGTTATTAATTTATTATTACGTTATTATAAATTAATAACAACCCGGCTTATTACACGTAAAAAGACCCGGCTTTTTACGTGTTTTGTCTATTATAAAATATAGATCACGTACTAATTTAATGTTAATTACATATGAAAAAAAAACTGGTCAAGTGCGTGTCGGATTTCGGACATTAAGGGTTCCGAACCAAATATTGGTATTTATTAGTACTTAAAGTATACGTAATAATAAACATGACTTATCATCAAATTTCAAGTTCACAGGTCAATGGGAAATTAAAAATTCTTCGTAACAAAATTTTGTGACAGATGACGGACGGATAGACAGACAAATGGACAGACGGACACGTGAGTGTCAACAATAGGGCTCCGTTTAAACCCTTCGCTTACGTTACCCTAAAAATTATGTTCTCCTACGAAATTAAAAAACCTTCTTACATGTAACCGTAAAGCACACCACACTACATAAACCAAACGCCACAGTTTATTTGAAAAAGAGATTCAAATCTTTGGAATTGTCGGAATATATCACGGTGCGATGAAAAAAGAATCGTTCAGCTAGCCGTCGCGTCGGCTCTTCGTTTATTCACTCCCTTTTATTTACAGTGGGGATTTTCTGATTTTAGTCGGGATTTTCCCCGCACTATCTGTATCGTTACTTTGTGATAGTTCTTTTTCGATGTCGTGTGCTGTTGCTTTGCTGTAAAAGTGTGTTACTGTTGTTTGATATTTTAGGTTTTGAAATTGATGTATTGGCTTTGCTTGTGAATGCAATTGTAATGGTGTCGGTGTGTGTATTTTTCTGATAGCCATTGGTAATATATCTTTGTCCTTATTTTGTACTAGGAATAGTACTTCCCTATTATAAATAAATAGCCTATGTACTATTCGAGACTATAATCTATCTCTGTGCCAAATTTTATCTATATCCGTTCAGCCGTTCTGGCGTGATTGATTAACAAACATCCATTCATCCAGACTTTCGTATTTATAATATTAGTAGGAAGTAGAATTGCGAGATTACGTATTCTATTATATTACAGCGAGATGTGACATAAGCGAAGAGCAAAATTTTATTACGACGGAATTTAGCTGGCCATTGCCGTCGATTGACTTCAAAGACCTCCTTCTTCTGAGGAAGACGTTATAAGTGACTGTAACGTCTTTCTTAAGCTACCATAGTTTATTTAAACCTGTACGTTTCTTTTTAACAGACTTTCGAAAAAAGGAGAAGGTTCTATGTTTGACTGTATGTATGTTTTTTTTTATGTAGTTCCGCCGATTTCTCCGTCAGTTGTGGACCGATTTTCAAAATTACTTTTTCAAAATCGGTCGGTCGGTCGGTCGGGGGGTTTTTGGACTCCCTAGGTGGTCCCATATAAATTTTATCGAAATTGCTTCAGTGCTTTTTGAAAAACTGAACGAAATCAAAAACTACGTATAGATAGATGACGTTTTGGTTTTCTCCAATTACGAGTATATTTAAATGCCACGTTCCATGTTACTGGGGTTTTCAATTCTGGGGTATAACAACTAAAAAGTGAAAAATAAAAAACTATTTTACAAAAAAAAAAAAAACAACCGACTTCCAAAAAAAAATACCTACTCTAAAAATTAAAAAATTACTTTATTTTTGGAAGTCGGTGTCAACAAAGAACCCCGACTTCCGAAATTTAATTTAAGTTTTAATTTTTAGTGTAGGTATTTTTTTTTTTGTAATTCGGTCGTTTTTTTTGTAAAAAAAGTTTATCTTTATTCAGACAACGTCTCACATTTCAAAACAATCACAAACATTTATGTAACTACACCCAAACTACACAAGAATTCCTAGACACCCAAGGAACACTAGACAGTTTCCTAGCCATAACAATACACATAAATAGAGTAGTGTTATACCGTACATGATTCCCAGAACGCTATATCGATAGAATCAGTTATGAGGGTAGAAATCCCCGGTAAACCCTCGCTTATACACCTACGCTACGGGATGGAAGCCAGCATCGCTTTAGACAACGGATAATAGTTTCTACATGAATATGTAATAAAGAACCCGGTGTTCTTGAGTTTTTAAAAGGTAAATAGAAAAGGAGTAGTTTATTTTTGTTTATGGAAAAAGATAATAGGACGAGAAGATTGAATAGAACATTTATGGGATAAGGTATCGCTTTGGAATATTTCACAAAAAATTAAAAAAAAAATGTTATCCTTCTGTTATCGAGTAGGTGTAATGTGTTTTACAGTCTTCTGGACACGTTTCCGGTTTGCCCAGATGACAGTAATGTCATATTATTATGTACTCTGTGAGCAATGTGAAGGAGTACCTACTTTGACCCCTAAGTGTATACTGTTTTTGTAAATAGTAATTTGAGAATACGTAGTTAGGTTATCAATAGTTAGTTAATTAAGTAATTTATATACATGTATTTTGTAATTTCGTATTAATCAATTAATTACATTTATTTACGTAAAATGTTTAAACATCAGAGAAGAATTCGTACCTAATATTTTCAAATCTTTCAAAGACGTCCTTATCTCGTATTGAATTAAATGAACCAAGTACCTACTCAGGTACTTTGTTTACCAGTGTGTCCGTCACATGGAATAATACGGTATTGACGGTATTATTATTCAAACAATCATGTTTAATTTATATTATTTCCGGTGTCATAATGCTCCATTACATCCACAAACATCCATACAAATATTTGTCTCGATACGGGAATTGAACCTGCGACTGATCCCAGAAGGTGTTGGCGCCATTAACCAATATTGGTTGCTGCAAGCATCCAAAATAATAAACATCCATGATTTTAGTGTGGGAGAAAAAAACAAATAACAATAGCTTTGTCAGTTATTAGAAGTGAATACAAATGGGGGCATGACGTGGCGGACCGCCCTGGGTAATTTTTTCTGTCTATTTGTCCATTTTGTTCCTTTTTAACCGACTTCGAAAAAGGAGGAGGTTCTATGTTCGTCTGTATGTATGTTTTTTTTTTAATAACTTTAATTTCGGAAGTCGCTGTCAAATAACGAAGAAATAAAAAGTCGGTTGTTTTTTTAAGGGTATGGTCCCTAACTCCCACGCTCTCTTTCTCTTACGGGCTCCCCCACTTTCGTACCAGAGAGCAGCGACGAAAATCCCCCTAGGTTCCACGCCGTTAGGAGACTCGAACAACTTGTTCAAGTCTCCCACCGGCGCGGCCCTTACGTAAGGCGCTAACGACTGGACTCCCCCCAGCCATTCATCCCATCGCCACGCCTCAAGCTTAGGATTGGGTGGTTGGTCGCATCCACTGTCAATAGACGGCCATCGACTAGCAATGGATGCGTTCCCCTGGTGTGTTCCTCTTGGTCTGGTCTCTCACTTGGACCTCCGGCATGAGTGACTCTACTGGCAAAGCCCCAAGATCACTGAGACACACAAGCCCCACCACGACTGCAACGTGGGAACACTGGGTGGGGAAGACTTGTTTTTATACAAGATGTAACGGAAAAGAGTAGTCATATTTTTTTAAAGCTACTGCTTCTGTTCATGGGAATGGACAACTTTCTTCAATTGAGTCACAGACGATTCTAAAAAAGAAATTAATTACCCGCATTTTTACCCGACTGCGCGACGCAGGGGAGGGTAATGTGTTTTCAGCCTATGTATGTACTTATGTTTGTTCCTTTGTGGCACTTTAGAGACCAAACGCGTGGGCCAATTTTGATAATTCTTTCACGCCAATTGATTCGTCATAATCTTGCCAGTGCTACTAAAGACATGACTGTAATCAAAATACAATATGGCGACAACCAGACGCCATATTGTGGATAAGAATAAAATGAAAGTTGACAAACTATATTGAGTGCTTTATCAAAATAAAGGGTTCGAGGAGGCGATTTCAAAATTTTAAAAACACCCGACTGTAAGAAACAACTAAAAAGTTCCAAATAAGTCACTTTTCAAGCAGTCTGATGCAGTTGGTGGCATGAAATCAATATTTTTTTTTATTTTTTATTTGTTTTTTTACAGTCGGTTTTTTTTTAGGAATTGTCTATCCTTGAAAATAGTTGTTCATTTTCATGGGCACAAGCAGTATCCAAAAATATATGACCACACATTTCTGTTACACCCTGTAGCACGGATTATTTAAAATAAGACCACACATTTCTGTAACACCCTGTAGAATGAATTATTTAAAATAAGACCACACAATTCTATTACACTCTTTATAACACCCGGGCCTGCGGACGGCGAGCAGTGGGTAGCAGCTCGCCGTCCGATCAGCACCAGGCCCGTGAGTCAACGGCACGTAGTGTTCCACGCACGCCTCAAAGAGATGATTGTCAGCCACCACTGACGGGGCCCATCGTGGCCGGTGCCTGCATGCCTAGGGGTAGCGGATAAATTCTGAAAATGACTTACACCACAGTTAGCACCCCTGGGCACTCAGGCAGGGAAGGAACAGGGGTGGGTTTTAATCAGTAAGAGTCTGACATGCCCTCCCGCTCCACCCAGAGCGGGTGAAGTCATTGGATGATTTCCTATCCCACCCAAAAAAATACCCTTTATAACGGATTATTTAAAATAAGACCACACATTTCTGTTACAGCCTGTAGAACGGATTATTTAAAATAAGACCACACATTTATGTTACACCCTGTAGAACGAATTATTTAAAATAATACCACACATTTCTGTTACACCCTGTAGAACGGATTATTTAAAATAAGACCACACATTTCTGTTACACCCTGTAGAACGAATTATTTAAAATAAGACCACGCATTTATGTTACAGCCTGTAAAACGGATTATTTAAAATAAGACCACACATTTATGTTACACCCCGTTTTTTTTTTTTTTTTTTTTGGGGGGTGGGAAATCATCCTATGACTTCTTCCGCTCTAGGGTGGAGCGGAAGGGTGTGTCAGACTCTTACTGACTAAAACCCACCCCTGTTCCTCCCTGCCTCGAGTGCCCGGGGGCGAGGTAACTCTTTCGAATTTATCCTCCACCCCCGGGCAGATGTTACACCCCGTAGAACGGATTATTTAAAATAAGACCACAAATTTATGTTACACCCCTAAGAACGGATTATTTAAAATAAGACCACACATTTCTGTTACACCCTGTTCTATGAATTATTTTAAATTTTGTCTGTGCCTACGAGTATGATCTTCTAACCTAAATGATGCAACCACCTACAAATCTGGGTTACATCTCAATCTTCTCACAAATTACACTGCATATTCAAGCAATTTCTTAACGCCCACTCATACACCACACGTCAAATAATAACAACCAAAAAACTGATTTCCATTAAACACAATGCTCCATAAAATTGAGAATTAATTTGATTTATGAAAACAACTAACGTACCTTTACGTTTTCACCAAAATTACACACCTACGTGCAAGGGCGGACAGAAGGGCAATTAATCTAAATTAGAGCAATAATTTAACCCTTAGCGGTTATTATTCAGAATGAACCGAGCATCAATTCTAGCCGGTGCCTTCATTCGCTTCAGAGAACGGGAAACAGTTTATTATTCACGATTTGTTTGTGTTCGTGGTCGAAATAAAAGTTGTTTAATCAGGCTGCCGGTCTCAATTCAGTTTATTTAATCAACTCTGCAGTATTGTTTGTTTGCGAATAAGCAGTGTTTTACCTATAGAAAAACAGCAAGAATTTGTTTCATCTTTTGCTTGAACACAAGGCACAAGACACAATAGGTAGAATAGAAGTCTGTTTGTGTATTTTATTATGTAAATAGTAATAAAATATTTACAACAATTGATATCTAGCACCACCCCACGCTTTTTCACGATAAAATTGAACTTATAGAAAATGAGTTTCGTCTTTTTAGTTCGGCTAATTACAAAAGCGTGTTTTTTTTTAGTTTTTTTTTAACTATGATTTATTTTCTACTTTTTAGTTCTACACGGACAAACTAATTAAATTATTGTATTGTCATCGGGCCTTAAAAAGTGTGCGAAGTTTCAATTCAATCCGACGTTTTCAAGTGAGTGAAAATCACGTTCAATGATTCCGTTACAATATTAATATGTTAAAAAATAAGTATAAAAAAAAACAAAAATAACACGCTTTTGTAATAATAATTAGTCGAACTAAAAAGTAGAAAATAATTTTCTATAAGTTCAATTTTATCGAAAAAAAAACTATTATTTATTGTCTACTTTCTAGGGCTCCGTACCCAAGAGGCAACCAACGGGACCCTATTACTAAGACTCCGCTGTCCGTCTGTCTGTCAACGGGCTGTGCCGATGACAGTACAAGAATTTAATAAGTTTGTCCGATTAAAACTAAAAAACCGGCCAAGTGCGAGTCGGACCCGCACACGAAGACTTCCGTACTATAAAGTAAGAAAAACAAAAACACGTTTCTAGAAACTTCTCGTATCTTTTTTATTAATTATTTTTATTATTTGTTGTTATAGCGGCTATAGAAATACAAGCTGTGTGAAAATTTCAACTGTCTACCTATTACGGATCATTAAATACAACCCAAAAAAAAAAGACACGAGAAGTTTCTAGAAACGTTTTTTTTTCAATTTATGGTACGGAACTCTTCGTGTATGGGTCCGACTCGGACTTGGCCAGTTTTTTAGTTTTTATCGGACAAACTTATTAAATTCTTGTACTGTCATCGGTCCATGATAAGTGTGATTTTTTTTTTTTTGGTGGGTGGGATATCACCCAATGACATCTCCCGCTCTGGGCGGAGCGGGAGGGCGTGTCAGACTCTTACTGACTAAAACCCACCCCTGTTCCTTCCCTGCCTGGGTGCGGTAACTCATTTTCAGAATTTATCCGCTACCCCTAGCTAGGCATGCAGGCACCGGCCACGGTGGGCCCCGTCAGATGATGTGTGCTAAGTTTCAATTCAATCCGACGTTTTCAAGTGGGTTAAAATCACGTTCAAAGATTCCGTTTCATAGATACATACCAAGCTAATAAAAGCGTGTTAAAACATGTTTTTAAATTCATACATAAAATTTCGTGTCTGTGCTGTTGATAGTTGAAGACTTCCTCTATCTCGAGCTAATCATGGTTATCATAAAAGTGCATTGTCATCGGAACTATCATCGAATCAACTTGTAAAAATCCAACTACGTAGGATATGAGGAAGTGGTTTTAATTCAGTTTGCAAGAACGATTGTTGACCAAATCGATCCTTTTTTGGCAAGAGGAAAATCAATTCTTCGTTCACAACGTAATTTTTGTACGCACATTTTCAAAGGGCAGATTTATATTTCTTTATTTCACTGTCCATTCCACAGAATGACGTTTTAAATTTAAATTGAGGCGAAACAGTAATTATAATAGTCACCACAAACCGACAATTTTAATCAGTCTCGACTTGACACCTGCAATTATGAATCCAAGGCGCGACTTTCGAAAACCTATTTAAACTTTATTATACATAAGTGGGTAGATAAAGAAAATTGCATCCTTCATGTCATAAGGAAAAGTTTTTCAAATTTTCTTGTCAAAGTTCGGAGTGACGACAAGATTGATCGTCCTGTCGGCACGGAAGAAAAATAGCAATGGCGGGTTTTCATGAGAATAAATCAGGATGGTTTTTAGTTGAAAAGATTTTGCGGAATTTAATATAAGGTAAAGTATTTGAAGTAGGTATCTGAAATGTAAGAAGATTGTTTTTAATTAAATATTTAGTCGAATCGGAAAGATGATGATGATGGATTTCGATAGCTCATTTATTAAACTAGCCTCTGTAATTAGTACTTCCCCCGTTATTAAAATTTCTACCCCTTTTTCACCACATTTGTTTTTTTTTTAAGGTTTTAATTTCGAAAAACCCTTACTTAGGAGATACCTTCTCCTCACAAAGAATATACTCTCCAAATTTCATGTTCCAAAGTCAGTCAGTCAGTCAGGACTTTGAATTTTATATACTATAGTAGGTAAAGATTATTTTGGTCATGAATTGAACTGAAAGGCAAAAAAACAAGTCAATTTAGATTGATTTAAACATTGTAAAAGAATTCCTAATATTTATAAAGAATAACAAAAACGAATAAATAATTTAAACTCATTAGGTATTAACATACCAAACTGAAAACAATAGACTTCTATTGTTTCCAGTTCTAGACAACAACGACATAAACATAATTGGTACTAATCGACCCGGTATCTTAGTTAGTTAAACATCATTTAGGAACAAGTACCCATTAACGTGTCGCGTCGTTTTAGCAAAACTGTGTAAATTAGGAGTGGAGTGAAGTTGTTTGTGTCGCCCATTGGTCATATCGACTGCGAGGTTATCTCATTCGCCGCCACACAGTCGCTTAAGCTATACATTAGCTTACTTGTGCAACTATGTGAAATAAAATCGAAATGCGTTTTGTGTTCTTGTTATTTGTGCTTTCGTGCTTGTTGTGCGTGTGTGTATTGTGCTCCGACATGATTATCGGCGATACTGTTCATCGGAAGATGGTCTTCCATCAGAGGGTCAAAGATTTTGCAATACCCTTCAAGAAGAGAATCAAGACTTTATCGTTTACTGATCCGGAAAATAGGACGATCAAGGTTTGTTTTTAATTTTTTTTTAATATATTAGTTACGAATAGTAATAGTTGGTATATTAGTTAGTGTTAGTTAATTTGCTTTACTTCTTTTACTGTCATAAGTTCAAGGGTTAGAGGAAGCGGTTTACCAAAAAAAATCGAAAATGAAGTAACTTAATAACTAAGTAACTACTATTGATATGACAAAATTAATATTCGGAGTGTTTAGAAAAATAATATTGTTCACAAGAATATTTATTTATTATTAGAATATGTACATTCAAACGTGATTATATGCATAAACTCGATCAAATAAAATGCCATTCTAGATGCTTCGTATTTCTCAGATCGTAAGCAATATTTTATAGGTAGGTAATGTACTTTGACCAGTCAACGTTAACTCCTCTTATTTTACAATTTTACTTTATTTGTAGAACGATGTTTACTTTTAAAACTACGTAAGCATTATGTACAAAATCTGCTACTTACATTTTATTATTATACAAATATAAGAAACGTGCGGCAATCAAATTAATTTGCCTAATATTATACACATTTGTGCTAGAATTTCCTTTCACAATACCCTCCTTAATCGCAGCCTCTATTAGATCTGTGGGTCAAGGGTGATCACTGATTACTTCGTCTAAGTTAGGTAATCTTGTTTTATCATTGATCTTATTGATTATCATTGATCTTATTGGGTCCTTAAGATCCATTAGCATTGGCAATCATCTTATCTTAGTATTCATAAAGGACAAAAGTCTTTTCCTGTTTACGCAGACGAAGTCATATAACATAAATATTATTTCAGTTGTAGTTGTTAAAGGCAGTTTGCAAATGCTTTACCAAAATCTAAAGTAGGTATCGCGAATAAAAACAGTTGTTGGCCGTTGGTAGATAATACAACAAATTGTAATCAACAGTAAACGGACAATTATATGACCCGAAGCAAGTTCACACGAAAGACGAACGAATCAAAACAAAAAATAAATGGCACTCAAGTTAAAAAGTAGGTATTTTCAAGTAAACACAAGCTGATACCATCAAGTACCTAACTGAATTTTAGTCATAGGCCTATTTAATTTTAAAACTATTTTAATTATTTATCAATGCGGTTAGCAAATATATTTTTATACATATTTACATAAACAAACAAAGAAAAAGCTGTAGGTAAATATTGCGGTTTAATAAATGATGAAACAGCATTGTATAAAGTTAAAAGCATCGTCATTGTTCTTAGTATTAACATTGCAGAGAAACAAAGAATACTTTATAAAATCATGAGGAGGAGAATTTTATTAAATATGTTTAATTTTAATAATGTTTCTTGGATTTCCACTTATGTGCTTAAATCCATATTAACAATTTCCTGTGGATACCCCTTGTTAGGAAGGCCATAATGATCTTATTTGACAATGCCTTTGTAGTGACTGAATTTTCAACTTTTCTGTCCGAGGTTGACATATTTTTGTTTCTTTTACAGGGAGTGGCAGCAATAGACAACGACTTCTCCCACGCTAGTGCCAATATCACTTCTGGTGGTGTGGGATTCTCCTACGTCACGGTCCGAATGAAGAGTCAAAGGCATCACCCCTTAAACTTTGAAGTGGAAATATACGTCTAGTGATCTAGTCAGACTAAATTTTACTGGTGGAAGTGAAAGACTAATTGTAAGTGACTCTACAACAACTTTAAAATGTTAAGTGAGAGAGGGTAAAATGAGTGGAATGTTTGATAAAGAAGATATCCTAATGATGTTCGGGCGCCTTCTACAATCTTCGGGCGACTACGGCGCAGGAGGCGCAGGCGCGCAAGCAATTTCAAATGACACCTGTGTTTCTGTTCTACATTTCGACTATGCCTGCGTTTCAATATCCATGGGAAACCCTTTAGAACCCTTTCGAAGGAAAGGTTTTGATGAAGGGTGTAACTGAAAACCGCCAAAAATATTCACAACTTCCTTCAATCTTACCTGTTTCTCGATCTACATTCCAAATGATAGGAATCTCTGTGTCTGTCTTCAAGATGATATAAACAAACCAAAAGTAAATATTAATATTCTTAGTAATAAGCAATGTCCCTTTATATGCAAACTTACTGGTGCCAAAGGACAGGGGAACCCCTATAGCAGGATGACTAAGCGACTAGTATCACTGGCTCGTCTAATATCACTATTAGTACCACCCTGACGTAATAGTCATTTATTTTGTAGGTTAACCCCATTAGTTGTAACCACGGTGTAAATGTAATGAGTAATGCTGCATGATTCATTTTAACTGCAATAAATAGAATTGATAGTGAACCTTTAAGTGTTGAAATCTTTTTAAACGACGTTCCTATAATGGGCCCAGTGCCAAAGCGCTAAATGGTGCTATGAAGCCCATATATGATTGCAGGAAAATAATTGTGTCTTCAAACACAATAGCTTGTTTCCTTATTTGATTTTGATTGGTGTTAACTACTTGGCCAACATCATCATGAATTTGCTACGGGTTATTGTTATTTTCTGTTTTTCACGTCGGAATTTATTGTAAAAAAATATTCAGTAAATTACTAAAATTCTTCTTTGATTAGGTAAAACAATGCATCGATTATGCTTTTAGCATCATTAGCAATATAGAAAATCCATTTACGTAGTGAACAATGCCTGATTGTGTAGCTATTAACTAATTAGAGAACATTTGAGATGTTTGACATTTATGTTTACATTACAAATGCACTTAAGACGATAAAAATTTGTGATGCGTTCCTGGTCACGTTTGCAGTAGTAAATAAATGTATTGGTATACACCAGGCAGTTTTCCTAGTTTGACGCTAGTTATTAAGTTTAATGTTAAGTGGAGATGACAAATTTTATCCCGCGTTTTCGCAAACTACGGATGTTCACGCGTGAATAAACACGGGTCAAATATTTGTCAATTGTTTATTTTTATAACCTATCCTTCAGAGATTGTATTTCAATAAAATATAAGAATGTTTATTTTAAAGAATGTGAATGCAAAAATTAAGAATGCGTAAGTTAAGGTAGGGACACAATATTTTGAATTCAATGTCTTTCTAAGAATTAAGATATGGGCTAGATGTCCAAAAATATTTTTATTTGACCATCTTTGTAATGTTCTGTTTAAAGAATATTATATAAACAGTAGCCAATTTGATGTCGAGAATTTTGTAATCTAATACATAATTAAGTTGCCGATTGCCTAATAATAATAATACATCCAATAGATACAATCTGTAGGAATCTTTGCATATTATGAAATATTAATAGTTCCTTGAGTTATGTATGTAGGTATGTGTTACGTCAAACCAACTGTATAAATACCTATTCTGAATTGATAAGTTGTTTAAATATGATGGATAATAAGTTTAATTAAATGCAAATCAAACGATTATCATGTTTTCTTGCCATATTTCCTTGACTTTTATTAATTTATAAATGGAGATATGAAAGACTTAGAACTAAAATAAATAGATCAATAACAGTAAATTATGCTGACAGCCAATAACAACTCTTCACTTACACATACAGAACAATACTATATTCTATGGACATTGGTATAGTAGCATACGGAAGCTTAGGAACAGAAATATACTATAAAGTTTAACTGCAATTTTGCTCGCATTGCATAACAATTTTAATATTACATAGAACTAAATGAAAAAGTTTTGGCTCAAGCACTTCCTGGCCAAGGACACAGTGATTAGGAATGGATCTGTGTTTATGATGCTGTTTTTATAACCTATGTATTTAAACTCATATCCAACAGCAGTCGATAAATTAGAGGTTGGCGAAAAAACACTTAAAAATCAATTGCACTGTTTATTTACGAAAAGTTCATTCAAATATTTAGAGTTAAATGTACAAAGTAACATATTCTATTATATCAATATATAATATGTTAACAATAAAGAAGAACCACTACACTGTATACAAGAGCCTTCATGGAAACTTTTTCGACCGTAACGTACACATAGTGACAAATAACTGGCCCAATGCCAGTACGTTATTAAATAACCAATTTCCAGCCACCGACTCCTTCAATATGCAAAGGATGACATGCTGCACCTCGTCTGCAAAGATTTTGGAACTTTTTAAATTTATTTTAATATTTATGACGACAGATATATGGGAACCTGGCCGTGGTCAAAGTAATATTCGGAAATTGAGAAATAGGTATACAGGGTGTAAGGTACATGAACGCACATACGTGTACTAGTGATTCAGTACATGATTCTGGACCCCCTAGCGTTGGAATTTTTCGTCGGCCTTTTCCTAATTCTAGAAAAAAAAAAAAAAAAAAATCATTTTAAACTGTACAAAATCGTTATACCTATCTACCCCAAAGACATTTTAAATGAAACAATTTAATTAATCATTTTTTCATTTAAAATGTCTTTGGGGTAGATAGGTATAACGATTTTATACAGTTTAAAGTGTTTTTTTTTTTTTTTTAATGAAAAATAATTAATTAATTTTTTTCAGACGACGTTGTGGTTGTCTCTAATTATGTTCTAATTCCATGTTATTGGGGTTATTCATTCGGGCAGAACTTTATTATTTAGTTTTAGTTCTGGGGTACCTACAACAACTAAAAAGTGGAAGAGGGGAAGCGACATGGCGGATGGCGTTCTGACGCAGTCGTAGTTTCTGAATCATACATAGAAGACTCTATTACGAGGCGAAAATCAGTGATAAAATAACGCAAGCCATTAATTTGGAGCCAAAAGCAAAAAAGTTTTGCCCCGAACCACAACCATGTACCGTGGCATGAGTTATTTGATGTCTACCGCTTCCAGTAATTTCTATGATTTGCCTTTGTCGCCGACCTTTCCACAAGAAGAAAACGAAAGTAGGTACCTACTAAATCAGTCAGTAAAAAGTAGAATTAAAAAAAAATAATAACTAAAGGTACTTTAAATGAATTGGTCACGGAGAAGAATTATAATTTTAAAATGAAGAATTTTACTTATTATTATAAAGACAGTAATTCCTAATTCTGGCTCATTCATTTTTCAGCGCTCTTCTCCTCACTCGTCTACAAACACGCAAAAGGCATAATTGATAAGTCCATATACCTACCCCGCATATATGCCATATATTATGGCGAGCTCCCTAGAATTCCCATCACGTCCTTTTCGCTCAGATTTTCGTTGATGTTAATTTCACGCCCGTCAATCCCGGAATACATTGTCGTATATTGGCAACCAGAAATTTGGTTTATTATCTGAATTACATTATTATATTCTCTCTCGCTTTTGTCGAAATTTAATTTTAGTTCGTTGGGTCGTGCGTTTGTGTGGTGCTAATTATTTTATTCATGAGTATCAAGAATACCTTCATAAGATAGTGATTATTCTGGATTAAATGTTATTGTTTTCAGTTCTTTTGTTTCATTGCTCTTTGATTTTTGTGACTTCTGACACTCTTGTCTCGGAAAAATTAATATTTTTTCTCTATCATCATCATCATCATCATCATCTCAGCCTTTTTAATGTCCCCACTGCTGGGGCACAGGCCTCCTCTCTGTGAGAGGGTGTGGGCCGTAATCCACCACGCGGGCCCAATGCGGATTAGTGGACGTCACATGTCTTCGATTTTTTGGTTCTAGGATATGCCGGTTTCCTCACGATGTTTTCCTTCACCGTTTTGAGAGCAGTGATGATGAAATAATTTACACAAAGTAAAGCGCCTGCCTGGGTTTGAACTCACGACCTACAACTTGTTAGTCGCGGCCAATACCACTGGGCCACCACTGCTCACTTTTTTCCATATATTTGTTAGAAATACTGTTAAAAAAATGTAGAAAATGAATTTAGAAACATTTTTACTTAATATTGTTTGGCCAAGTCTCAAAACTTGGAATACATTGTCTGAAGATTGACCTTTAATTCGGGAAACTCTTTTTAACTATAATGAAATCCAACAAAATATCACGATAACCGTTTTATCCAAAGTATCAATAAAAACCTCTTTGATATCACGAAACGTGCGGAAAATACATGAGGACTTATGAAAGGGAAGCAGCTTAGGACGGCCTCGGTTTTTGTGAGTGTTGCCCCGCTAATAAATCAGGGTTGCCCACTGCCTAGCGGTCAGGTGACGTGGATCTACGAAGGCAAAAGACAAAGGTAGATAGATTATCGTCCCAAATGTCTAGTTTTGCTTTAGTTAAAGACTTTGATGTTTATTCATATTCGTTTATTGCATTAAATAGTGTTTCTTAGATGTTACATAAAGCTTATAGTAAGTACAATTATGGACCCTGTTAGGTCACAGCATGCAGCAAGCAAAATAAAAATAAAAAATGACTTACATCTAAATTAAAAAGAATTAAACAAAATAGGTAAATTTAACAGTCGTACAAGACCGCGGATTATTTTTGAATGGGACTGACATACGCTATGCGTAAAAGCCCCTAAATATAAATAAAGAAAAAAAAAAAAAAAAAAAATTTTTTGAAGTTATACTTCTTTTGGCGTGTTAGGGAAAAATGATGAGAGTAAATTTTTACGATGCTCGCGCACACCGTCACAAAAAATCGGCACCCTGAAGTTAGCTAGAACTGACACCCTGAAGTTAGCTATAGTCTGTGGTTCATGAAGAATGATTGTTTTCCTTTTGTAAACTTTGTGATAATTTGGTTTTTTATCTTGTTACGCCAAAGAAGTATAACTTCTTACGTGCGTACATAAGTAGGCACACACTTTTGTTTTAGATTATATGGTTTACTTTTTTGATAATGTAAGCCCATGATCATATGGTCAACATAGCCCGAAGAGTCGCCAAATTGGAGTGGCAGTGAGCAGGGTACATTGCTCGCAGAACAGATGGTTGATGGGATGGAAAGGTTCTGGAGTGGCACTGCATACAGGAAGACGCAGCGTTGGAAAACCTCCCACAAGGTGAACCGATGACCTGGTGAGGGTTGTGGGAATCTGATGGATGCGGGGCGCACAGGACCGGTCGTTATAGTGACATTTGGGGGAGGCCAATGGCCAGCAGTGGACGTCTTTCGGTTGAAGTTTTTATGAAGATGATGAGATGGTCATGTTAGTGGCAGCGTTAGTGACGTCCATTATTAGATCCGTAAGGGTATTTTTGAGTCAACTTGTGTTTACAAGCATGCGGATCATGATTTTGACATGAAAGAAAAATAAGAAAATCCGCAGTCTGTTTAACTTATTAGGTGGAGGTCTGCCCCGCTTGAGCAACACCGTGTCCTCGTGGATGCGATAGGCGGTAGCGACCTCTCGCGCCCGGCTCTGGTTCAGGCCATGGTACGGAGCGAGAGGGAATGGAAAGCAGTCTCCTCCTTCGCGAAGCAGTAATGCTCGCGAAGGCGGATGCGGGATGGGTGAGGGAGACTCAACGGAGTGGCCTTCACGCCCCTGGCCGCTACCGCCGCAGGAGACGCATTGGGCGTAGGACGTCGCGAGACGATCTCCGGCCACGGCACCAGGCCCGTGAGTTGACGGCGCGTAGTGTTCCACGCGCGCCTCAAAGACATGATTGTCAGCCACCACTGACGGGGCCCATTGTGGCCGGTGCCTGCATGCCTAGCGTAGGGTAGCGTATAAATTCTTAACAGAGTTACCGCTCCCCTGGGCGCTCAAGCAGGGAAGGAACAGGGGTGGGGTTTAGTCAGTAAAAGTCTGATACGCCGTCCCGCTGCACCCAGAGCGCGAGATGTCATTGGATGATTTCCCACCCCACAAAAAAAAGGTCCGAATGTAGTCATTTTGTATAGCATGAATCCATGGAATGTCTTTGATCAAATGAATAAAAAGCCAACTTGATCACAAACAAACATTCTTTCTTGTAGAAACATTAAAATAATTTAGATAATTTAGTTAACAAGCCATTACAAAAATATAGTTTTAATGAGTGCATACTAATAAGTTAATCGCATTTTTTTCATATTTTAATATAATTTTAAATAATAAGTAATAGTGGTTCACAAATATAATTATAATTACTTGGGCACATAGCCATTAAAAGGTACCCAGCCTGCGGTGTTTTGTTTACAAATTTATTTATATCGGTACATAAATTAGGTAAACAATGCCATTAGTTGAACTCACAGTTAAACATTGTGATTTCGGAAACCGTTATTTACCGTATACTATAAATTACGCTCTAATAGTTTAAATGTTTTGCTCAAATGTTTGGCTTCAATATCAGCCTGTTTTGTTGTTAGTCAGTTGGCCACTTACTTGCTCTAAATTCCAACTTTAGAAATAAATCATTGTTTTTGTTCGATTTGACTCAGTAGTACAAGTTTTCTTGTCGAAAAATGAAACAAACACTAAGCTGTATTTTCTACAAAATCCTGCAAGCCCCAAATTTTCCAAGCGTTCAAACAAAGTGGCTGCTTTGTCTAAATTAGGTACTGGTACTATGAGCTCCCAAGCAAAAGCCAGTCAGAATTTTATGAAAAAATTCACACTTTCAAAAAAAGAACCAGATTCTCATATTCATACATTTGTAAACAGGCATTACGACAAACGTGGCGCGAAATAAAAAAGCAGAGACAACGCCCGGAATATTTACGTTTATATATTTCATCAAAGAGACAAAGAGGAAGTTGGTGCGAGGGATAAACAACAAAAAGGGTAGGGTTTTCCCGCCCTCCCTTATTAATGTAATAACTGACACTTTGTTTTACGCGAGTTTCTACTTAACTATAGTTTGGTTGTGAACCGCGATTACTGAGATGCTCGCCGCGGCTTGAATTTTAAATGTCTAATTTGCGGAAACTGTAAAGGTGCGGAAAATTAGTTTGTAAAGGAATCATTAGCTCGCCTTTGTACATTTTAAGGAGTTGTTCAGTATTTCCTAAAAGTTGTTAAGCGTTGATGAACACTAAAATGTTTTTATAACATGCTAAGATATTCATTAGACACGCTTTATTTACTGAAATTTCGAAGCAAGGTCCTATAAAATCATCCCTGGCTTAGAGATAAGGTGGATACTAAAGAGAGTGAGCATTATGAAGGACTTAGGTGGATCTAAACGCGATCACTAAGCTCGTAGGTAATTGGTTTTCTGCTAGAATATTTTCATTTTCAGACCCGGGAGTGGAAATGCACCCGATTAATAGCGATAAGATCTACCCTATCGCATTTGGATTAAGTTCCTACTGGAGTGATCGATGGCACAATGGACGCAAGTACCTATAGAAAAGAAAGAATATTTCATTGAGTGTTTGTGCTTTATTTGTTCAAACATTTCCTTTATCTTAAGCTGCTACTCGACAAACAAAATGCTGAAAATTCCTGACATAAGCATTCCTCTTTATTGTTCCACGAATGAAAAGCTTGAAGATTTTCTTGATACAGTTTATTTCGTAAAACAAAACAGAATGCAGCGTCACGCCGCGGGAAGCCTTCACGTCCGAGACAGGAGTTCCCTCCAATCGCAGTCCGACTATCGTCTGCGTTCCATATCAGCCGAACGTTCCGAACGTTCAGGAATTTCCAATAATACCTTTGTGCTAACATACACTTGCCACCTAACAAAAATATCCAAAAATATAATAGACTTTAAGATAGAGACCTAAAGTTTAAACTCCCTTGCTCCACAGTCCCGGACAAGCAAATAGAATTTTGCGAAAGGTCTTTCGCGATACTAAAGGTAAATTCGAAAGAGTTTCCAGCTCTCAAAGCTATGTTGTTACCAGCATTAGGTACTTCGCGACGGTAAGGTTAAATCGTTGGCAGTTAAAGGAAATTGCTTCAGTAATGGAATTATTTTCTTAGGACGCTCGGTAAAAAATTAAATTATGCTAAGAAACGCGAATAATTTTTCATTTTTCTTCAACCGGGACAGGCTTAACGACTTTCATTGAAAAACATTACGTCGATCTAGTTCTATAAAAAAGCTTGCGATTACTCAGGTAATGGCTGTATTAAGAAAATATAGGAAGGTCCCTATATATAAGCGTTTTTTTCGACGTGTAGTGTAGATTTGGATATTGGAGAACATTTTGACTTTTAACAAAACTTTATGTATAAACTGCGATTAAAAGCACGAATTTGTATGCAATCAGATTTTACAATATTTATCTATCATACAAGGAAGTTTATTCCAACTTTTTTCGTTGCGAAACACTCCTGACTCAGTAACAAAAATTAGGGCAAAAATGTTTGATAGATTTAAAAGTATCCAGTATGGAGTGCAGGTCATCGTTTCATCGTTGGTACATAAAAAATGTTTACACGATCCCCGTCCTATGCGAGGCTAGCTTTTATAAAGACGTTTTCAACGAGGGCCGATTGTATTGAAGGGAGTCATTAACCCATTTCTTTGTGGCTATTTTTAGCCCATTCACTGCTTTGTTATTGAACTGTGCTATCAGAACATTGAACTTCCTGCTTTAAGTCTTCGTAATAGATGTGTAGTGGTCTTTATAGTTTATAGCTAAGTTTGATTTGTTGACTTTCCTGCGAATGTTATGTCAGTATTATTGTTTGTAATTGGAAAGTTTTATGACGATTGGTTTTTGAGTTTTATCGATTTTCTATTTTAGATTTATTTGTTTTTAATGTTTGAGGAAGACGTTCTGTGGGATGTTTATATTGTTTATGACAATAGTAAACATACATTTACCAGTGTGCGAATAGCTAGGATTTTTAAAAACCAGCCAAGTGCGTGTCGGACTTCGCACTTTTAGGGTTCCATCCGTACCAAACGAGGGAACTATCAAAGAAAAATCTGATATATTGATATTTGTTAGTAAAATATACGTAATAATAAACATTATCACCAAATCTGAAGTCGATAGGTCAATGGGAAGTTAAAAAAAATCTTAGTGACAGACGGCGGACAGATGGACACGTGAGTGACAGCAATAGGGCTCCGTTTGGACCCTTCGGGTACGGAACCCTAAAAAGATATCCATAGGTCGTCAAAAAGACATTTTTAAAATATTATTAGATGTCCTACGCTGCCACACTGAGTTTTCAAACAACCAGAGCACAGGCACCAGGCCCGAGAGTCGACGGCGCGTAGTGTTCCGTCACAGAGATGTCAGCAACACCTGACGGGGCCCGTCATGGCCGATGCCTGCCCAGGGGTCGGGGATAAATTCGATACAGAGTTACCGCGCCCCTGGGTACTCTAGCAACTGAAGGAACAGGGGTGGGTTTTAGTCAGTAAAAGTCTGACGCGCCCTCCCGCTCCACCCAGAGCAGGCGAAGTCATTGTATGATTTCCCAACCCCACAAACAAAAAAAAATATTGAATATTTTCAAAAAACCCGACTGCAAAAAAATAACTAAAAAGTTCCAAACAAGTCACTTTTCAAGCAGTCTGATGCAGTTGGTGGCTGTTATTGAGTTCAAATTATTGATTTGATGCCACCAACTGCATCAGACTGGTTGAAAATTACTTGTTGTGATTTTTTATATTTTTTATATTTTAGTGAGTTATATTTTTGGCATCGCCTTCTCGAACCCTTTATTTTGATACCCCACTTAATATAGTCCGTCGACTTTAATTTTTTTCTTTTTCACAGGTTGTCGCCATATTCTATTTTCATTACTGTCAATTTCTTTATTAGCACTCGCAAGGTTAAGACGAATCAATTGACGTAAGAATTATCAAAATCAGCCCACGCGTTTGGTAGGGTAAAGTTATAGTGCCACAAAGGAACAAACATACATAGGCTGATAAACACATTACCCTCCCTTGCGTCGCGCAGTCGGGTAAAAAAAGGCTGCTGAAAATTTGTGACAATAAATATGTCAAACAAAACAAAAACTATGCACCACACGAATATTTAAGTACTCCCCAAACTTTACCCAGATGAAGTACCTACTTCCACTTGACTAAGTTCTTACTCAATGTTCTTGTACCATGTCATATCAAAATCCCATCTCGCCTTAACCAAAGCGGTTTTAATCTTCCTATAAAACGTTGACAGAGGCGGGGATTGGTTGAGAAGCTAATTGTATAAGACTTGGGAGCCATCCATCAATCAGGCTCTGTCGGGGACCGGGTAGGACTAATTTGCCCGTTTGTTTTGCCCATAAGCTCGCGGCTTGCCCGTCCACTGATAGATGTTTGATTACGGGCGGACTCGGGCGTATTATTAGATGGATTTGTGATGGTATTGTCAATGCGAGTTTTTAGTTAGAATAAGTGGCTAATTCGATTTTTTTTTTATAGTTATCGGTCACTTAAGCAACCATAGAAATGTTTAAAGTTCAATCAGTCATACCACATTTTCTTTCAAGTCCTAGTAGTAATACCTATCTATGACCAAGTTGCCACCATGAGATTAGAGCTTGGTGGTAAAAAGCAGCACAAGCCATTTATTTGTATATACAGGGTGTAATGGCAGTTTATTAAGTGTTTTTTTTTAATTTATTTATTAATTACAGGCTATTACAGGTTAAAAATCTAAGACGGTATACAGAAGAATTTTAAAAACATTTTTTTTTGTCATAAAATATGTAAATCTATTTTGTTAAATTAATTAAGACTAGCTTCTGGCAGCGGCTTCGTCCGCGTGGAATAAGTACTTTTCCGTTGTAACTTTAAATTTGATCATCAAGTGTCATACAAAATTTCAACCCTTACTTTAACTCCTTAGGGGATGAAATTCCAAAAAGCCCTCCTTAGTGCTCCCCTACAAAAGGAAGCCGTGTGTAAAATTTGACGTTCCTAGTCCCAGTAGTTTCGGCTGTGTGTTGATATGTCAAACAGTCAGTCAGTTTCTCCTTTTATACTGCCAGAATTTCAAAATGACTGTAGTAAACCTGATCTTTGATACCATTTTCCGAGAAGAATGTTCACGGTTGATACATTTTCTGGTATAAGCCGTTGGTCCCGGCTGTCAATCGTGGATCTTTGAGCCTTTACCGGTCGTCAGAAGCTCGAAAGTCTGACAAACATTCATATCAAGGGGTATCGTATTACCCAGTAACTGGGTTGTGTAGGTCAGATAGGCAGTTGCTCCATGTAAAATACTGGTATTCAGCTGCATCCGGTTAGACTGGAAGCCGAAAACAAAATAGTTGGGAAAGGATAGTCAGATTGATTTTTAATACGTAAGGCAGGCAAACACCGTTACACCCAACAATTTTCAATCCAGATCACATAAAGACACCAGCAGCCCAGAAACATTACAAACCACAAAAGGCTGTGTTCCCTTATCATAAAACCGTGGTTAGCGGTATCGGTGCACCTATCCGGCTTCACACTAAAACACAATGAAACAAAGAGGAACTTTATAACTGCAGGGGATTCGGGCAGGGAAGCATCAGCCTTCGAAATGGCACCCATAAAATAGTTACAACCGAACAGGGAGTAAGGGAGGAATGTATTCATTGAGATAGGTACGGGAATTTGCGATATAGAGTAGTAGTGTTGGACTGAAAGTTGTGATACGATCGAGTTGCTGCCTCATCCTGGTTTTAAGTGAGTCGCCTGATCATAAATTTCCCACAAGCCAATCTACAGGGTGTAACGGAAAGGTGTGGTCATATTTTAAGAACCAGTTCTGCCCATGGAAATGAACAACTTTCTCTAAGAAAAAACAAAAATATCCCAAAAAGAAATTGAAGTTTCCATACGAAGTTATCATCAGCTGATCAATATTTGTATGGGAGGTAAAATTTTTTTTTTTTAATTTCCTCGGATTTTCTAGAAGAAAGTTGTTCATATAGATGGGCAGATGCAATTCCTAAAATATGACCACACCTTTCCGTTACACCCTGTATATCTATGTATATAACAACAACAAAAAAGTTGGGTCAGTTACACCATTTACAACTCAAAAACGGCTGGACCGATTTTAAAGTCTTTAATTTATTGCATTTGTATAGCAGAAAAGCTATTTAAACATTTGGGAAAAAATCACGAAACGCAAAAATGAAAAAAAAAACTATTTCTCTATTGATTCTGACTAGGCGGTACGTAGTTCGCCGGGGTCAGCTAGTATCTGATAAAAATGGGTAAATAATGTAGGGTTGGTATTGGACAATCTATAAATAGCCTACCTGACCTACAAAAAGTATTCATGGTCAATTGTTTTTACTAACTTATCATTTTACTTACCAAAAACAACCAACAACAGAAACAAAGCTGTTTTGAAATTACTTCCTACCGTCAACATTTTTACTGGATTAAATACGTTATGTACTGTCCTGTGTGCGTCAACTTTTATTGCAAATAATACCTCACGGTGGCATCAAAGGGGATTTTTAATGGATGTGCTGTGCACCTGGAATTTTTCCGTAGCCGTCTAGAGGTAGGTACGTATGTACGGTTCGTTTCAGTGAAATGACCGACAATATAAATTCCGGCTGAAATTTTTTTCATACGAGTATGAAGGCTTTATTGGCTTTTATTACTAAAATTGAATATTTTACAAACATGTCCAATTTATTATTCCACAATAGTTCTGGTTTATTCGAAAACGAATTTAACAATTCATTGAATTTTATCATTGCGAAAATAAAACTATCCAAAATGATTTTCTAACAACTGTATGTGCAAGAAAATATCCTACAGGCAAAAAAAAACTCTTTTGAAAAACATACAAAACAGACAAATAGATCTCTCCTACCCTTCCTCTTTTCCTTAACCAAACACAAACTTTTTTTAACACACCCCAATTTTCTTTGTCTTCTCAAAACAATTCAGGGAACGAGTCCAGAAAGTTTTGTGTAAAGCAATATAATGAAACTTTGGTTATATTAGAGGCTGCGTTCACATCGGTAACACAATCACGAACCACTTTGAGAAACTTGACGAAGGCTTTTTGGTAAGGGAAAGTTGGCTAGAGACGGGTGTGTCCCACCCATACAAATGACTCCAAATGGAGTGGCAAATGTAAGGGAGAATTATAATCTAACGACATTGCTGAAAGAAGAAGTCGTTGTTGGTTCCGCTTCCTTGCAAAATTTGGATAGGGTCTTTGAAGAGGTCGATCGTGTGATTTTATTGTATTGTTTGTTGTTCCATATAAAATTTACCTACATAATTATTTAGTTAACCAATGAGATGATTTGTGTGGTCTTAAAATAGTTAAACGCTACTGGTTACTGGTATACTAATACAATTTTTATAGACGCATCTGATACCCAATGTGAATGGTGCCCCTGTCCAGAACATGACTCACATACTGGAATACCCCAAGACCCATACATCTGTGGTATGGAGGACCTGATAAACACTACTAACACTGCGATTAAGGCCCTACTACCGGCCAAGTGGCGCCCTCATTGAATAAAAAATCGTAGCACAGCATAGAAAATAAATATTAAAGAATCCAACATCACATTTGTTACATATAGGACAAAGTATTTTTACGTCGTTAAAACAGGTCTCAGAAAGTTTCTTATTCAAAGTAGTAGGCAAAAATACCAAAAACAGCCGTTCCTGACACTTTTGCCTACTACTTTGGATACGAAACATTCTGAGACCTCTTTTAACAACGTAAAAATACTTTATCCTCTTTGTAACAAACGTGACGTTGGATTCTTTAATATTTATTTTCTATGCTATCCTACGATTTTTTATTCAATGAGGGCGCCACTTGGCCGGTAGTAGACCCTTACTGTGGCCAGCTCCTGGGCCAAAAGTATTTAAAAAGTTAGAAAACCTTCGATTCAAAAGAAGAATACTCATTTGCTACAAATTTATCGCCTTCTACAACGGTCACTGTATTTCAGATCATAGGCCTCTTCCTCGTAAGCAGTTAAGATTTATAACCCTCAGTGCCCTTATTGCTTGCATTATTATTTATTTTTTGATGTACTTAGTATCTGTCGTGCTAACATTACTTCCCTGTTGCAGCTGTAATTTTCTAAGCTCGTCACAGACTTCTAGTGTGTGTCTATCTACCTGTTGCCAGTGTTTTAAGAGCATTTCAGTAATAAAAGAGCCGTCTAACATTTATGGGTTCGAACCTGGTTAACGACTTACTACCATCAGCATTCTAGTATAATAACTGTGATCAATACCTTCATACAAAACTACTTGATGGAGGTAGTGACTTGACAAGTTTTCAGATTCATACATAAACATTGATTGGTTATATGTTTTCAAAGTCTAATTTATTTGTGGCTATGGTGAATTTTTCTTCTTTTATATATAAAGTCACAAGTCTTCGCCTTTTTCTTTCATGTGGCTAATTACATATTTAACGAGTTCCAAAATAAAGTATTTCTGTTATGTTGTGTTTCACCACTACAATTTGTGAGGTCGTAAAAAATGCTGGCATGTACCAGGGCCGCATAGAGCGAGGTAGTTCTCCGGCCACTAAAACAAGGTCCTTAACACTTAGCGCGCTGTAGCATCTTTTTTGTATGGGAACATAAATCATTGTAACGACCGGTCTTTTCCTGAACCATTTTCTCGCGTTTTCCTTCTATGGATGCTGCTTGATGATAAACTACTTATGGGTTTAGAAAAACTTGGTTTATGTGCCAAACTTCGTGGTCGTGTTTGTTTCTTTTATTTGTTTTTGGTCGGGCGTTTATTTCTTTTTCGGAATGTGTTGTCTTGTTAGAAACTGTACGGTATTACATTTTTGGTGTGTTTTTATGATGTGCGTAAAACGCTTTATTGATATAAAAATAAACCGGGGTTCTGTAACGTAACGCAGCCATAAATGTCCTCTTTTTGTTTATTACCATGATATACTTTTTCCTTTTGAATATTTTATGCAAATGATTGCCGGTCGAAAGTAAAAGTATCTCATTATTGTTAAATGCGTCCCATGCTGCCATTATAATTACGTTTCATGGTACCTGGTCTACCTACCTAATCAACTTTTATTCATAGCAAGAAATCTCATTTCTACGCTCATCAACACGAAAATAAACAGAAATAAAACACGAAACTTTTATATTCACAAAACGTACAAAAACTTATGGAAATTAACAGACTGTTCAGAAACTTCACAAAAAAGTTTATTCATCTAAACACGTGCTCTAAATACAGGATAGACAGACCGACAAAAGCGTTTATAATTAAAAATGACACTTTTATAATTATTTGAATGTGAATAGAAGAGTATGGAAGCGAAGAGGTGGCTGCGGTCCTATTAAATACTTTTTACGTCTTTCAACGTCGACGTGGGCCTGAGAAAAAAAAGAAACGGGCGTGAATGAGGGCCACAACTGTCAGAATAGTTTTAATTTATGTCAACAATTATTTAGAATACGGAAATCTCGTGGATTTTCATTCTACATTGGCACTATTAATATCGCCCACCGAGTTGCTTGCGACACCATTTGTCTCGTTGTGAAATAATGCCGTTTCTTTGGGCAATATTGATAGTGTCATAAATTATATGACATTTATTTTACGGCAATGAATGTATTGTCATTTTACATTGTAGGTTTATACTACGTAGGTACCTACAAGTTTATGTGATGTTGGATTACATTTTAATCAGTTATGTTTCATATTTTGTTCAGTGAATAATCGTATGTTGCTTTTATATCGGACAATGACGCATAATAAAAGGTCAGTAAGTATTAAAATAAAGATGATAATTATGATGAATTAAATGTTTGTAGGTAATTAATTAGTAGTTATACAGGGTATAACGGAAATGTGTTGCCATATTTTAAATACCTACTTCTACCCATAGAAATGAACAACCTGGGAGTCTTTAAGTCAAGAGTGAATACGTTACTTCTAGGCAAGCGTGCTCCATCTTCGACCACATCATCGCTTACCATCATGTGAGATAGTGGTCAAATGTGTGCCTAGAAATAATAATAATAAAAAACTTTCTTCAAGAATATTTTCTTGTATAGCGAATTCCAAAAGAAAATTTTGGACCTCTCATACAAATTTTAGACCTCTCATACTAATTTTGGACCTCTCATACTAATTTTGATCAGCTGATGACAACTTTGTACGGTAAGTAGCTACTTATGTCAAACATTTTTTTGGAATTGACTATGGCTTCCTTTAAAAAAAAATATGTTCACTTAAAAACCACTTAAAACCACGCATTTCCAATTCACCCAATAAGTTAAAAAGAACTTTTATTTTTAACTAAAAAGTTTTTTTTTTTGCAAACAGTTCGAAAGCGAAACTTAATGTTACAAGACAAATTGATTAGGTAACACACTTTTATGAGTAAGTAAACCTAGATATTAGTGAGATTCCTATTCAGTTCAGAAAAGGCCGCTGGCTAATAAAATTTAACAGCCTACGACATAGTCAAATTTTAGTCACATGGCGTAAGAAAAGTTACGTCAGAAAGAATAAAATTATTATTGCATCATTTATACCACACAAACATAACTAATATTCCCCATTTATATCATTCTTCAATAATTAACAGCTGATTATTTTGAGCAATTAGCATCTTAATCAAATTCTAATTGCCTATTCCATTCTATGATAAGCTTAGCATACCATAAAGACACGATCAAAATAAATAAACGTTCAAGTTTAGTGTCGTAAACCTAAACCTAGCGCCGTCTTATTAAAAACTTACAAGCATAAAAAGAGAATTTATCGCATAATAAACGTTATCTTATCTCTCTACCAATTAAACACATATTGGCTTTTAGAAAACTTACTAACGCGACTTCATTAAATACAAATCTTGGCTAATTACCGCGTCGATGTAATTAAACAACGGTGCTTCGTTTACATCGAGTCTTAAGGGTCAGCGCAGACAGGGGAGCAGAATTCCAATAATTTCTTGTTGCTATGGAACTAAAGCACCAGTAAACAAAGTTCGCATTAGAGTGCAGATGTTTTTTTATAGCGTATATGCGTATGCATATGCGTAAATATTCAGCTTAGCTGCAATTTGTTTATTGACCCGATATTCACCGCGAAGAATTCACTTACGGACTTACCTGCGGGTATAACCTCGGGACCTTGCTACTATATGTCTGTTTAATCTATGAATGTTGCAGAAAAACAAACCTATAGTAGCAGAGTCTTACGGACATGGCCCATAGTAGCAGAGTCCTACGGACATGGTCTATTGTAGCAGAGTCCTACAGACATGGCCCATAGTAGCAGAGTCCTACGGACATGGTCTATTGTAACAGACTCCTACGGGCATGGCCCATAGTAGCAGCATCCTACGGACATGGCCCATAGTAGCAGCGTCCTACGGACATGGCCCATAGTAGCAGAGTGCTACAGATATGGCCCATAGTAGCAACATCCTACGGACATGGCCCATAGTAACAGGGTCCTACGGACATGATCATAGTAGCAGAGATCTACGAACATGGCCCAAAGCAACAGAATCTCACGGAACGGCCCATAGTAGCACAGTCCTACGGACATGATCTATTGTAGCAGAGTCCTACGGACATGGCCCATAGCAGCAGCGTCTTAAGGACATGGCCCATAGTAGCAGCTTCCTACGGAAATGGCCCATAGTAGCAGCTTCCTACGGAAATGGCCCATAGTAGCAGCTTCCTACGGACATGGCCCATAGTAGCAGAGTCCTGCGGACATTGGCCGCAGGCATACCAGGCAAGTCCGTTTACTGAATTCCTCGCTTTACGCTCCATCGAGTTTACACCCAAGATCGAATTAAGAAGGCAGCTTATCCACTTCATTAGTGGCTTCGATAATCAGAAATACCATAACTCAAACCATATAATTACTTTGCATATACAGCAACTGATTATTTTGGTCGGGTCGGGTGTACGGTACCCACTTATTGCACCTTATTAACATCGCGACATATAATCATTATTTTCCAAATTATTATCATTTAAGACGTCGATGCGTTGACGTTGAATCTAATTTTCTCTATTAATGAAACTTGTTCAGCCTACTGCTTATACCTTCTACTATATCAGTAATAGGTCTGCTTTTAATAACCATTGGCTTACATTCTCAGGTCATTTATTGTTGTAATAATAATTAATAATATTAAAATAGCCCAGGGTTATCTCTTAACATTCAGTATATTTAATGTTATTTCATTCTATTATTGCCCATGTTTATGATTTTCATATTGTATAACTATTTTACTGCTTGTTTGAGAGTAGTATTTAATGTATATAATTATATTTACAGTTTAAGGCGCAATTATAGACTTCTAATGATTTTAATTGAACATCACGTCTAAACGACTACTCTTATTTCTTTGAAAAAATATATGTTACTCTAAACAATTTCCTTTGTAATTTGATATGTGACTATCTGAAATTTAATTTTTATAACATAGTGTAACTAATTTGTGAAATTATGTCCAACGCGTATAAAAAATAGAGAATCACGCTAAAACTATAAAACGTATTTTTATGAAATATTCACCATTTTAATGATAATTTAATTACTTATATTTTAGTATACGTGTTTTATTATAATACCTGTTTATTATGTATAATAAATTAATAAAGCTTCTAATTTTGGACAGCGCTCCTTGATGGGCGAGTCCTATTACTGGCTTACGACAAGTTACGTGAGCTCAGCATAGAACACGCAAGCTACTACTCAAGGTCGTAGGCAGCTAATAGCGCCTTTTTTTGTGGTTTCGTTAATCATCCAATGACTTCTCCCGCTCTGGGTGGAGCGGGAGGGCGTGTCAGACTCTTACTGACTAAAACCCATCCCTGTTCCTTCCCTGCCTGAGTGCCCAGGGGTGCGGTAACTCATTTTCAGAATTTATCCGCTACCCCTAGGCATGCAGGCACCGGCCGCGATGGGCCGCGTCAGTGGTGGCTGACACTCATCTCTTTGAGGCGCGCGTGGAACACTACGCGCCGTCGACTCACGGGCCTAGTGCTGATCGGACGGCGAGCTACCCACTGCTCGCCGTCCGCAGGCCCGGGTCTACGGTGGCCGGAGATCGTCACGCGACGTCCTACGCCCAGTACCTCTCCTGCGGTGGTAGCGGCCGGGGCCGTAAGGGCCACTCCGTTGAGCTTCCCTCACGCGTCCCGCCTCAGCCTTCGCGAGCATTACTGCTTCGCAGAAGGCGGAGACTGCCTCCCATTCCCTCTCGCTCCGTACCATGGCCTGAACCAGGGCCGGGCGTGAGAGGTCACCGCCATCTATCGCATCCACGAGGACACGGCAGTGCTGCGCCCAAGCGGGGCAGACCTCCACCGTATGTCCCACTGTGTCCTCTGGGCGATCCGCGCAGTGGTAACAACCGGGCGTTTCCTTCCGCCTGATCTGATGCAGGAAGCTCCCGAAACAACCGTGTCCGGTGAGGACCTGCGTCAGGAGAGAGGTGAGGACGCCGTGACGCCTCTCCAGCCACTCTTCAAAGAGGGGCACTACCTCCGCGATGGTGGCGTGCCCAACGCTGGGTTGCGACAGTCGCTGTCTCCATGTCGCCATAGTTAATAGCGCCTTAATGTGCATGTAATGAATAATGAATGTTCAGCTGCTTAATATTGCAAGATATCCATTAAGTAAGGTAACAGCTTGTCGTGACGCTTCTTGGCAATTAACTGACTCATGTCATGCTTTCGTGTAAATTAAATATTACATGTATATTCCTTGAATCTATTTGAACACACGTATAAAAGCATTTTTAGCTAAAACTTGCTTTTATTGCAGTGTATCTTATTGTTACCTAAACATTAAGGTGTTTTTATAGAAAAAAAAAACTATAATAATAATCATAATCATTTATCTATTTGCACAAACATGAGTACAATACATACAACACAAATGTCAGCATGCAAGAGATGTTAATATTAATATAAAAACAGATCATCACGTTTGCCTTAAAAAATGGCATGCAAATATTAATACAATAATCAAACTATATTGTCACTCCGATTCAAATTATTCAAAAATGTCACGATAATATATAAATAAAAAATAATAGATAATTCTGAAATAAATCTAATCAAAATGTCTCTTCCAAAAACTCAATCAAATTATAACACTTAAGCCATAGCTGCTAGAAAATTAATAACTTTCTTTTTGAATGCTACATCATTTTAACGGCTTCCAGATTTTCGGAAGTGAATTTTTGGAGCCATGCAAAACACTTTTTCGCATAAGTGCCGTTCTATATTTTAGTGAGTAGTATTTTTGGAATTACTTCCTCGAACCCTTTGTTTTTTAACCGACTTCAAAAAAAGGAGGAGGTTCTCAATTCGACTGTATTTTTTTTTTGTCTGTATATTGTTTTCACCACTTCTTAACATTACATCACGCTAATACGCTCTGAAGGGGTATACAGATTTGTACAGTTCACCCTGATACACCCTAATTTCACGAACTACGAGTATGTTCAAATTCCCTATTTTTGGGGCTATCAATTCGGGCATAACTTTACTATTAATTTAGTTTTAGAATGGGGTACAACAACTAAAAAGTGAAAAATAAAAACTTTTTACGAAAAAAAAATACAACCGAATTCCATAAATAATACAAAAAAATGCAAAATAACTTTAATTTCGGCAGTCGGTGTCAAATAACGAAGAAACCAAACTAGAAACACCGACTTCCGAAATTAAAGTTATTTTGCATTTTTTAGTATTATTTATGGAAGTCGGCTGTATTTTTTTTTTGTAAAAAGTTTTATACCCCACATGAACATGTCACAAAAAATAAGATCTCACTAACCTAATTTTGTTTCTTTTATTTCCAAAATAGCCCATGTCACTTCGGCAGTCAAACCAATCTAAGTATATTTTATAACTATTTATTTCTAATCCATCAAGCCTTATAGCCTATAAAGAAATAGAAATACAAACATACATATGTACCTACATACAAACAGACAAACTCTGAAAAAAAATATCCACTTTCTGCGCTCTCGGGTAATAAAAAAAGGCCTTAGTGTAGAAATTTAGGTCCAATAAAAATAATACTACCTTACTAACTGTATAAACGTAAGAGATGCCTTCACAAGAACTACTATTAATTTTCCGCATTTTAATAACCATATTTTCCATTGTGTTGCAGCACTGGCTATTAAAAAATATCAAGCCACTTTGGTTCGCGTAAACATTGGCCAATTAACTGTAATTTCAGTGCCCTGAAAATTACGAGTCCGGTCTCCGGGGAAATTTTTCATTGAAATAGGAGCAGGCAAAAGGCGGAACGACATTAATCAAGGAAGAGGAAAAATGAATTGTTCATACCTTTCATAAAACTGCAGAACACTGTACTGTATTTTTTTTCTCACTTAAAATGTATAAAAACTTTAAACTACTTATAAAATTATGATGAAAGGTTAGGTCAGTTAGTTAGGTTTTTATTAGCTTGATAATCCATTCATATTTACTTCCTTCCATCCGGATGTCACTATGGACTAAAATATAAAAATAATACCAAATCTTTCGGCGAGATTTTTTCGAAGGAAGTTCAGTGGATGTTTTAAATTTGCAAATTGATTCCAAGTGGATACTGTGATGTATAATTGAGGATAGTTCTGTGTCTCACTTGTCTACGCAACTAGACTCCACATAATGAGAGATTCCAAATATTATGTGGCATCACTAAAACAGGTGCGATCTCGGTAAAATGAAGCAGATAATTGTGATAATTTTATAGTATTGACTATACGTCTACTATCTTAGCGATACTTGCCGAGAATGCTGACATTTGCTGCCAAAAATTGCAAAAACATTAGATATTTTACATGCGAATTGTAATGGAAAACAAAGTGACTGTATTTTGTATCTAAAAACTAAATACTTTCTAAAATTGATACTTACTGGCGAAATGCACAAACCGTGCGAAGCCAAAAGTATTTTTTTTAATAATAATACGAATTTAAAGCATAATCATATAGTCTACCTATGGTATGTACATTCGTATCATTAAATAGGTAGGTATGTATTGCAATTCAAGAATATCAGGTGTCCCGGCAACATTGCAAAAAGTAACAAGATGGAAGCTCGCCGTCTACGTAGCAATATCATAATATCCTCTATTTCCCTCTGTTGACACAGACGGAACTTGTACGGAAAGAAAACAGCTGGATACCCTACATTACTTTTCTTTTTACTTTAGAAAAATCTCGACTTTGCACCTAGCACCTAGCTACTTCAATATTTTGCAACAGCTGTGGCTTTTAGACTTAAATATGGGGATAACTGTGATTGTTTCTCTCTAGTGCCCTTTGTACGAATAGTTCTTGACTTTAAAGTGCCACAAAAGGTGGTAGACAATTGCTGAACTACCAAGTTAGGGCTACAAAGTGGGCAGACATCAAAGAATAAAATTTTCCTTTTCAATTCAAGTATGTGTGCAGAAAGTGAATGGTGTCGCACCATACAGGCTCACAATGTTGGGGGAAGTAGTTTTATGACCCTGGCACCCCAGCGCGCTCTAAGTCCGGGTTGATTCCTTGATCACATAGTATACGCAATAATTTCAGAGCTAAACATCGTGAGTTACCTGTTCGAAGATATGGGATAAAGATTCTGCGTGATCACTAGAGATCGGAATTAGGTAGAGTTATATAAGTACTTGCATCGAAATGTAGATATTAATATGGATCTTCCCGAGATTTCTAATGGGCAATCCTATGTGGCCAACAATATTACAAATAAATAATAATAAAAACCTCTATTATTTTCTTTTGTTCTCACAAGCTATGTTGTGTGAACTACAAATGTGGCAACATCGCGCGTGTGCGGATTGGAATTTTGCAACTTCGGACATCCGATGTCGTTGATGTAAATTTGGCATCATCGCGCGTGCAGTGATATTATGTAATAGTAAATAGCATTTTTATTTAATAAAGCATGGGATTTTTCTGCTCCTTAAAAATAATCTCGGTATTTGGCATATCAACTTTATTCTTTCGCCGTATGAAATCAGTGTAAGTACATAAATAACTCTACCTAATTCAAACCTCTGGTGATCACTGATCAGTGACAATTTGGCTAATATATCATTAATCATAGATGTTGACGTGTAAAAGAGTTGTAAAAACCTATTTACAAAAATAAAATCATTCAGTAGTACCTACCTAAAACAAAATAATTATTAAAATAGAAGCTCGTCATCAAAAACGTAAGAGTGAGCGGCCCATGAGTACCATAACAATTTCCTGATTTGATTTTAACCGAAAAACCACTTACTACACTTACTCTAGATTTTTCAGTTTACATTAAAAAAAAAACGACTTTTGAGAAGACCTGCTACTCAAAAATTTCTCAATTTTATAATTATCAAAGTAATAGAAATGGTATTTGTTTCCAGTCATATGCGATAGTGATCCCAACTTCTGAACTCTTACCATATACTGTAAAGCTAAGAATGCACGAGCGTCTTGAGACGTCTCCCCCAAGTCAGTTGCAATTTTACGAGCGGTCGCCCCAAGCCGGTGGAACCCCTGTGCTGCACGCAGACTTCGATGGAAAGTAATGGATACAAACAACAATATTTTGTACACGGAAAATTGCTGGAGGCTCGCTCGCTACGGGAAGGAATTTGTGTTGAACTTTTTAATCTCTTTCAGAGTGCCTACGGAGCAATTTTTGAAATAAGTTGAGGATTATCTGTACTTAGCGGGTACATGGATATAACAAATATATTTTGGAGATTAATTCCGATGTACTTAAAAGTATTCAGGTCTATCTTTCAAAAGGCATCGCTTTTTAGGAGAAGGTTCTGTTGTATTCGTTTAATTAGGTACAGGGGGTCTACACCGAAGTGTTTTTACGAAGTATCGGCCGAATGTTCGGACATATTTGTGTGAAGTGTTAAAGTGAATGTGCCATACCTATAATTATAGCGGAATGGCATTACCTATGTTTTAGGTGGAAGAAGCTCTCAGAGAAGAGCTACAATTTTTAGGTATGGCACATTCACTTTAACACTTCACACAAATATCTCCGAACATTCGGCCGATACTTCGTAAAAACACTTCAGAGTAGACCCCCAGATCGACAGTATGACGCCCCAATATTAGCACTTCTACGAGTGCTTTACGACTGATGGTAGTGTAATAAACGTCCTTACTTAGGCAACAGCAAGTTTCTTTCTGTTCCCTTTCAACTGTAAAATTTTACTATATCAGACAGGAAGGAAAAAAATAACTAGAACCACCTATCTTATTAAAAAAGACGGAACATTAAACAGCAATATATCCACGCACGCTACAAATTCCCAATTTATCGATGTGTAAGATCAGCCTTATCGGTGAACGTTACCCCAGCCAGACAATGAGGAAATTAGTCATTTAAATGTATAGATAATTAGTTGCCTAGCTTCTGTAATTGTTGCACACATTTTCAAATTTGTTGCACTTATACTTTTTTAGTTATTTCACAAAAACATTTCCTGCTGGGGTAACGTTACCGCAGCCAGACATTTTCTTTTTTAATGGGAATATCGAAATAAATTTTAGCTATATAATTAGTTGTCTAGACGAGGTAAATGTTCAACTTATTTTGTATTTGTTCGTTCTTTGGGTGCGAAGTTATTCGAGATCCTGCTGGAGTAACGTTTATGGTTTTGCTGGATCTCTGAAACGGATAGGCGAATTCTTATCATCTTTTGTACATGACTTCTAAGAATTAGTTTTAATTAGTTGTGCAATAAAAAAACAAAAATAATGCACCGTTCAAAGGTTATTTAATTAAATATAAAAAAAAATTTTTACAAAAAAATAGAACCGACTTCCAAAAAAAGTGCAAAATAACTTTAATTTCGGAAGTCGGTGTTCCTGTTTTGTGTCTTCGTTTTTTGACACCGACTTCCGAAATTAAAGTTATTTTGCACTTTTTTTGGAAGTCGGTTCTATTTTTTTGTAAAAAAGTTTTTTATTTTTCACTTTTTAGTTGTGGTTCCCCATTAAACTGTGTTAACAATTCATAGACATACGACAGCAGCAATCGCGGTTGATTTGCTGTCAATTTTTGAAGAGTTCCGTTGTCTATCTCCGAAACCCATCATCAGATCTTTTTGAAATTTAAATGGGACCATTTCGGAATAAACCCCTTTCGAATAATAAAGAATTTTGCAAATCCGTCAATGTATGACGGAGTTATGCCCGAACATACATAAAAAAAAAAAATATATATATATAAACATCCGAATTGATAACCTCCTCCTTTTTCGAAGTCGGTTAAAAACACTTCAATATGTCCTAACACTTTGAATAAGAGCTATAAGTGCAACAAATTTGAAAATGTGTGCAACAATTACAGAAGCTAAGCAACTAATTATCTATATCATTTAAATTTCGACAATATCTGGCTGGGGTAACGTTCACGCCTTATCGCTGTCGCATCTTGACGATGATTTATAACCGGCAACTTAATAACGATAAAAATGAAACTATAGGCCCAATTATGCGTCATTTATAAGAACTCATGCATATAAATCAATATAATCACGGTGCAGCGGTAATCACAGGACGCGAAACCGAGTTGACTATGTGCCGGCCATACTGAACGAGTCACTCGTGTCGTGCAGAGTGAGCTTAATAACTAGGATATATTGAAATACTGGACGTATCTAGGTCTTTTCTTACAACAAAGACAAGGCAGTTAAACTCAAGTGTCGTACTTAATATGTTGTTATAGGCAACACCTTCTTTAGCTGGTATAGTGGTCAAACGCGTGCCTATCAACAATAAAAAAAAAGCTTTACTTAACAGACGAATGTGCTGCTGGGAAGTTGGTTGCACCACTTCTTCCCAACTAAAACACTACGAAGTGGTGACGGGCGGGCGTTTTTTAGCTAACTTTGGACGTTCATAAAGTGCTGCCTCTCAGCCTTGTTTGAAAAAATTACATTTGATTTTGATATTGAGTCTTCTTGGCACTTTCTTTACAGCAGCATTTTTACAACAGAGCTTTAAGTAAGGTGCTCTGTATGGACAAAAGTTTCATTTATTATTATATAAGTATGGTAGGCAGATTTAACAACATATCATCTCAGCCTTTTAATGTTCTCACTGCTGGGGCACAGGCCTCCTCTCTGTGAGAGGGTGTAGGCCGTAATCCACCACGCGGGCCCAATGCGGATTGGTGGATGTCACATGTCTTCGAATTTTTGGTTCTAAGACATGCTGGTTTCCTCACGATGTTTTCCTTCACCGTTTTGAGAGCAGTGGTGATGAAATAATTGACACAAAGTAAATCGCCTGCCTGGGTTTGAACTCACGACCTACAACTTGTAAGTCGCGGCCAATACCACTGGGCCACCACTTCTCATAATAACTTGCACATAACAACATAATTATGAGCCAATGTTGTCTGAAAATAAACGAAATCTGTAACTAACTAGGATCTGCAGGTTTCGGTTCACTGGTTTCATTGAATTAAACCTACGAGTCAAACTAACCAGAAACGCATTTTAATTCAGTTCAGCAGATGCATTTTCACTTTAAAGTCTGTTTTTCCGACAAATCCGCGCTATATAAAAGATTTACGCGTTCAAAAGTATATAGCCACTGGGTTCAAAGGCAGGTCGAGCGTACGTCGACAATGTTTGTATCCTCGCAAAAGCATGAAAGCGACAAATACAGTCGGACAAACTGCAGGCCGTTTATTCCGGAGCTCCATGGGAACTGACACGACTGCGAATTTAAAATTCCATTTCCAGACACTACGAAAAGTTTAAATTGCTTCCACTTACGTAACTACATTTGTGTGGTACCTTTATTGAAAAGACATCGACCTTTTTCACTGCAAAGTGCGTAATCTGAATCGAAAAATAGTCTGTTGAAGACTGAGAGACCTATCCAACGATACCACACAGTCTACACTACAGGATATATGCAAGAAAAATAAAATTATTTCCACTTTACTTGTAAGGGAGGTACCATAAAAAATATTCTTTTTCAACATTTTACCGTTTCGTTTCCTTGGCGTGATAAATATATAAACCCATGCAAAATGGTAGCTTTCTAGTTATTACTAACAGTCTCTTAACTATCTTTCGGACGGACCAAAACTATAAGGGTCTCTTGTCCTTGATAGAACTATGAACCTTAAAAAATCAGATTGTAAGATCGTAAAAAAGCGTAAAAAAGCTGATTAGGAGTCCATAAAAAAAGTCAATTAGCCTTAAATGGTCTTTACGCCTTTTGTGGAGCTGCTACCTATTTACCTAGTAATATTAAAGGTAGGCATAATTTCTGTTTTCTTCTGAGTTTACTCATGCCGATTGCATGCCCTGAAGGCACAGGGGTACCTACCTAAAGTACCAGCGTACACGTACATTTCGTATTATAGGTGGCGAACTTATCGACGATCAACCGGTTTTTTTTTTGTGGTGTGGAATATAATCCCATGACATCTCCCGCTCTAAGGTAGAGCGGAAGGGCGTGTCAGACTCTTACTGACTAAAACCCACCCCTGTTCCTTCCCTGTCCTGAATGCCCAGGATGGATTCTCTTTCAAATTTATCCTCAACCTCCGGGCAGGCATCGGCCATGACGGGCCCCGTCATGTTTGCTGACAACTCTTTGAGGCGCGCGTGGAACACTACGCGCCGTCGACTCTCGGGCCTGGTGCTGATCGGACGGCGAGCTACCCATTACTCGCCGTCCGCAGGCTCGGGTCTACGGTGGCCGGAGATCGTCTCGCGGCGCCGGAAGCCCCAGGCGTCTCCTGCGGCGGCTGCTGCTGAGGGCGACTGTTGGTAAGTCTCCCTCACCCATGCCGCCTCAATTTTCGCGAGCATTACTGCTTCGCTGACTGTAACTAACTGTTAATTTGTGTTTTATTTTTATGTTATATGTATACAATAAAGAATAATAACAATAATAAGTGAAAACACCCGGGCGTTTCCTCCCGCCTGATTCGAAACAGGAACCTCCCGAAACAATCGTGTCCGGTGAGGACCTGCGTAAGGCGGAAGGTGAGGACGCCGTGGCGCCTCTCCAGCCACTCCTCAAAGAGGCGGGCACTACCGCCGCAATAGTGGGGTGCCCAGCGCTGACGATCAACCGGTTACAAATACAGACTCCTGGCTGCTACTGACAAATTCTATTTAGAAAAAACCGGGCAGGAGCGAGTCGGACTCGCATGCAAAGGGTGCCGAACAAATCATGTTTTTTTCAGGTTTTATTCAAACTATTTATGTACTTCTTATAGGTTTTTCTGTAATCTATAAGTAAAGAACTAATTTCTGTAATTTTTTCAAAATTTTAGTTCCTGTGGTTTCGAAGATAAGGGGGGAATAGTCATTTTTCATCTATTTTCTTAAGTAACTTAAAAATTAAACGGACGGAAAGACAGACACACGAGTGATCCTATAAAAGGGTTTCGTTTTTTCTTCCGACTTTCTGGACCCTAAATGCCATTATCTCTTTAAAACCTCATCTGTCACGTAGGTCATATGTGACCACGAACAATAGATTTTCTTTTGTGTCTGTTTTCTGACAGATCAGTTATTACCCAACCCAGGAATCGAAGCCAGGGTTTCATGCTCAGCCGAAGCCTTAGCCACTACTATACCAAGGAAGTTGCTTATATATCTTACTTATAATAGAAGTAGAAAAACTCGATGTGGTGATAAAGACCAGAGTTTGCCTGCCATCGCTTAGCTAGTCCTAATTTAGTTCGGTGCCCAGCGCGTTTGTTTTCTGAAGGGCCATGTGATATTTTGTCACCAGGGCCAATATAAGAGTTATTCACTTTTAGTTTACTACTCACTATGAAGGCTGCCTGCTGAAGGGAAACTTACAGTGTGTAGGCTGGCAGATAAATAGTTAGTTCTGTCTGGATTCGACTCACGCGAATCTAGATTCAGTTAGCGAAGTTAAAATAGTAGAATGCGTCGATTGTTTAGTGTGAGGTAGATTTGATCTTCTCAGACACTGCCGACAGTAGGCACCTGCTCCAAAAATATTCCTGTTCATGTTCTGTAGGTAATACCAAAAGCAGCATGTCCCCTTCGAGTTTTCATTGTAGTGTAGCAAACCTCAGTATATTTGAATTTTCAAATCGAAATAATTTTCAAAGTTCGGAACAATAAACAGTAAACTCTATGCTCTGAACACAAATTTCAAATTTCATTAAAACGAATGGACACTTAAAGTCAACATAAAAAGTCGATACTTGAGTAGATGGCGATGAATTCAAATTATCTCGAATTATTTTATCAAGTATAGCTTTAGCCAACTACAGCCAACTACCATGTTGAGGTTGACTAAATATGGCCTAAACCAAACGCTTAGGTTAGTTACTTACTAATTGTGAATTATTAGATATTACTTACTAATTGCATACGAAACTGACGCGATGCTTAGGTACCTATGTCTCGTTTTGGAAGTTTGAAAGATTTCGTGGTCTTGTTGAGTATGCTAGCGCCATCTACGAAACAATAGTGAAAGCTTTTCCGTGACGTAATGTTGTGGGGTGTAGATAATAACGCTACGTGGTGGGAATTGGATAGATGTCGCTTTTTATAAGAGTATATACAAAAGCATGGCGTATGGCACCAGATGGCGCTAACTCAGCACCATACAAATCTTGAGTTTACTCTAACGCGATGGTAAAGTTAAAGAAACTCGCACTAAGCATACAGGTAAATGTACTACTAAACGAACGGCGCGTTTAGAACAATAATCACGAAAAATGAGTCGAACTATCAACTGTCGGTACACCATACATGTTAATTTGAACCGTTATCGTCGTTAGTAAACAGCTTAGGTAATTTAACTTGCCGCAAGATATCACCCTAAGGAACTTTGACTTGTGGTGCACCATTTTCACCGAAAAGCTAGCGAAAATTACGCGAACAGAGGATTAAAGTTGTTTTTATTGTTACGTATTTTTTGGCTATTTTACTTTTATTTGCCTATTTTTTACGGCAATAATATTGTGTAATTTTCCAAATTCAATAAATAAAACAAAGTTTGCGTAGATCTAAGTAGGTACAGTAATTTAAAATGTAGGTACCTACCTACATAATCAAGAAGTATTTCACACAAGGGCGTCTAGTACCTACCTACGGGCATGAAAGATCGCTTATATCTAACAACCTAGCAACGGTATCGCACGGGTGCAATTTAATTTAAAACCATGTTTTTGTGATTGTCAAACAAACAACAAATAAAAATTCAGCCAAATTGGCCGAGCCTTTCTCCGTCACACATGTGGAAAATTGTCAATTGATTTTTATTTTATACAAGACAATTTTTCCCATGGTTTCTGAAGTGTTCCCATGGTCTCGCAGCAGTATGTATTTTTACTCCAAACGGTATTCCAAATTCAATTGTTTATTTTATCGGTTCGGTGATTTGTTTTTTTTTTTACATAAACTAAGAGTTTTAATGAAATACTATCTTTCTAAGCTAACTATTACTTTTAAACCTGCTTTTACACCATATTCTTTTCTCACTTTACTAGTAGGTAGTGGTTACACGTTTTCACAACAGTACAGAACATATTTGACGCTATCCACAACCCCTTTCTTTTTTTGTGGGGTGGAAAATCATCCAATGACTTCACCCGCTCTGGGTGGAGCGGGAGGGCGTGTCAGACTCTTACTGACTAAAACCCACCCCTGTTCCTTCCCTGCCTGAGTGCCCAGGGGTGGGGTAACTCATTTTCAGAATTTATCCGCTACCCCTAGGCATGCAGGCACCAGCCACGATGGGCCCCGTCAGTGGTGGCTGACAACATCTCTTTGAGGCGCGCGTGGAACACTACGCGCCGTCGACTCTCGGGCCTGTTAATGATCGGACGGCGAGCTACCCACTGTTCGCCGTCCGCAGGCCCGGGTCTACGGTGGCCGGAGATCGTCTCGCGACGTCGCCCAGTGCCTCTCCTGCGGTGGTAGCGGCCGGGTCATGAGGGCGACTCCGTTGAGCTTCCCTCACGCGTCCCGCCTCCGCCTTCGCGAGCATTACTGCTTCGCAATCCACAACCCCTGGGCAGCTTATGGAGCTGCTTAAAAATAGATAGGACGGTACCTTGTCAATACTTAAATGAAAACATTATGTATGTTCGGAAAAATCTTCATCTCTTTACCTCCTAAGATAAGTGCGAACATAATTTCAATAAATACCAGAAATAGGAACAATTTAGATTTTAGATCAATATCGGTTCAGATTGGCTTAAGGCCCTACTACCGGCCAAGTGGCGCCCTCATTGAATAAAAAATCGTAGCATAGCATAAAAAATAAATATTAAAGAATCCAACGTCACGCGTCACCAAAAATGGCCGTTTCTGACACTTTTGCCTACTACTTTGGATACGAAACATTCTGAGACCTGTTTTAACAACGTAAAAATACTTTATACTCTTTGTAACAAACGTGACGTTGAATTCTTTCATATTTATTTTCTTTGCTATGCTACGATTTTTTATTCAATGAAGGCGCCACTTGGCCGGTAGTAGACCCTTAAGTACAAAATTCTTGGGGTAGGTACTGTGAACCAAACGAGACAAAATTTACAACGTGCATTAAACGCACATAATGTGCACAAGCATATTATAAATTGGAGGACTATATCCTTGATAAAATGCGGGGTCCTGCTCCACAGTCACAGCCACTTGGGTCCACTAGTTCTATTTATAAATTTATATATTTGGAAGAGATGCTCTCCAGTCTCCGTTTTATTTTTCAAGACATGTTTTTATTTTACTTTGATGGATTAAATAATATTTATTTCTTTTCTTTGAATAGTACCTACCTATTGTATAATTTCAAAGCATTTTTTTCTTTTCTAATTTTGTAAATGTGTATCATGGAGTAACTTATGTTAGTCATCTCAGTTATCTGCTCGTTTGACATTAACGAGCATGGCAGTTGAGAGTTTGTCATGCTCACTGAAATGTCTCGTTGATGGTGGCGGGTGTGTTGAGTCATTCGGTTCCCTTCAAAATGGTTGAGCTGAGTGGTGCTGATCCACGCGTCATCTTCGTGAACGGGCGCCGTCAGTTGGGACTGGTCATCTCTTAGCTGCCATTGCTTGTTTTATCTTTATTTTCTGAATTATTTGTTTTTTTTTATATATATCATTTTGTTTTACATTGTTCTCACTTAGAAGCAACAAAAAATATGTCTTAACCAGAAATTTTAGAACACATAGCATGGTTTAAAAAAAGTGTCCATGGAGTTTCTTGCACGTTCGTCTCCATAGAGATCTACGCTTTGGAATGTGCAATTAGCGTCATCTTTCTGACCGACCGATCTAATAACAATTCAAAAAAGCCTGTAAAGTGTTTATTTGAAATAGATGCTTTGATTTGATTTAATTGGAGGGTTTTATTTGAAATTAATATAGTAACTACCAAACACAAAAACCCTTGCGGTAATCAATTCATTTAGTAGATAAGTACGGGCATTCAATTAAATATGCAATTAGTAGATAGGTATTAACTGGTAGGTAGGTAGTGAAAGAAAACACAGAACTACGTTTTCTTAAATATTTACTAATCCAAATCAATCTTAAACACACATCAAAACATACATAATATGCACAATCTCACTTAACTAAAATTATTTATTTTCTATAATATTGTTTTTGGAAAACAATTTTAGATTTTGTTATTCTCCGCTTTATTAATACTTTAATGAAAGATAATAATAAATATGTACAAGTTCTTCTAAGGCACTCGATTAATATTTGCCTAACAATAAGTACAAATTAATATTTAAAAAAAACGATGACATGTATTAAGCCCGTCTGCTGATGGCACTAAGCATGTTTCAAGAAACAAAATTGCTGATATTATTGCTTATGAAACATAATATATTACTAGTTATTTGCAGACAATAAAAATATTTGTACGTTAAACACATCTATTTCATCACATATTTTCACATTAACATGAAACGGGTTTCTCAAGTTGTTATGGCATTTGCATTTTATGATTAAATCTTTAAATGCTTTTTTTGTATTAGTATGATTTGTACAAACTATGTAGATGCATGTGAAGGGTGAACAAAAGCAGTTTTCATCCGTTTTTGAACAACTCCTTGGATTTGAGTCTTGTGTATGATTTTTTTTATCTGTGAACTCAAAGGAGGTTATCAATATAATATTTTCAATATAATTGTAAATATTGTCCAATTTATCTTCTATGAACAAGCAATTTTAGATCTTACCAAAAGCTGTTATTGAAATACCTGATCTCTTCTTAAGGGTAATTTTTAATCGGCATCACCAATTTAATATTGGACAAACAATATAGTGAAAAAAAATCAGCTGAATTTTTTTGCGCTATTTTAAATTTGGTGCAAAAGCAGTGACCCCTTAAAAGATTTTCAGTCATTTTTATTGCATCTTATATAACTGTATAAAAATCAAATGAATATGTACGATTACATGAGATGATAATATGATGTGAGACGCAACCTAGCAATAAAAGGTTGACATGATTATAAAGGTGATTTTTTTTCTTTACTTTTAGATATCTAAGGTAATCTAAACATTTATTTGAATATTTGAAAGTGTTAACACGTGCTACGAATGAGGAGACGTCTCAAATTAATCGTACTTAACTATGCATGAGTGAGAGACCAACAAAATTAAGTACTTATTTTATGAAATAATCATGGACGGAGTGTTAACAACTTCGATGATGTTTTCCACTGATGTAGTTTTACGATGATATCTACTTACAAATGTAGGTATTCAACTTTATTTTACTAAATAAGAAATATATAAAGTAATATTTCACATAATTTTTTCAACGGTAAATTTCTTTATAATTGATTCCAAACTGTCGATAAAAGCACCTAATTAATGCAAAACGATAAAAAATGTTACTTACTAATTAGCTTTTCTACTATAATTACTTATAAACAATTTAATTTTAAAGAAAATAATGTATCTCTAGAGATAACAAGACGTGATAATATTCTTTTACCTACCGCATTAATCTCAATATCAGATCTCTATAAAATCTTGTAAAAATATTCTCCCAACTTATTTTAGTCGAGATTACTTTAATAATAAAATATTATTTAGTATTATAACATCTCTATTGCACTAATCGTGATTTATTATTGTTATAATATTGCTTTTAATTACATTATGTAAGCTTTATACATAACAATATACAAGTAATGACGAATAATTGCCCTTGTTACATTAAACTTGAACGTTTGTGTAATCTTTGAGATTATGTTTGGGTAAATATTTTTCACTGAATAAACTAACTGCAGATCTCTGATATTTGTATAAGATAGAACGAAATCTAGAGATTCCCGAAGAGATTGTAACGAAGGCACTTATAAAGTTAATAATGTTGCCACAACTAACGTAAATCTACTAGACACTAAAACATTTGGGTATTATTATTAATATTCTTAGACAAATATATTTCAAAACTGACGACGATAAATGTATAAAAATTAACATTTAGAAAAGTTAACAATAATTTAATCTCTTCTAACTTAGCTATTAATTAGCATTATAACAATTTCTATAGAACCAAAAAGGTAAGAACATTGTACATTTAATTAAGGCACATGGGATGTACAAATATTCAAAGTTATCTATAAATATTAAGCACTAAGAGTAAAATACAATGCTATAAATATTATTTATTTCGAATGAGAATCCATATACTCATTGACCAATATAAAAGTTTTGTATAGGAAGACATTGACGATTTAAAATTTGATCAGAAAAAAGTAGTCAAATATTTCTATAAAATATTAGTCTTTGGTTTTAAAGTAATGTAAAAATGGTTGCCGAAGGTTTGTCGGGTCGATGAGTATATGAAGAAACAACCTATATTAGACTATAATCCAATGTCAGTCCAAATATTTATGAAAAGCAATTTAATATATTTTAGCATCGTAGGTACTTACTTGACCTCTTGCATGACGCCATCTTGTTCTTGTGACGCGCAGTCGCGCCACAGACTATCCATGTAGCGGCGAACGATCAGTGTACGTACGTATAAATTGCGTGCGCAGTACTATATGTAGTGTAGTACATTCAATTTTTGATTGATAGATATTTCATCTAACATCAAGTGTAACTTGGTTGGAAAACATGACTGCACCACAAAGCTTAATTCATACAATAGTTTGAAGCTTCTAATGAAGGATATTTATAATGTTTTTTGGAAAGAGATCAAAAAGCGAGTAGTGTTAGCAAACTTATGTCATTATCAAAATTAATATCTAGCTACTGCATGAATTAAGCTTAAGTTAAAAGTCAATATTTTACTCAAACCATCTTTTATAAAGTGACGGCGCTAAAAGTGCGAACTTTCAAAACTATACTCTATGTAAATAACGTTAAAGAAAAAAGTTATAAATAAATATCTATAGTTATAATGGTGCCACGTTTAACGCCGTGATTTGTCCGGGTAGCCTAACAACACTCGTGCGTCAACAACAACACGTTCAAGCGACAACAGAAGTACAAAAAGATACAATATAGTAAATATAGTCGATGGCGTGTGCCATTTCATAAAAAAATTATATAAAAATGTTAATAAAGTTCATCATGTTATAAACATAACAGGCATATAAATGTTAATAGTTAGACTATTATAATACATAGTATAATGTTAAACGTGAAAGGCCCAACAGCTAATAGCTACATGGTGGTCGATGTTCCGATGAGTATGTTACGCGGCGACATAGGGGGCCGGCGTGCAGCGGCCGGCCGCGACTCCTGTTAGTTCCTCGGCGCCGTTAGCACTCACCTAGCCGGGTTAACGAGAAGAGAGAAAAACAGAATGTTAGTATCGATCAAAATGTCATGGTCCGACTACACGAGTACCCCCAATCGCGAGTGAGCACGCTTTACCGCTTGCGTCCGCTGCCGGCGCCCATCGGTGACGTCACGGTTAGGGGCGAGTGTAATGGAATCTCAGACGAGTATGCGCAAGACAGACAGTGGGTACCGGCAACATGCAGCCATTCAACAGAAGCGATAACGCGTGGACTCGGATTGACATGACTAGTGTACGGAATTTCTCATAAAAATAGAAATTTCAGTAAAAAATGAAGGGGAGGCTATCAGGCATTCGCGCCGCGACACTTGTTCTGTTTGTGGCCCAGTTAATACTATACGGGTACTTCATTAGTTTACGCAGTTAATGGTTGAAAAATGTTAAGTCAATTTAGTATGTAAATGATAAATCTACAAATATAGGATTAAATGCCCAATAGTTCCCAAAAGAGCAATGCTTGAAACACTAGCGGGGGGCCGCGATGTAACGAACATTGCTCAAACAAACAAGCATAATAAATTTATCACTTATGTATAACCATAGCACCCAGATGCAAGTATGTAAGTTATTCAACACATTGCTGCAACATCTCAATACTGTATATGGCGGCATTCTCATAAAAAGTTGTTAATAAGTTTGTGATAACGAATCAATGTCATTACATATTTGCATGTTAGTGACTCATATAATATAAATACATAGTTACAGATAATCTGCAAGTTGTGACAATAGCAGTTATGATAGTGCACTTAATATCTATTATTATGTCAACAATCGGGAACTTGGCCTTGTGGAGTTGCATGTTAGTTGTGTGAGGCTACATTGACCAAATGACTGCACGTCATCAACTTTATCGACATATATACTCTTGTAACACATAGAACATTTACTTTAGCACCGCGGACCTAACGAGACTAAAGAAAGAAAACGCTTAATTTAAATTTTCAGACAATTTATTGCGTGTATATTCTCAGAAAATGCATTTATTTACAATCAACAACGGAAACAATACTTTACATAACATTATCGCATATTATCATCCATTTTATAAAATTACGAATAGCATTTCGACTTAAAATCATTTCATTTAAAGAAGCGTGAAAATACGTAACCGACATAATGGATGTCGGCTTTAAATCCACAAGGACACAAGTGCAAATTATCTTAATAATAAACCACTTTCAAATAAGAAAGTAAATATAATACCTAAGGCAAAAATAAAAACAACTAGCTTAAAAATTTCATATAAAAATCTTATATTGACTAATAGAAAGTTGTGATGATTATGAAAAACATATCGAGTCAAAGGAGGGGCATTACGTTTAATACTGGATTGATGGCACAAATTCTGAGAATGCTCTTTCCTTTGACTAATACTGGGCGAGACTCGGGAAAGAAGGATCTCACAACCGGCTTGTAGCACCTCCGTGGATTCTATTTGGCAATATTGAACACTACCGTCTACGCGAACTTCTACTAGCTTTGTAATAAGAGAATAGTGTAACATCAATCCTTCTTCCCTCAAATATATAATTTATATGTATCTGAAAATATTACGACTGTCCGAACACATGTTGTGATTTCAATCGTTGCAACAACAGCATTGAAAACAACTACAGACAAATAATTTGGTAACGCTGATGTTCAACTTTGAATCAAGATAGATCTCTAATAATGCCTCGCATCACAACATGTAACAGATCTAAACATCTATAAAAAAGAAATATAAAATCACAGTTTTCAAATTATGCAGTGTCACCTCAGATCCGGTATGAAGAGCGATAAAGCGTCTTATCCTCATACAAACTATTCAAGAACGTAACTAATAAGTACACAATATAATGATAAATATAAATAGTGACACAGAGAGACAGTAAAGCAAAGGTACCCACGCATACTCGAGACGAATATGGTTGCTCGGAAATATAAAAATTGAAGTGATAGAATATATATAAAAAGTTGGAACCTGCAAGTATATTGAGATGCATTGGAGTGAGATTTGATATGAAAATGCAAGTTCCAATTTGTGCGACACCAATAAGACACAAGCAAACGTATTCATCTAGCTGCATGCGCGCGCACGCGCTTCTCACCTTGTGAACAAAATGGCGGCGTGAGAGCGTTTTGGCGGGAATTAAGGCGCCGGTAAGGCAGTGCGCTGGTAAGGGTGCTCCCTGACTTGCGCGAGCCGTTGCGCCCTCCTCACCACACCTAGCGGCACATACACATTAACATCTGCGGCTGAGCTCACGACACAAGCTTCCAACACCGAGTCGGTGAAACCAGACCTTTGCTAATAATAACATGGATTATAGAAATTCATTGGAAAAACAATTTGAAATACATTTAAAGCTGATGGACTATATAGAACTGGGTGGAGCTTTACAAAATGCTGCAAAGAAATTTAATCTCAATGATGAAATAGAAATGGAAAATGTTTTCGTTTTCTACAGTTAACGATCGCAAGTACCTAGATATCACTGCCAAATACTCGTCATTGTCGTTCGGTAATTCTAAGATATAATTTTTATGATTAAATCTTCATTTGGCAGTAACACTAACTTCTATTATTATGCTTAGGCCTATAGATTACTCTATTATCTATTTTATTGCTTTGGAAAATATAACAAAATAAAACATTTAAACGAACGGCTCTACGTACGCCCGGTCAAGGTACAGGTAATGGCTGGCTTCGATAATTTCATGTTTTAATTAAAATTGACTACAGTGTTAACTGCGATATAATAAACCTAAACAATAATATACGGGTGTATAATATTTTCATAAAGCTCACTCTTTTCTAACCTAACTAGAAATCTTTTAAAGATAATAATAATACTTAGCCTATGGTATGTTTATAAATATAATAATATGGCTAATAAATTAATAAGTTACGATATAATAATTGTAGCAATAACACTATGCACAATGCGGGTACCGATGTTATTGCTACACGTTAAACGTATATAAACATTTAAAACCGCCTAGAATGTTCCACGTTTTGTTCGTAGTGTGAGTGTGTATCGCGTTATTAATTTTGTCAGTTTGGTTAAAATATAGTTAACTATATAAATGTGTTGTTTTCGTAAATCAATTTGTATTTGGTCCCTTTTGCTTGTAATTGCTGAATTATCTATGCAGCTCATTGAGTTATTCAGATAAACTACTGTTAATACGAAAATTTATTTTGTTATTCACAAGAATTCAACTGGAAATATAGAAATATGGATGAAAAAAACCACATGCAAATGGTGGAATTTTAGAATACATGATAATACTTTAAAGTAAGATATAACTTAGTCCTAAACTCAATGAAGTTTGAATCTACATTAACATAATGTTAATAAATTATTAGTTGTGTTACAAGCAAGGGTTATCACAAGAACTATAAATGATGGGTTCTATTCATAACTATCATCATTCGAGTGAAGTATATCAGTAACAAGACAGGTAAATTAATATATATAAAACTCTATGTCTTTGTATATTAAACATCGGTAACTTATATAGAGTTCTATTGGCAGTTTATATTCAACTAAAATAATTTCTAATTTAAACAATTATTCAACTGCCATCAGCCCTAACACGAAACAACTGATATAAAAGAAAATATATTCTCATTATATATTCTGATAATTATATTAGATTTGAATAAATAGTAAAACTATTCTGTTATATAATAAATAATATATCTTTGACTGCGAAGTAAAACAAAAATTATAATTTGTATGAAACTGTACAAAACAGCCGTAGAAGAAAAAAAACAATGTTCGTAAATATTAAAGACGATAACATCGTAGGTACAAAATAATGAGTCGTTAAGCTAAACGTACTTAAAACAATAAAATCTTAAACTATAAATTGATCATGGCGTTTTATTATGACTGTAAGAGGACGTCCTGTGAGGCGTTTGGAAGAGGATTATGATATCAAGGACGGCAATAATGATGCGTAGTGCGATACGGCGCTTGCAGTCTGCCGTATCTTACTGAGGGCTGATGCGGCCAATGTCAAAAGCCAGCTAGCAGATATCTCGACGCTGCAAACCCCATTAAAATATTTATATCACACACAGTTCAACATAAGCTCGACACCATACGTTAGAATAGTGTTCATTAGTTTGTTAGTGCTGTGTAATCACGAGCCTGATTGTTCTTTGTTAACTTGATTTAAATAAGTAGCTGTATTTAGTGATCTAGCAGCATCTACAACCGTTATCGAGTTTCTGTGTCTTATTTACTTTGTTTTGGAGTTATTAAGTCTAATATCGCGCAGCAGGATAATCCCTCCAAAAATGGCTCCAGATGTAATCGGTCAAATCCCGTGCTATGGACAAGAGACAATGGCGTTACAATTCTGTCCGTACTCTTTAGTTGTTAAAATCAGTACCGTCACAAAGCCCCTTATAAGTAGTAGTTGTGTCAATATAGAATACATAAAATATTATGTGAAGAGGAAAGGCTATAAACTTGCCAGATTGTTTAGTATTGATGTGGCACTCAGTATGTCGTAAATTTAGAAAATAGTTGCCAATGTAAAGGCCCCAGTTAAAAATGCTACGCTGCTACAAAGACACATGAATTGACCATTCAGTGAAGCAATTTGTGGAGATTATTCTGCTATTGCATGAAGTTGCTGGAATCAAGCTTGAACTGGAAGCTTTATAGAAAATAAGGCATGCGACATACGGATGAGCTTTATAGCCTAGGCCTTGGGCTTAATTATACCGAAGGTACTGCGAACTCGGGGACCTAGGAAGGTACGGTTCTATTCATCGCGTTACTAAGTAATGAAAAGGACTATCAAGCCATGAATGATACGGACTGGCCTATCATAATTATCTTAAACTTTAAGCCTATGATTATAATGACTATTTTTTACTGTTACTGCCACTTTACCAATAGCATTTAATAATTACTGTTTACGAGGCCGGAGCCTGTGTGTATGTTCGTATTGACATGCGGTTATTTTGTTCGATGTTTGCGTTAAGTTATCAAATTGTATATTTTTAATACTAATTTGATGAAACGTTTTTTTCCTACTTTAATTACTTTTGTTTATAGTGGACGATTGAAAACCCGGTACCGTGTGTATGTAGCGTTAGTAGATAATAAACGATGCTTGATAACTATTTTTTGCTAAATAAAATAAATATTTTTGATTTCCATGTTCATGAAAATTCTTCATTGCATATTTTTTTTGCGATTTTCGAGATCGAGCCTATTTATAAAGTCTGGCTTTTAAAATAAAGGATATTTCTAATATCCCCTTCGAAATATTCTACCAAAATGATTTCAGTCAATACAGTTGCCGTTCAGCTGCGTCTGACTTCTACTAACTAGGATATAGCATTCTTAAAACGATAGAATTTTCGTGTCCCTACTTATATGGCCTACGGTTATCAAACATCGTTCAAAATAGTCAACGGGCGAACAACCCACCCGTATGGTCCGCAGCGGCGTACTCCGTAGTCAGGAGCGGGTTGGCGGCGGCGGTGAGCGCGGCGTAGTTGGCGTAGTCGTAGGGGGACGCGTAGATCAGCTGGTGGGCAGGCTCCCCGGGGGAGAGGAGTCCGGCTGCGGCTTGAGACGAGCCGTTGAGGAGGCCGGCCTGCGCGCCTTGCGACATGCGCGGCGACAAGATCAGAGGCGCTCCAAGCGGCGCCTGCGAGCGTAGGGTTACGCCCCCCACACCACCGCCGGGCGCCAGCAGACGCTGCGTCTCGGCCGCGGCGGCCGCCACGCGCCGCCACTCCTCGTCCGCTGTGGGATCGTCTGCGTTGTATCAATGGTACTTATATCAGCTCGTGTCGGGTTCCACGCCTCTTTCCCGGTTTTGTGAACCATTGTTGAAAATATTTGACCCATTAGCACAGTCGTTTTGATGGAGAAATCCGGTTTGTTAGTGATTGAGCGTGCACGTTGACTTGAAATGCTCAAGTTTTTTTTTTATTAGTGATCAAAATATATATAACAGAGCATTACATATATATGCTACAAACCACAGAAGCCTTTGATGGCTTATATATGGCTAGTGAGTTCGGAATAACTAAATCTAAGACTATTAATTAATACTAACAGACGATAAATTTGTGAGTTTTACATTGTAATATTGTTTCCAAGTACTTAATATAGCACAATTAAAGATGATAGTAAGTATATCAAACTAAAGTGTATACTCATAATGTGTAATTTGCGTAAAATGCTTTTTTAATTCTCTTTTGCTTTTTTAGGATTGCAGAGGTAATGAGTCTAAAACCCGATCAGTTATCGTCACGACATTGTCACCACACATCGAGCTGACAGCCTAGGAGCTCAAGCCATCGTGCACGAGATAACAAATTTTTCAACTGAATACACAAACTCCTTCATGAATTATAATACCCATAGAATGTCACGCTGAAAAAGTATAACATTGGAAAGGATTCGTGATAAAGACTCATTTCGTCGTCCGTAGCAAATTCCTCTTAGGCTCGAACGGTTTTCAATAGACCTTAATTAACGATAAGAGATCTGGTGCGGTGAAATCACCCATGTTAATAGTTAACAACCGTAACATGCCACAAATCAATTAAGTTAGTCATCTAAACAGTCGCCTCGATGACTCACATCCGCAAACAAAAGACACAGTTTATGCTCACTTCAACAAAAGGAAACGTAATGAAAACAGAGCAGAATATGTACAGTTGTCAGAAAACAATTCAATGTAGAATAATCCCACGATTATTATGCAATTTGTCATGCAAAATTATGTGTCCCACAACATTGTATTTATCCAGGAAAAAATCGCAATCAGGTTGGTAGCTCATTATTCTGTTACATTTCTTCGAAATGCTTGAAATTCCTTTAAAATGTATGTTTAAATGGCATGGCATTTGCACAGTAGGTACTTATATAGGATCCCCAGGATCTTTCCACCAAGCACCCTTGAAAATCTCACTCAAACCCTTTAAGCCAATTTGATGACTATCTAGTCCTTACAGCGGTTCATTTTCAGTCTTGATACAAAAGTAAGCCAGTGCTGGACATAGGATCCTCTTTTCTCATTCATCATTCAGTACCCCAAGTTGGGTCCGTATAAACAATTTTGCCGCCCGACTGTATGGAGCTAGATAGATAGATTCTGGTCATGAAGTACTAAGAAATGGAGTAATAATGAGAACAAAAAACATTCGTGCGAAATTCGCTTAGGAACGCGACTAATGACTGGACAATAAATACCCACTAGTGGGATTCGTGAAATTCATGATTGAGCATTCCATTTCTAATTACTCCATGACTGTATTAGTAAGTCTTAGTGGGTAGTTTTAGTGACAAAACATGAATGCGACCATACTTATGAGGCACTGACCGTTGACAGGTACCACTGCCTTGCTGCTCGAGTCACGGTATGTGCCGTTTATGATAGCCAACTCCATCAGCTGACGTTTCTTCAGTTCATCTTCGCCATCGGCTTGCTGTAGAGCAAAGACAAGGTTTTATTGATTAAAACGTTTACAAGAAATCGTTTGTCTTGAGTATATGATGCGAAGGATGGGGGAAAATGTAATGTGGAGAGATTTGGGTATTGATGTGGATATAATAGTACGAGAGCCATGATCAAAATTTTTGCGTCATCGTTTCACAACCAAAACCGTAAAAAATCGATAGATTTGGATATTTTGATTCAAAAAATGCTAATTTCAGAAGATTTCTGCAGCACGCCTGACCTGGCCGCATTTCCAAATTTGTCAAAAAATTATCGAAGTGTTTCATAGCAATCTGTCTGAATTTTCAGAATTTAGTAGAACGATAGGTTCTGGAAACCAAAAACACAATTTTCAGACGCCAGTAGCGTCACACGTACCTCCTGGGCACGTGTGACGCTATTTGAGAAAATTAAAAATAAGGAAAAAAAACTGATAGCAAACCGTCTGAAAATCTTGTTTTTAAGTGAACATTGGTCAGCTGATGAGAATAAATAATTTTTCAGAAGAAAGTATGAGCATCTACGTGTTGAAAAATTATTTAAGGTAGTGTATTCGTATTTGGCCTAAAAAAGTAGAGCCAACATCACGGCATATTATAAACTATTTGCCGAAACACACTCAATGGCTGGGAATTCCCTATTCTCTTTGTATACTTACCACGATTGTAAATATTTGTCAATTTTTATTGTTAGGTTGCTAGAAGTTGCTAGAAAAAGTTGCTAGAAGTATCTAGCAACTTTTTTTAAGGTAAAAAAATGTGACATTCTAGCAACTTTTTGCAAAATGTCTAGTCAGTAACTTAAGGTAGCAGTTGGCAACACTGCAGGTGTATTCGCTAACTCAGCTGACATCAATTTGATATGCAGAACATTGCTGCTTTGACGTATAGGAAAACAAAAATGTACAAAGTAGTGCTTATGTGGAGAGTGTGGAGCCACACTGGACATGCGTCACCTCCTTTCCTGCCCAGCATGCACAACCACCTGCACTTTGAAGGATTTAAACGAAGCTAATGATAATGCTATCCAGCTGGCTACATACTGGTCGGACAAAATTTGAGTCAATATCGACGCGAAAAGAAGAACTGCTTATTATAATCGATTTCCAACGAGCAAAGCAGCAATGTACTGCATAGTGCTTATCAAATTGATGTCAACTGAGTTAGCGAATACACCTGCTGGTCAGAACAACCTGTCGTAGTAAATCGAGGGACAGAAGCGTTACAATCGCCGCGCGTTTGCCGGGCGACCCCGAAACGTTCTTTTCGTTTTTGGAGTTCTAGGTGACATTTAAAATGTCTGAAAACGATTTTTTGATAATCCCGGCAGCCATACAAACGATTAAAAAAAAAATTGAACCAGGCTGCTAAGACACAGGTCGGTTAAATTTTTTGACATTTTTGAAAATGCGATCAGGCCACACGTGACGCGCAAAATGTCTGAAAACAAACTTTTTCCTAATAATGACGAAAGCTATGTACGTTTTTAATATCAGACATATTGTGATGAAATCATCTGCTTATTTTTTTTGACATAGCAGAAATACCCCCCTATTAAACTGCGACGTTTTTGGCTGGTACTACCCAACTAATCGGGTTCAGATTCAAAAACGATGGGACATGGTTTTGGTCGAGGGCTCTCGTACTTTAAGAGTAGTGGAAAACCAAAGGAACGATGGATGAACCGTGTGGAAACAGATGTGGCGAGCTACTAAGATAATTATTGATGGAGAAATATGGAAAACCTTGCCTAAAATAAATGGGGATACCATACGAAGATTGTTTCCAAACAGTAAAATTTTCTGCATGGATTTCCAAAATTGATGAAGAAAAGAATGTAACCAGTCAATTGACTTGGGTAAAGGCATGATGCAGACCGATCTGTCTTTTATGTACAGACCACAAGGTTCTTACATGATTTTCATATTGAACTAGCTGTGAGGATCATGTCTTTGCTGAATAAAATAAATCCGGCCCATCCCAGAATATGTTGAAAAATTAGATTGGCTTACGCGTTGCACAAGTATAATGACTATTGATAAATGATTTAATACATCGACGTGGGTGGACACCAGTACGAAGCGAGATATACCATAAGATGATGAACAAACTATACTTAATTACTTATGTCTGTAATTAAAAAGCAACAATAGCGTGCTTTATGGCTAAGAATTGAGAGGTCAAGTTAATTAAACATAATTCTAAAACTAAAATAAGGTCAGTGTCGGTAAAACACTATATTTGTACAGTTGTTAGCCTGATATTTAAGTGTAAAGTGTAGAAACTCGTTTATCATTTTTTGATTTTGATGGCAGTTTCGCAGCCAAGAATATTATTTTGGCAACAATATTTAGAAAAATATACATTCAGAGAAGTAAAGGAAATGAGTCAGAATACTATTAGTTACTAGACGTGTCTGTCCTGTTCTAAGAATATCTTTTAATGTATTTATTTGGGCAAATTGGAGCGGAAGCTTATTATTGTACATTTAGCAGGCAGCAGTACACTGTGAAAGGCGGAGTTGAACAATTGAATATATTTTACCAAAGTACAACAAATGAGTTAGAGAGAGACAGAGCTATACAATAGTATAGCTCTGTCTCTTTCGGGCACTGGATAATGATATTGGGACCTTCCTCAGTAGCTCCTGATCTCAACTGACTATTAGAAACCAGCCGGTAAGAATCTCCCGTTGTGTAAATTAAATATTTCGTCACATAAACTAGGAAAAGACTAGGATCATAATCAAGAATAAACTAAACAACATGGAAACCAAACCATGGAAACTACTTGACCATTTCGTAAAAGTAGAACACGTTATCAAAACAGAATTATTAAGGTATCTAGGTAGAAGGTAACCAGTGTTCGTTAATTAGTCGTAATGAGTCCAAGCCTTGCAGCGGTTCAACACAATTGCTGATGACGTCATCACGCCTTAAACGTACGGCAATGAACGTAACACTGAATGAGATCTGTATAAAGATAGTCGAAGTCTGTTACATTTTTCCCAAGGAAGATTTCACTGATAGTCAGTGGACGAGAAAATATTTATCGTATCTTTCGAGGAAGGAAAGGCCCTGTCGGACTCAGTTAGCTAAAACTACGTGGTCACTGGTCATTTTGTGACTACAAATAGAAATTCAAGAATCAAGCCATCAAACTAAAGTATTTTTTGGAAAAAGAAAGACTACTTAGTGAGTTATGAATATTATTTTATGGAAAGTTAGTGCCGGAGTCTGAGTGTCCTGACAGCTACAACCTGGAAGTCTTTAAGTCTAGAGTGAATAGGTTACTTCTAGACAAGCGTGCTCCATCGTGGACACCATTAAGGTGTAAGCGCCAGGTAGCCCGCAAAATTAATCTTTTTTACGTTTTTGCAATTTGCAGGTCAGTGTCAGGTTGTATCTTGGTCAATTTGATTCGCGGCCGAAGCAAGTGTGTACCTATTTATAGAATTATAATCATTAAAATCATCAATACAACTCTTTAAATTAGAATTGATGTAGTATTTCAAGAAATCATGACATTTGGCATCAATACTAACTGAGAGATTATTTAACGCGAATTATATTTTAACCAACATACAACCTTATACTGACATGTAAGAAAATTTGAATTCTGCGGGGTACCTTTTTTATTTGTGGAACAGTGGTAAGGCGCGAGCCTAACAATGAAAAAAATATCTATTCAAATAATGCAAAGTCCCTTTCATTTTTCCAGATCTTTCCGAAAGGAACACTTTCACGCATGATACTAAAGCATCTACCTACGGTCAACAGGGTTTCTATCTTTAACTTCAGAACCCTAAAAGCGACACCGCATTGAGTGAATTACATTCGAGGCTACTGGAGTGAGTGCCAAAATTTCTATTTGGCATAACCGTCTGGCAGTTTGTTGGGAGTTTATCTTAAAGAGATAATATTCGCAGCGACTCGAGCAATCCATCGCGTGGTAACCGACTGTTAACTTAGTCATAGTTTACTATTACGGAATAATAAAATGTTACTGGCAGTATAAAAGAAAGATTGGAGATTGCGTTGGTCATACTCCATCCTACACGAAGGTATTTTAAGTATTCATTCTATTTTTAGTTATATGGCATGGTCTTTCTATTGTGTTAAGTCTCTGAACTGGACTGAACAAAAAAAAAACATACATACAGTCGAACATAGAACCTCCTCCTTTTTGCGAAGTCGATTAAAAAAGGCCAACGTTCTTCTTTTATTAATAGCGATAGGCTCGCGTTTGACTACTATCTCACCTGATGGTAAGCGATGATGTGGTTGAAAATGGAGCACACTTGCCTAGAAGTAACCAATTCACTCTCGACTTAAAGACTCATAGGTTGTAGCTATCAGGAAATACAGACTCCTGCATGGAATTCTTCTTCTTTAAGTCTCGATTGATTACTCCACTTTTCAGACCAGCGTTGTCAGCTTTATAATATGCCAACGCCCAACGTTTGAAATAGAGGATAAATAGGTAATACTTGTTGCACAACAATACTCGGTTTCAAACCTTCCTCAACGAGACTGCATCAGTCATAATAAACTGTTTCCTAATACCAGTTACCGCAATGAGCAAGTCGCCCTTATCTACCTAGGTAACCGCAAAGCCGGTCCTCTAAGATCGATGACGCTGCTTACCATCAATCATTTCAGAGTAACACACTATTGTTCTTAACGTGGAGTCTCTTTACGACCTAACGAATTGAGATTTTGCCTTGTCTATTAATTTTCCCTAGTTTCAAGAATTCAAAAAAGGTCAGTTTTAATATTAAGTTCGCTGCTATCAAAGTAGACATTTTTATCTTTGATAGCCAACAAGAGCGTCACAATTTTCTGAGGAAAATTGAGACGGTACATCTCGTACAAGGAACACGGACGGACAATACAAAAGAGTAAACTTTTGTCGACTATGCGATCTCTACGGATGCTGTCACTAATTGCGCATATAATACAAGATGACATGCCGTTTGAAAAGAATAAGATGGCCAGCAATGACCTGACAAATGGTGTGCTTTCCTACTATTTTAAAGGTAAAAGTATTATACTTACAGGTATAAGCAGGCGTTTGACTTCATCGACAGCCCTGGCCAACTTGACCTTCGCCCTGTTCTCAGTATCCTCAACAGTGAGTAGGACGTGGAGGTCGTCAGCCAAATGCTCCCAATTGGGTTTTCCTCTGTTGGCATCCTCCTGAAATTCATTAAAACAAAACAATTTTTATTCTGTCCTCAAAACGGTGCTAGAAATCTTGAGGAAACTAGCATATTATTCTAGAACAAAAAAATTAAGATATGTGACATCCATTACTCTACTCACAGCTCTCTTTTCTATGAGATCTCCCTCAAAGAAACGAGACATGTGTTCTACCAGGTAAAAAAAATATAGGCTGATTATGCTACATGCTATGCATCTAGTTTAGTGACCTTCTATTGAAACGGATTCAACTGTTTATGATGCTCCTATTTTAGCACAGCAATTAAGGCGCTGTATGAGAAATCATATAGCGGGAAATTTGAATGACGTACTGCTAAGATCCAATGTTTATGTTGAGGCTTCAGTCATGGCGTCATTTTAGCTACCTCCTACAGTTTTTACTGAGAGTTTGTTGGACTAGTTTTATAGGTATTTTAAGCACTGTAAAGATATTTTATAAAACTACCAAAATTCGCACTCCAAATCAATGTTTTTTCAGGTCGAACAAACCAGTCAAGTACCCATTACAATATTACATTCTACTATTGATAGTTGAAGTATGGTTGTGAATATAAATAGCCCCGAACATTGCTATAGTCTCAAGGACGTAACTGAACGTTAATGGCTTGAGCACTTCAAACAAGCCCATACAAATCTAAACGGAAGATCCATATTCGTTTCCCAATGTTTGGGCAATACTATTCGTAGAAATGGATTGAATCGGTAAGTTATGACTCGATATTTAGAGCAGCACAACACTCGGGGTTGTATTGATAAATTCAAACCAAGATTAGAAATAGAAGGGTTCTAAAACTTTGTGCAAATAGATGTAAATGAGAATATTAAAAGTAATTTGTTCGCGAGTTTTCTTCCCATGGACAAAGGCAGTGTAATTGCTGTTTCCAAGGATAATTTATAGAAGACAGTCATATCAATGGAAACCTGACAAAGGCAGTGTAATTGCTCTTTCCAAGGATAATTTATAGAAGACAGTCATATCAATGGAAACCTGACAACAAGCAAATAACGACAGAATTGACAGTTAAATTGTACCTACTCGTTTAGAGAGAGGTGATTAGTGCAAACAACTTAAAAAATATGCCAACGTTTTGCAGAACCGCTTAGTGAGTTATATGCATACTCACGCCTAGTATAATGCCAGAACATAATTCTGTTAGCTTTTCGTGATTAAGTACTTACTTCCCTCTTGCGGTAAGAGGGTACCGAAGCATAATTTTCTGCGTTAATAATATTGATCTAGGAAACTTCTTGACATCAATTGATGGGACCTGATAGTACCAGACCAGTCCATCAGATTTCTCTAAAGTGGTCGACTAATAGGTGTCTACTAGTCTTAAGAAATTATCTGTTCAATTAGAATAAGAAAATATTGAGAAATGTCCGTAACCTGATTTGATTTCCAACCGTCAGCTGTGTAGAAAATATAAAAGTTAGTAATTAAAATAAACTTGTTCACTTATATAACGTTAATTAAATATTTTTACGAAGTTGAGTAAAAGGATAAGTTACGAGTATAATTATGAGGAATAAATGCTTGCCTTTACCTTTTTCTTATCCCTCATTGATCCTTTTCCTCTGACCATGATTTTGCATCCAGTCTCTTGTTCTAGCTGCTTGGCTGTCATACCCCTGGGCCCTAGAATCCTTCCAACGAAGTTGAACTGAAAAGAATAGAAAACATAGATGAATTTTATATGAATACCAAGTTATGACAAATATTTATTGATGATGAAAGTTTTGAAATTCAGTAATGTTTGATTAACAGCTAAATTTCATCAGCAGTTGTCTAAAATAACGTTACGAACAATATTAGTGCGTTTCAATCAAATGAAAAAATTAATCCCAGACCATATTCTGAAATTCCATTCATCATCTGTTAGGTAATTCATACAAAGTTTAAGATTACGAAACGCCGCGACGACGCCGACGCCGACGCCACATGCTAAGACCTAATTCAAGTGTGTGACTACATCTAATGCCATTAGCTGTTGGATTAATTACCCGCTTCGTTACACATAAACCATATTTCCTGCACATACACGCATGCTGTACATACGTTTAACCTCAATACGTAAGCTTCAAAGCAACGGTCAGCTCGATGTATATGAACTGTGAACCAGTATCATTCTGCCGTCCACGAGCAAAGCTGAGAAATGGACCACTTGGCTGCTCGCCAAACGCCACGGTTCACACTAGCGCTTTTTTCTAAAGGGATATTTCAGGGAACCGAACGACGGTTCAAAACTTATACAATAAACAAGCGTGGTAAATAAAAATCGAGGTTAGAAATCCGTCACATGTCTCATGCTAAATTGTTTTGCGTGACAGCGTGCAAATTGTTCGAAGATGTTATTATGCGGCTGAAAAATTAACTGACGTCCGCGTCGGTAGCAAACATACTAATGTATGTTTGCTACCGACGCGGAGTTAATACTCGAAGATAGGCCGGCCGAGCAGATTCGCTTTGAAGTCGTATATCTATACGAACATTCAGTATCTCTTATTGTGACAATAGGTTCATTAGTTAAATTTCATTGCGACGACGATATATTTCAATGAGAAATATGAGATGCGGAAATAGGTGCCCCAAACGAGCTGGGACAGCATTCGTTAGCCGTCGCGGTCCAGCGCCTGCTACGGTGACAGACGACAAATTGTAAATCACTCAAAGAACAGACGGACCGGAGTTTCACATGCCGATACATATCTTTATCGTACCTACAAATAAATATTTTAAAACCAGCCAACTGGTCGAAACAAGACAAGTATAAAACGGTAGAAATAACTACTAAACCTATGCTGAAAAGTTAGTAATTTCATACAACACTACAATATTCGTATCGTGTTCAAACACATGAGTGATTTCAGTGCGCCGCTTTTAAAATTTCATAAATAAATCAAAACAAAAACGTTTCAAACCGTACAATTTCAGATGATGGAAAATATCATTTAACCGCAGGTTTTGAAAGCTTATTTTCTTTGATCTACACACGTAGGCTGCGGGCAGAATTTCCTTCTATCCCGTTTATATGAGAGCGTGGTTTCTAAGCTACATAAAATCCTAGCCGCAATCTCCTAGTGATCATAATTCCAAAGCGGAGGGCAGTCCCGATGCTATTTAGCGGTTGGCCACAAACTGCTCGCTAGAGAACACTTCCTTTGCTTGTCAACCATTATATTACATTTTCCATTATTGTACAGCAAGGACCTCGTAAAATATTGCGTTGGAAGCGAAAATAATGTATTGTTATGAGGCTAAACTAACTAGAACTGCATTGTTATGACATGCATCCCTGATCCCTTTCCTTGTTTCTACGATCGCCCAAGAACAGTATCGTCATTAAATGCATGCAAGCAATTAAGTACATGTTCGGATCACGGGACCATTTCATAAAGTTATATCCGCTGATTTCTTTTACCACCTGGCCTTACTATTTCTTGGAAAGAAATTATCCGCATGTATAAGGGGACTGCCTCCTAATATGTCTAATCATAACTTGGGGCGAATTCCAGACTAAAGAATTCGTGACTTCGTCTGTCAAATTATGTATCTCAAACCAGACGGCTGTAATGAATATGGGAGTGTCTGGACGCATTTTCTTGTCAAGAAAACTTCTCAATTTGGCCCACGTGACGGGAAACAAAGTTCCATCGCAGGCGTTTGAGCGCCGGCCGGTAGCCGGTCGCCGGACGTCGGGCTACGTCGAAATAGCGTCGCGATAGTTGGCGAAGCGCCCGTGTTTACTTTATTGCATTTTTTCACTGTTAGTAATATTTTTATGAGAAAAGTAATTATTTTATTTTCTACATTACAGAAATACCTACCTGTAAACGTGCCCGGATTCATGGACACGCTACTTTGTCACTATAATTATATTCACCGCGAATTTTATAGTGGTATAATTATGTAATTAAACGTTGCCTGCACACTTAGTGTCTCAGGTAGCAACTTAAAATAAATAATGCATGCATGAGTAATAAAAGCTTGTTCATATCAGTTCGTTCAAATAAATAATACAAGGAAATCGGACAGTGCAACAGTAAACAAAAGCTATGGGAAACGTACCCCGCCGCCGGCGCATCTAATCGATAAACATTAACCAATTGCATTCCAGCCCGCGGCGCAAGCGCACACCGCCCTTTACCTACGTACACCGACTATCTACGATTAGAAGAATTAACGCAAACACCAGCTTTATCTGTTTGAGTATCGGCGGCTATCGGAATTAATGCAAATAAAGTTATTTGTTTGTGGAACAATAAATCAGTAAACGCTACTTGTATTAACGCGTTGTAGGGTCTGCAAATAGTTAATAATAAACTTATCTATGTTGTTATAGCGGTATTATGCAACTTTAATCCTTGTTTTTATACGTAATCTGTCAGATCGTAACGATTTACGTCTCGAGTAATAATGTTTGAGCGAATATTTTACTGATTGTTGTAAATTGCACTATTAAACCTGTCACGTTAGCACCTACTTTAATCTATGTATATTAATAAGGAACATTAAATTATAAATACTATATCAGAGGATAATGGAAGATACAACAAAGTATAAGGAAGGAAAAATCGGATCCCAATAAGTGCCAATGTAACGCACAATAAATTATTAGAAACGAACGAGGAGTTTCGATTACAGCACATAATTTACTGTTTAAAATAACTGATAGCGGCACCATTTGTGTAACGCACCGTAGAGTTTAGAATGGATATACCTACAGACTGTTGATCGTCATTTGCGAAATGTTTGGGTATTATTGAACCAGTTATACAGATACACTATGTGTTTCTTTTCATACAGACCAGAGCCTAGGACTACACACACCCGGAGCCAACGCTCCCACACACAACAGCCCCTAGAAACAACAGTACACAGACACAATAGAGTGGATTTTTAAATGGGACAGTAAGGGCAGGTACTACCTTAACCGTTGCATTTACAGGAAAACTTTCTTAAGAGTCTTACTTTTTGAGTATTGCTAATGGCATTTTTTGAGTATTGCTAATTGCATTTCTTGATTATTGCTAATTGCATTTTTTGAGTATTGCTAATTGCATTTTTTGAGTATTGCTAATTGCATTTTTTGAGTATTGCGCATTGCAAGCAAGAATAAAAAAAATAAAAAAGAAGAATAAAAAGTCTTTCGGATCAAATTAAATTTGAGCACAAGAAAATCCACAACAGACAAAAACTTTTTTTTATGGATGCTAAGTTTACTCCTCTAAACTAAAATGCAGTTGACTAAATTAACAACCTGTATACTAAATACTGTAGTTTAACGTACCTAGTCCCGTTGTCCCCTAACTGAAAACACAATTGTGTTTATATTGAGTAGAAATGTACAAGTTTTCCGTTCGTAATTGGCGGTGGTTTTGTACCATAATGATAGCGTTCCGATAGTACCGCAAACCACGTGCAGTGGGAACCACAAACTTGGTTAGGCGAGGTCGCTTTCATAGCGGGGAAGATAAGAAATAAATAATTAGGAGTTTGATATTGCTAATGATTTTGCAGATATTATCAATTGACCGTTTTAAGCCTCGAAAATTGTAGCTTCTGATTTATTCTCTGACATAATAATGCCTATGTCTAATACAGATTTATATTTTTCCTGCAAATAATTCATCTAACTTTTATCCACAAAGTATCATAATGTATGTATGTGCTACTTAGATAAGTAGATACGTGGTTATAGCAATTTACGCTAGCTAGCTATTTTTTTTTGAAAAAACCCGGCTGTAAAAACCAACTAAAAAGTTCTAAACATGTCACTTTTCAAGCAGTCTGATGCAGTTGGTGGCAGTTATTTTAGTTCAATTATTGATTTCATGCCACCAACTGCATCAGACTGCTTGAAAAGTGACTTGTTTGGAACCGTTTAGCTGGTTTTTACAGTCGGTTTATTGATTTTTTTATTTTCTGCATTTTAGTGAGATACATTTTTGGAATCGCCTCCTCGAACCCTTTATTTTGATACTCCACTTAATATAGTTCGTCGACTTTAATTTTAAAATATTGACACATTTTTAATTGTCTGGTTGGTCGCCATATTGTATTTTGATTACTGTCATGTCTTTAGTAGCACTCGCAAGATTAAGAGGAATCAATTGACGTATTATAAAAAACGGCCCACGCGTTTGGTCTCTAAAGTGCCACAAAGGAACACACATACATACATACATAGGCTAAAACACATTACCCTCTTTTGCGTCGCGCTACCCAACTGCGCGACGCAAGGGAGGGTAATATATTTAGAAAGAAAAACGGTATAAGTCAGAACTTAAAAAGGTGTGTTTCTAACATAGCTAAGTTTACAACCAGGCCAACGTAAACTGACTGTTAGCCGTCAAGGCAACTTAATTAAAACTGAAAATTATTCTTGCACATGTTCCCCTACTAACAAATGGTCAGTAAAATATTTAACTTAGGTATCATGACCATATTACATGGCAAGTTTATTTTTTAACATGACCGTAAAAACTTTGTTTAATGAGTGATTTTCTAATGCATATTAAATCTGATGATGATTGGAAACCTCAGATGGATGATTTATTATTGATATTCCTTAATTTTATTCAATTCATTATTTTCAACACGTGACACGGCACTGTGCAATAAATGATATAGTGGTACGGATTCTCTTGTTCAATAACTAAACTAAAATTAGAGAATTGCTATCTTTTACTAAAAGGCAGTGCGAGAAAAGGACGGCTATAGCTATGCACTAAGTTAGAGATGTCAAACTAGTTTACTCCTTGCGCTTAATTTGTATGGAAATATTAGTTCAAACTAAATTTGACAGCTCTAATTTACGTCCGTCTCGTTCTGGTTTTATTAGAGAAAAAAAGATAGCAATAGCCTAAATTAAGTTTAGTTTGTGCACAACAGAATCAACACCATTGTAAGTACGGTTAGTGTAAACAGCTTTAAAATTGATTAAGTTATCTTTACTATGTTATTAAATTCCCGCTTCCTGTATGAATTATGATACTTCTAAAATTGTGAATTTCATGTGTGAATATCACACATGAAATTTTACTTTTCAGATTTTCTTCTTGAACTTCTTTTCGTTCTTCAAAAACGCCGACTTTATAAAGTTCAATAAATTCATGAATTTTATAAATGCACCAGAATTTCTTAAGGAATTCGAAATCGTTTGAAATGTCCATTAATTTTTGTTGAATTTTAGCTTCGAGTCGACGAAATTGCCTGTTTACTCGACGAATTATGAGCTTTTCAAAGAAAAAGCTTTGAATTCTGTCAGCAGTCCGCCTTTCGCTTACACTTTTACCTCAGACACTCAATAACAAGCAAAATGCCGTTTTATCGCTTTAAAATATTCATTATTATCATTACAACTTTACGTGGTTCACAGTTTCGTGTCATTGTTTAAGACCCGTTATAAATGCTACTGTTTTGCTTTTCATTGGCACATCAAACGTTTTCTTAGGAAACCCCAGTTATTTTAGATTTTCTGGGAAGACTAAGGTGCAGGTATTTTGAAGGTATGAGGCATACAGCAGTTGTTTCTGACATCTAGGTATGTAAATTACAGAATATGTATCACACGTCAGAATGCGTTTAGAATGTTAAGCTAGTTCTAAGGAGTATGAGTGATGGTCTGATGAATCTTCGGCATTACGTAACAAAAATGAACGTGACTAAACTGTGTATTAAGCAGACAATAAACGCGCATGAATTGTGGTCTAGGCACATAATAAAGAGGTTTTTCCTTAAGCAAAAATCATCCTAATTTTCTTACCTGTCCCGAAATAAATCCCTTTCAAATTGTCGTGTGATTAACGAGATATTATTTTATGGTTGATTTGTTTCTGGTGTACGAAACGGCATTATTTATTTACGAACACGTCGCGTCGGTTCACGTCATCCACCATTCTGGTAGAATTATTACAAGTTCTGCCTTAAAGTCCAGCTAAAACTACATGCCACAAAATAAATCATTTGTTCTAAAACTTGTTAGAACTAGTGGTACGAGAGACGGTTCAATCTCAAAGGTTTTTCCATAATATTAAATTTCAAAGCGTTTTTATATTAATTTAGAACAAAACGACATCCAAGTCAAGAAGGTATTTGATGACGCATTTATCAAAAGTTTTGAAGAACATAATCTCGATTGCAAAAGTCAATATGTTTTCATATTCATGGCTCTGGCAATTTAAAAACAATAGTTTTTTTACCGCTAGGAGATTATCTTATCAACTTGTAGAAAGTAGACCGTGAACCAACAAAAATCGTACAACATCTACGATCGTTCTCTGACTCATTCAACGCCACCATCGAGTTCACAATGTATGTATGTTTCTCTCTAGACATATCGACGACGAGCTACCAATATATTCTATCTCAAAAATTGCAACTTTACAGGAGACGAAAAAAGACGCCAATTTTTTTTTAAGTGTCTATTTTATGTAATAATCTGAATCTTAAAATAAAAATATGGAGTGAAATAAGGTTTTATTCTTAAACGACTACTTACAGAGTTAGAAAAAGATAGGAGGTATTGGTTTCAGTTTAATTAAATTATGGAAAATTTAAGGGATGATAGGAAGTAATAATAGTAGTAAAATAATATCAAAATTTTGTTTTTTTTTTATTACCAATAGTTACCCGAGTTTTGTCCATTATGTAAGTTAAGAAGAAACATAGTCTTAATTGATGTCACTTTCTTCAATCGATCGCACATGCCAGACAGATTTAAAATGGATAGAAAATTTCAAGTCAATAACATAGTGGTTATTTGTTTTTACTTAAAGTTAGGAGATATTCGCAGCAAAATTAGCGTCACAAAATTTAGAAGTTATTTCTAGCTAACGGGATAAAAAGTCAAATATCGTTTTCGGAGGTTTTTCCAGTACACGCGAAATAACATTAAAAACCTAAAAAAAAGGTACTTAAATGATAAATGATGTTTGTTCAGTAAATAGGTTACAAGGAACACTTTTACACGTCAATGTTTTCTGTCAGTTTAAGCTAGATGAGGCCGGACTTAGTTAGGAGGTTAGAACATCGTCGATATGTGGCATATGTATTTATGAATTGTAGGGAAAAAAGGAATTATCAATGTGTTGCAGGAAAATCTGAATACAATGGATAGCTGCTGTTGTAGGTACAATCCGATTTGATCCGGTTATTCCATTGTTGTCGAATTAAAATTTCAATGTAATTAAGATGAGAAGTTCCGAGTTGTCCAAAACACGCCTTATTGTTTCAGATAACCAATCAATAAAAGAACAAACAAAAACAAAAACACAAAGAAGCAAAAACAAATAAACACAAAATATTAGCCCTAACAAACTTCAACAAAGAAAAGTACAATGGAACAACAGTAACAAAACAACTGAACTATTGACCGCCGGTGATTGGCCATCATTAGTGAGACTGCGAGTATACCGGATGAGTGCAGGCAGGTGGGTGTGTACGTACCATATTGCAATTGATTGATGGTATAATTTTAACATAATTGTCGTACAAAGATTGGTCACGACGCGATACAACGTCGCCTCGGGGCTGACTGCTGTTGCGCCGATTGTCCATAAAGCTTAGTGTATATTACTGTTCAGATAAATCATTATCCTCATGGTCATTAACTTACTTATCATTAGCTTTTGAGTCAACATCAACCTTTTCCCAAGGTATATAAAGGGTTGGTTTCCTGCTCAACTAAACACGACTGAATTATTAGTATTTTATACGGATCACTGCCATCCGACCTCTGCAACCCAACCCAAAGTGGGGAACATTGGTATCATCAAACTATCCTACTCATTGTTGCGTGTAACCCTTTTAACCTTTTCCCGTAGCTGGAAGCAGGGCATTTATGTTCTTTACCGATTAACAGGGTTTTCCCGCGTACCTTTTTCCTTCCAGTTAGTTCATCTGACTAGTATAGCTGTTCTGCTTTGGTTTATTTTATCTACCTGCCAACAACAAATTCCTGTGGAAAGTTACGTTAAACTTACACGTGCCTATTCCTACGGATAGGAATAATAGTTCCAAGGTTTTAACCTCTTTCTGGTATTTTGGCTACCAAACATAATGGGAAAACGTGTCAATCGTTACACACAATTTTTGTTTTCTTTTTCTGCACTATTTAATTCTAAAGCTCTCGGCTTGTTGCCAGACCTAGACATATGCATATTTATAAAAGTAGTATCTAAAAGATTGGTGTACGATTTGAGAATATATGAAAAGCACTAGAAGTACGAGTTGCTATGTTCCCACGCAAAAGGTAAACGAAATATAAACAGTTTGGGAGTCACCAGGTGAAGACAGACAACAGAAGCTAAATAACAACATCCTATTAATAATATGATTTTTGAGAGAAGCCACTAGAACAGAACACTGTCCCATCGCATGCCATGCGAATGCTCGGATGCTGAAAAAAGTGGCAACATAAATAACACGTCATAGAATAAATAGCACTTAGTTTCAACCATTAAAATGAGTATAAATTGGAAAATTGAGTCTATTCACGCCTTTATAACTGCTCAGCCATAATGGTTAGAAAGATAAAATGATCAATCCATAAGTACAGTGAATTTACGGGACAGACAATAACTTACTGTAAATACAATAGCAAAGTAATATTGATTAATAAATCATTTCATACTTTAATGACTTAACAAGCTTTACCCGGGATTAGTCACGAACCTTAGTTTACCCATTAATTTGTGCGATTTTCTGTATAATTGTGACGTAAAACGTAAATCATCACAATATTTTCAGGTGTTTCTTAGAACTGAGATGTTATAAAGTATTAATACTCGTTAATTTATGACTAATAATATGACACAGATGTGCAAATAAGGACAAGTGATTTTAGCGCCATTAAGTTGACAATCTTAATGGAAATCAGTTCTGGAACCGTAATTGAAAATATAATAAAATCAGACTGTTTACGGAAGCTGGTTGTATATCTATTGAAGATGGTCGACTACTAATATATTGGTAAACATGGAACTAAGCCGATGATTCAATAAGCAAAACAATAATTGATCACAGCCGAAGTAGATACTGCGGAAATTTAAGCGCAATTACTTCTAAAAACAATATGGAAGACAATGTACTAATAGATTCCGCTGTTAGACAAAGTCTAGAGCGGGCCACGACCCGTGACCCGCGGTCGCCGGAGCGCGACCAATCCGATCAACCTCATTTACTTGTACCAAATGCAATGCTGCATCTACCCATACTCGTATGAAGGTACTAATCAATAAAACGCTTTGAAGATAGCTTGAAACGACGGAATGTTCGCTTGAAAGGGTCGCGTGATCCATGACAATTTGATGTGTTTGAAATTGTGATAAAGTACTTCATTAAAAAGTTTGTATATATAACTTTGAAAAGGAATGAAATATTTTAACATAACATCTAACAGAAGAAGGATTTATGTTTATTACACTTGTTTTTTAAAAACCTGAAAAAAGTGCAGCAACAAACAAGACCTTTTGCTCAGCCCAGAGGTTAGATAACCTTTTAATAGCTAACTGCATAGCAGATATGTAGATTATGCTATGCAGCTGGATTAATTCAGATAAGTAAGTCAGCTGAAACAGCAAATACAAATGTCTGAGTAAGTTAACCATTGCGGTTGCGGTCGCTAGTTTCATTATTATTTACTCTATGCGTTCTCCTCTGTACTTTCATTCACAATGGAAAACGTTCATTCATTAAACATGTCCAGCTGTTCCCGAGCATTTAAAGGTAAATTTTTCCTTGTCTTACTGTGTGAAAATGTCAGCTGAAGTCATTAATCTCTATCATGCAATTTGCATTCAAGTGTTTGTTTTCGCGTACAAAATATTGTGGGAGTTAGCAGTTGTGAAACGGGCAAGACATTGCATTGCAATTTAGAATTTCTTGTTTGCTGCACATTGTTATGTAGTCGTTTCGTCTTTGTCTTTACGCAATGTCGGGACAGATTATTTTTCCTTCTCGTAGTTGTTCATCTTTAGTAGATTTTTACTCCCGCAGGTACTACATAGCAGGTATGACGTAAGCTTATTTTGTGTAAAGCCTAACCGTCAGTCATTGTTCCTTTGAAACGTGGTTGAGTAACAATCATTAGGAAGTAGTAACGTTAACAATAATAATTGCGTTATTTTATTATGGCTTCTCTCATTTTGCTTTTAGTTTCGTAATGTTAAAGCTTTACCTAAATAGCCTCTGTTAGCAGCACATACCTTTCGCATGGTGTCATAAGTTTGTGCGTTTTAGCGATAACGATATAAGATAATCTACAAGTACCTAGTAACTCGTGGTTAGCTAGACAAAAGCGTCCGTTATGAGCTAGTGTCGAAGGCGCCTGAACTGTGACCCTTACGTGAAGTAGGACCAATCCAATCAACCTCATTATTACACACACACCACTCCTTGTTATCAGCCGACAAAGATGCTGCTAAATAGCTTGAATGCTCAACATAACATTTAATTAACATTATCTAGCTTACAAAAATACCAATGGATTCGACTGAAAATCAATTGGAATATGAAGCTACCACGATGAAAATAGTGAATATAATAGAGTTCAATGAATCCATTCTTCATTTGTCCAGATTTACAGTGTAGGAGATAAATGGAACGGATATTAGCGGCACACCCACACACGCGTTTACTGCATACGTTATAGCTTAATATTACGGCCTTAAAGCCATAAGAAAACTTCATTAAATTATAAAAAGGAACGATGTCAGAGAAAAACACAGGGCATGCGCCCACGCATGGTCACAAATTTAGACAACTTACAACTCGCGCGAAATTGAAAGACAGTGAGGCAACTCAAACCGGTCAGCTTTTGTTTGTGAACAAGATGTTTGGATGTGAAATAATAAATAAATAAACGGCGAAAGAAGCATAAATTAATGAATATATTACTGTTTTACGGAGACACATTATGTGGAGTCATATTTTCTCAATTTGTCGTTATTAGGATTCCGAACACTACATTATTATAGCCAACTGTGGTATGCAAGGCCACTGAAATACTCAAAACTTCGTGAAAATCTTGACTTTAATTTACGTCGTACTCGCCGTCATATCTTTGATGCTTTCGCCAAAGAAATATTAGCCGCTACAATTTTCTAGTGTGTATTCCTGTCTGATACAACGGGACGTACAAAACTTAAGTATTTCAATCGATTCATTGATGGATAGATCGGCATATCGATAATCTATTCGATCTGAAATTCCCGTCTGGCCGTAACCTATACAAGTTTCTCGATGGTGCAGTAGCGCGAATTGTTTAATCTTTTTGAAACACATTCGTGAGCTTTTACTGATGTTTGCACTCGCGAATGATAAAGCACACACTGCTTGTGCCAGACATGTTTTCACTAATACAATTCAGCCGTCCGGCCGGTTCGCCGGCGAATATAATTCTGTTTTACGTTCTTTCCTATAATAGCTAGTTTATAGCGGGTGGGTACAAGCTAACGCGATAACATTACACTCGTATTATTTACGCAATCATCGGTACTTCATTAAGTGAAAGTAATATTAAATACCAATCAGTAGTATAAACAGAAACGTGTGAAATATGTTGGTTGGATATAATTAACGAGATGTTCACAAATATGGTTTTAAATTCATCACTGTGTCAAGCAACATTTGAGCCTACTATTAACATTTTGGTTACCGTACCAAAAAGAACTTTAACTACAAGAAAAGCTATACGTTGTGTTTATGGTGATACTGAATTTTACTACCGAATCGGATACAACGCTCCCAAATGCGTCATGTCATTGGCTTTTAAAATGGGCCATCATTTTATTGACCATTCTGCTGGGTTCGTATTTCTCATCAAACCAACGGCTACAACAAAAGGTAGGTCTCCGAGCAACAAGTTTTATGTAGAAACTAATACCTATTGAGCTGCTACGTGCAATACAAATACTTATTACACCTTAAGTATGCTCTGTGCGTTTAAAATAAGTAGCTAAGCTCTCCAAAATCTTAAACTGTAAGGCTTTCCTCTTTTACGAAAGTAATCAAGATTCCACATATCGTAGATAAGGATAACTGCCTACATATAATTCAACAAGTCCAACTTCAAGTTTCCTTGAATAAAATAACAGATGTCTTGCTTTCTCTCAGTGTGAGCTCGACTCTAAGATCCTCCATTAAGACACGCATCAACTGGTACTTCTTGGGGAGCAAAAAGCCGAAGTAACGGTCCCCACCGATATGGCAGGATTTAATAACTCCTCCGGCCCTAAATGGAGAGCGGCAGATTTCGAGGCACGGACCTGTGACTGTATCGATGTCGATTCTTTACTAAGATCGTGACTTTTACGTTTTGATGTAGAGCACATCTGTTTTATTTGACACGATATAAATGGTGTAGACAAAATCGTGGGAGAGGCAAAATATACTTGAATGAAATTTTCCCAATCCTAATTCGACGATTACTAAGATATATACAGTGTTTACAAAGAACAAAGATGTATGTATACGATTGTATAGAAATAACACAAGATTAACCAAAACAGAAACTGCGACGCACATGTAGGTACATATTTGTAAGAGCAAAACGTGTTTGCGATTTGTGCACCAAAAACTCATAATTTTGCATAATAATATAATCTGTGGGAATATGCGCGAATGCGTTTATTACATTTCAAATGCAGCTTGACTATCGATATTAATATTTGCATTAGGAAACCGCGTACCTATTTTATCGATGTGTTAACATCACTATGCAACGCTAGCGGGAACCTGTGGGACCAGAATGAGGTTGGAACTCTCCATCTAGTGGACTATGATCGAGCAGCTTGTATGCGCTCAGCATATCATTTGCCATACCAACAATGCGGAATAGAACATGTTCCGCGTTTGGTTCGCATTTTTTTCTTTAAAGGACTAGGAAAAGAATTAATTAGCTAGCTATCTATCCTGCATTTCTATGCATATGTGCATAACGTCTCAATTTTTAGAATAATTTTATTACTATAAACAGACCGTGATTTGTTTATGACTCGATGAATAAATATAAGTTTGTGGGAAAAATGTGGTTTGTTATATTTTTTCTCGGAGTTCTATGACCGGAGCCAGTATGAACTGTTGCACCTCTGAGAAATTCACACTGATACTGAACTCAAATGTGAACATATTCCTATTTGCCTAGCCAACTAGAATAATTAAAACAATCTAAACAGAGACTGGGTTAATAAAATAAAACACAGTAATAAAGGTGTTGAAAAACACCCTAAAATCCGCATTAACGTGAGCACAATGCTGTATCAAAGAATGAACACGTTTCTATTTGTTTGAACTATAAAGATGAACGGTACAGTTACAAAAATAAAACATTTTAAGATATTAGTCACAGCAGCCAGCCGGTGTACCGAAACCATTGTTTCAACAATGTTTTCAACATACGAATCACATTGGTACTGTTAGCTCTATTTCTGGAATAGTTAAAGTTTACTTTACAGCGCAGTTTTTGCGAGCAAATAAAACATTGATGGTATGATTACCAATTGTGAAAACATTATTTTAAGATTTGGCAAAATACAGCGATTTGTTTAAGCAATAAAATTATTCGGCGTGGCAGAAACTATTCGCGATAGTTTCTAAGAAATCCATCATGTGACAACCATCTGCATCGTTAAGGGGTTTCATCATTATTCCTGAGTAGGTACGTGACCGATGTCTCGGAACGGTTCTTTTGATCGGCAATCAATATCATTCAACGATCAATTTATCTTAAGATTTACGTCTACATTGTTAGATTTCCCGCAATTATTCAGATGATCCATAGCAACATTAATCCAAACATAAATATAGTATTGGCTAATATCATTAAAATTACGTAGAAATATCTGTAATTGATCCCCAACAAGGACCTACTGTGTGGGATCAAAGTAGTACCAACTATATTTACTGCCATACCATTGAAAGCAGTTTGACATAGCTTAATTGAATTTAATGTTCCTGTTTTTCTCATTATCACGTCATAAATTCAGTAATTGTTATTCAGCTACTCAAAATTGAAATAAAATTCAACTAAATTAATTCAGTGGCAGAGATTCGTTAGATGACACCTTATAAGGAGTCTCAGACGATTTGATGGCGCCAACAATATATCTATGAGTCAACACACATCTCACTGATGTTGATTCGTTTCTAAAACACTTTAAAGGAAATATTGGATCTATAAATTCTCCTTTTGATGTTGAACAGCATTGTAAAAATGGTAAAGTGAGAATGTTTGCAGATAACGTCAAATACGGTGTGCTAATTACATATATTACTATTGTGGCTATATTGAAACCAAACCCAAATAAAGTATGGTGAACTTTTCGGTCTGCACGTTCAGAATGTGTCTATCTAATATTTAGATATAAATAAACTAACCAGTACATTAGAAGCCAAATAGCACGACATGTGAACTGATGCATTGACAATATTTTCATCGGCTGCAATCGAAGTTGGCATGGACACCATGTCCATGCCAGCTAGTGTTACCTATCCGATTATATGAATCATTCGGTTCGTTGAACTTTTTGCCCAAAAAGGCACTCTATTCGTGGTCGTTTGCAAATGACTAAGAATCAGTTAGTAACAATGAATGGACCGTATCGTTGAGGGTCGCCTGAGAATCAACAATCATTCCAAAGACGAGATAGCCCTGACATGAGTCTCCAAATGTAGCAGCCTGCCTACCTTGTGTTTCTATCTGTATGACTAACGCAACTGTTCCAGTAAAACTCACTACTCTCAACAATTAGCTAGATCTACGAAGAAATTATTGGAATTCTCATCAGTTAAAAAAACTTTAATCAAGTTAAGATGGGTCTTAAGATAGCTTTTACGTGTATCATGACGTAATTGACAAGCTTCTTCCTTTATTACCTTTTTGCAATTCAATCAATGCTAATGCATCACAGAAGTATCTTTAAACTGGTGTTTGTCTACAATTATTTTGAAATGGGTATTATTAATACACCATTAAAGCCATATGAATTAATTACTTCAGTGTTTACAAAGCAATTCAAAATCATTATGGTTATAATCGCTTGAGCACAGCTCACGACTAATGTGCATACAAGTTTCATCAGTATCCGAGCGGAAAGTGTTACAGTTATAACTAACACTTCTAAAAAGAGTGTTTGTTTCTTAACAGTTGAATATTAATGACAGAACAATTCTGCGTTCCTTCAGAAAGTGCTCATTCATATTCTGATAGTTAAAAGGTGTTTGAATGAAATATAAGTTGTATGAATGCGACAATTAAGTTGTAAACAATGACATTACGCATGAATCGTCTGACCGTCACGGTCTTTCCGCTTAAGGGATCAAAACAATGTGCGAAAATATTATGATTTAAAAGCAACCACACACTGATATAAAATAATTGGTTGGAATTTGTACGAAGTAACTGATCATATTAACAGGTTCTAAAGCCTAAAACACTAAGTGCTGTTAGAAAATCGTACTTTCATTGCTTGTATGACCTATATGCATATTTTTACCGATCAGTGCAAAAATGTACCACGCCTACCCAATGTATTTCGGATGAGGAAACAAAAGGAACGGTACCGCAAATAAAACTGTGTATCTTATATTTACTTCCCTCCTACGTCAACAGGAAATCGTATTGCACATGACCTAATAACGTCACGTTGGTATAGCCAATTCAACAAGTTGGGTGTTTTCTGTAAATCCATAAATTTTGGAACGATACGGCTTTAATTAGAATTTCTCGGAGTCGTAATAAAGCCAATTGGTCTTACGTGGTTACGGAGGAAATTGGTAGCTTAATTTTCCAGAACAATTGGAACCACTCCACAAACCGAACAACAAATTCAAAGTATTCCTGGTTTATGATCGTATTTACAAATACCTACGCATCATATCATAGATATGTAATCGTCGTCGTTTTCATTCCCTTGACCTCTGCTGCCTGGAGTTTCAGATAAACCCTAGAATCTAACGCACTTACAGTACTAATTACGTCATTACTTACATCTGGATGTTCTTTTACTGGCACGTAAACTTTTTCTGTGAGTGTGGTGACCATGCCTTCAGCTTCTGGTAGAACCAGTGGTTCTTTCTTAACTCCATTTATTTGGAATAAACTCGCTCGAACTTTTGCTATTTCTGTAAAGAGAAAAATACATTTGTTAGCTATGCGGACCACATCTGCTCTAATAAATTTTACACATGAAACATGTCATATTGACTCGTTAATTTTAGAATGCCGTCCCAAACATTTACTAGAAAATATAAAATTTTATGTCCCGTGGAAAATTCCTGCTTTTATGAGTACTTATTTTAGTTTTTGGAAAATTTACAATACCTAATTACGTTTGTATTTATTTGTTTGTGACACACATTATTTTAATAGTCAAAGTTGGTTGCTTCTTGCTTATCCTATGTTATTCTGATGTATAAGCTATATTACTGTAAAGTTTCATCCAAATCCGTTCAGTAGTTTTTGCGTGCAAGAGTAACAAACATCCAAACTTTCACATTTATAATCATGTTTTTTTTGCAACTTCGTCATTTAGGTAATCAATAATTTTAGTAAGTATCAGATCTGTAATAAGTTTGAAGGCTACGACAATAGTCGATGACGGTTATGACATCATCTGACAGATATATTGATAGATCTGATGCTGCACCTCTAATAATATGGCTGGCGAACATAAAGCACAGAGGCCACCCCAGCCGCAGTGATGTAATTGAGTTATGACATATTTTTAATAAGCTACGTATGACTCATTGTCCAGGACACGCGGTAAGCCAGATATTATTTGATTATTATTTGCTGTTAGAGGCCCTAAGAAAATATTTTAAAACTGACGTATTGAAATGGAACCAAACTGCATGAAATGGCCAGTAATGAAACCCCGCAAATAGTCGCATTAACACACAATCAATATCATATCGCGCCTGAATTCTCTCTCTTCGAGACAATATCTATAGTAACTAAATGATGTGCTTTATTAATACGTGGTTATTTGCTCTATCATATGCAATGTGGTTCAAAGACCATATGGCTGGTTGGTGCAAAAGTATTATAACATAAGCTCGCGATTTCCCCACCGTATGTGAAGAATCGTTGTGCAAACACAGGGTCTCGTTTTATCTTCCTTATCCAGATAAAGAGGTGATGAGTCATCGCTAATTTCCGGACGCGCAATCAGACAACCATCTGTTTCTGAGATACCGTTTAAAATATGTCAAGTTATAATGTGATTATAAGTAACTTATCAGCTAGTAGCACGTGCCGAACATTTTATTTTGTTGTAGCTTTACTATCTTCCATCAATCGATCAACACAGAAAGCGACTGCTTGACTACTATCTTATCTACCGATAACTCCTTGCCGAATATCAAATGTAGGTTCCGAAAGTTTTAAACCATCATGTCTTGTCAGATTAATAAAAAATACTCAAATAAGAAAATAAAAAAGTTTTTGATTTGTTATCTGCAAAATACGTAGAGTACAGTTATGCGAGTTCTCTTCAATGTGTTAATCTCTCACGCTATCACACGGCTCATATGCGCAGACGCACGTATCCGCCTGACCATACCAAGTCCGCTGAGGGGCTGGCGACAATGCGGAGGAGCTTTCACGCCATATAAGGGCGGCAGAGTGAGTAAACAAGCCATTAACCCGCCACGGTGTCCGTGTGATGGCCGATGGATTATGTATTTAATTGCCACCTTTTCTTGCATATTGATGGCAGACGCATTTAGGATGAGATGTTTATACGTTATATTTTCTGTATTATTTTATCTCTCCCGAAACAACTTAATTGGTTGTCGATGGCATGTGCAAGCTACTGAATTTTGCGGTTGTAACATCTATGTACTTATTTTGTTATTTAAAAAGCACCGCCTCATTGATTGATATCTTCTTTAAGTTGTATATTTAAGTTGAACTAAGTCACAAAATAAGTGACTCATCCGACTAAGATTTGTTGAAGCAGTTGATTAATTAGACAGTAATCGTCACTGACAGCGTTTGAGTATTTGACAAGTTAAATCGTCTGATGGTCAATACAAGGTTGCATCAAGAGCAGATCGTTTAAAAACTCCTTTTGTAAGTAACATGTCACAACGGACGTTGACGGGTGTCGAAACACTTGTAATGGTCTTAGAACAATGCAGCAGTCTTTGTACTGGTAAATGAGAGTTCTAAACTAAACAAAAACAATCGCGATATAATAGAGGCTGTGTTGTCGCAGGTGGTTTTAGGGGCTGACCGTCCGTCACTCTACGTCTCTGCGCCTGAGTTTGATTAATGTACTCGGATTTGACGTGAACGAGTTTCGGAATATGTCGTCTGTAGGAGGTCGCTCTTGCGCAAGCCACCAAACTAGTGTACCTACTTACATCTCGTGTGAACTATGAGACGGATGATTTTAGTGATAGATGGCTATTTACGCATTCTTGTTGAAGTTTGTACGTCTTTTAACGTTATGTTTATACCACTAGCTTTTATTTTTCACTGAAAAGCACAGCTTTAGGCGCTATCATTATAACGTATTATGGAAGCGTTTAAAGTAACGTGCAGGAGTTATTTATGAGGCTTGCAGATGTAACAGAAAATGTTTAATGACAGCTTGCATGCTCATCGCCTACGAGCGTCACATTAACCCATTTCTTGGAGATAATTCTTTCAACTTGCGGGGGAAGAGGTTATTATATTTCGATGTTTTCACAACTGCGGAACACTTACTAATTTGAGCATGCAATCAATCTTAAAGACGATGAATTTAAATACGAAATTAATATTCGAATCAAGTTTTATTAAGTTAGTAGTAATAATGTGTGTAATTTATTAGATATAATGATATTTGTGGGTTTCAAAAAAAAGTTGTATCAATGTAGAGCGATCCACAAACAGGTAGCAAAGCCACATAATATAGTGTATATTTGTTAACAAGGTTTAATTTTACCATTTACTCAGATTACTCTAACCGCAATCGCGATCGTTCTATGTAGGTACGTAATTCTAGCCTTGCTAGACTCCTTTTAGGAGCATGTAAGCAAAATATACCTCTTTACCTTTGAGTTAAGATTGAAATTGAGTTGGACATTATTGATAACTCTATAATATAATGATGTTTGAACGATGGCGTAGGAAGAGCATTCACTATAATAGGAGAGCAAGCAACTTGTGTGTCACTCAGTGACAAATGTCAATTGCCGCTTCAATCTGCCGAGACCACCTACGGAAAAGCAAGCGTTGCTAGATTACCTTGGATTTGTGACCAAAATTAATGGTGTACTTTATTTACTTTCTATTTAACATGACTCTGCGATTAATTCTTCTTGATGAATAGGTAGGGGCAAGAAAACAAGTTTAATATGCATGATTATTACTGTTATTGAATATGAATAACATTAGTCGTTGTATAAGTAACTTATTCTTGATCACTTGGTTCTTTAAATAGTTATTTCACGTGTCCTAGTAACAGTTCATTAACGTCTATGGCAATTTCTTCAATAGGTATCATAATTGGTGTTACACACCGCAGTTCTATTTCTGCTACAGATCGAAAATATTTTTTGAAAATACATTTAATTTTCACTGTCCACCATAGTGTTAATAGTATTGTACAATTTCCTCCCTGGAATATTGCGACACCGACCTACACACACGTAGGTACGCTTACTGGTTCCAGATAATGCAATGCAATCTCTCTTGCATTGTCACTGGCCACAATGGCAGACCGCGGCGCGTTCACTCTGTAATCCCTCTCCCTCATTCTATTCTAATACGCATTTAATAAGCTGTAACTTGAAGCCCAAGAACGATATTATCACACGGAATTGGACGCTTTGGTACGTGATTAGATTTTTACGTTTCACCATAAAGACACACCACCGCCCAACAAGGTTTTATAGTTTCTATTAAAAACCTTAAACTTTATTTTATAGCTCACGGTGCGATCTTTTAAATTATGTATTAAATAAACATGTATGGTGTTAAGCTGGGTTTTAACTCGACCCCTGGACAGCTATAATACAATTTTAGACATATTTTAAGATAAACACGGTTCAGTTAAGAAAGATCACCAAAACACTACACTGTTAAATCCCATTTTAGCATATTTATAAAATAAAGAGCCGATTGGGCAATTCAACGTCCGAGTTTAAGCGGTTAAGCAACTGTTTTTGCTTGTGGTAACTGTATCGTATATTAAAGTTTATTTGGCTAGCGAAACTTGAAAAGGTTAACTTTAGTAAGATCTTCAGAAACCTGTGTTATTGCAAAAGGAATGCTCCTTTTGCAATAAAATAACGCTTTCGTGAACATCTCAATCTGAAAAACTGTTATGTAGTTTTCTGTAACATTGTCATTAAATAGCCATCTGCGCGCAGTCGCCTGCGCAGCAGTTCCAGTGAAACAAATGGTATAATTGGTTCTTAGAATAGACTAAGTCACAAAATCACTTTTGTTACCAGCGTCGGTCGGCGGAAACAATTAATTTCTTTCATCACCAAGAACAGTGCTGGTATTTTGTAATTTAACGACGACGCCAATGCAACGGCCGTCATAATAACAAACGTAAGTAAACGGACGCGCGGTCTAGACAGTGAAATTACAAGGTGGTGCATTAATTAAACTTGACTGTCACAATTGGAGCATAAATGAACAAGATTTATTTGAATATATCAAGGCCTAGAAACATATACTCGTACGCATTCTATGTAGGTATTCCAACAATTTGTTCAACTCGTAAATCTATGAGAAATTCCAAGTAGATGCAACTTTAGAGTTAGCAAGAATTCGGTGCGGTAATCTAACAGTCACTAATAGCTTTGTATTCTGCTAGTGTTGAGATTAATGTTCCCTGAATAATAAAATATGAGGGCAAATTAAGAACAATGTGGACTGAAGGAAAATTTTCTCACGTTAAGCGACGATGCGTAAACGCAGCACCACGGTCAGTAGCGACCGGCTTCACTTGCGTCGACCAACCACGAGACTTGAATCACGCGAATAATTATGTTGATATATTAAAATGTGTGTGTAATTATCCTGCACATAACTGACATTAACGGAATCAGACTTCAGACTTCTACACTGGAAAACCCAGATGGATATAAGTAAGTTCCCAATTTTTCTATATCGAAATTCTGGTATGCACGTTTTTAGGCAGATGTAAGATGCAGGCCAGCGGGCAAGGCATAACCAAAAATAATGGATCCTTAATTATTTATAATTATAAACATTGTTTAAGATTTAGAAATACACATAATTGAAACAAAGTAATGTATATTATATAGAAATATAATATACAAATAAGAAAATAACCTCAACAGAATTTATGAAGCAGAAGACCTTTGGCCAATCTGCTAGCTGGGTTAATAACAACAATACATAATCATAATGATGACATAAAATGAGTGTAAATTGACCACGACTATTACAAACAATAAGCACTTTTGCTAAATCTTACATGATGTCAGATATAAGACATACTGTAAGGCCAGGAAAATAAAGGCCAATTGAATTTTAAGGCGCAATTATACGACTTCTAATGTTTTTAAATTGAACATCACGTCTAAACCACTATTCTTATTTCTTTCAAAAATATATGTTACTCTAGACTATTTTCTACGTAATTTGATATGTGAATATTTGAAATTATATTTTTGTAACACAGTGTAATTAATTTGTAAAGTTATGTCTAACGCGGAAAAAAAAAATTGAGAATCACTCACCCTATAAGGCTAAGCGCGCACTACGATAAAAAATCGTTGCGAAAAAATATCGCAAGTCTGTGAACAACAGAAATACACTACAATCCGCGCACTGCGAAATTAAATCGTTTGCAATTTTCAATAGATTTCATTTCGCATTTCAAAAATCGCAACGAATAAATTTCGTAGTGCGCGCTTAACCTTAAGCGTATTTTTATGAAATCTTCACCATTTTATAATTTAATTATTTATCTTTTAGTATACGTGTTTAAGTATAATACGAGTACCTGTCGTTTTATGTATAATAAATGAATAATGCGTCTTATTTGCGACAGCGCTCCTTGATGGGCGAGTCCTATTAGTATGGGCGTACGACGCGTTGCGTGAGCTCAGCACAGAACACGCAAGCTAACCACTCAAGGTCGTTGGCATATAACTGCGCCTTAAATAAAAGAAGTGATAGAGAGGGTGACGGACGAGCCAAACATTTTCAAATACTCGATGTGCTATATTAAAGGTACGTACCTAGGTACCAACAGTAACTGGGTTGTGGAGGTCAGATAGGCAGTCGCTCCATATAAAATACTGGTATTCAGCTGCATTCGGTTAGATTGGAAGCCGACCCCAAGAGATTTGGGAAAAGGTTTGGCAGATTTTTGTAGGTACCAACAGCCTCGACTTCTTTGACTACTAACTAACTATACACTAGTAATACGTGTGCTATCTCTGGACACATGCAACTAACGTGAAGCAAATGCCATCTGAATTAAGTTAATGTGACATTGGTGAACAAAGAACATACATATCCGGTGTATCCTAGGATAACCATTGTAGTATTGTGTTTGTGGACAGGCAATTTGTAATCAAGCTTGACAAATTAGATTATTAAGTAATCAAACCGGATTCTACTGTCTTACAGTTGGAACAAACTAATGATCATGGACATCAAAGCGTATTTAAGTTAGAAGATGAATAAGTTAGCTCACTCAATATAGCATACAATAACAAAGTAGTGTGTATATTTATAGAAAGCGATGCACTTGAGAATGATGAATGGGAACCAGATAATCAAAAGGCAGTAGTGAGTTAAGTTGACGGTACGGTAGCTCCAGACAATATACAGCAGCGTCGGACAGATGTACTGGCACATTATGGCGGCACGGGCTTTGCGTGAATATTTCTTACCAATAAAACAAGTTCCTTCGAAGTGGAACCGAAGAAACTATTGCTTATTGCACGAGAAGCGCGAGATACTGATAAGATTCAATGACCCGATTGAATCTATATTGAATACATTTGCATAAGTGATTGCCTACCTTTGATATGTGCTATACATAAAGATCCAATTACACAATTTCATGCGTAAAATTTCACAATTATTTTGATGTTTTGTCTGCAAATGTCAAACTCAGATAAGTTAGATATTTGCAGAGATTTCAACATTTTCGGTTGTTCCGTTTTGCATATTCTTTTCTTCACCTTCAACGTTTTCTATTCCAATTAAGGAGTTTAAGTGAATAAACACAGTGTGACTGTTTGCCAAATTTCACTTTCCTTTAAACAATAGAGCAGATAACTGAGTGTTTGTCTCTGTAGGGTGATAAAAAAACTCTAAATTCTCCAGACAGAGAAGTAGAAGAATATAGGTACCTAGACGTATCATCTTTTAGCAGTTACTCCGTGCGATCTAAGATATGAGCGTGCCGGTACATTTAAATAACATTTTACAGCTTATTTAACATCTCACAGAGCTCCTTCAGTTGATGATGTTGTATGTATATCCGACTTCCTGTTCTCGATGTGAAGTACCATAGGCTAATGGCTAGTCATGCACATGCATTATGCAAACATAGAGAGAGAATCAATAAAAAGGTGCAGCTGTTGAATCGTAGAAAAGTTCAAGCATAATTTTAGACGCAACTATATACATACCTACATATATCCTTAGGGCCTACATTCACTAAAATGCAACCGGTACTATTCGCAATGCAAAACATAAAGTAAATCATAATTTTGTCAACTAATTCAAGTATGAACTCTGCGGCAAAGGGCAATTCATTAAAATTTTACCAGTTTAATTTAACTCGGGGTTTTGGAACAGAATAACTCATTGATACTTTTTGTTAGCTACCAGCAGCCAATGATTATGATACAAAGCCAATGTGGGATTAAGTTATTTTGAAATTGTTTGTATGTCAAGCGAATATAATGATGGACTCAGTATACTACTAACATAAAAGATGATTCTTCCAAGATCCCATTAGTCACTCCTACAACGCGTGGGATGATGACAATAATTATACGTAGAAAAGTGACGAAATGAGATTGACGGTGAATCACTTATGAATGAAAACAATGATGTAGTAAATATATAAGTTAATTTGGACGCTATGCAAAACAATGTAAGCAGTTGCAAAATAATTAGCGCATAAATCACAGCAGGAGCATACTGACATCGGCTATTACGAAATCCACACAAAATGAAAACCTGTTGGAAATGCCAGAGGAGGTTGTCTTTACAACTGTGATTGAAATGCTTTTATCTTGATATCTTTATCTATGCACGGTCGAATGATCGTTGTAACATTGTTTAAAACACTGATGGGACATTTGGGAATTTGCTGAAAACAACTAGGTATAAGACTGGATATTAATACTGCAACCACAAGAAAACGGAGATACCGTTACAAAATTAAAAACAAACTTAAATATTTGTGGTGCATACCAATAGTCGTTTGGACTGCAGCTAATTGTGTGAAGTGTGACTGAGAAATATGAATATCGTCAGCGAATCACGTTATGTTAATTTCAGAGAACGTGCACATAAAACAGGTGGTCAAGCGTAAATTGTCCAAAGAAAAAATAATACTCATATTTATGAATGGCAGTTAGCAGACATTGGGTGTGAATGAAAAAATAAACTCTTATTTGCACACCACTTTGCAAGGGTAGAAGTAAGACATTCATTGTTTGTGTGACCCTTATAAGAAATATGCCCAAACACACACAAGGTTGTTCGCTGATGTCGCTAATACATGAGAAGCATATAAGCACACGGAAGTGAAAACCAATAGGTCGCCTTCAAACAAATTTGTTTTATAGAAAATAATCTTTCGTTAGCTTTATTTACATTTCAAAACTAGGTAATCATAACATATGATTTTGTTAAAACTCATCATCATATTTTCTACAAGTAATTTATGTCCGAGAAAGATCAACACAAGCAACCATTTCACGAAAATTATAATGAGTTTTAAAGTGCGCGCTTTTCTAGGAGCACAAGAGGATGCTGTTAAAATAATATTGTATGAGCACAACATGGCCGACTAACGAAATGAGAGTTATATCTCTATAAATCGTCTTAGTACGAAGGAATACGCATGTTTTCATACAAAGCGCCTACAGATTTACAGTCCTATTCATTAGGATTTACGCAGGTTCGACACGAGTAAATAAGCTCACCAGTTAACATCGCCTAAATGTGTCAAAGCTGAACCAATGGGCACTGTTACGCGTTCGATTTTCCAGAATGCTGGCCGAGATCTATACTATTTATTCCCCGAACACTATCCACAGTTGACGGTTCTTTTATTATAGCTATAAAAGCATTGGAGTAAACCGGAGATTTTCGCTGATTTATCGCCTAATATTTATTTTTCACGGTTTACTTGCGGGGCCCATTTGTAAATATAGGACGAGTTTACAGTAGGGAAACTGGGGTTTCCTTTTTATGTGTTTTGTCGGTGCCAAACAACGTGACTTGATGCGACGCGGACATTAATATAATATGGAACATTATCGTAAAACAACGAGCTGTGGATGTTTCAGTGTGTCGTGTCAGTTGGCGACTTTAATGTACCATTATGCTAGTTCAATAGAAAGTTTATAACCTCCGGTGTATTATAAAGCCGTTCACGCAAAAATTGGTGTCAGAAGGAAGACATAAAAATTCTTAGTATAGTCGATGAATATAATACAATAATTAAAAACAACTATGAATCAGTTTGGGCGGGTGCTATGTTATATATTGTGACGTGTTGATATTTAACATATTGACGGGCATTTTTTCTTACTACAATAAAACTGAAGAGCGTCAAATGTCGACACCTACTATTCTGGAATGGGTTTCGTATTCAATGGATGTCTCGTGGGCGTAGCTTATAAACATTGAATGACAGAATTATACCAATGACAAACTATTGAATAAACACTGACAACAATTTTAAACATATTTAATAGCGTCATTGCATTTGAGACATTGTGGATCTCTTTTTACAACAACAATATTGTACAATTCAAGTTTATATGCAAAGACTACAATAATATATAGGGTAAGGAAAATGCAGCTCGTCACTGCGTTCCATAGAGTAGCTCGAGAACGTGCAGGTTTACATAATTATAGCGGTTCGTAATTTGCAAGCGAGACGGATTGTTTGAGGCAAATATTTGATAATAGCAATAGTACTTGCTTTAGACAGACTCAACCTTGCCATTCATAACATATTGTTAACGCGGCTGCCGGCTGGTAGCAACGCCTACTAGACACGTGTCAAATTCGCTTTAGAAAAACTTATTGTAATGAGCCGTCTCACTCAATCACACGTGAGACACACTTCATATATGCAAACCACCCACACGAACTATATTTCAAGTAGGTAAACATATATGTCAATGTTTAATGGCCCACAAAACTTGATGATTATTACCAAGTACCAACATTTATGGACAGTCAAGAATGATGTATTCCTTTTTCAAGGATGCATTAACAATTACAGATGCACAATGATTGAATTCAATTCAATTGCAATTCTTGTAATAATCATAGGTGTAATCAAATACACGTAAGGCCAAGCTCGTGTTGTCGTTGCAGAGCTAATTTTGCTAATTAATTCTGTGTCCCTAACCTAATATAATGCGAAGTGATGCCATATATACACACCTTCTTGGCTAGATAAAAAATGGCATTCACAATCATTCTAAATTGTCATAACTGATACGTAATGATATAACGAAACTACAAAGAAACAGCCGCAGAGAAAAAAATCCTTTAGCGTTAGGTTTGAGCAGGCTAGAAAACACGTACTCGTACAACTTTACTCATACAATCAGTACACACTTTATGGAAATGCAGTAAAATTAAATTAAACCTGAGGGCAAGAAAAATATAATATGAAAAAGACGGAAGAAATCACATATTGAATAAATCAAATTAAAGAAACGTTTTCTTACAGAAACCAAGTTTGTGTTGGCAACAAAATTTTATAACTGTTTAAAGTCTACATCATAAACCTAATAAAACAATGCATGATGGGGAATCAAGAAAAGTGTACCAGGTCTACCTAATACATGAAATATTGCTTCCCAGTCTTTTTTCGAACTGTAGCAAGCTGTACCGAGAATAGTAATGACTTAAACAATAAATAAGACAGCTAAAGAAAGCTAAGTTTCTCTATAAAGGCGACGGTAAAAACACGTTGAAAATCTTTATGACTTACGAGTCGCGGGGCTGTATAGAATTTCTCACGTCTCGACACAAGTATACGAAGCTTACCTGGAATAAAATATAAACAATATTAACGTTATGTTAGCTATTGATACACGGATTTAATGTTTATTAGCTTATGTAATAACTGCTGCTGCCTGGTAAAACAATGAGCTATTGATTTCAACAATGTCATTGAAGCAGGTTTCCGAAGGGAAATATTGAGTACGTGTAGTCGCACCAGGTGCTATATTTGTACGACAAACAGAACAAATTAGATGATCAAACTGCTGGACATTTGTTCATACTGAGAGTTAATTTAATCTGAGTATCTATTTTATTTATTAGTAATTTTACGATAGGTAGTTTCTTCGAGATTTCCACGAGAAGTAAAAGGTGGACATATTCAATAAGTCGATAGCAAATAGAGTTTGTTTGATAATTATGATGGTATCAGGAAACGGTCACAACCAAATATACATGTATATTATCGAAATTACAAAAGCAGTAGAGATTACTATCAATTAGGGATGGGCCGAATGTGGTTTGAACCGAATACGAACGTCGGTCGAACATTCGGTAAAAATAAAAAGTTCGGCCGAAGTTCGGTTATTTTCACCGTGTTTTTGAGTGACATGCCGAATCTTGTTTTTGCACCATAACCTGCCCTTGTTAAATTTTAAATACTAGTGGGTACTAGGATTTCATTTGACTTTTATAAAAATTTAAAATAGTGATTTCATTTTTGGCGATAATTATTTCAATGTTTAGATGTCCAAATTCTGATAATGTTAAGAATACATTTAATTGCTAAATAAGTAACAACTTACAAAAAAAAATGTATGATTTTAATTTGGTGGTTTAGTTTTATTATTTTAGACTAAAAGGTTGACTTATTTTAATATTTTCATGTACCTATCGAATGTTCGACATTTGAACCGAATTTCGGCCGAGTGCCGAAGTTCTGTTAAACCGAATGTAAAACGAAATTCGGCCCATCCCTACTATTAATGTTAACGACAAAGATGACAGCAAACATGAGAAACCCAGTATAGAAGAACACCACAGCGTCGAAAGAGAACTCACGTGCATCAGTATGACAAATTCTATGTACAAAAATATTCAGACAACCGTTTTCAGTGCGTTGTGCAACACAGTGTTGGACTAGGCGTCTGACGCAATTGCACGTTCAGCTTTTAAAATCATTTAGTGCTGGTCTGACAATATTTACTTAGCGTGGCTGATTTCGATGCTACTGTTAAAAGATTTTGTAAAGAATTTATGAAACCGGGACATCATAAAATCAATATCCCTATAGACATATAAGTTATTGGTGCAGTAAGTGCTATGTATGTTTAAACCTTATGCATCATAATGGGTTAAGCTTCAAAAATTATGCATACCTACGTTATAGTATTATTTTCGAGGTTGATTAACGCGCGACAGTTCAATATAAAGGTGGTTGAGAACACGGATCATACGAAAATAGCAATGACATAATTAGTACATGAAATAAAATATGTTAACACCGATAGACAACCAATAACGAGCATTGTTAAGCGCGGGCACGTTTCATTCAGGGGACTTTGTCGAACAACGGCGCTTATTAGAAGAACCAAATGTTATATGATATGACAGATGAAATAATTCCATTTATACATTAATAGAGAACTCATTCATAGCTCCGACACTCGTGTAGCGGTCACACGCATCTAGAGGTGATAGTCAGAAATAACTGTCTCTATTTCTTTGTGGATGTTCACGCGTGAGACTCTTGGCACAGAGTTCAAGCACATGCACGCAAAAAGAAAACAGTACAATTTAAAATACTGAAAAGAAAAATACTCTCGATAATCGCTTTGTTTTTCTGAAATTCGTCGGCGTTAGTGACGAGGCGCTACGACGATGACACGCACATGTATTTAAAATCATCTTCATACTATAGAAAAAGTGATTTTATGTTTGGTTGTATTTGACAAAATTCTTTGAATAAGCTTGTCTAATATAACATAATTTAAAACTTGGCACAGCACGTTTGTTGTATTTCAGTAAGATGTTTATAGTAGGGGAGCCCATAATGCTAAACGGGGATTTAATCAAGCGTCGTGGGGACCTATTGGATTTTGTAGATTAGGTAGATGATAGGAAGAATAAAAGGTTATATCAAGTTTCCTCTTTCAGTGGTGGGGAAAGCGTCCACAGATTTTCAAAAATGTAAAAAAATAACAATTACATGGAAATATAATTGTTATTTTTTTATAATCAAGCGTGTCAGATATTGATAGTTTAGAAGTCCTAACGTATTCTCCGATATCAAAGGTATGTTGATCTGCCGACTTGCGTGGTGGGGGTAGCCATCCAGAAGATCAGAAAATAGAAAAAAAAATGTTTTTTCGAGTGCCTCATATTTTCAGAGGAGATGTCAAGTGAACCCTAAAAATGCTCCCATTCAAAAGACTGACGATTCAGGAGCGATTTTTTGAAAATGAAAAAAAAAATCGCCATATTGAAGTACTCGAGCGTGTCAGATTTTTATACAGAAGGTTCACCTAGATGTTCCAGCCATGGTAGCCTAAAATTGGACGGTTATTTTGAGGGGTATTATTAATCTGAGAGCTAGATTTTTTTATTCTGTAAACTATTTTTAAACTACCTAATTTTAAAACACAAACAAGTCAGACAAATAACTTGTCTGTTACAGTTCACGCCAAACGCAGGTAATGTCATTGCCATACATTTTGTACTAAGCTTTATTCCAACTGCACGCTCTAATCTTATGGAGACAGCGACTGTCGCAACCCAGCGCTGGGCACGCCACCATTGCGGCGGTAGTGCCCCTGTTTGAGGAGTGGCTGGAGAGGCGTCACGGTGTCCTCACCTTCCGCCTGACGCAGGTCCTCACCGGACACGGTTGTTTCGGGAGGTTCCTGCATCTGATCGGGCGGGAGGAAACGCCCGGGTGATCTGCGCGGATCGCCCAGAGGACACGGTGGAGCATACGATGGAGGTCTGCCCCACTTGGGCCGAGCACTGCCGTGTCCTCGTGGATGCGATAGGTGGCGGCGACCTCTCGCGCCCGGCCCTGGTTCAGGCCATGGTATGGAGCGAGAGGGAATGGGAAGCAGTTTCCGCCTTCTGCGAAGCAGTAATGCTCGCGAAGGCGGAGGCGGGACGCGTGAGGGAAGCTCAACGGAGTGGCCGTTACGGCCCCGGCCGCTACCACCGCAGGCGAGGAGAGAGCGAGATACTGGGCGTACTGAGCGTAGCACGTCGCGAGACGATCTCCGGCCACCGTAGACCCGGGCCTGCGGACGGCAAGCAGTGGGTAGCTCGCCGTCCGATCAGCACCAGGCCCGTGAGCCGACGGCGTGTAGTGCTCCACGCGCGCCTCAAAGAAATGATTGTCCCATCGTGGCCGGTGCCTGCATGCCTAGGGGTAGCGGATAAATTCTGAAAATGAGTTACCGCACCCCTGGGCACTCAGGCAAGGAAGAAACAGGGGTGGGTTTTAGTCAGTAAGAGTCTGACACGCCCTCTCACTCCACCCAGAGCGGAAGAAGTCATTGGACGATTTCCCACCTCCCCCCAAAAAAAAAAAAACGCTCTAATTTTCATAAACCATTTTAATTACTTCGGCTTGTGGCAATCGGCCGATTATATTTTTTTCGTGATTCTTACATTATTTCATTCAAAATAAAATAAAAAACAACGCAGATGCACGGACGGTGGACGTACTCATCAGGATGCAAGGTATCCTCGTTCATCTGTCGCGCTCGAGTATATCCCAATTCCCTTATTGGGCTCCCCTACTATTAGTAGTGGACTTATTTTATTCAGATCGCTTTTTGATTTTAATCGCTGTCGAAAAACAAGTAAATAAATTATTGCGACCAGGAATTTATTCACCCTCGCCTGTAGCACCCATTCTAATCAATGCGTGTCATTCCAAAGCAGTTACCTATAGATTATGTCCTCATTGGAGTGCGTATGAGCTTTGACTCTTCTCGATGATGATACCCCGTCGATTTAACGACAGTTATTTTATTGGATATGGCTTGAGAAATATGGTCCAGTACGCACTTAATTAATAACAAGTCATTAAACTCTTGGCTTCAGACTTGGGCGTTACATTGGACCGGCTACTGTACTAGTTGGATGTGTCGAGATGTTTGTTAATCGCATGTGACTGGTCGAATAGAAAACTTTATTTATTTTGGCTGTTAACAGAGGTAGATGAACGCTGGTAGAAATTGGCCAACCTCCCAATCGTTATTATAATTTTAGTGGTAGTTTCTAACGATATCATGTTATTTCGTATTTTATAATAATTGCTAGAAATCATTAATATATCAATTAATTTTAATGTTAAATTCTACAATGTTGTCGTTAAATTAACAGGTGTGTAATTGGAAGCTATTTAAATGAACCCGTGTTATACATGTGCATTTAGAGTTATTCAGCGACACTCGTCGGATTTGCGAAACAGGCTTTCCCATGTATCTCGTACTGAAATAAATTAAATGTAAAAGTAAATATTAACGATCCTAAATAAAGCTTTCAATTTGATTTCCAATTGCAGTTTTCTTACAAGACAGTGTCATTTACACGCATTTGATCTGTATTTGCCTTACATAAAGTTATTATATTATTTACAAGTTTAGTATATTTTGATGGTAAATTGCGTTGTAAAGTTGTGATTGTGACACATAAGGTTTATGTGATGCAGTTAATACTTCTATTGTCTGTATACGTTCAGTTAAGACCAAGCTTACATCATTGTCGATAAAATTATATAAAGGCAACATCAAAGTATGCGCTTGCGCTGCTTAGTGCTTGCCTTTTTAATGCTACATTGTCAGAGGTCGCACTGAGTTAATTATATGACTTTAGCGACTAAATGTCACAAATGATATGTTTTGACGCAAAACTGCGTTTAATTGCAATTTGTTGGGTGCGATCTCGGAGATTGTTCATGGATTACTTCAGATTAAGGCGCTATTAGTTGCCAACGACCTTGAGTGGTTAGCTTGCGTGTTCTGCGCTGAGCTCACGTAACGCGTCGTATGTCCACCCAGTAATAACACTCGCCCATCAAGGAGCGCTGTCTTGTTTAGACGCATTTTTAATGTATTACACATAAAACAACAAGTATTAAACTAAAACACTGAGACTAAATTATGAATAATTAAATAATCTTTAAAATGGTGAAAGTTTCTTAGAAATACGCTTTATAGTTTTTGCGTGATTCTCAATTTTTACGTACGCCCATACTAATAGGACTCGTCCATCCAGGAGCGCTGTCGCAAATAAGACGCATTATTCATTTATTACACATAAAACGACAGGTATTATACTTAAACTCGTATACTAAAAGATAAATAATTAAATTATCTTTAAAATGGTGAAGATTTCATAAAAATACGCTTTATAGTTTTTGCGTGATTCTCAATTTTTTATCCGCGTTAGACATAACTTTACAAATTAATTACACTATGTCATAAAAATATTATTTCAAATATTCTCAGATCAAATTACGACGAAAATAGTCTAGACTAACATATATTTTTTTCAAAGAAATACGACAAGTCGTTTAGACGTGAAGTTCAATTAAAAACCTTTAAAAGTCGTATAACTGCGCCTTAACGGTACCTATGTTAACATCAATTAGGTTTCAATTGTTGTTGAGTATGTTAAAAGTCTTAGCCGTTGTGAAATAATTAATTATTTTAATGCCCGCAACACTACATTCCTTTATTGTTGAAAATGCAGAGTATGTAAAATAAGAAGGTGAAAAAAATGTGCTGAAAAATTCGGTCAACAAAGAAATAAAATAGACGCAGACAATTTATCGGCAGGAAAACTCTTGGATTGTTGAAGCCGCATTTCTTTTAAGTATCTCAGAAATCGAATGTAGGTGCAAACATACTTATTCATATTGTGTTTTATTGTGTTCTTTTTCTTATTGGTGTGTATTTTTATGATGACCATCAAATCGATAACTTAGAGAATAAAAAAGGTTAACATGATTCGATTGAAATAGAAAATTTCACTTCAATGTCCACGAAATAAAAAGTTTAAATAAGCATTTTATGGGTTAATTTTAATTTAACCCTTTTTGACAATCTGAATAAAAACTGCCACATCCACTTATGTAAGGAGGAAGTTATTGGTGGAAGACTAAACTGAGTATTTTATGGTGAAATTGAAATGTCTTCAACTAGCCATGGCAAAACAATAGAATATCTTTTGCGTACGCGATTTTTAAATTATGAGCTATAAAATATGGTGACAAAAATATTCCCTCCGTGTCTGTTAAAGAGGTAAAACATATTCAGCTAGATACTTGATGTTACGTGAATGATATAATTATGGAAATATGGGTATAATTTATATCTACTCATTATTGATTGAGAAACTTAAAACGCCGGTGTTGTCTTACAATAAGTGTCCGTTACGGATGAATGGGCAAAAATATAACCGTGAGTTGCATTCATTGAGTTTTTACAACGAGATGTTGGGCACTGCTTTTTACAAAGTCACGCAAATAGGATTACCTACTGGGAAAAAGTGTTTAATGGTAGAAAGATAGTATGAACTGACGATGAGCAAATGGGGAAAGAATCTAAGAAACTCTGTCCGTCTGTCTCTAACTTCTTCACGTCTTAACGGCTGAATGGATTTGGATTAAATTTGGTACACGGGTAGACCATGTTCTGGAATGGAACATAGGATGCTTCATAACTGGAGAGTATGTTTGTTAATAATATTTTTTTACTTACACGCGAGCGAAGCCACTGGCAGAAGTTATTACAATATAAGAAAAATTCAATATCATCATCAACATCATCAGACTTTTATTTAATGTCCCCACTACTGGGGCACAGGCCTCCTCTCTATGAGAGGGTGTGGGCCGTAATCCACCACGCGGGCCCAATGCGGATTGGTGGATGTCACAAATCTTCAAATGTTTGGTTCTAGGACAACCCGGTTTTCTCACGATGTTTTCTTTCACCGTTTTGACAGCAGTGGTGATGAAATAATTTACACAAAGTAAAGCGCCTGCCTGGGTTAGAACTCACGACCTACAACTTGTAAGTCGCGGCCAATACCACTGGTCCACCACTGCTCCAATCCAATTCAATATATCAAAAGGAATTCCGCAATCGTCAACACTATTCGTTTTAACATTACTCCAAGGATGGTTCGTCTCATAAATGGAAACCGCACAACAATACATTCATAACTATCCCACATAGGAAGGAATGTGATCTTAACATCACATCCGCGGATAATAGAACGTACACAATGTAAGTTTAGCGCCGGGCTGCATGATATCCATTACAAAACCGGTACCTACCTTCTAACTAGGGCTTGTAATCCGGATATCCGGATATTCGTATTATCCGGATATCCGCCGATTTTCAAATCCGGATTTTACTTGCATCACCATCCGGATTTTTCGGATGTTACGGATAGTTGTATTTCTCTTTTAAATATTAAATAAAAAGCTGTCATCTGTAAAGTACATAACTGTTATTACTTTATTTTAATATAGTTAATCACTCTTGCAATTATTTACTCACTTCACAAATCACAATAACTTGTTGTTATGATCTCTGTCACTAAACAGAGATCATAACAACAAGTGAAGAACTCAGTCTGGCAGCATTTTAAACGCAGTGTTGATAGTGCGCAGGCACAATGCAATATTTGTAAACAAGTTTTGAAAATCGCAGGATCGACATCAGCTTTACATAATCACCTTCGATCAAAACATTCAATTAATGTTAAAAATCAAAGCACTTCAAGACCAGAAGGCACATCGATTGGCCAGCCAAGTAGTTCAACACAAGCATCCACGTCTCATTCTGAGGAAAATGTGACACCTAATAAAAAAGCTAAAATAGTCGATTATTTTAAGTCTGATGAGCACGAGTGTATGGAAGTGATGATTTCTAAATTGGCAGCTCTAGACGGATTTGCATTCAGTGCTTTCTGTACATCTCAGACATTGTGTAAACTTTTTGTAAAAAGTGGTTTAAAATTACCACAATCACCCCACACAATTAAAAAGATTGTTTTAAATCATTGTGAAGAATTAAAGCTAGACCTGAAGAAAGAATTGGACCGATTGAAATCGACAGAATGCAAGTTTGCAGTAAGTCTGGATGAATGGACATCAGTTCAAAATAAAAGATTTATGAACATAAATATACACTCTACACAGTTTAAAAACAAATCATTTAGAAATTTAGGACTCTCGTTGATGTCAGGCAAAGGTACGGCGGATAATTGCCTTAACCTTCTCAAATCAAAGTTGGCACAGTATGGTCTGTCACTGAACGATGATGTTATTTGCCTGGTGACAGATGGCGCTTCGGTGATGTGTGCTTTAGGAAAAAAACACCAGTGTACCACCAATTGTGTTATGCACACGGGATTCAGCTTGGAGTTCTAGAAGTTCTATATAATAAAAAAGAGCCTGCTGCTGCACAAGATAATACTGATAATGATGACAGTACAGAAGATATAGATGTACAAGAAATTGAAGACTCCGATGGTGAAGAAGGTTTTATTGTAGCTACAAGTAATGTACATGCAACCGGTCGTAGAACTGAAGTTTGTTTAAGAAACCAAGATTATAACGAAATAATAAAAAGAGTTAGAAAAGTAGTCAAGATGTTTAAAAAATCACCGACTAAGTCCAAGGTGCTTTATAAATACACCGCAGAAGGAGAACAAAAGAATGTTCGTCTTATCTTAGACTGCAAAACAAGATGGAGCAGTCTTGCTAATATGATTGATCGATTCTTATTAATAAAAGATTCTGTATTCAAAGCATTAATTGATTTTAAATCTGATATATCATTTACTGATACGGAATTACAACATCTTAAAGAAATTTTGGAATCCCTTAATATAATTAAAGCTACGGTAGAAGCGATCTGTGAAGAAGACGCAAACTTACTGACTGCTGACACAGCGTTAAGATTCATGATTCAGAAATTATCGCAAAAAGATAGCATTATCAGTAATGAACTTCTAGTATCACTCAAAAGAAGAATATCACAACGACGAGTTCTAGAACTAATCGGTACCATGACATATTTGCACAACCCTCACAATTTTTATGAACAGCGAAGTACACACGACTGTCCTTTTCAAAATCCTTCAAACAGATCTGTGAGAAAGACGATTGTTAGAATTATTTCTACATTTTTTGACACACAACAACCAGATCAAACAGTCATAACTTCAGCGCATAATACACAAGATACAGAAGGTTGCTCTTCTTCAACTGTAAGCGTATCAATTAAAACACAAATACGAGAAGAAATCATCCGGTTTATGAGTCAGCCATCTTCTGCGCAGCGACCGACTTCTTCAACAAATGATTTAGACACTACAATTCGAGTAGAGATGGCACTATTTGATGAGAATGGTCAGAGAAGCAGGAATTTAGAAAAGGTTTACAATCTACTTCTATCAATACCACCGACCAGCGTTGAAGCAGAAAGAGTGTTCTCTGCTACAGGATATTTATGCAACCATTTAAGAACTTCCATGAAAGAAGATTCATTAGATAGTTTAAGCTTTTTAAGATCGTATTACCAGAATTTGGATAAAAAATAATGATAAATTTGATTATTTTGAGATATTTTGTTAATTTTTGTTCTATTATATTTGATTTATACTATTGTTGTTTAATAATTGAGCTGATTTGTCAGGGAACGTGATATTTTTATTTAATTATTATGTTTTGAATAGGTTGATTTGATTGGGATTTTGTGATAAATGTTAGATCTCATTTTTAATTAGAATAGTTTTTAGTATGAGAAGAATAGATACAAATTATTTGTGCGGTATCGGTATTTTATGGCATAATTTTAGAAAGTGAACTAGTTTTTTATGTGATTGTTACTTGAAATATTGGTATAGTTTATTTTTTCTTTGTCATTTTGCTTGAGAGACTGACTAAAACGTGTTACAAAAGCTTATTAGTTTTATTTATATAATAAAAACGAAAAATATTCGTATTATCCGCATTATCCGGATTATCCGGATAGTGAAATATTATTATTCGTATTATCCGGATAGTAAAAATGAACGGATATTGCAAGCCCTACTTCTAACACCGACTCCGTCAAAACGTCACTTCAACTGACATGTACACTAAAGGCACATTTTTATTGATTATAGGGCAAAGGAACACATCGGACCACCCACGGAGGCCAAGCATCTAATTGAGCGTCAGGCCCATTGTCCACGCGACAGAAAGTTCAAAGGTCCCCAGATTAAATATCAATCAATGAGGTTTTTGTAAAATTCGTCATCTCTTGTCGGAAGAATACTTTGTTACGGCCTGTGGTTTTATTAGCTGTGTTTTGAAAATATTATATGACATTGAATTTTAGTACAGTGAGAAACATCCGACAAGATTGAGTTTTTGCTTCTTTTACTTCGCAATTTTAATAAGTTAGGCTGTCTTTGTGAACGGAATTGTTGTTTAATTCCTAGTTTAGTTCGTGACGGATGGTAACCGTTTAGATTAAGAAACGTCAAGTTAGCCTCGAGCTAAGTTAACGTTTAAGGCCGTACCTACTACCGGCCAAGTGGCGGCCTCATTGAATAAAAAATCGTAGCATAGCATATAAAATAAATATTAAACAATCCAACGGCCGTTTCTGACACTTTTGCGTACTACTTTGGATACGAAACATTCTGAGACCTGTTTTAACAACGTAAAAATACTTTATCCTATTTGTAACAAACGTGACATTGGATTCTTTAATATTTATTTTCTAGGCTATGCTACGATTTTTTATTCAATGAGGGCGTCACTTGGCCGGTAGTAGACCCTTAAGTGAAGTTTAATTGAAGTGAATTATAACAAAAGTTCTTCATCAAATATGACATGCGCAGGTACGATAAATACACCTAAAGGGACACTGATGAGATGCTAATTTATAAACCAATCAACTTAATAAAGTACATCATTACACGTCTTGACTTGACCACTAATATTAACGACCTGATATCAATCACACAGGTTTTTAAACTTTCTTTGATAAATGTTTTTAGTAATTTGGTAGTGTTATGTTAACGAATGCGTTATTTTTCAACATTGATTGATTGCATGGCTTAATGTTGCATGACAGTTATGTCATCTATTTATAAATAGCTATGAACAGTTCGACCATGACTCTTAAAGGTACACATAAAAGTCTCGAGTACGTACTTTAAATCTAAATTAATGGTAATTAAAATAGCTGCACCGGTACCATGCAACGCTCAAAATAGGGTTGGGCATCTTGTTCTCAGAGTACCATGCCTGTGTATCATTATCTATATTCTAAGAAAATACCTCACAACATGACATTTAAATGTGTTTAATCTGATACTAATATAAATATTAAATAATGCGTGTAATATAAATGTAAATTTATTTTATTTCAACAATTATCGATGACGACATGTTGCTTTTAACATAACACACACAATACCCAGTAGCTACACTGATACTGTTGATGATATCTTAAATATTACAGTTGTTTATAAAACAAAAGAATATCGTATGGCAGCCCTAAAGTAACACAAATCCATTACTTAGAATACTCTTTATCTCATGGCGGTAGCAGAGATGAAATAAACCGAAAGATTGCTCGGCGGTGAACCAAAATGATAGGTTACAAACGCGATGAAAGCATAATTCTATACATTTAATAATTTCGAACTGTTCTATCTAGCCATTAATTTGGTTAATGTTGATATTAGGCACTAAAATTGTTTGCTGATATGAATTTTGTAAACAGTATACAAAGCGAGATACTTTTATGTTAACAAAAACAAGGCGTTATTTTTAGCCTTAATCATAGAGTGAAAATCTGCCATAAATCGTAAAATTATTGATCACCACACCTTTTGAAGTTTGAGACTAATTTATGAGAATAGGGATTGATTAAGGTAATGAAATTATTCGTTTCGATGAGTAGTTGTCGACGTCTTTAAACGTTAACTTGTATAATTGAATCATTTGCCCATTTAACTGGAGGCATTAATTCACTGTCCAAAAGAAGGTTACTTAGATGTCGCAAGTACTTACAGTGAATTATGCAATAAGGTTAAATAAATATGTAATTTGTGGATTAGGTTATGCCCAGTCATTAGCTGCCCACGTGGGATCGGAACTATCATTACGAAATCGAAACAACGCTCATTTCCTAAGTATTCTCAAGTTAAGATATAAGTACCCACCACCTACATGGAATAAGATAATCTTTATATCGAAGGTGAATCGCCCGCCCACGGCAGCGGCAAAAAGTATAGTCATCAGCTTACATCTAACAAAGGTAGCCGATTCGCCGGCCGTCTTAGTCAGAACGCCCATAATGACGAATATGGACATTTGTACAGCACTGTGTAGGTGGCACTTAGAACCCGGCCCCTGCCCTTATAAGGCGTCATGAAAACTTCTATCGATATACGCAAAGGTGGCGGCATAAAAGATCAATTTGGTTTGATGATGGTCGTCTGTCAACATCATACAAGCTGTGCTGATGGCATGGGTCTTTAAAACAAAATTAACGAAAGAGACACACGAGACAAAGCTGCAAACAATATTTTTACAAATATCCAGTGGATGTCTTAGCAGTAAGAGGCTAGTCAATCTTATCCCCAACTTTCTCGATATAAGTACATAATTACGCGAGAATTCTCCGATCAATAAAAAAGCTGAGATTGACGTGAAGATGGAAAAAATGGCTTTAATTATCGCCATATCGTAACTGCGTTGTGTGTGTTATTAGAATTTATGTTCGCGTCGCATTGGTTTAATCCGAGAATAATGGTGTAATGGGCATTCGATAAAGACCGTCGATGCTCGAGTTGGTAGTCGAGAGCGAACGGGTAAAACAATATCGTTTTGGAACAGCTTCAGTATACGTTGTTTGTACAAATGTACATACAGAATGATATCGTATTTAAAGAGGCACACATTGTACCCCCTCAGCGATGTTTGAGCAAGTCCAATTGCATACTGGACTATTGCCGAAGCAAATAATGTACACAAGTAAACAGTTTAAATGCAATGATGTAGCAAAGCTCATTGGGAGCTGGTACATTTAAATAAGAGTATTTGAATAACTAGTAAGAAGCCAGTTCTGAAACTCCCGTTACAAAGTAATCAAGTACCGTTTCAGGGTTGATGGAGACTATTGTCAGAGTAGTCTTAGGCCTTCCATAGACGGACTGCTTAGAACAGTCAAGGACAACTGCACGAGAGCAGTCATTTTGCGGTTGAGGTTGGGTTGGCTCCATAGACGGACTGCTTGGAGCAGTCAGTGCATTTTTATCTGCGACTGCAAATGAACTACTTGACCGGCCGAGTATGGTAAATAGAATAGAATAATACGTTATTGTACACCAAACCAGTTCTATATTGATTGTACTATCAGTTTGTAATTGTAATTGTTTGTGAATGTCAATTTTGTATTGAAACGCAGTTTCAATACTAACTTGACGCCCAACAGCGACCGCTTAGAGCTGTTGACCGCATTCTTTTTTTTTTTTTGCCGGTGTGGAAAATCCTCATGGATGTCCTTCGCCTGGGGTGGGCGAAGGGGTCTGTCAGACTCTTACTGACTAAAAACCACCCCGGTGTTCCCTCGTATACTTGACTCCGGGGCTGCGGGTGCGAATGGGACTTCCGCTGCCCCGGACTAATACCGGCCCGCATCATCCCGTGGTGAGGAGTGAGGTCTTAACCCCCTTCACGTCTAAGAGAGGCGCGCGTGGAACACTACGCGCCGCCATCTCGGGTCTCGGTTGATGGGCCAACGGACGTCCCCGAATCCGTCGGCCCTAGACCCTTTTTAGGGGGGCTGGAAGAGGGCGTTGTCCGCACCGCATGACTGACTGCTCCAACCAGTCCATCTATGGATGCACTTATGATTGTCGAATACTAAACAGTTCTAATAAGAAACAAGAGAGCACGAGATCATAAATTCAGAATGTTGAATCATACATTTTAAAGTTACGGCTGATAAAATATCCATCGATTAATCGGTCCGACCTAACAAACTAAGTACAGCTGAGCAAATACGATTTAGGGCACGACTTTCCCCTCAAAATGACACTTCCATTAAAATTCTCAATTTGGCACGATCATGAACGTTGAAATATTAGATTGGATTATATGAAATATCGATGGCAAGTACTGGATGTGATGGATGTAGCCACAAGACCATATTTCATACAATGTATGTCTCATTGTATGTAGCCCTGTAACAAATTACGACTGCTAGGCATACAAGTTTCGATGGCAGTATTGTACAAGTACATTGCAATGAAATCGGAATTTGCATGGTAGATCTTATAGTATTTGGGTCACAGAAAACAACTGAATATCACTATCAGGTACTGTTAATGTTAGATTTCATTTGATTGGGACAATTGCGTGTTTTACAAATATTATACAACGACCGATCATCCAGTAGCGGTGGCTTAAACACCGTTATATTCATATAGAAAAATATGAATTCTACAAATAGAACCATGGCTTATAGCTTCACTATTCTAAACTATTGAATATGTTGAGTGAAGGAACAAACACCTATTAAATCACTGTTATCCATCATTGTTTGATTTACAATTTTCAATTTCATTGTGCTCGAAAGATTATACTGATAGAAACGTCAATACAATAAATAGGTCTTTCAGATAATTCATATTATATTCTTCCTTCAGTTATTAATCACTGGGCGCCATGATTCTTGTCTTAACGGTCCCGTTAACCTTAAGACCCACCTTTGTAATGTAAGCTTTACTCTGTGCTCTATACAAAATACCTAATAAATGGCGTCACAAGCCAGTATCACAACGAAGATAAAAGGATCAGTAGAAAAACAAGGTCGCATATTGTCAACGTTACGCACAATGTTAGCCACGAAACCGCCTGGCATGTTTTTAATTTCAATAGCTATTTACGAGTACCTATCTTGTTTGTAGGCATTCATGTTTAAAACATATGTGTGGACAGTGTTGAAAGTAAACTGTAACCTCAACCGCGCCCAGAACTTGTCACGAAATTATGGACTGATTTTATCCTAATGGTCGCCAGATCACGATTTTTAGATATTATACATTTTTGATTAGCATAATAAATGAATTTGAAGGAATGTGTCCACAAGATTGACATCGTCTACCAGAACGATCATTTTAAAGTTACACTGAAAAATAAATAATTATAATATTGACCATAGTTCAAGTAATGAGTTAAGCCGACACAACATTTTCGATCCATTTATACCGTAGGTTGCGAAAACTGACAACAAAACATAGTTCGTCCTATTTAACTTTACAAGTGGCATTCATAATCCTAAGCAAACAAATATGCAAAATCGAAGTCGCAGCACATTTCAAAATTATGAATACAAATAGGGCTAACAACAATGGTCAATGGTTGACGTCTTTGGCAAATTGCAGCTGTTGGTACAAAGAGGTGGATCATTGACGCTAACACCGACCACGCTTCTGAAACACGAGAAGTCTGCAACCACTCCGACAGCCGACACACTTAACGTGCTATAAACAATCGAATAAGTACCTAAAATAGATTTTATTGCCAGAGCCATTGAATTCAATGTTGGTGCAAATGATACTACACTGTTCATTGCGGAATGTTTTACTTCATATGAGATTCTAAGAGCAGCTTGCTTAGGGTTATTGTTGATTGATAATGCGTTGTGAGAACGAAGGGCTTGTAATCTACTTGCACAGGACTTGCGGTTAAGTCGTAATAGAACAGTTATTTTATTGTCACTGATTTAGTTTTTAGGTCATGCACTCACTCGACTGTTATACATCTGAATAAAGTTTCCATCTAAGTATGTGGCACTTGTTTCAGTGAGTCAACTAAAGGCCAGATGACTGCCATACCACTAGTGACCTCTAATTCACGCCGCCTATGTCAAAGGTCCGGCAATTTAAATAACAGATCGATACTCTAATTCAAATTCAAAGCATTTATTTGAAGTAAACATTTTACAGGCACTTTTGAATTGTCAATAAGTCGGTCAGTCAGAAAGATGAAGCTAATTGCACATTCCAAGGCGTAGATCTCTATGGAGAAGAACGTGCAAGAAACTCCATGGACACTCTTTTAAACCATATTATGTATTACCTAAATCCTGGTTACATATGTCTAGTTGCTTCAATTTTATGAGAACAATGTTAAATTAACAATTCATAAAAAAAAAAAGATTAAAATAAGCCAGTGGCAGTTGAGAGATGACCAGTCTCAACTGTTGGCGCCCGTTCACGAACATGACGCGTGGATCAGCACCACTCAGTTCAACCATATTGAAGGGAACTGAATGACCCAACACACGCGCCACCATCAGCGAGACATTTGAGTGAGCATGACAAGACTCTCAAGTCAACGCTGTCATAGCGAATACTTTAGATAAATGCACGTTTGTTGCTTCGAAGCAGTGTTTTAACATGTTTCTTAGACCAGCCTATTGTCATTAAAATTCTTTAGTATGCAACAATAGGCAGTACATTAGTAGCAAATGTGAAACAACGACAGGAAACAAGAGAAACGTTTGTTAAGACTACGCATCGTATGTGACGAAAAAAAAGGAGAAAAAAGCAAGTAGCGGTCATCCCTTTGTCTTAGCGAGTAGAAGAAATCATTGAGCAACGTGACAATTGTTTTGTAAGATAAGTACAAAGACATTGCAATGAAAACTGCCTACACTTATTTGTATGGTAATAAATACTTGCTCATTCAATGATTGCTTACATGCATAATTATGCATTTTATTGAACGATTCTCAGGAAATGAATTTTATTTCAGGGTGCCAGTGTGTGTCGCACACGTATTTTTGAAGATCAATGTTTTTTATGTTTTTAAATTACTAATTTCTCAAGACTCCTTGTTTTTCGAAACGAATGCAAATCCAACCAAGGCTGATGTCTGCCCAGGGGTTGAGGATAAATTCGAAACAGAGTTACCTCGCCCCTGGGCTCTCAGGGCAGTTAAGGAACAGGGGTGGGTTTTAGTCAGTAAGAGTCTGACACGCCCTCCCGCTCCACCCTCGGGAGATGTCATTGGATGATATCCCAAGCCACAAAAAAAAAAAAAAACAAAGGCTGATGCGAAAAGCTACACTTCGTGAATAGATAACGCGCGGAAATCTCAGAAAGAAAATATGTCAAAAACATCAAATTATAACTTCATAAACTCTTAAGTTTCAGTGGCAAAAGAAACCAACTACGATAAGATAAAAGCAAACAAGTATAGAAATAAATTTTATAAATGGGCAGATGATAAAATAAAAGTTTTAAACGAATGGAAACGAGACACAAAATTGTACTGTTGCTTGTTTTTACAGTAACGTCAACCACGTTAACCTAATTAAGACAAGTTCTCGTGATCAGCAGATTCTGGGTCACCTACCGTTAAGTGTACATTTTCCTGGATTCATGGTTAAGGGGTAGACACTTAGTACTATGAAATAATTATATTTTAATGGAAGATTTATCATCGCCTTATGTACCACTTCTTGAAGATTTATAAATAAGCCAATCGTCATCGGTACGTCATGCGTCAAGGCAAGCTAAACTCGATTGACTTGCCCAATTTTATGCAGCTGTAGGTTTGGTTCGCCATCGCCATTGATAATTTCCTTATTGTGACATTGTTAAAAACTTGTAATTCACTTTTATTGTAATACACTAACAATTAATAAGTTAAAAAATATTAGTACCAACGTCTTCATTTCAAACCCAATTTTATAACGGGATTAGGTATAAATAATATCGCTACGGCAGCATTGCCCAACAAATTAAATATTTTGTGTGCGACTCAATACGATCGATGACTACGCCGTTAATCAGAATTTTAATTATAATAGATTTACGGCTAGGGTTAGAACACTCGTAAAAAGCCGAACATCAGAGGCTCGTGGAATTGACAAAGACGTTAACTGAATTTAAAAAACCAATGAGCAATGCGATTTCCTACATCTTAAAAAGGCAAAAAATAATGTTACCAACCTAACACTTTTTATAAGGACGTTTGAAGATTACCTCATACATAAAGAGCGACGCGGGCGCCCCTCGTAAGAGCTGACGTCATCAACAAAGGAACTGCGATTGAATAATAAGGGTCCCTTTGATAAACATAAAAGAGAACCTGCGAACAGGTATATTGTACGGTTGTAACAGGTGCGGCTTGTTCTTCATTGTAGGTATTCTGTCTTAGAAAAAAATATCTCTATACGCATAGCTTATAAACATATTCATTTGCACGTTATTCAAATTACATCCCTGAGATTTCTTCAATTAGCATGTCAAGCTTTATCCCACTGATGAGTTTTAATTCTTAATAACTATGACTTTAAGTAATGGTGAATATTGTAAATCTCATCTCTAGCATTGGGAGAAACTAGTATTTATATTCGCAAAACATTGATCAGTTCAAGCACCTTATCTGCGTTCTCTCTGCATTACAAAGTTTATCCAGACAGTCTTCGCATTGGTTTCCGGTCATAGATTATTTAAATTTATTACTCACTAGATATTTTGGATCCCCTTTCAATGTAGTAAAATAAACAGGGTCTAATAGTGAATATAAAACGTAAGACACACTGTGTTTGTTTACTTTATTACTAATCTTTTTAGCGTCCGAAAAGTGATATCATCTTCCGACGAACGCGAGTGTATATTCGTCCAAGACTTAGCAGGCAGATGACGTAAAAGTAAAAAAATCATGAGAATTGAACATTCAATAAGCGTAATTTTGACTTACCGCAAACTTAGCGGCTTCTGTTGCTTGAGCACAAAATACCATATTTTATGCGCGGTCGTTTTGGAACAGATGCCGCCTTTGCAGGGTTTATTGTGGAATCTTTAAGTGAACGATAGAAATCACATATCTTCGTAATAATTTAATGTCTTGTTGTCTACTTTGTCGAAATATGCATAATGTATGTGTAATCAACATTACGAACTATTAACATGGAGCAAATGACATCTTCACGGTATTTTGGTAAAACCCAATAATATTTCACACAGCCGTAACATTAACTTTTCGATAATTCGAGAACGGTAGTTTTCTCTCCAAATTAAGTAAGTCTACGGCGAGTACCTACATGACGCAAACTTAAACCTAGATCCTGAACCATGTCATGTTGCTACGTCACGTTTAGAAAATGCAACGACCAATGTGACAATCAAACGTGACAGCCGAGTTAACATTATAAGCGACACCAATTTGCATAGATTAATTAAATAAACAAAGGCTTTGGTAACAGACGACGGGGAATATATTTAAAATGAGAAAACGAATTTCTACTTCATTTGCATTCTGCTTAAACTCAATCTAAAATTATAACTGAATGAAGCATTAACGATATATGCAAACGAAGTCCACGCGATCGGCAAGTTCAAGGCTTTTGGAAGCGAACACAGCAATCCACTGCGTTCTTATATCAAAGCAATAGAGTTTACATCGGTCACAATTGTAACGAATCGCTTACGATGAACGTTTCAAAACTGCAATCACATTGTTACGTGTCGACGGACGGCAACAACCTGATTGTACCGTTAAGCGAGCCGCGCAAAACTGACCTAGTGCCGGGAAAGTTATCAGGGACGACCGTGTTCCGTTTCACGACCCAAGCCAAGCCCAGCATTCAGATCAATCAAGACTACTTCGAATCACCCCAACTTTTTTAGCAATTCTCGGAAGGAACACTAGGTCATCGGTTTGAGATCAAATCGTCAGAAATCAAATCGCTAGTGTCATGCAACAAGACGTTCCAATGGTAATTTTAGTAGATCAACCCGAGACGCTAGTTTCATTATTAGATATAAAACGGCGAACGGTGTCATATCATTCTCTGTTAATGAACATTAATTCGTTGCAAGTGGAACTGATTCAATTGCTATCACCCATGTAGAGGTGGCATTGAACTTTGTCGAAACAATTTGTATCAGCCGGATTGTAAGTGTGGCATGTTCAGACGGTGAGTCCAGCCAGTTCTCGATATCTAACGGAAAAGATTCAAACCGGAACATTTTTGATAGCTTCCAAAATGTACTTACAGAGGCCATATTCCTCATAGTAACACCATGGGAAGTAAACGTAGCAGATTGATTAACAAAGAATTTTATGTACGATGAAGAGGCCTAGAAGCACAAAAAAAACCAAGAAACCCAATCCCGTTGATTTTTTCTGCTATCAAATTAAATGAAATCAACGATAGATTTAGAGAAAATTCAACAACATATTTCATGTAAGAGGTATCAAGGATGTTCTGATGCATGGATAAGGAGTGTGTTGTATATTTATAGTTGCACGCGGGGTCGACGTTCCTCGCGCGTCTCCCACGCCGCGCTTGCCCGGTGCGATGGGATCTACAAATCAGTTACACGATGAAACACTATTCGGCTCTATTCGCACGCAAATGAAAACCAATACAATTTTTTGAATATTACCCAAAATTTTCCACAATTCAAAAAAATAAAATGAGTGAAGTAAATATTATCGACGCTTCATATAGGTAATTGGTAATTCATAACTAAGGTCGAACAATTAATTAAAGCCCATTTGAATTTCAATTCGTCATTGCAATTAAGCTCAAGATTTGTCCAAATAAATCAGATCTGATTGATAGCTAAATATGGATTCGAAAACAAATAGGTCGTTTGTGTACATAAAAGCTTATTTGGCAAATCGGTTAACAATGATATATCTTATTAGATTACTTGAAAATGAAAATTATTCCGACATAGGAGTTTATGGTACCAGTTGCGCACAAAGTGGAGCACATAACTTTTAGCTGTCAGAATAAAGTAAAAGATATTTGTTATTGTAAACAAGAAAATTTGTTTGACAGCAACTAAAACGTGGAACCGATGACTTAAATACGACGTATTTAAGTAAAAGAATAACATATACCAAATGTCTAGGAAACATATTTGAGGAAGATTGATAAAATGTATCCCTCATGACTCACAAATAACCTCAAACTGGGTCATTCTACATTTCTACAGAATCCTGATATTCTTAGCCAAACACCAGTTCGATTCTGCTTAATTTTGAAACAAAAAGTCTACTCGCACTTAGCAGATGAAAACATGTGAGAAGCAGCGTACAATTTGATTCATGTAAACACAATAACAAGTATGTTGATGGTGCGAAACTGGAAAGCCGTAAGAAGGTAAGTGGGTTGGTTAATGCAAAGAACTACAGTTCGTGCTTTACCTATTACGGTGTCCAGTACGTGGAGGCACTTTATGACCCTTATGTCCAATAGCCCCAAAATGTAGATTACATCATTTGTACGGAGACTGGACGTCCAAACACTGAGTCATGAAATAAAAAATGAATATGCAAATTACAATGTTTCGAAGACAAAATAGGTGGAATAACGCCGTACTGAGTACAAATGGCAAGAGTAATTAAACATCAGCACGTAAGACGAATTTTGAATATTTTGGTCACACGAATATTATTGCTTCGCGTGCTAATGAATTAAGTAGGTAGTATTTTCAATTAAATATATGAACTGACACACTTCACAGATATTTCAAGAATGTTTCAGTAACTCTCCAGACGCACCCGACAACGAATCGATTTATTTAAATATATTTAAAACGATAGAATGCGGATCCAGTGACATTTGTAACAGCTCATTCATAATTTTAGAGCGAGGATTAAAATAGCGATCGTTTACGTCTACGACGATAGTGAAAAATGAAACAGGTGATGCGAGGAGTTGTGAAGACACGATGTGGGATGACAAACAAACCTCGGTCATTCAACTCTACAGGAAGAATATGTTTTCTGGCGGCTGAGTTTAATACACGAATGTTTATGTTACAGCTTCAAATTCTCGAAAAAAGACGGGCACATCGGTTTGGATGTCTGGATTTTTTTATCATCATTTCATTATACAATTGATGAGAATACCCGTACAGTAGTGACATTAGGGTTCATGATGGTTAAAATTCACATTCTTATTTCCGAACATGTTCGTGGACAGCGAAAATAAAGTTACACTGACTAATTACTGCTTGGACAGAGTCCCAACCAGATAAACACCTAAACCTCAGCCAAAAATACACAAGATGGCGTCGAGTTCATAATAAAACAATTTAATGGGCCAGCGCGCTTTCCGCGGTGACGAAATCTGCGCCGACGCATTCTCGTTACGTAACCTGAAACGCGATCTGTGCAAGAGAAAACTGTTTAAGGTCAAAATAATTACATTTCGTCTGTAGCCTGTGTGTACCATGAAGGGAACCCATAGGGGTCGTCTAAATAAATTGTAAATTTGAATAAGAAAATTTTTTGTTTTATCAATAACACGATTACTGCTTAACGACGTGTTCTGGAGGAAAACTGAGACCATTGAAATGTGGTAAGTCTGCATCCTTATCACGATTAATGTCCCTACGCTTCAGTGATTTAGGAGAAGAGAGGGAGATTATAGACAGTTAATTTAACTTTTTTATTTATTGTTCTAGTAATACAAATCAGTGGGGGCGATGGACAACAAACGAATCTGACGATTGTTTACGCGTGAGTGCGACGGGACGGGAGCGGCGGAAACTCGGCGGAAACTCGCATCATTGGCTTGCGTCTGCCGGCCCAAAACTTTGCCACCATCGCCACGCCATGACGCCACGCTTCATTCATGTCACATATCATCCGCTAGTCATACGTCACATTCAAGATCATCATCATGGAAATAGCAATAAATAGTGAACGTAAACATCACTAAAACAAACATTCAGAAATGTCTGATATTTCTGAAATTATTCAAGTCGAGAATTTAAAAATTCGAAATTCTTCAAGATTTTCTACCCGACAAGTACTCTGGTTGTTCAATAAACGATTCTTAAAACAAATACCATTATTTTATCGTATGCTTTAAATTTAATGAGTCGAACAGATTTATCGTGACCGGAGACAAGTAAGGAACCATTTAGGCACTCCCATCCTGAGCGTCTTGTAATTTTTATTACGCAGGCAACCCCGCCCTGCATTGTTGTGGGGTTTAATGAGCGTGCGCTCGTGCCGGCTCTGTTCCTGTTGTGCTACCGAGTACAAAAATATATTGGATACGGCTTTATTTTCTGAATTCTTTCGTAAAATTTGCCCGATGCCAAGAAGAATAGAGTTAAATTTTTTGAATATCTGAAGCGTTTTATGCTACCATAATCATACTTTACGGGATATAAAGTAGACTTCCGAGAACTAGTTTCTATTTAAAGGCTAAACAACGAAGCCAACGCCATTTTGTCTAATTTCAGCATACAGTGGCAGATAGCGAGTGACGTACATTATACTACACCTCACACTGTCTTGAAGATGAATGTTTGTGATTAAAGGCAATTAGGAAACTTGCTGAGCGATTACTGATTAGGATTACACATTAGGGTACCTACTTTGAAACCTTCTAAATATTCTGGTTTAAATAAATATTCATCGCATTGTTTTTTTTTTATATTGCACCTACGACTATTTGTCTCTGCATCACCCAAAGGTTGACTGGTAGAAAATGCCTGAGGCATTAAGTCCGCCTCTGTACTTCTATGCATGAAGTGTTAAATAAATAAATAAAATCATAGATTTATTCTAGCACTTACATTGGCAGGGACTAACTGTAGAGAAACTTCAAAAAAAAAACGTGAATACTTCAAATTGTACACGGCAACATACCTGAAACAAAAAGACAAAGATTATATTTACCATACGGATCGCAATAGTGTTAGTACAGTTCCAAATAACGCATCCGTGAACCAAACCGCCTCCAGATGGTTTATAAATACACAACGCCATGACATTAAAAATATCCAATTAATTCGTATTAAGTCCTATTTGAAGAACACTTTCAAGCGAATTTAGGCTTTAATAGCAAACGGGCAAGGTTCATAAGTCGCTTTAGTCGGACGATGCTTTTAGAGATATCACGAAGACGGCTGTGTAAGTCGTTACAGGGTTCCGGGCTAGCGTTTGATATTTTCGCTCGAAGAATATTTTTATTTGGAGCATGAAACTAAAATTTAGTTTACGATTCAACAGCCTCATTACATTTTGAAGATTTTGAAAGAAGCTCAAAATTATTTTTAATTTTCTTAGAGCAAAATTATTTGCACTGCAGTTCATTAAAATAGTGTTATATTGGGTGTAGCAACTGTATAAATAAGTAATACAATATTGTCTGTTATTCAAAGGGGAGAGTTTTATCACAAAGTACAATAATAAAGTCACCGTTAAAACATAATGGAATGCAGGAGAGATCGATGAGGACACATGCGGGTAGGAAGCGAAAATTAATAGCAGTTAATTTTTGTTATTACTAGTCAAGCAATGTGAATTGTCAAGTTTATACTCTTGCTTATTCCTATTTAGATAAAAAACGAATTTGAATGAATTAAACATGTACGTATGTAACTTCTGCAATGTTGTTGAGGAGACAGCAAAAATACTCGTAGTAATGGAATTCTGGCTTAAAGCAAGTCAAAACTACAAAGGTACTTTCAAATGAAGCAAACGAAACACAAAACTCATCTACTAAAATATATTCTGAACGCGGAAAAGGATCAATTTGTAGATGGGAAGACGAAAAAGACATGGGATAGTACAGCACAATGGACAGTGGTCCAGGAGGTCTCTAAAAAGCATATCGTAGAAGACCAATGTAGGTAATTTATATTGCATGTCTCTTTTATTTTTCTTTAATTAATTACATCTTTTGACGATAATTCTCCTAAGGCAGATAAAATACCGAAGAAAAGAGTCAACATATTTTTGGAACAGTAAAACTAGGTTTAACGGTGTAATTTGGTATTATCTTAAGTCAGATAATCCCTCATAATTTATACTAAAGTCTACGGAAAGTATTCGAGTAATTCTGTAATGCATATAAATGACCCAATTAGATAAAATTGGCCAGCATCCAGACAAGACTGGTTGCAGTTCCCTCTATTTAAATGACCAGTTTACTTACATAATATGCCTACTTCTCTGTTTTGTAGCTCTCTCTTTAATTCATAGTCTAGTACTTCAATATTCATATAAAGTGTCTTTAACAACCTGTTGTTCGGGACCTAGAGAAACGACATTATGAACAGGACCATGATTATCATCATCAGTACTGAATTACGTAAATGACGTATAATAAAGTTGACATTAAACATACTCGGACACTACCGACTGACCTTAGATTAACACCACAATCTTCTCATCTATAAGCAGGTTCGTTAATAAGATAAACAGTAACTTTATATGCATAATACAAGTGTTATTACAATCATCCTAACCCACATCCAATATCGCTCAAGGAATTGTTTGTACTTGGGACATTCAATAGTGCAAATATTCTATGAATTGAAACATTCTGTTGTTTGAAACATTCAATTAAAATAACATTTCGTCATATTACGGCGTTGTCTATAAATAAGAGCAAAACTTTGTTTTACACAAGTGTGTATCTAGGAATTTAAAAATTTACCTCTGCGGGGGAGGCATTTTTTTTTACTCTGATCTGCTTTTAACGCGTTATAAAAAGTCAAACAACATCATTTTGGAAAGCAAAAGTGAATATTATTTATAAAAATCATGAATTCATGATCATTTATAAATGGTATAAAGTAGAAGTAATTAAATTAATAGATGACGTCGTGTAGGCGAGCCAGCAAACACGTGAAGTGTTAGTTGAGCTAGAGAGTGACAGATATATCTGTAATAGGCGTGTACGAGTGAGATAGTAATAATCTATCAGCATCTGAAAGTAGGTAAAGACATAAGCAGACGACTTCTCGCCTCTGAGTCATAGCATCACGACCTTTTTATATATACGATCTAGAACAGGACATAATCGATTCAGCTGATATCTGTGTTTCCTGCAATAATTATAATTCTATATAATAATAATAATAGGTAAGTCAATCTTAATTTAGCTTATTGTGGATTTCCTCTAGCCTTGTATCAATGGACAAAAAGTAGGTACCAACGCAGAATGTCGTCACAGCTAAAATAAAAAATACAGTATTCAACAGTTATCGGATATTTGTTCTGTTATCGTCAGTGTTTGATGTGTGGCTGTATAAATCACATATCAACAACTGCACAGTCGCATGAATGAACCGGTAAACGCAGTGCGTTCACCAAATTGCTTAATGCGAAATGAATGGGGACCCTTAAGCCGTCTACACTAGAACCGACGGCAGAGTGGCGCCTGCGCATCCCACACGTGTGGCGCAACGGAGGCACTTTCGTCATGTTTGTGTTGCTTGTTAGTAACACCTTGCCTATCGATTATAGAAAGCGAATCTCAGCAGTCCATGTGAAAAAACTGGCCATACCTATACTTAACTGTGTTGATGTCATATCCTTTTTTTAAGTTTTGACTAATAAATGCCTATTAGCATCGGCTGCTTTGAATCTATTACTGTATAGACATTTTATAGAGCTTATATCTCAGGGCATGGTAAGCTATCTAAGTATTACGAACTGCGTAAGAGCATTAAACTGTCGCCGATCGACAAGTCTCTAAAATGTCGACTGTCGGGCGCCACCTACGTACTTCTGTAGAAAGTTGAAGAACTAGACCAGCTCAGTTTGGACGACTTACGAAGTTAATAAGAAATTACGCAGCGTTACTACGATCACTGCGCCATACGAAAATTATATGAGAGATATGTACTTTGAATAACCTCTAAAACATGCTAGGAACCGCATTAGCAACTGTTATCTAAGGATCCCGCGGACTACAAATCAGATTAATTGTTAATTAATTTCCATAATTTGCACTAATGGATCGGATCAGAACATGCTTGGACTACATTCAGAGAATGACTAAGTCCTCCTATTCTTTTTCCGTACCATATCCGCTATTTAAATTAGTAACGTGACACCTTATTTCATTACATTTTCATTAATTACAATAAAAGTGAACACTAACATCGATAAAAAGAACTAATTATAATTGGAAACTGTCGTCAGTGTAAACATTAAATAACAGGTCAGACAGCGTGCGCCTGCGCTGCATGTATCGCGATTAGTGTAGAGCGTGAAGGCCGGGCAAGCGTTATCGTAACCACAGTAATAGGGTAAACAATAAATTTCACATTTTTTAATGAAACTCTAACTACTTATGTGTAATCTACATTTGGGTTGCGGACTTGTACTAGAAAATAAACTCAATTTAGTGCAACCATTTCTGTTGAAACGATTTTGCAGGATAAGCATATACCAACAATGTTGTAGTTTATCTGAAATTCTCTCTAGTAAACTTATATTATTTGGGGAAGTTAGGAAATTTGGAACACAAGAAGAATGACTACACTGCGAAAGAGGCCAACGATCCAAAGCATTTTTTTACAGATTATAGGCACACGTTTGACCACTATCTCACCTAATGGTAAGTGATGATGTGGTCGAAGATGGAGCATGCCTGCCTAGAAGCAACCTATTCACTCTTGACTTATAGACTCCCAGGTTGTAGCTATCAGGAAACACAGACTGGCAGGGAATTCCACTCCCTAGCTGTGATACATAGGGGTCACAATGAATGTGTTTTCAAAACATTTTGTGCATGTACCTACTGGTGGCGCATCACCGTACGTCTTGTGGTCCAATGATGGAACGGGCTTGGCGGAATAAAACTATGCAATTACGTCGCACACTCCCCAAAATGCAACCGATAGAAAACCGACAGGCTAGCAACTCCGGCGTCTATGCTCAAGACTTTGGAGCTTCAACTCAACAAGCTTATCAGTGCCGATGATCCTCTTGGCTCGTTTCGCTGAAGAACCAATAAATTAACAGTTTATTTCGAAAAATTATGTTTACAAATTAAAAAAGCAGTTATAATTCTAACATCTGAATGTAAAGAATGAAATTATTTGACGTGTGCCAAGATGTAAGTGCACGTCTATAAATTAGTCACATCAACTGACATGCCTTTGTACTTTGTCTGCAGCAGTAATTCATTATAATAAATATATTATTTTTATTGCCTTATTCAATAGGATTCATAAGCATTACACAAGATTTACATTCATTCGTTGTACTTAATACAAAGTAGGTACGTAACTAACTGGTGTCCGAGCAACATTTCTTACAACAATCCTATTCCATGGACCAGATTTCTAATAGGGTTTTCCAGATTATGCAAAACTATTTGTAGTTTACTTGTCTTTGTTTCATTAACCTTGAATTCTAATCTCATTTGATGTTGAGAGAGGAAATGTTGTTTTTTTATCTCTTCGTGGTTATTTGGATCATCCATTAAATCTGAAGTTTTAAAGTCTGATTTTGAGAGCTGACACATGTTTTAGTAAAAATCCCAATCTTTTGCATGAAAAAAATTTCAATCAAGACCATCCTGAAAGATTCGACCTCTTCCAAATTAAAAGCACGGTAGCACAGCGAAAACTAACCACCCGACCTCATCAAACTGAGGTGCCTATTGATAATATGCCTTTAACCACACAAGCATTAAATTAGACAAAACAAGCCTACATAAATGAAAATAGAATAAACGTTAGTAAAATATATTCAATAAAATTGAATGCCTACTGTAACTACTGTTCACATTACGCCAATAGGAATTGTATGTGGACCAGAGGTACACTTAACCGAGAATCAATAGTCAAGTCGGCTCACCTACAACAAAAACATTTTTTGTCAAAACAAGAAGATTTATAGGCCTATTGTCCTATGTGGGTCAACGATTTTCCATCTGTCCATGCAGTATTTACGTTTCCCACTAACAAAGTAGGTATATACCTACCTACCTACGTTGTAACCGCTAATGCATTAAACCAGTAAAAGCTTCTAGTCTTATCAAACATTTTTGTCTGTTTCGGTCAGTTTCACACAAGAAAGTATGAGCACTGACACATTTTTGTTAAGTAAGGTGTAGGATGTGTCTTGTGATGTCTTAACTTTTGGCAAAATTAGGAAAAATACTTGAAGTTTGATCAAATTAATTTGTAAGGTTACCTATCGTAATCCGAAGATCGACGAGCTATAGCAAATCACATGGCCAATCCCGTCAAAATTCTACATTTATTTTGTTAAATTTTATCTCACTAGGAAGTTAAGCTAAATATTTGTATTATAAATTACCTAGAATCTGTGTATCTGACATTTGATGTAGACCTGTTTGTAGATATATTTCGAGAGCTTTGAAGACATGATAACTCGTTTATGTATTTGTTTACAATACATCGATGCATAAGCCTATAATTATGTGCCAACCTTGCCTAAATCCGTACCTACCTACAGCAAAGTCAATAGGTAAAACTTAAGCATAGCTTAGTGTTCTACAAAATGTCATCTACCGAATACTAAAAAAGGCATATAGAAATCGAAGTCTCGAGCGGTGGACCAGTTCTCATAACACACCCAAATTTTATGTTTAAAAGAGATAAAGAAGACATCCGCCGGATTATGTGAAGGTTCAGGGATGTTATTTTTGTTAAAAAGCTGGCATTTATTTAGACTTAAAATATTTAAGTGAGGTTTAAGAACCTGTCCTAAATTGTACAAATCGAACTGTCTGCAGCATCAAATTCGGCCATTGCTGCAGTCGAAATCACGTCAAGTTTACGAAATAGGCAATATGTTGACCTACGCCTGATTGTCAAGCATCTAGCGATTCTGTAGGCGTTGAGGGCCACAATTAAACAAAGCAGGTCCACCCAAGTTACCTCTGTCGTGGGCTGTCAGCTCCCACGCTTTGACTCCGACCTTTTTGTTTAGGTACCAGTTAGCAATCCGTCTTATTTCTATTCGTGTTACAAAGTTGCTGAATATTCACGTATGCTAAGTAGTGTCTTAGAGAGAGCACATAAACTTAAATTATGTTTAGATAGAGTTGTCGTGCAACTCGGAAGGTGAGCCAGCCTTGTTCGTATTTCACGTTGATACAGAACTTGTCTTGGGGCTGATCAAATTGATTTATGGAAAATGATATCAACGATTTTGATTTATTATCGCCTTTCCAGTTATATCTGCTTTCTATTTCGAATAATAATCGGAAATAAAATTTCTAAACGTATGTAGATTCAATAAATCATATGACCCGCGTAGGAGAGCTAAAATGGTGCGATGCCGATGGTGATATTGTGGAACCGAATTATAAAAGCGACATTAGAAGGATTGTTCGGCTCTATGCGTAGGCCTCGGCTTCCCGCCCACGAGACTGGTTCCCTTAACATTCTGAAGCGATCGATTTTCATTTCAAATTACAGTGCTCACGCACAGCCCACACATTCTTCCCGCCGCGTTCTTTGTGCGTTCAAGTACACTAAGTACGATGGCCATCCAGTTTTATTAACATTTCATATCCATGTCATAGTTGAAGTGTAACTTTGGGAGTCACAAAATATATCAAACCTAATCCAGCAACAGAAAAAGAATTTTGAAATATTTGCCCAAATAATGACACAGCTGCGGCACATATGTATCGGTTATGTAGTAATAGCACATACACCTACCTAACATTTTCACGGCCTTAGAAAAATATCTCTCATTAGCAGAACGATCACGTTGCTTTAGATAAAGCGTAGATACTACAGCGGCAGTGTCGTGGGAACGAGCGAAGAATAGACGTCTCGTATGATCCAGTTTTCTACAGAGATGCAGTGTAGCCTTATCGAGGTCGACGCGATAATGAGTCGCGTGTAAATATTTGCTCTCAGTAACATTTTCTGAAGTAGGTAGGTACCTCATACAAAGGAAGTAGGAAAGCAAGTGCTTCCACACAATCCACGAAGTTAACTACTCGTTGTTCATGTAAGCTTTCGCTCCTCGGGCCTCCTCTGTGATTCAACTACGAACAACAAAATAAAACATAGTGGAATACAGCTTCTTTGTCTACATTGCATGCCACGTTTAGTTCCATGGTTTCTTTATGCAGGCAGAGTACTAAGTACTTTAGAAGTAGGTACTTATTGACCAGCCATGCCTGGGTGTGCTAGGAGGGTGGATTGGAAATCTCAGTAAGTGGACATACTTAGCAGATCCATTGAAATTGTCGTTCTTCTTGGCTACCGTTCATCCTAATCCATCAACGTGAAGCCTTATAAATAGCTTTAACATGTAGCTGTTTTAAGTTTCACGAAAACCAAACAGCCAGTCTAGGTGGAGCAGCCTAGGAGCCTTTGTTTTCCAATTGAGTATCAGCAGTTTCTCCGGTTGCATACCATTTTCAAAAATTTAATGATGATGATGTTGCTTAGTTTTGTATATTGGGCCGGTTTGGTTGATCCCTATATGGAACCTTCGGGTAAGGTCGGTGGACAGTCAAAATCGATAACAGGTAGGTACAATAAACATTGAGGACTGTTTTGAATCTCTGCAATTAAGCAACCCACAGCAAGTTAGTTATAACGTGTCAGAAAGCGACTGGAACAACCTTGGCTTCTACACCTCCACGCTACCCACGGCTACCCTCATTTGGTCATCGACGTAGGCGCACCCGCCTAATCGCATACTAAGCAACCTTATAATGACCCAACTAAGACTCATTTTTGCTGCAGGGTTGCGGAACTGAGCCAAGGCATCAAAGGTAGGTGGCGCCTACGCATCATACAAAACGCAATAATTGCATTATTAAGTAGATACACCAGCTCGGTGTAATTCGATTTCATTTAAACAGGGTCACTAGAACTTGTATTCGATAACTTTGTGGCAGCACCAGCTTCAGATAATTTGCAAGCCTTCAAGATAATGTGTCAAGTATTTTTAATATGCTTTACGCATAAAATTATCTTACTTCCACAAAGCATTCTTCTCTGATATTTTTCCGATAAGAACAATGCTTAAAGGCTATTAAACTCATTTTTATCTTTTATCGTGGTTTAATCTGCAAATCAAGTGTGTAACATATTTGATAAAACTTTATCTATAAATCTGTTCTTTTTATTATCCACTCATATTGTTCATATCACGAATGAACCGATTTTCCATTGATGCCTCTTTATCTTGTAATACATGTCCAATCTATATGTTATTAGGTATAGGTATATACTTACCTATTAAATGTTTAGATTGACGAATTAGTATCTATGTTTATTTTGGTTGGTGCATTGTTATCTAGCGATGCTTACTGTTCCTCTTGGAATGCAAACAGCCAAATAGTTGATTCGATATGTAAACATTGATCGGTCGATATTGTTTTGACTATCAAAATATTCCGTGTTATAAAATGTCAGCCATCACATCTGGATAACTCACGTCTATTATTGTAAGTAGATGAACTTTAAATTCCATCATTCGAAACATCGTCTTCAAAAGCATTTAACATTCTGAACATGGTATTATTCTATATGTAAGTAGATGTACTACTCTTATCCGCATGTAAAAGTGAGTGTTCGTTGTGCTCATTGCTGCTCAAAAGACGTGTTGAAATCTATATTTTGCTACGTAAAAATGTTAGAATTGTAGTAAACTATATTATTTTTCTTCTATGCCTAATATTCCAGCGTCTAACGAAAATAGCCCTCGTAATTTCTCAGTTCGGCGTAACGCGATACGCCACGCTTGTCGGCTGTCAGCTTGCCGTCGATATTTTCGTCAAGTCGTCAGTGCCTACCGTGGACCGGCGTGACATGTCAAATAAACCATAAAATTTCAACAACATCGCAGTAGTGGGCCTCGTTAATCCTTACTTTTAGTGGACAGCAACACGAAAAATACAAGACTTGCTAATATCAATGAATAACCCGACATTTCCCAATCTGCCTCGGGTGAGTCAAACCTTACCTTATCAAAATGAAATTAAAGAGTCAGTCCTCGAGTCGAGAGCTCTTGCTTTTTAAGGCAAATGTTAAATCAACAAGTTTTCGAGAATGATGCAAGTAGAATATTACCTGAGCCACGTGTTTTAAAATTATGTCCACGCAATTTCAGTACATTACGGTTGCTGGCTCTTTTATTAAAACTTGTTAGCACAAAGCATTGGATATGGAACATTTCAATCCACTTGGGCTATACCTACCGAGACCAATCTTATTAGATTCATGCGCCACTGACATTATTTCGTAAGTGCTCATTTAAATGCGAGTAAACATTGGACAATATGCCCAACGAGAACATGAGGACATCTGCTGACGGTTCAATATAACAGAAACTGTTTGTCTACTTTATATTTGCGTCTATATTCTGAACATTACCTCTTCGAAATAGAACTGACAGTTTGTGCCAGTTAGGTGAGTAGCAAGATAGAATTATGTGCTTTAATATCCAAACTCGTTAAGGTGGGTGCGCCAGGGTAGCCCATGAAATTCAAATTTTCTTACGTTTTTTGCAATTTGCAGGTCAGTGTCAGGTTGTATCTTGGTCAAAATTTTATTCGCGGCCGTAGCAAGTAGGTACGTATTTAAAGAACTGTAATCATTAAAATCATCAATACAACTCTTTCAGCTAGAATTGATGACAAATGTCATGATTTCATGAAATTCTTACATTTGGCATCAATTCTAACTGAGAAATTTGTATTGATGATTTTAATGATTATAATTCTACCACCGCCGCGAATTATATTTTGATCAACATACAACCTGATACTGACTTGCAAATTGCAAAAAAAACGCAAGAAAATTTTTATTTCGCGGGTTATCCTGGCGCTTCCCCCTTAACTAATTACATTTAGATGGTGGTCAAGCGCGTGCCTATAAACAATAAAAAAAAAATTCAAAGTAGGAATTATCTATAAATATGGAAGAACTGGACCCCTTCCAGCAAACGCAGTTTCTTTAGTTAGGTAGGTAAGTACTTTTGTTGAAATGATTAGCGGATTGCGTACAACTTACTATGTATTCAATATTCGTACCCTTTAATCCCAGAGGGCAACGCTAACAGTAAATAGTTATGGCTACGACATTATGACATGTAGAGGTATCGGTCCAATAGACCTTGCTTTGAACCGAGACGTGACTCGAGTCGCTAATGTGTTTTAAAGTAACACGTCGTCTTTTCAATGAATTCTGTTTCTGCCTCGCTCGACTCGTCTCAGAATGTTTATTGGTTTAATTATGAAAATAGTTTTGAATGGGCATGATTAACATGGTAGATTGCGTATTTTAAAAATTGGCAACATTTTTCTGTAGTAGAATTCTGTCAATTTTAGGACCACATCATTTTAAGTTTATGTATGTGGTATCCATCTCAGCCGTCCGAAAAGGAGGTTTTTCTTCAGACATCGATTGCACACCAGGTGTGCAGATAACAATTAAAATCTATTGTGTCTGCTAATTTAGCATGCGAAGTTAAACAGTCGAAATCACGTGCAGGACACTAATTTGGATGGACAGCGCCTGTATTTCGTAGCTCAAATGATGTCACGTAGATACCTACGGTTGACCGTACCTACCTACAACTATTTTTTAAATATACTATATATATATATTTGTGTGTGTATTATTATCCTTATATTTTTATTCATTCTAAAATGTGTACCTGCTTGAATGACATAATTATACGGTAAGTAAGTATAACGAAATGACAGGCAGAAGATTTCAAATAACAACAGACGGACTACACACGGACAGACATTATTATCGTGTTCTCTTGATCAGCCGGCTCATAATATCAATTAGGGCTTGTATAGCAAACGGGCATAGCTACCCAAGTACCAGCATTCACTTATATGGTGCCCAACTGACTTAAACCTGTTCGTTATTGGAATATCTGCCTTTCAAGATTACCACAGTGAAACTTTGAAGGTTGGTATCAATGTATTAGTTCAGGATTGTAGTCTCTTCCCATTAGAATCAAGGAAAACGGAAACAAAGCTATACAAATCATTGCAAACAAATGGTGACTAAATAAATAAACTGAATAGGTACCTGCCATGAAATATACTAATCTATGCAATGAGCTAAGCATGCTTGTAGCAATGTTAAACAATCTAAAAATGCATAAATGACAGCTAAGTTTACAATAATTCATACTTTATTCAAATTAAGAACAACCACGTACCAGAAGGTACTAATTTACATCAAAATACATTCCATATTAGCTGCAGGACATTTTGCAAACGTCAAGTGAGTGTAGTCGGCAGGCGCTCAGTAGCAAAGATAAGGGCTACATAGTATCCATGGACTGGTTACGTGTGGTTATAAAACGAGGCTATACATCGCACAAGGAGCGCTGTGCCTGCGCCGCGCTACGTACAAATCTCGTATGACTGAGAATGGTGGACGTACGGTACCTACACAGAGTGGCGACATTCCACCAACTCGCGCGGAATGCAAGAATACGGCCCTGCGAACAGGTTACCCCCAGAGCTAGTGATCCTTCATCTCGCGCGTCCCCATTTAAAATATAACCTCAAAATCATAACTCTACTAATTAGATTTATTTACAACAGCTGCGTGGACAGCGAAATGAGACACACAATCATAGTCACCAAACTCGTTTACTACATGTACATTTCACCGATCTCTTTCGTCGGCGACAATCTAACGACCGCTGACCGCAAATCGGCACAGAGACGGTCTGCTTTACTTCGCTTTTCGAAATGAAGGATCGCATTACAAACACCACTGGACCATAACTCAGCGGGGCGAAGACAAAAATAAACTTAATATCGTTTGCGTTGTAACATTTGTCGACGCATCCGATTTATGATCGCCTCGGTGACAAGCATCGACGATAGGAACTAGTATTCTCGGCTGCCGATGTATTATAAATAGTTCGATACGATTTTGACCTACCTTCATCCAGAAGTCGCTCCATGTGCATGAAAACATTCGGGAACGCAGCCAGTTGCTTCCTGTCTTTGAGCAACTGAGCTAAGTAGTCCGCTATACTTTGCGTCGAAGGATTGTTATTATCACACATCATGAGTACTTTTTATACAACTAACGACACGTTAAAAGTTTATCCCAACACGATCAATTAAGATATTGTACTTTAGTTACTGATTATTGTTATTTTTGTGAGATTATGTTAGAAAAGTTAAATTCACTTCCACACACATCGAAGTTTCGATCACCACTAGTTGAAGTTGACCGAAGTGAAGTTGTGGGTGAATATAGCGCTGCGCCTGCGCTCTTGTCGAATGGATTTTTTGTGAGCGCGTGCGACTGCTGTCCACAGTGTAGGCGTAATAATAACATACGCTGCTCTCGCTCCCACTCGTCTCACAGCGCTATAAGCCTGTTTCGCTCACGCACCACAGAAAATAAATGCGAATCAGTCGCCATCTAGCCAACCCAGTTACAACTATAATGATACGAGTTGACATGACCGTAACTATTCACTACGTTATTTCCATTTCAATCTATGTATGACGAAGCAGCTGAATATTGTTTTAGTATTTTCTAACACGTATATGAATGTTTCTATTTATAGAACTCAACATTTCAGTTAATACTTATAAATTTTATTCCGAAAAATAATTTCGACCATTAGATTTACTTACACGATTCACTTTTACGATTTTTTTTTTTTTTTTTTTTTTTTTGATTTTTTTGGTTACGTTAAGTAGGCAAGTACCTAACATGAATTTTAACATTTTAACTTTTATTTAAAATGTTAACACGTTAAACGCTTATTGTACATAATTATTCTTGAAAACACTTTAATTTGCCACCGTAAGCCATATAAAATCACAAGAATGATGACCAAAAATAAGGACAGAAGGCGTGACAGAATGCGTCTTTTTAGTTCGCCATACAAGGGACACGACACTTTGAAGTTGAATCCGTATTGTTTAACCAACGAATATCCATCCAGCGGCATTTAAAAAAAAAAACATTTGGAATCTGTAGTAAGTACCTACGTTACGTACCTACCTATACGGGCATTGCCCTCTGAAAGTGATAAGCTCTGAAAAAACTTTATGAATATTTAGTCTCATTCAAGTCATTCATAAAAATCCCTGAACTGTTTAGCAAATGAATGATCAACATTTTTTCTCTATGAAGAATATTGCTAATCATTTGCTTAATAAATGCTAAACACTAAACAGCTCGAGAGATGTTTATGACTATGGGCGTAAGAAGTTAAGTTGTGACTTAACTAAGGAACAAAAGAGACAGATTTAATTATAAGAACTAAGGAAAAATAACCGGCCAAGTGCGTGTCGGACTTCGCACATTTAGGGTTCCGTACCAAATGAGGGAATTATCAACGAAAAAATCATATTCATCAATATATTGGTATTTGTTAGTAAAATATGCGTAATAATAAATATTATCACCAAATTTCAAGTTCATAGGTCAATGGGAAGTAAATACTTCGGAACAAAATTTTGTGACAAACGCCGGAAAGACAGACAGACGGACACGTGAGTGACAGCAATAGGGCTCCGTTTGTACCCTTCGGGAACGCAACTCCTAAAAAGATAAAGCAAATCATAGCGAAGAATATAAATGTAAGCAAACTAAAAGCAACGAGAGCCAAACATTAAATAAATGAATGGAATTAAACAGCCATAATTAAGAGGAAAAAACACTTTGAAAAAGTCCCTAAAGGTAGTAGGTAGGTAGGTAGGTAGTACCTACAACTAAAACAATGGATGTACGAACGTCACAAAACTATCTACAGCTGACATTCATAATTTTCAATCGTTTGCATAGCTCCGGTAGTTGGTTCGTCACGAGTAATTAGGCTCAAGGACTTATTAAGCCTATTGCAAATCAAGATTCATGACTTTAGGTAAGTGACGATTCACCTTTCTAATGTCGAATTGAACACTGCGATTTGTTAAAATAGATTTTAGAATTATTTGAAAGCGTTAACAAGCATGTGCCCACTGCCCAAGGGTTGAGGATAAATTCGAAACTTACCTCGCCTCGGGGCACTCAGGGCAGGGAAGGAACAGGGGTGGGTTTTAGTCAGTAAGAGTCTGACACGCCCTCCCGCTCCACCCTAGAGCGGGAGATGTTATTGGATAATTTCCCACCCTAAAAAAAAAACAAGCACGTGCCCGATTGTTCGTAAGTTCGTAATTTTCGACGATGGGATGCAACGAACTTCCACACAACCTTTCATACCAACCCTATTTAAACCCCTTAAGCGGTGACTTTTTAAATCCTTCCCCAGTGGTCACGTCCATCATACAAGGAACCCTTGTGCAAAATTTGAACCCCTGTACAATATTTCATGCTTTTAGAACCAGCGGTTTAAGCAGAGTGCTGTCTGCCAGTAAATGTATGAATTTAGGAAGATAGAATATACAGATAGAAAGAAGAAGATAGTTGAATAGAATTCGGTTTCTTTCTGTATCGATTGCAGTTAGAGAAATATCAGATTTGCCACTACGCAATCACCACATCATAAGAGAAACTTCAACAGTTAAATTGATGAAAAATGCAGCTCAATGACGTAGTTAAGCAATAAATAGAGGCTCCTCCTCAAACGCCTACACACAATATTTCATCAAGTCAGAGTTTTTTCTCTTTTTACATAAAAGGAAACTGTGGGCGAATGGAGAATTGTTTTTCATAACATTATTATTAAAGACCAAAGTTACGCAACGTGTTAACAACATAAATGGAGTGGGATTGCTCAATAATTTAAATGTTTTATGGTGTTAGTTTATGGACACAACTGTGTTCATTTAATAGTAGGTACCTACTTCTTCTGAAACTGCTTTTGGTAGAAACAATAGAACATCGATCAAGAAATCCATCATCATGTCATGTGATAAGCGAAACGTCATTTGCTGAACATATTTTCAGTTACCAGTAGGTAGGATTTACGTCTATATAGACAAGATACGAGTACCAGTTAAATTTAAAATTTAAAAAACCCCCAACGCTTAAAAGAAAAGCGAACATTTAAAAAGCACATAACAGCTGATGACTTTGAAACGGCTGAACCGATTTTTATAAAACATGTCTAAGAACCATCGCTAGAAAACCTGCTTTCAAATAAAAAAAAACCGCATTCAAATCGGTTCACTCGTTCAGACAGACAGACACACATAGCGGTCAAACTTATAACACCCCTCTTTTTGCGACGGGGGTTAATAAAATATGAGCAGTGGTGGCCCAGCGGTATTGGCCGCAACTTACAAGTTGTAGGTCGTGAGTTCAAACCCAGGCAGGCGCTATACTTTGTGTAAATTATGTCATCACCCCTGCTCTCAAAACGGTGAAGGAAAACATCGTAAGGAAACCGGCATGTCCTAGAACCAAAAATTCGAAGACATGTACATCCACCAATCCGTATTGGGCCCGCGTGGTGGATTACGGCCCACACCCTCTCACAGAGAGGAGGCCTGTGCCCCAGCAGTGGGGACATTAAAAAGGCTAATGATGTTAATAAAATATGACGATAACAGTACCTAGTTGACAGAATTCGCTATTACGTAAAGAGAGAAAGGTGTAGAGAGAAAGGATGCCTTTAAAAATTCAATTGTTTTTATTTCCTTCGCGCCTGGAAACGTATTTGAACGCACAAGTGTTCCGTTCTAAATATCCATAATCTCTTATTTTTTTTATGCAGCCAAAAGAATTTAACTACACCTGCAAAGCATACTCATTTCTTACTTATCTTGTGCAGTCTTTGTCACTAATGGCGACTTTTAAACTATTTTTAGTACTATAATCGAGCCGAAATTAACTTGTTCTACATATGAACCACACTCTGGATATCTAAAACAAAGATTTGTAAGTAGGTACATATTTGCATACTACACTGGCCTGCATATAATTTTAGCAAAAAGAAATCTGTTACCTACCTGTCTCTAAATCGTATAAAATAAAGTCGCTGTCTGCGTCTGTCTGCATCTCCGCTTACTTCTCCTAAACCACGCAACCGATTTTGGTACCTATAGGTACCTAATACGGTTTCAAACCAGCGAAAAACGGGGAAGGTGTGAATAATTTGCACTCGTGCGAGGCTGGGGCAGGTCGCTATTTAGGAATAAGCCAAGCGCATGTCGGACTTCGCACATTTAGGGTTCCGTACCATATGAGGGAAATCAATATTTTGGTATTTGATAAGAAAATATACGTAATAATAAACATTGTCACCAAATTTTAAGTTCATAAGTCAATGGGAAGTTAAAAAATTCTTCGGAACCAAATTTAGTGACAGACGACGGACAGATGGACACGTGAGTGACAGCAATAGGGCTCCGTTTGGACCCTTCGGGTACGGAACCCTAAAAATGGCGGCAGGGCGAATATTTGAAGGAAGACAAATATTTTTCGAAAACCTCTAATTATCTTCTTAAACACCAATTGGTCTGATAAAAATTAAACTTTATATCACCGAAATTCGTTTTTAACAAAGCCAGCACATTCGATCAATTAAAATCACCCAAGTTAGTTACGTTTTATCAATTCCGTTAAAAGGATAAATGGATAATTGACCCCTATCCGATGTTCTCGTGGATCTATCGAATTAAACGGATTAAGCACACAAGTTCCACGCTCTATATTCCGCTATTATTTCTGAATTGAAAGCTTTATTACGAGCCTACATCTCAAATAGAAGGGTTCCACAGTTACACTTTGTACATAATTACTTACTTGTTCAATCAAAGTTATTGCATAATGCAACAGAACTATCCTATTAAAAACAAATCACACAAGAATATTTATTACCATTAATCCTGCCCAACAAATCTTTTGTTTCTCATAAAATAAATCTGCTAAGACCATATGCATTAAAAGTACATGCGATTAATTAGTATTTACTGATTGTGGCAACGTTTACGTCATACTGAAGATGGTTGCACCTTCTTGTTTCGAAGACATTTTCCTTAAATAAGTAATACCTGCCACAAAATCAACTAACAAGGAGGCTGATTAGAGTGAATTAAATGTGCTGGAAAATGCTAAAAGTATTTAAAATCGTTTTATGACAACATTTTTCAACGATACACGGGCTTGACTACCATACAAGCATCGTGATTATGCGGCCGCTCCAGGTATGGCAGCTCGTTCGGACTCTAATTATCTAGGCGCTATGGAACTTGGATATACGAAGATGGTAACCAACTAATTCCGCTATCAGGTATCTAACTCTCTGCCAATAATAAAAACATTAGATTGCAAATGGTACCAGCAATATCTACCAACCACTTGAATATTCTAATAGGAGCTTGGCAAATCGCTTTGTTTTCACGGCATAACTTTAGATATGATCGTGTAATTTTACACGTGAGAAGATTAGAATGTACAAACATTAGACTTTTTATCGCATCTCCATAAAATCTATCAAAACAGCAGTTTACAACAGTAACACATACAAAGGCGAGCAATAAATATTTTTGAAGTTAATTATTGATCGACAACGCATCGTTAAAACGTCGGTATCACAGAACACCGCCATTACCTACATTGTTTTTTTTTTCAAATAAACACCATGTGGTTTACAATATGAAATTAAAATAACGTCAAGTCCGCAACAATTTTTATGTTCATGTATGTAGGTTGGAGTGCCGTGCGCACAGCTTCGCGTCTTGGATATCTACATGTCCGGCTTTCGGCCTACGATTTGTGCGGCGAGGAAAACGTTGCGTCACCCAACCATCGTGTGACCATTTACTACAAGCTTCCCATCTTTGATCTTAACCAAACGATGACACAAAAAATGCCTTGTCAGACTCTCGGACTACCAAGTTCTTCTTATTTATTCATTTTAATATCTAAATTTTCTTCCCCGTTTCCTGTATTATTCGTAAATCAACGTTCTATTTAATTTTATGAGACAAAATATGCCCACTAGTTTATACAAACTTTTGAAACCATCTAGACGATAAAGATATTTTATTTTGACAAGATTTAAAATATTGAATTGCTGGATTGGTGATCTGAAATAATCCTGAACGTAAACTTCCAGCCGGATAAAGATAATTAATTGGACAGAAAATGTGTAAGTTTTTCATTTGTTAAACGTTTTTGAAGATCTTACTTTGCCTTATGTTCACATTTTTAACGATATTTGATATTTTGACTAGCCGACAAAGTCGAGGGTTTAGATATCTACAAGTACAGGCGTAGAGCAATTAAATCAGATGGAACGTCAGGTCCACCAAGAATCGCCTCTGGAATCGCCAATATTCGCTTAGAAATGGATGACGACCGTCGACATAAAACTTACGCTATATTACAAGAAGGACGATCAGAATTTTCATCAAACAGCAAACTGCGAACAATCCTGCTCATTTATTCCAACCCTGCTTGGAAAATATTCATACTTACCGACCTTTTCATTGCATACATTCTGGACACTTGTGTTTACACATTCTGCAAATCAAACGAAAGACCATTTTGGGCCATTGTTATTTTATTGTGTTTCAACTTCATATTTACTTTTGACGTCTTTATCATTGTAGGCCTGAAATTCTTTAAGAAATGGAGAAAAACTCTTAACCTCGTAGAACCAGATACATTAAAAGTAGTTATCAACATAATACTAGCAATCCCGTACTCATTCTTGTATTTATTGGACGATCATATGATAAAGTTCAATTTTCATGCGATTGCACCTATGATAGCAACAATTCGAGTCTATAGGATATTAGAATATTTCTACAACAGATCTTCGCAAGCAGGCAGTAATCAGTGGACTACGTTCTTGTCGCAGTATTTGATACTTTTCTACTTATCTGTTCATACCTGGGCGTGCGTGTGGTATTTGTTTGCAAACAGGACCTTCGACATTCATAAACTCCGTACATCGTGGTCGCTAGCAGCAATATACTTACCGACGGAGGAAACCCTCGACTGGTACTATGTCTGCACATATTGGTCAGTCATGTTCCTCACTACGAACGCCCTCGGGGATTTATACCCAGTGAACACTGCTGAGAGAATCATAGCAATATTGGCGACATTACTCGGCTTTTTGCTTACTACAGTAGTCTTTGTGGGATCCTTAACATCACAATTCATTACTATAACAACAAGACGTTCAAAATACGTAAGGCAACTTAAGAAAATACAAAACCATCTGCGATTGATTCAAATGGATGCAGAAACTACCAAGCGTATTATCGGGTAGGCAACTGTTCTTTATATTTAAACAATATTATTTCTTACAAATTAACTACTTACATGTTTAAGAATTCATAACATTACAGGTATTACGAAGATCTCTGGTACCAAAAATCAGGAGTTTTTAAACCTAAGCTACTTAGACTGCTTCCCTATCCTTTACAAATGGAAATCTGCTACGACTTGAATGCCGTTCCGCTCTATAGCTCTCTGTTATTTAGGAAGTTACCGGAAGCATTCCTTAGGAGACTATCTTTAGACATGACGCACCAGTTTTATCTACCAGGAGACGTTGTATATAACCATAACCAGAACAAGACTATTATGGTAAGGCTGCATATAAAAGATCTGTTTAAAATATTAATTAGATACGGTATATGTTTGTCATTAAGATTATATTCATGCGTTACTGTTGCAGGTGTGTGTCACTAGTGGCGTATTAGAATTATTATCAGACGAAGATGATGAAAGTCCAATGATATCATTTGCGAAGGGGACTTGTTTTGGTGAAATTTCTTTAGTCTACAATATACCAGGCAAGTATTTTACCTGGATGCCTATTAAAATTTACAAAGATGCCTACTACCTACTTAAATAAATGTATATGTTTATGTTTTAGCACGTTGCACAGTCAAAGCGGCAACTTACGTCGAATGCCAAGTCTTAGAAAAAACCAAATTCATAAAACTGATGATCACATACCCAGACCTTATTGATTCTATGCGCTCAGAGATACAAGAGCGAATCAACAGGAGTCGGCAAAGAAAAATAAAGCAAGGGGATCAAGCTGAATTCTCATTGAATATCTACGCATCTAAGGATCGAAAGAAGAGTAGCATCAAATGTTTGAAAGATAAATTGAGATATATACAAGGTAGGAACTTCGTGTAACGCCTCCCAATTGATCATCTATTCGTTTTTAACCTTATAAAAGCTGTTCACGTTATACGAATAGACATTACGACTGAAAAGGCCAAAAGGCAAATAGGGACAAGTTAAGTAATCAGAATTTATCGCATCCACAGGTGCGTCGGAAGTCGACACATTGACGAAAGACGATCACCTTGATGAAAACTGCTTGGACCTCTACATTTTATCGGAACACATAAAGAAGAAAACAACAATGTTCACTTGCATCCAGTCCAAGTTTCCTTGGATATTAGAAGCCGATTGTCCTCTCGTCAAATACTGGGAATTGTATATGCTTTGCGTAGTATTTTATATATGTCTCGTCTATCCTTACTTCATAGGTTTTTTGCGCAATTTTCCCGATGGAATTTACTTCTATGCCCAGATAATTATAACCATTTCGCTGATACTAAATCTTTTCATGAGTTCTGTTACTGCAGTTAAGACAAAGAAGAAGTACATAAAAAATTTCAAAAGCATTGTGGGATATAGGATGAATACTCTTGGCTTTTATCTAGACGTTGTAGCAATAATACCATTCGAATACATTGTTACTATCCATCAATCTGTGAAATACCACGATAACTATAGAGATCACTTATTCTATTTGTGCAAAGGAATAAAGCTGTGTTTAGTCTGGAGGTTATCGAGTTTTTTTGAGAATTTGGAAAGAAAATTGTTATTGAATTCGCTTCTAGTAAAGGTGGCTGCAGCATACTTTATTCTTATATGTACTTTGTTTTCCTGCATTTTTCAATATACTAACGATGTAATTTTAAACTCTAGATAGTAAAGTATTGCGTATACATATGTTTGCTGTGCTATTGGTCTGGTGTCATACTGTACATGGAGTCTTGTTTCGTAAACCGATGCTCGGAAAACTCGTGGTTTAGTAGAGCATTGATTTGGGAAGACCAGAAACGCGGATACAGATGTACCAAGTAAGTTTATATTGATGTTTGTTTCAGAATAAAGAACACATCTACTTATCTGGTAGGTATGAGTATCGTAAGTGTAAGCCTGTTTGTATTATGCGTACCTACTGGTGAAATCAATCTGTCACGAATTTCTATAATATGAATGTACCTAGTTCTTTCAAAACAAGCATTGCGTAAGCCGCCTAAAACTATCGGGTACGAAATGCATATTTATTGCAACAAAATATATAAACTAAGTAAAGTAATAAATTTTATTTTGAATCGGGGATTCATGATTCATCAAGCATACTATATTAGATTTTTCCGCTGAATGATTTATTTTTATGACTCATTTTAAAGACAGCAGTCATTATAAATTCTGATGACCTTCGTTACCGCTTATATATGGCTTCACAGTGACGAGTGTACGTTTATATTTCCAAATTAACCGCAAAGCATGTGGTGTATTATGCACACGAATCACCGAATTTTTTTTTTGGAGGGTGAGAAATCATCCAATGACTTCTCCCGTTCTGGGTGGAGCGGGAGACTTTTACTGGTGACACTCTTTACTGACTAAGACCCACCCCTGTTCCTTCAGTTCAATTTATCTGCGACCCAGACAGGCATCGGTCCTAGCGGACCCAGTCAGTCGTTGCTGACATCTCTTTGAGGCTCGCGTGGAACAGTACGCGCCGTCGACTCGGGCCTGGTAATTATCGGACGGCGAGCTACCCATAAGGGTGCGTTTCCACTGAAGCGGAGCTGGGCGGAGCGGAGCGGACACGTGCAGGAATCAACCAATCACAATGGTTGAAATCCTCATCGCGTCACTCGTCTCGTCTGTGATTGGACGATTCCTGCAAGTTTCTGTAGGTATCGTCCAAGCTCTGCTTCAGTGGAAACGCACCCTTACTCGCCGTCCGCAAGCTCGCGCCAACGGTGGCCGGGAGTCGGCTTGCGTCTTATGACGCCCGGGGCGTCTCCTGCGGCGTCTCCTGCGGCGTCTCCTGCGGCGTCTCCGCTGAGCCGAGTATGGACCTGAATTGGTATTGTCAAATATTTGCCATGGTATCTATGAAATCTAGTTTTCCTGTCATCGAATATTTACCTATATATGGTAGCGGCTGTCTATTGCGTCAGCTTTATAGACTCATTTACCATCGAATCTTTTCAAAGAAGAGATTTTTACGAACTGATCGAGTATCACAGAAGCCTTCGGTTATTTTATAACATGAACCTTCGTCCCCAGAACCAAATACCCAATAGTAACGTCTGTATACTTTGCCACGACTATTCTGCTTTCCGTCGGCTATGGGGACTATACGCCCGGAGATATATACGATATGACAATCATAGCTTTCCTTAGCCTCTATGGAGTCCTACTCTCCGGGTTTTGTGTGTCCGAATTCTCCGCTGTTGTCACACATTGGTCAAGGTAACTGCCCACATTTCATGGTAATAGGTACCTATAACATGACAAATATGTAACAAAAAATTGTTTTGAAATAATTTGTTAGCAGTAACGAATGACTGTAGATATCTTCTTATTGCTAATTCGGACAGCAGTTGAATTACGTATTCATTAAATTAATTAATGCTTTGACTTCAGAACAAAAACAGCATTTCTGGAAGTAATCATAACAATTGATAAATTCATGAAGGAAAACAATATGCATCCAGCAATCAAATCTCGGATAATGGCTTTCTATGAACTGCAATGGCAATACAATTCGGTAAAACTTCCTCAAATAATATGAAAGTATGAAAAAAACTGGGAACTAATCTTCTGTATAAATTTCAGGGCGTTGAATTAACAGATGACAACTGGTTAGAGAAGACGGTAGTTCCTACAGAATTAAGGAAGAAAGTATTACATCAAGCTAGATTCAAAGCACTTACCGCTATCAACTTCTTTCAAGTGAAGAATAAGGCTTATATTCATACCCTTACGGAAGGTAAGAACACATTTTAAAATAAGGGAGACTCTAAAAATTAGAATGAATTTACGCATTGCGATACAACGTCTCTTAACTGATTCGACGCCATTGTCTATCAATCCCAAATAGGTACGAATCTTTAATTGACAGCAATCATCTCAACTACAAATGGCTCGGAAGGAACTGGTCCACACACGACCTAATCAGTTTAGAAGTCAAGGACAAAATCGTTTCGTATCAGAGGTTTAAAGGAGACTATAGAAAAACTAATAGACTGTAAATGTGTTACACAGATGATTTTCAATAAAAAATATTTTATTTACAGCGGCAAGAGACATAATTCTACCACCTGGTGAAATTGTATTTTACGGGGGCACGGTAACTAGGGAGCTATACATAATAGAGAGCGGTTACTGCTTGGTGACATCCCTTGAAAGGAGGGAGACGAAAACTGAACGCATCATTGGCCCGGGCAGTCATGTGGGGTTACTAGTCCTTTTGTACGGGATCCCCACTCTTAGCACCGTGGTCACATTGACTCATTGTAAGGTAAGCTGAACTGTGCCGTCAACTTTTTACAGGTGGGTTAGTATAGTGGGTAGTCGTCCTACGCTCGCTTTCTGCCATTCGACCTTATTTAAGGTTATATGATTTTATCTTGTTTGCGACAAAGGTGACCGTTATCACATTGAACGAAGGAGGTCTGTTTGAAAATATATACTGTCTCTATCTAATTGATACAAGGGAATCTGAGTAGTTACAGATCGAAATCTGTCTTGAAGGTCTGACATGACTCTAAGGGGTATTAACACAGAATGACTATTTCCATGTAATGTAACCCTTTATACCAACATGGGTTAAGGTGAAATCTCCAGGGTAGCCCGCGAAATTTTCTTACGTTTTTTGTAATTTGCAGGTCAGTGTCAGGTTGTATCTTGGTCAAAATTTGATTCGCGGCCATAGAATATACGTATTTACAGAACTGTAATCATTAAAATCATCAATACAACTGTCTAACTTAGAATTGATGCCAAATGTCATGAATTCATGAAATACTTACATTTGGCATCAATTCAGAGTTGTATTGATGATTTTAATGACTATAATTCTATAAATACATACTTGCTACGGCCGCGAATCAAATTTTGATCAAGATACAATCTGACACTGGCCTTAAAATTGCCAAAAACGTAAGAAAATTTGAATTTCGCGGGCTACCCTGGCGCATTCACCTTAAACACATTATTTTCTATTTTGGCTCCAATATAAAACTGTACAAACAAGTTTTTAGTTTGTTAATGTCGTGACAGACCTAACTATAAAGATTGATACAGTAATTCATTTTCCTGAATCGCCTTTTAAAACTTGCACGGAATTATAAATAGTGGCAGACCATATCAAAATGGAAATGAAGGAAGTACTAGTTGATTAATATCTTTACCAAGTTAATCAAATTAAGTGTAGGTATGTCTTCCCACATGATATAAATATGTATTGAAAAAAAACTGACTTAAAACTTCAACAAAAGTAATGATTTAACGGTAAATTAGTTCATGATGGTTAAAAATATAAGTAAGCTATTCCATATATACTCGTAATTGAGTAAGATTCTTGGTTTAACCAAGTAAAGATTGTAAAAAAATAAAGACCTTCCATAAAAAATTTGATTTTCTCATTCCTAGCTGGTTAGCGTAAGCCACTACGCATACACGTCGGCACTGAGTCTATTCCCCGATATGAAAGAGCACGAAGGACTCATAACACAAGAAGAACTACGGGAAGTGGAGGAGCGAGCCAATGCGCAGAGAGCTGATTCTTATTTAGAGCATTACAATCGAATGGCAGAGAAGAAACAAAAAGTCAAGATCACAAGTCTTCTACAGGAATTCTTCAACAGTAAGTTAAACTAAGTCGTCACAAATAAATTTTGGACCGGTAAGCCTTTACGCCGGTTATCTAAGATCAACTCGAAGTGTCGATGCAGAATATTCTCCATTTGCTATAGACTGCATCAAAAGATCTACTATTCACTTGATAATGAAAAGGATTAATAGACTGATACGTATAGGAAAATTTAAAATGGTTTCTGCTGGGACCAACAACCCAGTAATAGGGTGTTTTTTTTTTGTGGGTTGAGAAATCATCCAATGACCCTTACTGACTAAAACCCACCCCTGTTCCTTCCCTGCCCTGAGTGCCCAGGGGCGAGGTAACTCTGTTTCGAATTTATCCTCAACCCCTGGGCAGAGTAATAGGGTGTGGGGTCAGATCAGCTACCAAGTGGTTGGAAAGACTTGATAGGAGTGCTGTATAAAAGTAGACTGCGTAAATTTTTAATGGATAAAACGTACTACAGTGTGACTGAGTTTTTATTAGAGAAAAGAAATTGTTGAATTGCTCTGGCTTTTGGATAATATTGTGAATATTGATAGTATTTTGGTTTTATTAATAATAAATCTTGGCAATAATCTTTTTAATAATAAATCTTGTACCTATTAATAATATAATTAATCTTGTTAATTTTATATTACAAATGTTTGTATACCAAATGGTGAAATATGGCTGTGCTTACCCGTATTTGCAAAATAAATTTCTATTCTATTCTATTCAGTAGTCACTTTGTGTAAAATACTGGTTTCTGCTGCATCCGGTTAGAGTTGAAGCCGACCCCAGCAAATGCTGGAAAAAGGCAATGTTGATAAAGTGTTTCCAAACTGAATATTTTTTAACCGACTTTCGAAAAAGGAGGAGGTTCTATGTTCGGCTGTATGTATGTTTTTTTTTTTTTTTTTTATGTATGTCCGTCGATTTCTCCGTCAGTTCTGGAGCGATTTTCAAAATTCTTTTTTTATCCGAAAGAATATACTCCCGAGGTGGTCCCATATAAATTTTATCGAAATTGCTTTAGCGCTTTTTGAGAAACTGAACCAAAACGAAAAATACGTTTACCTCGATGACGTTTTGGTGTTCTCCAAATGTTTAAATTCCACGTTCCATGTTATTGGGGTTTCTATTTCTATGGTATAACAACTAAAATGTGAAAAATAAAAACTTTTTTACAAAAAAAACAACCGACTTCCAAAAAAAAAAATACACTAAAAATGAAAAAATAACTTTAATTTCGGAAGTCGGTGTCAAATAACGAAGAAGTAAAATACAAACACCGACTTCCGAAATTAAAGTTATTTTTTCATTTTTAGTGTATTTTTTTTTTCTCATTGCAGACTCCTTCATAGACGTTTCAGCAGAATATAAGAAATCCAAGGAGAAATATTGGAAATCTTTCAAACAATTTAATGTCCTGAACAACTTTGCGAAATATTTGCTGATGCCGATTGCTATAAGACCGGACGGTATATTCTTGAAAACGTGGGCGATTATGCGAATAGCCACTGCATTTTTATTGTGTCTACTCATACCCGTAAGTTTCTATTTATGATATATAAGATTACTATTCGTCTAGATTTGGAACGCACAAGTTTATCAAACATAATATATTATTTATTTGGCATGAAAAAGGAGTTGATCAAATAGGGAAGCTTGTTTTGTTTTGAACCATTATAGTGCATTTACCAATGAATCATCGTGACATGATGGTCCGTTCCATCAGCGGACCACAAGACGTACGGCGATGTACCACCGGTACATGGTGAACATCCCATCCACACGCACAAAACGTTTTGAGAACACATTAATTGTGCGTACAGCTAGGGAGTGGAATTCCCTGCCGGAGTCTGTGTTTCCTGATGTAGCTGCCTGGGAGGCTTTAAGTCAAGAGTGAATAGGTTACTTCGAGGCAAGCGTGCTCCATCTTAGACCACATAATCGCTTACCACTAAGTGAGATGGTAGTCAAACGCTTGCCTATCAACAATAAAAAAAAAACATTGTAAGAGATGTATGTTGCCGAAACCTCTGTTGAAAGGCAACTGAATCAGTCATAGAAATATCATATAAATAATGCAACGGTACCCAGTTACTTCCGCTCATTAAACAAATCGGGCACCTACACAATATGAACATCCGTATACTTAAACTAAGGTGGGTGTCTATTTCGACACAGTCAAACTTAACGAATACTTATGCTCATAATCAACTTCCTTTTTCTTGAAACTTCAAGGTGGTTGTGTCTATGGCGCCACAGTTTGGATCTTTCAATGTGACACTTGTGATTTTGGAAACCATCTGCTATATAGATATGTACTTGATGCTACATGTCGCATATTATGGCTCAAAAAATCAGTTGATATACCATCCTTATATGACGGCAAAGCATTATCTAAAGGTAAGTTTTTTTGAAGTTGACAACAGATATATAGTTCACCTTGTTCGTGATAGAGGACGTTTTGTGAAACTGGAAAAAGAAAGAAACCATATGAAAAGTTTTCATGTCATTCAATCTGAAACTCTAACAAGATAGTAATACGCGTGCTCCATCTTCGACCACATCATTGCTTACCATCAGGTGAGGTAGTGGTCAAACGCGAGCCTATCAATATTAAAGAAGACGTGTGGCACTCGGAGACTGCCGCAGTAAAGCTATTGCATAGCATTTTTTATCAACTAATGCAATTATAATTATTTATTTATTTTATTTATGCAGTAATTTTTTCCTTTGTTTTTTTTTTCTTTGATATTAATTCAAGTTACACTTTTTACACGCACGTAAGAAGTTACACTTCGTTGGCGTAACAAGATAAATATCATCATCATCATCATCGTCATCATCGTCATCGTCTTCGTCTTCGTCTTCGTCATCGTCATCGTCATCGTCATCATCATCATCATCATCATCATCACTATGCATCGATAGATGGCAAAACTAGAAAGTATCACCGCTGTGCCGGTCGGAGTGAGGGGTGTTAGATTATTTTCGTTACGGAATTTCTGGATTCGGTCTCCACGCTCAAGGCCCGCGATAGAAGCTATGCAATAGCTTAAAAAAAATTAAACAAAAAGTTTTGTAGTAGACACCCACTAATATATTAACAAACAATTTTCAGGGACAATTCGTGGTAGACTTCATAACATGTTTCCCATGGTACGCTATCTGGAAGCTATTTGTCCCCAAACACACTGAAGACCATTCCGTTGATGACCACGAGTATAGTCATCACATGTACCATTGCGTGTTGAGAATGATTAACGTTTCACAAATTATTAAACTGTATGCTGCGTCTTGGGCTCAATCTATAGGCGCTTTGAGAAGGGTAACTACTTTACTTTAAAGTCTTGACCCTTAAGAGCCTATGCCACCTCAGCTCAAATTCTAATTTCGCCCCCACTTCCCCGCGTGCCACTGCACTCTTTATCTCGCTCGCACACTTTTGCTCGCAGAGACGCGACACGCGCGGCCTTGAGGTCGAAGCGATTTCGTTAGAGTAAACTACACTATTATCGGACGAGTACTAAGGAATAAAATTATCAATCTAATTTAATTTTAACTTGTAATTTTATGAATATAAAATTATATATTATATCGAAAATACAATTTCAATGTATCTATAAACGATAAGTTTCCAGTATAAGCTGACCTCTCAGTGTGCGGAAAGCCTATAAAATGCGAGATCAGCTTATACTGGACGGTATAGGTGATGTCTAGCCGTGCACACTATTTTATTTTACCTACCTACTTCTATAAAATACTAGTCAAATGCGAGCCAACTTTGCGCTGTGGGTTCCGCCAATTAGTTTTGTAGTAAGTTTGCGTTTTATAGTTTTAGCCGTGTATGTATGTTATGTGACAGCCGTTTGCGCATGTAGGTAATTATGTAGGTTGTAGGTATATGCAAGTACCTAGATATACATACCTATATGTTAGAAAAATCGATTCTAAACCACTACATAAATTGTAGAATTTATGCAGTGGTTTAGAGTCGGTTTAGTAGCAGTAGAGCTACAAAAAACTACTCAAGTGCGAGTCACCATTGCACTGAGGGTTCTGTAGGTACATTGGCTTGGTAGTAAGTTTACGCTGTGCCATTTTAAAATCTTATAATAGGTAGCTTTCGCCTTGTATTACCACTTTCTTAGTTATTATGCATCTATATAAGAATGAATCGCCGAAATGTAGGTACATGCGTATATTTTTCGAAGGACTTCACCAAATTGCATAATTCTTTTTTTGTTGTGTTCGTGATTCTCAGGACAAGGTTTGTATAAATATAAGGTAGGTAGGTATAGGTAGGATAAGTAGGTAAGTATGCAGGTAGGTATGTAAGTAGGTATGTATGTATCTAGGTACGTAGGTAGGTATGATAAATACCATAAGTTTTTTTCAAAGTAATTAAAAATAGTCAAAATTAAATAACATTTATTTTTAATCGCTTAAATCTCTAATTTACATAGTTAGAACATGTCTGGGATTGCATAGCTCAGGTAACATGCATGTTTTGTAAAAATGTTCTAATTTTAGTTCCATTTCAGAAATATTGGTCATCTTACTATAATTTCAACTTTTTGTCGCATCTAGACTAGACCTTATTCCGAAAATATTTTTTTTTTTTGTACCGATGATATCGTCACCTCTACGGCAAACTTACGAATCTGCAGTTTTTGTAAATTTGACATTTCCATTAAAAACTACACCTTATGTTGTCCTACACATGGTGTAAAATTTTCAAAATTCTATCTCTAACGGTTACAGAAATGTCATAGTGCGAATCTAACTTTTTTGTTGATACACCCATACTAAACTTACGAAACTGATATCAGTTGTTTTGGCGTAGTTGAAAACGTAAAGTCCGAAAAAAATGCACCACGGTCAACCTACGAATCTGTCATATTCGTGAGTTGAGATCATAGCACACTTTAATAAATCGATCTAGCGACTCACAGCAAACATACGAATATGTAAGATTCGTAAGTTCACATTGGTAGAATATATTCTTTAAGAGACTCAAGTAACCCATAGCAAACTTACGAATCGAGCAGTTTCGTTAATTTACATTGGTACCTTGTTTGACAAAGAGGTTCAAATATCCCATAGTAAACTTCTGAATCGGGCATTTTCGTAAGTCCGCATTGGGAGTTTTTTTTAAGAGAGTCTATAATGCCCCATAGCAAACTTACGAATTGGGCATTTTCGTAAATTTACATTGGTAATTTGATTAGGAAAGAAATAAATTATTTTTAGTAGCTTCATATTAATCAAGGTTTTAAGTAATACTAAATACAAGGAAATATTAATATCACAACATAGCAAACATAATAAAAAAGTAACGATATTAGTTCGAAGTTATGCATAATCGGGAACGCAACTGCCGAACGTTGTATTGGTGAAAGCGAGACAGAGTATTTTATTATCGTCATTGAATTCAAAAGTATCGGGCAACGGTCAATACAATACAATAATTGTAACAAACGTCAGGGAAGACGGTAGTGTCGTCGTCTTTTGTTTGCTATTATCCTTATTTCGTTTGTAACAAGTGTTCTGTGTTTTAATTTAAAATTTGTGAAGAGGTGTGTATCAATAATAACAGAATAAAAAATGGAAGCTAATGAAAACGTGAGTATTAAATGATTCAATTGTTAAATATTATTATATTTGTAATAACATAACTATTAATTTTATCGGAAGACGATTTTAACTAATAATTGTTATTTAATTTTACAGATTTTGTCATTAGAACAGTTATTGGATAAAAAACAGAAATTAATGGATATCAGAAAAAAAATTATCCATCAAGGACAATTGGCTCATGTTGACTCAAGAAGTACGTTGGAATTTCTTATAATATTTCATAGAAATCTTAGGGCGTTTTAACTATTTGTGTCTTAATTTGATAGTTTCATTCTAATACAGTGTCTATGCTAAAAGTCGACGAGTCAACATTGCAAATGCTCCGCGAGGGAATAAAAAGCGCTCCGTGACAGAGATTGGTTCGGGTTAGGTACTTATTGCAATATGAATCGTCATGTAGGTGTTGGAAATGTTTTGTGTATGCTTTGCTTTGTTAACGAGCATGATTTTTGTTTATAGCGGGACTCACAAATAGGTATTAAATTAATAACAGTAATTTTATTAATTGCAATGAATAAACGACTTACTCATACCTTCTTGATTTAATAAGGGTTATACCTACTGTGGAATGGAAAATTAACAAACTATTGCAGCTAATGGCATAAATCGCGAGTTAGTATGTTTACATTCCTGATCAAGAAGGTGGGGCGCCCTGCGGACTCTCCGTCCGCTTACCGGCCCATTGTGCTGCTCGACGAGGTGGGCAAGCTCTTTGAAAGAGTAATTGCAGACCGCCTCGTCGGGCAGTTGATGCGGGTGGGGCCGGACCTGGCGGAGAGCCAGTACGGCTTCCGCAGGGGGCGCTCCACGGTGGACGCAGTCATGCGCGTAAGAGCCCTCACGACGGGGGATGCAGTGGCCCGGGGTAGGGTCGTCTTGGCGGTGTCTCTGGACATCGCCAATGCCTTCAACACCCTGCCCTGGAGTTGTATAGTGGAGGCACTCCGGTATCACCGGGTGCCGCCCTACCTCCGTCGCGTAGTCGAGGCGTATCTGACGGACAGAGCCGTCATCTACCCCGGTCATCAGGGAGTATGGAACCGGCGAGAGATGTCGTGCGGTGTTCCACAGGGATCGGTCCTGGGGCCGCCCTTGTGGAACATCGGATACGACTGGGTGCTGCGCGCCGACCTCCCCGCTGGCGTCAGCGTAGTGTGCTACGCTGACGACACGCTGGTCTTAGCGCAGGGGAGGTCGCACGAGGCGGCGTCCGAACTTATGACACGCGGGGTTGCGACAGTCATAGAGAGGATCCGGCAACTGGGACTCGAGGTGGCATTGCACAAGTCCGAGGCCATGTGTTTTCATGGTCGTCGGAACGCGCCACCTGCGGGTTCCCAGATCACGGTAGGAGGGGTTCGCATCGGCGTCGAGGGTACGATGAAGTACCTGGGACTCGTCCTCGACAGCCGGTGGAACTTCGTCGAACATTTTCGACGTTTGGCTCCCAGATTGGACAGGGCCGGGGCCGCCTTGAAGCGGCTCCTACCCAATCTGAGGGGGCCAAACGCCTCCTGCCGGAGGCTCTACGCGGGGATCGTGCGGTCCATGGCCCTCTACGGGGCACCGGTGTGGGCGCGTTCGTTGAGGCAGCGATCAGCTCGCCTGATGAACGCGTCCCAGAGGGTCATGGCGATCCGTATCATCCGCGGATACCGCACGATCTCCCGTGAGGCGGCGAGCCTCCTTGCCGGACTGTCACCGTGGGATCTGGTGGCAAAAATCCTCGCGCACCTGTACGAGTGGCGCGAGGAGGCCAAACACCGGGGCGAAACTCCGCTGCCGCGACAACTCGCGGCTCGGCGGACCGAGCTCCGGCAGGATCTCATGGTGACATGGAGAGAGCGACTGTCGCAACCCAGCGCTGGGCACGCCACCATCGAGGCGGTAGTGCCCCTCTTTGAGGAGTGGCTGGAGAGGCGTCACGGCGCCCTCACCTTCCGCCTGACGCAGGTGCTCACCGGACACGGCTGTTTCGGTAAGTACCTGTGTCGGATCAAGGCGGAGGTGACCCCCGGGTGTTTCCATTGCGAGGATCGCCCAGAGGACACGGTGGAGCATACGGTGGAGGTTTGCCCCGCTTGGGCAGAGCACCGCCGTGTCCTCGTGGATGCGATAGGCGGCAGCGACCTCTCGCGCCGTGCCCTGGTTCAGGCCATGGTACGGAGCGAGAGGGAATGGGAAGCCGTCTCCTCCTTCTGCGAAGCAGTAATGCTCGCGAAGGCGGAGGCGGGACGCGTGAGAGAGCACCAACAACGGAGTCGCCCTCACGCCCTCAGCAGCAGCCGCCTCAGGAGACGCCGGGGGCTTCCGGCGCCGCGAGACGATCTCCGGCCACCGTAGACCCGGGCCTGCGGACGGCGAGTAGTGGGTAACTCGCCGTCCGATCAGCACCAGGCCCGAGAGTCGACGGCGCGTAGTGTTCCACGCGCGCCTCAAAGAGTTGTCAGCCAAGGGAAGGGGCCTGCCACGGCCGGTGCCTGCCCGGGGGTGGAGGATAAATTCGAAAGAGTTACCTCGCCCCCGGGCACTCGAGGCAGGGAGGAACAGGGGTGGGTTTTAGTCAGTAAGAGTCTGACACACCCTTCCGCTCCACCCTAGAGCGGAAGAAGTCATAGGATGATTCCCCACCCCCCAAAAAAAAAAAAAAAAGTATGTTTACATTGTTTTTTTTTCAGCTGACTCCAATCCAGTAACGCCAAATTCAAACACGCTACTTTCAGTTTCTCCACCACCATATTCTCCAATTACCCCACTAAATATGAATAAAAATAGTAATGATAAAAATTTACCAGGTAAGATTATTCTATTTGACATTAAACGGTAAGATTATTCTATTTGTAACATAAACCAGAACACACAAACAGAACGATCCGAAGACTTTGGCATTTAATTTCGACCTAGAAGCAGTCCTCCAAACTCCTAAGGGTGCGTCTGGACCATTCTTTTATGTACGGAAATTAGCTGTATACAATTTAACATTTTATAAATTTGGCGATCAAGACGTAGACTGTTTTACTTGGGACGAAACGGAGGGTAAACGGGGAAGTACTGAAATTGCAACTTGTGTTTTCAAATATATTTGTAGTCATAAACAAGGCGTAACACATGTGAGAATGATGTCAGATAATTGTGGCGGCCAACAAAAAAATTATAGTTTTTGCTGTATGTTGCTCCACTTGGTAACGAATCATTCCACACAGTAAACATAATTGATCATGTTTTCTACGAGTCTGGACATAGTCACATGGAGTGTGATTCTATTCACTCGAAAATAGAATAGAAATGTAAAAATTCAGCAATTTACACTCCGGATGGGTGGATACAGGTGATGAGACTAGCCAGAACTAATCCTCGGCCATTTAATGTGAATGTCTTAGTTCATGACGATTTTTTAGATTTCAACCCCAATCAGTGTCAGTTCGTGGAAGCGAGAAAACAAAGTTCGAAGAAGAAATGCTCAAATAAAGTTAAAAGAAATAATGAACAAGAAGACAATGGAGCACTAGAGGAGATAAGACCCAAAGTGAAGATAAATTTCCAAGATGCTGTGTGGATTCAATACCGTAAAGACAACCCTAAATCAATATTTATTAAAACTGACTACAATGACGAGACCTTTAAAGAATTTAATATAAAACCAAAAAGAGGAAAAAGTACGTGCATGGTACCAAAACATATTTACACAGAAAGAATACCCATTTCCAAACAACAAAAAAAGAGATCTCTTAAAACTCTGTACCGATAACCAAATCCCAAAATATTACCATTACTTTTATAAAAACCTCCCAGATTCGGAAGCTATTGAAGATCGCTTGCCTGAACCAGATGCTGAAGAAGATGAGAAACTGTAGGAGTACCTACAGTTCCTCTTTATCTTCAGCATCTTACACAATCTTTAAATACTTTTTTCTACGATTTCCTCTTACTTTGATTGTTTTGTGAAAGTCGCGACTATATTGTTTTTGTCTTAAATAAATAGTTACGTATAGGTACGTATTTTATTATTACTCTAATAATACTCCAAACATAATTATATGAATTCACTTGTTTTTTTTTCTGAAACGTGTTATTACTATTATTTATCTTATGAGATAAATCACGTCTTTTAAAGGAATAATTAGTATAATTATAATATCGTGAATATATTATTCTAATACTACAAGAATAACAAATAAATGCATTTTCATTACTTTACACCTTCATAAATTAGAGTTGAAATGTATTATATTACGCTTTAGCAAACTTACGAAATTGGCGCTTTCGTAAGTTTACCAAAATATTTATTCAATAGTTTTCTTATGAAATTACGAAACTACCACTTTCGTAAGTTTGCTAAAGCGTAATATAATACCTTTGAACTCTCGTGTATGAAGGTGTAAAGTAACGAATATGCATTTATTTGTGATGCGTGTTATATTATGTACAATCCATTCATGGTAAATAAAAACAGGCGGATTTTGAAACTGAAATTTATCGCAGAATTTATTACATCCCTTTCCTAAAAATAAATATCGTCAATCTAAAGTTTCAAAACGCTCCCCTGTAAAATTTGGTTTTTGCAGTTTCGTAAGTTTACCATAAAGGTGACGATATGTAATTGTCCTTGCACTTGTATATACCAACGATGTTTTTTATTTACGACAAGTCCGTTTTGAGTTTTTCTCCAAAAATTTACTTCTATCTTATCTATATCTTAGCTTCGTCCAAAGATGTTTAGAATGCTGCAATGGGACGCTTGATTTCAATGATTGTGTATATTCAGTGAACAGCTCATGTTCTCAGGTGGTACTAGTGATCTGCAAGAAAACACAACATTCATTATAAAACACTTTTTTTTGGGGTATGTTATGTTATCATCCAATGACTGGCGTGATGGGCGTTGGTGGCTGCGCCAAAGTTTTAAACTTTTACAGCTACCATCGCTGTACATTGTTTTTTTATCTGCCATCTCAGACTTTTACTAACTAAAACCCACCCCTGTTCCTTCAGTTGCCTGTGCCAAGAGCCGCGGTAACTCTCTTTCAAATATACTCGCGACCCCGGCAGCATAATTTTGTCAACATGAAAAAATAATACGGAACCCTAAAAAGTCCAACATTATGAAAATTTTATCATGAATTCGCCAATTTCGTGATAGTACCGTTACGCGTTAGTACCAAGCGGTAGTGCCATGGGGGAACAGCAAATTTCGTGATTATCACACACGTATGATAGATAGGTACTTACAATTATATATTTTGTAACACATGAAGATGTGTTTCGTCCGAATTTATTTCTACAGTTTTCGGAGGTCATACCTCCGTCCGTCCGGTCCTGTAACAATCACACGGGACAAATAAATACCTACCTAGACCTCACATATTTTTATTTATGATTTGGCTATGGAACCCTAAAAATATACAAAAGAAGACTAAATCGTCCATAGAAGCAGACTTGCCCTATGAATAACAAATAACAATTACCCACCCAACATTTTTATTGAAATACAAATTTGGTGAATTGGTAGGTATTTGATGGTGGAGGGATACTTTTCCAGTACAAGCTGACCTCTCATTGTACGGAATTCCTATATAATGTGAGATCAGCTTATACTGGAAATTTATAGCTTGATAATTTTTTTTTTGATTTTACTTTGTCTTTTAAAAAAACGTTGCCCCACACTAGGAATATTCCTGTATCGTGGGTGCGTTCACAAACATGTAAATTCACATACACAAGACACCCAGACCCGGAACAACTATCTGCAGGTCATACAAATATTTGTTCCGTGCGGGGATCGAACCCGCGACACGCAGCGCAGCAGCCGAACGCTCAACCACTGCGCCAACCGTGCCGTCAAAATTATATAGCCATGTGTAGTAATAATAATAACAGATCAGTGTTTTATGGCCTACATATAGTTGTGTCGGATCTGCGCGTTTGTGAATGTGAAGATTTGTGTTTGTAATCGCACCGTCTCCGATTCAGTTGAAATCCTGGAGTCGGCAACATTATAAAAAAAAAACAATTAGGTACTACATAGATACCTATTTGTTGTATATTGTCAAAACAACAACAAACCTATTTAGGGAACTTTTTATCTTTTTACAAAACTGGACACCCATAAAAAAAAAGTGGACACCTGGATTTCGCCTGAATCATGAAAGGTGCGTTTACAAACACAAATCTTCACATGCAGAAACACCTGCAACTCCTAACGCAGCAGCCAATCACCTGCCACTGCACCAAACGTGACATGTTTGTAATCACTAATACTGTAAGTAGATAGGTAGCTATATACTTCATTACATTTATCATGTTTTCCAGTTTCTTTGCGCCAACCCTTTCGCTTCTTATTTTTATTACGGTTATTTCCCATTGCACCAACACTATAAGTATAAGTACTACAAGATTTGTATTTTACGTAGTCTTGTTGCGTAATGTGTGCTCTGAGCGCAAGCGACACAGCCCTCCCGTTCGAAAGCCGAAGCGAGACTGAACGGGGGCGTCGGGCGCCAGGGAACAAGCTTCAAGACGGCATAGTTTAGGTGATAGTTTAGGTATTTTATTTTTACTGTGAAAATAATGGTAATTTAAAAATAAAAAAACTTGTAGGACCTGCTTTATAGTAAGTTCAGTTAGTATGCAAAGTTTCATGATCTAATTTTAAGCATTTTTTGAATGCTAGCGGTTTATTGTTTTCGGTTTAGAGGTAACTTTGGATTTTTTTTCTATCGAGAAAATTTTATGGAATCGTGTTTTTGAGGTTTATAATACTTAACATTGATCCTCAACCTTGCCATATATTTATTTCAAAATTAATGCTGCAGTATTATCGACATAACGGAGGATCATGCTAAGCCATTTGAGGTAACATAAACTCTTAAGATGGCCAGAAGACTTCTTGGTGAAAGTCGCGGGAATCCGCTCAATGCGAGCACAGGACCGATCGATCTTTGGTCGCGGATAAATTCGTAACAGAGTTACCGCGCCCCTGGGTACTCAGGCAAGGAAGGAACAGGGGTGGGTTTTAGTCAATAAAAGTCTGACACGCCCTCCCGCTCCATCCAGAGAGGGAGAAGCCATAGGATGATTTCCCATCCCAAAAAAAAAAAAACCGGTCGATGAGGCGATGCTCTGACGGCTATATCAGACAGCGAACGTCTTTCTTTGGATGAATGATGATTCAGAAGTATTTGACTCAACATAACTAAGTCCTCAGCTTCAATTAAAGTATTTTCTTCATGCTAATCTCTCCTATATTTTATCTAGCACTTTTTCCCCAGATTCATCTCTTTAAGGTGAAATGTACAGGGTAACCAGCGAAATTCAAATTTTCTCACGTTTTTTGCAATTTACAGGTCATTGGTGCCGATTCTCTTAATAATAACTAAACTAAAATTAGAGAATCGCTGTCTTTTACTAAAAGGCAGTGCGAGAAAAGGACGGCTATAGCTATGAACTAAGTTAGAGATGTCAAACTAGTTTACGCCTTGCGCATCACCGTGTTTTTAATCGACATGTTTTTACGTGTACACTTAATTTGTATGGAAATATTAGTTCAACTAAATTTGACAGCTCTAATTTACGTCCGTCTCTTTCTTGTTTTATTAGAGAGAAAAAGATAGGAATAGCTTAAATTAAGTTTAGTTCGTATAAAACAGAATCCGCACCAGTATCAGGTTGTATGTTGATCAAAATATGATTCGGGGCCGTAGCAAGTACGTATTTACAGAACTGTAATCATTAAAATCATCAATACAACTGTCTCAGTTAGAATTGATGTCAAATGTCAAGATTTCATGAAATAGTCATTCTATACATAAATATGAACTTAGAAGGTTGTATTGATGATTTTAGTGATTACAGTTCTGTAAATACGGCCGCGAATCATATTTTGATCAGCATACAACCTGATACTAACCTGTAAAATAAAAACGCAAAAAAAAATTTTTTTTCGCAGTTTACCCTGGCGCTTCCCCCTTAATCTTCTAACCAATTTTTTTCAGGCATACTTCATGAGTGTGGTCCACTTTCTTCTTCTAACGTTATTCTTCTTGAACCTCTATACTTCGTTGTTGGTCACTTTATCCTGCAGATACGTCAAGGCCGATGATCCAGAAGATTTCAAGTTAAAATTATCAAGACTACCGCAAAAAATACCTTATTTGAAGACGGCTTATCATCCCGATGGCAATATGGTTTGTCAGGAAGGCAAGTAATGAAAAACCAAATTTTACAGCATTTAAAGATATAAGAAGTTCCAGTCATGCCAGCAACTTTTCTTGCAGGGTGTTGGATAGACGGTTCAATAATAATAAAAGACACTCACATGTCACCAAGTAAAGTATTCCTGTTGGCTTATTACTGGACAGCAACAAGCTTCGGCGGTGCTGGTTTTGGCGATATAACTCCACAGAATTTATCTCACATGTTATTGTGTATTTGCGTTCAAATGCATGGTGTCCTATTTTTTGGGTGAGTTCAGCGCTGTTTTTGCAAACCTATATAATTATTGTGATTCGTTTTGTGAGCCACAATTGATGTATAAATCGTATACTAGTTCCCGATATAACTTAAATATGATTCCTATTAACAATGAAAATTTTACGCTTCACCAAATGTATTTTTTAAGATATGTGTATGCAAGAATAGCTTCATTGAAAGCCATGGCAGATCAAGTGGTGACCAAGTTTCAAGAAGATCTGAAACATTTAGAAATGTTTCTGAATAGAGAAAAGGTGCCATTTACGCTAAAGAAGACAGTTATGGAATACTGGAAGTACCAGTGGAAGAGAACAGGTGGATGGTCGGTAGGTCACTACACATCTTGGGGCAGAAATATTATATACCTAGTCTGGCCATAAAAACCGGTCAAGTGCGTGTCGGACTTCACACATTGAGGGTTCCATACCAAAGAGGGAATTATCAAAGAAAAAGTCTGATTTATCAATATATTGGTATTTGTTAGTAAAATATACTTTATCACCAAATTTCAAGTTCTTAGGTCAACGAGAAGTTAAAAAATTCTTCGGAACAAAATTTTGTGACAGACAGACGGACACGTGAGTGACAGCAATATGGCTCCGTTTGGACACTTCGGGTACGGAACTTTAAAAAGATTTTTTTTTCCAAATTTAAATTTGGATCGAGGTTAAAAATTTATATTTCTGTGTAGCTTTTGCCTGCTATTTCTTAATAAATTAAAATGGAGTGGGGTAGGGTATTAAAGAAAACAGATTTTCTGTGATTGCTCTGCATAAACAGAGAATGGAACCTGCAAAAATGTTTTAAAACGCTCCTGAAGCTTAGAATCAGCCGTATGTGTTTATCGAACCATAAATAGATACACTAACACTTCTTATGTTGGCGATCATAAAAGATCAGGCCGACGCGGCCGCGTGTTGTGAGGGCTCAACAGGCAGTGAATGCTGTCAGGGCCAGAGTTCATCGAAATTCCTTGAGGAAACAAAAACTCTTATCTCGTGAAATGAAGATACCCGCTACAACGCTGTCGCATATCATCAAAGAAGACCTGGAATTTGGTGCTTACCGGCTATATATGGGGCACACATTAAACGAGTCACTTAAACCAAAGAGGCTGGAAAGATCAAAACGCTTACATGTTCGTTACGCTGATGAAAAACACAGGGTTATTCTTTTTATCGATGAAAAAATTATTACAATCGATGAACTTTACAACCAGCGAAATGTTCGGGTGTATGCCCGTTGCTCCAAAAAAGTCCTCTCAACTGGTCGGCAGAGTTCTGCGTGGCCATCATGCGGCATCAGTAATGGTTTGGTGAGGGGTGTCCAATCACGGAGTGACCAAGGTACATTTTTTTAAAGAGGGGTGGAAACTTCAGCTAAAGTGTATTAAGTATCTTAGACGGCGTAGTAAAAAGAAAGGCCTGTGTTAAGGCTTAATTAGATTCCCTTTCACATGTACAAAATTATTCTAAAAATATTACATTCGTTTCTATGAAGTTAATATGACATAATAAAACTGCGAAAACATCCACTATTACGAGATATAGGCAAGCTAAGACATTTATAAGACACGAACAACGATTTATTGAGCCTTCCATATACACTAAATTATACACATTGATAGAAGACCACGCCACTTTCCAATAGACCATAGGCATCACTAAAATAAACTTTTTGAACAAGCATTAACACGTTTTTTTACGCAGCATCAATCCATTCTCGGAAAACTACATGCAAACTTGAACGAGGATGCGGTTCTATACATGTACGAGAAAACTTTAAGAGAAATCCCATTATTTGAAGACGTCGAGTATTCCTTCTTTAGGGCTTTTGCCAAGAAACTAAAGGAACTCTACTTCCAGAAGGGTTACATGGTTATGAGAGCAAATGAAGTTATTGATATAATGTATATCATATATAGAGGAAAGGTGAGTTATGAACTAAAAATAAAGAACTATAAGGCTTGATTCACCATCTCTGGACAAATTGCGGATGATATATCTGGCATACAAACTTGATTGTTTGTTATATTTTCAAAATCAGGTGGATATAGTATCAAATATAAATGAAGTAGAGGCATGTATGGGCCCAGGGGGAATATTCGGCAACATAAGAGGAGCATCAAAATATTTGACGATGTCAAATGTCACTGCGAGTCGGAACATTGATTTACTTTGCATTCAAGGGAGGGATTTCTACGCACTTTTGAAGGTATTTAATTAAAACTGCAATAAAGGTATGGAGTTTCCCTAGTAACTATTGTAAAATCCAATTTAAATAAATCTCTCATTGCAGAGCTATCCATCAGTTCTAAAAAAAGTAAAGCATTCTGTTGAATCTGCAGTTAAAGACTACGTTGTACCAACTTTAGCATCCGCAAGGAATAGTACGGAAGTATGTGTTTTAAGTAACAAGAAATGTGACATCGTTACGCTTTAAATTAATTAAATCACACGTTTGTGTATTTACAGCAGATAATAAATTTTCCGCTGTCGTACGAAACTGGAGATGAGGAAGAAGACGCTGAGATAGATGCACATGCATATATAGATGATGTAAATTTATGATTGAATAGCAGATAAAATTTTAACACGATGCTAGGAAGTCAAATAAACGAATTTGAGAAAACAAAAAAAAAACCAAGATTAAACAGGCATCTTGTGGGTTCGCTCGTGTCATCGTAGACCTCATCCATCGCTTACTCGAGATCGAGATGAAGAGCGGGTTCATCGGAAGTACAAAAAATCCTAAACATATAGGTTTTGCTGCGTGTTCATAACCATTTGATTTGCCATCTATGCATCTAGTTTTGGCAGTGTCCCATTAAATCTTGTTGCTCAGTGATTCATTTCTAAAGAATATTTTTCTTTGTACAGTCATTTCAGAGCCCAGACAAAAGCATCGCAGATTCGCACGGTTCCAAGTCAATAACATCGGCAGGAAACACCGATTATATTTCAGCTGCACTTCTGTTTTTTAAGCCACACAAGTATTCCTTTATTGAATTAGTATTTCCCTATGTTAGTTAGATGATTACTTTTTCTTGAAAAAATCGGTATTTGTATTTCAGATGGTTCCGTAGCAGCATCATACCGGATTGCAAATTAGTCACATTTATGGGTAAGCATAATTAATCACTATTACAACTTACTATTTATTACAACTATAGTAGGTATTCTAAACATATTCCTATAGTCAATAGAAATCCTATTGTTGTTTGTTTCCAGAATATCTAATTCTCGTTATATCGTACTGTGACTTCATGTTGCTTATATACCAAATGGCGTTTCTCTCAGTACCATTTTTCTTCCACGTTTGCGTCATATTCGACATCCTGTTTCTATTTAAAGTTTTTCTGGACATCCATAGCGGCTATATGAATAGATATGGGGATTATGTTTTAAATCCAAAGAAAGTCCGGAAAATGTGAGTCCTATTTTTTCATCAGTTTATAATATTAAGTACATCGAAGGGCTGTGTTTAACAGACTTCTGAAACCTTGTAAGTACTAATAACATTTTAGGCAAACTAAAATATTTCTGGCTTTACAGGTATTTCTCCAAAATATATCTTCGAAGAAGGGACTTTCTAGCAAACTTATTGGTATGCTACTTCGTATTCTTCTTGTCTTTGTCAAAACCTATGAAAATGGCATTGTTCTGCTATTCGCGGTCGCCTCAACTAACTAGAATTTCGTATTTATTTACGTACCGAACACACAGAAAATCGAGCATTGGTTCAGCGAATTTATTGTTTAAGCTGACGTAAGTATCAAACGATATTTCTCATACAAAATTTCATCAATACTAATAGAAAGCTGGTTATAGTTCAAAAAGAGGGTAGGGACGGATTACACCAAATGTATTACTCGCTCACAGACAGCCGCCACATGTGACCAAGCGTTACGCGTTAGTTTTCTCGTATTACGTTAACTTTCCATTCATACTGTCGTTCAGTGAGCCTGCCTAGTGTCGTAGACTGATTATAAAGCTCCGGTCCGGCTAAGAACCTTGCACGGGTGATAAGGCGGACGCGAAGTATCAAAAATTCGATGTAACCGCCGTTTACGTCCATACTGAAGTGACTATAGCGTGCTGTAGCGCGACTTAGCGAGCGATCGTCTTTTGTTTTGCCACATGAGACGCATCTAACCTCTACTGCCTGCTACAAAATTGCGATGCACTGTGGCCAGCCCCTTTAGTCATTCGCTCGTTCACTATGAGCAAGGCCTTTCTTTTTGGCGTGACACATTGCTCCCGTCGGTAACCCCGCGCCTATGGTGGCCAGAAATCGGCTTGCTACTTCCGATGACGAGGCCGCCGCCGACGAGGGCGTCTTCTGCGACGGCTAGGGGCGTGAGGCCGCGAGGATTGCCTCTCCTTCACGCGTCCCCCCTCCTCCTTCGCGAACATTACTGCTTCGCAGAAGGAGGTGATACCTTCCTATACCTCGCTGGTTCTGACTCGCTCCGTACCATGGCCTGAACCAGGGCCGGACGCGAGAGGTCGCCACCGCCAATCGCCTCCACGAGGACACGGCAGTCAAGCAGGGCAGACCTCCATCGTATCTCGACCTCGAGCGTTTCCTCCCGCCTTATCTGGAACAGGAACCTTCCGAAGCCACCGTGTCCAGTGAGGACCTGCGTCAGGCGGAGCGTAAATCGCCGTGGCGGCCCTCCAGCCACTTCTCAAAGACTCCGACTTATCGCCGAAATTGTGGCGTGTTCAGCGCTGGGTTGCGACAGTCGCTCTCTCGATGCTGCCATGAGATCCCGCCGGAGCTCTGTCCGCCGTGCCGCGACTTCTCGTGGCAGCGGAGTTGGGCCTCCTCGCGCCACTCCCATATGTGCGCAACGAATGAGCAAGACCTACGAAGTTTAATTTGACTTACAGTTTCGAAAATTTCCAGAACAATAGCCATATGGGCATCGATACTGTCACACGTGAACGCATGCCTTTTCTTTAAGCTGTCGTGCCTAACGCCTGTGCACTGCACATCGGCTAACTGGATGTCAAAGGAAGCACTCAATTTAAGGGCCAAATATTCTGAGGTGATTGATTTTAATGCATTTTGCCAGGCTTCTTCAAAAATACAGATCGTCTTTTTGCGGGTCTACGACTAAAAGATAGAAATAGCAGAGAAAAAGTTTTTCGGTATAGAAAATGAAAAGAAAGACATGGAAGAAACTTTCTAGGGTTCCTTACCCGTAGGGTAACCAACGGAATCCTATTATTAACCCTTCGCAGCCCTTGCTATCTAGTTTCTGTAATAGTTAGACAGTTGAAAGAAATTTTCACAAAATGTGTATTTCTATTTCCGCTATACAAAAAAATAAATAAAAAAAACCTTAAAATAAATTACGATAGTAAGAAACCCTTCGTGAGCGAGTCCTACTCGGCTTAGTCCTATTATTGTGTAAGTAGGATGCAATATTTTAGGCAACCGCATTATGCTTTTCATGATTCATTATGCTTAATGAAACACGAAGCAAATTTTAATTAAACTAAAGAGTTAAGACGTATTTTCTATGTTTTTTAGGGCCGATACTTTGCCTTGTACGTGGCCGCACTGTGGTACATGATCAACCTACTAACGATAACTGGCACGGGAGATGTGTCTTCACAAAACAGTTTTGAAGTTATTGAGACAGTTATAGTGATAATCGTAATTAAGTTTTGTACTGGTATGTGATATTTCATACAATTTCTTAAATGGTGCCGGGTTTTTTCTGGAATTCTTTAGAGGGTGGACGTCAGACTTGATTCAATATGACCTTTTTAAATGTTCCAGGTCTTCTCATCTCGGAAATGTCAGCATTGATCACAGCTCATTCCTCTTCTCGCATCGCATACGATTACAACATCAACGAATTGAGAGATGGCCTACGAGATATGGATCTAAGTGTCCATCAGATGAGCAAAATGTGGGACTACGTTCGCGAGCTTTGGAATAGACAGCAAGGAAAACAGGTGTCCATAAATTGTTTCCTTAAAAACTATTTGTACAAATACCATTCACTTACGATTTTCTATCGGTTACATTTTGGGAAATGTGCGACGGAATTGCATAGTTTAATTCTATCAAGCCGTTCCATCATCGGATCACTAGACGTACGGCGATGCACTATCAGTACATGGTAGACATCCCACCCACACACACAAAAGGTTTTGGGAATAAATTTATTGTGCGTACCTACAGCTAAGGAGTGGAATTTCCTGCCAGAGTCTGTGTTTTTTGATAGATACTTTTGTGGAGTGGGAAATCATCCAATGACTTCTCCCGCTGTGGGTGGAGCGGCAGGGCGTGTCTGACTTTTCGTGACTAAAACCCAAATTTATCCGCGACCCCAGTCAGTCCTGATAGCTACCTGGGAGTCGTTTAAGTCAAGAGTGAATAAGTTACTTCTAGGCAAGCGTGCTCTATCGTCGACAACATCATCGCTTACCATCAGGTGAGATAGTGGTCAAACGCGAGCCTATTAAAGATAAAAAAATTACATGCACTTCAGTAACGCCACCATCCAGTAGGTAGCCCGTCTTGGATGTGAGTCCAAATGGATATATAGGCTAGTTTAGTAGAAGGCCTAGGATATCGGCTCCACACGTCAGTCAAGACACGACTGACTTGGCTCTGTCAATCACATACAATCCTAACAACGGATTCATTGGACTGATATGTGTGCCTAAACGAGTACAATTAAAAACATTAATCATTATATTATAAAACAAAGTCCTCCGCCGCGTCAGTCTGTCTGTTCGCGATAAACTCAAGAACTACTGCTCCGATTTTCATGCTGTTTTCACCAATGGATAGAGTGCTTCTCGAGGAAGGTTTTAATATATAATTTGTCAAGTTTTTGTACACATTAGCTAAAATATGATATTTGTTGGAGGTGTCGGAAAAAAATAAGCCGTCTAGGAGCTTTCAACGAAAACGCGACACGCGAAACAGCGTTTTCGCAGACTTTTCTGTAGACCTCTACAGAAAAGTTTGCAATGTCATATAGCGATCTCTTAAGGATAACATACTATATCTATTTTAATATTTTAAAAAATGGGCAAGTATAAAGCGGTAATTGGAAAACTATTATCAAAATTTCATGATTACTTTTGGTCGCGATAACCAACATCCACGCGGGCGAAGCCGCGGGCATCAGTTAGTTATAGAATAAAATATCATGAAGCCATCGGAATTTTGGGGGTAGGGCCTAAATAGCCAATAACAGAACAGATATTTTGGCACGATTGGCATTTTTTTAGCCTTTACTACGCCCACCTGTCTTATTGCCAAATCGGCAAATGCCAATTTTATTTATGCTCGGAGTGCTCGGACATCCTAATTTAGTTCAATAGAGAAGTTCGAACTTTTGGATTTTGGCACAATAAAAAACAATGAAACACATTCATTGTGCGTACAGTTAAAGAGTGGAATTCTCTGCCTGAGTCTGTGTTCCCTGATAGCTACAAACTGGGGGTCTTTAAGTCAAGGGTGAATAGGTTACTCCTAGGCAAGCATGCTGCAATGTCGACCACATCATTGCCTACCATCAGGTGAGATAGTGACACCCGAGCCTATCAACAGTAAAAAAAACAATTTTGGGTTCGGCTTCCAGTAAATGCTCTTATAAGCCAGCGTTAACTTTTTACCCGACTGCGCGACGCAAGGGACGGTAATGTGTTCATCAGCCTATGTACGAGTATGTATGTACGTTTGTTCCTTCGTTGCACTATAGACACCAAACGCGTGGGCCGATTTTGATAATTCATACGTCAATTGATTCGTCTTAATCTTGTGAGTGCTACTAAAGACATTACAGTAATCAAAATACAATATGGCGACAACCAGACGCCATATTGTGAAAAAGAAAAAAATGAAAGTCGACGAACTATACCTTTGAAGCCCGGAAACTCACTGGTGAGTTTCATTGACCGAAAACCCGTTGAGCACTGAAACTCACCAGTGAGTTTTGCGATTCACTCGTTTATTACCTCTATTATTACCAAAACGCAATGTATTTTATGCTGTGGCAACATTTCATGCAGTTGGTGGCATGAAATCAATAATTAAACTAAAATTACTGCCACCAACTGCATCAGACTGCTTGAAAAGTGACTTGTTTGGAAGTTTTTAGTTCTTTTTTACAGTCGGGTTTTTAGTTTTTATTTCCCTAACATTTCATATATACAATGCCTACAGATGCCTTCCCTAGTCTACAAACTACCATTCCGACTGCGTTGCCAAGTCATGCAAGCTGTATACGGATCCCATATACGAGAATCTGTCATATTCAGCAAAACTGACGACGATTTTCGAAGAATGTTATCCATGTGGATGAAACACTGTGTGTTCTTCCCTGGCAACTATATCGTGCAATGCGGTGACTCAGATCAATGCATTTACTTCATACATAGAGGACAGGTAAGGGTGTGAGGTAATCTCACTCATGAAGTCATGATATCATCGACAATTTATGTCTCTTACATTAATCATTATTATGTATACCTACTTGAATGCCCAATCTTAGATTACACGTAAATGCTGCATAATCAAATACCTACTTTAGTATGTTGTAACCAAAGTTGATTTTTGATTGACCGTTTGTTTTAATAAAAAAGGTCCTAAATACATTTCGATTGTATTGAAACTTGAACTTTGTCATATATAACGATGAGTTCAGAATTCAATCAACAGACCAGGAGCTGCAATTTTTAATGAGTCATTTGTGTTATTTTCAGGTTGAAGTGTTAACAGTGCATCCGAACTTGACAGAGTCGATTTATGATGTGCTAGGACCGGAAGATAGCTTCGGGATCGCTCAGGTTCAAAATTTTCACTTGTTATTGAAATAAGAAGACAGTTTTGGGAAATGTTCGAAAAACCTACAAATGACATTATCACTGCGATTTAACGATCATATTCCTGCGATTATCCCATGCTACTTGAGGCCATACTCTCCTGTCTAGTCACGTCATTCCCTTTTCTTCTACGCCATTCCTCACACAATGTACACTCCCTCTTCCGCTCCATCCATAAATATTTACATTTATCAGTCTTTAGTTACCTGCGTTTTACCCTCCTCACCACATGCCCATACCAATACCAACAATATAAGGTAACCTAACCTGAACTACATAGTTTTTTATTTTAATATATTTTTGAAATATTTTATAATTCCAACAGATTAGCGATGCACCTACCATGTAATCTCTTCACCACCCATGATTGACTGGAAGAGAATGCCTAAGTCATTAAGTTCACCTTTGTGCATAAAGTGTTAATGAATAAATAAACTGTGTTTTAATCATTTCCATTATTTTTCAGGGTTTATTCGTGGGAGTGGTTCACCATTTTTCTTTCCGAGCACGCACTGTCGTTGACATTGTATATTTAAAGTTAGATCAGTGGAAATATTTACTCGACTATTACCCGAAATCAGCGAAAATCGTCAAGAGGAAAGTCGAAAATGTCTATTTAGCGATTTAAAGACTTGGTGATGTTTTATATTTTAGTTTGAGTATTCTACTGAGAGATGAGAAATTTACTATTAGTTAGAATAATTAAATTAGTTTTACGTTTTAATCTTGTATTTATTAATTGTAAACGAAAAGTAACATTTTTGGTACGAATATAAAAAAAACAGTAGGTATTATGCATATTAAAATATTGGTAAATTATTTAGCGATTTGTGTGCCCAAATACGAAAACTTTGGAATGCCAGTAAAAACAGTAAGGAATAGTGATCTGAAATAATTTGGGAAATGTGCCATCGCTAAAAAATCTATCCATCTATAAAAAAATATTGACAAACATCTGTTGGATTCTTAAATACTGCTACACAATCAGCTCTTGAATCGTGTAACATTTGTCAAAAAGTTGCAAGGAAGGGCAAGACCAACAGATACTTCCAACTTATCATAAATAACAAAAATACTACAAAAATCTACAGACTAATTGAAAAATAAACACTAACTAATTAAACAAAGATAATCAGGTAACCTTACCAGAGAGAAAATAGTGAGAGACATTATGTTTGCTTTCTCTTCCTTGTTACTCTCTGTGTGAACACTTCTTCTTTCACCACCATGTTTTTAAATGAGTCTTGAATTTCTTTAACGGGTTCTTCTACAACAGTGCTCCTAGTAGAACGCCGTGTAGTTTGAACTTGTGTTGGCGCCGCTACAGTACCGCTCCTTGTAGAACGATTTGGAGTTGCAACTTCTGTAGGCGCTTCTATGGTACTGTTTCTTGTGGAACGCTTTGGAGTATTAACTTGTGTAGGCGCCGCTACAGTACCAATCTTTGAAGAACGACGTGTTATAGCAACTTGTGCAGGCGCTCCTTCAGTAACACTCTTTGTAGAACGCCTTGAAGTAGTAACTTGTATAGGCGCTTCTACAAAACTGTCATTTGAAGAACGACGAGAAGTAGCATCTTGTGTAGGCGCTTCTGCAGCACTTTCCGTTAAAGGATGAAGTGTAGGAACTTGTTTCTGTGGTGGTCTGGAAATGCATAATGTTTTTATTAGCGCCTAAATTTTCTGGTCGGTTATCTTGGAATCGTACAATTATTTACGTTATTTTATTGGATAAATTGCCACTAGCGACAAGAAAGATGACAATAGACATAACTAGAATCAAAAGACTTGAAAGAACAATTGGAAAATGGTACGGAATCTTAGGGCCCTGGTTGGCTATCTTGGAATCGTACAAATTACGTTATTTTATTGGATAAACAGCCGCTAGTTACAAGAAAGATGTCAACATACATGGCTAAATTCTACTTGAAAGAACAATCGGAAATTAGTACGGAATCTTAGGGCCCTGGTAGGCTATCTTGAAATCGTACAATTTATGTTATTTTATTTGATAAACTGCCGCAAGCTACGAGTACAAGAAAGATGTCAATAGACATGGCTAGAATCTAAAGACTTGAAAGAACAATCGGAAAGCGGTACGGAATCTTAGGGCCAATATTGGGTCTTAGGAATTCAGGGGATTTTTAAATGGAAGCTAGTTTAAAAAAATAAATTTAAAAAAAAAACAAAATCTTTGTAAAAAAAGGCAAACAGCATCAGCAATACAATACGAAGGCAAAGCACATATATTTAACCGACAATAAAATAATTGGGATGTACAACTGCCACCAACTGCATCAGCAGCTGCTTCTTTGTTAGGAACTCAAAGCATTTATTGAAAATAAACCATTTACATGTACTTTTGAATTTTCAAGATCGGTCAGTCAAAAAGATGGAGAAGAATGTGTAACAAACTCCACGGAATCTCTTTTAAATCTATATATATAAAAATGAAACCCTATTTCCTTGGTCATGGCATCACGCGTGAACGGCTGGACCAATTTCGCTAATTCTTTTTTTGTTGTGTTTGTTATTGTCAGGAGAAGGTTCTTATGAAAGAAAATATTAAGAAAGTTGCGCGGTAAATTAGAAAATTTCAGAAAACTTAGCGACTATTTAAACTTTGTGCGTTTGAAAGTTCATAGCTAAGACAGGACAACGTCTGTCGGGTCAGCTAGTCAATAGACTACAACATTACTGATGCTGTAGAACTGTTAGTTGTCACTAGCTTTTGCTTGCGGCTACGCCCGCGTGAAAGTTAAAAAATATCCCAAGAGAACATATTCCCGAGATAAATATAAAATAGCCTTTGTGCTATTCTAGACTATAATTCAGATCCGTTCTGGCGTGATTGAATAACAAACCTGCATCCATCCATACTTTTTTTTTGTTTTTTTATTTTTTATTCTTGATTGGTACGCGTTAGACCACTATCTCACCTGATGGTAAGCGATGATGTGATCGAAGATGGAGCATTTATAGTACTTATTAGTAGGATAGGATTGGAAATAACAAAAACCCCGCTCTCGCCACTTCTAATACTATCATTATTCCATTTATTTTATAATATATACATACAATTTACATTTTTAAATATAAAAACATTTAAAAATATAAAAAATAGTATCCCACCGGTATCGGGATAGGGTCCAAGCTACCGGTGGTCAGGGCTCCTGAGAGAGGAACCTCGTAACTATGCGCGCCGTGTCCAGGAGTACTGCCTTCTGGATCAAGCCCTTGATCCAGCTGCCCAGCGAGAGCCTCCTTAGGTGTTCGTCGAGGCTCTTGGCTATTAAGCCATTGGCCGTGACGACTATCGGCACAATGAATGCTGTATCCACCTCCCACATGTCGACAACCTCGCGAGCCAGATTAAGATACTTTGTTTTTTTATCTTTCTCAGCCTTCACGAGGTTCTCGTCATGAGAGACAGCTATATCGACAATCATTGTGCGACGCTCTTGTCGATCTATCACCACTATGTCAGGCTTATTGGCAACAATAGTCCTATCAGTGATGATAGATCGATCCCAATACAACGTGATATTGCCATTTTCGAGAACTGGGTCGGGCTCATACCTATAGTAGGGTACTTCAGATTCCACAAGATTGTATTTAAGAGCAAGTTGCTGGTGGATAATCCTGGCTACAAGGTTGTGTCTATGCAAATAGTCTCCGTTAGCTAGACGAGAACAACCAGAAATAATGTGTCGGATTGATTCCCCGGGCCGGTGGCATGCCCGACAGATGTCTACCGTACCGTCCTTCACAATATACTTCACAATATTCCGGTAGTTATTCGTCATCATAACTTCGTCCATAATCGCACAGACAAAACCTTCGGTTTCCCCGAATAGGTTTCTAAAAGCGCAGCCAGGATACGGACGCTAAGAGATCTACATCGGGTCCATGTAGGACCCGGTAAAAGCGTCCGTGAAGCTCCTTGCTCTGCCATACAAAATCAAAATCAAAAGTTATTTATTCAAACTAGGCTGAGAACCAGCACTTTTTGAACGTCAAAGTTCTACATAAAGACAGTCCCCCAAAAAACGCCCGCCCGTCACCACTTCCTAGTGTTTTAGCTGTGAAGAAGAGCTCAAGGGAGACTACGTTGAAAAATAAAATGATTTATTTATCAAAAAATCTGTGTTTTATTCCAAAAGTCACGGACTTATTGACCCGCCCTCGTATAATCATAAAATTAAATAATGCGCCACTTGCCAGCTAGCACACTCAATCATGCCATTAAAAACAAACTCAAGCATAAACACTAAACCAAATTAAAGAAGCCTCCATACATAACTGGTGTGCCTGCTTACAAGAACAAAAATAGAAACTATCAAAGGGCTGTGATTCGAAGCCACAAGTGATGAACTAGGGCCATCACACTAAAATTAGTAGACAATATTATTATATGAACTCATATAATCTGTCATAACCATAAGCTAAATATGGAGAAAGAACATCAAGTGTAACATTGTCTTGCGTTCAACACAGCGACCAACTATTATTATCTTCTAAATAGTCGTTGATGGAATAGTATGCCTTCGAACAGAGACTAGATTTAACTTTAGTTTTAAATGCATTAAAAGGCAAGTCAAGAAAAGAACGGGGTAGCTATACTTCCCTGCGATCATTAGTATCCAGTACTTTAAGTTTGCGCCAGTTCTCGTTTGCCAAAGAGAGCGGGGTGAGGCCCTTGTCCACAGCGACCACATCTCGATGCATACCCACGTCGGTTTCTATAAAATATTGCCTAAGGCTGCATACCTCGCGGTTGTGTAGGGCCTTAGCATTTAAGAAGCCACGACCCTCACATTTCCCACATATACAGCCTCATCACCGATGATCGTGGGTGATGCATCCGATTTGCGGTCAGCAGTGTGCGGACCCTCCTATCCAGGGCGTCAAGTTCCGTCTGAGTCCATTTGAGTATGCCGAAGGAGTACATCAATACCGGCATGACCCAACCGTTGAAGGCGCGCACCTTGTTCCCGCCTGATAGAAGACTATTTAGTACTTTATTCAAGCGGCCAAAGAAGAGCTCCATCAACGACTGTTTCACGTCAGCAGTATTGATGCCTAACGCTTCCGACATGCCTTCTTCATACATACTATCATTATTATTATTATCAAACTCAGCGCAAATCGTTACTATACAATAGGTTATGCATACGACCTCGCAATCCTCGAACCTGGGAAGGTGACTGGAACGATCTGCAACCTTACTCAGCTAGCACTACGCATCGTGGAACGTTGGTGCAGGGAAATCTGTCAGTAAACCCCACTAAAACTGAATTAGTCATGTTCCCCCAAAACCGAGCATTATGCCGCTTCAGACTGCCTAAACTATTCAATAAGGAACTACAGTTGTCTACAGGGGTCACCCTAGACAGTAAGTTAAACTGGAGCACTCGCCTAGACAATAAACTGAACAGGGCCTGCATGTGTGAAAATGATAGGTGGGGCCTATCCCCCAAAATTATACTCTGGCTATATACCGCAGTAATGCGGCCTATGATCACCTACGTGGCCGTGGTGTGGTGGCCCCGCACCAAGATAACCAAAGTCGTAAGCTGCTAGCTACAAACTAGAACGCGACCACGAGCTGTATGAGGACCACTCCGACGGCAGCACTCGAAGCCGACTCCCCCCGCTCCACCTGTTCATACAAGAGGAGACGCCGATGGCCACAGTACGACTTAAAACACTGGATCTCTGGGGTTAGAGAGAAACACGACACACTGCTCTGCTCGTGGGACTCAACAACGATCTCCCAATAATAAAAGCTATCAACGACCGGTTACCCAAACATTTATCTTTGATAAAAATACAATCAACTGCATAAAGACCACCGCTACGAGGGGTTTTGCCCCGCAGAACTGCGGACTTATGGAACCAAAACAGGTATTGGCACGAGTGCGGGGATTTTCTCGGAGGACCTCAACAAGCACATAGCCACACCACTGGGGGTCCATAACACAGTCTTCCAAGCAGTGCTTGGGAATTTCCCTGGCAGCTTCAGCCATCCTAGCTAGGGATGTTAAGAACCACTCGGTACGTATACTCTCGGACACGATACGCTGAACAGCCACACAGTTAATTCTGGACTGCTATGCGAGTGCCAACAACGCCTTAACCAGGTGGGTAAACACAACAAAGTATCCATTCAATGGATCAAAGGACACAGCGATTCCTGAAGTAATAATGCAGCGGACGAACACGCCAGAAGGGGGTTGAGCATGGCAGCAATGGACCTAAACCCATTGTGCCTTTGGATACCTACGCAATCTGGTAAGGAAACGCACCAGAGATCAACAAAACAAGCTATGGGCTGAGCATAGTGAATCTAGGCAGGCCAAGGTAGCACTTCCCTCCATTAAATGATAAATGATTTTATATTTGCAAATAGGTTATTAGCAACACTTTTACACGTCAACTTTTTTTTTGTCAGTTTAAACTAGATGAGGCCCTGTCGATAAGCACCTCTCTGTGATAGAAGTTACAGACAGCCCACTCTGCAGAGGCAGCATGGAGGAGGACGAGACAGCAGCTCATCTGCTACTAAGCTGCCCAGTGGTCGCAACATACAGGGCAAAATACACTTCTGGACACATCTATTGGCCCACCTTAGAGTTTAGGTTTCGATGGCCCCTACCGAAATATGATTGCTAGATTGAACAAAAACTGTTGATGCAGTTTTGAACCTGATACATTTTACCATCTTTTTCGATCGTATTGTTTTAAATTTGAATTCAGAACACCATACGACATAGAGCTACGCCTAACAAGTCGGATATGCGCCTTGTTAAAGGCAATTGATTTTTGAATAAAAAACATGTTTTATCAAATAAAGGTTTAATTTAATAACGCGTTTTGCCTCCATGGGCATCTACCACAGCTCTCATACGATTAGGCATAGAGTTTATCAACCGCTCTATGAAATTTTGAGGGATCATCTCCCATTCCTCTTCTATGGCAGTTTTCAACTCCTGCATCGTCTGGGCAACTGGCTGACGAGCCCTAACACGTCTTTTTAGCTCGTCCCACATGTGCTCAATGGGGTTCATGTCTGGGCTTCTGGCTGGCCAGTCCATAACTGTGATGTTCACATCCCGAAGATATTCCCTGACGATGCCGGCCGCATGGGCTCTTGCATTATCATGCATAAAAAGGAAATTTGGGCCCACATAGTCCGCGTATGGTATCACGTGAGGTTCTAAGCACTCACGAATCTACCTTTCAGCATTTAATGTTGGCAGCCGTGGTCCTGTAACAACCTCAAGTTGAGTTTTGCCGCTCGCGGATATACCGCCCCAGACAGTTCATGAGCCACCGCCATAAGCAACCCTCTCTTCAAAGCAGCATTGTGCGAAACGCTCTCCCTTACGTCGGTAGACCTTCTTCCTTCCATCATTGCCATGTAACACAATTTTAGACTCATCAGAAAAGAGTACACGGCTCCAATCTTGCTGTGTCCAATTTAAATGACTGCGTGCGAAATGAAGGCGCGCTGTTCGGTGGGCTCGCGTTAGTTTGGGCCCATTAGCTGGCTTGTGTGGTACCATATCGCGTTCTTTTAACCTTCTCCGAACAGTTCGAGCGCTCACAGATACTCCGTGGAAGTCGCGAAGTTGGTTTTGTATCTCAATGGAGGTATGGTGACGATTTCTCAAGCTGGTCGTCACGATGAATCGATCCTGCCTTTCAGTTGTGACCCGAGATCGTGGCCTTCCTTGGCGACGAACAAAGCCGCCAGTCTCTAGGTACCTCCGATAAACATTTCGGACCGCAGATCGACTTAAATTAAGTTGAGCACTCACGTTTCTTTGGCTGTGTCCGGCCTGAATAAGTGCCACAGCTTGGGCGGCGACTTCAGGTGAAGTATCCATAGATTATTGATAGAACCTCACCTTAATGTTAAGAATAAGTAATGTTTGTTGCAAAACCAAAGATATCAATCACTTTTTCAAGAATTAAATCCAAGTAAACCAATAAAACCAAGTTTTCTTAGTATTCGATTGTTTGATATCAACAAACAGGCTCCAAATTGTCTTTTGTTTCTTTAAATTCTGTGTTCGAAATTCAAAAAAAGACTATTGAATGAAATTGTGAATGTGCCAGGTTCAAAACTGCATAAAAACTTTTTGCTCGACCTAATATAAAATTTTAGCTAGGACCAAACGAAACTGAAAATACAAGGTGGGCCAATAGATGTGTCCAGAAGTGTACTTCGGACACCCAGGTAACCTAAGCGAGATAGTGGACAAGGCGCAGCTGGCCTTCCTTGAGGAGCTGGGGTGGACCGAAAGACAAACTAGTCCCAACTGCACGCAAAATACGCGTCTTGAGCGTGGAGTTGCGGAAACCAGCCCGACATACATACATACATGGTGTTTATTTTTGCGTCATGATAGTGAACGAGTGCCGTCAGTTGAAACTGGGCACGTATTAGCTGCCTGTGCCTGTTTTAACGATTGTATCTTGAAATTGTTTTAATCTAGACACTTATAAAATGTACATCTTTCTACATCATTCTCACCTGTAAATGGTTTGTTTGAAGTAAATGCTTTGAGTTTGAGTTTGAAGACACATAAGAAGTTTTTTTGGTTGTTCTTTTTCTCCGGATGTGTCCTCTGAGGTAGAACATACAAAATCAACATAAACAAAGTCAGTCTTTTTCATTTTCTTAAATAGATCATTCAGCGTAAGGTCAGACACAAAAGCATATAGAACTGTGAAGACAGGTAAGGTAAGATACAAAAGCAAGCAGCACTGTGAATAGTGATTTTCTTAAGCACTAGTTTAGATTTGATGGAATGATATGGATTGATAAAACTAACCAAGTTACTAAATAGTTGTGATATAATGGAAAATCGAGGTGGACTGACACAGATGTAATTTTAGAGAAATATTACTACGCTAAACATAATCCTTTGATTACAACCCTTGTCTATAAAAAGAACTTATGAAATGTGAAACAACTACATACATTAAGGTTGCACTAGTCGATATTTTGTCTATACTTTCGGGAGGGTATTACTCTACTGTTTGACATTGTATATCCAAAGTAAAACATGATATCGTTTTGTCTCATTCTTAATTTTGTCCGTGCGGAATCAGAATAGTAAAATAAGAAGCCATTAAAAATATAACCCCACAAAGATTCGTTTTTCTTGCTAATTTTAACGCAATTTTGGGCTTAAATAAGTAATAAAAGAAGTGGAAAATCTCCAAAACAAAGTCGGCTCCAACAAACCTCAATTATAGAAGAGTTCAATAAACTATTACTTATTATACTTATTTGTAATTGATTTATGCAGTGGTTTTTTTCATAAAACTCAATTTTCCAAGGGACTTTTCGTAATTTTTTGCGCGGTTGTTTTAGTTCGGAACGGTTCAGTGGTGTTTGTGTGCTCATCTCTGATATTTTCTCTGTCGAACATGATGCCAGGTGAGACAGCGTGCTTTTTGGCCAAGCCCTCAGTGAGTTCGAGCCCCCGACTAGTTCAACCTTAAAGACTTGCAACTGCTTCTCATTTTAAATCTGAATAAATTTTAACACTCTCCCTGCCATGGGAACCGCCGGCGACCCCCAAAAAATTTTGTCCAGCAGGCCATGCCGTGTACACGCACGAGAAGTTTCACATTTTCCATAACAGCACGCCAATAGTTGTAAAAATTATTTGAATTCGGGAGGTCAGGGCGGATCCCACGGCGTCTTAAAAGATTTTTTTTTTGACCCGCCGGCGGCTCCCACGACCTCTTGTAATAATTTTAACTTTTGACTCACGGCGTTCACAATCAACAAATTTGGGACCCGCCGGCGACCTCCATGGCCTCCTGAACTTCAAAAGCTTTATATATTGTCGGCAGGGAGAGTGTTAATGATATATGACCGCATGATTCAATAGTACAAACCATAGGTGGGCTTCAATTTCAAATAAAAACTCTGGCTACTGCTACTTCTACTGAGAGGAATTAGTGACAAATGGATGACCTTACCAAATAGTATGTGATGAATAAGCTTTAGCATTATTATTATTTTACATTTGTCGCTTTCGTTTCCTAGTTACTCTCTGTGAGATCTCCGGTATAACGTCTTGGGACTCATCCATGACTTCCGTCGACTCTGGAACTTGTGTAGGCTCTGCTACGGTATCGTTTTCTTCAGAATGGGTTGTCGTATCCAGAAGTTGAGTTGGTGGTAATCTGGAACTGATGTAAAAAGTATTATGAAGTGTGTAAATATTAGTAGACATCTGCCTGGGGTCGCGGATAAATTCGAAATAGAGACCGCGGCCCTTGGCACAGGCAACTGAAGAAACAAGAGTGGGTTTAGACAGTAAAAGTCTAACACGCCATAGGAGAAGTCATTGGATGATTCCCCAACCCCCAAAAAATGTAGTCCTTTTTTATTTTTGACTAGTTTCTGCCAGCGGCTTCGCCCGCATGGAATTAGTACTTCCTCCACTATAAATTATAGCCTATATGCTATTCCAGACTATAATCTATCTCTGTGCCAAATTTCATTCAGATTCGTTCAGCCGTTCTGGCGTGATGCAGAAAAAAACCGACCAAGTGCGTGTTGGACTTCGCACATTTAGGGTTCCGTACCAAAAGAGTGAATTGTCAAAGAAAAAAATCCGGTTTATTAGTAAAATATTCGTAATAATAAACATTTCCTCCGGCTCCGCTTAGACCCTTCGGGTACGGAACCCTAAAAAAACCAATCATTAATCCATCCAACCAAACTTCTGCATTTATAATATTAGTAGGAAGTAGGATTAACCTATAGGTTAAGCATATGCATATATATATGTTTAGGGTATGCAGACTGTACACAGTGGACTGTATACAGTCCCAATGCCTGGCAAAGGTATCTCTCATACTTTTACAGTCTAGTATATAAAGGCAAGTATACCAAACTAGCTGCGCCCCGCGGTTTTACCCGCCTAGACCGGAATAAAAGGTAGCCTATATGTTAATCTAGGCTATAAACTATCTACATACCGAATTTAGTTCAAATCGGTCCAGCCGTTGGAGCGTGAAGAAGTAACAAACATACACACTCACAAACTTGCACATTTATAATATTAGTAGGATTATTTGGGGTTGTCGCAACATGTCCTCTACTTCTCTGTACTTATTTCTGTAAGGTGTTATTACACCAATCGATCGGTCGACGATCGATCGATTGGAGTCATCAACTCTAAGCTTAAGTTTTAACTTTGTTTTTTTGTATTTTTTAAAAATTTGTCATCACTATTTTGCAAATAACATGCTCTTTTAAAATATTCCCACTTACGTAAGGTTGTAGTATAAATGGCAGATAAGTTTAAGAAACAAATGTATATTTGAATTTAGAATTCGAAAAAAAGTTTGGAACAATGTATTTTTTTTTTTGGTGGGAGACATCAAATAACTTTTCCCACTCTGGGTAGAGCGGGAGGGCGAGTCAGACTTTTACTGACTAAAACCCACACTCGTTCCTTCAGTTGCCTGTGCCAGGACCGCGATAACTCTCTTTCAAATTTAACAACCTCTATGTCATGGAAAACAAATTTCAAATTCCATTGCAACCCATACTTTTTTGGGCCTTTGTAGTATGAATGGTCATAACACACAATGCTGATGCTGATAATGTTGATTGATAGTTGAGTTTATGAATTCTAATTATATCGAACTAGCTGCGCCCCGCGATTTAGACAAAGTCTAGTTGCTATCTACATACCAAATTTCATCCAGATCGGTCCAGCCGTTTGAGCGTGAACAAGTAACAAACATACAAACACACACACTCACAAACTTTCACCTTTATAATATTAATGTGATTACTTTATCAAGTACTAGCTTCTGCCAGCGGCTTCGCCCGCGTGGATAGTACTTCCCCCCATTATAAATTATAGCCTGTGTTATTCTGACGTATAAGCAATATTACTGTAAAGTTTTATCAAAATCCGTTCAGTAGTTTTTGCATGAAAGAGTAAAAAACATACATCCTCACAAACTTTCACATTTATAATATTAGTAGGATAGATACTCGTATAAGATAAAATAATAAAAGTATTTGTATGACTCCTGAAAAAATTGACATGTTAATACAGACCAGCAAATTGTATTTGGTTTTTTTATTAAAATCAGCTAGCACAAACACACCTTCATGTTGATTAGTGAAATGAAATTATTCTGTAAATAGGATAACTGAATAGACAAATGTTATTTATGTAAATAATATAAATGCAGGACTGGAATTTTGAGGAAAAAACCAAAAAGTGCCAACATAGTCACGCTAATGATTATTTTATAGCACATAGCCTATGTGCTATTCCAGATTATAATCTATCCCTGTGCCAGATTTCATCCAGAACCGTTTAGCCATATCATATCCATGCTCTATCTATCACCTATCATGCATCCAAAATATTAGCGGGCAGTATGATGTAGTTAAAAATAATAATATATATTTACCCTTCATTATTCAACCGCTCTAGTTGTTCTTGCTCAAAATCAAGTTTGCAGCATGGCCACTTGGTTACCTTTTCCAAATACCGCTTCAAGCATCTTGTGTGGATAGCTTTACCACATCCTGGACAGTTGTAGCCCTGAAATAATAATGTCAAACTCAATATTTTAGATTTTTTTTTTGTGGAGTGGTAAATCATCCAATGACTTCTCCCGCTCTGGGTGGAGCGGAAAGACGTGTCAGATTCTTACTGACTAAAACCGACCTCTGTTCCTTCCCTGCCCTGAGTGCCCAGGGCCGAGGTAACTCTGTTTCGAATTTATCCTCAACCCCTGGGCAGACATTTTAGACTTGGAGCAAATAAGCAACCTTTTTTTTTTTTTGCTGGTGTGGAAAATCCTCATGGATGTCCTTTTCCTGGGGCGGGCGAAGGGCGCTGTCAGACTCTTGCTTACTAAAAACCACCCCGGTGTTCCCTCATATACTTGACTCCGGGGCTGCGGGTGCGAATGGGACTTCCGCTGCTCCGGACTAGTACCGGCCCGCTGTCTGGGGGCCTCATGAGTGAGATCATAACTCCCCTTTACGTCTAAGAGAGGCGCGCGTGGAACACTACGCGCCGCCATCTCGGGTCTCGGTTGATGGGCCAACGGACGTCCCCGAATCCGTCGGCCCTAGACCCTTTGTAGGGGGGCTGGAAGAGGGCATTGTCCACCCTTCTCCGACGCCCGGTGCGCCTGGTTTGGGAAAGGAGTGCAAGTCATCTCCCTCTCCCTTTCCGCAGCCCCCTTCTGCGAGATGACATTCTCACAGAAGGAGATCACCGCATTCCAAGACTCTGCACTGCCGACCATGAAACAAACCACGGCCGGCAGCGACAGGACGCCTGCGACTTCCGAAATGAGGGCACGACGCGGCTCCTCCCATGCAACACACTCGGCCAGCGTATGCCACGCCGTGTCCTCCGGACAGTGGATGCGGTGATAGCACCGAGCATTCGGCTCCCTATTCAGACGACACAGGTACTTCCCGAAGCAGCCATGCCCCGAAAGCACCTGCGTCGCCCGAAACGTCAGGGAGCCCACCCGATATACACGAACCTTCCTCCTTTATCTCTTTTTATAAGCCATATCTAAATCTATTGTATGGTTTAGATGAAGTAAGCAGACAAACAGACAAGCAACTTTGTTTTATACTATTTAGATATATATGTATAATGCTTCTTGTGTCTTTCTGCTCTGTAGAAACCTGTTTACCTATATTAGTATTTTTATACCAATAACACTGATTTCTGAATGACAATGCTGGTTACAGGTTATAGTTATCTCAGTAGTGTAGTACCATTTTAATATTGTGCATGCAAAAATTATCAGCAAACAAGTTGATATTTCAAGTATCAAGCTTGTTTCCATGATAACAAACACTTGATCATGAAAGCAATGAAATGCATTAGATGAAATTGTAACAATAACATTATTATTTCTTTCATACATTCTAGGTACTTCTGGGCGGTACAAAACAGCACGCCTAGTCATCCAAATCCCTTGGCGAAAGCACTTACAAAGCCAGAACATAAAAGGTTCGCTGTGATGGACCTTGTAGAGTAGGGCATGATGATGTCAAGAGGGAAATCTCGCTGCAGAATCCACTCTGCACTATGGGTAGTGCAGAGGATGGGTTCTAGAACTATTCTGCTCATAGTCCATGGACAGATTGCGGAAAAAAAAACCGGTTAAGAGCGACTCGGGCACGCGCGCAAAAGGTTCCGAACCAATATTTTTTTTTTAAACTACCTCCTCCTTATAGGTTTTCCTGTAATCTATGAGTAAAGAGCTACTGTCTGTATTTTGTTGAAAATTTTAGGCCCAGTGGTTTTGGAGATAAGGGCGGGAATGGTAATTTTTCATGTATATTTTTAAATAACTTGAAAACTATATATTTAATAATTATGGAAAAAATACATTCAAGACCCACACAGTGTGTCCTATCATTTCATATGTCGCACGGCACAAGTTAAACTTTGTTTTAAAATTTTCGATTTTAACCCCAAAAGTGGCCCCCGTATAAAAAAATAATTTATTTAGGGTACACATTTGTAATTGGGTCACCGATATTCATGTGTGTCCAAATTTCAACTCTATTGGCCCAGCAGATTCGGAGTAAATTGGCTGTGACAGACAGACAGAGACACAAGTGATCCTATAAGCGTTCCCGGATTTCGTTCGGACTTTCGGAACCCTAAAAAACGAATGATACATACTCTAAAAACAATATGTTTACAAAGGAAATCGGAACCCTAAAAAATGAATGATACATACTCTGAAAACAATATGTTTACAAAGGAAACATTCTTCCACAGCATGTTCCATGTTCTGGCGAAAATATCCTTCAAACTCATGGATAGCTCTCAAACCTAAGGCATAGTTATCTTGTTCCTTATCGAAGTATCGCATCCTGCACCAAGTGTTCAGCACTTTCTGAAATGTTATACAAGTGATGTCATTTCAAGATTCTTTTGTGTTAAAACTAGCTTCTTGTATTATAAAATCTTCAAGAAGCTTTCTTGCTAAAGTAAACTTGTTGAGTCCCTATGTAATACTAGCTTATAGGCTTTTCCCATGTGAAAAGTTTTTCCATGTATTAAAAGTATGCCAAAGGAACATGAAACTGGGATAAAAAAGTATATAGAAAGTTCTATAGTAAGTTCTCAGTCCAGGTAATGGGCTACCCATTTACAAAGTTTTATACATATCCGTTCAGCTGATGAGGGATTGTAATGTGATGCTCCAGTGTATTAGTACTAAGAATATTCCTTGCCAAGGTAAGAAAACCTTAGACAGACAATACCTAAAGTGGCAAAGGGCACCATACATTTGAGAAATATAGTAGTACTTGTTGAGGTTATTTAATACACTCCGCAAGCCATTTTAGTCGATAAAGTAACAGTCATCTTACTTTTGTGCAAGAATTTTCAAAGAACTACAGATACTACAGGTATAACTGTGCCAACAATCAAGTAATCAAGTTCTACCTACCAGTTCATCAAATTGATGCCCAACCATGATATTGTATATAAAAAAGAGGTAGATATCGCACTGGCACGTGCAAATTGTTGCAGACAAATTCAGACAATTGTTGCAATTTGATTTAGTCAGCTAACAGCAACGAGTCAAGAAAAGCATTTCTGTGGCGTGACAATATCTATGATGCAATAAGAAAGTGTAAAAACTATGGTTCAAAGATGAATAAGAGTAGGGAATTTCATACCATAATTACTATTATGTTATGAAAAAAGGACATTTGTAATATCAACTCAACAATATCTGAACGCCGCTTTGTATGAATGTAGCATATGTTTCCTTTATTCTATTACATTAATTGACGCCCAAACTAAAAAAAAAAATACTCACTTCTGCATCAGTTTTAGTAAAACTGGATTTCATACTACTAACTAAATTCATTGCATTGATTTTTGTAATCTGCCTTGATTCAGTACTCATGATGTGTTCAATGAGCACCCTGAAATATTCCAGTTCAGTAGCTGAAAATAAGTTCTGGGCTTTTGTTGCAGCATCATCAGCCACAGATAAAAACACAATACAATCTTCACTTGTGACTTCATCTTTGGTTATCTTTATTTCCTGGTAATATGGTCGGATTTCATCATTGATAGCTTTCACTATCTCAGTCACTGATAGTACCTCTTCATCTGAAAATGGAATTATAACATTTTTTGTAAGTATGTCATTCACACTTCATCACTGGCTTTTGGAGCAACCAAGTAGGTACTGAAGTTGATAATCCACATTCTTGAGCCTTTATTATCAGAGGCCAGTGATGTATGTTGTAAAATTTTAGCCATTTTGCCTAGAAGCCATACAATAACCCAGAAAGTTGAGTTGAGTTACCAGAACAATGGAAGAAACAGACCCAGGGACATAGTGATTATGGTCTGACCAATTGAAGAAACTCTAGAACACTAAAACTCTGATGCAGTACAACAGGCCAATGATTTGAACTTGAGACTAGTGATACCGATGCCATCAGCTTCTATAACAAATCTTTTACAGTTCAAGCATTCTGTTCATGCAAAGCCCTGCCCTATTTGGTAAAGCATGCTCAATCTTTGTCCATTTATAAACTATGTGAAAAATATCTCATCATCATCAGTCTTATAATGTCCCCACTGCTGGGGCACAGGCCTCCTCTCTCTGTGAGAGAGTGTTGGCCGTTATCCACCAAGTGGGCCCAATGCGGGTTGGAGAATGTCTCTACCTCTCCTTAAACATCATTGTTGAAGTTCTCTGCTTTAGTTTCATACTTATTATTGTATATACAAGGTGGAGATAACGCACATAAGACCTCTCAGTGTGTCACCTTTTGTAATGTTTCCTTCGTCATTCTTTTCCCTAGGTGACTTATAATAATATGGTGTACATCCTAATAGAGTAGGTATACTATTGGACGTAGATCATCAAAATGTTAATTGGGCGCATTAAGACGCTCAGCAGTGAGCAAACGCCTGAAGGAGGAAGATGTATATAAAAATATTCCCGTGTGATTAGGCTTATCTCTTCAAATCACATACACAAAACACCATATTTTTGTTGTTACTTTCTCTATTCACGATTAAAGTTCTCGTAATATTTACTAACATTTTATAGTTTCTTACCGTTAAACTTTTCCAAAACTGCTTCTGCGTCTGGGATTGTTAGAACTCCTTGACTGGCAACTGTTCTTAGAAAGAATCTATGCACTTTACCGTACGTCATGGTTGTTATTGCAATAAATTAGTATTCCTTTTCTGGAAGCAACAATTACGTACCGTACTAAATAAGATTTGTTTTGGATAACAAAATAATAACAGCAGTTTACAATCTCGGCAAAAGCAAGCAATCGAAACAAATCGCGGTTCGTTGAAATCATAAAATGTCATTGTCAATGTCAACGTCACATTCGGTGCTGCCAGATTCGATTATAAAAATCCTTATAGTGATCCTGAAAAATATCTGCAAAAAAAGTAGAATAAATATTACTGATACAAAAGTGAGCAGACGCGGGACGCCTGGCAGAAGTGAAAGTGAAACATTGAAATTATTTTTATAGATATGTATTTATGTATTTTAAAGATATGCTATCTCTGATGCGTCCAACTACAGACCTGTATCGCTTGCCAGTGAGTGCCACTGTAATAGCAAAAGTATTGGACGGGTTGATTGATAAGAATAAGGTATTATTTTACAGTTACACGTCGCACAATTTGGATATATGCCCAATCTTTTCACTGAAAGCGCAATTCTTTGTCTCAAGCAAACCGTCCGATATTACACGGATAGAGAAACCCATAGTTATGCCTGCTTCCTTTTAATACCGACGATGCAACATGATAGATTGGTAGGGATTGAAACACGGCAAACAAGTCACACCGATTGAGTCATTTGCGAGGTTCAATATTATGTTTGTGATGCCTGGGTTCATGGTCAAGTAGACTTTTTGCCGTTAAGTTTCGCTTTCACGAATCTGTTCATTCAATCTTAATAAATAATGTTAACATACCTTTGTTTAGTCGTATGAACTGTGAATTCGTAGTCATTTGAGTATCAAAATCCGAAGTGCAGCGTATTAATACACAGGTCTGACAACACTGGTTTTAGTCGAATCTTTGAGTTTTTTTTTAGCGCGATTTTCTCCAGTGATGCTCAGTATGGCTGTTTTAATATTCGCTTATATATATTCCTAGTGGCTAGTGTGACATAAAATTGGTCTAATTTTGTGTCATAAGTGTCTACGCAACTAGACAATATGTGGAATCATTGAAACAGGCGCGAACGAGGCAGCGAAGTTTGCCGAGGAGGCTGACTCTACATGTCATGTCTGCATCTAATGGAAAAAAGTAAAAATACACTACGTAAGACTAGGCAATATGGTCAAGAGACTGTAGCCTTCCCTTCGGAGTAAATAAAATAAAAATGAAGTTTTTAGCGGGATTTTTTCGAGTGAAGTGGATATTGTATTGTGATATAAAATTGTTGTAGTTTTGTGTCTCGAGTGTCTACGCAACTGGAAAATAAGCTGACAACTTTATTGTAGTAGGTATTGCCTATTGAGTACTGTACTCACTGTTTTGGATCCACATCCAAATGTAGAAACAGTAATTTCTACTGTTCAATATAATTTATTTTGCTTGCTTTTCATCAAGGTCTATCAAGGTATAATTTTACTAAGTATGTACCTACCTACTTTTATTCTTTCATATTCTAAGCCACCACCACCACCACCACCTTGTTGTAATTTTGCAGTAACATTCTTTTTTTATTGTAGATCTGTTTGCTCTTGACACTAGTCTAGGTCGGGGGTGACAGAGACAAAGTGGACGATGGAGCGAGCTTACCCAGAAGAAGCCTGTTCACTCTAGCTTTTAAGAGATTATGATGAGATTATTTTTATATTACTTATAATATAAATTTTTACAATCATATTTCCGAATTCATCTCATTTCATAGTTGACCACAGTTTGAGCTAACCATGCATCCCTTTCCCTCCTATCTCATTCCCATACAGCAGAGCGAGAAGAAATGTTAACCGCACGCGCCAATCAGAGACGCATCAGCGAAATCGCCGCCATTATGATTGTTCCTGTTGTAACGAGCCCGCATACCGCACCGCATCCGCGCCGCGCCGATAAATGATACAAACCGCTACTATATATATCCAATACTCTAAAAACTTTATATTATCCGTGTTGGCCGACACACGTGTGCCATATAAAGACCAGTGGAAAAAGAAAATCAGCAAACACGTGCTACATCTTCTCAGGCTGTCCTTGTATCAACGTGCTCCATCCAGAAGATTCCCAAGTAAGTCCTTCGTTACTTTTTTCCTACCCTGGTCAGCTCATTACTGTGTCGCCAATATTTCACTCCGCATAAAATTACGTCACTGTAATGGTCCTTCGAAAGCCGCATGTACTTATCCACCAGTATGCATTCGGAAACATGGACGCAGCAGCAGCGCAGGTGTGGGCGCGTGCCCTGAGGAGGCAACCAGCCCGACGGCTGAACGAGTCCCAAAGGATCAATGTCAACCGGGTGGCCCGGGGATATAACACGATATCCAGTGAGGCGGCGAGCCTCCTTGCCAGGTTGCCGCCATGGGGCGAGAGTCCTCGCGCACATTGATGAGTGGCGCGTGGAGGTTCAACGCCGGGGCGTAACTCCGCTGCCGCGACAAATCGTGGCACGGCGGACAGTGCTCCGGCGGGAACTCGTGGCGGCATGGGGAGGACGACTATCGCAACGAAGCGCTGGGTACGCCACAATCGCGGCGATAAGTCAGGGGATTTATCGCGACTCAAAGAGGGCTTTGAGGAGTGGTTAGAGTGATGCCACAGGGTCCTCACCGGACACGGTTGTTCCGGAGGATCTGCGTCAGGCGGACGGTGAAGACGCCATGGCACCTCTCCAGCCACTTCTCAAAGTGGGGACTTATCGCCGCAATCGTGGCGTGCCGCGATTTCAGCGGATTTCACCTCCTCGCGCAACTCCCAAATGTGCGCGAAGACTTTTGCTTCCAGATCCCATAGCGGCAATCTGGCAAGGTTTCCCGCCTTACTGAAGACCGTGCGGTAACCCCGGGTCAGCCAGATGGCCATGACCCTTTGGGACGCGTTCAGCGGCGGGCTGGTCGCTGCCTCAAGGACACGCTCCGGTTCCCCGTAATGGGCCATGGACCGCACGACTTTCCGATTCATTCAAACGCCTCCGGGATGAGGCGTTTGGATGAATCTAGGGAAGATTGGGCAGGAGCCGCTTGAAGGCAGCCCTGGCCTGCTCCAGTCGAGGACAAGTCCCAGGTACTTCAAAGTCGACCCGACGCTGATGTGAACCCTTCCTACCGTTATTTGGGAACCCGACAGTGGCGCGTTCCGAGGACCATGAAAACACATGACCTCGGACTTATTCAAGGGCACCTCGAGTTACAATTGCCGGATCCCCGCACGTCTCTAGCTCAGCCGAAACCAGGTGCGACCCCCCCTGCGCCAGGACCAGCGTGTCGTCAGCGTAGCATACCCCCCTGACGCCTATGGGAGGTCGACGCGCAGCACCCAGTCGTACCCAATGTGCCACAGAAGCAGCCCCAGAACCGATCCCTGTGGGATACCACACGACATCTCTCACCGGCCCTATCGATCAGATATGCCTCGACCACGCGACAGAGGTAAGAAAGAAAGAAAGAAAAATGCGTTTATTGGCATTACAGCAAAAAATGGTAATAATTATACTATAAATAGAAAAAAACAAAGATTAATAATGCCAAAAGGGCCTCAGCTCAGCATAATGTCCGATGACATGGATGCAACTCCAGAACAAGGTATTGAAGGCATTTGCGATGTCGATAGACACCGCCAAGACGACTCCACCTCGTGCCACTGCATCCCCCGTCGTGAGGGCTCGCACGCGCATGATGGCGTCCATCATAAAGCGCCCCCTCCGGAAACCAAACTGCCTCTCCGCTAGATCCGGCCCCAGCCGCACCAGCCACTCGACGAGGCGGTACGCAATGACTTTTAAAAAGCTTGCCCACCTCGTCGAGCGGCACTATGGGCTGATAAGCGGACGGAGAGTCCGCAGGCCAGCCCGCTTCCTAATAAGGACCAGTACCCCCGTCTTCCAACGAAGTGGGAACTGGCCCCTCTTAAAGCATGCGAGGCAGGCATGTCGAGCTTCCAAGACAAAAACTTTTTCAGGCAAGCCGTCAGATTTTGGGGCGGTATTCTTGGCATTCAGCCTACATACCGCCACTCTTAGGGTGTTTTACATGTTTGAACAATGAACTGTGAAGTGCCAGATATATTTCCACATTTCTCTTAAGTGTCCAGCTTTGAATTTCTAGCCGGAAAGCCAAAATCCAAGTTTAGAATGAAACCGGATACATTACTTCCTTACCCTGAATCAAACAGCAACCTACCGCTTCATATGCCTCGAGGAAGCTCATCGAGGGAGAGAAGAAGTATTCCACAACTGATAATGATTTAGCATTAATTTTGGGCTATCCATAGATGGGCTTCTGCTTCTTCGTTTAGCTCCCATAGGTAGGGCCTTCTGGTGAGGGTTAGGTAGGTTTCAGCCGGCTCTTCAAGGGTTCAATTGAATAGAAGCCTTACTAGCTTTTGCGCTTCTATTCATAGGGGCGTAGCTCATGTGACGATTGTAGTCACGGCCTAATATTAGCGTGTCTGTACCGGACTTCAACTGGCAGGTATGATTGTTGGAGAGTTATTGGAGAGCCGTTTGAATTTAGAAGGTGTCTAATACATTTGTTTTAGGGATCAGTTCAGCTGGCCCGGCCGAAGTGGGCACACATGTTTATTATTATAAGTACTATAATTAATATAGTGACTCTGAGTGCCCTATTCCTCTTTCTTTATAACACTGTACACCGTAATCAGTCACTCTGATACACCACACTCTCGCGTTGCCAGCGATTGCGACATACCCCGAGCTTTGAAGAACGTCCCAGGATCCCTGCAGGCCGTACTGGTGCTGGGCTTGTAAAACCCAAATGTAGGACCATTTGGGTTTTACAAGAGAGCGTAAGATCCCTAAAGAAGACTGGAGTTTTTGATTGATCAAAGACAGGAAAGAAAGATGCGGATTGGTGGAATAGACCGAATGGCCCCAACCAAACAACCCAAGAACTCCACGATCTCATCCCACCGGCCTCGTTCTACCTTCGGACATCTAGACGCACTGCATGTTACCATCCCTACCTTGTTGTCCAACAATTCGCACCAAGCGTTTCCAAACGTCTTTCATAATGCGCACAGCAAAGGAGTGGAACCTCTACCTTTTTTTTTGGGGGTTAGGAAATTATCCTATGACTTCTCCCGCTCTGGTTGGAGCGGGAGGGCGTGTCAGACTCTTACTGACTAAAACCCACCCCTGTTCCTTCCTTGCCTGAGTGCCTAGGGGCGCGGTAACTCTGTTACGATTGCGTCTATGTTTCCGAATGCATACAACCCTAATCTTAATCTTCTTCTTGGAAAATTATAAGTACTTTCATAATATACCGACGCGTTATTAATCCGTCAGGCCCCTCGCGTCTCCTTAAGGAGACGTGGCAATAGGTTTTAATTGTGTTTGCTAATGAGGGGCTTGACGTGTAAGATAAAATATCAAATAAAAAATCGCTATACAAACTCTCTGCCCATGTCAGAGGACAAATTGTTAGCGAATAAGCCAAACGTCGGAAGTGCTGCACGGAGTTCTACCGGCTGCCGAGGACGAGTCCCAGGTACCTACTTCATTGTTGACTCGACGCATGTTTGGATAAGGTACCCAAACATGCGTTCCGTAATTACCCATGTTGATATTGTTTTTGAGAAAAATTTACACTTTTAGTTAACAATAATGTAACCAGATTGCTACTAAGTTTAGCACAAAATGTATGACAGATTAAGTATAATTACAAATAAAAGATTTGATCTAAAAACTATATTTAATAATTTATTTAAACATCTTGTACAACAGCGGACCTATGCAACAAGGCATTCTCGACTAGTCAACCTTTGGGGCTTTTGGGACTTTTAGAGTTTTTTTAATTGTATGTAGGTAAGTCTTGTACCTATCATAAAACAAAATCGTGTTCCATAATTGTTTACTTTCCAATACTACTACCCTCGTATTTGTTTAATAATCGAGATTCTTGACAAATACGAGGGTAGTAATATCACTAATCCAGAGGTGTTGTTTTTAATATGTAGACGAGGAATAAGAAAGAGTTTTTCGAAATTTTATGGAACGGATCTTATGTTCATTGATTCTGAGGCAGTACGAAGCTCGCTTGGTCAGGTAGTAAGCTATAAATAATCACGCTATTTGTTATGAGGGGGAGGGGGGGGGGGGAAATTGCACTTAATTTGAACGACACTTTACCGCAAGATCGATCCCCAGCTACAACAAATTGTTTTTGTGATTATTTATCCTTTTTTTTTGTTAAGCTATGATGTTTCAAAAATAATAATTAAATTGCTTTAACATCGACATTTTGTTTAGATATTTTTCGTAATGTTTTTGTAAAAACTAACCAAAACATGTAATAAAATGGAAGTAGGAAAAATATTATACACATTTTTTTTAAATATTTATTGCATTTTAAAGTTACGAATTTAACTTCTGTAATGAAAATCATCACACTATCATGTACAAGGAGCCAAGCAGTCAATTATGACGTGTATTTTGATATTATGTTAGCGAAGATCGTAGTGCGGTGGTTTCAAGACGGAAGTTCGAATCTAGCACTTTTATTCTTTTTGGCGATTGTTTTGTTTATTTTAAACATGATAATTATTCGTATTTTTTTCTATTCGAACTATAATATGTTGACATTATAAAAAAATGGTAAAGACAGAAAGAGTAAAAAATTGTGGCCATCGGTAAGATTAATATACAATCGTGCAAACAAGAGCGGCGACCAGGCTACGTAATCTTTGCAGAGTACTGATCGATCGAGACGTGAACAAGTTCCAGTCTGGTCTGCACATCAGCACTGGCAAGGCAGTTTGGCGAGTATTGGCCTTTTCTATACATGACCGTTGGATTTCGGTCCATTCATAGAACACATTTTTATCGATCCTGAAAATGACACAGAACCTTTAGAAAATCCGCGCCATTTTTTTTACAAAAAAAAACCGTCCTCTGAGCTTTTGGCTTAGCCAGGGTAAAAAGGTTTTCTTGGACGCTCCTGGTGAAAACGAAAAATATTTACCACCACTGGCATCCGTGCAAACATCAGAAAGCAAAGCAAAATTGCTATTGCGGTAGCATATTCCGGAATCGCTGCCTCGCAACATCTTATTGTGCACGCCATGTTTTAAGATTCCCATCGATTTAGAAAGCTACAGAACGTCTAATAGGAGTCTCACGCAACAGTGTGTCCGCGCTCAAAGATTGTACTTTGATCGTGTGGGATGAATACACTATGGCAAATAGAAAAGTAGCGGAGTCTGTAAAAGACCTCTGCTGAATATCCGCAGGAACTAATACATGATGTTTGGCGGCGCTTTCTATCGAACTCTACCCATAATGACAGGAGAAACTATAGAGCTGACGTAGTGAACGCTTTTTTGAAACAGAAGCCTCTATGGTCGCGAGTTCATAGACTGCGCTTGACTCAGAACTTCGCCGTTCTTTCAAAAGTTGGTGAATGCACTCTACCAGAAACTCTCGGTAGAGTGGTTCCTACTAGAGAAGAACAGATTTGTCTGATGTACGGGGACAGTAGTCAAATACCGAACCAAGAAAATTCTTGCGTAAGTGATCAGGTTATTTAAAAGTTTAAAAATTATCAAGCTGCAGCAATCCTTGCGAGCATTAACTCGCAAATTGAAGAGAACGTGAAGTGTTAATACACTTCCATAAATACTATTGTGGAGCAAGATGATAGAATGATTCGTTGTGTAGAGTAAACACTAGCGTACGTCATCCAGTTGAAGTCAGAGTCCCGATTTTACTACTTTGGATTTTAACACCGCCTAAGTTGTGTAACGGATCCGGGCTCAAACTCTACAGAGAATTAATATCATCGAGGTGAATAATTGTTACGGGTTGTCGTGTTGACGACTCTGTTTGTAACGATGAATCATCATTTCAGCCGAAAGACGTCCACTGATGGACACAGGCCTCCTCCAAGTGTCACTACGACTGGTCCTGTGCGTCTCGCATTCATCGCATTCCCTCACAGGTTCGTGGTCGCTACTCCAGAACCTTCCGGCCCCATCGACCATCTGTTCTGTGAGCAATGCGCCCTGCCTTATACCACTTCAGCTGTGTGTGTAGTGGCGATTCTTTGGTCTATGTCAGTAACCTTGGTGCTCCTGCGGATTTATTAGTTCCTGATTCGATCACGCCACGAAACTCTGGTCACAGCCCTCTCCATTGCTCTTTGGGTGACTTTACGAGTAAGCCTTTTAAAAAACCAAAAACCGGCTTGACCGATTTGATTTTTTTTTTTTTGTTTTGTTCGCTATAACACAGGGGTGGTTAAAAAGAAAAAAAAACCGGCTAACTGCGTGTCGGATTTCGCACATTTAGGGTTGCGTACCAAATGTATTTTCGACTATTTGTGTGGCTTTAGGTCAACCATATGCTTTTACGTCGAAGTCGTAAAAGTATATGGTTGACGTCGTCGTCGTCGACTAGAAATTCAATAATTTTTTTTTTGTCATGGCGTTGTCTAGTAATGCTTATTTTACATCTTCCTAAGCATAATATATAGGCAAATATTAAAACAGTCTACGTAGGTGAGCCGACTCAGAAAATGCAACAAGATCGAAAAAGCGATGAGCTAGATTTTACTGCTTTATTCAACAGGAGTAGCGTTATTTGCATAGAGTAAAGCCGTAGCGAGGTAGCTTCGGCTTTGTAGGTAAGGTAAATACCCACTGTTACTACGTTATGGCCCCTAACTTCATGAATGAGAAGATCACTAAGTTAAAAGGAAACTTCAGAGCATTTAGAGACTTCGTAACCAGCACTAAATAAAATAATAATCATGACTGTACCTACACCTCCCTATTCCCCACAGTGCTAGTAGTTAGTAACGAGAGTACAGAGGTATAGAAGACGTAGGAGTTTCACACACCCACCGAATATTTGAAGTACCTACCTAGGTAAAGTCAAATCTATTATCGTTAGCTAGACACAAATCCAAACCTTTGTTTATTTCAAATATTAGCAGTGTAAGGGACACTGCTAATATTTGAAATAAATAAACATTAGCAGTGTCCGGACACCGGACATTCATGATTTTTTTAACTGTTCAAATACTAACTGATTAAATTATAAGTAAAATTATAAAGAGAATTTGAATTAAGAATCTGCTTCAGATATTTTTGAATATACTAATAGTATAAAGAGGTAGTTTGTGAGGTTGTAGGGGGTAATCTCTGGATCTACTGAACCGATTTTGAAAACTCTTTTACCAATAGAAACCCACGTTATTTGTGAGTGTCATAGACTATAAATTTTTGTACTCGCGGGCGAAGTGCTAGTATAAGATAATCTTACCTATCATGATAAAATTCTGATTTGTTTAATACGTCTAGAATTTTCTTGGTACCTAGATACCTACCTACTTGTAGCGAATTTGAATTTAGAATCTGCTAATCGTTTGGTTGGAAATTTTGTATAAATAAAGCTCAGGTCAGACTGTTAGGAAAATACCTCAGTAATAAAAAAAATATTTAATAACAAGCTTAAACTCTGTTTAACCGAGCAGGACTAAACCACAGCTTTTCAAATGTCTGGATCTGTCCAGTCATTTTTTGTGCGGCAACAGGGTGGGTCTGTAGTCGACTTAATCGTTTGCTAACCCCGTTGTCGCACCGGTTCCGCCGCCGGGTTCAGAATTGGTGTGTCTTGGAGGAGGTGGAGACGTTGTCGGATCACAGATACTTACATTCGATTCAACATCTCCGCCCAGACCTCGAGTGGCCCAAGTCAAGCAGCCCCTGTCAGGGCTGAGGACGACCCGCGTTGGGCTCTCAAACGACTGAACCGGCAGGCCCTTCTGGTAGCCTCGATTGTTCAGGCCTGGGTGGACTCACCGGACAGGCCTGTCGATATCGACGAGAAGGCAGGATGGTTCCAGGAGATCATGACACATATCTGCGATGTTGCGATATCCCGCGTTCAGACTTTATCTGCCAGGCGCCAGGTACTGTGATCGCAAGACATTGCGCATAGCCTGTGTAGTGGTGCGACGTCCTTACACCAGAGACGGACGCACACCGAAAGCATTGGTAAGGAAGTGAGAGCTATATGAAGGGTACAGAGTAGCGATGAAGGCTCTTTAGCTGGCAGAGGCCCGAGCACAAGAGAAATTAGCAATTCCTCTTGTGCTCGAGCCTTGGCCATCCGTGGGGGTGTCCCTACGTTTTGTTAACGTTGCGTTACAGCGTTGTTCGACACGCTGGTAATAGTACGGGGGAGGACGCTTCGGCAAGCAACCATCTTCAACAGCGACAGCTTGGGTAGCGCAAGTTGCAGGAAGGATCCGGCGGTTAGGTCTCAAGGTGGCATTGCACAAATCAGAGGCCCTGTGTTTCCACGGGCTCCGAAAAGCGCCACCAACATCGTAGTAGGAAGTGTTATGTGTGTGTTACGACGAAGTACCTAGGACTCGTCCTCGACGGCCCGTGGACTTTCGGGGCGCATTTCCAGCGGCTGGCTCTCAGTTTGATGAGGACCGCTCTCTCGCAACTGCTGCCCAATCTGGAGAGGCCCAAAACCTCTTGCAGAAATCTCTATGTGGGGATCGTACATGGCGCTCTATGGAGCGCCTGTATTGGCGGACAACCTGACGGCCCGCAACGCGCCTATACTGCGAATACCTCAAAGAGCGATGACCGTCAGGGTAATAAGAGGATACCATTTTTTTTTGGTGGGGTGGGAAATCATCCAATGACTTCTCCCGCTCTGGGTGGAGCGGGAGGGCGTGTCAGACTCTTACTGACTAAAAACCTACCCCTGTTCCTTCCCTGCCTGAGTGCCCAGGGGTGCGGTAACTCATTTTCAGAATTTATCCGCTACCCCTAGGCATAAGAGGATACCATAAGGTCTCCTTCGAGGCAGCGAGCCTCTTGGCTGGATCCCCACCCTGAGTCATAGGCCTGCAGGCAACAGCAAAAGTTTGCCTTTCAAAATCAAAATTAAAATCAAAAGTCATGTATTCAAACTAGACTGAGAGCCAGCACTTTCTAACCGACTTCAAAAAAAGGAGGAGGTTCTCAATTCGACTGTATTTTTTTTTTTTTTTTTTTTATGTGTGTTACCTCATAACTTCTTACAACGTGAACCGATTTTGAAGGTTTTTTTTTTATTTGAAAGCTGTTGCTTCACATTTGGTCCCATTTTAATTTGGTGAAGATCTGATGGAGGACTTCGGAGATACACAATGGAACTCTTCAATAAATGATAGCAAACCTTCCAGAATTGCTGCAATCGCATGTCTGTATATTGTTTTCACCACTTCACAACATTACATCACGCTGATGCGCTCTGAAGGGGTATACAGATTTGTACAGTTCACCCTGATACACCCTAATTTCACCAACTACGTTCAAATTCCCTATTTTTGGGGCTATCAACTCGGGCATAACTTTACTATTAATTTAGTTTTAGAATGGGGTACAACAACTAAAAAGTGAAAAATAAAAAAGTTTTTACAAAAAAAATACAACCGACTTCCATAAATAATACTAAAAAATGCAAAATAACTTTAATTTCGGAAGTCGGTGTCAAATAACGAAGAAACCAAACTAGAAACACCGACTTCCGAAATTAAAGTTACTTTTGCATTTTTTAGTATTATTTATGGAAGTCGGTTGTATTTTTTTTGTAAAAACTTTTTTTAAACGTCAAAGTCCTACATAAAGACAACACTACCCGGACCTTTAACTAATACAGAGACCCCACACTGAGCAGCTGCGCTATTAACTGGCATGCATTCTTTAATACAAACAGTCCGTATAGTCGTCTACAAGTTAAGAAACGTGTTAGTGTTTAAGCTCCTAAAATATGTGCGACAGCTCATTCGATTCGGAACGACGTCTAGAATAATGTATCCAATCAAAAACATAATGATGTGTACAAAAATGCATAAGTCTCACAACGCATATTTCGTTCGTAAACAGTTGTGAAATCGAATGTAAACCGAGTCGATTAATTCAGTACCTACCTATGTATGGCAGCAGGTATCCAACCACTTTGTCATAAATTGATACCTTGTTAGTTAGCTAACAACATTAATGTAGCACGCTGTATTAATGTAGTATTTCATGAAATCATGTCATTTGGCATTAATAATAACAGAGAGTTGTATTGATGATTTTAATGATTACAGTTTTGTAAATACGTACTTGCTACGGCCGCTAATCATATTTTGACCAACTTAGATACCTGCAAATTGCAAAAACCGTAAGAAAGAATTTCGCGGGCTACCCTGGCGCTTTCACCTGGATCTTTTTTTCAAAGTTCTTAAATATTACCTAATAGTTTGAGTTATTAACGAGAAACTAAATTTCTTTTTTTTAACTTATTTTGATAATAACAATCGCAATTTTATATGTGCTAATATAATAAATCCTCGAGATTCATTTTTATAGCCGTCATCCGAATCAAATGAGCACTTTTTAAGGATTAACAAGAATTAAGACGTTTTTTTATCTTGTTGACTGGACTAGTGTGCTACCTTAGTATGGTATTAGAAAAAAACTTTTCATTTATTGAGCACATAAAAACAGTAGGTGAAAAGCATCGATCACTATTAGTGCTCGATGGTGAAAAGGCTAAAAAGACCTTGTGGAAACCGTGTGTTTGAGCGTTTTTGCTATAGGTATCTATTATTGCAATCAAATGTAACAGCTCACAATTTAGGACCCAATATAATGTTAGTGTTTTAATCCGTAGTGCTTGGCAAAACTGGGCTTACCCCAGTTGTAAATATCTCTTTGTGCCGAGTGGCCTAACTTTGTTCTGTCTCTTGCTTGATTAGGAGGGAAGTGGAAATTATGTTTTTCTTACTCCTCCGCTGTTTTCTGATTAATTTCGTTGCGGGACCTAAGATAGTTTAATCGTTTCTCCGGGACTCGTCGAGCTTCATTGCCTCAGCGTTTTCTCTGATGGTCGCCACTGTTGATTATGGTTTACAGGAGTTATAGTGGTTTGGGAATAGTGTGGCCGGCTTGTCCCAAATGAAAAGATATCACAGCGTGTCTGATAAATAATATTATAATAACTGAGTTGATTGTTGGTTTATAACAGTTCCCTTATCAAATTTTAGCGTTCAACAAAGCAACACATAACATTATTAGGAGCAAACGTACGGGTCGCGAGCATCGTACCTACTCCTATTAAAGTCGTAATTGCTTCCCCGTTCCCTAATTACTGTGTCCTGTGTCCCCACGCTCTCTTATCAATTATGGGGTCGCCTCCCCTGTGAGATCACCACAATTTCAAAGGAAAAGTTTGTACACGACAGAATAGCTACAGTAACTACGTGTGTATAGGCAATCTAATCAATCAGCCTATTTCTTGATTCGTGTTAGTAAAATCTTCTATGAGTATACAGGGTGTAAAAAGACACATCAAAGAGCCGTTAACTACGCATACTGTACATCTAACAAAGTAGTTTTGCGCAAAAATTATTGCTGGGAAACGACTTTTATTTTTAGGTATGAAAAATAAAACTATTTTTTATTCCGCGCAATGTAACGCGAACACAGGCAAGTGGAGTTAAACCCCGCCCCTTCGTTCTAAGTTACGATACGTTTGATATTCATTGCGTTTTCGTAACTGCCAATTCGTTATTTCGAAAAAAAAGATCAAAAATTCAGGTAGTGTTTATTTGGAAAAAAAGTTTAGTAATAACACTTAGAATTTATTTTCGTAAAAAAGTTTTAAAAAAAAATTGCGACTTTGATCTTCAATATCTCCAGAACCAGTGGTTTCCCAGGTATGATCTAATGGAAAAAAATGATCCAAATAATGGGTAGAATATGTGGCTTTCAGTTTCGGAAACTGTCTTTTTACACCCGATATAAAACAAAGTTTGGTGAGTTAAGCAATTATTATAAGTCAAGAACGGCTAGACGGATTTTTTTTATCTTTGCTTGTTGGTTTTGTCTCCGCCCAGAATAGCAGGGTAACAGATAAAACATCGGAAAAAGTCACGAAAAAAAAATATACTCAATATCTCGAGAACTGATTCCGTATTTTACCGGTACCGTGTTCTATCCAGTCATAATTTCTGCAACGAAAAACGAAAGTAAATTTTTCTCAACTGTTGTTTAACTTGACGAAATAATAAAGCTTTAAAGTTACGGTTGGGACTGGAAAGCGTATTCTTTTATAGAGTCTGCCAATATCTACAGTTTAAAAGATATCCACGGAGGGATGGCGACACGAGCACCATTTAAGCGATTGGATATAAATTTTGAGTACCCATCAGCTTCCTCTACGACAATCATTTGGGTAGTTACATTATTTAAGTCGTATCCTTCAAATATATTTAGGTGGTGACTTTGTATTGATCCTAAAAAGACATAGGTACGTAGGTTATACTAATAGATATGTGGGTAACAACTTCAACCACCTAAAACATTAAGCTTCGACTTAACAAAGATAAGTACCTACGAAAATATAAACACAAACATAAATTCATTAGTTTTCAGTACCCACGTATGCTTTTATAGACGGCATAACTCTCTCAGTAAATTATCTAAGCTACGAGCGCTTTCAAAACTTTTAATGGAGTCAATTTGGCCTCGCATTCAAAACACCTAACGTACTGGATGCCGAGGCAGGCCAGGTAAGTACGATTTATACAAACATTAGTGCCGAGCCTTTTATACGAGAGCCAACTTTTCTTAGAATTTTCATGCTTTTTGAATAGTGGGATGGCACGGGCAAAGAATTTTATTCCCGAGGAGCAATACACTGGAGTACAACAAAATTAATGTTTACACTTCCATTGCTTCCAAGGGAGTATTGTTTAGGTATAGTTTTGTTTGTATTAAACAGTCTCCTTGGTCGTACAAACCGATATTTTGGCATTCCCTGGGTGCTATTTGCCAGTTTTGCCACACACCTTTCCGTGAAATTCATTCAAGTGTATCGCATACATGAATAGAACGGAAAAAGCGACTGCATGTTTTAATCGAACTACAAAAAGTGGAAAATAGACACGATCCGTGGCAAACCCGTTGGAAGTTTGAAAGTGTGCCAAATAGTAGTTAAAGTTTACCACTTCTAGTGTGCATCTAGAGGATGATTATAGTGCTTTAAAGCTTTCATGGTGGCCTCTGAAAATATAAAGCCACCTTGTACTCGTTTAACCAGGCCATTTACCCAGTAGGTCCCAAAGAGTTTAAATTAATGAAGGCCGGTAAACCAGCAAAAATGGTTGTATTTGTGAAATATTTTGAAAACCGGAATAGAATGATGTCAAATACAAACCAGTGCCAAAGTAATAAGCTTCTTACCTACAGTGTCAAAAAATACAAGATAAAAATGAAAAAAAACGTCACTCAAAGAGCAATACCGCGGTACCTAAGTCTAAAGGTTTTTCCAAGAGACAATAATGCGATGTTCAGTGACTACCCGTCATTGTCCAACATTCAGCAGTAGGCGAAGCGTTAACAATTTGGTTTGAAGGCAGTTAGAGAACTTTTAATGGAGCAATTTGAAGGTGTATTGAAAACAGCCGCTCTTGGAAGCGACAGAATTGAACCAAGCGAGCTTCCACCTCAGCCGATTAAGAAAACCAATTCTAATTTCGCAGTTTCGCCTTGTTTCTAGAGTCTAGGGTAATTTTTGGATTGTTTGTGGGCATAGTGTTGGCTATGGTGTTAAGATTAAATGTTGCCGTGCTTTTAATAAAACTAATAGAGCGGGCATTGCTGTTGCACACTGGTGTTAAACTGCATAATATAATCATTTTGTATGCTTTCAGATTATTCTGCTGTGGTTTCAATGAAGCAATGAAATAATTTATTGTAGGGTCTAAAGGATTAGGTACCTATTGATAATTTATTTACGGCTTGGGTTTTGTATTAGGTACTCATATGAATTCCACAGTCAACTGAATCTCAAAATATTAATTAACGGGGCAATAGTTTATTAATCGAAATAGTTAAAATCAAATCCAAAATGTAAACACAAGTTCAATGGCCGACTAGATAAACTGACAACGACGAGGGAATTTTCACTGATAACTTCTGTTAACTTCCAGAATTATAACATTTCAAAATTACTTCAAATAATTCCCTAGATAAACTCAAACTCAACGAATGGGATGTGTGCTAAGATTTAATATTGTATTTCTGCATGAAATGACGCAGTTTTGCATAGAGCCAACTGAATGCAGTCCATTAAAAGTTCTAGCAACATTCATAACTCGGTTCTCGAAATTTGGTCTTAGCTAACAGTTTACCTTCAGATATTTATGACATATAGCAATAGTTTCATACATTAGTTGATGACGGAGGATTGTTTAGCTATGCGCGATTCTGCATTCGTTAAGTTTTAAGTTTTTCAATATAATGTATATTATGTAGGTAGGTGTCAAAGAAATTCAAGATTTAATGGTTTTTTTCGTAAGAACATAGGTACCTACACATTTGCCTGACTTGGACTGTGTGACTGGGCTGATATATAAATTACTAACTGACCCGGCGAACTTCGTACCGCCTCATAACCAATAAACAAAAAAGCATACAAAATGTATGAGAAAATGTGATATTTTCCGATATTTTAATAGTTTTTCTGCTATTCGGGGCAGAGACAAATCAAACAAATCAAAAACCAGTCCGTCGTTCTTGAGTTATAAATGATGTAACTAACCCGAGTTTGTTTTATAAATATGGAAGTTATTCAGGTGTATATCATATCTTCTATATTTATAAAACAAAGTCGGGTACTAGGGTACATACTTGTATATCTAGATTTGTCAGGAAGTTGTGACCGTCCACCTTTAATCCTATTTAATTCATCATCTCTTTACGAGACGCGAGACTAAGCAGACGTGTGTATTTACTAAATATAATGAAATAAACAATGACGGAAAATATATAATTTTTGCGCCGTCAGTATAAAAGTAAAGTGTGTCGTTTATGACTTGTAGGTTTTTATTGACTTTCAAGATTGTTTTTTTTTTTGTTTTTGTTACCGAAGTTGCAAGATGAATTAAGTAATTTTTAAAAATAATATATAAAGTGTTTTGGGTAGTATGCCTAACCCAGTATCGAGCCCGTTTGCTGGCCGTAGCCAATTACTACGGCGAAGTCCTCCACCAACGCCTGCTGAACCATTACCTCCGGCCGACTCAAATCCACCAGCACCAGAAGAGAATGAATTGCCGAGTGAAGTCATCAGCACGACGGAGGTACAGAAATGGTTAGGATCTATAGATGCCATTCTGAATGAGGTTTGTACTATTGTCGGTGACGGTAAAATGAACTCAGACCAGAAGCTTCGTGTGTCCAATCTTTGCCGGAAGGTCTCGAGTGGGACTTCTCAGATGGCTGTATTATATCAATCATTGAAGCAGAAAACGATCCAGGCCCATACCACAATCCAGCACCTACAGGTTCACCAGAACGTTGTGAACTCTCTCCAGCAGTTCAAAGAGGTCGTAGAAACAAAGCTGAATCCAGAAATTAATTCTTATGCTAGCATGGTGAAGAAAGGTTCCGATAACTTCATCCGTCCTGCAAATTTGAGATCAGTCGCCATCTATCCCAGCGATAAGACCCAAACAAGCGATGAGACCAAGTCACTTGTTCAAAAGATTATCTCCCCGGAAGAACTTAAGCTTCATGCTCGTGGAATGAGAAAAGTAAAAAATGGGGGCGTACTGATTATCACCGAAAACAAAGGTGATATTGATAAACTTAGAAATTCCAAGAAATTAATATCATCAGGCCTTACAATAGAAGAACCTTCTAAACGCCGCCCTAGGGTCGTTGTAATTGGTGTTCCCGTTGCCCTTACAGAGAAGGAGGTATTTGACTGCATTTACGAGCAGAACCTTTCAGACAAGTTGCCGAATATAACACGTGAGTCTTTCCTTGAGAGCATCAAATTGAGCCATAAATCGGGTAAGAAAAACCTTCCTACATGTAACTACATCTTGGAACTACCCCCTAGCATAAGAAAAATTATCATAAATCAAAGCCGAGTTTTTATAAATTGGACATCATGCCCTGTGAGAGATTTCACAATAGTCACCAGGTGCTTCAATTGCCAGCAGTTCGGACATGCAGCCAAGTTTTGCCGGGAAACTAGTCCTACTTGCAACCACTGTGGAGATACTGGACACTCCTTCAAGGAATGCAGCAGCAAATCTTCTGCCGCTCAATGTGCGACGTGCAAACGCTTTAAAAGGAAATGTGACCATCCAACTGGTGATATAAGTTGCCCGGCGCGAAAATTTGCAGAGCTCAATTACATCAACTCTATAGACTATGAAGGCGCCTAAGAGCGTCACCGAATACTATATTTGGTTAGCACATAAACAGGTAGTTTATCCTCTATTTAATTTTCACTAAGTTTGTAACTATTAATGACAAATCAGCTAATTTGTGATCTAGATAGTTTTTCTGTGTCTGAATCTAAAGTCTGTAATGTTGAGGACTGTAAGCACCTTCTTCCTTCTGGTGACAAAACGTTGACCCTGCTCACACAGAATATTCGCAGCATTAATCGAAACATGAACGGATTTGAAGTATTATTACAGAATCTTGACATAAGCTGTGATATTATCGTCCTAACGGAATGTTGGTTGTCAAAACAGACAGTCAGTTTACCATCTCTTAACGGTTATCATTCGTATAAAACTGACAGAAACATAAACCAAAACGATGGAGTAGTAGTTTATATTAAAAATAACTTACGAACAATCAAAGAAGAACCTATATTCCAAGACAGTAATTGCTTAATATTCAAAATTATTCCCGATACGGTAGTTATGGCTATTTACAGGCCTCCGTCTCAAAATATGGACAGATTTTTAGACTCACTTGACACAAACTTAAAAAACATAACATCTTTTAAAAACATAATACTTTTAGGCGATATTAACATTAACATTTCTCCTGAGAAATCCGATACCCATGTACATAATTATCTGAATATTTGCTCATTTCATGGACTTCTACCAGCTCACTATCACCCAACGCACCAGAGCGGCTCATGCTTGGACCACATTATTCTAAAATCAAAAAATCCATCCATAACATTGGTTACTAATTCTTCGCTTACCGATCATCAAGCTGTTTTACTAACATTACAAATAAGTTCACCTAGAAAAAACTGCACGCGTAGCTACACTCAAGTCAATATGACAAACCTTGAAAATGACATACGCGGTATAAATTTTGACCCAGTTTATAATTCAAACGATGCAAATATTTCTTTAAAGTATTTCATAAATTCGCTACAAAATGAAATACGGAAAAACACAATCACTAAGACAATGCCTAGAAAGTATAGCTGTATTAAGCCCTGGATCACACCCGGTCTCGTTCGTTGTATAAGACAAAGAGACAAACTTCATCTGAAATTGAAGCTCGCACCTGATAACGAAATACTTTCTGTTACATATAAAAGGTATCGAAACTTCTGTAATAATCTTTTGAAAAAACTAAAAAATCAGTATGATAAAAATGAATTGCAGAAGGCGGGGAAAAATAGTAAACTTGTGTGGAAATTTATAAAAACTAATACATTTAGATCGAAAACTTCCGAACCTTCGTTTGATCTACTATTAACAGAGGCAAACCCATCCGAAGCAATAAATAAAGTAAACTATTTTTTTACCAACGTTGGTAAAAACTTGGCGGAAAAAACTTTAAATGCTAGTGCTTTTGCCAGTCAAAACCCGACTACAACATCCTCTTCACTAAATTCTTTTGTTTTATTAGACACCGACGTTTTCGAAGTAGTAAGCATAATAAACGGGTTAAAAGATGTTTGTGCTACTGGGTGGGATGACATACCTAATAATATACTTAAAAAGTTTAAATATCTACTTGCCCCTCCGTTAACCCACATTTTTCAGCTATGTTTATCTAATGGAATATTCCCTAAACTGCTTAAAAAAGCTGTGGTCACACCTGTTTTCAAGTCTGGAGACAAAAACTGTGTAAATAACTACAGACCTATTTCAGTGTTAACAGGCCTTTCAAAAATTTTAGAAAAAATAATTAACAGTAGATTAATAAAATATCTGGAAGATAACAGACTTCTTTCAGATAGTCAATTTGGTTTTAGGCCCAAAAGATCAACTAGCCAAGCAGTACACAAATTGACTAATTATATTACTACCAATCTAGATAATGGTATGCACACCATTGGGATCTTTCTGGACCTTGCCAAGGCCTTCGACACAATTTCTTGTTCATTACTTTTGCAGAAGCTTGAAACACTAGGAATAAGAGGAGCACAACTACTACTATTTTCTGATTATCTCAGTGAACGTCATCAATGTATAAAAATTGATCAGTATACAAGTTCTGAACTGAAAAATAGTGGTTTTGGAATCCCACAAGGAAGCATTTTGGGCCCTACATTATTTTTAATTTACATAAATGAACTGTGCAGCCTGTTACTCCAAAATAGTGTCATAATTTCGTATGCGGATGATACCGCTCTATTGTTCTCAGCAAAATCAAAGGTTGAGGTCTTTGAACATGCTCAGAAGGGTTTTAACATTGTGTCTAATTGGCTTCATAATAACCTCCTAACATTAAATGCAGATAAAACAAAATACATTTTATTTACAATGAGAAATACTAACATACCGCTTACTAATCTAAACATTTACGCTCATAATTGTAATTCGTTCGCTGACACTGCATGTACTTGCCCCACTTTAGCTAAAGCTGACCATTTAAAATATCTAGGTGTCACTATTGACTCCAATCTAAATTTCCGTAAACATATCGAGTTACTATGTACTAGAGTGCGCAAATTAATATATGTATTTAAAAATTTACGGAACATAGCCGACTATAAATTAATTAAACAGGTTTATTTAGCTTTGTGTCAATCCATTCTTACCTATTGCATAACTTCATGGGGTGGTGCTGCAATAACAATTTTACTTCCTCTAGAGCGTGCTCAAAGAGCAATACTAAAAGTTGCTACCTTTCGCCCTTTTAGATTTCCTACGCATCAGCTCTACATTGCATGTAATGTACTAACAGTACGGCAATTATTTATTGTAAGCATAGTACTATACCAGCACACTGCACTTCCTTTTGATCCAGTACCTTCCGACAAGAGAAGGAAGGACTTGGTTTGCATAAAGCCTCAAACTAAACATGCATTTGCTAGTCGATTTTATGTGTTTTTAGGACCTTTTCTGTATAATAGGCTCAACAAGTTACTAGGATTCTATAGTGTTAGTTATAAAAAATGTAGTATTATGCTATCCGAGTATTTAGCGATACTAAATTACACAGACACGGAAAAGCTTCTAGAAATTTTGGCTTAATGATAATTTATTTCCTCGTAAGTATTTACTTTTGTATATTTACATAGGTTTAGTTTAAGATAATAATGTACAAATATGCTTTTTCTCATAGTTGTTAATAGATTATTTTGTATCAGTTTACCTTAAATTTTTACTGTCCCAAATTTTAATTATACTGTAAAGTGATGGCCTGAAACACAGGTTTGAATGAACCTAGTTCGGGCGGGTCGCTATCTAACATTGTAATTCCTAACCATCATCTTATTTTGAACCAGTAATGTACCATATTTTAGTTTTAGTTTATTTTTAAGCACTATAATTGTATAGGAAATGTTACTCCTGTAGACTAAATGTAAACTTTTTGTATACCATAATTCAATAAATAAATATTCTAAAAAAAATATTCTATATTCTATAATTAATTTCATAAAAATTATATTTATTTCAAAACTAACGCCTTGAGCACATGGCCGAGTTTTTATAGAAACACACTTCCATCTGAATTTTAGGATTGACAGGGGAACGCAATAAAAAATGAAATATCTATTTGTTTAAAATAGCATCTAGAGATAATGGCCACAAAACAACATTTCTTTCAATGACTTGCGACCCTTTTGGAAACACATTAAGGAAGAGACCCTAACTGGCAGCAAAAAGATATTCTATTCATTAAAAATAATAGAACAATATTGAGGGTTTTGGAAAGTTTAATAGAGTATTTTGTTTTATTGCAAACATATGATAAACGGTTGCTAGAAGCGATATCTTTACAAATTCTAAGAATTTGGGTAGAAGCGATGGGCCGCAAAATAATTAAGAGATAAGGCAAAAACTAACATGAAAAGCTATTCAGTACGAGAGCGTGGGAGCGTGGCAGCTAGCGAGGCTTGCGAGAGCGGAAGGGGACTGTTGGACAGGCAGTTTTGGTGGAGCGAGAGAGGACAGACGGTCTTGAGACTGGGTGAAGCGAAGGTCTTGGTCTTGGAGTTAGGAGGCCTATGTCCAGTTGTAGTTCTTAGAAGTACTAGTATTTTTATTAAGTTAAATATAAGTGGACTAGTCCAAGCTTAGGTTAATTTAGTATTTAAAGTGTGTGTGTGACTACGTCTCTGTGAAGAGATCATTAGGACAAAAGTATTAGTTCATACTTGAATATTATGAATGTGGTTTATACTAGGGTTTAAATTTCAGTAAGTAGAGTGTAGAGATATGTGCGTGAATCTCGGTGGCTGTGATGGAGAATGAATGGGTGAGTTTTGGCTGTTTTATGCGAGCATCAGTTTATTTATAATCATTTATCTTAGCGTAGTGAGACTATTTCTCTATTCTATCATATTTTATAGTTACTGCTGTATTATCATATTTTAATATGTACCCATGTATATTTATTCACACCCTGGCAGATATTTGTCACTGGCGTTTGGCAATAGAGAAGCTGGAGGGTGAGCAGTTGATATTCAGGCTTAATGGCCACCCCGTAAGTGGGACTGTAGGGTTAACTAAACGCTGGTGATGGTTACTGCTTCCTATATTTATGGTCTAGCTCAAAATGCTTGCGTAGCTCTTGGTTCATGCACATTTTGTTCCGGGTTAGGTTCCACCACCTAGGCTTCGCTGGGTTACACAAACTAATCGTTCTAAGAACGCTAGGTAATCGTGTTTCGTTAAAACCAACCGCGGCCGTTTTGTAGGCCTATATCTGAATCGACACTATTTGGCGAAACACGAGAATTGGATGGCATCAGCCTCTAGGCTGTAAAATATATCCACGAACTGGGGAGTTAAAGGAAATGTGGAGTGACGATTGAACCACTTCGGTGTGCACCAAGGATGTCGCAATGAATTCTATCTACTACAGACTGAGTCCGCGCAGCGCTTGTGCAAGTTTTGTGTGACCTTAGAAAAGGGACAGGCTAACGTAAGTGGGTTGTTTACATTTGTACGCGTTTAAAGTCTCCTAAAACCTAAACTTGTCGTCCTCAACGGCAGGTGGCCGTTGAGGACGACAAGTTTAGGTTTCTTCTTACTTCGCAGTTCTCTGTCTTAGAGTTGTGTAAGACATTTATATAGAGCATAGGGAACGTGTTCATTTAGAATAGCTACAGTGCCCAAATAGTGGTCCTGTTGCATTAGCCCTAATTGTACACGTATGACGAGGCAACTGTTCCATGTCACTAAATGGGTTCCTAGAGCGCTAAGCATATAATTTAACGTAACTGTAATGTTGAACTTCCTAAGCATAAACCGTGACGCACCCACCTTATATAATGCACTTTGCATCCCTCTTGTCTCATTAACATCATACCTTGTTGTTATTTTGTTTATGTATTACAAAATCAAAAGTCATTTATTCAAACTAGGCTGAGAGCCAGCACTTTTTGAACGTCAAAGTTCTACGTAAAGACAGTCCCCCAAAAACGCCCGCCCGTCACCACTTCCTAGTGTTTTAGCTGTGAAGAAGTGACCAACAAACTCCCCAGCAACACATTTGTCTGTTAAGTTTGAAGAACTTGAATCTATATAATTATATGCAACAATCTTAACATATGTGTGTCTAAAATATAATCATAAAATTAAACAATCCGCCACTTGTTAGCTAGCACACTCAATTATGCCATTAAAAACGAACTCAAGCATAAACACTAAGCCAAATTAAATAAGCCTCCATACATAACTGGTGTGCCTGCCTACACGAGAAAAGATAGAATCTATCAAAAGGCTGTGATTCGAAGCCACAAGTGATGAACTAGGGCCATCACACTAGAATTAGTAGACAATTATTATATGTACTCATATAATCTGTCATAACCATAAGCTAAATATGGAGAAAGAACATCAAGTGTAACATTGTCTTGCGTTCAACACAGCGACCAACTATTATTATCTTCTAAATAGTCGTTTATGGAATAGTATGCCTTCGAACAGAGACTAGATTTAACTTTTGTTTTAAATGCATTAAAAGGCCGGTCAAGAAAAAATGGGGTAGCTTATTATAAAATTCGATACCGAGACCCTCAAACGAACCATGAACCCTACGAACACGGTGGGAAGAAACATGAAGTTTATACTTATTTCTGGTATTAAGATTGTGGATATCACTGGTCTTTTTGTATAAATGTATATTTTGTCTAATGTATAATATGTTTGCAAAATTGAATTGAGATCCGTGAGAATTCCAATCTCTTTGAAAATTTCTCTTAAAGAAAGTCTTGACCCTAACCTGTATATTGCTCGTACAGCACGTTTTTGATGATGAATGATAGTCAACGTCATGAGGTACCATTACTATGGATGGATGGCTACCCTAGAGTTGAATCTAACTATGAAACAGCCCAAAAAAGACTATACAGTACCACAAAGAAATTATCTAACACTGAGAGGCTTGAAGACTATCATAATATATTTAAAGAATGGGAAAAGGAAGGTATTATTAAGTTAGTAGAGACAGATAATAATTATAAGGGACACTACTTACCTCACCATGCAGTAATCAAGCTAGAAAGTACTACAACTAAAATGAGACCTGTATTTGATGCTTCTTCAAAGGATAAAAATGGATTGTCACTGAACATGTGTATTAAGAAAGGTGCAAACCTAATATAATTAATTCCTAAATTGATAATTATGTTTAGAACAGGTATGTATGGTGTTATAGGAGACATAAAAAAGGCATTCCTCCAAATATCTATATCACCAGAAGATAGAAAGTACTTAAAGTTACTATGGTGGAATAATACTGACACTAAAGACAAGATACTTACATATCAACATGCTCGAGTACCGTTTGGTGTTATTTGTAGTCCTTTCCTTTTAGCAACAACTATCAACTACCATTCTGGAACAACATACTGAAACTTACCCAGGAACAGCTGTAAGACTATGAAAATCCTTCTATGTGGATAACTGTGTAACCAGCTTTGACACAAAATCAGAAGTTGAACAATTTATTAAAGAATCAACAGAACTCATGAATAAAGGTAAATTTGAACTGAGAGGATGGATGACTAATTCATTACAAAAAGAAGAACCAGTTTCAGTACTAGGAGTACAATGGAATAGAAATACAGATAATTTAAACTGCAAAGTAAACCTGAAAACCTTACCTAATAGAGTCACCAAAAGAAAGTTATCTGTCACTCAACAGATATTTGACCCAATAGGTTTCCTCTGTCCAGCTATTACTAATATGTATTAGTAAGAATAAGAAATGTAAATCTAGATTTGTAAAACAAGTGTATCTGTAAACTTGTACTAATTTTGAGTCTTTTTGCCCCTGGGAGGATGTTGTGGATATAATATCTGTGTGTAGAATCCAGACTATTTAAAAAATTGGCAACATTAATTTAGAGTTGGCAACACTAGGAGAAAAAGGCGGTTCGTTGTAAAATTACGAATGAGAGAGGAAGTTGGTAATCGGTTGGCAAAATTAAAAGAAGATCCAAAAATATTCAGTGGTTTTATTCCTTCAATTAAAGTAAAGAAATCGAAACAGTGGTGATCTGCAGTTGCAATCCCCGACACGTCGGTCGCAGGTCTACGAAGAGAACGACTTAAATATAGCGTTTCATTCTTTTCACGAATTGTTGTGCTTGTTCCATAATTTATGTTTTCCAAAAATAAAGGTAAAAGTAAATACTAATAATAAAAAGAAACAGAAATGGATAACCAAAGGTCTTAAACAAAGTTGCAAAACAAAAAGGTCTTTGCGCTGTCAATATTATAAGAACAAAAATGTACGAAATAAAACTAAATATCTACAATACTCAAAAATTTTACAGAAATGTATATACACATCAAAAAAGAACGCAAACATCAAGTACATAAACAACAGTGAAAATAAATGTAAAGCTGTATGGAGAGTGATAAAGGATGAAATCGGGAGCAATAACCATAGGGACAGCATAGAAAATATTCTAATTGATAACACATCACTTTCAGATCCTGTAGAAATAGCAAATGCATTCAATAACCACTATATTAACATGGCACATTCTTCAAATAAGGTTGCAAAAGTAAACTGTAACGAATGTTCAATTGCCCATTCGATATTCCTTAAACCTGTGTCCGAAAATGAAGTTAGAGCAGAGATTATGTCTTTGAAAAACACAAATTCCGAAGGTTATGACGAAATTAATACGAAAATCATTAAAGCATGTACTAATGAACTTACTGAAATTATGACTTATTTAATTAATTTATCGTTCTCACTTGGTGTTTTTCCTGAAGCACTAAAGCTGTCAATTGTTAAGCCTCTTTATAAAACCGGTGATAAATCAGACGTTAACAATTATCGCCCAATAACTTTGATACCTATTCTATCAAAAATATTCGAAAAGTGTATGTACAAAAGACTGATTGACTTCTGTGATAAATTTAACATTATTAAGAAAGAACAGTTTGGCTTCCAAAAAAATAAATCCACAACGTTAGCTATCTACAGTCTTATAAAAATAGTATTAACGAATATTAACCATAACTATTTTACTACAGGGCTGTTTTTCGATCTATCCAAGGCCTTTGATCTAGTCTCTCATGATCTGTTACTACAGAAATTGGAGGCAACTGGAATTAGAGGCACTACACTTCAATGGATAGCCTCATATCTAAGTAATAGACAACAACGCGTTGCTATAACAAAAATGGATATAAATAACGATATGACATCTCACTATTCTCAATTCAAATCCAATAAACACGGCATCCCACAAGGTAGTGTACTAGGCCCTATTTTATTTCTATTGTATATAAATTCTATCACTACTATAACTAAGCATAAATGTATACTATTCGCTGATGACATCTCTATTATTGTGACATCTGATAAAAAAAACAATACAATTAATGACCACGAGACTGAAATTAATAATGTGATTGAAAGATTGATTGAATGGTTAAAGAAAAATAACTTAGCTATAAATCTAAAAAAGTCCGTTTATATACAATTTAATAAATCAAATAATACAAAACACAATATTAAAATGAATATACATAGAATTCACGAAGTAACGCAAACTAAATTTTTAGGCGTAACTTTGGATCAAGACATCAACTGGAAAGCACATGTTGATACAGTATCCAAACGAATTAATAAGTTTGTATATGCACTGAAACAGATTAGGAAAATAACAAACATTAAAACGTCGATAACAACATATCATGCATATGTTGAATCAGTGCTACGCTACGGTTTAATTATGTGGGGTAACAGCACTGATCAAAATAGAGCATTTGTCGCACAAAAGCGATGCATTAGAGCAATATGTGGCCTTACACCCGACGAATCTTGCAGGCCGGTGTTTAAGAAACTTGATTTGTTACCGTTGCCGTCCCTTTATATTTTTGAAATTTGTATGTTTGTGTGGAAGCATAGGGAATTGTTTGCGAAAGCAAGCGATGTAAATTCTCGCAGCAGGCGCGACCCCTACAGGCTCGTGTTGGATGTCCTCCCAAGGCTTCCGAAATATAATAAAAGCTGCATGTTTATGTGTGTCCGGGTATACAATAGAATACCAAATGAATTAAAAACATTAAATACAAGACTGTTCAAAATTAAATTATACAAATGGTTATCTGCTAATAGTTTTTATAGTGTTAGAGAGTTCCTGGAGCATAAAATCGCATGATGATTGATTGAATTATGCATGTAATATTTGCACGCTTATATTTAGTAAGCAAAACATGTTTGTTCACACTATTTTATACCATTACCATCTTTTATACCATGTTTTTAGCAAATAAATAATTTTATCTTTATCTTTTATCTTTATCTTTACGTATCAAAACCAAAGTATATATCTATTTAGGAAAATCGAAAATTTTAATCAGCCTAGGGTCATTTAGGCTCAGTCACACCATGTTACTTGGGGTCGGCGCAACACGTTTTTTTCTTCCATTCTGGCCTGTCAGCCGTCACGTTATCACTAACTCCCTTTTCTTTTATATCACTCCTCACACAATCCATCCACCTTTTCTTTGGCCTCCCTCTCCCTCTCCATACATTATTTATATTCATAACTTTTTAAGTTACATGTGTTTCATCCCTCCTCTTCACATGACCATACCAAGATAAGCGGTTCCCTTTTAAATTTTCGGTGACTGGCGCCGCTTTTAAACTACCTCTAATGTACTCATTTCTCACTTTATCCATTCTCGTTACTCCACACATCCATCTCAACATTTAGGGTTCCATACCAAATGAGGGAACTTCAAAGAAAAAATTAGATTTATCAATATATTGGTATTTTGTTAGTAAAATATACATAATAATAAACATTATCACATAATTTCAAGTTCATAGGTCAATGGGAAGTTAAAAATTCTTCGGAATAAATTTTTGTGACAGACGACATACATACAAACAGGCGGACACGTGAGTGACAGCAATAGGGCACCGTTTGGATCCTTCTGGTACGGAACCCTAAAACCCAATGACAACAAAATCGGGGGATAAAGTTTGGTGTTGCAGCTACATGTATATCTATCATATCCACCCAATATTGAATTACCTACACCACTGGATAGCTAAAGGACCAAAGAATTTGTTACGCTAAGTGAAGACGTGATGCATCGCGCGCGGTGGAGAGACAAGTACGTAGCTTCTCAGAGTCAAAAGTTATAGGTACTAAATGGAAATCTTGAAACGCAACAAAATTACCTCAAAATTACTGCACCTCCCACTCCACCGCGCGTGTACAACTTATGTAGACGTATTCACGTAAAACACACGACCCCGATTTTTTATTAGTGTTTAGGACAAAGGTCAGTTTCAGAGCCTGTGGTAGAGCTGCCGTTTCCGACGTCGTCGTCCAGTCCATCTGCAATCTTGATACTTCATACACAACGTAACAGATGGAGTTACTGATCACTATTCTCTTGGTACTGAGAAAGTTTTGTTTGACTAATCATATATAAAGATAACTTAATCTAATAAAATTTCCAACTTCCTAGCGACTAGTTCCCATACGATTTAATTTCTCGCATGTCTGTCTAGCAGTGTCGACTGCCACAGACTGGCGTAAGGCCGAGTACAGAATAATTTCACGGATGCTTTACCGACTACCCGACGACAGTGATGTATGAAATTATTCACTTAAGTGTTTTTTGGCTTTATAATAGCTACCAAGTTTATGGAGTTGAAAATTGTGTTAATCGAAAATTTGTTCTGGCCTTTACTTTATTAATGTAGTGAAAGTCAATTATTAATTTCGTAAATTCATCATTTAATTAACCTACAGGATTCTAAATCTTTCTAACGTAAAACATGAGAATTTATCTTAATTTTTATTAATTGGATGTTCTAAATCTAGGTAGGTACCAACCTGCTTACATCTTGTGACATTAAAGCCGTCTTTAACGGTACTAGGTAAGCTAGAATCGCTGATTAGCTGATCATCATTACGATCGTATCTAATAAATTAATTAGCTTAATCAATTATGTTAAGATGTGTTTGGAAACTAACGTCGGTCACTAATGCTTGATGTAAATATCTGTAGGTATAGGTACATACGATGAACGTTGTTGAAAAGCTGGATAAAAAAAAACTTTTGTACAAAAAAAACAATCAACTTCCAATAAAAAATACACTAAAAATTAAAAAATAACTTTAATTTCGGAAGTCGGTGTTTGTATTTTACTTCTTCGTTATTTGACACCTATTTCCGAAATTAAAGTTATTTTTTAATTTTTAGTGTATTTTTTTTTGGAAGTCGGTTGTTTTTTTTTGTAAAAAAGTTTTTTATTTTTCACTTTTTAGTTGTTATACCCCAGAACTAAAAACCCCAATAATATGGAACGTGGAATTTAAACATTTGGAGAACACCAAAACGTCATCGAGGTATACTTATTTTTCGTTTTTGTTCAGTTTCTCAAAAAGCGCTGAAGCAATTTTGATAAAATTTATATGGGTGGTCCCATATAAATTTTCCTCGGATTATGTTCTTTCCAATAAAAAAAGGCGTCAGTTGTGGACCGATTTTCAAAAGAATTTTGAAAATCGGTCCACAACAGCTTTTATGGATTCCTGAAGCATTCAAATTGTATGACTTATTTATGAGGTTTTTGAAATGACCAATTCAATTAAGCTTTATTTTAGATTCGTTTGTTATTGTATTAATTTAGTAGATCAGCAGGTGTATTCACTAACTCAGTTGACATCAATTTTATAGGCACTATGCAGTACATTGTTTGGTGGACATCGATCATAATAGGAACTACGATTTTACTATACGTCAAAGCAGCAATGTACGGCAAAGTGCCTGTCAAATTGATGTCAACTTAGTTAGCGAATACGCCTGCAGGTGTAATTTAAGATGTAAATTGTATTCAAGTATTTTACTTATTATCATGGTTACGCTTTTTAAATATTTTATTGTGGAAGTATGTATATGCTCTTGACTATCACATTAGGGCAACCTGTAAAGATAGTTTTAAGTTATTCAATAAATAAATAAATCAATATGAACTACTTTAACTAGGCGACAACACTTTTTTTTTTGGCGGTGTGGGAAATCATCCAATGACTTCTCCCGCTCTGAGTGGAGCGGGAGGGTGTGTCAGACTCTCACTGACTAAAACCCGCCCCTGTTCCTTCCCTGCCTTAGTGCCCAGTGTAGTAGTGGAATTTATCCGCTACCCCTAGGCATGCAGGCACCGGCCACGATGGGCCCCGTCAGTGGTGGCTGACAAACATCTCTTTGAGTCGCGCGTGGAACACAACAGGCCGTGCGTCGACTCACGGGCCTGGTGCTGATCGGACGGCGAGCTACCCACTACTCGCCGTCCGCAGGCCCGGGTCTACGGTGGCCGGAGATCGTCTCTCGACGTCCTACGCCCAGTGCTTCTCCTGCGGCGGTAGCAGCCGCGGATGTGAGGGCCACTCCGTTGAGCTTCCCTCAAGGCGACAACACTGATATCGCGAAAAACTGCGGTACATTTATGTTTGCATAACTTGGCTAAATGCACTGAACAGAAAATTTTTTTCGCGATTTCAGGTTTGGTCCCATAGTAAAAGTAGTTTTTTTTTTATTTTGTGGCTATGCCACTGGCTTAGTTACAAGACCTTTAAGCCAAGTCTTAATTTGAACACTGTCACTTTTTTCCTCATTAGAATGCAGATGTAACACTAATGTTTCTGTAGTATTTGGCAGCAATTGTATCGAGTTAGCCATCTCGCCAAGTTTCGCTGAGGTAGTCAATACTACAATAAAATTCTCAGCTTCATTTTTACAGAGATTGTGCCTGTTTCAATGATTCCACATATTGTCCAGTTGCGTAGACACTTGAGACTCAAAACTACACCAATTTTACATCGCAATATCCACTAGGAATCAATTTGTAAATACCTAATTAAAACAGCCACTGAACTTCACTCGAAAAAATCCCGCCAAAACCCCAGTAAAAGTTATTTATCATGATGAGTATTGCCTATGTTTTTATTTCTTGTTGTATTATCGTCACACCCTGTATACCTACCTATTCTACTTATACAAGGCTCTTGAATGAACAATCTAAAATCAAATCAATTCAGTCCGAAGTGGTTTCTTTGTTACCTACAGGTAAAAGTAGGTGTACAATCGATTTGGTAATTTCATGGTTCCGAACAGAAACGGTTGCCTCGATCGCCTCGTTCTTTTTCCAAGTTTACCGAATGAAATGCCTAGTTACTGTGCTGCAAACCTTTTTTCAGGGGTCTGTCGTGTGTACGGATCCAATTTGGCTCATATTTGATCTGCATTGAGTAGTCACGAATTCACCGAACGAATACATTATAGATTCTGTTTCAGAATCGAAACGAGGCAGTGTTTTAAAGGGAAAATGTACTAGTGTTTATTTTTGGGAATGTCAACAATAAACATGGCTGTCAGCAAATGGAAATTGTTATGGATACTTTTTTGTATCTCAGTTTTGCATGTTTTGAGAGGATTGACATCACATATTTTGTAATTAGGTACTTTAACTTTTTCAGTAGGTAACTTAAATTTTGCCTCTCCTAAAAAGGAATATTTACGTGTAGGTACCTATTTTAACTTAATTTATAAATTTATTTTGGAACAATGGCTTTGTATTATAATAAAAGTGTTAAAACTTAGTATAAAAATGTTTCGAAACTTGCCGCGAACTGCTCGGCCGAAAGTAATTCAAACAAAGTAGATAAAAGTTGCGGCGCTAAAGAAGCGATTAAAAGAAAAATTAGCATTCTTTCAAATTAATTACTTCCATAGTAAAAGTTTTTTTATGGGAAAGTATAATCCGAACATTTGTCGCTCAGATACGTTAGATAATATCTAAGTAACTTAATTTGAATCTTGTAATCACTGTTTGACCTTATCAGCTCATAAAAATTCCAACTTTCGGGTATTAGTTGGATATTAGTTGTTAACTGGACATCTGGTTACATTTCTGTAACTAAGAATGGCCTCTTTGCTTGTTCCTCTAGCTTGGAGTTTATTCCATTTTTCTTTTCTTTTCTCATCCCACGCTGTCCCACTGCTGGGCAAAGGCCTCCCTCATATCTGGCCAGCTGTCTTTTTGTCCTGTCCTCTCCAGTCAGAAATGAATCCAGATCATATAGCCAGTATTTTTTAGGTCTGCCTCGGTGACGACGCCCGTTTTCAGGCAACCACTGTGTAACGATCTTGGTCCATCTGCTATCAAGCATCAAGTAGGTGTGACCCGCCCAGTCTCACTTCAGCTTCGTAGAATTTTCTCAAACAACGTATTTATTCCATAGGGGAAAATAAATTTAGCCATACATTATTGCTGAGTTCATTAGGCATTTAAAACTTCTGTTATACTGACAACATAACGATGTCCGTACAAAAACACATTTCATTAAATCCTCCCTTAAATAAAATGTATAAAAAAGCAACGTTAAAAACGTAAATGTTCACAGCACAGTACAATAAAGTATGAATTTAAATCGGCTGAACATTGGCGGGTAGTTTTGAGCGGCTCCTAACTGCTCTATTAATTCCCAGTTAGTTTCTTTCAGGCTCGATGCAGGGTTTTGCTTTTCCTATCGGTTACTCGTTATGTCGGGTTTTGCCGATTTTTTTCTGGTACTTTTGGTCGGATGTGACGCACTGTGGCCCGATCTAGTTTTTTGCGTGTTTATATTAACTTTGTCCCAAATCTGATGTCCGGCTCGTTTGTTCGTTGAATAGCGCGCTACTACATACATATTACAATATATTCTGTTTGCTTTAATATTGACTCTGTTGGGTATGGGTTGCATGTAATTTAGGCACCTTCTTATTATGATAGCTAGCTTTGATTCTGTACGAGATTAAATCAGGTCTATATACCTATCTTCTCATTTATCTATCCTATAGGATCTATACGATCGAAATCCTTCATTACTTACGCTTTGTTACACATTTCAAATCATCACGATTTTAGTAACCCGATACGTCTTTATTATTATTTTCTAGTCTTAACAAAACTCCCAACGTTTCTGTACGCACTGAATATAGATAGAAAAGGATCCAGCAAGGCTTTTAACTTCTCCCGGCAAGTATTAGCTTAGCTTCCCGAACCGGACATGCTTCGTCGATGTTTACTTGGTGTTTAGTTTTTCTTTAATTTTGTTTGTGTTCTTCACATGCCCGCTCTGTTTAGTGGTTTCCCCTACCTTTTGTTTTATTTGCACAAAGGAAACGTTTCATGTAGGTCTTAACTGTTTTATCTTTAGTTAACGTTGAAAAAGCTTTTAAATTTAATTAAACGGATCTTTTAATTTGGTGCTTCCGGAAATTAAAACAATTAACTTTATTTTTAAGAGATGCAATCAGTTTGCTGAGGGTTTCATTGCTTAGCATTTATTTGTTTTATTGTCAAAACAAACAGATTTATTTCTCATGTTACAGTTAATAATAGGTTGGTGCTAGTTTTATGTCTATAGGTCCAGTTTTTAGTTTACCAATTAGGTTTTTAGTTAGTACCTCCTACCCTACCTTACATTATATTTAACTGATTTCCCTTAAAAGTTATGAAATGAGGCATCTGAAATTGTATCGTTTGATTTAATTATAACTTTGGCTTGGCTGACATTGTTGCTCTAAAAGTCAGATCCAATATACAGGATGTAACAAAACCCCTGTCCAATCCAATAAAGGCAGGCGTATTCCTGGCGTACTAGAAAAAATAGTAAAAAAAAATGTAACTCATAAAAACCAAAATTTATAGATTTTTAATTTTTATAAAATATACGAAATTTAACACGATACCGCCCTGCACTAGCCGCGCTGTAGGCACTCTTTAACAAAGGATAAAAAAAATCGTCTCGCTCAGGTGGCTTCTTTGACAAAAATCTGTAGGTGAACTTTGTCGCAGCAGCGCTCATGCATCAGCAGCGTGTTGCCTATGATAAGTTATTCTTTTTTTTAAATTAATTATTTTGATTGGGGAAAAATAATAATCTCGTATCCATTAAATGATTATGTATATGTGTACTCAGTACGATACCAAATAATACCTCAGGATCGGAAAGGGTTTTTGTTACATGCATATAGGAAGGTTAAGGTAGAAATATAGGTATACAATCCGAATTGCTATTTTTACGGCTTTACAAGCAGCGTGCAGGCGCAATAGATATAAAATCCATTGATAGCCTTAAATAAATAGAATAGCATAGCATAATCAGCCTGGAATGTTCCTACTGCTGTGACACAGGCCTCTCTGTGAGAAGGTGTGGGCCGTGATCCATATTGTAAGTACCTAATTTTTATACACCCTTCAACCCCCGCGGCCAAATCCGGGTTGTCAAATTGAACCCCGACGACAACCCGGGTTGACAGCCGTTTTTTTTTTTTTTTCTCCTTAATATTTTTTTTTTTGTCAAACTCACCAGTGAGTCGCAGTGCTTCACAGGTTGTTAGATTTTATTTTAAAGATTTTACTTTATCAACCGCATGTCATGCAAATAAAGATATACTCGTACTACTCTATTCTATTCTGATAGTACTCGTAATATGAAAATTACCTAAACTAAAGACTGAATGAATGGAAATAAATAATGAATTACGGCAAAAAAACAATATTGGTTGAGGGAGCACGACTGTTCAATGATTTACCGGAGGATTTAAAGAAATGTGATAGCTTAAACATATTTAAAAGAAAACTGAAAAAACATGTATGTACCCTATAATGTCGCCAACACCCCAGAGTCAAAATTTAATTTATATTATTATTTAGATATACGCACTTTGTACCTCATTTTAAGTGAACTGTTATTATTTAAGTTCTTATGAGGAATAAATTCTTTAAACCTAAATGCATTATCTAGCCCAAAATTGAACTGCATTTTCTCCTTCAACATGACCACTTGCTAGGCAATGCCCCGAAGTTGTTGTGTGGTTATTTAAAGCGATGTCTACACAAGGCCATTCGTCAATCACGCACGTCAGTGGCGTCTTAACAGCTGCTGTCATGAACTCTCGGGGCGTGAGCACCAATATGTTACAGACTTTTAGTCCAAGATCCCAGAGCAATCAGACATAACTTATTTTCACACGGATGAAACCTGAAGTTTTCAGTAGCGTCTCGTGTGCCTTGAATACCTACGCGCTTTGTGGAACTTGCCGAGTGACACCTGGGCAGGTACCAGGTGAGAAAGGTAACTAAAAATAAGAATTATTTAACTTAAATTCACATGGCTGATTTTTATATATGTCATGTAGAATATTATTTTAAAGTAATATCATAAGTGTCAGACACTTTTGATGGACAAGAGCTTTTGTCAGACGCTTTTAAGCTACCCAAAAAATAAATGAACTTTACTTATTTTTACATGTCTGATTTTTTAATATGTTATTGAAGTATTTATTTAAAAGTTCTATTCAATCAGTCAGACAAATTAGAGTGACCAAACATCCCCTAAGACAAAAATTATTCAGCCAGAAGTATGAGGGCGAGAGCACTATGCATGCGCTTCAGAGTGAGTGAGACGTCCATAATAACTCGGTTCCCCTTCTTAAACTCACCATCTGTTTCAATCTACTGTGTATGTGCTGTTTGTGTGTAATATAACTTATAGTATACAGTATAGTCCGAGCCTGCGAGAGCACATGTTTTTGTTGTTTACATCAGGTTATTTGTGAGTGTTTTAATAAGTTGTTTGTAATAGTGATAATCATGGAAGAAGAGAAATTGAAATGTACATTTTGTAAAAAATCTCATGATAAACTTATATTACTCTCCGAAGAAATATTGAAAAAGTGCAAAAACATTTTAAAACAGCGAATAATCCATAACTCAACTGATTCTAAGTCAACACTTGACTTCACATTTGGCTCAACACTTGGTTCAGGCATTGAATTAGCTGGACTTGAGTTTGACACTACATCTAAATCTGGAACTGTTGAATTATTTTGTTGACTTGAGGTAGACGCTGTACATAGATCATCGTTAGTACTAAGATTACAAGGTTGGCTTGATGTCGATGCAACTAATGAATTTTTAACAATACTCGATGATTTTTTTTCAGCATTTTTTGGTTTTTCTGGTATGGCGGAAAAATATTTTTTTGGCAGAGCAGTAAAATTTTTATAACATTCTCGATGGTAACCACTGTCATACAAGTCATCCGGTAAAACTACATCTTTGAATTTGAGGTTATGGATTATTCGCTGTTTTAAAATGTTTTTGCACTTTTTTTATTTTTTGGGAAGCTTAAAAGCGTCTGAAAAAAGCTGTTGTCCATCAAAAGTGTCTGACACTTATGATATTACTTTAAAATAATATTCTACATGACATATATAAAAATCAGCCATGTGAATTTAAGTTAAATAATTCTTATTTTTAGTTACCTTTCTCACCTGGTACCTGCCCAGGTGTCACTCGGCAAGTTCCACAAAGCGCGTAGGTATTAAAGGCACACGAGACGCTACTGAAAACTTCAGGTTTCATCCGTGTGAAAATAAGTTATGTCTGAATGCTCTGGGATCTTACTCTATAAGTTGATTAGTGTATTTATAAAAGAGCGAGACCATAGAGTTACCATACCATAGACCACAGAGTAGTTGTTCTTCTGAACACTGCTTTTGCTTTTTGCTTTTTGCTTTTCGCTTTTCGCTTTTTGATTTTTGCTTTTTTTGCTTTTGTTTTTGGAACTAGTCTTCATGGTTTTATTGTTTTTTTTTGGGATGGTTTTTTTTGGTGGTTCTTGCGTCGTTCTTCAAAGCAAAAAGCAAAAAGCAAAAAGCAAAAAGCAAAAAGCAAAAAGCAAAAAGCAAAAAGCAAAAAGCAAAAAGCAAAAAGCAAAAAGCAAAAAGCAAAAAGCAAAAAGCAAAAAGCAAAAAGCAAAAAGCAAAATCAAAATCAAAAGTCATTTATTCAAACTAGGCTGAGAACCAGCACTTTTTGAACGTCAAAGTTCTACATAAAGACAGTCCCCCAAAAAACGCCCGCCCGTCACCACTTCCTAGTGTTTTAGCTGTGAAGAAGAAGTGGCCAACAAACTCCCCAGCAACACATCTGTCTGTTAAGTTTTAAGAACTTGAATCTATATAATTTTATGCAACAATCTTAACATTATGTAAAACAGAAAAATAAATATATGTCGTCTAAAATATAATCATAAAATTAAATAATCCGCCACTTGCCAGCTAGCACACTCAATCATGCCATTAAAAACAAACTCTAGCATAAACACTAAACCAAATTAAAGAAGCCTCCATACATAACTGGTGTGCCTGCTTACAAGAACAAAGATAGAAACTATCAACGGGCTGTGATTCGAAGCCACAAGTGATGAACTAGGGCCATCACACTAAAATTGGTAGACAATTATTATATGAACTCATATAATCTGTCATAACCATAAGCTAAATATGGAGAAAGAACATCAAGTGTAACATTGTCTTGCGTTCAACACAGCGACCAACTATTATTATCTTCTAAGTAGTCGTTGATGGAATAGTATGCCTTCGAACAGAGACTAGATTTAACTTTAGCTTTAAATGCATTAAAAGGCAAGTCAAGAAAAGAACGGGGTAGCTTATTGTAAAATTCGATACCGAGACCCTCAAACGAACCATGAACCCTACGAACACGGTGGGCAGGGACATGAAGTTTATACTTATTTCTGGTGTTAAAATTGTGGATATCACTGGTCTTTTTGTATAAATGTATATTTTGTCTAATGTATAATATGTTTGCAAAAATGAATTGAGATGCCACCGTGAGAATTCCAATCTCTTTGAAAATTTCTCGTAAAGAAACTCTTGACCCTAACCTGTATATTGCTCGTACAGCACGTTTTTGTAAAACAAATATATTTTGTATGTCCGCAGCTTTACCCCACAAAAGAATACCATAAGACATAACACTATGGAAATAACTAAAATAGACTAACCGTGCTGTGTCAACGTCAGTATATTGTCTAACTTTTCTGACGGCGTAGGCGGCAGAGCTGAGCCTTCCTGATAGGCCTGATATATGTGAGCCCCATTGAAGTTTGGAATCAACAGTTATACCCAAAAAAACTGCCGAGTCCACAGTTTCAAGCACTTCATTATTTAAGATGACATTAGGTCCTAGATTTATAACATTAGGTAAGGCAAACTTTATACATTTAGTTTTCTTAGCATTAAGAACTAAGTTATTTGTCGTAAACCAATCCGTAACCATTGAGAGAGCGCTATCTACGTTATCAAAATCATTTCTATTCCTATCTACTTTAAAGATAAGAGAGGTATCATCTGCAAACAGTACTACGTCACAGATACCTTTTAAAAAAATATGGTAAATCATTAATATACACCAAAAACAAGAATGGTCCCAATATCGAGCCTTGAGGCACACCTAAATGAATTGGTAGCCCGGAAGACTTAACACCATTGATATCTACACATTGGAACCTATTACATAAATATGAATCAATTACATTTAGAGCTTCGTTTTGGAGACCATAATGACGCAGTTTACGCAAAAGCGTGTCATGGTGTACGCAATCAAAAGCTTTGGAGAGGTCACAGAAAACTCCGATTGCATTTTGCGAGTTCTCCCATGCGTTGAATATGTGTTTTAGGAGAGCAACACCCGCATCTGTAGTCGATCGACCTTTTGTAAAGCCATATTGATCATTATGAAGGAGGCTATTTACATTAAAATATGTTAGCAACTGCTTCAGTATTAACTTTTCAAAAATTTTGCTAAATGCAGGCAGGATGGAAATAGGCCTGAAGTTGCCTATATCATTTTTATTGCCTGATTTAAATAGAGGTATGACTTTACTACACTTCATGAGATCAGGAAAAGTTCCTGAGTCCACGCATTTATTAAAAGTTACAGCAAGATAAGGCGCTACGATGCCTATTATATCACTCAAAAGTTTGATTGAGATGCCCCAGTAATCACCTGTGTTTTTTGATTTTAAAGAGTTAAAAACGTTAACTACGTCAAGTGGTGTTACATGCTCAAAACTAAATGATTGATTGCACTTAGGTACACTACCGTTCAAAAGACTTTCAGCTTTAGACGGGGATGAATTTAAGAAGCGAGTTGTAGTTATAGGTATGTGGGCAAAAAACTCATTAAATGCCTGAGCTACGTCAGCTGGTTTACTAACTAATTTGTTTTCGAATAGAATCTCTAGCTGATTTACTTTTTTAACCGACTTTCCCGTTTCATTATTTATTATTTTCCAAGTGGCTTTTACTTTATTATCAGAATTTTTAATTGTCTCGCTTAAGAATTTTGATTTAGCAGCAACACAAATCTTCTTAAACAATTTAGAATATTTTTTAACATACTCTAGAAAAGGAGTATCGAACCTATATCTTTTTAAACCGTATAACTCATATAGTCTCGCTCTACTTTTATATATACCAGCAGTGGCCCATTGGTTGAAGCCAATGGAGGTACCCGTAACGTCTATAGTTTTAGACTTAAAAATGGCTTGGTACTCTTTTTGCACAACATCAAAAAGGGCTCTATAGATTTCATTAGGATTCTCGTTTTCTACTAAAGATGGTGTAAGTTTATTAGCTATATTATTTTTAAACTTATTACAACGGCTTACCGTATAAGGCCTGCATTCTATTTTAAGCGGCTTTTTATTTTGTGGCATAGGAAAGCTAACTAATAGTCCACAGTGGTCAGACGTTAAGTCACTTAACACTAAATGCAAAAAGCAAAAAGCAAAAAGCAAAAAGCAAAAAGCAAAAAGCAAAAAGCAAAAAGCAAAAAGCAAAAAGCAAAAAGCAAAAAGCAAAAAGCAAAAAGCAAAAAGCAAAAAGCAAAAAGCAAAAAGCAAAAAGCAAAAAGCAAAAAGCAAAAAGCAAAAAGCAAAAAGCAAAAAGCAAAAAGCAAAAAGCAAAAAGCAAAAAGCAAAAAGCAAAAAGCAAAAAGCAAAAAGCAAAAAGCCAAAAGCAAAAAGCAAAAAGCAAAAAGCAAAAAGCAAAAAGCAAAAAGCCAAAAAGCAAAAAAGCAAAAAAGCCAAAAAGCAAAAAGCCAAAAAGCCAAAAAGCAAATAAGCCAAAAATCAAAAAAGCAAAAAAGCAAATAAGCAAAAAGCAAATAAGCCAAAATAACAAAAAAACCAAATGTGACTTCACATTTGGTGCAACCAAAAAATGCTGAAAAAAAATCATCGAGTATTGTTAAAAATTCATTAGTTGCATCGACATCAAGCCAACCTTGTAATCTTAGTACTAACGATGATCTATGTACAGCGTCTACCTCAAGTCAACAAAATAATTCAACAGTTCCAGATTTAGATGTAGTGTCAAACTCAAGTCCAGCTAATTCAATGCCTGAACCAAGTGTTGAGCCAAATGTGAAGTCAAGTGTTGACTTAGAATCAGTTGAGTTATGGATTATTCGCTGTTTTAAAATGTTTTTGCACTTTTTCAATATTTCTTCGGAGAATAATATAAGTTTATCATGAGATTTTTTACAAAATGTACATTTCAATTTCTCTTCTTCCATGATTATCACTATTACAAACTACTTAATAAAACACTCACAAATAACCTGATGTAAACAACAAAAACATGTGCTCTCGCAGGCTCGAACTATACTGTATACTATAAGTTATATTACACACAAACAGCACATACACAGTAGATTGAAACAGATGGTGAGTTTAAGAAGGGGAACCGAGTTATTATGGACGTCTCACTCACTCTGAAGCGCATGCATAGTGCTCTCGCCCTCATACTTCTGGCTGAATAATTTTTGTCTTAGGGGATGTTTGGTCACTCTAATTTGTCTGACTGATTGAATAGAACTTTTAAATAAATACTTCAATAACATATTAAAAAATCAGACATGTAAAAATAAGTAAAGTTCATTTATTTTTTGGGTAGCTTAAAAGCGTCTGACAAAAGCTCTTGTCCATCAAAAGTGTCTGACACTTATGATATTACTTTAAAATAATATTCTACATGACATATATAAAAATCAGCCATGTGAATTTAAGTTAAATAATTCTTATTTTTAGTTACCTTTCTCACCTGGTACCTGCCCAGGTGTCACTCGGCAAGTTCCACAAAGCGCGTAGGTATTCAAGGCACACGAGACGCTACTGAAAACTTCAGGTTTCATCCGTGTGAAAATAAGTTATGTCTGATTGCTCTGGGATCTTACTCTACTTGTAGATACATACAATAGGAAGTAGGTTTGGCATGCTTACTTGTATGTTATACTTTTGTTCAACAGCGGCCATTGCCCTTTCTCGAATGTCGGAAATACGTCCAGTAACTACATTCGTACAATAAACAATGTTTTTTTATTCATTTGTTAAACAATGTTGAGGATCGATATAGATGTCAATTTAGGACGGCTTTGTTTTTTTTTTGATTAACTTAAACTATGCCACTGCTGGGCAAAGGCCTCCCCAAGTCGTTCCAGGCCCTGCAATCTCGACATTGGTAGCGATCGCTACGTTACCTACCGATCGCTAAATTACAAGCCGTTAAAAAACTCCCTCATTTGTGAAGAAAAATTTTAGATCATAGCCTGAAAAAAATAATTGATTTTGTTGAAATATGTACAGAGACGGCGTAAATTCTAACTTCAAGCACTATTTTACATGAAAACTTATAATTTATTTAAATTTTAATGAATATATTTACCGCTTGTAAAAATTAAATTAACTTGTCAAAATATAAAAGGAGATAAAAGTTTGCCTCCTTGCAACATTATTTTTTTAGCGACCGATCGTTAGGACATAGCGATCGCTATCAATGTCGAGACTGCAGGCCCAGGAACTGTTCTCACGTGGTTTCTCAAGCCAGCCCTCGTGGTACGCGTCGACGTCGTCTCGCCACCTCTTTCGTGGCCGACCTCTGCGACACCGTCCATTTTCAGGCACCCATTGCGTGGAGATTTTTGCCCAGCGGACGTCGTGCATGCGGCTGACGTGACCCGACCAATCCTACTTGAGCATGGCAGCCTTCTTGCCTAAGTCTACTATTCCCGTTTTGGAACGCAGCGTTGTATATCGAATTCTTTGTTTATATTCCCGTTAACGTCAAACCGTTGTCGTTCCGTTGTCGCCAAGCTAAAACGCAACACTTTACCAATTTGTGGTCAAGTCCTGGAAACAGCTAGGTATACTTTTATACTAGGTCAAGTGGTGAACGTGACATTAAATATTAAACAAAAATATATTGTGGCCAAGACGTGCCACCAAAGAATCTTGACTTTGTGGTTTAATGCACAAAAAAAACTAAGTACATATACTCGTATCTTATTAACTCTTACTTTGCAACCCGAAATTCGGATTTCGATCTTCGTAACGTTTACAATCGTATACTAGTTTTATTTAAATAGAGAAAATCGGTGTCATTTCTGTTGTTTCAAATTACTTATCTAGATTTTTAATATCTCACTGGCGTGCCTGAATTATTACGCTGCGTGCCACGGCTGGCACGCGTGCCATAGGTTCGCCATCCCTGTTACTAGGTATAAATATTTTGTGTTAATATTTTATATTTTGATAAATAAAAAGAGATTTCCAAACCTTCATAATATATTCTATAGGCTCGTTAATATTTCTTGTATAACGGTCGCGTACTTAACCAAAAGCTTGTTATTAATTTATGAAACCTTCTAAGAAACGTTTTCACACTATTATCTCTACGTTTATTTTAAATTACAAAGGCCATTTTAATTAGTTTTCAGTGTAATTTGGCTCGGTTAGTTGGTTATTTTCCAAGTTCAAGGCAAGTAAAACCTTTGTATTCAATATCATTACCATTCCTAGTCACGGAGTGATGCAAAAACAGTGTCAGCTGTTTCCACCCGGCGCAATTTGTCAAGTGACGGTGAAGTATGTATGTATGCTTGTTGGTTAATAAGCACTAGTTTAAAAACTACCCTAGTGCTTATTAACCTATTTGTTATATGTTTCTTAGAAGTAGGTATATAAACTACTACTCAGTTTTTTGTTTAGAAATGGCGTTTTTAGACATGGCGAGTCATTGAATAGAATAACAACCGAAATATTCGGTTGTTATTCAATTCAAAGCTGACTTGATGACATCATTAATTCAAGTAAGTAACGCGAAGAATCACAGGACCAGTCCATTAGGCGACGCTTGGGGAAGGTCGACGTTATTTTGGCTGAAATGATACTGATGATGCTGAACATAAAAAATACCTACGTTTTGCAGGGGTCTGAGTCGGTCTGTCCAAACAGATTTCTGAATCATGTTCAGAAATCTGTTCTTTTGCTAAACCTTGTAGAAAGTAGGTCATCATCATCATCATCATCATCATCATTTAAGCCTAAAGAGGTCCACTGCTGGACATAGGCCTCCCCAATTGTCGAAACTACGACCAGTCCTGTGCGTCTAGCAACCATCGGCTACCCGCGACCTTCACCAGGTCATCGGTCCACCTTGTTCCCGAGGCCTTCCAATCCGCGCGTCTTCCGGTACGCGGCCGCCGCTCCAAAACTTTTCAGCCCCGTCGACCATCTATTCTGTGAGCTATGTACCCTGCCCACTACCACTTCAGCTTGGCGATTCTTCGAGAAAGTAGGTGCCTATATCAAAATTTATCATAAGTTCATAACTTTTGAGAACTTAATAAACTCGTTGATATTACGTTTGACAACAGTAATCGAGTACCAAAGCTAATGCGAGCGCAACCTCAATAGTCTGTTACGCTAATTGAAACTGAGCAAACCCACAGAAGCAATTTATGACGGCTAATAAATGGCACAGTGTAGTGTGTTGTGTACAGTTTGCCAAGCTGTTTGTTTAGCTGTAATGGATTATTAGAATGTGGTCGCTCCGTCAAATTGTTGGACGTGAAAAATTAATTTGATTTTTTTGGGGATTTGCTCGTCCATAATTATCATACTGTTTGTTTGTGGAAGCTGGTTAGGGAAAAGATGGAAAACTTATAAATCAATCAATACATCACATTATACATCAATGATCATGATGTATAAACATTGCAACCAATTCCAACTGCCATTTAGATCGTCTGCGTTCTGTGAACAATATCTTTTACCGAACATTCTACCTTCTAGACGTAGAGCGTATCTAATGTTTGATTTACTTTATAGAAAAGCAATGTAAAATAATTGGAGTTGCCCAAGCGTGTAAATAGCCGTGGGTCTCTGCGGAAGTAGGACAGTAAAGTACGACCAAGCACTTAGAGGGAATGCTGGCCCAAAATTGCCTATATTTGTCTGTATAACTTCAAGTTAGGAGTGGTCGGCAGCAGTCGGCGAATGTGGCCCTACTTACAATTTGTAAAACAAGTGGTACCTTACTTTCCGGGCTGTTCTCGATGTTGCACGTCGAATTGTCGAGTGGCCACTCGTTCTCTTCACACCAACACTCCTGATTATGGTTGTTCAGTAGTTAACGGACGCGGTGAATATGGGTTATTTATTATTCCCGGAGGATCCCCAACGTTTACGGGATTTACTCGGGATTTTAGCGTATTTGCGGGGACGATATTATTTTTAAGACATTAGTCTGCGGTGAGATGCGCGCTGTGCCTCGCGGCGTTAGACACACAACTGACGTCAAACTGACGTGACGTCGATTGTTGCATTTTAAATTGTCTATAGCTCGTAAAGCCGGCCACTCACGTCTGTCTGACAAATTAAAGCGAGACACACACGCGACGTGATACCAACCCCACCCAACTTGCAGAGTGGCGGCAACTCGCCACACCATGCTCCCCGCCTTGAAAGGTCCAGGAGCTTTCAAAAGCTGCTAATCTATGCGGAGAGAGTGAGGTTCAAGAAGCGGTGATGATATGTAAGCATTAACTTGTTGAAGAGCTTTGAGGGAAATCAAAGCAGCAGTCCGAAACACCATCGCATTGATATAATGCTCGGGAAAAATAATTATCAGTGTCCTAAGAATGAATTGCGGTTCGACTTGACTTTGGTAAGTCGAATAAACTAAATTACAACTATGTAATGGCGTACCATTGGAACGTATAATATGAACCCTAAACTAAATTAAACTAAATTATGTAGTAATAATAATCTATTGAGTTGGCAAAGGATACAACTTAGTGACAGGACGTTTATACGTGCCTGACGCGGTTTTTATTGAAGCGACTCGAATTACACCATCCGATCCCGGAAAAACTGCCTCTATGATACCTAATGGCCAAGTCAATGGAGGTACGTTATCTTGACCCAAGAGAACGACAGTACCTATCTCTATAGGGCGATCGGGAGTGCACCACTTCTGGCGAACTTGCAGCGTGTGCAAGTACTCAATTCGCCATTTATTCCAGTAGGATAACACAAGTTGATCCAAGAGCCTTTTGCGGTTGTTTAGGTTTATGTTTTCAACAGAACTATGACTATGTAGTCTGTTTGTAAATTTAAGAATGTACATAAATACACGTAACAATTTATTCCATGAGCAAACACGGTCAGCTATAGTATCTAAAATACGCGGTTCAGTATTCGAAGTTTCTACAAGAAAAACCTTTGATTTAAACTCCGGCAATGTTTCACATTGAGCAGGAGCGAACTTTAAAGGCCACTCGCTCATGGGCTGATGGAGCCATGTGGGGCCGTTCCACCACAACGAGTGTCTTATTAAATCCGACGGCAGCATGCCGCGAGACAGACAATCGCTAGGATTCTCTTTCCCGGACACGTGACGGAAACAAGCGGCAGGTAAGTTTTCCTGTATTTGAGCAATGCGGTTGCTGACAAAAATAGACCATCTATGGGGAGATGAGTGGATCCACGAGAGAGCTATGGTGGAGTCCGAGAAAGCGTGGACACCTGTAATAGGTACACGAGCGGAAAGTTTCTCCTTGACTACGCGAACAAGTTTAGATAGAAGTAAAGCGGCGACTGTTGTCAAAGAAAAATAATCATCAGCGGGTTCCCAGGTTAATCCAAGGATTTTGAAATTATGGACATCATTATCCATGCCAGAAAAATTAACTGGTAAGCGGTGAGACTCTGGGAGAATCTCTAATAAAGCGGGTGAATTGGTAGCCCATTTGACTAAGTCAAAGGAACCTACCTTCATTAAATCAATCAAATCGCGGGATAGACGCATAGCTGTCTGTTCGTCCGAAACAGAGTAGACATAGTCGTCCATGTAAAACTGAGTTTCTACCAATTTAGAAGCCTCAGGAAAGCGGTCGCTTTGCTCACACGCCAAGTTACGCAATGTGCGCATCGCTAAATAAGGACTAGGTTTTAGTCCGAAGGGAACGCGGTTAAAATGAAAGGTGCGAATAGGCTCACCTTTGCTAAAACGATACAAGATTCGTAAATATTTGCGGTGGTGCTCTCTTACACCGATACGCAAGAACATTTGTTTTATATCCGCTGTCATCGCGACAGGGAATGTACGAAAATCGAGCAATAACAAAAACAAGTCTGCTTGCAAATTAGGTCCGACATGCAAAATGTCATTGAGCGACAACCTCGAGTGAGTTATATAATCCGCGATAGTTTTATTATAATTCTCGCGTAGGGTCACCAACGCAAACTTACGCTCAAGCGCAAGTGAGCGCCCAGGGGCGTAACCGTGCGAGCTACCTAGCCCGCCGGGTGAGCGCGCAAAAGGCAGATCGACAAAGTATCTGCCGTCTTCAAATAAGACTGAAGAATTAAAATTATTTTCACACTCTAATTCGTGCGGACCAATAACGGAACGCGGCGCGGCGCGGCGCGGCGCGGCGCGGCGGTGGCGGCGGGTGGAATTTCCTCTAGCTCAAAAAACTTATATAAATTTGACTCGACTTCAATGTCGGCCTGCGCGGTAAACGAAGATGCAATGTGTGTCACATCACTACTCCAACAATCAATATCACCCATAAGTACATAACCGAAGCTAGTCAGTACAGCAGGGGGTGCGCGGGTACCTGTTTCGACCCTGTCTCCCAGGTAAATAAAGGGGAACAATTGTGCTCCAAGCACGACGTCTACCGTGCCCGGCACGTTCCAAAGCGGATCAGCGAGCTGCAAGTTACTTAAGTATGACATGTTATCATTGTTATGTAACCTAATTAATTTCGCGGGAAGTCTATCTGTAATACAATCAACAACTAACGCTTGTATCGAAAACTTCGTATGAGGGTCAAACCGAGATTCTATGTTGAGATGAATAAAACCGTGTATTGGTTTCGATGACATTCCAACACCTTGTAAAAATGAATTGCGTAATTTAATTATGGGTAAGTTCAAACGTTTACAACAGTCCACAGTAATTAAATTATTTTGCGATCCGTTATCTAGTAGGCACCGAACCACCTCCTTATCTCTGATGTCGCTATAGTATGCATATAACTGCGCGGTCGCTAGCAAAATGGTTGACCCAGTTTTAACAGCTGTAGTGAGCGAAACAGATGTATCCTTAGTAGGCGCTTGCGGCTCGGGCGATAATGACTCATGTTTTTCTCGGAAATGTAAGAGAGAATGGTGGTTCTTCTTACAAATTTTACAAACGTTACGTGACCTACATTTAACCAAAGAATGGGATAGACTTAAACAGTTTATACAGCCACGTTTAGCTTTAATAAATTCAAAACGTGCAAGCGGTGTTCTAATATTTTTAAACTGCGGGCAATAGAACAGCTGATGTCGTACGTCATCCTTATCGTACAACGTACATTTGCCATTCGAAACCGGTTCATTACGCGATACGAATGACTTAGCGGTATTATTTTTTGTTTGATGATTCGCTGAACTAGACTTAGCGCGCGGTTCCGTCTGTAAATTATTACCGTATGAGCGTTGTAGTACCTTAACATATTCTTGCATGAATGTTATAAACTCCGCATAGGAAGGTAATTCTTTTTCACTCACACGTGATTCAAACTGTAAGACAGTTTGCGCGTCAACCTTTCTTAAACCACAGTGTAATAAAACAAAATCCAGTAAGTCTGGAATGTCTAACTGCTTCAAGGCTGCGACGGACGCTGAATATCGTTCCACAAAAGTATTGAGGCTCGCGGCATTTCCGGCGCATTGTTTAATGTCCAGTATATTATTGAGATAATGAATCCCTAAACTACGCTTATCTTGATACCTTTTTACGAGACTGTTCCACATAACGTTGTATGTATCACCTGTAGGAACAATGCCTGCGGTCAGTTTTAAGGCATCATGAGTCAACTTACTGATCAAGTACTGGACACGCTGCGAGTCAACCAGATCGGTATTTAAATGAACATTGCTTCGAAACATTTCATAAAATATGGGCCAATTTTCCGCTTTACCATCAAACGTTGGCAAATCTATGGGCGGTAATTTTATCCGAGTACCCACTTTGTGTTCCGATGTTTCGTTTTTCGAAAGTATGAGATTACGTTTATATTTAATATTAGAATATAAGTCTTCAATAGAATATAGACTCGAATAGTCTGCTGCGGTTTGGTCAATCTCGAATTGCAATTCATTCATTTGTTCTACTATCTCCTCAAATTTGTTATATTGCTCAGTAATTGTTTCTGACTGCGCTAAGAATGTCTCATTTGAACGTGAATCATAGTTCGAGATGTTTCTGGAATCATTATATATGCGATTAACTCGCTCGAAAATCATTTGTTTTTTAGCGGTAAGCTGAGCCAATTTAGCTTCTTGCTTGCGGGACGCCATTTTGGGGCACTAATAAAGTTATGTGCCTACCGTAATGACTTGTACTTAATTTGTACTGAATTTTACTGATGCCTATCCGGCTCGAAGGACCATCAAATGGAGTTGCCCAAGCGTGTAAATAGCCGTGGGTCTCTGCGGAAGTAGGACAGTAAAGTACGACCAAGCACTTAGAGGGAATGCTGGCCCAAAATTGCCTATATTTGTCTGTATAACTTCAAGTTAGGAGTGGTCGGCAGCAGTCGGCGCATGTGGCCCTACTTACAATTTGTAAAACAAGTGGTACCTTACTTTCCGGGCTGTTCTCGATGTTGCACGTCGAATTGTCGAGTGGCCACTCGTTCTCTTCACACCAACACTCCTGATTATGGTTGTTCAGTAGTTAACGGACGCGGTGAATATGGGTTATTTATTATTCCCGGAGGATCCCCAACGTTTACGGGATTTACTCGGGATTTTAGCGTATTTGCGGGGACGATATTATTTTTAAGACATTAGTCTGCGGTGAGATGCGCGCTGTGCCTCGCGGCGTTAGACACACAACTGACGTCAAACTGACGTGACGTCGATTGTTGCATTTTAAATTGTCTATAGCTCGTAAAGCCGGCCACTCACGTCTGTCTGACAAATTAAAGCGAGACACACACGCGACGTGATACCAACCCCACCCAACTTGCAGAGTGGCGGCAACTCGCCACACCAATAATGTTAGTGTAACTGTCGTCTGCTGCTCCTCCTTATTGGAAATCTATTGCGAATAAATGTAACAGCACTGTCTGAACTGAAAATCACACATCTGGTACGTACTGACTAAAAATATGTCTATCGGGTAGATGTGTAGATACGTGGCACACAAACGTTGGCTCTTTGCCATTCAGCCGTTTAAAATCTGTGGGAAACTGCCTTTTCATTATTTAATTCAACAACCATCGTATTTGCGCCAATGCCAAAATATATTGAGCGAATTCAATAAAAGTTTGTATACGTGCTATTAAAAGCCACTGTGAGGGACGATATTTATGATACTGCATAAATGCACGATGCTGACGCCTGATACTGTGGAATTTTATTAAAATCAAATTCCTTTTTGTAATGTATGAGCCATAAGTCCATTAAGTAGTCACTGATTACATTAAGTTTTGTAATTATCAGGAGGATCTTGATGTGGGCATTTAAAAGTGGTATGATGTAGAATTATGGCGGTAATTTACCAGAGGATGACGCAGAGTTGTAGGTCTGGTTAATTGTACATTATTGGTGTTTGAAACAATATTGAACTTCATATTTCAATGTTGGGACTTAGGACTCATGTCCAAAATAAGGAGCGATAAAGTAAAGTTTCCCGTGAAAAAGTCTTAGAAAATTTCTGTTACATTTTTCTAGAGCTTCCAATTAAACCCAAGTATAAATAAGAAATTTCGTCACCGAGAAAAACCGTTCATGTCAAAAAATAATAAAAAGAGATAGCTAACACTTCTTTTACCGCAGAGCAGAGCTTTCGTTTCTCCCTAAGGTACTGTTATATATTAAATAACATTAATAAGAATATAATAATAAACAGCTGACGCTGCAATACGTGTGTCCCACGTTTTTCCATTGACTCAGCATTTTGCAATAACTTAGAAATATACATTTTATTGTCAGTGTGGAATTGAACGTCGTCACGGACAATAGGCTTTCTTTGTAAACCTTTTTTATTAATTAAAAGTTCTTCTAGTTCTATTAAAAGTTTTTTTTAAAAAGCCTATTTTGACCCACCCCGTAACAGTGGTGTCAGAAGTGGGATACCAGTATCGATTGTGCTGGTATTCCATTGCGTGTTACGCGAGTGATAATTTGAACTCTGTGTCTACTACAAACTCTGTGTCTACAAACTCTTTTGTGTGAAGTGATTATATTGACATCGCGAAGTCCCTGAACTCTCGCTGTCCCTGATCACTGTGCCGTGATCTCACGTGAAAGTGTCTGAACCCTGACTCGAACAGTGTCGTGACTCCTTCACATCGAACGCTGGTGTCTTGAACTTACCAGACCTGGAAGTTGAGTCTCGTCAGCTCATCATTGCTGACCTACCGCGCCTCTCCTGCTCTCGCTGACGCGCTGCGGCGTGTCCTGTCTCGGAGTTACTCACCATATGACCTCCACCGCCTTGCGCGCGGTCTTGCTGCCGTCACTGGTCCGGTGCCTGGTGTGTTCAATTTACCTGGTCATCTCTACGAAGTCTGCGATGTACGCCACACTCCTACTCGCCGTGCTGCTGTGAGTAGAATATCTTATCGCTTGTTATTGCTAAACCTGTTTCTATTCCAGATAATTCCAAACCCTGCGATTTCAAAATCTTTATTTTAATTCAAATCTGTAAAACAAACTTACCAAATCTTATTCTTTTAGAGTTCGATATCTTACAATCCCTATTGTGATTTAATTTCTATCTAAACCTAAATCTAACTATTTTTCAAAATGTCCAGGACCGAAGTGTCGCTTAGTGAACAATACCCTCTTAACATTTTATGTGATTTTATCGATATATACCGAGGAGACCGTGAAACCTTACCGGCATTCTTAACAAACTGCCAAAATGCGCTAAATCTTGCTTCAGAGAGCCAAAAAAAGTTAATCCTAAAATACATTTTGTCTAAATTACGAGACAAGGCTCAAATAGCTTGTTCAAATAAAATCTTTGAAGATTTCGAATCATTGCAATCATTCCTGCGTCAGAATTTTGGAGAAAGGAAGCACTATAGTCACCTATTCTTTGAGCTGCAGTCATGTAAACAGCAGTCCAACGAATCAGTATCGCAATTCGCGTTACGTTTAGAAACATGCTTAACAGACATGCAAACAGAGATACATAACTCCGTTACCACTAAAAAAGATTTATCAGGAAGGATTGCTATGACAGAGGATCTTGCCCTTTACACTTTCAACTTTGGTCTAAATCCGGGGCTTAGCAACATGGTGAGGTGTCGTAACCCTAAAAATCTCAATGAGGCTATAAATATAGCCATCGAGGAAGAAAAGATACGAAATTTTACCCTTAACGTTTCTGCGAAAATGACTAAACATTGCAGATTTTGTAAAAAATCAGGCCATTTAGAGAGTGAATGTTTAAATAAAAAGCGCGTTTCACAGCCTCAATTTCAATCTCCAAAAAATGAACCTCACCAAGTTAGTAAGCCACCGGGCGTTATAATATGCAGATATTGCATAAACCCGGGGCATGATATTTCACAATGTTACAAACGAAAGCATAACAATTTAAAGAAACAATACGATTCCAATAGCCCTGCAACTCAACATAACGTTGCGATGTTACCCGATTCCGTCGAATCGTGGGACGAAACGGAAAATGCTGATTTAAACTAAGAAGTCGGGTGTCGTTTTCGTGTCGCACTACGCCCGACCGTGAGAAAGGCACATTACAATTTCGCAATAAAAAATCATTAATTACTAACTCTACAAATTCTTTTACCAAATCTACTAATTCTTTTACTAAATCTACAAAATCAAATTTACATCCGATCATGCAACAGGGTAACCAGCCCCAAACCGAAGGTCGGTCATTTCAATTTCCACCGGTCATGCAACAGGGTAACCAGCCCCAAACCGAAGGTCGGTCATTTCGATTTTCATCGGTCATGCAACCGGGTAACCAGCCCCAAAATGAAGGCCACTCAAAACCTCGTGTCGTCATGCAACAGGGTAATCAGTCCCAAACCGAAGGCACACACATCTCAAATAAAATTCAACATATTCCGTCGGGAATCTCTGTTTCGTTGAGTGCTAATGTTCCACAAAACCAGGAGCCTGTCATTCCAATTCACGAAATTAAATTTCGCAAGGTCTGTCTGCCCCATGTATTCCTCGATACTGTTTATTCAGATAAACCTCTATGCTTCCTTATCGACACGGGAGCTAGCGTCAGTATTGTCAAACTTCAAAATTTTAATTCTACACCATCCTTGTCTAGCGATAAAATCAAACTCAAGGGTTTGAGTGAGGACGACTCCTGTTACGAAACTTTAGGGTCGTTCACCATAGACTTCAAATATACTTGCCCTACAAATTCTAAACTCTGCTTTAGTCACACTTTCCACGCCGTCAGTGATAAAGTACGGCTTGATTATGATGGTATTTTAGGTAATGATTTCCTACAAAAACTCGAGTGTGATGTTAGGTACTCTCAAAACGCACTGTTCATTAGAGGTCATCTCATACCGCTAAATTTTAGACGAATTGTCTACACCATTCCGCCTCGCTCTGAGGCAATCGTCGAATGTCCTATTTCAAATTCTTTAGAGGAGCTAAAGCACATGAAAGATGCTCTAGTCCTTGATCATATATACTCAGAGGGAGTCTACTTAGCAAACTGTATCGTTGCAGTTAAACCTAACCACTGTATCAATATTTCGGTGCTCAATACTACCGAGTCAGAAATCGTATTTAAAGATTACCACGTTCATTTACTTCCATATGAGCACGAAGTTATTTCATCCGCGTCTCTTAGTAATAACGATTACCAAAATATAAATAATCTTTTCAATATCTCAAAGGATAGATCGCGACAAGTCATAGACCTCATTCGTACTGAACACCTCAATCCTGAAGAGACAAAAATGCTCTTAGACTGTTGTTCAGATTATACTGATATTTTCTATCTCGAGGGCGAACCTTTGACACGTACCAATGCTATTGAGCATTCGATAAACACCGGTAACGCTGCTCCGATTCATGCAAAATCCTATCGTTTTCCCGAGTGCCATAAAGGTGAAGTCGAATCCCAAATCAAAAGTATGCTAGACCAAAATATCATCCGTCCTTCCAAGTCACCTTGGAGCGCCCCAATTTGGGTAGTGCCCAAGAAAGTAGACTCAACGGGTAAACCGAAATGGAGGTTAGTCATTGACTATAGGAAATTAAATGACATGACAGTCACCGAAGTTTATCCTATACCTTTGATCACAGATATCCTAGACCAGCTGGGCCACTCAAAATATTTTAGCACTTTAGACCTCGTAAGTGGCTTCCACCAAATAAGATTAAATCCCAAGGACGCATCCAAAACCGGCTTCACCGTGGTAGGTAACGAAATATCCGGGCATTATGAATTCACAAGAATGCCCTTCGGATTAAAAAATGGTCCGGCTACGTTCCAAAAACTTATGAATACTGTGCTCTCTGGCCTTCAAGGCCTTCACTGTTATATCTACTTAGATGACTGCATTATCTATAGCCAAAATCTCCAATCCCATATCGATAAGCTCAAACTAATCTTCGATAGATTTCGTGAATACAATCTCAAATTACAGCCCGCAAAATGCGAGTTCTTACGACACGAAGTAGCCTATTTAGGTCATATAATTACTGATAAAGGTGTTTGTCCCAATCCAGATAAAATCAAGGCCGTCACTCAATTTCCAACTCCTAAAAACCCGAAAGATATAAAATCTTTCCTAGGCCTAGTCGGTTATTATAGGCGATTCATTGAAAACTTTTCCAAGATTACAAAACCCTTAACCTCTCTTTTAAAAAAGGACGTTTCTTTTATATGGTCAGCAGAACAAGAAAATGCTTTTAATATACTAAAACATAAATTAACAACAGCGCCTCTATTACAGTATCCAGATTTTTCTCAACCGTTTCTACTGACTACCGATGCTTCTAACTACGCCGTAGGCGCTATACTATCCCAAGGCGAAATAGGCAAGGATAAGCCTATTGCATATGCATCGCGAACATTAAACAAAGCTGAGGGCAACTACTCAACAACCGAGAAAGAGCTCTTAGCCATCCTTTTCGGTGTTAAAACGTTTCGTCCCTATCTGTTCGGCTATAGGTTCAAAATCGTCACTGATCACAAGCCCTTAGTTTGGCTATTCAACGTCAAAGACCCTGGTTCTAGACTAATTCGTTGGCGCCTAAAATTAGAAGAATATAACTACGAAATAGTCCATAAACAAGGCAAACTAAATTGCAACGCAGACGCTCTGTCGCGTTTCCCACTACAAGATCCCGATAATAATTTAAATTGCCCGGTATGCGCTATCGAGGATGAGTCACCGAACTCAAATATTCCGAATCCTCCAGACTCTCATTCTCCAAGATCACCCTACGATAATCCTTCGCCATGCTCGTCAGATACTTATGAAAAATACTTAAAACAATCTAAACAGCCTAATTTTTGTTTTGATACTACCATTCAAGAATACAATGAATCATTGTTAAAGGCCAAGTGCAAGTTAATTGCATATCCTACCTCAATCGATTTGGACGACTCTGTTCCTTATTGCAAAGACATTATAGACTTATCTACAAGTCAACCTAGCGTTCGTGACATTGAACGTGAACTTTATACCTTATACAGCACTTCTAATGATAAGCATTTGTTCACCCATTTATTCTTGCGCGTTCATCACTACGATGAAATGTCATATAAGGATATTTTTAGACTATTAGTTGAATATAGAGATATGGTTAAATATTGGTATTTAGAGGAGAAGAAAGTTGCAATTTCAGACTTCTCCGACCCATTCACCAAACTTTCTTATACAAAAATCTACAATATTATAGGCTACGTATTTCATGATACTGGCATTAAAGTAAATATTTATAGAAATTCCATTCTATTTCCCACACCTGAGGAAGTCAGAAAGATACTTCGTGACAATCACGATCTACCGACGGCTGGTCACCCTGGCGTATCACGTATGTTCGAAAGGATAAAGTCCATGTACTGGTGGAAAAATATGCGGCAGGAAATCGAAGATTACATCAAAAATTGCAAATCCTGCCAGATTAATAAACCCCTACGTCAAATTCATCGTGCGCCTATGATTATTACTTCCACCGCAACAAAACCGCTCGAAAAAATATTCCTTGATATTGTTGGTCCTCTCGCAGAGACCTACGAATTTAAATACAAATTTATTCTCACCATTCAGGATGATCTTACGAAATATTCACAAGCCTATCCCTTGTTAACCTGCTCATCGGAGGAAACCGCTAAAAAATTAGTTCACTTTATATCTCATCTCGGAATTCCTAAAATGATCATCACTGACCAAGGCACTAATTTTACTTCCGAGGTCATTAAACAACTTACAAAATTATTCGGAATAAAACACATTCTAGCCTCGCCTTATCATCCTCAAACTTGTGGCGCTCTAGAGAGGAGTCATGCCACCCTTAAAGAATATTTAAGGCCATTTGTGAACGAAAATGCCCATACTTGGGACTTATATCTCAACACAGCTATGTTTTCTTACAACTCAAATGTTCATTCAACTACCAATTATTCGCCATTCGAATTGCTATTCGGCTTCAAGCCACATATTCCTAAATCCATAGATACTTTAGATAATAACACGTATACGGATTACGTCAGATTACTAAATCATAGACTATATTATAGTAGGCAAAAAGCACTACAAAATATTCAGTTATCTAAAGAAAGGTCTAAACGTCTTTACGATTCTCATGCTAAGCCTGTTACGTATAACATTGGTGACTCAGTCTATCTCAAATGTCACCATAAACAAAATAAAGCATTATCCCCTGTATGGAAAGGCCCTTTTAAAATAATCAAAATAAACGGTAATCACACCGTCACCTTATTAATAAATCGTAGACACGTACGTCATCATTATGATGAAATAAAGCTGGCGTCAGATGATGCTATAACTTGACCTTATCTTTGCAGGCACTTTGGTTCATCAACTTCGTGTCATCAGATCGTTACGCCTATAACTATGAGTCCAGGCCTATATTTTGACAAAATTAACAATCTAAAATTCACCAACGATAACTGGAATGTCATAACTTACCTAGATATTAGTAGAATACATTCTCACTTTACTATTGTAGAATCATTATTTTCTAGAGTCAATACTTATTGCAAAGATTATAGCTCTTCTAAAATCCAACAGGATTGTTTAAATGCATTATCAGCACTACAAAATCAACACGATAATAATGTTAAAAAATATTCCTCTGTCTCGTACTTGGTTAATAGTAATAAAAGATACAAACGCGGTCTCATAGACGCTGGCGGATCCTTATTAAAAACTTTTTTCGGCACTTTGGATGCAGAGGATGCTCTCAAATTTTCCGATGCGATCGATCAAGTACAAACAGATGAAAAACGATTAGCCCATTTAATGAGAGATAATATCCATGTCATTAAGTCAACTATTACTACGTTCAATAATTCTATCTCTAAGTTAAACGAAAATGAGAAACGTCTAAATAAAAATCTTGAGGTCATTGATAGAGGACTTCAACTCATTTCCGACTCCAATGATAAGTTAGAAATCAAGTCAAATATTAATTCATTATTAAGTGCTCTTGAAAGTATCATTATCTCATTATCGTTTGATATAGAAGATATCAATAATGCGATCTTATTCAGCAAGATGAACGTATTGCATCCGACTATACTTAGTCTACATCAATTATATAACGAACTTGAACAAAATAGGAATAATATGCCAAGGTATTACGAACTCCCGGTATCCCTGTCGTTACAAAACATTCATGAACTAATCGATATTTCTAGAATCATTTCTTATTTTCATAATAACAAAATAATTATCGTCATTAAAATCCCGCTCGTCCTTCCGCAGACATATACCCTGTACCACGTGATTCCAATGCCTGTCCCTTATGACGTATCGCAACCCGATACGTTTGCACTTATCGCTCCCGCTCATCCTTACCTAGCAATAACAATCGATCATATGTTCTATTCATTGTTGCGTAGTGTAAATCAGTGCAAAGTGATTCCGGGTAAATTCCATGTGTGTGAATTAGAAAGTGTTTTTTCAAGTGTCGTTAACCCAATTTGTGAGACTATTTTAATTACAGAAGTAGTAAATAAGTTACCTAGTTCTTGTGAAATTAAGCTACTAAAAGGCTCAGTACAAGTATTTCATAAAATAAATAATAATAATTGGATTTTCGTTCTGTCTGAGCCAGGCAAGTGTCATATTTCCTGTGAGAATGATGGAAATAATTTCGATGAAACTTTGTTCGGCACGGGCATACTGTCTATACCTAAAATCTGTAAAGCCTTCTATAAAACTTTACAATTCGTGCCACAATCAAATACTGTTCTCAGTGTAAGTTCACAGATTATTTCTAACTTTAATCTTGTGGACGATGATTGTTGTGATAAAAGTAGAGTCAACAAAACACTTATCAGATTGCCTTATTTAAAATTAAACGATGCAAATAATCTGGATTCTTTATTACAAGCTAGCTTACATTTAGATTCATTCGAAAAGGATTTAGATAGCCTTGACAGTCCTAATCACTTTCAAAAATATGGCATTCATTACATGTCTCTTTCTTATGTACTTTTCATTGTATTCTTTGTATATTTACTTTATAGGATCAGAAGATATTTTTGTCCAAAATCAAAAGATCATTGTTGTATACAGATATTCAATCAATGTAATACTAAGAGAGTTACTGAAGCTCGTCAACCTACTGTTGAATTATCTGTCTTGAATGAGAACGGCTTGGTCGATGAGACTTACGCATCAATGTCAAGGCCAACGCCAATTAAGCGTAATCTTTTAGTATCTAAGATGAATTAGAACTTAAGCTCAATGTTCTTCATTTTTCTTTTAATTATTAATAATACACCTAATGTTTATTTGGAGTAATTAATTTCTGTTAGGATTATATGTATTACCATTTCAATTTTTAACTATGTGCTATCGTTATAATTACTATTGTTTGTAAGTCTGAAACGACGTTCAAGTCATCTCGTAAATTTTAATGTCAATTTCGCATCTTCTCCTCCTAGATGCTCCATTTTATCCGGGGGGCTGTTATATATTAAATAACATTAATAAGAATATAATAATAAACAGCTGACGCTGCAATACGTGTGTCCCACGTTTTTCCATTGACTCAGCATTTTGCAATAACTTAGAAATATACATTTTATTGTCAGTGTGGAATTGAACGTCGTCACGGACAATAGGCTTTCTTTGTAAACCTTTTTTATTAATTAAAAGTTCTTCTAGTTCTATTAAAAGTTTTTTTTAAAAAGCCTATTTTGACCCACCCCGTAACAGTACCATTAGACATCTTGTAACCCCCCCTTGCTTTTTACAGGCTGAGCGCCTTAAGTGCTCGCCTGCTTAAGCCCAGTGATGCCATAAAGGCCGGAAGAGGCCAACAGCATCTGTCCATTCGAAAAAAGGAAGACAATAGAATACTAATGTATCTTGTACAGTGCATTAAACGTGGACTGCGGCTTTTACACTAAGTGGTTAGGGCTTTTTTGGTGAATTTTGACGTTTAATTTAGTTTTTTAGTCAACCCTTCCTTTAGAACCGTTAAGTCTTAAGCTTGGTTTCGTAAGAATTTGTTTTGTTTCTTTCTTGGGGTGATTAGGTACACTTGAACTATTTCAGCGACGAAATGCAAAATTCGGTTAGTAATCCAATATTCGTCTCCGAATAAACACATCTGAAATAAACGTTTAAAACTGCAACCGCGAACACAAGCATTTTCCACGCAAAATAAAATAATAGTCTCCATTATAAACACGTCAAATAGTTCGGTTCGTGCGACACGTTCCATCGAATTCCTCTCATAAAAGCGGTGTCAATAAATTCATCCTCCACAGCCGCGGTTAAAGGATAACTCACATAGTCTGAATGTCTGCTCAAGACTAACATTGTCAGCGAGAAGGTTGCGGTTATGGTGTCAGGGTATATAGGCTATACAGGCTGTAAACGACGCAGAGCATGCCCCGAACTATGTGTGATGTGTGTGAACAGTGACACTAAACTATGGTAAATACGTGTTAATGTTTAGAAATAATTATGGACTTATAAGGGTTTTTTCATTTTTGTAGGATAGCTCTAGGGTTGTACTATCAGAATATGTGTAGTTTATAGTACAAAATAGGGCTATTTAAGTGTAAAAAGTAGTTTAAAGTCCAGTGGTCCACGTTAAGGTAAGGTAACGACATACTATAGCTTCGTGCGCCCTATGACGTCACCGAACCCGGACGCCGACCGCAGCGCCCTCTGGAGGGACGCGGCGGCTATTCTCAGACAAAGAACAATTCGTGTAGACTAGGGCATCTTGGGATTCCACGTTAAAGTGTGTCTCATGAATTGTTGTATGATGATAGTCAATAAATAGTAGACTAGATTATTAGTAAGTATGATTATGAATCTCAGCCACGCGGTAAATTAATAAGTAGGGCGAAATCATGCGCAAATAGCGTCCCGCGTGGTAATTGAAGTAAGAAGAATGTAACTTACTGATTAGGCTATGTAGTTACGTAATATGGATTATACAGTGGTAGTTTAAAATAGGAAACTCCATGTAAACTGTATGTAAAATAGGTCGCATAGTGACTTCGATCATGGTTAAGCCCTATGGTGATTTATAAATAAGACAGTCGTCAGGAACGCTGTATCTTGTATGTTGATTAGGTCTCATGGCAGACTTAGGATCAAACTATATGGTGGCTTATGTATGTGTTGTCATTTGTTAACAGAGTGTATGTCATACGAATCTTGCCACATGTAGTTTAGGAATCATGGCGCCGATCGCGCAAAACTAGACAAGCTTCACGGTAATTTTCGTATGACATAAGCTGCATGTATTAGGAAACAGATTAAGGTAGATTTCCCACATAGCTGCATGGTAATTTAACGTAGATTAAGAAATTTCAGTAGCTTTGTGTACATCAGCCAGGGTAACAAATTATGTAGCATCATAGGTAGGAATATAAATGTAATTTATACAGCAGCTAGAATGGTATTTTGTGCTATTTTAGTCTAGGTTAAGGACGTAGATCAAATGTAGGGACCGATCTATGTCAACACTAGTTAAATGCATGTTATAAGTAAGTAGGATAAGATATTATAACATTGTATAAATTCATTTAGTATTAAAACTTGGTTAGTTGGCAGGAAATACCATGCTATAGTCCACATCTGGAGGCCAGATGTTGGACTTTCTAAAACTAAGCCACCTCCCACAATAACCGCTGGCCAATCAGCGGCCCCACATTATTTTGTAAGTGTGTGTGTCTGGCGTCCGACGGTCAAGCGCGAGCATGACGCGGCAAATCGCAGCGGCGCGCATTGGCCGGTCGGCCCTATCGCGTTCCGGACTACCTGCGCTGTTGTGCGCGGGCATAAAGGAGGGCTGGGTAGCCGGCTTCGACACATTCGGCCTCCAGCTCTCCAGCAAGCAACAACTCTACGATACGAAACAATAAAACAGGAGCAACACCACGAAGAAGTTTTATTTTACCACATCGTCAAATAAACAATCATACAGTCCACTACAACTGCTGGTCCTTCGAGCCGGGATTCAAGATCAGTATCAAGCCTGTTCGTCCTGTATCAACAAAGAAAAACGGAATCAAGATCAGTATCAAGCCTGTTCGTCCGCTATCAAGAAAGAAAAACGGATTCAAGAACAGTATCAAGCCTGGTCGTCCGGGATTCAAGAAAGAAAAGGAACAAAGCAACGAGCGTGCGGAGCCGACTTGTCAACGAAGTGAGTCGAACAGTTTGAAGCCTGTTACGACCTGACTAGCACGTGTTATTTTTGGGCACGTGTTATTTTGGGCACGTGTTATTTTCGGGCACGTGTTATCTTCGAGCACGTGTTATCTTCGAGCACGTGTTATCTTCGAGCACGTGTTAATTTCGGGCACGTGTTTGATTATCAACGCACAACATCAAAACGATCTTTTGAGATCTCGCCAAGAAGAGGACAACGCGCACGGATTCACAGGCTTCATTTAAAAGAGGGCTCAGCTAACCGTGCTGGCCCTAGAAGAAGTGAAGCACAATAAGAGGGAATCTGCGAAGTCAAGGCGTGTCAAGAAGAAAATCTTTGGTGTTATTGATTATAACCCAAAATGGTGCTCACTAGAAGCAAGTGTGATGCTGCCGAGGTGGAAGAGCAGCGACGCGCCCAGCTACAAGAAGCAGCGCGTGTAGAAAGGGAGCGCCTACAAAGGGTGTCATTAGAGCCGCCGGCGTCGCCATTTTCAAGAGAAGCGGACGCCATTACGGCTGGCCCATCTGGGCTAACGACAATGGGCAGTGAACACGTGAGAACGAGGTCACCTGCGAGGTCAACAAGGTCAGTTGCCAGGTCTGTGAGGTCGAACAGATCTACCACGAGTGCCGCAACGCGTTTACGTATGGTGGAACTAGAAGCAGCTGAAAAGTTGGCCGCATTAAAACAGAAGGAGTTCGCAATAGAAGCGGACTTAAAGCGAAAGGAGTTCGCAATGGAAGCGGACTTAAAGCGAAAGGAGCTCGAAGTAGAAGCGGACCTAGTGAAGAGGAGGTTAGCAGTGGAAGCGTCGGCCATCAACGACGAAGAGAGCGTGTACGACGAGCAGCTAGCTGACGCCCTCCCTCGTGAAGAACCCCTGCATAGAGTGGACAACTGGCTCACCAAAAACCCACTCACTTCACGGGGGGAGGAAGGGCCTAAGCAGGATGAGGCGAAGCAGCTCCAGCCTTACACAGCTCGAGGGAGGTCGCCGAAACCTACAAAGAGCAGCTTTGAAAAGCTGGCTGCTACCTTGGATAAAATGACAAGACCAAGGCCGCGATATATCGAGCTGCCTATCTTCTCCGGCGCAACCAACGAGTGGCTTTCATTCCATGCAGCAGTGCGGGACTCGACGCAGATGTATGGAATATCGGCACCTGAAAACATCCAGCGTTTGAGGAGCTGCCTGAGGGGAGGAGCACGAGATGCAGTGGCCGCTCTACTACACACGGCCACGGACCCGGAGGTTATTTTGAAAACTCTGGAGCAGCGCTTTGGGAGGCCGGAAGCCATCATTGATAAGGCCCTTGATGACTTGAAACGGCTCCCAAAACCAGGATCGTCTGCTACGGAGTTGAACATCTTCGCGATCGATCTTCAAAATATAATCTGCGTGCTCCAAACAATGGACATGGAGGGATATCTGCGCAACCCACAGCTGGCAAGAGAGGTGCTGGACAAACTGAGCCCGCACCTGAGATCAAGATGGTGCGACTACGCCTGTGACCACGAGCAGACAACGGACCCCAAGATCGTCGTCCTTTCCCGCTTTCTGATGCGGGAAGCAGACAGGGCGTTACGTCATTCGTACGCCCCGACCACGTGCGCCTCCAGTACAAAGAGGGAGGCGCGACCTACTGTGCACATGAAGAAGAAGGCGACCGTGTACGCTGCCGCACAAGACACGGAAGCCAAGAAGGACATGTGCCCCAAATGCGATCAGGATCACTTACTGATCGCATGCCCAAAGTATAAGGCGCTGTCGGTTGAACAACGATGGCGTCTAGTTCGCGAAAAGGGTATTTGCTTCAAGTGCGCCCAGAGGCGGCATCGGCGCTCAACGTGCAAGGCGAAGTTGTGCGGCGTCAACGAGTGTCGCCGCCCCCACCATTCGTCCCTGCACATGGACGTGAAGCCAGAGGTGAGCAAGCCCGAAGCCGCGGGGACCGAGGAGCAACCAAGGGAAGAAGCTGTGCTGTCAGTAGCAACAAGGCCTGCTACCGGACCGAAGACCGTGCTGCTTAAGGTGTGCCCTGTCATCATTTCCGGACCACGGGGGGAGGTGAAGACCCATGCGTTCCTAGATGAGGGCGCAACCATCACCCTCGTGGACGAAGAGCTGGCGGCAAGCGTCGGGGCTAAGGGTCCTGCGGAGTTACTCAACTTAAGCGGGATCAACACAACGCAGCCCCAGAGAAGCCAGCGCGTGAACCTGACCGTGAGAGGATGGAGGAGCGACGAGGCGTACACGGTCAAAGCAAGGACCGTGAAGGGGCTTCGACTCCGCCAACAGTCCATTCCCGACAGCCTGCTGGACTACGAACACCTGCGGGACCTGACACCAGATGAGGTGTGCTATGACCAAGCGCGCCCAGGGCTCCTAGTGGGGACGGACCACTGGGAGTGCATCGTGTCCCGCGAACTTCGAATCGGTGGCCCGAACGAGCCGGCCGCCTCTAAGACGCAGCTAGGATGGGTGGTGCACGGAACCGCACCACGCAGCGCCCTGTACACTGACGAGGGCGTACTGCACGTGTACGAGCCGGCTAGGCCTACGAACGCGGGCGACCAAGAGCTTCATGACCTGGTAGAGGCTCACTTCCGAATCGAGTCTCTCGGAATACAAGGGAAGCCAAGGACCAGCGAAGCGGACCAGCGAGCCATCTCCATCGTCGAGCGAACTACGAGGAAGGTCGACAGTGGCTACGAGGTAGGGCTGCCATGGCGTCGAGATGACACCGCCATGCCCTACAGCTACAGCCAAGCGTTTCGCCGACTTCGAAAGATGGAAGAGAAGATGGACTCGGACCCGGCCTTCGCGAGGGAATATTCCAGCCAAGTCGAAAACCTGCTGGGAAAGGGTTACGCAGCGCCGTGCGACGGTACCGAAGACGCAAGCCCTATACGTTGGTACCTACCACACTTTGCCGTGCAGAACCCTAATAAGCCTGGCAAGTGTCGTCTAGTGTTCGACGCGGCCGCTAGGAGCAACGGAGTGTGCCTAAACGACGAGCTGCTGGAGGGACCGGACCTGCTGTTGTCGCTACAAGGAATTGTATTCAGGTTCCGTGAGAGGGTCGTAGCGATCACAGCCGACATCCAAGAAATGTTCCTGCGAGTGAAAATAAGACCTCAGGATCAGCCGGCTCAGCTATTTCTATGGAGAGGGACGGAGCGAGAGAGGCCTCCGACCAAATATAAGATGGCCAGCATGATTTTCGGTGCAGCGAGTTCCCCGTATATGGCCCATTACGTGCGCAACTACAACGCGGCGCTACATGGGCAAGAGTTCCCGCGTGCACTGGAGGCAATCACGACGAGCCACTATATGGACGACTGGGTGGCAAGTTATGAAGATGCAGAGGAAGCACGGAAGGCAGTCGCAGAAACCAGAGCCGTACACGCACACGCCGGGTTCCTACTTCGAGGATGGAGCGCCAGCGACAAGGCGGTGCTGCGAGACGTGTCTCCAGAGCTACACGCCACCACCCCTACACAACTGGGGGGAGAACAGCCTGAGAGTAAGATCTTAGGGCTGTTCTGGAACGCGGAGCGAGATGAGCTGGGCTTCAACACCACGATGAGTCGGGTCCCGGAGGAGGTGCGATCAAGAGCACGTGCGCCGACTAAGCGCGAAGCACTCAGCGCCGTGATGTCAATCTACGACCCGCTGGGACTACTGAGCCACTATACGATCCGCTCCAAGATCGTGTTACAAAGTCTGTGGCGCCTGCAGACCGCCTGGGACGAGCAGATACCCGAAGAGGAAAACGAACTCTTCGCGTCTTGGCTTGCGCGTCTGCCCGAGGTAGCCGCGCTGAGACTGCCGCGCTGCTACGCTCTAAATAAGTACGAGCGCATCGACCTACATGTGTTATGTGACGCCAGTGAGCAAGCCTATGCGACCGCAGCTTACTGGCGTATGAAGAGAATCGATGGGAGCGTAAACGTCGTATTGGTAGCAGCGAAGGCAAAGGTGGCGCCGAGGAAGGCGCAAACTATACCTCGGCTGGAACTCCAGGCAGCCGTCATCGGGGCAAGACTCGCTAGCACCATCAAAAGGGAGCATCGACTAGAAGTGGGCCAGACGACATACTGGACCGACTCGTCGACGGTGGTGCACTGGGTGAAGCACGACATGCGACGCTACACGCCGTTCGTCGCGCACCGACTGGGGGAGGTCGCCGAGCTGACGCAGAAAGAAGAATGGCGGTGGCTTCCCACAGACTTAAACGTGGCTGACGACGCCACGCGACTAACAGACGCGCCAATCAACGCTACGGATCGGTGGTTTCAGGGGCCGGGTTTTCTATACCTGCCTGAAAACCAGTGGCCCAGGGCGTCGACAGACGAAGAGACAGACGAGGAGGTCCTGCACATAGCTGAGGAATCGGGGGGAGACAGCTGGCTACCTGACCCAGCCCGCTTCTCCAAATACGAGACCCTGGTGAGGAGTGCAGCGAGGGTGCTGGCATTCACGGACATCTGCCGACGCCGAGCGACGCGGCTGGAACACCGACACGTCGAGCGCGCTGAGGTCGAGCTGATCCGACGGGCGCAGGTGGAGAGCTTCCGCGACGAGATTGCGCGGATAAAGTCTGCGCGCCCGCTCCCGAGATCGAGCCGACTATACCGGTTAGACCCGGTACTGGAGGATGGCGTCCTGCGCGTGAGAGGCCGAATCGAGGCCGCCTCCGCGCCGATCGAAACCAAGCGGCCAGTTATACTGGACGGCCGCCACCGCATTACAAAACTATTAGTAATGCGGGAACACTGCGCTGCGGGCCACGCAAATCGCGAGCGCGTGACCAACGACCTGCGGCAGCAGTACTGGGTCATTCACCTACGACCCACGGTACGCGCTGTGGAGAAGAGCTGCGCCCTCTGCCGGCGACGGCGGGCGGCGCCGCAGACGCCGGCGACGGGTGACCTGCCACACGCTCGCCTTGACCCGTTCCATCGCCCGTTCACTAATTGCGGGGTGGACTATTTCGGGCCCATGATGGTCAAGGTGGGGCGTCGTCGAGAGAAGAGGTGGGGCGCATTGTTCACGTGTCTCACCTCCCGGGCCGTACACCTGGAGCTTGCCGCGTCGCTGTCAACAGACTCAGCCATCATGGCGCTGAGAAGGATGGCCGCGCGCAGAGGGTGGCCGCGGCTCATGTACTCCGACAACGGGACGAACTTCCGCGGGGCAGATCAAGAGCTCCGCGCCGCCTACGAGGAGTGGCTGCCAGCTCTGCAAGACGAGGGGCTGCTACACCGAATGGAGTGGCGCTTCATACCACCCGGCGCGCCAAACCAAGGCGGCGCGTGGGAGCGTATGGTGCGCTCCGTCAAGGCGGCACTCGGCGCTACCCTACGCGAGAGGGCGCCGGCAGAGGAGGTTCTACAGACGCTGCTGACCGAGGCGGAGTTCTCTGTGAACGCACGCCCACTGACACACGTGAGTGTCAATCCTGCGGACCCAGAGGCACTCACACCCAACCACTTCCTGTTGGGGTCATCCACTGGCCTGCCATCAACTGGGCCATGCGACGAGGCTGATCGACGGGTATGGCGAGCTAGCATGGCGCTCGCTGACCACTTCTGGAGGCGCTGGCTTCGGGAGTACCTCCCTACCCTGGTACCCCGAGGCGAGCCGAAGAACGACGCGCGCCCACTGCAAGTGGGAGACGTGGTCCTCATCGTCGACAGCACGCTGCCCAGAAACACGTGGCCGATGGGAGTCGTCGAGCGCACACATCCAGGACCGGACGGCGGCATCAGGGTCGTCGAGGTGCGGACCAGGACCGGCGTCTTCCGCCGGCCAGTTAGCAAGCTCGTCGTCGTGATGAAGAAAGAGGCTACGCAAGCTGCGCCGGGGGGAGAGCTGTAAACGACGCAGAGCATGCCCCGAACTATGTGTGATGTGTGTGAACAGTGACACTAAACTATGGTAAATACGTGTTAATGTTTAGAAATAATTATGGACTTATAAGGGTTTTTTCATTTTTGTAGGATAGCTCTAGGGTTGTACTATCAGAATATGTGTAGTTTATAGTACAAAATAGGGCTATTTAAGTGTAAAAAGTAGTTTAAAGTCCAGTGGTCCACGTTAAGGTAAGGTAACGACATACTATAGCTTCGTGCGCCCTATGACGTCACCGAACCCGGACGCCGACCGCAGCGCCCTCTGGAGGGACGCGGCGGCTATTCTCAGACAAAGAACAATTCGTGTAGACTAGGGCATCTTGGGATTCCACGTTAAAGTGTGTCTCATGAATTGTTGTATGATGATAGTCAATAAATAGTAGACTAGATTATTAGTAAGTATGATTATGAATCTCAGCCACGCGGTAAATTAATAAGTAGGGCGAAATCATGCGCAAATAGCGTCCCGCGTGGTAATTGAAGTAAGAAGAATGTAACTTACTGATTAGGCTATGTAGTTACGTAATATGGATTATACAGTGGTAGTTTAAAATAGGAAACTCCATGTAAACTGTATGTAAAATAGGTCGCATAGTGACTTCGATCATGGTTAAGCCCTATGGTGATTTATAAATAAGACAGTCGTCAGGAACGCTGTATCTTGTATGTTGATTAGGTCTCATGGCAGACTTAGGATCAAACTATATGGTGGCTTATGTATGTGTTGTCATTTGTTAACAGAGTGTATGTCATACGAATCTTGCCACATGTAGTTTAGGAATCATGGCGCCGATCGCGCAAAACTAGACAAGCTTCACGGTAATTTTCGTATGACATAAGCTGCATGTATTAGGAAACAGATTAAGGTAGATTTCCCACATAGCTGCATGGTAATTTAACGTAGATTAAGAAATTTCAGTAGCTTTGTGTACATCAGCCAGGGTAACAAATTATGTAGCATCATAGGTAGGAATATAAATGTAATTTATACAGCAGCTAGAATGGTATTTTGTGCTATTTTAGTCTAGGTTAAGGACGTAGATCAAATGTAGGGACCGATCTATGTCAACACTAGTTAAATGCATGTTATAAGTAAGTAGGATAAGATATTATAACATTGTATAAATTCATTTAGTATTAAAACTTGGTTAGTTGGCAGGAAATACCATGCTATAGTCCACATCTGGAGGCCAGATGTTGGACTTTCTAAAACTAAGCCACCTCCCACAATAACCGCTGGCCAATCAGCGGCCCCACATTATTTTGTAAGTGTGTGTGTCTGGCGTCCGACGGTCAAGCGCGAGCATGACGCGGCAAATCGCAGCGGCGCGCATTGGCCGGTCGGCCCTATCGCGTTCCGGACTACCTGCGCTGTTGTGCGCGGGCATAAAGGAGGGCTGGGTAGCCGGCTTCGACACATTCGGCCTCCAGCTCTCCAGCAAGCAACAACTCTACGATACGAAACAATAAAACAGGAGCAACACCACGAAGAAGTTTTATTTTACCACATCGTCAAATAAACAATCATACAGTCCACTACACAGGCTATGCAAATATTCGTAGACTGCGTTCCTGGAACTTGGCATTTACCACAACCTTTCTGTAAGCATTTGAGTTGGACGTCGAGCCACGTATTTACTTGAATATTGCGGATATAGTGCTTTAATGCTGTTGTCGTGCGGAAGAGTCTGCATACGTAAACGATTTTTCATAAAAACGAAAAACAGGTCGTGATGTGCAGACATGGATCAGGCAGGTTTTTTATATTCATTAGAATAGAATAGAATGCATTTATTTGTCAGAATATTGTATGTACAAGGCTGTTATGGGTATTAGATTTCCGATCATAATATTCTGCCGTTTCCGGCGTACAAATATGGTTTGTAAATTATTAAATTAACATTAAATTATTAGATAATTATTAGAATTACAAATAATTTGAACAAGAGTTGTAAGAGAGATTAATTATATAAGTCAAAATTCAATTAAGTCAAGTAGTTAAATATTATTTATAGGCAATAATGTCAAATATTTAGGCAAATTTTTCATTCATAAAATCTTCAGTCGAGTAATAACATTTACTTAGAAGAAAGTTAAATAGTTTACATTTAAATGTTCTGAGGCTAAGAGTTTTGAAGCCATCAAGTAATTTGTTATAAACAGTAATGGACATGCAGTATACATTATTAGAAAACCATTTAATTCTACGCCTAGGAACATTAAGCATATGCACTTTGCGGCTGGGTCTGGATACGACATCATTAAACAAATCAAATTCATATTTGTTTTGGTGTACATAGATACAAATTTCAAAAATATATAGCGTTGGAAGTGGCAGTATTTTAAGTTTTTTAAATAGTGGAACACAACTGTCCAGTTGGTGCGCTCCACAAATTGAGCGTACGCATTTTTTCTGAGCTCGAAACACCTTTTCAAGTTCCACCGAATTACCCCATATTATAATGCCATAGCGCAAAATTGATGAGACATAGCCATGGTAAGCACATAGTGCCGCATTAACACTAGCCACCCGTGTTAGTCTATACGAAGCGAATACAAATCTATCTATCTTCTTACATAGATCATTAATATGAGATTTCCAGTTAAAGTTTTTGTCAATTAATATCCCCAAGAATTTTGCGTAATCGACCTCTTCTATTGTCTCATTTCCATAATGTATTTTAAGCCGTTTACGCGTACTGTTCTGAGATATATAGATAGATACCTAGATAAAGATCTAACGTTTAAAAAGTAAGTAACAGAGTGAAACAATACCTACATGATTGAAAAACAATATAAACATGACTTTGCTGCGTGAATATACAAACAAAAAGATTAAAATTAAACCGTCTATTATTTGATCCTGTCGCTTACCCCTTTCAAAAACTCATTAACTGAGAGTTGCAATTGCTAATTTTAGCGATGTATCCCGGAAAATGTACCAACAATATAACAAAATAAAGGTGGCGAACGAAGCACGCGTAACATACGAACTCGCAAATGATAAGTGACAAGTTCGAAGGCAATTCAAAGTGAAAGATAAACAACCGGTATCTGAACAGACAAAAGCAGACTTCTGACAAATTGCTCGTGTTAGCAACTCCATTGGTTCTTAAAGAAAAAATATTGCTCAGGAAAATCATCAGGAAGTTGGAGCCGGAAATATCTTGGCTCTGGTACTTGCGGGCCTTCCCTTTCGACGGATCATTTAACACTTGATTTGATTAACGATATAAATGCTCGGAGCAAGATACATACTGATAAAGTACCGTTGCTTTTGTTTTATTTTCTCATTAATTTCAGTCATCTATCAAAATAAACAAATGAGGGGACTAAATAATGGTGTTCTATTGAGATAAATGTTTTAATTTACCGTTCCTGGCAACTATTATGAAACTTTGCTTGAGCTGCAGACATTCATGAAAGTTAAAACCACTGCTATGCATGTATACCATGATGAAAAATATATAGGTACCCATCTATAAGTTTTATTGTTTTCAAATAGTTTAAGCACAACAAGAGTAAAATATGCATCCTTGCAGTTTGTGTCACACTGAATAGGTAGGTACTCAACATTGTTGCTTTCAACACAATGGAACGCCATCTACAACTCCACCTTTGTCATTATTTCCTTGTCTGGCACTAAGGAATGCAAATTCCTCGAAAAGTTGAGCTTCGCGATGACTGACAAATGCTTGCACTGTCTGGACAGGTCCACTCGAATTTGTGTGTTGCTTTCTTCAAAAAGCTCATCCCAGACATAAACGTACATGGTTCTCATATGATTTAACCGGTACACATTGTATGGATTTGAACACTTTATAAAAAACTTTTTACAAAAAAAAATACAACCGACTTCCATAAAAATACTAAAAAATGCAAAATAACTTTAATTTCGGAAGTCGGTGTTTCTAGTTTGGTTTCTTCGTTATTTGACACCGACTTCCGAAATTAAAGTTATTTTGCATTTTTTAGTATTATTTATGGAAGTCGGTTGTATTTTTTTTTGGAAAAAGATTTTTATTTTTCACTTTTTAGTTGTTTTACCCCATTCTAAAACTAAATTAATAGTAAAGTTATGCCCGAATTGATAGCCCCAAAAATAGGGAATTTGAACGTAGTTGGTGAAATTAGGGTGTACTCGTATCAGGGTGAACTGTACAAATCTGTATACCCCGCCAGAGCGCATCAGCGTAATGTAATGTTATGAAGTGGTGAAAACAATATACAGACATGCGATTGCAGCAATTCTGGAAGGTTTGCTATCATTTATTGAAGAGTTCCATAGTGGATCTCCGAAGTCTTTCATCAGATCTTCACCAAATTAAAGTGGGACCAAATGTGAAGCAACAGCTTTCAAATAAAAAAAAATCTTCAAAATCGGTTCACGTAGTAAAAAGTTATGAGGTAACACAAATAAAAAAAAAAAATACAGTCGAATTGAGAACCTCCTCCTTTTTTTGAAGTCGGTTAAAAAGAGTTTGTTTCGGTGTTTCTTCTCAGGGTAGTCAGCTAGGAAACACCGGCCTCATCTAGCTTAAACTGACAAAAAACATTGACGTGTAAAAGTGTTTCTTGTATCCTATTTACTGAATAAACATCATTTATCATTTATGCTTTTGGTTCAAGTCGGACGAAGCGATAGGTTTTCGGTTAGAAAGTTCGGAGTAGCAGTAAAACTGCTGGGTTAAAATTAAAATATCAGTGCTAGTTTTCAGGAAACAGAATTTCCTACTTTGATATTAGATATATCGGCAGGTTCAGAAACCTTGGATGTCCTCCGCCCTAGGTTGGGTGAAAGGGTCTTACAGGCTCATACTGACTAAAACCACCCCGGTGTCCTTCTGTTATCCCGAACTAGTCCCGGACTAGCCCGCCGCCTTCGGGCCTTGTCCTAGGTTGAAAAATCTGATTCAAGCTATTCAAGGAAGATTTCAGACCCACGAGTGTTTGCTGTAGTTATACCGATAACAGCACTTGGGCCTACTTATGCCTTAAACCTTCCTATAAGCTAGCGTTATATTAAGATCAACCACCACAAAAACTTAGTTCGTAAGTACAACAGCAAACTGCTTAAGTCTTGTGTCCCGTTGTTTCTAGAGCAATTTATTTTTACAAGTTTTTATATCAAGCAAACGAGCTATTCATGACAGGGCGGAAGCCCCGTCTTATCTATAAAACAAACTTTGCTAAACGGATCGCCTAGAAAAAGTTTCGGTGCCTCGAAGACTTTGCCACATCAAAGATCTTGGTGACCTAAAAACTTGAAAGCTAAAATGACTGTTTTGAATTTTCTCATTGATAGCGAAACGATGGTGATGAGTGTTTTTAATGGTTAACGGCCATATTTGTTTGTTTTTAGATCAGCCTAACGGTCCCTACGGGACACCTATACCTTAGTTAGTGCCTTTCCAAGATGCTACTATATCATTATAAATTTTTATCCAAGATGCATACATATATCATTATCATTTTGCTTTCCAAGATGCTACTACACATCATTATCATTTTCTTGGCACGATGCTACTGCACATCATTATAATTAAAAAAAAATGATCGAGGAGGCATGGAAGATTGAATTAGAATGCAAGACGAAAACTTAGAAAATTTTATAGACCAGCACTGCTGGGATCGCATCTATTTTCTTTTTGTTCGAACTAAAATCAACTAAACAAGCAAATGTTTCAATATTACGGCACTGAAATAATAAACTGTAACTTTAAATCAATTTGGAGATAAAAATCACTACGGCAAGGTCATAAGTAACGATACAATAATTTGTATACATGAAAATGGCAGCACATTTTCTGCTTCATATTCATATTCATATTCGTTTATTGCATTCCATAGTGTTTTCTAGATGTTACATATTATAAAGTCAGTACAATTATGGACCCTGATAGGGCACAGCACATTAAGTTACAAAAAAAAATATATATATATTAATAACAAATTAACAAAAAAGAATACTACTAAGAATTACATTTAAATTAAGAATAATTAAAAACAATAAATGGTTTAAATTGACATTTAGTAAAATCATTTGCAATATTCATTAAATTTTTTAGTAACAAACATTTTAACTAAAAATAAAAATAAAATTATTACTAAAAGGAAAGTCTTACATTAAGCCAAATAATAATAATTGTAAAAACAAAACGTCAAACACATTGAAATAAATATTAAAAGCAAAAATGTCAAAACTTAAAAGCATGATGTCAAAAATTTTAAAACAATACCTGTATCAAAAATTCAAATGAAGTCTAAATACTCGTATGTATTTAAAATTATAAAACGTCAAAAAGAATAAAATTACACATGTCAAAAGCTTTGTTTAAGTATGCTGTGTTTTTCAGGTATTTAAAACTGTTTTTATTTTATTAACGTATTTTTACAACCAGAAAAAAAGAAATGTAGATTTTATAAATAGAGAACCATTAATAAACTAATTTAACTAATTTAAACATTAATAAAAAGGGATGAATGAAAAGCAATTGCATGTAGCTGAGATGAGAATGCTAAGAGCGATGTGTGGTGTTACGCGCATGGATAGAATTAGGAATGAGTATATAAGAGGAAGTCTGAAAGTGGCACCGCTGACTGAAAAATTGTGTGGAAATCGGTTGTCGTGGTATGGGCATGTGATGCGGAGGAATGAAGAAAATGTCGTGAGGAAAGTCTTGTGTATGGATGTGGATGGCTATAAGAGTAGGGGAAGGCCAAAGAAGCGATGGTTGGACTGTGTGAAAGAGGATATGGGCAAAAAGGGGGTGACTACAGAGATGACGACTAATAGAGGAGTATGGAAGAAAAAGACATGTTGCGCCGACCCCAAATAAATTGGGATGGGGGCAGGAGAATGAGAACCATTAATAAACTAATATCCATCCAAACATTCTCACATCGACTAGCAAAATATATAAGTTCATATTCCATAAACCCACTACACGATATATTGATTTAAAAATAAACACATCCTATATTTTATCGACAGTAGCATTAACACTAGAGAATGTAACACGCTGCATTCTCACATTCCCGACAACAGGGCACCGAAATCATGTTATAACTGAAACGGGCTTTATAAGCGCATAAATTGGCGATCAGCCATCGTGCGGTTTAAAAACGGCTGTAATTGGCGCTACCATAATTTAATTCTGCTAACGTAGTGTTTGAGCTGATGCCAGCAAGCTCAAATTCAATAAAAATTCAGGCTAGCTCCCGCCCGAATCATGGCCCATCAATTTTGCTTGGATATGCTCTTTCCTATCGATAGCTGGTACACAATCATGAAGTTACTGAGACTTACTTTTGTAACTGTATATTATGCAGCTTGGTGAGTATCTATGAACAGTAATTTTAGTAAAAGGTTTTCATATGGTTTCTTTGATATCGTATCCACACAGGGTGTAACGAAAATGTGAAGTCATATTTTAAATACCGCTTCTGCCCATAAAACTAAAGAACTTTCTTCAAGAAATTACTTCCCAAAATAATTTTAAACCTCCCATACTAATTTTAATCAGTTGATGATAATTTTATAATTGTATATCTTTTTTCATGTTTTTGATAGTTAATTATAAATTGTTCACATAACTCTATTTATATAAAACATGTATTTATTTATGTACATAGTTAATTTACAATAAATATTATCTAATAACTAACTGGGCGTAGAACGAGCCAGCCCTCTGGTCACGCAAAGTGTCAGTGTGTACATATCTTGTATTTGAATGAATTTTAATCAAATTTTATTTTCTATATTGCACCTACTATTTTTGTTTCTGCAAGGTTGACTGGTAAAAAAAACGAAACGAAACGAAACGGAACGACGAAACGTTGATGGAAAATGACTGAGGCATAAGTCCGCTTCTATACTTCTATGTGCATGAATTGTTAAATAAATAAATAATTTTGTACGATAATTCCTTTTTGTTTTAGGACAGAATGGAAGAAAAAAACGTGTTGCGCTAACTCCAAGTAACATGGGATAAGGGCAGGAAGATGATGAAGTCCTCTTTGTTTTGGGAATTGACTTTGGCTTCCTTGAAGAAAGTGTAACAAAGTGTGCCTGTGTAAAATCCGGAACTACTACTTAAAGTCCTCTTGAACTTAGTTTGGTACTCGTCGTAACGATTGAATTTTGAATTCTCTTTCTTATATTGTTTGATATTTATCATAATATTTATTACTGTATTATTCTAGCGTATTATGTATTTTATTAGTAAGTAGGTATACAGGGTGTAACGAAAAGGAGTGGTCATATTTTAAGAACTGCATATGCCCATCGAAATGATCAACTTTTATAAAGAAAACTTGAGGAAATTGTCAAAAAAATTTTTTAGCTGCCATACAAATATTGATCAGCTGATGATAACTTTGTATGGAAGGTCCAAATTATTTTTTTGGGAATTTTCTATTTTTTCTTAGAGAAAGTGGTTCATTTCCATGGGCAGAACCGGTTCTTAAAATATGACCACACCTTTTCGTTACAGCCTCTATACAGTAATTTGGATTTTTAAGATTTTATTTTTCTTATTTGATAGTACACTATCTACTAAGGGTTAAACTGACTACTCTATGGTAGGTGTACACACCTACCATAGAGTAGTCAGTTTAACCCATAGGTTGACTGGTATAGGAATGCCTTGTTGCATTAAGTTCGCCTATGTTACACTGTTGTATATGAAGTTTAAATAAATAAATAAAAGTGTTTCATTTCCATGGAATTTAAAATATGACCACTCATTTCCGTTACACCCTGTATAATAAAATTATCACGATGAAGACCAATTTTTTACAAACATAACATAATATAACATGAGCTCAAATCCATTTTACGTAACCTAGTTTTACTTACAAATAAAAATAAATGTTACTTGAATAATCTGTGGATTTAATATAATTAAAATTATTTCATCCGACGAGACAATTTTAGTCGGCAAACCGCTTTCCTCGTTATTACGTTCTACTAACTCCGGTTTTCAGGAACACATATTTAATTATTCGGGAACAAGAATTCATAAGGCGAGAATGAAGTATGCATATCATTAAAAAGTTGGACCACAAGCTCCGGGGTTACAATAGAAAGTCACACGGGGATGATGTGTTTACATAATATCGACGTAAATACTTACCTATACTGAAGTTATTAATTAATATGTGAACTTCTTACTACAGGAGTACTTATAGGATAGGTACAGCTGCCCCCGTAGCATGACCATTTCTATCTCTATTCTACCAAGAAAAGACAAAGTTCTTTCTATCCAATTTTGTCGAGTTCGATTTGTCTTCTGCCCGAGCATGGGGCGCCGGGCGACCCGTAGACTGGTGTTTCTATGAAGACAAAGACATGTATTCATTCTTTCAATAATTATTAAAATATATTACTATTTATCGTCTGTCCGTCTGTCCATCTGTCTGTCTGTCCGTCGTCTGAAAAAAAAATTTTTGCGTCTAATCGGAGCCTGTCTGTACGTCTGGCCGTTTGTCTGTCGTCCGTCTGTCCATCTGTACATCTTTTCGGCTGTCCGTCTGTCTCTCTGTCCATCTGTCCGTCGTCCGTCTGTCCGTCTGTCAGTCTGATCTGTCCGTCTTCCGTCTGTCCGTCTGTCAGTCTGTCCGCCGTCCACCTGTCCGTCTGTCCGTCGGTCCATCTGTCCGTCTGTCTGTCTGTCCGTCTGTCCGTCGTCCGTGTGTCCGCCTGTTGTCTGTCCATCTGTCCGTCTGTCAGTCTGTGAGACTGTCCGTCTGTCAGTCTGTGTGACTGTCCGTCTGTCAGTCTGTGAGACTGTCCATCTATCAGTCTGTGAGACTGTCCGTCTGTCAGTCAGTGAGACTGTACGTCTGTCAGTCTGATCTGTCCATCTTCCGTCTGTCCGTCTGTCAGTCTGTCTGTCTGTCCGCTCGCCATCTGTCCGTCTGTCCGTCGTCCGTGTGTCCGTCTGTCTGTCTGTCCATCAGTCCATCGTCCGTCTGTCAGTCTGTGAGACTGTCCGTCTGTCAGTCTGTGAGACTGTCCGTCTGTCCGTCGTCCATCTGTCCGTCTGTCCGTCTGTTATCTGTCCAGCTGTCCGTCTGTCTAGCTGTCCTTCGTCCGTCTTTCCGTTCGTCCGTGTGTCCGTCTGTCTGTCTGTCCATCTATCCATCTGTCCGTCATCCGCTGTCCGTCTGTCCGTCTGTGCGTCTGTTCGTCTGTCCGTCTGTCTGTCTTTCCATCTGTCCGTCTGTCCGTCAAAGTTATTCTGCGTCTCGTACCTTTGAAACCCTCGAGACGCTACGCTCAGGTTTCTACATTAGAACCACTCGGTTCGCTCATGGTTCAATCCTAGAATTCTTCGCTAGCTCAGGCTTCAATATAAGTACTCGCGCCAGCAAACAACTTTGCAGCCTTGCATGACAAATAACAATTTTTTGAAAAGGTATAATGCTACATTAAAACTTTTCTAAAAAACCTAACATGTTTAAAAACGAAGTTCAAAAAAAAAAAAGAAAAAAAAAATGATGAAGATGGTGACTTCAACTCTTAATTTAATAGCTTTTGTGGAAGATTCACCACAATTTTCAAGTATGTAATGAGTCACAAAATTGAGTTTTTTTTAAATCAGTAGAGAACTTGTCTACGTCTAATGTGATGTAGACTATTTGTCCCTGTTGAGAAGAAATGTTTCTACCCCCAACACGGCGTAGCAAGGACGAAGACGAAGACGAAGGGCGTGGCGAGTAAGGATAGACTAGATAGTTGGATACAAGTTCTTTCTATCCAACTATGTCGAGTTCGAGTTTTCTTCTGCCCGAGCACGGGAAGACCCGTAGACTCGCGTTTCTATGAAGACAAAGACATATTCATTCTTTCAATTTCGTCTGTCCATCGTCTGTCACAAAATTTTGTGCGACTAATCGGAGCCCAATTGCTGTCACTTACGTATCTGTCTGTCCGTTTGGGCGTCTGTCCTTCGTCCATTTGTCCGTCTGTCTGTCTGTCTTTCTGTTTGTCTGTGCGTCTGTCCGTCTGCCCGTCTGTCTTTCTGTTTGTCTGTGCGTCTGTCCGTCTGCCCGTCTGTCTGTATGTCGGTCGTCCGTCTGTCCGTCTGTCCGTCTGTCCGTCTGTCCATCTGTCTGTCTGTCTATCCGTCTGTCAGTATGTCCGTCTGTATATCTGTACGTCTGTCCGTCTGTCCATCTGTCTGTCTGTCCATCTGTCCGTCTGTCCGTCTGTCGGTATGTCCGTCTGTAGGTACGTCTGTAAGTCTGTCCGTCTGTCCGTCTGTCCATCTGTCTGTCTGTCCATCTGTCCGTCTGTCCGTCTGTCTTTCTGTTTGTCTGTACGTCTATCCGTTTGCCCGTCTGTCTTTCTGTTTGTCTGTGCGTCTGTCCGTCTGCCCGTCTGTCTGTATGTCGGTCGTCCGTCTGTCCGTCTGTACATCTGTCTGCCTGTCTATCCGTCTGTCAGTATGTCCGTCTGTATATCTGTACGTCTGTCCATCTGTCTGTCTGTCCATCTGTCCGTCTGTCCGTCTGTCGGTATGTCCGTCTGTAGGTACGTCTGTAAGTCTGTCCGTCTGTCCATCTGTCTGTCTGTCCATCTGTCTGTCTGTCTTTCTGTTTGTCTGTACGTCTGTCCGTCTGCCCGCCTGTCTTTCTGTTTGTCTGTGCGTCTGTCCGTCTGCCCGTCTGTCTGTATGTCGGTCGTCCGTCTGTCCGTCTGTCCATCTGTTGTCTGTCTATCCGTCTGTCCGATGATGTAGACTATTTGACACTTGTTGAGAAGAAATGATTCTAACACTTAAAAACAAAAGTGTTAAAAGTAGAGAAAAATTGGTGGTCATGCTTTGCATTGTAGACTTTTGTCGACTGAAGAATAGAAACATTTCTTCTCGTCAGTTTTAACATCGCCATGCTTAGGACGGTAGAAATCTTTCTACAATCTGTAATTTTGTCTATTCTTCCATCGACAAAACCCGTTTCTACGGTGGTCATGCTACGCGTGCTGATGACCACCACTCGAAAACTTCATCCCTTAACATGAAGCCAACCAAATAAAAGTATGTATAATTATGTTTATGTATACAGATTGTAACAGAAAGATGTGGTCATATTTAAAAAAAAATACTTCTCATGGAACAAACATCTTTCTGTAAGGTAGTCACAGAGATTAAACAAAAAAAACGGACTTTACGTACAAAGTTATATAGTAAGGAGGCTTGCCGCCACACCGGAGACCGTGCGGTATCCCCGGGCTAGCCGGATTACCACGATCCTTTGGGACGCGTTCAGCTAGCGGGATGGTCACCGTCTCAGAGAACGCACCTACATCGGTGCCCTGTAAAGGGCCATGGACCGCAGGATCCCCGCCTTCGGCAGGAGCCGTTTAGACCCCTAGGCAGAAGCCACTTGAAAGCAGCTCCGACCCAGTCCAGTTTTGGAGCCAAACGTCGAAAGTGCTCTAGTAAGTTTCATCGGCTGTCGAGGACGAGTACCAGGTACTTTATCGTCAACTCGACGCATAGGCGTCAGAAGCAGAAGTAGGAGGGGTTCACATAGGTGAACCCCTCCTACTTCTGTTACATTCTGTATAAAGCATATTGCAAAAAAAAACTGCTAGGGAAGGAATTATGAAAGCTGACGAAAGCTCTGCCCTAATTTTTAAACCACATGATAAAAATAAAAATAATGCAGTATTAACTACAGTTTCGAAACTAACAAAAAGCCAGTAAGAGATGGCGGGATGAGCTGGACTCCTTCTCAAAGAACTGACCCAAAATTGCAGAAGACCGTGGAAACTGGAAGGAGGGGACTGGCACATAATAATAACAATAGTTGATAGTCGTTACCGCCAAAGGCCTGATGGACAAAAGCCTCGACGACCACCTGTCGAAGCTGTCGTTGCGCGGTTGGATCAAGGCCCTGATACATGCAAAAGGCATTACTCCTCGATACGGCTCGCATTGTGAGGAGGTTCCTGTATCTGGAGCCCTAATCACCGGTAGCTTGGACCCTGCTCCCGATACCGGTGGACTACTATTTTTTATATTTTTAAATGTTTTCTTTTAAAAATATATAAAAATGTAAATGATATGATTGTGTAAAAATAAATAAATGAAATAATAACAACTGTTTAGAAATGTTTGTTATATTAATAATTTATTATTTAATACGTTTTAGTTAAAAATTCTTCCCCAATTAAATAATAATCCTTATTATTTACCATTGGTCACCTTTCCATCAATACTCTTTAAATAAGCAGATACAAAGATGATCCAGACCTAATGATTATTAAAAGTCACGAAAGTCAACCTACTAAAACATTTGCAGTAAATAAAGCGAAACATTATTTGTTTTGTGTATAAGAAAATGTAACCTTTATTTTCGTACAGAAGTTAGCCCCCACTTTCAGCGAAACTTCAGCGTCGTTCCCACATCAAACACGACGAAGTTTGTTAAGTTTTTAACACAACTCTTCTGACTTTTGGAGTATCTTGAAGTTAACATTGACATTTATTCAAAGTGAATCTGTAGACGCTGAACTGGTGAAGTATTTAATACGAATGTTATTAACTTAAACGATGCGTTGGTGATTTATTTTGATTTGAAATTAATTAACTAACTAGAACTGCAATGATGGGTTTCTTGACGTTGTAGCGACATCTGTGACGCTACACAAGAACTAGAACGGCTAAATTCCTACATCGCGCAAGCAGAGTTCTCCGCGCGATTTGAACATATACAACAGCCCGAAATCAACTATCGGGCAGTTGCCCGGACCAGACACAACACCCGTCTGGTCGGAGGATCCTCCCTTTTCAATGGAGGTTGTGGAACTTTACACCCTGTTCCACGTACCTCTAAAATGGTGACCCTCGACTATGAACGTGAGCGCAGCCTTCGTCATGACGTCATCACCTCGTCAGCGCAGCCTTCGTGCAGCTACTCCAGCGTGACGTCATCATCATCACTTCCTCCAAGCTCTTCAGCAACGAGTCATACAGCCAGCCAGTACAACGACAACGCCGACAACGATAACGCCGACAACGATACGCCGACAACGATACGCCGACAACGATAACGCAGACAACGATACGCCGACAACGATACGCCGACAACGATACGCCGACAACGATACGCCGACAACGATACGCCGACAACGATACGCCGACAACGATACGCCGACAACGATACGCCGACAACGATACGCCGACAACGAAACGACGCACCGCTCCGACTCACTGGAGCCCGCAGCAGTACTCCGACTCACTGGAGCCCGCAGCATCATCCCGACTCACTGGGATATCATCACCGCAGACAGTTCCGACTCACCGTGAACTGTGCGCCTCTTCCGGTTCCGACTCGCTGGAACCAGCCTTCCACTGGCCCGGCAAGCATCACGTATGAACGACTCATCGAGAAGAGAACAATCGATCTCCGATCTCTGGAGGGGAGTGATGTAGCGACATCTGTGACGCTACACAAGAACTAGAACGGCTAAATTCCTACATCGCGCAAGCAGAGTTCTCCGCGCGATTTGAACATATACAACAGCCCGAAATCAACTATCGGGCAGTTGCCCGGACCAGACACAACACCCGTCTGGTCGGAGGATCCTCCCTTTTCAATGGAGGTTGTGGAACTTTACACCCTGTTCCACGTACCTCTAAAACGTGTAGGTAAAGCTCTATTTAAGTTGTGTGTAAGTAGGTAGGTACTTTATTTTGTTCACTAACATCCTTTCATCACACCGTCTTCGTGGTCGACCTCGACGGCGACTTCCTCCCCTCTGGTGTCCAATGAGTATCGATCTTTGCCCACCTGTCTGGGTGCATTCTTGCAACGTGGCCAGCCCAGTACCACTTCAGCCTAGCTGTTTTTCTCCAACATTATTCTGTTTTGGCGATCTGATCATGTTTGCCGACTCTATGTAGGCTAGCAAAAAAAAAAACATCCGTTTAATGGAAGAGAATACGTGTGTGGAAAAGGATGACTTTTTCCCACTAGTGGGACATAACGGGCTACTTAAATACATAGATATCTAGATCAGAGGATGAGGTAAAAATAAAAACATATCTATATTTTATACTTCCAACAGATAAGATGCACCTGCCATGTAATCTCTACATCACCCATGGTTGCTGGTACAGAATGCCTAAGGCATTAAATCCGCCTTTGTACCTTTGTGCATGAAGTTTTAATAAACAATTATATCTTAGTTTCTAGAGGACAAATTCAGTTCAATTCAAATTCAGTAATATTGCAACAGTTTCAAACCAAAATAAATTATACAATCAATATGAATATAACACATAATTTCAGTTAACTAGTCAAACCTATGCTGTCACTTAAACTATAAAATAAATATTTTTATCTACATTTGGGTTTAATCGTCGCCGGCCCTTAGGCGATAGACATCTACCTAGTTTCATTTACTTAACTTGTAATAAAACAAAAATATCTACCTGTCTAACTTTAACTACATAAACACAAAAAAAAACCGAACTAAAAGTAATCTAAAATATGGCGTCGAAAAAATCCTCCACATCGCTGTCGGCCATCGCTGTGCCCAAAAGGCTGGCGGCATTGCCACGTTGTATGGCAATGCTTATTCTCTGTCCAAGGAAAAAGCCAGCCCTTGGGTCACGCGAAGTGTCAACAAGGTGTTTAGATATATCTTTAAATAATTTTTGAGCACTCGGACCCCACGATCCGAGAGTTTCAACCCCAAACGGCTCGAAAATATAATTACCAACAAAGTTATTATATATATTTCTGCCGCTTGAGGTTTTCAGTAGCCGCAGCGGCAGCGCCAGGACAGCACGATGAGCTCGGAAGATGGGATGGCGCAAGAGTATTGACACAAGTAGCGTCCCACACTAAAGGCCTACCCATCTTCCAAGGAAACAGAGACATGCCGTCCGGTCTCTTGCCATCGTCGCGTGCCAGGCCATTAGGTTCTAAAACAGCCGGAACGCCGACGGCGACAAGAGCACGTCGAATAATGTCGTTAATATTCGCGTGCCGCGCTATGCGACCTGCGCTTCGGCTGCATGACAGGCCGTGGTGTCCAAGGCTGTTGACAACTTCACCACAGTGGCAGTGCTGAGGAGAACAACAGGGAGCGCCTAGACGTAGAGTAACAGCGAAGCGAAAAGTAGTGTCGTCGAACAAGGTGCTTATGTTCGACGACGGTAGTGCGTGAAGCCTGAGACCCGACTCCCACTCTCCCACAGCCAGCAGGTGCGCACGCTCCGCAGTAGTAGCAGATGTAGTAATTTGGTTTTCCTGAACTACTCTGCAGAACGACTCATCCCACCGTCTCTGGGAAGATGGGTAGTCGGGCGGATTTGTATTCGGGCAAGCGAGTCGCCAAGCATCCACAGCCTCGGTGAAGCACGGCACATCGAAATCAATCAGTGTGGAAGCTAGAATATTCCTGATTAATTTATCAGTGCCGTGGACCGAGGATATAAACGCCGGTAAACTAATACTGGTAATTTTTTCTACATTTTGGATTCAAATAACGTAGTGTTAACCAGTAGGTTACGGGTAGGCACCTGTTTAAACTTGACTGTTTACAGCTTAAATAAAAAAACAACCCACATTCCATACTTAAATAAACGTAATCAAAACTCATGTCAGTTAAACAACAATTAAAGTAATAAAACAAACATTTTGCCTTCAGCGCGGCCACCGCAGAACGTTTCCCGCCATTATCACCGCCGAGTAAACGGTAATGAACGATTTAAAAGATATTGCGGCGCTATTAAAAATATTCCAGCCATCCCAGATAATGTTCATACTTTCAGAAACACGATAGTTTTACCGGGAGCGCCGGTTACCTAAGGCAAGGAACACACGGCCCGATCTCCCCACAATTCATTTCTCATTTCCGTAACGTTCGCCTGCGCTGATCCCCGCTCGGTCACAAACTCTCATCTTGTAACAGGTAATTTATTTTACTTAAAACGCCTTCCATTCCAACAAATAACGGTTTGGAGAATGGAATGAGCTGGATAGTTGCAGTTTTAACTAAGGTTCTGTAAAATATTACTCGATTAGACTTTTCGCGCGCTCGGATTCAAAGTCCGTGATTTTCCAAGCGAGATAGGTTCTAGTTAGTTCTTTTAGGTTTGTTTTTACATTGTTCTGTATTGCAAATGTTTATATTTTAACCTGTTAGGCCCTGAGACTCACCGGTGAGTTTGACAAAAAAAAAAAATCCAGAGAAAAAAAAAAAATCGGCTGTCAACCCGGGTTGTCGTCGGGGTTCAATTTGACTACCCGGATTTGGCCGCTGGGGCAGAAGGGAAAACAGTAAATAAAACTGTTTGCTATATGAATGGCTCTAAAGCTAAGCTGTAAGCGGTTAACCGGATGAATCGACTCTCTGAGCTATCGATTCGCACTTGAGTGTCGCACTTTGACGATTGAACTCATGCACTGGGTTTTTATTTTCTTGGTTTTTCTTCTTTACGTTTAAGACTTAGTTTATTTTTATGAAGTATCTAATAAAATGTTAAACGTTAAACGAAATAGTATATTATTTTAATACAAATTTTATTGGAATATATACTACTATAAAATCAAAAAACAAATTGTGATATGACAGTTGTCAGCAGTAATTTTGAATTGATGTTTTCAAAACAACCGTTACATTGCATACAAGCTTGCCTCGTAATTGAAACTGAAAAGTATTTTTAATTCCAAACGAGAACATACAATTTTATACATGTTATTCTATTGTTTTTTTTTTCTAAAAATTCTGCGTTCCATTATTGTTTATGAAAATAAAAACATTGATACTCGTATAAATGGATGTGACTATTTGCAGAATTACTTTTATTTACTTTATAAATCTTTGTTAAACTAATACCCTGGCTAAGTGGCATCTATTGGACTTTGGCCTTTCTCGGATCCACTGAAGGTGAGTTTTTTTAGTTTTCTATAAGTATAGCTTTATCGGTTTCAGATATATTTTCACTATCACTATGCCTGGTGCGCAGATTTCCGATCACAGTAAGATATCTTTTCCTATCCATTTAGCTCAGCAGTCGCTTGTTTGCTAAACAGTTAGGTTGTAAGCGTGGCTTATTGTCAAGAGGATGCCAAGTACCTACCTGCTATTCATCAGAAACGAGACCTGACTTTCCAAAAAGACTCTTCCTATTATCTCTCTTGACATTCCGATAGTACGAGTATCCACCTTTTCCTAACCTTTTCTAAGTAATAGACTAATTCGTCAATTTATATTTGTTGCAGTTCCAGACCAAATTTTCGTTTTCCCACAGTTTATTTTGTACGGATTTGGAGCGAATGTGGCGAGACTAATTTCACGGTGACTTTGAAAGAGAGCCAGTGAAAATCAAAGCTCAGTTTACTCGTAAAATATATAGCTCTAGTCTATATTTTTGGTCGGTAGTTGAGCGCTATTTCAGTTGCCGTGAAATATGGCACTCGGTTCGCACAAAAAATATACTTTGTCAATTTGATAAGTCGCCAACTTGTAAATAGCAGCTAGGCTTGTGTTTGTTTAGTTTTGCAAAAAATACTTTCGTTATGACTGAAAACGTTGATTATATTTTATTTCTTTGATTGTATTAATAACATAGTGAATTTCATCAACTACATAAAATATCAAATAGGTTCACACTGGCATTACTGAACACGTTCACAACAGGATTATTTTACAAAGTTATGTTAATTATTTTGTGATATTATTCTAAGTCTGATAATATATTTAATTAAAATATTCAAAAGTTCAAAAGTATTTTATATATCAATACAACAATAAAGGTCACAGAATGATTGAATTTTACTTTGCTTAGAAAACATAATGACGAGTGACATGATCTACATAATATTTATAATACGAACACAAAGTTTCTTCCAAAAACCGTCGCAAACCGTGATTTTTTACCGAAACCTAAACCAATCTGAAGAATTGTTTAGTTACTACCCTACTAACTTTATTGGCCTCAGTTATTGTCAACAAAACGTTTTTAATTGAAGCCAGTATCTCGTTGCAAAGTAAATCAATTAGTGCAAAGGGTGTAGGCGGAGCTTGCAAATTGATTCAGTTTGCCCAACCTCTATGGGGCTTGTGTCATAGTCATTTAGACGTTGTGTAGCTAAACATTTTTTTCAATTACGGTGTGAAAATTTAAACCGGGACCCTTCCCATTACATGCTACACCGTTTTGTACCGGGCTCTTTATAGGTGTAGTTATTCAGTTGATTTTGTTAATGAACTTTGGAGTCTTGTATATATTTGAATGCGATAGTTTGACAAGAAAATTAATTAAAATTAAATAGAGGTTATGATGGGGATGGGTTTAAGTGGGTCACGTCAGCCGCATGCCAAAGAGTCTCTACGCAATGGGTTCCTAAAAATGGAAGGCACCATCAAAACTGGAATGGACTGGGAAGTAAGATCTGGTGGGATGCTTTGGACGCATACCATGAGTCCATGAGGGCTATGTAGAGACGGCGCGGGAGATGGGTATTTCGAAGGCCCTTGCCCAACAGTGCGATAGTTACGACAAGTCATAAAAATAATAGAAGAGATTTCCAAAAAGCCTTTTCAAAGTAGCGAGCAGCAAACGCCACAAAGTATGTACGCAGCCCGATCACTACATGTCACGTAGGTATTACAATGATGAAAGAACCCCTGTCGGTTGGCGTATTTACAGTAAACACCGTATACCGGTGTTTACTCATATTAAAGACCTACAATAAATAAACAATGCGATTACCACAGCTTCATTCCAGTTTCACCGTAGGTGTGCAATGGTCGTGTCGCAGCCATCATTTATGTAAAACTGTGGTCCCTTTAATAAATTAATCAACCGCTGCATTTATAGGCGAGTGCGACAAATTGCTCAATAATGATTTTCATGGCACAGCTTGTGCAAATTTATAATTTCCTCACACACAATATACGACCTAATTACAAACCGTTGAGTGGTGGACGGAAAATTATTGGTATCAGGAGCTTGCGTTCGCGGATCACGCGTTTAATTTTACTTAATTGAATGACAATCGAATGTTTAATTAAGAATGATTTCAATCAGTCACTTATGACTTATAAATAGTGTCCGATTGAAACACTTATTTGTTGCCATACTCGAAACCATATATTTCGAGGCTTCCTTTCCAGTTTCGACCAAAATCGAAACCGACAGTCTCGTGGTAACAGAAATATTTACAAGAATTAAAAATTTTGACTTGAAAAAGTTATTAGATCATTGAAAATTCAGCCCCCATTTTCATAAATACTAAATAAGTTAATAAAACGATGATTGACAGACGAACGAAATAGTCAGTTCTTAGGTTTCTATCACAACCTACATCATACATAGACATAGGCCTCTCCCAGGCTGCGCCACAACATGCGAAAGGCGGAGGACAGGGGCCCTCCGCCTTTCGCATCCAGTCTATTCCAGCCACCTTCTTAAGGTCGTCGGTCCATCTAGCTGGGGGGCGTCTCACACTACGCTTGCCGATACGCGGTCTCCACTCCAGGACTCGTCTGCTCCATCGGCCATCGGTCCTTCGACAAACATGACCAGCCCACGAATATATATATAATAATCTTTATTATATTTGGAGTTATATTTGGAGTAAAACTCAGTTGGGTTTCTGCAATAAGAACAGTTTCATTTATTTCTTTCCTATTTACAAGATAACATCAAGATAAGATTACACAAGTCAGTTAAAAATAGCCTCACCTGCAATAAGAACAGAAAACAACATTAAAAGTTTCTACTCCAGGTGATTTACAATTTATCGTTTGTTGCTTCAGTAAATTAATTTTAGCACAATGAGAGTAATCTTGAATGTTAGAATGCAGACCACAGAGCAAATTACCATAGAGTATTATTCTGGTTTACTATGGTTGACAACAATCGATAACTCGAGTCTATAACTCTGTCGGAAGCGCGGCAGGTTTAAACTTAAGAAAATGACGTCTCGAGTAAACGAGAATCGTCGTTTTCTTTATATCTCCCCCCCTCGAAGGAGAACAATCACATAACATTTATGTGACTGTTCGTTAAGTCGTGTCATCAGCTACTGGAATTAATTTTGTTATATGAAATTGGTTTGATTCTGTTTTCTTGTGTCCGGTATCAACCTCATAGATTGAGTTAGAGATTTTCTTTAGGATTTTATATGGTCCGATTCTTATTTCGTCCAGCTTTTTCCTATTGAGGCGGTTTCCATTTTCCACATACACTAAGTCTCCGGCATCAAATGTAATTTCTTCCCCGTGTTTGTTGTATCGTTCTGCATTTTGATTATGCGACTTCTTGGTGTTTTCATATGCTAATTTCCGATCTCTCTCTAGGTCTTCACTTGTACAATTTGTTTTTAATTCGTGGGGCAAAATATTGACACTTTCACCTTCCATTAAGTATTTCGGAGCGAATCCAGTAACCGTGTGTTCCGTTTCATTGTATCTTCTAACACATTCTTGAGCTATTGCTGTCCATGCTTTTTTATTTTGGTTTTCATTTATTTTGCATCTTATTTTATTTACCAGGGTTTGGTTTAATCTTTCATTAAGCCCATTTGAAAATGGGGCGTCTACGGCAGTAAAAATCATCTTTATTTCCTTCCTCTTTAAAAAATTTTTAAACTCTTTCGAATTAATGCCAGGGTATTGATCTGTTAGTATTGTTCCTATATCGTTACTTTCTGTCACTCTCGTTGTTAGTTTTATGAAGTCATTGGCAGTTTGGTTTTTCGACGTTAAAATATAAGCATACCTAGTGAAGTGATCAACCATAAGGTGTAAATATTTTTTTGTTGATCGCGATCCCCCAAATCCACCAATGGTATCGATGGACATAATTTCAAATGGGTAGGTTGCTGGTCCTAAATGTGATAAGAACCCATATTTTGATTTTTTCCTTGACTTGTTTTTTTGACATATAGAACAATTATCACAAACTTTTTTGATATTCATTATCATATTTGTCGCTGAGTAAAATGGAGTTATCTTGTTGATCATTTGCGATCTTCCCAAGTGGCAGTAAGTATTGTGTATTTCCTTTATCAATATTTTACTGAGGTTTTCAGACAATAGAATTTTGTCTTTTCTTTTTAACTTTTTGTAATAAATACCATTTTTTAATATGATGTTTTTTTTCTTTTCTTTTAAGTCCATGTTCTCATTCTGGTCTTTTTTTATGTCTTCGAGACTTATTAGATTTACAACTTCCAGGATGTCGTCTGTGTTATCATTTGGTTCTAAAACTGGATTCCTGCTTAGGCAGTCTGCTTCTTGATTCGATTTGCCAGGATTGTACTTTATTATGAAATCATATTGAGATAGGTAATATGTTAAGTCTCCTAACTCTTCATCTGTCCTAGATTTTATGTTCAAGTTTTCCAGAGGTTTGTGATCCGTGTATACCGTGAATTGTTTCCCAAATAGCCAGTGTTGCCAATATTTCACTGCTTCTTTTATGGCTAGACATTCAAGGTATATTGCTTTTTTTTTCTTTTGTGCTTCATTCAATTTTCTAGAAAAATATGCTACAGGTTTATAACTTTTATTTTCATCTTCTTGCTTCAACACAGCTCCAACCCCTTTGATACTAGCATCAGTATAAATTTTAATTGGAGAATTTGGGTCAAAAATTTTTAGAACTGGTTCCGAACAAAGCAATGTTTTTATTTTCTCAAATGAATCTTGACATTCTTTCGACCAAACAAATCTTACATTTTTCCTCAGAAGATTATGTAATGGGTCTGAGATTTGTGCCATGCGTGGGATGAATTTATGGTGATAGTTGATTTTTCCAAGGAATTGTCTTACGTTTGTTCTTGTTTCTGGAACTGGGAAGTTTCTCACTGCAATTAAGTAATCTTTCTGTGGTTTCACCGCGTTCTTTTCAATAATATGACCTAGGTATTTTGCGTGATTCTTCGCAAATGAGCATTTTGAAAATTTTAGTCTAAATCCCTCTTTGTAAATTGCTTCCAATAGTCTTGAAAGATGCTGTATATGCTGTGTAAAATTTTGTGAGAAGATTAATATATCGTCAATGAAGCACACTGCAAAATCTGAAAGATTGTACTTTCTTATTATATTATTTAATATTCTTTGGAAAATTGCTGGCGCTGTTTTTAATCCAAAAGGAAGGCAAGTCCACTGAAAGTGTCCTTCCTGTGTTACAAATGCGGTTTTAGGTCTGTCTTGAATCCTTAGGGGAATTGACCAAAATGCAGAATTTATATCCAAAGTTGTAAAATATTCGCAGTTCACACTTTTTACTATCAAATCCTCAATCAGTGGAAATGGCTGTGCCTGAGGAGTTATAATTTTATTTAAATCTCTGAAGTCTATACACATCCTTGTTTTTTTTTTCCTCTTTCTTAAATGCCAGAGTAACTGGAGCTGCAAAAGGGCTGTATGACTCCTCAATAAGGCCTTTTTCCAATAATTTTGCTACTTGACTTTCTATCTCTTTCCTATCTTCGAACGTGCACCTGTAAGGCCGTTTATAACAGTATTTTTCTTCCATGAGATCAATATGAGCCTCATAATCCTTAACAGTACCAATGTCGTATTTATCTCTGGCGAATACGGATTTATATTTGTTTAACAACTTGTCGATTTCAGACTGTTCATACATATCTAGATGGTTCACAATCGTCTCAAATTTATCAGTATTCAGATGATTGTTAAAGTTTACTTCATATTTTCTCTGATTGTTTGTTTTTTCTTTTATATCACCCGACAAAACAGGAATATTGACATTTGTGTGATTCTCAGCCTCTTTATTTAAGTAAATTCCATTTTTCTGTCTTTGGTAGTCTTTGTTCTGAATAATCCTTAGATCTTCAGCCTGGGTCAGTTTAAAATTTTCAATACTGTCTAAACCAACCAAAAAATCATAACAGAAATTCTCACTATCTACAATAAACACTTTGATCATTTTCTCAATATTGTAAATTTTCACTTTTATGGTTATCATACCTTTGGTTTTTCCTGCACCATTAATAGTTTTCAAGCTTATATTTTGTAAATTTGTCATGTTTTCTTCTTTAATTTTTAATAATTTTGCATTTATCAATGACACGTTTGAACCTGAGTCATAAATACCAGAAATTTCTAATGTGTCATTTAGTAATAGCTTGATCTTTATTAATGGTGGTACTTTTAGTTTTTTGGATCCTCTGTATTTAGTTCTACCTCCAGTTCTGAATTGTTAACAGATTTAAATGATCCTATTTTTTTGTTTTTTTCTTCTTTTTCTCTAAACCAGCAAATTGTTTCTGAATGAAAACGCTTCCCTTTGTTTGCTTTTTCACATATTTCACATGGATTTTTGTCTTCACTTTTCTTTTGTTTATTATCCAAGAAAGGTTTTCCTTTTTTTTCATATATATTTTTCTTGACTAGGTGTTCTAATTTACTTATTTCATTGTAAAGATCTTGAGTTCCTTGAAGTGTTCCTCGGTCAATCTTGTCAGACACATAATTTGGTAAACCAATAGCAATAAGATCAATCAATGTTTCAGTATCCATGGATTTTCTGATTTGAAGTAGTAACTTTTCTTTTTTCAGGGCATATTCAAGCAAGGGACCTGATTGATATTTGAAGTTAAAGGCATATCTAATAGGAGACCAACCTTTGTTCCCAAATGTTTCAATAAAAATTTTTTTCCAGTCGTTCCACTCTGATTCAATAGAGTATTTTATAATCATGCAAGTGTACCAGTCAGCACTACATTTTTCGAGGAAAAACTTCAAAATCTCGATTTTTTTCCTATCTTCTGCCACTACACAGCGAACACATTCTTTTTCAAATTGATCAATCCATTGGCTGGCATTGGAGGTTTTTTCATCAAATTTTTCTATCATGAAGTCTTTAGAAATCTTGTTTTAGTTTTTAATTTCAGAAGTTTGTTCTTTGGATTCTAGAACTTTTTCTAGCAGCTTCTTTATTGTGTCTTCTGAGGTGCTTGTAGCAGATATTTCAGCCGCTTTTTCTGGAATCTCCTCTAAGTAGAAATTTTCAAACAATAAGTTACCTTCCTCATCTAAATAGGCCTTTTTCATATTTTCTGTTAAGGTTATCCAAACTTTCCTGACTTGATTTCTTTTTCCCAATGTGTTTTTCACTCTGCCAAACACTTGTGACGTTATCAATTCTTTGTGTAAACTTGTTGGTTGGTATTCATCCGGTATTGCAAAAGAACGGCCATCTAGTGTGCCGATTGAGGTTAGGCACAATTTTGTAGTTTTTCCATCTGACGCTCCTCGCATTTTAAAATCAAACCTTAGTTTTTCCATTTTTCTCGAAGTATTCACAATAATGTTGTTTTATAATAATCTTTATTATATTTGGAGTTATATTTGGAGTAAAACTCAGTTGGGTTTCTGCAATAAGAACAGTTTCATTTATTTCTTTCCTATTTACAAGATAACATCAAGATAAGATTACACAAGTCAGTTAAAAATAGCCTCACCTGCAATAAGAACAGAAAACAACATTAAAAGTTTCTACTCCAGGTGATTTACAATTTATCGTTTGTTGCTTCAGTAAATTAATTTTAGCACAATGAGAGTAATCTTGAATGTTAGAATGCAGACCACAGAGCAAATTACCATAGAGTATTATTCTGGTTTACTATGGTTGACAACAATCGATAACTCGAGTCTATAACTCTGTCGGAAGCGCGGCAGGTTTAAACTTAAGAAAATGACGTCTCGAGTAAACGAGAATCGTCATTTTCTTTATATATATATTATTATGTAATCGCCACTGTTTGGCTGAAACTGAGACTCTAGCTGAAACCAGTTTTTTTGGCTGATACTGGCCGAAACCTAATCTGAAACCGAATCTTCGGTCAGACACTACTGACAATTAATTTACCTAACATCTAAGTCTCCTTGTCTGATAAATACAAGTCATCACCTCGCTTGGTTCTCAATGCCCGGAAATTCTTGTGTATAATACAAACGAGTATTAGAGAAAAGGTACTGTCTTTTAGTATTAAGACGCAGTAGGTACTTTAATTTTCTTTAAAAATTCCTACATTCAAACATTTCCATTAACCAACAGCTTTGGGATATAGAAACAACTAAGAGTGCCGATATCACCACACCACCGCACACTTTAAAAGCCCATGACAAAGGTACAAATAGACACTAAGTATTCAAACTTGTAATGCCATCATTGTTTTGCGGTCTTATAGGGCTATACCCTTCTAACGCGAAACACGTATTTGTGGTTATCAAAATCTCCGGGGTTGCCTTGTCTTCAAAGTGCTTTCGATGTGACAATACGATTGCTCTTGTAGAATAAACTGGGGCCACCCACAGCTTTTGTCCGCATTGGTGGAAATCAAGGGGTTTCGGGAAAATGAAGGCGTGATGTGAACTCAACGGGTCTTTGCGTTCATATCCTTTTATAAGGGTGGCTGAAGTTCTGTGTGAGTTTTGAGTAGTCTTCGTTTTAATTAGTACTGTATAAATTGTACTTTATTTTTACAAATAAATCATCTATAAAAGTAAATAAGATTAAAACATGGAATGCCGACAGAAGGATTTCGTGTCAGTTGCTGTTCCTGTAGAGTAGATGATAAGTTATATAAACTGTTACTTAATAATATTATTAAGAGGCCGTACACGAAATTTTGCCGATTTCGCTGATTTACGTGATTTTACAGAGGTGATTTTAAAGTTAAAATAATGTTTTTCTGTAAGTTACACACATGAAACATGAAATATATACACAACAGAAATACACAATATGAAAGATCATTTCAATTATGATCTAATGTATGAGCTAGTTTTTTTTTATTTTTGTTATAATAACGTTTAATCGACCACAAACCGACGACGGTTTTGTGAATTTTTGCTGTAAGGGGTTTAGAATATCACATAAATACGAATCGTTTTGACGTATAAACGGTATGCAAAAATTAGAATGTATTTTTGCAAAACTCCTCTAAATAATGTATGAATCACTTTTTACCACTTTCTATAAAATTTTTGAGTAAAAAAATATTTAATTTAGTCAAATTTTAGAGAAAATGGGCAAATAACTGCTTTTGATTTTGGCTATTTAGAACTATTGTACATAAAATTAAATCAGAGAAGGTTGACGTTGACGTTGTTTGTCAGGTGCCAATTTAATTTTGTGGTGAAAAAATAAATAAATAGAAATAGTTTTCTGATACATTAAGAGCAATCCTGGGCTCCCAAAGATTTTCCCTTTATACCGAAAATTCAAGGGGGTGCGAAGCATCATCGTCAAAATATCACTGAGAAAAAAAACTAAATGTCACTTCAGGTGTTTTAATTTGTTGTGGTGGAAAATACACATTCATCTTCTTCCAAAAATCCAGCCCCTAACAATACTGAGGAAGTTTATGCACTGGTACAGTTACCAACCGTTCAGAAGCCATTACGAAGCACAATGCCGCTAGTCAGCTGATGGAGAGTGCAGTCTGTAGGCGTCGCTGAAGACTTCGAGTCACCCGGCTATGCTCACCAGGGCGCCGCCGCCAAAGTCATCATGGGCGTCTGGGCACCACCCCAGACCGCCAGCGTGACTGCGCCGCTCGTGTGTTGTCGTTGTCGTGTAGTGTTGAGTTGACATTTTAAAGTGGTTTTTTTATCTAGTGTTTTTCTAATTTTTTTTTTTAAATTATTTAATTATTAAATAAGTGTAAAATTAACATTGTACATAAATATTTTAATTGCAAAGTGGCAGCAGTGTTGTGGCGAAAGACAGTGCGTGCCAACCTTCAACATCTCTGAGTATCCTGGAGAGGTGTCCTCTGTGCACCCAGGCACGGTTTTTTAAAGTAAAGCTGAACCTGCACATGGGAAGGCACACAAACCCCAAAATGGGCAGCCACTCACTTCAGACCCTGTCATTGCTTCTGTATGTCCTACACCAGCTACATCTACTTTAGACCCGTTTTGGAAAACTCTTACAAAATTCAAAAACTCTGTTCCGATTTTAAAGCGAGTTCCCCATGGCGCTAGATCTTTAGTGGCACAATATTTAGCAGGGTGCGTTCGCCTTGCCGCCCGGGAGAACTCGCAAAGTGCCTGGGAACATGTACTCACCTTCCCTTACAGAATATTACACGTTCCAAAAAGGAGATTGTTCTGTATCCATACATCTTTCGCCCCAGATTCAACAGCGAAGGAAATTTACTTTGGGTGTTCTAAATTAAGAGTATATGCCCATGAAGACAAAGTTTAATGATGGACACCTCGAAGAAAGCATTTATTTAAAAAGAAAACAAAGACTTTGAGGTTATTTTTAGTAGGAATTAATCCCTTAAATACTTAGAAATATGCTAGTAAATGCCTGTCACTAAAGCTATTTATTATCACAACCAGGTAACACGTTAATAAAAGCAATCAGAGTGCGTAAAAAATAGTAAGGTCGACGAATGTATTCCAAAAATAACAAAATGAAATCACTACACAATGCAGTCAGACCGGTGGTAATTGAGATGATTGACATTTGACATGACAAGGATTAGGGATGCCCTATAAAATCCGTATCGATATATTTTAAACAAAATCGATACCGTTCAGTACCCAGCGTGCTATTCTGTTTGAAATATTACAATGCATCTCACCTAAGGCGTGTGTGCCGTTCCTCTTATTCGGTTCATGTTCGTGAAAATATGATTTGAAATATCCTTCATAATAAATGTGTGGTTGTTTGTGCACTGCTTCGTTTTCGTGTTTTTATATTCGTGAATCTTTCACATCGAGTCAGTTTTTACGGATCGAAGTAGCCATCATGCTTAATAAAGGGCGTTTTGTGCACTCATATTCGATTAGATTAGAGTGTTTATTTTTAGTGATTACTCGAATCTCGGATTGGTGCACGTGGACGTTCGTATTCGTGTTTTTTAAAATGGACCATGAAAATTCCCCAAAACGAATCACGAATACGAATCGACTATGAGTAAGTGCAAAGCGCCCATTCGTGAATTCTGATCCGTTTTCATGCTCTTCGTAAAAAACACGAATTGAATCGAATACGAGGTAGTGCACAAACGTCCTTATGTGTAGTAATTGTACAGAAAAAGATAAGTAATTATATAGGATATGTTATCTTATCGATGTGTGTGAAATAAAAAAAACAAATCTTATTGTCAAAGGTGGCAACATTTTTTATTTGTAATGTTGTAAATCGTTTAAGCTCTTTTAATTGTTCAATACAGAACGCAGAGTGTGCGTTTCATACAGATATTCGCAATAAGTATAATAAAATATACGTGTAATTACTATGTATGTTAGAGGTTTGTTGGTCCTGGGGCCATTTCCGACAATGTCCTTTGGCACCCAAAAAGTCGTTGACAGCACAAAATAAAGAAAATTGTAATATTTTGGCCCATAATTTGGATTCAAAATTATCGACACGGAGGTCCCCTCTTCAAGAGGCATATCCTATCTGGTCGAATCTAAATTAAGGGAAGGTGACATTAGCGGAGCAGCCAGGATTCTCTTTAGTAGTGATGTGGTGGCTCCGTGTTCTCCAGATAGTCTCGCAGCTCTGGAGAGCAAACACCCTGCCCCAGCGGATGGCCTTTCTTTTCCCGAACCGATTCGGACATTCACACCCTCACCGTTACAGGTCGAGAGGTGGTCTCAGCCGTTTGCTCCTTCCGGAGCGGCTTTGCTGGCGGCCTCGACGGCCTTAGTCCTCAGCACCTAAAATACCTCATGTGTTCAGGAGCCGGGGAAGCTGGTGAGTTGCACCTGAGGGAGCTTACGGCTTTGATTAACCTAATGCTCTCAGTCCTTTTGTCGTGGGAACCACCTACCGTCGTATGGCAGCCAAGATTTGCTGTAAATTTTATGGTGAGGTTGTTTCGGACAAATTTCAGCCCCTTCAGCTTGGTTATGGCTCAAAAGGTGACTGTGAGGCTGCCGTCCACGCGTTGTTGACCTACCTAAATTCTGGGATTGGAGAGGTCGTCCTGGAGGTTGATATAAAAAAAAACCTTCAATGCAGTCAATAGGGACACCTTGCTGACAGAATCCAAAAAAGAAGTACCACAAATTTTTAGTTTTCCTTGACAGTGTTATAGACACCCTTCTTAATTATTATATCGGGACAACCTTCTAGAATCCGCTGTTGGCTGTCAACAAGGTAATCCCCTCGGGCCAGTGATCTTTAGTTAAGCCATTCACCCGATCATTCGATAGCTAAATTCCAAATTCAACGTTTGGTATCTCGATGACGGAACCCTAAGAGGCGATGTAGACACGGTTTTAGACGATCTACAATTTAAAAAAAATCCAGGGCTTGATCTCAACCTTTCAAAATGTGAACTTTTCTTATCTGACGGAATTGACAGAAAACTCACACTTTCAAAATTTAACGCTATAGCCCCAGAAATCAAAATTATACAAAAAAGCTTTCTTCGTCTCCTTGGGTCACCAATTTTCGAGAATTCCTTGCCCGATTTTGTCGAGGAAAAAATTCAAAATTTCAATGACATTTCGGAAAGATTACTCCAAATTAACATGCATTCGGCCACCACTTTGATTCGTTACTGCAGTTTCGGCCCTAAATTAACATATTTCCTACGCGGTTCCCATTTATGGAAACACCCTCATCTTTTGGAAAAAATGGACCAAATTATACGTCATACTCCTAAGTCAATTTTAAATGTGGCCATGGACGACCGAGCCTGGGCTCAGGCTACTCTTCCCATCCGTATGGGCGGTCTCGGCGTCCGCAAAATTACTAGTATTAGTTTACCGGCTTTCATATCCTCGGTTCACTGAGAAATTAATCAGGAATATCTTAACTTCCTCTCTGATTGATTTTGATGTGCCGTGCTTCACCGAGGCTATGGATGCCTGGAGACTCGCTTGCCCGAATATAAATTCGCCCGACTACCCATCTTCCCAGAGACGGTGGGATGAGCCGCTCTGCAGAGTAGTTCAGGAAAACCTAATTGCTACATCTGCTACGACTGCGGACTCTGGCTTCACGCACTACCGTCATCGAACATAGGCACCTTGTTCGATGATACTACTTTTCGCCTCGTTGTTGCCCTACGTCTAGGCACTCCCTGTTGTTCTACTCATCGCTGCCACTGTGGCAAAGTTGTCAACAGCCTCGGACATCACGGCCTGTCGTGACGACATCATCCGACGAGCTCTTGTCACCGCCGGCGTTAAGGCTGTATTAGAACCATATGGTCTGGTTCGCGATGATGGTAAAAGACCGGACAGGATGTAGTTATTTCCGTGGAAGTTGGGTAGGCCTTTAGTGTGTGACGCTACATGTGTCGATACTCTTGCGCCATCTCATCTTCCTAGTTTGTCGTGCTGTGCCGGTGCTGCCGCTGCGGCGGCAATATAGCAACCTCGTCGGTAGCTACATTTTCGAGCCGTTTGGGGTTGAAACCCTTGGGCCGTGGGGTCCAAGTGCTCACATATTATTTAAAGATCTGTCTAAACGCCTTGTTGACACTTCGCGTGACCCAAGGGCTGGCTTTTTCCTTTGCCAGAGGTTAAGCATTGCCATACAACGTGGCAATGCCGCCAGTCTTTTGGGTACGCTTCGAGTCGACAGCGATGCGGAGGAATTTTTTCACGCCATATTTTAAGTTTTATTTAGTTAGGAGTTTTTGTTTTAATTACAGTTAGTTTTAAATTTAAACAGCATAAATTAAATTTCAGTTCACCATCAATCCATTTCTCGAGAAAAAAAAATTAAAAATGACAAAAATTTGGCAATAAAAAATCTTTTAAAACATCGCAAAACTCGACTTATAATACGCAAGCTTCGAATCTAGCTCATTCATTAGATCATAATTGAAATGATCTTTCATGTTGTGGATTAAAACATTAAGAAATGCATTATTTTAACTGTAAAATCAGATCTGTAAAATCACGTTAGTCAGTGAAATCGGTCACAATTTCGTGTACGGCCTCTTAAGTAACAGTATCAAAAATTAGTCTGCTTCAGTGTTGTGTATTTATTCATGGTGCTCATTATTTTAACATTGAATGTCACTTGCAATCAAAACACGGTAAGTATTTTTTTATACAACGACATACCTAATATGTAGTTCCATGTACTATAGTTTCATTTTTGTCTGGGACAAGCCCGCCACACTATTCCCAATCACTGTAACTCCTAAAAGCTAGAGTGAACAGTGGCGATCACTAGAAATACGCCGAATCAATGAAGTCCATGAAGGGAGAGAGAGAGAGCAAATAAATGCCTTCAATATATCACCTGGTGGCGGCTGAGCTAGCGCCGCGCGGCATCCGGAAATTGTAACTCGAGGAGGCCCTGCATAAGTCCGAGGCCATGTGATTTCATGGTCCTCGGAACGCACCACTGTCGGGTTCCCAAATAACGGTAGGAAGGGTTCACATCAACGTCGGGTCGACGATGAAGTACCTGGGACTGGTTCTCGACTGGAGCAGGCCGGGGCTGCCTTCAAGCGGTTCCTGCACAATTTTCCCTAGATTCATCCAAACGCCTCCTCCCGGAGGTGTCCATGGCTTATTACGGGGTACCAGTGCGCATTCCCAGAGGCGGCGACCAGCCCGCCGTTGAACGCGTCCCAAAGAGTCATGGCCATCTGGCTGACCCGGGGATACTGCACCGTCTTCGCTTTTCGGCGAGCCTTGCCGGATTGCCGCCATGGGATCTGGAAGCAAAAGTACTGGCGCACATTTGGGAGTGGCGCGAGGAGGTGAACTCCACTGAAATCGCGGCACGGCGGACAGAGCTTCGGTGGGATCTCATGGCGGCATGGAGTGAGCGACTGCCGCAACCCAGCGCTGGGCACGCCACGATTGTCAGTTGTGATAAGTCTCCACTTTGAAAAGTGGCTGGAGAGGTGCCATGGCACCTTCACATTCCGCCTGACGCAGATCCTCACCGGACACGGTTGTTCCGGATTATTCGGGAGGATACGCCCGGGTCTCACCATTGTGTGGAGCGCCCGGAGAACATAACTGGGCATACGGTGGAGGTCTGCTCCGCTTGGGCGGAGCACCACCTTGTCCTCGTAGAGGCAATCGGTGGTGGCGACCTCTCGAGTCCGGCCCTGCTCCAGGCCATGGCACGGAGCGAGAGGGCATGGGAAGCTGTAACCTCCAAGTAGAAGTGTCAAGTTATTTATGAATTATGATGCTAGTCGTGTTCACTGACTACATTAGGGCGTCGATTCAGCTTCATCAGCCCCCCTAGCCACATTACATTTCTATTATCAATTACGCTAACGCTTAGAACAAAATGTATGGTAAAATAATCTGCATAAGTCACGTGACACTTATCTACGCAGGTAATGTCATTGCCATACATTTTGTTCTAAGCGTTAGCGTAAACGATAATAGAAATGTAATATGGCTAGCGGGGCAGTCATCACATCTCAGGGACCGGGCCCCGCTTGGAAAATAACCCTAGATACGCCAATGAGCGGAGGAGTAAAAAGAAAGCAAAATTTATTTCTTATTATTATTTGTTTATTTATTTATTAAAAATCACGTAACTATGACCTTAATAGCATAATGCCAAAGCAATGTTACTACCACAAAATACATTTAGAATTACCAATGAAAAATCAATTAAAATACCAATCGATAATACAGTCAAAAATACAATTAAAAATAAAAATAAGAATACAATTAAAAATAGAATTAAAAATACATAATACAATTCATTTTATTGTTTTTTTTTTTCATTTTTATATATATTTTCTCCTTATCAAGCAGGAGACAGAGCATAGCTTAGACCAATAGGCACAAAGGGACATTTATAACAGGGGTAAACCCAGTTTCCAAGCACTACGGATTAAAATTAACACCAATGTTAAAGGGTCTTAAATTTTAAGCTGTTACATTTGATTCCAATAAATAATACATATATATACCTATGGCAAAAAACGCTTGAGGGCAGGGAATATTAGGAGTTGCTTTTAAAAGTGGTAAACAACAAATTTCTTACAAATTACGTGCTTAAAAGATTTTTTCTCTTTGCGTAAAGGCAAAGAGAAAAAATCTTTTATTCATGTTTACCAAGAATCGGCGTTTTCATAAAAGTTCATTTCATGTCATATGGAGGTTAGACAGCTACTTTCATATAACAAGTAATGGTTTCGTAGAACAAGCTAATAGTTATCATGAACCAATTTAACATTCTAATGGCAACACCGTTGTTTGTTTTTACGTTGGTACAGTCAACAACACAACTAGGTTAATGCTGTCTGTCTAAAGTTTCAATGGCTTTCAAAGTAGATCGTGCTAATATAATCACTTTTTCAAGAATCAAACAGTTGAAAGTACTCGTAGATAAAATGTATATTATGAATTTATGACATACTTGAAACCTCTTTTTTTTTTGGTGGGTTGGGAAATCATCGAATGACTTCTCCCGCTCTGCGTGAAGCGGGAGGGCGTGTCAGACTCTTACTGACTAAAACCCACCCCTGTTACTTCCCTGCCTGATACTTGAAACTTGAAACTTGAAACCTCTGTCCTTTCATTCACGGGAACATGACAGGATTTTTTTTAACATTAATATTGAATTAAGTTTTAAAAGGATAGGAAGATGATAGATGATCACTTACATGACATAGTTTAAAACTCTAGCAAGCGCACAACTATTTTTAATCGTTGCGATTTAAAAGGCAAAATGAAAAGCGCTGAGATAGATGAAGAAATCACTAACCGTTTCTCTTCGCAGCGCGCGCATATTGGTATGGTTCACAGATAGCCGTAGTGATTGCTTAGCTTCTTAGTATTTTCTTTTCGTGTCGATTTTGACTCAAATTTTGTCCGATCTGTATATTTAGCCACCTTTTTTATAGGGTGGAAAATGAGCCAATGACTTCTTCCACTATGGGTGAAATCATTCAATGTGCAGGTGGTGGTGCATGCTGGCTAGGTAAGGAGGTGACGCATATCCTGTGAAGGGGCTCCACACCGGCAATGAGTTTGGGATGGGTCAAGGATACTTTTTTTGGCCAGCGGTCAGCGACTTTTATCGCAGACTGTACATAGGTATTAGGAATGTTATGTTATAGAATTTTGGCACACGAAAATGCATCATGTTATTGTCGGTCGAATTGAAACAACACTGGTCCGTACAGCAAACATTATATTGGTACCATTTCACATGATTAGTATCTAATGTTATGTAAGCTCACACATTGTACCCAAAATTAATAATTGTTCTGCGCGTTAAACATCACTTAACATTTGTATTACTGATGATGGTAACTTTACAATGAGCACATAGATACCTGATATTAAATAATTAACGTGAATGATTTTGGGTTTGAAGTAAGTAGTCGACTATACCCATAGATTTTTTATCAATACTTTAACTGATATATAGGTACTACACAGATTACTAACCTAAACAATGTTTGTAATGATGGGGTATCTAACAGTGCAGCGGTCCCCAATCTATGGTTAAGAGTACTTACCTTTTTACCGTACCCAAGAGGACCACAAGTGCTTTTGTACTTTTCGAAGCGATAATATACTACTTATTTACTGACTCATTTACCCCTTCCCTTTTCCCCTTCCCTTCCTTTCTTCCCTTTTTTTTTTGTCTCTGACTTATTTTATTTGTTTTCATTAACGTTATACAAAAACTCTGTCACAGCAACGATGAAATCCCTAAAGCCTGAAAAGATGCCGAACTTATGTGTCAGTGAGCAAGGTATATTTAAAAAAACATGGATAGCCAACAGGACCAAACGTTCTGGTGGTGACCGCGTACCGGAAGATGCAGTTTTGGGAGACTGGTGGGCCACTGGATGCGAAAAGCACAAGACCAGTCGATGTGGTGACGCCTACGTCGAGCAATTGATGTCTTTCGGGTGAAATGATGTTGATGATGATGACAACATAGAGCTTCATAGAAAATATGACAACATTTTAAAATAGTAGTTTATGATACTGTCACATAACAAAGGTTATTAAAATATGAGTGTGAGTTTGTAAACTGAGCCGCAGGCAAAGTTTATAATCGTATCTCACGAATGTTTTAAATTATTTTATGTACTAATTCGCACTTATACAAGCTGTAACGGAAAGGTGTGGTCATATTTTAAGAACTGCATCTGCCCATGGATATGAACAACTTTCTTCAAGAAAAGCCGAGGAAAACCTAAAATTTTTTTTTACCTCCCATACAAATATTGATTAGCTGATGATGACTTTGTATGAAAATTCCTATTTTTTTTTTGGGTATTTTCTATTTTTTCTTAGACAAAGTTATTCATTTCCATGGGCAGAACCGACTCTTAAAATATGACCACACCTTTCCGTTACACCCTGTATAAATCAGCGAAATATAATTTATATGGTGAAATATGCATAAAAACTATCTAAATCACTAGTTATACATATATAATTCATCAATATTATGAAGTAAAACATTTTAGTGCGTTAAACTTACGTAAAACGAAACGTGTAATGACGACACAAAATGTCAAAATGTGTCAAAATTATCTACGACATAGATGAATATTGTTAAATTTTCTACGATTTTGTTTTTTTATTTCTCGTAAACCATTCATTTCCACGCCTTAAAATTTTACGTGGAGGCTTCTAATAATATGATCTTTCTGTGAAAAATATATGAGCTCACATCTCCACGGCAGATTAGTAAAGCTAAGCCAAATTTACTTTATCTTATCTCATCAAAAACATAATTTAAAATATCGTAAATATGGCTCCAAAATGTACCATTCTTCAGCGATGTGATGATGTGTTACCAATTTGTTTTTTTTTTTCGACAATGTCATTTCAAACTTATGATTTGTAAATCTCTATGGTCGAGCTGTAGGTACTTTAATAGAAAATAAATTATTTTATAGCATCATTTTGTAAGAGATGGTGTGTTATAATTTTTTATTTTTTTATTACAGTTACTTTGGCTATAGTCTGTCAATAAAGTATTTATTACTTTGGATTTCATAATTGGAACTTATTATCACGCTACACTGACCATGTATCTTCCATTTATTAAAGATTTTAAAACTAATTTCGGCCATCCACTTGACACACAATAATATCAGTGCTACCTATCTTTTGTCAATGGTCATTTTCCGTCGAATAAACGACAAAAGAGACTGAATACAATGTAACAAAAAGAATTACTGTTGAATCAAGCGTTATTATGGTCACAATAATAGTTACGTAAACTGCCTATAATATCAGGCTGTTATTGTCCCTCTACAGGGCCAAGGCTTTTTTACAGAAAGCAGGATTCACTACACAGTCATAATCATTGCGCGTGTTGGCGTATTTAGACATTTGCGTTGATTCCGTTGTGCTCAAACTAAACTTAATTTAGGCTATTGCTATCTTTTTCTCTCTAATAAAACAAGAAAGAGACGGACGTAAATAAGAGCTGTCAAATTTAGTTGAACTAATATTTCCATACAGATTAAGGGTACACGTAAAAACATGTCGTCTAAAAACACGGCGCAAGCGCAAGGCGTAAAGTAGTTTGACATCTCTAACTTAGTGCATAGATATAGCCGTCCTTTTCTCGCACTGCCTTTTAGTAAAAGATAGCAATTCTCTAATTTTAGTTTAGTTATTGAACAAGAGAATCCGCACCATTTATTAACGTAGAAAGATAAAATATACTATAGTGTAAGCCAATATTGTAACATACACTTTTTGTTTTTTTTTTTTGTTGGGTGGGGAAATCATCCAATGACTTCTCCCGCTCTGGGTGGAGCGGGAGGGCGTGTCAGACTCTTACTGACTAAAACCCACCCCTGTTCCTTCCCTGCCTGAGTGCCCAGGGGTGCGCTAACTCATTTACAGAATTTATCCGCTACCCCTAGGCATGATTGTAACATACACTACGGAATTTTTTTTAAATGGCTGTATTTTTGTAAAAAATAATCGTATCGCAGTCATAAATAAAGCAATTTAAAGCTTTGGTATCTAAATTTGAGATCCTAAGACAACATTTTTTTTAAACTAATGTGACCGTGAAAAAAAAAATGTTTTTGTTTTCATTCTTTTATTTTAGTCTACGGACTTCGAATTTTAGATTCGAAGTTCAAATATCAGTGAGAAGTGGTTGAATCAAAGTCTACAAATAGAAGCTGAATGAACAAGTTATCCGGTCCATATGATGGTTAAGTCGGAAAAAAAATCAAGTCCCTGGAACAACCAAAAAAATATTGTTTTTTTTTAATATCTTTTTTTGCCAATTATTTTTTAATTAATGGATTCAGTAATTGTGTAGTGTCATCCTATATATTCCAAATTAATTTATTTACTTTAATTGCCCGTGGTTGGGTCATAGAAATACACCTGTGTAGCAAATTTCAACTTAGTTGGACCAGTAGATTTGGAGTAAATTGGCTGTGACAGACGGACAGACAGACAGACAGACGCACGAGTGATCCTATAAGGGTTCCGTCTTTACACTCGGTTATTGGGAACCCTAATTAAGGGGACACATTGATAAAAAGGCTGTTTGACTTTTTAGTGTATCTTGGCAAGTACTTGGAATAGGGATATAACATTTAGTTATATGCTTGTAAATATGAGTCTGTTTTAAAAGTTATAATAGGTACTTACCTACACCTTCCCTAATACATTTTGGACGCTTATATAGACTTTATTTGATACGATTAAGTTGACGACATGACTCTTGTAAGTAAGTTAATCCCATTGTGATTCACTTAGAACTTATTCTTGTCTACTTTTATTACATTAACACTTCTTTGGAACTTTGGTACCGGCTCGCTAATTTTATTGTAGTATTTCTCTATTACGTAAATTAGTTTTTGACTAGTTCTAATTCGTAAATTTTTCTCTTCAAAGCATTTTAGGTAAGCATTTGAAATAAATTTACCTTGGCTTCTTTTAGCATTTAAAAGTTATAAATAATAATAACAATTTTTTTTTAAATTTAAAAATCAAAATACTTATGCTGAGAGCAGTCATTTAGTTTAAAAAAAAAAATCATGGAAGAAATTGCCTGAGGTACTTAATCTGGTTCTTAATCTTAAAATTGTTGATGTTAAGAATGCCACTCAAGAGAAACCCAAAAATAATATATTTCAAAAAGCGGTCAAATGATTGACTCGCATACGAAGGGTTCCATAAGATTTTTATTGTTACTTTAATTTTTAATTACAGCAGCAATATAATTTTTGACAGAGTGGGTCCACTCTGTGAGCATTTCAACAGTCAACCTATTACGGTTAATGAGAAACAGCCCGCTCACAGAGAGAAGGACGCACGGACGTACGGACAGCGGAGGCATAGTAATACGATTCGGTTGGTTACCCTTCGGGTACGGAACCCTAACAATAGGAACAATTAAATATGTACTTAGGCTGGTAACACTTTTTTTTTTGTGGGATGGAAAATCATCCAATGACATCTCCCGCTCGGGTGGAGCGGAAGGGCGTGTCTCACTCTTACTGACTAAAACCCACCCCTGTTTCTTCCCTGCCCTGAATGCCCAGTGGCGCGGTAACTCACTTTCGAATCTGGGAGGCTGGTAACACTTATAGAAGAACCTATATAGCCGAATGTTTGACCTTGGAATTTGAATCTCGGCAAGCCCTTGTTAACACAGCCACAACTATTACTCACACTGCAACTTTCTGACAAAGAAATAAACCAAAACCTCTACATCCAACAACATTTATTCCCGATCCGTGCAGTCATTTGCTCCTAGAAAAACGATCGCTCTTTCATCCCGCACGAGTATCGGCTGCGTGATCTATTTGTTGGGCCCGAAACCCAGGCACTTGGAAAATGGTATGTAGTCACGACACATCTTGACGTTTGACTGATGGTGACTCGCGTCGGCTCCTTTCACGCTTGGATTGTAGCGAAACTCGTATACAATCGTAGCTATTTATTGCAGGCCTGCGAAATGATTTGCGGGAATCGACGTCCGCCTCATCTGGTTGGGAAAGAAAGAATTTTAGATATGAAATATGTTGTGCGAATGTATTTGCCAGATTTGTGGGGAAATGCGAACTGGCTTGCTCAACCGTGACAAATAGTTTTGAGTTCAAGGTTAAGTTTTATGAAATAGTTTGATGACTCTCGGTTTGCTAATAGATACCTAGTTCACGATGATTCTTTCATGGATTGTTTCTTTTTATATTGTTTACCCTTAAATTATTTGGGTTCAGTAGGTGGCCAATTTTATATTTGTGATTGAACCCATTAATTAGATCAACCACACACATATAGACACATCTAGAAACTATAAAAAAAAAACAATAAATGAAGGGGTTCGTTGCGTTAACGTCTCAGGCCCTGCGCGCGCCAAATGTCGACATCTGTCAACCCCTATTCTATAAAGTTTAGAAAGCAGCCGGCCATCGTGCAACTACAGACTTTGTCAGGTTCCGGGTGTATAAACCTTGCCACAGGTCTAAATACTTTGGATAATAGTAATAATAGCGGTTTAAAACGCGTGAATCGAGTTTTTGTCATATTTTTTTTTTTGGCAAGGCAAACCTTATAACCTCGGTGGCGCACATGTGTGCCGCTAGTTTGCCTGCTCATACACCCGGAACCTGACAAAGTAAAATAAAATATTAGGTAATAATGATATAAATTCTATTAGAAATATTATGTAGGATACGGATCGAGACTGGAATAAATAATATCTAGTGTTCCCATCCTCAACAGCATAATGCAATATACTCGCATGTATTTCATTAGGGAATTCCCAGAGTTTCAACCGTCTCGCTACGTGATAGATTTGAATCGAATATTATTGGTAGCGCTTTACCATATACAGAAATTACACGTTAGATCGCAATAATGGATAAGTGGTTTCGAATCGACAATTTATTGCTTAGCTACGGCATCTTATTTCCTAAGCGCTGTTTAACATTTTCGCTAGGAGTCGTAGATCATATTAATACTGGATGTGGATTTTTTTCATCAATTTTATCACTGTCTTGCCTTGAAGGAAAAGTGGTTGGATATGACTATGCCGTACTACCGCATGTCATACTACCGCATACCTACTGTCCTTAATCTCATCATCAACGTCAGTTCAGCTGACAGACGTCCACTGCTGGACATTATAGCCCTCCCTCAATCGTTGCCTCATCTCAGTTCTCACGGATTTCCGCTGCTTTCATCGGTCCATCTCCAGATCTCCTAGAAAACCGATAACCAACGCTGTTTCAACCGGTCCGCGATCATCACTCTAGAACCTTACGTCCCCATCGTCCATACGTTCTGCGTGCCATGGTCCCTGCTCACTGCACTTCAATTTGGCAAATCTTCGAACTGTATTGGTAGGTAATCTTGATTCTCCTGCGGATCTCCTATTTTTTTTAGGGGTTGAGTAATCATCCAATGACATCTCCCGCTCTGGGTGGAGCGGGAAGGGCATGTCAGACTCTTACTGACTAAAACCCACCCCTGTTCCTTCCTTGCCTTAGTGCCAAGGGGAGCGGTAACTCTGTTCCTCCTGCGGATCTCCTGCAGTGATATTAAGCCTTCTGGTGAGATCCATTGTGAGCGATCGACCTATTGGGTCCATATGTCATCACTGGCAACACGCACTGGTCATAGACTTTCCGTCTTGAGACACGACGATGTGGGCCGAGAAGATACCGCGCAGGTTCCCGAACTCCTTAACCTGGGCAAAAGCCGCGCGCAATCAGCCGCGCTCGCTATCTCAAATCAAAGCTGCAAATTATATTTACCATTAAAATATTAATTTCCATTTGCTGAATAACGAGGCAATGTGACGGGGCCCTACTAATAATGTAATTTTAATCCGCCACCGTGAACACGACCACGTGAAAATTCATCCATCCATAATTTGTATTGACACAAGTTGATTGAAATTGATTGAATGCGGCTCGAGCACGGTTGCATGATATTTGTATGAGTATGCGGTTTCCCTTTTCGGAGGACAACTGTTACTAAAATCAGAATTGCTTTTGAGAGATATTGCAACCAGTGACGCGTGAATAGTACTTGTGTGAACGCTGTTTGTATTTGTGAAGGAGAAAATACAAAAATGCGTAATCATTTTTGATGTTCAAATGAAATGAATTTTCGTGAGTCAAATATTATAAATGGCAAAATATTTTGCTTATTGAGCCTACATTGATTGTATTCGAAACCTATGTATCATTTATGAGGTATACAACAAAATTTATTTTCATTATCAAAATCTATGATCTATATAAATACCTAAATAAAAATAAGTGTCTAAATGTGTTGCTAAGCGCAAAACTGGAGAACTGCTAGGCTACTATTCTTTGAAATCTTAGGAAGTTTTTATGAAGGGAAAAATTGTTAAAACCGATAAAAGCACGTATTTCTTTATTAGATTCAAACAGTTTTTAGCTGACAATATTAGGGTTTGCTGTATTGACAGCTAACCCTAATATTGACAGCTAGGATATTGGCAGCGAGAGCGAAACCGCGGGGAAAAAGCTAGGGATTAATAAAAACATGGCTGCAGGCGCATCACAAAGAAAAACGTAAAATTGAAAAAACATCCCGATGAAAAACTTAAAATTCTAACAGAACCACCTCAACAGGTTAAAACCAATTAGCTTCATAAAGATTGGACGTTCCAACAAGCGGATCATTTTCTGCTCCATCATTCTGGAGCACCAAAGGATCTTAAATTAAACTCGCCGAGATCATAAGTGCCTACTTTGGCGCAAATAAGTTTTAATATTTTCAACGATTTTAGAACTAGGTAATGATGAGGACTTTGACGTTGAAGAACACTCCAAAAATATAGTAGATATTTTTAGTAAGCATATTTTAGGCAGACCGAGGAAAATATGGCGCCAAGGAAAAGAAGCACAGCACAGAGAGAAGTGGAAGTAATGGAGGAAGGCCTTTAGCTAGGAGTGGGACAGTTCGGGTTGACAAAAAAAATAGGCAATAAGTCGAGGGAATAATAATTATAGGTACAACAGGTTCTTACAATATCGGATCAGACAGTCAATTTTAGATTGTGATTGGCTGCAAGCATACATTGTTCAAGTGTTCAACACATACCTCCCCAGACAAGAATCTTTAATATAACACAACACAAAGTTGCGAATAGATACTGAACAAGACAGAATAGGTTTTCCGAACACGATACTGGGAAAAACAAAACGGCAAAACGCGATTGAGAGCACAAAGCGTATCACACGTCGCTAGACAAGGACTGAGTGACAAAAGATAAACTTTATATGAGACAAGTCAATCTCAGTCTTCCCAAATACAGATAATAAGTTGGAGATACGCTGTACTGAACACAAGCAATAAATCTCCTCGTATAACTCCGCATAAATAACCAGATGTTCTTAATAAATCGCATAATTTGATATTGTTGTGTACACGATATCCAGTAATAGGGGCTAGCGAAGGGAAAAGAAAAAACAAAATTGTTTGGCCCAAGAGTGATGGACAAATTTCCTGGTAAACGGCTTCTTCCGCGCCGGGACTATTTGTCTGAATTTGAATCGCATTTGTTTCCAGGGAAATTTGTCTCCTAAGCCTCGGGAGTATAGCCTGGGAACGGCTGCGGTACTTCGTCTCTTTTAATTGAATAAAGACATCCTTATTCGTTCCTTATTGTGTAATTATCTACATATACTGTTTCCGTTTTTCCGCGAGACCCCGACTGGATTTTATTTTTCCCATAAAGCTTTGCTGTAAAATCACAGTGTAGGAAGTCAGTGTTTACTTTCTAATTTTCCGGTTGTCTTCACGAGGTCTGAAGGCAGACGGAGCGAAGCCTGGCATGTTATATGTGACAGGAGTATTACAAAACCCTGCTGATAGATGGTATTTGTATAAAGAGGTAAGCTCAATGCAGATTACAATACCTTTTGTTTTATACAGTGTTCCTATTAGGCGAGCAAGTACTTAAATTAGTGAGAGAATTTCCTTAAGTTTATCTTAACGACTGGCTGATCCTATAATGGGTCATATAAATTGCTTATTATCGGTACGAGTGGTCATTAAGAGGAGATACGAAATCCTCTTCTTAATGGTGGAATAACACTTGATATTACGCTCCATAGATTTGTTATTTGGGTCTATAGATTCATGTTCTAAGCCTCTGTGGAGGATAACTTTATAAGCATTAAAACGGGGCAACTGCCTCGTTGGGCTCGTGGTCGCAAACGAGACTGCTGAGCATGGGGTCTTGGGTTCGATTCCTTGGTCGGGCAAAAATTGTTATTGGGTTTTTCCATTAGGAATTACTCTGTAGCAGTCCGGAGCAGCACGTTAAAACGTTGGCCCTGCACCTGATTTCTCTCCCTGGTCGTGTTAACACCTGTTAACGCACAATCTTGTTCACTATAATCTCTGCGTACTTGGCTAATTCCTACTGAGATTGGTATGATTAAGCATTAAAAGTTCTTAAATGTTTATATCTGTACTGGTTTATAAAATCGTCACTAAAAAATATGAAAATAGAAAAACGCGGCTAATTTAACGTCACAGCGAACTCTTCAACAAACTGATCTTCAATTAAAATGAAGGGTGGTGGTTTAAAAAAAACTTGAACGAGTCCATTCGGAAATAAATTACTGCAAATAAAAGGATTACTCGCCTATTTTAAATATCTTTCAAAAAGCTTGGATGGCGCCAAACGATGATTAAGTTCTAAAAGTTTGCCTAATTTCTTGAATTTATTATCATTTTATTCTTTTACAGACTCTTTACTGTGTTCAATGAGTATGAAAATGTTTGAATCGTAATAATCAGAGCACTTTTCTTGAATTCCAAATATTAGGCCCGAGAAATGTTTTGTCGGTTTTCGGCTAAATTATTTTATGTTAATGTCGCTGCTCTACCTAAAGCTTTACAAAAAATTAAAAATGATTTGCAAATTTTGAAACGAACACCTTACAATACAAACAGACATGTGAACATTGTAAATTAAATAATAGTTTGTAAAAAATATTTATTTCAAAATACAAAGGCTAACTTTTTGTGCCTGCTTAATTGCTCAACAAATTGTAAAATTCTTAGTTTAGGAAAATTAAGAATTTTAGAGTTTGTTGAGCAATTGTATTGCCGATAGTTATTTTTCATATCCAAAGCATCGCCCGCGTGTATTAAGTGGGGTGCATACTTCCCTGCATCATGAATATTATTATATGAATGAATATGAATATATATAATATTTTACTCTATATGAGAAAAAAACTAAAAATTAATTATTGAGATAGCTTAGGCAAAAAGCAGTCGGAAAATTTTAGTTTTAGTTCATGGAATAACAAAATAAATTATAAAATTCAATTCAAAGTTTTCAGTTTTTTATTCTGTTTTTAACACCATGGGATAGTAGTCGCCATGTTATACATCATACGGCTGTGTAAACTATAAAGTGTCTACCGTCAACTGATCAGCGTATCTATGCTTTGTACTTTTATTTACACAGGCAACTGACGTCATGACCACAGAGCAATATGGCGTCCACTGCGTCCACCGTTTTCGTCAAATTACGCGCGAATGTAAAATTTTAATACATTTTTATGGCACTTAATAATTGAACAAAAAATTTGTGTTTTTTTTTATTGGTTTATTAGCACTATAGAATCTAATTGAGACCTCAAAAATTTAATACCCTATTACAGCTTAATTATGTGTTATTTTGATGTACCTGAGCTATATTACTGTACAGATTCATCAAATTCCGTTCAGTAGTTTTTGCGTGAAAGAATAACAAACATCCACCCATTCTCACCAACTTTCATAATTAAAACAATATTAGGAATTTTCACTGCCCATCGTACTAAGTGACACAATGTTCCTTTGAAAATAATCTCCATGATTGGAATGAAGTAATGTGTACCAAATCGCTGTTCAGCGTTCAACATTCATGTTTCCGTATTGTAGTCCCGATCAATATAAATGATGCATACGCAATAATCCTCATACCAGTTCTTATGTTACGAAGCGTAACAAGTTTAAAAATGAAAATAAAACCAAGAAAAGTTTTCGCTCCGAGCCAGTTGTAAGAGCCAACGGGAACTATTACAATCTTCAAACAAAACACACGCAGCATTTTCTCATAAGAACTGTAAAATAACAATAGGTACATATTAAAATATAAATAAGGAAAGATAGCAAACGTCCTTGTGTCTAAACCACGAACACTGTTGTTTAAAACGTTCTTATAAATAAACGACCTCATTGAATAGATAAAATAGTAATATTCTCTTAAATAAGGAAGTGATTTCCAGAATTATTATTCTCATTCCGCAATAGAGAACTTTTAACAAGAAAACTTTTCAATGTTCTTCGGCAACAATGTTCGAGGGAAGTTATTGTCGGTACCAGGGAATAAATTTTGATCACTCTATTAAATCGATCAGGGGACACCGCTTAAATAGGTACTTTTACCTGTTACCTTATTTAATTTTGTTCTTCGTAACTTTCGCATTAAAATGTAAAATGTTTCTGTTTTATATTTAACTGAAAGTTATGAGGCCTTGATCTATCAAAATAAAAAAATAAAAAATGTTTTATTTCATTATTACACGTTATACAAATATTATACAGGTTGATAGCAACCGATCCTTTTAAGCATATAGCCCCTGCCTGTGCCAGGCAGGAGGCGCCGCTCTTTTATATTTTACAAGTGTATTATATTACTAAACAAAAGTGTAACGTTAATGATTGTCTAATTTTACCCGACTGCGTGAAGCAAGGGATTGTAATGTGTTTATCAGCCTATGTATGTATGTTTGTTCCTTTGTGTCACTATAGAGAAAAAAACTTTTTTACAAAAAAATAGAACCGACTTCCAAAAAAAGTGCAAAATAACTTTAATTTCGGAAGTCGGTGTTCCTGTTTTGTGTCTTCGTTTTTTGACACCGACTTCCGAAATTAAAGTTATTTTGCACTTTTTTTGGAAGTCGGTTCTATTTTTTTGTAAAAAAGTTTTTTATTTTTCACTTTTTAGTTGTGGTTCCCCATTAAACTGTGTTAACAATTCATAGACATACGATAGCAGCAATCGCGGTTGATTTGCTGTCAATTCTTGAAGAGTTCCGTTGTCTGTCTCCGAAACCCATCATCAGATCTTTTTGAAATTTAAATGGGACTATTTCGGAATAAACCCCTTTCGAACAAAAAAAGAATTTTGCAAATCCGTCAATATATGACGGAGTTATGCCCGAACATACATAAAAAAAAAAATAAAAAAAAAAAAAAAAAAAAAAAAAAAAAAAAAAAATACAAACATCCGAATTGATAACCTCCTCCTTTTTCGAAGTCGGTTAAAAAACACGTGGGCCGATTTTGATAATACTTACGTCAATTGATTCGTCTTAATCTTGCGAGTGCTACTAAAGATACGAGTATGACAGTAATCAAAATACAATATGGTGACAACCAGATGCCATATTGTGAAAAAGAAAAAAATGAAAGTCGACGAACTATATTAAGTGGGGTATCAAAATAAAAGGTTCGAGGAGGCGATTCCAAAAATATAACTCACTAAAACGTAGAAAATAAAAAAAAATTGAATATTTTCAAAAAACCCGACTGTATAAAACAACTAAAAAGTTCCAAACAAGTCACTTTCCAAGCAGTCTGATGCAGTTGGTGATGATGAAATCAATAATTGAACTAAAATAACTGCCACCAACTGCATTTTATTTATCGTCTGTGTGTGTGTGCGTGCCTGCGTATGTGCGTGCGTGTGTTTGTGTATGTGTGTGGTTGTATTATTCAGAAGCGGTTCGTGTAGATAGTTAGAAACAGATTATCCTAAATTCAATAGAAGATTCTCTACTTCAGCGTAGCATAACTTGTTTTTCCACGTAAACAGCAACGATATGCATTCTCTAAATGATTTAGTATGTATATCTATTTGTTTATTTATTCTATTATATAGGTAAGCCGAGCGTTTGTCGTACTGAATGTATTTGCAAATTCTGTTTTTAAAAAAGAATTTGTAAAGGGGTACAAGCAACATTGTGTTTCCTTCTTCTAGCTAATATATTGGGATCTAAATGTAGTGTTTTATATTTTTTTAATTCTCAAAGTATAATATATAATTTTCGTACAGATAATAAATTCTATAAAAGTTTATATTAATTATTGTTAGCCTTTTCTATAGTTTTCAAATGGCCTATAGATTAAGTGGCATTCTATGAACGATAACGTTTATAAAAAAAAAACCCGATTGCAAAAACAACTAAAAAGTTCTAAACATGTCACTTTTCAAGCAGTCGTTGCAGTTGGTAGCAGTTATTTTAATTTAATCATAGATTTCATGCCACCAACTACATCAGACAGATACCTCATTTGTTGAAATCAATCCAGCCATTTAAGCTATGTAGGGCGTGCCGAAGAAATAGACATACATACATTATAAACAAAATACAAACAAATATACGAGTACATACAAACTCAAAAAAATATTACACTCCATCTGGGGTGGATAATGTAGGTATGGGATGGACATTCAGTACCGAATTGCAATATCTCTATGCCTAGAGCCACAGGTATATGAAAACTCTGGCACAATAACGAAGCTCCTCAAGTTGTTTCAAGTATACGTGACCTAAAATTGTACACAATTAGATATTCAAAATTCACTGCAACCACCAGTGCGGAACGTCGTAAGGTGCAAAGTTGGTCAATATAACTTAGTTCAGACTTCCTTTGTTTATATCGTTTGCCTTGTTTTACTGAGAATTTCCGAATGTAGGTAAATTGCAAAGTTGCTCTGCGGTGCACAATGATATTATAAGGTGTACGTTTTGATAGTGGTACAGCTAAGTGCATTTGGCAAGTATAATAAAGGTAGTAGTTTTGATTGCAAGAAATTATGTAAGGTACCTATTTTAAAAACAAGAGCATTTTAGACTGCACTGAACGCTTTACCACAGACCATTTTTGATTGTCTGTGACAATCACAAATTCTACGTTTCAGTGTTGCCAGTACAATAAGTCGATTGCAATAAATTATCGAGTACAACATAAATTAAATGAAGTTTTTGATAACAAAAACTTCGTAACATTATAGACCGTAGTGACAGACGCATTAAGTTCAGATCATATAGTTTAGTACATAAGATTTTTACTGGATACTTATTATTTATCTAACAATTGCTAGGTACATGCTATTGACATACTTATAAAATACAAAAAAAAAACTTAACCTAACTACGTACAAAAGCAAAATACTTCTCCACATCGCTGTCATCCGAAAACATGCCCAGAAGACTGACAACATTGCCACGTTGAAAGGCAATGCTAAGTTTTTGGGCAAACAGCGAGCCAGCTTTTTTCTGTACGCCTTCTTGCAAATCTTAACTATATGATCCCGGAAAGTCAGATCCGGGGTAAGCAGTACTCGTAGATCTCGTACCTGAGACACTCGCTGCATCGGCGCTTCCTCTACTTTGTATTCGTAGGCTAAAGCAGTATTCGCGCGCGTAAATGTCATCACTGAGCATTTCACTGTGTTGAAATAGAGTTTATTTATATGGCTCCACTCTACCACTCCATTTATGTCTTCCTTCAATCTCACACAGTCCGACTCACCCTTGACCTCGTGCAGCAATTTCAGGTCATCTGCAAACAATAAACATAAACTATGTTTGACTACGTCTGGTAAGTCATTTATCATTAAAATAAATTCGAGAGGACCCAAATTGCTGCCCTGGCTTACGCCTGACATGGTGAGTATGGCTCGGATTCGATCCCGTTGTTTTTTTGTATTTTAAGAAAACGTCGCCCCACTCTCGGAGTTACTCCTGTATCGTGTGTGCGTTCACGAACATGTAAACACAAGACCCCCAGACCCGGAACAACTATCTGTAGGCCATACAAACATTTGTTCCGTGCAGCAGCCAAATGCTGAACCACTGCGCCAACCGTGTCGTCGGTTGTAGTCAACGTACTGCGGTCGGTCTTTCAAGTAGCTGGCGAAGAACTGTAATAGGTGCGGTATGCAGGCAATTTTAGCCAGCTTCATTAGCCGTACATCGTTGTCGACGGTATCAAACGCCTTTTTAAAATCCAAATATGCCGCGTCAACCTGCACACCAGCATCGACGGCCGGCGCCACACGCGCCAATAAGTTAAGCAGATTAGTGGTAGTGCTGCGCTCTGGCTGGAACCAATGCTGTGCGTCCGATAGCTGTGCACTCACTTGAGCCTGCACGCAACGTCGGATGGCAGACTCGAACACTTTTGCTGGTGTTGACAACACTGTCACCGATCTGTAGCCACTGACATCCGCACCTGACTTACCCTTGGCAACTGCGGATCCCAAGGGTAAGTCAGGTCCGGATGTCACCCGCGTGATTTTCCACCTAGGCGGAAACTTTGCTTGTTGTAAACAATTATTGAATATGATTCAGGGGCTCAGCCAGCACCCTGCCACAGTCTCGGAAACGAAATGCTGGAATGCCATCGGGGCCAGATGAGAGCTTTGGTTTGAGCTTTATGAGCGCTTCCCTTACGTCTGACTGAGGGTCTGCATATGCACTCGCGCACTGTTCGTGTTTCTGTAGGTATATGTATTTTGTAATATTTCTGTGTTTGCCAATAATCGAATTTCCATTATTTTTTTCATCAATAATAAGTTCTGCATAAACTATTACTAAATCCTGGTACTCAGAATACTGTTTTAAAGGTGACAGGGACTACACCTATAGCTGTGACTCACCGTTTAGGAAGCCGAAAATATGTTTTCAGAAACTAGATCGGTTAAGAGGTACCCTGATACTTGGAAAAGGATATACGACGAAATTTAATATTCATCTTCAAATAAAAACGAGAATGGTACCGATCTTTATCGACAGAACACTTAATAAGGAAACGCGTGACTGTTGTGAACGACCCTTTGTTATCGATTCCCAAATGGTAGGTATAGTAAGCCAATTCTTGATCACTTTCCCTATCCTTTTAATATTTTCACACGAGTGTATTGAATAAAATGAAATGGAAATTGTTAACAATAAAACATAACGGACGAATAAATTATGATTTGGATGGTATGATTTATCGTTGGTTCCTTTTTTGTAGCAGCCAGGAGTATGAATATTAATAACAATTACATAACATAACATTAAACCTGTATTTTTTAGAGGAATTGCGGCCGCAGCGGCCACTGAGGGTGACGATCCGCATACATTCTTATGGGCTAATATCGAACCGGGGCAGCGTGACAAAATGCGCAAGTACACCAGCGCGTCGGCCAAAGGTAACTGCAGATCATCGTGTGGTTTTAGTCAATAAGCACCGTCTACTCACCGTCCTATGGTGGCCGGACATAAGGAATGAGGGATGTACCTATAGTACCAACACCCACGTTTTTCCAGCCATTGGGGGCACGTCACGAGAATCGAATCCAGAACTTCATACTCAGTAATAGTCAAAAAACAAACATTGAATCGGGTCTGACTGAAATGACCGGTTATGAGAGTAACTCAAATCAGAACAAACATCCACCCCACAAGATAAACTTAACACCCCGGAACAACATCCTAATGGCGAATAGCTACATTCTGTTTCGCCAAGACAATGGACATTGACGAAACACAGTGTTCAACCATCAAAAACCCGGCCATCGCCACAAGACGGCGGATTGCTTGCAGCCACCAGGAAATGACTAGGAAATTGCCCCATTATGCTTGCAAGTCGTGAGCTGCATTCGAATTACTTCTTTGCTTGTAATTTTGCATAGTATGAGCGACGATTGTGCTTAAAAGCATCTACGCACGATGGGGAGTCTCGGGAGACATAATGGCATGCAATTGTGGATTATGGCAACCATATTTTAGTTTGCAGATATGAAAGGACGACTTTATTTTGATATTTGTATGCTGCGCGTGTGTTAAACTTATTGGTGTATGGTTTAGATATTTCGGTTTCGTGTATATACAGCTTAAAGGATTATACCAACTACATCGTATCATCGGACACAAGACACACCGATGATACGCGGATACTGCGATCATTAAAACCGTTACTAACGAGTAAGATACGCCGTTGATACGTTCTAGTGGACATAGTAGACCGTGCTGTGTTTCTTTCCGTGCTTGATACTTTCCTAGTAAGGTCATGGTATGGTACGGTGTAGGTGGCAGACTCCTTTTTTTTTGTGGGTTGGGAAATCATCCAATGATTTCTACTGCTCTAGGGTGGAGCAGAAGAGCGTGTCAGACTCTTACTGATTAAAACCCACCCCTGTTCTTTCCTTGCCTAAGTGCCAAGGGGAGCGGTAGCTCTGTTACTCTTGCGGATCTCGGACTCCTTAAGAATTGCTGTATCAGACGGCTTAGAATGTGGCTTGTTTGGAACTTTGTAGTTATTATTTGCTACTGGTTCTTTTGAAAATATTTGTATTTTTTATTTTCTACATTTTAGTGAGCTACATTTTTGGAATCGTCTTTTTGAACCCTTTGTTTTGATACCCCACTCAATCAAGTAAAATAAAATACTACCTCGCTTACGTAATGGGGGCCCGCCATTTCAATTTATTTTTCAAAATTCATATAGGCTGTCACTTCAGCAGTCAAACCCAATCTAATGATACCTAGCCTCGTTTGTTGTTATCTAGCCCGCCGTTTAGGCTACTGGGCGTGCTTCTGAAAAGAACTTTACTACTTTGTTTATTTACTTATTTGATTCACCAATCACATCTACCTAGATAAGTAGGTACGGTGGCGATTGTAGACTCAGCCTAAACTCAGCGGGTCTGTACCAGCCTTCAGCTGGCTGTTGAGATTATTGAAAAGCCGTTTGAATATTGAATACAGGCATCACATTTGTTTTAGGGATGAGTTCGGCTTGTCTGGCCGAAGTGGGCACTTGTATTTTTCTGTTATTACCAATATAGTTCTAAAGAGTGCCCTATCTCTCTTTCCGTTCTTACACTGCACATATATAAGCCAGTCACTCTCGTATACCACACTCTCGCGTAGCCAGCGAGTGAGGCCACTATCCTGAAGCTACTAGAGAACCCCTGGGGCCCAATTCTGTAAAATAACTAACTTGTCAATAGTGTGTCAGTGGTGTCTCAATTGAATAGTCATTGACATTTGATATTCTATTAATTATGTATGGTCATTGACTTGCCACTGTAGTGCCATTGAAAGGCCATAATAAGACTATTGTAATAATTTTTAGTATGGTCTACTATAATATGTCAATATCATTTTGAAGTTTTTGCAGAATTAAATTTGCAACAGTGGCAAAATAATGTCTGTTGTGTGTAGATAGAGTGTCGATGGCGTGTTGCTTAACTCAAAGTTACAGAATTGGGCCCCTGGAGCCCTGCAGGCCTTACTGGAGCCTTGGGGTGCTACAGTACTAACAATCCAGAAACCAAATTATATTTCGCTCACACAAAGTGCATTCACGAGCGATATTAATCCGGTTCGTTTTCAATAGCATTTTAAGCCAAATAAAACTTTATTGAACAATAATACGGTGATATTATTACTCATTGATTTTTAATTAAAACACCATGCAAATGTATCGGCTGTACTGTGGACGTATCGCCACTGATGCCGTGAACTTTAATTTTTGCGTTATCTGCATATAGGGTTGGCTATTTAGTCTAAAAAAAACATTGGACACGTAGGTAATTTTTGCTTTACCAAACCAATAAAATTTGTAAAGATAAAACGCATGAAAGTTCAGGAGTGGTACATTATGATGTAGATTTTACGTCACGTGAAATTTTCCCCATTTCTGTTTTTGTTTACGTGACAAACGAAAGAAAGAAAGAAATACGTGTCCAATATTTTTTGATAATTAATCAAACTGACGTTATTAGTTATCTACCATAAAGCCCAAAATGCAATTGATAAGTTCGATTGAAATATCATGTGGTATCATCGAATAAATTTCTAACTTTTGACAACCGAAACTTATTTATCAAGAACCCAAGTTCTACTATAGATTTGTAGAACCATTAGTCTTGGTAGGTGAAATTTAATTTATCAATTGATTTATCCCAGTTTTTCCAGAAAAAACCGCTATGTTTGTCATCTTTTTTTTAAGCCATGTTTTCCATCTGACTTATTTATTTTCGATTCTTACTGATATGCCATTTAAATTTTAGTTGTATGAACACTGACATTTCCTATATTATTTGAGCATTCTCAACAACCAAGGCTGCTGAAGAGATAATTATGACGGTGCATTGTGGTTGATTGGTAACTAAAAAAAAAGTTTAAAAATAAAAGTTCATGATGTGCGGTGTCGCGGTGTTCAGCAGCCCTATCAATGCCACGTATAAAATCGTGCCGGTTCATTCGGCTCCCGCATCCATGCCTACCGTGTCGCTACTATACAAATTACACCATTATTGAGACTCATCTCACTACCAAGTTAAATGATGTTTAATCAACGGCTATATAATTTTCCATTGTAATTGCTTTTTTATAGAATTCCACACTGATTTGATTACTTAAAAAAAAACATTTGTTTAAATTAATAAATATACTATTTACGAGTACATACTGTGGCTGCGGAAAACCTCAAGCGGCAGAAATATAACAACCTCGTTGGTAGTTATATTTTCGAGCCCTTTGGTGTTGAAATTCTTGGGCCATGGGGTCCGAGAGCTCCAAACGCCTAGTTGACACTTCGCGTGACCCACGCGCTGGCTTTTACCTCGGCCAGAAGTTAAACATTGCCATACAACGTGGCAATGCTGCCAGTCCGCAGTGCCGCAGTTGGGCCCACTTGCAGTCGACAGCGATGCGGAGGAATTTTTTGAAGCCATATTTTAAGTTTTGTTTTGTTTGAAATATTTGTTTTTATTATAGTTAGGCAGTACTTTATAATTATGTAAATGGTAAATATTAATTTAAACAAATACCTTTTGATTAAGATCTTATAATGTATTATCATAAACCGCTACAATTGCCTATGAGTTCATAGCAATGATGTGGCTTGTGAAGATGGCTGCCCAGTCGTAGCAGTCAATTTGTACCCGGGCCTGCGGACGGCGAGTAATGGGTAGCTCGCCGTCCGATCAGCACCAGGCCAGAGAGTCGACGGCGCGTAGTGTTCCACTCGCGCCTCAAAGAGTTGTCAGCAATATAGACGGGGCCCGTCATGGCCGACGCCTGCCCGGGGGTTGAGGATAAATTCGAAACAGAGTTACCTCGCCCCTGGGCACTCAGGGCAGGAAGGAACAGGGGTGGGTTTTAGTCAGTAAGAGTCTGACACGCCCTCCCGCTCCACCCAGAGCGAGAAAAGTCATTGGATGATTTCCCACCCCACAAAAAAAAAAGCAGTCCTTTGTAGTAAGATAATACCTACATATATAACTATAATTTCGTAGCACTGTACTGCGGAAGGATACTTTTTAACGTAACGCATTATTTCTCGTAAAAACTTTGTAGGTTTTGAATTTAAAGGAATAGTTACCTATAGTGTTGCCCAAATGCAAGACCAAGACGAGACTTAGGCCAGTCTTGGTCTTGGTCTTGGTATTGCGCTCTCAGTCTTGGTCTTGGTCTTGGTCTTGCAGCAAGAGTCTCGAAAGTCTTGCAAGTCTTGCAAATACCTATTAGCCTATTGCTATTTATTGAACACGTTAGTGTAGATTTTAGATTATGATTCGCGCTGTAAGACGTATGTAGTTACAGAATTATAATTTTCAAAATCATCAATACAACCCTCCAAGTTCATAAAGGTCGAGGAATTATTAAAAAAAATGACTTTTTCAAGGTCAAACTCATTCCTCGACCTTTGAATATCAATTTTCAATCTTGCTGCTCACATTTTAGTACCTAGGTATATCACTCACTATCTATCATTTACCGATATTAACAATGAATTATTTCGAAATCAAAATATTCGCAATTCAATAGATGCAATACCTACTTAGTTAATTATTATCACATATTATGACAGCTTTAAACGCTGTAGTGTTCGAATTCGAGCCAGTGTGTGAATGTATTTATACAAGAAACTCAGAGCATTCAATTTATACCTACTTACTGCTGAGACATCTTCAAGGTCATTTAATTTTATCCTCCTGTACCAACGCTACCAAAATAGGTAACAATTTTGTGTACCTCTGTCCGTACTCTTTGTCGGCGAATGCGGCGCTCAAACAGTGTCAAATGCTGTGATACACTTGTTGCAAACCGCGGCGTCTTTGTCGGTAAATTATCAAATAAGTAGGTATATAAACCACCGACTGACCAACAGTTTATTCGCAGAACGTCACATTTTCCCAATCAACCTTGAACCCTAATTCTTTAGCGATAAAGTTGAAAATCTGTTAAAGAAATTTGACAGATTGTAGTAGCTTGATGTGCTGGCGTCTGTACCATAACATTGGCTGCCGTAGAAACTGTTACTAGACCTACTCGACTCTGTGTTAGTTTTAAATTTTGCTGAATAGAAGAATAATATAAACTTTGAAACATAAGAAGGTATCAACATAATGTTTATATAATTTTGTTGGCTATAATTTTAAGCACATACCAACCTACGAGTACTAACGTTAGATCTGCACATTAGACATAAACAAGCATAATATATTATTATAGTTAGATACCTACAAGGTATGCTACCTAGAATAACTTTGGTAGAAAGTTATTCTAGGTACATTTTATCACATGGGATGATGGGAACAGATTTGTGAGTATTAACACGCTACCTACTTAATAAATAGTTGAAACATAATAAGTACTTACCTACCTAATCAATACAACCTTTTAGGGTTCTTTCAGACGAGCGGCACGTTGCCAACTGCAGATACAACTGCAGCCCTTAGCTTAGTGTTATGACGATACCTACGGTTTTGATACTGGGGAACGTCTCTCAAAATCAGGATTGAAACCAAATACTTAATAACGCCCAAATCTCAGTTTGTCTTAACTGCAAGACGCAAGAGTCTTGCAGGCTTAAGTCTTGTCTTGCTCAAGTCTTGCAGGGTTCAGTCTTGGTCTTGGTCTTGCTACAATAAGGCGGTCTTGGTCTTGGTCTTGGTCTTGCGAAAATGCAAGAACAAGACCAAGACTGCAAGACCAAGACCGATTTTGGGCAACACTAGTTACCTAGCATAGTTACCTCCTACCTGGCATAGTTACCACTTTATTATAATGCTATTGTAATATAAAGTGAACATGATAAAATACCACTAACGTGGTAATAACTTATTGCTGTAGGTTGCTATATATTAATATGAACTTACAATGCAATATACGTTATTAATTTGATTAAGAATTCAAAATACATTCTATAAATAGTGTATCAATTGAGACAAGAGTTGGTCCTATTAATAAACTCTTGAACAGTCAACTAAAATATTAATAGTATTAACGTCATACTTGAGAAATTCAAACGCTCATCAAGTAAATGGGTTTTGTTGGCAAAACTAATGAAGCAGAAATCAGTACTTTCATTATTTATTAATGAAATTAGTAGATTACTTTTGGTTGGATTAGAGGGCGTATTTTTAGTAAATTATATTAAAAGATGCATAAAAGGTTAAATCAGACAGTTCACATCACAGTTAAAAACAATACTCGATAGAGCAGATGTAACCAATGTCAGTTTCTAGATTTTTTTCTTCGTTATTTGACACCGACTGCCAAAATTAAGGTTATTTTGCATTGTTTTTTGGAAGTCAGTTGTATTTTTTTTGTAAAAAAGTTTTTTTCTCTTTATAGTTATTGTACACCACAACTAAAACTAAATAGTATAGTTATGCCCGAATCGGTAACCCCAAAAACATAAAATTAGAACATAGTTGGTGAAATTAGGGTGTATCAGGGTGAACTGTACTAATCTGTGACCCCTTCAGTGCATATCAGCATGATGTTATGTTATGAAGTAGTGTAAACAATAAACAGACATGCGATTGCAGCAATTCCGGAAGGTTTACTATCATTCATTGAAGAGTTCCATTCACTATCTCGGAAATTGTTCATCAGATCTTCACCAAATTTAAATGGGACCACATGGAAAGCACCAATTTTCCAAAAAAAAAACATCAAAATCAGTTCACCTAGAAAGAAGTTACACACATAAAAAAGAAAAGTACAGTCGAACGAAGAACCTCCTCCTTTTTTTGAAGTCGGTTAGAATGTCCTTCTTCTAGGGTAGTACCTACATAACACTTAAAAATAATACTCGAAAGAGCAGATGTAAGTAGCTAAATCAAAATAAAGGAACCAATTTCAGTTATCATAACTTATATCACTATAAAGCATCGCCAAATAATCAAAGAAACACTAACTAAATCCGTCCTCAGACATAAAAGAAATGTGACCTCATTCACTTTTATTCATAATCGCGATCTAAAAGCAAATGTAATAACTCGCTGTTACCAGCCAATAATACACTGGGAATCGAGGGTACGCACGGACAAAGAGCCGACTAACCCGACATAGCCCGCAGGAGGGGGTTAAGTGTACTACCAGCACTAATCGCCGACAAGTGCCCCTTTAGAAGATTCCAAGTGTTCTTTCGAAGGATCACTATTGCCGGAGAAACACGTCCCGATGTTAGATAATGAATTTTCCCCTAATTGGATTAGCGTATTGAGTCCAAGTGGTCTCAATATAAACGTTTGTATGTGTAATCTAGAATGCATATAATTTCGGGTTTCGGGTCTAATTACGGTTTAGCGTTGTATTAAGGAGTCCCGTTATATTATAGCTTATTGCGGTTCCGTTAATTCCACAGTAATTGATTTGTATATTGGGTTTTCTTTAATGTTTATGTTAGGGAAAATTAAAGAAATTCTAATTGTAGGTGTAATGTGGAAAAAAAGTCCTTGATAATATCAAAAACATTTTTTTACCTTTCTTCCATCCCTTCTTTCGAAATTTAAGTTTATTAATTAATAAAAAGTTTATTAGTTATTTTAATTATTCTTTAGAAATTAAAAGCATTGCATAGCACCTTTGTATCTATTTTTCTGTTTCCTCTTTGTTTCCTCTTTGCCTTTTTAGTATATGTGTGTAGGTACAATTTTGAAATAAATAAATAAAATACACTAAGAAGAGCTCAAATATTCTTGGTGTCTTTATTGAAATGCGATAAAATTAAATCTCTTTTATGTTTTGAAACAAGCCGAAAAACCAAAATAAATGAAAAGGTTTTGGTAAAAGTGAAGAATGTCAGTGTTCTCATTAAAATCAAGTTTAATCTTAGCTTGGGTGTCAGTGGACTTAATCTAGTGCCTACGTACAATTTGAAAGCCTCATTAATTGTAATTTTATGTATGTAATTGTATAGTAATAATAAATAATAATAATAATTTGTCTAGGCCGTGAAAGTAAAACCAAAACGATTTTTATGTAAACGTGCATATTTTTTCATGCATCTAAAAACAGCTTTGGTTAGCAACATTACTGTTCTGGTTAATAACCGTGAAAGGCCTATTAGCATACACATATGAATATTCACCAAGTCAAACACAAACACCATTAAGTCGTTTAAAAAGTCGCCTGTCTTTTCCTGCGTAGATAAAAATAAGATAAAATAAAAATATAAACAAAAATTCCTGCCAAGCCAATATAAATCTTATAATACTGAGACAAAAGCTTGGTTCTCCATGTTTGTCGACTTTGACGTGTCTCTAAATACGTCTTTTGAACTTTGAATAATAATAGGCGAAAAATTTTCATACGTTTGAAGTGTTTCTTTGAAAACGTGGCTTTCGTAAATGAAATTTCGTATTATGTTTCGTTCACCCAGTGTCATTTGTTACGCCTATGAAAGGAGAAAGATCCTTAATTTCTTATAAGTTACATCAAAGATATCGTTTTTACTGCTTTTTGAATGTCTGAATAGGATCCCATTGAAAAAGATTTTTTTATTATTTATGTTTATTAATTCAGAGCTTCAATAGACGTTTCGTGACATGAATATTTTAGCGGGAACCCCTCTATATGATTTGATATAATTGGACCTTTACAAACAGTTTCTAATTCATAAATACTGTGTTTATCTTCAAATGCACACCCTTACATATTTGAAGTGTGGGCTGAACATTTGCATTTTCTTTTGCATGTATTATTAAAGTGTCTCTTCAAAATACCAACGATATTAGCTATGCATGAATATTCAAACTATCACAACAAGATTAAATGATAAAACATCAACAACAACAAACAACATCACTTACAACACACAACAACACACACACCACCATCATTCATTTTTCCTGAACATGGAGAATGGATCCACTGTGAAAACCCTCAAATGATTGGCTATAATCATACAGCGCCCTTCGCGTTCAGTACAATAACGCGTTCAGGGTGCTGATGAGGTTGCCCCGGTACTGCTGTGCTTCAGGGAGGTTTGCTGAAGCTCGCGTTGACTGCTTCTACACTGTGATGCGGAAGCGGTGCGCATCCCTTGTCAGTAGGGTGCGGGGCAGCACCAATAGCATCCTGTCTATGGTAGCAAGCAGGGTAGATTGTGCGTTTGTGAACCGCTGCTGCAGGGTATCGGCTGGGCCTGTCACCTTGCAGCAGTGATGTCACAAATGGGTTTCTGAGTTTTTGTTATACTAGCATAGTTTATAAGTATATTGTTATTAACACTGTGTGTCTACGCCTGAACGCAGCTCTTCTTTAAAATTTGACGTTATTACGAACGCACCCTAAGAACATCGCTCGCTGCGGGCTTCACGGCGGCGGAACGCGACTAACTTAACTTCGCTTTGCACGACAAAGGAACGAACCGTCATATTCTTGTCGCGATCACATTACCTGTCATATTACCACTGTAATTTTTAAAAAATAAAACTTTTTGAAACTAAAATCGAGGTCGGTCTTTATTGTATCGCCCACACTATGAGTCTACTTATTCGAAGTAAATGAATAAATAAATATAATTTATGCTAGCGACACATTTCATATTATATATATACTTCATATCAAAGCAAAATTAGCTATCCAATTACCATAACAAACGACAAAACACACATCAAACGAAACAGTTCTTTACACCTCTAAAATTAAGCGAAACACAAAAGAGTTTCCCTTCCTTTAATTTCAATTATGTGCGTAACAAAACAATATGAACCATAATGTTGTGCACCCCATAATGTTGTCCTTAGTCTACTAATGATATCTTTGAACGGCACACGCGTGGCATACAAAATGTTCGGCGCCCCTGTAAATTTGCCAAGGCTTAATGAAACCGAGAAACGCACTGTCGAAGTCTCCAGATTTGATTAGACCGGCACGCGAAACACGTAGCCTGTTATGTTCATTTGATTAAATAAATGTTTGATTCGGAATAGTTTGCTTAACACAGCGTCTGGCGCTGTCAAGAAATTAGATGCGCTAAGAATTAGTAATTCGAGACTTGGGCCATTTTAGGTTCTGAATTGTTTTGCTTGTAGACAAGGTTGAACTGGCTAACAATCTGTCACCAGTTGTCCTTTTTGGGATTTGTAAACACAACACGTTTTCTTCCATATGTCTTCGAGAGTTGTTGTCCTGGCTCAAGTTGTTGCTGATGTTGAATGCCAATTTACTTACAAAAGAAATTTAGCCAGAAGGTTCAGTGGTTTGTGGAAATTACACGTGAAGGTCGGGTGATTCATGGGTGCGTGATGTTGTAAGGAGCCGGCAGTGGTTTCACAGCACCTCATGATAAAAGAGTCTGGATGATTATGTGAAGGTTCTTGAACTGGAGAAGTTGTTATCAGCAGTTTTATCGCATATATCGATTGCATATGTCGAGAAAAATATCAAAATAGAAGAAGGAAGAAATAATCGGTTGAGTGCGAGTTGGACTGGTACGCGAAAGGTTCCGTAGAATAAACAAAATACCGGACAAATTAACAAGACCAACTGAAGTTCATACTATAAAAACACCAAACCTTAATCTACCAAAAACACAAGTAGTATTCAAAGATAAACTTAAGTTTGTAGTTGGAAAATGTTCTCCCATAGATCGATATACGTCACAGATCACGATCAAATCTCCAATAGTATGTGAAAGTTTGTAACCGACAAAAAAAATGTGATAAAACTACAAGTTATTCTTTTTTGGACTTTTTTCTTTACCTGTGCTGTGAGACTGCTAAGCTGAGTATTTGATATTAATTTCAACTTGATATCTTCACGCGTTCCCAAGAAAAAGGTTCTTGACAGCCAGACAGACAACGAAGTGATCCTTTAAGGATTCCTTTTTTTGAGAGGTACGGAACCCAAAAAAAGAAAAATTCAGCTTTTACTAACAGCTAACAGAAGCACTACAACGATATTACTATACTATACGGTACTCGATTGCTGGCAGTTATATTCGCAGATGACGTCAGCGAGCACTAAAATTTTAACAGTTAGAAATTTTCAAATTGTATGCAATATTTCATGGCTCCCGGAATGTCCGTGTACAAGGAATTCTATTCACATCTTTTTAGAATTTCGGAATGTCGGGCTAGGGTTTCGTAAATCAGGCTCATAAATGTAACCTTTAGAATTTTCTATACATTATGTTGACATTATTAAAAAATAATTTTCAAAGCGTTCTGGGAATGAAAAGGCAAAAAAGAGTGCATTTTATTCTGTGAAAATTGATCTGTTACTAAGCGAAATGAGTTATTGGGATTTGTGAAGGTAAATTCAAATTCAAATTCAAATTGTTTCAAATTAAAATAATATAATAAAAGAGCAAAGAATTTAAACCAGTATGAATATACTAACATGGTTCATTGTAAGGCAAGGAAGCCTCCATTGCTTCCGGCATCACTATAGTAAGTTATCATCATCATTTCAGCCAAAAGAAGTCTACTTGCTGGACATAGGCCTCTCCCAAGTGTCCCCAACACTCTGCGTCTTCTGGTAAGCGGTCGCTACTTCAGAAATTTGCGGCCCCTTTGACCATCAAGGAAGTAGTATTGTCATCTATTAATTATTGTAAGTAGTGGTATTAATAGGTATAATAAGTCTTATCCTTGCAATGTTACCCCTCTATATTTTTTTGTTTTCACTAACAGACTTTGAAAGAAAAGTGACACTTATGAAATTGTAACACCACAACGGTGCTTGCTATACTTATATTGTTATATTTCTCGGATTAACACACCACAAGCTTGTATTGTAATAATTCCTTTTGTAATTTAAAACAATGGACATACTTTTTTTGTGGATTTTGCAAAAAAAAAAACTAACAATAGTGTACCTACGTCAATACTGGAATTACAACTGAGCTTCGTTCAAGCCTAAAAAACCGGCTCATGGAACGAGATTAGGCCCGCTATTGCAAACGCATTCTGCTTTGTTCGTTTTCTATTACGGAGAGCCATGTCCAGGCTAACACCAATCGAATCTTTATGAAGCTGCATGAGAAAACAATGCAACCGTGGTTTCTCAAAAATGTATGTTTCTTCTTCATCTTCTCGTGTCGCTGGCTGTACTGTCGTAGTACTTTTAAATTGTTTTGTTATGTTTAAAACACAAAGTAGATATTTAAATGAGGTGTGTTTTATTGTGTATCCTGTTTTTCTAAATTAAATGAAAGCATTGTAATTAATATAATCTGCTAACTATTTCCCAGCTTCAGACTAATCGGATGCTGCTAAATACCATAACTTATATGTTATGATTTTATTTTTGCATATTTTTTTACGTTTACTACCTACCCGTTTTAAACAAGTAATTTTTTTTCTATGGAATTAAAGAAAAAGAATTTGAATTGTGTACCTAGGTACATTTTATAAGTTGGGCGACTCTCAAACTAACAGAACTATACAGCCGTGATACGGCTATATAACTCTGTTAGTTGCTAGTTAGCTGTTAGTTTCCGGCTGATACTACGTGATAGTTTTACTTCAAAATCCGTTATATACAATATCATCACGATTTTTTTAAGATTATTCAAGCCAATAGTTTAGCTTTTAGTTTAGCTTATATATTTTATTATTTATTTTTATATCGCTTTAAAAAGTTTAATATTTCGCAAACGAATGACTGAATCGAAAAATAGTCTTCACAGCCACTTAACGATTGTGAAGACCTATCCAACGGTTCAAATAGCGAAGCGAGAAAAAAATTTATTCCCACTTTACATAGAGGGGACTTAACAATTTCTTTTAATGATTTTATTCTTTCATTTGGTCGGCGTATATACCCATGCAAAATTACAGTACTACGAGTAACAGTCTCTAAGCTAAACCGCGGACATACGGACAGAGTGAAACTATAAGGGTTCCTCGTTAGGACTACGGAACCCAAAAAAGGCTTCGTAAAGCAATAAAACATATTCATTTAGCCAATGGAAAACCCAAATGTATTTCCATATTATGTAAACTGTATGTAAACACACAATCTGTTATCTGTCGCAGAGCCGGAGGCGCAGTCACCACTGTCAGTAATGTAAAATACGGCGTCATCAAAAATGCAACGAAACAGACTGCATGAATTATGGTTACAACGCTTCAATGCAAAATAAATATGGGATGTCCGACGCTACCGTCATTTTGTATTTGTCGCTACGGTAATTTTAAAGGAATGATTTCAATTGACGGGGTCGATGGCAATATCGAAATTTTCAGCCCACTCGTGATTCGTTTTTTTTTACTCATCCCACGCTTTCTCATTGCTGGGCAAATGCCTATCCATATATTTTCAGTTCCCTTTGTGTCCCGTCTTCTCCGGCCAATCGGTCAGGAACGAGTTCATATTATCACGCCAGCCTTTTTTTAGACCTGCGTCGGTAACAACGCCCGTCTTCAGGACCCACTGTGTTACATATTATGCGCTCACCTAGGCATAGTCTGGCAAGGCTCATAATACTGGGCAAGGTGGAAGGAAAACGCGCTCAAGGCCGAGCACCGGAAAGATGGTCTGACAGGATAAAGAAGGCTGTTGGAGGCAGCATATACCGAGCGGTCCACATTGCAGAAGACTGCAAAACTTGGAGCCGCGTCATATTTGGTCATGACCCTCAGCATTGAGGGTGATTGTACCAATGATTTGTTTGTATCTTATATAATGGTTCTGAGAATTAGAATCTTCTTAGTCCTGCCTCGGTGACACGCCCGTCTTCAGGCACCCACTGTGCGACGATCCTAGCCCAACTGCTCTCAGGCATCCCGTAGGTGTGACCCGCCCAGTCAAATGATTCGTTTGTTTCTTATAAAATATTCTTGTTGATAACATAGGATGGTTCTCAGAATGAAAATGTTCTTAGTCCTGCCTCGGTGACGACGCCCGTCTTCAGGCACTCACTGTGTGACGATCCTGGCCCAACTGCTCTCAGGCATCCTGTAGGTGTGACGCGCCCAGTCCAGTGATTCGTTTGTTTCTTATAAAATATTCTTGTTGATAACCTAAGATGGTTCTCAAAATTAAAATATAATAATAATAATAATATAATATAATATTTCACAACTATCACACAATGCCATCTAGTCCCAAGCTAAGCAGAGCTTGTGTTATGGGTACTAGACAACTGATAAACATACTTATATATTTCTAAATACATACATATTATAGATAAATTACACAAATTACAAATGTTTGATTATCAAGGGTAATAATAAAACTTATTAAACCTCGAAATAGATTCTCAAGTATGACCGAAGGCGGTTCTAAGAAATTCGTTTGATATTGTCAAATGAGGTAGAATATTACCAGCCAATTCTTTTGAATCTTATTTTTATTTCATAATATTCAGACTGTTAGTATAATATAACTTAAAAGAAATATATACAAACTAACAATAATACCTAACATGTACAAATGCGTATGAAAAAACAAAAAAAAGTCTTATTTTTGGATTTTAATGTTTCAAGATGAGAAATTCCATGTAATTTGTTTTCCCTTCCATGAAAACTGTTAACCAATTACCCCAAAAATAAATCAATGCTGTCGTAAAAAACGAAGTGATTCATTATTTATGGACGTTAAATCGACGGCACGTGTCGGGCCAGAGAGGCGGCGGCGTGTGGAGTGCAACGCTCGCTCCTCACGCGTCATATTTATACTGACAATAACTGTCTCATTAATGCATTTACCGTCATGATTTATCCGCACTTTCACATGTTTTTGAGTAAAAACACGTTGTATTGTCTTCTCAGCGTTCGTAACAAAGAGTCTTCGTAGGGAGCAACATTTTAATGAAACTCTGTGAAATTGTAATTAATGGGCCACATTATTACGATTGGGGCTCATTTGGATGTCTCATTAGTAACGTGAATTTTGTTTTGTCTTGCAAGTTATACGTCGTTTACTTAAGATTAACTTAATTCACGAAAACCCGAAAGTTTAGAACTTAACTAAGAATGAGAGGATTTCTGCATTTAAATTATTGTATGCTTAGAAATCTGAAAACCAACATTGAAATAAAGTTGGTTTTCAAATGTCTAAGCATAAATAATGCGTATTTATTTTCTATGTGTACGTATAAACACAAAAACTTGCATGCTAGTCTTACTACAGTTCGATGTGCCATTTCAATCACGTAACGTTTAATCTTTTCGTGTTGGTGTTGACTCAAATGTTGTCTGGCCAGTATGTAGCTACCTGGATAGCTTTGTCTTTGGTTTCGTTTAAACCATTCGTTCATTAATTATTACTTTTTGAAGTAAAACTTCTTTACGTACGCTTGAAAAGTGTGATCGGGCGAGGCGACCGTGACGGGAGCGTTACGAAAAGTGTGATCGGGCGAGGCGAACGGAAGAGATGGAGCTTAAGAAATTTCACTTAAATCGTGTGGTCTAAAGCACACTCGTTTTTTTATGAATGTCACTCTTTAGGGTTCCGTACCCGAAGGGTCCAACGGAGCCCTATTGTTGTCACTCACGTGTCCGTCTATCCGTCTGTCTGTCTGTCTGTCCGTCCATCGTCTGTTACAAAATTTTGTAAGTTTCCATTGACCTATTTTTTTTTTTTTTTTTTGTTTCCATTGACCTATGAACTTCAAATTTGGTGATGTTTATTATTACGTATACTTTACTAACAAATACCAATATAATATATGGTATGGAACCCTTAATGTGTGCCCTATTGCTTTCTCTCCATGGGTCGCGTATAAATTCGAAACAGAGTTACCGCGCCCCTGTTTTTTTTTCTTTTTGGTGACTCAGGCAAGGAAGGAACAGGGATGGGTTTTAGTCAGTAAAAGTCTGACACGCCCTCCCGCTCCACCCAGAGCGGGAGAAGTCATTGGATGATTTCCCACAACACAGAAAAAGAAAGCGGTTGTGCATGCTGTAACGTTGGTTGACCAGGATGGAATGACTTTATATGTGGAGCAGCTGATGGGCGTCTTCAGGAACACGATTAAATATATACCTAACTCAGCAGTAAGTCTTATGTTTTTATTAACTTGCTTAATGGTTTTTACAGGACATGGCCCATCGACCATTGTAGTAGGAAAAAAGGGCCGACCTCGGTGTTGCTACACTTAAATAAATAATTGGTAGTGTTGTACTACCTAACACATGCATGCTGGACAGACAAGGACGCGACGCATGTCCTGTGAAGGGGCTCCACACTGGCACTAATACTTGAATTTAACACTAATACTTAGTTGAACAAAAATTCAAACCTTTAAAATCACCAAATCTAAATCCAGTCAGTAATAAGTATCCTAGTAAAGTTTTAACAGAAGTCTAAGGGACTGGTCACGTCTTCCCGCGCGGTTGACGACTAGCATCATGCAAACATGATCCAAGTTCTTTGCATGTGAACTTGGTCGAGACCATTGACTTGGTCGAGACCTTGGTCGAATCCAGTGGAAACATACTCCTTAAGTTGAACGAGGAGTTTACATATGTGTGGTGAAGTTTGGAGACGAGTTCGCCTACTTGTTAACGGAATTAGTTCTGTGACACTTTCATTTTATTTTCAAATTATCTTATCTTATCTTATTTTGATTGGATTGAGGAAGTGCATCGTATAGTTTAATTCAATTAATTTTTAATAATTACATAAGGTGCAGAATGTGATTTAAAGATGTATCATTGCATTCAACTGTTATGTAAAACACAAAAACTGTTATTGTATTTCTTTATCATGGACAGGATCATACCAAACACAAATTACTTAGCAGTTACAAAGTACGTCGTTGAAAAAATATAAACATAACCCATTTCAAAATGGCACAGTAAAAATTAAAATGCATCATTTAGCACAATAACAGTTTGAAAAGAAATACCATTTTCTCCACTTAAAGTATAAGTAAAGAAACAACAATATTTAAAAGTAAAGCTTAATGTTGTGAAATTCGAGAAATAGCACAAAACGGGTTCGTATCTTAGAATTGGCCATTTATAGAGAAAAAAAAATGCAATTTATTTCATTTGCACTGACCTAAAAAGGGAAAGGAAAAGGAGAAACCCAAACTCCATAGAAACTTGGGCCTGTCGTTACAGAGCTGGAATTTGGCCATATATGAAGATTTCACGAGCCCTATTTTCACGTCTCCCAGCAATGGCCAAATTGGTTAAATCAGTCAGTGTTTACCTAAATTTTAGGTTATTTTTCTACTTTTGAGGCTTTATTTCCTACGTAAATCTGGAACGGGCACACGGTACAAAATAATTTCAAAGGGTCGCCGTTATCGAAATCTACAAAGAGGACTACATAGTCTGTGCTGCAGCGCCTGCAGCGTATCACGATGAGGTTTTAGGTACATAAAAAAGCTTAGGCTTTCAGTTTCACTTAGAGCGTTTTCAGTAAGAACAATCTGTTAAATCTGAAGTGAGTAACTTCAGATTTGGCAGTGTTCGGTGTCCAGTTTTGACGGCACGGTTGGCGCAGTGGTTGAGCGTTTGGCTGCCGCGCTGTGAATCGTGGGGTTCCTTTTCCGCACGCAACAAATATTTGTATGGCCTACAGATACTTGTTGGTTTGGGTGTCTCGTGCATGTGAGTTTACATGTCTGGAACGCACCCACGATACAGGAATAATTCCTAGCGTGGGGCAAGCTTTTAAAAAAAGTATTGGTTGGAGATGATATATATGTAGCTGCAACACCAAACTGTATTCCCCGATTTTGTAATCATTGTGTTTTTTTGATTATGTTTTTTGTAGCTACTTATTTACTACATAAAAGATGTTTCAATTTAGAAACAGTGCGCTCATCACAGACACAGGCTGAGCATAAAGCACCACTATTATTCCTTAACTTTTTCGAGTAGTAAATAAATAAATAAAAAATAGGCAGTCATGGGGACTGCCGACGGTAGTGAAAACTGTGTGCTACGCGTCGTAGCACTTGTAGCGGTTTCAGTGTCACGCGATTTGAATAGTTTTTCCCATCTCATAAATGCCTTACGCGCCTAAAGAAGTATTTACTTCAAAATAGGGAGTCATGGGGACTGCCGACAGAAGTGAAAACTGTGTTCTACGCGTCGTAGCACTTATAGCGGTGTCAGTGTCACGCGTGTATAATATCGGAGTTCTGTATTCGAGCAGAGGTCTTATAAATCAGAAGTACGGAAAAACACTTTCACTTGCGCAAAAATACGAAAAGTGAATGATATTAATGACATGACTTGATAATTGACAGACGTTGACTGTCATTGTCCGTTTACTAGTGATATCCGTGATGCAATCGATTTTATCCATTATTTGTTTTAATGATTTTTAATGATGCTTACGTTAAAAATCAATTAGATTCCAGATTTTTTATTTTACATTGATTGACCTAAAAAACAATTATACTAAAACAATGGCGTATTATTTTATATTTGTAACAGTATCGATTTCCACTTAATCAATCATATTTTTAGGGTACGCTCTATTGTCATAATGCCAGCGTTTGTGAAGTTAGTGACGTATAATGAAAAAGTGTTGTGACGATTTACAAAAAGTTGTTAAAAACAAAAAATATAAATCTACTTATTTTCTACAACTTGGCCATTGTTATCGAGGCTAAGATTTAAATGGGTTAATTACGCAAAATAGACGACTATTTTGGTACATATCTGATTCGTGTAACAGTTAGGCCCAAAAATGGGGTTCTCCTTTGTGAGAAAAGCGGCATGACCTAACCTAGCACCAAAACTTCGGGACAGCACAGCACAGGGGCAGCGTAATGAATTTCTTCCGCTTGTTCTCTCCTGCAGAGAGGATGCTAGACACCCAGCAAGGGTAATACTTAATATAATCAGCCTTTTAATGTTCCCACTGTTGGGACACAAGCTTTCCTTGGGAGAGGAAATAGGCCTACGGGTTGCGTGTCCACCGAAGTGGAGCTGGGCGGAGCGGAGCGGAGACGTGCAGAAATCGTTCAATCACAGACGAGAGAAATGACGTGATGAGGATTTCAACCATTGTGATTGGTCGATTACTGCACATCTCTGCTCCGCTCCACCTAGCTCCGCTTCAATGAAAACGCACCCTTAATCCACCACGCGGGCCCAGTGTGGGTGTCATATGTCTTCGAATATACAACAGCCCGAAATCAACCATCGGGCAGTTGCTGGACCAGACACAAGACCCATCTGGTCGGAGGATCCTCCCTTTTCAATGGAGGTTTGTGGGACTTTACACCCTGTTCCGCATACCTCCACACCGGTTTCCTTACGATGTTTTCCTTCACCGTTTTGAGAGCAGTGGTGATGAAATAATTTACACAAAAATTATTTCATCATCACTGCTCTCACCACGACAATGACACTTAAGTCGGAGCCGTTACTACTGGGCCACCACTGCTCCCACTGCTGCAATGGGAATCATCATCATCATCAGCTTTTTAATGTTGGCACAGGCACAAAAACGCTGAAGGAAAACGTCGTGAGGAAGCCGGCATGTCCTAAAACCAAAAATTCGAAGACGTGTGACATCCACCAACCCGCACTAGGCCCTTGTGGTGGATTACGGTCCACACCCTCTCACAGAGAGGAGGCAATGGGAATGTTATTGGCTAATTGTTTATAGAGAATAGGTAGTATTTTACAAGTTTATAATAATATTATTATGTACTAGCACGTCTGTATTAAAAGGGAAGGCAAGATCTCACTGGGCATCACAAAAGCCATTCATTCGTATCGCTGTTAATGAGGTTAGATTGGAAATATTAATTATGGAGAAGAAATTACTTCTAACTCGTTTAGTATGAAGAGCTGGATATATGTTCTCAATATTCGTGTCCGTTTTACCACTTTCACTAAAAAAACCACTATAGCTATCAAACCCATCTTTGTCTATTTATGTACGTCAGGTTCATATCGTTGTACCTATGTTTACTTTTGTTCAGGACCGGTACGTAGGTAAATCCACTGGCTGTACCAACCTATACATAATATACATACGATGTATGCTTATTCATACACGCATCTTCCACATTCATGAATCCTTTCACACACGGAGCCGTATGGGCATACACGTGACCGAATCCTAGTTTCTCATCAATATGGTCAGACCAGTACTTATACAGGTACATTTTTAGGTATCCGACAAGCAAAGATGGCATGTAATTGTTGTTCTGTATGAGAACTCCATCAATAATAATTATTTTCATTTCCTTGCAAAAAAATAGAAAGCTACTGATTTATTGTAAGCCATGATGCCTCTTGTTAACTGAAGAGTAAGTTCTATAAAGCTTACAGCTATGGCTATTTAAAGCTTAACTACTTTTTATTAACATAACTTTTCTAACAAATACATCAAAACAAATACACGAAACACTTTTTTAACAAGCAACCTAAAAAAATAAACCCTTTTTATAGTAGTTAAGGTATCCATTGCAACATACTAACAAAATTTTATCCCATATTTTTCATCCAATTTTTGTAGGATGTTATTTACAACTGTTTCAGTCACGCAAAACCGTGGGTCTGATAGGGTTCATAAATCTTTGTATCGTCTGGTAATAAATAAAGTAAACAAGTCTTTTAATAATCAAAGTGTTCGGAGGACGTTATATCTTTACAATAGATGAAAAGTATCTTAAACAAGGCATGCAGTATTTAAAAAAAAAAAGCTTTATCCTATCAGCTCTGTTGAAAGTAAGTAAAATTTTATCTAAATAAACGAAAATATTTAAATTGCACTATAAAGCTGCATACTTACAGCTCCATCTCCTTTGTTTCCATCTGATCGATTTTTACATTCTTCACTGTGTAACAACATTAGTATGCATTAGTTATAGGAATTTATTGTAGCCTGCAGGCCCAATTATCGGACACTGATTCTAAGTTACCGACTGAAAGTAGGTCACTGCAGTTATAGGTACGATATTTCATAGTATCTCTTTTCATGCATTATAGGTCATCGACTGTCGATTAGCACGGTACATCCGGATTCTTTTTGCAAAAAAAAACGGGCCAAGAGCGAGTAGGACTCGCGCGCAAAGGGTTTCGAACTAGTAATTTTTTTTTTCAGATTTAAAGTATATATATCTTCGATTCGATCGAGACTTGGGCTGTGCTGCAGTCTCTCCAAAGGTGCTAGAGATCGACTATCGGTACATCGAGGTGTTGAAGTGTTTGTACGAAAACGCCACCATGTTAGTCCCACTTTAGGACCGGACCTCAAAACCTACCCTCCTACAGCGCGGTGTGAGGCAGGGAGACGTCATTTCTCCGAAACTATTCACGGCCGCATCGGAGGATGTCTTCAAGGTTCTGGACTGAAGAGGGCTAGGCATTAATATCAATGGCGAGTACATCACTCATCTTCGATTTGCCGATAATATAGTCGTCATAGCTGAGACTATGGAGGACCTCAGTACAATGCTCGATGACCTTAGAAGAGCTTCCGAAAGAGTGGGTCTTAAAATGAACATGGACAAAACCAAGGTCATGGTAAATACCCATGTAGTACCCACTCCTATCAAGATCGGAGACTCTTCACTCGAAGTTGTAGACGAGTCCGTCTACCTGGGACAAACGGTCCAGTTAGGTAGGGCTAACTTCGAGAAAGAGGTCAACCGTCGAATCCGACTCGGCTGGGCGGCGTTCGGGAAGTTGCGTGGTATCTTCTCGTCTCACATACTACAGTGTCTCAAGACGAAAGTCTATGACCAGTGCGTGTTGCCAGTGATGAATTATGGAACCGAAACATGGTCGCTCACAATGGGCCTCATTGCTGGGCTTATAGTGCAATGGAGAGGGCAATGCTCGGAGTTTTCTTGCGTGATAGAATCAGAAATGATGATATCCGCAAGAGAACTAAGGTTACCGACATCGCCCGAAGAAACTGAAGTGGCAGTGGGCAGGGCACATTGCTCGCAGAACAGATGGTCGATGGGGCCGAAAAGTTCTGGAGTGGCGACCGCCTACTGGAAGACGCAGCGTTGGAAGGACTTCCATAAGTTGGACCGATGACCTGATGAAGGTCGCGGGTAGGCGATGGATGCGAGACGCACAGGACCGATCATTGTGGCGACACTTTGGGGAGGCCTATGTCCAGCAGTGGACGTCTTTCGGCTGAAATGATGATGATGAAAGTATATAAAGGTACTTCATAAAGGTTTTCCTGTAATCTATAAGTAGATAAAGAACTACATTTTGTAATTTTTTTTTCAAAATTTAAGGCCTAGTGTTTTCGAAGATAAGGGGGGGGAGAATGGTAATTTTTCATCAAATTTCTTAAATAACTTAAAACATAATTATATATTTTTTAAATTATAAAAAATATTGAAATTCTTACAATAAGCCCTTTCTTTTAATATGCATCACAGTACAGTTAGATTAACTTTTTTTTAAAATTTTCTGATTACCACCCCAAATGTGACACCCACGTTCCAAATCCATTTATGTGTGTGCCAAATTAAAACTCAATCAGTCAAGTAGATTCGGAGCAAATTGGCTGTGACAGACGTACAGAGGGACATACAGACAGGCTAAAAATCTAACGTACCTTTTTTTAATTATGTGCAAACAGATATACCTATGCATGATGTCTGTTCATTTTGCGTACGGCCTTAACTCTTCTAGTATACCTACTAGTAATAAAAATTATTTGATAGTGGTACTCCCCTTTTTCCCACTGAAAACACAAATGAAAGCAAAAATATATTTAGTACTTATAACAACATACAGATGTACTGTTTACACAAACGTTGGTACGTAGGTAGCGCCTTAAAATTAATTAAATGTGTCCCACGCAGACATTTGCGTGTCGTGGAAACGTGTCTCTTGAAGGACTATCACACTTAATCTCCATACAACACATACTTACGCGGCTTTCATACGAAACCACGACACACGCTTCGCAAGAATTTCTCTTTGTATCAAATAATAAATTTAAATTTTTGAAACATGAAATTAAATGAAAAAGTTTGGTTTTAGAAAGCAAAAAAAACATTTTTTTAAAACAAGTTTTTAAATTCATACACAACATTTCGTGTCTGTGCTTTTGACTTTTTTTTTATTTCTTTTTTTTATTTGGTACAAGCCCGCCACACTATTCCCAAACCACTGTCACTTCTGTAAGCCAGAATCAACAGTGGCGACCACCAGAAAAAACGCCGAGGCAATGAAGCTCGACGAGTCCCAGAGAAACGATTAATCTGTCTTGGGTCCCGCAACGAAATTAATCAGAAAATACAGCGGAGGAGTAAGAAAAACATAATTTCCACTTCCCTCCTAATCAAGCGGGAGACAGAACAAAACTAGGCCATTAGGCACAAAAGGGGGTTTTTACAACTGGGGTAAGCCAAGTTGCCAAGCACCACTGATTAAAAACACTAATATAAAGGGGTCCTAAAATTGTGAGCTGATACACTTGATTCCAATAACAGGTATGGCAAAAACGCTTGAACGCACGGAAATTCGTTCTAGTTTCCACAAGGTCCGTGTAATAGACAACTCCAGACGTAGGCTGAATACTATCCAACATAATATTGCGCTCAGCCTGCCCAAGAGTACACTCCCACAGGATATGATGTGCGGATTGTTCGTATTCGCAATCAGGAGTAGAACATTGACATAAAGGTGAGGCAACAAGCTTGAAGGAAAATAATTTACTCTTAAAGTTGCCATGACCTGTGAGAAATTGGGCAACACAGTGATCCACCTCCAGCCATGTCCTATCCAGCCGTTCGCGAACCGATGCGAAGAACTGGTGGAGGTGTCTACCTTTGATGGAACTTTCCCACCTACATTGCCATTCGGATAAAAGGTCCTCCCAAACTTCAGTTTGAGGTTTAAGTAATCTAGAAATCTTGGCCCGATCACGTTGAGGTAAAAAATCTGGGTCCGTAGCCTTTCGTGCAGAATAGTACATTGCAGCACGTCGCTGCACCTCAAGATCGACTGGAAGTACACCTGCAAGTACCGGTAAGGCTTCAGTGCTAACCGTCCTATACGCTTTACATAGGAAAATCAAAGCTAAACGTTGACTTTGTAGCAATTTACGTCGTACCGCCCCAATGGTGGCCCTATCAGCCCAAACAGGTGCCCCGTAGCACATACAACCCAGGTAAGTAGCCCCATAGATTGTTTTTAACGTTAGGAATGATAGGCCCCAAGTAGCCTTGGAAATCCTCGTCAACGCATAGAAGTTCTTTTTAGCTTTTTCCCCTACTGTTTTTACATGCTCAATAAATGGAAAGTTATTTTCTAATACCATACCGAGGTAGCATACAGACTGTTTTTTTTTAACGGGAACGTTATTAAACCTTATACTAGGCCAAGACTTAAGGTTACCTTTCAACATAAGTTGATAGGTTTTATGCGGTGCGAAGATAAGACGGTTCCGATCACCCCATTGAGATATTAAACGAAGGGAAGTCTCAGCCACTGCGCTTTTGACTGTTGAAGTGTTCCTCTATCTGGAGCTAAACCTGAATGTCGATTCAGATTATGCTTACCATTAAAATGCATTGCCATCGGAACTGAACCAACATGTGAAAATTCAAGGATAAGAGGAACAGAATTCAGCTTACAAGATTTAACCCGAAGAAACAAACATTGCAAGTTAAGTAAAATCCTGTAAAATGAAAGCACAAAGTGACAATATTGACATGACACGTAAATAATATTGTTAGAGTATAAATTATAGCGCTTAACAATTAATTAATTAAACGAACGACAACAGCAACGCGAACGAACTCATAGCTAAAAGGACCACTTTTTATTTCGCTTCAAAAGTAAAAAGACAATCAGGATAAATAAGAATGTGCATCAGAAAAACATTACTCTCTTTAGATTTTTACTATAGTAAAGTAAAAAAGTTTTTTGCTTACAATCCAACTTTTATCCTTCACTGTGCGAGTATCTTCTCAAACGCAGACCGTTTATATTTATGATTTGTTTCCATTAAACAATGTCTTTAGGTTCCTTGTGTTTAAATAGGGATTAATTTCAAATTAACGATAGGACCAAAACATTAGTTTTTTGCAGACATTGTTATGCAATTAAGTGTGCAGTTATCAACACAAATAATCTTATTTTACCTGCTTCTTATTTTAGAACGTGTCTACCGATTTTATCTTTTGAAAGGTCTCTCCTGAAACTTCAAATTTGAGGTTAATCTCGTCGCGGCAACAATATTGTCATCAAAATATAGAGAAATTAAAAGCGTTTTTGACAGATTGCGATTGAGAATAGAATGGAAACAAAAAATACGAGAATCGTCCCTCAGGCCATCAAGGTAGCTAATTCTTGCGCTGCGCTCAAGGCCTATTACCATAATTATCTCTCTACGCATACGCATACCATCTAATCAATAAGCCTCCAAAATCTATTAGCCATCAAGGGAATACCGCACAGCAACATTGTCCTGTAGCAATGCGGACAACTTGTCGGTCGGCGGACATCAGACGTCACGTACTTGCCTAGGTGCAAGTAGTACTAAGTGCCACCTTCGCGTTGCCAAGTGGCAGGTGGAACGGTTCACAGTGCGTTACTAATGCATAATTAGTGGAACATTGATTTGGAAATGTATGACCTTGTAAGCAGAAGTACAATTGGATATTGAGATCTGTGTTCTGATTAAAATTACATTCATTGAACTAAACAGCTATGTATTTACTGTTGGAAGCTAAATGGAGGACTGAAAGAGACAAAAATATGCACAATTAGATACGTTCAAAAATTTAAAAAGTTTTTGTGCCTTACAGGGTCCTTAGTAAAATCGTACCTCAGCTTGAAGTCATTAGGTACTGCAAGTACACCACAGTATCCACCACAACACCACAGTATCTGTTATCTAAAAAATTCTCGCACAACAATGGACACAAGAAAGCAATTGTCGTGCCGTACCGAGCGCCACCTAGCGGCACCTGAGTCGGCGCCATTAATCCGTGCCCCATCGCAACTGGATCCTTTCAAACTTTATTCATTGTTTCAGTTTCGCTGCACTGCACTCCTCCCGCTTCCCCCCCTCGGTTTACTTAGATTGGATTTGTCTTTCTACTATACTCACTAGCTAATTCTGGGATTTTGTATTTTGCATTTATCTATAACCCTGCAGAACAGAGGGAGAGGGAGGCCAAAGAACGGATGGATGGATTGTGTGAGGAGTGATATGAAAGAAAATGGAATTAGTGATAGTGTGACGGCTGACAGGACAGAATGGAAGAAAAAAAACGTGTTGCGCCGACCCCAAGTAACATGGGATAGGGGCAGGAAGATGATGTAACCCTACAGAACAAAAGAATAAGTAATAATTTCATTTAATATAAAATCAAAACGCATTTTTTCAGAGTCTACAGCCTTCTTTTGACTGCTTTTAGCATCACCATAGACATACATACCATAAATCAGAAATTCATGAAAAAAAATTGTTATTGCCTACTTAGTACCTATATAATATTGTTACACTCAACAATACAACCTACCAGCATAATCAAAATCCTTTACGACACAAGCAATACTTAGGTGCCTCCAAAACTATCGGCAATTGTACTACGATCGTTATTCTAATGAGTTACGCTATTGAAGTAAGTTTTCATTGGCAACCCAACAGTTCGCCTAATAGAGCGGTGCTCACGTTCCGACATATTAATCGCTCGGATAGGAATTGTACCCACTTGCCTATTGTGGACGTGTCCCATAAAGCGAGTTACGGACTAATTGTCTCTTATTGCCTAGATTATGTACAAACCTATCACCTGGTTTTTAGAAATAAATAAATCTTCAAGTGATACATTTGACTGTTGACCGTTAATTTAACCAATCATAGCAACATCATAAAACAAACCTTCGGCAGTCGGTGTTTCTGGTTTTGTGTCTTCGCTTTTTGACACCGACTTCCGAAATTAAAGTTATTTTGCACTTTTTTTGGATGTCGGTTCTATTTTTTTTTTTGTAAAAAAGTTTTTATTTTTCCCTTTTTAGTTGTGGTTCCCCATTAAATTGTATTAACACTACGTAGATATACGATCGCAGCAATTGATTTGCTGTCATTTTTTGAAGAGTTCCGTTGTCTGTCGCCGAAACTCATCATCATCATTTAAATCTCATTTTTATGAAATTTTAATGGAACCATTTCGGAATAAATCCCTTTCGAATAAAAAAAGAATTTTGCAAATCCGTATACATATATGAAGGAGTTATGTCCGAGCATAAATACGAGTAAATAATAAAAAAATACAAACATCTGAATTGATAACCGCCTCCTTTTTGACGTTGGTTATAAAGAGTGAATCACTACATATTTTAAAGCAAAGTCCCCCGCCGCGTCTGTTTGTCTGGACCTACGCGATGAACTCAAAAACTACTGAACGGATTTTCATGCGGTTTTCACTATCGTCGACCACATCGTAACTTACCTTCTGGTGAGTTAGTGGCCAAGCGTGAGCCTATCAGTAAAAAAATAGACAGAGTGATTTATGAAGAAGGTTTAGGTGAATAATTTGTACCCGTGTGAAGCTGGGGCGGGTCGCTAGTTATAGATTATTTGGTTTCTATTCAAAAAATTTTCCAAAAAAAAATATAATCGACTTCCATAAACTTAAAAATGCAAAATAACTTTAATTTCGGAAGTCAGTGTTTCTAGTTTTGTTTCTTCGTTATTTGACACCGACTTTCGCAATTAAAGTTATTTTGCATTTTTAACCGACTTTCGAAAAAGGAGGAGGTTCTATGTTCGACTGTATGTTTTTTTGTCCGCCGATTTCTCCGTCAGTTGTGAACCGATTTTCAAAATTCTTTTTTTATCCGAAAGAATATACTCCCGAGGCTTTTTGAGAAACTGAACAAAAACAAAATTACGCGTACCTCGATGGTGACGTTTTGGTGTTCTCCAAATGTTTAAATTCCATGTTATTGTGGTTTTTAGTTCTGGGGTATAACAACTAAAAAGTGAAAAATAAAAATCTTTTTTACAAAAAAAAAAAAACCGACTTCCAAAAAAAAATTACTCTAAAAATTAAAAAAAAACTTTAATTTCGGAAGTCGGTGTCAAATAACGAAGAAGTAAAATACAAACACCGACTTCCGAAAATAAAGTTATTTTTTAATTTTTAGAGTAATTTTTTTATGGAAGTTGGTTGTTTTTTTTTGTAAAAAAGTTTTTTTAGTGTTATTTATGGAAGTCGGATGTATTTTTTTTGTAAAAAGTTTTTTATTTTTCACTTTTTAGTTGTTGTACCCCGTAGCTGAAACTAAATGAATAGTACAGTTATGCCTGAATTGATAGCCCCAAAAATATGGAATTTGAACGTAATTGTTGAAATTAGGGTGTATCAGGGTGAACTGTACAAATATGTGTACCCCTTCAAAGCGTATCAGCGTGATGTTATGTTGTGAAGTGGTGTAAACAATAAACAGACATGCGATTGCAGCAATTGTGGTAGGTTTGCTATCATTTATTGAAGAGTTCTATTGTGTATCTCCTTGAAGTTCTTCATCAGATCTTCACCAAATTTAAATGAGACCACATGAGAAGAAAAGCACCAGCTTTAAAAAAAAAAAGAATCATCAAAATCGGTTCACCAGTTCAAAAGTTCTGTGATAGGAAAAAAAAAACATACAGTTGAATTGAGAATCTCCTCCTTGTTTGAACTCTGTTAAAATAGCCGAGCTGGAGGTAAACCAGGTATCCATATTTTTTGTTAAAGGTAAGTAATTTCTTCTGTTTTATCATAATGAGAAGTTGTCATGCCTGGGCCAAATTATCGGTTCGAAGATAATTATAGCTAGAATTTATTATTTATTCTAACTGTGTTTTAGGGTCAGATAAATTCAGACTGAAAATTTAAAGTAAAACAAATAAATAATATTTAAACTTTAACATTTCAATATTCGATGACACCAGTAGGTTACACTGCCAAACTTGTCAGCTTTATGGCACTACTACCTTATGTCTATGTTGTAAAAGTGAAAAATGTATATTGCCTGCCAGAGAATAAATATTTATCGTGCTCGTGCCAGTAACGCTGAAAACATCAGATTTAGAATTCAGCCAGAGATTTGTTAGATACTTGCGAATGTTTTCACCGAGTGTCTTGTTGATATTCTATAGTTATATGGAAATTTTTGAAGTCAAAGCCGATCCGCTTATTTTATTACGAGTGCCAAGGACTGTAGAACATTCTAAAGATTTTATAGATCGATTACTAACGAAAAAATAAAAATGTTGTTGAGCTTGTTAACGAAGTATAAAAAAATTTTTAACAAAAAATTCAACCGACGAAAAAGAACTAAAAAGCAAAAAATAAATAAACCTTTTAAGTCTTGAGTATTGAGCTTATTTACCTACATAAAATATCAAATTTTATGTAAACTAATTTTGAGTCGGCGCCAAACAACAATCTGATTATTAAATATCTACATTTTATAAGTACGTAGAAATGAAGAAGGCTAGATGTAGGTAATTAATCATTTTATTATGCGGCGCCGACTCAAAATTAGTTTATTTAGAATTTGATATTTTATGTAGGTAAATAAGCTCAATACTTAAAAGACTTAAAAGATTTATTTATTTTTTGCTTTTTAGTTCTTTTTCGTCGGTTGAAGTTTTTGTTAAAAAGTTTTTTATTTTATGATTTTTTGTGACTCGCATCATCTTTTAATACTCTGAGGCTAATTTCTAATCCTTCATCGTTCCTCTTGGCACTGAGGTTCCCAGGATATTGACCAGTTGAGGTTACATCCAATATTCTCAAGACGTCTTTTCTCAAAGCATATTAAGTGGTATCTGTCACTAAAACCAGTTTTTTATATCTAACTTCTATTGTTTAGGAAAGATATAGTTTCCATCATCAGCTCAGTTTCATGATGTGATGATACCTAAATGCAAATACCTGATTACGTTATGAAAAGTAAAACAGAAACAATATTTGTGCCCAATTTTCGAGGTTTCCTCTCAATTTTGTCAGGATTCCATGATTAGATCCTGATGTCCATGACATGGGACCACCCTCGAGGTATACCCTATCAAAATCGGTTCATAAACAACGGAGTGAGGGCCGAACATACGTACAGAAACGCTAAACGTGCCCACAATTTTCGAGGTTTTCTCTCAATTTTATCAGGATTCCATTAACAAATCCTGATTTCCTTAACACCGGACCACCCTTGAGGTATACCCTATCTAACAAAAAAAAAAAAATTGAGATCGGTTCATAAATGACGGAGTGAGGGCTGAACATACACAAAAAAAAAAATATACGGTCGAATTGAGAACCTCCTCCTTTTTTTTCGTCGGTTAAAAAAAGAACTGATTCAAAGAAAAAGCAGAATAACTCAATCAAAAGTCAGTCAGCGTTGAATGAGTCAATTTGGTTGCATAACACTGTTCTGTGTGCACGTTTCTCTAAACCTGTAAAGACAATTAGAGCTTACGAACCTTATAGGTTATCAAAGTCTATTAATCAAAGGTCACACCGGGCTTCCCATCAGCACTCTTTAGAGCAAATTCTGTGTAAAAAATACTATTGGAAAACAATTAATTTGGGAACTGGCCAGGGGCCCTACTATGTCGTTTTAAAATCATCCTGGTTCGAGTGTGAGAGAGGGACGGAGCTAACAAGACACATAGCACTGTCCTATTTTCCCAACGGAATTGTGATGTTATTGGCACTTCATAGTAGCGGGAGCAGGTCCGCGGCTGCGGCGTGCGGTAACGCGAGTATCCCCGACAAATGGCACACGTCATTTAATTCTGCCGATCTCATGTTTGTGCGCCGCGCCATCATATTTAAATTGAATTTTGGAGTACGTAGAAATGCAAACAAAAGCGGATTATTACAGTGCACAGTTCGACTAAACGATTTCAATGTTCATCTTTAAAATTAAATTTGATTAGTTTCGTTTATTTTAATTTTAATAAGTCAGTATCAATAGTAATTGTTATTTAACAGTCAATAATAATTACGAGTATGACAGTGCGATTAAGGGCCGATTTCACCATTCGCTCTATAAACTAAGTTTTACTGAACTGAGCTTAGCGTAAAAAATAAAAACCATAAAAAAGATTATAGTAGTTAACCTTAAAGATAGACCTGCCGTCACGGGCTTTTTTTTAACTTCAAAAGGAGAACAATTCCGTCATACATAATTTTTTCGTAACTTTTACCGTTTACGCTACGAACGCAACTGAAAAACTGAAAAGGATTTGTTCCCCGGTTTTGCTACATCTTTCATTGACGTTTCGCTCCTGTTCGTCGCACCGTGATGTTATATAGCCTATAGCCTTCCTCGATAAATGGACTATTCAACACAAAAATATTTTTTCTATTCGATCCAGTAGTTCTTGAGATTAGCGCGTTCAACCAAACCAACAAACTCTTCAGCTTTATGACAGCGGCTAGATCCGTTTAAGCGAGCTTAAACGTCGAAAACTGGGTTTTGGGGCGTTTAGAATTGGTGAAATCTGCCCTAAATCATGATCTATCATAAAGTTTTCAATAAAAACGACTATTTAAAATTAAAATTGCATTGAAATGTAAATAAAATTAACTGCCCTGGCTTTACCATAGTTAAACTTAATGTTAATAAACGTTCATTTATTTATACTACCACAGTTAATATGAAATACCTAGAGCTTAAGCATGAATAGTGAAACAAAGAGTAGAAATATAATGGCAACATATAAATGTTAATAAAGATGGATGCTAAACTTTTGTCTGAGTAACAAAAGTGCCGAGTCTTATTTAATCATATATTTTGTCATCTGTGTTTGTGTGTGACTTTAGACTCGAATGTTTATGCTACTCCACGTTTCGCTCGGTTTTGTTAATCATTTACATTTAACGAAAGTTTACATTCGTTTCATTTGAAATATTTCAAACCATAGTAATTTGATTCTAAATCTGTCTTTGAGTTAATATTCAGTTTATGACTTTAAAAACTATAAATGATAATTATTTCTGTAAATTGACAATTAGACAGTTTTGCACGTCAAATAATACGAGTATTGTTTTAATTATTGTTTTTTTGTAATTAATACTCTAATCTTGTAGATTAGAGTGTTTATAATTAAAGGTAGGTAGGTAAATCACCGTTATGTTTTATTTTAAGCGGGTTTTTTTTTTCAGAATAATCTATTATATATTAGGTATACAGGGTGTAACGTTCTCTAAGAAAAAATAGAAAATTTCCAAAAAAAAATTTGTACTTTCCATACAAAGTTATCATCAGCTGATCATTATTTGTATTGGAGGTAAAAAAAAAATTTTAAATTGCCTCGGATTTTCTTGAAGTTGTCGGTTGTTCTATATTGATGGGCAGATGCAGTTCTTAAAATATGACCACACCATTCCGTTACACCCTGTATATCTTTATGTAACTTCCTACTTTCCACACACTAAAAAATTCAAACGCACCAAATGAAAGAAGAAAATATAGCATAAACTGCATCCTCCGTAAGTTTTCTTCAAAATTCTTATAAAAATGCTGGTGGAATTTTGACGTAATAATCTCACCAGATTCATGAGTAACCCGGCTTGTCATTACATGCAGGATGTCGTCATGCTAACGAGCTGCGAGCAAATAACTCCTCATAATACAAGCGAGAGGAGGTATACCATAAAAAGGATCGTTGGAAATATTATGCTACTCGAGCGAGTTAGGTATTGTCGTAGAAGTGAAGTGTTTGTTAACGTTGTTTGCTGAGTGGAAAACGTTTTGGTTTAGAATAATTGGCAGGCGTAATACAACAGACAGGTGGGTACCTCAAAGGTTGGCTGCTGAAAGGTACTTTGCTACTAAGGCTGCAAGAAAATAGATTTGTTTGGATTTGAACACTCGTGCGAATTGAGAATCGGTTTAAAATTCTATATCGTGTCAATGATTTGGCGTGCTAATGTAGGTAAATACGTAATTTGATTATAGTACATTTTGATGCCAATGGGCAAAGTTTGTCATTGCAGCCGAGGTGCAATACAGGCCCGAGCCGAAACCGCGCTCGTTTTGGAGACGAGAAACTGACGATGGAATGATATAAGTTGAGAGGCACAATCAATTTTAATTGGAATAATGAGCAGCTACAAATAAGTAACAAAACAATTAGGTTTGTTACACAGCACCCAATAATTATTATAATTTTATTTAGACGCCATACACTGTTATTGGTACATCCTTGTTAGGTTATAAAAGATCATTTACACTATCAAACTAGTCTAGAAAAATACATTGTCGTCGCTTGATATGGTGTTTCGCAGAACTAAAAATGTTGTCGTCTATTTCATTAGTTGTGTGTTTTTTGTTTCTGACAATGTATTATTAAAGGATACCTAGTAAAATAATAATAAGTCTGGGGTAGCGTAGACCCTGTGCCCGATACTGGTGGGATACTATTTTTTATATTTTTAAATGGTTTTGTTTGTTTTGATGTAATGTTTCTTTTATTATTGAAACCATTGACCATTTCACTCTCGAGGAGAAGGTTTCGTACGACGAATCTTTCAAGTACCTAACATGTTTACAGATAGACAGACAGAGATACTTTCGCATTTATAATATTAGTATAGATACTCGTACGTAGACTAATACCGAGTGCCAAATTATAACTTGATCGGTTCAGTATAGAATTGGTGTAATTGACTGTAAAAGACGGACAGATGACACAAGAGTGATCCTATAAGGGATCCATTTTTTCATTCGCAAGTGAGGAATCCTAAAATAAAATACAAACTTACGGTGTTTACAATAATCCGGTGACATTTAGGAAACATACCTATCTGGGTGTTTTTAATGCAAGTTCTGTTAGCAATAAAATCTCAGGATTCTTCTACAAAATAACTTCTACATCTCAGATACGCATTACACAATCTAAACCACAAAATTACCGTTATTTGTCTGCTCTCCTTAACAGTATAATAATGAATTAGACAAGTAATTAAGACATAGTAATATTTTCCACTAGCACGTTTAAACGGGCCCGCACTGTCGCGAAGTGCGGTCGCATACACTGGCGACACGCTCGCTCTTATTAATAAACCTTCTTAGATTAAAACTAGTGTAACAAATTAACTTACAAGGTTTTAGTAGCTATCAGATTTAAGATTCTGTTTTTGTTTATAGGCCTATGTTATTATTTCCGTTCTCGCTGAAAGTTCTTCTGTGTTGACAGTGTATGTGCACTGTCATTGTTTTTATTGAGAGCTGATCTACAACTTATCTATTACTCAATACGACTATGTACAAAATGTTATTTATATTTACTATAGCTGTTTATATTTCCCAGGGAAATGACGAAACCAGGGATTTCACGAAATCTCTAGAGATACCACGAAATCACAATTCTTGTTTATTACGTCTTCTTGCTAAAAATGTTTAGTGATATGACAAAATGCTAATGTAATGCCCGTGATAAATATGTCTTTTCACAAAATTAAATCTAATAATATAAGAAAAACAGTATACGACTGCCGGGCAGGCTGCAGGGCACCCCGACACGGACAGGTTAGGTTCGAAGAGGATGAAGGGGACTAGAGTATTAGGTTCTTTTAAACCCTGCAGACAGAAATAGGAGCCCCGTGCAGCGGCACATCGTCGCGTCGGTTTAGCTTACTTACGACCATCGTTAGCACAATCATTGCCGGCTGAACATCTGTTTTTTTATGTTTAGTTGATTGAAACTTTACTATTTAATAAAAATGCATAATTTAATTTGTAATTTTGTTTGATTATTTTATACACCAACACTTTTCTCATATTATTAGATTTAGTTTAGTTTTTGTCATATCACTAAAAAATTTTAGTAAGAAGACGTAATAAATAAGAATATTCGATAGAGGAGGATATGGGTAAAAAGGGGGTGACTCAGAGATGATGACTAATAGAGGAGTATGGAAGAAAAATACATTTTGAGCCAATCCCAAATAAATTGGGATAAGGGCAGGAGAATGATGATGATGATTCGACATCTACCGTCAATTCGTGGTAACTCTAGGGATTTCGTGAAACCCTGGTATCCTCATTTCCATGCAACATATACACTTTAAACAAAAAATAAAGCCTGAAAACAAACTAAAATATGGCGTAGATAAACTTCTCATCGCTGTCGACTAGTAATGTGCCTAAAACACTGGCAGTATTGCTTCGTTGTATGTTATTATCTGACCAAGGTAAAAACCAGTCTTTGGGTCACTCAAAGTGTCAACTAGGCGTTTGGCAAGTTCTTTAAATAATGTGCGAACACTGGGACGACTTTTGATTTTTGTATTTCCATAATTATCTGAATAAAGCCGACATCAGCTGATATTCATCACAGTCTACTGCCACTACAACCAATTTCCGTACGTTCAAGCGTTTTTGCTATACCTATTATTGGAATCAAATGTAACAGCTCACAATTTAGGACCAATTAACATTAGTGTTTTAATCCGTGGTGCTTGGCAATTGGGCTTACCCCAGTTGTAAATATCCCTTTGTGCCTGATGACGTAGCTTTGTTCTGTCTCCCGCTTGATTAGGAGGGAAGTGGAAATTATGATTTTCTTACTCCTCCGCTATTCTCTTCTGATTAATTTCGTTGCGGGACTCAAGACAGTTTAATCGTTTCTCTCGGAGCTTGGTCTCGAGCTTCATTGCCTCGGCTTTTTTTTCTGGTAGTCGCCACTTTTGATTCTGAGTTGAGTGGTTTAGGAATAACGAGGCGGGCTAGTCCCAAAAAAAGGCCACTACAGCCTTAATTCTCTCCAATCACACACTGTTCCTCTCGAATTTTGGCACAGTTCTCATCCGGCTGCTACCAACCAACCTGCAAAGATCGTTTGTGGAACATCGGATACGACTGGGTGCTGCGCGCCGACCTCCCCGCTGGCGTCAGCGTAGTGTGCTACGCTGACGACACGCTGGTCTTAGCGCAGGGGAGGTCGCACGAGGCGGCGGCCGAACTTATGACACGCGGGGTTGCGACAGTCATAGAGAGGATCCGGCAACTGGGACTCGAGGTGGCATTGCACAAGTCCGAGGCCATGTGTTTTCATGGTCGTCGGAACGTGCCACCTGCGGGTTCCCAGATCACGGTAGGAGGGGTTCGCATCGGCGTCGAGGGTACGATGAAGTACCTGGGACTCGTCCTCGACAGCCGGTGGAACTTCGTCGAACATTTTCGACGTTTGGCTCCCAGATTGGACAGGGCCGGGGCCGCCTTGAAGCGGCTCCTACCTAATCTGAGGGGGCCAAACGCCTCCTGCCGGAGGCTCTACGCGGGGATCGTGCGGTCCATGGCCCTCTACGGGGCACCGGTGTGGGCGCGTTCGTTGAGGCAGCGATCAGCTCGCCTGATGAACGCGTCCCAGAGGGTCATGGCGATCCGTATCATCCGCGGATACCGCACGATCTCCCGTGAGGCGGCGAGCCTCCTTGCCGGACTGTCACCGTGGGATCTGGAGGCAAAAATCCTCGCGCACCTGTACGAGTGGCGCGAGGAGGCCAAACGCCGGGGCGAAACTCCGCTGCCGCGACAACTCGCGGCTCGGCGGACCGAGCTCCGGCAGGATCTCATGGTGACATGGAGAGAGCGACTGTCGCAACCCAGCGCTGGGCACGCCACCATCGAGGCGGTAGTGCCCCTCTTTGAGGAGTGGCTGGAGAGGCGTCACGGCGCCCTCACCTTCCGCCTGACGCAGGTGCTCACCGGACACGGCTGTTTCGGGAGGTACCTGTGTCGGATCAAGGCGGAGGTGACCCCTGAGTGTTTCCACTGCGAGGATCGCCCAGAGGACACGGTGGAGCATACGGTGGAGGTTTGCCCCGCTTGGGCAGAACACCGCCGTGTCCTCGTGGATGCGATAGGCGACAGCGACCTCTCGCGCCGTGCCCTGGTTCAGGCCATGGTACGGAGCGAGAGGGAATGGGAGGCCGTCTCCTCCTTCTGCGAAGCAGTAATGCTCGCGAAGAGGGAGGCGGCACACGTTAGGGAGGCTCAGCAACGGCCGAGTCGCCCTAGCGCCCCCAGCCGCGACCGCCGCAGGAGACGCCAGGGGCCGCGAGACGATCTCCGGCCACCGTAGACCCGGGCCTGCGGACGGCGAGTAGTGGGTAACTCGCCGTCCGATCAGCACCAGGCCCGAGAGTCGACGGCGCGTAGTGTTCCACGCGCGCCTCAAAGAGTTGTCAGCCAAAGGAAGGGGCCTGCCACGGCCGGTGCCTGCCCGGGGGTGGAGGATAAATTCGAAAGAGTTACCTCGCCCCCGGGCACTCGAGGCAGGGAGGAACAGGGGTGGGTTTTAGTCAGTAAGAGTCTGACACACCCTTCCGCTCCACCCTAGAGCGGAAGAAGTCATAGGATGATTTCCCACCCCCAAAAAAAAAAAAAAAAAAAAACCTACCCTGGTCACTCCTTAGTTTATTATTACGAAGACAACTGTTCATTTTTCAATCTTGAACATTCGGCCTTATTTACAAAAATTGCTAACCATCATATATTATGCTTATTAACCGACTTCGAAAAAGGAGGAGGTTCTGTTAGTATGTTCGTCTGTACGTACGTTCTTTTATGTATGTCCACCGATTTCTCTGTCATTTGTGGACCGATTTTCAAAATTCTTTTTTTATCCCAAAGAATATACTCTCGAGGTGGTCCCATATAAGTTTTATCGAAATTGCTTCAGGGCTTTTTGAAAAACTAAACAAAAACGAAAAATACTTATACATAGATGACGTTTTGGTTTTCTCCAATTACGAGCATGTTTAAATTCCACGTTCCATGTTATTGGGGTTTTGAGTTCTGGGGTATAACAACTAAAAAGTGAAATATAAAAAACTTTTTTCAAAAAAAAAAAACACCCAACTTCCAAAAAAGAAAATACACTAAAATTTAAAAAATAACTAATTTCGGAAGTCGGTGTCAAATAACGAAGAAGTAAAATACGAACACAATTTTTAAAAACTAAATTCAAATACTCCATACAAAATTTTGAATTAAGAATATTCCAATCAGTGTTTCAACTAATCACATGTTGAATATAAAAAAGGCCTTTTGTTTGCAAAGCAATTTTGAAAAAAATTGTTACTTATTATTATCTAACAGACTGTGATTAAGGTTTGGGGGACCAATTTTTTTTTTAGAATATGGTTAGCTTCTGCCTGTGGTTACAGCCGCGTGAAAGACGGTCGAAAATTATTCTAAGGAACATACTTCCGGAATGAAATTACCTTTTACCCTATGTCCTTCTTCAAGGTCCAATCTACACGTGACAAGCAAACAGACAGACAGAAAGAGTTACTTTCGCATTTATAATAAAGGAAATTGACGAAGTTTGGGACCTCTTCTTCTTCTTCTATAATTATTATATATTTAAATATAAAGTAGGAAAATAACTGGCTGACTGATCGATCAATGCACAGCTCCAACCGCTGGGTCTAGAAGCATGAAATTTTGCAAAAATGTTCCTTAAATGACGTATGTGTGCACTAAGAAGGGATTTTTGAAAATTTATTCCCACCCTTCTGGGAATAAATTTTAAAAAACCCCTTCTAAAGTGAGGGTTGAAAATTTTTATGAAACTTCGTCATTCCAGGCAAGCGAAGCCGCTGGCAGAAGCTAGTTTAATATAAAGAGCGATACACGAGGAAGGTTTTGTATATAATTTGCACCCGTGCAAAGTCGAGACGGGTCGTTAGTATCGAATAAAAAACGTGCCTTGTTATTACAGTAAATATCAGTGGTCATAAACAGCAGTGGATATTTTTTTTTTATTCAGGAATACAACGGACACCTTATATTACACCTCACCAGAAAAGTTGAAAGGGAACCGCTTATGTTGGTATGGTCATGTAAAGAGGAAGGATGAAATACATGTAACTAAAGAGTTATGAATATAAATGTGGATGGATGGAGAGGGAGAGGGAGGCCAATCAAAGGATGGATGGATTGTGTGAGGAGTGATATGAAAGAAAAGGGAGTTAGTGATAGCGTGACGGCTGACAGGACAGAATGGAAGAAAAAAACGTGTTGCGCCGACCCCAAGTAACATGGGATAAGGGCAGGAAGATGATGATGAACGAACACCTTAAGATGTACATGCATTTAATATGCCATCCGAGCGACTCATACGAGCGCACATAAACAAAAAATTATTACTGTTATCAATTAGTAAAATGCGCTATTTTTCATTAAAAAAAAACTCACAATTTTTTTTTTTCTCAAGACTTGTCAGACAGATTTTGAGGAGCTTTGGTTTGCAGACTAGTATTAGCCAAAGGAACATAATGCTCTATGAGTCCATTCTGGGCAGCACTTGTTCAAACTCCCATAGTCCCATGCATGGATTGTCAATATGCTTTGTATTGATTGTGAGTAAGTACAGCTACTTTATTGCAAACATAATGACCATTTTATCTCCTTTCATTAAAAATATTAAGCTCTGTCATAGTAAACTATTTAAGTACCATTTTATATGTACTGATCTAAAGGAGATTATATAAAGTTACATAAAATATTTAGCAAACCTGTTGCAAAATTGAAGTCAATTCTACGTAATATCGTAGGTAGGTGTGAGTTCTGCTTGACGATGAACAAATATCTCGGTAATTCCCAATTTTACTGTATTAAAAAGAATTGCGTAGGAATATATCCATAGATGTATACCTACATAAGTAGCTATATAATAGCGATCAATAGGTATTCGGTAAATAATATTAACTTGAAATAAAAACATTAAGATACGTTTAGACCAAGTTATTACTACTAGAACAGTATCTATGTAACTTAATAAGCACTTTAATTAGAATTTAATATGAAAATTAAATAGCTCAAACGGCGAAAATACATTTATGATTAAGGTACTGCTTTAAAGTTTAATATTTTCTGCTTTTCATAGGTACTGCTTATGCCTTCATTGAGAAAAACATAATGAAACCTAATATTATTTAAACTATGGGAATTATAAGTCAAGACACAGAATTTTTTTTTGGCGACGGTACCTAACTCCTGATTTTAAAACTAAGCCACGGGAAAATGAGAAAGCTGACCTTGAACTATTTAGTCCAAGAGCGAGCGAAGCGAGCTCGGGAACTTGGGGTACCCCGACACAGACAGGTTAGGTTCCGTCATCCCCTTCATGTAGGTTCCTCTAAACCCTGCAGAGTTATCTTACTGCTACCGTCGTCGTTAGCACATTGCCAGCTGAACAACCGTCAACTGTTTTTATAAATTATGCTTGTTCCATATGCCAAATTGCCTACCCCATTTTCCGCTTTTTGATGATAGATCAATATGGGAAGAGTTATAAATTATATACATGTTTGACTAAATTTTAAACGTGCTGAGTTTTAAAATTAGAAGTCGATAGAATTACCTTATTGGTGATATATATATAAATATTTTAGGAGTTCACTGTTTGAATATTTTACAATTGTAGAGTCGAAGATATGTAGTGGATAAGATAGTATTTTTCAAACGCACATTGATAGTGGCTGTTTAGTAATTCAGAGGACAGTGTAAATTTTTAGAAGGGAATAATGCTTTATATGAAACAACAACTGGAAGACTAACATCTACGAGTATAATGAGACAATTACAGGCACAAAAAGGGTTTTAAAAATCTCAAATATGTATTTAAAGACATCAATGACACTAATATTATAAAGGCGAAAGTTTGTGAGTTTGTATGTTTGTTACTTCTTCACGCTTAAACGGCTGAACCGATTTGGATGAAGTTTGGTATGTCGATAACTTATACCCTGGATTAACACATAGGCATATACTTTTTATCCCGGTCTACGCGGGTGAAACCACGGGGCGCAGCCAGTGTTACATAGTTATGTACGTTGAAGCCTGAATAGACGAAAAAAAATCACATAACCAACAAAACCCAGACTAATAATTTTTACTGAACTTAAGCAGAACAAAGTTACTCGTATCTCTCTCAAGAACATTATACTTTTATATGAAAGTTACGATTAGGTACCACAAAAAATAATACATTCTTAGGCTTCTTGGAAAATAAAAGCTAATATTAATAATAAATACATAGTTATAGTAAAAATCACAAACATCTTGTCAATGTGTAACTTTTAGGGTCAACTCACACCAAGACGACGAGACGCGACGAGGCGCGCACTTTTTAAAATAGCGAAAAAATATTATATATCTTTCTTAATTACACAAAAGGGTACAGTGAGAGAATGGCTGGTGATATTGTGAAATATGTGCTAAGATTTTGTATATGTTTATAGCATCTGCATCGTGTGTGACGACATTTAGACTCCCCTGTTACTAGGTAATACGAGGTCGGAATAACATAGCGTAGCATAAGCATAATCTGCCCTTATATAGTTCCCACTGTTGGGAATCCTCTTTAGGAGAGGAAATGGGCCGTAATCCATCACGCGGTCCTAATGGTGGATGTCACTCGTCTTCGAATTTTTGCAATAACTGCACCCTTTTAAAAATCACTCTGTGGGTAGCTTCATATTAAGTTTGGCAGGTTTTTTTTTTTTTTTTTGGGGGATGGGAAATCATCCTATGACTTCTTCCGCTCTAGGGTGGAGCGGAAGGGTGTGTCAGACTCTTACTGACTAAAACCCACCCCTGTTCCACCCTGCCTCGAGTGCCCGGGGGCGAGGTAACTCTTTCGAATTTATCCTCCACCCCGGGGCAGGCATCGGCCGTGGCAGGCCCCTTCCCTTGGCTGACAACTTTTTGAGGCGCGCGTGGAACACTACGCGCCGTCGACTTTCGGGCCTGGTGCTGATCGGACGGCGAGTTACCCACTACTCGCCGTCCGCAGGCCCGGGTCTACGGTGGCCGGAGATCGTCTCGCGCGTCCGAACCCCCTGGCGTCTCAGGCGGCGGTTGCGGCTGGGAGCGCTAGGGCGACTCGGCTGTGTTCGAGTCTCCCTAGCGTATGCCGCCTCCTTCTTCGCGAGCATTACTGCTTCGCAGAAGGAGGAGACGGCCTCCCATTCTCTCTCGCTCCGTACCATGGCCTGAACCAGGGCACGGCGCGAGAGGTCGCTGCCGCCTATCGTATCCACGAGGACACGGCGGTGCTCTGCCCAAGCGGGGCGAACCTCCACTGTATGCTCCACCGTGTCCACTGGGCGATCCTCGCAATGGAAACACCCGGGGGTCACCTCCGCCTTGATCCGACACAGGTACTTACCGAAACAGCCGTGTCCGGTGAGCACCTGCGTCAGGCGGAAGGTGAGCGCGCCGTGACGCCTCTCCAGCCACTCCTCAAAGAGGGGCACTACCGCCTCGATGGTGGCGTGCCCAGCGCTGGGTTGCGACAGTCGCTCTCTCCATGTCACCATGAGATCCTGCCGGAGCTCGGTCCGCCGAGCCGCGTGTTGTCGCGGCAGCGGAGTTTCGCCCCGGCGTTTGGCCTCCTCGGGCCACTCATACAGGTGCGCGAGGATTTTTGCCTCCAGATCCCACGGTGACAGTCCGGCAAGGAGGCTCGCCGCCTCACGGGAGATCGTGCGGTATCCTCGGATGATGCGGATTGCCATGACCCTCTGGGACGCGTTCATCTGGCGAGCTGATCGCTGCCTCAACGAACGCGCCCACACCGCTGCCCCGTAGAGGGCCATGGACCGCACGATCCCCGCGTAGAGCCTCCGGCAGGAGGCGTTTGGCCCCCTCAGATTGGGTAGGAGCCGCTTCAAGGCGGCCCCGGCCCTGTCCAATCTGGGAGCCAAACGTCGAAAATGTTCGACGAAGTTCCACCGGCTGTCGAGGACGAGTCCCAGGTACTTCATCGTACCCTCGACGCCGATGCGAACCCCTCCTACCGTGATCTGGGAACCCGCAGGTGGCGCGTTCCGAGGACCATGAAAACACATGGCCTCGGACTTGTGCAATGCCACCTCGAGTCCCAGTTGCCGGATCCTCCCTATGACTGTCGCAACCCCGCGTGTCATACGGTCGGCCGCCGCCTCGTGCGACCTCCCCTGCGCTAAGACCAGCGTGTCGTCAGCGTAGCACACTACGCTGACGCCATTGGGGAGGTCGGCGCGCAGCACCCAGTCGTATCCGATGTTCCACAAGGGCGGCCCCAGGACCGATCCCTGTGGAACACCGCACGACATCTCTCGCCGGTTCCATACTCCCTGATGACCGGGATAGATGACGGCTCTGTCCGTCAGATACGCCTCGACTACGCGACGGAGGTAGGGCGGCACCCGGTGGTACCGGAGTGCCTCCACTATACAACTCCAGGGCAGGGTGTTGAAGGCATTGGCGATGTCCAGAGACACCGCCAAGACGACCCTACCCCGGGCCACTGCATCCCCCGTCGTGGGGGCTCTTACGCGCATGACTGCGTCCACCGTGGAGCACCCCCTGCGGAAGCCGTACTGGCTCTCCGCCAGGTCCGGCCCCACCCGCACCAACTGCCCGACGAGGCGGTCTGCAATTACTCTTTCAAAGAGCTTGCCCACCTCGTCGAGCAGCACGATGGGCCGGTAAGCGGACGGAGAGTCCGCAGGGCGCCCCACCTTCTTGATCAGGACCAGCTTCCCCGTCTTCCACCGACGTGGAAACTGGCCCCTCTCCAAGCATGCGCTTAAAAGCCCTCTGAGTCGAGGCCCGAGAACCTCTTGCAAGGCCAGGACCCAGGCTTTCCCATGAAAGCCATCGGGTCCTGGGGCGGTGTTTTTGGCATTCAGCCTACGCACCGCCGCTCTCAGCTCTATCTCGGTCACCTCGGGAGCATCGTCGTCGTCGTCTTGGTCCGCGTCAGGTACCGCAGGAGGCGGAGCCATAGGCGGAGGAGTATGTTCCCCTCGCGAGGGGAACAGAGCGCTCACCACGCCCTCCACGATCTGTGGCCGGAGACTCTGCGTCAGTGGGGGGTCCCATGGGCGGAGTTTCCTCCGCACCGCGTTGTACGGGCGCCCCCATGGGTCTCTGTTCAGAGTCTCCAGCGACTCCTCGCGGGCCGATCTCTTGGCCCGCAAGATCTCCGTTCGGAGGGCGATCCTCGCAGCTCTGTACCCCTCGTATAGCTCCGCCTCGACGGCTTCCGTTTCCGGCGTGCGGTTACGGAGCCGTCTGCGGAACCTGGTGTACCGGCGTCGCGCGGCAATACACCCTTGGCGTAAAGTCGTAAGCGCCGGCGACCACCAGTACACCTGTCGCCGAGCAGAAGGCTGGACCCGGGGCATTGCCACGTCACATATCTCGGACATGGCCTCCTGGAACCACTCTGCCTCGTCGTTTATGTCGGCAGGCCTGTCCGGTGATGTCACCCAGGCCTGCACGATCGAGGCCTCCAGGAGTAGCTCCCGGTCCAGCTGCTTCAGCGACCAACGCGGACCGCTCGGGGTCTGTCGGACCGGCACGCTGGAGGTCTGGGCAGAGACGTCAAACCGGATATATCGGTGATCGGAATACGTCTCCGCCTCCTCCATAACGCGTCAGTCAAGTACGCGCGGTGACAGAGCGGGGCTGGCGAACGAGAGGTCCACCACCGATTCGCCCCGCCACCGCACGCACGTGGGGACAGAACCCCGGTTCAGGACGACCAGGCCTGTCTCCAGAGCCCAGTCCTCCACCATCCTGCCCCTTGCGTCCGTGTACCGGGAACCCCAAGCCAAGTTCTTGGCATTAAAGTCCCCGAGAACGAGCGCAGGGAGGGAACGGTATCCGACGACGACGTCTCTCAACTCCACGAGGGAGTTGTGGAACTCGGCGAGAGTTCGGCTCGGGGAGAAGTACACCCCTACCACTACTATCTCCCCGAACCGTGCTGCCACGCAACTCCGACCCCTCTTGACCTCCTCGAGGGTCGGGGTACCGGCGGCGGCCGACGAAATGATGGTCACCGAGCCGTCCAGGTCCTCCACCCAGTCATCCCTGGGCGGGACATAGTGCGGCTCGGGGACCACGGCGATGTTAATCGACCACTGCGCCATGCTCTGGAACAACAGGTCCTGAGGATCGGCGCAGTGGTTGATGTTCGCCTGGAGGAGGCGTAATGGGGCCGTTATTGGCATTCCATTACAGCCTTCTCCTCCCCAGCCCTCTGCGAGGGTCCAGCCACCGCGATGTTTGCGGTGGCGACGACGGCTGTGGGGGCAGCATCGGCGGAAGCGGCGACGGTGGCGGCTGCGACGGTGGCGGTGGTGGAGGTGGTGGTGGAGGGCCTGCCCCTGGCCCTGGTCTTGGCGGGTGGGGCGCAGGTCCTGCTCCCAGCTCGGTGATCGGCCGGCTTGCCAGCTGCCGCACTTGCTGCGCAGTGCGGCGCGGCCTCACAGGAGCCGGCCTTGTGACCGGGCCGACCACAGCGGAAGCACTGGTTCCCTCTGTCCACCTCCGAGGTGCACCTCGCTGCCACGTGGTCGCCCACATGGCAGCGGAAGCACCTCAGAGGTCTGGGTTCCAGCAGCTTGACCTGCGCAGACACCCAGCCCACCAAGAGCCTTCGGCCCTTCCCAGTTATCTGGCTTGCCGCCGACACGGGGCAGCTCACCGTTACGGTAAGAAGCCCCGCGCGATCAGGACGGAGAGTGCCTACCCTCACCTGCTCGGCAGGGCACCCTCCAGTCCTGGCGACGGCGGCCGCCACCTCCGCCTCCGTCACAGAGTCGTCCAGGCCCATTATGCGCATGTCTGCGCTCTTGGTGGGCCTGGACACTCGAGCCTCGTCGACCAGCAACGCCCTGATTTTTTCAGCCAGGGCATCAGCAGCTGGGCCGCTGGAGGCGCCGGGGACCTCCAGCATCCGGGCTCCGGTCTTGGTGACCTTCACCCGGACGCCGTCGGCACACCCCACCTCCTCGAGGCTCACCGCCGCCTTGGTTTTTGCTAGCACGCTGCGGTAGGTCACGCCCTTCTGGACCGCTTCCGGCTGCAGTGTGATAACCACAGCCGCAGACCTCGGGGCGCGGAGCCAGGCCGCAGCGGCCCGCTCCTTGCGCCGCTTCCGCCTCTCTCGTCGTTTGGCCGCCCTTTTGGCCTTTTCCGCCTTCTCTTTCTCCCCGGCCACTTGCCATTCGGCAGCCTCGGCCGGAGGAGGGTGGGAAGTCGGGGCAGGCTGTGACGGCCGTCTCGCCGCCTGGGCTGGGGCCTTCGGGGCTTTCGCCGCCCGTGCAGCCGCCCCACCCGGTTTGGGCGGCGCCTTTGGCGCCTTCGGCGGGGCCAACCCCGCGGGTCTCAGCACAGACCCGCTGTCGGCCCGTCCCACCGAACCCTGCTTGGGCGCAGCAGCCGCAGCGGCGGCAAATGAGCCCGGTTGCCGCTGGCCCAACGCGGCTGACTCGCCGCCAGCGGGGGCCGCAGCACGATGCCCTCCAGCACGGAGAACCGCCTGTTGAAGGCAGCCAGCTCCTGCCGCACCAGATCGAGAACCTGGTTCTCCGCAGCGGGCAGGGGCTGACTCGGCCCATGCTGGAGCTCATCCTGCGCGTCCCTCCGGGGGCCAGCTCCTCGTCGGAGCTCGGCCAGGTCTGCCCGGAGCCTCTGGTTCTCCTTAACCAGAAGCTCCGTAGTGGCGGTCAGGCGGGCGACCTCTGTCCGCAATTTGGACGCCTCGTCCGCAGACGGAGACCCGCCGAAGCTCGCCTCCGCCGCCGTCACAATGGAGGCCGTGGCCGCGGATGTGGCCCTACTCAGGAAGAGGCAAGCCTCTTTTGTACCACATCCTTTATCGCGTTCTCCACGACCCCCGCAAGCCTGTCCGCACGCTCCGACTTGGAGCTGACAGAGACCGCTGATCGTCCGCTCGAGGACCCCGAGACCGATACCCGGGATCCCCCAGCGGTGAAGCGGCGCTCCTCCTCCGCGGCGAGCCTCAGGGCTTGCCTGCCAGCCTTCGTGGCCTTGCTCCGACTCCCAGATCCCCTACCCCTCGTGCTGGTGGGAATCTTGGGAGGCGGCGCCATCACCTCAACATCAGAGGACGACTCACGGCCATCCCCTGATTTGGAACGCTTCTGGTTCCGGAAGAACCGCGAGCCCTGACTCACGGCGCTTCCGGAAGCGCTCCCCTCCTCACGCTCCATGCTCCTAAAAGAGCCCAGAGCGGTGAGAAGTGGTGCGGCGTCGGCGACCGACGCAGCACCACTTCACACTCTCCACCTCTTTGCCGACTTCGCATTGGCTTGTATCACCCGACCGCGGCTTGTCGGGCGTCTTAAAGCTAAAGTTGATCATCTCCTGGAATGTAGGAGATGATCTAGAGCCTCCTCGGCTCTTGTTGTCGGGATTGTCCCCGACAAGCGGATACAGGTCGTCGTTGGTATCAATTCGAGTTGTGGAGCCTCCTCGGCTCTTGATACCGGCCTCGCCGGTATGCGGAAGACTAGAGCCGCCCCCCCCAGTATACGAACGGGGGCGTGACGCTCCGTGGAGCGCAGCGGTTCCCCCACCTTCGAGGTGGGTGCCGCCCTGGGTAGTCGAATTCACTGTCGTCTTAATTTCCATTTTTGTTTTCCTTTGGAGGGTGTGGTCCCTGTCTCCTCCTCTCAACCTCCCTATCTTTTCCTCACATATCGCATGGTCCACATTCACTCTCTCTCATTCACTCACTCACTCATACACTCTGCCCTTATGCCCCCCCCCCCCAGTTTCGATGCCACTCTCACGGTCGCATCTGATGAACAGATGCGTACCAGAGAGTAGCGACGAAGATTCCCCCAGGTTCCACGCCGTTAGGAGGCTCGAACAGCTTGCTCAAGTCTCCCAACGGCGCGGCCCTCTTGTGAGGCGCTAGCATCCGGACATCCCTCCAGTACGCATCCCATAGCCACGCCTCCAAGCTTAGGATTGGGTGGAGGTCGCATCCACTGGCAGTCGACGATGATCGACTGACAATGGACGCGACCCCCGGTGTGTTCCTCTTAGTCAGGCCTCTCCCCTGGAGCCTTCCGGCACAAGTTAGTCCCTCATGCCGGAAGTCCCCAGGATCATGGAGACCCATAAGCCCCACCACGACGTCAACGTAGAAACACTCGGTGGGGAAGTTTGGCAGGTTTATATTTAAATTTAAGTATGTATAATCTTTCAAGTCGAGTATCGAATACAGACGATATTATTAATAACGTTATTTTTTTTTTTCCTGTTTAGACTTGCTCCCACGTTTTTCTTTCCTGTCACACACATATAAACATCCTACAAATGTATTTTCTGTCTGTGATGGGATCTATAAAAAAAAAATTTAGTTTCCATATTTCCTTTAAACCAATGCATGAGAGCAAAGCTAAGCAGGAAAAGAGCAAAGTTTGAAATTTCTTAAACTAAATTAAATCAACAAATTAAAAAAAGAAAATTAAACCAATCAATTACTGACTACGTAACGTACTCTATCGAGAAATTATTATTTACCTTTGTTCTGTTTAAATATACTGAACTATCTAATAAACTGGAGTAACCGACGAACATCTAAACTAAAACATTTACTAAGCAAATTGTATCGAGCGCCATGGTTCAGTAGACGGTGGAACTTGGTTCAGGCCCAGTCGCACCGACCAAGACTAACCGCAAGGAGTTCGTCATTATTGAAGTGCCTTTAATTGGAACTGAAGAGCAAGCAATTATTATGCATAACTTTACAAGAGCCATCGTCTCTCTTGACTTAATAGAGGTTCCATTAATTGACAAGAATTGATTTTCCAATGCATATTATTGTGGTTAATTTTTACATCTTTCAACAATAGAATAGAATCGATTAGAATACTCTTTATTATGTACACCATATAAATTACAAAAAAAATATGAAGAAAACATTACATAGGGCATACAGCTCTCATATTCACTGGAAAAAGTTGATTAAAAACTGTATACTTGAAAACTAGGAGTAGTAGACTTAACAATTCACTCCTGTATGAGCAATCTTAATTAAATTTTCACTAATATAAAATGTTTTCAAAGGAACCGGACATCAAATAATAAGAAAAAAGTTTAAGCAACAAATGAGGGTATTTCTATAAAACATTACAAAGATAGGGAAGTCTTTTTTCACGAACGCAGTGAATACCTCGTGAAGAAAGAAAAAAAAATTAGTTTCCGCTTTCAAAGTGAGTCCCTTAGATTTTAATATTTATAAAATCCCGTTGAGGACCGGAGTTGTGCAAACTGTCTTCACTTTTTTGTGAGGACCCCAAAGTTGGCGTTTTCATAACTCTTTCTTTGGTGGAAGGAGTTTAACAAGTTTTCCGCTGACACAACATCCCCTCTAGTCGCTTTTGGGGACGATAAATAGAATGTAACCGGTTTAGCAAACCTTCTATTTGAGAAATATGTTCGCAATAAAGAGATTTAAGATTTTCTAGCTTAGCAAGTATGCTTTGATTTACGAGCTTTGCTGAGTGTAAAAAAAGTGTTATGGCCGAAAATAAAGTTGCTACATTTTTATTATTGTCTGCACTGACGTTAGTGTCTTCAACATTGAATTTATTTTAGTGCTAGCTAGACTTGATAATGCTACGACATGATATATTACATTCATTTTTTGAAATATAAAAAGACTTCAAACTTTTTATACGAATCGAGACATTCAAAGTAATTCAGCAAGACTGTTTGCTGCAAGTGAGAATGTTATTATGTACGAGACTTATTTTTCTGTAAAAAAGTGGCTTGCCAAAATATTTTATGAAGATTATGTGATAACTAGGTTAATACCTCTATCTAGCCATGTAACTGAACTTCAGTTACATGTATAATATAATGTGCATATTATTTATTTTATTAATTCTGTCGAGGATATCAAATACATAAAAAAACCTGTGATACCACACGCAGTCCTTACTTATACACGCTTCAAGAAAGTTACCAAACATAGTTTCCCCACCAAACTGTTTTACCTTTCTTCGTACTTTTAACCTTCCAACATATTGGGAGTGTTTCGTGGCGACTGGCGACAGTCAGTAAACAAAATAATATTTAGATATGAAGTCGTTATCTGGGGTTGAACTCGCGAGTGTGACAAAGTGACATCTATAAAGGCGGTTGGAGCAGCAAAACACTTGAATGTCGACCTCAGAGAGCCACGAAACACGTAAATTGAATCAAAAGATGCGGTATTGTGGGGTAAGAAGTCGAGTGATGTTAAATTGATGGAATTTGTGGGTTGAATTGTATGTTATAGAGTTCTTTAAACCCTTTAATTATAAATAAACGTTTTGTTTATTTATGGCTTTAGGTACAAAACTTATTAACACTTTGCTAATACTCCAAAAATGACCCAAAATTGCTACAAGTAGCCCAAAACAGAACCAAATGGAAAAGCTTGGAGGAGGCCTTCACCTGTTTAAGGGGTTCCTGCTAACCATTAGTATTAGAAATAATTAATTACTTACATAGTTAATTTACAATATCTAATAACTAACATTTATAACCTAACTACATACAATATAATACTCGTAATGTATAAAAAAACAGAGTATACTTATTAGGCGTCGAAGTATTCCTCCACATCACTGTCATCTGAGCAAGCCGGAAACGTGCCCAGAAGACTGGCAGCATTGCCACGTTGAATGGCAATGCTAATTCTTTGGGCGAAGAACGAGACAGCCCTCACGCAAAGTGTCAACCAGTCGGTGAGAAATATCTTTAAAAAGATGACGTGCACTCGGACACCATGACCCAAGCGTTTCGACCCCTTACGGCTCAAAACTGTGATAATAAGCTGTAATTACTTACATATCTGTTTTGTATCTAAGCAGGAAATCTAGGGCTTTTTATTTTTATGTTACTCCAAAAAGACTCGGCTTATCCAACTTAATCTGATTTAAGTGAGTACGGGATGGTCCAGGCCCGCAGGATTGTTCGAAAGAGTTACCGGGGTCCTGGAACGCAAAGGGCAAATGAAGAACTGACACTCACTCCCTTCAGCTCCACCCAGAGCAGAAGTCAGTCACCTCAAAAGTAAAACGGTAGAGGATAGTATTTATCCATAACATTCCTTTCCAAAAAAATAATGTTATGTAAAAATATAGGGTTTATTTCTACGACTATGATTATAGCTAATCTACAGGTTTTGTAAAAAAAACGTCGAGGGTTTTTTATTGTGTGTTTAATTTTAAATGCGTATTTATTTCACTTGAAATTTTCATTATACCTTGCTTCAGTATCTAATAGCTGACCATTATTTAAGAATCTAAACTGAAGTAAAACTTCATAAGTTCCATCTCTTCCGTTCGCTTCGCCGCCCGATCACACTTTTTGTAACGCTCTTGTCACGCATTCACCAGCTTACTCCCCAAGTCAAGCGTGCGCTCTCTCAACTTCCGTTCGCATCGCCCGATCACACTTTTCGTAACGCTCCGATCACACTTTTCGTACCGCTCTCGTTTTACTTCAATAAATCTTTGTACTATTCAAGATTAAAATCTTAGGACGCAATTCTAAATCAGTCTGTAAAGTTACACCCGTTTGAACAAAGGCATCGACGGATGCCCGCCGCCGCCGGCTATGTCATACGATAGGTGCACAGGATCTTACATTTGCATTGCTTGAATTGAATGGATAAAATTTGAGTTCCCTGGCATGGAACCTTTGAAATATACGGTGATAATGTCAGCAAACGTGACATTTGAAATGGTTATGCCGCTATGCGTTACCCAGTGAGGAAACGATAACATGTAAAAATATTTTTAAATATTTCAGTAAGAATTTCGTTACAGATTTTTTTTGTCAGATTATTTAGGAACTCATGTTATTATGGTGCGAATGTTTTTGTCTCTTTGTGTTGGTATAGGGTGTTACGCAATTGCGTGGTCATATTTTTAAATACTGGTTCTGCCCATTGCAATAAACAACTTTTTTAACCGACTGCCAAAAGGAGGAGGTTATCAATTCTTATGTTTGTATTTTTTTTTATGTATGTTCGGACATAACTCCGTCATACATATACGGATTTGTAAAACTCTTTTTTTGTTCGAAAGGAGTTTATTCCCAAATTTAAATTTCCTAAAGATCTGATGATGAGTTTCGTAGACAAACAATGGAACTCTTTAAAAATGATAGCAAATCTATCGATTGCTGATACCGCATAAATATGCATTGTTAACTCAATTTAATGGGGAATCACCACTAAAAAGTGAAAAATAAAACCTTTTTAAAAATAATAGAACCGACTTCCAAAAAAAACAAAAACAGTGCAAAATAACTTTAATTTCGGAAGTCGGTGTCAAAAAACGAAGAAACAAAACCAGAAACACTGACTTCTGAAATTAAAGTTATTTTGCACTATTTTTACTTTTGTTTTTTTTTGGAAGTCGGTTCTATTTTTTTGTAAAAAAGCTTTTCCAAGAAAGTTACTGATTTTGATCAGCCGATGATAACTTTGTACGGAAAGTTTGGGAATTTGTTATGACTTCCTTTTATCTAAAATATGTCCACCCATTTTCGTTACAACCTGTATCCCTACTACTACTATAGCTTATCTGACTTAAAACGTTAGTCCATAGGATGCTCAAGGAGATCAGCCCCCTTAGCCAAAATAAATTTCTGTTAACGTTAACGCAAACGCTTCGTGCAAAATGTATGGCAAGGACATTACCTGAGCTGAGAACTGTCACGTGACTCACGCCCAGTAATGTCGTTGCCATACATTTTGCACGAAGCGTTAGCGTTAATGTTAACAGAAATGTATTTTGACTAAAGTCTCTGAGCTGCAATTATATTGAGTGGCATTAGCCAGTTAGGTACTTACGATAAATGTTCGAACGTATGTACTCTATTCTGATACTTGCACTATACATCACTGCCCACCAAAAAGGTAACAATCCTAAAACAAAGAGAATAACATAAAAAATCCCACGGCTACCGTCGAAGTGGCACCGTTTCATTACATTCGGTTTAATTCATCATTCGTAGCTCGTCGTGTCGGTATTGTTCGTGAGTTTGGGCACTTCGAAACAAACTTCTACGCTCAAGTGTTTGCGTTCCTGGCTCTTTAGTAAATTGTTATTCATAGCTTTGTATAAACGCCGCCCTCTCAAAGAGTACTTCACTTATACTCTCACGCTCTTATCTCCCAGTTAATATCATCCCCAGTTGTAAGGAAATTATTTTTCCCTAGTCCTTTGTTTCCTTTGTAACTAGTTGGAGATTGGAAGTTGGGACGTCTCGTTTTGATTCTGATTTTGGCACCAAAGTATGGTTCTGAAGAGATAACAATGTGTACCTATTTATATATTTACTTTTTAAATAATTTAAGTATTTATTTTCCTTAACGGATCAATATAATCAACGAAATTATACTCAAGTATTCATTGCTAAAGTAGCTATAAAACACGTACGTCCTAACATATGCAGTGTAAAATGCTATGAAATAAACACACCTGATCTTAGAATTTAATTCATTCTTTATTTATAAGTTGCTCAGCTCTTATTAAAGCGCCAGACTTTATTGCTCGTAAAATATCCCAGCGTTCAGCCAAAAGAAAAAATAAACAAAGAAATGCTACTACCAAGTTTAAATATAACTTAGTTACCAAACAATTTGATTAATTATAAAAAGCCACTAAGATATGCGCGGCTCCGAACAATATCTTTAGATATTCAAAGTGAAACTTAAAGAAAAATAAGGATAGCAATAGTTCTCGTAGTTTCACGATCATAAGATTGATAACGGACATGCGCAATTCTGCTTTAGCTCTGTCTTTGAATGAACACTAGTTCTTTACCACGTACAAAACACAACCTTATACCATCCGATTATGTTACATATTCCTTCAGTTAACTTGTAATTGTGTGCACCAACGCATTGGCACGTTACCGTGGCGATGCGTTTTGAACGGGCTACACTCACATATTCCTATCAATGCACACAGCGGTATATTATAGAGAACCCCGACGCCAACGACTCGAACTAAGTTGTTGTCCATGTGTGTACGTACATTTCTGTGTGTATATAAATTTTCGTTAAAGCAAGATAGGGCAAAAGAGGAAAAGCGCCCGTAGTAAAAGCGAGCAAAACGGCGGCGGCCGGGTGGCCGGTGACAGTTGTCAGTATGTAGTGGAACCCGGCAAGGGATGGTGGTCTCGGGGGAGGACGGTTTTGGCGCTAAATACTTCGATTTCCCGCGCTTTATCGCCCACGTGGACTGTACTATTAATTAACTTTATAATGACACACTGTCATAGAACACTTTGATAACTTATTGGAATATTGTGCCGTCAAAATGAACTCGTGTAGTTTTATGAAAAAAGTAACTTTGAACTCATGATTGTGGTGTGCCATATTGGTAATTATCTTCGAACGTATGAAAATGTAAGTATTTTAAATTTTTTTACGTAGTTGTTGTAGTTTAATTGAAGTTGCAATTAACGTGAAAATCTATGACAGTACCTAATTGTTTTAGTCACTAAAGTGCTAATTATTTTAAAATTGATACATGAATAATTGTCGTAATTAATTTTAGTGCTCAATGGGGCAGAACGAATTGAAATTGTAGTTTGTTTGATGTGGCTGCAATTATTTTAATTGTTGTTCCTGAAAACTATACCTAATATACATATATTGAACTGTAAATCTGTATCCTTTTATTAAATGTTAAGGCATTTAAAATAAATGATTTTCTCAATTGAAATCTTTTGGACAAAATGAAACAAAACAAAATACACTTTACAAAAGTTTTAAGTAATATTTCAGATTAACATTGATTCTTGGTAAACTTTTAAAATGTTTGCGTCAAGAAAAGAGTTTCAAAGAATTTTGTTTTAAACAAAATTGCGTAATTTGTTTTACGGCTTCCGCTCAACTTTGCCAATAAACATAATTAACTTAACTTTTAGTAGGAACTGAAAGCGTCACGCACAACACCCTTTGGGACAGCTATTATCAAATTATATCTTATTGTTCTTCATTCATAATTCCCGCAGTAGAAAAGTTTCGCGTAATGTTTTGTGTTTTCATTTGCTTTCAACGCTTCGGTTTATTATTGTAAATGCTTATTTATTTTGATTATTATTTAGAAGTGAAAGCTTATTAAAAGAAATGTTCTAAAACTTAATGTTTTTTTTAATAAATAATTTAATTTTAAAGAAAGGATTAGCACTTACTTTTTTTTATAAATTAAATTGACCCATTACAAGATCTATGAAATATATCTTGGATTAAAATATTTTAATCTTTATATTTAAAATGCAAATTTGGATAACTACTGCATTAACAACATTTCTCCCCCCTTCATAGGAGAACTTTAAATTTTTACATGGCAAAACAGAATAACTACACATAACATTCTTTAAAAAATGTCATTACTCGAATAAAAGACTAGATGTAATAAAAAAATACGTTGTTTCAAAAACAAAATCAAAAAGACAAAACAGAAATTAACAAAAAAAAAACCGAACGTAAACAAGCCAGACCGTTGCACCCTGATAGGTTGATGTGCATTAATTATCTGTGGTCTTGCTAAATGAGCCAGACTTCACCCTCGGGAGCGCGACACAGGACATGTTAGGATTTAAACATCTACATTGTATGCCAGATGAAGCCCCGAACTTTATAGCCACGTTGTCATTAATTTTAAATGTTTATATGTTCAGAAATTATTAGTTTGTTGCAGCAGCGTTGTTCCTTGACAGTGTAAAAATATTTTAAATATGCGACGAAAATAGAGGGGCATTTTTATTTTAGTTTATTTTCACCGACAGGCAACCGTTCAGGTTCTTTAAAAATACGGTTTTCGCAAAATGTTTTCGATATCAGTTTTATTTACAGGTTTTCAGTCAGTTTTACTTACATCAAGAATGATATCAATATATTAAAATTTCAACATTGATGACTTTATTTTATCATTGGGGTTACAATAAAGGTATTCATTTATTTAAAAACCAACTTCTATTTAAAGTTTGCAACATGCGTACAAATTTTATGGCAGATAAAGTAAACATAAAATCATGAAATCCAAACAAAAAAAACGTAAATTCATTTATCAGGTTTAATTGGATGTCCAAATAGTCTTATTAAAATAAACATCAGAACTCCCCAGAAATATCAACCACATTCCTTTCCGAGAAATACCCAACCACGGAAATGAAAACGTGATTTCCCAGATCCCAGTAACTGATTGGCGGCACTAGCAACTTCCATAGAGAAGTCAAATGAGCCGCAGCTCACCCGAGGGGTTACACGTCAATAGATATGAGGATTTACATACGAGTATCTACTTCGAGCGATAGATTAAGCTTGATACATTAGTGCCGCGGCGAATCGTACATTTTGAATGTTTGCTGCGAGATTAGTTCTGCTTTGTTATGTTTACTGTTGTAAAACTGTTATTAGTAATTACAATAAAAATTGACTAAGATGCTGACATACACACCTGATAAATTGTGCAGGTACCTTAATAGGAAGGTATGGTCATATTTTAAAAACTGTGTCTGCCCATGGAAATTAACAACTTTCTCTTAAAAGTCATAGAAAATTCCAAAAAAAAAAAATTGACTTTTCAGAGAAAGTTGTCATCAGCTGATTTAAATTATTATAGTAGATGAATTTTTTTTTGTCAATTTCTCCTGTCTTCCTTGAAGAAGTAGTTCAGTATGACGGGCAGAACCAGTCAAAATCAAAAGTCATTTATTCAAACTAGGCTGAGAGCCAGCACTTTTTGAATGTCAAAGTTCTACATAAAGACAGTCCTCCAAAAACAGTCACTACTTCTAAGTGTTTTAGCTGTGAAGAAGAAGTGACGCAACAAACTCTCCAGCAACACATCTATCTGTTAAGTTTGAAGAACTTGAGTCTATATAAGCAACAATCTTAATCGTATGTAACATAAATGTCATCATTCTCCTGCCCTTATCCCAATTTATTTGGGGTCGGCGCAACATGTCTTTTTCTTCCATACTCCTCTATTAGTCGTCATCTCTGTAGTCACCCCTTTTTTACCCATATCCTCTTTCACACAGTCCAACCATCGTTTCTTTGGCCTTCCCCTACTCTTATAGCCATCCACATCCATACACAAGACTTTCCTCACGACATTTTCTTCATTTCTCCGCATCACATGCCCATACCACGACAACCGATTTCCACACAACTTTTCAGTCAGCGGTGCCACTTTCAGACTTCCTCTTATATACTCATTCCTAATTCTATCCATGCGCGTAACACCACACATCGCTCTTAGCATTCTCATCTCAGCTACATGCAATTGCTTTTCATTCATCCCTTTTGTGGCCCAACATTCTGAACCATACAAGACAGCAGGTCTGACCATTGTTTTATAAATCTTCCCCTTAAGTTTTAGGGGAATGCGGGAGTCACAGATAGTCCCGGTGACCTGCCGCCATTTCATCCATCCAGTGTTAATTCTGTGCTTAACAGTCCGATCTATTTCGCCATCGCTTTGCACGAGTGAACCAAGATACCGAAAATCGGAGCAGACTGGGAGAAGCGCGCCATCTAGCACTACAGCTTCAGAACTGGAAAGACCGCCGAAATCGCAGAACATGTATTCAGTTTTGGTTCTGCTGATTTTCAAGCCAACTTTCTCCAGCTTCTGTTGCCATTTCTCCAATCTGCTCTGGATCTCAGGTCCATCTTCACCGACCAGAACAATGTCGTCGGCAAACAGCATGCACCAGGGTGCCTCTTCCTGTATTTCCGACGTAAGAGCGTCCATAATCAACAGGAAGAGGTAAGGACTTAAAGCCGACCCTTGATGCAAGCCTACAGCCACACTGAACTTATCGGTGTTGCCAGCAGCCGACCGGACGTAGGTACTAGATTGTCTGTACATAGCACGAATCAACTCAACATACTTCCCAGGCAAACCTTTCTCTTTCAAGGCCCACCACAACACATCCCGAGGTACCCTATCATACGCTTTCTCAAGATCAATGAACACCATGTGCAAGTTCTTGTGCACACGTCTGTACTTCTCGCACAATTGACGGAGAGCGAAGGTGGCGTCCATTGTCCCTCGACCTGGCATAAACCCAAACTGGTTCGGGGTAATCTCACTCTCCTCTCGCAATCTTTTCTCCCATACTTTCATAGTATGTGACATGAGCTTTATCCCTCGATAGTTGTTGCAGTCCTGTACATCCCCTTTATTCTTGAAGATGGGCACTAGCGAACTATTGCACCATTCTTGTGGGATCACTTCTTCATACAACAACTTATTGAAGAATAAAGTCAGCCACATACATCCATCCTCTTTAAAACACTTCCATACTTCCACTGGTATATCATCAGGGCCCATGGCCTTTCCATTTTTCATACATTGAACTGCCTTTCTTACTTCATCCATGCTAATTTCTCTCACCAAACCCATATTTACTTGTACCTCTTTGAGCACACCACTCCATTCATTCTCTTCGTTCATCAACTTTTCAAAATAAACCTTCCATCGCTCTTTTATTTCGCCATCTTTCGACAAGACTTTACCGAGTTCATCCTTCATACATTTTATATGCATTATCTCCCTCGTTCTCCTTTCTCTTAATTTTGTAATCCGGTAGAGCTCCTTCTGGCCTCTGGGGCTGTCCAGTAAATCATATAATTTTTCCTGCGCCTTAGCCCTGGAAACTGCAACCGCCTTTTTTGCCTTCCTCTTCCATTCTTTATAAATTTTCTTTTTCTCTTCTTTCAAATTATCATTTCCGGTTTCTACATTCTGCCATACTTTAAACGAAATTTTCTTTTCTTTTAGCATCTTTTGCACATCTTCATTCCACCACCATGTATCCTTTTCTATCATGCCTTTACCTTGCGATTCTCCAAACACATCTTTTGCTACTCGCCTTATACAACCCGCCATCTCTTTCCAACATTCATCCACAGATAGGTATGTAACATAAATGTAAAACAGAAAAAAACTTTTTTACAAAAAAATAGAACCGACTTCCAAAAAAAACAAAAAGTGCAAAATAACTTTAATTTCGGAAGTCGGTGTTTCTGGTTTTTTTTCTTCGTTTTTTGACACCGACTTCCGAAATTAAAGTTATTTTGCACTTTTGGTTTTTTTTGGAAGTCGTTTTTATTTTTTTTTTGCAAAAAAGTTTTTATTTTTCACTTTGTAGTGGTGATTCCTCATAAAACTAGGTTAACAATGTGTATTTATGCGATAGCAGCAATCGCGGTTGATTTGCTGTCATTATTTGAAGAGTTCCGTTGTTTGTCTCCGAAAGTCATCATCAGATCTATATGAAATTTTAATGGGACCATTTTGGAATAAACCCCTTTTGAACAAAAAAACAATTTTGGAAATCCGTCTATAAATGACGAAGTTATGCCCGAACATACATAAAAAAAAAAAATACAAACAGATGTTTGTATTTTTTTTTTTTGATAACCTCCTCCTTTTTGAAGTCGGTTAAAAATTAAGATATATCGACCAAAATATAATCATATTTTTTTTTCAACAGTTTTTAATATATGATCACACCTTTCTGTTACACCCTGTATAATTTTTAGAGGAGAAAACTGGATGTGTATTAATATTGTGAAGGCATAAATGTTTCTGTTTGTCCATAGTAGATAATCTCTAGAAATTAGTCTAATGTGTAGACGTCTATTGATACGATTTCGGAAATTCTTTTATTGATAGCTACACTTTCATCATCATCATCATCATCATTTCAGCCGAAAGACGTCCACTGCTGGACATAGGCCTCCTACAAGTGTCGCCACAATGACCGGTCCTGTGCGTCTCGCATCCATCGGCTACCCGCTTCACTTTCGCTGAGTGCCAAATACTACTTTTTATTCCGAATGAGTGCACAGTTTCTGTGGTATATTCCTTAGCAACGAAGCCACGGTAAAAGCTAGTCAATAGTAAATCAAGAAGGTACTTACCTAAATATTTTGGCGTTTTTTAAACGGGTTCTGTTGTTGTTATAAATTCGTATTGACTTGGAATTATAGGTTTAAAAAAATTAAGGCATTTTATGCATGTTTTGAAATTAGTAAGTTATTTGTAACCACCATATTTATAACCATTAAATCTCTTAGAAAAAATGTTTTTTTGATAATATGAGTCCTACGTTATGTTGACGGCATGGTTGGCGCAGTGGTTGAGCATTCGGCTGCTGCGCTGTGTGTCGCGGGTTCGATCCCCGCACGGAACAAATATTTGTATGCCCTACAGATAGTTGTTCCGAGTCTGGGTGTCTCGTGTATGTGACTTTAAATGTTTGTGAACGCACCCACGATACAGGAGCAATTCCTAGTGTGGGGCAAGTTTAATTTAAAAAAAAAAAAACTTCGAAACAACACGTTTCAAACGTTACACAATATCAATAACGTATAGCAATCACTATCTTTTAAATAACGAAGTGGGTATTACTGGTTCAAAATCTTTCGTTTCGTAGAAATTTTATCACGTATTTGCCTGGAGAATAAGTATTATTGGTGCAAAGGGTTATACGTGTATTATATCCTAACTACGAACTGTTGAAAATGGTTACAAATTATTGTATCGATTTTATACAGCTAGTATTGTACTTATACAAGGTGTCCCTTTTGAAATCCTATATCTCTAGGGTATTAATGAGACCATGTCAAAGAATCAACTGGCATATGATTTTTTTTATATTTTTATTTTTATTTTTCATACAAAATCATTCGACAAAGTCACGATTTATGAAAAACACCCTTACGTGAAATAATTATGATCACGTTGCATTTCTTAGATTTAAATATTATGAATGATTGGTTTAAATGAAAATGATTTACTCGCAAAATAAAGATTCGTCATACGTGTGACAATTTTTAACTAAGTGAATTATGATTGATGTTATCTTCGAAACTATGTAATTTTGGAACATTTGTTTTATGACTTTTTGTATTATTTTTACTTATAGCATATAACCTTAGAGTAATGGGACATCAATAGGAACACGTTGTATAAAACAAACTTTACAAAAAGCACTTTAAAATAGCTTAATTTGTTTGACAGCTACGGCAATCGCAAACTACGAACTTCTTTGTACTTCGTCAAAGTTTAATTTCAATTTAAAATCATGATAATCTGAACTGCGGTGCGGTATTCATTGACTGATTAACTTCGTTGGTTATGCAGCCATTTATTCACGGGCTGGCAAAATGAGCCAGACTTAACCCTCGGGAGCCACGCGATGCATTTGACGTGTCAGGATTTTAACGTCTTTGTAATGTGATGGACTATTGAATTGTTTTTAGGTTTCCATATGAAAAAAAGGATCACTCTTGAGGCTGTCCGTCTGCCCCTGTCATAGCAAATTTGCTCCGAATATGTTCAAATTTGGTACACATACATGTTTTTTTTTTGTATATTCTGTGTCATTCACGAAAGAGGAATGCAAGGTTAGCGCAGTGGTAGAGCGATTGACTGCTGCACTGCGTGTCGTGGGTTCGATCCCCACACGGAACAAATATTTGTGTAGCCTAGATAGTTATTCCGGGTCTTTGTATCTTGTGTAATGTGAGTTTACATGTTTGTGAACGCACCCGCGATACAAGAGTAATTCTATCGGGACAACGATTTAAAAAAAATTGAATACGGCTTCTCTCCCCCTTCCACACAACTCCGTCCTTCGCTAGTGGGGGCTAGTCCATTCGGTAAGAGTCCAGCTCGTCCCGCCATCTCCATCACCTTGGTTTGCCGCGATGTCATCTGGCATTGAATGGGACCGATTCGGTGGTTCTTTTTGCCTATTTCTTCTTTGACATGCCTAGTTTTTTACTATAGAAGATTAAACACGAGACGACCAACATCTCACCATCATCATCTTTCTGCTTATCTTAATTTTATTGGGGTTGCCACAGCATGTTTACCCCTTTCATATAACTCTTTTCTCCGGAATCTCAATAGTTACTAATAGTCATATTTATTATTTAAACAATCCATCCATCGCGATTTTTTTGATGGCGACCAATTCAACAACACACCATTCAAAACATTTTTGAAATAAGCTAGTAGTAGAAGGTTAATTTTCCGCTCAATATTAACCTCATAGGCAAATAATAGTGCCTACATACATTCTATAAGTTGTTTAACGCAAACATACTACGGCAACACACGAGGTGTTTGATATTATCATTAGGGGATTTAAATAAGTACACCCACCCTTACCAACAGACGGAAATGCTCAAAGTTTAATGTCTTACGGAGTTATTAATATGAAATAGTTTTGTAACTAATTTCGAGGTAATTAATGATAATCTTAGAGACTGTATTTAACATCTGCCTTTCCCTTATGAATGTAAATGGATGTATTATTATTATTATTATCATCAAAAGATAATTATAGAGCTGTCACCTTTTCCGTGCGTGCTGGGTAAAGCGGTCTATGTATATGTAAGCTTATGTTATGTATTGGTCGACTTTTCCTGTGACCTGAAGGCTAATTCACGTAATATTATGTAGTAGTAGTTGTAGTGCAGTTGCAGTTAAGTTCAAGTTTGAGTGATAAACTGTATTCTTGTAATCTTTGAACTGCACCTAAGCTGTGCGTGTACTGCACGTCAACTGCATGACAACCACACTCCACCAAACATAGTAGTAGTAGGTGTGGCCACGTGAGAGAAAAAATATTACGGAGGAAGGAACTTATGTAGTGCGTTACCAAAACTGACGTCGATCGAATTGAAACGTAAAAGCTGTCATTTTGAGACATCAAACGAATAGTAGAATACCGATCATGGTGTGTTCCGAATCGTGCACTAATGACGCGCAACAGTAGAATGCCGTTTTGCGCTTGCGTGATGCGCACTTGACGCGAGCGTGTCTCACAGCGGTAGAGAATACGAAAAGGGTTGTTTTGATCGAAACTTAACTGCAACTGCACAGCAACAGCACTTCTTTATTTACGTGAATTAGCCTACAAAAGGCAGGCATTTTTTTGGCCAAGGAATCAGCAATACTATGCAACGGGTCAGAGCTGTCAGTCCTTTATGCTCTTTTCCCACTCACAGTGCTGATGTGGAAGAACTTTTTGATGCCCTTTGGGAACTTTTTACCTTTTCCGTTTTTCTTGTACATAATACATAATATTATGACTATTTTAGTTTAATATTTAAAATATGTATGTATAAATTGATTGTTTAACAATAAATACCGTATTTATTGCGCTTAGACGTGGAGGTGCGGCACACTAGCCCAATATCCCTTAATACTTCAAAAAAATTAAATAAAAATAAAATACCTTCCTACATATTTTCCTCAACAACTATATTTTAGTTCTTAGTATGACAAGAGCACAACTATAACACATATTTACTCGCTATGGGTATGACCTCTGACACAACGGTCGACGAAGCCAGTCATAACTTTGATCAGCGCACTCATTTGTTTTCCCCTGCTCTTCCGAGGTCTCACATGCAATTTCGCGGAAAAATATATTTTTAAGACAGTACAATGGTTATAATACGATCTTACTATTGGTTTCTGAAGACAGCGGAATACTGTTTTGAAATCTGTTATATCCTATAAATTTATGCAACATTTATAAAAACCGGCCCAGTGCGTTACAGCAGGAATTATGTTAAGGCGCATGACGCTTGACTCGAACAAAAATATTAGTTTATTATTTCTTAAACGAATCACTGAATCGAAAAATAGTCGTACCAACTTCTCAATGATTTTGAAAGCCCTATTCGATACCCACACTAAAGGCAAGGCGAGAAAAATATAAACCATGCCCACTTTACATGTAGCTAAAAATTTTTTTTTTTTTTTTTTAATTTTATTGATTCGTTTTCTTGGCGTGATTAATATTATAAACCTATGCAATATTGCAGCTTTCTGGTACTAACAGTCTCTTAGCTATACCTCGGACGAACAGACCGAAACTATAAGGGTTCCGTAGTCCTAACAAGGACAAGGAACCCTAAAAAGGGCAATCGTTATTAGAAGTTACATTCTACATCACGAATCATCATCACGATTTTATTTGTTATGAATATCATGAAGATAAAGCGTCGTTGATAACATTCACCGGTGAATAACAAAAAACGTGAAGAAAAGAATAAATAAAGGCCATTAATCAGCTAGCTTGATGGTTGTTAACAGTCACCAGAGTATCTTAACATACAGTGACATAACAGGGGGGGGGGGGGGGGGTCTTTTATTTTCTAATAATTAATTATAATTTTACCCATAACATTGCAAATCACAAATCAAATTATACATTCAAATTCATTCCATAAAATAATCAATCAAAACAATAAAATAAATAAAAATCAAGTAAAATTTGTAATCAAAATTCAATAAATATTTAAATCAAATTTAAAGACTGTGTAATGTTTAGTTTCTTTAGTTATATATCATGCATGGTGTACAATAAAGAATATAATAAATAAATAAATAAATAATGGCGCGTTGATCAACTCTCTGGTCATGGCATGCTAAGACAGACCCCAGAGGTCTAATGGTGTGCCTTGTAAAGTTTTGTAACAAGAAACTTGTTTTGATGAATAAATAAAAATAATAATAATAATAATAAGTGAAGCAGTATAATTTTTTTTCGAGGGATAAGTGACTCATCTGACACCTAGTTTGTGTGCGGTTCTGCTGTTTAGACTATGTCTCTTTTTTTTTTTTTGGGAATAGCCCGCCACACTATTCCCAAGCCACTGTTTGCAAGCCAGAAAAAACGGGCGACCACCAGAAAAAAAGCCGAGGCAATGAAACTCGACGAGTCCCAGAGAAACGATTAAACTGTCTTTGGTCCCGCAACGAAATTAATTAGAAAAGACAGCGGAGTAGTAAGAAAACATAATTTCCACTTTCCTCCTATGTCTCATTTACTGAACAGTCCCAAATATCTGTTTACCTGCACCCTTTTTTTTTTTTGGAGGTGGTAAATCATATCCGATGACATCTCCCGCTCTGGGCGTGTCAGACTCTTACTGTCCCACCCCTGTTCCTTCCTTGCCTGAGTGCCAAGGGGAGCGGTAACTCTGTTACGAATTTATCCGCGCTCCCCCTTGGCATGCAGGCACCGGCCACGATGGGCCCCGTCAGTGGTGGCTGACAAACATCTCTTTGAGGCGCGCGTGGAACCTGCACCCTAGACGACCTTTTTATTTGAGCGGGAGGGCGTGACTCTTACTGACTAAAGGCCACTCGTGTCACTTCAGTTGCCTTCAGGTGCCAGGGCCGCGGTGCTCTTTCAAACACTCCCATGACTCTAGCGGGCCCCGTCTTTTAATGCTAACATCTCTTTGAGGCGCGTCCTTATCATACGGCTTATCATACCCATTGCTCGCCGTCCGCACCCTAGATTACCTGAACAACGCCTCTGATGCCTTAATAAAAAAAAATGCTATTTATTTTGATTGTCTTTATTAATCATATTTTTAGGGTTCCGTACCCGAAGGGTTACTTACGGGACCCTATTACTAAACCTCCGCTGTATGTCTGTCTGTCAGCGGGCTGTATCTCATGATCCGTAATAGGTAGACAGTTGAAATTTTCACAGAATGTGTACTTCAGTTGCCGCTGTAACAAAAAATAATAAAATCGTACGGAACCCTTCACGTGCGAGTCAACTCGCACTTAACCGGTTTTTTATATATTACTGCTGCATGTTCACTTTTGGAATTTATATTAATATTATTAATAATGATGTATGTAATGTATCAAACACAATATAAATTGTTTCTGATAAATAAATTTAATAAACGTGGCCACCTACTGGGCCCAAATAGTATGATGACATGTTCCGTCGACATGAAAAGAAGAAGTAACATAATTAAACAACTATTCAGTTTCTTGACACGTATAAAGCGAGTTCCTAATATTCCTCAGTATGATCATAACACCTAGAGAGGGAAACTAACACATCCACTGATTAAATCCATACATCACACTGTAAGAGATGGGGTGACATAAGCTTGGCACCATACTGTTAGATTTGCATACATTATTAATATATTCAATTAATTAATTATATTATATTATTCATTGCTGGTATATCCAATTGCTTGTAATTGTTTTGTATAAATATAATACTGACTGCCTCGTCAGGCTAGAAATCGCAAGCAGTACTGGTGAGCATGAGAGTTTGATTCACGAGTAGGGAAAAGTGTTATTGGGGTTTTCCAACCGGAATTTCGCAGCAATAACTTGGAGTCTCATTTTATTACATAGAACTAAATCATAACTGGCAAAATGTAGGTGTGCCATGGGTACACCTCTGTCTAATCCATGAGGGAATACAGTCGTGAAGTTGTGTAAATATAATTTGGTACAAACACATAGTTATGATATTAATAACGGTAATCCACAGTTACACAGTAATTGAAATAAAAAGCTACGATATCCGTAGCGCGTCACGTAGCGACCGCTACGTCGTAGCAACCACTACGGCGGCGTGTCGTAGCACGTACGTATGATTGCGTCCGCAGAACAAATAAAGATTAGATACTACGAGTACCTAAGCTCATTATACAACGTAATATGGACTAGTGTTGCGTTTAGTAAAAAAAATATAACAATATACATAATTCGTTCAAATGTAATTTTTTGTGATTGTTTTATTAAACTCAACTTTATCAAAATAATTTTTTGAAGTTTGTAAAGTTCACTAACCCGACCTCATATAATGGAACCAGGACCGGAAGACGAAGAAGAAGACTAAATCAATATTATGATGTTTTCAACACCTCATACAAACCAGAAGTAAAACTGTTTATTTGGTTTTAAGAGGCTCTGGAAGTACTGATCCTTTTAAGGAAATTCTTTTACTAAGTAAGTAAGCTGCCCAGCTCCTGTGAAATAGGTCACGAGAGCAAAGCCGTCGATTTTTTTAAATTCAAAATGATTGAATCATAAGTTACTTTTTGGAATATTCTCTTCCGAAGATTGTTCTTTTCGGGAATTTTTTTATACCATTTTAATCTCAAGATCACTACTGAAGATAAATGACAGTAAGCCCTTTGCTAAACTAAATGAGAATTGATCCTTCTGATTGCACTGTTTAACAGAATCATGCTCGTCTTCCTACCTTTTTCCTATATTATTTAGCACTACACATTTTCTTCTTCCATTCTTCTCCGTCAACAGTCATATGCTATCATTCTCTCACTTTTCTTTCTTAACATTTGTGAACCAGGAAACTGAATTCCATTAAGTAAGCCATTTATTTAGGAATGGCTTACAATAAATAAATATTATTAACTATAATATTTATCGAGGAATCAAACGGAGAACCCCGTTTTGGGCCTAACTGTTACACGAATCAAATTCGTACCAAAAAAATCGTCTATTTTACTGAATTAACACATTTAAATCTTAGCCTCGTTAACAATGGCCAAGTGTAGAAAAAAGTAGATTTATATTTTTTGTTTTTAACAACTTTTGTAAATACATACATAACACCTATTTCATTATACGTCTCTAACTTCGCAAACGCTGGCATTATGTCAATAGAGCGTACCCTAAAAATATGATCGATTAAGTGTAAATCGATACTGTTACAAATATAAAATAATGCTCCATTGTTTTAGTACAATTTTTTTTTAAGGTATCAAAATCAATGTAAAACCAAAAAATCTGGAATCTAATTGATTTTTAACGTAAGCGTCATTAAAAAATCATTAAAACAAATAATGGATAAAATCGGTTGCATCACAAATTGCACTACTAAACGGCAAATGTCAGTCAACGTCTGTCAATTGTCACGTCATGTCATTAATACACTTTAAGTATTTTTGCGCAAGTGAAAGTGTGTTCCGAATTTCTCGGGATTTATAAGACCTCTGCTCGAATACAGGACTTCTAAATTGATTACTTTCTGACTGACCCTCGCCTGAACATTTTTGAAGAGAAAACTTCTTAAGGCACGTTGGACATTTTTGCGATGGGAAAAATCTGTTGAACTCTCGCGACACCGACACCGCTACGAATGCTACGACGTGTAGCACAGTTATCACTTCTGTCGGCAGTCCCCATGACTGCCTGTTTTTTTTTTTAAGTATTAACTACTTGAAAAACTAAAACAATAAGAGTTGTGCTTTTTCAGCCTGTATCTGTGGTGAGCGCACTTTTTCAAAATTGAAACATCCTTTATGTAGTAAATAAGTAGCTACAAAAAAAATAATGCAAACACAAAATTATTACAAAATCGGGGGATACAGTTTGGTGTTGCAGCTACATAAAATATATATCATCTCCATTTAATTTCTTTTTCTTTAAATATTATTATAACAATAATATAACACCAGGAATTATTCCTGTATCGTAGGTGCGTTCCAGACATGTCACAACTCACATGCTCAAGATACCCAGACCCGGAACACCTATCTGTAGGCCATACAAATATTTGTTCCGTGCGATAAACGAACCCGCGACTCGCAGCGCGGCAGCCAAACGCTCAACCACTACACCAACCGTGCCGTCGAAATTGGACACCGTACTCTGCCAAATCTGAAGTCACTCACTTCAAATTTAACAGACTGTCTTACTGAAAACCTTAAAGCTCTACGTGAAACTGACAGCCTAAGCTTTTTTATGTACCTTAAACCTCATCGTGATAGGCTGCAGGCGCTGCAGCACAGCACATATGTATTTATATATAGTCCTCCTTAGAGATTTTGGTAACGACGACCCTTTGGAATTATTTCCTAGCGTGCGCCCGTTCCAGATTTAAAGGAAATAAAGCCTCAAAAGTAGAAACATAACCTAAAATGTAGGTAAACACTGACTGATTTTACCAATTTGGCCATTGCTGGGAGACGTGAAAATTGGGCTGGTGAAACCTTCATATATGCTCTAATTTATGGCCAAATTCCAGCCCTGTAAAGCCAGGCCCAAGTTTCTATGGAGTTTGGGTTTCTCCTAGGTAATTATTTGGCGCACCGGAAGCTGACAAGCAAAAAAGGCGCCATAACTGTTTATCGGATTATTAATTATTGCAAAAGATCAAGAAAATCAAATTAAATTGACTAAATAATAAAGTTAAGATTATTAAGATACAACAAGCTTGATTTTACTGGTTAAGGTGAATTACGAGATCGAGCTGGTATGTGTAGTACCGGAAGTTGATAACACATTCCTTACATAACCCATATATCTTTTCTTTGCCATCATTATCATCGTCCACAACCTGACTTCACCCACTACTGAGCATAAGCCTCTCTTTCTTGTGTCAATCCCCATGCTCCTGTGTCACTGTCATCCGGGCTCTACCCACGATGACAACAGCGTCGTCTGCCCGTCTCGCTGCCGGACAACAGACATTCTCTCTACCAGCCCTTGGACGCCACTGGATCACTGCCTTACTCCGCCTGTCATCACCGCGCCTTGCCAAGTGTCCTGTCCATTTGAGATCCATTACTCATTTGCCGATAGATCTCGGTCTAGTAACCTTATGCCAAGCATAGAACATTGTATGGTTCTCTGCGCAACTCTTAGGATTTACATAGCCTCCTACGTGAGCGTCCATGTCTCACTCTCTCGCACCGTAAATCATAGTGGGAGAAAGCAAAACACACTGATTACGATATGATTATGAGGAGAGACTTCAGACATAGTGGAATTTTGGTTGATTTTAAAACATTTCACCAAAGAGGCGGGTTTTTAGATATTGTGGAATTTTGTTTGATTTCAATATGTCGTCAAATTTGCTAAATGCGGCCCAAACAAGCTGTATTCTTCGCGATATCTCCGTTTTCTGATGCTCTTTGCCAAAAGAAACTTTGCAAAATTATGCCTCTTCAAAATTCTAAAATCAATATTGGAAAACTGTACAATCTATGAACCAAGGTCCCCTAAACGCCATCCATCGTCCATCGGAAGCGTCTAATGAGTAACATTAGATAAGTTCACGATTGATAGTGGGTATATTTCGTTAGTCACAGTGAAGTTTTTATCTTCCTATCGTAAATGCTTTTACTCCTACAACTTCTAGGAAACAGTCATTTGTTTCGCGGAGACAAGTGGCCACTTATTTCGTTTTGCGTTTTGCTTTTAGATTACATTCACTACAGAAAATGTTGCGCTGAATACAAACATTCGGGTTCTTTGTTTTAAAAGAATACATGGTATGTGGGAATCTGATAAGGAATGTTTTATTTAAAACGGTAGTAATTATAACATTCAAGTAGAATTATACGTCTTTACTCTATCTATATATTTGTATCTATTGTGGTAATTACGTTTGTAATAGTTTTATCCATAAAAAAACAATGCATGATATAGGCCTTCTTCAAACGACCGGCTCTGTGTTTCGTACATCCACCGAAAAAATCGATTAGTCAATTATTTCATAACTACTACTAATTTACCTGCTAATTTAGTCGTTTTCGTTTCTTTTGCCATTTGCATTCGTCAAAATATCTACCAACAAAAATAATATATATACGTGAATTGGTACTACATACCTTCGCATGAGATTTTATCACAAACCCGTTAAGATTGTACTGCGTTATCAAACATATACCCATGTACATTTGCACATATTTAAATTGGCTTGCACGGAGACCCAAAAAAACATTGCAAGGCTTTCCTTTGTGGCTGTTATTACATTGCAGTCGCTTTTCATTCGCCGATGAAAATATGACGCTTTGCAGTGCAGTGGGGTTCAACGCGATCATATTTTTAGTTTACATGGCTTTACCTCCAGTTCATGTCAGGTGTAAAATTAAAGGATTTATTAGCCGGAGCTCGAAATACTGCTGTTCGTGGGTTATAAAATCCGACAAGTATTCTCAACTTTTTCAATTTTGAAATGGTAGTTATAAAGTTAAATAAGTGCTAGCTGATTCTTACTGCTTGATTTTCTAACTAGAAAACTTATTATCGATATTTTTAATGACATCGAGTATTGTAAAGAAAACTATTGGAACTCGTAATTTTTGAAGTAAAACATCTTTACGCACGCTTGACTTGGGGAGTAAGCTAGTGAATGCGTGATGAGAGCGTTACGAAAAGTGTGATCGGTCGAGGCAAACGTGAGGAGACCGTTACGAAAACTGTGATCGGGCGAGGCGAACGGAAGAGATGGAGCTAAAGAAGTTTTGCTTCAGTCGTGTAGTCTAAAGCACACTCGTTTTTTTTTTTAAAAGCTCGCCTTTTTAGGGAAAACTGAGAGGCTTTTTCGGAACCCTAATATTTTTCAAAACCACGTGCATCACCGCTTTCGGGAATTCGTAAGAGCCGTGCCGTGACTCGATCGAGAGAAGCCTATGGAGCTAAAAATGCCCTTTAAGCTTTATTGTCGTTGTGATTAGCAGAATTTGTAAAGGGTTAATATTTTAGGTTGTCTACCCTGACGTCCTTGCACTAAAGTGTTACACACTTTCTCATTAAAAATATAAAGCTAAGAGATAAAACGGCATTGCTCCTACATTCCTACATTCAATTGTTTCACCACACCGGTCAATAGCTTGGCTAATGTTGGCGGGACTGTTTACGCGCGTAGATAACGTGTTAACCCAACAGTAACGGTACAGATCGCAAACAATTAGTTGCTCATTATCGTAGTAGCCTAAAGGTACTGTCAAACACGTTTTTGTTCGCTTCGATTGCAGATATGAGTAGAAATATATAGATGGATTTAATTCAAACGCTGAATGCCCATGCAATTGTGTTCATTTGCCATGGGATCTGGAGGCAAAAGTCCTCGCGTACATATGGCAATGGTGCGAGGAGGCGAAACCCCGGGGTGTAACTCTGCAGCCGCGAGAAATCGCGGCACGGCAAACAGAACTCCAGCGGGATCTAAAGGCGACATGGAGAGAGCGACTGTCGCAACCAAAATTTGGGCACGCCACAATTGCGGTGATAAGTCCCCTCTTTGAGGAGTGGCTGGAGAGGTGCCACGGCGTCCTCACCTTCCACCTGACGCAGGTCCTCACTGAACACGGCTGTTTCGGGCGGTTCCTGTTCTGGATAAGGCCGGAGGAACGGCCCGGGTGTCACCATTGTGTGGAAGACACGGTGGAGCATACAGTGGATGTCTGCCCCGCTTGGGCGGAGCACCACCGTGTCCTCGTGGAGGTGATCGGCGGTGGCGAACTCTCGCGTCCGGCCCTAGTCCAAGCCATCGTACGAAGCGAGGCATGTGAAGCTGTCACCTCCTTCTGCGAAGCAGTAATTCTCGCAGGGGAGGAGGCGGGACGCATGTGAGAGAGGCAATCTTCATGTGTTCACGCCTCTAGCCGCAGGAGACGCCCTAGGCGTTGGGAGTCGCAAGCCAATGGACTCCCGAAGCCGTCGGGAGACCAGGCCCAGGTTGATAGCGCGTTATGTTCCACGCGCGCCTCAAAGAGATGGCAGTAGGCAGTGACAGGGTCCGCTAGGGCCGATGCCTGCCAGGGTCGCGGGTGTATTTGAAAGAGTCACCGCGGCCCTGGCACAGACAACTAAAGGACCACTGGCGAGTTTTACCCACTACACCCAGAGCGGGAGAAATTATTTGCTGATTTTCCACCCAACAAAAAAAAAACAGTGTTCATTTCTGTGTAACACAGTGTCTTTAAATAAACACAGTGCCATTACATGCTAGTCAATTGTAGTCGACTATCAAAGACATAGTGACATTCTATCAACAATATAATAATAATTGTAGAAAATACAAAATGTAAGGGATCAACTACGAGACATTTAGCTGGTCAATCTTGGTACATTTGTGAGACTCCGAAGATGCACTCAATATGTTTCGTTGCTCTATTCAGCCACTAGTATCCAAGTTTATGACGAACCTTATCGGGCAGTTGCCACAACTTAATTATTCTATTTTCTTGAAACTTTATCAGTTTTATTAAACAGTCTGAAGTTGTACCTGCTTTGTGATTTGAAGACGACCAAGGACGACCAAGATGCATCTTGAACTAGCAATAAACCTTGTTCCAGATAGAAAACTTGATTGTTAATAGAATTATTAACTAAAGTTAGTCTCAACATCGTGCAAGAACCTATCGCTATAGTCTCCATTTCTGATAGCGAAGCATTATTACAGCAACTTAGTAAAATAACTCACTAGTTCACAACCAACAATAAAACACAGATGCTATAACCAGAGGAACTGTTCTGTGCATAATGTATTTATGTAAAAGACTATACATACAGTATACAACTATACATACATATTACCCAGGTGTAGTGACCCGCAATTCAAACATGACATGTCCCGGTAGCAATATTTTGACTGTGACATATCTTTACGACTATACATACAGTACAGATATATGTACATATACATATACACGCCAGCAATAATGTCATTCCACACATTTCAGGTAATAATATACACCACAGAATCTCATATTTCGTAGTCTACGCCGACACCACATGCTGGGCCAAATGTCAAATAAATATTGTAAAATCTTGGAACTGCTCTCTCCTCTCATAAACGTGTAATCGTTAGATATAGTAGTATATTTTAGGGTTTATTTTCGTTCAAGTGGCTGTTTTGAGTTAAAAATTCTTGAAATTGATTTTGATGTTTCATGCTATAGGTCTGTTATTAGCATTGTATGTGCATTTTCTGGGTTCTGGTTTGCTCAGATCAACACAGATTTTTTTTAAAAAATGCAGTGCTCTTCGGGTTACCGGGTTCTGCATCTCACTCATTCACTCTTGATTAAAATGTTTTTGGAAAATTAACTTCCACCCATCAAGTTTTAAGAACTCAAAATATAAAGATTAAAAAGTAGGTTTAACAGAATGGCCTTACTAAACACAACTTCAGACAGGTCTGTATCTAACAGTGGCCAGCGTTAGACCGAGTTAAAATGACACCCCCGTGTTTCAATTGCATCTTGCAGGTACCAATTAATACCTCGCCTCGGGCTTATTTAGTAATAACTTGTTTTCGTAGCGATGCGACAGACCGGCCTCATACTGTTTATGTAACTAAATATGATTTTGTTGCTAACCTTTTTATGCTATGACTAGATTTTTCGCGCAGTTTCGATCTCCTGGTACATCTCGCAAAAACGGCGTATTTTTTCCGCCCTATGACAGGCAGCATGACTTACTATTTAACATTAATTTACACAAATATTGTACATGATTAACATTATTATTATTTTGTTTTGATAACTTAATCATATACAATAAAATTCATTCACATCGTTGTCAATGGAAAAAGCTCCAAGTTCACAGGCAGCATTGCCACGTTGAATGGAAAACTTATTAAACTAAACCTAACTACGTACAAATGTACAAAAACAAATAAAATGTTATTTATTTTTACTTTATATGTGTATATATATATATATTTGTGTATATATTATACAGCATATGTATCTGTTGTATTGTATTGAATATTGTATTGTCACACCAATGACAGCCCCATATCTTGTCCAGGCAATTACTCTCCATTCTAGGTTACCTGGAAGAGATCGCGGAAAGCGATAAGGCCGCCGATTGTATTTGCTTTAGTTTTTAAGTTTCTTTAGTTATGTATCATGCATGGTGTACAATAAAGAATATAATAAATAAATAAATAATAAAATGGAACCCCTGAACAATTAGGCTCAGGCGCTTTATATTATTATGTTATAAGTTTATAGAGCAGTAGAGCAGTGCTGGCCCAGTGGTAACGGCCGCGACTTAGTTACAAATTGTAGGTCGTGAGTTCAACCGGCGAGCAGTGGGTGGCTCGCCGTCCGATCAGCACCAGGCCCGTGAGTCGACGGCGCGTAATGTTCCACGCTCGCCTCAAAGATGATTGTCAGCCACCACTGACGGGGCCCATTGTGGCCGGTGCCTGCACGCCTAGGGGTTTTTTTTTTTTTTTTGTTTTTGGGGGGTGGGAAATCATCTCATGACTTCTTCCGCTCTAGGGTGGAGCGGAAGGGCGTGTCAGACTCTTACTGACTAAAACCCACCCCTGTTCCTCCCTGCCCTACGCGCCCGGGGGCGAGGTAACTCTTTTGAATTTATCCTCAACCCCCGGGCAGGCATTGGCCGTGGCAGGCCCCGTCCTTTGCTGACAACTCCTTGAGGCGCGCGTGGAACACTACGCGCCGTCGACTCTCGGGCCTGGTGCTGATCGGACGGCGAGTTACCCACTACTCGCCGTCCGCAGGCCCGGGTCTACGGTGGCCGGAGATCGTCTCGCAGCCCCTGGCGTCTCCTGCGACGGCTGCTGCTGAGGGCGCTAGGGCGACTCTGACTCTGTTGAGTCTCCCTAACGTGTGCCGCCTCCCTCTTCGCGAGCATTACTGCTTCGCAGAAGGAGGAGACGGCCCCCCATTCCCTCTCGCTCCGTACCATGGCCTGAACCAGGGCACGGCGCGAGAGGTCGCTGCCGCCTATCGCATCCACGAGGACACGGCGGTGTTCTGCCCAGGCGGGGCAAACCTCCACCGTATGCTCCACCGTGTCCTCTGGGCGATCCTCGCAGTGGAAACACGCAGGGGTCACCTCCGCCTTGATCCGACACAGGTACCTCCCGAAACAGCCATGTCCGGTGAGGACCTGCGTCAGGCGGAAGGTGAGGGCGCCATGGCGCCTCTCCAGCCACTCCTCAAAGAGGGGCACTACCGCCTCGATGGTGGTGTGCCCAGCGCTGGGTTGCGACAGTCGCTCTCTCCATGTCACCATGAGATCCTGCCGGAGCTCTGTCCGCCGAGCCGCGAGTTGTCGCGGCAGCGGAGTTTCGCCCCGGCGTTTAGCCTCCTCGCGCCACTCATACAGGTGCGCGAGGATTTTTGCCTCCAGATCCCACGGTGCACGCTTAGGGGTAGCGGATAAATTCTTAACATGAGTTTCTTGCTCCCCTGGGCACTCAGGCAGGTAGGGAACAGGGGTGGGTTTTATTCAGTAAGAGTCTGACACGCCCTCCCGCTCCACCCTGAGCGGGAGATGTCATTGGATGATTTCCCACCCTATAAAAAAAACAAAAAATGCAAGCGCTTTACTTTGTGTAAATTATTTCATCACCACTCTTTTCAACACGGTGAAGGAAAACATCGTGAGGAAACCAGCATGTCCTAGAACCAAAATTCGAAGACATGTGACCTCAACCAACACGCATTGGGCCCGCGTGGTGGATTACGGCCCACACCCTCGCACAGAGGGAAGGCTTGTGGTCCAGCAGTGGGGACATTAAAAGGATGATGATGATGATGATGAAGTTTAGAAATGCATAATACATTTTATCTTAATAATATAACGTCTATATTCCATAAAACTAGCAATAAACAGAGGCCGAGACGTCAAAGGCTACATACAATTTATGTGAACCAATTACTATTTAGGTAGGTACTGAGACAGGATAAGAATGTTTTTGATAATTTTTATAAGGGTAGTTGAACTCTAACATAGAAATAAAACCTACAATTTCACGATAAATGAGTCCTGCGCCCAGTGGATTTTTCTTATCTTCGAATAACATTAACGAAAATTACCTAAAGCCTTATTTCTGTGTGCTATATTTAGTTGCTACGAGTATAATATCCTTCATCAGTATTGTATTAGAATCATTACTACGATTTCATCAACCTCAATATGTCTATGGTACACAAAAGCCGGCTCCATTAACTCTTTTCATTTTTGCCAAATGTTCGCTATTACATGCTAGAACAACAAATGGAGCTAGAACGCTCTACTTTTCTATTAAAAGACCTGATGACTATTAATTATAAAGTGTTCCACGCTATAAATGTTAAGCCCCTGCCAGTAACTTCGTCACCTCCACAAGCTTCCTTTGTTTGTCTAGTACTAAATATAAGCGGCTTTCAAGAAACGGTTCACGGGCTATCTATGCAAATCACATCAAGTACTTGAACTGAAACAAAATAAACACCAAGTATAATACGAGGGAGTAAAGTTTAATGATCCTACAATTATTGCGGAACCCGTCGTCTTTGTAAATAGCACGTCACCTCACCAGCCGTTCCGTGTCTTTGAAATTTTGAGCTGCATTTGAACATGAATGCTTTTGAACGTGAACCGGAATGGGGAACAAAGAACTACACACGGCTTCAGCGGCTGAAGTAACATTCGATAAAGGCTCTATTCATTTTTAAATTCATGAATGATTGTTACATAGGCATATATATGCAAAGGTATGTGGAAGTAATAATAAGAAATAAGCAATTGTTGTAGATACAATAATTTTTGTGGTTTTTTATAATTAATTAATACAATTTTTGCTGCCTCACGTAACGCCTCCCTACTAACTACTCATCGTGTTTGAAGGTCATTTGCTGAAGAAAACCTTACAGCACTCAGGCCTCACAATTCCTATAAAAATATGATAAACTGAAAAGAGTGTATACACTTCAAATAAAATACTCCTCGACTCAGAATCGAAGTGCGACTTAAGTTCCTATTTATGCTCGAAACACAAACTAGATCAGTTATGTATAACATAGAGTTAGTTGGCGGCAGTCACAATAAAAATAAAGGAAAAGTAAGTAAAAGATTCTAACGATACTTTTTTGAAGAAAAGAGTCGCAATCAGCCGTTAGATAAAGTTCGACTTGCCGGAGCGCGCAATCTAGAATTGGCGAACAGTTTTAAAACTGTATCCACGTGTTTTACTTCAAAAGGAGGAACTTTTAAAAAATATTCAAGTAGGTATGTATAAAGCAAATAAGTATTATAAACTTGGAGATTTAAGTCCCGGTCTCACAAAGTTCTTAAACTTCTAATACTATTTGGATGCGGAAATTTTCTTAAGGAACTCCGTGGTCCAGTTATTTTTGCGTATACAACTTTTATCTAAAGAAAACATGAGATGCATATTGTGTTCTTTCCATATCTTGTTTGTACAGTTTGGAAGTATAATTTAAAACTTTTAAACCAGCAACCTTTTAATGATCCCAATGAATGAAATAAAGCAAATATATCTAGTAACGTTACTACAGATTGTGTCAATATTAAATCAACTATACCTGAGTTAAACTGATATCTACCAACCCACAACATAGACATTTACTAATGAATCAATATCGGTAAATGCTCCTAAATTATGCATACGTAATAGAAAGCAAAATTTAATTCACATGTAGCAGACATAGTGTCCGATTTAATCCCAATGTGAATTTGGTTCGAGTCACAGTGGTCGAGACCGACAGTGCTTACTCTGAAGTTTGTAACTTTGCCCGTTCGCCCCATTCCCTGTGCCCTAAGGATACGTGCAGCTAATATGTGGCTGAATTTTGGGGCATTCCAATTTAGCCCTATTTATGCAACACCTTGGCTTTGAACGGAGATTGGGGTGTAGTGCAGATACTATTAATTGTTTGTCGAAGTCAATGTATGGCGAATTTGGGGTTGAGAGCTAAGAATAGTAAGGCCCCATCTTTGAGATGACGTAAATACATAATGATGTACAGGACTGGTGCCCTAAAATGACACGGCCCCGTGGCAGACCACGAAGGGATGGCGGGACGACCTAGATGTCTGCCTTAAGAATTGGAAAGAAGAAACGCAAAACAGTGGGACATGTATGGGCTAGTAATAAAGGAGACGGATACGCTTTCATACAGTTTTGGGTCTGGATGTAAAAAGATGAAATTGGTGTCAACTGATAGCTACTATATTATCAAACCATCACTGAAAATTTTGGCGGATTTTGACAGTCTGAGAGCTGAGTTAAAAAAGGTTTAGTAAAAGTGAGATTACGTAACAATCTATACTTACCAGCTGATTTTTTGAAGTCCGATCCGGTAGGCCGGTCGTAGAATCCAAAATAATAAGTCCAACGTATAAGCGGGGTTCTCCGTGTCCGGTATGGTAACTCCGTAGAAAAAAGCTGGAGTCGAAGAAAATATCAATAAAACTAATGAGGAAACACACTCAAAACGCACATAACGATATGAAACGAATGAGTGAGTGTCACTGTCTGTCAGTGTCACGGATGACATGCCAGCACAGACTAAAACCATAATAATTGAATAACAAACGTGAATCGATATATCTTTGGTAGATATTTAATTTGTTTCAGGCACCGCTGGTACAATATTATACCAGTGCTGGTACAAATAACGTACCATCGGTTCCTTATGAGTAACTATATAATACGTTAATTCTAATATATTTAATTCATCATCAGCCTTTTATTGTCCCCACTGCTGAGGCACAGGCCTCCTCTCTGTGAGGGATATATTTAATTATTATAATTCAATTTTTTTTTAAATCCAGATGATTAATCTGGGTAAAGCATTTTTTTTTTAAATTTCATCCATAATTAGTTTTATTCGTCACCACTTATTTTTGGGATTTCTCATTTTCCAGATTGTAAATTGGGTTGATTTTTCATTTTTGAAATAGAAAAATATAACCTTTTTTTTTAAACCGTACCTCAACTTATTACAATCAGGCCCAGAAATCCCCGTCTCCTTTATGTAAATAAATATTGTAAGGCGTCTTTTTCTTCGAGAAAAGAATATAAAGCTATGGAGGAGAAGCTTCTGCGTAGTAGTGGGACAATATAGGCTAACAAAAAAGAGGCTTTAAGTGAAACGTTAAGGTGTAAACAGGCACTTGCTAAATAATTAAGTTGATCAACAAGATTTTTTTGCCAATTTAATGCATTTGTAATCAGTTTTACATTCTTTTTCACGGTTTGTTCTGTTACCTTGCTGTATCGGTTGATATGTTAGAGCTTCCATGAATTTGTGGAATAACTAAAATAAATTGGAGTTTTTGTCGTATGTCAGATAACCCAGTATCATAAAAGCATATATTATTATTTAGGAACTGGTATACATGCCACTAAAATATTTGCATACAAGCCAAACAAATATTTGGAAAGTTAACATGAAACGTCACGATTTTAACATACAGGGCTTGTAACACAGTGTAGATATAGATAAATATACTTTACCTTCAAAACAAATTCAGAAAAAAATGTTTCATTAAAAAAAGAATGTGTTAATGTAATAAAATGTGTAATAGGACTCGTCCATCAAGGAGCGCTGTCCGAAATTAGACGCATTATTAATTTAACATAAAAAGAAACAGGTATTATACTAAAACACGTATACTAAAATTAAATGATCTTCAACATTGTGAAGGTTTCATAAAAATTCACTTTATAGTTTTTGCATGATTCTGAATTTTTTATCCGCGTTAGACATAACTTTACAAATTAATTACAATATGTTATAAAGATATAATTTCAAATATTCACATATCAAATTACGAAGGCAATTGTCTAGAGTAACAGTTTTATTTTCAAAGAAATAAAAGTAGTCATTTAGACGTGATGTTCATTTAAAAATCATTAGAAGTCGTATAATTGCGCCTTAAACTGAAAGTGTTTAAATATGCTACGTTAAATTGGACCAGAAATACGAAGTATTCAGTCGCTTCTCGTGGATGTTTCTTTGTTACAAAATAGCTAATCATTTATAACAATAGTATTTTTATTACTGAAGCCCAATTAAACAATAGTACATTCCCGCCCAAATAACTGTCAGTCAAGTGGTAAGGCAGCTGCAGCACAATTGCGCGCATGTTGCAATCACTGCGCGCATTGTTGCCGTTCCATGCAGCGCTCATTGTGCGACGTTGCACCTGAGCCACCGTCCCTCTTGTTTGGAACTAGAGCACACAACGCGAGCGTCTTTTCACTGCAATTGTATTACGCGCCATTGTCCCGTTTCATTTATTCATAGCTATTCACCGAGTACAGCTTTCCCTTTCTAGATTACAGCCGAATATGTGTTGTGTTCAAGATTTTCATATGTTAGCGAGTGTTTTTCATTTGAGAATTTTGTTTACACTTCATTTGAGGGTCCAATTAAATTTGTTTGAAAGATAATGGTACTGATTCTCTTGATCAATAACTAAACTAAAATTAGAGAATCGCTATCTTTTAATAAAAGGCAGTGCGAGAAAAGGACGGCTATAGCTATGAACTAAGGTAGAGATGTGAAACTAGTTTATGCCTTGCGCTTTCACCGTGTTATTATTCGACACATTTTTACGTGTACATTTAATTTGTATGGAAATATTAGTTTAACTAAATTTGACAGCTCGTCTCTTTCTTGTTTTATTAGAGAGAAAAAGATAGCAATTGTTGCGGATTCTGTTGTGCACAAACTAAACTTAATTTAGGATATTCCTGTCTTTTTCTCTCTAATAATAATAATAATAATCCTTTTATTTCAGGTAATTTCACCCATAACAATCAAGTCACATAAATCTAATAAATAAATCAATCAGAAACACAAGAAAAGACGAAAACAAGAAAGAGACGGACGTAAATTAGAGCCGTCAAATTTAGTTGAACCAATATTTTCAGACAAATTAAGGGTACACGTCAAAACATGGCGATTAAAAACACGGTAAAGCGCAAGGCGTAAATTAGTTTGATATCTCTAACTTAGTTCATAGCTATAGCCGTCCTTTTCTCGCGCTGCCTTTTAGTAGAAGATAACGATTCTCTAATTTTAGTTTAGTTATTGAACAAGGGAATCGGCACCATAGTCTGCAACAAGGCAGTGTTAAAGCCTTGTTTATTTTATGACTTCTATTCCAAAATTACGTTCTTTCAAACATTACTAGTTTTCTCTGTCAAGACTCTGTTTTTAGATTAAAAATCAGTTCTAATTCTGCTGCCGAGCTAGACCAAGCTCCTACCCATCATTGTCATTTTCCTTCTATTCAATAAATGTTAGTTACCAGTTTGTAAGACTTACTACAACAGTAAAGTGCAGCTTTTATAACCAGGCAGTTCCTAGCAATAATAAAATTTATACCTTTACTTTTACTTTAGTCACAGTGTATGGTGTACGTACCATTAATAAGTGCTCCATATAATCAAGCCTACTGTACATAATAAAATATACGTCTGAACTCGTCGTGTTTATCTTCATCTAACTTTCATCTACGGTCCTCCTACTTTACGTCCTCCTCAGTGTGTCACTTCTACGACCTCCTCTACGTGTCACACCAATACTCCGGCCCGCAACGTGACAAGTCTAAATTAAGTTTAGTTTGTGCACCACAGAATCGGCACCAATATCTAATCATGAGGATTAAAGCAAGAACTTTTTACATGAAAAACCAATAATGGTCATCATTTAGATATCTAAATGTTGACCATTATTACCTTTAAATGTACATATGTCCTTTCCGATCTACACAATAAAAGGTACATATGTCCCATATAGGTATTTATGTTCTTACCAATTCTAAACCAATAACAGTTAAAAATTAATTGGAGTAAACACGAAATTGGTCCAATTATCGAGATTCAATAATTCGAATCAATTGCAATTGTTTACCTTACCGTTTATTCACCGTTCTGGTTTTCCACATTCCAATATAACAGGTCAAATAAAATTAACTATAACTGTTTCAATTGTTTCTATTTATAAGTGGGGCTTGTACAGTAAATATCATAGCTGAATCATTAACTTCCAAAATATACGCCCAGGCTAAGTTTGGGCGGCCCTGGTACAGGTGCCTGGAGAAGGAACACGGGTAGGTTTTAGTCAGTAAGAGTCTGACACACACTCCCGCTCCACCCAGAGCAGGAGAAATTAGTTGATGATTTACCACTGTAAAAAAGGCTTAGTTTGAGGGATGCATTTTAATCATATCATCAGCCTTTTGATGTCGCCACTGCTGGGGCACAGGCCTCCTCTCTGTGGGAGGTAGTAATCCATCACGCGGGCCCAATGCGGATTGGTGGATGTCACATGTCTTCGAATTTTTGGTTCTAGGACATGCCGGTTTCCTCAAGATTCTTCACCGTTTTTAGAGCAGTGGTGATGAAATAACTTACACAAAGTAAAGCGCCTGCCTGGGTTTGAACTGACGACCTATAATTTGTAAGTCGCGGTTGTTACCACTGGGCCACCACTGCTCTCCATGCATTTGAATACACATTTGTATTAGTCCAAGATCTTCGAGCCACCAGATATTACTTATTTTCTGATTAACGTAATGTGTTGAGTAGTATTATTATGTACTACTTTGAACGTACAAATGTAGTTAGTAGAACTACATACTAGACTTCTTCTTCTTGGCTCACATCACAACGGCCCAGCTTGTAAGCTAGGCCGTTGTGATGTGAGCTAAGAAGAAGATGTCTATGTTTTTAAATCAAACTAAACACAACTGATCATAGTTAATAAATATTATTTGTTCGAAACCCTTTACGCGTGAGTCTGACTAATACTTGGCCGGTTTTTTATATCATTTAATTGTGACAGAAACGAGTAGGTAGAGAGAAAAAGCGTTCAGCACACCAACAGTTTTCAGATAAGCTCAAGTCCCAAACTAATATAAATTACACAAATCAAACGCAGACTTGTCGTCCAAGTCTTGACCACTAAGGGCAACTGAAGTTTTTAAAAGTCATGAATTGTTTATGAAACTAGAACTTTCATGAAGAACCTTCAGCAACCTTAACTGAAAGCTTTCGTAACGATGTGTCTACTATTATGTATTTATTTCAACGTCTCCAATTTGTTAACACGAAAAGTATTTTATGGAATATTAATATTATAAAGGTCACTGTGACAAGGTATTAGAAATTAAAAACTGTAATTAAGAACTTCGACACAGTTTGTTAATTACTGTCTACTAGGTCGTTAACACTTAGTTTTTTTTTTGTGAGGTGTAATTTTTTAACACACTTATATTCGCTTTACTTGTAACTAACGATGTAAACAAATCTTAGAAGTTAAATTTGCCCCACTTCCTGGTTTTCGATTAAACTGAAATTTTGCGTGCATGGTTAGCTTTGTGACGTCATTCTAAATTAAATATGGTGGACTCTCAAAGATGGCGAACTAGATATTTTATGTGCATTTCTATGATATGGGTATCAAATGTGTTTATGTGTTTATGTGTTTGCTGAGAAAATCACAAAAAATTAAAAAATAAGATTGTTTTTTAGTTTTTTAAACCAAAGAAAATTTATTTTTAATAATTGTCAGGCTCAGGCTTGACCTATCTCACCTGAAAGTGCGATTATGTGGTCGTCATATAATTGTTATGTTCAGATTAAATATGGGCACCGCAGGGCTTTCCTGCGGGTTTGCTCCCGTGCCCTACCCCACAGAAATAGAGGATTTTTCTCACTAAGCATTAGAGTAGCCTTCCATCACTGAAAGATTTTTTGTAATCTGCTCTGTACTTCCAGAGATTACCCTTTACAAATATTCTTACACAAAAAACAAACAGTTTAACCAAATAAGCCCACCTAGTTAGCTACAACCTCTAGGTTTTTATGTCAAGAGTAAATAGGTTTCTTCTACGATATTTTTTTTTACTGTTGATGGGCACGCGTTTGACCACTATGTCACCTGATGGTATGCGATGATTTGGTCGAAGATGGAGCACGCTTGCTTAGAAGTAACCTAGTCACTCTTAACTTAAAGACTCCCAGGTTGTACCTATCAGGAAACACAGACTCCGGCAGGGAATTCCACTCCCTAGCTGTACGCACAATGAATGTGCTCTCAAAACGTTTTGTGCGTGTGGATGGGATTTTCACCATGTGCCGGTGGCGCATAGCCGTATGTCATGTGGTCCGATGATGGAACGGGCTTGGCGGAATCAAATTATGTAATAGGTAAGCGAGTTCCAGCGATGACCACATGATCGCTTACCATCATCTGATGGTGGTCAAGTTCAAGCCTATCCAAGAAAAGAATCATAAGCAAAATCAGACTTTTAACGTTCCCACTGCTGGGACAAAGACCTCCTCTCTGTAAGTGGGAATGGGCCTTAATCCACCAGGTGGGACCAGTGCGGGTTGGCGGATGTCACATGCCTTTGAATTTCACAAAATGTTATTCTAATTTTAATAAAGAATCATCATCTGCCTAGCCTTTTCCCAACTATCTTGGGGTCGGCTTCCAGTCTAACCGGATAAAGCTGAATACCAGTATTTTACATGGAGCGACTGCCTATCTGACCTCCACAACCCAGGGGTTTCGTATTACTGGGTAATACGATACCCCCTTTTTTTGTGGTGTGGGAAATCATCCAATGTCATCTCCCGCTCTAGGGTGGAGCGGGAGGGCGTGTCAGACTCTTACTGACTAAAACCCACCCCTGTTCCTTCTCTGCCCTGAATGCCCAGGGGCGAGGTAACTCTTTCGAATTTATCCTCAACCCCTGGGCAGATATACCCCTTGGTAAGACTGGATGTCAGACTTTCGGGCTTCTGACGACCCGTAACGATTGTCAAAGATCCACGATTGACAGCCGGGACCATCGGCTTAACGACTTAATTTTAATAATGAATATGAGAACATAATACATTCGCTCCAAAAACCATGGGGTTTCTATAGAGAAACACTGCTTTCATTTTAGCCGTGATATTAGTGGCCAAACAAAAATAGACATACATAAATAAATGCCACCCATGCGCAATGGAGACCTACGTCTACATAGCTTCAATTTTATAGTTGTTTTAAAACTATTATATGTTTAATCCGAGGATTTCCACGACACCCTGTCAGAGTTCCTGCCTGGGTCGCGGATAAATTTAAAAACCCTCTCAGAATTAGTGCAGCCATTCTAGGTGGGTAACTATAAGTACTAGGTTCTCAGGAGCAATAGAAGTTTTCAGTTCTCAAGCTCAAGCATAGAGGAGGTTAAAGTCATGTGAACTGCCATCGCGGTACCAAGCTGTTCTCCTGAATTGAGTTTAACAACTTAAAAACCAGTTTGATATATTTTGTACAAGATTTTATGTTTTGAAATACCAATTTCAAAATGTAAAATCTTGTAATTACTCCGTCTTACTTGTACCTAGTAAGTTGGTACGGAGTAATTTCGGTAGTTAGGTAGGTACATTGTTTTCGACTTAAAATAGACACCCACGAAATACCGCTTAAATCTTGTCAAAACGATACTTAGTTAAAGGTCAAGAAGGATTCTAGAAAAGTACATCTTGCATAAATAGAATTTTGAATACTACTACTGTAAATGCGAGAACTATGTATTTCGTTATATTCATGTAGATTTTATGATTGTAAACTTCCAGGTTTGAGTATTTTTGCGGCCTACCAAAATGTCCTTACTTTGGTATTGATCGTCGGTTCGTTGAGCTCCTCAAAGTTCTGAGTTGAGCTTCACGATAACTGACAAATGCTTGCACTGTCTGGCCAGGTCCACTCGAATTTGCGTGTTACTTTCCTCAAAAGCTCATCCCAGTCATAAACGTACATGGTTCTCATTTAATTTGACCAGTACATATTGTATGGATTAGAACACTTTAAAAGAGAATTTGACCTCTGAGTTTGTTTCGGTGTTTCTTCTCAGGGTAGTCAGCTAGTAAACACTGGCCTCATCTAGCTAAAACTGACAAAAAAAATGTTGACGTGTAAAAGTGTTGTTAAAACCTACTTACAAAAATAAAATCATTTATCATTTACTTCCTACTAATATTTAAAATGCGAAAGTTTGGATGGATGGATGTTTGTTACTCAATCACGCAAGAACGTCTGAACGGATCTGGATGAAATTTGGCACAGAGATAGATTTAATTCTGGAATAGCACATAAATATGGCTATAATTTTATTGGGGAAGTACTAATTCCACGTGGGCGAAGCCGCTGACTGAAGCTAGTTATATAGGGTGACTAGTAATTAGTGACCGATACTTAAAGTTGTTTGTAATCATGAGTACAAATCACGTGTTTAAGTATCGGTCATCACATAATGACAAAATTTTGACACTGAAACACATTTAAGGGCCTACCTCCGCATAAGTGGCGCCCCTCATTGAATAAAAAATCACATCTTAGCATAGAAAATAAAGATTAAAGAATCCTATGATGCGTTGGTTACAAAGAGGATAAGGTATTTTTACGTTGTTAAAACAGGACTCAAAATGTTTCGTATCCAAAGTAATAGGCAAAAGTGTCAAAAACGGCCGTTTTCGGTACTTTTGCCTACTACTTTGGATACGAAACATTTTGAGTCCTGTTTTAACAACATAAAAATACCTTATCCTCTTTGTAGTAAACGCAACATAGGATTCTTTAATATTTACTTTCTACGTTTTGCTACGATTTTTTATTCAATGAGGGCGGCACTTGGCGGATATATACGCCTTAATGCGCCCAAGTTGTAACTACTACATCAATATCTACCTATAGGTTCCTCATTCAGTACCTATAGGTTCAGAACTGAATGTGATTAAAATTATGAGAATCAAACTTCTTAAGTTCTTACTTAGTTAACCAGCCTTTCCAAGGGATAACATGTTACCTGTTTTTTTAGAGTTTGTGAAGTCATCAGTGACTTCTCCCGCTCTGGGTCGAGCGGGAGGGGCGTGTTAGACTCTTACTGACTAAAACCTACCTATGTTCCTTCAGTTTCCTGTTCGTTCCACAGCCGCTGTGGCTCTTTCAAATACTTTTCCCAACTATCTTGGGATCGGCTTCCAGTCTAACCGGATGCAGCTGAATACCAGTATTTTACATGGAGCGACGGCGTATCTGACCTCCACAACCAAGTTACTGGGTAATACGATACCCCTTGGTAAGACTGGATGTCAGACTTTCGGGCTTCTGACGACCCGTAACGACTGTCAAAGATCCACGATTGACAGCCGGGATCAACGGCTTAATGTGCTTTCCGAGGGACGGAGGAGACTCGGTATGTAAAGATGGTCACCCTTGTATGGACCAACCCCGGCAAGCGTAGCATAACCTGATGGATCGACCCGTGCAGGTGTTATTACTTTAGCCACGAGCTCTGAAATAACCAACAATGCATCACTCATTTAATACAACCCAATTTCAAACTAAACTCACATGTGTCCTAGCCTATTTTTTCATGTCCGTAAAACGTCAGATACGTGTAAATGCAAGTGTTCCATCCCGGATGTGTGGCTGGGGCATCTGCCCATCTATCACTCAGATATTGCGTATGCCTGACAGGTCTGACGTACCGTTTTGGTTTTTACGATTCCGTCAGAAAATCCTGTTAACGAAGCTCTCTTTTATCCAGCTTTGTATGACAGTTTTGCTAGAAAATACGGAATTTAAATAGAAAGCCAATCATCGTACTTAAAAAAACGTAAGCATTCAAGGCGCAATATCATCTCAGCGAATCCTGTCGAAAGCTTGTCAAAACGTAGAGAAAGCAAAAGTTTTTTTTTGAGAGTTTTTGGCGGGATTTTTTCGAGTGAAGTTCAGTGGCTGTTTTAATTATTCGCAAATTGATTCCTAGTGGATATTGTGATGTAAAATTGGTGTAGGTTTGTGTCTCAAGTGTCTACGCAACTGGACAAGATGTGGAATCATTGAAACAGGTGCGATCTCAGTAAAATAGGGCTGAGAATTTTGTTGTAGTATTGACTACCTCAGCGAAGCTTGCCCAGAAGTCTGACTCGACTCATTTGCTCCCAAATACTGCAAAAACATTAGAATGTGCTGCATCTGCATTCTAATGGAGAAAAAGTGACAGTATTCTGTATCTAAAACTAAATACTTTCTTAACTTGACACTAGCTAAATGCACACAACTAAAAAAAAAAGGGTTTTTTTACAGATTGCAACACCTTTTTTTATTAGACAAATGAGAACGTTCCGAAATTATTACTCAATTTTGTTTGTAGACGTCAGACCTCATTCTTTATTTTATTTGTTTATAAAAAAAAAAACTTTTGAAGAAAGGTTTCATTGAAGTTCTCCGGAATTTGAGTAAAAAAATTAATCGTTGTATTCATTTAAATTCTATTGATATTCTAAAATGAAATATAAATTTTTTATCTACTAAAAATAGTAGATTGGAAGCTTACAAGCTTTTATATAACCTGTCGCGCCTCTGGTTAGCAGACAATAGATTTTTAATTGTTTACTGCCCATGCGCTGTCTGCCAGACACGCAAGAGGTCTTGCAATGTTTGTTTATTCAGGTCAAATCTTGCAAGCTGAATCAGAAGTAATTCCTCTTATACAACGGAGTTGAATTTTTACATGTTAGTTCAGTTCTGATGACAACGAATTCTTATGGTAAGCATTATCTGAATCGACATTCAGGATTAGCTCCAGATAGAAGAACTCTTCAATAGTCAACAGCAGAAAACACGAATTTCTGTGTATGCATTTAAAAGCTTTTTATTTATGATATACTGGTTCATCACTAACACAGAAATCCAAGAAGCCCTGAACATAAAAACTGTTAAGGAGGAGTTAAAACTGACAGGGAATAAATATAAAACACGGCTGGAAAATCACCCAATTACTTGGCTACCGCTTTATACACAGAGACTTGGTGACAGATGGTGAAGGATGAGGTGTCTCCTGCTGAGAAGCACCTTGGACAAGTTAAGAAAGACAGGGAACAAATCTGCAGGTTTTATTCGTTAAGTTTTCATAAAACTAGACAGCTCATTGGCTTGGAATCTTTTAACTGTGCTAAATACACTGTTTCGTAACTACAATATTTACTAACTTTTTACGTTAGGCACATAAGTTTGGCTTGAACTGTTTTCTTATCTTATTTGGACTTCATACTTGTATAAAAAATCTAAGGTGTTCAGTTTCTTGGATGGCTTGAACGTCGTAAAGTAAACTAAAACCTATTGTTATTAGTTAAGTTTCTCTTTAAGTGAACTGTGATTTGATCTTTGAGAAAATAAATGTCTTTAAACCGAATATTTACCTACTGACTATAAACGGAGTCACTTCGGTGTCTGTCAGTCAATCTGTCTGTTAAGGGCTTTTCTTTATGTTCCAAATACGTACCTGTCTAATACGGGATGTTAGAGCTGATACATAGGTATTAAGAGGTATTTCTACTTATATTAAGAGGTGTTTCAGTTTGGGCAATCTTTCATGCAGTAGATATTAATAAATATTATAGCATTTCTATGAGTAAATCCACGTGGATGCGGTCTTTTTTTTTTGGTGTCATCCAATGACTTCTCCTGCTCTGAGTGGAGCGTGAGGCCGTATCAGACTTTTACTAACAGCTGCCTTTGTGCCAAGGGCCGCGGTAACTCTGTCGGAATTATCTGCGATGGATGCGGTCTAAGGCTGGTTTCACAGCTGTCCGGGAGACCCGTTCGAGCCGCCCATACGGGCTCCCGGAACTGAGACATACGTAACGCGCTAGAACATCGTTTCACAGCGACGCGGATTGGTCCGTACGCGACCCGCTCCGTGTAGAGCCGTAAAACGCCACGTTTGCACGGACCGTTCCTGAGTTTATCGTTTAAATTCACAAATGCACTTTCGAGCTTCGAGGATGGGATGTACCCATAGTCTTTTTCTCTGTCGTCATCGTCTCTTACAAATTAAATATACACCAATTATTTTTAAAATGTTCGCATTGATTTTTTATACGTCTGCCTCCCACTAGCAACCGTATCGTACTGAACCCTCGTTTCAGAGCGATACGGGCGCTACCTGTACGGGTCTCCCGGAAAACTCTGTGAAACCAGCCTAAGTATCAAATAATTATTACGTGAGGTACCTCACATAATAATTATTTGATACTTAGGTACACATAATATTATACCCTTAAAAGTGGTAGCTCACAATCATTTATTAGTTTGACACAGAGGTGTTTTTTTTAATCGGTATTTTGTTTCTGAAATTGGTAGATGACGTGTACTACAGCTATTTTGGCTTCTTAGGCTTCAAAATATTACTATACCGGCGACGCTGAAAATATGTAACTGAATAAGTAATTTTACAGTTATTTTCCCTGCTGCTTTGTGTAGTTATTATTTGTATTTACTATATATTTTACAGTGTAAATAAATAGTGAAAATGAATCCGCAAATAAAACCAACATGACACAACCTTTTTTGTATTCCAAATAGAAAATCCTATAAATTACTTTTCAATACACCTCCGCAAAAACTAAATAAAATGAAATATAGTCGCGATGTATCAGCGTGATATTTAGCAGCCATTTTTTCCAGGAGACTGGTCACTCACAAACTAATTCAGGGCGTAAACAGACTGTATGATACGGGCACAAAGCTGCGGTCATCCGGGACTTGGGGATGGCTGTCATCAATCATTCTGATATTGCGTGACGCATCAACTTGCGAAACGGACGGACGGACGGACGGACTGGCGACATTTCTCTTAACATGTTTATCAGGATTAAAGCCCGTTTTGTTATAGTGGAGCTAATGAGGTGGATTTTAGTTTTATGGGTTTGTTTTATTGACAATTTTTGCTGAAGTATTCCTTCAGTAAAAATAGGCTACTTTCAAATTGGTCAACACAATTTATGATTTTTTATTTAGTTTTTCACATACTTTGACCGAGTGATTCTTCTAAGACAAACGTCTCGGTATAGATGGAGACTTTGGTTTTAGGTAGCAAGGAAATTATACCTAAAAACAAATCATAAAACGAGTTATTCATAACGTACCTTGTATGAAATTAACGGTCATTAAATATTGAACATAATGAATGATTAGCAAACCTTTTACCTACAACTTAATTCAGGATCAGGAGCTAATTTTAAATCGCTCTCGTAAAACCGAGGCTCATGAACGTCAAATTCGCGGGTGAGTGGGCGAGAATTCGGCGTTTGAAAACGTTGACATTTAAAACGAGCGATTCGACTTCCGCATCCCATGCATAACCTTTACAAGTAAGTCGGTAAAAGAAGTGCAAACATAAAATCACATTTCGTGTATCAGGTTGCCAAGCTCGTATCGAGTCGCAAATAATAAATATTTGCACGATCCGAGTACTGGCCGACAGCACACGACGCCCGAATACGTTCTGCATTTGAAACTTGAAACGCATTCGAGAAATAAAAAGATATTTGAAGTGATGTGATATTGATGTGATGTTGGTACGGAACGGATAATAACATTTTAACATGCACACATGTTTGCTAAATCAGCAGACCGAGGGTTGGATTTACTGGATTTGAAGCTGACCGGTTGATAAGAATAGGCTCGTCCCATATTATACGAAACGTAAACGGCGAAATTTGTGTGGGTACCTATAATTATAAGTGTATTTCTGTCTAACCGGATACTGACGTCATGTTGTTTCTAACTCATTGGACCCAGGATCTCAAAATGTTGAACCGCCCACAACTGAAGTAGTAAGCTTCATTTCGTCTTTTGTGGATAACCTACAAATGCTAAGTAGAAAATAAGTGACCTGTAGAACAGAGAACGGATTAAAATAGATTTAGTTCAGCTTAGGTTTCGATGTGGGCAGATACACTCAATTAAATGTCAGGCTTTGTGGTCCAAGTTTGGTACACCCACGCAATATCACCAGTCGCCTTGAAATAGATTTGGATTTATCAATCGGTCACTGATAAACTATCTTATTCACATAGACGTATCTATCAGAGGATATACATAGATATGATTATATTGATAAATACGCGAGGTTTGCGCCCTAATAGTTTACCTGAATTGCCAGACTGTATAAGATCTCCATACAGAAAAGCAGTCACCTCATTCCATGTACAATACTCGTAATTCACGTGCATTCAGTTTGACTGCGAGCCGACCCAAAACATAGTTGGGATAGAGGCAAAGTTGATGAAGATGTACTGAGCCAACGCTCTCAGGAAAGACGGCTCTTTCTCAGAATGTGACTTCCTGTTACTCCTGCAAAGAGAGAAGAAAAATTTTAAGATTCAGGATTTGTGATTCTTGCATGGTAAAATACCGTGTTTCTGTATATCTTTAATTTAATATTACATGACCTGTTTTAAATTTCCAGTCAAGCAGGTACGTTGATGATTTACACTTTCGAAATTAAATAAGCAAACTGAAAGGTTGGTGAACATGACATGTGACGGTAGCTATTTACTTACGATATAGTTACTCAAGTGTACAATTCTGCTACATGAAATAATATTCGACAGGCTCTATTTTTAGAAGCCTGAAACAGCTTTATGAAATACCGTTATTATTCTACCTGAAAAGAAAGATGTTTTACCTAACAAATCACTTAGTCCCGGGTCTATTTGTTCACCTTGATTGAATTACTCGCTACGCCAGTCTTTATATTAATATTGATACATCCAGAAGTCCATTAATACTCGTTTCTTCAAGTGCTTTACTTCATAGTGAATGAAGAAAAGATAACTAGATGGTATTACTTGTTACCGCTTCAAATAAAAACGTGTGCTCGAATTATATAAAGGACTAACATTTTCCTGTACCCGATGACCTGCAGGCGTATTCGCTAACTCATTTGACATCAATTTGATAGGCACTTTGCCGTACATTACTGTTTTGTCGTATAGGAAAACTGTATTGCCTTTTATAATCGATGTCCACCGAGCAATGTACTGAATAGTGCTTATCAAATCGATGTCAACTGTTAGCGAATACACAAGACGCACAGGGCTGGTCACCGGACGGTGGCGATACTTGGGAGAGGCCAATGTACGATTTTCCTTTAACTCTGGATGCATGTTTTCGGTATATAAAGTAATTTAAAACCGTCAATGGTATTTCTGTTGTAGAATGTGTCATCGTCATGCTAAGAATAAGTGGTAGTGTGGCTTTCTAGTATTGAAAGATTTTTTGTAATCGATACTGTCTTCCACAGATTATCTTCTATCAATTTATTACTCAAATCTAAAAAAATCAGAAATATTTGTTCTAAAGTACTAACTGCCCAACGTTACACCTGAATTTATTATTTTCAATAGTATCATCGTCACGATTTTACCGTCTTTACAAAGTTTACTTAAGTACATCGCATGTTTGAACGAGCCCTAATGAAACTAACAATACATTACACGAGACGTTTCCTCAAAGGGCTTTTAAACGTAAGTGGGTAGATAAGCAATTCATATAGTTTATATTTTCCTTTATGCCCACTAAAGGAAGAGCGGGTAGCTGGCAAAATTTAAAAGCGTTTAGCGCGAACATATCCCAAGTAACAACAGTTTATAGTAAGAATCTGTGTGACGCCAGGAAAATGGTCAATTTTATTTAAACAAAGTTCAAATAAAGGCAACAGAAAGGTTGGAAGTGAACAGAGAAGGTCAATATTTGCTTCTCATCAGGCAAACTTGTGGGTGAGCGCACTTGACACCGGGCTAGTGGAATTCAAATAGATTTGTGGAAAACTTTGCCTGATTTCATTTTTGTTAACAACTGTATACATTGTTGTTAACAACTGTATACATTGGTAACAGTGCTGTGAGATGGCAACAAAAGTCAACTGAAAATATTTCTCTATTTTTAACAAAAGAGTCATGAAGGAAAATTAGACCTGACAAATTATGTTGAACTTAAATATCCTCGCTAAAACCAATAAAAGTTTAGCTTTTGGGTACCTACGAACTAAGTTGAAGACCTCTAAATGTCTGTCATCTCTGTCTTAGGCTACCTGTTAACGCTAGATAGCAATATTTTAGTTTAATCGGTGCTCAGCAGTATCTGCGCCATCGTTACCATCTTATCTTAAGCTGCTCCGAAGAATAGAAAGTTCTAATACCCAGGAAGTGTCATGAGAACATAAAAGTTCAAGCTTTGTTTTATATTCCATTGTCTTCTTGGTGGCTTTCATAAAATTCCTTATAACATGTTTTATTTGAAGTAAAATTAAGTAGATGTTCTAAAAGTATATTCAAACATTTTACGCTTTTATAAAATGGCTCCTTATATTTTTACCTTTTCTGCTAAAGCAAACGGAAAACGTTGAGGTTTAGTATCTACTAACGTTAGCTTCAGTTGCTTTTATACACACGTTATTCTGCGTTTTAGTAATGTTACAGTTGTATTAAAGTTCTTAGTTCTTATATGAAGTGATAAATGACATTTATTTCTGCTGTAGCAGTTGTATACGTCTACGTTTCTGTACGTTTAAGTTTTACACTGCAAAAATCCTGATTTTTTATTATATTTTTTATTTCCCTGTTCATCCAGACTAATCTCAGAGTGGCGAGATTTAAGGCATGACAGTTCCTTGTTTATTTTCTCTAAATAATAAAGGGAGCAGGCTCTTAAACATTTTACGGTAAAATTTTCCTAACAGTGCACAGATATTAACAGCGATGCGGAAGAATTTTTTGACGTCCAGTGAGTTCTTCCCTCTCTTTTTTATTACCCTATTACATTATGTATAATTATTAATTGTTAGCTTGTATAGACATAGCTCAATTTAAACATTTATCAGCACAGTGCCATAAAATTAGACAACTAATATTAAGCCTAACCACGGTGGGTAAAACCATGCACTTAATGTGCAATAAAGGAGGAAAACGTCTCGCATTTTATTTGCAGTGTCTTCGATCTTACTGCTCTTGTTGTTCGAGCAAAGCGAAACACATTGCAACATAAGTATCGCACACTTGTCGCCATTTCTATTGTGGTTTCAACACTAAGATCAGAAAATAGAGCTTTACCTAACGATATTAAAACTTTGGTAAAATTACGTGGTTTAAAAAATGTAGGTACGTAGATAGATAGAATAAACTTTATTATATTTACTTTATTTTTTTAGTTTTTTTTTTTATTATTATTATTATTGTACAGCTAAACATTTACTGGTATGGGGTTAGCAGTTAGCTGGCTACTAATCTCTTTTGTTGATATTACCGACTTTTCATTAGATAGGTCAAAAACCTCAAAAAGGAAAGTCTTTATAATTTAGGTTTGACATTTTCTATGTAGGTAGTTACCGACAAACTAAGTAGGCACAAAATATTCTTTTTAAGAAATCCGAACTCCTTAAGTGATTTGCAATTTTTTCTGAAACTACGAGTATGTAGCCTGTACCCGTGATTCAGTCCAAGTGGAAGGCGATCTGCCCGGGGGTTGAGGATAAATTCGAAACAGAGTTACCTCGCCCCTGGGCACTCAAAGGCAGGAAGGAACAGGGGTGGGTTTTAGTCAGTAAGAGTCTGACACGCCCTCCCGCTCCGCCCAGAGCGGGAGAAGTCATAGGATGATTTCCCACCCCACAAAAAAAAAAAAAAAAAAAAAAAAAAAAGTGGAAGGCGATAAACACTAGAATGTCTTAATTTTAGCAAATAGCATTATTCGGTATGCGGTACACAGACAGTATACACAGTAGTGAGGTATGTCACAAATTACAAAAGTTTAAGTATGAGCCAATTTGTGATAGTATTTCTCTTTATCAGGGGCTTATGAGGAAGCTTAAGGATATTCTTATCGCAAAATCCTGTCTGCAAGAGTATATAAGGGATAATGCTTGCTGGTTTAAACGTTACTACTTTTATCAATTTTGAAACAAAATACTAGGTACATATTGTGTAATGATAAAACGATTATATTTTGGGGAGTTTGCGTCGAAATAGCACAGTTTAATTCCGCCAAGCCCGTTCTATCATCCGATCACTAGATGTACGGGTGATGTGCGACCGGTACATGCCGCCCATACGCACAAAACTTTTAAGGAACACATTCATTGTGCGTACAGCTAAGGAGTGGAATTCCCTGCTAGGATCTGTGTTTCCTCATAGCTACAACCTGTGGGTCTTAAGTCAAGAGTGAATAAGATATTTCTAGCCTTCAACGTCGACCATCATCGATTACCATCAGGTGAGATAGTGCTCAAACGTGAGCCTTTTAATATTAAAAATGTACTACTTTAACGTTCTAGCATAGAATGTTCGTGATTAGATCAATAATTTGAAATGTTTCTTTTTCTGTTCATTAGTTTCATCATTTTCATTGTTAAGATACCACTTAAGGGAAGAGTGAGACCTGGGGGGTTGAGGATAAACTGCCCAGGGGGTAAGGATAAATTCGAAAGAGTTAGCTCACCCCTGGGCATTCAGGGCAGGGAAGGAACAGGGTTGGGTTTTAGTCAGTAAGAGTCTGACACGCCGTCCCGCTCCACCCTAGACCGGGAGATGTCATCGGATGCTTTCCCACCCAAAAAAAAAAGAAAAAAAGGGGAAGAGTGAGACAGCTCCGACACAAGTACTATTGTAACTTACTGGGGCTACCTCAGCTTATATAGGACACAATGTTTGAGATAAAATAAAGTTTTTTTTTTTAAATATTACAATATACAAACCAATAGATGTTTACTTTCACCTCATTCTAATAAACCAAGTAAAAAGCTACATTGATCCGGTCACTTTGTCTTTAATTTTTTATGAAAGAGAATTTTCTGTGGTCAACGCCTCCACATTCATGTCATCCCTAATTTAAACTTCCAATGTCTCGTTATCATGGTTTATCTCCAATTAATGTTAGTAGGGAAAATTAAAAGTTTTCCGTATGTGTCTAATTGCTCCTGTCAAAGTTAATATTGAACGATTTATCTGAATGAGTGATTTCATGTGGGATACGATCTGTAGGTGTACACAAATTTTATTGATCACAATACAAAGTATTGCTTTGACCTAATGTAAGTGTGACTGATGTTTTTTTAGAGATATCGATGTCGTGGTCAGATCTTAGAATTGATCACTTCATGATGTGACCGACCATTTCATGAAATGGTTGCATTTGAACATTATTTATTCGCTTTTATTACAGAATTATTGTCTGTCGCCATTATACATCACAAAAACAAAGTGACATCAGCACTTCTACCGGTGGTCAACATAAATATTTTACGAAATAATCCCTTATAATTGACAGTACATATCATGAAATAGTCGTACGTTTATCTGTTCTTGTTAAGGCGCAGTTATACGACTTTTAATGGTTTTTAATTGAACATCACTTCTAAACGACTAGTCTTATTTCTTTGAAAAAAAATATGTTACTCTACACAATTTCCGTCGTAATTTGATCTGAGAATATTTGATATTACATTTTTATAACATATTGTAATTAATTTGTAAAGTTATGTCTAACGCGGATAAAAAATTGAGAATCACGCAAAAACTATAAAGCGTATTTTTATGAAACCTTCACCATTGTAAAGATCATTTATTTATTTATTTATAATTTAGTCTCAGTGTTTTATTTTAATACCTGTTCTTTAGTCTAATTTCGGACAGCGCTCCTTTAGGGGCAAATCCTATTACTAGGTTGGACGTACGACGCGTTACGTGAGCTCAGCAAAGAACACGCAAGCTAACCACTCAAGGTCATTGGCTGTTAATAGCGCCTTAAACGCAGTGTTCATTGATTTGGCTAGTCTATATCATGATGACTGTGGTAAGCGGGCACAGTGCGACTACTCATGAAATGGTAGAACTCATCATGAAATGTTCAATTCGAAGCTAAGGACACGACATCTACATTATGCATGTGCACCTATTATAACTATTAAAGATATGAAATCTTTTGCTTTTTATGCAAAAGATATAATAAATAGGTAAACATTCGGTTGGTTTTTCAGGAAACTGGTTCATTTGATTGGTACTAGTCTGGGGTTAGAAAGCTGTTTCGTGAATTCTACTCAATAAAGAGGTGTGCTGACGTGAACTGTTGACAGGTGAAACAGCCACACGAACAACACGAATGCAGGAGTAGGGTATGTAGAGACATTCATTCATTTCGAGTCTGAAGGAAAAATTGTTGTGTATGGTTTGTTAGCTGGGTTGTTGATTTTGTTTACTTGAAGGACCCACTTAGATGAAAAGCAAACTCATCAATGCAGTAGTAATTTTTAGCTCTAACTTCACACCACATTCTTTTAAGGCAATAACAAATTTTCTAGGGTCAGAAACTTTCGCTACTGCTAAGACGGGTGCCAAATATCAAATTCTAAAATCGGCTTCGCCCGTCTGGAATTAGTTCTTCACCTCATTATAAATTGTAGCCTATGTGTTATTCTTATGAATAAGCTATATGACTGTTAAGTTTCTACAAAATCTGTTCAATAGTTTTTGCGTAAAAGAGTAACGACCTATAAATCCATCCTCATATACTTTTATATTTATAACTAGCTGCGCCCGCAGTTTCACTCTCGTGGACCGGGAGAAGGAGTAGCCTATGTGTTAATCCAGGGTATAAGCTATCAACATACCAAATTCCAAATCGGTGCAGTCTTTTGAGCGCGAAGGAGGAACAAACATACAAACACACACACTCACAAACTTTCACATTTATAATATTAGTAGGATTAGGAGATGATGATATTATATAGTGTGATATTAGTAGGAAAGGATAGGATGAACGAGGTAGGCCTCGTTGCTTGTCGCTTGTTTTAATTCTTTCAGAACTCCAACGTCTAAATACTAAAGGTTCTCCCACAGAAAGAGGCTTTTAGCAATTTTCAGAAGTTTATAACCGGCCACTCTCGTTTTAGCCAGACGAAAATCATTTGAAGTCTCATTTAGACTTAAAGGCAGCCTTGTATCTAGTCACTAAGCATAAGTTAGTGTTAGACTTCTATTCACTTACGTTTAGGTCTTTAGGTCTATGGAGTTATTTGTGTTTTAGTACGGCAAGGACACTATGACAATGACTGTAAATATTTCAGCTTCGTTGAAGACGGTGATTGAAGTGCTGAAGTCGAGAACGCGTTGTTTATTTTGTAATTGTCTACATCTTAGGTTTTTGATGTAACGTAGTTACCTACAGATAATAGTGCACTGTACATAAATGCACACAACTTTGGACAAGGGCGGCAACTTATCCATAGTAACATAATTACTTACTTCATGAAGTCGGCGTACTCTACTCGACCTATTCCTTGAAAGAGGTTATACTAGAGGTAATTAGCAACAAATTAAGTCCAGTTAACTAGGGGTCAAAACTAGATGGTGATCGAGCTGTGTCGGTTCTTCGATTTTTTTGAAATTTTCTGACTTGTTACCAAATCTATGTCGAATTTCCCTTTCACCCTATAGACTATGTTGGGGTTAGCTTCCTGTCCGCAGCCAAATAAACCACTTTCCTGTAATTTATAAGTAAAAAACTACTTCCTGTATTTTTTTATCAAATTTTAGTCTCAGCTTGGTTGAGAGATCAATTATCGTCTATTTACTTACACTATATTAAAATTGTTTATTTTAAATATAAGAAAAAAATAATTTTCAAATTCTGGCAAATCCATTTGATATGTCGCACGGTACAGTTTGAATAACTTTATTTTGTAATATTCCGATTTGTACCCCAAAAGTGACCCCCGAATTTCGAATTAATTTATTCACGTTATGCGTCCCGTGTTTGAGTCCTGTGTGATGTGTGTACCAAATTTCAACTCAATCGGTCTAATAGATTCGTAGCAAATTGGATGTGACAGACGGACAGACACACGAACGATCCCATAAGGGTTGCGGTTTTTTCATTCGGATGTTGGGAACCCTTAAAAATAAAATATAATAGCCTTTATTTACTCTGACCTTTGCACAATTTGTAATATAATAAAACATACACTATAATATCTATACTTAACGATATTATACTCATTTCTATTTTTTTACCTATTTGTATTATAACTTAACATTTAAAATCAGTTACCAGGTCAAACCCGTCACACTATTCCCAAACCACTGTAACTTCTGTAAGCCAGAATCAACAGTGGCGACCACCAGAAAAAACGCCGAGGCAATGAAGCTCGACGAGTCCCAGAGAAACGATTAAACTGTCTTGGGTCCCGCAACGAAATTAATTAGAAAAGACAGCGGAGGAGTAAGAAAAACATAATTTCCACTTCCCTCCTAATCAAGCGGGAGACAGAACAAAACTAGGCCATTAGGCACAAAAGGGGGTTTTTACAACTGGGGTAAGCTCAGTTGCCAAGCACCACTGGTTAAAAACACTAAAACCCCCCCCCCAAGCCCCCAAGCCCCAAGGCCCCAAGTAGCCTTGGATATCCAAGGCTACTTGGGGCCTATCATTCCCAACGTTAAAAACAATCTATGGGGCTACTTACCTGGGTTGTATGTGCTACGGGGCACCTGTTTGGGCTGATAGGGCCACCATTGGGGCGGTACGACGTAAATTGCTACAAAGTCAACGATTAGCATTGATTTTCCTATGTAAAGCGTGTAGGACGGTTAGCACTGAAGCCATACCGGTACTTGCAGGTGTACTTCCAGTCGATCTTGAGGTGCAGCGACGTGCTGCAATGTACTATTCTGCACGAAAGACTACGGACCCAGACTTTTTACCTCAACGTGATCGGGCCAAGATTTCTAGATTACTTAAACCTCAAACTGAAGTTTGGGAGGACCTTTTATCCGAATGACAATGTAGGTGGGAAAGTTCCATCAATGGCAGACACCTCCACCAGTTCTTCCCATCGGTTCGCGAACGGCTGGATAGGACATGGCTGGAGGTGGATCACTGTGTTGCCCAATTTCTCACGGGTCATGGCAACTTTAAGAGTAAATTATTTTCCTTCAAGCTTGTTGCCTCACCTTTATGTCAATGTTCTACTCCTGATTGCGAATACGAACAATCCGCACATCATATCCTGTGGGAGTGTATTCTTTGGCAGGCTGAGCGCAATATTATGTTGGATAGTATTCAGCCTACGTCTGGAGTTGTCTATTACACGGACCTTGTGGAAACTAGAACGAATTTCCGTGCGTTCAAGCGTTTTTGCCATACCTATTATTGGAATCAAGTGTTACAGCTCACAATTTTAGGACCCATTAATATTATTGTTTTTAACCAGTTACCAGGTCAGGCTGTCTTGCGACATAGGCCTACTCAAGTTCCCTCCACCTTCACCTGTCCATTGCTGTCCTCCAACCTTTGGGCAGATCGTCTTCCCATCTTTTTTTCTGCCTACGTCTTTTTCCGTCCCGCGGGTACTAATCTGTTACTTTTTTGGGCCACTTTCCTGTTGTTGATCTCATCATGTGACCAGTCCATTTCCATTTCTAGATTCTTGTTTTTACTTTAACATCTGTTACTTTGGTGATGCTACTAATTTGTTGTAGCTTCCATTTGTCTTTTAGCCTTAGTCTTAATATACTTCTTTTCATTCCTCTTTGGCATGCACCCAGTTTGTGCTCAATTTTCCAGGTCAGGTGGCCAGGTCTGGCAGCCGTAGGTGAGACATGGAAGTATAAAAGTGTTGTAGACGGTTTTCTTTTCCGAGATTGGTATAGATTTATTTTTCATAATTTCCCTGAGGGACCAGTATCTTTGCTAGGTATTATTTACTCGTCTTTCTACTTCTTTAGTTGATAAGTCTTCCACAGATATGACTTGCCCCAGGTAAATATACTCTTTTACGTATTCGGTCTCTTCTTCGTTCACCTCAATTTTGACTTTGGTCTTGTTTGTCATCAATTTTGTTTTACTGATGTTCATCGTCAAACCTGCCTTTTTACTTTCAGCTGTTAGTTGCTGTAACATTGTTCTTAGTGTGATAGAATCTTCTGCAAACAAAATGAGGTCATCTGCGTATCTCAGGTGATGTAGTCTTTCCCCGTTTATTTGAATACCGAAAGTATCCCAATTAAGTTGCCTGAATATATTCTAAAACTGCATTGAATATTTTTGGTGACAGCGGGTCTCCCTGTTTTACACCCTTCTGTATTTTAAATGGATCTCCAACGTTTTTAAGTTGTACTTTTGCTGTGTTGTTGACGTATATGTTCTTGATGATCTTAATAAATTTACTTTCCACTCCTTGGTTTTTTAAAGAATCCCATATGTAATTATGCTTCACAGAGTCAAATGCTAAAGAGTAGAGTAGAGTAAATAGCTCTTCTTACTTCACTTCGCATAACGTATGGGATTGGTTCTGGGTTTGGGTCCTCTAATGTTGTTTTGCAAAAGTATTCGTTCATATTATCCGCATACCATTCTTTGTAAAAAATCTGTTGCCGTTTGTAAAAAATATGTCGTCGCTTGGTTGTAGTTTGTATTTTATTGTCCTTTCCTTTTTGCGTTGTCTTTGGTATCCATGTTGAATGTTCTTTAGGTTGTTCCAAAGCTCTTTTGATTCCCCCGGTTTTGTTTATTTGTTCTCTAATGATATTAAGTCGATTGGTTCTTCTATGGTTTCTGATGGCTTTTGAAATTTCTTTTCTAATCTTAGTTATTTGTGTACGATTTTCTTTTCTGTTTATTATGATTTCTTTTCTTTGGTTTATTTTTAATCTGGCTTCGTCACCGAGTTTGTCACTTTTAGCTCTTGTTTTAAATTTATTTATTTTTAATAGGGCTTCTTCTAAAACGTTGTATTTTTCTTGTACATTATTTTTTTTCTCAATCAAGTTTAATGACATTTTTAGTTCATTAAGATTTTGTTCTGATATATGTGTTATGGGCCGGCAATTTGTTCTTTAAAATCTTCTTCTTTGTATTTTTATTTCTTTGCACGCTATTGTTCCTCTTACCATTCTATGATCTGAATTAAAATTTAGATTTGAGACCACGCTGACGTTGCTGAAGATCTTGGTCAATTTGTTAATTATAAAATCAATCTCATTTCTATCTTTTCCATTTGGAGACATCCACGTCCATTTCTTGTTTGTTGAGAAAAAAGGTGTTCATTACTCTCAAATTCTGTTCGTAACAAAAATTTTATCATACGTTGCCCATTGTCGGTTCTTTTACCTGGCCATATTTACCTATGATGAACTCTCCTTTATCTGATTTGGATCCCCCATCAATATGATGTTTCTATTTAGTTTCTGCATTGTCTTTGTGAGACTATTGTAAAATATATCCTTTTCCTTTTCTGTTGCTTGATCTGTTGGGGCATATATTTGCAGTATTGAGAACGGGTTTTTAAAGCCAGGTAATTTAATATTTAGAATTCCTATTCTATCCGATATACTATCAAATTCTTCTATGTATAGTTTAAAGTCTTTTTTTAACTAAATATCCTATTCCATGTTTTCCTTGAGTTTCTCCTTTGTAGTAGAATATAATAAAATCATTGAATTCTTTTATTTCTTCTCCAGATCTTCTAACTTCACAGAGTCCAAGTATTTCCCATCTAATATCTTTCAATGTTTCTACAAGCTCGATAAGTCTTTCTTCAGTTCTTAATGTTCTTGCGTTAATAGTTGCTATTTGTATTTTGTTTATATTGTTTTTATTATTTTGATTAGGTGTAGGGATTTTTGAGGGTAGTGGTCTGTCAACCCCACGGAGACCAGCCGGGTTGGGGTTGTTCCGCTTTCGGTAACTGATATTTAACTGCCATTTAGTTTTGTTTTTGATGCTAAGGAAGAATTTGAGTTTGATCTAACTCGCATCAAGTCATAAGCATTTGTGCGATGTGTACTGGGAACCCTTAAAAGTGTAACTCAAATCATCCCACATAGACGTTTGCCTCACCAAGTTTTAGCGGAGTTGTTATAGAGGTTAGATAAAGGATACCTCCAACAAGCGAAGACCAAGATATGCATAACTGTTAAGTTTGCTGTGCCTTCCCAAAAATTGGAGTACCACGGAGGTCCTTTTAACTTTTTTGTGGAGTAGGAAATCATCAAATAACTTCTCCCACTCTGGGTGAAGCGGAAGGGCGAGTCAGACTCTTATTGACTAATTAGCCGCGGTGACTCTTACGACCACTCCCGCGACCACCACGGAGGTTTTTTTTTTTTTTTTGGGGTGGGAAATCATCCAATGACATCTCCCGCTCTAGGTGGAGCGGGAGAGCGTGTCATACTCTTACTGACTGAAACCCACCCCTGTTCCTTCCCTGCTCTGAGCACCCAGGGGCGCGGTAACTCTGTTTCGAATTTATCCACAACCCCTGGGCAGGCATCGGCCATGACGGGTCCCGTCATGTTTTGCTGACATCTCTTTGAGGCGCGCGTGGAACACTACGTGCCGTTGACTCTCGGGCCTGGTGCTGATCGAACGGCGAGCTACCCACTACTCGCCGTCCGCAGACCCGGGTACCACGGAGGTCTAAGTTCTTAATTTGTGTCTGCCCCTGCTATGATGGTCTCTGTACTTAACGTATTTTTTTTGCGGGTTGAGAGTTAATCCAATGACATCTCCCACTCTGGGTGGCGCAGGAGGGCGTGTCAGACTTTTATTGACTAAAACCTACCCCTGTTCCTTCCCTGCTTGAGTGCCCAGGGGAGCGGTAACTCTGTTACGAATTTATCCGCTACCTCTAGGCATCCGTACCTAACCTTAATAACCATTGACGACTCCGATAGGTATAGCAAACATGACTGTTTTGCAGGATGCAAGTAAATTGCGGTCAAGCGTTCTGTGTTTGAATTGACTTGCGCTACGTTGCGCACCAATCAACACACGGAACCCAGAACCATATCCTGTAGCCTGTATAAACTAGTTAAAATGTTGGTGTTTGATTACTGAAATCTGTACATACTAAACAGTTTTTGGCACACGGACATTTTGAAAAAGATATGGGAATTATGCCGGTGACTTAGGAGATAAAGAGGTATGAGACAGGAGTTGGCGCTGAAGTTTGTAAAAGTATGTCACCGGATAGTTGCAGATACAGTCAGTTTATAATAAATCTCACAAGATTGTAAAGTGACGTAAAATTGTGAACGAATCATTTCATTTATAAGTATGCGAATTAAAATCGATAGTTCATAATCTGCTCTATCTGTGATTTCAAACGCGGTGTTTTTTTATAAAAGTATAGGGTAGTCTGTGTTCCGTATAAGCATTACGACCAGAACATACATTCCATGCGCTTGGTTGCGGTCAGATTTGTAAACAGTTCCAGTTTCGCACCGTAATTTATACGCCATCCAAAATTGATTGGCGATTACAGGATTACAATAAATTACATACGTATGTATCAAATATGTGATTAGTTTAATGCCTGCATTGTGGTGCAGTAATAACTAAGCTTTAAATTATGTTAGAAACTTAAATGTATTTAGTTTACAATACCGTCATTAGTATCAAATTCTGTTGCATTAATATGGTACAAATCTATTCTCTATATAAGTCATAGAGAAATGAGGATAGGTACCAGGGATTTCACAAAATCCCTAGGGATACAAGGAAATCGCCGGTAGATGTCAAATAGTCTTGTTTATTTCGTCTTCTTACTAAAAATGTTTAGTGACATGACAAAATAAGTAAGTACGTTTCACTAAACTTCCAAGATTTCGTTGATTCCCTGGTATCGTCATTTTTCTGCGACATATTATTTTAATACGTCGTGTTCATCACATGCCCATTCCACGTTGTCGTGGTATGGGCATGTGATGCGGAGGAATGAAGAAAATGTCGTGAGGAAAGTCTTGTGTATGGATGTGGATGGCTATAAGAGTAGGGGAAGGCCAAAGAAACGATGGTTGGACTGTGTGAAAGAGGATATGGGTAAAAAAGGGGTGACTACAGAGATGACGACTAATAGAGGAGTATGGAAGAAAAAGACATGTTGCGCCGACCCCAAATAAATTGGGATAAGGGCAGGAGAATGATGATGAATGATGATATTATTTTAATACGTGAAGCAAAGACTTTCCATCTCTTTTTACGAAAATCACGCGGATGGAGGAGTGAAATTTGGCACAGTTATAGTTTATATGGAGAAGGAGTGCAGAAATTAAAAAAAAAAACTTTTTTTTTTAATTTTTAATTTTTTTGTTTTTCGTTTGTCACGTATTCTTATATAGCTACTCTTTTGTTTATGATTCACAGTTATGTCATGTCATTTCATGTTTATGTTTATGATCTTTGTCATAAAACCTTAATAACGTTCAAACTTAACCATAACAATAAACATAAAACATATTTTAATTTATTATGGTCGAATTTCGATCACCGGGCGAACACTAGTTTTTATTAATGGCTAGCAGAGCCGATGTCAATGCCTAAAGTAAATTGGAAAAGCAAGTGTGCATATAGTTCATTTAAAAATTCTTTAAAAACTGGACAGCAGCAGTAGACACGTTAAAAATAATCTTCAATTGATACAGTTAACCTCTGAAAGCCGCCATTCGTAAAACGTACCATCCTTCAAGCCCCGCCCGCATACGACAAACCGGATTCAAATGTCAGTTTGACATTTTTTCTCAGTTATGACAGCATATATTTTTTGTCGGAGGGCACCTGAGACGATCAATAATGTCTATGGCCAAGCGTGTAAATGTTGCCACAGCATAAAATACATTGCGTTTTGGTAATAATAGACGTAATAACGAGTGAATCGCAAAACTCACTGGTGAGTTTCAGTGCTCAACGGTTGTCGGTCAATGAAACTCACCAGTGAGTTTCCGGGCTTTACAGGATTTGTTGGATTGAAACAAAAATATAATAACAGATAAAACATTTAATATATTATACTATCACAACTACAAAGACATAATATTTGGAGCCACTACTCATAATTTTATATTGTTGTGAATGGTATGCCTCTGCTATGCCAACTACCACTTTGTCTTACTAATATGTAGTTACTAAAATTCCTAATTGTTTGTTAATTCTAATTCCAACTAACCTGCGTAACATTTAAGTTGCCGCATTTCAGTTAATTCCATCCGCTCTCGCAGACTACAATTACGAATCTTCATTTTCATTAAAAGCTCAAAATGTTGAAGATTCGGTTTAGATATCACCACTATGGTGCTGTAAGACGATTATGTAAACTATAATGCCATTACCGAGGCTAGGTATGGTGGCTTTGCGTAAAACGATAAGCCTGAGGTGAAGCTGCGAGCGCTGATACCCCAGAAAGTAAATTTCAAAGGAAAATTCAAATAAACGGTACGCGAGAAAACATATTCGGCTGTATTTAACGAGGGTACACAGAAGTTTTCATACAGAGAGTACGGGGGAATATAATTGAGTATCAGAATTAATAATTCTTGACTTGAAGCTTGTTTTGGGACTGACGTGTCGTGTCCTCGTTTTAGATTTATCACATTGTGATATAGGTAGCTTTATGTTATTTGTTATCTCTGTTTGTATGTATTTCTATTGTATATAAACTGATAGGATTTAGAGATAATCTTGTTTATGTTTGTTAGAGGTAATCTTTAGTAGTATCTACTGAAAATGTATTAAGTCTACTATTGAACTAAAATAAACACTAACAACTGCATTAAACTACTTAATAAAACTTTTTTACAAAAAAAAACAACCGACTTCCAAAAAAGAAAATACACTAAAAATCAAAAAATAACTTTAATTTTGGCAGTCCGTGTCAAAGAACGCAGAAATACTCGTACAATACAAACACCGACTTCCGAAATTAAAGTTATTTTTTAATTTTTAGTGTATTTCCTTTTTTGGAAGTCGGATGTTTTTTTATTTTTCACTTTTTAGTTGTATACCCCAGAACTAAAAACCCCAATAACATAGAACGTGGAATTTAAACATATTCGTAATTGGAGAAAACCAAAACGTCATCTAGGTATAGGTACGTATTTTTCGTTTTTGTTCAGTTTTTCAAAAAGGGCTAAAGCAATTTCGATAAAATTTATATGGAACCTCGGGAGTATATTCTTTCGGATCAAAAAAGAATTTTGAAAATCGGTCCATAAATTACAGAGAAATCGGTGGACAAACATAAAAAAAGTTTTTGAAGTCGAGTTTTTAGGTTTTTTTTAATTTTTTATATTCGAAAAATGGTCGGTTCCTATGAGACTGTGGGATATATCACAAGACCAAGCCACGAGAAAAACCGAGTCACTTGTCTGTTCAAAGATATGGAGTGAAGATGTAGGCAATACCTACGTTATTTATTATTTGTGTTTGGCATTTTATATTGGTACTTACCTACTTGGTATATACTTGATATTTCATTTTATATTGAAGTTGTCAGTGATGTCAGTATGAAATGAGAGTGTAAGGTAAAATCCTATGTGCCCTCTATTTTGATAAAGGACAAGTGATTGAAATGTATACTTCAAAAACAGTAAAAATCTTTGAAAATAAAGCAGAAAACGAATACATAGGCATTATTTGTTTAACCTTCTTCAATTAAAATAAAATGACACAAACTTAACCTAGTATTTAGTTACACATGATAGAAGTCATCCTAATCATTTCAACCGAAAGACGAACACTGCTGGACATAGGCATCCCCCAAGTGTCGCCATAACGACCGGTCCGATGCGTTTCGCAACCATCGGCTACTCGCAACCCTCACCTTGTCATCGGTCCACCTTGTGGGAGAAATGCAAGTGGTTGATCACGTGACATTTCGATAGCGCCTGTCAATCCCATACATTTTAGACTTTTTGACAGTCGCTATCGTCACGCTTTCGCTGATAGAATGTCAGTTGTCTTGAGGCTCTTAAAACACTCTCAATCTCGTCCAATTCTAAAACCAAATCACCGCCTAAGAAGTTTAACTTCAAATAAAGAAGATGGGTTCCAACTATGTCAAAACATAATCAGGCACATCGGCAATGACTGATTTATTGATTGATAGCTTCTGAACCAAAATTATTTATTAATCTTATCTCAAATTAAAATCAACAACATTTCAAAAAGGACAATCACAGACACAGACCGAATTTTACCACAACTTTTTAAAATACACAGAGTCGCATCTCTAGTCGGCAAAAGGGTAGGGTTCACCAATGACAGTATTAATGTCCAACGTGATAAAGGGTGAGCCTATCGCCATTTATCGGACACCGGTCCAAGCCCAGGTCAATTGAGAATTTTCCAACAGGAAAATCACATTATCACTTTGTACGAAGGAAGGATTGAACCCAGAACTTTACCAGCTTTCGTATTTTGTTACCATTTGAGACGGGTTTCTTGTAAAAGGTATGTTAATGTTATTGAATTCGATATGATATAAAAACAACGACGTGCTCGAACAACTGATTTTATCAAATCGTAACGTAATTTGATTTTGTATCTTCTTGTTGTGTCTTATTCGTTTTATGTTTTGTTTACCTTTTTAGTTGAAAACCTGATGGTATTTAAGTACCTACTCCCAATGTTTTATTATTGGTACAAAAACATTAATAAGATGTCTTACTTAGTAGATTTTATTTTGAACTCGCTTTGCCCAGAGGCTTCGGTGACATTACAAACAAACCTGAATAAAATATTTCCCAAACTTTTTCCGACTCCTGAAGGAAAATAGGCCACAATAACTGCTACTTGTATTAACATTAAAACCATATTTTCGTTTACCAAAACGCAACACAAGTAAATAGTTCAGCCGACATCTCTAAGTGGCGTACCCAAAAACCCGATTTGCGTTTGATGGCAACTACATAGAAGCAAACAGGTAAATGTTTACTCAATGTAATAGCTCTTGATCGTATTTCATGTGCCCGCAGTGTATAAACACGAACAAAAGACCGCAAATAATTTATTATGGATCAATCACAAGTTTGATGCCACCAACTGCACCAGACCGCTTGAAAAGTGACTCGTTTGGAACTTTTAAGTTGTTTTTTGTCAATCGAATTTTTGAAACTTAAATATTTGTTATTCCCTACATTTTAGTGAGATATATTTTTGGAATTGTCTCTTCGAGCTCTTTTCTTTTCTTTTGCTTGCATTTTTATATCCCTCCTGAGTCCTGACCATGTCTCAAAAAAATAAGACTTTACTTACCTAACAGCGGTCGCCATATCGTTTTTCTTGTTTTTTCAAAATTCTTAAACCCTATGCTAGCCTATGGCATTTCGGCGGTCAATATAATGATACCTCGTTTTCTAAAATCCATTCAGATATCATTTCAGTGTCTAGCGGCACACCGGTGTGCCAGTGGGGAAATTCCATTTGCCTTGCCAAAAAGTTGCCAAAAACCCGATAGCATAGAAAAATATTTATCATACTACCTACCTACATAAAAAAAAAAAAAAAAAAAAAAAAAAAAAAAAAAAAAAAAAAAAAAAAAAAAAAAAACCTACCTACATACTAAACATACAAACCCACGAAAAACACTACACTCCGTCTGGGCTAGTCGGGTAAAAACTAATTACGATTCAAAAATACTAAAACGGATTGCGTATTTTGAAATGGGTAATTTGGAACAATTGTTAGTTTTCCAAGGTTGCGAGTGGGTAGATTAATTAATTCTGTAATGAAGACACAGGTACGTTTTCAATCCTTGTTAATGTTTCAGGAGTAAAACTTTTCTAATTATTTCATTAGTGTGTGCTTCTGGATACACACGTACGTGTAGTTACTAGAGTGTTTTGTTTACGTCAAGTTGGCGTGAGAAGTTTATTTACCCAAATTATTAGTTAGCGCCAGATTTAGATTTCATGAACAACTTTATTTTTATTTTGTCGAATTTCTTGGAAACTAATTTATTTTAGATTTTTCTATTTCCTATTTTAATTATATGCAAAAGTTTGGATGGATGTTTGTTACTCAATGACACCAACACGGCTGAATGGATATAGATGAAATTTGACATTGATATAGATTATATTCTGGAATAGCTCATAGGCTATAATTTGTAATGGGTGAAGTACTAATAGGGAATTTTACTAAACAAAAAACGAATTAGTCCGTCAGTTAAATAACCAAAAAATATTGGCCACGTATTTTTTCTTTTGCCTCGTAAATAAAAAATGAGGGCGATACAGTGTGTTGAAATTCTCGTGACGTCACACAGCGCGACACTTTTTACCACCAAAGTGACGTAACCCGGCCCACATTCTTGAACTTTGATACGTTTTAACTGTGTCATTTTTTATTGGTTTGGTAAAGCAAAAAATACGTGGCCAATATTTTTTGGTTATTTATCTGACGGACTAATTAGATTGTTTTTTTGTAAAATACTCCATTGCATGCGGGAAAAGCCGCTGGCCAAAATTAGTTTATTTATAATGTTTACAGGGTACATAACAATGTGCAGATTTACAGGAAAAATACTTAAACGTGTCAGATCTATCTGTGTGAAAAACGGTTCAACGTGTGATCTGTCTTTCGTGAGAGTCTGTACGGACAAAAGATTTGGTTCAAAGTTTCTGCTCGTTAAAATTATAATAGTTTTCCCGGACGTATATTTTTGGGTTAAAGCTCATACCAAACATCGCTTAATTTACTAAGCTCTGGCACGTAGAAAGTTTTGACTGTGCAAATTTTCTAGAACGATCTCTCTTACTAACTAGTTAGAGAGATCGTGAATATGATGGAAGATTAAAATATGAATTACAAAATTCATGAACGATGTTAAATATATTAATTACCTAATCTTTTATGTTCTCTGTAGTAGAAACTATTACGGAGATATATTTCTAAAAAATCTTCAATAAAATAAAATATTAATTCCTTCCGACGGAGACCCAGAGTTAAATGAACGACTGGTGTCAAATAAAAAACACAAACACTATCTTTTAAACGCTCTACAACGAAATTATCCGACGCACGACCCAATGAAACAGCCATAGAACCCAAGGAATTGGCAGTTTGCGGGGAAAACCGAACAAAAAGGACGTGTGAATGTGACAGTGGGCAGTAAGGGAACGACACCCATTCTCGTCACCTGTCGCGCGCTGAATTGCAACATCCACGAAGTTTTGCATGCAAACAATCCTGCGTGGCTGTGTCGCGTCGGGAAACGTCCAACGTTTCAAGTAGACCGTTCTATTAACGAATAGAAATGGTCTATTAGAAACGTTGGAACGTCGATCGCATTTGTTTAGTGTTGCTCTTTGTTGATGTTGGTAGTTTTATTAAATTGTTGAAAGTAAGAGATGTTTAAAGTATTCTGCGGCAAAGTTCTACGAATAAACTCTTGTTTCGTAGATACATTTAACGTAGTAGCTATTGTTAATTAGGGAAAATAAAAAAAAATGTGGTGGTGGCTCAATGGTAACGGCCGTGAATTAGAAGACGTAGGTCGTGGGTTCGAGGCCAGGCAAGCGCTTTACTTTGTATTAATTATTATTTCGTCAACACTGCTCTCAAAACGCTGAGAAGCCGTCTCAGAACCAAAACTTTGAAGACCATAATGTTACATACATACACCAACCTGCATTGGGCCCGTGTGGTGGATTGGGGCCCACAGCCTATGTCCAGTGGGAACATTACAGGCTGATTTTTCTTTTTTTTTGTTATGCTTAATAAAGAAAGCAGTACCTATTTAGGTAGTAACCAAATGTATGGATGACTATCGCTCTAAACTTAAACACCACACCACTTTCAAGAGTTTAAGCCGTGAAAGAGTATCGTCGCAAGTTTGTTACGTTGTTATAAATTCAACTTAACAGACCAATGTGTTGCTGGGGGGTTCCCCAGCAATGGTCTGTTAAGTTGAATTCATACAACTAGTCGACTCTTGACGTGACCCTGACCTTGACCCGTAGCTGGGCTTTTCTTTGGCTAACAATCAGCTGCCAGCGTTCTGGACACTTTTCCCATTACATATTATTAGGTATTATCAGTTTATATAAATACCTATCAAGTTATTTACCTATTAGTTTTGTTGAGTTTATGTTATTTAAGTAAAATAATAATCAACTAGTAGGTATGCAAAATAATTAACATTACAGTATTAATAGGTATGAGAACAGTGTGAATTAGCCATAAAAGTACAAAGTTAGTCTAAAGCAATGATGGATTTGTAATTTATTTATTAATGTTTTAATAATTTATAATATAACAAGTAGTGCCTGTTCTTCTGTATGCGTAGTCCCCAAATAATATCATTAACATTACCTACAGTATAAAATTATTAAATGACAATTTAGCGTTAAAAAATAAATTATAAAATACTAATAAGTATAGGTAAGCGGCTGATCACAGATAAATATTTTATGATTTTAATTGCAGCTTAAATAAAGGTTTATGGGACTTTACTGAACTAACTTCATTTGACGCCTACGTTACTCATGTAGGACTGCTAATGCTTGGGTCGCGAGAGAGATTGAAAAAGTCACCGTGACCCTGTGTCGCCCTGCCGGTCCACCCAGAGTGGGAGAAGTTATTTGATGATGATGATCCTGTACAAAACTGGTCAAGTGCGAGGTGGACTCGCGCATGAAGAATTCCGTACCATCGTACAAGATTATACGCGTCTACTTGTGGCCAAGTAGCAGCTTGAGCAGTGGTGGCCCAGTGGTATTGGCCGCGACTTACAATTTGTAGGTCGTGAGTTCAAACCCAGGTAGGCGCGCTTTACTTTGTGAAAATTGTATCATCACCACTGCTCTCAAAACGGTGAAGGAAAACATCGTGAGGAAACCGGCATGTCTTAGAACCAAAAATTCGGAGACATGTGACATCCACCAATCCGCATTGGGCCCGCGTAGTGGATTACGGCCCACACCCTCTCACAGAGAGGAGGCCTGTGCCCCAACAGTGGGGACATTAAAAGGCTGAGATTATTAGGATCGAGCAGAAAAAATCACGTTTCTAGTTTTAATTTTTTATTTATTTTCATTATTTGTTGTTATAGCCGCAACAGAAATACACATTATGTGAAAATTTCAACTGTCTACCTATTTCCGATCATAAGATACTTTTTTTTTTTTTTTTTTTGTGGGGTGGGAAATCATCCTATGACTTCTCCCGCTCTGGGCGGAGCGAGAGGGCGTGTCAGACTCTTACTGACTAAAACCCACCCCTGTTCCTTCCTGCCTTTGAGTGCCCAGGGGCGAGGTAACTCTGTTTCGAATTTATCCTCAACCCCCGGGCAGGCATCGGCCATGACGGGCCCCGTCTCTTGCTGACAACTCTTTGAGGCGCGCGTGGAACACTACGCGCCGTCGACTCTCGGGCCTGGTGCTGATCGGACGGCGAGTTACCCACTACTCGCCGTCCGCAGGCCCGGGTATCATAAGATACTGCCCGCTGACAGACAGACGGACGGACGGACGGACGGACAGCGGATGCTGAGTAACAAGGTCCCGTTGGTTACTGCTAAATGAATACCTATTGAATGTACAGAAATAGTTCTATTTGAGGCTTATTATATAAGTACATAGTAACCATATATAGGAGATAGATTATCTACACGAGTATCTACGGAAAAAGGATATAGGGAAAACTGGGATTTGTTCTTAACTGTCTAAACCTTCATTAATATAAAATTGTTTCTAACAAAGTAAAACGTACTCACAATTAGGCTTTTACTTGATGTTTGGGATTTCAAAAACCTAAACTGAAAAGCTATATTTCAAAGACGATGTGTCAATATCCGTAGCTTATAAAAGGTGTATAAAAAAATCATAAAGTAGTACAAGTTCTGCTTGGCTTTTCTACTTAGCAACAACATTAATAACATAGACAAGAGGCTCATTAAAACGTCCCACCTTATGACGTAATTAATGAAGAAAATATTTGAATAATCTCATCTCTAGGCTCCACGTGGTAGAAAAGGGAAACGTTGGTGATATTATCTGTTTCGTAGGTAGTTGAATAGTGGCACTCAGTGACGTACCTACTTATAATGATGTACTGGAACTGTTACATATTTTGGTGGTTGATTTTAACTAAAAGTCGATCTTCTAGACAGGCTAACTTCGTCGGATCAAATACAACGATATTTATTTAATTTCTAAACTTTTACAAAAATATTTAGGAGTAATCAAAACGTAAAATATCTAAATCAATCTATACTAATATTAAAAATCTAAAGAGTTTGTTTGGTTGAACGCGCTAATCTCAAGAACTACTGGATCGCATTGAAAAATTATTTTTGTGTTGAATAGTCCATTTATCGAGGAAAGCTATAGGCTATATAACATTACGCTGTGACCAATAGGAGCGGAGCATCAATGAAAAATGTGGCAAAAATGAGCACAAAATATTCCTTTTGAGAGCTTTCGTTGCGTGCGCTGCGTAAACGGTTAAAGTTACGCAAAAATTATGTATGATGGAATTGTTCCCCTTTAAAAGTTCTAAAAAAAAGTCCGCAACAGCGCGCATATGGTTAAGGTTAACTCACTATAATCTTTATTATGGTAATAAAATTTGTTCTAAAATAATGCATTACTTATTTGCGAGGGTATTTTTATAAATATTATATTTAATCCTTATCGAAATAAATAAGTTATAAATCATAAGCATTTAATTTTGAACAAAATTGCCCTTGACATCATGTGATACCAACGAATATCTTAGAAGATATCATAGTTTTAATCAAGTACCACGCGCACATTCATGATGTGCAAGGCGGGGCGTACATGAGGGATGTGGAGAGCGAGATACCATTTTGCACTGTATAGCCTATTTATTGAGGAAGGTTATAGACGTTATAACACCACGCTACGACACAGTAACTGTAAACACGAGGGTAACCGCGGGCACATCTAGTTTTAAATAAGTATTAAAGTATATCCACCCACGTTTAATATTAACCATCCTTCCGGACGAAGCAGGATACTGCGATACTTAATCAAGTATCTAGACGCTCAATTTATCACGTCACATCACTTTATTAAAACGATGCTTTAAAAATCTATTAATTAAGTTCTTTAAAAATCCTTTTAAGTTCGGAAACCACAACAATTACAGCTTTTACTGCAATTAATGGAATAATAAATCTTTTCACGAAATATTTTGCGGCGTGTTCCGAACGTTTCCATCGACATGTGCCTTCGGTGTGAAAAATGGATGATGTTAACTCGGAGTGAAACACGCTGCAATAACGTTTCTGACCAATGAGATAGCTTAGCATTCGTCATCATCACATGACGCGACCCACACACGTTATACACACGTGCCTGTGAAACAGAGAACTTTATGACTAAGAAGATATAAAAATATAGAATAGTTAAGGCAATCAATCAACTAATCTATCTAGTCTTTTATCAACTGTCGGAGTCGGCTTCCAGTCTAACTGGAAGCAGTTAAAAACGAGGGTGTTTTAGAACATCTCAGCACCAAATCCGGTCCTTTTTAGGGTTCCGAAAGTCCGAATGAAAATACGGAACCCTAATAAGATCACTCGTGTGTCTTTCTGTCTGTCTATCCGTCCGTCTGTCATCGCCGATTTGCTCCGAATCTACAGGACCGATAGATTTGAAATTTGGTACACATATGAATCTGTAACCCAAACACGAAAGTGTACCCTAAATAAATTAATTTGGAATATGGGAGGGGTGAAAATCGGAAAATGAAAACCAAAGTTTTTTAAAATGTGCCGGGCGACATATCAAATGAAAGGGCACATTGCGAGGGGATCTCGAATGTATTTTTCTCATAATTTTTAAAATACATAGTTCTAAAGTTATTCAAGAAAATAGATGAAAAATGACCATTTTGTAAAAATTTTGAAAAAAATACTGAAAGCTTTTTACTTATATATAACAGAAAACCGGAAGAAATAGTAAAAAAAAATCTGAAAAAAAAAAACATTTGTTTGACTTGACTGGCCTGTTGGTCTAGTGGTTAGTGACCCTGACTGCTATGCCGGAGGTCGTGGGTTCGATTCCCACCCAGGACAAATGTTTGTGTAATGAGCACGATCATTTGTTCTGTGTCTGGGTGTAATTTATCTATAATATGTATGTATTTAGAAATACATAAGTATGTTTATCAGTTATCTAGTACCCATAACACAAGCTCTGCTTAGCTTGGGACTAGATGGCGTTATGTGATAGTTGTGGAATATTATAATATTATATTATTATTATATTTGTTGGTAACCCTTTGCGCGCGAGTTCGACTCGCTCTTGGCCTGTTTTTTGTGAGGTTGTGAAATCATTAAATAACTTCTTCCACTCGGGGTGGAGCGGGAGGGCGAGTCAGACTCTTACCGACTAAAACCCACCCATGTTCTAGGGCCGCGGTTGTCTGTGCATACCTGGGCCGCGCTGACTCTTTCAAACACTCCCTGGCAGCCAGCTCCCGAGCCTGGCAGGGATCAAACCTAGCGGGCCCCGCCAATTCTTGCTGACATCTCTTTGAGACGCGCGTGGAACACAACGGGTGTCTTGTGTATGTGAATTTACATGTTTGTGAACGCACCCACGATACAGGAATATTCCTAGTGTGGGGCAACGTTTAAAAAAAAAAAAAAAAAAAAAAAAGTGAAAACGTGCCGTGGACCCGGGCCCGGTCCTTATCAGACAGCGAGCTAGTCAGGCTCATACCTGTAGTAAAGCAATCCGGTCCTAAGAATAAGATGAATTTCGCTACCACGTTTCAATTGTTTGCAATTGATTCTCAAAAAATATTTTCCATTCGAAAGCTTTCAACACAATTTTCAATTAATGGAAACCTCAAAAGTGATAACGGCCTGAAAAGGCAGTCGATACCACTAAGCCGGCCTTTCCGTTCGCCTTCAATGGGTAATATCTTTAAACTCCATATCGGTCGAAGTTATCTTATCAGTCTCATAGTTCAATAGGCAGCTATAATTTCATTAAGCATATCCATCAGATCTTTCGTCACGGACTAACAGTTCTTCCAATATTCTCCAACTTTTGGGAATTAACGGACTGAAAAGAAAGATGAACTAAATCGGAATAAAAAACCAATTTCCCTGTACTTCGAAAGTGAACATCAAACGGGTTTATCATGTCCATCATTGAATGGAATAGTCCTGAACACGTCTTTTAAATTACAAATAAAAAACTTTTGTGCGATATACCTTTTTTCGACACTTTTATTGCACGGTATGAGCTATGCTGCGAATTTGATTCGTTTGCACTTTGCAATCGACATGTACTGGAAAAAAATAGAAATCGTATTTCGGATCGCTTTCCATCAGAAATATGTATATTCATCGTTGTTCCGATTTCGAAACTGTAGTGTGAAACTTTTAATTTAGAGGATTTTTTTTTAATGCAAGGGCGGCCTCGCTCGGGTAAAATTAGTACTTTCCCCGCTATAAATTGTGGCCTCTGTAGTATTCCAGACCATAATCTATCTATGTGTTTAGCCGTTTCGGCGTTATTGAGTAACAAACATCTATTCATCTATCCAAAGTTTCGCATTTATAATATTAGTAGGAAATAGGATTAGATAGGAATATTTTACATTTTTAACATATTACTAATGATTAACATAAATATTGTAACTAACACAGGCACATCCTATTAAGGCTGAATAAGTACCAAACCATTTTGAGTTCAGGCAATTAAATAACATCGGGTCAGCTAGCACCTTCTTGGTATAACATGACCCACAAGCTTTTCTTGTAACATAGTTTATATAATTTATCCTATCTAACCTGTTCATTTGTTCCACTTTCTCAAAAAGTGAAATTATTTTTTGTAACGCGAGCTCCAAATTAATTACGCGTACCTACCTCCCTAAACATGATATGTGTGCCGGCCGGCGTGACCGTGTGTCCGCTATCCAGTGGGCGCATTAGCGACTCTGACAGTTCATTTATCTTATTTGCAGCTCGGTTAATTAAGTCCTCCCCACAGAGGTGTCGTAATTTCGTTGCTGATTTGTTAATTTTCTAAAATATGTCAAGAATAACACATTTGATTTTGGGCTCGGAAACGTACGTGGTTTGTCTGTTCAGAACAGGTAAAATGATATTTAAAATCTCCAAATCCAAATGTCTGGATTCTGATTTTAGGGTTTAACAAGTGGAAAATATATAATAAATTTAAGGTTTGTGATCAGGTACGCCTTTTATTACTCCAGATAAACTTTTTAATTTTGGGAAACCTTGAAAAGGCACCTGGTTTTTGAAGGTAACTTAAAAAAAAAAAGTGTTAGTGTACCTGAGTAGAGTGGGATTATCACCTCACTAAAACCCCACCGGTGATCACAAAACATGGAACCCCGTGATCTCTATTACATACACTGCTCTTTTATATTATTAAACTTAAAAAAAGACAAATAACGTTCTACGTTTTCGTAGAAAGAAATATTTCAGAACGAGACAAAGTTATCATAGTGGGTATTTTATTGGCTCGCTGTATTGAGTCTTTCCAGACTTTTTTAAACTTTTCCTTACTGGTATCTGCTGTACTAGATTTTAAAATTTTATTGTATAAATTTAAAATGTAGGTCCCTACCTACCAGAGATACATAACATTTTTTGTGTCCAGACGATGTTACATGACGGTATTTTGAAACCCGTTCTTTTTTGCGCCATTTATTTGTTTGTGTCTCGAGTTGTTTTTAGTGTTATTTATTTTGTTTTACAATTTATGTAAAAACATAATTTCTTCAACAGCCATAAAAAAATATGTTGCTGTGTTATCGTTGAAACATTAAACACACTAAATAATCATTATCTAGGCATCATTATGTGTGATTTTAGTCTAAACATAACTTCGTTTAGACTAAGTAAAATAACAAGCAAATTAAAAAACCAGCCCAGTGCTAGTAAACTCGTACACGAAGGATGTACCGAAAATATCACGTTTAAAGGAGCTAATTTTTTAAATTTAATTTAATTATTATTGTTAGTTGTTAACGTGGCAATAGTAATTCACTCTCTGAGAAAAGTTCAACTGTCTACCTATTACTGTTCATGAGAAGATACAGCTCGATGACATACAGACGTACGGACGGATAATGCAGGCTTTGTAATAAAGTTCCGTTGGTTAACCTTCGGGTACGGAACCCTAATAAGGTGCATGGTTGCATTAAGTCCGCTTGTGTACCACTTCTGTAGGTAAAATTTAAATTAGTAAAAATATCTTTTATAATATTAAGTATATTTGAAAAGCCTTAGCCAAAGCCGAAACAATACAAATTAATCAGATTAGCACAAAATAATAACACAAAATGCCACCGCATTTACAAAACATATCAATTTACTAGATAATAACATTAGCCCAAAAGCTTGGTTACCTAATCTAATATTATAATATTGCGGTATTAGATTATCCAAATCGTTTGTTTGTATAATATGCGGATGGAGCCAACTAACCTGCTGGTCGATTCTGTTAACAGCTCAGCAACTGTTAACAGCAGTGAGATTTTACAGAATAGCACTACAGGTGCTTTCATTCACGATAAACTAATTAAACGAATACTTCTACTAGCCTAACCTAAACTATCAGCAATTACATACAGATGGGAATTTGGATCAGTTGCGTAGAGTAGAATTTGATGATTCATGTTATTAGAATACCTACTCTTAGGTATGCAATATAGGACACGGTGGAGCATACGGTGGAGGTTTGCCCCGCTTGGGCAGAGCACCGCCGTGTCCTCGTGGATGCGATAGGCGGCAGCGACCTTTCGCGCCGTGCACTGGTTCAGGCCATGGTGCGGAGCGAGAGGGAATGGGAGGCCGTCTCCTCCTTCTGCGAAGCAGTAATGCTCGCGAAGAGGGAGGCGGCATACGTTAGGGAGACTCAACAACAGCCGAGTCGCCCTAGCGCTCTCAGCCGCAGCCGCCGCAGGAGACGCCAGGGGCCGCGAGACGATCTCAGGCCACCGTAGACCCGGGCCTGCGGACGACGAGTAATGGGTAACTCGCCGCCCGATCAGCACCAGGCCCGAGAGTCGAGTGTTCCACGCGCGCCTCAAAGAGTTGTCAGCAAAGGACGGGGCCTGCCACGGCCAATGCCTGCCCGGGGGTTGAGGATAAATTCGAAAGAGTTACCTCGCCCCTGGGCACGTAGGGCAGGGAGGAACAGGGGTGGGTTTTAGTCAGTAAGAGTCTGACACACCCTTCCGCTCCACCCTAGAGCGGAAGAAGTCATAAGATGATTTCCCACCCCACAAAAAAAAAAAAAAAAGGTATGCAATATAATATTTTCACATAATAATTATGATATTCAGCTGCATTTTTTTAGATTGGATGCCGTCCCCAACATGGTTGAAAAACCGGTTAAGTGCAAGTCGCACTCGCGCACAAAGGGTTCCGAACGAATCACATTTTTTTTTTCAATGTTTATTTATACAATAGCTAGACTTCTTATGGGTTTTCCTGTAATTTGTAGGGAGAAAAATTTATTTATTTTCGTTACAGCCGTTACACGTCCGTGTTTAGGTCATGAAAAATTCACATGTTTACCAAATTTCTACTGAATCGGTCCAGTAGACTCGGAACAAATTGGCTGCGACATAAGGACAGACAGACAGTCGCTCGAGTGATCTTAGAAGAGTTCCGTTTTTACATTCGGATGTTCTCTATGATGAACCCTTAAAAGGCTAGGCAAATGATGATGAATCACTGCCATTCGTAAGAAACGTCAGCATTACAATACCTGGCCGTTAATAAGGCAAAATATTAGGCGTTTTATAAAATTTTCGACTTTGTAAGAGCAGTGTGTATTTTTCGATCAAATTTTCTGACGAATGTCTGGCTTATATTCGATTTACGACAGCACCTGGTAAATTTTTCCATTGTATATACAATGGAAAAATTTATGAAACAAAATAAAACGTATAAAGTATTTAAATGTAGCTACGCAAAAAATATACAAAGTAAGGTCACAAAGATACAAATACAAAGAAATTTTCGTCATAACCCTCTCATGGTAAGCCTCTTCACATCCTTTTAATAGTTTATGAGAATACTCTTAGCGTTAGCGGTATCAGAGGAATGCGTCACGGAAAAATAATCTCTTTTATTTATCATTACAATATTCATTCATGGACGTTTGGGGAATTAGAGGGTTAAGTACTTTGAAGTCAATTTTTATTTAGACTTAGTATGTATTTATCAATTACATATTGCGCTGAGATATGTTTTTTTTTATGTGTAACATCTTTCCTCTCGCTTTCCTGCAATCTGTGGGAGTGAAATGGGACGGAAGTGTGTAACATGAAGCGCGAGCTGTTTGATTTGACCAAAGAGCGCGCGCGGTGGTAGAGTTCGCCGTCAGATGGTAGAGCGCGCGTACGATAAGTCTGCGCGCGGTCGAAATCGGAACTAAACGGTTTAATTTTATTTATCAGGATATAATGTTAATGTTGCTTATTACCAAGGTGAGATGTCAAATGTTACACATCATATGCGGCCACTGTAAGGCTCGCTGGTTTTTTTTTTAACCGTCCCACTTTTGGGCGAAGGCCTCTCCCAAATCCTTCCAGGTATTCGTTACACGAGCCGCGTCGAACCAGTCCGATATATGCGATAGGCGTCTATGTCTTCTCGCCACTTCATCCCAGGCAGGTCTCGGTGGCGCCGTCCAACATCAGACGTGCACAGTGACCGCTGGGCTATAGTCTCCGCAAAGTGAGTGCCTTTTTTTTAGGCAAAGGCACCCACTTTGTGGAGACTATTGCCCAGCGGTCACTGTATATGCGGCTGACGTGACCCGCCCAATCCCATTTTAGCCTGGCAGCCTTTTTACCTATGTCAATGATCCCTGTTTTTGAGCGCAGCATGGCGTTTCGCGGTATGAAAATAAATGTTCAAAAAGTTATTTTGTAGTTACAAGATTATTTAATCTTTCTTGTAACAAAAGAAAGAAGAAATAATATTTTCGACTCAAAGTGTACCGCTACTACCAAAATGAGTAGGCATAATGTATTAAATATTAGTCATCTAGTCTTTGTACCGACCACAGAAGCAACCTCAGATTAAATACGTACCTACTAATTAGATTCGGTACATACATTGGTACAAGATAATAATTAACTTAGGAAATATGAATGGCAGTTTTGAAGCAAATTTAATATAAGTACTTTAAGGGAAGGTAGCTGATAAAATTGGCAGTTATATGTTTTTTTTTTTTATATGCGGAGAAGTGGCGCCAGTGACAGAAAAATTGAAAGGGAACCGTTTATCTTGGTATGGTCATGTGAAGAGGAGGGATGAAACACATGTTACTAAAAGAGTCATGAATATAAATGTGGATGGATGGAGAGGGAGAGGGAGGCCAAATAAAAGATGGATTGATTTTGTGAGGAGTGATACGAAAGAAAAGGGAGTTAGTGATAGCGTGACGGCTGACAGGACATAATGGAAGAAAAAAACGTGTTGCCCCGACCTCAAGTAACATGGGATAAGGGCAGGAAGACGATGATGAGCCGGAGATAGCGTTTTAACATGTTCATCCTCTAATTAATTGATTAACTTTTGGTATTATATTTTCGTCCTGAAATCTTGGTACCAACATTTTCTTTGCTGTTACTATAGGATCGTTAAGCGCTAATGTTTGCCTGATTTAGAGTTCCGTGGCCCTTACAAGGACAAAAAACCTTAATAGTTTTGTTCTGTCCGTCCGAGGCATAGTGTAGAGACTGATAATACGAGAAAGCTGCAATTTTGCATGGGTAACATTTATTTATCACGCCAAAAAAACGCATTTTTCTCGCCTATCCTGTATGGGGTATCGTTAGATAGGTCTTTTTTGTCCAAAGGGTGACCAACGGGACCCTATTACTAAGATTCCGCTGTCCGTGTGTCTGTCAGCGGGCTGTATCTCACGATCCGTAATAGCTACACAGTTGAAATTTTCACAGAATGTGTATTTCTGTTGCCGCTATGCTAATAAATATACATATATATAGCTATAGAAATACCCGCTGTGTGAAAATTTGAACTGTCTACTTATTACAGATCATGAGATACAGCCCAAAAAAAAACCCAAACAACAAATTTCTCGAAACGTATTTTTGTTGTTTTTTTTCAGTTTATGTTACGGAACCCTTCGTGTGCAAGTCCGACTCGCACTTGGCCGGTTTTTTTCAGTAACAATTAGGTACAATTACATATCCAAAATAGTTTAAAATGATCACAATTCAAGTTCCTTAGTCTTAGTCCAAACAATTAATAGGCATGACATAAAACCGAAGAATAATTGAGCATAAAGAATGAACTTTTTAATTCATTTCAGGTTTTGGAAAGTATCAAAAGTTCTAAAGTAATCTCGATCCATGTCGAAACTTAATAATAAAGTATCAACTCTTAGGGGGAAGACATTTTTCGCCCACAAAACGATACATTTTAAGTAAGTTGTCCTCACTGGTGTCAGTTAGGATTGTTGTTTTTTTAATAGATAATGAAATATCTAAGCTATTGTTATATTTTAATAGCTCCTGTCAGCGGCTTCACCCGCGTCGATATAGTACTTCCCCTATTATAAATTACAGCTTATAACTAACATAGCCTGCTGCCTAGACTATAATCCATCTCTGTGCTAAATTTCATCCAGATCCGATCAGCCGCTCTAGTGTGATTGAGTAACAAACATCCATCCATCCATCCAAATTTATAATATTATTAAGATTTCCGAAAACATGAGTCAAATTTAAAAAAAAACGAGTGTGCTTTATTCCACAAGACTGAAGTAAAACTTCTTTAGCTCCATCTCTTCCGTTCGCCGTGTCCTCGTGGATGCGATAGGCGGCAGCGACCTCTCGCGCCATGCCCTGGTTCAGGCCATGGTACGGAGCGAGAGGGAATGGAAAGCCGTCTCCAGCGAAGCAGTAATGCTCGCGAAGGCGGAGGCGGGACGCGTGAGAGAGCACCAACAACGGAGTCGCTCTCACGCCCTCAGCAGCAGCCGCCTCAGGAGACGCCGGGGACTTCCGGCGCCGCGAGACGATCTCCGGCCACCGTAGACCCGGGCCTGCGGACGGCGAGTAATGGGTAGCTCGCCGTCCGATCAGCACCAGGCCTGAGAGTCGACGGCGCGTAGTGTTCCACGCGCGCCTCAAAGAGTTGTCAGCAAGAGACGGGGCCCGTCATGGCCGATGCCTGCCCGGGGGTTGAGGATAAATTCGAAACAGAGTTACCTCGCCCCTGGGCACTCAAAGGCAGGAAGGAACAGGGGTGGGTTTTAGTCAGTAAGAGTCTGACACGCCCTCCCGCTCCGCCCAGAGCGGGAGAAGTCATAGGATGATTTCCCACCCCACAAAAAAAAAAAAAAAATAAATAAATAAATAAAAATAAAAAATCTCTTCCGTTCGCCTCGCCAGATCACACATTTCGTAACGCTCTCGTCATGCATTCACAAGCTTACTCCCCAAGTCAAGCGTGCGTAATGAAGTTTTACTTCAAAAACATTAATCGTTTTCTCAGTCTTTACTGTGATAAAATTTTCCAGTGAATATCTCATACTTTGCCTTAGAACGAAGCTGGAAAACGTTAAATCCGCAGAATAATAGTAGCCATACAAAAATACCAATAATACCTTCATTTCTGGCATCGATTCAGAATGGATTTTCTAACAGACACAATAGATGAAGCCGAACCGTGCGGTGTGTAATAATGGGGAGTGTCCATGCAGAATTGTGGCTTATACAATAGACGGCCAGTCGGATTTATGTTCCGTTCCAGCGAGCACTGTAATGCACGCACTTTATTCGTTTGTCAATATGTTTTGGGGAACCCTGAAAATTTTTCCAAGACCTTTTTATGAATGAACAGGTTACGTTTTTTAACGGTTCTTCTTACCATGACTCCGCATGTTTTTAACGGGAAAATGAGCCAAGATCGCTGCCTCTACGCCTCATGCGATCTTTTCATGTATTTAGGTACGACGGCGACGGTGTGTATTTTAGGAGCAATTTCCAATTTAGCTTCAGCTACTGAAGTTTGTTTTTCATCTATTGCGATATAGACTTGTCGGAAGAGCTCCGCATCTAGAGCTTACATAAATTTATTACAAGACAAGATGGTGAATGTGGAAGACAAAGAGTCAAAGCAACTCTCCAACTATTGTTCTTGCAGTGTTTAGTCGTATAAAATCACTGCAAGGCGAAACCAGATATTAACAAGTTGTGTTAATATCTGGTTTCGCCTTGCACTGATTTTATAGGTAATTCGTGCTAAGAAAATATTATGTTAGAATATCCTGAATCCTACCGCAGGTCGGATATTGCAAATAAGATGACGGTGAGCGAGTAATAATATGATATTATAGCCACCATTTATACTGATAACTCGAAGGGAACAGACGGGGGTCTACCATGGAAGTGCTAAACACAGAAATTCAATTTTCATTTCCATTGAGTTTTCCTTTTGATAATATAAATTAATGATATTAAAGAGTGGCGCATTGTACGAGTATTCTGAAACGACCTGAAACTTACCTAGTTCATTATTACTGAGAAGTTTCTTGTTGTTGTTAGGGAAAGGTACAGTTTCTTAGAAAACAAATCTTAAGTGCTTCGTCACCAAACGAACTTGAATGACACGTCACTAGTTAGTTGATCAAAGCACTTCCTGTATAACTGTCTAGGTTAAATTACAGTTTGTAACTGTAACTACGAGTTGATGTATTCTACTTGTAGTACACATGTTATTTTGAAGAAAACTTGTTTCTGAATTTCTTTGGTAACCATAGGCTAAGTTTGTTTTATGTGAAAGTGTTACACAGCCATGTCTTTTCGGATATTTAGAACGAACTTAAGGCGCTATTAGCTGCCAACGACCTTGAGTGGTTAGCTTGCGTGTTCTGCGCTGAGCTCACGTAACGCGTCGTATGTCCACCCAGTAATAGGACTCGCCCATCAAGGAGCGCTGTCTGAAATTGGACGAATTATTAATTTATTACACATAAAACAACAATTTTTAAACTAAAACGCTGAGACTAAATTATAAATAATTAAATAATCTTTAAAAAGGTGAAGGTTTCATATAAATATGCTTTATAGTTTTTGCGTGATTGTCAATTTTTTATCCGCGTTAGACATAACTTCACAAATTAATTACACTATTTAAAAAAAATATTATTTCAAATATTCTCAGATAAAATTACGATAAAAATAGTCTAAAGTATCATATATTTTTTTCAAAGAAATAAGAGAAGTCGTTTAGACGTGATGTTCATTTAAAAACCTTTTAAAGTCATATAACCGTGCCTTAAATACTCGTAGTACTAAAGGTGTTGTAACCTTGCTATAGAAAGGCAGGAATAATCCACAGGCAGACAGATGCTTAGACAGGGCATTACCCATTAACTTTGTCCACCGACGTACAAACCCACATTTATTTTAACTATAATATATTTTTGTCAAAAAATACTACACCATTAATAGAAACGACTGTATATACGGGGTGTGCTAAAACAAAAAAGTATTTATCATTTATGGTAGGCTGTTGGTGACACGTGGGAAAATTGTCGTCATGAATAATGGTTAGCCGACAAGTTGTCAGCGGACTGTCGGGCTAAGCTTCAGTGGCCAACACTACGTTTAAATATGTGCGCTGTCTCTTAATGTGTGTGTGGCCGGTTATGTGCCACATAAACTGTGCTATATGACGAGTTACGAATGCGGTTGCAACAGGATGATGCTTGATTTAATACGAGTTTGTTTGTATTTCTAGTTTTATATCTGTTTTTTTTTATGTTTCACTGGCAATATTTCTTGATTAAATCTAATAATTTACCTAATTCAATAAGGGAAAACTATGTAGGTACATTAAAATCTTAAAAGCACAAATAGAAATTTATCTCCTACCTTAGATCCGCGAAACAGATTATTCTAGTACCTTGTTAACTAAACTGATTTGATAAAAACAGCAAAAGGACTAAAAATAAATTTTAGGGAGTGTGTGTCGGTATTGCAAAGTTTAATTCCACCAAGCCCGTTCCATCATCGGACCACTAGACGTACGACGATGCGTCACCGCTATATAGTGGACATTCCACCCATACGCACAAAACGTTTTGGGAACACTTTTATTGTACGGGAGTGGAATTCCCTGCCAGAGTCCATGTTTTCTGATAGCTACAACCTGAAAGTCTTTAAATCAAGAGTGAATAGGTTACTTCTAGGCAAGCGTGCTGCATCTTCGACCACATCAACGCTTACCATCAGGTGAGATAGTGGTCAAACGCGATCCAATGATAAAAAATAAAAAAATATGACCATAGAAGTCGAACGCAATGTGGCCGAGGAACAACATTAAAACGATAAGATTCAATCAAACTTCGGAAAACCATTGTTCTAAATGTGTGTCAAACCATAAATTGAAGCGTTAGGTACAAAAGATAACAAGCTTAACAGCGTATTTGTATGTCTTTGAGTCAATTACCAGCCCGAAAACGATAACCTACTCCAGCACGAAAGCCCCGAGGACATATAGCATTCATGCGTTGTTATTATTAATTCTTTCGATCTGCGCTGCAGGACCAAGCCAGGAAACTCGGAGAAAGAACAAGAACGAAATAGAAAACTAGCCGGAAAACTTAAAAGTGTAAGTGAACTCAGGTATAGAACTAATCATAAAAGGATTACGGATAAACCCATTGAGGTAGATAAAATTGCATTGGAACATCTCTGGCAAGATTTTTTCTTTACCATCGTTCGTATTTTTGCCGGAATTTTTATTTAAACCTCATTAAACCTTATTTAAAAGTACTCAGACGTTAAAATTGGTCCCCAAATTACAACTTGATATCGTCCACAGGCGATCCGTTCCGTGTTGTTCGAACGATTTATTTAACAATTTATGGCGGCTAGAGAATCTGAGTCGAACCGGATTTATTAAGGTAAGCCTCGCAAGAATTTATTACGCCGTTATGCTCTTAAACATCGAATGAAAGAAACCGTGTTTGAACAACAAATTTAATAGACTCGTTAAAACGGCTCGTTGCTTCTAACAAACTGTTTTATAATAAGTATATAAATCTTATATCGGAACTTTGTGAATTTTCTCGTGGAAAGGCAATTATGAGACGCTTGTGATTGAGAGCTTTTTGACATCGTCATTAGATTTATTTCGCACAATTAATTAGGATTTCGCAAACTTTATTAAGAACATGTTGCTTGAGGAAGTAAGTAGGTAGGTACTCTGACCTTACAAATAGAAATTGTTACACTTTGTTATCAAAACGATTCAACCTAGTATGCTCTCAATGATAAAATTTACTCACCAGAAAAAACTGGTACACAACAGATATCACAATAACTTCACCACTTAGAACTGAAAATAGAAGAAATTAACAAGATAATATCATAGAGAAAGGATAAAATATCGTCACCTGTTCGCCGTTAATAATACTTTATACTCCAACAATATAAAACGATGAAGTTGGAAGTCATAAGTTTAGAACAAAAAATAAAAATGGATCGTACGCGAACCCTTGGAGTTTTTAATCATAGTTTATGGAACGAAGTTTTAATTACACTTCTGTACCCGCGTGGCGATCGCTTCCAAGGTTTAAATCCTTTAATTGGGAACCTTCGTTAGCTGTAATAATTCTCCTCAGTTTTTTTCTTTACAATGATTGTAAGATCCTTTTCGTATTCTGTTTTGTAATCCTTTGTAAGATTTTCGTCCGTAACAATTTAGTAATGATTAAAGAGGGCATTTATTTTTTGTTCCTCTGTTAGACATGAATGGTTTCTCCTTTTACGAATATTTATAACCAATTTTTGCTGGATATTGTTTAAAATTGGTTCAAAGTTGTTTATGTACCACTGGTTTACGTGCGTTAAGCTGTTAGTGGTTTTACAATTTATAAAGCCATTATTCTGTTAGTAAAATGGTGTCACGATCTTTCATTATTTCTGATTACTGAAGAAATGCGTAATTTGAGAACACCCAATGTGATTAGAATATAACGGAAAAATAGTAACGAAATAAAACAAGAATGATGAACGATAATCGCATTTTGTGGATCCGGGATAGATAATTTACATTGATCCCGGGGTGTAGGTAGTGTGCCATCAATACAGCTAGGGCTGCAATTAGTTCCCCCGGGATTCCGGGATTCTCCCACACGGGATATTTATTTCTTGGCCCATGTTTACTGATTGCCATTCAGATCAAATGAAACTACATTCCTGCATCGATTTGCGGTTAAAGAATTAATTGAGTTGAAGTATTTTTGAAGCGTGAGATTCTCATTTCCGTTGCAAGGAATTTGTGTTTCAGTGTTCGGAACAGTTTTTAAATTGTTCTCGTGATGTTTTTCTTTCTTATTTTAGAAATTGTTTTGAATTGGTTTCGTTCTTTCTAGTAAAATACAGTTTTAATTGACTGTTAACCTCCATGGGGCCATGGAGATGGACCCATGGAGGTTAACAAATTCGATGTATACAACTTGTTTTGCCACCATTTTGATTTGAGGACAATATTAGCTGTTGTTTAATATTATTTTTTAGGGTTCCGTACCTCAAAAGGAAAAAGGAACCCTTAAAGGATCACTTTCGTCACGTTCACGTCACGTCAAGACCTGTTTTTCAGAAACGCGTAGAGGTATCAAACTGAAATTAATTGCAAGTGTTTATGTCTGCAATCTCTTAGCGCAGTGAAAAAATCAAACTTCTAAGTCAACGCAATCAAAAGATACGGCCGTTTATGCTCCGTTTATGCCGCATTTTTAACACTCAAGGGAATCATAACCTATACGGTACTTCTAGTTGACCTAGAATCATGAAAGGCAAGAAGCATTGGCATAGAGCATAAGTCAAGGATAAAATCCAAAAACCGTAAATTTGTAGTTAAGTCACAAAACAAAATGTGATTACAAACTTAATTATAGTTGATAAACTAACCGCGACCTATGTCCATGTATGAGGACAACAGTTTCCAACGCCAAAGTTAAGTTTGTTCGCAACTTTGCACGGAACCCACAGTGTGCTAGTCCAATTCGCACTTGGCCGGTTTTTAGGCTTTCGAAAGTCCGAATGAAAAACGGAACCCTTAAAGGATCACTCGTCTGTCTGTCTATCTGTCTAAGTCAGCTTTCTCCATATCTACTGGACAGATTAAGTTGAAATTTGGTGCACACGTGAATATATGTGACCCAAATACGAAGTTGTAACGAAATAAATGGATTTGGAATATGGGGTCACTTTTGGGGTGCAAATCGGAGAATTAAAAAAAATGTTTTCCAAAGTGTACCGTGCTACTTATCAAATTAAAGGGCTTTTATATGAGTCCCAAATATTTTTTTTTCATAATTTTAAAATATATTTTTGAAATATAGAAAACAGATGAAAAAGGACCATCCTCCCTAATCTCTGAAACAACCACGCCTAAAACTTCGAAAATAATACAGAAGGTAGTTCTTTACATATACAGGGTGTAACGGAAAGGTGTGGTCATATTTTAGGAACCGGTCCTGCCCATAGCTATAATAATAAATAATAATACGTTTATTTTCACCACAATATTTAACAGAAACATTTACGTATTTAATTGACCAAGTAGGTAGTACAACACTGAAAATATGAACAACTTTCTCTAAGAAAATATATAAAATTCCCACAAAAAATTGGACTTACCATACAAAGTTATCATCAGCTGAACAATATTTGTATGGGAGGTAAAAATTTTTTTTGTAAATTTCCTAAGGTTTTCTTGAAGAAAGTTGTTCATATCGATGGGCAGATGTAGTTCCTAAAATATGACCACACCTTTCCCTTACACCCTGCAGATTACAGTAAAACCTTTAACAATTATACATTATATAAATAGTTAAAAAAATGCCTACAAAAAATATGCGGAACCCTATGTGTGCGAGTCCAATTCGCTCTTGGCGGGTTTTTTGTTAAAGAGTTGCAGTTTGGTTCTGGATAAATTTTAAGACCATACCTTATAAATTTGATGAAAAACAAGACGTAAGCTAGAGCAGTTTAGTCAGCTAACAGGTAAAGATTTAGTAAATGTTGATATCCATACAGAGTTTAAAAACCAGAATAATATAATTATGAAAAACATCTGGACATTTTCAACGGAGAAAGAAAATATCTTAATTTAAAGTTTCATACATCCAAGTTGGCTGCCCTTGTAAAACGTACCTACATACGTACGTACCTTACCACGTACTATTATTCTTCTTTATATACTTCTATGTACCAACCGAACGTATGCACGTATAGGTAGAAAGGAACTCGAAGCGAGCAATACGAGATGCGGTAGTCCTGAAGCGGCTTCAAGTTGCATATAGACAGTAATTGCAAAACTTTCAGCGTCACATAAATAAAGATAGAGTTTATAAGATATGTTGACGTTGTTATTTGCGACATGTCTTGCTATTTTATATAAACGTAAATGTTCATAGTTATCCAGTATTAATAGAAGAGGCCGTCACGCCGTAATCAATATTAATTACAATAATTGTTGATTGGAATTTATCTCCGTGATTGTGGTATTTTCCGTTAAGTGTTAATCCCTTCAAGACTAATATTGGGAACAAAACACTGTTTGGCACTATTACGCTCATAAAATATATGAACTTTTGAGACTCCCAACCTTACCAAACAAAAAAAAAACAATTGCCAAATCGAATCACCCGTCACTAGCCCACCTGGCCCATATTACAATAAGTCAAATAGTTCCCATCCTTATTCTGGAGGTCCCCGGTCGTATTTCCCTTCGATTGCAGGCGCGGCCGGGCGCTGGTTAAACTTCTGACACTACTCTTGCCACGTCAGCGCCCAAGTAATTGAATCTTGTGGGTCCGACGTGAACGGCCCAACGCGACGATTGCTTATGAAAACTGCTCGGTCCGACTTTATCGTGAGAATGAATAGGATTATTGGTGAGTGCGTGTTTTTGGTGGCTGAGGCCGATTTTGATGTGAGAGTTTTGTGTCTGTTGCGGCATGTGTGTGAAATGAGGTGGGAGGCGAAAAGTCCAATTGATTAGACAGCCGCTTTTTGTGTCAATGATAGGTAGGTTTGGGTTGCTTAGATTAGACGATTCAAAATATGTGAGTACATAACCTATTTGAAATTATGCTTTTAAAACACACAGTACAATTTAAAGCCTGACGTTCTCTTTTCGTCTGTAAGTAGGTATATCAGGTCAATAGCATAGTAATGTTTATGGATACACTGACCTGATACACTGCCATTAAAAAGAAATATAAATAAGTGTTATATAAGACATACGAGTGTTTATTCTCACAAACCTAATTTGTATCGATAATTTACTTGGTTGACACGGTCCTTGATGACCTGTTTGTTTACCCTTTCATCGAATAAAAATTACAGTTAACAATATTATAGGAAACTCGGCAACAAATGCTAACAAGAAACACTAGGTATCTAAACAATAAATGGACAAGTAAAACTTCAGGATAACCCGAGTTAGAAGCCTGTAGTCACGTACACCACTAACGTTAGTGGGTTTAAAGTGAGCAATACACCACAAGTCCGGGAGAATAATTACTTGGCCTAAAATGCGCTTTGGTGGGTGTTTATATTGAACACAGCGCATATTTAACCAAAGATACAGATCGTAAAAGAGGAGGAATACAGCTTAATTTTATCGATTTATTTTATTCTGTTGGCTTTATTTAACAAAACTCGTTAACGTTAAAAAACTCGTTTTAATTCCAAATATTCAATTCAGAAGCCATTCTGAATTGAATAATTGGAATTAAAACGAGTACTTTAATATTCCACAAGTTTTCTAATATTTAGATTGACAAGTCTAAAATCTGAGGCAAGTAACATTTGTATATGATCATTACTATCGATCTAAACAAAATAACCATAGCATGGATCTCCACTGCCTGACATATCACTTACCATCATCTTGCATGACATTAACATGGGTCATGCAATAACCACTATGGTAGGTACTAGGTAGGTACAGTAAATTTTTAGTAGAGCAATTACCATGATCACTATGCTTGACAGATGAATATTGGCAATCGCTGTATATTGTTATAACAAGACAAAATTGCTTCGAAGGGTACTGATGCTAGTTTTAAGCGAATTCCTCATAGCTTAGGCGTTAAAACAAATACAAACAAAGTGAAAGAAAATAAAAAAAACCGGACAAATGCGAGTCGGATTTGCGCATGAAGGGTTCCGTACCATTATCTAGATGAACGACAAAAAATCAAGTTTGTTGTATGGGAGCCCCCTTTTTTTTTTGGGGGGGTGGGAAATCATCCTATGACTTCTTCCGCTCTAGGGTGGAGCGGAAGGGCGTGTCAGACTCTTACTGACTACAACCCACCACTGTTCCTCCCTGCCTTGAGTGCCCAGGGGCGAGGTAACTCTCTCGAATTTATCCTCCACCCCTGGGCAGTATGGGAACCCCCTTAAATAATTATTTTATTCTGTTTTTTAGTATTTGTTGTTATAGCGGCAACAGAAATACACCATCTGTGAAAATTTCAACTAACTATCACGGTTCATGAGATACAGCCTGGTGACAGACGGACAACGGAGTCTTAGTAAAGGGGTTCCGTTTTACCTTTTGAGTACGGAACCCTAAAAACACTAAAAAACTGTCTTTATTCCCGTAGAAATAAACCCGCCTGCATAGCTCAGAACATCATAGTAACCCACATCTGTCGAGCGACTCACACCATCACACATAGCGCCGGGATATGCACCTGCTACAATCTATATTCTCTTTCGCCCGTACTACAATATTGAAATAGTGAGATTAAAGCTTCTATGTATTCACGGATTGATTTTTGAGTTGAGTGGAATTTGAAATAGTGAGAATGTGTCTCTCTGTGTGCGAATGGCTTGCGTGGAAATTTTCAAGAATATTTCGTCATTGATAGTTTTTATCCGCCCTGGGGAAGATTGTAACCCGGTAGGCTTCACTGGTATTATTATTCGACTACGGCAAAGCCTAAGAAAGGTTATGATTAATCTATCATAGCCTATGATCATAGGTGAATCGTGGGTTACGATTATTTTGGACTCATTGGTGTTACCATACTTTATCCGTAAAACAATTTAGCTATGGGACCTTTATACATTATGTTCATCTGCTTAGTGAAAATCAGTTGAATTACAAAAAAAAAATACACAGAGTCAAGTTTTAAATAGTTGCATTCATATAATCTGCCTAGCCTTTTCCTAACTAAGTTGGGGTCAGCATCTAGTCTCTCCGAATGCAGCCGAGTGAGAGAGCTAGAATTTTACTTCCACAGGTCCACAATCCAGTAACTGCAAAATACTCCTTGGCAAGACTGGTGGGGCTTTAAATATTTGCATGAATTTTAGAATTGCTTACATAACATGACATAGTTTCTATCAATGCCTTCAGGCGATACTGAGCTATAACATACTTGAAATACAAGCAAACTACGTCTGCAGCGCTATTTAGACGAGCACAAACATGATGTGTTTGCTTAGCAATATTAATAACTTTGAATATATTCTTGTTTTCGTTATTGTAGATACTTTATTATTTCTTTTATGTTGTGAATTTTATCAAAACTTGTTGCTGTCTTTTCAGTTTTAATATTGCTAAAAGTAGTTTGCCATTAAAGTGATGATGTAATTCTAAAGCTATGAGTAATTACTTTTATGTTGCTTGCGCCACTTGTGTGTACTGCAACATAGCTCGTTTTCAATCTGCGTAGTCTCTTCGTTAACACTCGCTTAAATGTCTATATATTTTTTTTTCTGGACTGAAAGTTACTATTTTTACATGCTTTTATTTAACTTGCAATGTTCATAGGTAAGTTGTCCGTTTTAACATTTGCAAACCATTTTTCGACCACTTGTTGATTTCTGATAGAGCTGAAATTTGGCATATAAGTAAGTTCGGTGACAATGCAATATTATGATACAATCAAGCTGATCTGATGATGGCGCCGGGATCTAGGTACTGGAACTCCCTGATGACAAATGGTAGGATAGTTGAATTTGGGTTATTATGTTTAGTTATCTCAAACAAAACGTAATAGCCCAAATTCAACTGTCCACCCGACCGAGGGTCCAAAGATTTTTTTAAATTACTTTTAACCTTTATAGTCCCGATGACAACCCGGGCTGTCACCGGGCTTCTTCGACAACCCAAGGTTAACGTTTGCTTGGAAAAAAATTTGACCTCTTAGGATCCGAAACTCAACTGAGTTTGAAAACAAAAAAAACCAGCCTCCTACCTCTTAAGATCCGCGGACAAACCCGGGTTGTCGAAGAAGCCCGATGACAACCCGGGTTGTCATCGGGACTATAAGGGTTAATTTTTGCAACTATTGGTTGACTTAAAATTCAAATTCTTTACGACTTAATTACGAAGCAGAAAACTCTTTGGGCATTTGACTGCCGTATGAACTGTCAAAGATTTACAAATGACCGCCGGGACAATCTGCTTTCCGAGTCACGTAAGCCATAAAGAAAACGCTAAATAAAGAACAAATAAACAAATGGCTGCTTAACCTCACAGATTGAAAAGATACGACAGTCATTAAGCTAAGAATTCTTCGTCGTGTAGACCATTAAAGTGTCCGCAACGAATTAATACCGAGATACGACATTTTATATTACTGCAATTTCAGCTTCAGCATTGCAGCTTTGTAAGTATTGGAAGCAAACAAACGCATTTCAGCTTAGAGCTATGGCCGCTCTGAAAATGCAGCGGAAATTCTTTTGACACCATCTATCGCTATTGTGTGATTAAAGGTACGGTCACAGTTAGCGCAATATCGGTTCAGAATATGGCAAAATATAAAGCACACAAAATAAAAAATAAAATACAGAATTGGACCCCTGTTTGGGTAAAGGCCTCCTCCATCCTTTTCCATGACTCCCTGTCCTTGCCTGACTTTATCCACTCGTTTCCTGCAACTTGTGTTATGTCATCAGCCCACCGTCTCAATTGTCGACAAACATTCCTTTTCCCCAGTGGTCCTTTCCATCGTGTTGCTTCAATGGTCCATCTTCTGTCTGGGTATCGTAAGATGTGTCCGGCCCATCTCCACTTAAGTAAGAGTGCGTGCCTGAGAACATCGGTCAGTTTAGTTTTTTGGCGAATGTTTTCGCTCTTAATTTTATGTATTCTTCTAATTTTCAACATACTCCTTTCCATTGCTGTTTGACTGCATTTTATTTTTTGTTTTATTTTATTTGTAAATATCCAGGTTTGGCAACCATACAACAAGCAGGGTAATAGGCATGTATCAAATATTGTCCTTTTCATGTGCAAGCTGTAGTTCCCTTTTAGGATTTCTCTTAATGCCCAGAATTTCTTCCAAGTTGCGTTGATTCTTCTTGTTACTTCTTTTTCGTTGCTTGACGGTTTGAATGAGATTTGCTTCCCCAAGTAGATGTATTCGCTGACGTATTCTATATTGTTACCTTTTATCACTATTGGACGTTCGCGATTGTTGGTTAATATCTTAGTTTTATTTACATTCATTTCTAGGCCGATTTTGGAGCTTTCGCAGTCCAGTGATCTCATCATTTCCTCTAGGTCTTTAGCAGTTTCAGCAATTATAACAATATCATCAGCGAACCGCAGATGGATTAAATAATGTCCGTTTATGTACACTCCCCTGTTTTTGCAGTCTGTTTTTTGAAAAATATTTTCAAGTACTGCTATAAATAGCTTCGGGGATAGAGGATCTCCCTGTCTTACTCCTCGTTCTATGTTTATTTCGTCTCCTCTAGTTTCTAATTTAACTCTGCTCGTACTGTTTGTATAGATATATTTAAAGATGTTGATGTATTTATAGTTAATATTAGATTGTTGTAGTGCATTCCAGATTGAACAGTGGATGATACTGTCAAAAGCTTTGCTGTAGTCAATGAAGGCCACATACAGAGTCTATGTATTCTCTGTATTTTTCTATGACCTGTTCTATATGTATGTGGTCCATTGTGCCTGATCTGAATCCTGCTTGTTCCTTTGGTTGCTGCTTATCAACGTAGTCAGATATTCTCTTTAAAATTATGGATGAAAATAGTTTGTATATACTTGCCAGCAGGCTTATGGGTCTGTAATTCCCTATATCCAAGGAGCTGCCTTTCTTGAAGAGTAGAATTATGTCTGATGTACACCATTGTTTTGGTACTTTTTCTTCGTCTAGTATCATATTGAACAATTGCGTGAAATGGTGTGTTAAAATAGGTGCTCCTATTTTAAGGGCCTCATTGCATAATCCATCTGGTCCGGGACTCTGTTCAGCCTTCAGCTTTTTTATATGTTCGTAAACTTCGGAGTCTTCAATTTGTTTGATGCAGTCAATCGTGGTCATGTGAGTTGTTTGCGCTTTCATTTCAGTCTTATTTTGTTTCCTATATAAGTTTTTAAATATAGAATGTCAATTAACGTAGGGGCGTTACCACTATTGCTACAACGCAAAGGCCAACTTACACTTTTAAAATTTAAACGCTCGACTCAGTGCTGACAGTTGACAATGCCACAAAGTAACGTCAGTTTATTACGTCTTTTGAAACTGCCAGCGTTTCCAGCGATATATTTATTTTTAAAAACTGGTAGGACTTTGAAACTGTCGTAGCAATATCATCTACGACGTAGCATTGACGACTATGACGTAGCAAAATTGTAGCACTTTTTTCATACCCAATTCCGTTTTGTCTGACTTCCTTGTTCCATTTCAAAAACTATTTCTGTAAATATCGCACATGAAATAGGTATATTCGACTTTGACTTTAAAAATGAAAACCTGTCAAATGCGGGTCGAGCCACGCGCAATGACGGGTTCCGTAAACCATACTTTACTACGTACGTACTGTAGAAACATTTTATAAGTTGGGTGACTATTACTCTAAAACTAACAGAGCTAACTTAGCCGTGATAGTTTTCCTATACATTACATTATATTATATACTACCATCACAAATTTATTTAGATTTTTCAAGCAAATAGCTTTTAGGGAGGGAGGGGACGACGACGACGCTCGACACGCACAAAAAAAAATAGTTTGGCAATCTGGGAGTGCCAACAGAAGTGAAACTTGAACAAAAATGCCCAACGCGCCTAAAGATGTTTTACTTCAATCCGCTACGCGATGCGCTACGAGTTCAATAGCTTTTTCCATTTCAAAAATACCCAATGCGCCTAAAGAAGTTTTCACTTCAAAAAATTTACTTTAAAGTTTAATATTTCACAAACAAATCACTGAATCAAAAAATAATCTTCACATTCCCGCAATGATTATAAATGCCCTACCTAACGATACCCCACACAATAGGATAGGCAAAAAAAAAGTCATCCCCACTTTACATTTATGGAAGCTACCATGAAAAAAATAGTTTTCAAGATTTTATTATTTCGTTACTGTGGCGTAATTATTATATGTGCACAATTGCAGCTTTATACTAACAGTCTCATAGCTATGCCTCGGACGGACACAGACAGACAGACCGAAACTATAAGGGTTTCTGGTCCTTATTAGGACTAAGAAATCCTAAAAAGCGTTTGTAAGTTAAAAATATAACTCATATTTTTGAAATTGCCTCCTCAAGCCCTTTATTTTAATATCCCACCTGACTATGTCACATAAAAACGACCACACTGTTATGCCTATGTTACTTCGGCTGTCATGATCTCTTATTTGTTGAATATAATCCAGCCGGTTTGGCTTTATCATGTGAAAAAGAAATACATAATTATCATCGTTCTCCTGCCCATAACCCAATTTCTTTGGGGTCGGCGCAACATGTCTTTTGTTCCATTCTTCTTCTTCTTCTTTCTCCCCGAAGGGGGTGACTACAGAGATGACGAAAGTTACCCATATCCTCTTTCACACAGTCCATCCATCGTTTCTTTGGCCTTTCCCTACTCCTATAGACATCCACATCCATACACAAGACTTTCCTCTCGACATTTTCTTCATTCCTCCGCATCACATGCCCATACCACGACAACCGATTTCCACACAACTTTTCAGTCAGCGGTGCCGTATCCCAGAGAAATGAGCGGTTTTTGTGGGATAGGCCACGGGAACATAGTCGCGCTAAAAAGGAAGCGTTTTAACAATACTTTAGGACTTAAGACCTTGCGGACGACGAGTAATGGGTAGCTCGCCATCCGATCAGCACCAAGCCCGTGAGTCGACGGCGTGTAGTGTTCCACGCGCGCCTCAAAGAGAATTTGTCAGCCACCATTGACCGGTGCCTGCATGCCAAGGGGTAGCGGATAAATTCGTAATAGAGTTACCGCTCCCCTGGGCACTCAGGCAGCGAAGGGACAGGGGTGGGTTTTAGTCAGTAAGAGTCTGACACGCCCTCCCGCTCCACCCAGAGCGGGAGATGTCATCGGATGATTTCGCACCCCACAAAAAAAGGACTTACGGCCTACTAATTTAATATAAAAGAATACACGAGGACTTAAGACCTACTTTCCTGGACTAGCGCTACAAAACTGTACAAACTTACCTTGATATCGAGTTTTCAATCGAAACAACAATGAAGTTAACATCTCTCTGGTTTACTATCAGTCTAGTTAAGGTACTCGACTACTTACTCGTTACTAACTAGCATTCTGCCAATCTGTGTCCGCCGATATGACACTTCACATACTTAAGTACATACTACATAGTGTCGCTAAACATTTGCCTTCTCCCCCAGTTGGGTAAAGAGCTATAAGTACTATCGCTTAGTAATTTCTGATAGAAAAACCCAATACCACTTTTTGCCCGACCCGGGAACAGAACCCAGGACCTCACGCTCAGCAGTCGCGCTTGAGATTTTCTTCAAAAACTTTCTAGAATATAACTTTGCACACAAAATGCACCCTGCTCAAGACAAATAAATCTTTAAGCCACCGCTACAACAGAAAACACCTAGATAACACAATAATACAAAAGAAAACCTTACAAAGTGCAGGTTAGGTTCACACGATAAAGGGAAACAGCATATATTATACATGGTGCTTATCTTTAGTCAGTTGAAACCGTCGCGCGAGGGAATGGATTACCCAGCATTCGTGGGCGTTTTCTATTCAGTATGTAAAGAAAGAGTGTGATGTATACTTACGTAAAAACAACGTCCTATACATGAAATTCACCTTTCAATATTTAAGTAGGTACGTCGTATAAGCTTTGAAGCGACGGGATAGTCAACCCACATACTTCCCACGTACTTTTTAAGATATAGATTAATGCTTTTTTGAGGGCATATAATGTAACCAGATAACTAGGTAAGACCGTTTTTCCGTGGCAAATTCTTTTTTAGACGACGGCTTATTTCGGAAACTAAAATTCCAGTGTTTTTCTAGCGACCTTTAATGTCGAAACAAGCAGAATTTTATTCTTTATCGGCAGATAAATGATGTAGTACTAAGAACTACTACGGTTATTAAATACAAAATTCGACACTTTGAAGGCAGATTAATGTATACTAAGAAATTCTATTTTAATTTATGGACGTGTACTCGTAACTTGTACGGCTTGTTCTCAGAATATTCTATTTTGTAAGTTTAGTAAAACCATTAAAAACCATTTGAATTATAAAATAATGATTAAGTTCATTAAAAAAAAAAAGAAAATCCCACCAAAGATATTTTCATGTAAAATGTTGCCAAGATTCACACTGTCAAAAAGTTATCAGATCTCATGTAGAGCCAAGCTTCTAACTCTACAAGCCATAACTTCACAAACTCTACACCTTAGTCAAAATATGTGGCTTGGCCGTTTCGTTACTATAAGAACTATTGTATAACAGAAAAGTAATGAACAGTGAATACATTTTTCACCTTCGCCCATGTGACGGGTCGCCTTGGCGGCACTACCGTGCCCTCAGATATATAAATGAAACCGAGTTGAGTACAAAGTATTTTCTAATGGACTCAACTTATTTTCATTTTGTCGTCTAGGTACAAAATATGTTTTGTTGGGTTCTAACCGCAGTTAACCACATCGCTGCGTGAAAAACTCATGAATAATTCAACACCAGTAAATAATTAAACAACGAAATGCATGCGAATCGAAGCAGCCCTTTTTGCTCAAACAAAAAACAATAAATAAATGGTCTAATGGCAGAAGATGTGAAGCGACAATGCCACAATGCGTTTTCTTACAATTGTCTCCACGGATTATAACAATTTCTATCAAAAAAAAACTTTTTACAAAAACAAATACAACCGACTTCCATAAATAATACTAAAAAATGCAAAATAACTTTAATTTCGGAAGTCGGTGTTTCCAGTTTGGTTTCTTCGTTATTTGACACCGACTTCCGAAATTAAAGTTATTTTGCATTTTTTAGTATTATTTATGGAAGTCGGTTGTATTTTTTTTGTAAAAAGTTTTTTATTTTTCACTTTTTAGTTGTTGTACCCCATTCTAAAACTAAATTAATAGTAAAGATATTCCTGAATTGATAGCCCCAAAAATAGGGAATTTGAACATATCAGGGTGAACTGTACAAATCTGTATACCCCTTCAGAGCGTATCAGCGTGATGTAATGTTGTGAAGTGGTGAAAACAATATACAGACATGCGATTGCAGCAATTCTAGAAGGTTGCTATCATTTATTGAAGAGTTCCATTGTGTATCTCCGAAGTTCTTCATCAGATCTTCACCAAATTAAAATGGGACCACATGTAAAGAAACAGCTTTCAAACAAAAAAAAAATCTTCAAAATCGGTTCACGTAGTAAGCCGCCGTAAAAAAAAAAAAAAAATACAGTCGTATTGAGAACCTCCTCCTTTTTTTGAAGTCGGTTAAAAAAGCGATGTTGTATCTTCTATATATCGTCAAGCCTGTCTGTCTGTCCTACCAGGGTCGCGGTAGTGATTGAAAGAGTCACAGGCAACTGAAGGAACAGGGGTGGGTTTTACTCAGTAAGAATCTGACACGCCCTCCCGCTCCACCCAGAGCAGGAGAATTTATCTGATGATTTTCTACCCTATAAAAAATAAAAGCCTGTCTGTAGGAGTTTAAAAATTAGATACATTCTTAACACCACCATCTAGTTTCTATCTCATAAGTTCATAACAAAAGTGTTTAATTCATTAATTAAAACTGAAATTGAGTTCTTGTGTCTGAGACATTTTCAGACACAAGAATCCAATTTCAGTAACAAAACTGTTTACCTACGTAGTCTTATTCCACAAAATGTACACTATTAAATTTAACTACTGTTTCAAACAATAAAAGAAAGCGTCGAACTTTAAAAGTTTTTAATTCCATTAATCCTGGACTGACTGTCTTAAAAGCCAGAGCTGGATATTTAAAAACTTTGTATCTGCTTGATACTGACAGTAATGACACCGTTAAAGATTGGCAGAACAGAGAACTAAAGAAATACATCAGCCAGGTACATTAAAACTTGAAGACTCTAGAGAGGTACCTGGTTACAATGTACTATTTCCTTTGAAAGTACAATTTTTCAAGCCATCTGTTTCAATAAAACTCAAATTATCAACGCTGGGATCAACTCATCCCCTTTGAGGGTTGTTGAGCCGTTTCCTATTATTTCGCGGAATATTCTGAATGATTGTAGGAATATTGTAATATCTTCAGATCTTGTAGATTCGAAGCAATAATAGCGTAATTTTTGATGTTCTGTTAGGTATTTATATTATTATAATTTGTTTAATAATCGCAACGAACCAAATTATAATAGGCAAATAAAAACAAACTACAGTATTAAATTACGTTTATTTGTGTACACAAACAAAACTAATAAATTTCAAAGCCCATATTTAGCATTTTGCGGCCGGAAAACTAAACTACAGTTAGATACGATGATTTTATTAAATAGTTTGCCAGTTTTAATATGCTGCTACACATAATTAAAATACAAATAAGTTAGCCAAATATTTATTTTATCCTGATTTTAAGGTCGACGTCACACCAAACGTATTTTCATAGACTGTAAAAATTTATGAAGAATAACTAACAGTCAATCAGCAGCAGAAGTTGTTTTTTCACAAAAATATCAGCTAGGAAACCTTTTTTTGATAAGAAAAATCTTAATTTAAAAACATTTTTTTAACGTTTCGCCACACTAAGGTGCGTTCACAAACATGTAAACTCACATACACAAGACACCCGGACCAGGAACAACTATCTGTAAGGCCATACAAATATTTTTTTCGTGCGGGGATCGATAGAACCCGCGACACGCAACGCAACAGCCGAACGCTCAACCACTGCACTAACCGTGCCGTCAAGTTGATTCGCAATATTACTATGGTATACGGTACTCAAAACGTAGTAACTACTTATCGTATTATAGGGATCGTTGGTTTAATAAAACTTAAGGTATTTTAAATAGTTGGAAATTAAATAACTTTAATATATCCGTATGGTCCAGTACAAAAAAAAGATCGTAATGATGGGGAAAAACAAGTGACTTACATTTTTGTTGAGCAACTTTTCACACACAATAGACTACGTTGGTTCTGAACGCAGTCTAACCCCGCTCAACTTGTCTTCAAGAGAGAAAATCCTAGGATAGAGCGCAAAATTCAACGCAACCGCGCAGTCACGTGCAGCTATAACTTCCCCAGACCGCTGCTCTTGCACCTATAATTTTGAAACAAGCCTCGTCCAACTCCTAAGGCTTTCTGACTTGGATCGAGAAATCTTGAAGTAAAATCATATCTTGTTGAAAGTGCTTAGTTCAGTATTTGACTTATTTAAGTGAACAGGGGGTTTAATGTACGTGGCTACCGAGTTATACATGTTTATCTTGTCGGGATAGAATAGTTTCAAGATAGTTTCAGCAATTTCTGCTAGTTTTATTGAAATGCCCAGTTTAAGAAATGTACTGTCAGTGCCACTTTTTCGCATCGGATTATAAATATCTTTTGAGAAAAAGAGACAGTCTCGCAGTGATAATGATTAGCAAACGTCTAAAATGATAATCCACGTTTTTTTTTTAATTGTTACGTGGATCATCATTTTAGACGTTATTATAAAGAGGAAAGATTTTTTTGTTTATTTGTACCGAACAAGCTGGGGTTGGTCCGTGGATGGGTGACCATCTTTACATATCGAGATTCCTCCGTGCCTCGGAAAGCACGTTAAGTTGTTGGTCCCGGCTGTCAATCGTGGATCTTTGACAGTCGTTACGGGTCGTCAGAAGCCCGAAAGTCTGACAACCAGTCTTATCGTATTACCCGGTAACTGGGTTGTGGAGGTCAGATAAGCAGTCGCTCCGTGTAAAATACTGGTATTCAGCTGCATCCGGTAAGACAGGCAGCCGACGCCAAGATAGTTGGGAAAAAACTAAGCAGATTGATTTTGTACCGAATAAGCTCCGAAACTACTGGACCAATTTAAAAAATTTTTTCATCAATAGAAAGCTACAATTATCAGCAAGTAACATAGGCTACTTTTAATCCCGGGAAAAATAAAAGTTCTCGCGGGATAGGTCACAGGAACGAAGCCGCGGGCAAACAGCTAGTCCCATATATTTTGGTCTTTTTACACGTCTTCAAGGAAAGGGTTTGTTTGTAACATTATATATACCTCATATCTTCCAAAGCGCTCTGGATGGATTGATATCGTTAGATTCGCATTGACAGCCCAAGTCGGCTGTGAGAAGCCATTGTTAGAATTGTTTTTTTTTGTGATATTATCATGTGGTGTATCAAAATAAAGGGCTCGAGGAGGCAATCCCAAAAATACAGCTCACAAAATTTTCGAATTTAATACATATTTCAAAAAACCTGAACGAAACTTTTTAACAGATTTATGCAGTAAATATTTATATACCTAATTATTATGTAATTATGATCTGTTTATACTGAATCGTTAAGATTAATTAATGAATTTAGTAAATGATTTTTGTAAAAACTTATTTTCCTAGAAGTCAAAGACTGATATGACTCAACTATCACTTATGAATCATACTTTATGCTCATAAATATGATATAAATATACCTCATCATCAACAATAAATCATACACAAACATGTTTTTTTCATATTTTTTTTTATTTGCGAGTCATTGTCATTAATTGATAAATGTCTCTTTATCTATGCTCTTAGCCCTCTTATGAATCAAACTAATTACGTGCCCACATTAAAAGGACATAATCCAGGCGTAGATATGACATATTGCGCCTCCTATCTTCAGGAACGTCAGCAGTCGGTTCACGTTGGGGATTCTTCTTCTTGCTGGTGTGATTTGGAAACTGGCGTTCCTCAAGGCGGCATTCTTTCTCCTCTTCTGTTTAGTATTTTTATTAACCTCATTACTTCCGAACTTCAATGTGCGTATCATCTGTATGCCGATGACCTGCAGTTGTACTGTCAGGGTAGGGTCAGTGAAATATCTGACGCTATCGGCAAATTAAATAGGGACCTGATGGCCATTAAAGCCTGGTCGGTTAGATTTGGTGTTGCAGTAAACCCCAAAAAGTGTCAGGCGATCGTCATTGGGAGTCCTCGAAGCATCGCCAAAGTGGATGGTGCAACCTTGCCGCCAATTCTGTTCGACGGTGCGATTGTTCCTTTTAGCACTAATGTAAAGGACCTAGGCTTACACATTGACAGTACCCTGAACTGGCGTTCTCAAGTTGCTAGTGTCAGTCAGAAAGTTACGGGAACGCTGCGGGCTTTGTATCGTTTGAAAAACTTTTTGCCATCGAACACGAAGAAAATGCTTGTGCAGACCCTAATTTTTCCTATTCTCGATTATGGTGACGTGTGCTATTATGACCTGACTGCAGATCTCCTCAACAAACTTGACCGTCTTCTTAATTACTGCATTCGATTTGTTTTCAATCTGCGCAAATATGATCATGTCTCTGCGCATCGGTCGCTTCTTAATCGGTTGCCCATACGCCAGCGTAGAGAGCAAAGGGCGCTTACCACCTTGCACTCGTTTGTTTTCTCTCCAAATTCTCCTAGTTATCTAGCCCCTCACTTTTTATATATTTGCGCCAACCACAATAGAAATCTACGGTCATCGCATAACCGTCTTCTTTTATGTCCCACTCACCGTACTGACTTTCTTCACTGTTCTTTCTTCGTTCAGTCTATCTCTCTGTGGAATGCGCTCCCCCAAGAAATCAGGATGGTACGAGTAACTAACCGATTAACCTTCAAAATTAAAGTTCGCGAACACATTTGTAAAAAGTTGGCAGTAGTATTCTCACAGCGTTAATTCTTTTTCCAATAATCTATTTGTACCTATGTTGTTGGCTATGTATATTTGTGTATTAAGTTTATTCATATGAGTATATATTTTATTTGTAGTTTACATATGTATTTATGTACCTTTGCATTTAAATAAAGATGCCCTGTTTTTTTTTGTTTTTTTCCTTATGGCACCTGCCACTATTTGTTTCTGCATCACCCTAAGGTTGACTGGTAGAAAATGCCTGAGGCATTAAGTCCGCCTGTGTACTTGTATGTGCGTAAAGTGTTAAAATAAATAAATAAATAAATTGCGGTTTGAGAGACATACAATATTAATTATCTCTTTACAGTGTAAGTGTAACTTTGAGTAACTAAGATGACGCTCTGTTCCACATTTACGGTTGGCTTTAGAACCTAACACCTAATATACCTATGTAGAATACACAAACAAAGTCGAGCACCTTTCCTCAATCGACTTACACGTTGAAATGACAAAGTCGTAGGCTTTGTTTTCATTCCATGCGAGATCAACATGGAAATATAAGTAAACAGGGATACGAAAATAAATCAACATGTACGTATGCAAAGCGTTAGGTAAATAGGCAGGTGGCTGGGATACTCTTTGTATCTCCGTTTTCGTAGAAAACACACGTACTTACAACGTACATTATATTTTCTGTGTGCTTGGAAGCTTTAATTTATAACTTTTCGCCAGACAAGAATTCAATAAATCATCAACCGGCACTAAATCACCTTTTTCGGTACGTACTCTTTAAAAAAAATCAGCTGTTGCCTACATTTATGTTCGCAAAACTAGTCAAAATGTACGGAACAGCTGATTATTTTTTCGCGATTTCAAAGTTGGTCCCATAGTTAAAGTTATTCAGTTCAATGGTCCAAAACATTCCTTAAAGTTTCGAGAGTTCATTTTTTAACTCCTTATACAGGCTGTAACGGAACGGTGTGGTCATATTTTAAGAACCGGTTCTGCCCTTGGAAATGAACAACTTTCTCTAGGAAAAATAAGAAAATTCCCAAAAAGTTTTCATCAGCTGATCAATATTTGTATAGGCAGAAAAAAAAATTTGAGAATTTCCTCAGATTTTCTTGAAGAAAGTCGTTCATATCGATGGGCAGATGTAGGTCTTAAAATATGACCACACCTTTCCGTTACACCCTGTATAACACATTTACGAATATATAAAGTAATGAAAAAAAGTACTTACTATGAAACATATTAGTAGATATCATAATACTTACCTGTAGTTACAGCGAGATGATAAGACACAAACTTTTAAACATATTTATAAACAATTTATTTTGATTGATGAACAAGTACCTACACTGATACTTCTTCTACTGATTCTCTTTTGTCCAAATCGTTGTCCAGTGCAGACGTGTTGACGAATTTGTTAGTTAATCTCATAGTACTCTAATTGCAAAAGTAACCACTTTCGTAATTAGAGTATAGGAACCCTTAATTATAACTAAATAAATAATGTAATAGCAAAAACATTGCGCCATGTAGCCCGTGAAGACACCGCGTCAGATGCCCCTCGAACCTCGAGCCGCGAGAAAGAGGGCTGCTCATTAATTTCTATCCTGCTATCTCGTCGCTGAGACCACACGGCGATCGGACACGCACTGAACGCCCTCACACACTGCTAAGCTTCTCTGTTGTACCATGCGCCTGCTACGGCTACACTAACTGTCACTTTGCGCCACCCGCCGTGAGTTTTATCTTAAAAACATTACCATATTACTAACTGCGTAATAATGTAGCGCACATCACGAAAATATCCATCTGCCTCGCAATCCAATTTAAATATAGCAGGGCCTGCACATATTATACATAAATTCCTTAAGAGTACGAAACTGTATAATACTGAACATCGTACATGTCGGCTGGATTTCTCGCCGGCACGTCATCACCCCTCTATTTCTGTAAACAACTCACGAGTAAATCCAGGCGGTTGCATTATCTTGCTCTAACTTTTCTGTGAGCATAAAACCTGCCCCTAAACAACTTGCACTCAAATTCCACCATTGCAATTATACGAATAGTGTAGGGGGTAGCTGCAGCTGCCCCGTTTTTTAACAAGTTAAATGCATTAAGTATCTTGGTATGTACTCGTATTAACATAGACCAACAATGGACATAAACAAAACAGATTCAATCTGTTACTTTGCGCGTAAGCAAGCTTTTGTACTTTTTTAACCGACGAAAAAAAAGGAGGAGGTTCTCAATTCGACCGTATATTTTTTTTTCTCAAATTTAGTTTATATAAAATTTGATATTTTATGTAGGTAAATATGCTCATTACTCAAGACTTAAAAGGTTTATTTATTTTTTGCTTTTTAGTTCTTTTTCGTCGGTTAATTTTTTTGTTAAAAAGTTTTTTAAAAGAAGTCGATCAATAGCTGACAAAGATACGGTCACTATGACTTACCTAGCTTTAAGTCAGTCTGTGCTTAGTTACTGCATAATATGTTGGGGTTTCGCCGGTAAAAGTTTTTTAGTTGCTGCTGAATGTGCAAAAAGAGCTTTCCTTAAGGTCTCTTATAAATTCGGCATCCGATACCCCACTGAAATGCGATGACTTATATCGACAGACGGTGGCATTTTATCAGTTTACTTAAAATTCATAAAACTGCACCTTACCACAGAGGTAACGGACCAGCGCACACATAGAAACTAGAAAGCCTAAGTGCAATAGAGTTTTCTACAAACTAAAACTTAGCAATAAAGCTTTCTCACGTGTCGGGACATACCTGTATGAGAAAGTTAACAAAAAGTTAAAAATTCTCTCCTTGACGAAGTTTGGGTGCAAAAAACAGATTCAGGATTAGCTGCCTGGGCCTATCTATACTGAAACTGAAAACCTTCTATCAATTAGTTAATAAAATATTCATTAGCACATATTTCACATACACTCATCATAAAATACATACACCAGTAGGTACGTTTATTGCTTCGTCGGAGGCATTGCTGAGGTCCTCTAGGGTGTAGGTAAACTGACACCTGGGGTACTCCAGCAAATATTTCACAGTTTGTATAGAAGCACCGCACTTGCACTGGGTGTAATGAGTTTTAAGTCTTAATTTAGTGAATGATGCTGAAGCCGTTGCATTTGTAACCTAACCTTACGTAAATCATATAATCTGTCGAGAGAGGCTAGATCCTGCGACACACCCTGTGTGGAAATTTGGGACACTAAGTAATGTAACATTTTATGAAACGATAAACTTATTATTATTACTTAAAAATAATTTAATGCTAAATGCGTTAAATAATAAAAATACAAATGAACTTCGTGTCGCGAGAGCAATTCAATACCAATTCTACCTGTAGTTCCGTCTTTGTTACTAATAATCATAACAGTACCCCTTTTTTTGTGGGGTGGGTAATCATCCAATGACTTCTCCCGCTCTGGGTGGAACGGGAGGGCGTGTCAGACTCTTACTGACTAAAACCCACCCCTGTTCCTCCCTGCCCTGAATGCCCAGGGGCGAGGTAACTCTTTCGAATTTATCCTCAACCCCCGGGCATCGCACCCCTGTACACTAATAAATAATACACTATAAACAAAAAAAAAGTGCATGTGATGTGAGAGACTATATCGATGATATGTGTCGATGTATCTACGTTAAGTTTTTAAATCCACTCGCTAAAAGAGAGACAGGTCTGCATAGGCTTCATCTCTGTAGTTCGGGCATATTGTAGACCAATTATGCGGTATTGTTAAGAAATCGTGACATAAATTTTCATTATACTATTCGATATTACCTGTGAAATTCATGTTTATCTATTCTTGTTTCAGACTAATCATCGACGGACACATGTTTTCGCCGTCATCAATGAAAGCGGCCTGGTGGCTGGCCACGTTTTTTAGTGTATTTGTAACAGGTATGTGTGCATTACTATAATAATAAATATGGTTATATTTTTGTTTTGTCCAAACCATTAATGAACATAACTTTATATAGGTGTATAAGGAATTTTAATTACTGTCGACTACAATTCGTGGACGTTGACACTGTGGGTCAACTTTCACGAATCCTAGTCGAGATTCAAGTCAATCCTAATCAAGAGAGCAAAAATAAGTGATTACTAAAATACAAGTCGGTACCAAAGAATTTCTGCCAAGAAATCGACTCTCTGAAGGCAAAGACATTTTTGCCACTACATCCACATAATGTCATGATTTTTCAACCTATGACTAAAAAACAAAACCTTTAGTACCCTTAAGCCAGCCCTTATAAAAACCGACTTGTTAATATTTTTAGCACGTGCCGATACAATTAAAGAACTAAAGACCCCATAAATAAGAACGTCTCATTACAATAAATATTTGAATTACACCACGAGGTGTGTTACACACAGATAATGTATTTCACCTGTATCGCCGGCTCTTAGAGGCACAAGATAGTAACTCGTACAGCTACCCTATTGCCCGAGAGTACCATACAAATAAATGATCAATCTCCATTAAAACCTTGCCAACTACTTAAATATTAATGATCTGATTAACACGCCATAAGGTTTTCCCATAAAACAGATAGCACTAACACGTTAAAAGACGTCCCATTACAAAAATAAACATTCGAACTAAACCACGAGGTGTTAGCACACAGTTTATGTATCTCACCTGTATCTGCGGCTCTGAGTGGCACAGGACAGTAACTCGTACATCTTCCTCATTGCCCGAGAGTACTATACAAATAAATTCCACTCGGCTGACCTTTACTACATACCTATGCGACCTAAGCTTGGTCACTCTGTTTTCTAAAGTATTTTTGCAATGGCACAAGATTACAGGAAAACCGGCATGTCCTAGAACCAAAATAATTGTCATCCACCAACCCGCATTGGTCCCGCGTAGTGGATTTTGGCCCACATCCTCTCAAAAAGAGAAGGCCTGTGCCCCAGCAGTGGGGACATTAAAAGGCTGATGATGATGATGAAGATTACAGGTTTGGAATAAGACTTATTAGAGTAAAACTCTAATCTAAAGTTGAGAAAACCCGAGAAAATACGTGCGAAAACTGTAGTCATTAATGTCACTAAAAAACCGTAAATCTGTAATAAATGTTGCGGGACTTATAAACTCTCGATAAATTATGAACAAATAGGTTATTTTACAATACACTAAATCCCATCAAAATTCGATTTTCTAAAATACCAACATATGTTATCTGTCTTATAAAGAAGATAGAGTTTTTAATTTAGCGAGATTTATCGATATTTGCAATACCCCAGTGACATAAATTTATAAAAAAAAGTAAAAATAAACATATATACAGTCGCACATACAACCTCCTCCTTTTTGCGAAGTCGGTTAATGAATCGAATCAATCAGCGTCCTATCTATGACTATGTGAAACGCACACTGACAAAAACATTCCCTTAAGAATCATTCCAGTAAATGGTTTTGAATCCCTCAGCTTCAGAGTAGCCGTACCAACCATCGCAGTCCATTTCCTCTATGCTACTTCCTCAAATAAAATCCAAACTTTACGAACACACTTTCTAACCAAAAATCACGTCTTCTCTCTAAAATCACGGAATATGCTAATGCTTTTGTAAGAAACCTCCCGACCCACACCTGTTTCGCGCAACACTTAGGTATTAACCCCTATTAGTAGAGTTTACTTGTTCGGCTAAATCCGACCGGTGCTGCGTTACATTTTATCCACACGGCTCCGCTGTTCGGTTTAAAGCCTACCCTTATTTAGAGTGCGCGACTAATACTCGGCGACTGTATCCTAAATAACTGGGTGCTTAGATATGACCGCGATAATGAATTTTGTTTGAATGTTGGTGGTGTTTTATTAAATTATCATGTTATTTTTATTTGTAGTAGGTACGGTTTCTTTAAATGATAATTGTTTAAAATCAGTGCCTGTACAATCTAAGATAATATTATAAAGAGATAAAATTGTAGGTATGTAGGAGATAGGTAATCTGTAAAAGTGTATAAGTTGCCATTAATGTGCGTAAATCAGTTACGAATGCAAATTAATTGGCTGAGTCCGTTAATTTAAGTGCAAAAAAAGTAGTTTTAGTTCTCACATTAACTAGTTAATCTGCAAATTGCCTAGGTAATCTGCAAATTAACGACCAAGCATGAAGTAAAGTTAATAAAACAGGATCTTTGCTTGAATAGAAGTCCTGACTAACTGACTGACTGACTGATATATCAATGCACAGCCTAAACCGCTGTCCGGTCCGGTCCTAGAGACATGAAATTTGGAGAGAGTTTTTTGTGAAAAGTAGGTATCCACTATGAAAGGGGGTGAAAATGGGGTTGAAAGTTTATAACAGGGGAAGTGCTAATTCCACGCGGGCAAAGCCGCTGGCAGAACCTATTCAGTAATATAAATTGAGTAACTAAAAGTCCAAGAGTGAGCGAAGCGAGCTCGGAAACTTAGGGCACCTCGACATGGTTCCTTTAAACCCTGCAGACAACGGAGGATAGGATAGGCGGATAGGAGCCCCGCGCAGCGGAGCTCCGTTGACTTAACTAACATACGACCGTCGTTAGCACATCGCTGGCTGGACGTCCGGCATTGTATACAATGTAGCAAAAATACAGAATAAATAATATTTCAGTGCCGCCTAAGCCAAAAAAGAAAAAAAAGAAGTAAACAGTTAAGAAAAGAGATGTTTACTGTCTTCCGCACGTTAACGGTGTAGCATCCGTTAATATGCAGATTTAGGTAATGTGCAGAAATTTGCTACTTTCGTTGAAATTTCGCACTCTAACCACTCAAGGTCATTGGCAGTTAATAGCGCCTTAATCGGTCATACCCGGTAATGTGCAGATTACTTAGTTAAAGTGCACATTAAAGTATTCCGCACTCTAAAGCGGCGGCCCCACGGCCCGTTATACGGCCAGATCGCGCCAGGCCAGGCTAACAGGCCGTGGGAACCGTCGCATCCGATGAAGCCCGCGGTGGTCTGTCGTCGGTGTGAGTCGGTAAGTTCAAAGGCGGGGCACGGCGCGGCGCAATGGATAAATGAATGCAATGATGGATGAATGGCGGCCAGCAGGCCGCACCAGGCCGACTCACGCCGTGGGAACACTCGGCACGGGCCGCGGCAGACCGCGCCATGCGTTGCCACGTTTGGAGCGGTCGGTCGATTAACGGGCCGTCGGACCGTAGCTTAACGATAACATATACGCTAACGTCCACAAGCAATATTTTATATAACGCCGTTAACTGACAAAACACATATTACTTACACACAGAAAGCAGCATAGAAATCAAGGAAACTTTAATGGTGATTTTATTTATTTATCATGGATTTTATTGATAGGTAGTTGAAAAATACTGAAGACGACAGAGAATTATTGGCTGAGGCATCATAAAACGAACAGTCACCAAATATCAGTAGGTCTTTTCGCATAAGAGCGGCAGTACAGATCCTATAATGTTTTTTTTTTATCAATAGGAAGCTACATTATCGCGTGCAGGCTACTTTTTGTTCTAAAAAATGCACGATCCTTGTGGCATAGACCTCAAGAGCAAACAACAACATTCCAGAATACAATGGGATTCTAATTTTTTTGTTTTTTTGTACTTTCTAAAGTACATTTGCAAGCTTTGCAACTGATAACGTCAGTTATGTAAAAACTGTAACACTGTTCTGACAATATAAACCTAATATTAAAAACTTTTATCTTAGTGTCAACGGAAAGAAAACTATCGGATAACTAAAAAATCTCCTAAGATCTTGCACACCTACAAACTTGCACAGAGTTTATTTTAAGGAAGACGAAGATAGTAAAAGAGTTGTTAACGAGTTGCTAATTAAACTATACAAGATACTTAAAAAGTTGTCAACCCTTAGACGTGGAACTTAACTGCGCTAAAGCTTAACACTGTTTCCATGATAATGCTTGGTAAAAGAGATTTTAGAAAGCAGTAACATTCGTAGGTCTTAGAAGTCATATTTGGCCCACTTCCCGGTTTCCGACTAAGGTAAAATTTTGCGTACCTACATCTTAAGGGCCTTCTCGCGGTCCAGTGGCGCCCTCATTGAATAAAAAATCGTAGCATAGCACAGAAAATAAATATTAAAAAATCCAACTTCACGTTTGTTACAAAGAGGATAACGAATTTTTACGTTGTTAAAACAGGTCTCAAAATGTTTCGTATCCAAAGTAGTAGGCAAAAGTGTCAGAAACGGCCATTTTTGGCACTCACTTCCAAAAATGGCCGTTTTTTATTCAATGAGGGCGCCACTGGACCGCGAGAGGGGCCTTAAGTCTGAATGCCAATGCATGGTTAACCAAGTGACGTCATTCTAAATCCAATATGGCGGACTCCCAAACATGGCGGTCTAGTTATTTTGTATGTATTCCCATGATATGGGTATCAAATGAAAGAAGAACACGAAAAATAAAAAATAAGTGTGTTTTTTAGTTTTTTTAAACTACCGAAAATTATTTTTAACATAACAATAATCGTTTATTTCAGGCATTAGCACCCATAGAATTAAAATTGAAAACTAATAGTAAAACAAAATTTAAAATAAAGCAAACAAAACATAAAATTTAAAACAGCCCTTAATATGAATTGTTTCTAATAAAAAAATAGACACTCGGTCGTGCATGATTTGTAATTTTTAGGGTTCCGTACCTGAAGTGTCCAAACGGAGCTCTATTGCTGTCACTCACGTGTCCGTCTGTCCGTCTGTCTGTCCGTTGTCTGTCACACAGATTTTACCGCCAAACGGTTGGAGCAGTCTTCAAATTTTCACATTATAAGCATCTTGTTGACCCAAAGCCATACAAAGTCAAAAATACATTTGGCACGGAACTCTAAATGAGACGCACTTGGTCCGTTTTTTTTTTTATACTATAGACTTTTTAAAGGTTTTTCGTCGCCCTAAGCTAGCAAATTATACACGATAGCACGTTGAAAACGAGATAGCACGTTAAAAATACATACTATACTATGTTTCAGATAAATTTGCAATAAAGTATATTGACCTTTCCCTAATAACTCTTCGTAGGTACCTGAACAATTAAATATAAATCGTTTTTTATTATTAGACAATGTTAAGGATCACGAGAGATGTTGATTCGGGACAGCTTTGAGTCATTAATTCCGATTTTCAAATTAAAAATGTCAATAAATGTAGTTGGGTCAATGACCGTTATTGCACGTTTATTTGGAACAACCTATAACACTGCTCAATTCCACACAATTTGGTAATAAGAAAAATAAATAGTGGAGGTTCTTTTTTTTTTTTTGTGGGGTGGGAAATCTTCCAATGACTTCTCCCGCTTTGGGTGGAGCGACTAAGAACATTAAGGCTTTTTTGTAGACAGGTTTAAAGAATTTATTCCTCATAAGAACTTAAATAAATAACAGTTCACTTAAAATGAGGTACAAAGTGCTTACATCTTAGATCACTTTTGATTACCTTGATGGACTGGCTGAAGATACTGCCAGCCAGCAACCTGGCGCTGGCTGGGGCTTGGTTGCTTTTTTTTTTGTGGGATGGGAAATCATACAATGACATCTCCCGCTCTAGGGTGGAGTGGGAAGGCGTGTCAGACTCTTACTGACTAAAACCCACCCCTTTTCCTCCCTGCCCTGAATGCCCAGGGGCGAGGTGACTCTTTAGAATTTTTTCTCAACCCCCGAGCAGGAGGTTTGGGGCCTGAGACTGCTACCTACTTTCGACTTGAAGAGACTTATTTCGTTTAAAAATTGTCAACTAAACAAAGTTGTATACAGCATAATCGTAGTGTCAAAGTGAAATAACAATGTTGTAAGCCGTGGATGCTCGAGTAATTTTCTCAAAATTATTTTTCGACAGTTTAATACCTTTTCGTGACTTAGTAAGTAATTGAATAATAATTTATTAGAAAACTTTGAGAGAAGTTAAGTAGTTTTTACATAACAGGACTCCTTGACAAAATTAAATTATTTGATATTAAATGCGCTCGTGAATTTCTAAGCTTCATAAAAAGTTAATTAGTCAATAGTTTAACTATCGTTTAATAAATTACATAATATAACTCAGTGTATTTACATTGTTTTGGTTTCAGTGCGCACATTGTTTTGTTATTGTTCGTAATATTTAATTTGCACATACTCAAAGTTTTGCAATTAAAATAGTTTATATGAGGTTAAGTATGCTGCGCGCCTCCCAGAATATTCACAATGATTTTAAAGGTTTCGGTAATAAATGAATCGACTTTTGGTAATGAATTTATAACCTAGACAACAAAAATGTCATCGGTTATTTTTTAAATTATAATTATAAACCTTATTTTTTACAAGTTTTTATTTAACTTGCAATGTTTGTATGTAAGTTGTCCGCTTCAAAATTTGAAAACGATTTTAGAGTTCCGTACCAGAAGTGTCAAACAGAGCCTTTTGCTGTCACTCACGTGTCAGTCAATTCGTCTGTCCGTCGTCGGTCACAAAATTTTGTTCCGAAGAGTTTTTTAACTTCCCATTGACCTATGAACTTGAAAGGTGATAATGTTTATTATTACGTATTTTTAACACTGATAAATCTTTTTTTTTATTTTGAAATTCTCTTTTTTGTTACGGAACCCTAAATGTGCAAAGTCCGACACGCACTTGGCCGATTTTTTTCAACCACTTGTTGGTTTCAGATAGAGCTAAAATCTGGTATTATTACGTAAGTCCGGTGAAAATGTATTATTGTGATACCATCAAGCCGATCTGTACCTACCATTACAATTATTAATGTCATCATTTTATTTATATCATCACCTTTGACATCTCGGACACGGTGGAGCATACGGTAGAGGTCTGCCCCGCTTGGGCGGAACACCGCCGTGTCCTCGTGGATGCGATAGGTGGCGGCGACCTCTCGCGCCCGGCCCTGGTTCAGGCCATGGTATGGAGCGAGAGGGAATGGGAGGCAGTCTCCGCCTTCTGCGAAGCAGTAATGCTCGTGAAGGCGGAGGGGGGACGCGTGAGGGAAGCTCAAAGGAGTGGCCCTCGCGGCCCCGGCCGCTACCAGGGCAGGAGAGGTACTGGGCGTACTAGGCGTAGGACGTCGCGAGACGATTTCCGGCCACCGTAGACCCGGGCCTGCGGACGGCGAGCAGTGGGTAGCTCGCCGTCCGATCAGCACCAGGCCCGTGAGTCGACGGCGCGTAGTGTTCCACGCGCGCCTCAAAGAGATGTAGTCAGCAACCACTGACGGGGCCCATCGTGGCCGGTGCCTGCATGCCTAGGGGTTTTTTTTTTTTTTTGGGGGGTGGGAAATCATCTAATGACTCTTTCCGCTCTGGGGTGGAGCGGAAGGGCGTGTCAGACTCTTACTGACTAAAACCCACCCCTGTTCCTCCCTGCCCTACGCGCCCGGGGGCGAGGTAACTCTTTCGAATTTATCCTCCACCCCCGGGCAGGCACTGGCCGTGGCAGGCCCCGTCCTTTGCTGACAACTCTTTGAGGCTCGCGTGGAACACTACGCGCCGTCGACTCTCGGGCCTGGTGCTGATCGGACGGCGAGTTACCCGCTACTCGCCGTCCGCAAGCGGATTAATTCTGAAAATGAGTTACCGCACCCCTGGGCACTCAGGCAGGGAAGGAACAGGGGTGGGTTTTAGTCAGTAAGAGTCTGACACGCCCTCCCGCTCCACCCAGAGCGGGAGAAGTCATTGTATTATAGCTAGTTCGACTACAGCTAGCATTTGGATGTTTGCTAGAATTATTTGCTGGTTATAGTATCTCAATTGACTAACAACATGATTATAAATTATTAGACTCAGCTGACAACCGTACCCGGGCCTGCGGACGGCGAGTAATGGGTAGCTCGCCGTCCAATCAGCACCAGGCCCGAGATTCGACGGCGCGTAGTGTTCCACGCGCGCCTCAAAGAGTTGTCAGCAAACAGGACGGGGCCAGTCATGGCCGATGCCTTTTTTTTTTTTATGTTTGATAGGCTCGCGTTTGACCACTATCTCACCTGATGTTAAGCGACAATGCCTGCCCGGGGGTTGAGGATAAATTCGAAAGAGTTCCTCGCCCCTGGGCATTCAGAGCAGGGAGGAACTGGGGTGGGTAGTCAGTAAGAGTCTGACACGCCCTCGCGCTCCACCCAGAGTGGGAGAAGTCATTGGATGATTTCCCACCCCACAAAAATAAAAAAATGAAAGCTGACAACCGCCATTCGTGTGCTAGCCGTCGAGTAAGACGTCGTATTAAATATAAAACTGAGCGTGGGTAAAGCTTTTATGTGCTATGTATGATTATGCTAAACTATTTACCTAAGAATATAAAAGTGACTTGTTAATTCTAACCTGACAAGTGAAGGATTTTGGGGAATGATTTTACAACTATTTTGGGTAGGTTTCCAATCTAACTGGATGCAGCTGAGTACAAGTATTTTACATGAAACGAATGCCTATCTTACCTACACAAACCAGTTACTGGGTAACACGGTATGGGTGTCAAGATTGGTGTTATTTTCTGGTTTCTGACATAACGTAACGACTGTCAAAGATCTACATTTTCATTTACCTCATTTAAATAACATCATTTATTTATTTGTTTATGCACACACAAAAACAATTACAAGAGAAAAATGAACAAATACAGATAGAAGAGCACAAAGGTGCTGCTTATTTCAAAAGAAATTTCTTCCAGCAGACCTGCGACTGGAAAGATGGTTGAGAAATGTAGACACAGTGTGTATAAATAGATATAGAAACATAAAATAGACTAGAATACATAAATATTTCATACATAAAATATCATCATCATCAGCCTTTTTATTGTCCTCACTGCTGGGGCACAGGCCTCCTCTTTGTGAGAGGATGTGGGCCATAATCCACCACGCGGGCCCAATGCGGATTGGTGGATGTCACATGTCTTCGAATTTTTGGGTCTAGGACATGCCGGTTTCCTCACGATGAAATTATTTTGTTATTTGTGATGAAATAACTTACACAAAGTAAAGCGCCTGCCCGGGTTTGAACTCACGACCGACAATTTGTAAGTCGCGGCCGATACCACTGGGCCACCACTGCTCACTGGTCACTTAAATAACATAATTATACACAACTAAAGTAATAAATAACTTTAGGTATGTTACTCGTATACAAACTGATGATAATTATACGAGTATACGTTCAAACGATACGCGTTCACTGTTAACATTCAGTTGAAAACAACACATTGGGCAAATATAAGAATCTTAAAATACGTAAATATAGGGGCGAATATGTTTAAATACCTATCAGTACCTATAAGTATATCTATAAGTTTTCCCAGTAAGGAAGGGGAGGTCAAACAATTGTGTCAATTTTTTTTGAGCTACTTTTTTCCGCTGATCTTGAAATAAATTGTGACTGTGTGTATACTTGCAGGTGAGATGCCGATCCAGGCGGAGTTGGAACCTGAATTTCTTCAGGCTCTGGAGAACCACACAGTCACACAAGGACGGGACGTACACTTTACGTGTGTCGTCAACCATCTATCTAATTATAGGGTGAGTATTAAGATAATTATGTTTTTCATCATTGTCACAAATCTGGAAACCAGCGCTGTAATGGCGCAACAATCAATGACAATGTTTTTGATTTTGACTATTGAATAACATTCACCGTATTATTTACCTGCCTCGTCGAGCAGACAACATTTTCAGACATAGGTCCTACCTACTTACACACATGAACGAATGGATTAAGAATTTCCTTCAAAATGTTTCGGATTATCATAGAAAGTGTTTCGTAAATGGGATGCTGATAGGATAAAAAATAGGATCAGTCAATCCAAATCTAAATGAATTGTCAGTATTAGAACAGAAAAAAATGTTCTACTTAAATATTTTTGCAACAATAGATTCGTAGATTTGTGAGTTAAAAGGTGGAACTTAATCAATAACCCGAATTAGGTAATATTTCGTCTATTCGTATATATCGTATATTTTATAACTAGCTGGCCCGGCGAACGTGATATCTACTCAGAATCAATAAATTAATCCGTTTTTGAGATATCATTAAAAAAGCCGTTTCACCCAAGATGTATGAGAAAATGAATTTTCTTCATAATTTTTTTTTGTGGATTTTGCCGATATTTTTATTTTATTTTATTAGGATCTCCAACAAAGAATACACCTTTTTTTTTGTGGGGTGGGAAATCATCCAATGACTTCTCCCGCTCTGGGTGGAGCGGGAGGGCGTGTCAGACTCTTACTGACTAAAACCCACCCCTGTTCTTTCCTGCCCTTAGTGCCCGGGGGCGAGGTAACTCTGTTTCGAATTTATCCTCAACCCCCGGGCAGGCATCGGTCATGACGGGCCCCGTCTCTATTGCTGACAACTCTTTGAGGCGCGTGTGGAACACTACGCGCCGTCGACTCTCGGGCCTGTTGCTGATCGGACGGCGAGCTACCCATTACTCGCCGTCCGCAGACCCGGGTAAAGAATACACCTTATATGCTACATTTTGAAGGACTAGAACAAAAATCTATCACTCCCCGCTCCCTCAATTATAGGAGATCACATCATGTAATAGAACAAACAAACAGTATGGGATACCTAACTAACTTAGACAATTCTAATTAAGATGAAAACAACACTGAAAGTTAAATTATTATTAAAGTTATACTAGTTTATATTGTTAAAGTCGATAATAAGAATAAAAATAAAGATTAAAAAGCAAAAAGAACCTATTTTAGTTTTAATAGTTACTCAGCTATTCGGGGCGGAGACAAATCCAAATTGATCCAGCAGTTCTTGCGTTATAAATAACCCAACTTTGTTTTATATACCTATTTTTTTTTTTTTTATTTCACCATTGAAGTTTTTCAATACTAACTTGCTTGAATTTATTGTTACCATGTACAAATAACAATTACGTAAATATTATCTAATAGTTATTAGAAATATTTACAACCAAACAACATAGGTACATAATAATATAAACAAAAACAGAATATACTCAGGCGTCGAATTCCTCCACATCACTGTCAACAGGGCAAGCCGGAAACGTGCCTAGAAGACTGGCAGTATTGCCAAGTTGAATGGCAATGCTAATTCTTTGGGCGAAGAACGAGCCAGCCTTCTGGTCACGCAAAGTGTCAACCAGTCGGTGAGAAATATCTATAAAAAAACTTTTTCCAAAAAAAAAACAACCGACTTTCAAAAAATAAAATAAACTAAAAAATAACAAACTTTTTTACAAAAAAAAAACAACCGACTTCCAAAAAAGAAAGTACACTAAAAATTAAAAAATAACTTTAATTTCAGAAGTTGGTGTTTGAATTTTATTTCTTCGTTTTTTGACACCGACTTCCGAAATAAAAGTTATTTTTTAATTTTTAGTGCATTTTCTTTTTTGGAAGTCGGTTGTTTTTTTTGGAATAAGTTTTTTTTTGTAAAAAAGTTTTTTATTTTTCACTTTTTAGTTGTTGTACCCCAGGACTAAAAACCCCAATAACATGGAACGTGAAATTTAAACATACTCGTAATTGGAGAAACTCAAAACTTAATCTAACTATACATATTTTTCGTTTTTGTTCAGTTTTTCAAAAAGTGCTGAAGTAATTTCGATAAAATTTATATGGGACCATTTCGGGAGTATATTCTTTCGGATACAAAAAGAATTTTGAAAATCGGTCCACAACTGACAGAGAAATCGGTGGACATACATAAAAAAAAATTAAAAAAACATACATACAGCCGAACATAGAACCTCCTCCTTTTTCGAAGTCGGTTAAAAATTACATGCACTCAGACCCCATGACCCAAGCGTTTCGACCCCAAACGGCTCAAAACTGTAATAACAATAAGGTTACAGTATTTGCGCCGCTTGAGGGTCTCAGCGGCAGCTTTGTTTGTTTTATATTATAAGACATATATTTAGATACTTTGAATCGTCGTAAAGCTCTAGGTATATCTAGAACGTTACGACGAAACATTCAGATCAAAGTACGTTGAAAGCTATCCCAGGACGAGTTATATCAAAATTTGCAATAGTTGCTTTACTTTGAAGATGTTTAATCAATCTTAGCGCTTCAGTCAAACACAAATATGAACGTACAATATTTACATCAAGTACTCTGTGGTGCAGACTTGTGATGTGTTATAGCTAAACAATATGTACTTAAGTAGATACTTAGGGGTCGAAAAGTCATTAAAATACAAGTTATTTTAATTAATACCTAGTGCCTATTCTGCCTTCGATATTGTATACACACATATAAAGTAATTAAGGTCACTGTGTTTTCGAAAACGAGAGCAGTATTATGATCTAAGTTGCCTATTTCTAGGTGGTAGTACCAATTCATTTGATTTTTTAGGGTTCCGAAAGTCCGAATGAGAAAACGGAACCCTTCTAGGATCACTCGTGTATCTGTCTGTCTGTCTATCCGTCTATCCGACTGTCACAGCCAATTTCTTCCGATTCTGCTGGACCGATATAGTTGAAATTTGGCACACACATAAATATCTGTGATTCAAACACGGATGTGTACCCTTAATAAATTAATTTGGAATATGGGGTCACTTTTGAGATGAAAATCGGTAAATTAAAAATAAAAGTTTTTCAAACTGTAGGTATCGTGCGACATATCAAATGAAAGGGCACATTTTGAGGGTCTTGAATATATTTTTTTCATAATTTTAAAATATATAATTTTGTAGTTATTTAATAAAATATATGAAAAATTACCCATACGGGGCCCCTGCCGATATCTCCGAAACCACTGGGCCTAAAATTTTGAAAGAAATACGGAAATAGTTCTTTACTTATATATTACAGGAAAACCTATAAGGTGGAGGCAGTTAAAAAAAAACCTGAAAAAAATATGATTTGTTCGGAACACTGCGCACGAGTTCGACTCGCTCTTGGGCAGTTTTTTTTTGTTAATGTTTTGTATGTACCAACCTACTGGCCGGAAACTTCGCTCTTTTGAATATGTCAGATTAGCGACCTGCCTTAGTTCAGCACAGGTACAAATTGTAAACACAAACCTTTCTCGTTTAAAACCTCATCTGTCACGTAGGTCATATGTGACCACGAACAATAAATTATCTTTTGTGTCTGTTGTCTGACAGATCAGCCATTATTGCTCTTTCTATTAATAGAAACCGCATTAAAATCCGTTTCGATGTTTAGGACTTAGCCGAGAAATAGACAGACGCAGAAAGCGACTTTGGAAAGCACAAGTTTAATACGTTTTCCGTAGCAAAAATATCGGCTCTTTTGCATAATATGTATCTACTCGTATTTGTCCCGTTTACACTTAAACGCAAGATGTATGCCTCGAATATCTTTACTTGTAGGCTACAAAAGGACGTTTCAAAGAGTGCATTGTGGCATATCGTTGGTTGAAAGGATTTGACACAGATTCAGAGGAGGAACTCGAATATCTTATAAAATCTCTGAAGGATTATCTTGAAAGGAAAGCGGAGTACAAGACGACTGTTTGAAGGAATTGTTTCCGAAGTTTCAGGACCACTTCGTTGTACAGCTTTTTATAGCAATGTTACTTTGCTGAACGTTTTATAGCATTTAGAGAAAGTTAGTTTGAGACTGCAAGTTTTAATAATTCAATTAATGGAACAAAAATCTAATACACGAAGAAAAAAATATTCGAAGATGTTAGTGTATTTCTGGCACGTATGTTTGCTGTCTCTACAAACATAGTAAAGAATAGTTTTCAACTGATCGTTTGTCTTTCATAAGCTGATAAAATATTTTATTTTTGATATTTATTCAATAGTTTATAAAATTATTGGTAGACTTGATAGAAATTGAGAATGCACTTAGAAAACAATTTAATTATCTTGAAGTTGAACAAGAATATTCAACAAATAAGAATAACGAATGTCTCAAAAGTTATTTATTTATGTTCTCTTAAGGATTCTTATTTCTTACCATTGGTATCGAAAATCGCATCGCAGACTTAGAAATACAAACTTCTGTCTGCTTATCCGTCACAGATGTCTATATCTCTAAAAGCTCTGCTAAATTAAAACTTTGAAATTTAAAAAATGACAACCTTTCAGGGTTATCTGGGATTTAGTATATTTAATAGAACAGGATGGCTAACTAGGATGACAATTGAAAATGTTGTATATTTTTTATCAAACAAAGATTACCAGATATTATTTCATAATTATATTACTCAGAATTTGCAATTACGAGTATGTATGGATACAACACTACCAAATCTTCATCTGTTTGCTGATAAAAATAAGTGAGGATTTTGTAGTGTTTTGATCAAATTTTCATAGATAATGGAATCCGTTTATTATCACTCCACCTATATTGACCAACCGCCTACTATGAAGTGATTGCAGAGCATAGTTTGGTTTTCATATAAAATTTAATAATAAATTTCGGATCGATTTGACATCGCTGTCGCTTATTATGGCCCATTTTTCGGAAAAGATGTCCGGTTATGGTGAGTTTCTTAAATAAAAATCGGCCAAGAGCGAGTCGGCTTCGCGCGCAAAGGGTTCCGAACAAATCATATTTTTTTCCGTTTTTTTTTAAACTACCTCCGCCTTATAAATAACTACTTTCTGTAGTTTTTTCCAAAATTTTAGGCCCAGCGGTTTCGGAGATAATGGGTGGGATGATCATTTTTCATCTATTTTCTAAAATAACTTTAAAACTATGAAAAGTAAAGTATATTTTAAAATTATGAAAAAAAATACATTCGAGACCCTCACAATGTGCCATTTAATATTTCGCACAGCACAGTTTGAAAAACTTTGTATTTTATTTTCCGATTTTCACCCCAAAAGTGACACACCACCATATTCCAAATTAATTAATTTAGGGTACATGCTCGTATTTGGGTTACAGATATTTATATGTGTACCAAATTTGAACTTTGTCGGTCCAGCATATATGGAGCAAATTGACTGTGACAGACGAAGAGACAAACACACGAGTGATCCTATAAGAGTTCCATTTTTTCATTCAAACTTTCGGAACCCTAAAAAATAAAATAAATGTAATGACTTGATGTGGCAGTAAGTACTCTACTCTAAATAAATTAAATGAATACCTCACGAAAATAGGAAAAGTGTTTTTTTTCAAAGACTTGCTTTGTATTTATATTGTCCGCTTATTATGACGTATTTGTCATTGTAGAAGTTAGTGCTCGCCGTGCTACGGCACTACTCTTCTGGGTTTGGTAGATAATCAATTGATTATATGGTATCGAAGAGATTGGTTATTATTTGGTTTTAATTTATTTAGTTTGGTGGTAATTGGTTTAATAATACCTACGAATGTATATAGGGTGACTGGTAATTAGTGACCGATGCTTAAACACGTGATTGTACTCATGATTACAAACAACTTTCCCAAAGAAACTTTTTTTTTATACATATTCACTTTTATCACAATAACAACAGTCTGAAATTCGCGCGCGCGTGGGTCCAGTGACCGCAGCTATCAGCTGTTAGACGCACTGAGGCAAAGGGAGCGGTGCGGGCGGCGGAAGAGCGTGAGACGCTACTACTAGTACATATGCCATACTGCTATCAGTTTTTTTCCCGAGGTCAGACTATCAGCTGATAGATCGTACCTACTTTTAATGTTACGGCGCGCGTTCCTAGATATTTTGTAGTTATGCGGACATACGTTGCATCTTAAAAGTATTAGTCAAACACGCTGTCTTTGGATATTATTTTTAATTTAGAAACAACCAAAACATGTAGGTACCTACACTGCTTAGGTACTCGTACACCAAAAACGGCACGTGGTGTCCGGCCGAGCGGGCTTGCGAGCCGTGCTCTGTACGATAGTAACGAGACCGCGTCTAACAGCTGATCGCGGCGGTCACTGCCCGCGCGTATTTCAAACTGTTGTTATTTTGATAATAGTGAATAAGTATAAAAAATAAGTTTCATTGGGAAAGTTGTTTATAATCATGAGTGCATTCACGTGTTTAAGTATCGGTCACTAATTACCAGTCACCCTATATATTTTACAAGTATAATAAATTCTACAATGGTAATGGTCCACTGGTTTATAGTAAGTTAACGCTCTACAGGTTTTTTGATTAATTGGTTATTGGTTGATTTTGGTATGAATGGTTTGAGTAACACAACTGTTTGCCAAACACGTGGCCCTGTTTAATAAAGCTGACAATCTGACAAGTCCGACTCATGTCAAAAAGTGGCAATTCGACAATTTTTCTGTTTTTATAAAGCTTACGGACGGCAAAATTATCATGGTGGAAAATTTACAAATATGTCGGATTGTCGCGACAATTCAACATTTTTCTGTTTTATAAAACTTTTTGAGCGACAGGTGAAAAGTGACAATTTGTCGTGAAAAACTTGTCAAATCTGCTTTATTTTACAGAAAATAGTCATAACATATTGACATGTTTTTAGAATTGTCCGACAATTCTGACAAAAGCGTTACCCGGTGTCGCGAAATCATATTTTGAGTTTTGAAGGTGTGAAAAAGTGTTTTTAAAAGTTTTATTACAAAAAATGGTACTTACAATCAGCAGTGAGAGTAGTGATGGTGAATACTTGGAACAAATACAAACGAGGAGGCAACGATAATCATTTAAAAGCAGAATCAATTTCTCCTTTTCAATTACAGATAAAATAAAATGACGTAGAATATTTAATTGATAAAATTGGTCAGTGACTTGATAACGTTATACACCCGATAAAACAAATTATATGCGCTTTGCATTGTTGGGACGTGGATACTATAAACCAAAGTTCACCACGCACGTACGCACGTTATCCACGTTATTGGTGATGCATATGGGCTTGCCCGGGGTTGGAGGATAAATTCGAAAGAGTTACCTCGCCCCCGGGCACTCGAGGCAGGGAGGAACAGGGGTGGGTTTTAGTCAGTAAGAGTCTGACACACCCTTCCGCTCCACCCTAGAGCGGAAGAAGTCATAGGATGATTTCCCACCCCCGCAAAAAAAAAAAAAAAATGCATATGGGCTTAGTAAAGCAACCGTACATCATTGTATAAGAAGGGTAAGTGGAGCCGTAACTACTACATTACTCGGTCAGTTTTTAGTATTGAATATTAACCACGACACGACTCTTTAGTTAAACACGGAAAAAATTTGAGATCTGTCGAGTCTAGAGAGTTTGGTGGTAAATAAGCAGCAAGACCCAAAAAAAATGGTAAAAATTTGCCCGTTTTTCAATTCACTTTGGAAAATTAGAACGCAAGTTCTAAAGTTAATACAGTGTTTGTGGCCTTATAAACAATAAAAAAACAGCAACTCTTTAACTAATAAATGATTATCAAATAACATTAAAAATTAGCCTCAAGATGGCAAAAAAAGTCGTAAACATCGGATATGGCCACTCTATATATCTTCATCATTGTAGGTACACCTACCTTAAATTGACTACCTTAGAAAGACAAGACCCATAATCAACAGGCAAGGCTTAATAGACTATGAGGCATATATTTAACAAAACCCACGTGCACCAGATGACAAGCCAAGCATAAAATAAGTGATCCACACTCCGCTGCATCCAACTGAAATGAACACGTCTTCATCCATCATAAAGTTTGTAATCTATGAAGAATTTTGCTCTCTACACTCGGAGAAATCATGTTCTTTGAAAGACGAAAAAAAAGATTGACTAACACAATTTTTAGACAAGCGAAAAGATAAAGTGATTATGTTATAAATAAACCTTTCAAATCTTATAAAATTGTTCATGTTATTTTTAGAAAAAATATAGCAGATGTGTCAAGTCAAAAATTGTCCCAAGAGAACGTACTTACCTGGAAAATATATCCAGGTATTTTAGGTAATGGTCTACCCTAAATCCATTCAGACCAGGCCCGAGAGTCGACGGCGCGTAGTGTTCCACGCGCGCCTCAAAGAGTTGTCAGCAAAAGAGACGGGGCCCGTCATGGCCGATGCCTGCCCGGGGTTGAGGATAAATTCGAAACAGAGTTACCTCGCCCCTGGGCACTCAGGGCAGAAATCATTGGATGATTTCCCACTCCACAAAAAAAAAAGCCCTTGAAGCGTGATTGACCAACAAACTTGACAACCAAACATCATTCGTAGGATGCGAAACTATTTGACACGTCAGCGTTATCTTTCTTTACATACTATTAAGCCCACCATTGTCCTAAACTGGCCATCTCCTGGCCACAATATCTTGTAATTAAACAATAATGGTAATACAGTGTCATGTAACGTTATCTGTCATGGCGTAAACTATAGGCACAAGTTACCACAGCGAATGCCAACATTCATCTTAATAGACGAATGATTAAGTGCCTCAGTTAACTACTGCAGGCGTTCAGTTACCTGTAAAATTGGTTACATTAATATTATGAATAGTTACTCTTTACTTTTAGTTAGACACACCGATGTTGTGACTGTTTATTTGATACTAGCTTCTGTAATCGGCTTCACCAGAGTAAAATAAGTAATTCCCCCACTATAAGTATAGCCTATGTGCTGTTGCAGACTAAAATCTATATGTGTGCCAAATTTCATCCAGATCCGCTTAGCCGTTCTGGCATGATTGAGTAACAAACATTCATCCATACTTTCGCATGTATAATATTAGTAGGATTCCCTGCCGCTGGTGTCATTTCCCCATAATGCTGGGGTCATGACCACATCATGATTTCTTTCTCCTTGATTATGTTCCTCCACTTACCCACGCATTTTTAGTTACATGCACGGTAACGGTAACTTAACACGTTAACGGTAGGCTTTTATGTTCAACAAGGTTTGGATTTGGTGAGACCAGCGCATAGTACTTTCTCCTCCAGGTCGTTTCCCTCGACATTGCTAACGATATGGCCATAGAAGAAAACAATCTTGCAGAGGTAAATATTCGACCATCTTTACCTTTTTATAAAATTTAAGCTCCTGCTGATAAATCGATACTCGATTTATTCGTGCTGCGTGCCGTCTGTATTTTGTTTTACTTCAACATATATGGTCTTAACTCATGATCTGTATCTGGTCTTTATCCCAATTTATTCGGCGTCGGCGCAACATGTGTTCTTTTTCAATACTTTTTTGTTAGTTGTCTTCTCAGTAGATATCATTTTTCACACAGTGCATCCATGTTGGCCCTAACTAATTACACGAATTATTTTGGAATCAAGTCTCTAAACACCTATCTTTCCCAGTTTGCCTGCTCAGGATAAGATGCATAGATGATTCCACCCTAGAGTGTATGCGGTGGTGTTCTACATGATAAAGGACACCTAACATTGTGATGGACGCTACCAAAGGCGCAAGTAGTTGCCAAATTCTTTTAAATCTATTTAGTTTGCCATCGATACGCTAAGTAGAAAAAAACGCTTTCACCTAAGAAAAAAAAAACTTTTTTCAAAAAAAACAACCGACTTCCAAAAAAAAAATACACTAAAAATTTATAAATAACTTTAATTTCGGAAGTCGGTGTTTGTATTTTTACTTCTTCGTTATTTGACACCGACTTCCGAAATTAAAGTTATTTATAAATTTTTAGTGTATTTTTTTTTGGAAGTCAGTTGTTTTTTTTGTAAAAAAGTTTTTTATTTTTCACTTTTTAGTTGTTATACCCCAGAACTAAAAACCCCAATATAATGGAACGTGGAATTTAAACATTTGGAGAACACCAAAACGTCATCGAGGGACACGTATTTTCCGTTTTTGTTCAGTTTCTCAAAAAGCGCTGAAGCAATTTCGATAAAATTTATATGGGACCACCTCGGGAGTATATTCTTTCAGATGAAAAAAGAATTTTGAAAATTGGTTCACAACTGACGGAGAAATCTGGTAACATACATACAAAAAAAAAAAAAACATGCAGACGAATTGAGAACCTCCTCTTTTTGGAAGTCGGTTAAAAACAAAAAATAAAATAAAACAATACGGCTCGCATTATGAGGTTACTGTCTCTAGAGCCCTAACCACCGGTTACCACTCGGCTTGGACCCTGCTCCCAACACCGGCGGACTACTATTTTTTATATTTTTAAATGTTTTCTTTTAAAAACATTTCAAAATGTAAACTATGTGTGTAAAAATTAATATACGAGATATACAACAAAAAACAACTATTTGCAATTTCACTCTGTCATGAGGTTTTCTAAAAATGCTATGTACATTCAATTCATCTTCTCAAAAGTAAGCATTATCAGCTTCATTATTATCATCATCATCAGCCTTTTTAATGTCACCACTGCTGGGGCACAGGCCTCCTCTCTGTGAGTGCAAAAGATGTACCAAAATTCAACTATTTTCATAGCCGTATAAAACATTAAAATATCTTGCATTTTACAACTGCAAGTCATGTGTGGAAGCAACAGCAGTCATAAAGTATGCATCGTTTATTTGTTTACAATGCAAATAAGAGCATATAAAAAAAATCTTTTTTACAAAAAATACAACCGACTTCTAACAAAAATTGCAAAATAACTTTAATTTCGGAAGTCGGTGTTTTTTGTATTTTTTGTAAAAAATGTTTTTTTTTTTTCACTTTTTAGTAGTTGTACCCCAGAAGCAAAAGTTATGCCCGAATGGATAACCCCAATAACATGGAATTTGAACATTTGGAGGCAACCAAAACGTCATCTGTATATACGTATGTTTTGTTTATGTTGATTTTTTGAAAAAGTGCTGAATCAATTTCGATAAAAATTATATGGGACCACCTCCGAAGTATGAACTACCAAACGAAAAAAAAAATGGCGGAGTAACACACATACAAAAAAAAAACCTCCTTTTTGGAGTCGGTTAAAAATGACGTATATGGTTGTGTATGTTATAAAAAATAATTTATTTTGGTTACCGTCGCACATTTATTGGAATCATTTATGGTGAGTTTCTTGACATTTTTTTTTCTTTGTATGTGTACACAATTAATCACTTCCCACTAAAATCGAGACGGAAAGAGTCTTCTAAGGACACTGTCTTTTCTTGGATGTTTCTCTTGGTTACTACTACAAATGTACAAGGAAGTTCAAAAAAACCTAATTGTGTTAGTACCATAAAGAGCTTCTTTGATTCCTACCAACCATGACCTTTCCCTACCTTGTTACAAAAACATTATTTTCCTATTCCTAACGTATACCGTAGACTGAAAAGCCAAATAGTTTCGCTCACGTAAAACGAAATAAAATTGGGGAGACCCTTCTCGAATAACACCATTGTGTTGAATATGAAACGTGTGAATCTAAAACTATGAAGAATATAAAGCAGATGGATTTAAACTCATAATATTACAGTTTCGTAGTACTCACTTTACTTTCACATAAATGCAACGTCTTGTTTCTTGTGAAAGACTTCGTTCGGAAAGAACTAACAAATTAGTAACTAACTTCTATTCCCAAACTTGATTATTAACTTTTGAAATATCCTTCGGGATAAATTTATTTTTTCTGTTCAAATCCATTTACAAGAATTAACACATTTGTATTTAGTTACGAAGTTAAATCAAATTCAGAATTGCCATATCCTTGCGAATTATGAACACATATATAATTCAGTTTGATTTCATAACATCGTACTTACCCAAATCGTATTCATTTTGAACGACTTACACCCATGTTAAATCAAAATTATTATATTGGCACATGAGCAGGTAAATATTTGGATTTGACTGCCCACAAAACCATCTTATTATTATTATTATTCTTTATTGTACACATAAAACATATACAGAAAAACACCATGGGACAGTTAATTACAAAGGCGAGCTTAACCCAGCGTTTGGGTTTTCTTACAGCAAACCACAAGGTGAAAACTCTCTCTCTCTCTTTTCCCTATTTTCTGGTTCAATCTTATATTCTAGATCATCTACCTAATCTCTTCATTGACTCGTACATTGCACCTACTTTACTTTATGTTTGCAAATAAAAACAAAAATTAAATTTATAATAAGCTATAATGTATTAAGAGCATTAATTTATACGGAAGGATAAATTAACTTTATTGCTAGAGCTAATTAAAGTACTAACTTAAACACAAGAACTGCAAAGCATAAATCGTGTCTATAACTCAAATGAAACAGTATGTAAACATCTAACTATGAAAGCTTGCACGGTAACAAAAAGTGGTAGTTGCGACAAGTGGCCACATTCAGCCGGCAGCACTAGCGCTTACGCTGAAACTCCGCGGAAATAATTCTCACAAACAATGAAATTGTTACTAATTTATTTTCCAACCGCAACAAAGCGAGATGTCACATGAAAAATGCTCGAGAGCGGCGCGGATGAGACACCGTGCATTCCTCCCGCGGAACTCTCCACAATTTGTGTCGCACCCTCAGTTTTACATTTGCTACAGCGTTTAAGTCACATTAAGTTTCGTCTTCACTGTGAACAATACAAACGATTTAAAACTCGCGAGAGCTCCCGGGAAATGCGAGCGATTTATGACATTAATCCTAGATATAAAATGAAATTTCACGCTCGTATGCAACGGTACAGAACCGTTTTGTTTCGTAGACACCCGCTCTAATTGCATTGTTAAATTTAGCTTCCGGGTGTTTCAGATATTCTTGACTTTGATTAAACTTCATATGGCGCTTCTGTTTTATAAATGTGTACTGTGTTTGTGTCAATATGAAGCCAATTCTGTCTGTATTGTCTCGTAGTCAATATTTATATTGGCGCTACAGATTATACGGAATCCAATAAGGCTTTGGTCGAACTGAGAAATAATGGCAATATTATTTTTAGGTGGCGTGGATTAAGTCAGACTCGAAGGCGATTCTGGCGATACACACGAACATGGTGGCGCTGAACCCGCGGCTGAGCGTCACCTACAACAACCACAACACGTGGAAGCTTCACGTCAGCAACGTGCAGGCCAACGACTCGGGCACGTACATGTGCCAAGTCAACACAGACCCTATGAAGAGTCAGGTAAGCTACAATTTATCACCTACTAAGCTTACGTACTTGAGTGTACAAAGTAACAAGTTATTTCGTAGAGAACGCTCTAAAACTTTTAAATGTTACATTTGTCAGCAAGATAGCATTGTTTCCTTTTTGAAAAGAACATAGGGAGCATACAGCAATACTTGTGAAGTTGTGAAATAACAAGAAGTGTTCAATCAAGCAGCGAGTGTTTCAAACACCTATTTCAGTTTCTAATCAATTATATGTAATGAAACACTCTGCAAGGGCGAGTGAACGCCTGATTAAGTGCACTATATAAATCGATTACAGTGCCGTCACAATATAACTATATTGCAAGTTTGGTATTTTATTAGACTTCAACTTAACCGTTCGTTGAAAAAATTTATCTGAAAACTGAATAGGAAATATGTAGGATAGCGGACATTTTCTCTAACTTTATGTATTTAAATAAAATTATTCTGAAAATATAAAACACAGTTCTTTTTTTAAGTCTAACTAGTTACGGCTACGGCGTCAAGGATTATAAAGCGCTTTATTTTACTTTTTAAACTCACGGACGAGGTTCATACATTTTACATTAAAACTTGATGTAATCCTATCCAAATATTTAAGCAGGTAATTAGTTCAGAATGTAGGTGATGAATTAAGGTGTTTATCAAATTAGAGTGAAATTTATTTTCACCGCAAACTCAATACCAATCAGATTTATGAAATTAGTCGTCGCTGTTTAGATATAATAATTATGGTGTAGATAGGCTATGTTCAGATTAATTAAAACAAGTGACAAAAGCCTAAGAGCACACCACACTTATCGATAGACCGTCGACCAATGAAATTGTAATGATAAATCGTGTGGAAAGTATCGTTTTATTAATTGTTATGGGAACTGTCGATCGAAGTCGACTGTTTCATTCAATAATGGATCGATGGAAGCGATCGACGATCGATCTATTCGCTTGGCCCTTAAGGCATATATAGCCGCCAAGTAGCGCCCTCATTGAATAAAAAATCGTAGCAAAGCGTAGAAAAGAAAGATTAAAGAATCCTATGTTGAATTTGTTATAAAGTACCAAAAACGGCCGTTTTTCACACTTTTGCTTACTACCTTGGATACGAAACACTTTGAGTCCTGTTTCAACAACGTAAAAATACCTTATCCTATTTGTAACAAACGCAACATAGGATTCTTTAATCTTTATTTTCTATGCTACGATACGAATTTTTATTCAATGAGGGCACCACTTCTGGGGAGGTAGGTATTTAAGAATTATTAGCGACAGACATCGTGAGTTTCATCCTGGGTCAAGCGTTCTACATTATGTAGAAAAGTTTGATAGGGATACAGATAACGTGCAAATCACATTCAGCCTTATGTGTATAAAACTCGCTAAATGCTAAGTTAAAATACTGATTAGCGAATTTTAAATTCAAATTCCTCATAGAATATTTTGAATGAAGAACCTGCGAATTAGCTCATTGCTGCTAATTTATATTTAAAAAAAAAACAAAATCTTTTTAGTAACGTACATTATCCCATCCCTAATCCCTGATCCACGAACATAACTCCACAGCTAAAACAAAAGACGGCACTAATAAAGCCTAACAAGCACAATTATTTTTGTCAGATGGGTCATTTATCCGTGGTGATCCCTCCGGACATAGTGGACAGTGTGACGGAGGGCAGCTCGGCGCAAGAGGGCGGCAGCATAAGATTGACGTGCACCGCAACCGGGGTGCCACCGCCCACCGTGTTGTGGCGACGCGAACACAACCGACCCATAGTGTTTAGACACGACGGTGGCAGGGAGAGGAAAGGTGAGTTTGTGTTTAGTTTTCGCTGTACAACATTTTATTTTTTGTCAAAACTGGAAAAGAGAAAATAAAATTGGTGTTTTTTGGCTTTTGTTTATTGAGGAGATCACAAAGCCTATTCTATAAATTGAGAAAAACTTCTAAAAATTTAAACATTAAGAACACAAACTATAAAAGATTGACCTTGCTAACTTGATGTCCTATGTGTATTTTATAAATAGTATATTGTGTTTCAAGTAATAATCTCTATATATACAAAAATGAATCCCTATTTCCCTTGGTCACGGCATCACACGTGAACGGTTGGACCGATTTTGCTAATTCTTTTTATGTTGTGTTTATTATTGTCAGTAGAAGGTTCATATGACAGAAAATAATAAGAAACATGCGCGGAAAATTAGAAAATTTCAGAAAACTTCGCGCGTTCCACAGTTGATAGCTAAGACAGGACAACGTCTGTAGGGTCAGCTAGTAATTAATAAAAGTTGTTTTTATTTAGTAAGTAAAAGCTCCATGGTTAGTGGCACGTGTATTTGAAATACAGCCATCTTACTGTGATAACTTTTTAAAGTGGTGTAACATTAACCACGCAAATTATCTAGATTACACTCTTGTCTGACCTGTAAGTGTTAGGATAATGAGTTTGAAAGTATATTATGTTTCATTTTCAAGTTACCACAGCTCGTGTGTTTGGAATTATTACCTCCATTTTTTTCCACCTTTCTTTGACAATGGCACGGCTTCTCTTGTTCAATATCTAAACTAAAATTAGAGAATTGCCATCTTTTACTAAAAGGCAGTGCGAGAAAAGGACGGCTATAGCTATGCACTAAGTTGGAGATGTCAAACAAGTTTACGCCTTGCGCTGCGCCGTGTTTTTAGACGACATGTTTTTACGTGTACCCTTAATTTGTATGGAAATATTCAGCTCTAATTTACGTCCGTCTCTTTCTTGTTTTATTAGAGAGAAAAAGATAGCAATAGCCTAAATTAAGTTTAGTTTGTGCATAACAGAATCAACACCAATGTACTTTTGGGATTTAGGTTCGTCTACAGCCACTTAAATCGTTTAGTTTTTTTGAAGCATATTAAGAAAGAAAGACATACATATCGTTTTTATCAACTTACATTGTCTTACTGGTGGAAACAATTCAAACATGTCATTTGCGGATTGTATTTCATCATCATCGAGCTTTTTTTCTGGGTGGGAAATCATCAGATAATTTCTAACGCTCTGGGTGGAGCGGGATGGCTTGTCAGACTTACTGACTAAAACGCACCCGTGTTCCTTCAGTAGCCTATGCCAGCGGCCCCGGTGACTCTTTCTAACATACCCACGACCCTAGCAGGTATCGGCCCTAGCAGGCATCGGCCCTAGCAGGCATCGGCCCTAGCAGGCATCGGCCCTAGCAGGCATCGGCCCTAGCAGGCATCGGCCCTAGCAGGCATCGGCCCTAGCAGGCATCGGCCCTAGTAGGCATCGCCCCTAGCAGGCATCGGCCCTAGAGGGCATCGGCTCTAGCAGGCATCGACCCTAGCAGTTATCGGCTCTAGCAGGCATCGGCCCTAGTAGGCATCGGCCCTAGCAGTCATCGGTTCTAGCAGGCATCGGCTTTAGCAGGCTTCGGCTCTAGCAGGCATCGGCCCTAGCAGACATCGGCCCTAGCAGGCATCGGCCCTAGCAGGCATAGGCCCTAGCAGACATCGGCCCTAGCAGGCATCGGCTCTAGCAGGCATCGGCCCTAGCAGGCATCGGCCCTAGCAGGTATCGGCCCTAGCAGGCATCGTCTGTAGCAGGCATCGGCCCTAGCAGGCATCGGCCCTGGCGGGCCCCGTCACTGCTTGCTGGCATCTCTTTGAGGCGCGCGTGATACATTGTTGGTGTGGCACGCCGTGCCTCGAAAAGCACGTATGTTCCTGCGACCTCTCCCCGGTCGTGTCGGATTGCCGTCTCATCGGACTATGAGAGGAAAGGAACAGATAGTTAGTGAAACAATCTCCTGCAGCGTACTTGGTTAATCTCCGTTTAGATTGGCTACCGTGATCTAAAGGTTGGGAGGATTACATTTTTAGTAAGTACATCTTCCATGGGTGGACTGTGTGAAAGATGATATGGCTAGAAAAGGGGATGACAACTGAGATGACGACTAATAGAGATCTTAGAGATCTATGGATTGCGGAGGCCCAAAAAAACTGAAAAGGAAAGATAATTATGACACCTTCTACTCATAACATAAATACATTTAAAAAGGTGAAAAACTTGCTGAGACCAATTTTGCAATGATGAGAAAAAAAGCAAAAGAATCCGTCAACCAAATCCACATTGATTTTATGAAATACAATACTGAAATCAAATGATAAGCCGTGCAGATAATACTGTTCATATCGTAATAAAAATTATATCAAATACAATGTATCATGGAACAGGAAACATAATGTATGACGCATGAATTCTGGGACCGTAATTATTTGCTTTGTTAATAATACCTACATGTATATGTCAGCCTGCCACTATAATCTATGGTATGTGGGTACTTGCTAGCGTATTAGTGCACTGCCCGGGGGTGGAGGACTGCCCGGGGGTGGAGGATAAATTCGAAAGAGTTACCTCGCCCCCGGGCGCGTAGGGCAGGGAGGAACAGGGGTGGGTTTTAGTCAGTAAGAGTCTGACACGCCCTTCCGCTCCACCCCAGAGCGGAAAGAGTCATTAGATGATTTCCCACCCCCCAAAAAAAAAAAAAAAAAAAAAAAAAAAAAGCGTATTAGTGCAAAATATTCATTTTTTCATTTTCATTTTTTTTTTTTTTTTTTTAAACGTTGCCCCACACTAGGAATTACTCCTGTATCGTGGGTGCGTTCACAAACATGTATACTCACATACACAAGACACCCAGACCCGGAACAACTATCTGTAGGTCATACAAATATTTGTTCCGTGCGGGGATCGAACCCGCGACACGCAGCGCAGCAGCCGAACGCTCAACCACTGCGCCAACCGTGTCGTCATTATGTTCAATATTTAAGTGATTTTTAAAAAACCTATATCTACTCTCAAATCGTAAAATTCCAAATTCCAAAAATGTTTCAAATGCTGTGACACCAATCATCAAAGCATCTGACTGCATTTGAATTGTAAGTACTCTCGTCGATAAACGATAGGGTTTCTACAGAGACCAATACATCTTCTCGTTAATATTGACATTATGTCTACGGTAATTTATAGGTTTCACCTTTTTTGTAGAGGTTGGATGTGATCACAAATAAAGTTGGAATAGCGATTTCTAGTCAATCTCTGATTAGCCTGGATCAGTGCGGTGCGCCACCGATACATGGTGGATATCCCATCCATACGCACAAAGCGTTTTGGGATCACATTCATAGTGCGTACAGCTGAGGAGTGGAATTTCCACACATCTATTAAAAAAAACAATACCATCTTTCCTGCAGTGTAAAACACATTCAATCAAACTGAACACAAGTTTGGTGTTATTAAAGACGGCGCAGACGCTATAGCGGCATGTCTGGTCGGAAGTAATCAACAGTGGGTATTGTGGTGCATAATGAACTGTACCGCTTCATGGCTCATCTCGCTACTTCAATATCATATCTGCATATCTTTGGGCTAATTCATTCTTGGAATAAGATTGATAAGGGTAGACATGCAGGGGGTTAGAAGGAGAGTCTAAGTTCCAATAAAATATTTAAGTGATTTTTAAAAAAGCTGTATCTACTCTCAAATCGTAAAATTCCAAATTCCAACAATGTTTCATTTGCTGTGACACCAATCATCAAAGCATCCGACTGCATTTGAATTGTAAGTACTCTCGTCGATAAACGATAGGGTTTCTACAGAGACAAATACATCTTCTCGTTTTATGACGTGTAAGTGGCATTTAAACTTGGTAAAAAACAAGAAAAAAAAAGAAAGGTGAAAAACAAAATCTTTTACTCTTTACACACACAGACAGAGAATAGAACCGGAATTTAAGGCACTTCTAATAATAAACTCTATTAAGTAAACGAAGAAGAGAATGAAAATTACCTCAGGGTTTGTCTCCCTTTTGGTCTAAAGGCAAACACGAACTTTTAAGTCTAAAATTAAATAACCAGGTCTACTAAGTGTTAATAGCTTTGTCTGGAATTCTATTTGCTGTGAAAGCGTCACGAAAATATTCCCTAGTTCTTTGCTAAATATTCATAATTATGCCTAACAGTTTCAATGTGTTTCATTTAGTAAATTAAAAATAATCACGCTGAAAACAATTTTTGATAAAAATACGCCACTCCAAAGTTTGTACCAGTCGTTCATTTAGCTCTGTTAGCTGCTTATATTTATAATTTCAGAGCTTTGAATTTTCAAGCTGCTTTTTTGATCCATTTATCATGGAAAAGTTCCGTTTGAATGTACCAACTAGTAGCATTTTTACGTAACTCTTACTTTGAGCAGCGACAACTTTTTGTTGCTGTAGTATCAAATCCAGTACATCGGGCGGCTGCAATGTTACTAAAGCAATAAAATTGAGGGGAACCTACAAGTAAAACCGCTAGTTGATGAAAGTATCCAAAAAGTATTAAAGTTGTAGGTAAAAATAGAATCGTTAACTATTAGCTTCATTGTGCAGAGTGCCGGTGAGATGGGCGCAGACGAGCGCATCCAACGACTGTAATAGCTCGGAAAATATCCTGATTTGTACGCTTCCTATTTCCTTACTTAATACTGGCAATTTCAAATCTGATTTACGTCAGACAGGGATTGAATTCAATGAAATCAATGGAACTGCTTTCATTTGTGGTTGTTACAGTAACAATATTATTTGGTCAGAGTTATTTTAATGCCGATTGTCAAGTCGTTTTAGAATCTAGGCTAAGGCTGTGTGTGCTTGACCCGAATCCTCAGCCGCTCTAGCATTTACGTGTCAAATCAATTGTCAAAGGTTTTGCTGGATGCCAGCATTATTGAACACATAAAATCGTGTCACAACCCAAGTTAGACTGTACTACAAATAAGTTAGTTGGCTTAACTACTATCATTATATATGGATGAGTAGAGAAACAGAAAATTAATCATTTCCCCTTGACATTAATCATGGTCACGGCGCCTATGATTTAGCTGTTTGTATGCGTTATTTGGACTTAAACACACATTCTGCTATTGGTACATAAAAGTTTTTGTTTATTTCATTAACCTTGGAATTAATTAAGATATGTAATTCTACACCAACCTCACCCTACTGTATTGATGTGTTTACATGTTGAGATCTCATATCTTGTGATTTAAGCGACTGGCACGATGAATCAATTTTTTTTTAAACAGAAATATATTTTTATCTAAACAGAAATATATTTCTCTAGATCTAGACACACGGCAGTGTGTCAGTCAAGTTCGCGGAGCAAACTCACACTGTTAAGTAACAAAAAACATACCATATTTTAAATTAAATCAACTGAAGAACGTTGTCAATGTGCATGATCGGAACTATGATATAAGTAACTTGTAGAGAACTTGAAATACTGTTAGATCTCACTTCTTTTATAAGTGAAGCCGTTACAGATAACTTGGCATTCTTTCACGTGTATGTTTTTGGTGGATTTCAAGTATCACCAACTAGTACCAACCTAACTACACTTATACTTTGTGACTCCTTGCACAACACTTCTGTTTGGTGTCAAGTATGACAGTAGTTTTAGCTTTCGTTTGTAAAGCATTTCGTCGAGCACTACTTTGTGAGATGTTAAGCAGCTTATTTATAACGCTTTTGTTTAGTTATTTTCTAAAAGTGTTGAGGAAAATTTAAAGCCTAGTGACATAATCCTGAGCACTTTTATAATCTACCCTCTCAGGATATCAGTCGTGTTGATTTAAAGACGTAAGAATGATTATGTAGCATTTATTTCAAGATTTGTGAAGAATTATTTTCTTGACTTTACAGTTAAAAGTCCTTTTTAGGGTTCCGTACCCGAAGGGTAACCAACGGGACCCTATTACTAAGCCTCTGCTGTCCGTCCATGCGTCTGTCTGTCTGTATGTCTATCAGCGGGCTGTATCTCATGATCCGTAATAGGTAGACAGTTGACATTTTCACAGAATATGTATTTCGATCTTAATAATGGCAACAAGTAGACGCGTATAATCTTGTACAATGGTACGGAGCCCTTCATGGGCGATTCTGACTCGTACTTGGCCGCTTTTTGGTTTGGGTGACATTGGTGCGGATTCTCTTGTTCAATAACTAAACTAAAATTAGAGAATTGCTATATTTTAATAAAAGGCAGTGCAGCAATAAAAAGCAGACACCAAGAAAAGGACGGCTATAGCTAATTAATTAAATAAAAAAACATTCAGAAAAAAGTTAATTGCGAAACATTTATTGGCATTCGTCGAGAGTATTGTAAATAGAACTCGGGCAAAGCTAAATCCCGCAACGCAACTGTAACTACTAAATACTTGAAGCACCTCTCATGGATTGTTCTGTATTGCTGCTAGTTATTTATATGAAGGAATTTCTCATCGCATTCTTTTCCGACCTATTTTTTTTTAATACTAAACTAATCTGTGAATGAGCCCCTTTCAGTTTACAACGTGAATGTAATGAGAGCAAGGAAAATTGTGATAGAAAAGTTCTATGTGTAATATATTCAGTTGTAATTGAATTATTCAGTTCTACAGGGTGTAATGGGAACGCTTCCGAAGCCAGAACGTAGATTAAATACAACCTAAATGCAAACGGACTCCAGTAACCTTTCGCTTTACGTCGGCGACGCGTGGACGTGAGGTCGTTGTTAGCCGCGCGGCTGTCGGCGAGCGCGCGCGCACTTTGAACTCGAGGTAATGCGCGAGCGTCAGCTCATATTTACGAATACATGGCATGCTAGATTTGTAAAGAAAAAAAATGTCTATAATCGCAAATAATGGTTTCAATTAACTATTCTCACAGCATGTAGTATACGTAAAATGCAAAAAAAAAATAGGTTAAATTGTATTTTTTTTTGCAGATTTTTTGATGATATCGTATCGAGAATCACTAGCCTTATCACTTGTCTCCGCTTTCGGAAGCGTTTTCCGTACAGCTTGTATATAACTTTATTGGAAGAATGCGTTTATTACAGGGTGTAACGGAAACGGGTGGTCATATTTAGATGCTGCTTTGCCCCATGGAAATGAACAACTTTCTTCAAGAAAGTCATAGTAAATTCCCAAAATAAAAATGACTTTTACATACAAAGTTATCAACAACTGATCAAAATGAAAGTCTAAGTAAGTCTAAGTATGAAAGGTCCAATTATTTTTCGGAAAATTGTTCATTGTAATGGACAGAAACAGTTTTTAAAATATGAATACGCATTACCGTTACCTTGTATGCTGGGTTCTTAGTAACTGCATGCATAATTCACCATTTATTTAGAACTTCTTCTCATAAACTACATGAGAAAATATAAAATTTATTCCTACTTCCTTATTTCTTACTTATCTGTGGTGTGGTGTGGTAGCAGGGTGCGCTGCCCAGGGTCGTAACTCCGCTGCCGCGATACCTCGCAGCTCGATGGTCAGAACTCCGGCAGGATCTCATGGCGACATGGAGAGAGCGACTGTCGCCCAGAGAACCCAGCGCTGGGCACGCCACCATTGCGGTGTTATTGCCCCTCTTTGAGGAGTGGCTGGAGAGGTGCCACGGCGTTACTTGCTTTCCGCCTGACGCAGGTCCTCACCGGAGATGGCTGTTTCGGGAGGTTACTGTGTCAGATAATGCCCCGCTTGGGTGGAACACCGCTGTGTCCTCGTGAACGTAATTGGCGGCAGCGACCCCTCGCGCCCAGCTCTGGTCCAGGCTATGGTACGGAGCGAGAGGGAATGGGAAGCAGTTGCCTCCTTCGGTGAAATAATAATGGAGACTCAACAGAGTCACCCTCACGGCCCTTAGCAGCAGCCGCCACAGGAGACGCCCTGGGCGTCGGGGATCGCAAGCTGATCTCCGGCCACCGTAGGCGTGGGCCTATAATGGGTATCAGGACCAAGGCCGAGAGTCGACGGTGCGCAGTGTTCCACGCGCGTCTCATATAGAGATGTCAGCATTACCTGACGGGGCCCGGCAAGGCCGATGCCTGCCTGGGGGTCGCGGATAAATTCGTAACAGAGTTCCCGCGGCCCTTGGCACTCAAGCAACTGAAGGAACAGGGGTGGGTTTTAGTCAGTAAAAGTCTAACATCCCGCCACCCAGAGCGGGACAAGTCATACGATGATTTTCCAACCCCACACAAAAGGCTTCATTGTAAGGATCTCTATTAGAGCTATTTTAATGCTCTATGCTTATATTGAATATTTTTCAAGGATACGGATAAAGAGGCCTTTAGTTTCCTTTTCCGGGATTTCCCAAATTTTCATAAAGCTAAAATATAAAAGTTATAATAATTTTATGCCTTTATTGCTTACGCAGCTTAAATTGATTAGTTAAATTAAATTATGGTAATGCAATGCAAAATAGCTATTGTCCGATTAACGGTTGGATGCCAATATGAAAATGGAAACCGTATTCACGAAAATAATTCAGTTTATAAAAGGAAGATTTAATGTTATACGAGTATGTTACATACGAGTACCTATAGCTGAGGAAGTATACGTGGCTACTTCATTTTATGAAGTAAAAGTTCTCGTATTGAGAGGTGTTTATATCTAAAACTTTTATTTTAGACGAAAATTTTAAGCAAATTTTTCCTCAATACTCTCTCTCTTAATAGGAAAATGAATTCGAAAGCTGTACTTCACAACACTGCAAAGCGGCAACATCTATGGACACCGCTCTCATTGTTAACCCTTCAGAGCGAGTTTTCCTTTTCCCCCGGGTGCCGAAAGCCGCCATTCTGTTCAAGTCTTTTTTCCAATTCAATCTACTTTGCATTGTCCCCGACACTCGCATGAGGCATTACACCTAGACGCCCCCTACCCTTGCACTTGCTCCCAAGCACTTCTCTTTCCAATGGATTTTATTTACGCAAGAGAAAGCAAGCTTTAATACATATACCGCTGAAGACAATAAGGCGCCTCCAAACGAGATATAAAAGCTTTGAGTTAGTCTCGCGTTCCTTTTAGTAGGATTCCTTTGAAATGAATCGAATAATTCGAGTTTATGCTTATGGACGCTTTTTTATGTGAGGAGTACTTTGTTAAGTGTGAAAATAATGATTGTCGCTTGCGGTCTGGAATCGTTGTTATGACAATAATAGGGTCTCAAATTTCAATGGGATGAATATAATTTGATACCCATCCCAGCCTACGCATGTATCCAACTTCTGTTATTTACTAATCACTGAAGCGAAAGTTGATAAGGCGTCTGAAGTTTTGTTTGTCTTCGCTGGGAACCCGAACCCGAACTTTGGCGAAGGTATTTTGTAGTTCCTTACCTGACCAAATAAGAGACTTTATTTATCTTTCATGCTTCTGAAAGCCAATTGCATTATTGATGTCTTTAATATATATAAATGTAGTTGCAGACTAGTTAATTCATCGAACCGTTTATGTCAATAATTTAACGCAGCATAATAGGATTGTTTAAAGAAAATTTGTGCTAAAAATGTAATTTAGGTACTGTCCTTTCGTAACTTAAATCGACTTCTTCAAACAAGTTTCTGTCGGACTCTTTTACATCGTCCCGTTGGCGGAGCGACGACCAAAAAAGGACAACCGCCTCTCGACTGAATTTTTATGAACTTTTTTGTTTGCCTTTTAAGACGAAATGTAAAGTAACATCACCGCGGGCTGGTTTTTGAAAGGGCACTGCATCTTCAAGGAAACTGTAAATTAAGTTTCTTTTTGAATCTTCGCCTTTTCTGTTTCGTTTGCGTTATGAATCGTATTGTGAAGTTTTTTACTGAAGTTGCATGTACTGATATTACTTTGTAGCCTACTTTTTAACCGTTGTTGTCTTAGGACTTGTCTATAGAGCACGTATTTTACATTATTATAATGTGTTACGTAGAAAAGGACCACTTTTTATTTGTGGCTGTCTAGACACAAAAATAAATCAAGGAGAAGCCTAGGAGCAAGCTAGGCCAGTTATTGGTTTGCCTAGTTCCAAAAATGATAGGATAATACAACATTATCTTCTAAATTATTAACTTTGATTCAACTTAGCACTGCTAGTTAGGTACACTTTTCTTTTATTTTTTTTTGTGGGGTGTGAAATCATCCAATGACATCACCCGCTCTAGGGTGGAGCGGGAGGGCGTGTCAGACTCTTACTGACTAAAACCCACCCCTGTTCCTTCCCTGCCCTGAATTCCCAGGGGCGAGGTAACTCTGTTTCGAATTTATCCTCAACTCCTGGACAGGCATCGGCCAGGCACATGATGGGCCCCGTCATGTTTTGCTGACAACTCTTTGAGGCCCGCGTGGAACACTACGCGCCGTCGACTCTCGGGCCTGGTGCTGATCGGACGGCGAGTTACCCACTACTCGCCGTCCGCAGGCCCGGGTAGTTAGGTACAATTCAGGACGTAAGTACCTCAACTCTAAACGTAGGACATACAAAAGTCGTTAACAGACAATGAACACAACGTTACGTTTATGCTGTAACAATAGCGTGGCATCCAAACAATTGACTAATAATTCCGCTAGGCAAACTGTTACATACCAAATGGAAATTTCTCGTAACGTTCGATGCAGCTATTGGCCCTCTTAATGTAAATGTGTTGTTCCACAATCGACGCCACTGCGCGAATCGTTACCACTATTTATGTTATTATGATCAGCATAACCTACATTATAGGTACGTAAAACTATTCCACAGCTGAAATATTTTTCAAGAGTATTTTGTGAGTTATACTAGAGAAATCACTCGTAGATAAATCAAATAACATTATTGTTTTACGTAATGATATCGCAGTTTGGCCAATTTCTTCCAACTCCATTTCCCTACAATTGGTGCTTAGGAACGCAATATCAATATCTCTTCTAAGTAGGTACTTACGCATTGTACTTCACGAGATAACGAGAAAACTTTATTATCAAGTTTTTTACTTTGCGCCAAGTAGCTGCTATTCCTAACGTAGGTGTATTTCATCAGTTTCGGACAGCCCCCACTAATGCTAGACAACGATAAAGCTTCATGTACAAACACCCAAAAACATCGAGAAACAAAAGGAATACAAAGCAAAAAACGAGTCGGAATAACGTTAAACAATATCGGCGGAGGACCAAAATAATCCTTAATACATCGTAGGTAATACTTTATCGGGTGCCCAAGAAGGGTGGCTATTGCGTAGGGGATTACCAATTTTATAAGTTAGGTATTCGTGCGAATGTCACCGCAGTAACCATAACGTTTTAGTGGCAGTTTGCCCCTCGTTGGAACACTTCGTATTTTTAATAAAAAAAGCAATATAGTTTTTCACAGCCAAGAGCTAGGAGAATGGGAAGGCTTGGAATTTTCAATTTTAAAAATTAAACTGCTTTAAACAATTGTTGTGTTGATGGTTCTAAGTTATTGCGTTGTCTTCTCGTGGAACAAGCACTTAGATGTAGCACTAATCATTGTAAAAGACATCTCAAACAGAACACGTTTTCCTCAAGCAGTTCAGAATAATATACGAGGTGCATTGACGCGGAACACAGAGATATCGGAAATGATTGTATGAACTTGAATACGTTCGAATATAAATTGTACCGGAGTGATAAAACATTGGATTGAAAGTCTGAAAAATGCGCCAATAGTGACGGATCACTAGTGAGAGCATCGTTAATTCTCCAATTCCCTCGACACTGTAACACAATCCCAGTGCGAGGGACTTACAATGAAATAAAATATTTAGTCCTGAAAAATGCAAGGAAATTGTATAGTAGTGCATGTTTCCATTAACGGTAGTGCATTTTTTTATATCAGGAGTGAGAAAAGATATTCATTTGTTTGATTGCCTTTGTGAAGACTTATCGCAATGACATATCGCTAATATTTCAATACCAACATCATAGACTGTACAATACTTGTAACAATATCTCCAAGTTCTCAATTTTCATTTACCGAAAACTCCATACATCATAACATACAATCCAAAGGGGGTCGTAATAAATAGTTTCCGGCAAAAGCTGGTATAAATCTGTGAGTGTCACATATATTATGGGACACAGTTGCACTTATCCAGTACATTTCTGACGGGCCCGGGTACAGTCGCCGATAAAATTCAATAGCATCAAACGTTCCTAAATCCTACCACCTTGTTTTATTGTCACTTGCGATTCAGCTGCTCGGGTTTCACTTTAGTTTTATCCACCTTCGTTTAAACTACGCACAAGTGTACTACAACTTTTACATATGTATAGTTGACTTCGTAAATCAGTTGTGTTCGAACAGTGTTCACTTTTGTAGCTTTCCCTAATTTTATGAAATATCTACTGGTGTTTATTGTTTGAAGTTAAAGTATTTGAAAATTTAACACTTTTTCATTTTCCTATGGCGAAAATTTCTACTTGATGGTTTCACTTATTTGAAACCATCAAGTAGAAATTTTATTTTAAGTTAGTATTTATTTTCAAGTTTCAAATACATTTGAATAAGAAAAAAGACATACCTACAGATAGACCTAACCAGAGGGTCGTATTAACAAAACATATCACGCTCAGTACTCTTGATTGTAACTACTGCAAAGGATATAAAATGGGGCATAAACTGGCTCATATAACAATAAAAATAAATTAGATAAAAGCTCGCAATGAAACTTTACCCATTACTCGACTCGCGTAAAACACAGTTTCATGGGTTTGTAAGATTTAATTATTACAAAATACTTTCCTGAAAACGTGTAATCTAAAACCTTACGGTATACAAATTAAGGGAGAAAGTTAAATATGTAATTTTCTTGTCTTAGAAATATTCTAATCAATCTTATAATGTTAGTTAACGCGTGAAGTTAGAATCAATTTTTAATTATTTTCATAAAGGAGCAATCATTACAATTATTATCGTGCAGACACATTAATTAGTCGGCTATTAAAATTTTTAATTTACGGCGGCGCAACCAGCAATCATCGCAATGTGATTGATTGGTTCAAATGTAACTGACATAACGATTTCAGTTCAGCTAGGTTAATTTATGTGATTGCATTTAATGTTTCGTTATGTTCTAACTCATAGACCCCTGGTTCCTGAATATAGAGCATAGCATAGCACTTGTCCATTTTTTTGTGTTGGGTAATCATCAAATAACTTCTACCTCTCTGGGTGAAGCGGGAGGGCGTGTCAGACTCTTACTGACTAAAACCCACCCCTGTTCCTTCTGTTGCCTATGCCAGGGTCGGGGTGTCTCGAACACTCTCGCGATGCTGGCATAACTTGTCCATCTTTACCAAAGCAAAGACAATAAAGTACAGTTGGACGAGTTTTTAACCGACTTCGAAAAAGGAGGAGGTTATCAATTCGGAATTTTGTATTTTTTTTTTTTTTTTTTTTTTATGTATGTTCGGGCATAACTCCGTCATATATTGACGGATTTGCAAAATTCTTTTTTTTTCGAAAGGGGTTTATTCCGAAATGGTTCCATTTAAATTTCAAAAAGATCTGATGATGGGTTTCGGAGACAGACAACGGAACTTTTCAATAATTGACAGCAAATCAACCGCGATTGCTGTTATCGTATGTCTATGAATTGTTAACACAGTTTAATGGGGAACCACAACTAAAAAGTGAAAAATAAAAAACTTTTTTACAAAAAAATAGAACCGACTTCCAAAAAAAGTGCAAAATAACTTTAATTTCGGAAGTCGGTGTCAAAAAACGAAGACACAAAACAGGAACACCGACTTCCGAAATTAAAGTTATTTTGCACTTTTTTTGGAAGTCGGTTCTATTTTTTTGTAAAAAAGTTTTTTATTTACATGAAATTCTTAATTCTGAAAGCGGGGCATGACTCCAAAGTCTGAACGCAGTGTTCTGTACTGATCTAAAAGTTATTATGTTGCCCCGTAATAAGATTAGCAGTTGCTTCGCAAAAGGTACTGACATTTTTCCATATCTGGTTAGATTTGATGCCGCTCTCTTGTTTTAGATTTGTTTTTTTTTAAGTTAATAGGCTCGCGCCTGACCAATATCTCACCTGATGGTAAGCGATGATTTGGTTGACGATGGAGTACACTTGCTTAGAAGTAACCTATTCATTCTTGTCTTAAATACCGCCAGGTTGTAGCTATCAGGAAACACAGACTCCGGCAGGAAATTCCACTCCTTCACTTCAGGTTCACTACTTGAAAATTATTTATAATAAAAAAAACGCACGGGCTGGTAATTTCTCCGTTACAAAATATAGGTTCTGCACTAAAGTGAACAGCGATGTTCTATTATATACTGTAAGCGGTAACCGTTCCAAGATGTTAGTAGTTTTGCACCGCGCCGCGCCGCCGCCCGCCGGCCCAGTCGGGGCCTCCAAATTACCGCAATAACGGTAATTGCAATTTGCTGCTGAAACTACCCACTGTCTTCATTCCCTTCCGTTCTAATGTTGATATAGTAGCATTGCTTTGTACACGAACTGCGGCTGTGAGTTAAAATTTGCAACAATATTTTTAGCAACCGGGACGCTTTAGAAGCTGGCTTTAGAAGTGTCGAAATATTTTTTCAGAACTTATCACTAGTTACTCTCCTACTAGATGTTTTCATCAGCTGTCTATCCATCCCCGGAATCGAAGTAGACCTTTTGATGAATAAAAACACGGGGTGATTTCGACTTGATGAAAAAAACACTTGGTAAATCTAAGGGGTAATTCGGTTTTACGGCCTCGTTTTTACGGTATAAAACGAAGATCCATTGTAGATAAAGTATCGAGATTATTAATTTTCAAAAAATTGGTGTGTTTATCGGGTTAATAAAGTATTTCGTTGCTTACTCTGAAACCTAATCACCGGTGACTTGATGGAGACAGTCGTTTTTAAAGCTAGATGCTTCGCTATGAATGTTAGTAAAACTAATGTTCCCATAAAAGCAGAGATAAATCTTCTAACTCGCGTAGATGAGGTAATGTAAGCACTTTAGAGAGCATCAGTACATTTATTCTTGAGTGGTTCCTTGCAAGAAAACTACATTCCAACCATGTCTTTTCTACAGTTGCTAACCAATCATTCGAAATAAAATTACGTCTGATGTGAACTACATAAATCGTTTGAGTGCATTCAATAACGAGGATCTTCGAGTAAAATACATAGGTAGGTACCGTCATACGGGGTGAATAGGAACTCCGGGGTGAACAGAAACAAAACTTTGAAGGGGTTTTTCAAGTTATTTTGAAATTGTTTGTAGCATTTAAGTACTCCGATTTATTTATAAATTGCTATAAAAACTAAATCGATGCTATAGTAGAAACCAATATTAGGTTATCATAGTGAAAATCCTAATCAAAGTTTGGTTTCTATTCATCCCTTCGTTTCTATTCACCCTGTTCGTAGGTACGCCAAAGAAAATAGAAGTTGATTTTGATATTAAATTCAAATTAGAGATAAAAAGCTAAAGTTTGTGAAGTAAAATGTCCGTCGCTGAGATAACAAGCTCGGAGTCTTTCTTGGAGTTGCTAATCGATGTTAAAGCATTATGTTCCCAAGATACTGTTGTGTGCAAAAAAAGGATTCGTATTTTTCATAAGCTTTGACGAAATATTATGACATACTAGCTTCTGCCAGCGGCCTCGGATCATTTTTTATCATTGTGCCAAATTTAATTTAGATCCGTTCAGCCGTTTAGATGATTGAGGAATAAACATCCATCCATTTATCCAAACTTTCACATTTCTATCTCTACGGAGTAAAATTTAAAGTCGCTATCCGCGTCTGTCTGTCTCCCCGCTAATTCTAGGAGTACGCAATTTAGTTAAAATTTCAGTTCAACCGGTCCGGTATATTCGGAGCAAATTGGCTGTGACAAACGGACAGACAGACACACGAGTGATCCTATAAGGGTTCCGTTTTTTATTCGGTCTTTGGAATTCTAAAAATTACATAATTGTCACATTTTCACGATAGGTGTTGCTTGATAAAGCAGAAAATTTATTCATGAAACGAACATTAAAAAAAATGTCGGAATGTCAAATAATCACCACCCACCACACACACACACACACACCACACACACACACCACACACAAACAAACACACACTCACAGGGGTCACATCGTTCATAGATGTCACCTATGGTCAAAGAGACTTTTTATAAATATGTGAATGCAGTTATACCTACATAGTTTGTTAGAAAAAAGAAATAACTTTTCCTTTGATTAAAAATTGCCGGCATCAGTACAAATATTTAGGTACTTACTTACCTCCAGGGCCCTCTTTAACTTTTCACCCACACCTCTTTACGTGTTTTTTTGCGTACTATACCTACAAGGTACCTAGCCTACCTAGTTGAAATATCGCATCATTACAGAGACCTGTGTACCTTTGTTTTCTCGCTGATTGGCCATAAAAATATGATATATGTACCTACTCGTATGTATCTATTGTCTGTTTATTATTCCGAACAAGCTTCAGAGGTAATGACTACCTACTGATACTGTTGTATTGAATTAGGCTTCCTTTTTCGGTGTTACTAAAGGTGCTCCCTCACCAGAAACATTCGCCTGTAATATAATATTTCAGATTCGATTTTGAGCATTCCATTACAATACTTCCTCACTGACTGACGACCATTCGCTTTTAATGTAACAATTCAAAAACATTTTGAGCATTTGCTTCTAGCTGAATTAGTTGTTTGATGTTACAAGTTGTATCAACATGTTACAGATTGTATCATTACAGGTTGCACACTGTAACGCTCGGTTCTCCTCACTCACTGATGTAATGCTCGACTCTGTAACGTTACATTACAAGCGAATGCTTCCGGTGAGGGAGCACCTTAAGCATAATGTATCTCACCCGGGCCTGCGGACGGCGAGCAGTGGGTAGCTCGCCGTCCGATCAGCACCAGGCCCGTGAGTCGACGGCGCGTAGTGTTCCACGCGCGCCTCAAAGAGATGTAGTCAGCCACCACTGACGGGGCCTATCGTGGCCGGTGCCTGCATGCCTAGGGGTAGCGGATAAATTCAGAAAATGAGTTACCGCACCCCTGGGCACTCAGTCAGGGAAGGAACAGGGGTGGGTTTTAGTCAGTAAGAGTCTGATACGCCCTCCCGCTCCACCCAGAGCGGGAAAAGTCATTGGATGATTTCCCACCCCACAAAAAAAAAAAAAAAAGCATAATGTATCTCAAGAATGTTTAGTGAAAGTAGTAGTGTTGCCATGCCTATAAAATTGGTTCATAAACAACCTGCTAATCAGTGTTTAAACTAATGATATGGTAGGAAAGTTTTTTTTTTTTAACAAGGCCCATTAAGGCTCAAGCAGACACATCATCATCATCATCATCAGCCTTTTAATATCCTCCTCTATGTGTGAGGCTGTGGGCCGTTATCCACTACGCGGGCCCAATACGGGTTGGTGGATGTCACATATCTTCGAATGTTTGGTTCTAGGACATCCCGGTTTCTTCACGATGTTTTTCTTCACCGTTTTTGAGAGCAGTGGTGATGAAATAATTTACACATACGAGTAGTAAAGCGCCTGCCTGGGTTTGAACTCGTAAGTCCAACTTGTAAGAAACTTAACTTGTAAGACGCGGCCGTTACCACTGGGCCATCACTTTTATAAACAGATATGCGACGTGACAACACAACAATGATGTGTCGACATTTATTATAAAAAAAAAAATATGTACAAAGTATTATCTGTTTTTTAAAATAGTCGGTCAGTCACGCGCTATTAAATATACCTATTGTTTTAATTTTTCTTTTTACCCTAATTTGATACAGGTAACGACCTCCAAAATAATGCAGTTATCGACTAAAATTTAACTAAATTAAACAAAATTTTATGATTGTCTGGCAGTTTGAGTATTTTTGCGACCTACTCAAATGTCTTACGTCGTATTGTTCGTCGGTTCGTTGAGCTCCTCAAAGTTCTGAGTTGAGCTTCACGATAACTGACAAATGCTTGCACTGTCTGGACAGGTCCACTCGAATTTGTGTGTTGCTTTCTTCAAAAAGCTTATCCCAGACATAAACGCAAATGGTTCTCATATGATTTAACCAGTACATATTGATATGGATTTGAACACTTTAAAAGAGACTTTGACCTCTGAGTTTGTTTCGGTGTTTCTTCTCAGGGTAGTCATCTAGGAAACACCGGCCTCATCTAGCTAAAAAAAAATTGACTTGTAAAAGTGTTGTTAAAACCTACATACTGGTACTACATATACTGGTACCTGGTACATACCATACAAAAATAAAATCATTTATCATTTAAAAACTTACGATTTTTTCCAATCCACGGCAACCATAGACTGCAATGTGGCACAACGTACAGCAGCCATAAGACTTAATGGAAGCGAATACAAGTCGCTTACAGTGGCCGTAGGCGACGGTTAGCCAGCTATTATTACTAAAGTACTGCCACATTTGTCAGCGCCCGCACTTTGTTCCTGTAACAGTCAGCAACACCTCTATATTTCATGTTGTTCCTTTTGAGTTCGAGTAAAGGATTGTTTACAGGAAGAGACTTTCTCACTATTTTCATTGTTATTTTGAGGGTTCCGTTCCCGAAGGGTCCAAACGGAGCCCTATTGCTGTCACTCACATGTCCGTCTGTCTGCCTGTCCATCGTCTGTCACTCAGGTTTTGCAGCCAAACAGTCGGAGCTAGTCTTCAAATTTTCACAGTCTGTGCATCTTGTTGACCCAAAGCCATACAAATAGTCAAAAATACATTTGTTACGAAACCCTGAATGTGCAAAGTCCGACTCGCACTTGGCTGGTTTTTTACTTTGTCCCACACTAGGTAGATATTACTCCTGTATTGTGGGTGCGTTTACAAACATGAAGACTCACATTCACAGAACACCCAAGCCCGGAACAACTATATATGTAGGCCAGACAAATATTTTTTCCGTGCTGGAATCGAATCCGCGCCATGCAACGCAGATAAAAAGTTATCTCACTCAATGGTAAGCGATAATTTATGTCTGACGATGGAGCACATTGTTGTGTCTATGAGTCTCGCATGGCCATTCTCGCCTCTCAATGGGCGAGAAAACACTTCCCGTGTAAACTAGCCTTGAAGGTGGAACATCCGTAGTACCTTGATGTTATTATGACTTTACAAAATTAATTGTTTCATGTTTATAATTTCGTAACGATAATGTGAAATGTGATGAAGAGGGTTTCTTCTCAAATAAAGCTGTTCAGTTAAATTACTTTGAGTGTTGGAAATATCACATTTGAAGTTTCTGAAGGTTCCTCATTTTCGTTAGGAGCAATATTGGGATTGAAGCTTATAGCGTGGTTTACATTGAGAGGAATACCTACTTGAGTGCGACAGCCGTATCGTCGAATTTTGTTTCTTCGAAAACCTTTCAACGACATCTCTATTCTACGACGCCTTGTTACTGCAATATATCGTTACATCGAAAAACTGTACTGCGAACGATTTTACTGCGTAAATATCATACTGCAGAGCCTTGTTCAATCTATGTCTTGTTACTGCGATGTTAGTTTACTTAGGAAAGCTTACTTCGAACGATCTTACGGCGATAACCAATTACCTACATCGATTTTCTTTTTCAAAACAATACCTATTTTTTTTTTCACGACACGAATATTTTAAGTTACCTAAAATGTATTGAGTGTGTTTTTCTGGAGGATAAGATATAAACCAGACATTTTTAACCGTAAAATGAGTTCGCTCGTCGCCACATGTTAGATACGAAAATGACTGGAAAGATGCGCGTCAATCAAACTCGCTAGTGACTTGCACACTCATTTATTAAGCTAGGACAATCTATCTAACTAGCGAGGATGGGCGGGGCGTGGCCCTTCTCAGCACACATAAACAACAGTCTATGAATTCTCTGACACGACACAATTATTATGACTGACACCCTTATTATTTGATAGTATCCACGACAGTAACTTTTCAGTATATTTATGGCCTCTAATTTTACTATATATACTAATAAGTAATTTATTTCTATCTTAAACTATTAAATTGTCTTTAATAAGAATGCCTCCAATAGCACTTTTCGTATTGTCTCACTAAACACTAACTCGAACGGTCTTGTTATTTTTAGTCTTCTGACTATATTCGTGTGATCGAGAAGCTGGATTGCCTCGATGTTCCCATGCTGTCGAAGTCAGTAGATGAGGGAAAAGACAGTAGTTGCAATAACCATAATACACAAAGGAGCGACGAAAAACATTACCTTAAGCGACTTGATAATTGTTCAGTGTTTAACGTTTACTCCTCCCGGTGTTCAGTTCTGTTCAGTTAAGATTATTACGATCCGACTGTTAAGTGAATGTTGCGTCTTAAAACGCCAGAATGTTTATTACTTTCGTACATAATCTCGTCTGGCATAGTTATTTACTCTCTAAATGCTGAATACTGTTAAGCTTTATTGTAACCCGTATAGTCGCTTTGTGAATGTAAGGTGGTATAGCCAAATCAAAAGACGTACATAATTTAAGTAAAAAGTTTGTCTTAATGTGCTTTATTTTTTTATTAAAATACATACTTATTATTTTCTTCACTAGGTGCATTTCTAGTCTAAAATAAATTAACACCTATCTTAACTCACTAAAATCTATTCAGAAATGCCACAAAAGATGAACAGACTAAACACAAAACAGCAGCACAAACGTTCATCGCAACGGTTCATCGCAATGACCGCTCCTAATGAAGGAACAGTCTTCCGCCACTTACACTTACCCCTCAAGACAATAAGCGTGACGATTAACTTTATGACGTCACTGTCATGCTTCAACAAATAGGTACCTACTATTCTTCAAGTCACTGAGACGTAAACAAAAACGCCGTCTCTCCTTGAAACAATATTGATACGCAATAATACAAAGAAACTAATAATGCCAGCCTTCCATAATACTTGTAAACGTTAGAAGAGCCACTTGTTTGTCTTCAAAGCAAATAATAAAAAGGGTAGACAAAGTCATAGCAATAATTGCGAAAATAATGTGGAAGTTAGCTGACACAGCCTTCTATTACTACAGATGGAAAAATATCGACATTTATTAAAGACAGCTGAGCCGTTTAGATGTGGCTGGACAATTAGATGTCGATGTTTTACTTTTGTTTTTATCGATATATTTTTGGAAAGGTTCGGGCTTAATCGAAATAAAAATTCACCTAACGATAAATTGGTTCCTTCGCAAGCCCAATTAGCAGACACAGTAGTTTTCTTTTCTTTTTTTTTGTATGCAATCATCGTGTGAAGAGTTAATAAAATTTCATAAAATAATACAGGGTGTAAGGTACATGAACGCACATACGTGTACTAGTGATTCAGTACATGATTCTGGACCCCCTAGCGTTAGAATTTTTCGTCGGCCTTTTCATAATATTTGAAAAAAAAAAAATTTTTTTTCATTTAAAATGTCTTTGGGGTAGATAGTTATAACGATTTTATATATTTTATTTTTTTTAATTAAAAAATATTTTTTTTTTTGTTTTCATTTAAAATGTCTTTGGGGTAGATAGGTATAACGATTTTATACAGTTTAAAGTGAAAAAAAATATTTTTTTCAAAAATTAGGAAGAGCCGACGAAAAATTCCAACGCTAGGGGGTCCAGAATCATGTACTGAATCACTAGTACACGTATGTGCGTTCATGTACCTTACACCCTGTATTATTTAATAAATAACAACAATAAACAACAACAATCTAAGAACACTTCCTTTCAAATTGACATAATATTAGTATACCTAATTGGTATTTATTAGTATGTACAACGGATCCTATAACCCTCGAATGTGATCTCTCTCTATCACTTAATGGTTTGCTGAGAGAAAACTCAACATTGAGTTAAGCTCGCTTTTATACATAAACTATATAACCACTATGTATTATGTGAAACTTTATTTATTTATTAAAACTTCATGCAACACAAATATACGAAGGCGGACTTAATGCCTTAGGCATTGTCTACCAGTCAACCAAGGGTGGTGGAGAGATAACATGGCAGGTGCATAAACTGAAAAAAAATTTACTAAGAAGAAAATGGTTACGAAAGTAGATTTAAATATATAGTTAAAATAAACACTCATAGTAATAATATTTAATATAAAATACCTACATATACAAATATATATATATATATATAAAGTAAGAGATAAGGATTTTGAGACGACTCTTTTACTTGTTAAGAAAGTAATAAAAACGAAACTTTGGTGTACAATAAAGAATTAAGAACAATCAACTACTAACCCAAAATAACAGCAACTATCTGGGATTTCAGCTCGAAGAGCTGTCGAGATTTCAAATTAAGATTTTGGAATAGAAAATACTTCAAAATCTTTAAAAATGCAATTGCAGAAGGTAAACAGTGACAATCACTTCATCATCATTATCATCATCAGCCTTTTTAACCGACTTCGAAAAAGGAGGAGGTTATCAATTCGGATGTGTGTGTTTTTTTTTTTTTTTTTTTTTTTTTTATGTATGTTCGGGCATAACTCCGTCATATATTGACGGATTTGCAAAATTTTTTTTTTGTTCGAAAGGGGTTTATACCGAAATGGTCCCATTTAAATTTCAAAAAGATCTGATGATGGGTTTCGGAGACAGACAACGGAACTCTTCAAAAATTGACAGCAAATCAACCGCGATTGCTGCTATCGTATGTCTATGAATTTTTAACACAGTTTAATGGGGAGCTACAACTAAAAAGTGAAAAATAAAAAACTTTTTTACAAAAAAATAGAACCGACTTCCAAAAAAAGTGCAAAATAACTTTAATTTCGGAAGTCGGTGTCAAAAAACAAAGACACAAAACAGGAACACCGACTTCCGAAATTAAAGTTATTTTGCACTTTTTTTGGAAGTCGGTTCTATTTTTTTGTAAAAAAGTTTTTTTTATAAGCTATTTTTGTCCACACTGCTGGGGCACAGGCCTCGTCTCTGTGAGATGAGAGGGTGTGGGCCGTAATCCACCACGCGGGCCCAATGCGGATTGGCGGATGTCACATGTCTTCGTATTTTTGGCTCTAGGACATGCCGGTTTCCTCACGATGTTTTCCTTCACCGTTTTGAGAGCAGTGATGATGAAATAACTCACACAACGTAAAGCGCCTGCCTGGGTTTGAACTCACAACCTACAACTTGTAAGTCACGGCTGTTACCACTGGGCCACCACAGCTCTCATCTAATTTAACATGAAATTATGCTACCCCTTAAAAATATCATGGAGTAATAGTCCTCCTAAGTAACTACGGCTTATACGTACCCTATTTCGAATATATAATCGAAATCGCAACCAACCAACCAACCTTTATCTTATTTGCTGCTTCATTTAAAAACCACTGATCAGGACATTCGAGACCAAAGGCAGTGGATTAGCCCCACTTAGGCCACTCACGGATTAAACCCTTGTAAGCACTGAGTAATGCTACATGCTTCACAGAAAGGCTATAGAGTTGTAGACCTTTTGACCGCAAGTCACCTAGACCTTAACGTTTTCTTGTATATTCGAAGGTATAATGAGTTTCTACAGCATTGGGTGGGTTTCTATTCATCGTATGAGATAAGAGTAGGGAGATACAGGACTGATAATTTGCCAGCCAATGGACCGTGTGAAGTGAAGCTTTCTTTTCACTAAGGTGCTTGTAGTGAACCTAATTATCGTTGCTTAAGTTCTTACTGAGAAAACTGGAAACTTTCTGGAGAGCAAAATAAACTATTTAGTAGCACGTAGGTAACTCACGTTTTTTGATGTGTAACCTTTTTTTTATGGTTGATAGGCACGCGTTTGACCACTATCTCACCTGAAACCAAAGTATCTATCTCAAACCTCTTTCCTCTCACTTTCCTGCAATTTGTGGGAGTGATTTCGTGAAATGGGACAGAAGTGTGTACCCGCCGGTCGATTCTGTTAACAGCTCACCGTGAAAACTTAGGTGGAATGAGCGTGAAGTGAACTGTTATTCCACCTTGATTGTATGGATTGACAGCCCACTTCACGTTCACTTCACCTAAGTTTTCACGGTGGGATTTTACAGAATAGCACTACAGGAACCCGGTGAAGCGCGCGCTATTTGCTTTTACCAATGAGCGCGTGCGGTGGTAGAGTTGGCCGAAAGACGGTAGAGCGCGCGCCCGATAAGTCTGCGCGCGGTCGAAATCGGAACTAAGCGTTTTAATTTTATTTTTCAGGATAGGGTTTTAATGTTGTTTATTACCAAGGTGTGATGTCAAATGTTACACATCATAAGAGACTACTGTAAAGCTCGCTCGTTTTTTTTTTTTAAATAACTTTCATACGCGCTGTTTATGACAATACAAATGAGTTACGCGGTTTTGCTCTACCTAGTTTTACTGAACAACGCTGGCATACGTATTGTTTTTGGTATTAAATTTTGCGTCACCATTGGTTCAAATTCTCGTGTTTTTGTCAAAAAAAACGTCGTTCAATTCCCTATGGAATGGCATACGTAACATTTCTTTTAAAAAAAATACTTAGGTACTTGGTGTTAGAACTTAAGCGACGTCATGCCATAGTAATAGTATTACTTAATAGCCAACACGAACTGATTGAGCGTCACGACCGATAGTCGTTCCTTTCAGTATGAAGAGAAGCTTTTGGCCCACAAATGTGCAATAAGGCTGACATTCTTACATCACATGCTTCCATTGTATTCTGACGGACACGACCATTGATTTTCTATACAATGTGAGTATAATTAAGTTCACTATCACAGCTTAAGCCTCTATAAGCTATAGACACACTTTTTCCAGACAGATGACCTTTCCAGTTAATTAGGTTTTAGAAGATTCAACGTAATACTTGGTCCCATTAATTAATTAATTTCGTTAAATGAAGCGTTATTGTGAGCTGATTAAATTTCATTTATGTTTTACTGATAGTACCTAGTAATAAACTTTAAATTAGGTGCCTACTTTTTGTTTGGTGTGATTCCTTTGAAATCAAAGTTATTAAATTATGTTTTTAATTTGTCAAAGAGAGTTAAATTATTATATTCTACAAAGTTGGTATTAACGGAATGAATTATTATGACAACCCCAGTTTAGTAGGTAATTTCCAAAGGGCAGACAGAAACGTATATACATACGCCGCTTGCCAATACAGTATTAGGTCAGTCCCAATCTGATATTGGGCGAGCTTATCGCCATTTACCGGGCACGGTTCCAATCCCGAGCCATAATGGAGAAATTTCCAACAGAAAACCGCAACGTTTAATTTTAATTTCAATTTTAAATATCGATATAACGTCAAGATGTCACATCCCTCGGTTTGACCGGCGCTGTAAGCTTCACCAAGTACAAATAGAGAATAGTGGTTGCAGTAATAATGGCTTGGCGTATAACTACCGCAGGCAGAGCGTTAAATTTATATTAAAAACGTCCTGACGCAGTGTTACACAACACGTGCGCTTTGTTGTCAATGCTCTATTATTTACTCACACAAAACCTCGTTTATGTGTCCACTGTTCATGTGTGAGACAAATTGATTACAAAGAACGCAAACTAATACTTTACAGTTCCATACTAGTAGCTGTTAGATTAAAATTAAAGGTGTTGGGTTTGCGTTTTTTTTTTTTTTGTTTCGGTCGAGCAAATAATTGCTGCCGACAGGCCGTGATATTTGAAACTCTGGGCTAGCTCGATTTACTGGCTTATTTTATTTTAACAAAACATTCTACCTCAAAAAGCTTTCGTTGAAATGTGGCAAACATTCTATCTAAATCAACCTCATTTTATGAACTATTGGTATAGAAACAACGTAATCGTTGTATACGCGTAAAATATACAAGCTAGTACAGAAGAAAAACAAGATTAATCGTATTAATTAGGCGCCACTGTTTCACCCTGTAGGTATTCGTAGCCATAACTCGAGCCGGGCGAAATTCGAGTAAATTTTTCGTGCCTCCAAATCAAGTGCCATTGACCGAATATATCTTTTATCCTTTGAACAAATAAATACACGAGGAATAAGTAAATTAATTAGGTATTATTTCGTATATTTTATCCAACGTTTTCTTAGTTACTATGAAAGAGGGAAAGTTACGCTCATTAAGGAACGGGTCGGATGGATACTGACCGTTGATCTGACATAATCTTTAAGTCCCCAGTTACACTTAAGTCACGGATAATTAAGTAAGTACATACAAATGTTTAACCTTATTGCACAAGAGGAAAATCGTGAAATTACAACAAAAAAACACATAAATGGCAAAAATACAGTTTTACAATGGTGCCGATTCTGTTGTGCACAAACTAAACTTAATTTAGGCTATTGCTATCTTTTGCTCTCTAATAAAACAAGAAAGAAACGGACGTAAATTAGAGTTATCAAATTTAGTTGAACTAGTATTTCCATACAAATTTATGGCGCACTTAAATACATGTCGAGTAAAAACACTGTAAAGCACAAGGCGTAAACTAATTTGACATCTCTAACTTAGTTCATTGCTATAGCCGTCCTTTTCTCGCACTGCCTGTTAGTAAAAGGTAGCGATTCTTTAATTGTAGTTAAGTTATTGAACAAGAGAATCGGCACCACTGTCTCATAATAACTCTGATCAAGTAAGACACCTACCTAAGTATTCTGGCTCATAATTACTAACAATATTCCAATCCCCAATACAATTTCAATCAACTTAGCAAAAATATGTATTTAAAACAATATCGAAGCAATCCGCAGCATCTGGCTTCAACAAACGAACGGAATTATATATTTATTGTGATAGGGTTGTTTTGATCTTTGATTGAACCATTAACTTGATTGCTGTACTTTAGAAATTCAGTACTAAAAGTTGGGCAAAGTGTTTTAATTATCGTCTTAACTCGGTGCCAGCGAGCAAAGTAGTATGAAGTTTACGAATTAACTGAAATATCCGCTTCAGACCCTACACAGTTGACTTTTAAATTATTTTACACGCTTTTTAATTTTGCATACTAATTCGATACCGGAGTTTGTAACTACAATTACTAAGTGGCCTCTTGGCAGACTTTAAGGTTGTCTATGTGATTGTAATTATGTTTGCTTCTATATATTGTTAGATTTCGATTAGTATTAGAAATGCGAATTTTCGTTGCTTAATGCTATGCTACTATAAATAAATACATGCATAGCATTATCAGCCTTATAATTTCCCCACTGCTGGGACTCAAGCCACCTCTGGAGAGGTAATGGGCCGTAATACACCACGAGGGCTCAGTGCGGGTCTGTGGATGTCACAAGTTCTCTTATTTTTGGTTCTAGGACTTGCCGGTTTCCTCCCGATGTTTTCCTTCAATGTTTTGAGAGTAGTGGTGATAAAATAAACTACACAAATTATAGCACCTGCCTGAGTTAGAACCCACGACGTACAGTCACGAGCAAAAATTTGTACACAAGCAAAACTTTACTTGTAAGCTCGAGTATCTTAAATGGACGGTCTTAAGATACTCGAGCTTACAAGTAAAGTTTGCTTGTGTACATATTTTTGCTCGAGACTGTACAACTCGTAAGTCGGGGCCGTATCACTGGGTTTTTTTTAGTAGGATACCTACCTATTATATTAGGCAACTAGTAATATACCTTAATTTTGCAAATTAATCTTAGCATAATTGACGTCTGGATGATGATTTCAACAGTATCAATTTAAAGTTTTAACACATGCTGTGGGTTACAGGGATTACTCCTGTGGGTTTTCCGCAAAAGACTCGTCAGTCGAAGACTCAATCCTTTGGTAGGTATTAAATTTATTCTTATATATTTATTGAATATCAAACATAATATATTATACGATGATAAACAGAGTTTGTGATCAAAATACACAGTCGTGTTTGGCTTAAAGTCAGGTTTTCTCCCAGCAAATATAAATAAAAATATATTAAACAATATATTTTCTTAGACAACAACGATCCATATAGTTACAAAAATATTGCTATGTTTGTTGGTTGATAAATATAACTTTGTATGTTGATACATCAACCCAAACCTCTCACATGCAGTTTGACGAACCAGTTGAACACAGACGTGTCCAACCTATCCACTGTCATTTTCAAGATACTGTTGCTACTCCCCCGCACAGCCCTCACAACTGGCACTGTTTTCTTTCGCATAATTGCTTAGAAATCATCTACATAAGCGTCCGCAAACATGTTTGAAGCACTACAAAAACGAGGGAGGCGCAACAGTGCCCTGAAATTTTTATTATATTGAACTCTAAGTACACTGTAAGCACTTTGTGTGTATGTACTTGACCCATAGACCGCTCGTGTAGAAACTTTGACAGTAGGCTTTAAATAGCGTGAATTTAACGTCGACCGTACAACGAGCGGATCTATGCGCCAGGATGTTTCCCCGTACCGTGCCCTGCTTCCCTCTCTATATCCTGGTCATCCTTTAAGGTGTCAGTTACAATATGACCTAGGTACTTAAACTGAGACACACGGTGTAAATGTTCTCCATTAAAAAAAAACTTGAGAGGTGTCAAGGGATACCCGGATGGAATTTTTTCCGTCTAGCGTCTATGGTTAAAAAACCTCGGAAAGATTAACCCTCCTGGCCTTACACGCGAATTCAATTATACTCATCCGAAAACATATTTGACCATTTTACAGTACTTTTCTGATTGTTATACCAGTAGCAAAAAAATGCCTATCATTTCAGGAGCAACACGAGTTCTTTCAATTTATTCCAGAGTACCCCATAGGATACCAGATCGAAACTTCAAACATCTTTATTGGCGCAACACTGGATTAAAAAAAAGTGAAAACCTGACCCCTGAGCTAGGTTAGAATACCTGAATTTCAGAGGAGTAAGTGACTTCCTCCGTAAACGGTGGCAGTCACTTTTTACACACAGGTTACAGTTTTGTGAGCATTATGCAACATGTAGAGAAATTTATAAAACCTTAGATTAAAATCAATCAAAAGTAAACATACATTTTAGTAACAGAGAGAGAGAGAGAGATCGTAATAAAGGATACGCTAATTAATAATTACGTATATAATACGTAATTATGCATACTGTATTGAATCGAATACAGTCTCATTTAATTAAATAACGCAGTGTGCAATTAAAGAGAAGGGGTACAAACGTCTGCGTTTGCCAGCTTGACCGCAGCCAGGCTGTTATTAGTTAATCCGACAAGCCTACCCGCGGCACTTAACTGTGCTTAGGATTAGCTTCAATCGACCTTGTGGCTGTAATAGTTCATTATAGTTGGATTATTAATAATAATCCATTATTAGACTGACAAATAGCATTTAATCCTTGTAATAATCCTCCTTCTGCGAAGCAGTAATGCTCGCGAAGAGGGAGGCGGCATACGTTAGGGAGACCCAACAACAGCCGAGTCGCCCTAGCGCCCCCAGCCGCGACCGCCGCAGGAGACGCCAGGGGCCGCGAGACGATCTCCGGCCACCGTAGACCCGGGCCTGCGGACGACGAGTAGTGGGTAACTCGCCGCCCGATCAGCACCAGGCCCGAGAGTCGACGGCGCGTAGTGTTCCACGCGCGCCTCAAAGAGTGGTCAGCAATAGGGACGGGGCCTGCCACGGCCGATGCCTGCCCGGGGGTGGAGGATAAATTCGAAAGAGTTACCTCGCCCCTGGGCACTCAAGGCAGGGAGGAACAGGGGTGGGTTTTAGTCAGTAAGAGTCTGACACGCCCTTCCGCTCCACCCTAGAGCGGAAGAAGTCATAGGATGATTTCCCACCCCCCAAAAAAAAAAAAAAAAAAAATCGTTGTAATAATATGATATTACGTATTACAAAGGCGTATCGATTTAGAAAAATGTTAAAAAATAATTTACTGATTACAATAAAACTACCAAAAACCTGTAGGTTGTTAGAAGAAAACACCGACATGTTTTGTGCTTATCTTTGGATATCAAAAATGGGTTGAAGCTGTGAGTATGTGAATATAATATAAGATATAGGAGAGCATGACTATTAATTGTGCCTTTGTACAATCTCTACATACTATAAAAAACAAAGTCGCTTCGTCTGTCTGTACGCTTAGATCTTTTAAACTCCGCATCGTGTTTTCATGCGGTTTTGAGCAATAGACAGAGTGATTTAAGAGGAAAGTTCAGGTGTATAACTTGTACCCACGCGAAGCCCGGGCGTGTCTAGTGATAATAAACTAAGTATTTAATCACATGTATAATCTACAATTTCTCTCATTTGCAAACAAAGAATGTCGTGTGTCACCCCGACCAAACCACCAATCAGCCTAAACAATACAAACAGTCCATACCGTTACAAACTTATATGAAAACATATTTCCACAAATCCCATCGAATTCCTCCCTACATGAAGGTCGGAAGGGTTGAAAGATTCACGCTGAATTTGCGACTAAAATAGCTGACTCAAACCAAAGCCCTGTCAAGCCCAAATTGGATGAATCACGAGACGTTACGAATGTATCGTGAACATTTATTTGATAAAAGCGTGCGCAGAACGTGTCAGGAATGTAATAATGTGGGTATAATAGCACCACCAATCACGGCCATACGTTTAATATGGTATATGTACTAGTACTAGACGTTGTCATCGTATTAAATTAACATCATGTTACAACGTTTAATCACGTCGACTTAAGACTTCCTAAATTAGTTCCTTATTCTACGTACATCAGATTTGAAATGAGGTTCACTGGATGTAATCTCAGAACTTTGGTGTTCTCGTTTGTGAATCGCTAAATTGAGTGAATTCCTTCGAGCAAGTGTATCGTATATTGTTCTGTTATGGATTTGTGTTCATCTTGCTTGTGGTTGGATATTAGTTATGTGAATTTTGATTATGGCGATGGGTTGTCGGCTTCATCAAATATCTATGAACTTGTGTCTTTATATTTGTTGTTGTACACCAACCACAGAGCAGTGTCTTTGTATTTGTTTTTATACACCAACCACAGAGCAGTGTCTTTGTATTTGTTTTATACACCTACCACAGAGTAGTGTCTTTAAAATTTTTGTTGTACACCTACAACTGAGTAGTCTCTTTATATTTGTTGTGGTACATTTACCACAGAGTAGTTTCTTTATATTTGTTGTGGTACACCTACCGCAGAATATTCTCTTTTTATTTGTTGTTGTACACCTACCACAGAGTAGTCTCTTTATATTTGTTGTGGTACACCTACCACAGAGTAGTCTCTTTTTATTTGTTGTGGTACACCTACCTCAGAGTAGCTACCGCCTATGTGCCACTAAAAAAAAAAAAAAAAAAAAACTATACCTACATGAAGTTTAAATAAATAAATGGACAGCATGAATGAACAGAAAGTTTTATTACGAATTTAAGTTCCACGAAGAAACCCGACATTGATTGGCGAAAATGGGTTATAGAACGAAGAAAAAGTCATTTAATTTTACATACTTATATAACTTAGTATACCTATAACTTAAATTTATTCATTGGCACACAATGCACAGTCTAAGCTTCTAGAAGAACTAGAAGCAAATATCGATAAGAAATAAATATTTATTCCGACTGAAAAATTTTCTGGCACACTGCTGGTACCGATTAAACCACTTGGGACGATATCTGTTGTCGGCATCTCCATAATCTTGAGGACTCCAGGTTCACAACGCCTGTGTCCACTAGAACCCAGAGGTTCCAGTGGACACAGGCCTGGATAAAATTATCTACGCCTGGGTCTACCGTTCGCACAACGGTGATCTGGAGACAACTGGGCTCACACAGCAATGGGGCCGTTAATAGGGCTGTTAAGTCCTGCAAGAAGGGGTTGCTGTGGGATCTGTTTGACCATAGTAGCCGAATAGGAAACTATCTTGTTTCTTACCCAGTCGGTTGAAACGAACTTCTGCCGCCCCTACTACCTCCTTTGCTGAAGCCCGACGGGTCACTGGCCAACTCAGCTGAGAAGAAAGCAAACTAGTTTGCCTCTCCTTTTGCGGAATTCTCACATCTGGATCCTGGTGATGCGAGGCTCCCGGCTTCTTCTGATGAATGCGAGGCGAGTATCTATGTCAAACATTCGCATTCATTAGAATACGTCTGTAGGGTACTGTGTAATCTAGACGTAAACAAGGTTAGTGGCCCCGACGGGATACCAGCAAATGTTTTAAGGACATGTCCACCTGAGTTGTCTCCGATATTGACTCGCCTTTTTCGCCTTTCGCTTGAGACTGGAAAAGTGCCGATGGCTTGGAAGCAAGCTAACGTGCAGCCCGTGCTCGAGAAGGGTAGTCGGGCTGACCCGGCCAATTACAGACCCATCTCTGTCACACACACACGACACGTTCCATACTCTTACAGAGTATGGGACGTATCATCATCTGCCTAGCCTTTTCCCAACTATCTTGGGGTCGGCTTCCAGTCTAACCGGATGCAGCTGAATACCAGTATTTTACATGGAGTGACATGCCTATCTGACATCCACAACCCAGTTACTGGGTAATACGATACCCCTTGGTAAGACTGGATGTCAGACTTTCGGGCTTCTGACGACCCGTAACGACTGTCAAAGATCCGCGATTGATAGCCGGGGCCAACGGCTTAACGTGCTTTCCGAGGCACGGAGGAGTCTCGGTATGTAAAGATGGTCACCCATCCATGGACCAACCCCGGCAAGCGTAGCTTAACCTGATGGATCGACCCATGCGGCTGTTATTACTTTATCTACGAGTTCCTCAGAGTACGTGGACGTGTACTTAACAATAATCTCTTGGCATAACTAGAAGCTAATGACATCCTCAGTGACCTTCAATACAGGTTCCGCCGAAATCGGTCAATTGGGAATCTTCTAGCGTATGCCATTCACATCTGGAGTGAGGCCATAGAGAAACACGGGAAGCACTTGCGGTCTCCCTTGACGTCTTGAAGGCCTTCGACAGGGTCTGGCACGAAAGCCAATAAGGCTTTCGTGCCGGACCCTGTCTGCTTACCCTGCCTGGCTAAGCTTCCTTCCTTCAGACTCTACCCGCTGGTCTGTGCGATTGGATGTCAAACTTCCTGAAGGATCGGTCTATTCGAGTGGTAGTTGATGGCTGCACGTCCGATCAGCTGAATATAAATGCCATCGATCTCCAATCTCCGGAGGGGAGTGATGTAGCAACATCTGTGACACCGCACACGAACTAAAATAACAAAATCCTTCAAATCAAGCTCTTGAACAACGAATCATACAGCCAGCCAGTACCAACGGCTTCTACGGGTATCTTGACCACCAGCATGCAGCGGACGCGCATTCCTGGTCAGCATCTTCAGCCTCTTTCATCAACTTCAACCTCATCAGCGATCTTGGCGCAGCTAACAGCACCTTCGGCCGGTCAAAGAACCCCTCCTGGTCGACGCCAGCAGTCAAGCCACAACGTCGCACAGCACCGCTCCGACCCACTGGAGCCCGCAGTACCACTCCGACTCACTGGAGCCTGGAGCATCATCCCGACTCACTGGGACATCATCACCCCGACTCACTGGGGCATCATCCCGACTCACTGGGACATCACTCACTGGGGTATCATCCCGACTCACTGGGACAGCACCACCCCGACTCACTGGGGCATCACCGCAGACAGTTCTGCAGGCTCTTCCGGTTCCGACCCACTGGAACCAATCTTCCACTGGCCCGGCAAGCATCACAAGATGTAAGGACGACTCATCAAGAACCATCGATCTCCGATCTCCGGAGGGGAGTGATGTAGCAACATCTATGACACCGCACACGAACTAAAATAACAAAATCCTACATCGCGCAAGCAGAGTTCTCCGCGCGATTTGAACATATACAACAGTCCGAAATACACAATCGGGCAGTTGCCCGGACCAGACACAACACTCGTCTGGTCGGAGGATCCTCCCTTTTCAATGGCGGTTTGCGGGACTTTACACCCTGTTCCGCTTACCTCCACAGTTTAATTTCACCAAGCCCGTTCCAACATCGGGCCACTAGATGTACGGGGATGCGCCACCGGTCCATGGTGGACATCCCACCAACACGCATAAAATGTTTTGGGAACACATTCATCGTGTGTACAGCAAAGGAGTGGAATTCCTGCCAGAGTCTGTGTTTCCTGATAACTACAACCTGGGAGTCTTTAAATCGAGAGTGAATGGGTTACTTCTAGGCAAGCATGCTCCATCTTCGACCACATCATCGCTTACCATCAGGTGAGATAGTAGTCAAACGGGAGCATATTAAAGTTAAAAAAAAACTAATAACACTGTCGTATCCAGAAATAAAAATCGTTTTAATAATTTACTTGAACAGAGCAATATTTTATGTAACTATTGTGGAAATATATAATCACATAGTGTATTATTTTCCGTTTTCGACCCTTTAAAAGTTCCAAAGTCCCGGGCAGGGGTGAGGTAAAGTTAGGTTCACCTCTATTAAACTATTGTACCGTTTAATGAAAGAAAAACATCAGCTGTACCTCTTCCCATGGAATTGTATCTGTATTTTATGGGTTTCGTTAATATAATTATACACTATTATAAAAGCAGCAGTAAGCATGAAGACAAAATATGCAACGCATAAAAAAAACAATATAAACTATTCCAATAAACAAAATAACGTTACGTGATTATGCTGAGAAGTTTTATAGACATAATAATTACGTCTTTATAGGAAGTCGCTAAAACTTCGAAAGATGTTAAGTGTAAAGTATTCACTTTATTTAACAGAAACGAGCTCATAGCCATACTTCAATTTATAAGGCACATATAACGTAATAGGATGCGTCGGCAGCGTTATGAAAACGCTTATAAATCGGTTATGGGGTTTCGTATACAGTTTAATTTCCTTGAAAGCGTTAGCTCAGTAAATAAACTGTTATTTTTCCCAGCTATACTCGCCGAGTACAATTATAGTTGCAAAACTTCTGAAATATTCTGAATAATTCCGGAATACTTCTGGGAAAGTTTCTTTAAATCCGAATTATTCAAAATGAATTTAACTAAGATTTTTTTTTTGCTGAAAAATCGTATTTTGCATCGATCGTCGATCGCCGCCGCCGCTGCTCCTCTGTGCGCCGGCCGCTGCTGCCGCGCTGGCGCCACGCCGCGCGCGCCCGACTGCCACGAGTCGTGCGTGCAGGCGATGGCGGTGCGAGGTGCGGTAAGAGCGGAGATGCTCCCCGGAGAAGTTTTCACCCGCGCGAGAAAGATTCGTACCCCGCAATCGAATGTTTCCGCGGAATATTTCGCCCGAATAATTCAATGGGAATTATATGTTGATATTTTTATAGGTAGATCTATGTTAGCCTGCGATTTATTCTTTTGTTTTTAGGTAGGTACCTACTTATTTCGAAATCGAATGCTATTTTTATAAATGTCAGTTGTGGAATAAAAAACCTGTTTGTTTTTTGAAAAAGGGTTACTTATGTTTTTGGTTAGTTTGTATGTACCTCTGTACGCATCGCGAGTATTCGCGAGTCGCATAGGTAGGTATTAATCATTACCTACCTACTTAACGCGTATAATAGCCCAGTCCATAAAAACAAACAAAGGCAAACCTTGCAAGCAAACACGTTTTGATGCGGTTTTCAGAAAAGTGTTATACTTAGGAGCAGGTTTTGGTATTTTAACCGATTTAAAAAAAGGAGGTTATGAGTTTGAACCGTATTTATGTATGTTTGTCCGCGATCATCTCGCGTTTGGCTGAACCGATTTTGATGCAGTTTTCAGAACAGTATTATTAGTCACTATATGTATACGTAACATAAAAAAATGTTGAAAAATAGGTAGTAAGGTCAATTTTCCTGGTTTTTTTTGACAGTTGAAATATTCCCAAAGTTTCGGAATATTTCGGAATACTTCCGAAGTATTCGACGGGAATGATTCGGAATTTTTCCCGCCAGCATCTATAAGTACAATGCGAACATAAGCCTAATGGATTTAGCGTGTAAGTTGCATTTAGGGGACTTAGTTCATGCAAAATAATCGCACTAGCTCCCCACAAACACGTTATCGTGCAACTGGCTTAAATAAACTTCTTTTTTCTTCATTTTACTTCCTTTATGAAATCAAATGAACTGTTGGATGTCTTAATTAACTCGGTAGTATACACGAAACTCGCCTTAACTTGATTCAACAAGTAGCAGTGGTATAACTAACTAAATTAATTTGATTACGCGGCGCTGGATCAACGTCCCCGCACTGTTAATGATTCCATTCATGATGATCATGAGGAAAAGTTTCAATGTTCGTTGTTTGCAGCGAAGTTGTATTAATACAGACGTTTCCTTTCTGTTTTATATGAACAGACATTAACCCCATTACAAGACACTTTTTAGTTTTAGTTTGGAGCAAGTTGCTGAGTAATGCAAGTAAGTATCGGTTACGGGTGCACGCGGCCGCAGCGCCATGCTTTAGCCCGGTTATTATGTAAATTAAAGAAAAAGCCCCTGCCAGTGCCCAATCGGGCGAATCAACGAATGCGCTTCCAAAGTGTTCATTAACATAATTTATTCGCGCCTGTCAGTGCCGGTCTTAAATTTGTGGAAGGTTATTTTTCAACGTGGAAAAATTGTGCAAAGCGGTCACGTATTTTTTAGCGTCAGAGGATCCGTACGGTGTAGTTTAATAATGTCATAACCAGGGCCGAGTGGGAGCGCGATAACATCGAAGATACATCGCGGTGCTCGGATTTCCAGCAATCATTTATTTTATGCGTAAGGTCTCTGTTACCGGGATGGATGGTTTATGCACAAACGTCGAATGAATACCAACATTTTCACCATGTTTATTGTCAAATATATACATTTTTATACTATGAAAAACTCGCCTATGACCACTATCTCACCTGATGGTAAGCGATGATGTTGTCGACGTTGAAGCTAGCTTGCCTAGAAGTAACTAATAAAAAATACTGAGCTTACTATCTTAAAGGCTCGCTTTTAGATTTGGTCTTTGGACTTTATACTGGATAAAGTTCACCGTCGAGACTAATGTAATAATTCAGGGGATTACAAGATTCTTAAGTATTAATAGCCTGTCCCTAGTTCAGCCGATCGGTTATTCGGCAACCGCTTTAAGTTGTCACTTTAATCTCTTTTGGCTTCGACTACTGCAACTAGCGGAGAGATCATTTAGATGGATCCGATTTTTAATGTGGAAGTGATAAAAATGAACTTTCTGTGTTTGTATGCATATCCTAACCCATTACTTAGCGTACACTTCCTATCCTACTAATATTACAAATGCAAAAGTTTGGAGGGATGGATATACATATGTTAGTTAAACACGCCAGAACGACTGAACGTATCTGGATGAAATTTAGCACAGAGATAGATTATAGACTGGAATAGTAAATAGTCTTAATTTATAATGGGAGAAGTATTAATTCCACACGGGTGAAGCCGCTGGCAGAAGCAAGTTGAATGTAACTAATTTTTGATGTAGGTATGAAAACATTGATTAGTCTTAAAATCCGCAACACAATGTGTTATTGTCGCGTCGCGCCTCTATAGGAGCCCTTTGCTAAGTACGTCTTATAGCGCGATGAGTGATGCCAAATAGTTCTGCATTCCTATTTCTTAAGGGTCTACTACCAGCCAAGTGGCGCTCTCATTGAGTAAAAAATCGTAGCTTATCCTCTTTGTAACAAACGTGACGTTGGATTCTTTAATATTTGTTTTCTATGCTATGCTACGATTTTTTATTCGATGAGGGCGCCACTTGGCCGGTAGTAGGGCCTTAAGATAATTTGTCGGATATTTCCAGTTCCCGGAAATATTTTAATTAATTGATCTTGTAAGCGCCAAAACAAACAATCTCAGAAGTGGGGAAGAAGCGTATTGCCACTTGAGTTAAACGATACTATAAATTTTCCTGGTATAATCCTTCCTGTTGAAAAGTTATATTAATAAAACACCCAAAAACGATCAAACGGAATATTAGTCGGAGGACGTTTTTTTGTTTTTTTGGGGGTTGGGGAATCGTCCAATGACATCTCCCGCTCTGGGTGGAGCGGGAAGGCTTGTCAGACTCTTTCTGACTAAAGCCCTCCCCAGTTCCTTCCCTGCCCTGAGTGTCCAGGTGCGCGGTAACTCTGTTTCGAATATATCCACAACCCCTGGGCAGGCACGGCACATGGTTTGCTGACAATTCTTTGAGGCGCCGCCGTCGACTCTCGGGCATGGTGCTGATCGGACGGTGAGCTACCCACTACTCGCCGTCCGCAGACCCGGGTCTACGGTGGCCGGAAATCGTCTCGCGACGTCTCCGCCCAGGGTGTCTCCTGCGGCGGCTGCTGCTGAGGGCATGAGGGTGACTCTGTTGTTGAGCCTCCCTCACCCGTTCCGTCTCGCCAAATACCTACTTGCCTATTTCTGTAAGAAAATATCTGGTCTTTAAATAGTTTAGAATAATTTTACTGTTGGTCAAATTAGCAATCTGGGCTGTCATTCCATGACTTTTGGTCATAAACCTAGATTTTTCACCCATTACCAAGCGTTACATTCACCATTTCGGTAAACAAAACAATGTAATATTTAATCCTTGGTAGGTACTTATGTAAAACAGTCAGCGATGAAACAGAGAGCAGTGGTTGTTCAGTGGTAACTGGGCCTTTTTTTTGTGAAGTGGGAAATCATCCAATGTCATCTCCCGCTTTGGGTGGAGCGGGAGGGCGTGTCAGACTCTTACTGACTAAAACCCCTGGTAACTGGGCCTAGCCTTGACTTACGAGTTGTAAGGTCATGGATTCAAACCCAAGCAGGCGTCTTACCTTGAGCAATTTATTTCATCACCACTGTTTTCAAAATGGGGAAGGAAAATGTAATGACAAAACAAAAACCCAGAACAAAAATTTCGAAGACATGTGACATCCACCAACCCGCACTAGGCCCACATGTTGGATTACGTCCCATTCCATCTCTCTTAACGTAATTACAAAACCAACATCAAATTCTTTCATCTGAGGCTTGCAAAATAAACGGACGATTAATTAATCTGACATTTCAGGAAAACCGGTATTGTGAGTTATGATACCTTAATACCTCAAATATTCCTACAACAAACTACGCTGTTTTCCATAATGAGTCGAATAATGTGACAAGAATTATCTGCCTTTGTGTCAAAGGGTTTTCTTGGTCCCTTATTCCAGGAACCCGTCCAGATTATCGCGCGTGCGGCGTACCGTTTACTTGTTACTTATTAGACTTATTAGTGAAACGTTGCCATATTTCAGACAAAAACCTTCATTAAAACGCACGTCAAAAGATTAAAAATAGTAGTTGGGATCTTATTTTGTAGAGCCATGTTTATTTGCGTAGATATTGAATTTAAATTATTTAATTGTATGCTGAGATCGTGTACTAACTCCGCTACTCGTGAACTAATTATGTTATGTTCTGAAGTTTCGCGTATTAGGAATACGTGAAGTTTATTAGAGTAAGGTAATATCTAGTCACTAAACGAGAATAGATACTAACTTTAGAATCTAATTATCTGTTACATTAGTGGCCATAGGAACGGGTACAGGCAAATGTTTTGAGAACAAGAATGTTTTGAAACCAATTGGTGATTTCAGTGGGTACTGTAAGAACCCCAGCTCCAGATATGGGCTGCAGGGCTTCTTAGAAGCACTTCGACGTTCTCGGGGGCGTCACGTAGCTCTGCAACTCGTAGCCTCGGTGCGAGAGGACTGTATGTAAGGGATCTGTCTACGGGCGGATAATTTAAATAGCTGAGGGCGACTTCAATTGACTATATTCAGAATAATATGGAATACACATATCTGCCCACTTGGTCGGGCTCGCGGAACCCTAACTAAGCAAGTGACACAAACGTCAAGCCTAACCTTTCTTCTAATTTAATTTCAAACGGCTTTCCAAGAGTTTCTAGAAACTTCTAACCTGCCAGTCGGCAACATAAGGCCGCCAACATAAGGTTGTCACAGTACCTATGTCTTTTCATGAACCATTAATAACTTTTGCGTAAAGTAGGTACACCAACATAGTTTTATAAAAACACCAGGTACCCAACGCATAAAATAATCAAATTAAAGAATTTATTCATCCAAAATCTCCATACGTACGATCTCATACAAGATAAGTGCCCACCATTCAATTTTCATTTCTGGTCAAGGGTAAATGTTCATAGACATTTCATGCTAATATTATCATACGAGGGTAAAAGTGATCGGATATCTTTGGTCGTAATACTTAAGTGCTTTTATGAAACCTGACGATATTTGATACGGGGAGATGAAAAATAAAAATTAGCAATAAAACGGGACACGAATAAAGATTACCTTTTGTGTTTTGTACTTTTTTTTTTTTTTGGGTTTGTGATTGAACTAAGTTTCTCTTTTCACTTTTGATGGAATCGGATTTGACTAAGATCATTAAGGCTTTTTTGTACATAGGTTTAAAGAATTTATTCCTCATAAGAACTTAAATAAATAACGATCTCTTTTGATTACCTTGATGGACTGGCTGAAGATACTGCCAGCCAGCAACTGAACTGCTGGAGCTGGCTGGCGCTTGGCTGTTTTTTTTTTGTGGAGTGCATGAGAAATCATCCAATGACATCTCCCGCTCTAGGGTGGAGCGGGAGGGCGTGTCAGACTCTTACTGACTAAAACCCACCCCGGTTCCTTCCCTGCCTTGAGTGCCTGAGGCGAGGTAACTCTGTTTCGAATTTATACTCAACCCCTGGGCAGGGGCGCTTGGCTGCTTGCACTTAGTAGAAATTAATCTAACAATTGAATGCTAAAACCGTTAATTATCAGTTCTGCTTCAAAGGTGTACCCTAATCCTAACTAATATTATAACTGCGAAAGTAAGATTGTTTATTTTTTGTTACCTTATCATGACTAAACCACTGAACCGATCACGATGAAGTTTTGCATAGACGTTGTCAGGGGTACAGAAAAGGGCTTATGGTTCCTTTCATTCAGAAAAAAGTACTGTTCCCGGGGGAAAGAACAATAACTTTTGACGGTCACAATTGCTTTCGAACGCTAGATGGCGCTATATTGTCTTTCGAATCATTTCGCTCCCGTATGGAGCCGGGGCGGGTCACTTATAGTTGGTAAATATTTGGAACATAATTTAAATAATAGAGCTCGACCATTTGCATAATTCTGTCTTTATTCATCATTGACGTCACATAGAAACGGCGTTTTGAATGCAGAATAGACATGATGCGACATCCAGTCCTATAAAATACTTGAAGTTTTCAAAAACAGCATTAAAATTAATTACACGCACTCGATAAACCCACATCAATATCCCCTCATAAATAATAATAAAAATGTAAAGGAAACTTGTCCATCTTAAACCCCGTACTTTTATTACTATTTGATTATCGCATATGACTGCTTTATAACACGTTCCAATTATTATGGGGATACTAAAACCATACGAACAACGTGATTTATGTCAAGATATGCCCATAATTCACCCACTTGCTTGGGTATATAACCCATAACGAATTATCTATTAGCATGGTGTTGGGCCCGTGTGGTGGATTATGGCCCACTCCCTGTCACAGAGAAGAGGCATGTGTAGAAAGTTATTTTGCTTATGCTTGGGAACCCGCGTCTCTATCAACAGTTTAACCGCTATTGGAACTTTAAAGGGTGAATTTCAATTTATTGGATTCTGAGTAAAGGTGGTGGTGGAGGAGGTGAAAGTACCTACTCATCATTGCTAACGATTTTGCTACCTGCTCAACTTTGAAACAAAATAATAATCAGCTGATCAGTATATTTGTTCGTATAACTGGACTCTTTGTTAGAAACATTCGTTTGCTTTTTCCGTGATTTACCTAGTAGGGATGGTTTGTGCGACGTATCAAAATATTCGTACCGATTGTTGATAGGTAAGAAAGGAAGAAAGAAGATAGAAAACACATTTATTCGGTACATATCTACACACACTGTATTAGGGACAAATTTGAAAAGCTTAATTTAAAAAAAAACAATGACACCTCACGGTTGCGCCAAATAGGTCCAGCGGCCTGAGACTAAATACTTTTCTGTTAGCGTGCACGCTAAAGCTTAGTACAAAATGTATGGCAATGACATTACCTTGACGTGAGTCATGTGACAATTGTCTGCGCAGGTAATGTCACTGCCATACATTTCGTGCTCATCGTTAGCGTGAACACTAACGGAAAAGCATTTTGTCTCAGACCCCAGTTCAGCAAAACGCTAGACAAACACTCGTACATAGTAGTTTCCTGACACTGGTTTTCAACTGTACCTTACGATACCCGGGCCTGCTGATGGCGAGCAGCGGGTAGCTTGCCGTCCGATTAGCACCAGGCCCGTGAGTCGACGGCGCGTAGTGTTCCACGCGCGCCTCAAAGAGATTAGTGTCAGCCACCAAATGACGGGGCCCATCGTGGCCGGTGCCTGGATGCCTAGGGTTAGCGGATAAATTCTCAAAATGAGTTACCGCACCCCTGGGCACTTAGGGAGGGAAAAAACAGGGGTGGGTTTTAGTCAGTAAGAGTCTGACACGCCCTAGCTCAACCCAGAGCGGAAGAAGTCATTGGATGATTTCCCACCAACGCAAAAAAAAAACTGTACCTTACGATAAGTGTACAAATGCACCCAAAAGACACAATTACACTGACAATTATAACCATTGAAACGGAGAAAAATAGCTACACTATAGGTATTTGTTCAAACGCGTTCATTTAGAATAATTGTTTACATAAGCAAATGAAAAATTGATCACCGATTTTTGCCGATCATAATCAACATTTGATGGACAAAACTTATGTTGCTGACCGATTTAAATTGTTCAGCCTTACACAATTTCATTGTAATACCATTTGTGAACATTGTGTATGTTACTCAAACAATGAATTCGTAATAAGTGACGTTTGTAAACATACACAGGAGTTAATGAATATTAGATAATATACCATTTCCACTGTTACGTCATAACGATTTAATTGTTGTCCAACAAAACGGTTTTAATTATTTTTTGTTGATACTACAGTTTAATGAAATAAGAGCAGTTAAAATTAAACTAAGGGCCGATTTCACCAATTAAACTAATCGCGATTAGTTTAAACTAAACTCAGTTCTTGCGTTTAATCGAGATTAGAGCTTCATTTTGCGTTTCACCGAAAACTGGGCGTTTAAAATTTAAACTAAGTTAAGCTTAAACTAGTTTAGTTTGTAGTGGTGAAATGCAAAATGCATAAACTCAGTTTAGTTTAACTAATCGCGATTAGTTTCATTGGTGAAATCGGCCCTAAGTTTTATTTGATTAGTTTGTCAAAATATAAATGCCCATTTAGAAACTATAAAATAGTTAGATAGGCTGTCAATTGTTCTGCTTTAAATTATTGATTTTCTATAGTAATGTTAGCAAAACAAACGAAGCGCATTTAAAATGCAAAAAGTTTCCGGCTTACAACTATTACCAGAAAAGAATACCCCATTTTTTTAACAAAAAAAATAGACGTTTTGCATTATCTCGCTGTCTGATTTTTATGAAAATTGCAGAATTGACTTAATATAGCATTTTTATTTCGGTCACGTTCGGAATTTTATAGTCAACAGAGGCAGCCTCCTTTTTGGGATTAAAACGTCACTTGCAGATGAATTCCAACGAGACTGGCAAAATATAACTAAGTTTAAAAAAAATCTAGATTTGGGCTAATGTAGCTAACACAGATTCGTTTTGATGACTCATAAAATATACTTGCCTGTTAAAAAAATGTATATACTCGTAGACCCCAGGCAAAAACTTTATTAGACAATCCATGTTTTTTTTTAATATAAAATTTTTTTTCTTTATTTTACTAATAAATTTTATAATCCTTACCGTACCTCCATCGTATACTTCTACCTGCCGATTATATTAAGGCCATGAAGAAAACATACTCCAAGCATTTCTATTTTGGGCGGAGCACCGCCGTCTACTCGTGGATGCGATAGGCGGCTGCGACCTCTCGCGCCCTGCCCTGGTTCAGGCCATGGTACGGAGCGAGAGGGAATGGGAAGCTGTCTCCTCCTTCTACGAAGCAGTAATGCTCGCGAAGAGGGAGGCGGCATGGGTGAGGGAGACTCAACAACAGAGTCGCCCTCACTCTCTCAGCAGCGGCCGCCTCAGGAGACGCCTGGGGATCAGCACCAGGCCCGAGAGTCGACGGCGCGTAGTGTTCCACGCGCGCCTCAAAGAGTTGTCAGCAATAAAGACGGGGCCCGTCATGGCCGATGCCTGCCCAAGAGTTGAGGATAAATTCGAAACAGAGTTACCTCGCCCCTGGGCACTAAGGGCAGGAAGGAACAGGGGTGGGTTTTAGTCAGTAAAAGTCTGACACGCCCTTCCGCCCCACCCAGAGCGGGAGAAGTCATTGGATGATTTCCCACCACACAAAAAACCAAAAAAAAGCATTTCTATTTGGTTTAGGCAGAATTTTATGGATTCTGTCTAAATCAAGTTTATTTAATATAAAAAACAGTTGACATTTTCCAAAATTAAATACAATATTACAAAAATAATGCATCATTGTATGGTATCAAGCTCAACTAATAGAACTTCGGCAGTTATTACGTGACCCGGCTGTCACCTGCTACAGCGTAGCTTGCGGTGGAGCCATCACGTCGCCTACGCAGCTACACCGTAGCACTTAGAGAAGAGCATTTTAAAATTAATTTACAATAAATTTTGCTTCATATCGTGCTGTCTTTAATCTTTCATTTGATTTTATTGTAATTATAATTACACATTACGGACAAAAAAAAAAGTTCCAAACGAGTGTTTGGTACTTTTTAGCTGTTTTTTGTAAAGCAGGTTTTTTTAGGGTTCTGAAAGTCCGAATAAAAAACGGAACTATTATAGGATCACTCGTGTGTCTGTCTATCCGTCTGTCTATCTGTCACAACAACTTGCTCTGAATCTCCAGTAGATTCAGAGCAAGCAACTGATTAGGCTGAAATTTGGAACAAACATGAATATTTGTGACCCAAACACGGAAGTGGATTAATAAATGGATTTGGAATATGGATGTTACTTTTGGGGTGCAAATCGGCAAATTTAAAAAGAAGTTTTCCAGTCTGTACCGTGCTATATGTTTAATAAAAAAGAATTTTGAAAATTGATTCACAACTGACGGAGAAATCGGGTAACATACATACAAAAAAAAAAATAAAGAAACATACAGACGAACTGAGAACCTCTTCTTTTTGGAAGTCTGTTAAAAAGGGCTTATTTTATGGGTCTCGAATATATACAGGGTGTAAGGTACATGAACACACATACATACGTTTACTAGTGATTCAGTACATGATTCTGGACCCCCTAGCGTTGGAATTTTTCGTCGGCCTTTTCCTACCCGAAAGACATTTTCAATGAAAAATATTTAATTAATTTTTTTCATTTAAAATGTCTTTGGTGTAGACAGGTATAACGATTTTATACAGTTTAAAGTGAAAAAAAATTTTTTTTTATGAAAAATTACCATATCGGTTAAAAATTAAGTTGTTTGATTGTTTTAGTCTAATAGCACTGATATTATAATATAATTCATTTTTTTATCGTTATGTAAGTATTTGTTTAGAACACAGAATTCAATTTAGGTAGCTAAAAAATAATGAAACTAGACAATTGAACAGCTTTTCACATCAGGTTTTAGCACAAAACTTTCATATTTCAACAATGATTATTTTAAAATATAAAATGGCTTCACACTGTAACATTTGTAATGGTGTTGATATCTTTAGTACAATATAAATTATTATCAAAGAATGGAGGTCCAGAATTATTATTATTGTACTAGTTTCTTGCAATAATATCAGAACCGTTGAATCGCAATTTTATAAGAATAACGAGTTAGCATTCAGGTATTAAACCAATTAATACCTAAATGTTAAGTGAATAATGGTGAAGCAAAAGCATTGGTTAAAAAGGTGGCAGGAACAACTTGGACGTGGAAAAAACAAAGATAGATCCTTGTGGATAACACTTGGGGAGGCCTACGCTGGCAAGAAATCGGAATTTAATAATAAACATTATTATTAACATTCATTTACATGCCCCAATTATTTTTTGTAGTACCTACTAAATAGTCATCGCGTCAGTTACCGGAGAAACAGACACAATAGGAAAGCTATTGTTACCTTATCCGTTGGTAACTTATGTGTTTGTTAATAAACGCTATTATTATGTTATTATTATGATTAGATAGGTCCATAATTTATTAATTATATCATCGTAGTTTCTGTGGAAATTAGGAATGCCGCACGAGATACAATACAATGCTTTTCATGCTTGGGATTCTCTCTATATTCTATAATAGAAATTTCACCCAGATCAAATCACCGTGTGGTGATGAAACCAGTGGTGATCCGATGGTAATGGCCCTGACTTACCTACGTGGCGCAGGTCGTGGGTTCAAACCAAGGCAGGCATTTTACTTCCTGTTATTACATAACCAATGCTCTCATAACGGTGCAGTAAAATATCGCAATTAAACTATCCTGTCTTAACCAAAATAATTCGAAGACACCCGACATCTGTCAATCCACACTGGGCCCGTGCTACTTTATTGATCACTCCATCTGATATAGAGTAGGCTTATGTCCCAGCAGTGGAAACGTAATAGGCTGTTGTTTTTTTTTTTTTAAGTGAAAACTTCTTTAGGCTCGTTGGGCATTTTTGAGATGGGAAAAAACAATTGAACTCGCCACCGACACACCGACACCGACGTCGAGACCGACACCAACACCGCCACTGACACCGCGTAGCGAATTGAAGTGAAAACTTCTTTAAGCGCGTTAGACATTTTTAATCAAGCTTTCACTTCTGTTGGCACTCCCGGAGTGCCACCCTTTTTTTTTTTTGATAGGCACGCGTTTGACCACTATCTCACCTGATGGTAAGTGATGATTTGGTCGAAGATGGAGCACGCTTGCCTAGAAGTGACCTATTCACTCTAGACTTAAAGACACCCAAAAAAAAAAGGTTGTAGCTATCAGGAAAAACAGACTCCGGCAGGGAATTCCACTGCCTAGCTGTACGCACAATGAATGTGTTCTCAAAACGTTTTGTGCATGTGGGTGGGACGTCTACCATGTACCGGTGGCTCATCGCCGTATATGGTCCGATGATGAAACGGGCTTGGCGGAATTAAATTAGTTAGGTGATCTGCAAAAACACACCAATAAAAGAAAGCACCCTGCTTTTTCCGAGAAATCTTTAGCCAAACAAGAAACAGAATTAAACCTATATTAGTGTCAAATTCTATACAGAAAAATTCAAAGATAACATCCGTGGCGGTACAAAATAGAGCAAGAATACCGTTAGGAATTTTCCACAAGAATTACCAAATATTCAGATGGTAGATTACTATTTATTATTACAGTTAGCAAAAAAGTAAACTACCTACCATTTTTTTTAATCTTGATTATTGAGCTAAATATTTTGTTGAAATCGTAGTTGGTATATTAATGCTCATCTGTTACATGAAAAGCTAAAACCAGGTTCTCGAATATTTTTGTAAAAGTGTCATGTAATGAACTTTTGTTGCTGACCTTACCCATCTAGTATAATGTAGGTACATATTTTTCAAGCCGCTAATGATGATGTGTGCCTAATGAATGGCCAGTCGGCATTAATACTTTGGTGAACGCTAATGTCCGGTTTCACGCATCGACTGCTACTAATTCACCCCCACCCCTTCCCCTCTATACGTCACGTCCCAAATAAAGCATAGTTCATTACTGTCCGCTTTTGCAGTACAATCTCTTAATTACACTGACTTGTCGGTCCACCGCGAATTAGCGAAATAGTTTTTGAACCCGTTTAGCTAAAATTCTCAATGAAAACAGGATGTTGCACAGTTAAATTTCAACTAGATCGTGTGTAACTGCCATTAAATTTAGCTGTTTGAAGTTAATCGGCTACTACATTAAAAGTGCACTGTTTATTTTATTATTCGTATTTATGGGACTGTACTGTAATGAAGAAAGTTTCTCTTAAATGATCTTCACTGAGTAAATATTAATTAATATTTAATATTTACTTTGCTCAACCGTATCGAAACTTGCTTGCATCAGGAATTATGAACAAAATAAGTAAATATTGTTATTTTACGTTCAATTGATCATGAATATGCATGCATACATTGTATTACCTGTTATGCCAAGAAAATAGAGCCTCGATGTAAATAGTTCACAATATCTGCTGAGTGCTAGGTACAGGTAGGCTTGCACGTTGTAGTTCCCGCAATAAACGGAGGCTTAATAAATCATCGATAAACTGCGCTAAAAGGAACTTAAGCACAATACCACGGCACGGACTCGTAATTACCCCTCCATCTCTACCCCCCACTACGTCCATATTTTACAGCTCTTTTACCCGTTCATTTTTAAAATACGATGTTCGACAAATTCACTTAATGCCGCGTTAAATGAACCGTGTTCGCATAATAAAAGATTTTATACTCAAAAGCGATTTCAGAATGGACGATATTTCCGTGAAACGAGAAAATGCCGCACTCCTTCTCGACGCTTCATCTCGTCTCTAGTAACGGCGGAATATTTTTTTTCGCGCTCGAACGATTCCGAATTCCGTGGAAATAAAGTTAAGAAAACACTACATACAAATAACGCTCAGATTACTTTAAATACTCTGGTAAAGTGAGCTCCGGGCTTTTTCCGGATAATTTATTCGTTTATTAAAAAGTCTCGTGAAAATTTATATTTGCTGTCACAATATTAACCTGGCCTAAGTCTGTGCGGAACATTTCATAATCCGTGATTCTAGTTCAAAGTTAATAAAGAAAACACAAAATAAATATTCCTCTTTCTAGGTACAGCAGGCTAGTTAAAAGTGGCTAATTACTGCCCGAAAGCGATGTGAAAAAGTCTCCTTCATTTTATTTTTTATGGTATGTCATGCTAGGCTCATCATCAAAGCTTCGCATAGTTCGCCTTTCATCACGGTTTCGTTGGTTAAAGAGAATCCCGTTTTTATTCAAAAAATTGTTTTATCTTTTACTGGCTTTGAATCGTAGATAACTCTCGTATTTATTAAACAAATAGTAGTTCTGTCCGAAATAAAATTTTAATTAAGCCTCATGTTTACGGAGCTCGATATTTTTCAGTATTTGTTTGTGCTTCTATATTTATTTAAAAAATAGTTTCCATCATTCAATGTATTCCTTTTTGCAAATACATGAATTGGCGCTCTCCTATTTCTTAAAATAAATCCGTGTGAGTGAATTCCTCTGTAGATCCCTATCACAACCCTAAAAGCCTTTTAGCGCATAAAATATTCCCCTGTGTGGTTTATTTTTGTTGGTGTGTTTAACCTTTTGCATTGATTACTTATTTTATAATTCACTGGAAGATCGTGAATTTGTTTACTGGAGCTGAAATAAAAAGTTTTTTAAAACGTCCTACTTAGCTGTTTTTCTCGTTTTTACGAGGAAATGAGATAAATGTATAAAATGCATTAGCCGGTTATTTTTCTGGCTCTGTTTGGCGCGAGAACATTTTAAGCGATGAGCTAACCCATATACATTATAACCCCTTTACACATAAATGTACTAAAAGAGATAATCTAACTAAAAGGTTCTATGACTGTGTTGCTGTCTCGTTTTATTTAGATGGAAATTAATTTAGATGGAAATTAACGAGACACGTACAACTCCTTATTATTACAGTGCAGTGGAGAAGTGTTAATAAAACCCCTTGTTCCAGTGGTGGATTCCTTGATCCACAAGGGTGAGACACTGGAGCTGGCGCACGTCCAGCGGTCGGACATGGGAGCCTACTACTGCATCGCCAGCAACGGCATCCCTCCCACCATCAGCCGGCGATATCACGTCGAAGTACACTGTAAGTCACGAGAATTAACTTAATTAGTTAAACAAATCACAAGTGCAAAACCCAATCTTGTTTGTAGTCATCGAAATCAAAAAGGTGAACATAAGCGGCATGGTAGTACAAAAGAACAAGCAATTGTGTTTTCACAAAAGCGCTTTTGAGTGCGTAGGCCCGAACTCACGACTTCTCGATCGTCCGTCGATAATATCCAATTTGCTCTTGTTTTCACTCCAAATTCGGAAACTGCCCAACAACAGCCAAGAATTTAAAGAAGATATTGTATTGTAAGAAAAACTTATTTCTTTCCTCCAAAATGGGTACATGAAGTACACTTTATGAATGTCAAAAGATCCGCCCGTTCGATTACTTCGCGTTGAGGAGAAGGGCAAGAAACTCTGACGCCCAACTTTTACCCAAGTTATTATTCCGTTTAAATGTTTTACTTTGGACTTAAGGGTCTTTACTTACCGCAGTTTGAATTTCACAAAAGAGAACGATGAAAAAATTGTCTCCTGCCTGTCCCTCGGATACTAATTGAAAGGATTAAAATGCTTCCTCCAAAATAAACTTTAATTAAAGTTAATGATCCTCTAGGAAAGAAGAAACAACATTAAGACATTACCGGTAGTGAATGAAGGATGGCAAATGCTAAAGAGTAGCAGTTTTGTTCGTCTTGTCTGTCTACTTTCATTTTCTTTTAAATAAGCAGATCTTTATGGAAATTTCAGAGGCTACTGAACTTTAGTTGGTGCTAAAGCATTTAATATTTGTATCAATATACATGAATCATTCAAAGTTCCCAAGTGTTTATCTCAGAATGTGTCAAATATTCAAGAAAGATATCTTGACTGAAGATAAATAAGTGCCTTAGCATGTCTCATTTACGTTTCAAAGAATAGGTACAAGTGAAAGATACATTCCTTTTTATTTCGCATTTCGTTAAAAGAATACATTTCGATAAACATTTCTAATGGAATTGACTGTTCACCCTTTTCAACGTTTCTTTAAGTCTATATTCACGAGTCTGTTAAATTGAACTAAGAGCTTGTTTATCTGGCACACACGTTGAACGAATGAAATTTTTTTTTTTCAACTGACGGCTAAAGTATGTGAGTTTAAAACAAAAGTATTCGAAAAACCAATTTTCGTTGGAAACATAGGTACCTAATAAAAACTTAATCGCTTTCAGTAAAGTTTATTCTAAGGTCGTTTTGTACTCCGTAAATTGTAATGAGTATTAACAAAAACTGGGTAAATTAGCACAATAGAATTTGAATGGTAATAGCTTTTATGATAAATTATTCAAAGTGAGATTAGATAGCGAGAGAGAGATACGTAGGTATGTGTGTTTATCCAACACATTAGTTTAGGCCCATTCATTATGTCCATAACTGTATTGCAAATTATAATGTTTTGTTATTGTTTCCTTTATATTTTACTGCGGAACCTAGGACCTCTTCAGAATCACTAATCAGCCACTAGCTAAATATTTTATTATTTAACTAAATATCTAACATGAACTTTACTGTTATGTATTTCTATCTGTTCAACAGTCATACCACAAGTGAAGGTGACCAATCAACTAGTAGGAGCGCCTCTCGGCAGTGACGTGGAGCTGCAGTGCTTCATCGAGGCCTCTCCCAAAGCTATGAACTCCTGGTACCGGGAAGACGGTAACTGTAATTATTCCAAGGTTTTTTTTTATCAAATAAATTAATTAACAAAGCAAAAGATAAATTTTAATCTTCTTTGAAGTGTTCCCCCGAAAAGGAACCACCTACCTACGTTAAATAATAATAAATAATAATAATAATATATTCCACAACTATCACACAAGGCCACAAAATAAATAAAAAAACAAACAAATATACTAGACTAGTCTGGTGACCACAAGAGCGACTGCTAAACGTGGGTTCAGGGTTCGATTCTAAGGCCGTGTAAAATGTTTCTTTCTTTTATCGACACGAGAAAAACTGTTCATGACAGCTCTGCCTCCCTTTTCAGAAAATACAGACATGATCTTAATTTTAAATAGACAATAACTAAAAAGGCTTTTTGTCTATCCTATTTTACTGACACTTTAAGAATTTAATCCCGAAAGACCTTTGAATTTATTTAGCCGCGTGTTGCTTTTACAAAAATATCGCTAAGTAAATAATAATCCGTTGAAAGTGCCGCCTTAAAACCGTGTTTACAGCGAACAAGGTATTATCCCTTCTTTTTCTTAAAAGTCAAAATGAAGACGGTTTCCGCTTTACGAAACAAAATGCTTGAGAAACATCAGGGTAACTTTATACACACACCTGAAAAATTAAGAGAACACGTACGAAAATGTTTTCCTTTGGCAAGCTTTTGAAGACGATCTCGTAACTATTTTTCTTCGTTATGTGTTATTTTAGCTGACACACAAGCAATACCAAATTAATATAAAAATTAAAATAATAAACTTTGGTTAGCTGGAACCTATTCCAGCTACCAAAATATTCGTACAAAATATTTTTACACTTATGATTAAATTAAACATTTTTTTTTCTAGAACTACCAATAATAATTAAAAGAAAGAACCAAACAACTGTTTCTTAAGATCCCCAACTGTTTATTTTACGGATATCATCTTTTTAGAACACTTCATATCCAGTACCTACGTGTAGAAGATTACTCACTAACTGATCTTTCGTTTCACAGCGCTATTAAGCGACAAATTGACCGAGAACCCGAAGCTCCGTGTATCAGAAACTATAATGAACGAGTACTCGCTCTGGATCAACTTGACGATAAAGTCCCTGGCGCCAGCGGACTATGGAACTTATGTGTGCGCCTCTGTCAATGCGCTCGGAAAGATGGAGAGCCAAGTCAGTTTGCATAGTAAGTGGCCAATATCATTAAACGTCTTAGTCCGTGTAGCTACTGCAACTTAGAACACACACGTAGCGTTAGTTAGTTCGGTAATGTTGCTAGAACATTCAATAGACTGAACTAGATACTCGGAATGAAACTCACGTCCGAGATTTAATCAAAGTCCTGGTACAATATGATTATTTGAAACTTTGATTACCGAAAGTTGGTATTGTATTGGCATGATTAGATTCGCAGAAGTATCCTCACACAAGCGGTTGTCCAAATTCTAATCGCAAATGTTGAATATTTTCAAAAAATCCTACTGCGAAATCCAATCTAATGATACCATTTGTTGAAATCCATCCAGCCGTGCTACAGGGCGTGTCAAAGAAATACACATATGTTTCTACAAACATACATACGATTACATACACACCTACATACAAACTCTCAAAAAAAATTACCGGCACATTCTGGGGCAGTCGGATAGAAACCTTTTCCGTTTTTTTTTCTTCTTTTTTTTTTTCTTTTCCCTTGTGTCGGTTTCAAGTCTAACTGAATGTAGCTAGATACCATACCTATATAACTTTTAGTATTGACCCTGATTGTCATAACCATGCATAGACAAATTGAAATTCTGTCAGCGATAGGTAACTATTGTCAAAGTCCAAAATGTCTCGATGCCAGTCCCAAAATTTTGGACTTTCACAACAAAAATAATTGATGTGTACGAGTATTTACCTTTTGTCACGTAAACGAAAAATGAAGACGCTACACAGTACATTGAAATTTCGCGTGACGTCACACCTTGATAGCGTATCAAGACGTGCTTTTACCCAGTGACTTCACTTGCCCCCCTCCTGAACTTGTTCTTTAAAAATACGGGTCCAATGCTGTAGTTGAAGTTATACTTCTTTTAGCGCGTTAGGGAAAAATGATGAGAGTAAATTTTTACGATGCGCGCGCACACCGTCACAAAAAACCTACAGCCTGAAGTTAGCTAGAATCGACGCCCTGAAGTTAGCTATGGTCTGTGGTTCATGAAGAAGGATTGCCTTTGTAAACTTTGTGACAGTTTGGTTTTTTATATTATTACGCCAAAGAAGTGTAATGAAAAGAATGTGTTCTTACGTGCGTATATATGTACACACACCTTTTTTTTAATTTTGGACGAATTCCCACCAAAAGTTTCTCCTAGACTAAATTTACTTATTATTTCGACAGGGCTAGAACTAAGCATGAACGGCTTCGGTGCCGAGGAGCCGATGGTGTCAGGCGCGGCGTGGCAGCGCGCGCGCGGCTCTCCGCAGCGCGCGCGTCCGGCCGCTTCGCACGCTCACCAATACTTCCTCACCCAGCACCTACCGCCGCAGCTGTACGCTTTGCTGCTGACTGTACTGCGATATATACATACGTTTTAAATACTCGTATATGTGGAAGCGGAATTTGTGTGGAATTGACGTATGATGATAACAAAACGAGAACATGGCTAAAAGTGATCAAAATGGATCGAAAAATCCTTTAAAAAATGCTTAATATACAGAATGACTTGCTTCATTGGCAAATTTTCAGTGTAAAAAAAAATTAAACAAATATCGAATATCAAAAATAGTAATGAAAAAAAAATCTGCTGTTCGGGACGTTTGCATTAACTCGACAACATGTAGAGAACAGCAGATTTATTTTTTCATTTGTCAAGAAGAAGACCTGGTGTAGGCTGCAGAGAATCCGCTGTATGCGAAGGGCACAGGACCGGCCGATGAGATGCTTGGAGGATGTCTATGTCCAGCAGTGGACGTCTTTCGGTTGAATTGATGATGAGGATGTCTGAGTTTGTTTCATAGTCAAGTTGTTCAAATTCATAAATATTATCACCTCGTAAAAGAATGCCAATTAATTAAGTCGTCTTGTATACCAATTTTATTACAACTTGTATTTTGACTATGTCTCGTAATAGCTTCGTCACCCACGTCTATTCTATATAAATTAACCAAAAAAATGAGCAGTATGTGCCATATTTATTGTACAGATATTCAAAGATATGTAAATGAACTGTTAACAATACTATCCTAACATCTTTCAGGGAAACAATATTTCATAGAAAACCGTTATTACTGAAAGTGTATGGACTCCACAAATATCATAATGTGAGCTAATATGAGTAGGCATCCATAAAAAGTACTTATCTATATTCAATTCATCTTAATTTGCCTAGTCTTTACCCAACTTTGTTGATTGGCTTCCTGCGTATTTACAGAATTTAATTTTATGGAACTTGACCTAAACAACCCAGGAACTTGGTATTTCAAATTAAGCTTGTATTTAGTATTTGAACAGAAATTCTTTTGAAATATTTGCTTTATTACCTACATGGTTTTCATAATGCTGAAAATATGATTTTGCCACAAAGTGGTTGACAGTGGAAACGGGGCGTTCCTAACAATATTAATTTATTATCTGTGTTTCATTCTGTTTCGTATGTATGTCCTGTAACCTCTATAGTAAAACAGTATTGACTTCAATCAGAAACTGTCAGATGTACTTACGAACTATGATAATTAAGAACGTATAGGAAATTCAATAGGAGCTAATATTAAAATATCAATTGTAATAGCCGGATTTTATGTAAAATCTAATCATAATATGTAATAATCGATTATAATATTTAACTGACTAGTATAAGTTACAATGTAAGCAACTAGTTATATCGTTAGGAACATTTCAAATCGATCGATATTCATATTGTTTTAAACCTATCTCGAAATCTTGTGCTAACGTTACGTTGACTTTGACAATAAATGTGTAATTTATGAAATATAATATTGAAATAAATGTCCTTATGAAGCCCTACTTGAATGTGTTGATTTTTAACTGAAACTTTTTTGTATGCAAACACCGACTTCAAAAGGCTGCGCTGAATAAATGATGTTCGTGAAATACTAAAGAGTTATGATAAAAACATTTATGAGTCCCTGCAAGTATGCTAAAAAAAATATTGTATTTATACGGCAGTATAACTCAACATATTTTAGTTATCCCTGTTCTTGAATAAAAGGTTAAACGCTATATTCCGCTATACGCAATTAACGCAATACTCCATTACATTAAAGCTGAAAGCAAGAAAATAAAAAATAAACTTATGCATATCGCTCTAAAAGAATCCATCCACATTTAAAAAGCGATCAACTATACTTGAAAGCTAATTCAATATCCAGAGATTGCAGTGACCTATCACAAACTAGATAGATATTGCAGGACAATGACGAATGGACGATCCGACCGGCTAATGCATTTTTCGTGTTGCACTTGAATTAATGTGTCTCCAGTTTCATTTCATGGGGAGTGCCGCCGATGGGCGGGTTTAATAACCGTGAAAAGGTCGTATAAAGTTAATCATTTTATTCGAAGTGAAGTTTACTGGCCAGTCAGTTATCTCGTCCCGATACGTGGATTCAACCTGCCACTGAAATACTCCACTTTACGATAACATCGCAGTATATGTGAACTTTATATAAGATGCGAAACAGTGATCTGTTGTTAAATTATTTTGGTTCTGTCTTTCATAAACAAGTTTTTAGTGCTTATCGTGAACGTTTGAATTTGATATTAGATGTGCTGTGAAAGACTTTAGTCTATGTTTCTTCTTTTCTTTGTTCGCTCAAATAAGTATTTCGTACTTCCAATGATGATTTCAAACAAAATATTCCACAAAGTAAAATTACTTCAAATCTACTTAATAATTCGCAGACCGCACAATCTTAAATGACAAGCTCTGACCCGAAAATTCGTTTGAAATGGCCTCCAAATTACGTGAAAATATTGTTCAGTTCCTTTTAAATGTCTAATAGACCCTGAATCCGTGTTCCCGATTGTACAAGTTGGAAACTTATTAAAATTCTTTCAGTACCCTCCGCCTCCTGCGTTCTTAGAAAACCTTTTAGTGTAGTTTTAAAATGTAACGTAGATATAATGTTTCAGTATTTGAAAGTAAAACTACCTAACCAGAAATTCATAAACGAGTCCTATTAAAAAAAACTGACTGTAAGCACGAACGCAAACTACATATAAAACTATAGCTTCTGCCAGTGGCTTTTCCCGCTTGGAATTAGTACTTGCCCATTATAAATTAAAGCTTTGGTGCTATTTAAGACTATAATCTATCTCTGTGCCAATCCTCCGTTCTGGCGTGATTGAGTAACAAACATTTATCCGAACCTTCACATTTATAATATTATAGTAGGATAGGATAGGAGAATAACAAAAGTATATTAAAAGGAACAATCATAAGACTTATTAGCGCCTGCCCAGGGGTTGAGGATAAATTCGAAAGAGTTAAAAAAAAAAAAAGGAACAGGGGTGGGTTTTAGTCAGTAAGAGTCTGACACGCCCTCCCGCTCCACCCTACAGCAGGAGATGTCATTGAATGATTTCCTAACAAACAAAAAATAAATGACTTATTAGCGCTAGTTAATGTGTCGACTACCCACAAAAGTTCAGGATTCATATCAAATGTTTTTTAAAAGGAATGGCAGGGCTCGGTATAACACTCAAACTAAAAGTTTCATCAACATAATTTATTCGGGACACTCGGCCGAGTGGCCTATGCGGCCGCCGCTATTTTTTTCTTTATTCGTTCAGGATACGCTCTGAATTTTGGGCAGACGATTTTTCAGAGGGAACTTCAATTGTGCAACGCGGTCACGTAGTTTTTTAGCGTCACTCGAGTAGACATGCGCCTGAGTTTAATAATGTCATAGGCAGCCCCCGGCGTGCTTATGTGCCGCGGCTGGCTGATAGCCACTAACAACGTGACTTCAAATACACTGCGTTTAAGGCGCAGTTATACGACTTTTAATGGTTGCTAATTGAACATCACGTCTAAAAGACTAGTTTTATGTCTTTAAAAAAATATATGTTACTCTAGACTATTTCCGTCGTAATTTGATCTCAGAATATTTGATATTATATTTTTATAACATTGTGTAATTAATTTGTAAAGTTATGTCTAACGCAGATAAAAAATTGAGAATCACGCATAAACTGTAAAGCGTATTTTTATGAAACCTTTACTATTTTAAAGATCATTTAATTATTTATAATTTAGTATCAGTTTTTTAGTTCAATACTTGTTGTTTTATGTGTAATAAATTAATAATGCGTCTAATTTCGGACGGCGCCCCTTGATGGGCGAGTCCTATTACTGGGTGGACATACGACGCGTTACGTGAGCTCAGCGCAGAACACGCAAGCTAACCACTCAAGGTCGTTGGCAGCTAATAGCGCCTTAAAATAGGTGTTCGTATGGGACAGTTGTTGAAATTGATTAGAAAGTTATTTATAGTTTAAGAACTATTATATACATTATCTCTACAAAGTATTAATCAAAGTAGATTTCCGCGTCTGTCTTTTTCTCCCCTAACTCCTAAACTACGCAACTAATTTTAATATTTTCACTAATAAAAAGAGTGATCAACTAGGAAGGTTTGAGTGTATAATTTGTACCCATGCTGAGCCATGGCGGATTGCTAGTTGATTGTAAGACACTTAATATTGAATGTTCGAAGCTGGCTTTTCTCACTATAGGCGACACAGTGTAGATAATTTATCGGGGCCTAAAAACATTGCCCTCGCTTAACTCCTGCATTCCTCATAACGCTTCAGCAAGGAATCAATAAATATTAACAAAACTGCACAGAGTCACGATCGCTGGCACTGTTACCAATAAATCGCATCCAGCGCTGATAAACAAACGCGGCCATTGTGATTTGCGGCATTTTGTTACATTCGTTCGCGCGCCCAATGCTGTCAGGCGACAATAATTCTTTGAAAACGCTCCTGACAGTTTTGCCGCGAGCGACGCGTCTGCACTAGAATGGGATTTACTATGTCATACGAAACGTTAGCGGTCGACGAGAAATTTTTCACAAAAGCCGTTCAAACAAAACCGATGTTAGCTAGCTAAACGGACATTTATAGCTCAATGTTGTATACCAGCTCTTGTCTCCCTTGTTTAAAGGCAAAACGAGATCGAGGCTTTTTGTCACTCGCAATTTACAAACCAAACAATAAACATCAAAAATAATCTTAAAATCCAGATGAATAGCGAAGGCGGGCGTCACGACGGAATAAAAACAAAAACAAACTGAAGGTAAGTCGGCGCGTTATCTTGATCTTAAATAAAACCGATTTCTTTAGCCAAAAAGTCTGTTTGGAAAAAACCTTATCCGGCGTCGGATTCATTAGGATAATTGCACAAGTCAGACAACAAAAAGTTAAACTTGATAAGTATCGAAAAGTGGCAGGTCTAGTCGATAAGTCAATTACTAGATATTGCTTTGTTAGTATCACGGAGCAAAAAATAGAGCTAGTTCGTAATTGCATCTAGGTTATTAGATTAAAAAGCTCTTCAAAGAACAAGAAGTAAATAAGTTACTAAGCTACTGCTTTTACATTTATGTTTCAAGGGGGAAAAACTATTCTGTATTCATGTGGCACAAAGAAAGCTAATTCACTAACGCGACAGAAATCGCTCGAAAACCCTTTTTATTGGAATACGTAGTGCCTGCTTAGCTTTACATAAAAAATAATGTTTTCAATCTTTCAAACGTTCTTTGTTTGTTGGTAGGTATAGGTATATAATTTTCATACATAATTTTCAGTAAGTCTACGTATGAATTAGAATACATATGATGATAAGGACTAAAATATTCGCATTTATATAATTACATATACAGAAAATAGCCGCCGGACCCTGGGCACAGTGGGCCGGAATGAGGACGTCATTCCGTGCGGTGATCAATCTATCGGTCTCGCCGAAGTGACGCATCGATGGACAGCGAAATATATCGATACCGAGACCCGCACGACCCTACGCAAAAACACGTAAGTATAGACGCGTACATATTTTAGTATCGCTCAATTACTTAGATTGGTACAGTCGAGTAGAGATCCTTTTTACATACTCCCCGCTAGTACATATTGTACGAATTTTCGATCCGCTCAGAGTGTCTATCAGCGATATTGGGAGTTTCTTCGCAGAGTAGTTTTAGGCTTTGAGATTGGTATGGTTAACACATAGTGGAAAGCGGTGTTTGCAATCTGATTTAGAAGAGAAAAGTGGTGCTGAAAATGTGTTAGGTTTAGAAAAGGCTTTGACACGAAAAGTCTATGTTCAATTTAGGTGCTAAGAAAAGATCGCTGTAGATATGTTTAGGTTTAATAATGATAAGTATGATTGCTATGCTTTTAAGGCTTTGAAAAGTCTTGTTTAGTTATGTAAAATATTTATTATAACACTAGCAAATAACACCAAGAACTCGCAACTCCAATTCAATACACCCAACATCAGAAATAGACGAAACGTTTGCCAGAGTCGAAAGTTTAAAAAGTATAAAACCAGTCACCAATTGTTCGGGGGCTAAACGCAAACGGCTCAATAAAAGCCAGCGTGTCCCGTTGGTAAACAAAACTGCCAGTCATTAGACTGAGCGAACGAAAACATTCGGTCCAATTATCCGGCCCGAGCGGTCGGCACGAAAAACGCCCGGGTCAGACCGAGACCTAATGACGACGTCAAACGGACTCATCAATCTATTTCGGAGACCTGAAGACCTAATGGGAAATTTTAGTGTTTACTTATTAGGTTGTCTTAGAATAGAATAAACGAATCTTGGACAGTGAAAGATTTTTGGCTGGTTCCTGAATTAAGTATTTGAAGTTCAGAACGTGTCAGACCCTACTTTATTACCAACAGTTTTTCAGGCTATAGTAGATTTTGACTAGTACTAAACTTCAAATTTAATGCATAATTCAGAAGTTGGGCGTCAATATTGAATGAAGCAGATATTATGCTGCTTTCGAACCACCTCAGTGATGTATCGAGAAACCAACATGCATACTCCAGCTTTTGGACGTTCTGCGTTCCAATGTGTCCATAGTTCACTGCGATGTAAAACGTACTCATCAATCTATTTCAGAGACCTGACGACCTAATGGGAAGTTTTAGTGTTTACTTATTAGGTTATTACTGTCTTAGAATAGCATAAAGAAAACTTAGTAGAATAGAGAAAAACTTTACAAATGAAGGATGAAGAAATAAATTAAGGAGAAGGTATGCTGCTTTGGAATTGTTTAGTGTTTTGACGAGAAATGAAATATCGTAACCCAGCTTTCGGACATTCTGATGTATCCTAGTTTCCTGACGACGAAAAACTGACTAATCAATCTATTTCAGAGACCTAAAGATCTAATGGGAACTTTTAGTGTTTACTCATTAGGTTGTCTTAAAATAGAATTAAATATACTTGGAAAGTGAAGGACAAAGTACAAAGGTACTCGTAGTTTAAAAATGTGAAAATATATTGCTTTTATTTATATATTTACACTTCATGCAACAAAAGTACAAAGGCGGACTTAATGCCCTAGGCATTATCTACCAGTCAACCAAGGGTGGTGGAGAGATAATATGGCAGATGCATAAAAAAAACTTTTGAACTATTTCAGGGATTTATCAAGAAATCATCGCCACAATACTGAATTGTGGACGTCGAAAAGCTCGCGTCAAACGAACTCATCAATCTATTTCGCAGAACTGAAGCCTAATGGGAACTTTTAGTATTTACTTATTAGTTTATCTTAGAATTAAATAGAACAAACCCGCGAGTGAAGGACGAAGTAGTGAATTAAGCAGAAATTAAGGTTTCGAATCATTTCTAAGGTTTATCGAGAACTCGCCACTCGCTACAAACAATCTAATTTTCTAATATGCTGCGTTTGTATGTGCCCTGGGATTGATCTCCCAACACCAGACAATTTCATCATGAGTTAAGTTATTTATTAATAAAGTCAAAGATTATTTATTAGTAATTGACTCCTTCTCTCGTGGTCTTTCTAACAGGAATCGAGGATAACAAGTAGCACAATGACACTCACTGATAATGTAGCTTCCAACTTTACTTTCTGACTAAACTTCAGTTGCGTAAAGTCACGGCCGCTACACGCCACGGTTCCTCTGTCATAGGAGTTACAGTCAGCCCACGCAGCAGAACCTGTATGAAGGAGGACGAGACAGCAGCTCATCTGTTTCTAAGCTGGTCAGTGGTCGCTGGATACAAGGCAAAGTGCTTTGGAAACACAGGTAACCTCCGTGAGATAGCCAGTAACACCAGAGCGTGGCAGCTGGGGTGAATCGAATAAAAAACCTGTTCCACCCTGTAAGCTAAATGCACGCTTTAAACTTGGAGTTACGGACACCAGCCTGACTTATATAACAATACAGTAGTGTAGCTTTCTATCAGAAAATAACAATTTTCATAATTAGATCAGTAGGTCCTTCCTGGGGTAATTTCAATAAAACCGACAGTCGACAGGTGACAATCTGACTACCCAACTATTTAGTGAGTTTCTTTCATAGGTATATAGGTTTCATTGGTAATCAGCATCCATCTGTCGGAAAAAAATGTCGATTAAGTCTTTTTTTGGCACACATGTTGAATTGACAGATATTAAAATATACTAGTTGTGCCCAAGAGGCCGTACGCGTGGGCTTAGATCTATGTCAGCAGTAATAGGTTCCCGTGAGCACCTTTGGAACAGGACCCTACAGACCTGATACGCAAGTCAAACCGTCCGATACTTCGCAAGAACCAGGAACGTTCAAGACCGACAGTTTACGATTAACGCACAAGTAATTGAACCTGAACAAACCAAAGAATTTGAGATTTTTGCGAAATTGGAATCGAAACTCTACAGAAATTTGTTTGATCTTTCAAGCTGCGGTCCCAGGGCTCGTGAATTGACGGGCCGCGCCGCGCCGCGACAGCCGTTCGGCGGCCCTTGCCGAGTGTTCCCACGGCGTGAGTCGGTCTAGTGCGGCCTGCTGGCCGCCATTAATCGACACTTCGACCGGCGGCCGCGTCTTTGAACTTACTGACTTCTGATGGATTGGATGGGCAATAACAAGCCACCGCGGGCTTCATTGGATGCGACGGTTCCCACGGCCTGCCAGCCTGGCTTGGCGCGGCCCGTCAATTCACGAGACCTGGGACCGCAGTTTTATAACCTAGACCATAAAACTGCGGTCCCACGAGCTTTATAACCTAGAACCCTTTACACCGGCGAGGCGTGGATGGGATGGGCGAGAATTTAAATCTGGGCTAAATTTCTATCCATGCCTTGCCCATCTTTGGTGTAAAAGGTAATGGTGGTAAAAAGTGGTGGTGGTGATTGGTGATGCGCGGGGATGTACGAGGCGAGAATTGAATTATTTGTAAGTACAATATTGAACTTTATTGCTCTAACAATAGAGTATTTATTTACTTTGTTAAACGGATATACAAATCTCGCACCGGCCATCCAGGACCCGCACGGTTTCTCCGTCAAGTGCTGACTCGCGATGGCACGCGTTGACCATTGCGAGACATCGCTGCATAGGTACTATACTCTCCAGCGCCCAGTGCTCTTTCTCCACAAAAAGTAGTAGGCGCATCATAAACTGTCAAAATATTTGGCACCGAAAGACGATAAATAAGAAGAACGATAAATAAAAATAAGATATTAAAAATTTTACTTTTATTTTGCTAAATAACTCAACAATATGTTTTGAATGTTATTATCGTGAATTCGTGAGTCTTCTTATCTTAGTAAGGTTCGTTATCTTTGCTCAATAGATGGCGCTGTGAGTATCTGCGTCCCGTAATGACAACCAAATTCATCTTGAACACTTTTTAATTCATATCTTTTTATAGAGTGAACTGATTGCGAGGTAGCAAAAACAAAGTTGTATTCAGAGTTACGCAAATTTCTTATATATTAAATTTTTCTATATTAGTTTTGTAGTTTTTACGTGATATGTGCAGGACTCTGTCAGCGTGAGGCTTACTGCTCTATGAAGTTTCATACTTAACTTAAAAATTCAATATGTTTCGAAATTGTAGGTCGATTTTGATGAAATAAACGCTAAATGTTAATCGGGCTACCACTAAATATTTTTTTAAATCTAGCGTTCGAATCCAATCAGTTGGTTTTTACGTGATGCTCGAGCAAATATACAGGCAAACAGACAAAAATTGAATTTTTATGATCTTTTTATGGTCTTTTTCCTGACGTTTCTCAGTTATTTTTATGCAAACATATTTATTGTGCAGACGGCAAGTCTACGATTTTGTAACATGTATAATGTTTAATTTTACAAGCACATAAACAATTTTACCTCTCTATTCTTTTAGTTTACAACCGTAACAATCGTTCACAACAAATGTGTCCTAATCAGACTAATAAAGGATTGCTTAAAACTTAGTTGAATTATTAGATACCAAACGCGGCTGCCGCATGCAATTATTATATCAATTACAAGCTAATTATAATTTCAATAAGCGCTTTAGATGCAGCGGCCATATTATCACAGTAATTAATAATATTAACAGATACAACTTATTATACAGAGGACCCAAAGTTATGGGAATCTTAAAATTTCAAGCTTATGTACCCAGAAATTCAATGTTGAAGGAAACGTTATTCTGAAATTATTTTTTTATTTTTCTGTGGAGAACGGATTTGCCAAAATCACTCTTGTCAAATAGATTGTGATTACATAGCGTTATTAGTGGGCAGTAGATCTGCTGCCCATCCTTTCTGCATAAGCCTATTCGCCATTTACGATACCCACGGGACCAGCCATTTGCATATGACAGGCAGCTGATAACTTCCGAGTTTCCCCTTCATTCTGTCATTAGCATGGAAATTTAAACGTAATAAAGCATCAGAAAACCCAAAGATTCCCGCCACATCAAAACGAGCACGAACTACCAGAGTGCAGGGGCTTGCTAGTTTCACGAGTGACAAATTACAAAGAAAATACTCATTTACAAGTCTATTATATTCCTTTAGCAAAGGAGAATTTTTAATGGACAATATTTCTGTAAGCAGTCCGCCCGGTCCGCACAGTTCGCTTTACTCTTTAACTTGCAACTTTAGATGAGAAAATTATTTTTCATTAACGCTCGGTTGCGTTTCAACGTACTGCCAGTAGAATTAAAATCAATTACTTACTTCCGTTAGAACAAAACAAAGTTCTAGAAAATTTTCCCGTCGCGTCGCTCCAGTTTGTACCGATTTCCACAAAATTCGTTTAACGACTCCTATGGTTTAACTGTTCGGTCCAAATTCATTCGATTTGCTAAGCGAATTTTGTTCAATATTCGGAATACATTTTTCAACGCTAAAAACGAGTTTTAGTTTATTTTTAAGCTCAAAATCTAGTTTAACTTGCTACTCGTATCTACATTGGGCGAAGTTATAATAAGACAAGAACAACTTTGAAGTACCTAGACAAAGACCTCTTGAGAAAAATATACGATTATTTCATTTATTATAAGCAAGTTTCTTAACTGCATATCATATAGGGACTAAAAAAGCAACAAAGCAATTCTCATGTAAATTTTTCTTTCAAGAGATAATAAAAAGTCGATTACAAGGAAAGTCGCAATGAAACTAAGAATTTACAGTCACTGAACCCTTTTCACTGAGAAATTCAATAAGCCGGTGTACGGGGCTCTCACGATGGTCCTCACCCTGGTTATGATATTGTTAAGGACCGAGTCCTAGCGAAGCCACTGACACTAAAAAATACGTGACTGTTTTATACGATCCTAACCCACGTTCGTGAAAAATCGCCGTACTTGGATAGTCTCCCGATATAAAGAGATCCGAATAGGCGTTCGCCGGATCACGCCACTTACAGGATAATGCAAGTCTTTTGTCTATGTCGCTCAATCAGTGCTATACTTTCATTCATTCTGGCCTGAATGAATCTAAGGAACAAGAGACCCGATTGTAGCAAATCTAGCTTCGATTGTAGGAAATGTAGGCGTTTTGTATTTTTTACGGTTTTATAGGAACGATCTGAAAGCTGAAAAGTAAACTGGATTATGTGCTATTGCTCGTAGATGTGAGCGTAGACATGGGTGCTTTTAAATGTGAATGGCCGAGAACGTTCCGCATTCGGATTAGTCAATTCGACTGCTAGCTTGTAGATGGTATTCAAGAATAGACCTTAGTGAAAGCCTTTTAGCGCTAGGTAAGAATGCAGAGACTGAAGTAACTTTGAGTAGTCCTATATCAGTATTAACATGGGAGTTATTTTTTCTGCTAAAATCGACAAAAACAAAATATAGCATGTTCATGACATCATAACAAAAGTAAATAATAGCACAGAAGTGATTCTGCTGCAAGATAATTGGAAAGTAAGAACAACTGAACAGAGCGCACTGTAGCTTAAAATGAAAATTACTTTTATGAATATTTCAGTCGGTTTATTACGCTTTACATACATTTACCGAGCTTCGTGCACTATTCGTCGGTTACGGTTCGAAGAATATCGAAAAGCTTCGAAATGTTTAACAATGGAATACGATTCACAATAGATATTTGTAGCAAAACACTTTTTACCATGCTGGTTTGAAATTTTGAATTTAAATATCCGTCGGTGATTTTTAGTAAAAATGAATAGAAAGCTACATATAAAATGACTTTACCTATCGATAAAAAAGTTCTACAACTGAATATCGAACTAACTGATTCTCAACTGAATATTCGAAACGATTGAAGCGGTATCGCTAGATACATTTTTGCGGTTTCAACGGCAGGTGTCGGGCGGCCATTATCAAATACACACACCAACGATCGCATGTTATCGCCCGCACTGTCACTTTAACAGATTTATTGGCCGTTCCATTTGACCCAACACACTCCTGTTCTATATAAAAACGTTTAACAGAAAATGTGCTATTCCATACTCCACGAGTATCGAAAGACTTATGATGACGTAATTTATTGAATTGAAACGCGACTCCGGAACTTGTACTGAATTTTTACTTCATAATTTTCATTCAATAGTTTTCACCCGCGTGGAATTAGTACTTCCACCGTTATTAACTTTCAACCCCTTTTTCACTCTCTTAAGGGTTGAATTTCGAAAAACGCTTTCTTAGGGCATACCTACTCTTCACAAAGAACATATCCTCCAAATCTTATGTCTCTCAAGACCAGCAGTTTAGGCTGTGCGTTGATATATCAATCAGTCAGGACTTTGAATTTTATATATACAGATACTTATAACGAGAGTTTATACTTCCGCAAGATTTATTACAAACTTTCAGTATTCGAAATTATCTGGTAATAATAACAAGCCATTTCCAAGCTGTGTACATGGCACTACAATACATCCTCCATTTTTCTCATTAAGTTTAAGTACCTCAGCTGTCTCTTTTAGGCTATCCGTCCATCTGGCTGTAAATAACTCTCTATCACAGTCAACTGAAGTAGGAACCTAAAAAATACTCAATCTCCAGTAGGTACTCAGGCTATACATTTAATTGCTCCGTAAAACAAATTACGTCCACCTCGTTGCTCGTAAATGTCTATAGAGATTTTTTATTATCTTTACAAATTATTCCGCAATGGGCTTTTTTCGCTTTGTTTATTTACCCTTTTCATTGCATTGTGCTGTCCGGTCACCGTTTATTAATTTCTCTCAAAAGGACAATGGTAGGTAAAGGAAATCGTTCATTGCGCATATCGATAAGTATAAACAATATCTGTTGAAAGGGAAACGGGCTTATCTGAAGATGTGACAGTAAAAGTGTAATATTAGACGATTTATGGCGCATTTAAAGGCGTTGAAACCAGGCACACGCAGAAAAGCGCTCACCAAATAAAATACTAACTCAATACAGTTAACAAAAATATGCATGTTATGATGAAAATTCCAATTATTCATTGTGATTGCATATTTCCATTATCAGCTTTAAAAATAACTCGGCCGTATGAATGCCTTTATTTTTAGAATTGTTCAGTGTTGGTCATGCATATCTACCGTGTTCGGGATTCACGCAATGAATTCTCCCTCTGTCGACGCACTGAACAGTAAACGTTAAAATTATTGGAATTTTATTTAAATAAAAATAAAAAACTATTGAATAGCTCGGGAAATACGGCGTTGGACGAGCGAGTCCCCGTCGCGGAGAAGTGTCGCTTAAATGGCAGAGTGCGATGTATTCGAGGGCACGTTTATATCGCATGTTATTAAATTCTTTTCCTCGCGACTGGTGATGGCAATCGTCTTATTCAATTACACGCCAAACAAGGCATGAGAATAGCTGACAATGAAAATGCCGCTATTGAAAATGCGAAGCTTATTTCATTTAATTCTGTTGTGATGTGACAACTCTGACAAGCGACTTCCAGTGTTTTTATAATAAAAGATCGTGGAAAAACGCGCCATTCAACCTACAAAATGAAATGAATTTTATTGTTTCAATATTAAATGGCGTGCGAATAAAACTTTAATTTATGCTGCATTATTCCTAAAGATTATGAAGCAAAAGAACTTAATGATTCTAAAAACTGTACAGGTTACATTTAGCTTTTCTCGTCTTTATTTTGAACCTTTTTAGATAATGCGTTGTTTTAAGGTTAAATTGTCAATTTCAAGAGTAATAAAAATATTCTATTTTGTAAGGAAAGCGTTAAAATATTCTAAAGTGTATTTTATGAGAGGCATATCTCGTCCTTACGAGCCATAACTATAAAACAATCAGCAGAAGAATCTCGAATATTTCGAGGGCATTTCCTCAACGAACTTTTATTAAAAAACTTTCTGCTTTTTATCAGCTCCTAAGTTCTGTATCTATAGACCTCTGTAATTTTACTATCATTTTCGCATTGTCGGCTTATGATCCACCAATATATGTGTTACCAAGGTTTTTTGTTTATTACTTGTCTATCTTTGCCAGAAATCGCCCGAGACAGAGAGGTTTGGAGGAAAGGGGAGGCCTTTGCCCAGCAGTGGCACTAGGTAGTCTAGCAAAAGAAAAAACTTGTCTATAGGTTCCTACATTTTACTTATTTCGTTTCGGACAGTCCGAAACTGTTCACCGCCGCAATGGAGGATGTCTTCAAGGTTCTGGACTGGAGAGGGCAGGGCATTAACATCACTCATCTTCAGGTGCCAACGATATAGTTATCATGGCTGAGACTATAGAGAACATAGTCCGAAGAATCGCCAAACTGAAGGGGCACATTGCTCGCGGCGTTGTCGTGACACTTGGGGGAGGCCTATGTCCAGCAGTGGACGTCTTTCGGCTGAAATGCTAATGATGCAACTCATCCGCATGTGACAAAAAATTACAGACTAGCGTAGCATTGATTGGTCATTTTAGTGTTCCATACCTCAAAAGGAAAAAAGGAATCCATATAGGATCACTTTGCTGCCCGTTCATCCATCCGTGTGTCAAGTCCCTTTTTCTCAGGAACGCGTGGAGATATCAAATCGAAATTAAAATCAGATACTCAGGTGTACAGTCCCTTATGTCTTTGGATGATTTCACACCCAAAAAAAAAATGTGTACAGTCCTATAAAGCTGTGAGAAATCAAATAAGTTAACACAATCAAAATATACAGCTGGTAATGCCACAATATTGCCGTATATTTTGACATTCACAAGGGAAAAAATTTAGGGTAGGTATACGAGGAATTCGGGTCCCAATTTTAAAGTGAGGCGGCCGTATCATGTGGGACATCGTATGAAAGGGCTTCATTAGTACAAGCTAAAACCGATTTTTTATTATTTTACGACATCTTATTTTCAATATATACGAGTAACATAGGTTAAGGGAAAAATCTGAAAACTCTAAAATTTTAATTAAGTACATCACAAAAATGTAAGGTAATACAAGGAATTCGGGTCCCAATTTTAAAGTGAGGAGACCGTATCATGTGGGGTATTATATGAAAGAGCTTCATTACTACAACTTAAAATATTATTTAATTATTTTACGATGTCTTATTTTTCGATGTCTTATTTTTAATTTTAAAAAAGTATTTCCCAGGTTTTACAGACTTATTTTAGGACAAAAATAATTGAGACTCAATTCTTTAACTATAAACATACCCACAAATTTGTACGGTACCCTCGGTGTACGAGTCCGGGCACTCTAGCCCGGTATCTATAATAATAATAATAATAAATATTTATTTCAGTAACTTTACAACTTCTACAATATATCTTACATAGGGGTCTCCTTTTAAGTATGAGAAATACCTGTGCTAAGAGGCCCCGCTCTTCTAAAACTAGTAAAAAAGTATGTAGGAGTGTGCTTACATGAACTTTACCAATTTGAATAACTTATAAACTAATGAAAGAAAAGAAAGGTAAACAAACAAAAATGATTAGCTTAAAACATGTGTGTGTATGGGTGTGTGTGGGTGTGGGTAGATGAGTGTTGTGTCAGTGTGTGTGTGTATGTAAAGAGTGTGCCTGTGTATATGGAGGTGTGTGTGCGTGTGCGTTACTTATCACCAGATTTATCACACGATAGTTTGTAAAAGAGTTTCGATGTCGACATAGCTTTTGCTTTTTAGCCATTCTATCAGAGATTTTTTACAATCCCGATAAGTCATGGGGAAAATATTTAAAAGTTTATTTAACTTGTTGTAGATGGAAGCGGATTGCCTGGTATACTGTCTTTTTGCGTATGTCGTTCTAACTGAGACTTCCGGTGCAACAAGATATTTCCTTCTTTTTTTGTCGAGGCTGGGATCATAAGGGAGACTTTTATGGAGTTTTAAAACAGCATGGAGGACATATAATTTCCTGACTGTGAGAAGACCACTTAGCGAATAAAGGTTTTCAGTAGGGAATCTATACAATTTGAAAAACATCACTTTCAAGAGAGATCTTTGTGCTCGCTCTAATTCTAGAAATTTAATCTTTGTAGCCCCGCCCCAAACAGGTATACAGTACACCAAAACTGACTGAACCAGAGAAACATAAATTTGTTTTAAGAGAGTCTTAGAGGTAACATGCCTTAAAGTCTTGAAGATCCAAATGAGCTTTCTAGTTCGAGCCATGACCATTTCCGTGTGTAGATGCCAAGATAATCGTTGGTCAACTATAATACCGAGATATTTGATTTCAGTTACTTTTGTAATTTTATTACAAGAACAATTTGTGCTTAGTAGAAAATGATCACACCTATGGATTCTAAGGTTATAGTTAGGTCCAGGTTGAGTGATGTTGCATTTTGTAAACGCGATGTACTTAGTTTTAGAGGTGTTTAATGTTAGCAAATTAGAATTTGACCATTTAGCAATCTTTGCGAGCCCCCTTTCAGCACTTCCATATACAGATAACCATGTATCTCCAGCGAAAGCAAGTGCTGTATCATCTGCATAGGAGAAAACACGCCCATTCTCAAGCTTCATTTTGCAAAGACAAAAAATCGGTATCTGTTGTAGGCATCTACTTAATTATTTTTACGTATATACTTATTATTATATAGGTACTAATCCAGTACTACATCCTCTAACCGCACAAATTCAAATAACCAAGGCCGGACTAGCTTTGCATGCCTTGAAATCATATCGACATTACATACCGATTTCATTATATAATAAAGTTTCACATCAGTCCGGCTTTGTGCAAGCACTGGCTTGTTCACGTATTATGATCGTATTTCGCGGTCGGTAACGGATATTGCTCGCCTGTCCAACTCCTTTCCGAAGCAATCTGTGTTTGACAGATCTCACAGTTTTGATCACTCGAGCGAACCTATACCCTAGCCTTTCAGAAACCACTGCTCCGTTTTATTTATATTTTCTTTACATAACTACACTCAACCTTCAATAAATAAATGGTATAAAGTACTCGTGCGTGGATTTTCAGGAAAGAGCATACGGATTTTCGCCGGTATTTTCGCACAAACATTTTAAACTTTAAGCCATGTTAAGCCATGATGGATTTGAGCAACCTTTGAAATATGAGTAGTTGACCGCTGTTAGGATTTAATGTATCAAACATTAAGCCTAAAAAAAAGATAAAAACCTCTCTATTATGGTCATGACCAACACATTACCAACAAAAAATAATCTGATAGTTGGTTTACCTGAGATAAAAGCCAAAAATGATAACCACACGTTATTTTCTCGCTAGGGACATGAAATCCGCCTAGGGGCGAACAGAGGTGCTTTTAATGTCACCCACAATGTTATCTGAACAAATTTATAATATCGTCAGTCACAGCGGTGGCTATTTATTTAGGTTTTTATAAGCCTTCTTTATTTATATGCTCCCCACATCAGTGTTAACTACATCATTTGAAGCGAAGCTATGATGTACGGTAGATAATAAAATGTTGAGGGTCTCTGTGAAAATTGGTTTTGTGAACTAGTAGTTCGAATAGTTTTACGTTTACTTCATTCTAGAGTTTATAGTCTTCTCCACGATACTTTTTTATTCGTATCCCGAAATATCAAAGTTTTTAACAGCCATTCAAAGTTACATCCTTTATACCCGACTGCGCGACGCAAGGCTGATTTTGATAATTCTAACGTCAATTGATTTGTCTTAATCTTGCGAGTGCTACTAAAGACATGACAGTAATCAAAATACATTATGGCGACCTCCAGACGCCGTAATATTGTGAAAAAGAAAAAAAATAAAGTCGACGAGATATAGGTATTAAGTGGGGTATCAAAATAAAGGGTACGAGGAGGCAATTTCAAAAATGTAACTCACTAAAATGTAGAAAATAAAAATATTTTCAAAAAACCCGACTGTAAAAAAACAACTACAAAGTTCCAAACACTTTTCAAGCAGTCTGATGCAGTTGGTGGCATGAAATCAATCATTGGATTAAACTAAAATAACTGCCACATACTACATCAGACTGCTTGAAAAGTGACTTGTTTAGAACTTTTTAGTTGTTTTTTAGTCGGGGTTTTTGAAAATATAAAAAAAAAATATTATAATTTTTAAGTAAACAGACTACAACCAAAAAACTGTTTGAAAACCAGATATGAAAAATAAAAAAAACTGGCCAAGTGTGTGTCGAACTTCGCACATTTAGGGTTCCGTACCATCATCTTCCTGCTTCTATCCCATGTTACTTGGGGTCGGCGCAACACGTTTTTTTCTTCCATTCTGTCCTGTCAGCTGTCCGGTATCACTAAATATATTGGTGTACAAATTTTAAGAGCATAGGTCAATGGAAAATTAAAACAAAACTTTGTGACAGACGACGGAGAGACAGACGAACAGACGGCCACGTGAGTGACAGCAATAGGGCTCCGTTTGGACCCTTCGGGTACGGAACCTTCAAAGTTTCATCATCATCATCAGCCTCTTATTGTCCCCACTGCTGGGGCACAGGCCTCCTCTCTGTGAGAGTGTTTGGGCCGTAATCCACCACGCGGGCCCAGTGTGGGTTGGTGGATGTCACATGTCTTCGAATACCTTAAAAGTTTAAAACAAGTTATTTTTCAAAAAGTCTAAAGCAGTTGGTGATATTTATTTTAGTTCATCGCAGATTTAATGACGCCAACTGCATCAGACTGCATCCTCCTTCTGGGGCAGGTAAAAACTAGCTTTATGCTGCGGCTTTGCTCCCGTATTCAACCCCACACAGAGAGTGTGCTACCCTTTTCCGAGATAAAAAGCAAATTATGACCGCCAGCGGTAGTGTAACTTTCTAAGTAATGGAAAGATTTTTTAAGTTCCGATCAGTACCTACTTCCAGACCAATCTGACCAGACTGTTCCCAACTTTAATAGCACCAGTATTTTACATGAAGCGACTGCCTATCTTACCTCCACAACCTAGTAACTGGGTAACACGATAGCCCTTAGCAAGTCTATTGCCAGGAATTTATTTCCTGGCTTCTGACCCGTTACGACTGTCAAAGATCTACAAATGTCAGCTGGGACCAAGGGCGTAAAGTGCTTTCCGACGTTTGGTCGGTGAGAGTTGGTTCTCAATGCCTTCCGAGTTTGGTCGGTGGATGGGTGACCATCCTAACATACCGATATTCCTCCATGCATAAATGTGGTGGTGAATTGAAGGTCGACCCGTGCATAATAGTATAAGTATAATAAGCCATTTAACGTTCAAATTCAAATGTTTATTGCCCACTGCTGGGACATAGCCCTCCTCTCTATGAGAGGGAATAGCCCTGAATCCAACACGTGTTCCGGTTACTATTTAGCCACGAGGTCATCAATACCTCCAGGAACCTTCCACCTTAAAAAAAAAATCTTAATTTTGTTAACCCACTTCACATCCAAGATATCCTTCTGTTAAACTCCCAATTGAAATAATAAATCCGTGTAAAGACTTTCTGAAGCATTAGTTATAAAAGTCATCTTATGATTTATTTATTCGAGATGAAGATAAATTGAATCGTCTAAATTAAATGGCTATAATAAATGAAATCTTCATTACTCATTGTCAGGTGCATGCCGTCATTCACTCGCTGGATTATTTTGCGGACGGATCATTTTCACATTATAAGATATACTGACATGTATAAACTCAACAGCCTTAAAATAAATAAAGTTACCTATATCTATATTTGTATAAGTGCAACTCTTGGTTTTTAAAATTCATTTTTACTGATCAAGGTCTAATATAAATAAATTATTTGACTGTGTGCTTGATCAGGAACTAAAGCACACAGCTACATTAAAAAAAAAATTAAAAGCACTCTAAATTTAATTAACATTTCATATATATTATCAAAACTGTTATTTATTTCAATCCATTACTTATATTAATTTTGCCCGCTATAAAAATATTAATGCGCTCTCAGCAAACTTACTGCATAAATTATAATAAGATACTGTAATTACATTAGATTTATTAACGTATCGCACATGAGTCTAAATATTTCAAAAGTTCTGTTTTGTACTTTTTACTCTGTTATATAATAACCTACACACATTTTCGAGTATTAAAATTAAATGCCTTGGTACATACTTTTCTATACTTACTTATTTTCGTTTCGGCGGTACCTACATTATTTAAGTAATACTGTTTGGGCCCAGTAAATGACCACTTTGATTGTTTCGTTGGAGGTGTTACTCAGGTCTTCTAAGTGGTTCGGACATTTGGGGCACTCCAGCAAATGAGTCATAATCTAAGCAGGAGCACCGTACTCGCACTGGGTGTTTGAAGGATCAGCTTTCCAAATAGGCCACTGCAAATCACGACCGTGAGGAAAGTGCTGCTTGGTCCCAAGAAAGTCACGTAGTGACGGGCACTGTTCCTCCCAGCGCTTACTTATATTATACTTACTCTATATTCTCTTTTAAATAACAAAACAAGCTGTATAGTTAATTGATTATAGTGACGACCACGTTATGGCGTATTAGTAAGTGTTATAATGTATATAAAATAACATCAAAGGTTGATGTCAAGCTGTAGTACACTAAATCTAAAATGTGTCAAGCGATGGTGTATGATAGGAGTTCGGTGTAAATGGGCGACCCGCGTCAACAGAATGCCTCTTTACATCGAACTCCCCTTATGTTCAAGAAAAAATCTGCAGTACTTAAGACATCGTAGGAGACAATGGAAGAGCTTGGTACAGCTAGTCTCGCTTAGCTAGAAAATCTGTTTAGCTGCAAGACAGAATGGTCTTAGCACGCACACAAACAAACGATGTTGAAATCAAGAAACGAAACATTGGCGTTGCTGACATGTTTTGCAGTCTGCTCTGAGGCTCTAGACAAGTGACATTCAATCAGCGAAAGCGTGGTGAAAGCGATGATCAAAAAGTCACAAATGTATGGGATAGACCAGCGCTATCTAAATCTCAAGAGATAAACCCCTTACATTTTGGCATTTAGACAATTGCTATCACTGATTCAATGACATGGTCTAAAGCTGTAACTGTTTTCAGAACAAGACAACGGATGACATAGAACATGGAAGTAAAGTGACACACGTACAAGCAATTCAGACCCGTAACCCCAAAAATCAAAACGCACAAAACTACAAAAGTAGCAACAATAACAAAAACTATCGGTTCCCATTTCAACAATAGCACACCATAGCATAGGTGACGTAAAAATAGCAAGTTTTGAGGATTTTTCTCTTGGCTGTAATGATATGATAATTCGATTGCCCATTGTGTATTATTGCGGTCGGCCGCGGTCTTGAACCCAATGGGAATATAAATTTTCAAAGGTAAATACGAAAAAGGCACTGCCGTGAATCTTTTTATGGCGCTATTGTATGGAAAAATGATATGCTCTCGTTATTGAAGAGAATCGTAAGCGTAAATTTTCACCTGTACTGTTGTACTCGTAATATATTCTCGAAGCCATTACGGTTTCGATTTTGCCGTAAAATCTGGTTATGTGCACTTAATTTGAAACAAAGGGTTTCCATTGTGATGGAACGTACTAAGTGGGTCAGGTCTGAACATCAGTGAAAACTTTAGTAATTTGCTATACACGACGTACTTGCCGTGACGACCAAATAATGTTTCATTTGCGGTAATGAGATTTTGCGTGGGCGTTATTGTGAACCTCTGGTGACGTGTTTTCAATGGATAAATCCTGCAGATGTAGGTAAATTGATGGGGATCCTTGTTAGTCAAGTGAAAACTTTGATGTTCTGTTTCTAGAAACAAAGGAAAGCAAACTTGAGACATTAATATCGTTGTTACTTATTTTGGGAATTTGTTATTTTACGAAGCCAGACGGGTCGACGCCAGAGAGAGTCTGGTAAACTACCACGTCGGTTTAACCGTTTAGATACTAAATTCCAGTTAATCCAAGCCTCACTAGTATATACATGTAGCGCGTCATGTGTACTTAATCTTAGTTTCCCTTTAAATATAACTTGGTATAAAAGAGAAAACGAGCTTTTTAGTCATAAAAACTTCAGAAAATTACTTACGACTTTTTTCGTCTGGCATTTTATCTCTTTGAACACATTCGCAAAGTAATCAAAATAGGCACGTTGACTACGGTACCTACTGTAGAAGTTAAAAATATAATATTGCAGTTTTTTTGTAACTTTGATGGGAAAGGATATTAAAGAATAACGAAAAAAGAGAATAAAGTGATCCACTGATCACCAACATAATTTTCACCAGCACAAAAAATCTAATCCAACGTGCGCTAGTAACTTGGTACAAGGTACGGCTAGTCATGGTGACTTTATCGAGAGCTGAGATTCTTCCGCCGCACTGAACTCAGTAGTGACGTGGCCCTTGATTCTAACGCTAGAATTGGCCCAGGCCGAATAACGTACGCAATAACAGAATAACCGAACATTTTTTTTGCGAACTTGCCTTTGATTTAAGAATATTCTCTCCAGGCAGTATACAACATGCGTGTATTTAACAACATTTTCCTTACTTCAAGAATTTCTTAGAACTAAAATGTGGATAATTCTCACTAAACCCCCGGAGGCGCACATAAGCTATTATGCCCTCATTTTTTTAAGTTTTATTAAGTAGTATGTAATCCTGAGACCCTTTGGCTTAACTGACAACACGGTTGGGTAATGAAGATCCATCCCTCGTGAGCCGCCCATCACTTTTTGGAACGAAGCGTTTTTGCTAAAGAGGGATTAGTGTACCCTCCTCGGGCTCGATTTTCCTGAGATGCTTTATCATTGGGGTTTCCGACTAACATGAGGTTAACTTGTAATCTTAGCTTTATTTGGTCGTTGTAGCGACTTAATACCTTCAAGCTCGGTAATGAAGCGGTTTTTATGAAGACCCTTTCCTTATTTGATTTTCATCACAATGCTCGCTCAATGGTCGCTTTGTTACTCCTTTATTTCAATTGTTTACGGTTCAGCCTAGTCACAGATTTCAATGTATCAGTGTTCCCCTTTGTACGTGGAGAAGGTTACGCAAAAATGGGCAAATTAGGAACGGATCATTTTTAGATTACATATAACAGAAGGGCGAGCAGGACACTTTTAAAAAAAGGTATTTTTAATAATAAAATTTAATTAACGTTGGTAAACATCGAATGTTTTTAATTATCTTCAGGCCGTTCATTCTGACGTTTCAGCAACTCAGTAGATGCTCTCCTTGCGTAAAAAATATGGAATACAGTGAAAAACGTCGAGTCAATTTGCGAGCATTTGTCTGGTCGCCTTTATTTGCCGGTCGAGCGGGCACAAGAGCCCCTGGCCAGCCACGGTAAATCAGCTTACATTTTTTCAAAGGTTTTCTGTGTTTGGCGGTCCTCGCATCACTGGCGTAAAAACCTTTTCATTTGTACTCTAACATGTTCGCTAATTCCGTATAAGCAGATAAACGAGTCAAACAACATATCTTCACACTTGAGTCAATGTAAACAATAATCGTATTTAGTTTCAATAAGAGTTTACTAACAGTTGGATAACTTTGGAATTCAAGTACAGATGCGAACAAAAGTTCTACATTTAGGGACTAGTTGTGTTTCCTCGACATTGACTTTAGCATAAAATTAATATCACGATGCTATCTAATCATAAATGGGATTACAACAGGATAAAAACAAACTGACAACGTGTATTTTGAATAGCATCACGACTAATACCTGGCGCACCTTAATCTTCTATTACCTCACTTACGAGACCCTACGAGGAATAATTAAGCCATGACAATGCAGTGAACCCCTATAAAATAGAGTTGATAGAACGAATAGTTTCGGCTATAACAATGTGCGCGTGTTTATAACTCCGTGAGAGATTGTACCTCACTGTGTAGGTACAAGACAAACCATTCTGATTCCGATTGTGTTCATTTCAGTAGCTTTCAGTTCAGTTAGTTTTCGCCTCACTGACTGATCTAATTGCGTTAATACATATAAGTACTTGGCAGAGTAATTGCATGGTAATGGGACCACACAAGATGAAGAGCATGAAACGTGACTACAATGTAACAAAGTTACATTACTTCACGAACATTTCTAATATAATACCTATAAAGTCTGTGCACCTATTTCTAAATGGAGGGCTAATAGCAGATTCGAAGCACGTCGAGGCCGACTCTATCGCAGTTTTCAATCCGAAGTCGAAACTAGAAGATTTGTCACGTACATTGCAACTTTTACAAAGGAACCGTATCATTTCCTCACCTTTTGTTGAAACTTTGTCTCCACAATTACGACTTAATCAGCTGTGAATAAATAGCATCCAAAAACAGCGGTCATCTAGTGCCTTAAACCATTACAAAACATTCCTAAAAATGTAATATTACTTTATGTGTACACCACTAAGTAAAATTCATATGCAACAACAACATGCAAAAACTTCCTACGGAATTCAATTTTAAGAGGACCCATCCATATTTTTTCGCTACGTCACGTCGGATTCCGCAGTGCAAATAAGAAAATAAATAGTCTTTTTCAATCTCCTGACCATGCCGATATATCGCAACGTTAAATGACCAAGTACGTGTAATATGATCAACGAGGCTCTCGATCACAATCCATCAAGTTGAGTCGTCGTACGGAGCCCCGCAATAGTCTAGGTCCCGGCAATCCGACGAAAAGCTCGCCTTTTAAGTGGCTGGATTTTACATTACCCCGTGACAATGGAGGAAAACCTGACGGAAAAAATAAGAAGGTCAGAGTACCCTACTCCCAGACAAAGGTTCTTTCTGTGTAAGCCACTCAAGGTGACACTTTACCCGGATTAAAGTTATCGTAGTCTGCCAAACTGAATACAAATGCAGGGGAGCCGGGCGTTGGGCCCGTGTTGTTGGCTCCATGTGCCTTGTTAAGATGATTAGCCGCTGTTAAGAATGGAACACCGAGGACCGATTTTATGGCCACGGCTTTTACTGGGCTTTGTGTTGAAGTGATTGATTTTTGTTCACTATATTTTTACTAGCAGAATATTCTTTTGACACTTTTAAGTTTCATAAATCGGCGTGGATAAGTAGCGACATAATTTAAAACGTCACTCGGGATTTTCGTATTTAAATAAACCAAGCTAACAGTTAATTATTAAAAGAGGAAGTCGTAAAATCCATTCTTCGCAAGAAAATGAAACGCACAAAAACGAATGCGGATGTCTCCCGTCGAGAGCGTTCCCCCGAGAGCGGCCGGGTTCCTTACACATTTCGCCAATTCACGTTCGGGCTTTAAAGTGACCGGATAATTTTCTTATCCTTTACTTTTAGAGGAAAACTCGACAAAAACGCCAACGCTCTTTGTATTACGGCGGTCGTTAAACAACTCGGAGGATGCCCGCCGGCCAAATATAACAAACTCACTCATTCGATATTTCTTCATCGTCTGTCAAATAAACGAGCACAATAAATGTTTATTGTCCTCGAATTACTCAAGTGAGAAACGGTATAAAGAGAAAAGAATGGGGCGCGCGGAAGGGACCACGACAAAAGCGATCCTTCTTCGGACCACCAGCCGTGACGGCGCTTACATTAAGGTTATCGTCATCCGCCAAACTGAATACAAAGACTCGCCTGGGAAGAGCCCTGTGATTCATGTGACCGACTCGCTATATTATCATACCATAATACTATATTGAAGAAATACGACATGGATACTCTTGAGTTTATGAGTTGTTCTTATGGAAAAAAGAAGGATTCCGCATATGCACTTAACACAAAAATACGAACCTTGAATGGAGCCTCGCTGCTACGATTCAAGAGGATCCTTATTTTATATGTTACGAGTATCGTAGTATGCTATGTAGTTACGCAAATTCAAACTTACGGGAGAAATCTTTATGAAGCGAAATGTAGCATGATATAATTTGAAAGACTGAATGCCACAGTACATGGAATACCTCCATTTTCTAGCTCTGCACTGGCGCAGAGCTAGGAAATGTACGAATTACGACAGAGGTTAAGAATTTTAAGAACATAGAAACTAAAGTCTCCTCTTTCAAACCTTATTGTTTTATACAACGAAAATAGTCCCAATTTCTTCCTTTACAATAAAAGAAAGTCCCCAAACAAAACTCACACAAATCCGCACTAAATTCGACGGTGCCATAAATCAGGCTGCCAAGGTAACATAAAATGCAATCTCGATGTGTAAACATCATAGTAGTGACGTCACAAACGGTACACAAAGGTCTAAATAACCGCTCGTAATATTATTACGGAGCGTAACAACGAGAGACAAATCCGAGGTCGGAGGCGTCGCGGCCACTGTTATCTGTGACCGGAGCATTCCTCCCGGGAGGAAACATTATCTAACGCCCTGTATTACTACCACCCGATCTGATCTTCTCTAACGTACTACGACTGTATTTGTAACACAATAACATTTTAGTTTCATTTCGGCGTTTGTATTGTTCGGGTAAGTTTTGGGTTGAACCGAAAATGTTTGGGTGTTTTTTGGCAAAACAACTTACGAGCAAACTCTTTATCTTTTCAAATTATTACAATCGGGTACGACACTGAACAAAAAACTGTTCAAAACTGAAAACTCATCTCACATTTTTCGGAAAATGTTTTTCGAGTCTTCACTTTATGAGAGCGCTCATAAAATTAACACACTGTTAGCTACGTCAAGATTGTTACTAATAGCTTATTAAGAAATCCTAGAGCACTTTGATTACCTGCTGCACATGGCACTTGGGGTACTTACCTTTTGAAAAACAAATTTACTCAAATTCCCACAACATGCCTTTACCCTGGAAACTTTGTAGAAAACTAACTCTTGGTATAATTAGTATATACAACTTAACACGACACATCTCTTTTCATGCATTTCCCATCATCAGCCTACGGCAGTCCTCTGCTGGACATCGGCCTCTAAAAGCACGCCATTTATCATTTATTTATTTATTTAAACAGAACGACAAAATGCCAAATACACTGATCATACACATTACAAATTAAAACCAAAATGCAAATTGTATAAAACACATTAAGAATAAAATAAAAATATTACAATTGCACAATATTATGCATACTTAAGCCTTTCACTCAGTCTTCTCGCAAATTGTCAGACATTCAGACAATATATTTTTCCATTCATCAGCGAACAGATCTAAGAACAGGACTGGACTCTAGGAGAGCGTTGAGTGCATTTAGCATTCGCGGAATGGGTGACATACTTCGTGCATCCGTGCGGCAACGTGGCACCATAAATAATTTATGCCGTCTCGCTCGGCAATAGTTGTCAGAAACAAAAATGTTACACAGCGCCACATGTAAACAAGGAGAGTCGATTCCGTTTATTATTTTGCAAGCAGTTACGAGTTGGTCAACAGCTCGTCTCACCTGGAGTGAGGTAAAGCCCAAGCAACCCAGCAGAAATTTGGTTGGATACATATATGGATAGTACCCAAACCTACGTTTGTAGAAATACCTTAAGAATGCTTTATGAACTTTTTCCACCATAAGGGTATAATGTATAATCATGATTCTCGGCAACTCATATGCAGCTGCCAACAGCAACACTGTGAAGATCGTAGCTTCACCTAGCCTGAATGTGGTGCAAGCTGATTCGCGGTCTCCACTCACATGTCTATCCCAACCGTCATCGGTTCTACAGCTTATATGGCCATATTGCCCCTTTTTTTTTGCAGCTTGTGTATTTTTTTTCAACATGGGGAATGAGATGTTGTTGAGATGTTGGTGTCGTTTCACTCAGTTTTTAGGGTTCCATACCCGAAGGGTCCAACGGAGCCCTTTTTTTGTCACTCACGTGTCCGTCTGTCTGTCCGTCCACCGCTTGTCACAAAATTTTGTTACGAAGAATTTTTTAACTTCCCATTGACCTATGAACTTTAAAGGTGATAAGGTTTATTAGAAGGTATACTTTACAAAGAAATACCAATACAATAGAACACAATAGAACAGAATAGAATAGAATAGGATAGGATAGGATAGAATAGAATAGAATAGAATAGAATAGAATAGAATAGAATAGAATAGAATAGAATAGAATAGAATAGAATAGAATAGAATAGAATAGAATAGAATAGAATAGAATAGAATAGAATAGAATAGAATAGAATAGAATAGAATAGAATAGAATAGAATAGAATAGAATAGAATAGAATAGAATAGAATAGAATAGAATAGAATAGAATAGAATAGAATAGAATAGAATAGAATAGAATAGAATAGAATAGAATAGAATAGAATAGAATAGAATAGAATAGAATAGAATAGAATAGAATAGAATAGAATAGAATAGAATAGAATAGAATAGAATAGAATATTACTTTATTGTATACCAAAACAATTATAAATTACCAATATCACCGGGGCAACCCATAATGTGCGAAATCCAATACGCAATTTGCAAGTTTTTTTTTTACCGACAGAAGTGAAAACTTGCAAATAACGATTAACTATAATTAAATTAAAACAATGTACACTAAACATTATATTAAAACTTTCACGTAGTCAATTTCGGCACAACATGTCGGTGACGCGAACTCGCTAGATTTTAAGCATCCAAAAAGTCCAAGTCCAACACGCATGTGATACATAGCGCTAGTCTGGCGCAACACGTCACTAGAATGTCAGTGATGCAAACCTAGAAGTTTTGCCCTTTCCAAAAATCGCTCAACGCGGCTAAAGAATTTTTTACTTAAAAAAATACTCAACTTTAAACTTGAAATTTAAATAAACAATGAGTTTAGTAAGATTGATCATCAGCATCACATCGTTGTCAGATGCCTGACGTTATCAATGTCAGTGCTATTCATTATTTAATCTAATTTCAACTAAAAGATACATAAAATATGCTCTTCAGTGGTAAACTGGCGTCGGCGTCAGCAGTCATACGTATTAAATGTGACGATACTTAGTTCAGAGTTTTCACTTCAGGGCAAAAAATGAAACATGTTATGAAATTAACAGATGAGATTAGCAGTATATATTATGTTCTTAGGTTTAAATTTGGTTGCGCAGATTCAGTGGAGCTCCCATGTAGATAAAATGTCCAAAAAACTTAGCTCTGCAGCATACGCGGTTAGGAATATTCGTAGTTTAACTACAATGATATCCATAGCATAAATACTAGGAACATACACAAATTTATTGTACCTAAAACCTCAAAAAGAAATTAGGTGGTTCGTATAGATACCAATGTATACGTTTCTATAATAAACTTCCTAGCCAAATTCAAGATTCAAGCATAAATTAATTTAAATCATTTATTAAACGTAAGCTATGCCAGAAAGCTTTTCACACAATGAATGACTACCATGAGGACAAAAAAGCGGTGGGATTGAGCTGCTTCAATGATATACATCAGCCATTGTTTTCGTAATGTACTTTATAGTTCATAAACACAGATGCGGTTCTTTTTTATATATATGTTTTTTGACATGAATACTTGTGTAGTATTATATTGTATATATTTTTTTTTACTGACATTTTATTTTTTTATTTTTTCGACATGAATACTTTGTAAAGTATTATATTTGTTTTGATTGAAATTTTATTATTACCTAATACGTTGTATGACATGAACATTTACTTTGTAAAGTATTATATACATTTTTTTTTGGTTACAGTAATTTTTAACGTTTTCTGACAGTTTGAGTACATTTGCGGCCTACTCAAATGTCCTTTCTTTGGTATTGTTCGTCAAGTCTTTGAGCTCCTTAGTGGTTTTAAGTTGAGCTATTCGACTATTGACAAATGCTTGCACTGACTGGACAGGTCCTCTCAAATATGTGTGGTTCTTTCTTCAAAAGACCATTACAGACACTAAGCTGCATGGTCCTCATATAGCTTAATGTGAATGCGAGAACTATGTATGTCATTATATTCATGTAGGTTTAATGATTGTCTGTCAGTTTGAGTATTTTTGCAGCCTACCCAAATGTCCTTACTTTGGTATTTTTCGTCGGTTCATTGAGCTCCTCAAACTTCTGAGTTGAGCTTCACAATAACTGACAAATGCTTGCACTGTCTGGACAGATCCACTTGATCATCATCACATTTGCGTGTTGCTTTCCTCAAAACGTGGTCTTACATTGTGTGAAAACTCTATAATCAGTGAAAATAACTCGAATGTGAACTACCCGTATTACGTGTATAAACAGTTATATCTCCCATAGTTTAGACATCGGAAGTGAAGGACTAACAAAAACTGAAGTAAATCGTGAACTTTCATAATCCTGGAAATCGTTTTTCAAATAAAAGTGATATAAATAACCCTACTTCATCAATACCGGGATGACTTGCACTCCTTGCACTAATTAGAAGCAAAGAGACTAGCGACATCTGTGGAAAGCTACCTGTATCATCAATACAAGTCCGAACCATCTTCGATCTATGATCGATCTGTCAAGAGAGTGGCACAATTGTACAAAGACACTAGCGACATCTGTGGAAATCTATTGGTACCACTAACACAGGTCGAAACCATCTTCAATCTATGATCGACCTGTCAAGCGAGTAGCGAGATCAACAAAGACACTAGCGACACCTGCGATAATCTACCCGTATCACTAATACAAGTCAAAACCATCTTCGATCTACGAGCGACCCATCAACCTTAGCAAGTTGACACAGGAACTCAAGAGGGCGCTAGCATAAACAAATAATCATTTGAATAACTGTAGTACACTACATAGAACGAGCTAAGAGATGGAGGAAATTATGCACGAGCTTCGTAAAATCCGAAGAGATTTGGATGAACAGAAAACCGCAATAGAAAAAAGTGGAGAAAAAGTGACGGAAAAAGTTACACAAAATATAAACAGCATATTGGAAGATAAGTTTAAACTATTCAATGAAAAATACGAAGATCTAAAGGAAAAATGTGAAAACCAAGAAAAGCGACTGTATTTTCTGGAAAAACAGGCAAGAAAAAACAACATCGTCTTTTTCGGAATAAAAGAAATAGAAACGTCATATTTTAACCTTGAAATTTTGATATTGAACTTTATCAAAGAACATTTTTCTCAGGAACTGGATCGCAGGGATATTCAAGAAGTTAGAAGAATAGGCAAGAAAGGAGAAAGACCTCGACCAATAAATGTCACTTTTTGTACACTTGGCACAAAAATAAATCTATTTAAAAATAGAAACGCACTAAAAAATACCGGTTACTATATAACGGAAGATTTCCCACAAAATATTCTGGAGAAGAGGAAAGAGCTTCAAGAACAAGCAAGAATCGAAAGGGAAAAGGGAAACCTAGTTAAAATAAAATACGATAAGCTTGTCATAAGCGAAAAAAACAAAACAGCTGGAAATAACAAAAGAATGCTTTCAACTTCACCTGAAAACAAAACTACAAAAGGAGCTGAAACAAATACACAGGCTAATAAGAAGAATAAATCTCAAACGCAAATAAGAAGAACTTCAAGCCTATCGGAAAACATTTTAAAACCGGGCATGCTGAATTACCTGGTCAACAGGAACACAAACAACTCATCAGATTCACAGCAAAATAACAAAGTTAATATATAGCAACGACCGCCCCCCTCTCGCAACGTCAACATAAAACAACAACTATCAGAAAACCAAACTCATCTTCCAAGCCGGCTGGTCACCGTGGAAGATCATGACCAAAACCCTCCAAACAACCCTCCAAAGAATGAAACCCCACAAAAAACGTTATACATTCTGACATATAACGCTAGAACACTTTCATCATATGAACGTCTGATAGAGCTAAATGAAGCTTTCAAAGAAATTAAATACGACGTTTTAGGTTTAGCAGAAACAAGAAAGACTGGAAACAAGATCGAAGAGTACGAAAACTTCATTTTCTGCTACACTGGTCACACACCTGGAAGACATGGAATAGGTTTTATAGTTAAACACCACCTTAAAAATAATATAGAAAGCTACCTTGGCATTTCTGAAAGAGTAGCCATATTGAACTTGAAATTTGAGAGTACTAGCTTATCCATAATTCAAGTCTACGCCCCTACTGCACAAGCAAGCGAGAATGAGATCGATAACTTTTATGCGACAGTAAATAGGGCAATGGAACTAGCACATAAAGACTTCATACTGATGGGTGACCTAAATGCTAAAATTGGGATACCAAAAAAAGAGGAGTATTTAATCATGAAAGCACACGGATATGGAATTAGAAACGAGAGAGGACAAAGATTAATTGATTTCGCCAGTGAAAACAAACTGTCAATTTTAAACACCTTCTTCAAGAAAAAACCAAAAAACAAATGGACCTGGCGATCACCGGATGGAGCGAACAAAAACGAAATCGACTTTATGCTATCAAACCGACCACATTTATTCAAAAATATAGAAGTATTGAACATTAACTACCCTTCAGACCACAGGCCAGTAAGAGCTACAATATCACATGATACACTTTTCAAAAAAAGTAGAACAAAGTTTGCTAACTGTCAACATAGTATAATAAAAAGTGAAGAAGAAATCTCCAAGTTCAAAGAATATCTAAATTCTTACATATCGAAAGACCAAATGTTCGCTCAGACTACTACTGTCCCAGTCCAGAAATATTACGACAACTTAATTAAAATCATCACCTCAAGCTTGCAAAACGCCCGAGCAGCACAAAACCCAAAGAAAGTCCACAAAATATTTTCAGAGCGTACATTAAAACTTTTTAAAAGAAGACAACACCTGCAAAAAAGTCCAAATAAAACTAGAGCAACAAAAAACGAAATCTCGGCGCTTTACAAGCTTGTAAACAAATACATAAAAAAAGACTACGCCAACTACAGATACAAAACAATTGAAAAACATCTACGCCAAACTGGAAGCACGAAAAAGGCATATAAAGAGCTGAAACCAAATAAAACTTGGATAGAAGAGCTAAAACGAGGTGAAATAGCCAAAAACAATCGTTGCGACATCATCAGCATAGCGACAGAGTTCTACAGAGATCTCTACAGCACAAAAGAACCAGAAGACACTAGCCACGAAAACCTAAATTACAACAGCGACGGTAACATACAATTCGCTGAAAATGACGTCATTGAAGCATTGAACAAACTGAAACTAGACAAAAGCCCGGGCTCGGATAACCTAGCAAACGAGACTCTAAAGATAGCCGCCCCAATACTAGCTACACCTTTTACAAATTTGTTTAACTCTATCCTAGAATCTGGTGAGACACCCACGCAATGGTCTGAATCTAACATAATTCTTTTATACAAAAAAGGAAACCCGAATGATATAGGGAATTATAGACCAATAAGTTTGCTGCCGAGTACATATAAGCTATTTTCTACAATCCTGACCAAAAAAATTAGTTCTACATTGGAAACAAGTCAACCCGTCGAACAGGCAGGATTCAGAAAAGGCTTCTCCACCATCGATCACATCCACACACTCGAACTTATCATCGAGAAATATCAAGAGAGAAGTAGACCATTGTACTTGGCTTACATCGATTACAAAAAAGCATTCGATTCGGTGTCACACAGCTATATCTGGGAAACTCTAGCAACACAGAATGTGGAAAATGAGTATATAAGAGTTATCAAAAGCATATACAGGAAGAGCAAAAGTAGAGTTAAACTAGAGACAGCGGGTTCTTGGTTTCCTATAAAGAGAGGCGTGAGACAGGGTGACCCACTGTCACCTATACTATTTATAGCCACATTAGAGTCGATAATAAGCAAGCTTAACTGGAATAAATGTGGTATAAAAGTTAAATCAAAGCATTTAAGCCACCTACGTTTTGCCGATGACTTGGTACTGATATCAGAGACAGTAAAAGAACTACAACACATGGTAGAGTTACTAAACCAAGCGAGCAAGGTCGCCGGGCTAGAAATGAACCTCACCAAAACTATGGTAATGACCAACAACATCAAGGTACCAATTTACGTCGACAACGTGCCTCTCCCATATACGGAAAAATACATTTACCTAGGCAAACAAATTAGCTTCGACAGACTAAACAACTATCAGGAGATTGAGCGCAGAGCCCAGTTGACATGGAATAAATACTGGAGCTTTAAAGAAATATTTAAGAGCAACATGCCAATCAAACTGAAGACTAAGGTTATGAATTCCTGCCTTATACCATGCCTAACCTATGCTTGTCAGACATGGAAGTTTAACAAAAATGTCAAAGAAAAAATTATAACATGCCAACGAGGAATGGAGCGGAGTATGCTAAACATAAAGAGAATAAACAAAATAAGACATACAAAAATACGCAACATCACAAAAGCAACAGACGGTTTAGCACAAGCTCTGGCGTTAAAATGGAAGTGGGCCGGACACATAGCACGCCTGCAAGATCACAGATGGACAAGAAAAGTGTCAGAATGGAGGGGGCCAGTGGGCATAAGAAAGAAAGGGAGACCTTGCAACAGATGGGAGGACGAGATAAAACGAATAGCGGGTCCAAACTGGATGCAAATAGCGCAATCCAGAGAAAATTGGCTACATTTGGAGGAGGCCTTTACCTGCAGAGGGGTTCCTACAGAATAATATACTTAATATTTAGTATTAAAAACTTGCATAAAACAACGGGAACTATTAACTTAAAAACTTATTAACTTATCTAACTTTTTAAATTAAAACTTTCATTTGTATAATTAAAACCTTTGATACTAAAAAAAACAATTAATTTTTGTAAGCGTGAATTTTTCTGGAGGAAATAAAAGGCTTTTTTATTTTTATTTATTTTATTTCCTCAAAAGGTCATCCCAGACATAAACGTACATGGTTCTCATATGATTTGACCAGTACATATTGTATGGATTTGAACACTTTAAAGGAGACTTTGACCTCTGAGTTTGTTTCGGTGTTTCTTCAGCTAGGAAACACCGGCCGCATCAAGCTAAAACTGACAAAAAGAATTTTGACGTGTAAAAGTGTTGTTAAAACCTACTTGCAAAAATAAAATCATTTATCATTGTATATTACCGAATTTGGATGACATTTACTGTATGTATTTGAAATGATGGATTTCGAATAACGACACTCAGCTTATCATGCATTATCTTCTGCCAGCGGCTTCACCCACGTAGAATAAGTACTTCCCCCATTATAAACTTTCAACCCACATTTCACCCTCTCAATTAAACTAATAAAGGGTTTAAAAAAAAGGATTTTTTTTAAACCCTTTATTAGTGGATACCTACTTATTACAAAGAACACACCCAAATTTCATGCCTCTAGGACCACCGGTTTAGGATATGCGTCGATATATCAGTCAGTCAGTCAGTCAGGACTTTGAATTCTATACATATATACAGCTTATCATCCAAACTAAACACGTATCAAAATTTCAGCACAATCGTAAATCTAGAAGTTGTTCAAATTTAACCTCCAAGATTTTCTGACTTAGTCACAGGCGAAGATAATAAAAAAATTGTGTGTACTTATGTACGCACTAAAGAAGTTATACTTCTTTGGCGTAACAAGATAAAAAACCAAACTGTCACAAAGTTTACAAAAGAAAAACAATCATTCTTCATGAACCACAACCTATAGCTAACTTCAGGGTGTCGGTTCTAGCTAACTTCAGGGTGTCGGTTGTTTGTGACGGTATGCGCACGCATCGTAAAAAATTACTCTCATCATTTTTCCCTAACGCGCCAAAAGAAGTATAACTTCAATAAAAGAGTGTTAAAAATCACAAAGAATAAAATCGACAACCCACATTTCCCCAAGCAATACCGTACGCTAACCCTGCAGACGCAACGTAAACAAAGGCTCGGGATAAGTCATAAAATAAGCATCGCTCTAATTGAAGCTTATTATGCGACACTTAATTAGGTTCATAAAGCGAGACTTTTGCACTCGAGAGCCGAAGCGAATTACTTTGACAGGAAACTTTGAAGACGGGTTTGTTTGCAGTGTTGTGTTGTGTGACTTTAGACGCGCATGTGACCGCACGTCTTAAGTGCATACGGTTGTCTTTGACTGCGAAATGGAATTTTAATACCTGCTGTTAAGTCTTTTAATATCTTTTTTCAGCTTAATTTTTTACCTATTGTTTGAAAAGTTTTGTTTCGATGGGATTTTATAACAGGAGGACATTATTTCATATTTCGGAGGTAATGATAACATATTATGATGTTAAAGGAAAACAGACAATATAAGAAGAATATTGCCAATGCTGCCAGTCTTCTGTGCACGTTTCCTTCTTGCCGATGACAGTGATGTGGAGGAGAACTTCGACGTGTGTTCTTTTTTGTATATATAACCTCGTCTGTTGTTAGGTTATAAATAGCTTGTCAATATGTATTTGGATTATATTTAAGATTTTTTAATGTGCATAAAGTTCTCCTCAACGGCCGCGCCTCTTATCGCAGTTTGACATATTTACGACCGGGCTCATAAAAAACAACTTGCTGAGGTTTCTATTGGAGCGAGGCACTTAAAGTAAACTTTTTTGGGTTGTTGAATAAACAGACCTTAGAATAACATGTAAACAATACTTGTAATTCAAGAGTTGAATTTTATTCAAATTCTGTTATCAACGATTTGTCGGGAATAGTGTGTGTGTGTGTGGGTAGTTGTTAAAACCACTGTATCAATTTACATAAAATTTTGCATGTTGCACTATGAATAGACAAGTAATAGAGTTTTTGTGTTGGAGTTGTAGAGTCCGATATCATATTTTCCTATTATTCACACTCAAAACTTCAAATTACGAAATCAAAACAACATAACGGCTTTTTAAAATTGCGTTTCTGCGTTTGCGTTGCGTTTTGTGTTGCGTTTTTTTTCTAACACTATGTAATAACTATCTAAGAATGCATGTGCACCATGCCACAGGATATAAGATCTTTAGTTATTTAATAATAGAGGTTTAAGCCGCGTAATCTGGATCGGCATACTGGTATGCCGCTGGACGTTCAGGCGTTAAGAAGTATTCAGATTGTACCTACTCCAGAGCTTTTTCAGGATTTAATGATATCGTACTTTTTTTGCCACAATAAATAAATGTCAAATATCTGGTGCATAACACTTTCAAGAACAAGTACCGTTTTAAGTACCACAAAATGTTAAATCAAAAGTACCTGGGCTTGTAACAACGTTTCATATTCGAAACGCGTACAGAAAATCGAAAATGGGGCAGCATAAGTACATGAGTTATTAGAGCGCTACACATTTTTCTTAGTTAGCCATCTATTTCTATACTAACACATACGTTGCAATAAATTTTCATAATGCAAGAGAACGCAATATTACGAGGTAGGGTAAGTGCGTTATATTTCATGTCCGCGGCGGCGCTGTGCCTACTTGATAATACAGTTATTCCGCGTACCTATTGAGATATTGTCTTTGTATTGAAACCTGATCATTCTTTAACTATATCTGATGGGATATTTGGTTGAGCGGCGCACAGCGGGAACTGTATTGCAGTGAATAGTTTTAAGTAAACGCTTTGATATCGATCGGCTGTGTGCAGAGGGATATCTACTCGTACTTATGTTGTGTGGAAACAACTTTAATTTTTTTTTTTTATTAAATTAACAGTTATCATCTGTTTTTTAACCGACTTCGAAAAAAGGAGGCGGTTCTATGTTCGACTATATTATGTATGCTTTTTCTATGTATGTCCACCGATTTCTCTGTCGATTGTAGACCGATTTTCTAAATTATTTTTATCCAAAAGAGTATACTTCTGAGGTGGTCCCTTATAAATTTCATCGAAATTGCTTCAGCGCTTTTTGAAAAAATTAACAAAAACAAAATATATGAATATAACGTTTTGGTTTCCTTCAATTACGAGTACACTTAAATTCCATGTTCCATGTTATTAGGGTTATCAATTTGGGCGTTTGGGCGTAGTTTTGTTTCTGGGGTGTATCAACTAAAAAGCTTCTAATAACTTTGCCCAGAAAGGTTTATGTTCACATGTAGAATCCAAATTAAGCGATGGTGACATAAGGGGAGCTGCCAGGCTACTTTTCAGCAGTGATGTGGTGGCGCCTTACTCCCCAGAAACAATTTCAGCCCTGGAGAGTAAACACCCAGCGCCTGCGGATGACCTCACTTTCCTGACCCTCCCGACTCCCCTAATCCTGATCCCTCATTTTTCCAAATTACAGCCCCTCAGTTGCTAGCAGCCGTGAGCTCCTTCAGAAACGGTTCCGCCGGCGGCCTCGACGGCCTGACTCCTCAGCACTTGAAGGATCTTTAAGCTCAGGCGCCGGGGAAGCTGGTGAGTCGCTTTTGAAGGAGCTCTTGGCTTTAGTTACCTTAATGCTCTCCGGCGGCGTGAACGACGCCGTCGTCGATGTCTTGTACGGGGCCAACCTATGTGCCCTGCACAAGAAGGACGGCGGCATTCGTCCCATTGCCGTCGGGTGCACCTACACCACACACACCTCCTAGGTTCTCCAATATTGGAAGACAGTTTTTCTTCATTCATTGACGACAAAATTAAACGTTTTAACGATATTTCAGATAGACTTTCCAAAATTAATTAACATTCGGCGGTCACCCTCATCAGGTATTGCTGTTTCGGACCAAATTTCATATATTTTCTTCGCTCTTCCCTTTTATGGAAGCAGCCACATCTCTTGGACAAAATCGATCAAATTATTCGTTCCACTCTTACGTCCATCTTAAATGTGGCCCTGGATGACCGAGCATGGCTGCAAGCCACGCTACCCATTCGCTTTGGTGGGCTCGGCATCCGCAAAATTTCTAGTGTAAACCTACCGGCGTTCCTGTCTTCGTTCTACTGCACTCGACAGTTAACGACACGAATTTTAACCCCATCGCTGGTTAACTGTGAGGTGCCGAGCTTGACTGATGCTGTGAACGCCTGGAAAGCGGCTTGCCCGAACACGGCGTTGCCCGAGAACCCATCTTCCCAGAGACAGTGGGATGAGCCGCTCTGCAGGTTGGTACGGAATAATCTCATTAATACGTCTACCAAATACTGCTGAGCGTGCCCGCCTACTGGCTGTGGGTGAATGGGAGTCGGGCCTTTGGCTACAGGCACTACCGTCACCCAACATTGGTACCATGCTGAGTGACATGCAAGGAAATAAATACCTAGTCTTGTCTTGGAATAACCAAGTGGGCGAATAAACAAGTGGGCGAATAAACAAGCGGGCGAATAAACTAGCGGGCGAATAAACTAGCGGGCGAATAAACAAGCGGGCGAATAAACTAGCGGGCGAATAAACTAGCTGGCGAATAAACTAGCGGGCGAATAAACTAGCGGGCGAATAAACTAGCGGGCGAATAAACTAGCGGCCGAATAAACTAGCGGCCGAATAAACTAGCGGCCGAATAAACTAGCTGCCGAATAAACTAGCTGCCGAATAAACAAGGCCGAATAAACAAGGCCGAATAAACTAGCGGCTGAATAAACTAGCGGGCGAATAAACTAGCGGGCGAATAAACTAGCGGCCGAATAAACTAGCGGCCGAATAAAGTAGCGGCCGAATAAACTAGCTGCCGAATAAACTAGCTGCCGAATAAACAAGGCCGAATAAACAAGGCCGAATAAACTAGCGGCCGAATAAACTAGCGGCCGAATAAACTAGCGGGCGAATAAACTAGCGGCCGAATAAACTAGCGGCCGAATAAACTAGCGGCCGAATAAACTAGCTGCCGAATAAACTAGCTGCCGAATAAACAAGGCCGAATAAACAAGGCCGAATAAACTAGCGGCCGAATAAACTAGCGGCCGAATAAACTAGCGGCCGAATAAACTAGCGGCCGAATAAACTAGCGGCCGAATAAACTAGCTGCCGAATAAACAAGACCGAATAAACAAGGCCGAATAGACAAGGCCGAATATACACTGCCGAATAAACAAGGCCAAATAAACAAGGCCGAATAAACACGGACGAATAAACAAGGCCGAATAAACAAGGCCGAATAAACAATGCAGCATAAACAAGGCCGAAAAAACAAGGCCGAGTAAACAAGGCCGAAAAAACAAGGCCGAATAAACAATGCCGAATAAACAATGCCGAATAAACACTGCAAACAAAATAAATGGCAAATTTTCAACAATAACCTGTTTTTGCCAGCTTTAAAACTAATTTAATAACTATCTTTGCTTGTATCTAGAAGCAAGACAGCATTATGGTCTATCAACACACCATATTATTATGTATTCAAATAAAGCCCAAACCATATACAGCAACCGTCAGATCAGTAGGTGTATAGACGGCTTAAAGCTTCGTAAATGTAGCATCAGATTTAATTTAAGGTGACACGTGGATTAGGCCGTCCCTTATAAACATGAGAGTGACTTGTGTCCCCAACTTGAGGTCCGATTAACAGGGGAAGATAAACTGCCTCGCTACTCTGTTGTGTTTTACTTCCTGATTCTGATCGTCACGAATTATTTATAGTCAGAATATGCACGTGCGGTAGTTTGGAAGTAAATTGGTTTGCTTTGGAGACTTGTATAGTTAGTAGATTTAATATGGCTAAGGAAATTAAGTAGTTGTTTAATTTGGTGTATTTTAATAACAAGTTGAAACACATAATCGCCAGACAATCCCTTCAGATAAATACGCGGAAAATCATGTTACTGCTTCAGCACAATATCAATCTTCCGTCCCAAAACATTTGAATACATTAACCAAATTAACTATTGTCCATATTCCTATCTAGCTCCGCTTACCATTTCAACAATTATTCACAAACCATTTCAAAACTCTGTATACAAAACAATATTGATATAACAACATCATATACCAACATTCAACAAATCCAAAGTGAATTAGACCGTAAATGATAAATTCAATATATTGAGGGGCTATTCATTATTCTGTCCTATTTACGTGCAAAGCTAATAAAACAAACCACAAGTGAACAACTTTGGATAGGAACCAAAACTAACACACGATATTTGTAAAGGGACACTTAATTGTTTAAGAAACTTCGGCTTTAAGTCACGACCTTTAATTAATAGAGACAGCTATAAATTTTCATATGTGAGTAATAGTGGCATGCGTCTCGGCAAGCTTATCATAATGTAGGTAGTGCGCACACCAAAGACAACCGTATTTCCTGCCGTAGGCACCAACAATGTTGCCGAGTGTCAAAGCAGTTTCTCAGCAGATTTTTGAAAACTTCAGTATTTCTTCAGCAATAGTAATAATTATAAACATGTCTACTACAGCCTCTACTCAGCAGAAGCTCTGCAGTGTTCTTCTTTTCAGACTTCACTTCGAAATGAGAGCAAATAGAAGCCGAGTAGTTTACCTAATGAATCCGTAAAAATTTACTTCATCTTCAAAAACAAATGAAGCATTTGAAATATAAAGTGGAACATCACAACTACCGAGGTTCTCGCCAAAGTAACATTCTATCAGCGATGAGTATATTGTCGTTCAAAAATGAATGTATAATGTATAAACCGCAAGTCAATCGATGGTCGATGGGGCCGAAAAGTTCTGGAGTGGCGACAGTTTACCGGAAGACGCAGCGTCGGAAGGCCTACCACAAGGTTGATGGATGTGTGACGCACAGGATCGGTCATTGTGGCGACACTTGGGGGAGGCCTATATCCAGCAGAAATGGTGGCGATGTTCATCTTATACGTTTTTTACTTTTTGACAATCGCTATCACTAACGTCTTTTACTAGAGCGCCAAGTCTGTGCATAACCTTAGGTTGTATATTCAAGGGCCAAGAGTGGAAGACGAGGAGATAATTTGATAAGAGCCCTGCACGTAATCTTAGTCCGACTAACAGTATTAAGTCGTTGCAGGCTGTCGCGCTAAGTGTAAGAGGTCTGGGCTGTTATAATAACATTTTAACGTAGTTAAGTGACGTTACAGGCTGTGGCCGGCTCGTTTTCGATTAATAAAGTTAACCTGTTTGAATTTTGTAAGTAATTTTGTTGCAAGTTTCTTCTTTGTTTATTTTGAGTTCCACTATTGTTAGGTAGAGATACCTAATAGTAAGTATATTTTGATATATAAATGTGATAGTCAAAATTCTCAATTGAATGGTCAAAAGTACCTACTTTAAACTGACAAAAACAGGCGAAAGTAGTTTAAGATTCAGCCAGCAATGTGCTGACGAGCGACGGTCGTAAGATAAGCCGACTGCACCTATTTCTGTCTGCAGGGTTTAAAGGAACCCCTTTAAACCCTGCAGACACACAAACACCCAACCCCAATGTACACAAACAGAAATAGGAGAAGGAGGAGGAGTTAGTTTAACTTGAAGGGGATGACGGGGGCTTTGTTCGCTCAATTTGCTCACTCACTCTAGCTCCTGTCATCCTAGCATATTCGTGTCGGCGTACTCTAAGTTCCCGGATCATATCGATGGCAGCAAAGTAGAAACGGTCAAAATCCTTTTTGTTTACAAAAAAAGAGCTTATTTCAACGCTATCTACAAGTCATCGTTTTCCTGCCCTTATTCCAATTTATTTGGGGTCGACGCAACATGTCTTTTTCTTCCATACTCCTCTATTAGTCGTCATCTCTGTAGTCACCCCTTTTTTACCCATATCCTCTTTCACACAGTCCAACCATCATTTCTTTGGCCTTCCCCTACTCTTATACCCATCCACATCCATACACAAGACTTTCCTCACGACATTTTCTTCATTCCTCCGCATCACATGCCCATACCACAACAACCGATTTCCACACAACTTTTCAGTCAGCGGTGCCACTTTCAGACTTCCTCTTATATACTCATTCCTATTTCTATCCATGCGCGTAACACCACACATCGCTCTTAGCATTCTCATCTCAGCTACATGCAATTGCTTTTCATTCATCCCTTTTGTGGCCCAACATTCTGAACCATACAAGATAGCAGGTCTGACCATTGTTTTATAAATCTTCCCCTTAACTTTTAGGGGAATGCGGGAGTCACAGATAGTCCCGGTGACCTGCCGCCAGTTCATCCATCCAGTATTAATTCTGTGCTTAACAGTCCGATCTATTTCGCCATCGCTTTGCACGAGTGAACCCAGATACCGAAAATCGGAGCAGACTGGGAGAAGCGTGCCATCTAGCACTACAGCTTCAGATCTGGAGAGACCGCCGAAATCGCAGAACATGTATTCAGTTTTGGTTCTGCTGATTTTCAAGCCAACTTTCTCCAGCTTCTGTTGCTATTTCTCCAATCTGCTCTTAATCTCAGGTCCATCTTCACCGACCAGAACAATGTCGTCGGCAAACAGCATGCACCAGGGTGCCTCTTCCAGTATTTCCGACGTAAGAGCGTCCATAATTAACAGGAAGAGGTAAGGACTTAAAGCCGAGCCTTGATGTAAGCCTACAGCCACACTGAACTCATCGGTGTTGCCAGCAGCCGACCGGACGTAGGTACTCGATTGTCTGTACATAGCACGAATCAACTCAACATACTTCCCAGGCAAACCTTTCTCTTTCAAGGCCCACCACAACACATCCCGAGGTACCCTATCATACGCTTTCTCAAGATCAATGAACAACATGTGCAAGTTCTTGTGCACACGTCTGTACTTCTCGCACAATTGACGGAGAGCGAAGGTGGCGTCCATTGTCCCTCGACCATTCAACCCTATCTACAAGTCTGTATTAAAATTATTTAAAATTTCTAAATAATTATGAAAATCTGGCTCGTAAATAAGGACATCTACACTCGATTTAAAAAATACATCGCAGTAGAAACGGACATTTGAATTTGTTCGGAGCTTTGACAGATGATTGAAACGTAAAAAAGTCATCTGTCACCTGTCAATCGTAAATTTTTATTTTCTCCTAATAATATGCCTTTTATTTTTTTTTATTATATATTTCGCGTGGTTTGAGAACTAAATAAATAATTTGACTGTCATAAATAGCTGAAGTTTGGTGGTAGCCATACGTATGCAATAACTTTAATGTTTTTTTTTTTTAATAATTAGTATTACAAATAAAAATTGTTTAGCATTTATTCGTTATTGTATCATGTGAATCTCATAAATTATTTATTTTTTACTTTACATATAGATTGGAAATAGGTACTTTCGTTTTTTTTTTCATTTTACTGTGACATATATTATTTATTTATTCGAACAACTCAACTTTTATGGCTTTTCTAGTTTTAAGATTTTTGGATGATATAAACTGTCCAGCTTGCATGTGTAGTGCAGTGTTGACTTCCCGGCGACCAGCCTGATATGTATAATAAATAAATTAAAAAATGTGGCGGGGGTAGGGGCGAATAATATAACATCGATTATAGTTATCTGAAGCGTCATTTATTATTTCAGACGGCCATCTTGTTTCATACGACAACCAATAACAAATTACACATGTGTCGTTCAAAATACTCATGTATAAATGAACAGATATCCCAGAATTTAAGTTAATATTTCGCAAAGTATAATAAAACGAGCAATAAAAATCTCCAATCTAATTCCCAATTCATTTTAACCCGCTTCAGATTTCGTACGCATCGATTTCGAATTTATCATCCGTCCGTACGTTCCATAATACAGTCCGCTTACAAATAACTTGCATTTGGATTGAGAGACTGACATATTTCTCAGTTCTTCGAAGCGACTTCCAGAATATTGATCAGCTGAATCTCTCATAGCGTGCTGCCAGATGCTCACTGAAAATTACTTTCAAATAAATCTGGTGAACTTGTTACGACGTGACGTGGTCGATGTACTCTAGCTACCTACCAACTAAGTCTTCTGCGATAACGTGTTGAATCACAATGGAAATTATAATTGAGTTATAAGTTGAGACGTCTCTAGTCCTTGTTTATTGTGATAACGGCGGCGTATTATAATAATTTAGCGGGCCGATTGCGTGCGGCGTTAAAATGATTTAGTTGCGGGAGAGGAAATGCGGTGTGTAAATGGGTTGTTTTTGAAAGATTATTTTTATATTGTTAGTGGTTAGAGGCCGTTCTAAGGAAGACTATTCTATATTAATCTTTATGATTGAGATCTATTTAATTCTCAAAGTTTACAAAGATCGAAGAAGATTCCTAATAAAACAGCAAAGTTAAATTAAAGCAATAAATATTAAAGAAGCGTGTTCCGTACTTGTTGAATAAATCCTATTCTAAGAAAAAGGCCAAGTCTTGACACACGGCTCCTAGCGGACAAGTTATTTTTACTTCGTTTTATTAACTGGCAGATCACAAAGAATCTCATAAATATCTGTACCTATTGGAAGTTTTCTACGATTTTACCAAAGGGCTATGGCCACTTTTGTATGGACTCCGTACCCAGCGTTGTACCGAGTTGTGTCTTAAGCCATTTGAAAGGTAACAAGATACCAATTAAATTTAAAATACCCCCAATGCTTAAAAGAAACCCGGGCCTGCAGACGGCGAGTAATGGGTAGCTCGCCGTCCGAATAGCACCAGGCCCGAGAGTCGACGGCGCGTAGTGTTCCACGCACACCTCAAAGAGTTGTCAGCAATCATGACGGGACCCGTCATGGCTGATGCCTGCCCAGGGGTTGTGGATAAATTCGAAACAGAGTTACCGCGCCCCTGGGCACTCAGGGCACTCAAGGAACAGGGGTCGGTTTTAGTCAGTAAGAGTCTGACACGCTCTCCAGGTCCACCCTAGATCGGGAGATGTCATTGGATGATTTCCCACCCCACAAAAAAAAACGCTTGAAAGAAAAGCGAGCATTTAAAGACACAAAAGAGCATATGAACTCGAAACAGCTGAATTGTTTTGATAAAATATGTCTTATAACCATTGCTAGAAAATCTGCTTTTAAATAAAAAAAACGCATTCAAATCGGTTCACCCGTTTAAGAGCTACAGTACCACAGACAAACACACAGACAGACAGACACACACATATAGCGGTCAAACTTATAACACCCTACTTTTTTTCGTTGGGGGTTAAAAATAAAAGCTTAATTTAATTGTACTACTTCAACAGTCAGACATGTGCAGAAAAGAATTATTACTTATTTATTATTTATTTTATTTATTTTTATTTATTCATCAAAACCAGTTTCTTGTTACAAAACTTTACAAGGCACACCATTAGACCTCTGAGGTCTGTCTTAGCATGCCATGACCGGAGACTACACACTTGACACACCACACTTCACACACCACACACCACACACTCACTCCACACTCACTCACACACTCACTCACTCACTCACTTCCACACTTGACTTGATACAGCACTGAGTCCAAAACGCTCATAAAAGCAGGTCAACTGCAAGTTAGACTCGCATGCGAAGGGCTCCGTACGACTTATATCATTTTTAGGGTTCCGAACATCCGAATCTAAAAACGGAACCCTTATAGGATCACTCGTGCGTCTGTCTGTCTGTCTGTCCGTCTGTCACAGCCAGTTTACTCCGAATCTACTCGACCGATTGAGTTTAAATTTGGTACACACATGAATATCTATGGCCCAAACACAACGTGTAACGTAAATAAATGAATTTGGAAAATGGGTCACTTTGGGGGTGCAAATCAGAAAAAAAAAAACTTGAGAGGTGTCAAGGGACACCCGGATGGATCCTTTCGATTAATTAGTGAAGGAATTGTAATAAAATTTTATTTCTTTTTTAATTTTTTTTTTCTCACTGTTCAATGCGAAATAGAAAGACCAAACGAAAATAACTGGCTTGCTTTCTATAAGAGAGAGAGAGAGACAGACAGAGAAACACGCGCACGTCGCACGGCTTACAACTATAGCAAAAAAAAAACCCTTCCCCTCCCTTGTAGCAATGTCTCGCCATCAGTATTACGGTCTCCGTACCCCCAACCACCATGCACTCTCTCATAACCATACTTCAGACTTCCTACATGCCCATTAAAATCACCCCCAACAAACACCTCTTCACTCTCCTGTACATTCATCATCACACAATCGAAGTCCTTCCAAAACTTCTCTTTTACACTATCCTCACATCCTGATTGGGGTGCATGTGCATACGCACTAATAACATTTACTATCATACTCTCCACAACCACTTTAATAGCTATCACTCTATCACTTACTCTTTTAACATCCGTAGTTCTTTACTATAGATTAAAGGAAAAATAAGAAGGACCTATATGTCGTTTAAATCTGAAAAAATATGATTTGTCCGGCACACTTTGCGCGCGAGTACGACTCGCTCTTGGCCGGTTTTTTTTTATTATAGCAGCAATAGAAAATGTCAACTGTCTACCTAATATGGTTTTTGAGATACAGCCCGCTGACAGACAGACGGGCGGACAGTGGAGGCACGGAACCCTAAAAAGGAAAAAAAGTATTCCTATAAAAAAGAAATAGAATAGATACTTTTATGAACCACAGTTTAATCACGAGGTATCTTATTTTTTTTATACACAGCATAGCCCCTGGATTGAATACCCATATGTAACAATTGTCATTCTTCGGCAGAAAGTCCTGAAACTGGCTGGTCCTCAAATCCCCTGCGATTTTACGAATATCTAGAAAACATCCTACTATCAAACTGAACCTGAACGATCAGAATGTTTAAAAATAATGCATATTCAAAATGAATCTGAGACTGGTACGTAATGCCTACCTATATTGTGTCTTTTAGACTATGCAATGCATATTTAATGGCGTGTTCACTGTCCATCAGTTTGATGAATGCCTACCGTAGCATCCATATCGCGTCTGAATAATAAGTTATGTAAACCTACCTGTAACTAGATCCAATAGTTAGCAAGGTAAAAGTAATTGTTTTGCTGCACCCGATCATTGGGTACTAAACCTCCTGATGAACGTTGAGTTAAACCCTCAATGCCAGCCCCATTTCATGTCCAAGCAATTACTGTCCACTCTTGGTTGCCTGGAAGAGACCGCAGATTGCGATAAGGTCACTCATTGTGTGTTTTATTTTCCTTTTTTTAATGTAAAATGATGTAAAATAAAGTATATAATAAATAAATAAAGGCAACGCATACAAGTGGTACCCTTTATTGCTACTATTTGGCATTTTAGATTAGCTTGGATACAGCTCGAAGAAGCTGATGAAGACTGGAGAGGTCTTAATTTTAGTCCAGTAATATTATTATTAAAAGCAACCGATTCACTTAAAGACATGCCTTTGTATGTCTTTAAGTGAATCACTCCCATAGAATATGATAAAAGAAAGAATATTTAGCAATAAACAATTATGTACACATATATAATAAGCAGACGAGAAGAAGGAAACAGAAAATAAGTACAAAGGTGATGCTTATTTCTAATGAAATCTCTTCCAGCATACATGTAAGGAGAGTCGGAAGAAAAATAATAGAAGTAGACACTGTATGTAAGAGTAGTAGGAGAAAAAATACAAAAAAAAACCGGCCAAGTGCGTGTCGGACTTCGCATATTTAGGGTTCCGTATCATATGAGGTGAGGTGTGCTTTATTATATTTTTTGGGAGGGGCGCTGCTCGCGCACAGTTAACAAACAGCTCCGTGTTTTTCGCTAATTAAAAATATTCATAGTTGGTTTTCTCTTGTTAACACCTATTAATTGTTGAAATAGTGAAAAGATCCACCGCTAGAAGTGTTTGTAGCCTTCAAGTTTCACGTGCTACAAAAATAAAACGAAATATGTGTGAACAGTGGCTACTAAATAAAAGTGAAATAAAAACTAAAAGTGACAATAAATCCTAATATAAACAATAAAAAACGTTAGTGCAGTGATCAGTAAATAAATATGAAGAGAAATAAAGTAATAATAGCCCAAAAACATTAAGAAAGTTAACATTAAAAAGTGTTTCACAATAGAAAAGTGCTACCCCACATTCAAAAATAAAAATAACCGCTTTAGGCTCCAACAACAAATTATACGCAAATTTGGAGCTCCTGTGTAAGGTGTCGTTTGGTGGAGTGGTTTGACGCGCTGCTTTATCGATTTAGATCAGTGTGTCGCGCGTTCGCATCCTACTGACTCATACCACTTTTTGTGATTCTTCGGATTTCGAATTGGAGTTGGGAAGTGTTACTTGCCATCCGTCAAAGGCTCGGAAGCTTGATAAAAACGAAAAATTTAACTGAGAACATCGAATCTTGTAATATAATCTGGTATCACATTAGAATATTATCAATTAAAAAAACTTAATAATGGATGAAATAATGAGCGTTCTTCATAAGATACAAAAAGAATTAGACGAACAGAAAAGTACAATTATAAAAAGTGGAGAAAAAGTGACTGAACAATTGATACTAAATGTAAATGAGATGCTAGAAAATAAATTTTCTATATGGGAAGAGAAATTCGAAAATCTGAAAGAAAAAGTAGAAAATCAAGAGAAAAGACTTTATTTTTTAGAGAAGCAAGCAAGACAAACAAACATAGTGTTTTTTGGCATAGAGGAAAAGGAAACATCATATGCAAACCTGGAGAACGACATAATAAACTTCATACAAGAATATTTTTGTACAAAAATAGATTATAAAGATATAAAAGAAATAAAGAGGCTAGGAAGGAAAGGAGATCGACCACGTCCGGTATTGGTAAGCTTCTCAACACTAGGCCTAAAGATAAAAATTTTTAAACAAAAATATGCACTTAAGGACTCTCCTTACTACATGAAGGAAGATTATCCCAAATATGTACTACAAAAGAGGAAGGAATTACAGGAACAAGTAAAAATAGAGAACGAGAGAGGAAACACAGCTATAATAAAGTATGACAAACTAATTATACTAAGAAATAAACCAGAACCAACAAACAAAAACAAAAAGTCACTTACTGTCTCACCAAAAAATAACACCCAGTACCAGAAGGACAAAAACTTACAGCTTAACAAGAAAAACAAATCACTACACTCAGCTGTTTGCAGGTCTTCCAGCTTATCAGAAAAAATCTTAAAACCAGGAAGGCTAAATTTTTTAGCCACCAAAAATTCAATTAGTACAACAAACAAGCAGGGCAACAACGACACCAGCACATAGCAACCAGCGGCATCCTCCTCCCACACACATCCCATACAAACCTACAATCAAATAAACAAGAACGATCTTCCAACCCGGCTGGTCACCGTGGAAGACTACGACCTCCACCCTCCAAGAAAAGAAAACTGTTCCCGCCAAAAAAGTAGAATACCTGAAGAAATGAAATTCTACATATCAACCTACAACGTCAGAACACTATCCTCATATGAACGAATAATCGAATTAAGTGAAGCCCTAAATAATATCAAATATGACATCATAGGTATGTCTGAAGTAAGACGTCTTGGAAGTCAAATAAAGGAATATGAAAACTTCATACTTTGTCATATAGGCCAAACACCTGGCAAATATGGAGTAGGCTTTTTAATAAAAAAATCTTTAAAACAAAACATAAACAGTTTCATAGGCATCTCAGAGAGAGTTGCACTGTTGAACATCAACCTGCAAGGATTTGATCTAAGTATAATTCAAACGTATGCCCCAACAGAATCCGCAGATGATGAAGAAATCAGTACTTTTTACAATGATATAGACAAAGCGATAGATTCAACCTACAAGAATTTGATAATAATGGGAGATTTCAACGCAAAGATAGGACAACCATTAAAGGATGAATACATGATAACAAAGCAATTCGGTTATGGAGAGAGAAACGAACGAGGCCAGAGATTAATAGACTTTGCCTTTGAACACAAACTGTCAGTAATCAACACCTTCTTCAAGAGAAAAGAAAGTAACAGATGGACATGGTGCTCTCCAAACGATAAATACAAAAACGAAATTGATTACATATTATCTAACCAACCTAAAATATTCTTAAATATACAGACATTAAACTTAAACTTCTTCTCAGACCACAGGATGTTAAGAGCCACAATAATGCTAGAAAAATTAAAGAAGAGCCGAACAAAATTTACAAATAATCTACTAAAGTCTCTGAAGACGGAAGGAGAAATAAAAAAATACAGAGAAAACCTGTTAAGCTGTATACCAAAATTAATTGCCAGTAAAACACCAGAAGGAATACAAAACTACTATGACAAGCTAATATCTACTATCAAAGATTGTATGCAAAAAACGAAACAAGGACAACAAGATAATACAAAACAAACAATCCTAACAGAACGAACAAGGCTATTACTGAAAAGAAGACAAGAATTACAGAAAGTTAAAGAAAAATCAAGATGTCAAAAAAATGAACTTAGTGCTCTGTATAAACTTACAAACAAATATATTAAATTTGATTACAAAGAACATAGAACAAGGATTCTACAAAAAAGTTTGGAACAAGGTAACAGCCTCAAAAAAGCATATAAAGTATTACAAACTAGCAAAAACTGGATAGAAGGTCTGAAACAGGCAGATAAAATGTCCCACAACCGTAGAGACATTATTAAGGTTGCTACAGACTATTACCGAAACTTATACCATGATAAAAAGAAGTCAGAAATAAACACAAATGAAGACACATGGTATGAAGAGTATAAGGACAAGGTAGAGCCAATAGTAGAGTTGGAGACCATACAAGCAATAAAAAAACTTAAATTAGAGAAGAGTCCAGGATCTGACAAAATCACAAACGAAGTTATAAAGCATGGCAGCAATATACTAGCTACACCACTTACAATTCTGTTCAACATGGTACTAGAGTCCACAAAAACACCTGAACAATGGTCAGAGTCAGAAATAATCCTCATATATAAAAAGGGAGACCCCAATGATATTGGCAACTACAGGCCCATTAGCCTACTACCAGCTATATATAAACTCTTTTCATCTATTATAGAGCACAGATTAAGCCAGACTTTGGAAAAAAGGCAACCGAAAGAACAGGCTGGGTTTCGGAAGGGATTTTCAACTCTAGACCATATACATACACTAGAACTTGTGATTGAAAAATATCAAGAAAGTAACCGTCCACTCTACATAGCCTACATTGATTATCGGAAGGCTTTTGATACAATTGTACACTCAAGCATCTGGGAAGCCTTAAAAGCTCAAGGAGTCGAGGAAGAGTACATACGAATAATAAAGAATATATATAATAAAAGTACGAGTAAAGTCAAAACAGAAACAACTGGTACAAGCTTTCCCATGTCTAGAGGAGTAAGACAAGGAGACCCATTGTCCCCAAAATTGTTTATTTCAGTTTTGGAATGTGTCATCAACAAACTCGAATGGCAGTCATGTGGGTTAAATATAAAAGGAAAGCACTTGAGCCATCTAAGATTCGCTGACGATCTGGTGTTAGTTTCCGAAACAAGTGAGGAATTACAATACATGATAAATACTCTTCATGCAGGCAGCAAAAGAGTGGGTTTAGAGGTAAATTTATCAAAAACAAAAGTTATGACAAACAACGCAAGAAAAACTTTCAGGATTGGTAATGAAACCCTAGAATATGTTGAAAACTATATATACCTCGGCAAACAAATCAGCTTTGAAAGCAATAACAATTACCTTGAAGTAGAGCGAAGGACAAAAATAACATGGAATAAATTCTGGACATACAAAGAAGTTCTAAAAAATGATGTGCCTGTAACGCTGAAAAAGAAGGTGATGGACTCTTGTATTCTTCCCTGTTTAACTTATGCGTGTCAGTCGTGGAAATTCACTAAGAAAGTTAAAAACAAAATAACGACATGCCAGAGAGGCATGGAGCGTAGTATGCTAAAAATTAAAAAATCACAAAAAATTCGGCATACAAAAATACGAAATCTTGCAAAAACTATAGATGCACTAAACTATGCTCAAAAACAGAAACTCAGATGGGCTGGCCATATAGAACGGCTAGAAGACGATAGATGGACATCCACCGTAACCTCATGGAATGGACCTCAAGGAAAAAGACGCACAGGCAGACCATACACACGATGGGAAGACGACATAAAGAAGGTAGCGGGACCACACTGGAGAGAAATGGCAAAAAGTAGAGAAAAATGGAAATCTTTGGAGGAGGCCTTCACCTAAAGAGGGTTCATGCATGCAATAATTTTAGAAGCTATAATTTATCTTTTTATTGTACGAATACATATTAAATAAATTCTAATTAAAAAAATACACATTATTTATAATATAATCTAAATTAAAAATACCAAAAATGATAATCATAAAATATATGAATACAAATAACATTTAAAAAATTTATCCAGACATTTGTAATTGCAATAATATTCATATATGTAATAATTTTCTTTTTTACTTGAAAAGAATATGTCATTATAATAATCAAACAAATTGAAATGAAATGAAATGAATGATGAATTGAATTGTATTGAAATGTAATGTAATGCATGAAATAAAAGGCTTTTTTATTTTATTTATTTTATTTTATCATATGAGGAAATTAATATTTTGGTATTTGTTACTAAAATATACGTAATAATAAACATTATTGCCAAATTTGAAGTTCATAGGTAAATGGAAAATTAAAAAATTCTCCGGAACATAATTTTTGTAACAGACGAGACGACGGACAGAAGGACACGTGAGTGACAGCAATAGGGCTCCGTAATATTCGTGTTTTAATCCGTGGTGCTTGCCAACTGGGCTCACCCCAGTTGTAAATACTCCCTTTGTGCCTAATGGCCTAGCTTTGCTCTGTCTCCCGCTTCATCATCATCATCAGCCTATACCAGTCCACTGCTGGACATAGGCCTCTCCAATTGCACGCCATTCAGCTCGGTTCTCGGCAACTCTCATCCAGCTGCTACCAGCCACCCTGCGAAGATCATCGCTCCACCTAGCCTGAGGGCGTCCTACCTTACGTTTGCCGATTCGCGGTCTCCACTCGAGAACACATCTACCCCAACGGTCATCGGTTCTACGGCTAATATGGCCGGCCCATTGCCACTTCAGCTTGCTTATTCTGTGAGCTATGTCGACAACCTTGGTTCTCAGCCGAATCACCTCGTTCCGTATTCGATCCCTCAATGAGACTCCAAGCATAGCCCGTAGTAGTTTTAGTTAGTTTAGTCTCCCGCTTCATTAGGAGGGAAATGGAAATTATGTTTTTCTTACTCCTCCGCTGTTCTTTTCTGATTAATTTGTTTGCGAGACCCGACACAGTTTAATCGTTTCTCTGGGACTCGTCGAGCTTTATTGCCTCGGAGTTTTTTTCTGGTGGTCGCCACTGTTGCTTCTGTCTTACAGAAGCTGCAATAGTTTGGGAATAATGTGGCTTGTTCCAAAAAAAAAAAACAGGGCTCCGTTTGGACCCTTCGGGTACGGAACCCTAAAAAATAATAATGAAATAAAATAACATACAATGTAATAAATAATATATTATTTATATACAACTACTACCTACTACATTTGGTGTTTTGTAACTTACCATACTTATTAACATAATACTCGTATGATGGCAAGCCAACAAGCCAGTTCCTTCTAAAAAGGACGTTCTATCAGCGAACCATTTCGATGGCGCATGCCAATCCCATACATTTTGGGCCTTTTTTATATTTCATTAGATAATAAAACTTATAAATATTAGGTATTTACTTATGAAGTGAACGATTTATTAAATCAGGGTCACTTTGAGCTGTGATAACTTAAAAAGAACCCAAAGAAACAAATCAATAATTAATTTTGGAAAAGGAATAACATGCTTTAATAGATACCTGACTTAATCATATTGAATGACAAGCTACCGCGGTTTCAAAAAAAAATCACACTGTCCTTACCTTGTTTTTAGTATTTTGTTGATTTTATTTTAATTTACATTTATTTTTACCTAATGCTTCGAATGTGTTTTGAATGATTTCAATTTAATTTATTTCAAATGTTTTCAATGTATTTTAAAGATTTTAATTCAGTTTCAATTTTTACTCTAATCTATTGACATGTTGTTAATTCAGTTTTAATTTTTATTTTAAAGTTTAATTCTATTGACATGTTATGAATTCAGTTTTACTTTTAATGAGAATTAAATCTAGGACATTGATAGTAATCCATTTTTTAAGTTTTAATAATTTCTTAATGTGTACAATTTATTCGCTTTTTTTTCTCTACATCGCAATATTAACAAATTGTATTTTATTTGAGTTTTACTATTCTAAGTCTTATAAGGCAGCACTATTGTTCTATAGTGAGCACCTTGTACGCTTTAATTGTCATGTGCATTAGTTCTTTTGTTATTAGTCTTGTTTTAAATTGTGCAATTTATGTGATGTGGCTGTACTTCATTTAAATACATGTAAAATTAACTAGAACTTAGGATTCCAAGTCAAATCGAAGTTATCATAGCTTCTGAGCTATGACATTTTTTATTTTTTTATCATTAATTTTCTTGCGTTTGACCACTACCTCACCTGATGGTAAGCGATGATGTAGTCGAAGATGGAGCACGCTTGCCTAGAAGTAACCTATTCACTCTCGACTTAAAGACTCCCAGGTTGTAGCTATCAGGAAACACGTACTCTGGCAGGGAATTCCACTTCTTAGTTGTACACACAATGAATGTGTTCCCAAAACGTTTTGTACGTGTGGGTAGGATGTCCACCATGTACCGGTGGCGCATCGCCATACGTACTCTGAAATTCCGCTGCACTCTCCCCAAATGTAATCGATAGAAAACCGATAAGCTAACAACTCGACGTCGATGCTGAATACTTTGGCGCTTCGACTCCACGAGCATATCATCTCCAATGATCCTCTTGGCTCATTTCTCAATTGACTCAAGTGCATCAAGCTAGTATCTGGCAGATCCGTCCCAAAGATGAGAGAGTAGGTACTCCATATACGATCGAACTTACGCTTGATAAAGTTTGAGCAGCTGTTCCGGCGTGAAGTACCGTCTCACTTTTGCTAGGATTCTGATGATACCAAGAAGATATGATACTGTGACACCAAGAAGACCAAGATGATCGGTTATCCGTTACATCTCGTAAAGAGAAAAGACACGCCTGTGTTTTACGAGCATCAAACTTTTACCGAATTGGCATCGCACCATTCAGAGACTTTAATGATAAGTTCAAGCGTTCAACCATAGCCTCTAGTGCTAAGGACATCATTTATATGCAGCTAAAACAGTGTTGCCGAGAGCACTGACCCCTGAGGGACCCTGACATTTATATTCAGCTGATCGGACGAGCATCCATCAATTACCACTCGGATGGACCGATCCCTCAGGAAGTCTGAAATCCAATCACACAGACCAGCAGGTAGACCGACGGAAGAAAGCTTAAACAATAAGGCTTTCGAAGCTGTCGAAGGCCTTCGAGACGTCAAGGGAGACCACAAGTTAATGGCCTCACGGTCACTGAGGATGTCGTCAGTTTCTAGGTATGTCAGGAGCTTATTGTTAAGTACACGTTCCATACTCTTACAAAGTATGGACAGGCGTGACAGAGATGGGTCTGTAATTGGCCAGGTCAGCCCGACTGCCCTTCATGGGCACGGGCTGCACGTTAGCTTGCTGCCAAGCCATCGCACTTTTCCAGTCTCGAAGAAAAAGCGAAATAGGCGTGTCAAGATCGGAGACAACTCAGGCGTACAAGTCTTCAGTACAATTGCCGGTATCTCGTCGGGGTCACTAGCATTGTTCACGTCTAGATTACGCAGTACCCTACGGACGTCCTTCTGATGAATGCGAATCGACATACTCGCCTCGCATTCATTAGAAGAAGCCGCCTCGCATCACCAGGATCCAGACGTGAAGATTCCGCAAACAGAGAGGTAAACAAGTTTGCTTTCTCCTCAGCGGAGTGGGCCAGCGACCCGTCGGGTTTCAGCAAAGAAGGTAGTGAGGGGCGGCAGAAGTTCGATTCAACCGACTTAGCCAGGGACCAAAACGCCTTACTACAAGCTGGGTAAGAAACAAGTTTGTTCCCAATTCGGTTAATGTGGTCAAACCGAGCACTCCGCAACACCTTCTTGCAGGACTTGGCAGCCCTGTTAAAGGCTCTCTTCTTCCGAACCACGTCACTCGCTTTGTGCGTACGAGCGTCGTCCCATGCCAGGTACGCCGCGTGTTTAAGTGCTTTAGCGCGATTGCATCGGCACTAAACCATGGACGACCGTCTCCAGATATTGTTACGTCAGAAAATGGAATGTAGTATTCCACTCCCTGCCGCAACACATCCGTCACACCGTCCGTGCTCGACGAGGCATCAGTCGAAGAGAAGCAAGTAGGCTGCCAAGAATAACATACGAAGAAAGATCGCATGCCATCCCAATCTGCTGACCTTTATAGCCAAAACCCGCTGGGAGCCTCTAGGGCTAGGATCGGCTGGGGAGTAAACGGACACAGACTTCACCAGACAGTGGTCGGAACTACCTAATGGTGAAGAAATCGACACCGAGCAGCGGTCTGGATCTGTTGTCAGCAGAAGGTCCAAACTATTGGCTGTGTGCGAATCAACATCCGGCACCCTAGTTGCCCCCTGGACTAGCTGGGTGAGATTTAACGCTAGCGCTAGCTTTCGCGTCTCTCGTCCAGCATGGTCTGTACACATGTATGGGAAGAGCCACTCCTGAAGGCAGAAGGGTACCGCTGCTGAGCCGCATCCGCCGCCTCACTGAGGTGCTGTGTGAGCCCAGTTGTCTCCAGTTCACCGCCGTGTCATCATCATTTCATAGGTATATATATACCCAATATAAATCGTTATCGCTGATAGCATGTTACTATGTCTAGGCTCACTTAGTACCCTATCTTTATGCACCCTAACAGTCTGTGTAAGCGCTTTGCCACCGTAACCATTTTTTTTTTAGCAGATGTATAAAACTATGTGCAATGTATAATATGCTATTTCTATTAATTATATAAACACTTTAAAAAAATAACACCTAAAATAAACTAAAATATATCTTCGAATAATCCTCATCGTTGTCAACGGATTTATAAAGTAACTACTTCATAACATTTACATGGAATAGTTTGCAATTCACTTAATTTACTGTCCAAATAACGTATATTTGGACTGTTTTCATATTTCTGTCCAACAGCAACACTATATTTTTTCTTAGTACAAATATAAAGAGAAAATGAGTACCTCAAAAATAGTTTTTTCTTCTTGTTGTAAGTACCATTGTGTTCTTCAACAATGATCTACTTTACATTCCGTAGTATTGTGGCAATTCCTTTATGTTTGAAGAAGTTCCGGGATTTATCTAGGATTTTGAAGTGTTTGAAAGGAGAGTTTATTTACCTAAAGAATATACGTGAATATAAAGGGTGAACCAATTTGAAGTTCCTAAGTTTGAACTACTGTAATTTGAACAGTTATCAGTAATGACGTATGATTCATTCATCAAATGTTAACTTGAAACAATTTTATTCATTTACAAGAATTGTTTCCTTAAAACTACCGCTAAAAACGTTAAAATTGGTGATTTCTATTATAGGAACAACAATTCGTGTCGGTTTTTTTCAGGAAAACTGCGGTCAATTCAATAATCTTGCTGCCAACATCATGCTCTCTGGCGCCTGCTTTTTTTCTGGTGGGTTTTTTTAAGAGATGTATATATACGAACAAACCTGTACCCGTGTTATTTATATACTTTTTGCCTGTAACGTTGGATATCCTAAAACAAAATAACCCCATTATCTACGAAAAAGGCAGAACGTAGAGGCCGTGATTGGACTGACATCATCTTTCATAATAAATGAATAAAACTAAATAATTTATAAATAAAAAAATATCTTAGATAGTTCTAGCATTTTGTAAGTTTTTTTTTTCAATGAAAGTTAGCTGGATTGGATCAGCCTTTATATGACAAGAGCCTCTCCCATATATTTCCAGACGCTCTTTTCATGCGCCACCTTGAACCAGCCTTCATAGTGTGCGTCCAGTTTATCTTGCCACCTCTTTCTGTGCTGGCCTCGGCGAAGAGGCTCCACCATTTACCTACCTTTTTTTTTTGGGGGTGGGAAATCATCCTATGACTTCACCCGCCCTGGGTGGAGCAGGAGGGCGTGTTAGACTTTTACTGACTAAAACCCACCCCGGTTCCTTCCTTGCCTGAGTGCCCAGGGGCGCGGTAAATCTGTTACGAATTTATCCGCGACCCCTTGGCATCCAGGCATCGGCCAGTGGCTGACATCTCTTTGAGGCGCACGTGGAACCCTACGCGCCGTCGGCTCTCGGGCCTGGTGCTGATCGGACGACGAGCTACCCATTACCCCTACCTTAAAATAATAATCTGATAGGACAGATGAGACACTGTGAGAACTAATAGCTTGCAAACAGTTGAAAACTACTTATGTTTAAACTATACGATTAGTATGAATAAATCACAAAAAGATTCGGAAAAGTAAAGTCGTGTTCATGTATTTTATCTTTAGTTTGTTTTGTCACATAGTGATGGATCGACATAGGTAATGTTCCCAGTGGTAAATAATGTACCAAAAATGGTAAATTATGTCTCAAGAGAGATGTGTGTACTCCTTCCTGTTATTTTGTAATATTGCGAGATATACGAGGATAAGGATAAATCGCATTTCTTCTTTTTTTTCTGCGGGAAACGATTTAGGAATCCAACTGTCATGTCATTAGCTTCTGTATTGTATGTGGCAGGGCAAACTGGCAACAAAATTATATATTAGTACACGTAGGATGATGACTGGTGGGGATGTAATGAAGAAGGACGTGAAAATCGGAAGTAATCCTAAGGAAACATATTCCCTGGATAAAAATTGTCCTATACCATATTCCAGAACATGTTCTACCTGTGTGTCAAGTTTCACCCAAATCTGTTCAGCCGTTAAGACATAAGAGGTAACGAAAAAAAGAAATTAGTACTTCCCCCATTATAAATTAAAGCCTACGTGCTGTTCTCGATCTATTCATGTGCCAAATTTCATCCAGAACCGTCCTGCCGTTTTGGCTTGATTGAGTAATAAATCTCCATCCATTCATACAAACTTTCGCATTTATAATATAAGTAGGAAACTGTGTCTACATTTCTCAACCAACTTTCCAGTCGCAGGTCTGCTGGAAGAAATTTCTTTTGAAATAAGCACCTTTGTGCTCTTCTGTATTTGTTCGTTTTTCTCTAGTAAGTGTTTTTGTGTGTGCATAAATAAATAAATAAATAAATACAAAATAAATAGGATAGTAATACTATTAGGATTAATATAATATTATTATGTAAAAAAAAAAGTATGTAAGTATATCCGGCGCATGTGGCGCCACCCGTGTGATTGTTAAGAAGTTACTGAAATCTCCGAAAAGGTCGAAAAAGGGGGACAAAGGCTGCTAATTGTCACTCTAGAGGAACGTTGCGTCAAAGTTGCGTGGTGGCTATTTTCTCATGACGGCACATTTTTTTTTTGGTGGGTTTGGAAATCCTCCAATGAAATCTCCCGCTCTGGGTGAAGCGGGAGGGTGTGTTGACAGACTCTTACTGACTAAAACCCACCCCTGTTCCTTCCCTACCTGAGTGTCCAGGGGTGCGGTAACTCATGTTGAGAATTTAGCCGCTACCTATAGGCATGCAGGCACCGGCCACGATGGGCCCCGTCAGTGACAGCACATGTCAGAAATCCAGTCTGGAGAGTCGCTGTCGTTACACATCCACGACGAACTGCTATAATTCTGGCACGATCCTGATGATATTGTAGATAATGTTACACCTATAATACGATGACCGCATCTAGTCAAGCCCATCCTTTGTCGATAAACATATATTAACGACTATATTAGGTTAATCTTTTTCAAGGTGTCAATTGAATGTCAAGTTAAATTAGTTTAAATCCAGTTTGGAAAGTAGTTGCCACCTGAAACATTGGTGATGGTGGCGTCAACAGTGACAGTCATTGTATTTCAACTTTTTTTAATTTTGTTGACAAAATGTTTTGCACCAGTTTGTCATGTCATGGTCTTGTTACTCTGGCAGTTACTTTTTTGCCATTTCTTATTGATATAACTGAATTCAGAATGTAGTCGTTCCACATTCAAATTAACATAACGGCTGGTACGCATCTGTAGTGCGATTCTATGGAAATCTCGCCGTGGAAACTGGGATAAAGTGAGCTGTATATTCTTGGTATCAAGCAATCTATACAGTTAAAATGTCACCATGAAAACTTAGGTTGAGTTAGCGTGAAGTGAACTTCACTTAAGTTCTGCCACGATGAAATTTATCTGCAAAAATCTGACCCAGAAAACTTAGGTGAAGTAAGCTTAAAATGAGCTGCCATTCCAACTAATGCTAGGCATTGACAGATTTCTTTACCTTCGTTTTTATGGTAAGATTTTATAGACTATCGTTACAATTCAGTTCAAGCTGTATCCATGTTTACGGCATAGTCTGGCCACTTCAAGTTCACTTCACTGCAGAACAGCACTGCTTTTGGAATTGCAGCTCACTTCATCTAGATTCCACTGTCACATTTTTAAAGAAAAGTCCTGCTGTTAACAAATATGCGCAATACCATAAGGCAAACTCACTTTGTACTAAAATACTTTCATCAACGTAAGGAAAACGAGTAATAGGGAAAGAAATAAGTAACATTAGCCAATATGATTACCTTGATTATATTTTTTATTTTAAAATGTCATAAAATGATATCAACATCTTATAGTTAACATTGATAAATAGTCGCATTTCGTACTAATAAATTGGTTTAACATGAATTCAATTATTTACAATGATTTTCGCATTTATTGTCATCAATTATTTGAAGAACATGTTTCAGTTAGTCGACTTTATAATTTAAAATACAGATACATTAAAATAAAACTATATTTACAATGGAAAAACTGAAATAAACCGTTATTATGATTTATGAAATTTATTGTCAATATTTTACTTTCATGTGAAATCGTTATAACTAAGTAGGTATTGATAAACAGACTGTAAACAATCAAAATTAAATTAAATAAATACTACATTTTATTATTTGAATGTAATTCGTAAAGCAAGTTGTAACAAATTAGGCAACTACCTTGTATAAATTTTATGAAATTATAAATATTTGTATACATTTCCAGATTTTTAATAAAAAATAATTTAAATTTAATTATGTAGTTATATGCATTACAATCCATACGATACTATCGAACTGAATAGTTATACAACTTCAAATATGCATTTCTATAATTATTATTACTAAATACACGTTCATTCATTTTTACAGTAGAATCGATTCTTATCAAAATTCATGTTTTTTTATATTCATCGTAACACTATCCCTACAATAAATTCTTTCTCGTCACTTACATAAAACTACGTTATCCTGAAGTCCAAAAGGAACTTCGTCTAATATTTTATTTAACTCATAAACACGAATGAGCCGAATACATTACTTTAATATACTATCCGGAAGACATAAATTTATTATTATAGAATATCCAATTTTATCGTCTAACACTTTTTTTGTTTACAAAATAACTAATTTATTCTTAGACCGTTATTTAAAACTAAATATTGAATATGCTTCGAAATAGGTGTTTTTTACGCAGATAAACAATTAGAAAAAAAATATGCAAACTTATACATCCTAAACCGTAATAAAGCGTCTTATTTTACTAGCTAATTTAATAAAAAAATGGAAATAACTTTAACTCAAATCATACATCAAAGAAATATTGCAGAAATAAAGTACCTATAAAAAATTTAGTGTTTGTAAAATAATTGGAATTTTGGTCATTTATTTCGTTGTTTTGGGTAACTGTATCACTGCAGAAAACCCCTTTTAGAAAAACCAACTTAATAGAACAAAATAGAAAATATCACGGACTACAAATTGCAAATTATATGAATCGACTAATAAAAACAAGTTTATAACACTGGTCTCTAATTTTATCTTAAGTCTACTTTCTATTGTCTTTACAATCGTATTGTCATTATATAAATTATTACATACGCACTAGCTCTATTATTATCATATTTCCTTTTATAAATACAATTTACCATGCTAATTTATCATGCCATTATTATTGTATAATAAGAATTGTATAGAATAATAATACGAGACTAATAAAAATGTAAGCTAAACGGAGTTTCTAATAAAAACCTCTTATGACACGTTCGATCCTCGTCAAGTCTATCAAATTCTTCTTCCATTTTTAATAAATAGCCGTCTGATATGATAATAATGATATTTTCAAAATTTTTGTTGTTTTTACGTAATTTTTATTATCAACAGCAATTCCAGAAATACCCGTTTATGATTTGATTAATGCCAGTGATTATTAAAAGTGATTAGGATATTATCAATCTCATTTGGCAGTAAGTAATAGATTTTTGATTCATCTACCATATAAGACTAAAAAAATCTATTAAGTCCTTCAGTTAGAGTACCTCAAAGTAATGAACATGACATGTACTTTTCTTTAGTCACGTAAACAGAAAATGAGGACAATACAGAGCGTTGAAATTTCTTGTAACGTCACAACTACGTCAAAAATGTACCACTCTCTACCTAGAAATGACGTAACAAGCCCCCACTTTGATGCGTTTTTTTTTGTCATTTTCTATTGATTTGGAAAAACAAAAAATTCAGGTCAAATATTTTTTGTTAATCTTACTTACGGACTAAATAGAATTGTTATTTTTGTACCCTGAAATCGTCCCTATTACTTTCAATTAATCACTTACATTAATCAAGTTTTACCTAAACAGGTCTTAAAGACAGTCGAGCCTTACTCTTAAGAAGTTCATATTTATTGTCTCAATTTACATAATAAGGCTGAAACTCATTATTTTTATGTATTAACTGCCGATAATGTTTTTACATAACAATATTAACATCGAGATCCACTAAAACGTTTACAACAACCTCAAAATACGTACTTACACATATAAAATTCAACAGCCATGTTTTTATCACTACATGTTAATGCTATCTCTTTTTAATAGTTTAGAAATCTAATTTCTTTCTATACAACAAATTTTAGTAGCAATATGAACATGGAAAAGAATATAGAGGGAGTTTTGTGGGCATTATTGTATACGATGTATTGTCTGGGTGAGCCGGTGGGGCGTAGTTTCTGCCGTTCGGTTCTTTGGGCGTATTCGTTGATAGAGTTGTTGGGTGGTGTGAAGGCTGTGTTGTAGAAGTTGAAGGCGTTGTTGAGTTCCGCTTGTCGCATGTCGGCGTCGAGGGCGTTTTGGTTGCCGCGGTCGTGTTGTTTCTTGAGGTGACGCTTCGGAGGCCGCGTTGTGGTAATGGTTGTTGTTGTTGGGCGCGGCGTTGTTGTTGTTGTTGTTGTCGTGGTTGTAGTTGTCGTTGTCGTCCTTTGAGGCGTCTCTGTTGAGGAACAGAAGAATATGATTAGTTTTGGCATTTAAAATCAAATATGAATAATTAACAATTTAGTAATAATAACTTTGGCAAAGCAAAACCTTAATTATAAAATCACTTAAACCATCTAATAGAAAATTTACTTTACAAATTACCCTACCCAGTACCCATATTCCTCCCTTACCCCTTAAATGCAAAAGCAAAACTCTGACCTGCAAAACCTATTACGGACATTAACTATTCATGACTTTAATATGACCGTACCAGAAAATGAATTTACCTTTCAAAGTGATGATTCCCTCGGCTTTGCCGTAGCCGTTAGCCGCCGAGCATGTGTATTCGCCGAAATCGTTCTTTTTCAGCCGATTTATAGTCAGGTTCATTCGTAGTGCATACTCGTTCAGTATCTCTTCTGATATCACGTACTTTGAACTGTTGAGTAGTTTTCCACCTAGGAAAATAAAACAATTTAGTAGTGTTAAGTAAAAAATAGTGATAAATATACTTTAATATTTGCTCGCTACATGTACTGGTTGGAGCATTAAACTATAATAAACACTAATGAGCATTAACATAGGACATATCAAGAGGAACTCGTGGCTAAAGTAATAACAGCCGCACGAGTCGATCCATCAGGTTACGCTGCGCGTGCCGTATGGGTAAGTCCATGGATAGGTGACCATCTTTACATACCGAGACTCCTCCGTGCCTCGGAAAGAACGTTAAACCGTTGGTCCTGGCTGTCAATCGTCGATCTTTGACAGTCATTACGGGACGTCAGAAGTCCGAAAGTCTGACATCGAGTCTTACCAAGGGGTATCGTATTACCCAGTAACTGGGTTATGGAGGTCCGATAGGAAGTCGCTCCTTGTAAAATACTGGTATTCAGCTGTATCCGGTTAGAGTGGAAGCCGACCTCAAGTTAGTTGGGAAAAGGCTAGGCAGATTTATTGAGCATTAACATAGACAGATGGACAGGGCTGACCACGAATTTTTTTGTTTTCAAAAATTGTTTATACTGGTAATCTTTGAAAACGGTCGACAGTCTTCGGGAGCAGTCGCGAACTTTGGCAAAGCCGAACTAGGCTAAGCCACGCCTGGGCCGCGGATAAATTTGAAAGAGAGTTAAAACGCCGCCCTGGCACAGGTAACTGAAGGAACAAGGGTGTGTTTTAAGGGTGTAAAAGACTGACACATCCTCCAAAAAAAAAGTCTAAGCCACGCCATAACTTCGAAGCAGCGCGCGATGAACGTATTGAAAAATTAAAACCTCTATATCATAAGCCGCTCTTACAAGGTTACGTCGCAACGACACAGCTTTGTTTTAAGAAGTAGTACTAGTGCTTCTTGTATGGGAAACGCGTACAAGCAAACGTTCTCTACTATTTATTTTAGAACTAAGTTATGTTAAATATAGAGGTATTGAAACTGTTCATTGTGTATATTCTATTGTTGTGAGGAGGAATAAATAAAATATTATTATTATTTATTATTATTATTTAAGTCTATAATATTAAGCATTTTTTTAAATTTTTGTACCTAAGCTGGTCCCAAAATTTCAGCTATTTAGTGGCGCCCACCTAGGACCAGTTTGAACAATCAATATTATATAGTTTTAATGCCCAACCATTGGCAAGATAAATTATTTACACTCATATCAATCATCTAAAATCTTCGCTTTTATTTTAATAAAATAATCAATCATATATTGGCGCCCAACACGGGCTTTTGGTTCAAACTACATTTGAAATTGGGTTCCAACATGGGGTCTTGGTTGAAGAAAAAAAAAGTTAAATTTTCCCAAAGTATTTCTTACCAGCTTGCGATTTGCCTCGCTGCCAGGTGTTGAGTGATTTAGGCGAGGCCTCAACGTAGCACTGGAGGGTGACTTGCATGTCTGCCGCTCGGAGAACCACTGGACTCCCCACTCGCACGATCGGCTCGACTGGACACAAATAATGGACGGGGTTAGATTGAAAGAACGGACGAAGAGGCGGAATAATGGACGTTTTCCTTAAGTGATAAAATAAATTCTGAGTAGTACATTAGTTATTTCGCCACCCCTCGAGTCACATTAATACGGTTTAGTAGCTTTTAACTGTTGCAAAAGTTTGAGATGTAGGTATTATACGATACCTACAACTTCAAGACATGGCTTACAAATGGATTTTTCCTGATACTAGTAGAATAACTTGATGAAACCGAAATTTTTCTTTCTTCTTCTTTTCTAGAAATTGAACCTAAACCCTCTTAGTTAACATTTTCACTAACGCTGGACAAAAGTGTTACCTTTGTTAAACGTCGACTAAACTCAAGGAAACCTATTCTCATTATTGCCCCATAAAAGAAAATGTTTTCAACGCCCGGCCCTTTAAAAAACATTAAGCATACAATTCAACATTACCTCGCAACTGTATATCCAGTAAATAAACCTAATTACCCATACAAAAGAAATGATCAACAAAGTTTAACTAGGACGAAATTAAGTCCACTCAATTAGGTTAACGCAAGCCTTTAAAGTCTGGCAGTTTTGTTAAAGAGATAAGTTACACACTTTATATTCTTGAATCTCTATATTTTCTCGTAAGTTTACGTTACTTTTTGTTCATACAATAATGCAGAAACTTCTTAGCAAGTCACACCACGCTTGTTTTATTCAAAGGGTAGGCAGAGGGGTTCTCCAATGGCTTTTAAATTTAGTTCTAATGACGACGGGGAAAAGTCCGGAGCCTTGCTGCAACTTCACAAAAAATGCAAATACGCTTTCTTCACTGTTGGCGTCTTAAGTAAAGGAAAAAGGGTTTAGTATATAAAGCATTGGGACTTACATAACACGGAGACTTCGTACCGACGACTCTTGGTCGGTGGGACGCCGTTCGCTGCGATGCACAAATATGTCCCCATGTCGGAACGTTGGAGCCCCTTCAGTGACAAGGTGGAGCTGACGTAGTTCTCTACCACTGTTTAACAAAAACATCAATTTAAAATTTGTTATAAAAAAAAACAACCGACTTCCAAAAAAAAATAAACTAAAAATTAATAAATAACTTTAATTTCGGAGGTCGGTGTTTGTATTTTACTTCTTCGTTATTTGACACCGACTTCCGAAATTAAAGTTATTTATTAATTTTTAGTTTATTTTTTTTTTGGAAGTCGGTTGTTTTTTTTTGTAAAATAGTTTTTTATTTTTCACTTTTTAGTTGTTATACCTCAGAACTAAACCCAATATAATGGAACGTGGAATTTAAACATTTGGAGAACACCAAAACGTTATACACACACACACGTATTTTCCGTTTTTGTTCAATTTCTCAAAAAGCGCTGAAGCAATTTCGATAAAAATTGTATGGGACCACCTCGGGAGTATATTCTTTCAGATAAAAAAAGAATTTTGAAAATTGGTTCACAACTGACGGAGAATTCGCGTAACATACATACAAAAAAAAAACATACAGACGAATTGAGAACCTCCTCCTTTTGGAAGTCGATTAAAAATCAATCAAAATATCGGTAAATTTTGAAAATATTCCTGACTCTTTTTAGCCTGAAGTAATGCATTAAAACGGCTTGGTGAATCAGCGGCGGTTTGTAACCGCATAGCCAGCCGATTCGAGTGAATGACAATGCTCAGCAATATTAACGATAAAAATAGTCCATCCTACTATAATAATATATTAATGTGAAAATTTGGATGAATGGATATTTTTTACTAAAGTGTGGATGGATGGATATTTGTTACTCAATTACGCCAGAACGGCTGAACAAATCTGGTTTAAATTTAGCAAAAAGATAGATTATAGTCTGTAATATCACATAAGCTATAATTTGTAGTGGGGGAATCACCTACTAATTCCACATTTACGAATCCGCTGGCAGAAGCAAGTAACTCATAAAAACACACACTAATATCAACACCAAAGTTATGTCCTCAAAATTGACAAGGCGTTGAATTCAACGAGCATAGTTTGTACCCTGAGCTATAAGCCGAACACTGAACTACTTCAGACAAACTTTGAGATCACATAGCCTAAGTGACAGCGACCCAAAGGAGTGTTTATTACCTTCACTTCAAGCCAGTATCAGAAAGCACAGTCAACAGTTATGATCTAGGCCTGATATCAATGAAAGACGGTCTCTTTATTGCTGAACATAAATCAGTTTAACAAGCGCATTGAACGGCCGCCGTTTAAAAAAACGTCATGGTCATAAAATGTGTAATGTGCCAGGCATAAGTCAGGATAAAACATTTTGTAGAAAAAATTGTCAGTAAAAAGGCGATAAGTTTTCAATTTGTATCTGATAAAATGTGCTAAATACTTCGCTATTTACTGCATAACTTTGTTGCTTGTACTTACTTCATTCATAGCTTTCGGCAGCTTGACAAGCTTACTGAGACATGAGACAATTTGCCTATTTAGTTATTAACAGTGATAATAATAGGACACAAATCATATTTAGTAAAGTGAGTATGCATTCAAAAATAAACTAAAAATTATTCGAAAAGAAGAAGCTGTCACATACAAGCCAAGGGCATTGACGTCTACATATTATTTTGATATAACATTCCACTGAATACGTGACTTCAACACGTTCATAATATGGCACATCAAACAAACTAGCACTTCACAACTTATGAATAAAACGAAACGCGTCTTACATGAATAAATTTACTAAAGCGGCAAAATTCTGGTTCATATTTATTACAACAATTTCGTAACTGAGTGCGCAACGCCCAGGAGATACATTTCGGCCTGAAAAATGCCTTACTCTTAGAGTGAGATGTACTTACACAATCGTAGCTGCCAGCGATAATCTTAAGATGCATGGTTTATTACTTTAATTTAAAGTAAGAGCTTATTTATATAGCTTTTTCACGATTATTCAATGTTTGAAAGACGTCTACTGCCAACAGTGCATACGGGAAGCTTATGTCCAGACATAAGCTTCCCGCATGTGTCGTCCTAATGACCGGTTTTGTGCGTCTTGCTATCAAATTCCCGTGACCCTCACCAGGTCATCAGTCCACCTTGTGAGAGGCATTCCAACGCTGCATCTTTCAGTACGCGGTCGCCACTCCAGAATCTTTCGGCCCATCGACCATCTGTTCTCCGAGCAATGTGCGCTGCCCACTGCCTATCATGTTTAGTATTTAACCCTAAAAGAAAAATAATCTATGAAGCAAATGCTTCTACTATTTTACTTATGACTAATTTAATAAACACCCATTTAACAAATACCACGTAATCAGGGTGACAGCGATGTGGAGAACTAGTTCGATGCATAATTTCCTTTTTTATTCACTAGACACATATGGGGCCTTAGCAAGAGAACAAATGAATAATGCTATTAGAATTCTTTGGCAGGGTCTCAAGTGTCAATGACGTAATAAGAATTGCAAACGAGCATCTAGAGAATGAACTAGGAAGGTATGATAACTTGAGCTCTAGTGCGATTTTTATTGCTTGTGTTTTACTACGGCGTATCAAGTTCTGTTTTCATTAGTACTGATTAAAATTCCGTACTGGAAAAGAATTTTACAAACCAAACTTTAGCGTAGAGATGATGTAAAAAGGAAAAGAAGGGAATGGAAAAACGGAAAATATAATTTTGAAGAACATAGTCTGAAGCGATAGACATGTGTTTATACAGAAAACTGCGTAAGAAAAATCTGATGTCATTTACTTTCAACCGCAAACATTTACTGTCGACCACCGATACATTCGGATGCAACTAATGAATACCAGTATTTTACAACTGCCTATCTGACCTTCACAATTCAGTAATTTAGTAACACGATACAAATACACATACATATATCATAATCACGATAATCGTCTTCAAATCCAAAATCACATCCTCACACTTTAATCAAAATATAACTGGGAAAGCTATTCGTTTCACGATGGCTGTCAAATTAAATTTAAATGGAAATAATTTATCGCTTTATTATAGCATACGACCCCCGCTATACTAGGGGCACATAAAATACTGTTACTACGTAATGTGTACAATATCAGAAGCGGGAATTGTATGAAATTGTGTTTTATTAACGGGTTATAAACTTGGGTTGCGACATGTCGTAGCTAACTTGTTACTCTAGACGTCGGCTCTGATTCAGCAATTCCCCGTTATTATTGCGCCGAGACTAATTGTTTTCCGATTTCATTCTGGTTGAAATATTTTCTGCAACTGAACGTATTTTAAATGATGATATTGCGCCATTGTTGAGGGACGTTAATTATAATGTAATTAGGCTGTAAATCATGTGGGAAGATATGTAGTAGTAATGGGATTCAGTTATGGTTGGCTATTTTTGTAAATATTTTATTTGCTGCAATAGTTTTTAATATAAATTCAACTCTTGCGTTCATTGGTGTCAAATATAATGTAGTTTACTAAGCATAATATTTAAGTTTACTAACACATATGTTGGTATTAACAGTAATCTAAAAACACGAGAGCAAGTGCCGACAAACTGTAAACTAAAACAAATTTTGAATTTAAATAAATTTAAAAAATATATAACTTTTTTCCACAGGCCGAGGTTTTGTTTCGGGTTTATGGGTATCAGATAAACTTTTGCCATGCTACACAATTATCCTTCATCGCTCAAACTTCAGTCAGGCACCCTTAACATCACCTCTCAATGTCACCAATAAAATAATCTCAAAGACAATCTAAAGGGCTTAAATACTTCGTTAATTCAATTTAACGATACATTTGCGTTGTTTTATATCTACAAAGTTAATTAAGTCTGCTTTCGAGATATAAGTTAGCGATTATATCCACCGATACGGTTCACTTCATTTCATAACTACCTATTATTGTTTCAGGGCCACATGTTGGGAGTAATATTGTGTTTCATTTTGTTGTTGTATCTAAGCTATTGTTTCCTAGTTGCATTGCTAATTCAGTAACTACGTGACAGGTGATAGGTGTCGATTTATGACTTGTGTCCTGTTTGCAATAGATCCCTCCCCCTTCCCTGATCCATAGAAGACAGTGAATAGATTACATCAGCAGGAGTAGCTTGCTTATGTCTGCTAATTACAACTAATTGCTATCATCTCCCTCCCAAGCGGAATGATGCTGTTTCATTAAGAAATCGCATCATTACTTTTTCTCCTAAAACCTTCAAATTATTCGCCTTCTTGTTTACATTCTGCAAATGCAGAAAAAGTGTACAAATTGTTAATTAACGGCGCTGCTATCAGGACAGAATCAATGATTTACAGTCACTAATGCGCTCAGAAACAAATTCTCAATAATTCCATTCCGACTCGCGTTCGCCGCAAAAGAGGAAAACGAGAAAAGTGGAAAAAGGAAAGCGTGGATAGCTACAGCGAAGGCAATTCTTACATATTTAGTGAAGCGTGTTTAACATGTCCAATTAATACAAAGGCAGAGCCGGTTCCACCACTCTGTTAACTATTACAACCACCCTCCGTTTACAGAGGGACGCCAGTCTTTTGTTTACGCTTAATGGCTTAAATAAAACGGGTCAAATTCGTAAAACACCGCACCGAAAAGGTTTTAAATAGCCCAGCGGGGGCCGGCAATTTTGGGCCTAATGCATTTATATTAAGGTATAAATTACAACACGGGATTAGACACCATTAGAAATACAAGAGTGTGCGTATGTGTTAAAATGACTGGCCCTATAATTGCTTTAACTCCTATGTCTTTTCACCTAGTGTTGCGTTGCGCTGTAAAGGGTACGTCATTATAACTATAAGAGATAACAACCTTTTGTCAGGCCGGTCACTAAGCCGTTCGTTTAATTTCCTGACCGAAACCCGGATTGCTACAATATTTTGTTTAAGTAGTAATTGAGTTCTTTGAACACGTTTTTTCCACGGAAATGAATTCCGGCCGTGAGCATCAGACGTCGCTTTCTTTTGTTGAATGCTGACAGCCCTGTGTTTTTATCGTAGAAAAAAATGTTCTCATTGAATTTAAATATTACGTGAACATTTTTAAATGATTTATTATATAGAATTGGTTTTAATTAAGGCTTTTGAACAAAAAAAAATATTGATGGTATTAAATAAATCAGTTTTACAGGCAATTTGAGTGGGCGTTTCTTATTTAGCGTAGCCTCGCCTCGTCCCGCCTGTCGATGTAAATAATTTGTTTATGTACCCGTATGAGACGATAAATAAATATTGCATGATTATGTGTGCGCTATCATGTCGTTCCATCATTATTTAGATGTCATTCTGTGAGCACGTTGTACATTTATATTGGATTGGAATTTTCTTTCCAATATCCTTAGGGCAATATCTTAATAAATCCCATAAAACTCCAATGTTTTAACCGCTCTAGCACCTGCGCCCGCTCCGGGCGGGCTTTGAATGCAAAATTAGTCTTGTTTCTTTTTTACCACTTAGTCGGATCTCACTGATGCGAATAAAATTCAACGGAAAATTGACGGTTTATTTTTTGCCTTTAAAAGGTACGTTGATTATTATCTTTTATTTGAAACAATTGCACTTGAAAGACACAAATGGTTTCTTATTTTTATCAAAGTTCACTTGTTTGTCAAATTGTATTTTGTGGTCACATATTTTTTAAAGTATTACCTATAGCCATTGTAAAATATTGACTTTCAAAACAATCGATTATTGTCGAGGTATATTCACTTACCTACACCATGAACATGCAAGAAGACCCTCGTTTTATTTCCAGTCAAAAAAATAAGGAATTCCCTCAATCAATCACTGTCGCAAGTAAGCCTATCAAGAAATTAAAACTCTCTCAATTGGAAGGATTTAGATCATATATCTAAATTCTTCAGCCCAAGTCAATAGGACAACATTTATCTTTTTCAGTTTGCATTTTAAGAAAAGGTATCAAGCGCTAAGCGCTTTTAGGTATTTCATAAGTTTGAAAAGCTATTGAAAAAAGTGTTATTGTTATTTTCATTGTTCTTGAATAGGAACCGGTTTAGAGAAAGAAAAAATATTTAATCCTATTGCATTAAGTTGACTGCATGCTAGCATTTCTTTTATTTAATTCTTCTTCTTATTCTTCCATCTTTGTGTTAAATACCAACATTATTAGCTCAGTTTCCTTTGTAAAACGAGTGTAGCTTTCTTAAAAATTGAAAGGGTTCAATTTATATACGAATAGTTGGTTTTTTATCGTAAGTGTTCTTGACTGGAAAACTTAAGGCAGTGACGTTTACGTTGTTAAACCAAAACATTTTAGACTTAAGTAGAAATGACTCGATAAACAATATTAGCCTCATCCCTATTTGAGCTTAGAAATTGGAAGCCTCGCGTAAATGTGTTTACAAATTAAATTTAAATCCACAAAATCATCGTGGCTTTTTTAAGACTGGTTGCTGTCACTCTGCATCAGCTCACTGTTGGGTTAAATCCTCCAGTAGCCATGACTTCAAGCTGATTCCGTTTAGTTCGTAGATCCTAAACCTACTCAAACAAAATCCTTCTTACCTTTAACCTCCTTTCCATTTTCATCACGAAACACAATGTTCCGTCCTCCAGTCCTCTTCCAAGATATGATAGGGGCTGGTACCCCAGCGGCTGTGCAGCGCAGTTCCACCGAACCCCCTTCAGGAGCGCTAGCCTCGGAGCCGTCTTCATCAGCGATGTCTGGTGGTATCACCACTGAGAGGTGACCCATCTGCGGAGTAGGTTGACGGTTAGTATATTAGGTAGGTAAGTATCCGTTTTTAACGAAGGATAAAATCAATAGTTCAGTTATACCCTCAGTTATCAGATAATGAGGCTGCTAAAAATAATATAATAATATGGTAAACTGGCATTGTTCGAGTGGAAATTCCTGAGGAGAGTTTTCGGACCAATAAGAAAAGACGACGGCACGTATCAGGGTAAAGATGAACCACGAACTGGATAAGCTGATATTTTTTTTTTTAAACAACTGTCAGGTTCTGCAAGTTGCAAAGGCTCCGATGATCTTTCTGACTGACCGACTTATTGACAATTCAAAAGTGCCTGGTAATGATTGGATTTGAAATAATGCTTTGATTTTTGTTATTTTTTTTTTAATTTTGGATGGGCAGTTCACCTGGAAAGGTTAAGTGACTCCGCCACAGAAAAGACCACGAGGAAGACCCAGGGAGCGGTGGAAGGATTGTGTCGAGAAAGATCTAAAGAAAATAGGGAGGAAAACATCTTGGCGAAAGGAGGCCAGAGACAGAGCGAAATGGAAGAAGATCGTTGAGGAAGCCAAGACCCACGAAGGGTTGTAGCGCCGAAGGAAGTAAGTATATAAGTATATAACGGGTGGCGCAAAAGTAGTGGCACTAAAGAAAATACCTTTTTTTTTTTTATATGACATTTTCTGTCATTCTGTTGTTGAAAATTGTGTAGTGAACAAATGTAAAATACACTGAAAATAAACATGGACCGTTTTACTCCGTCCGTTTTACCGTTTTACTCGTTTTACTTTAGTGAGGGACGCTTTTCCAGGCCGAGTTATCTCTCGTTTTGGCGATTTGCCTTGGCCTGCAAGATCACCCGATCTGACCAGTCCAGACTTCTTTCTTTGGGGTTTTTTGAAATCTCGGGTGTATGTGAACAAGCCACAGACTCTCGCAGCTCTAAAAGAAAACATTCGTCAAGAAATAACGAACATATCGCAGGAAGTGTTACGGCAAGTTATGCAAAATGTCATAAATAGGGCTCAAATGTGTATCAACTCTGGAGGTCACCATTTAAAAGACATCATCTTTAAATCCTAATGGTACGAAATTTAATGGCACAAATATACATTTAAAAAAATCTAAATCTAGTTTTCTAATTTAGAAAAAATGTTATAGCTGAACCAAATAGGGTCTTTACTTTTGCGCCACCCAGTATAATATATGCGGACGGTATTATGTTTCGCTGCCTTGGGTTACTTTTCGGTGTATTGGACACGTGTAAACATTCTCAGACATTTAGTAAAAGGTACAAGAACATAAAAACATTTATTTTAGGAGCCAGTGCGCCACCCTATTTTAAGTTATTACTATGGCCATTTATGACCTTAATTTCAAACCCAAAAGTGCTACTGAAAGGTGATTTTCTGAAATAGGCAGACCATTTTAGAAAATAACACCATATTTTATTACTTAGCGACGTTACGTCTTGTTATGTGACATTTTTTTGGTCAAGTATTTTTTTTTAAGTACTAATGGTAAGCATAATCGTTCGTTTGCTGCCCAGAGTTTATTAGGTGCGTGATGTTTTCTTCTAACCGATATGTGTACCTACTTTTGTTGAGGCAACTGTCAACTTTTAAAAGGAATTTAATTGTTGCCAGCGATATCTGCGTATTTTTTTAAAATTATAGGTGTGTTAGCCCACTGGTAACGACCGACTTAAAAGTTGTAGATCGTGGGCTCGAAAGTAGTACTTTATGTAAATTATTTCATAACCACTGCTCTCAAAAACGGTGAGGAAACCGGCATGTCCTAGAAACAAAAACTTCGATGACAAGTGACATCCACCAACCCACATTGGGCCCGCGTGGTGGATTACGGCCCACACCTTCTCTCAGAGAGGAAGCCCTGTGTCCCAGCTGTGGGAACATTAAAAGGCTAATTATGTTATGCTATATAAAAAATGGCATGTAGATATTACCAGTTGCTGAAACTCGAAGGTTAAAATCGTTCTGTCAGCGCAGCACCTTAGTTTTCATTATTCACCCAAAACAGTTCTGCTCTATAAGAGAGGCCTACGTTAGCATTCAAAGTCACTGAGGTTATGTAGGTATGTGTAACTTGTAACCGTTATTAATTATGGGGTGAGCGACACTACAAGTGCTATTTAATAACTGTCACGTTTGTAATTAAGATCCAAGGGTTATTGGTTAGGTAAAGGGTTTGGAGTACACAAGGCACTGATGAGGCTGTTTTAATATAAGGATATAAGTTACCGTAACTTGCAATAGTTATTGAGTAATTCTAAGTTTATTGAATTTGAATTTTGTTTTTATGTCATTTAATTTACATTAATATCTATAAAATGTAATAAGGGGTATTGCCAAATGCTAGTCTGTTTCGCGCATGAAGGGTTCCGTACCATCGTTCAAGATTATACGCGAGCAAAAAAATCCAAAGAAATCACGTTTCTATTAGGAAAAAAAAAGGGTATTTCCTTTAACTTTGAATTTATTTCCATCATTTGTTGTTATAGCTGCAACAGAAATACACATTCTGTGAACATTTCAACTGTCTACCTATTACGGATCTTGGGATACAGCCCGCTGACAGACAGACGGACGGAGAGTGGAGGCTTAGTATTAGGGTCCGTTGGTTATCCTTCGGGTACAGAACCCTAAAAATTAATCTCAAAAGAATCAATTTAATTCTTATGTCATCATTGGAAGTGAATAGATTGATGAACTATTTAAGTTAACTGTTGGAGGCTTTTGGTGTCTTATATTACCGAGAAATATGTAACACTAGCTTCTGCCAACGGCTTCGCCCATTTGGAATTAGATTATTACATCCCCCACTACGAATTATAACCTATGTGCTATTCTAGACTATGATCTATATCTGTGCCAAATTTCATCCAGATCCGTTAAGCCGTTCTGGCGTGATTGAGTAACAAACATCCCAAACCCTTATCTCTCCTTTTTTTTTTGATGTCGCTAACTAACAAAGTGATAAAAGACGACACGGTTGGCGCAGTGGTTGAGCGTTCGGCTGCTGCGCTGCGTGTCGCGGGTTCGATTCCTGCACGGAACAAATATTTGTATGACCTGCAGATAGTTGTTCCGGGTCTGGGTGTCTTGTGTATGTGAGTATACATGTTTGTGAACACACGCACGATACAGGAGTAACTCCTAGTGTGGGGAAAAGCTTAAAAAAAAAAGTATGTGTGTGTGTACGCACGTAAGAAATTATACTTCTTTGGCGTAACAAGATAAAAACCAAACTGTCACAAAGTTTACAAAAGGAAAACAATCATTCTTCGTGAACCACAGACCATAGCTAACTTCAGGGTGTCGGTTCTAGCTAACTTCAACCTGTGAATTTTGTGTGACAGTGATGCGCGTGCATCTTTAATTTCACTCTCATCATTTTTTCATAACGCGCCAAAAGAAGTATAACTTCAAAAAAAAAACATTAAAGTTATTTCGAATGAGAATAATTTGCTTCGTGTCGTTTACCAGTAGTAACTAAAAAACTTGTTGTTTCCAGAACATTGATAAACTAATCATTAAACGATAACTGAACGATGATTAATTTCACAACACGAATTCCATCAAATAGAACTTCCTCCTATCAATTAGGTAATGGCAATCTGTTTACCTATGTTCATTAAATAACGAATAGATACTTGTGGCAACATATTGGCCCAACATTTATCAAGTACGGTTGGTGATTAAGTACCTACTAGGTCTGGGGTTCGAGACCTAGGTCTTAGTATTGTTGAATTCTGGCAGTTGATAGCTTGGAATAGTGCCCGAATGTAATTGATTTATATGCGTTTTGTATTGCATAAAATCAAATAAAAACCTAATTTTCGTTTCGTTTCGCGTTCCCTTTTGGAAAATATAAGCAACTCGCCAATTATGTCAGTGTTAATATATTATACCAATACATTGTTTATGTATCCCCTTTTTTTGTGTGGGTGGGAAATCATCCAATGACTTCTCCCGCTCTAGGTGGAGTGGAAGGGCGTGTCAGACTTTTACTGACTAGAACCGGGGTGGGTTCTGTTCCTTCAGTTGCCTGAGTGCCCAGGGTCGCGGTAACTCTGTTTCGAATTTATCCGCAACCCCTGGGCAGGCGTCGGCAAAGACGGGCCCCGTCAGGTATTGCTGACATCTCTTTGAGGTGTGCGTGGAACACTACGCGCCGTCGACTCTCGAGCCTGGTCCTGATCGGACGGCGAGCTACCCACTACTCGCCGTCCGCAAGCCCGCGCCTACGGTGACCGGAGAACGTCTCGCGACCCCCGACGCCCAGGGTGTCTCCTGCGGTGGCTGCTGCTGGGGGCGTGAGGGCGACACTGTTGAGTCTCCCTCACCTGTTCCGACTCCTCCTTCGCGAGCATTACTGCTTCGCAGGAGGAGGCGACTGCTTCCTATTCCCTCTCGCTCCGTACTAATAATAATAATAACTTTTCGTTCAATTTTTGTTCTTCAACAAAGAACAAAAACGTTACAAGAATCAAATTTTCGTGAGGTGAATCTACAGAGGCATTATAACTAGAGACAATTGGGACGGCTTACCCCATTACGTAGGTACATAAACAAATAATCCCGAAGCAAATATACCTCTATTGCCTCAATAAATACGCAAACCCACTAACTTCACCACTAAAAGCTAAATAGAGTTCACTGCCATTTGTTATTCAATAATAGTAAAAACGTATAGTATTATTAAAGTTTATTTTAGTATAGTTTTATTGTAGTATCTATAGGATTTTATATATTTTTAAAATAATCACTTTTTGTTTCATAAGGCCGTCTTTAAAAAATGATTATTACCTACACAGTTTACTTTGTCGTGTTGGTCGACAAATGGTCTACTTTATTTTACTAGCTTGCTATGCCTGTGCCTATTTTGCTAGCCAGTGGCTTCTCCTTCTTCGTGTCGCTGGATAGCCCAAAGATTTACCACTTCCTCGGCGTCGTCAGTGGCAGTGCAGAGGTCACTTATGCTGCATGTTTTGGGGCACACCCCGGGCAGGACAGCCAGTGCAGCATAGTTTGCAACTCGTCTCCTCATCCACATCATGCTGCTGTTCCGTCAAGGTAACCTTAGGGTAACTCGCCGTCCGATCAGCACCAGGCCCGAAAGTCGACGGCGCGTAGTGTTCCACGCGCGCCTCAAAGAGTAGTCAGCAAAACATGACGAGGCCCATCATGGCCGATGCCTGCCTAGGGTTTGGGGATAAATTCGAAACAGAGTTACCTCGCCCCTGGGCATTCAAGGCAGGGGAGGAACAGGGGTTGTTTTTTTTTTTTTGGGTGGGAAATCATTCTATGACTTCTTCTGCTCTAGGGTGGAGCGGAAGGGCGTGTCAGACAGGGGTGGGTTTTAGACAGTAAGAGTCTCACACGCCCTTCCGCTTCACCCTAGAGCGGGAGATGTCATGGACGATTACCCAACCCACAAAAAAAATATTAACAAAAAATCCTACTTGGGTTCTAAGGCGGTTCAGGGACTTCCAAGTGGACCACAGAAGATTAGACTCTGAGAGAAGATGCTCAGTTAGTGTTTAGTAGTTAGCGGGCGGAGGAATAGTCATATCAATATCCTGTCACAGTTTACAGCGGGCGTCGTTATATATTATAGGCTATGTGTAATTCCAGATTATAATCTATATTTGTGCGATTTCGTCCAGATCCGTTCAGCCGTTCTAGTGTGATTGAATAACAAACATCCATACATCCATTCATCCTAATTTGTTTTTGTTTTTGCTCGCGTTTGACCACTATCTCGCCTGATGGTAAGCGATGATGAGGTCGATGCTTGCCTAGAAGTAACCTATTCACTCTTGACTTAAAGACTCCCAGGTTGTAGCTATCAGGAATCACAGACTATGGCAGGGAATTCCACTCCCTAGCTGTACGCACAATGAATGTGTTCCCAAAACGTTTCGTGTGTGCGGGTGGGATGTTCACAATCTATCCAAGCTTTATTAACTTAACGGTACCTATACTCTCAAAATGCTGTGCGTAAAAAAAAGCTTGTGGATAATTCAGGTATTTTATTTCCTTAGAAAATTACTAAAACCGTTATCGCTATCAGAAGTCAAGTCTCTCTATATAAATACTAATAAAATAGACTTTGTAAACAAAGTCCTCACTGACTTGTTGTTCAAATCCGTCAATTAAATTTTGATAGTTATAGATTGATAAAAAGCGTTAACAATGGGAATGCCTAATGACATAACATAATGCTATGTGTTATGTTTCGACTCGTTCAAGTTTTTTGTAATGTTTTTGTCATCAACCTGCTATTTCTTATACATTTAAAGTCTATTTTATTATTACTATTAGTCTGTTTTATTTTTAACACGTTTTTATTAACTTATCCTGTAACTGTATAAAAAAATCTTATCAGCTAAATTTTACCCACTTCCCGGTTTCCGATTGAGCTGAAATTTTGCTTACATGTTTAGTTTGGATGACAATGCATGGTTGCTGAAGGCGCGGTTAGCGTCGCAGCTTCTGTCTTGTTCTTGTCTTTTAATAGTCATCCAAACTCAAAACTTTCCTACAGACATGTCCCAGAATTTGATGTCTTTTATTTAATTCTAATCACACTCACTTCAGAGGACTTTAACAGCCTGTCACTTTATGTTTTAATTACATTAAAATATAAATTAACGACGCAAAATGTACTCGTTCGTTTCGCTGTGAGAATAACAATAATTACCATAATAAAGCACACACGGCTTTAATGAAGTCATCAGAGGGTTATTTTTCCTTAAATTAAGTACTTTTCGCAGTTTTGGGAGAAAATAATACGAGAGTATTCTTTTATTGAAAACAATACGTCTAAAATTGTGTATATTGCTCTCGAAATTTAATTTTTAACTGAATCAAAACTATTTCCAACTAATCGTAAATCAAGCGAAATGTTTTTCCCACAAAATAAATCCACCTTTTAGTGAAATTCTGATTCATGGAATCACCCATTTAGCTCAATGACATAGCCCCATTAAAACTAACAAACTCCCATAACATTTCAACCCATTGGAATAAAATGTGTTGTTAATGGAATGAGATGAAGTAAAACTCGTTAAACTGAATTAAATGCACCGTAGCCATCCGGGCGTCCGTAGCAAGACGGCTAAACGATGGAAGCGTAGCGGGCGCGCTACGAGCAGGACTACGATGCTACGAACACGTAGCACTGCTACAAGCTACAAATTGCTACATGCTACCCATTTGTTGAAGTCAATTAAGCCGGCTACTAGGCTGTAAAAACTTGAACGTATTCGAGTCGCACGCAACGCACACAGATATTAATCGCGGACATTACTGACATACTCGTAGTTGGTCCGCGCTGCAGACAAAGGAAAACACAGTCATTACGGCGCGAGCTCCCTCGAGAAAACAACTAACTTAATGTAGAACGTCGCTGCTGGAGGAAAATCGACTATTATACTAGTTTCATACACGAATTGTTATTGTTTAATTGCCATGCTGCGGTAAAAATTAAGGAAATGGTACATGTTAAAATTAATTGAAATGCATGTCTTCATTTACATAACTTCTTAGTACTTTTGCTTAATACTTTAAATTGCACTTTGCGTTTCATAAACTGCAAAACAGATGCCAACTTAAATCGCTAAACCTCTGCACATTAGTTAATAGAGAACACCGCTGCAGTGTAACATCATATGGCATCATTTATCTAGTGCACTAAGCACAATAGTACCAAGATACCATTTACGAAGTCCTTTGTCTAGCAGATTAACTGACTACATTTTGCAACTGGACGGAAAGTGAGGAACGATTAGGTCTTTTGGAATGTATGATAGGAATCTTATAGTTTGTATTCCTATAGTTCCATCCCGATTCTAATAATGTAAGGTCAGGGGTCCGTGAATGTTGCATGAAGACGTATTGTCCCCATTCCTGGGCCCGACGGAGTGACTTTGACAAAATTCCCCGCGTTACCCTGAGCTCGGTATTCGGGGCCAGGTAGATGCCGAAAATCGCCACTTGGATATTTTTGTAGCTTAAACAACACCCTTTTGATGGTAAAAGACAAAGAGCAATTTCACTTTTTTATATTTTGTTGTTTGTTTTTTGTATTATGTGAGGATGATGTTGAATTTTGTTTGGAAAAAGGATGTTTTGTAAGCGTAAATGTAATCAAAATTAGTAGCTTAAATGGATCATTATATTCATTACTTAAGTAGATAATAAAAGGAAAAATATGCCAAATAGTAACTATTTCGAAAAAGCTTAAGTAGCACAGAAAAATGCGATACACCAGCACGTATTATCTGCGTATCCGACTCCTTCGGGAAGCCAGCGACACACGGACTTTGACAGAATTCCTCGCGACTGCACGACTGAGCGCCGCTGAGTGAGACGCATAACTCTCGCGAATATTCACAGATATCATTTTAACCTCCTACCATTTTAAACTCGGGTGAATAGATAAAGTTCTCGTTACATTTCCCCGATATTCCCAACACATTCTAATGTCCGGCTTGCAAAGAAGGTATGTAGATATGTTAGGTACATTTTCTATCTCTTTTCTCTGCAGTGTAAATTCTTGGAGACAGTTTTGTGTCACATGAATTATGTAAATTCGTAGTGCAGCCGCAAACCGAGTGGCTCCGAGATTTACATCCGGGAAGCGCGCGACCTCGCATTATAAATAATATAAGTGTATGTAATACTATCGTCGCTGAATACACAATGTGTTATGTGTAATGAATAGCTGTGGGCCACGGCCGTCACTCTAACTGTGCAGAAACGTCCCTGATTTATGATTTTGTAGCTCGGTGTTTGACTTTGCTGGGATTTTTATGCTACCACCTGCAGAAGAGGTAGTCCAGTGATAACGGCCCCGGAGTTACGAGTTGAAAGTCATAGTTTTGAAACCAAACAGGCTTTACGGTGTAATTTACCTTCTATACATCATCGCCGCGAACCCGGTGAAAAAGGAATATCATAAAATAAAATAAAATGAAAACATTATTACAATCCCTCTCATAGAGGGAAGGCTTGTACCCCAGCAGAGGGTACATTATAGGCATTCAAGAGTTCACCGAAAGGTTATCAACCCAACGGCCCATCGGTGAACCCTTGCAAACATCATTGTCTGATTGTCAAGTCCCATGAATTGACAAAAACAAATATTGTTAGTTAAAAAATGCATATTATCTGTAACTGTTCTCGAAATCAATCCGCACAATATTCTGGCTACTATTGTTTCACGCGCTTTAATCCTAATAACGTAGATTTGAAAGCAGCGTGCGTAGGTATTCTATTGTTATCGCATCTGCCGGCACTATTTATTGGCAGATTAACTAGAATATGCAAATGCCGCACTAAATGTTATCTGAAAGCGTTTCCATTCTATTCTTGTCTATAAAAATACATTGTCACGGGGGGCAACTACGCAAGTCACGTAGTTTCGTTCCAAGTTATAGATTCAAAGGCTCGTTCCGCTCCGTAGGTTGGGCATCAACAGGTAAGTGAGTCATTTGTTTTCCCGGTGAAACATCTCAGCTGAGTGAGGTCCTGACGTGTGCCTCGGGAGCGATCAGCAAGATGGACAAGCAACTAGCACGTGTTCAAACTGTTGCCTATTTTTACACGTCAGTATGGGTCATTGTAGACAGGGATGCTCATTATTTTCCTTGTGTATTTATTTACGTGACTGTTTCCTTGTAAGCACAGCTCCGTATGCATGAGAAACAACAGTTGCACATTGTTTCAGCATCTTGTTTTGGTGTCTACGTACTGTGTACACAGAGACATTGATTGTATCATGCAGGTACGTGAATACACCTGATTGATTATCATTATAATTCGGTTAGTTAATTGAAACTTAATTGGTATGCAGAGCGTTTGACAGCAATTGAAACTACTGACCTATTTAGGGCTCTTGTAACCGTTCACTGGGAATTAGTTCTTGGCTCCTGGTAATTGGGTTAAAAGCGGATTAATAATTTGGTGATATTTTATTTACGATGCCATAAACTGACTTGAACGAACAACATCATAAAGTGCTAAGTTCATAAACGTCTGGCGAACACACGTTCTTTATAGTTGTGCCGGATTTAAGGCTACACGAGATTGGCTGTGCAAACATTTGCACGTGAAGCCTTGCGCCGCGGCAGACGGAGCCCGTTTTTCCGGCCAGCGGCGATTAGCTCGCGGAAACTCGATGCGTCCAACCAATTATTTGAAGCTAAAGCCACTCGCCATGATGGACGACAGCCGTCACTTTATCGCCTACTTTTCCACCCCCTCTTGACCCAAACCCCTGCTTGGCTTTTATACCGCTGCATTTACGACTCAATGCGTAAGTAGATGCCACCAAATATAAATCTCTTCTCCAAATAAAAAAAACTTTTCACGTATTGTGTTACCAAATCCGCGACGTTAGAGTAAACGTGAAAGGGAAAACTTTGTATAATAAGAGAAAAATCTCTTTAGACACTATAAATATTGATGTATTCTCGAGACGGCTTTCACCATATTCAGTTGTGGAGTGGCAAACCCTTATGAAAAAGCAAATACTTTGGTTGAGCTCGCACCTGTAGCCCGGCACAACAAAAGAATGCTGAGTAACGCCTGCCGATTTTTCGGCTAAGAAATAATTCACTTGTTGATTCTTCTCTCTAGCTTTCAACTTACTTTCCTTTTATGTATTATTTATTTTACTTCCAACGAGCTTTGGCACGTTATCCGGTTAGCAAGAGTACATACGAAGCCGACGCCAGATTCCATAATACAAACAACAACAACGTCTGTATATGTACTGAATATCACAAACTAGAACAACTATGCCTATTCCTAGTAAACATGGTTCGAGATAATATTTCAACGAGCTTACGTATAATCCTGTAAGCATCGTAAATCCCGCATAGGAAGCTAAGCTTTGCTACAATATTTAGAAGCGCTTGAATTTTAGGCAGTCGCCTTAAAGCCTCGGCTTTATATTGAAGGTGAAATAATTGTATAACATGCACAATAGGTTCACATTTTACAAGGAAGGATTCCTCGGAGCGTCTCAAATTCCTCCGTCGGTGTATAACTAAGTGTTTGTTACGGCGAGCCTTAGTTGCGACATCACGAGGCAACTATGTGTCGAAGAATGTGTTTATGGTGCCAAGAATGAAGCTCCTTAGCAGCGGCGGGATTCTGTGCTGTCGCCGGTACCTACCCACCGAGGTAACGGCTTCATTTGTGTTGCCGACCTTTTCCTTTACCCACTAGAGTACATAGTATTTTGTGGCTTTATATTCTGTGAACACTTCTTTATGGAACTGAAATTAAAATACGAAATCCCCACATTCGTGTCACATCTGCAAGAGAACCGATAATGATAAAATTTTGTGGTTATATAATACATAAACGTTACGCAAATAAAAGCTTCCAAATGAACAACAAACAACACTCTGACCAATTTTATTCCTCTTGCGGTATCAAACCTTTTTTCCTGATTTACTTTACAGATCCATCGTAATTCCGCCGCTGACCTTTACAAATACCAGAAAGCCTTTTGCCTACCTGTTAAATTGCAAAGCTTTCGTTATGAAAATTCCTTAAATATTATCCTATGAGGTGGAGGAACGATTTATTATAAACTTTATAATTGTGAAGATTCTTCCACTTCACGAATTTCATTATTATTTTGCATCGCCCGAAACTCTTTGCCCTTTTGAAAACCTCAAAGGATTTCTTTATATTTTACGAGTACACTGGTCGTTTTAAACTCGTGGTTATAGTAAGAGAGCATCTATCGTCCAACTGGGCACGGAGTTCAGCGCTGTAAACATTTCGCAAACGGGACTTTAATCCCGGTCATAAAAGTAATCCGCTCATAAAGTTACGCGACGATGGACAACATAAGGGTAGGGATTTTCTCTCACAAAGATTTCTAAGTAATTAAGATAAAATACCAGGAGTTTTTGTATGTAACTGGAAGCCAGAAGCTCTCGTTTTTCAACGCTCATATACCGAGTTAATCCTCGAGTATGCAATAAAGCTGCTAAAGTATTTGTGTTCCAGGCGAAATTACCCATATTGAAAATACCCTTCGTCGCTAACAGCCGGCTGAAGGCTTATTTATACGCTCGTGTATAGACTTCCCCTCGGAGTGGGTACGTAACAGCCTACTGCCTAGGTACCCACATTAAATTTAGAGCCTCTCTGAATCATTAAATACTCACAATTTAATACAATCCGGCGGACTTATGAACTGCTGCGTATTGATTTGTAATTACGAAATTGCTTTTGTTTAAGTTATGCAAAGTATTTGCTATTAAAACGGATTTAAATTGCGACTGAATTTTATTTGAACGTCCAACTTTGGAAGTTTGTAATTTGTTTGATTGATAGGAAAACGCTTTATTTTTGTATAGTGGCCACTTGACTGTGATGAAATGTGATCTTTGTGGGGGGGCGTGAAAAGGGGTAGGATTACAAAAAAACACGGTCGTCCATCACAACCTCTGTCAACACAGCTTCCCATCAATGCCGCAAAAACAATTAGTAGGTCAATATTTATTTAATTGCCTGAAACCGACCGCCCGTGAATGATGACCGGTGAAGCCGTTGTGTGTTTGTTGTGTTGATGGAAATATTATAATTACCCGATAAATTAAACGTAATGGCCACACGAGTACTGTCAGCACTGTAAGAGTCAAAGGCTCTTATATAGTAATGATATGAGGAACTGTGGATCGACTACTAATGTGATTTCAGTGTGGAGAAGTAGCTAATAAAATATTTATGACTGTAATAAAATCGTTGCCTAATATGCGCTGGTTTATAAGAAATGAAAATAAATATACTTCAATATTTACCTCTCACGATTCGAAATACATTTTCTCACTAATTGAAAGTCAACTTGAGCAGTTTGTTTAAGCAAGCGTTAATAGTGTCAACTATGTCAACATTTCAGCTTTAAGATGCGCTTGTAACTTGATTCTTTGCTTTAACTCTTAGAAGGTGTTAGTAGCAGTTTGTGTAAATAAGAAGCCTTTTCGCTTGCGCCGGAGTAATAGCCGCCCTAAGCAAATACGAAGAGGAGTAAAGTGAGCAGTCTCCTTTGTACGGAGATATCAACGTATAAAAATGGTGAAAAGAATTTTTGAAATGCTCTGCCGTTGTTGTTGTCGTAAATAATGAGAATTTTAGAGGGAAAATAGCTGTAAGTAGTCTTAGTTGTGCTGTTTACAAGCTTTATTGCTGAGGTTTGAGATTTCATCCTAAGATGAAATCTAGAAAACGGATAGTTTAGACTCTTGAAAAACAGATGCCCATTTTCACTAAACACTTCTCTTTTTTTTTTTTGTGGGCTGGGAAATCATCCAATGAATTCTCACGCTCTAGGTGGAGCGGACGGGCGTGTCAGACTCTTACTAACTAAAACCCACGCCTGTTCCTTCCCTGCCTGAGTGCCCAGGGGCGCGGTAACTCTGTTACGAATTTATCCACCCCTTGGCAGGCATCTGCCAGGATGGGCCCTATCAGTGGTGGCTGACATCTCTCTGAGGCGCGCGTGGAACACACGTGCCGTCGACTCTCGGGCCTGGTGCTGATTGGACGGCGAGCTACCCATTACTCGCAGTCCGTGAGATTTCATCCTAAGATGATGAAATCTCGAAAACGGGCATCTGTTTTTCAAAGAGTCTAAACTCTTGAAAAACAGATGCCCGTTTTCACTAAACACTAAGCGACAATTTTAATCCACTCTTGGATTTTAAACTCTCGGCGCTGGTTCGAGCATTGTTAATCAAACAGCGCGTTTTTATTAAGGTATCTATGCGGTATCGTGTGCGTGTGTGTGGTAGACTGAGAACAGGAAAAGATTTCTCAAGGAACCTCAAATGGCCCACCTCATTATGCACGAAACCAACCATCAATTTAACTAAGAAGCTATTAAACATCAAAACAAAAACTAGAATACATGTTGGGCAAGGAATTGCAATTTAGAGTAATGAATGTAGGTACGAACAAAACAGACGGGAACCATAAGTCACGGTAAAAAACAGTATTTTTCTGAAAATTCCCCTACATTTTCAGTTGTTAAATGTAGTTATTCAGAGCTATGAAATTAATTAAGTTTAAATGGACACAAGCCAGTGATTGGCCATTTCCGTATAATTATTGCTAGAATAATGATAAGTTTGTTGTTTTGAGAATAATGATTTCAAATAGATTGTATGCTGTCGAACGATCAACTGTGGATAGTTTATTCAGCTTGATAAAAAGCTTGAAAAATGTTTATTTGAACGTTGTTACTTGTAGCCATATCCATTTCTTACGTCACTGACCGAGTGACGTCACGATTGGAGTGTGTGGTGGCCACCTACTGAACCCAACTCTTTTAATTGCCTCTGTTGGCGCAGTGGTTGAGTGATCGGCTGCTGCGCTGAGTGTTGCGGGTTCAATTCCCGCACGGAATAAAGATTTGCATAGCCTACAGATACATGTACCGCGTCTGGGTGTTTGTGTATGTGCAGATTGAACGTTTGTAAATCACCCACGATACATGAGTAATTCCTAGTGAGGTGCAATGTTGTTTAAAGAAAAAAAATTAAAATGTAAGCTATAGACAGGGTGTAACGGAAAGGTGTGGTCATATTTAAAAAACTGCAACTGCCCTTCGATATGAACAACTTTCTTCAAGAAAATCTGAGGAAATTCTCAAAAATAAATTTTACCTCCAATACAAATATTTAATTTTCACAGAGTTCTGTCAAAATTAAAATATGACCACACCTTTCCGTGACACTATGTACAAAAATTGAAAATATAATATATATTTATTGCAGATAGCACAACAAAAGAAGAAAACTAAAAGCTAGCTATAGCTATACAGGGTGTAAAAGAAAGGTGTGGTCATATTTTAATAATCGGTTCTGGCCATGGAAATGAACAACTTTCTCTAAGAAAAAATAGAAAAATCCCAAAAAAATAATTGGACTTTCCATACAAAGTTATCATCAACTATATTTGTATCGGAGGTAAAAAAAAAAAATTAGAATTTCCTTAAGTTTTCTTGAAGAAAGTTGTTCATATCGATGGGCAGATGCAGCTGCAGCAACTTAAAATATGACCACACCTTTCCGTTACACCCTGTATATACATTGCAAATTACCTACCTGTTGTGTACCATTATCAACAAAGCAGTAGTCCAACAACAATTAACCCAAACACACCAAAACACGGAATTTCATGCCAAAGCATATTCAAAGCAACTAACGCGTTCAAAATTCTGCAACGCAACTATGTAGTTGTAAAACGCTTTGCAGCAACATAAACAGCAACGCAGAGCATTTGAAAGTTGTCTCTTCATGAAGATGTCGCGGTGACATTCCGCGCCTCCCTTTGGCAAGCGCGTGCATTCCGCGCACGACTTAACAAAATTCCGAGGGTAGGTACCGTGCGCGGCGGTGCTATGCCACTACTACCCGCAAAAGGTAAATAACTTAATAAGTGTCTGTTTGTGTGTAGGTGGATAATAGTGCAGGCTATTTTTTAACGGTTTTAATAGCTCCACCTGTAACTATTTTTTAAAAAAACCAGTCACTCCGGGAGTACTGTCAGAAGTGAAAACAAAAAAGTTGAACAAAAATGCCCAACGCGCCTAAAGAACTTTTCACTTCAAAATTTTATCAACTAAATTTGACCCACTTCCCGGTGTCCGATTGAGCTGAAATGTGTAAAGTTTGGAATACACTGCATAGTTTTAGCGAAGTGACGTCATTCTAAATTCTATATGGCGGACTCCCAAGTCTTAGTTTTTTTTTTCATTGTTAGTTTACTTCCAGTCTAACCGGATGCAGCTGAATACCAGTATTTTATATGGAGCGACTGCCTATCTGACTTCCACAACCCAGTTACTGGGTAATACGATACCCCTTTTTTGGGTTGGGAAATCATCCTATGACTTCTCCCGTTCTGGGTGGAGCGGGAGGCCGTGTCAGACTTTTACTGACTAAAACCCACTCCTGTTCCTTCCTTGCGTGAGTGACTTTCAAAGATCCACGATTGAACCAACGACTTAACGTGCTTTCCGAGGACCGGAAGAGTCACGGAATCTAAAGATGGTCACCCATCCATGGACCAGCCCCGGCAAGCGTAGCTTAACCTGATGGAACGACTCGTGCGGCTGTTATTATTTTAGCCACGTTAGTTTTTTTAATATTTAATATTTTTAAGGAAATTGATTCTGATACATATCTAATTATAATTATTATAATCTACTGAGATATTAATTGATTAGGATAGAAAGCAAAATTCGCCCAAAGGAAACCCAAGTACCAACATAAAAGTTGTGATCACAGATTCGTGTCCCAAGCGTTATGGCTGTTCTTTATTATATACTGTATTCCTGACCTATTTCTAGCCTCGCTTTGTTCTGCAACAGAACTCTAGAGGTCTCGACGAAGGGGAGTGAAACTAAACTCAATTAAAGCACCGAAGATGACGGCTCTATAAATCGAACCACCGATGGATAAAGGCTAGTGCTTTTAGTGATATTTCAAAGCTGGCTAGGCTTTGCCACACAAGACCTGCGTTTATAGACCGACACGCTTGGACTAACGTGAGATGTAGCTTTCATACCTTTTTTTTTGGGGGGGGGTGGGAAATCATCCAATGACTTCTTCCGCTCTTGGGTGGAGCGGAAGGGCGTGTCAGACTCTTACTGACTAAAACCCACCCCTGTTCCTCTCTGCCCTGAGTGCCGAGGGGCGAGGTAACTCTTTCGAATTTATCCTCAACCCCCGGGCAGAGGTTTCATACCTGCCATTGGCATTTCAGATAACTTATGTAAACAAAGAAATTGTCAAGAAAAATACCTACCAAAGTGGCACTGGTGCAAATCATTTTGAGTTTAGAATAGATTCACTATATTTTTAACATTTTGCTTTTACTTGCACAAAGGTGTGAAACAAAGATATGAAAGAGAGCAATCATTTTCCACTATTTCTGCATAAAAACGGTGAGTAGCTAATCAATAAACAATTTGTACAACCAGCAAAAACATCAAACATATTCTAATATGTATTTCGACCATGCGTTAAACTTTTCCTCCAAGCAAGCTGTAACTTCACAGCGTTTTGTACATCCTTACTATATGTACTTGTTTATCCCATCGCGTAGATAACGAGAGCAAACAAAACTAAACTACGCTAAGAGTTACCTCGTACAACAAAAGTTATCCACTACAACTTATAAGTGTAATAAATTGGAAGTATATACTTATACCGCGGCCAAGCAAAATGTTTACGTTTAATGCCCGCATGACTATGAAAGACACTCTGTTCCACCAAAATAACATACAGCGCTTTGAGTAGCGTAAAATGTTTTGTCATTTACATAACCAAGCGCGGATTCTTCCATTCTCGGAAAGGGAGAATGGCGCGGTGATAACGGGTGAAGGTCTCAGAGAAATTCGACCAAGGAACGTCGTTCCAACGGTTTGATGTTGAAGAATTCCGCTGTTTTAGTAAGCTAATTACTTAGGCTACGAAAAAATACTGGCTTGCCTATTACTGTTTTACGTTCGAGGAATCGTTCTGAATCAATCGATTAATTGCTAAATTGAATATGTTTGGAATAGCCTTGCCTTGAGGCAAACAATGTCGGTTTTTGCTTTAGGATAGCTTAGACTTTTAGGTCCGCGTACTAAAATGATGCCCGCACCTAGGAAGGGGAAGGGGATGAGAAATCGGTCAGTTTGGAAAAGAGTTTATTGCTCGATTTACAGTTATTATTAATATTCCGTTTATTCAGTTTTTTACATATTCTAGAAATTTTTAAATATTTCTTAAAAAAAACATTAAAAAAATATAAAAAATAGTAGCCCACCGGTATCGGGAACAGGGTGCTACCGGCGGTCAGGGCTCCAGAGAAAGGAACCACCTAACAATGCGAGCCGTGTCCAGAAATACAACTTTCTGGTTCAAGCCCTTGGTCCAGCCACCTAACGAGAGCCTCCTGAGGTGTTGTTCGTGGCTCGTGACTACTAAGCCACTATTATTATTAGCCCGTACTGTCCCACTGCTGGGCAAAGGCCTCCCTCCATTCCATCCAACGGTCACGATTTTTCGTTTCTCTTTCCAATTATTAAGGAAGACATCCAGGTCGTCCCGCCATCTCTGTCTGCCGATTTACAGTTATAGAATAATTTTTATAATAGTCCTCAAACTTTATCAAATGACTAATTTTTCATGATACGAGTATTTGTGCGGGTCTTAAGAAAATCGACAAAATAAATACAAATAAAGGAAGTATACGTTCTATTTCAAGACAAATACCTATTACCATTATTGTGCATAATACAATCTTATAAGGTGCGATATCCTATTAGCGACGAGAGTCGATAAACGCCTTGAGAGTCTCTCGTTAAGTGATTGGGTCAAGCACTTAATGCAGAGAACAGTACTCCATGACACCTATTGTGAGGGTTCTTCTTAGAAACCTTGCTATTTGAGATCCCCTGTCCGATTGAGAGATTGGCACGTTATTCTGTCGATAACTGTATGGTATTATGTTGAATATGGAACAAAGGGAAGGACACTTAAACTCATAAGGGTTGAATAAAGCTGTCAACGATAATGATTTCCAATACACAATAAGCCCAGTACTGTCTCCACAGCTAGGAAATAGGCCTATCAACAAGAGGAATGATGATGTTGATTCAATCAAGAAACACGGTACAAAAATAATAACTTTAGTTTTGGAAGTCGGTGTTTCTAGTTTCGTTTCTTTGTACTTTGACACCGACTTCCGAAATTAAAGTTATTCTACATTTTTACTGTTTTTTTTTTTGTTAAAATGTTTTTTACTTTTCACTTTTTAGGGTTCCGTACCCGAAGGGTCCAAACGGAGCCCTTTTGCTGTCACTAACGTGTCCATCGTCTGTCACACAAGTACGTGGAGCTACAGTCTTCAAATTTTCAAAGTATAAGCGTCTTGTTGACCCGAAGCCATACAAATAGTCAAAAATACATTTGGTACGGAACCTTAAATGTGCGAAGTCCGACACGCACTTGGCCGTTTTTTTAATTGTTTTACCCCATAACTAGACCTAAATTATAAAGTTATGCCCGAATTGATAGCCTCAAAAAGACATACATTTATAAACATTTTATTTTACATGGCCAAGTAATATAATGAGAACATCTCATCATCAATGTAGTCGAAGTCAATTAAATACGCATTATTAAGGATAACTCAAGAACGACTAGTCAGATCTTGATCAAATGGGACCACATGAGAAGCACCAGCTTCCAAAATAAAAAAAAACAATCATCAAAATTGGTTCACCAAGAAAAAAGTTCTGAGATCGTAACACACATAAAAAAAGTGTGTGTGTGTACTTATGTACGCACGTAAGAAGTTATACTTCTTTGGCGTAACAAGATAAAAACCAAACTGTCACAAAGTTTACAAAAGGAAAACAATCATTCTTCATGAACCACAGACTACAGCTAACTTCAGGGTGTCGGTTTTTTGTGACGGTGTGCGCGCGCATCGTAAAAATTTACTCTCATCATTTTTCCCTAACACGCCAAAAGAAGTATAACTTGAAAATAAAAATACAGTCGAATTAAGAACCTCCTCCTTTTTTGAAGTTGATTAAAAATGATATAATTTATGATTCTTCGAAGATTTGATCTCAAAACTACTACACCCATATTCAGATATCGGAAGAGAACTTAAAAAGGTTATTATACCTCCTAGAGAAATCAAAAACTCTACAAAAATTAAATTATAATAAACTGTAATCTTCTGTAAATAAGGTTCCATAAAGTGTTCGTATGTTCAGCAAAGCAATCCCCTTATAATATTGTATCAAAGTTACACGGTCTATGCGAAAGTTGACGTAATAATAACATACTAAAATCACAAAATAAAATAGAAATTTTAAAATACAGGTCTTGATAGAATCTTTTCCAGTAAATATTTCCGTTGCCTACCTACAATTTGTACGATTCGCTTCAGGCGAAGGTAAACTATATCTTCTGCTTTTAATAACACTACATCAAGAAACTTTGTACCTACCTACATACAAGAGAGAATTTCCGCGAATATAAAAATAAAATGTTCTAATATAACTGTCTCAATTATTATGTTTGCGCGAAGGAAAAGTTGGTATCCAGTTAAAAGTGGCACCAGTGACAGAATGGCAGTGGGTTTGTTATAAGCAGATATAAATTAAGTGGCAAGGAGTCACTATTGAACACTGCAGTAATCCGTATTTGGGTGTCACATTTTTTTTTTATTGGTGGGTAATCATGAAATAATTTTACCAGCTCTGGGTGGAGCGGGAGAGCGTGTCAGACTCTTACTGACTAAAACCCACCCGTTTTCCTTCAGTTGCCTGTGCCAGGGCCACGTGACTCCTTCGATCACTCCCGCGACCCTAGCAGGCATCGGCCCAGGAAGGCCCCCTCACTGATTGCTGACATCCGTTTGAGGCACGCGTGAACACACGCGCCGTCGTCTCTGGCCTGGTCCTTATCGGATGGTTAGCTACCCATTACTCGCCCCGTCCGCAAGCCCGCGCCTATTGTGGCCGGGAATTGGTTTGCGACCCCCGACGCCCAGGGCGTCACCTGCAGCAGTATGGGGCGTAAAAATTCCCTCTTCCTCACGCGTCCCGCCTCCTCCTTCGTGAGCATTACTGCTTCCCAGAAGGAGGTAAAAGCTTCCCTTGCCCTCTTGCTCCGTACCATGGCCTGGACCAGGGCCAGATGCGAGAGATCACCACCGCCGCACGCATCCACGAGGACAAGCCCAAGCGCGGCAGACCTCCACCGTATGCTCCACCGTATCGTCCGGACGTATTTCCTTTCTTTTTTTTCTTTCTTTTCTTTGACAGACCATTGATATTTAAACGAACGGCAGCACGGTGTGGATGTGGTACCGAGCTGCAAACTATGCTGCACTTGCTGTCTTTCCCCCTGTGACCCAAAACATGCAGTATAGGTGACCTGCGCTGCCACCGTTGACACCGTGGAATTGGCAACGTTTAGGGCCAAAAAAAAAGTACTGTCGTGCCGGCGACACGAAGAAGAAGAAACAGATAAAAAAGGCATGGTACTAAAAAAAATATGAGTTTAACTGAAGATTAATATACTGTGAGAGATGATAATTATGATTGAAATGATATTGAATTATAGCGCGGTTGTCAGAGACGAAAAAAAGAGAAAAGCATTGGTAGACCCCAAATAAATTGGGCTAAAGACTGGAGATAATGAATGCACACCATCTTAGCAATGTCTGACATCACAAAACCAGGCCTAACCACAAAAAATATGAAGACTTAAAAATACACCACCCAATACAGGCCTTAGCAGTAAAATATCGCAGCATATCGCCGGCTCAGGTAAGCCGCGTCCTCCGGTTATAATAATATTGTATGAAAGTTACTCCGTCACCGGCACGAGGCATGCGAGGGACGGCGCGACGCCGCGCCGTAACAATTTTGTCTACACTTTGACATGGCGTGTTCAGAAATATAGACCCGTTTCATGGTGGTGTATTTAATGTTGAGTTGGTGGTGATTAAAAATGTTTTTGACGTGGAAGAGTTATTGTGATAAGAGATGTTGGTTAGCTTGGTTGACATAGTGATTGATCGGTTTTGGTATATGTGATATGGGTGGGATTGATTCTCGTGCGACACAAATATTTGTAGGGTCTACAGAGGAAGGGAAGAGTCAAGTCTTACCTTTGTTTGTATGTGGATAATCTAACAAGTACTGTTTGGATTATGAAGGTTCTTTCACTGCTAGAAATCTACCATCGCCGAGTGTTATTGGCTACTTTTCATCCTAGAAAATTGCGCGGTTCCCCCGAGACTGGACACGGGCGAAACTGCCGCCTAACTAGTAACGAATAATGTTAAAAGCAAATCACGGAACAACATAATTAAGAATTTTCTGCTAATTGAATCAATGACATCCGTTTCCAACTGTATTAGGATGTTTTGGTGATAAGGATAAGAAAATAATATGAACTTTATACAATTTTTATTATAAAACAAAATATTTGTAAATATTAACATCTTTATAAGTTCATATTATCTTTACTTCTCAATAGGAGTTTCCTCCACCGAACTAACCTACATGTAGAACGGAACCACGTTCCGATGTCTCATCTAGATATATCGGAGTGTCTAGCCAAGCAGAAACGTCCGAGATTCTTATCTTAGAATTGATAGATCATTAATCTGTCAATTTAGTCAATATTTCCGATACACTGGACCGAACGCAAGGGAACTTTACTGAAAATGCTATTTTATACGCCATGACACTTTAATAGTTTGATAAACGGGGCGTGCTTACTCTGTAGTTTGATGAATTAGTTGATAAAGTGAGGTTCATTTGTGAGGAAATGTAACTTTAAAATATACGGTGTAATTAAGTACTCTACCGCAATATTAACAGGAATCAATGGACACAAAATTTGCAGAGTCAAATAAAATGTATTTCTGAACAGGATTTAACAAACGTATCTGTTACTCAACCACCCACCAATGATTAATTAACATCTAGGCGAATGTTACCCAGAGAATAAGGCAACAACTAGCAAAAATATCCATACAAATGCATGCTCGCCGACCGCTAAATCACTAAAAAGTCAGCGAGTTTAACAGTATGACATGCATCAGAACAGACACGCGTTCCGCGCTGCTACAGAATATGTGAAAAATGTAGAAGCGAAATACAAAGAATACCGATTTAATTTATCAGATGAAACGCTCGGCACGTGACATAGTCCCGAAGCTCGGTGCAAGCTGACGATCCGTATCGATTGCATACATTACATTTTAATATTAGCAGCTGCAGGGAGCGCTCAGACGGAAACCAACTGCAATTACTGCCCATAATAATGGCAATCAATATATAGATGGATCAATGGATCATATACTAATATTAATGCGAAAGTTTGTATGATTTTTTTTTTTTTTTGGATGGATGTTTGTTACTCAATCACGCCAGAATAGCTGAACGGATCTGGATGAAATTTGGCACAGACATAGATTATAGTCTGGAATAACACAAAGGTTTTAATTTATAGTGGAGGTACATACTAATTCCTTGCAGGCGAAGTCGCTGGCAGAAGCCAGTAAGTAATAAATTTATTTCAGACGCGTCCATAATTAAAAAAACAATACAATTGAATATCAATACGTAACGCTACTCTAATTAAACTACAATAATGTAAATGATTTTCTGCTTTCTGACAAAGGTTCAATGCTCCAAATGTTTACTCACGGTTTCACATTAAACGTGTAATAATATTACTATTGAATTCAATGGTTCACGTTTGCCTGTGATGAATGGTACTTTGTTTAGTGTAGTTGTTTCCGGTTATATCTACGTATAATAGTGGGAACTGGAAATGTTAAATGTTATTGGCTTACCTAATTAGCAATTTGATAAAGGATAAGCTGGGATTACCTATTATTATTATACAAATGATTTTAATATTGTGATAGCCCTGAATTCTATATAAATGTTGTTAAATTAGAAAGTTATCATAGTTTAATTTAACGTAGGTAGTCTAGATACCACGTTATTTTTATGTAGCATTAAGATTTTATTAAGTAGATAAATAACGTTTTCCCCGCTACCACTTTTACGAGCGATGGCACTAACCTGGCTCATCATCGGATCAGTATTGATCTGGCACATGTAGGTGCCCGAGTCCTTGGGCTCCACATTACTGATGTACAGCTTCCAGGTGTTGTGCCCGTTGTGGGTCACGGAGAGGCGAGGGTTCAGCGTCACCATGTGCGTGTGGATAGCCAGGATCGTCTTCGTGTCTGATTTTATCCAGGCCACCTGGGAAATGGAAATATATTGAAATTACTATTCTGGCTTCTGTGCTCTATCTTTTTACGGGTTCGGTACCCGAAAGGTCCAAACGGAGCCCTATTGCTGTCACTCACGTGTCCGTCTGTCGGTCCGTCTGTCGTCTGTCACACAGGTTTTACAGCCAAACGGTTAGAGCTACAGTCTCCAAATATTCACAGTATAAGCATCTTGTTGACCCAAAGCCATACAAATTGTCAAAAATGTTTTTTAATGATTTTTAGGTGAGCTCCCATACAGATAAAGGTAGGCACGAAAAAAAATTGACCAATACCATCTAATGGGGTATTGTTGTTTAGAACTTGTTGATAAATGATAAATAAATGATAAATGATGATGAATGATGTCAGCTTTTTTAACTTTTCATTGACCTATGAACTTGAAATTTGGCGATAATGTTTATTATTACGTATATTTTACTAGCAAATACCAATATATTGATAAATCCGGTTTTTCCTTGGAAATTCCCTTATTTAGTACGGAACCCTAAATGTACGAAGTCCGATAAGCACTTGGCCAGTTTTATCTTATTATGCTCGTTTTTACGAGCACTAGATGACACCTAAATCGATGCCTCAGTAAAAGCGTAAATACTGTTTTTAACTTTTAACTTTTGGTTGAAAATCCAATAGTGCAATAACATGTATTTCAACGTTAATTTAGGTATTTCCTAATGTTAGTGGAAATGGGCATTACTCTCTTAAGTCAATTCAAAGTTTCTCTATAAAAGATACATAGCTATAAGCAATAAGGTAGTCCATTGTAACGTGCTATGTATCTTACTGTCTCCTGTTCTGTCTCATTGCAATTTATAATATGGTTTTTTTGGTGCCGTACCCAAAGTGTGCCAATGGAAATTACTAAGCTTACGCCGTTTGTCTGTCTGTCACAGTACCTTTTAAACCGATTACGGTAAAAGAAACAGTAGGTTTTCTTCTTATTGGCTTATAAATATTATTCACTAAAGCTAGAGATTGTTACCGCCCCAAAATAATAACTCAAGTTGATATGAATTGGAGCAAACTACTTTAAACTACAAGTTAGTAAATATGTATTTAGTTTTCAGTTTACCGCTCGAGTTATTAAACTTCGTGGTTTGATAAGCAGCAATGACAATTCACATTAACACGATACTTTAATACATACATATATATATATAGTATGACCGTATATTACTTGTTTAGCAAGGGAATAACTTTCTACATAATTGGAAACAGTAGTTAAACACAGATACATTGTAATGTTCTGTTCTCTAGAATAGTTCTGAAATAGGTTTATGACCATGTTTCTCTGTTGTTGTATTCTAAGAGCCTCTTGCTATTCGATATTTCATAGTCTACCTGAATGCTTATCAGCAAGTTGTGTTGAAAATTATAAGTATCTGTCACCGAAAGTCTATTTTTCCATAAATATCTTACCTTATACGGGCCCAGATGGTTGACAGTGCAGGTAAAGTGCACATCCCTGCCTTGAGCCAGCGTGAGGTTCTCCAGCGGCGACAGGAACTCAGGCTCCTGCTCACTGTAGCCCGACCCTTGCAGCTGACCTGCAAGCAACATTCACCTTGAAATCGCCGTCATAAGCGCTAAAAACAATCTTTACTGAAACCGGTGAAATAAAAAGTAAGTAGAAAAGGGCGTAACTATACACAACAGTTCAAGAAGGACCATTAACTAGTCAGTTACTTCTCGAACAAAAGCTAATTCACCCAGCTCACTATTACTAGAATAAATTAACTGACACTTTGCAGGGACTCTCTTGATAAACAATACAGCGAACAGTCGGATCAGCTTTATATTCAACGATAGCCAAATACAATCAGAAGAAATACAGGTCGAATTGGCCTTTCAAATTGGTTTAAATTGGGTCAGGCTTGCACAAACAAAAGTGGGGAATTGCTGATGCTAGTGAATTCTATAGCAATTGATCTACTTTCATTAAATAAATCTCTGCATTCGTAACCAAAAATCGCAGCGGACTACTTGTTTACCGGCAAGTAAAACCAGCCATTTAATTCACATCATACATTGATCAAGAGTACGTATCGAATAATATCAGCACTTTTCCAATATTGGCAACGTTCACTCTGAAATGCTGAGAATAAATGAATTCCTGTGAATACGTTTTTACATTCAAGTAAATAGCATTCGTACGTATAGCGAACAAATGATATGCATAGTGTAAGCAAGTCTAAGTCTGGGAGAACCAGCCAGAGTATGGAAGCGGCGAAGTGCCGATTTGCGAAACAAATACAGTAGCTCATGTTCCAAAACATCATTTGTATAATTCTTCACAATGAACTGGCGCTCAGTAGCCGGCGCCGGCATTTTAACGCGACCAGCATATGAACGCCTGAGTTTCAGTTTTCGGCGTTCGGTATTCGGCGATTAGGGACGTAAATCGGGAAAGGTTGGCGCATAAAAAGGGTCACACTAAATGTCCCATACTGTGACATCAAAACGATTAATGGCTTCGTGCGGGATTTCGGAACGCCGAATATTTTCGTTCAATTCGGCTAATGCGAGGCTGAGATTAAATAAATTTTTCACTTTTTAGCTCGAACCACAAAACGATTCAATTAAAAAAATGGAGGCGCTGCCATTATTTTTTCCCATTCATTTGTAATGACAGAGATATCCGTGAAAAGTCAAATCAAATCGTTTTGTGCAGTAGAATTTGTAAAGCCCGTGACTTCGCTCGCATTCATGTAGACGAAAAGTAATGCCCACCCGCTCGGCATTTTCCTTGCCTACACAGCGTTCTCTGTATTCGTCGATTTGCCGCAATAAAATGGTTCTGTCTACTTTCCACTTCAACTTACTTTCCTATATCATCTCCTGAGAGTAGAGTGTTCGGTTAGAGTCGGTTAGATAATCAACTTGATCTAGATTCAATTTATATTTTCTCGCCAATACAAAAAAAAAACACTTTTACGCCACAGGCACTGCTTCTGAGTTAGGGTCATGAATTTGAACCGTGTTCGTTGTTCTTTTGATCCACTCCATAATAAGCATTATTATTTAGGTTTATTGGAGGGGTTAACAGGAATAAACCCTAAGTAGAAATGTTTCTCTATCACTGAATAAAATTATGTAAGTATGCAGTACGTTTAAATGAAGATATCCATTTCTATCTAATACCTTTAAACGAGTAATTCTTATATATATGTAATCTGAATCTCGGAAACGGCTCCTTCGACTTTCATGACATTTAGGGGGTTTCGGGGGCAGTAAATCGATCTAGCCAGGTTTCATTTTTAGAAAAAGTCGTTTTATCCGTGTTTTAAGGCAACTACAATATCATTAGAAATTTCTTAAAAACACGATTTACCAAAAAAAACCGAGCAAGGCTCGGGCATCCATCAATCCAACTTTTCATTAATCTCAAAACTAATTAAACGTAAAGTTTTGAATAATATAATCACCTATGTAATCAAGTGCCTATTCAGGTGTAAATATTTCGTAAAGCTGATACAAAAACTATAAGCTGTTATTAATAGTATTGCAAATACACAAACATTTGAAAAGTAAGACTATTTGGATACTAAAAATATAATTTATTAATACACAAACAAGTTTTGGATTGTTGGACAGATTTGTTTAATTTAGTGAGGATAACATTCTATTGGAAATATATAATTTATGAATAGCGATTCAAATTAATATCACTACGGAATCTATTAACCTATTTTACTATTTTTATATTATAGTATATAGATGTTCATCATCATCATCATTTCAGCCGAAAGACGTCCACTGCTGGACATAGGCCTCCCCCAAGTGTCGCCACAACGCCCGGTCCTATGCGTCTCGCATCCATCGGCTACCCGCGACCCTCACCAGGTCATCGGTCCACCTTGTTGGAGGCCTTCCAACGCATTTCCATATAGATGTTAGTATCATTTTATTCCCAACTCTGATCTAATTAGAATTAAGAAACAAAGCAATATCAGTAAGTAATAGACATTAACACCATAATTCGTCAAAGCTTTTTAAATATTTGTCAGCAAAAAATGGCAGAAAAGTATATACATTAATTAAAACAAAAGAATGTTTGCACGTTATTTTCAATTACAAAGGTAGAATATTTACATGTATTTTGAAATGTAGGCCGTGATCCTTGACTTGCTAAACATGAAAATTCTATTCATAAACAATATAAAATATTTTGATCAAATTCGCACGAGTTTTGATAATATTATTATAGGTACCTACTAATAATGTGGTATTTTAGTATCGCCATATATGTAAATAAACACACTGTTTTTTGCAACATTGCAATCAGTTGCATTTCTAAGCATATTCGTTTCGAACCTCATTCAGATAGTGATTAAACTTGTTGAAATCAAACACGGCACTACCGTGTGTCATACATTAGAGTTTATATAGTACCAGTATAATTATTAGCGTCCCCTGCAAACACTGCGGTTGGAAAATACCTCGGCTTTATAAACTGCAAAGTAAGGTTAGCAGTTCAAAGCTTAAGCTCAAAGAATTAACATAAACAGTCTACACAGAACATACAATGTTTTGTTTTCAGTTCAAAAGGCTTGTGAAAAACTCCAATTTTTGTTATGGATGTTTCATAACTCATCAGCAGTCCAACTTTAGTCTTTATGACAGAAATGTGTGGAAGTGGACTGTCCGATGGCTGAAATTTATCAGTGGGTGCACAGTTCCCAGTATTCACAGAGCTTACACTGGCAGTTACTGACCCCATAATATATTCACTACGGAACGTTTACTTGTCACCAATTGTTCGAGTTATCGGTACAACCCACTTTCGCATTAGTCGATTTACCGAATTTGAGAACGGAACGAAATAGAACCTTCTGAATATCGAGCAAGGTATTGAGTAACATAATAAGATAGATATACCTACCTAAGGAGAAAAACTTACCTGGTTAGAAAAAGACATCTTCAGCACACTCGAAAACTCGTTCCTACACGGTTTAAGGCTTGCAATTTATTTCGCACTAGTACAGAAAAATGTGGCGGTCAGCCACCAACACAATTTATTATATTTATTGTATCAGGCTGGTCGCGTGACAGCCGCCACTGGTCATATGAAAAACAACCCGCGAGCCATTTTCACAATAATTTGTTACTATATATTATGTTTATAAAGTTTTACTTATTATTTTCAAGTGTGTTGAAAAACGTCGTTTAGTAATTGTCATTGCAGTTTATCGGGTCCAAAACGACCTCGCCTTTGTCTTGGGTGTGTATTCCGGGGTTCCGCCTTGGCTGCCATGAGAGACTTTGCCCAATAACATCAAAATGTAGATACTATTTTTAGATGTGGACTGTAATAGACTATAATAAGGTTTTTTTTTTTTTGTGGTGTGGGAAATCATCAATGACTTCTCCCGCTCTGGGTGGAGCGGGAGGGCATGTCAGACTCTTACTGACTAGAACCCACCCTTGTTCCTTCCCTGCCTGAGTGCCCTGGGGTGCGGTAACTCATTTTCAGAATTTATCCGCTACCCCTAGGCATAAGGTTAGAGTAAGGCTGCTGGTGGAAAACGCCGAATATATGGAATGTTATGGTGGGTTGACAACCAAACCATCGAAGATATGCTGCGATGCGTAGCGAGGGATGTGTGCTATACCCACCAATAGGGCTATTTCATTCCTCTAGCTTCGTATAGCGCAGCTCTGGTGGCAAAGAGCATAGCATAGGCGAGGTCTTATCATGCCAAACAAGAGACTCGAGAAATGTCTGCGAGGAACGTGCGCGAGGATTGCGTACGAGGGATGTGTGCGGCCTCGCTTGTTTTGTATGCACAAGACTGCAAAACTCAGCTTTCTTATACAGCTTGGGTGGAAACGTATCCTAAACATCAAAATGTATTCATACGAAATATTATTTTTCTCAATGTTATATATAACAAAAAACTTAATCAATGTGCAGTGTATCGAAAAGATAAGACGTAGAGAAAATTAAAATTATTATTTTCATCGGCCGGCCGGGAAATGGATTTCCGGATCAATGCTGGTAATATGAACCCTGTAAATTAAACCGGGCTAGATCTGATTCTCCCGCCCTCAGTAATACGCTCCTAACTTGGCTGTCTACGTGTTCACTCGCTCAGTACTTAAGATTTTCTATCTCGCCGCTTTCACAACTTGCCTGTTGTGAATTCTAGTGTAAAACTTTATCTATGTTAAGAAGTTAAGTACCTAGTATAAGTGTGAGGAAATTATTGACAGAGCTATATATAGCTCTGTCAATAATTTAAACATTTTTAATTTATGCAGGAAATATTTCCTGCATAAAATAAAAATGTTTAAATTATAGGTATTATTTATAGACTTTTTTGTATACACGACTTGCTTTTGTAACCACACAGTGCCAGTTTTTTCTAAACTAAAAAACTTACTTTTCTACATGAAAATCAACTTTGAAATAAAACATCGTTGAACATCACAGTTTCAGTAGCAGCTCGTGCAAACAAATGTAATAATTTGCGCGTTTTAAAGCAACATTTACAAACGTTGCTTTAAAAAGTGAAATCATCCGCTTCTTCGTTTTAACAAATTCTATTTTCATTCTCTTTTAACAATTAAACAACGCATGTGAGTGACCGATTTTAACCACACTATTCCAAATCTATTCCACGAAAAACAGATACAACGTCCTGTTTCCCACGAGTTACAAGTGCTACATGGCACTAGTCTCCGAATCACAGTCCACAGTGAGCCGATAATGGAACAAAACGAGGCAGTGTTTATAGTAGAAGCGGATCGACTTTGTCACGTCGCGTCGTGCGGCGGCCTCGCCAACTGAAGCGGGGCGTAACTGTCAAATGAAAATTAATAACACCCCGATACGAAACATTCGTCTCTCGTCTCCGGTCACACATCATCCCGTTATCGAGTAAAGTAAATATTTTTAAAGCAAAAATTTAAGTCAAAATTGAACACAAAAGTCGAAAACTATATTTCATTTTTAATGGAATACTTCGGTGAGTGAAATGACACTCATGATTACGTCAATTAGCAATGCGTACATAGCTTTAAAAGCTTAAAAATGATGAAAATGGATTCGTTTTTATCGTTAAAATGTTCATATAAGGGTTGAAACGCAAAGATATCACAAAACAAATTACTCAAAGACGTTTAATAGCAATAAGTAAGGCTTTTATCCGAGTCAAATGAAAATTAATAACTCGGGGCCAGTAGCCGCCAGCTACGCGGCGAACTTTGTCGACCGACGACCCCTTTATCTTGATATCCACCACCCGAGCGATGGATAAAATTATATCTACAGTCATAAATCACCTACGCGTTTGTACCACATGAAAATATCGTTAACAATATTGAAGAAAATTTTTTAAAAATTCACATATTAAACGGCTGTGTCCCAGTCCAAATTTACTTAACCCCTCCCGCGTCTACCGGCCCAGCGCATGAGCGTAAACAATTAAAATCTATTGTGTCTGCTAACTAGACGCGCGATGGGTTCATATCTTGTCAGTCAATATGAATAAATTTCATAATTATATCAATTATTGCTAACTTCACCGGTCGAGCCCTCCATATTCGATTACGTGTTCCAACTATTCAGTATTTCACGCTCATCGACGTCTATAATTACATTCTGATAGAATTGCGTTAAATTCACCACGCGTACGATCACTAATTTCCATACAATTAATCCAATGATTAGCTGTAATCCGCTGTGGGTTTAACGCATATCGTTCGCATTGCACACAAACATCATTATTTATATTGTAGGTACGTGTTTATTTAATATATTTAATTGTGGAGTTTTCATTAGGAACTATAATTAAACATTTCACAGAGCACGGGGCAGGGATGAAGTGAAAGCCTTAAACAATTAAAAGAAAAGGTTATATAAAGCGTTTTCAATTAAACTTGGAATCCGGTAGGGCAGCGTTGAGTGCGGGTTCCTTACGTCTGACGCGCGGCGGAGGCGCGTCGCGGTACGTGAGGGAATCTGGGGCGGTATTGCTTCTAAACTGCAGCCACCACTGTAGACAGTCGTTAAAGTGCAACAATTTGCTACATCACGTGAAGTGCGGTCTCGTTTTAACTCATGTTCCGAACAAACACGTACAGAAAGAAACAAAGCTAAACGTGCATGGAATTGACATGTTGTTCTTTCATGCCGACGTAATTTTACGTGATGCGGCTTTGAGCTTGTTTAACTTTCAACCTTTGTAAATTTTCAGTTTACTTAAAACGCTTACTTAAATTTTGTAACTGAGCATTTGCATTCCTGTATAAAATCGATGACAATACAAAATTTCTGAAACTTGCAGAATTCAAACATTTGCTGCACGAGTCCGAGCTACTAAAACTTTTCTTGGGGTTGGAGTAATAATGAGGTGTAGAGCGCTATGATGCATAAGGTAGGGTGGCTTTGACATCCTTGTTGATGATAGTTTGTTTTAAGTCCGAAATTAGAGTTTAATTTTCTTTTCCATATTATTACATTTTTTTCAAATGACTGAAACTTGAAAAAAAAATTTTATAAAAAAAATACAACCGACTTCCTTATATAATACTAAAAAATGCAAAATAACTTTAATTTCGGAAGTCGGTGTTTCTAGTTTGGTATCTTCGTTATTTGACACCGACTTCCGAAATTAAAGTTATTTTGCATTTTTTAGTATTAAGTATTTATGGAAGTCGGATGTATTTTTTTTGTAAAAAGTTTTTTATTTTTCATTTTTTAGTTGTTGTACCCCATTCTAAAACTAAATTAATAGTAAAGTTATGCCCGAATTAATAGCCCCAAAAATAGAGAATTTGAACATAGTTGGTGTAATTAGGGTGTATCAGGGTGAACCGTACAAATCTGTATACCCCTTCAGAGCGTATCAGCGTGATGTAATGTTGTGAAGTGGTGAAAACAATATACAGACATGCGATTGCAGCAATTCTGGCAGATTTGCTATCATTTATTGAAGAGTTCCACTGTGTATCGCCGAAGTATTTTATCAGATCTTCACCAAATTAAAATGGGACCATATGTGAAGCAACAGCTTTCAAATAAAAAAATCTTCAAAATCGGTTCACGTAGTAAAAAGTTATGTACACATAAAAAAAATACAGTCGAATTGAGAACCGCCTCCTTTTTTTTTAAGTCGGTTAAAAAACCGATCTATCTTGTCCGTGTAGGTAAACTCAAAGACGATCTAACGTATACCTAATGTCAACATGTTTTAATGAAGTATCGATTTACTATAAAACAACGTACCTTTACAGAAAAGTGTCTAAAACTTGATGAAAATGATAATAGCTTTAAATCTTCAACACAGAATTTCAACTAACATTTCCTAGAAAATCATGATGAATATATTTCGCAGAATATCCGTCGAATATTTGGAGTGGTCCGACTTGTGGGCACCAGTTTTAACATTACTTTACTGTACTAGAAAGAGAAAATTAATGTGTTCAAAGCGTCACGAGATGGTCGAAAGGATTATAAGCTTTTCATCAGGTTTTCCATTAGTGTGTTCGGTAGCTCGCCTCTGTCCAATAGTTTTGAACTTACCTCCAGCAATTTGCGAACTGTGTGCAAAAAGCTTAGGACGAACTAGTAATTATTGTTACTGCAAGATGTATTAGTCTCAACTATGTGCTAGTTAACAGCGCTTGTAAATTACAAAGCTTTTTTGCTCAAGCGCACACACGCGACTCAAGCGCCTCGGTAATGACAAAGGCGCTTGCTGAGTCTCACGAAGGTTAAAATTAAATACAGGAATATATCCCTGACATTGAATAATCATTTGTTAGTATACTAACATGCTTATATCAATGCTTTATATTACACAGACTAGCGACCCGGCCCAGGTTCACACGGGTACAAATTATACACCTTCCTCATGAATCACTCTGTCTATTGGTGAAAATCGCATGAAAATCCGTTCAGCAGTTTTTGAATATATTGCGTACAAACGCGGTGGGGGAATCCGTTTTATAATAGCACAGATGATGATATGGGATTGCACACACACGCCAAACAAACTTAAATAAATTCTTTAAAATTTCCTACCAAAAATGGTTTTAATTTTTTGCCCTCATTGAATAAAAAATTGCAGCAAAGCATAAAAAATAAAGATTAAAGAATCCTATGTTGCTTTTGTTACAAAGAGGATAAGGTATTTTTTTCTTTTGTCAAAAACGGCCGTTTTTGGTTGCTTTGCTTACTTTGGATACAAAACATTTTGAGTCCTGTTTTGACAACGTAAAAATACCTTATGCTCTTTGTAACAAACGCAACATAGGATTCTTTAATCTTTATTTTCTATGCTAAGATACGATTTTTTATTCAATTCAATGAGGGCACCTCTTGGCGGCTATGGTTTTTAATTGAACATCACATCTAAACGACTAGTCTTATTTCTTTGAATAAAAAAATACGTTACTTTAGACTATTTCCGTCGTAATTTGATCTCAGAATATTTCAAATTATATTTTTATAACATTGTGTAATTAATTTGTAAAGTTATGTCTAACGCGGATAAAAAATTGAGAATCACGCAAAAACTATAAAGTGTATTTTTATGAAACCTTCACCATTTTAAAGATCATTTAATTATTTATCATTTAGTCTCAGTGTTTTATTTTAATAGTTGTTGTTTTATGTGTAATAAATTAATAATGCGTCTAATTTCGGACAGCGCTCCTTGATGGGCGAGTCCTATTATTACTGGGTGGACATACAACGCGTTACGTGAGCTCAGCGCAGAACACGCAAGCTAACCATTCAAGGCCGTTGGCAGCTAATAGCGCCTTAAGATCCAACCGCCTATGATAGACTAATAGATCAAAGTAATATTATTCGGTCCTACAAGGTAATGGGCATAATATTCTACATTGGAACACGGTTCGTTAGGCATATTAAGGTAATTTTATTCAAAATGGGCGTTAACTCTCCGCCTTGAAGTTTAACAATGTTTATTACTAATTAAAGTCAGAGGCGAACATAAAGGGAATGGCTTCGTGAAACAGTCAAACGAGAGGTTCTCTCTCTCTCTCTCTCTCAAAGCTTGTGTCTTTGGCTTGGAACTAGACGATCTAAAGTTTAATATTACAAGCTTGATCATTTGAATGAATATAAAGCTTATTTTTTTTAATTATACGATTTTTTTACATATCTAACAGATAAACGTCACATTGCACAGATTGTCAATCTTGAATTAACCAAGCATGAAAATAATGTTAGTGTAATGCATTGTGCTTTTTTTTTACCTACCCAACTTGTAACCATATTACCGTTTCTTTCCAAAGTCCTGGAACGCCTTATCCATAGCCAACTTAGTGCATTCCTGTCCAAAAACCGCCTCCTTAATATTTTCCTATCCGGTTTTCGTCCAGGTCACAGCACTACAACAGCACTCGTTAGCATTGCGGACGATATTAGACTTGGGATGGAAAATGATAATTTGACGGCTCTATCCTTATTAGACTTCAGCAATGCTTTTAACACCGTCGATTTTGATATCCTACTCGCCATACTCAGCTCTCTTAACATATCTCCAACGGCAATTGATTGGTTCCATAGTTACCTGTGTGGCCGCCGGCAACGTATTTGTATCGATGGTTCATCCTCATCATGGTGTAATACCTCTGCCGGCGTACCACAGGGGGGCGTTCTATCCCCTCTTCTTTTCGCTATTTTTATTAATTCAATTTCCAATGAACTTCTGTCATCCTACCACCTTTACGCTGACGCTCTGCAAATATATTCGCAAGCTCCGTTAGATAAACTGTCTGAGTCTGTTAATATGGTCAATACAGATTTAGCTCGTATCTCTGAGTGGAGTTTGGCTCATGGTCTGAAGGTTAATCCTACGAAGACTCAGGTCATTGTTGTCGGCAGCCCTAGGTTGCGCTCAAGAATTGACTGGACACAGCTCCCCCGGATTTTTTTTTGATGGCTCAATTATTCCATACAGCGACTCAGTGAAAGACCTGGGTATTTTCATAGACAAAGATTTTTCATGGGGTCCTCAATTGCAGGAAGTTAGCCGCAAGTTGTTTACGTCTGCGGGGTCTTTACGAAGACTGCGCAACTTTCTTCCAACTGCCACCAAAACTGCGCTCGCTCAATCCCTCCTTCTCCCAATCCTTGATTATGCCGATGTTAGTTATTTAAATCTTAATGAAGTGCAGCTTGATAAGCTTGAGCGACTCCAAAACTTTTGCATTAGATTCATGTTTGGTGTACGCAAATATGACCACGTTTCTGAATTTCGTATTAAGCTCAAGTGGCTGCCAATCCGCCTTCGCTGGAATGCCCATGTTTTGTCATTACTCTACAGTGTTCTGTTTATTCCTACAACCCCCTCTTATCTCAAAGATCGTTTTAAGTTCCTTCATGACACACATTCTAGACCCTTGAGATCATCGGAGAACTTGATACTTTTGATGCCCTCGCATTCCACCAAATTTTATGACAAATCATTCGCAGTTCAAGCTGTGCGATTGTGGAATGCGTTGCCGATGCCAGTTAGATGCCGCTTCTTTTAAAAATCTAGTAAAAGACCATTTCCTTTCTCTCTAATGCCTTTTTGTTTATATATATTCTCATCTCTTCCATAATTAGTCCTCCTTTTATTCTTTGTTCACCTTTTTTCTCACCTCCTACGAAATTGTGTAACATTTGATATGTATATATGTATGTATTTTTAAATTTTGACATCCATTTTTTATTAGCAGTACACCACAGACTACCCCTTTTAGATTTTAAGTTCTTTCAGTCCATCCCAAGGTTGTCTGGTAGATATCGCTGTTCAGCGATAAGACCGCCGTTGTACCCATAGATTTAAGCTCGTGTAAAACAATTGTGTAACTGTTTTGGTGTACAATAAAGTTTTATTCTATTCTATTCTATTCTAACTTTATTTCAATCAGACCACTTTTACAAAGCCTTATAAGAGTACATAATAACCAATTTTTTTGTTGTAAAATGCTAGCATTTAAAAAACCTTATCTGAAGTAACTCGAGGGGGTTGGTGCTGTAAGCCGAAATACAGGTTCCTCCTAGTTCGGCTCCAGATGCTAAAACTTTTGTGTACATAATTACTGTTCATAGCACTTATTTGTAATTTATAATAAGTACTTTTTGTGTAAGAAATAAATTATTATTATTATATTTCGTTTATTCATTTTTTAAACATATTAATTACATTTTTAAATATTTAAATATAAAGGATAAAAAAAACATTTAAAAATATAAAAAATAGTATCCCACCGGTATCGGGAATAGGGTCCAAGCTACCGGCGGTCAGGGCTCCAGAGAGAGGAACCGCCTGACAATGCGAGCCGTGTCCAGAAGTACTGCTTTCTGAATCAAGCCCTTGATCCAGCCGCCCAACGAGAGCCTCCTGAGGTGTTGGTCGAGGCTCGTGGCTATTAAGCCATTGGCTGACACGACTATCGGTACAATGATCGCTGAGTCCACATCCCACATGTCGACAACCTCGCGAGCCAAGTCAATATACTTGATTTGTTTATCTTTCTCGGCTTTCACGAGGTTCTCGTCATGTGGGACGGTAATATCAACAATCATTGCACGCCTCTCGATTCGGTCCACCACCACTATATCAGGCTTATTGGCTACAATAGTCCTGTCAGTGATGATGGACCGATCCCAGTACAATGAGATATGACCATTATCGAGAACTGGGTCGGGCGCATATCTGTAGTACGGCACTTCCGATTCCACAAGAGAGTACTTCAGAGCAAGTTGCTGATGGATAATCCTGGCTACAAGGTTGTGCCTGTGCAAGTACTCACCGTTAGCTAGACGAGAACAACCAGAGATTATGTGGCGGATTGATTCTCCCGGACGATGACATGCCCGACATATATGTCAACCGTGCCGTCCTTCACAATAAATCTGCGGTAGTTTTTCGTCATGATAACTTCGTCCATAATTGCACAGACAAAACCTTCGGTTTCCCCAAAGAGGTCACCGACACGCAACCAGGTTACGGACGCTAGTTGGTCTACATCGGACCCATGTAGGGCCCGGAAAAAGCGTCCGTGAAGTTCCTTACTCTGCCATATTTCCCTGCGACCGTTAGTGTCAAGCACTAGAGGTTTGCGCCAGTTCTCGTTAGCCAAGGAGAGTGGGGTAAGGCCCTTGTCCACCGCCACTACATCTCGATGCATACCCACGTCAGCAGCTAGGAAATATTCCCTCAGACTGCATACCTCGCGGTTGTGTAGGGTCTTAGCATTTAAAAAGCCTCGGCCTCCACACTTCCGCGGAATATACAGTCTCATCACTGACGAACGTGGGTGATGCATTCGGTATGCAGTTAGTAGTGTACGGACCCGCCTATCCAGGGTGTCAAGTTCTGTTTGAGTCCATTTGAGTACGCCGAAAGAGTACATCAATACTGGCATGACCCAACCGTTGAAGGCGCGCACCTTGTTTCCGCCCGATAGAAGGCTATTAAATACCTTCTTCAGGCGGCCAAAGAAGCGCTCCCTCAACGATTGCTTCATGTCAGCAACATTGATACCTAACGCTTCCGACATACCCAAATACTTATAGGTTTCGGTTGGAGAGAGGGATCTCAGGTTTATGGAATCCGAGAGTTGTGTTCCCACGGATTCCACAATCTCCCCTCGCTTTACATGCATGACTGCACATTTGTCCACACCAAACTCCATCCTGATGGCACTACTGAAGGTTTCAGTTACCTTCAGTAACTTCATCAGTTGCAGATTGTTGGGGGCAAAAAGTTTCAGGTCATCCATGTAAAGGAGGATATTATATTATTATTATATTATTATTATAATGACGTAATTCTTGGCGATTGGAGATCGTCATGTTATATATAGGGTGACTGGTAATTAGTGAGGGTACTCATGATAAGAAACAACTTTTCCAAAGAAACATATAGTTAGATAAAACGGCGTCACGTAGCGAACAGCTGATAGGTAGGTGCGCGCGCGCGGCTTTTGTGTTATTGTGATAAAAGTGAATGAGTATAAAAAAATTTCTTTGGGAAAGTTGTTTGTTATCATGAGTACAATCACGTGTTTAAGTATTGGTCACTAATTACCACTCACCCTATATAGGGGAGGTGTTCACTAGCTTACCTGCAACAATAGTGAGGAGCGCAAACGTCGAAACCAGTGGTAGGCCGCCGGTTTCCATGGAAACGGATCTTGAGCGTCGCGATGATTCCGACGTCATGACGTCAAAAGACATTTGATATCAATAAGCTCTTTGGTCCTGCTTCACATCGCGTTATTGTCATAACATCCCTCCTTCTGAGGTATATTGTCTCAAAATTTCAAATACAATACAAATATTAAGACCATCATTTATCCTACGTTGAGTATATTTAAAACGTTATTTATTGTCTCGTAAAATTACAATGTTATTGTGGTTTCATTTCAGCCACACTCGGTAAATCTGAAACAAAAAAGAGAAATGAAATGAGTATAAAGGATAGGTATTTATTTTTCCTTTTCGAGAAAACAGGATTCAAAGCTTTGTGAATGCGAAGTGCGTTACAATGAGAATGGATCTTTTAGAATTATGCAGCGCGTAACATCACTTCACGTCTTTTATTCATTACCAACTTTGTACCTAGGTACAATGGGTAGGTATCGACCAGTGAAAATTGAGTATAAAATGTCCAATATTTTTTGGATTAAGCTGAGCAATACTTCGCAACATAATAATTAAGTCCCACATTCCCATCCGTCTTATGAAATAGTTACATCATACTATTTCATTAAGAGCCATCTGCCCAATTTCTTGCCAACACTTAAGCCCCAACCCCGACTTGGGTCTCTACTTAGCAAAGTTGTAAACAGCATATATATCACACTTGACCGTGAAAAAGTTTGTAAGTAAACTAACTTGAAGTCGAGTCTCGAAGGTAACCCGTCGTCGCCCGCACTCGGACCGCGACTTTACGGTCAAAAGAATAGCTTTAAATAAAGCCTGATTTATTTTTTCATACGCTCATATATCTAGGTTTTTTAATATGATTTCCACTGTGGGTGACAATTGCTTTAATCGTCGAGTGTGTGGTATCTAATGGCCTGATTCAAGTTTTTAACTGGGACAAAAAGTTTATTGTGTTGCCGACAGAAGATGGCATGGATTGTAACTGGTAGAAGTAGGGCACTCCAACTTTATTAATCATATTTTTATATTCGTAAAAACATGGCCCATCCATTAAAAATAGTTTTACGTTACGTTAAAAAACTATTGTGTAAATAAGATAAATGGTAGCGTGCATCAAAAATTAGTTTAATACAGTAGTTCAAAAATATGGCGCCAAAACAAACTAACTACCTGAATAAATCTAAATAACCGGCCAAATATTTACCTATTCCTGTGAGGGATGTGGAAAATAAAATACCGAATGTTCAATATTTTTCAATTTCTATTCAATGGCTTCCAAAAATAAACAAATGGGAGTGATATAAAAATAAATAAAGTCGATACACTATCGTGAAATATAGAAATGTTTCGCACTTCCGAATTAAAACGTAGTTTATCCACAAGCGTTTTTGTAAACCCTCAAATCGACCACGTATCGGTTTGTTAAAATAGAATAGGTATTTTAAAAGCCCGAGCAAAAACGAGAGCGTAATATTTTTTACTTCATATCTGCAAGGAACAACGCAGGTGCAGCACTGCAGTAACATATATGTGTGTACCGTGCACAGTGAAGGTAGGTACGTAGAAACACATGGTAGTTTTTTATTAGAGCAGTTTCCGCGGCGCAGCGTGCACAAACTGAGATAAAACAGGAATGATTGCCGCTCTGTCGCGATATTGTTTCAAGTGTTTTGTTCCATTCTGCTGGCTCTTCAGTGCTTTTTATTCATCCACACCCGAACGCCGATCTGTCGCACAAAAACCGGCCGACTGACGATGACGAGGCGGTTCGTACAAATGTGGCTACGCACTCGTCTAATAGCTCCCGATTGATGAAACCTTTCACATTTATTAGAAGTACTTTTCCTAGTTAGCATTTTAGTTGAATGTGATCATTGAGTTTGAAATTATATAACAAACGTCTCGACACAAGCGCCACTTCTATAGTAAGAGCGTGGGTAAATACTAGAGATTTTGTTCCACATTCGAACTATAAAGCTCTCTGAAATTTCAAAGTAAGGTAAAGGAGACATTAAGTGAGGATAAGTATCGTTCGTGGGCAGGAATATAATAGTTCACTCCGGGGACTGTTCGGCTCCATCAATTGAAACATGCTCTCCCGTGCCGGCGACGGCGGCGGCGTCTTTGCCGTACGAACGAGCGTCGCGACAATAAACAATACAAACAACCCTGGCCTGCGTTTGACACCAGCCCGTTCGGAGTGGATTAGAGCGCTCTACGGGGAGTTCGGCAGCATTTAGGGAACGTAATAGCCTTCCGCCGTGACCTGTTTTAGTTGCGACAAATAGAGATTTACGGGATTGCTACCGAGGGATTTTCAAAGGAGACTGCTCTCCGTAATAAAATTGAATGGTGTTTACTTTGTGGCTGCTTTATTCTCGTTGCCAATTTGACACGGACGCCATTTTTAAAACGATCGACTTTCAATATCTGTGAGGTTTCATAACGACAGAATCATTCGACTGTCAATCGATCCCAGGCTTCTCGCATTCGACAGACTGTCCGACAAAGTTTGAAACAATTTAATCCCGCTTGAAATATGCACGAAAAAATTTGTCTGAGCTAAAAGTGAGCGAGGGGAAGCCATCTCACAGCGCCGTTAAAATACCTACATTATAATTTTTGGTGGATAAGGAAAAAATCACAATGTCGAGATCAGACAATGTAGCTGCCGAGCGATATCATGAAACATAATTAGGTACTACGACCGGAATTCGATAAACTTAATCGTATGAAACCCCATGTTAGGAGCGAGTCGCCTCTAACCCTTGATATTACAGAGGCAAACCCCATTTACGGCATTCCGTTGCTTAATAATTTTACATCCGTCCACAAAGACGCCGCGTTGTGTTATCTCACGAGTGGCACGCCACCGATACGAGTGCCAACCAGCCCCTTACTCCTGCTCCTATTGTCATGTTTACATTGTCTATGCTCATTCCCAAATTCCGATTAACGCAAAGCTAAAATCGCTTTCATATTAATACAGACACAAGTTACGTAGATAACGAACACAATTAGGCAATGCCGCCTGCGCTTTCACTACACAATGAAGCTTTTCTGTTTTTATTTAACTTTGTTCAAACTTTAAACTTTCTTTATGAATTCAAGTTTCCGAAAGTTTCTCTCTGCTTGGTACGGACACTAAGAAAAACTAGGATTATGGGTGAAAACAAAGAACCTGATAAAAAACTACTCGGTAAAACTTTAAAAACTGCGGTGTTAAGCAACCTTGGAAATATATATTAAATCTTGTACTTTGTCTGTTTAATAGCTTCACATAGATTAATGGAAGTTAACGAATTTTATTATTTTCTCTTCGAGATTGGAGTCGAGGCGCTATGTGTGAACATAATATGTAAAATGGTCCGCCGGACAGTAAAACCTTTCTTGACAATTAACTTCACGGGCCGTGTTCAACCTTTGCACTCCCCAGTTTCTTAATTCGCAATTAAAAAGTTAAATTGTCCGGTTAATTGCTGCCATTGTGGTGGACGACGTCTACTTATTATTCAGAATTGCTCTGTGAAAATTTGATGAAAAATTGGCCGAGAACCGGTTGCTAAATCACAATAAGTAATTAGCTTATCTGTCGGCGTCACGCGGGGTGCCGGGGTCCCGCGGGCCACGGAGGAGGAGCGGGGGGAGCGGGGTGCCGAGTTCACGTCTTACGTTAAGCTCTCAGTATTAATCTCGACTCTGCTTAATAAACGAAGTGAATAACTTGGATTAAATAAATCACAGTATCCGAATTCTTGGTTGACTTTGTAACCGATGTTTGAGTTGGCATGCTCGACTTGACGTGCGCGTTTACCTTTTGTTTGTACCTGTGTATAAAGAGTACGCGAGTGTACAAAATCTTTGTTGCCGGTAATATAAATTCATTGTAAGCGACTGTTTGCTGGTGACTGAATTGCTCTTCCTGCTTCCTATCTATCATAAAAAAATATCCTACTTAATGTTACAAATGCGAAAGTTTCGATAGATGGATACATGGATGTTTGTAACTCAATCACGCCAGAATGGCTGAACGCATAAGGATGAAATTTAGCACAGATATAGATTTTAGTCTGGAATAGCACATAGGCTATAATTTATAATGGGGGAACTACTAATTCCACGCAGGCGAAGCCGCTGGTAGTAGCTAGTCATTTATATGCCTTTTACCGTTATTCTAAAGCATTGACCTCCTTTTCTTAAAACCTATCAGTTCAGTTCCTTCAAAAACCGCTACCTGTTCTGTAATCTAAAAATAACGTGATAGCCATTTTCACACCTTACCCAAAATACCTTTCTGCGAGATCTGATAATCCTAAAGTTACCAACCAGTTACGCTACTTTGCGCACATGTGGAACATGTTTTCTTTGTTAACAACTAAGTACTCGTATATATAATATATACTTGCAAACTGAGGACGACGATACGGCAATAAGTCATTTAAACTTCGTAGATGTGTTTAAAGTGACGTTCCTAATATGCATATAAAAATTCAATCATATATAAATATTTTAGTCACTATAGCTAGTCAAAGATCGAAAAAATCCATCGTTGGCCTATCACACACATTTTTAATGGATACTTTCAAAATACAGTAGTCTCACTCATAAGGCAGTATTAAAAACAATGTTCGGATTACTGGATTGTACAAAAATATCAAAATAATTAATAAAGCATTTCAAAACGATCCCTAATTTAATAAGGTACGATATAGGAAGTGGTGGGGTAGGCCTGGGCAGAGGGTGCCGGACTAATGGATGTGCCGGAATATCAGAGCCAGATTGGTGAGAATCTACTGTACTCATTATGCATTAGTACCCATTGTCAGTATTTTTTATTTTTAAACTTTATAACCAGTATTAGGCACGTCCCTGTAAGGGCAGACTTAAAGCAACAAGGAATTTTCTAACAGTTTAAGATCAATAAAGATTACAGCTTGACAAAAAAGAGTCTGACGCAGTGACAGTTGAAACTAAAAATGAAACTGGACATTGAAGCCTTCCGTTGTGTTTGCGTAGCATCCGAGGGATTGAACCACCCACTTGGGATTTAAATCATCATCATCATCATCATCTGCCTAGCCTTTTCCCAACTATCTTGGGGTCGGCAAGTATCAACAACTGTTGAGTCGTAGGGTTCCGGGTTGCCACAGATGCGATACTAGCGACCTCATTTATTCCAAACTCTTTTTTGCCAAGCTACTACAATATGATAGGTGCCCAAAATAACCAATTAATATCAATTAAATTAGAAATCAATTAAATTAGAAATCAATACCTCGTATTCAATGTCGTATGGTTGTCCTCACATTGTATAGGTAAAGAGTAGTTAAGCGATCAACATTCAAGGTATTTGCTTGAAATGCATCTGTGTTCGAACCCGCTGTCTGGCCGTTCAGTAATTATTGTTTTGCATGTTTGTACCACAGCAGTAACCTCCGGAATCTAAACCCTGTTCAATTAAGCCTGTTGCCAAATCTCGTATTGAATCAAATATTATGCTGCTGTTACTTTGATTATGACCTACTTATTACAAAAGCTAATATACACTATAGCTAATATACACCACAAGCAGCGAAAATATAACAATTGTTGGTAGTTATTTTTTCGAACCTTTGGGGTTGAAACTCTTAGACAGTGGGGTCCGAGTGCTCATCATACACTATTTAAAGATAGATACGCCTAGTTGACACTTCGTGTGATCCAAAGACTGCCTTTTGTCTCGGTCAGAGGTTAAGCATTGCCATACAACGTGGCAACGCACCAGTCTTTTAAGCACATTTCCATTTGACAGCGATGGGATGTAATTTTTCGATGCCATGTTTTGAGATTAACTTAGAGAGTTTTTATTTTAAATAGGGATGTAACGGATGAGGGATTACCGGAACCGAAGTCGGAATTGGAGTTTTTAAAATTAATTTATTGGGACAGGAATCGGAACCGGAACCGTAACCGGAAGTCGAAGTCGGAGCATAGTCGGAAGCAGAAGAGAGATGTGTTTAATACTCATTAAAATTCGGTTAAGTTTAATTGAAGCGCCAACGCACAAAAATGCGAAACCAACCAAATGAAATAGTAATCGGGAATCACCGCGCGATAAGCATAAACATGACCATACACGCTGGCAGCAGCCGGCCGCGCCACCCGTGAGCTTCGACCTCCGATTTAAAAGTGTCGGAACCGAAGTCGAAATCGGAAGTGTATTATCAATCGGAAGTTCCGACTTATCGTAATCGAAATCGAATCTCCGTAACATCCTTAGTTTTAAGTGTATAATAATATATATGTCACAGGGAAATGATGAAAACGGAGATTTGATGAAATCCCTTGGGGATTTGATCAATTCACTGCCGATGTTAAAATAACAACTCTGTGGGGTCATTTCCCTATACACCTACAGAAAGTAACCTAAAGAATAACCTTATTTGTAATGAAATGTACTGATTTTCTTTTCATATTTCAGAGTTGATCCCATAGTAAAAGTTTTTTATATTCATGAGTACATTCACCCCAAAAATATTGCCAATTAATTAAAATACATTTTACTAACCACAGATCTGATACCCATTTCGTATTACCTACCCATGATTTAACAAGTACACACTTTTGATGTAAAATCTACGTGCATGAATAAAATGTCTTTGAAATGATTTCTTTGCCGAAAAATTTAAATGGATATCATTAAAAACTTCAATACCAAACTGTAAGCTCATAAAAATAAAAGTTCACTACATAGCACGAACGTATAAATTAATGTCTTCTAGATACACGTATTTATATCTACATAATTTAGTAATAAACTCTACAAAACAATGAACGTTATTAGAGCCAGGATTAGCTTTCGTTATCAATACAGATCTCGCTAATCTCTTTCTAAATTGCCTGTCTTATTTCGTCCGACCTGTTTTGGCTGAATAAGTTGAATCTAAAACTTTAAATCTTAATCCTTTTAAGTTGTTTATTGTACGTTAGTTGGTAAATAACTTATTATTTGTGTGTAACTCGATAATATGAAGCCTAGGACTTATGCCTGAACCCAAACCTAGGGACCAACGTATATAAATGTATGGGTGTGGGTTCCCATCCGGGCAAGTACTAGTCAGAGGCGGATTAGCCACGTAGCAAGAGTAGCAACCTGGGCCTGCGGACGGCGAGCAGTGGGTAGCTCGCCGTCCGATCAGCCACCACTGACGGGGCTCATCGTTGCCGGTGCATGCCTAGGGGTAACGGATAAATTTTGAAAATGAGTTACCGCACCCCTGGGCACCCACACCTCGGGCGCAGGGAAGGAACAGGGATGGGTTTTAGTCAGTAAGAGTCTGACACGCCCTCCCGCTCCACCCAGAGCGGAAGAAGTCATTGGATGATTTCCCACCCCCCAAAAAACAAAAAAAGCAAGAGTAGCAAATACTACCGGCCCCTCGCATAGGAGGGGGGCCGCGATTGGACGTAAAAAATCAAGACATATTAGGCCCTGTACCGGCTATAGCATATGAAATCTAACCAGTGTTGGATTATTATTCATATAAGCAATGCGTTATGTGCCGCTTAGGGACCCCATGACCCGTGAGAAACATAAGTCAAAGTCGTTTTAATTTGATAATTTAATTTTCAATATTCTAAAGTTTTGGGTTCACTTTAATAAAGGGTAAAACATTTCACAATAATTATTGGTTAAGCTTCGGACCGTCAGTCTTAGAGGCCCTCTAAAGCTTGACAAGTTAGAAAGAAAGCTTTCTAATAAAATCCCAAACCAGGCCAAAATAAGTATTTCCAGTTGCTAAGACGCAATTTGTTCGAGGAGAGTTCGAGGCTACTTACGTCATCAACTTCCTGCCCTTATCCCATGTTACTTGGGGTCGGCGCAACACGTTTTTTTCTTCCATTCTGTCCTGTCAGTCGTCACGCTATCACTAACTCCCTTTTCTTTCATATCACTCGTCACACAATCCATTCATACTTTTTTTGGCCTCCCTCTCCCTCTCCATCCATCCACATTTATATTCATAACTCTTTTAGTTACATGTGATTCATCCGTCGTCTTCACATGACCATACCAAGACAAGCGGTTCCCTTTCAACGTTTCGGTGACTGGCGCCACTTATAAACTACCTCTTATGTACTCATTTCTCACTTTATCCATTCTCGTCATTCCACACAACCATCTCAATATTCTCATCACCGCCACATGCAATCTTTTTTCATCCATCTTTTTCACAGCCTAACATTCTGACCCATACAGTACGACAGGTCTAATCACGGACTTATAGAATTTCCCCTTTAACTTAAGGGGCATTCGTTGGTCGCAAGTTGTTCCAGTGACCTGTCGCCATTTCATTCATCCTGAGTTAATCCTGTGCGTTACATCTCGGTCTATATCACCATCCCGAGGTACCGAAAGTCGGAACAGATCGGTATAGGCGTTCCATTGAGAGCTACAGGCATAAGACTGGAGAGACCGCCGAAATCGCAGAACAGATATTCTGTTTTGGTTCTGCTCAATTTCTGGCCCACACTCTCCAGTCTTTACCACCACGTCTCCAATCTGCTCTGGACCTCTAAGCCGCTTTCAGCAACCAGCACAATGTCATCAGCAAATCCCATGCTTTCATACTATGTGACATTAGCTTTATACCTCTATAGTTGTTGCACACCAGCACTTCACCTTTGTTCTTCAAGAGTTCTTCGAGGCTACTTACGTATGTAGAAATAATTAATATATGTAAAGTAAGAGAGTCAATATTGTCAAGCTCGCTTCGCTCGCTCTTGGATCCTTCTTACAGTGTCTTTATTTACAGACTATTCTGATTCATCATTATTCATCATTTCAGCCGAAAGATGTCCACTGCTAGACATAGGCCTCCCCCAAATGCTAACCCATCGGCTAACCGCGGCCCTCGTCATCGGTTCAACTTGTTGGAGGCCTTCCAACGCTGCGTCTTTCGGTACGCAGTCGTACCCTTCAAAACCTTTCGACCCCATCGACATTCGTTCTGCGAGTAATGTGCCCAGCCCACTGCCACTTCAGTTTGGCGTTTCTTCTGGCTATGTCGGTAACCTTGGTTCTCTTGGATCACTCAAGGAAACTCCGAGCATAGCCTTCTCCATTGCCCTTTAAGTGACTTTGAGCCTTCTGCCCCCGTAGCATGACCATTTCTATCTCTATTCTACCAAGAAAAGACAAAGTTCTTTCTATCCAACTATGTTGAGTTCGAGTTCTCTTCTGCCCAAGCATGGGGCGCCGGGCGACCCGTAGACTGGCGTTTCTATCAAGACAAAGACATGTATTCATTCTTTCAATAATTATTAAAATATTTGACTATTTATTTATATATATATATTATTATTTATTTATATTCATTCTTTCAATTTCGTCTGTCCGTCTGTCCATCTGTCTGTCTGCCTGTCGTCTGACATAAAATTTATTGCGTCTAATCGGAGCCCTATATATTGCTGTCACTCAGGTGTCTGTCTGTACGTCTGGCCGTTTATCTGTCGTCCGTCTGTCCGTCTGCCCGTCTGTCTGTCTGTCCGTCGTCCATCTGTCCGTCTGTGCGTCTGTCCGTCTGTCTGTCAGTCTGTCTGTCCGTCTGTACGTATGTACGTCTGCTCGTCTGTCCGTCTGTCCTTCTGTCTGTCTGTCTATCTGTCCGTCTGTCCATCTGTCCATCTGTCCGTCTGTCCGTCAAAGTTATTCTGCGTCTCGTACCTTTGAAACCCTCGCTACGCTCAGGATTCTACATTTGAACCACTCGCTTCGGTCATCGGTTCAATCCTAGAATCCTTTGCTTGCTTAGGCTTCAATACATGTACTCGCACCAAAAAACAACTTTGCAGCCTTGCATAACAAATAACTATTTTTTTAGAAATGTTCAACCTATGATGCTATGTAACTTCAACTCTTGATTAATATAAGGCTTTTGTGGAAGATTCACCACAATTTTGAAATATTGAATGAGTCACAGAATTGAGTTTTTAAAATCAATATATATCTTATCTAGGTCCAATGCGATGTAGACTATTTGACACTTGTTGAGAAGAAATGATTCTAACACTTAAAAAAAAAAGTGTTAAAAGTAGAGAAAAATTGGTGGTCATGCTTTGCATTGTAGACTTTTGTCGATTGAAGAATAGAAACATTTCTTCTCTTCAGTTTTAACATCGCCATGCTTAAGACGGTAGAAATCTTTCTACAATTTGTAATTTTGTCTATTCTTCCGTCGACAAAACCCGTTTCTACGGTGGTCATGCTACGCGTGCTGATGAGGCCCATTGTGAGCGACCACGTTTCGGTTCCATAAGTCGTCACTGGCAATACGCACTGGTCATAGACTTTCTTCTTGAGACACTGTGGTATGTGGGACGAGAAGATACCGCGCAGCCTCCCGAACGCCACCTAGCCGAGTCGGATTCGACGATTGAGCTCTTTCTCGAAGTTAGCCTTACGTAACTGGACCGTTTGTCCCAGGTAAACGTACTCGTCAATAACTTCGAGTGTAGAGTCTCCGATCTTGATAGGAGTGGATGCTACATGGGTATTTACCATGATCCTGGTTTTATCCATGTTCATTTTAAGACCCACTCTTTTGGAAGCTCTACTGAGGTCATCAATCATTATACTGAGGTCCTCTATAGTCTCAGAAATTACCACTATATCATCGGCAAATCGAAGGTGAGTAATGTACTCGCCATTGATGTTAATGCCTAGCCCTCTCCAGTCCAGAACCTTGAAGACATCCTCCTTTGCGACTGTGAACAGTTTCGGAAAACTAACGTCTCCCTGCCTCACACTCCGCTACAGGAGGACAGGTTTCGAGGTCTGGTCCTGAAGTTGGACTGACATGGTGGCGTTCTTGTACGAAAAAAAGGTGCTGACCTCGATGTACCGATAGTCGATCTGGCACCGTTGGAGAGACTGCAGTACAGCCCAAGTCTCGATCGAATCGAAGGTTTTCTCGTAGTCCACAAACGATAAGCGAAGAGGAAGAGGAGAGGCTGGTTATACTCTTCAGTCTTCTGTATAACCTGCCGCCTTCTTAGATTCTGGATTGTTCGGGAGGCTGGAAGTCGTCAAACCTGTGCTCGAGACGGTTCATGATGACTCTGGAAAACAGCTTGTAGACACGGCTCAGAAGTGAGATGGGCCTGTAATTCTTAAGCAGGGCATTGTCGCCCTTTTTAAAGAAGAGTACCACCACACCTCTGCTCCATGCCTGTGGCATTTTTCCCTCGAGTATGACGGAATCAAACCACCTCTGAAGGGCCTTAAGGACCGGTCTTCAGTAGTTCGGCTGTGATTCCGTCACGTCTTGTTGTTTTTAATCTGTTTCAGAGCCATCCTAATCTCATACAGGCTGACGTCCGGGAGGTTTTCGGTATAGTGCCGAGCCAATCTACCTCTTGGGTCGTTAGCTAGATTCGCAGCGGGTTTAGTCATTGACGTGTACAACTGACCATAGAACGCCTCGAACTCGCTCAGAAGCTCCGGTTTGGCGGATATGGTACTGCCATCAACTTCAGTCTTCAGTTTCGTGAGCTGGCTCTGCCCAATAGACGGATCTCTTGCAAAGACCCTCGAGCCCCTTTATTCCACTCTATAGCGTCTTTAATACGCTCGGTATTAAAGCGGCGGAGTTCGCTTTTCAAGGACTTTGAGATCCGTCTATTGAGCGGCCGGTATATGCATGCATCATCTGAAGACTGCAGAATCATCTCCCGCCTCTCCTACATGATCCTTGAGAGTAGGACCAGAGAGCCTTTTGTTCTTATCTGTACGGCGAGTCTTGAAGAACTTAGACCCGACCGTATGGACAGTTTCCACGAACCCATCGTTGTATTCGTCCACGGAGCTCCCTAGGTACTCGAAACGATTTTGAAGTTCGAGCTGAAAGATCTTGGAGTTTTGGATCCGAATCTGTGCTGCACGTAGCATAGACTTCATCAGTCAAGACCTTTCCAGCTTGATATTTAGATTAAATGTGCCTCTTACCATACGGTGATCACATCCGGTTTTCACCGTGTTGATCCCAGAGACATCATTGAAAATCTGCTTCTTCGTCGACATGATGAAGTCAATCTCATTTTTAGTTGTACCGTCGGGGCTCTGCCAGGTCCACCTCCTGTGCTCATGCTTTCTTAAGATGGAGTTAAAGGCCAGTAGGTGTCCCTGGTGGTTCCGGCGTCCAAATCGAAATTGCCCCCACTCGCAGCTCGCCGTCTCGATTGCCCAGTTTTGCATTGAAGTCGCCCATGACCACGGTGAAGTGAGTTTTATGACCAAGCATGGCTCTTTTGAGTGTGAATTTTCAAGCTTTAGAGTTCTAGAGCTCATGAGAATCTATATAGGACGCAAGAGCGAGTGAATGCTGCTCTTGCATCATATATAGATTCTCATAGAAAGATCACCCTTAAATCTTTGTTGGCGTCAGCTAAGCAAAAACCTATCAACTAGGTTTTTACAAAAGTAAAGAAAATAATCTAATTCAAGTAGGTAGGTACTTAAGTGTTAAGGAAAATAACTTCTTGGTTAAATTATTTTGTACTAAATATGTATTTATCAAAATTAGTACAAATCAAGCTCTACCCAGGGGGCCAAGCAGTAATGCTCGCGAAGGAGGAGGTGGAGCGGGTGAAGGAGACTCAACAGAGTCGCCCTCACGCCCCCAGCAGCAGCCGCCGCAGTGGACGCCCAGGGCGTCGGAGGTCACGAGACGATCTCCGGTCACCGTAGCCGCGGGCCTGCGGACGGCGAGTAGTGAGTGCTCGCCATCCAATCAGGACCAGGGCCGAGAGTCGATGGTGCGTAGTATTCCACGCGCGCCTCAAAGAGATGTCATGGCCGATGCCTGCCCAGGGGTCGTGGATAAATTCGAAACAGAGTTACCACGCCCCTGGGCACTCAGGCAGGGAAGGAACAGGGGTGAGTTTTAGGCAGTAAAAGTCTGATACGCCCCGCCCCGCTCCCGCTCCACCCAGAGCGGGAGAAGTCATAGGATGATTTCCCAACCCGATAAAAAGAAAAAAAAGGGGTCCCCTTAGTAAATTTGCTACATGCCCCGCGCGCGCTAACTTAATCCTACATAGGTACTAGTGACATTTTCAATTCAGATGCACTTTCTAAATTTATCTTAGACATCACTGACATCAGTAACGGAAAACATCGTCAGGTTTTTTTTTTTTTTGGGGGGTGGGAAATCATCTTATGACTTCTTCCGCTCTAGGGTGGAGCGGAAGGGCGTGTCAGACTCTTACTGACTAAAACCCACCCCTGTTCCTCCCTGCCCTACGTGCCCAGGGGCGAGGTAACTCTTTCGAATTTATCCTCAACCCCCGGGCAACATAAGTCTGACGTCGCCAGCCCACCTTGAGCAAGCATGATGATAAATGCTCGTGCACACCTAGATACTCTGTATGAGAAGAGGCCTTTGCTCTCCAGTAGAAGTTTCAGACTGGTATACCTTTCCATTCACACATGTTTATACCTACTGGTTTCTAGAAGCCTCGAATGCTATTCTAGTTAAATCTTCCATCATCCAATCATGTTTGATTGTGATTGGTGATTGTCTGTCTCAAATAATAATAAGCAATTACTTAACTAACAGGTGATTAGATATTGAAGTGGAATTACTGATAAAGGATTTCAAGAGGCTCTTTGGAACTGACAGATAATTGGCTTAAAATCTAAAACTGATTAAAATAAAGTTCAACTATGACAGTTATCGAGGCACTTCATGTTTCAGTTTCTTTTTATAAAAAATCTGTCTCATCAAAGACTTTTTGGTAAGGGATGTTATATAAAATTCATAAAATATGTTGATGAGATTAAATGACATTAATCTTGAAAAGTGGCCCTACCGTATTTTCTGATTCGCCTCAAGAGCTGCTGCCAAAATTAAATTAAAACCTGCCCTTCAACCGAACATCACTGCTCTGGTTTAAAACTTTTTCAAATACAAATTGCTCGAAAATGTGCGACCCAAGACAAGCACTATCACGAAAGAAGACAAAGTTAAAAATTAAATTTTCGATTAATTAAATTCATTGTGGCCAAAAACTTCGCTCGTTACCGGCGATTCTCTTAAATTCAGGTTTAACTTAGTACTAAATCCCTTTTGGAAGTTTTCAAAAGAAGTATTGATCTGTCACTGGCACGCTCGAAAGATGGTCCGTTTAGCTACCTTCGAGTCAATTGAAACATTTTATCATTGACTTTCAAATAAGTGGATTGCAACTAAAATAAGATTCGACTAACTAAATACGAAGAATATTTGAGTGGCTTTATAACAAAGCAGTATTAAGTTGGATATATTAAACAATCTTTCAGATACACCACAAAGTTTTTGAATAAGTTTACAATATTTAAAGTTGCTTCAAAAACTTTCGACTAATCTCCTTCTAAATACAGACAAATTCGTTGATATAAATATTTTGTAGATATGTCGAAACAAAATAATTCATAAATAAGAACCCAATTTTAGACAGTACGATACTTCTATAAATTCCTGATATTTCCATAATTCTCAAAGTTTTCACATTTAAAATGCAAAGGTACCTTTTGGTAGTCATGAAAGGATGATTTTTCACTAAGTCTTATCATAAATTAAGATTCTAAAGCTGATTTTCACTATCTCTACTTCCATACAAAATAGGGAACCATGGCAATGAATTAGTATATAAAGATTTGCCCGTTATTCACGCTTTCTGCTTATCTTTTGAATTAAATTATTTAAATATTAATTAATATAAATGCACATTTATCGTTACGATTGGTTTACGAAAGGTCTTTTATGATTAGGTATCTTTATTAATTCATTTAAACTTCATGTACAGTAGTGGTATATCAGGCGTTCTCTACCAGTCAACCTTTGGGTTAAAAAATACTTCACTGTGGTAGATGTACAACAATAAATAAATACTATTTAAAATCGAAAATATTGCATGTATGAGAAAAGGATAATAGGTTTAAGTAATACAAAATGCTTCACAGTTCTATTTCCCAAATAACAAAACGCAATTAGCGACTGTTCACTATTTACGGTACAAATCGGAACCGGTAACGGTATTACCTACCGAATTCCATTTGTCGAAATGTTGGGTCCGTCAGTGGACCAAGTGCATCCCAAATATTGGAGCGGCTCTTGAACCGGGCCATGTGATCCGCATTCGAGGTAAAACTGTTACTAACTGCATAAAAAATAATCATATACACTTAGCTACCGATTGTTGAAAAATATTAATATGTGGGATGCGTTTTGATTCTGAATAGCACAATCAAATTCGATTACAGTGTGCGTTCAATTCATAAAAAAAATAATGGAAAAACACTAAGTACTCGAATGCTTTTAAAAGAACATCTTTGAAGTAAATTAAAGCAACTTTCAGTGACCAAAGTAACTTAGCTCTTGTTTAATTGGTCGTAAAATGTTTAGTCATTTGTTTTTGCTCGTGGAACCAATAACACGACCTTCAATATACCTACACGTAGTAAGCATTTAAGGCTTCGTCTAGACTGATTTCTTTTGAAATACCTATAACAAAATCAATACGATCAATCAGAACGTTCGTTGACGTTCTTAATTTAAATTTTGTTAAGCGCGGGATTATCGAAATAAATAGCGTGGAAATGATTATTGTACCGATAATATCGCCCGTTAATAGCCTGCTCCAAAGCCAGGGTCTTATTGGGCTAAAGGGTTGAGTATTCGTGCCCAGTATCGATTACAGATCGTGCCCGTTGTCTTTAAGAGAACCCTCGTTTCATTTATCTGTCAGTTCAATATTTCGGTTAAACTTGATTAAGGAATCCTTGAATATTTAGACATGCTACCAGACCAAACTTGGCATATTTGATGAAATATATTTCGTCATAAAATAATTATTTTCCTTCCAAAGGGTCTCGATTTTTGAACGATCATTTTACATAATGAAGAATTTATACATTCATACCTACACGAATAATCGACAAAATTGCTTGTCATTATCAGAGTACGGATAGCAGCGTTGCTAATAAATGATAGTAGTGATCATGATAAAGTCACAAACAAGAATTATCTCCCTAAGGATGTAAGAGGATAATTGGTTGGAAATGTGTCACGAATACAAACCCCTCACTAAGGAAAAGAGGACTTCACGGAAACGTAGGTATAATCGCTATCTATATCAAATTATCTTTTTTAATTCCTTCCTGTTCTTGCAGAAGATAAACTTTGTGAATGCGCCCTTAGTAATTACATTTAAAATCAACTGAATCATCTTAATTTAAGATCTTATTCAATGTCAGATAAACGTAATATGCGTAATAAAAATAATGAGTGTAATCTCTGAGAATGCCAAAGAATATTACGTAAGTACATAGAGGCTGTCAGTATTTCCATTAAATCTTTTGTTTTTCGTGCAAGTTCACGAAATGTTTTAAGAATTCCACTATATTATTTGTTTGTGCTCGACGGCACGACATCACGACGAGTTCTAGTGATTTCCTCGGAGACAGCGTCAATGAGATTTACCAAATTTTCCTCTCAAGTTATTTTTATTCTCTGTGCGGGATCGACGTTATTTCACATTCAAATATGGTTATTCGGTAAATGTGAAGTCAATAATGTTTGTGCGTGTGGACAAACGACTTTGCGAGAGAATCTATAAGCTTATGTATCTACTTCATCCATTCTTCCTTGTTTGAACGTAGGACACGTGTTCGATTATAACTTCCTCAAATTAATCTTTATCAAGAACAATCACTATTATTACATAATAAGAAAATATTGGTATTTCTGTTGCCAAAACTATTTTAGGAAATAATGAGTTAATTTAAGTGAGGTTACCGTGGAATTCCGAGAATCTCGGAAAGGGATTCAAGTATGTACGGAACCGTTAGCTAGTCGGCAACTAAGACAAATTCCTGAGTCCTTGAATACAGCTGTTAGGAGTGCCGATTTTCACGGTTGATTGACCATTACGGTCTACCATCCCGGTTTTATTTCGTTTTTGTAGCGGTCTCGATAAAATATCTCTATATTATTTTCAATAAACGGGCTTGTTTACCCATATTTTGGCTTTTCGATATTTCATATGAGCGCATTCGGCTCAAATCTGGTCGGTCCCAAGTTTGGAGCAATAAGTACGGCGGCGACATCCTTTCCTTATACAGGTCCGCAGTATATAGGTTCTTATACGTTCGGCGGCTCTATGTTATTGGGTTCGCGGGTACCGGCCAGGCGGCCAGCGCAGCCTTTATTATCTGTTGACACTGTATTTGTTCTCCGACACGACCGACTAAATTATTGTTCTCTCGTTTGTCGAGACCTTATTTTATTATTTCCATCCTTTCGTATCTTCTACAAAACCGAGCTTACTTTAAAACAACTTCTCGTGCAACTAATCATATTTTATATCTTCTACTTGTTGTTACGTCTTCCTTTGTATAAAGAATTTCTTTGTATTTATTATCGCTAATATAAAAAGTAAATAAGAGTTTGATATTTATTAAGAAAGTTTAACATTCCTTTATTTCTTCCTAAAGCGAAAAATGTTAGCAATGTTTAAAATATCAGCCGAGGCTGGTGTTTAAAGTCATAAGTTGAGAATCAAGGGAGAACACAGATAAAGAATACAACTTTGGTAAATTATGATTATCTTTACAGGCAACTTCCTGGAGACCGATACACCCGTATCAGCGACAGTCAGCTAATGCGCGGAGGGTGACGGCGGCGGCGGCTCTTATTGGGACATGTATTGGAAAATCTTTATGTTATTATTTACGCGGCGAGGAATTTCGCGGCACTAATACCCGTCGTGTTGTACATTTTATTGAAGTTTTTATTAGAAAATACCATTCATACTTGGTGTCGTTCGCGAAGGAATTTGACTTATTAGTCCTAGATAGTCTTGTTTCCTTAAACAAGGACGACGGCATTCGGAAATCTCATTAAATATCATGTTCCTGACGAATTTAGAATTTAATATGATGAAATTGATCCGTACAAATATTTATCCATTAATCCTAGAACTCTGCCGGTTTAGAATTCCACATAACTCGTGTTACCCGAACTTTACAAACGTGTTGACCTTTGAATGATTGTCGTCTAATCCCGGGATAGGAATTTCATCTTTATTATGATAAGTAAATGAATCGTCAACATAGTCGCATCCTAGTTTAATAAAGCCTATTTCGTAATCAAGTGCCGTAAGGCGATACCGCAGCAGACGGAAATTGTGCAACGTTTTATCAAAATGCTTTCGACGCCCCACCGCGCTCGGCGATACCAATGTTTGCATCTGTGCGCTTCGCCGCAACCGCATGCTACGAGTATAATAGCTATACCCCGCTAACTCCGACCCAGCTACATGAACCGAAAGGAAAGGGCGGATTCAACAAGCCTAGGCTTGGTCTGGTATGCCAAACGTTCGGAGAAAGTGCCACATTGTCAGGAGTCAGCAAAGATTTTATTGGCTCAGTTATCGACGGCCTCACTATATTACATGTCTGACAGGATGGTAGGTACTCTTTATTTTATTTTACTATGCATAAAAAGGTCCAATTTTGAAGTTTTTATAGACTTTCTTATTAACTTTAGGCTTCAGCAATTTAAACTAGTTTTAAGTTTTAATTCTTCTACTAGTCTTTCACTCAACTTTCGGATTGCGTGATAATTTGACATAGCAATATTAAAGGTCCAACTTTTACGAATTATATTGGAAACAGACTGCGGGCACCTAAAATTGAACAACTCCCCTCTGGTCGCAAATCAAAAGCTCGTCGCGGCAATTATTGGATTTCCAAAATTATTTCATGAAAGCCGTTTATGCTTGTGGTCCATATAAAATATTTTATTGGCTACGTAAAAATGCCTATTTTATCAAAGTCAAGACTCGCGTCTAAATGGCTATCCAAATGAAGATTTATTCGGGGTAAACAAACATTGTCGCGCGTTCAGTTCTTAATTTAACAGACCGTTTTTAGCACTTTTACGATCGTCTGCGTTTGGTAAAACACAGTTTAAATTTTAGTCTGCACTAAAAGTCCTCTTGCGTAACTAAATTCACTGGAAACCAATTGCTGGGCTTTACTAAGAAACCTCTTCGTTCTTTAAACGGTTCAAAAGCGCGAAGACTACGCGGTCGTAGCAGTCAGTGCTACGCCGTAGCTCATAGCTCGCAGCGTAGCGAGACGCGGGCACTTTTTCTTTTTTTGTAAACTACCGAAGAGTAAAAGGCAACTATCAAATAACTAACAAGTTTAGTTTTACTCACTGTACAGTAAGTACCTACTATGTTTTGATCTACTAACGCTATCGATAAGGGTTAAATTAGCAAAATCATATTGTTTTGTATGTCGTTAATTTGTGGCAAATAAATTATTTTTCTTTCTTCTTCTTTTCATTTACTTAAGTCAATCACGATAATCTATGGCATTTCGGAAGTTGAAAATCAAAATCTTTATATTTATCAGTTTCACTAAACCAGTTTGAATAAATAATCGATTCTATAACAGTTCCAGTAATCGTCAACTAAGCTAAGCGAAGCCATATTGATTTCTGATATTTGCACGAATTTCATTCGCTGAAACGAAACCAATTTTACTGATTGTGTTGTGGTTTATTTAACTTTTTTACAATTCCCTGATCGTTTCACATACTACGAGTGAATACAACCATCTATGTTTGTAGGGTAGATAAATATATTTAACTACATAGCTATGGCTATGAAAGGAGGTAGAATACGAAAGAGGAAGCTAATGGGGTGTGCAGAGTTCGTAAACGACGATGCTTAGTTGTTCCTGTGGCTACACACTGCGCTAGGGATGTCGGTTTTGGCTATTTTTGTAAAACTACCTGTGAGCCCTGGCACCGTTCGCGTTTTCTTTTTTCTTTTTGTAATATAAAAGTGTGAAATTACCTTTTTGCAAAGTTATACCATAATCAGTTTGATAAAAAAAACTCAGCAAACACACAATCATTCCAAATGATAAACGAGAAATAAGATTCCAAATGATAATGATGAAAGTAAGGTAAATAATGTTTAACTCACCAAGACTACAAATAATTCACAAGCGCGAATTACGGGCACAGCTGGTAAATTCGAAAGTAGATAAATAATACACAATATTGTACTCAGAGAGCTTGATATATTTCACAATGACGCTAAAGGTTTAATCATTGAAAGCGATGCGGAAATTAATCATAATTACAGTTCCAATTCATTTTTGCGGCATTGAAAGTTATCTGTGCGTTAAACCATCGCTGACCGTATCGCAAGCGAAGCAGTCCCAAGTTATTTCTGTAGTGCAATTTCAATTATTGCAAAAGCATAAATTTTATTTGTATCGTGGCAACAACCTACCGCGTAGTTATCCGTCTATAATGGGATTGTAACTTCGTTCGATGTCCGGGAAATAATTAAAACGAGCTTCCCTGCATATCACTGTATGTATCGATTATGTAAATACTCGTATTTATAGCACCTTGAGGTGCAATAATTGATTATTGCCAGTTTGTTTTCGGCTTGCAATGCTGTCTTACTTTCTACTAACATAAGTGTGTAAGTCTGTCTGTATAGATGCTTGTTAGACAATCATACCTCTACGACTGAATGGATTTTATGAAATTAGGAACACGAGTAAACCAAAGCCTTGTTTATGACACATGTTTTTTTTCCCCAATGGTACGTTCTCGTGCAATAATTTTCGATTTTCACATGAGTGAAACTACTGACAATTAAGGCTTATTTTATAAATTAAAAAGTATTTACCATCCAATAAGTCAGTTTACTAATCTGACTTATTGGATAGTAAATACTTTTAGGCTCCAACAAGGCGCCGATGACCTGGTGAAGGTCGCGGGTAGCCGATGGATACGAGAACCACAGGACCGGTCATTGTGGTGACATTTGGGGGAGGCCTGAAAGGAGATGATGAAATACTTTTGAACTTTTTCAACTACACTTTCTATGCTAAAATATCTGGCTATATCTATGTTATTTTTTAGTGTTTCTTTAAAGAATCTACTACCGAAAATTCAAAGCTATAAGAGAATATTCTTCCACACTTCCGAGGATATAATATCTATCTGTATCTATTTTTTAGTGTTACGTGAAGTGACTGCCGACTGACCTCCACAACCTTTAGAAACCCAATATGATGTTATCTGCGAAGGCGTGCGTGCTTTCCTCTATCTGATATAATATCTTATTTTTATATACTAGTGGGTTGACCTATTCTTCTATACGGTGCTTAGAATAGCTATTTGCTTGTGTAATAGCTTTTCCAAGAAATTTGGTATGGAATGAACGTCTGTCAGCATAGAAAGTCAAAAAGTCTCCAGATGCCTATAAACCAACAGAAAACTGACAAACAGATTACCAGTTAATAGTGACACAATAAGTTACCCCATCTGGTACTGGCAACATAATAATCAATTATCTTCAGGTGTATCCTTAATCTTCACTTAGTTGTGAAGATTTACAATTAATATTCTGTCACAAGTACCTGTAGCTTGGTAAGTTACTACCTAAGATGTCAAAGAAGATCACACTTACTGATTTAAAAATAAATAATAGATTTTAAAAACTAAAAAAATACGCTTTTGGAACTAGCCGAACTAAAAAGTAGAAAATAATTTTCAATAAGTTAAAAAAAAAAAATTGTGATTAAGAAAGAAATCATTTTATTGTAAAAAAAAAATGTGGGGTGCTTTTTAAGATGTTTTGTAATATAATGACTTTACTTTTACCAATATCTATCAATAATATATTTACAACAATTGATATCAAGCACCCCACGCTTTTTTACGATAAAATGCTTTAAAGCGGGTGAAAATCACGTTCAAAGATTCCGTTATATAGATACATAATAAACTAATAAAATAGGCGTGTTAAAAATAGGCAGTCACGTAGACTGCCGACAGAAGTGAAAACCTGAAACTTTGGAATAACTGTTATTTTTTTAATTTTCTATGGTATGAATAATTAAAAATTCATAATTTGTAAATTCAAATTACAAATTATTGTTATTTCTATTGGCATTCCGAAAAATAATTATATAAATTATTTTCATGTAGTGACAAAGGCGATACGCGTCACCAGTCTAGCGCACGTCACTAACATGTTGGTGATGCCAACCCATAAGTTTTGCCCGTACCAAAAAAACTCTCAACGCGGTAAGTTAATCGAGAAGTTTTCACTTCAAAAATCAGCTGAGCTTTGTTTCTATTGAAACACATAAACACTTAACCTCTCTAATTCAGAGTTGTTCTCATTCTTAGTAAAAGTTACTTTATACGAGTATGTAATCATTGTGGGTGGTATCCACCAAAGAATTTTCTTTACATGGTCTAAAAGTTAAGTTATAAAGTTGAAATAGTTATTTAATTTACTCTTACAGTTTATTAGTGTCTCACACGGCTTCTTAAACTATCTTATTTGATTCGCAGGTCGAACAAAAAATGTAATTGAATTTTCCCGTTAGCAGGATGCCCAGTTTTAGCGGGATTGGAACTGTGCCCGATAAATGGCGATAAGTTCGCCGCCTATTACATGGCACCTAATAACGTCATCGGAGAACTAGGGGTGTACCGCAGCCCATTCCTGCCTCATATTTCAGGGGTCACAAACACGTCGGCTCCGGGATATACTGATGTTATTTTGATGGAATATTTCGGAAAAGTTCCGAAAATTTCTGACGTTTTTGTTGAAATATGTTGCTAATGTTGTTTTGTGCATAAAACGCCTTGGAAAATGATGAGCAGTTTACTAAAACACCGAAAGAATCTAACACTCGCTTTACGTTGCAGTTCTCAAGATAGTGCAAACTATTTTATTAAAAATGTTTCTAAGAGACTGGCGATGTAAAGGAGTCACTTTGAAACTCGACGTTATAGAAAGTATAATGAAAATATTGTAGCCACGCTAGCTAGCTATGATCGATTGCCGTCATGCAGGGCCGGTATTGCATGGATCATGGCAGCATCGTCGGTTACATTAGATTGCGTTTGATATCGCCGTATTGAAATTCATAATTTGTAAATTCAAATTACAAATTATTGTTATTTCTATTGGCATTCCGAAAAATAATTATATAAATTATTTTCATGTAGTGACAAAGGCGATACGCGTCACCAGTCTAGCGCACGTCACTAACATGTTGGTGATGCCAACCCATAAGTTTTGCCCGTACCAAAAAAACTCTCAACGCGGTAAGTTAATCGAGAAGTTTTCACTTCAAAAATCAGCTGAGCTTTGTTTCTATTGAAACACATAAACACTTAACCTCTCTAATTCAGAGTTGTTCTCATTCTTAGTAAAAGTTACTTTATACGAGTATGTAATCATTGTGGGTGGTATCCACCAAAGAATTTTCTTTACATGGTCTAAAAGTTAAGTTATAAAGTTGAAATAGTTATTTAATTTACTCTTACAGTTTATTAGTGTCTCACACGGCTTCTTAAACTATCTTATTTGATTCGCAGGTCGAACAAAAAATGTAATTGAATTTTCCCGTTAGCAGGATGCCCAGTTTTAGCGGGATTGGAACTGTGCCCGATAAATGGCGATAAGTTCGCCGCCTATTACATGGCACCTAATAACGTCATCGGAGAACTAGGGGTGTACCGCAGCCCATTCCTGCCTCATATTTCAGGGGTCACAAACACGTCGGCTCCGGGATATACTGATGTTATTTTGATGGAATATTTCGGAAAAGTTCCGAAAATTTCTGACGTTTTTGTTGAAATATGTTGCTAATGTTGTTTTGTGCATAAAACGCCTTGGAAAATGATGAGCAGTTTACTAAAACACCGAAAGAATCTAACACTCGCTTTACGTTGCAGTTCTCAAGATAGTGCAAACTATTTTATTAAAAATGTTTCTAAGAGACTGGCGATGTAAAGGAGTCACTTTGAAACTCGACGTTATAGGAAGTATAATGAAAATATTGTAGCCACGCTAGCTAGCTATGATCGATTGCCGTCATGCAGGGCCGGTATTGCATGGATCATGGCAGCATCGTCGGTTACATTAGATTGCGTTTGATATCGCCGTATTGATAGCAGAATGATTCTAGATGGATAATGTGGATGGAACTAGGTAATGGATTCTGTTAGCGATTTTATTTTATGCTTCAACATATTTGCGATACGGAAATCCTAAGGCCGAAGGGAATATAAGGCTTAGGTGATACAAAAAACTAAAAAAATCCACAAATGTCACTTTTAATTTTCTACATTTTAGTGAGTTATATTTTTGGAATCGCAACCTTGAGCCCTTTATTTTAAAACCCCACATGATCATGTCACAAAAAAAATGACTTAACTAAGATAATGGCGGCTGCCATTTTTTTTTTTTGCATAATTTATGTAGCCTACGTCACTTCGGCCGTAAAACCCAATCTAATGATACTCGTACCTCATTTGTTGATATCATCATCCATCCAGCCGTTTAAGCTACAGGACGTGCTAAAGAAAGAGACATACCAGTATTTTACATGGAGCGACTGCCTATCTGACCTCCACAACCCAGTTACTGGGTAATAAGATACCCTTTGGTAAGACTGGCTGTCGGACTTTCAGGCTTCTGACGACCCGTAACGACTGTCAAAGATCCACGATTGACAGCCGGGACCAACGGCTTGACGTGTTTTCCGAAGCACGGAGGAGTCTCAGTATGTAAAGATGGTCACCCATCCACGGACCAACCCTGGTAAGCGTAGCTTAACCTGATGGATCGACCCATGCAGCTGTTATTACTTTAGCCACAAGCTTCAAACATAAATATATACAAAAAAATCCTTCTGGGGCAGCCGAATAATAAGAACAGAAGATTATGTAAAACCTATAAGTTTTAATAATTAAGTAATAGTGCTATAATACCTCTTCTCATACAAAGAAAGCATAAGCATTATTCACAACGCTTGCTTAAATTGGGTAGGTGACTTTAGTTTCCTCAGGATGTTTTCACCCACTGATGCGAGTTATGTCTAACATAAACTTGAAAAAAACATGAATTTAAAAAAAAAAAACCTCGTATGTACTTGTATCGGGTTTGAACCCGCAACCTGGCAATAATATATTGAAACATGAAATATTCGGAATAGTAGGTAGGTATACAAGGAAAGGTGTGGTCATAATTTAAAAACTGATTCTGCCTATGGAAATGAACAACTTTTTCTAAAGAAGTCGTAACACTTACCAAAAAAAAAAGTTATCATTAGCTGATCAATGTGGGAGGTAGATTTTTTTTTTGAGAATTAAGCCTATGGTTCCCTTGAAAAGAACTGTTCTGATGATGATGGGCAGAAGCAGTTGCCACACGGTGTAACGGAAAAATGTCAACCTGTATGTAGACCACTGCACTGGAACGCGATCCCTGCCCGTGCCTAGAATCAATCATACTCTTCTAAACAAGAGTGAGATTTACAAAGCACAAACACATTTCAGGACACGTAACGTACTAGATAATGCCTCATGTTCATTACTTACACACATAATGTAAGTAAGAGAGAGGAATCGCAATAAAAATCGTAATGATACCGCAATAACGATCTCACGATAACTGCCGAGAGGAATTGATAAGGAAAATATAGGAAGAGCGTTACATATGGGTACCACATGCTCGAGGGAACCCTTATTGGATGGGGCGTGCTGCCTTAAAAGATTCATGGATTCCTATAGAGAGGAATGTTTCTGTATTTAAATATTCCGGGAGAACGTAGAATGAGGAATTGAAATTTGGAGGAGAATGTAGCACGAGTATAGAGAATTCGATAACATTCGATATCTCGGTAAATAGAAGGAGCTTAGTACATATTAAGCTGACCTAGGCGTTTAGTATTCCCTGCCAAACACGTAGGAGAATCAATGAGGTGTTAATCTAGGCTTGGTCTAAACCTCAATGTAAAATATCTTGTCCTACTAATATTATAAATGTTTATGTACGTTTAGATATTTGGATGTTTGTAAAAACAATTACGCCTCAACGGCTGAACAGGTTTGGGTGAAACTCAGAACAAGGGTAGACCATGACCTGGATTAGGACATTGGATATTTTTTTTCTCAACAGTACATTCTCATAGGTTATTTTTTGACTATCTCGCAAGCGCAGCCGCTGTAAAAGCTTGTATTCTGCATATAAATTCCTACTTCTTGAGGTTTTATTTGTGTGGCTTTCATATTAGTAGGTATTTTCCATTAAATACACGGGCAGTCGTTAGGTAGACCTATCAGGCTCTCTAGGCACGTGCCAAGTCAATGTAAGGCCGTTAAGTTTAAGTTTTAATTGAAGTATTCAGTTAAATGTCTTTGTGGGAATAATTAATTGTACCATTGTATTGCATGAACAACAAGGATTTAATAGCCTTGAGAATGCCAAATATTTAACAAATAATTAAGAATTCAATTTCGCCTTCTTGCTAGTGGCATAAAAGATCAAGAAGTGGCAGACGGGCCTAGGCATTTAAAACTTTTTAAATGTAAAATGTCAGAGAAAATGGCGAAGCGTCATTTTTGTTATTCATCGACAGTTCATTCATCTCCAGTGAAACATTGACAGATCCATTATAGCTACGAACAATGGTAGCGGCACCATACAAATTTGTAAGGACCGTTTTTCATAATACGACGCTAAAGTGGCGAATAGCTGCGATAATACAGCGTTTTGTTGTTACCGAATTGTATTCAATCTTTGATAGCATTTACTTTGACGCAGAAAATGTTAATAAAGGCCGCGTGATTTAACTGTCGCTATTTATCATTCCCTTAAATTAAAACGGTTTTAATTAATCTTCCATTTCATTGTTGTAAATAACGAACATGTGTTTGGCTTAAATGTAAGAGTAGGTATTAACGTTCCGTACACAAAATATTACATAAACAGTGTCACCGATATGAAAACGAAATAATCAACAACGCGGTTTAATATCGCCACGAGACCGACCTCTTTCGACCCTTTCGTTATTTACATCACAGATTATAATCGAAGTAAATGTTCTTCCATAATAACGTACACTTCCAAAACAAATGTATATCAAAGTTATTTTATAAATATTGATGGATATAAATAGTCATTTAAAACTACCTTTCAATCAGTGACATTGTTGTAAACTTTTACAAAACAGTGAACCAAAAAGAAAATAAACTAAAAAGAAAACACCAAACTTGCAACTTGAAATATATTTACAAAAAAAAGAAAGTTGTGCGGTATCCTCTGGTTTGCTAACCAACTTTAACTAATAAAAAGTTATTATAAAACAAAAGTGTATTTAAGCACGATTGCATGCATTACCTCGTGACGGTTGCAGCGTCGGAAGCCACCACCCGCGGATATTATTTTGTTGCAACACGAGAGGGCGCGAGGGAGACGGCGAGAAAAGCTCCTTAACAACTTTTTAAAGGGAGCACTCGGATGGAGCGAGCGCAGCGCGAGCCGCGGGTACCGGCGATTCATTAAGACCGAACGTGGAGGCTGCGATGGGCGACCCCCCCCCCTCCGCGCCTTCACTCGGGCCCACCGCGCAGGCGCCCCGCCGCCCTCCAATCGCGGCCCTGTTGCTTCTGACGGCCGCACAACGTCAAAACGTAAACGCTATGAATACGTTTAATCGCCGCTGAATCTTCCGACAATCGCGATGATCTACGTTTAGATTAGGACAACTTTTGCGGGAAGCGACAGATGCATTGTGCTCGCGAGACGCTACTCCGCTCGACTGGCCAAGACGTTTGGCGCACAATTGAGATAATAATATGACTCTTTGCAATTTTAATAGACTAACTTTTTTAATCGTTTATTATTGAATTTTTCAAATTTTATTTTTTATTTTAATTTATTTACCTTGTTGTATTTAATTTTATTTAATTTTATGCAAGTTAAGTTCAGTCAGCCGTAACAATTGAATCTGGCAGTGAATCTAAGCTCGGGCTACTTTAAAAACATAAAAGCCGCTCGTAGGCTGGCTGTAACCCGCTGAACCTCCATCAGGGTCGTACAAGCTAAATCTAAATCCCTTAAATACGTTACCCAGATATTTATGGCAGGGCTAATAGCGCCAGTTAAGCCGAAGACCAGGCGTACCAACGATATTTTTGAAGATAAATGCAAAAGGGCTCTGTTTCTTTAAAAGTACCTAATCCTACATAATTAAAACTAATTGACAATTGAAACGACAGATTTTCAAGCCCACAAAGTTTTGTTTGAAAAACTTGGTTTCACAAATTTTTTATTAAATGTGAATGGTTTATTAACTAAATATTTTTTTGATCATTTTCTTAGTTCGCCTTAATTATAAGCTCCGCTGTCTTTTCTTTAAGAAAAATAATCAGATGAATGAATACCCTTGAGCATTCCAGACTCGTCCTTTGAGAAAAGATTTCTCAGATAAAGAGAAATGTGTACCTTCGCAAAAAGTATGACGCCGAATAAAACGATTCAAAAAAATTCTTTAAACATCACTTATAATCCAAACAAGATAAATAAAATACGGATCTCTTCTAGGATAAACGGTGTGATAATACTTGTAATGTTTCTGTCTTATAAGACAGTGTAATTGGCATTTTGTCGTTCTGTATAAATAAATAAATGACATTAAAATTATTTCTATTTTAAATTTACCTGAATAATTAATTATCACTCAAAAGTACTGCCACAAGTTCCCGGAAGTCAGATTGACTTCCGAAAACCGGCCAAGGGCTAGTCGTACTCGCGCACAAAGTTCCGAACGAATCATATTTTTAACATGTTTTTTTTTAAGGAATAAAGATTTCCTAAAGATTTTCCTGTAATCCATACCTAATTATAAAACTATTTTTTGTAATTTCATTCAAAATGTTACACTCACAGTAGTTTCGGAGATAAGGGGCCCGGATTGGTAAATTTTCATCTATTTTCTTCTTCTCCTTCAGTCGCTGGTGTTGATGTAACTAGCCTCACGATATTTTGCCATCCGGTTTTGTTAGATGATAGTCTAGCGCATTTATTTAGATCACCACATGCCGTTTCACCTCATCCACGCAACTGTCGTTCTTTGCAATCTTAGCACCAAGACATATGTAGGACTAAACTACGCCGCAATTGGCAATCTGTGTAACGTCGGGCGAGTTTTTATTACTGCGGTCAACAATCATTACTTTGCTTGCTTATACGATTACCTAATCTTCAATCCAAACGTAAGACTCACACGCTCATTCTTTATTTTCGTAAATAACATAAATTAAAACTATTTATTTTAAAATTATGATAAAAATACTTTTGACACCCTCACAATTGTCTTTTGCATACAAATTCCGTACTTGCTACTTCAATTTGTATTGGTCTTCCGATCATGTTGTGGAGTGGCTACTGATTTTGTAGACATGGCCATTATACTTTGGTGCAATAGTTCAAACCATACTCTTCGATTATTTTAATATAATACACCATGACATCGACAAACTATCAGTGGCTGACTCAATTACATGTAACCTCACCGATTGCTTTGAACTCATTCCAAATAAAGAAACTCGGCTCAAAATTCTGAATCAAAACATAAGAAGCATAAATCGTAATATGCCTGGTTTTAATATCCTATTGGCACAATCGAGAACTTTGTGGGACATAGTTATTCTCACGGAGTGCTGGTTACTTTGTTCACCAAATCTCCCCGTATTGGATGGCTATAGCTGCTACTCAACTAGTAGAAACAATACACAAAATGAGGGTGTAGTTATTTACATTAAAAATGGTTTGCAAGCGAATGTTATAGAACCCATCTTTCGGGATGCAAATTGTTTGGTAATACAAATCTGTGATGACACCGTTGTTTTGGCTATTTATCGTCCACCATCCTATAAAAATATATCCAACTTCCTTCAATCTCTAAATGAAATCTTGACCAACTATTCCTCGTATAAAAACATTATTCTCACGGGTGACATTAACATAGATATCAGTACTTCTAATCATGATCAAAATGCTCAATCTTACCTTGACCTAACTTCTTTTCACGGATTACTACCTTCTCACGTTATTCCAACACATGGTAAAACATGTCTAGACCATTTTATTATTAAAACTAAGTTACAGGCAAATGTTTTTGTGGCTCAAACAACTCTCACAGATCATTATACCGTTATTCTTACACTAAAACTTTCATTACCAATGCACTCCAAAAGCACGATCTCACGGATAGATTCAGATGGAATACTTTCCGACTTAAAAAACGAAAATTTTCTCTCTGTTCTGGATTCCTATGATGCTAACGAAGCAGCTGACAACTTGATCCACTTACTAAAAACTATAATTGAGTCAAATACTAAAATCATTACCGCCTCCAAGCGAAAAACAATCATAAAACCTTGGATAACCCCAGGTCTCTTGAGGTGTATAAGAAACAGAGACAATCTTCACAAAAAATCAAAAAAACACCCAGAAAATGCAATACTAAAGACAACCTACATAAGATACCGAAACTATTGCAACAAAATCTTAAGAAAAGTTAAAAGAGAATTTGAAAGGGAGGAAGTAAAGAAGGCGGGAAGGGACAACCGACGCCTTTGGAAAGTCATAAATAAAATTTCGAACCGATCAAAGCCAAAGTTTTCTCCGTCAGACTTAATATGCCCACATGACCCGCCCGTTGATACCCTTAATAAGATAAACCACTTTTTTGCTAGCGTTGGCACAACGTTGGCTCAAAAAATAACAACTCAACAAGAAATCCACGTGTACCCCCCTACCAATTCAACTTTTCCTCATTCCATGGTTATTTTGCCCACTGATGAAAATGAAATAGCCTCGATTGTCTCCTCCCTGAAACGCGATTGTGCCGTCGGTTGGGACAAAATTTCCTCAAATTTTCTCATTACTCATATTAATCTTTTAGTAACTCCCATCACCCATGTTTGCAACTTGGCAATAGAATCCGGTACCTTTCCAATTCCTTTTAAAAAAGCACTCATCCATCCTGTTCACAAGAGTGGAGACCGACACTGTGTTAATAACTACAGACCTATAGCTATTTTGCCCGCCTTATCTAAAATCCTGGAACGACTTTTGAACAACAGATTGATAAAATATCTTGAGTCAAATCACCTACTTTCGAAGTCCCAATTTGGTTTTCGTGCCGATAAGTCGACGGCCATGGCCGTACACGAGCTAACTAATTTCATTGTTTCCAAATTGGATGATAAAAAAAAGACCTTAGCTATCTTCTTAGACCTGGCTAAAGCCTTTGATACGGTGTCGGTTCCAATCTTGCTACATAAACTCGAAAACCTTGGTATCCGAGGAAATCAGTTGTTGCTTTTCAAAGATTATTTAACTAACCGGACACAGTTTGTTAAAATTGACAGTCAAATTAGCGACAGCCTTCCAATTACATTTGGGGTTCCCCAAGGAAGCATCCTGGGGCCTACATTATTTTTAGTGTATATTAACGACCTCTGTAACCTTCATCTTCAAAATGGGCGCTTAATTACTTTTGCAGATGACACGGCTCTTCTTTTTGAAGCAGACTCATGGGAAAACGTTTATCACTATGCTCAGACTGGGTTTAATGTTGTGAGTGATTGGCTAAAAAGTAATATTCTCACTTTAAATTCAGAAAAAACAAAATTCATTACCTTCACACTGAAAAATAATCAGCACCCATCCGTCCAATCATACACAATACGTGCTCATACCTGTCCTCTTCCCCTTAACGGTGATTGCCCCTGTCCCAAACTGCTGAAGGTTGACACTATTAAATACCTGGGTGTTACTTTGGATTCTAGACTTACCTTTGCCGCTCATATTAGTTGTCTCACTGGTAGAATTCGCAAACTTATATATGTTTTTAGGAGTCTTAGGTCCGTTCTGAACTCCAAGCAGCTACTATCTGTCTATTGTGCATTGTGCCAATCGCTATTGACATATTGCATTACTTCTTGGGGTGGTACATTTAAAACAAACCTTTTGCCTCTCGAAAGGGCTCAGAGGGCGGTACTAAAAGTGGCACTATCTCTTCCTTTCCGTCATCCCACAAAAGAAGTTTATAAATCTTCAAATGTCCTCTCAATTCGTCAGCTCTTTATTGTTCATGTTGCTTTAAAACAACGATCTCTTATCCCCGTTTGTGTCTCCCAGAACATTAATGTACGGAATAGAAGCAGGAACGTATGCCAATCTAGGCCAGTTAAAACTAAATTTGCACGAAATTTCTTTCTTTTTCTTGGGCCGTTTCTATACAACAAACTGAATAATCTACTCTCATCACATATCCTAACCAAAACAACTTTTAAAAGCACATTGACTGAATGGCTGCTTTCCTTAGATTATGCCCAAACTGAAGATCTTTTTACTACCGTTTCCTAATATAATGTATGTGTATGACGCACACAACCTCATACAAACATTTACACTTCCACAACATATGTACATACACCCACACATACACATACCTTACACTCTCACACATTCTTTGCATGTTTCCTAATTACAAATATATATAGATATATATATATTTTGTTGTAACAATCATATCTAAAATGAATGTAATAATAATGATTCAATTAATAAATACTATTGTGATTTTAAACAAAACGTCTCCAGCACAATATTTCTGAAGTAATAAATTGTTATGGGGGCCTGGTGACCTGACTTACAGGTTTTGAAAATAACTTAGTTTAGGCACCAGTCTTCCACAAAATAAGTATAAAATTGTATCTGTAGATTAACCTAACTGTATGCTATAATTTGTGGTAAGATAATAAATCTATTCTATTCTATTCTATTCTATAATTTGCCCTTTCATTTGATATGCCCCACCGTACAGTTCGAAAAACTTCATTTTTAAATTTTTTGACTTGCACCCCAAAAGTGATCCAGATATTCTAAATTCATTAATTTACGTTACACGTCCGTGTTTGGGTTAACAGATATTCATGTGTGTACGAAATTTTAACTCAAGCGTCCAGTAAATGCGGAGTAAATTGACTGTGACAAACGGACAGACATGTATGTCTGTCTGTCCATCTGTTTGTCACTATTTATCTACTCTATTACTCGACAGGGTGAGTGATGCTTTATGGGTTCCATTTTTTCAGGACTTTCGGAACTCTAAAAATATACATATTTGGATCATAGTAATAACTAATGTTAATGTCATGTACAAGTTGAATTCGAGCATTCGTTTTAACTTTTATCAGAACAGTACAAAATAGTAGGTATGGTACCTACTGATAAAAGAAGTAATTTTAAACATAAATTACAAACATACTTTCAGTCAATTTATATTGATAACAGGGAAGGTTACATAAAGCTGAAGGAAAAATTAAATCTCTGCTCTTTATAATTAGATTATCTAAGTACGCACAATTAATAATTCAGGGACAATCTTGACGGGCACAGAAAAGTTTGAGGAAAATAATTTATGATGAAATATTTATTTTATATTATTACTGTAATGTAAAATGTATATTTCATCATATAGGTACATCAGAATCATTTCTTATTACATGTTTTTTTTATTTGTAATAATTCATGTACTTATAACTGGCGAATTAACTTAAACAAACTTGACATAATAATGTTCCCTCATGTATAGTTGATAACATGAACAGATACCATTCTGAAAAGCATAAATTAACCCTATCAATGTAGGTACCTTTTTTGTACCTAGATTCATCTTAGATAAAACCTAGATGAGGTTAGCGCGGGAACATGAAGATTAGCACAAGAAAAAAATCGGCCAAGTGCGAGTCGGACTCGCGCACGAAGGGTTCCGTACAATTATCTATAAAAACGGCAAATAAATCACAATTGTTGTATGGGAGCATTAAATATTTAATTTATTCTATTTTTTTGTATTTGTTGTTATAGCGGCAACTGAATTACATCATCTGTGAAAATTTCAACTAGCCAACTATCACGGTTCATGAGATAGCGGAGTCTTAGTAATAGGGTGCTGTTTTACCCCTTGTATACGGAACCCTAAAAAGAGGCCTCTATGCTGAGCGGTGGGCGAAGTCTGAGTGGTTCATCATTATCATCATCATCCACAGCCAGACTTTATTTGGTTTGAAAAAAAAATATAATTGAAAAAACTTAAAAGACGCTTAGACTGACGTCATTTTACTTTTAGTTTTCATCTCAGCGAACCCTTTCCTATGATATCCATGTCATGGGAATGCATAAAAAATAACTAGTCCGCCATTTTTGGGAGTCCACCATATTGGATTTAGAATGACGTCACATAGCTAACAGTAGTAGTGCATTGTCATTCAAACTGAACATGTATGCAAAATTTAATTGGAAACCGCGAACTATGTCAAGAACTTCTAAGATTTTTTTACATAATTTAATTGGAAACCGCGATCTATGTCAAAAACTTCTAAGATTTTTTTACATAATTTAATTGGAAACCGCGAACTATGTCAAAAACTTCTAAGATTTTTTTACATAATTTAATTGGAAACCGCGAACTATGGCAAAAACTTCTAAGATTTTTTTACATAATTTAATTGGAAACCGCGAACTATGTCAAAAACTTCTAAGATTTTTTTACATAATTAGAGATGAAGCTAATTGCTGCGTGTTAAAAAGTAACAACCTTGTAACACCTACCAACAAGGGTTACAACATAATAGATAAGGTATCTACGATTCGCTGTATTCAATTTAACTTTTCGTTTTACACATCTGTCATTTAAGCATAGCTTCCGTAAATGTATCAGATGTATTTAATTAGTTTAAAAACATGTAACAGTAATGTAATTTTAGTATTACATTGTAAAGTCTATATTGCGAACTTCTATTTAACGAAAAACTCCTTAAAACGTAGAAAATGCTAAGGTTCGTTTGGTTTAAATTGTTGCCCTGGAAACATTCTATATACCGTAGCAACCACTCCCAATAGCGAAATAATAAGTCATTATTTAGGCCCCAAAAAATTATTAATTCCACTCACCTTCAAACTCACACATAAAATCGTAAATATTTCGTGCGTACAATGGAATTGGGTGGGTGACTAAAAAAATCTAATTAATCCCAATGAGCTTTACTACTACCGGATTTTTTATGCCTCTTGTACATATTTTATTTATTAACTTATTTATTAGTTTAGTATAATATGTATTGTAGTTATAGTCTGATATATATATATATATATATATATAAATTAAATTAGTCCGTCAGTTAGATTACCAAAAAATATTGGACACGTATTTTTTCTTTTGTCACGAAATAAAAAAACCAGCTAATTGCGAGTCGCACTCGCGCACGAAGAGTTCCGTACCATTATCTATAAAAACGGCAAAAAAATCATGTCTGTTGTATGGGAGCCCTCTTTTTTTGGGGGGGGGGGGATAGAGAAATCATCCAATGACATCACCCGCTCTAGGTGGAACGGGAGGGCGTGTCAGACTCTTACCGACTAAAACCCACCTCTGTTCCTTCCCTGCCCTGAGTGCCCAAGGGCGTGGTAACTCTGTTTCGAATTTATCCACAACCCCTGGGCAGGATGGGAGCCCCCTTAAATATTTATTTTATTCTGATTTTTAGTATTTGTTGTTATAGCGGCAACAGAAATACATCATCTGTGAAAATTTCAACTGTCTAACTATCATGGTTCTTGCGATACAGCCTGGTGACAAACAGACAGACCAGCAGACGGACGGACAGCAGAGTTTTAGTAATAAGGTCCCGTTTTACCCTTTGGGTACGGAACCATAAAAATGAAGACGATACAGTGCGTTGAACTTTCGCATGACATCACACCTGAGTTAAAATTGTACCACTTTTTACTCAAAGGTGACGTAACAAGCTTCCCACCAAAGTTCAGGAACTTTGATGCGTGTTATCATTGTCATTTATCATTGATGTAATAAAGCAAAAAAAATGTGTCCAATATTTTTTTGATAAGTAATCTAAGTTACGAACTAAATAGAACTATTATTTTTTTATCTGGTATCATCCCTATTCTTAGAAATGTTTTCATTTGACTATTGTAATTGCCTAGCACGTGTTTACTTACTGTACTTTCTTATCGTCGTATCATTATCGGTTGTATTTACGTAAAAACGACAAACAACAGATTATAATTTTTTTTCACTTAATTTAGACAAAATTAAAATGACTTATTCCTAAAATTATATTGTTTTCTTTTACCGTCTGTTTAACGAAAACTCTTTATAAATTAAATTAAATTTCGTTTAATTCAGATTTCTGTACATATGTTACAACATGTACAAAAAACAATACAGCACCCAACAACAGTTTACAACACAAAAAGAAACGAAAAATAACACAAAGCAATACACATTTAGTTCGGAGAAAGGGAACTGTCCACTGCTCGCCGAGCAGCATGCGTAGCACGCAGAAGTGGAGAGTCCCACTTGTCCGCGAACACAGTCATTATGCTGTTGCTGCTGGACCTAACACGACTTAGCAGCGACTCACACTATTTCCTAGTAAGGGCGTGAAAGCCATTAGTGTGCGCTTCTGCGAACATATTCGAAGCACTGCAGACTCGTGGTAGACCCAGCAGCACCCAAAACGTGTTGCTGTATTGGACACGCAAGGCATTGTATGCCACCAGTGTGTAGTTAACGCAATAAGATTAAACTCTAAATAGCATAATTGAAGGGACCGGGTGGTCCTTTCAATTACGCTATTTAGAGTTTACACTGTATTTTTATTTCGTAAAATACTGTAGTACGACGTTCATATCATTTGATCTGACAAAAGCTCGCATAATATCAAGCTGTTATCTGCCGAAAGGTTGGCAGAGATGTACCTTTAATACATCCACATTTCGCTTTTAAAGCCTCAACTCAGCTCAATAGTCAGGATCTGCGAATCAATTTTCTATTATTTTTAAAATAAAATCCACCTTATGTTTATCAACGAGAATGATACATACCTAACCTTAGAATCGAAAATAAGTAACAGAAAAGAAATCCTTTCATAACTCTTGAGTACTTATCAAAGCCTTATTAGGTGTACCATGTACGCCTTCGTTTCGTCATTAATCTTTGTCAAAACTTTACAAATTGGAAACCATTACCTTTATTAAATTATTTCCAGTGTCTTCAGAATTGATTAATTAATCATAATTTTGCACACTACCGATTAATGTTCATGATTTCGTCAAAATATTTCAAAAATCAATGTCAAATTTCTGGAGATTGACTCTTCCATTTCAGCAAATAGTATTAAAACTTCCTTTCTTTTACTTATTTTATTCCAAATCAAAATCGCAAATAGTTAATTATTTTAGTGTCCAAAAATAAAGGCTTTGTACGTAACTCAGAAGCCCATCATTTCCAATATGTAATGTTCGCACATTCGTATCGTATCGTCTTTCTTGAAAAGCAATTCTCGTATTCAATATAATATTTGCCAAACATTATATCAATAAGGTACCAATGTGGTTACCCACATACTACGCGAAATGAAATCACGTAACCGTACGCGATCGTTCTATTTAGTTTGCGATACCTACACAAGTTGTAAGCAGACACGTGTATGCAAAAACAAATAAATCCTGTCTCTACCTAATTGGCACCGAACTGTTTACTTACACAAATATCTGTTTACTACTTTCACTCTTGCAGCGAATGAACCGAACTAAAGACATTAAAAGGGTCGGCCGAAAGCACAGGTGTGTAAAATCAAATGTAGACATCTAAATAACTATTGGGTTGAAACACATTTACTTAATCCTCTGTATTGTACGTGTATAGTCAACCCGCTCGTAGATATATTTTGGTAATTAAATTAATCTTATAATCTCAGAGATAATGTGGAATTCCCAGATTCCGTAGAGTTCGTTCAGGCTTTTCTATAACAAAGATATTCTTCGAAATCTCGGTGTATTTTGAAAATACGAGGCTGGAACTCGTAAACGTAAATTCGTTCGTAAGCCGGCGAATGCTTTAAACGTAGGCCGTCAAATATTTAGAGCATAGCTTCGGCAACTCCTACACACAAAGCCACGGAGCGTCCCACTGAACCACTTCACCTGTAGATAGACTTGCAGTAATTTGTACTGTGACTTCAGGAATTGAATCTCTCTGCAAATAGTTAAACTCTAAACCCGTCGAGAAATTAATTCACCTCATCCTGATTGTACGAGAAACAGTTCGATGAGGTTTCGGTGAACGACTTTGACTTTACAAAGACACCAGTTTGTGTCTCGGTTTGTTAGTGCAAACTATAGCGATTAAGAAACGCTCAACGTGTAGAAAGTCGTTTGAGCGCGATAACAGACTTACCTTTAGATATAATTTTTTACTGGAATGCGAGAGCGGACATCGAAAAGGGACCAATAAAATATGCAGATTTGACTGCGGCCGTATTTTTCTCGGTGTAATCTGCATTATTCAGGCTTTGTCACGAACTTCGACAGTTTAACAGCGTTTATCTCTCGCCTTGCAAATTGAGCTACGACTTTAAGACAAACGGGAGTCACTTTCATTATCATAATGGACCTCGGCCGATTCTTTGTTGGTGAGCCGAGGATGGATTCTAGTTGACGTTTTACGAGACGTTCTTTTATCTTTTATACCTGGCTTTTGTTTATTTCTTTTCGAACATTATTTATTAACTTATACAAGAACACGGGATGACGTTTAGAGGAAAATGATTACGTTTGAAGTGGTTAATTGGCATTTGCATATAATTTGTCTGTAAAGTATTCCAACTAGTCCTTGTCATATTCAAACACGATTTTCAATAATAACTGTCTTGTTGAACAGTAATTGGAAAAGACTCCAGATGCTAAATGAAAGACTTCATTCTATCTTTGGACAAACAGCTGAACTGCTCCACACGGGTGTGGAGCAGTACTGGACTGAAATAACAAAAAATTAAAAAAAAACATAGATCTAATGATGTTTAAAACATTATTAAAATAAATATTAAAGTTACGTCCGAATTGATAACCCTCACTAACATGGAGCATGGAATATGAACATACTCGTAATTGGAGGAGACCAAAACGTCATCTACGTATACACATTATTTGTTAATGTTGTTTTTTTCAAAAAGCGCTAAAGAAATTTCGATATAATTTATATGGGACCACCTCTTTTTTTTTTAGGAGGAGGGGGGGGTGGGATATCATCCAATGACTTCTCCCGCTCTGGGTGGAGCGGGAGGGCGTGTCAGACTCTTACTGACTAAAACCCACCCCTGTTCCTTCCCCGCCTGAGTGCCCAGGGGTGCGGTAACTCATTTTCAGAATTAATCCGCTACCCCTAGGCAAATTCCGATACCCCTAGGCATATGGGACCACCTCTGGAGTATGTATGCTCCTTCGGATAAAATTTGAAAATCAGTCCACAACTACACTGCTCCACACGGGTGTGGAGCAGTGTAATGGGAACCCGCATGCACCCCAAACCAAATTCGCATTACCACTTCAATGGGACATCAATTCAGCGCCATACAAATAAATTAATTAATTAATCGGACATCGTCAAAGATGTTCCCACATGAACATGTTTCACGGCAAAAGCTTTACCGACGTAAGTAGTAATATACCCATTGCCGTTGAAACTGAGAGCTTGCCCTGTTCCAACGGAACGGCAAGGAACGGCCGAGTGTCCACTAGACCAACACTAATCGCTGATAGAGTACGCGCTTGCCAGCGATTGGACTATTGATTCGCTACCATCTACAGGCCGACGTAAATATGTAGGTAGCGTATGGCAGTACGCCATAAATTGATGGCTTAATTTGTATACTTGGCTGTATGGCACGTTTATATGTGTATTTCACTGGTCGTTTGTTTGGATTTAATAACACCTGTTTATAATTAAAGTATACATCTGCTTCTTTCGTCAGAACGAGCTTGTCCTGCTTAGTGAGAATGGTTCATGCCGCAGTAAAAAGTAAGCTAAGTTGATAGTAGAACTTAGTTGAATTTTAAAAGTTAATTTTTGTAGTAACATTTCCAGGTTCTAGTGATTGTAGGCTTTTTAAAGTCACAAATTAATAACAATTAGATTCTCTATTTTCACATCATCTACACAAACTCTCACCCCCCATTCGAATCAAAACACAATGCAACGCTAAACTCCCTCGGCCAATATTTCATATCATAAGTTCCCTCTCTCAAGGTCCGTAATATTGGAAGGGCTAGTCGGAGGTCACACTAATCGTCGATGACTCGTGCAACGGCACGGCACGCAGCGATTTATGACGTCTGTGGACACCCTTCGCGTAGCTAAACCCCTGTGTACACACAGTACACACATCTCCCTTGTAATTTTACGCTCGATGTTGTGTGTGCATTAGTCCTTAGCGTGAGTTTATTGAAGGTTTTGGGAACTCGGTTTTTGGTGCTATTATGTGCGATCGACATCGATTCTGATCACCTCAAAATCTAATCGATGGTCGATCGATGAATGTAATCCAGCTTCGATTCACACACTGAATCGATCAGAGGCTCTATAAAAAGTGTCATTATATTAGAGGTAGCTGTTTTTTAATTGCCTTATGGGATTGACTTTTGTGGTTTTTTAACTAGAGCCTCAGGTCGATCGATATCATCGATAGACCGCAATCTAAATGCAGCTTTAGGATTCTGTTGGGTGGCGTGAAAAATTACAGCTTTTAGTGTGGTTCAATCCAGTAACAATGCGTTGCACGTGCCTTCCACTGTTGATGCCGAAGCTACTATAAGTACTCGTGGCTATTTGTAGGTATATGAAGACGACCATTGTTGGGGTTTAGAAGGTTTCTCCTATAACATGGTATTGGATTCCCAAACGTGTAATAGAAAAACTGAAAACCTCTTAAGGGGTTATTTGTACTCATCAATATATACAACTTTTACTGTGGGATCAACCACGAATTTAGAAAAAAATTCAACTGGTCTCTCCGATACACAGTGCAGTATATTTTTCAAGTAGATCAAATAGATTTTATATCTAAACTAGATATGTCTTACAATCGCATGCGTTCCTTCACTCGTTGGCCGACCAATCACGCTTAATCAGCATCCTCCCATCTCGGAAGCATTCCTTACAATCAAACGCCGATTAGCCTATAACTTTAGAGCACTGTCCCTAGCTTATAGGACTCACAGCTGTACAACTTGAAGTCACAAATAACAATAAAGAGCTCAGTTCAAGATCCGAAGTCCAAACAAGTACGTTATAAATCTCGGCAAATCCTACACGTTTTGTTAGGCAATTTATAGTACGAACTCTCTAACAATGTAAGTATTCTAACACTCGCTGATTGGTAAATTGACCGATCCATCAGTCTGACAAATGGTTTACAATGAATAGAGATTATTCGAGATTGTTAAACGACTCCGTCCGGCCACATGTGGTTCGCAAACAGGAAAATACCCATCTTGACAATATTTTTAGCTACGTTCGCTTGAGACGGTGTTCATTGTGAATGCGTTTCCTTGGAAGATTTTGTACGGCAATATTTTTTACTTACTTTTGTGACTTTGGTAGGTATACTAAGCTATGCCAACACAATATATATGTTTCTATGCTACCCACAGGAGTGTCTCCTGAAACAAAAAAATAAAACTTATTATCCAACGACAGCTCGTGGTGGTAATTAAATACTCAAGCTTTTAAGCAAAAGAAGCAGCACTGAAGCTGCAGCAAATTCAGAACTTTTTTAATCCGAATCTCAAGTTCACTTTTGTGTTCATATAATAAATACCTAATAAAAATCAAGTGAAAAGAAATGTAGTTTTTAACCGACTTCAAACAAAGGAGGAGGTTTTCAATTCGGTCGTACTTTAATTTGTTACCTCAGAACTCCGTCATTCATAAACCGATTTGGGTATTTTTTGAAAGGATATTCTTTCGGATTGGTTCTGCTGATGTAATCCATGAGGGATTGAGGGAGCTCCAAGCATTAACTATAGGGGGGAAAAGTAATAGCCAAAATACGTTCCGTATGGTGTCGGACGTAAAATAATAATACCATCCCATCACTTCCCGTAGGTATCGTAAGAGGCGACTAAGGGACTCACCAGAGAATGGGCAGCAGCATTCTCGATGCATTGTACAACAGCTACACTGCGATCGCCAACCCACCTGCCAAGCGTGGCAATTATGACAAACGTCACGGTCAAGGTCACGGCGAGGTGCTAAGAATCGCCGGAGTGGATTCGGCTACCCCAAAAATAACCGATGACTGGACCTGGCAACACTCAATACAAGAACACTCCGGGCTGACGAGAGGATCGCTGAACTTGAGGAGGAATTGAGCAGGTTGCGATGGAGTACTATGGGATTATCGGAAGTCCGAAGAGAGGGGGAGAACACGATCATTCTCAGATCCGGTATCCTGCTCTATTTCCGGGAGGGTGATCAGCAGTCCCAGGGAAGTGTCGGGTTTATCGTCCACAAGTCCCTTGTGAACAATGTGGTGAGGATCGGGAGTGTGTCGACCAGGGTGGCGTACCTTATACTCAGAATACCTCCAAGATATTCGTTTGAAGGTCGTACAGGTTTACGCCCCGACCTCGACACACCCCGACGACGAAGTAGAGGCCATGTATGAGGATATATCTGCCATGTATGGTCTTAAAACTCGCTTCACCGTGGTCACGGGGGGACTTCAACGCAAAATTGGTCAATGAAGACGGTGACGAGCTGCAAGTGGGGCAATTTTGATTGCGACGTCGAACCACCGGGGACACCGACTTGCCATTTTTATGGAGAAGGAGGGCCCTCTGTATGATGAACTTCTTCTTCAGAAAGCGTGAGCACAGGAAGTGGACCTGGTAGAGCCCCGACAGTGCAACTAAAAATGAGATTGACTTCAACATGTTGACAAAGAAGCAAATATTCAATTATGTCTCTGTGATCAACGGTGAAAACCGGAAGTGATCACCGCATCGTAAGAGGCACATTGAATATAAATATCAAGCTGGAAAGGTCTCGACTAATGAAGTCTACGCTCCGTCCAGCACAGATTCAGATCCTAAACCCCCAAAGCTTTCAGCTTGAATTGCAAAATCGATCGAGTACCTAGGGAGCTCCGTGGACGAAAACAACGATGGGTTCGTGGAAACTGTCCATACGGTCGTTTCTGAGTTCTTCCAGACTCGCCGTACAGATAAGAATAAGAGGCTATCTGACCCTACTCTCAAGCTCATGAAGGAGAGGCGGGAGATGATTCTGCAGCCTTCAGACGATGCGTGCAAATACCAGCTTAATAGACGGATCTCCAAGTCCTTGAAAAGCGACCTCCGCCGCTTTAATACCGAAAGGATTTAAGACGATAGAGCAGAATAAGGCTCCAATGTCTTTGCGAGAGATCTATCTATTGGGCAGAGCCAGCTCATGAAACTGAAGACCAATGATGGCGTATGACCATAGCCGCCAAATCGGAACTTCTGAGAGAGATCGAGACGTTCTATGGACAGTTATACACGTAAATGACTAAATCCGTTGCGAATCTATCTAACGACCCAAGAGCTAGATTGACCCGACCCTATATTGAAGACATCTACGTCAGCCTGGATGAGATTAGGATGGCTTTGAAGCAGGCTAAAAACAACAAAGCGTCGGGTGATGGCGGCATTACCACCGAACGCCTGAAGACGGGTGGAAAACCAGTCCTAAAGTCCCTTCAGAAACTGTTCGATTCCGTCATACTCGAGGGGAAAACGCCACACGCATGGGACAGAGGTGTGGTGGTACTTTTCTTTAAGAAGGGTGACAATGCCCTGCTTAAGAATTAGAGTGAGATGGGCCTTTCTCACTTCTGAGCCACGTCTACAAGCTGTTTTTCAGAGTCATCACGAACCGTCTCGCGCGCAGGTTTGACGACTTCCATCCTCCTGAGCAAGCCGAATTCCGAAAAGGCTTCAGCACCGTAGACCACATACATACGCTGCGGCAGGTTATACAGAAGCCCGAAGAGTATAATCTGCCCCTCTACTTAGCGTTTGTGGACAACGAGAAAACCTTCGATTTGATCGATACTTGGGCTCTGCTGCAGTCTCGCCAACGGTGCCAGATCGACTATCGGTACATCGAGGTGCTGAAATGTTTGTACAAAGACGCAACCATGTCAGTCCGACTTCAGGACCAGACCTCAAAACCTATCCTCCTGCAGAGGGGTGTTATTGTCTGGCCTGTTGGTCTAGTGGTTAGTGACCCTGACTGCTATGCCGGAGGTCGTGGGTTCGATTCCCACCCAGGACAAATGTTTGTGTAATGAGCACGATCATTTGTTCTGTGTCTGGGTGTAAGACTATGGAGGACCTGAGTACAATGGTCGATGACCTCAGTAGACCTTCCGAAAGACTGGGTCTTAAATTAAAAATTGACAAAACCAAGGTCATGGAAAATAAATTCCTATTAAGATCGGAGACTCTACACTTTAAGTTGTAGACAAGTACATCTACCAGGGATAAACAGTCCAGTTAGGTAGGGCTAACTTCGAGAAAGAAGTCAATCGTCGAATCCGATTCGGCTGAGCGGCATTCGGGAGGCTGCGCGGTATCTTCTCGTCCCGTTTTTCTTCTCGTCACGCACTGGTCATAGATTTTCGTCTTAAGACGAAAGTCTAGACCAGTGCGTGTTGCCAGTGATTACATATGGAACAGAAACGTGGTCCCTCACAATGGACCTCATCAGAAAGCTTAAATTCAACAAAGGGCAATGGAGACGGCTATGCTCGGAGTTTCCTTGCGTGATTGAATCAGGAATGATGACATCCGTAAGAGAACCAAGGTTAACGACATAGCCCGAGGAATAATATATAGTTTATTTCTTTAATAAATAAAATAGTTTATTTCTTTAACGTGTCTTTTTCAATATTATTCAGTGGCTCGAACTAACCAGGAAGAATCGCCAAACAGAAGTAGCAGTGCGCAGGGCGGGCACATTGCTTGCAGAACAGACGGTCGATGGAGCCGAAAAGTTCTGGAGTGGCGACCGTGTGGTGACACTTGGAGGAAGCCTATGTCCAGCAGTGGACGTCTTTCTGCTGAAATGTTGAGCTAAAATACACCGTACATTCCGGATTGGTACTCGTACATTGCGGTTTAAAGGGCTGTACTCCCGGAATTAATTTATATCGCACCGTGGACGCCAAAAACAAGTGAGCCTATAATTTATTCTAGAATCGAGATAATAATAAGGTTATAATCAAACCATAAATCGATTGCAAAGTTATATTTGCAGTAATCGACATTTTTGGATTTTTTAGTTTTACATTTTTTGGGGCACACACTAACAATATTTATACCTATGTTGTTGGCTATGTATATTTGGGTATTAAGTTGATTCATATGAGTATATATTTTATTTGCAGTTTACATACGTATTTATGTACCTTTGCATTTAAATAAGGTTTTTTTTTGTTTTTTTCCTGATTGCACCTACCACTATTTGTCTCTGCATCACCGCGAGGCGGACTTAATGCCCGAGGCATTAAGTCCGCCTCTGTACTTGTATGTGCGTAAAGTGTTAAATAAATAAAAATAAATAAATAAACAATATGCGAAAAATAATTTTGTAAATTAATTTATTTACTGGAAGTAGTTTTTTTTATATCGAAAACCACAGTACCAGTGAGGTATTTAAAAATATGATTGCCGAGTTTTTCTCTGAATCGCTGTTTTGCAAATGCTGTATTTACAATGGAATATTTTATTAGTCCGTCAGTTAAATTACCAACAAATATTGGACACGTATTTTTTGCTTTACAAAACCAATAAAAAATGACAAAGATAAAACGCATCAAAGTTCAGTAGCGTGGGCTCGTTACATCACTTTGGTGGTAAAAAATATCGCGCGACGTAATGTCACGCGACTTTTCAACGCACTGTATCGCCCTCATTTTTTGTATACGTGACAAAAGAAAAAACACGTGTTCAATATTTTTTGGTTATTTCACTGACGGACTAATTATTTTTTGGTTATTTCACTGACGGACTAATTAGTTTTTTTTAGTAAAATACCCTATTAGCCGGGCAGACACTCAAGCTGGTCACAATCTGACACTAATAGACGGACATGTGTCAAGTAATCAAAATAATGACCACCGTTTGTTTTGAATTGTGCGAGTTTTTATTTAAAAACAATTAAGTGAATGAATATGGCATTTTCGAACAAAACATTTTAATACAAAATCCAATTGTTAATTCCTAAGCCAGAGTGAGACAGTGGTCAAGCGCGAGCCTATCAATGGTAAAAAAACCAGTTAAGTGCCAGTCGGACTCGCATACGAAGGGTTCCGCACCATAAACTGAAAAAAAAACACGTTTCTAGAATCGTATTTTTTCTTTGGGCTTTATCTCATGATCCATAATAGGTAGACAGTTAAAGTTTTCACAAGACGTTATTAAATGGATGGAATTCAAAATTAAAGGGGGCTTAGGCCCAATTTTCATTTTTAGTATTTGTTGTTATAGCGGCAACAGAAATACACATCCTGTGAAAATTTCAACTGTCTACCTATTACGGATTATGAGATACAGCCCGCTGACAGACGAACGGACAGCAGTCTTAGTAATAGGGTCCCGTTGGTTACCCTTTGGGTACGGAACCCTAAAAACAATAAGCAGAAACGCAACCTAAGACAGCGGCAAATTGTGCGGTCTGGAATGAACTTTTGCACGTGTAGAGTTTTTATTTCCCAATAGAAAGGTAAAAATTATTACTACCATCTACTAACAAATTAACATTACTTACCAGGCATTACGCCTGGTGACCTGACCTGTGAATAGAATAGGATAGTATATTTATTGAATTAAAGGTTTACAAAAAGTGTACATTTAGTCTACAGTAGTAAGATTTCCTATTCAATTATAGTGCCTAAAACTAAACTAAAAGTAAAATATGGTACATAACTGGTGCAAGTTATGATGATGGTTAGGAATTACAATGTTAGATAGCGACCCGCCCGTACTAGGTTCATTCAAACCTGTGTTTCAGGCCATCACTTTACAATTACTTTCAAATAAACATTCCCAGCTTCACTACGATCCCACGGCTTTAGTACATAAGCGACGTAAATACGCAGTATGTCCGACAATGCGATTGCATACAAAATTTTCACGGCGTCACTTCATCTTTCTTGGCAGATACCTGTATAATAAATTAAACGAAATCTTGTCAATTTACCCCCTTTGTAAACAATCCTGTAAAAACACGATATTTAACTGGCTGAAATCGCTGGATTACGATACCACAGAGAAATTATTTCTCATCCCATCTTAATCATTTAACTCGCAGACGCATACAGTGGCACTCACACATAATCACAACGCAACATACACATCTTTCATCTCACAGTATCATTTTACCCACAAAACTTCACACATACACCTCACAGTACACCTTATATTCACACATCACGCACCACACACACACAACGTCACACTCCACACACACACACACAACGTCAAACTCCACACACACACACAGCGTCACACTCCAGTCACTCCACACACGACCACCCACCTCAGTACATACAAAACATCCCATAACAGTTATTTTTTTTTTATTATTGTTTTTATTTTAATATTTATGTTAACTACTTTTCCTTTGTTTCTCTTTCATAGAAATAACAAAATACTTGTGCTTGTACTTTAAACTGCTGTAATGTACCATATGAAGACCTAAACACTGGGAGCCTGGAGGTCCGTAACACAGGGTTTCCCTAGTACGGACTCCAGTCTCTCGCAAAGGAGCTTTGTCTACTTAATATATATTGTCTAGTCCTAAGATGTTAGTTCTAAGCCAACCTTTGTGGAGAGAGAAATAAATAAATTTATTATTATTCCGTTTATTCATTAGATGTACATATTATATTATATTTTTAAATATTTAAATAAAAAAGATTAAGAAAACATTTAAAAATATAAAAAATAGTATCCCACCGGTATCGGGAACAGGGTCCAAGCTACCGGCGGTCAGGGCTCCAGAGAGAGGAACCGCCTGACAATGCGAGCCGTGTCCAGAAGTACTGCTTTCTGAATCAAGCCCTTGATTCAGCCGCCTAACGAGAGCCTCCTGAGGTGTTGGTCGAGGCTCGTGGCTATTAAGCCATTGGCTGACACGACTATCGGTACAATGATCGCTGAGTCCACATCCCACATGTCAACATCCTCGCGAGCCAAGTCAATATTCTTGATTAGTTTATCTTTCTCGGCTTTCACGAGGTTCTCGTCATGTGGGACGGTAATGTCAACAATCATTGCATGCCTCTCGATTCGGTCCACCACCACTATATCAGGCTTCTTGGCTACAATAGTCCGGTCAGTGATGATGGACCGATCCCAGTACAATGAGATATGACCAATATCGAGAACTGGGTCGGGCGCATATCTGTAGTACGGCACTTCCGATTCCACAAGAGAGTATTTCAGAGCAAGTTGCTGATGGATAATCCTGGCTACAAGGTTGTGCCTATGCAAGTACTCACCGTTAGCCAGACGAGAACAACCAGAGATTATGTGGCGGATTGATTCTCCCGGACGATGACATGCCCGACATATGTCAACCGTGCCGTCCTTCACAATAAATCTCCGGTAATTTTTCGTCATGATAACTTCGTCCATAATTGCACAGATAAAACCTTCGGTTTCCCCAAAGAGGTCACCGACACGCAGCCAGGCTACGGACGCTAGTTGGTCTACATCGGGCCCATGTAGGGCCCGGAAAAAGCGTCCGTGAAGTTCCTTACTCTGCCATACTTCTCTGCGATCGTTAGTGTCAAGCACTAGAGGTTTGCGCCAGTTCTCGTTAGCCAAGGAGAGTGGAGTAAGGCCCTTGTCCACCGCCACTACATCTCGATGCATACCCACGTCAGCAGCTAGAAAATATTCCCTTAGACTGCATACCTCGCGGTTGTGGAGGGTCTTAGCATTTAAAAAGCCTCGGCCTCCACACTTCCGCGGGATATACAGTCTCATCACTGAAGATTGTGGGTGATGCATTCGAAATGCAGTCAGCAGTGTACGGACACGCCTATCCAGGGCGTCAAGTTCTGTTTGAGTCCATTTGAGTACGCCGAAAGAGTACATCAATACCGGCATGACCCAACCGTTGAAGGCGCGCACCTTGTTTCCGCCCGATAGAAGACTATTAAATACCTTCTTGGCGGCCAAAGAAGCGCTCCTTCAACGATTGCTTCATGCCAGTAACATTGATACCTAACGCTTCCGACATACCCAAATACTTATAGGTTTCGGTTGGAGAGAGGGTTCTCAGGTTTATGGAATCCGAGAGTTGAGTTCCCACGGATTCCACAATCTCCCCTCGCTTTACATGCATGACTGCACATTTGTCCACACCAAACTCCATCCTGATGGCACTACTGAAGGTTTCAGTTACCTTCAGTAGCTCCATCAGTTGCAGATTGTTGGGGGCAAAAAGTTTCAAGTCATCCATGTAAAGCAGGTGAGATATAACCTGACCACCTCTCTTCAACCGGTAACCTAGTCCTGAATTCTCCAGCAGTGTGCTTAGAGGATTCAAGGCTAGGCAAAACCAAAGCGGACTCAAACTGTCACCCTGGAACATACCCCGCTCGATCCTTATCGGTTCGCTATTCCTCTGGATTTGTCGACATCCTGGATAGCGAAGGACCGTCCTCCATTACCCCATACATGACATCAGGAAGGTGCGTAGCGTTGCATCAACTTTATACAATTCTAGCACCCTCATGAGCCATGTATGAGGAACTGAGTCATAGGCCTTCTTATAGTCTATCCAACATGTCGACAGATCCTTTCGGAAACGTCGAACCTGTTGGCTAATGGTCATATCTATGAGGAGAAGCTCCTTAGTACCGAGGGACCCATTCCTACATCCATTTTGAGAGGCCGACATGATCTATATGTGTGTTAATCTTAGCTCTCAAAATGGATGTAAGAACCTTATAGACCGTCGGTAAACACGTGATCGGTCTATAATTTTTAGGTTCCGCAGTACTACCTGACACGGTACGCGGTCAGGTTGTTACCTCCCTCTGTAGCCCCATAGTATGAGCGCATGACGTTTTTATTGATGGATTGCGTCCATCGCATGCGCTGCACACTTTCGCCGGGAGCTGGGACCCTATCAGAGGCCGGTGGGCCTGGAGGTCCTAAGCCGCTCGGCGGCCGGCGTCCTCCCCGTCGACGTGCAGGTGGTGGTGTCGTCGGCGGCGAGAAGAACTCGTCGCTGGAGCTCGACGCAACTGCCACGGCCGGTGTCACAGCACTCACGGTGGGGCTGGGTTCCGGCGGCGGCGAGGCGGAGCTGAGCGACGAGGCCGGAGGTGGTGGGCGTGCTCTCCGTGCTGCGGCTCTCGTCAACATTTTTCTCTTCTTTGTCAAAATATGCAGAGAAAAATTTTGCTGTCAGTTCGGTTGACAGTCGAACCACAGATTCTATTATTATTATTATAATTTAATTAAAATGTAGAACAGTAAAAATTTAAGTTCAACTGATATAAAATAATGTATTAACAACTATGAGAAAAACCATATTTGTACATTATTAGAAAAATATCGAAGATCTCGGTATGAAGTCGTTTGCCATACAGAATATTAATAAAAAGTAATCATATGGTTTAAAAGATTTTTTATAAACACGGCTTTTTATTACAAACATTTTAAAAATCCCTTTATCAAGACAATACACACGTTTTTATTTTTACTTTACACCAAAGTGTCACGTGCTGCAATCCTCAAAAACACGTGGTTGCTTATAACCAAACGAATCTTTTAAATCTGTTTCACTTAACTCTAATATAAAGCGTCAATTAGAGGGAATTGTTATTTATTTATTTATTATATGCTTTATTGTACACCATGACTGATCTACCTTGACACCTGGTTGACCTTGATTATTCTACCATGAATAGTTTCTTTGAACTGATTTCACACCAAATAAACGAAAAAAAAAGTGGGTAGGTGTATAGTAACAATCTGCTTGACGTTTCAATATTTCACTTCAAGTGATTTTGAGCCCACTCTACGCCTACACAAGACAGAATTAGCCTTTTTTCTGGTGTCTGAAAAACCATTCCATTATCTGTCTACGTTAGCGCTACGCAGCATATTTTTTACATTAATTTAAAACCCGTTCAAGCACAAAGAAATAAGAGTGAGTTTACGATAATTAGTATTTGTCATATTAAAAATACCTACTAACCGGGTAGGTATATGTCGAATTTTCACTGACGTTTCAGATACCAACAACATTGCGTATTTGGGTTGACAAACCTAAATAAAATACACAGAAGTATTTTCAAACATAATAATATCTCCCTATCTCTACTTAACCAACATTACCATTATTTCAATGGCTACCAAAGAGAAATAAAATACCATAAACAACACAATACAAATTCTGGCACGAATATGAAAGAGAACAAGCGAGAAAATAACCAGACGTAGCTCGTAACTCGTAGCCGCGTAGCAGTAGGTCTTAGTTCCAAAATATCGTAGGTTAAGATAGCGTAGGCCGTAGCCGCCGTAGCCATGCTACGCCAGTAACTAATCATAGGCTTAGTAATCTTAACCCTAGTCGTGTTCTTGCGGCGAGTATTAAGATACTGATGTTCAACTTGTACTTTGCATGTAGATGTAAGATCTAAAGTAATAGTATAGACATTTACGTCACTTCTTAAAATCCAAGATTTATCGCAGGTATTTGCTTTCATTGTAATTAAATAGTTTATTAGCTATATTTATATTTTGTAAAGGTACTAACAAATTACAAAGTCTTAACATTACTAAAACTCTATAACATAAAACAGATCAGAAACGAAGTCTTTAAACTGCAAGTATTAAACCTCATCATGCTCCATTATACATCGTTCCAACGAATATTAGAAATGCTTGTAAGTTAATTAAAAGCTGGAGAATCGAGTTCAACGACACATCCTCGATGAAAAAGATTAAGTACCCAATTCCACATTATTAAAGTCTTAATGAAAAGAACCGAAGGGTCTGGTAAAGTGACTAAAAAACTTTGAATCTCAGATTTGTAACAAAAAATGTGACAAGTCATCAAATCTACATATTTTATTAGAGTCTCCCTCGCCGACTGCGACCCTCTGTCGGTTGGGACCATTCTGTGCTAGTGATGCACTTTTTTATCGTGGAAGACGTATCGATATTTTGCCTAAATCTGTTGACGAAATTCCATTGGATAAGTTGATGGTAAAGATAATTTATTCATAATTTTCTTGACGTGGAAAGACACATCCAAAAAATTAATATTTCTGTGGTAATTTAAAAGACTGGTTTATATACGTTAGATGTCGTTCACATACGAGTATCAAGCTACCCAAAAAATGTTGAAATCAAAATTGATGGATGAAAAACTAAAAAAATACTACTCGAGCCTAAACGGTTTCACCGATTTCGGAATATGTGCTGTCGTTACTCTGTATGGTAAAAAATAATACTCAAAAACTGTTCGTTGCCTATGAGTCGGAAAAATGAATATCTGGTTTAACCTTTATTTAATATTTTTGCTTCGTATCATACTAGCTGCGCCCCGCGGTTTTACCCGCCTAGACCGGAATAAAAGTTAGCCTATATGTTAATCCAGGCTATAAGCTATCTACATACTAAATTTCATCCAAATCAGTCCAGCCGTTTGAGCGTGAAGAAGTAACAAACATACACACTCGCAAACTTTCACATTTATAATATTAGTAGGATTTGCGCATCGGTCGATCAATTTATTCTTTTGTAAATACTAGTTGTCGCCCATAGGTTGAAACTCGACCTCATTCAAATTTTAAGTTTGAACGTTATGAAGGTTCTATTGTCAAAGACTATACCCATAAACCTGACATCACCTGACAATACCATGCTTGCGTGTAATGTTTTTTTTATCAATTTAATTTATTTCTAAATGCATTTTATATAAAAATATTAGGCTAATTGTGCCAAATTTCATACTCCTCTGTCTGCGTGATTTTCATAATAAGTGATAGAAAGTTTTTGCTTCACGTATTAATGTATAGATTTTGCGGAGAAACTCACAACCATAAAACATATTTACTTGACGTAAAGTAACACTAACAAAAGGTAAACCTTAACAAGAATACCATCCACAAAGTACTTTTCTTTTATTGGTCCTTTTTGTGGGATTAAGATGTAGTATGTTTACATTATGTATAGAGAAAATATTTACGACAAACTCGCTATGTATTTATACTAAGCGAGGGTTATCCAATAAAATATTTATTTCCAACAATCTTTATTGTGTTTCCTAGCTGAATCATGGTAACATTACATTTCGTAACATGTCACTTGCTCGTTTTCTTGGAACATACGAAGAAAGAATATAAGTTGAATTCTTTCTGAGAAAAACAATAAGCTTTTACTGTTTTCGTACAGTCGTACTTAACGTTTTTCGTGAAACTATCGATAATGGTGATGTAGTGAGGAGCGGCTCAGTTAATATTACAGGACTTTCAAATAGGTATCAACGACAGCCGGCCGGGTGGCGCGGCGGCGGCGGCGTGTGGCCTCCTCTCCACTGCGGCGACACTTCATAAAGAACACTTTTATACTCAAGCCTTTTATTTATGATGCCCTTTCACATCTTTGGCTTCGTTTTATTGTCTGATATAGTAGACGTATTATTGAATTTCCATTTTAATCATTCGATTTACTTTCGAGTCGCAACGATATGAGTACGAATAATGATATTTTTGTATTGTAACTTTATACAATGTAGCAATTGAATTTCGTTATTCAATATTGATTTGATCTGTAAATAAATAAAGCAATGAGATAAGAGATATTCTATTATAAAGCAAACCTTTGCTTTTATGGAATAAACCGACCATTTTCAAACTTCAAAGATTGAGGCGAATCTTTTTTGAAGTAACAATTGAAATGTATGAAGCTATTAAAGGCTTCGGTCCATATATCGTGGCTACATTCAGACAATATGGAGCATCGAATCAAAGAGTTGCTATATATTATTTAAATGGAGAATGGTGCGGGTCTTTTTACTGTGGAGTGGCGGTTCGCGGTACATCGGTCCGCACTCTGGGACGTGACCGAGCGACGCTGCCCGGAATCACATTGACCTGGAGCTGGGACCTCCAGCTGGATGTGACACTCTTTTTATTGCACTTTAAAATCAGTGCTAGTAATAAATAGGTCAAGTATGCATATATTTTTATGACAGATCTCTTACTAACAAGGTTAGGTTGACTGGTAGCACTTCTTATTTGGTTTTTATCGTTAGTTCTAGCCTTTTGCACTTGTTAAATCTCTTTTTATGTATTTTATATTTCATGTTATAAAATATGTTAGGCAACTATAAATTCATGTTTTAAAGACCAACCAAGCAACATCAATGTTTTAATATAAAAAGGGAACTAAAATCTTTTACATTTCTTTCAAAATTTTATTGCATTAGTGGAGTCGCTTGACGAAAGTAAAAGTATCTTAGATAGATTATCTACCAACATATTTTTTTAATTATTTTTATAAATTCATCACAAACCATACCGTTACCTAAAAAAATAGCATTACAAAAACCTTTTGGAAATTCAAAGTTACGAGCTCTTACAGTTCCTTCCACTCGCTTTAAATCGAAATCGAAATGTTTTATTCCATCCAGCGAAAATGCCACGAATGGCTCGGGGCCGAATTACTTGTTCGCGAAAATTTTAGGCTGACTCCACGGATAATGGTCATCAAAAAAACTCAGAACATTATTAAGTATAATGCACAAGTTACAATATGCTATGATAAACTTTTCATCATAAAATATTTGAATAATATTTACAGCTTTAAATCATAAGCCTTTCAATTATCTTGCTGCACTCAAAATAATTTACAATTTTGAAAGCTTATTTTAATGGTATTAAGTGTCGATTGTGAGTAACTTTATTCAAACATTGCAAATAATTTAAGTCTCGCTCGGTATAATGCGAACTCTAAAAGTCAACAATTGGCGTTTCGGCAAACAGACTTAGTTGTAAATTATATTTTATTTAGTCATTTATTTATTTAAACTTTATGTACAATCGTGGTACGGACTTAATGCAACAAGGCATTATTTGGCAGTCAACCTTGGTGGTGTACCTACAGTAAATAAATAAATAGTAGGTTATTATTATATTTGTAAAAGTTTAAATTTTTTGTGTTTTTTTTGTGTGGTGTTTATTCTATTCTATTATTGTTTATTTTTAGTAAAATAAATGTGTAACTTGATATGTTCGACTTAAGACTGCAATATTAGAATACATCTACGTATCAGAGGACTGAACCATTTCAACATCTGTTTGAAGTACTAAGAGCCTACCCAAACACGCAAAATGCAAGGTGTTAGCATTAAAGGAACAGAAATGCTCTATAAAAGTACACCTGCGGTCTCACAAAAAACTCCAAATATTGCGGCGAAAGCTTCACACTTCATTGGTTGTTTCATATTTTTACAGACAAAAGCTGAGTGTTCTTGATATAGAATTATTCGATTATATTTGTAATGCCGTGTTTCCTTTCATACCCTTCTCACCAGAACGACCGGCCGCGAATCTGTGTTTATACTCTTACGATATTCACTGACTTGCTTCGTTATATAATAACGTGATACGTTTGTTATTTATGGGTTTCTTATTTATTGTATCACGTTTACTTTGTCAAAGATCCTTTTCTTCCTTAAAATACTTTTGGGTCTGACCATTTATCCCTTTGCCTTTCAAATAATGCGATGTAGTTGGGATTAGGTTGGTAACAACTGTGAGCAAATGTCATTGGAAAATGTAATTCTGTATTACATTTAAGTTGACCTTGCTCTGCGCTGTAAACACGCGGTCTGCAAGTTCGGCGGCGCGAGTTCACAAGTTGTACCCATTGCGGGAACTAAGATGAACCCCAGGGCGATACCAAGTTTCGGCACGTATATTGAGACTAGAATGGATGTTTGATGAATACGAAATGCGATCTCAGTAACATGTCGAAAACTTGCTACACGACTCGTGGACAGTTTAGCGAAGTTTTGTGAAATAAGCATCCGTTCTGTTACCCTAACACCCGACCCATCAGCGTTATAGTGACATTTAATTTCGAACAAATCAAACTAGTTACATACAGTTTTCACTGTGAGAATTAATTAACACTGCATCGGAATAGAATTCTGAATTCCATTGAACTGTGGACGAGCGAGCTTCGTTGGAAATCTAGCTGAAAAGTTGGATGGAAATGGTTTTTTGCTTGCTAGACCAGAGGGGACTACTCTGCGCAACGCAGGCTTTCTGACTTGTTTTAAAATTTAAAAATGTTTTTTAGAACTATGCAACGGGCGTATGTAACGATGAAAGAATTTGAACAGTTAAAATTAGTTTGCAAACGTTAAAAAATAAATGTCAGTCATGAAAACAGATTAATACTTCATGAGTTGGTAATAGGCATACTAAACGAATGCTTTAAGTCAAATCATGCTTGAGCCATCACTAGTTATTAAAACTTAAAATAGATAGGTATTACTCTGAACAAAATAACATGAACTGAACTCGTTATTACATTATGATCAACAAACATGAGTTGAATACGTCGAACGAACATCAAACAGCCATCGTGAGTGACACTCGATTTTCTGTGTTCCTTTGCCCGTAAATGAATTGGCCTGAATACCTTCATTGTGTTTGCCCAGTTCAGCAAAGAACAATAATGAAGTATTCTGAAGAGAGAAGAAATATAAAGTTCGATATTTTGTCCGATAATACCCGCTATCTATCAAATTGATTGAGACAAACACCTGTGCTTATTTTTTCGTAAAATTAGATGGGGCCTATGTCACCTGTTTCCTCCACTTTCAATATTTTATATATATAATCATTCATAGTCTTCATGTTTTACATCAAACTTCAATAATATATTCATGTTTATTAACCCTTCTCCACCGCGTCATCCCGCGTCAAGTTTCGCAAAGCGTCCCTCCGCCGCCGCCGCGCCGTTGAAACATCTAAGTGGAAAGAGCAAAACTTTACTAGCTGGTGTCCGCTACAAGCAGGCGCAGGCCGACAGTCATCTGACAGGTGCGGGCGAAGGACCCATTAACGCGCCTTCCGCATCGCCAGCGTCACTGCGTTACCCGACGCGACGTGCCTACCACACCAGTCACCAGTCACCACCCCTCGCAAATGGACAGCTCAATGAAACACTTTCATTGTCACCCGATGAACAGCCCGTTAACGCCTGATTGTCTGCGAAATTCACTGTTAAACCATTTATTAGGAATTCGTAGATGAGAATGTTAGATTAATTCAGAGTTGATTTTAAGTAAAATGTTCAATGGGGCGTTTGGAGACCTGTTTTCGTTTATTTTGACGAATTCGAATTTTAGGGATTTTTATGCAGTTTGGATTAGTATTTGAAATGTACGGTGCGTTTAATTTTTTGTCTGTTGTTGTTTAGATTTTGAGTTCCAAATTGTAGTTTCCACATATGTAAAGTTAACATATTCGTGCATTATTCAAAATTCTATGCTACGTACAATTGGGCACAAAGCCTGATTGAAATAGTTGTGCCGTGGAGTGTCTGCGAACTACTCCTAACACACGAACTAGCTGTACCAATATCTAAATGCCCTCTAGCACTTGTCAACATACGTTTAATATACATTTTAGAGCTTTTTCGCTCGTTTTTAAAAGTATATGTAGAGCACTGCTAGTTTTACACTAAAAGTATATAATATGTAGAGCGTTGCTAGTTTGACACTAAAAAGTATATAATATTTATAGCACTGCTAGTTTGACACTAAAAGTATATAATATTTATAGCACTGCTAGTTTGACACTAAAATTTTGAAATAAACTAGACCATTGCTGGGCAAACTAACTCATAAATGTAACTATTGAATTTGTGTCTGAATTATTGTTTTTCAGTGTTATATTTAGCACGATTTCATTTGGTTATGCTATGCACTATTTACACAGTTTTGTTTTGTTTTCAGTTTTATTCAGTAAGACGCATTATACAAAGCCCTTTTGGCACAATAAAGTGTTGTTAATAGTTTCTAAAAGAAAATCGTCAGTTTGATTACCAAAAAATATTGGACACGTATTTTATTGTTAAGTCACGTCGACAAAAAATAAAAACGATACCGTACGTTGAAATTTTGCGTGACGTCACGCCGTGCTACACTTTTTACCACGATGTGACGTAACAAGCCCCTACTCCTGAACTTTGATGCGTTTTATATTTGATAAATGATTTTATTTTTGTAAGTAGGTTTTAACAACACTTTTACACGTCAACATTTTTTATTGTCAGTTTTAGCTAGATGAGGCCGGTGTTTCATAGCTGACTACCCTGAGAAGAAACACTGAAATAAACTCAGAGGTCAAAGTTTCTTTTAAAGTGTTCAAATCCATACAATATATACTGGTCAAATCATATGAGAACCATGTACGTGTATGTCTGGGATGAGCTTTTGAGGAAAGCAACACGCAAATTCGAGTGGTCCTGTCCAGACAGTGCAAGCATTTGTCAGTTATCGTGAAGCTCAACTCAGAACTTTGAGTAGCTCAACGAACCGACGAACAATACCAAAGTAGGGACATTTGGGTAGGGCGCAAAAATACTCAAACTGCCAGACAATCATAAAATCTACATGAATATAACGCTATATATAGTTCTCGCATTCACATTATGCTATATGAGGACCATGCAGCTTAGTGTCTGTAATGGTCTTTTGAAGAAAGAACCACAGATATTTGAGTGGATCTGTCCAGTCAGTGCAAGCATTTGTCAATAGTCGAATAGCTCAACTTAAAACCACTAAGGAGCTCAACGAGTTGACGAACAATACCAAAGAAAGGGCATTTGGGTAGGCCGAAAACATACTCAAACTGTCACACAGCGTTAAAAATTACTGTAAAAAGGAGGAGAAAAATAATAATAATAACACATATAGTCCTCACATTTACAATAATTAAGTAATGAAATATATATATATATATTTATGTCACATCCTGGGTGGCCGAGATGCGAAACATCGGGTCTTCTTCACAATCCGACATAATTTATGATAGATGTTGGCACTGTCGTGGGTACTCGAACGAAAGATAATTTGGATTAAATCAAAATAACTTTATCAAAGTAACGGTCAGGAAACAAACACGTGCGTTGGTACCGAGCGTTCCGCCTAGAATGTCTGAGCTTGACTGTCCTCGCTGGATCCCCTACCGACGATCGTATTCAAGTGGTGAGGCACGCACTTGCGTTTCCGGTCGCGTCCGTACTAGTTTTCGAAACAAATTGTTAGATGGCGTTGTTATCGCTCTCATAGTGCCCTCAATCCACGACATATATATATATATATATATATAATACTTTATAACGTCCAAATTCATGTCAAACAAAATAGTAATAATAAAATGTCAATAAAAATAATTATAATACTCGTACTTTACAAAGTATGCATGTCAAAAACCACAACAAAAAAAAAAAAAAAAAAATGTCATCAAAGTTTTTAAACTTTAAAGAACATATGAAAACAATGGCTCATGTATATCATTGAAGTAGCTCAATTGTTCAATCAGTCCACGCCTTTTGGTACTCAAGGTAGTCATTAATTGTGTAAAAAGGTTTCTGGCATAGCTTACGTTTAATAAATGATTTAAATTTATTTATGCTTAGTTCTTGAATTTGGCTAGGAAGTTTATTATAGAAACGTATACATTGACATCTAAACGAACCACCTATTTTCTTCTTAAGCCTTGTTTTAGGTACAAAAAATTTGTGTTTGTGCCTAGTATTTATGCTATGGATATCATTGTATCTTTTAATCAGATTAATATTTTTATGTGCATACATGAGATTCTCATAAATATACTGAGAGGGAACAGTCATAATATTAATCTCCTTAAATTTGTCTCTGAGGGAGTGTCTGGGACTTAATTTACAAATTGCACGAACAGCCCTTTTCTGTAAAACAAAAATTGTCTGAATATCGTCAGCATTTCCCCACAACAGAATGCCGTACGACATCAAACTATGAAAATAACGAAAGTTTACTAAACGAGCTGTCTCTAAATCAGTTACACCACGAATTTTCCTAACGGCGTATGCTGCAAAGCTAAGTTTTTTGGACAGTTTATCTATATGGGGCTCCACTGAAGTTGCGCATCCAAAGTCAAACCTAATAACACTGGAATCCTCGGGTTTCAACTCTTCACCCTTTATTGACACACTAGTGTTCACTTGTGTTACATTGGGTAATGTGAATTTTATGCATTTTGTTTTTTTCTCGTTAAGGAGAAGATTATTGATATTAAGCCAGTTAACTACAGTTGAAAGAGCATTATTTACATTATCAACAACCACCTGCTGACGTTTCAGTTTAAATAAAAGTGAAGTGTCGTCTGTAAACAGCACCATATCATGTTTATCCTTTATGAGGTAAGGCAAGTCGTTGATATAGATTAGAAACAAAAAACGTCTCAGAATTGAGCCTTGAGGTATCCCCATTCTGACTACAGATCCGGTAGACCTTTTGCCGTTCACATCAACTCTCTGAATCCTATTACTTAAGTATGAAGTAAGTAGATTCAGAGAGGCGCCCCGGACTCCGTAGTAATGCAGCTTCCTGATCAATGTATCATGGAGAACGCAATGTAAAGCCTTAGACAAATCACAAAAAATGCCCAACGCATCGCATTTTGCCATTTGGTTTGGTAAAGCAAAAAATACGAGTCTGTTTTTTAGGGTTTCGTAGTCCTAACAAGGACAAGAAACCCTTGTAGTTTCGATCTGTCCGTCTGTCCGTCGGAGGCATAGCTAAGAGACTGTTGGAACTAGAAAGCTGCAATTTTGCATGGATATATATATTAATCACGCGACAATAACGTGTAAAGTGGACATGACATGTAAAGTGGGTATGACTTAGAGCTTTTAAAATCATTGTGGGGTAAGACAGACTTCTTCAAAAAAGAAGAAGGTTAAGATATATATATGTTCGGGCATAACTCCGTCATATATTGACGAATTTGCAAAATATTTTGTTTGTTCGAGAGGGGTTTGCCGAAATGGTCCCATTTAAATTTCATATTGATCTGATGATGGGTTTTGGAGACAGACAACGGAACTCTTCAAAAATTGACAGAAAATCAACCGCGATTGCTGCGATCGTATGTCTATGAATTGTTAATATAGTCTAATAGGGAACACCAACTAAAAAGTGAAAAATAAAAAACTTTATTACAAATAAATAGAACCGACTTCATCCAAAAAAAGCGACTTCCGAAATTAAAATTATTTTGCACTTTTTTTGGAAGTCGAGTCTATTTTTTTGTAAAAAAGTTTTTGATTCCGTGATTCGTTTGTGAAATAGTAAACTTTAAAATGTATTTTTTGTTCGAGTCGAGCGAACCCTAAAAGCTAAATTATGACCTTGAAAAATCTTAATAAATTCGTGATGGTAGTATATATGTATAATGAACTTTAAAGAAAAACTATCACGGCTAAGTTAGCTTTTTTAGTTTTAGAGAAATAGCAGTCCAACTTATAAAATTTTTCTACTACAAAATACAAAATTCGTTACGAAGGTAAAGTAAATTTTGTAAAATTATTTTTTTTCTTTTCACGTAAAACCGCGAACTCAATTAATATGGTCATAGTAATAAACATAGATCCCCCATCTAAGTCCGCATGTTATAACGGACGGCTACTGAACCCTATAATCCGCGTGGCCCGACACGCACTTGGCCGGTATTTGATAATCTAACTTACGGCATAAATATAATTATTATTTTTGTACGCAGAAAACATCCCTATTGTATCTACCTAATGTGCCAGAAAATGTATTTTCTTTTATTTCATGTCCATTTTATTTTTTACTGGTGAAAATGAAAGCCTTTCACGTCAATCCTTCATGGTTTATTTATATGTAGGTACCTAATCTAAAAAAAATGAAATAGAGGAAACCAATTCCGATAAATAAATAGAACACATCGCTTAATCCGGATCCTCAATAAAAAATGTAACATGAACTACATTACTTCTGCTACCGATCCAATTACTCATCGAAATCGTTTCGTGAAGGTAGTTTTTCCTTATTTTTCCATGAGTACTGGCCGCGCAGAAATCTTAATCCATCGGAAACAGATAACTAACTATCGGGAATAGCCAAAAAGATGCTCAACGTACTAAAATTAATAGGTAGGTAATTCTCGTAAAAGAAGATAAAGAAAAAAAAAAGGAAATGTTTTTTTTGTAGGTATTAAAGAATTATATCCCAATAAAATCATCTTTGTATTAGTATCGACAAAAATATATTTTGACCTTGAAGTCGTCTGTCAAAAAGGTTACCATAACACTAAACCTGACCTTGTGTAGGTCCATATGAGACAGTCGACGAGCTGATATGAAAAATTCTAAGTAAACGTAAAAACATCCAGATTAAATTCTTTTAAGATTTCAATTGAAACTTGAGACCTCAGTTTTGAGTATACTCGTACATTGATGAATGAATACTTCTCTCCGAATATGGAGGATCTATGAGACGCGAGGCGCGGCTGCTCTCACACCTCAGGAAATTGAAACAAACATTGCAATCCTATCGAACACTCCACATGTACACATTAAAAGCTGTGCGGTATTTTCCAGATACGAATCGCAAATTTTTTAAATCATTCGTCGACAATTCCATTCAAATTCGATTACACTCAAATCGATTGAATATTTTACAGAATACAAATTGACTTTTAATAGAATCTTTTATTGCGAGTGCTTATTATTTAAATTGGACTTTTTTTTAAATTAAGTGCCTTAGTTTTTTTTGTATTTAACTACGGAGTATATTTTAATTGTTTGTGATATGAGTTGATATAACCAGGGATGGGGGAGATGCGTTACTGCACCGCAAAACTTTCGAGATATATCGGCGACACTCGCAAACAAAGCGGCACTGCCACAATAGGTACCACTTGTACAACAACAGCCACGTTATCAATGCAACTGGGAAAGTGGAAATAAAGCATTTTATTCCTTATGCAACGGGAATACTGTGTAAGGAAACCGAGAATGAAAGTTTAGAGCTGTAAACTTAATGTTGTAACTCCACACTCGCGCCACACGCGCCGTTCCCGGGAGATAAGAACACGTCATAAAAGAGGCACCCGCCGAAACTTTGCCTTAATTTCTGTATTTTCCATTTCGTAATCACTAAGAGACGTTTTAAACAGAATATGGTTAAGATAAAATATATATTCCAGGAATTAACTGTACTAAGCCACGCAATATCCTAGGATGTTAGCTCGCGTGAATCGGGACCTTCCACTTTCAACTATAAATTTGGGTATTAAAATTTTGTCTTTCAAAATAAAGTGGAATGAATCTTAACTGAATGGAGGAATTTAAGTGTTATATTCAAAATTATTTTGTATGTAAATGAATTTGAAGAGTAAAAAGATTTATGCGAAGCTATTTAGGGAATGTTCTTGTTTAATCCTTATCTTTATTAACTTAATGAGTTTCAATTTAATAATGGTATTTGAGTAAGAAGTATTAACGGAACAACTAACTATAGATGGCTTTCATGAGCTTTAGAAAGATAAGTACGATCCCTAGTTTAATTGATTGAAAATTATAGGAATTTACAATCTAAACTCAGAATAAAAAATCGCAAAGCCTTATAAGAAATAGAACAGAAATCAAGTGCTACAACATGGCAATGCGTACATTCACACATACAACACACGACAATTTAACCGCTAGTGGTTAAATAGGAAAGAGCGAATCGCTGTATACGTTGGGAAATTTAACCACAGCGCTCGACGCGAATAAGTATTGCTTCCCAACGCATATAGCAAGTGTTTGCCGACGGAGATTGCAATATTATGTACCAATCTCTTGCCTTTTCCGAGGCGCACACCGCTGACTGCACTTCTTAGCATTGGAAATATTACCCTATTGAGGTCTTAACGTCTATGGTGAGGTAAAAATGTTTGCGCAAGGTAAGTTTGAGGCAAATATTTTGTCGTAAATATGGGTTGGACAAATAGGACAGGATAGGTGCATTTATTTTAAACTTACGTGGTTTTCGATAAAAAAGGATTTCGTCAAAGGCTATGTAACACTACAGCGCAAGTTCGGCCCTTTGTTCCTATTGGCCTAGCTTTGTTCTGTCTCCTGCTTGATATCTCTATATCAAGCAGGAGTTAGAAAGCACATACTTCCCACTTCTGCTTCTTAGCTCTTCTCTAATAAATTTCGTTGCGAGACCCAAAACAGCTGAATCGATTTCCTGGTGCTCTTCTAGTTTCACTACCTTCACAGTTTCCTAGTGATCGCCACTGTTGATTTCTGGCATCAGAAGTTGCAGCTATCAAGAACAGTGTGCCGACTTATAAAAGCAAGCGGCTCTGTAAATAAAATTCACTACCTATCAAAGTATAGTTAATCCATTTACTATATTTTAAGCTTCGAGTTATGAAGCTACGAGTATCTACTGAAAAGTCAAGGTTTTCAAAAAAGCCATTTAGGTACCATTTTTAACCGACTTCGAAAAAGAAGGAGGTTCTATGTTCGACTGTATATATATTTTTTTATGTATGTTCACCGATTTCTCTGTTATTTGTGGACCGAATTTCAAAATTATTTTTTGATCCGAAATAATACACTCCCGCGGTGGTCCCATATAAATTTTGTCGAAATTGCTTCAGCGCTTTCAGAAAAACTAAACAAAAACGAAAAATACGTATATCTAGAAGACCTTTTGGTTTTCTCCAATTACGAGTATGTTTAAATTCACCGTTCCATGTTATTGGGGTTTTTAGTTCTGGGGTATAACAACTAAAATTGAAAAATAAAAAACTTTTCTACAAAAAAAACAACCGACTTCCAAAAAATAAAATACACTAAAAATTAAAAAATTACTTTAATTTCGGAAGTCGATGTCAAATAACGAAGAAATAAAATACAAACACCGACTTCCGAAATTAAAGTTATTTTTTAATTTTTAGTGTATTTTCTTTTTTTCAAATATCAAAGTCCGTGTTATCAATACCCTCTTCATACAATGGCAAGTAATGACTTTTAAGTGAAATAGGTATAATGTTGCCTTAGGTGATATACTACTAGAACTAGTCATCAAGAACTAGTCATACAATGATTTCGGTTATTCAACCCGACGAAATCATTATTATTGAACATGGTTTCAAAGCAAACCGTTTTGATAGCATTGCGTAGTGCGTATTGCGTAATAGCTGTTTAGTAGGTACTAAATTTTCATAGGTTCCTAAGAGCTATGCATAGGAGAATAAAACCTTGAAAAAGGTCCATATCGGTATAGTAATATGGACGGTCTCCAAACAGCTTTTAACGCGGATTATAACATTTTTCGAATGCCCCAGGCGTCTCCCAAGAAATTCCTAAGAAGATTTCCAAAGGTCCTCGGAACAACATTTAGTTAGCGAGTCGTTTCAAGTAACAATATTTTATTCCGCAATAACTGACAGCTAAATCATTAGAGGGTTGTCAATCGATCCATTCCGAAGTTCAGATTGTTCATGAAAACGTTAGTAGAATTATTTTGGTTAAAGCATCAATCGACTCAAATTAAAAACTGGAAACTGAAGTGAGAATATTGTATTTCTTTTAGTTTAAGATGCCAGACATACATTAACTGACATACATTTATATATTTACTGATTAACACACTGTGTGGGATTGAGTAATGTTAGCATGTTAATGTTAGCATGTACGCATACCAGCTAGATTTTATTTGGGTGGGAAATCGTCAAATAACTTCTCCGTGTCTGGGTGCAGCGGGAGGGCGTGTCAGACTCTTACTGACTAAAACCCACCCGTGTTTCTTCAGTTGCCTGTGCCAGGAGCCGCGGTGACTCTTGTAAACACAACCGTGACCCTGGCAGATACTTGCTAACTTAGGCCGACGGCCAATTTACTAGTATCAAGCGCTTAAGTATCTAAGCAAAAAAAAATTTGTTAATCAGAAAATGTACTTATTTTCTTATCTGGTGGCTCTATTTGGTTAGAGGTATCCGAGCGTAAATGATTTGGTCATTCGCATCTCCACCAACTACGTATTATCAATGAATCTTCTTCATCATTTCAACCGAAAGACGGTAGGTCTCCCCCCTACCCGTCCTGTGCGTCTCACATACATCGGCTACCCACGACCCTCACCAGGGCATCGGTCCATTATCATGGACAGTGTTGCCGATTCCAATTTAGGCTATTGCTATCTTTTTCTCTCTAATAAATCAAGAAAGAGACGGACGTAAATTAGAGCTGTCAAATTTTGTTGAACTAAAAATATTTTCATACAAGTTAAGGGTACACGTTTGGGCACGCCACCATTACAGCGGTAGTGCCCCTCTTTGAGGAGTGGCTGGAGAGGCGTCACGGCGTCCTAACCTTCCGCCTGTCGCAGGTCCTCACCGGACACTGTTGTTTCGGGAGGTTCCTGTTTCGGATAAGGCGAGAGGAAACGCCCGGGTCTTACCACTGCGCGGATCGCCCAGAGGACACGGTGGAGCATACGGTGGAGGTCTGCCCTGCTTGGGTGGAGCACCGCCGTGTCCACGTGAATGCGATAGGCGGTAGCAACCTCTCGCGCCCGGCCCTGGTTCAGGCCATGGTACGGAGTGAGAGGGAATGGGAAGCAGTCTCCTCCTTCTGCGAAGCAGTAATGCTCACGAAGGCGGAGGCGGGATGGGTGAGCGAGACTCAACGTAGTGGCCCTCACGCCCCCGGCCGCTACCGCCACAGTAGACGCATTGGGCGTAGGACGTCGCGAGACGATCTCCGGCCACCGTAGACCCGGGCCTGCGGACGGCAAGTAGTGGGTAGCACGCCGTCCGATCAGCACCAGGCTCGTGAGCCGACGGCGCGTAGTGTTCCACGCGCGGCTCAAAGAGATGAGTGTCAGCCTCCACTGACGGGCCCCATCATGGCCGGTGCCTGCATGCCTAGGGGTAGCGGATAAATTCGTAACAGAGTTACCGCTCCCCTGGGCACTCAGGCAGGGAAGGAACAGGAGTGGGTTTTAGTCAGTAAGAGTCCGACACGCCCTCCCGCTCCACCCAGAGCGGGAGATGTCAACGGATGATTGCCCACCCCACAAAAAAAAAGGGTAGGTACACGTAAAAACATGTTGACTATAAACACGCTAAAACGCAAGACGTAAACTAATTTGACATCTTTAGCTTAGTTAATAGCTATAGCCGTCCTTTTCTCGCACTGCCTTTTAGTAAAAGATAGCGATTCTCTAATTTTAGTTTAGTCAATGAATATCAATGATACAAATGATTTTATGAAGTCGAATGATTACAATGAAATCATTTACAACTGCCTATTCTGACCGTAGCCCCAAGCTTCATTTATGAAGTCGAATGATTACAATGAAATCATTTACAACTGCCTATTCTGACCGTAGCCCCAAGCTTCATTTATGAAGTCGAATGATTACAATGAAATCATTTACAACTGCCTATTCTGACCGTAGCTCCAAGCTTCATTTATGAAGTCGAATGATTACAATGAAATCATTTACAACTGCCTATTCTGACCGTAGCCCCAAGCTTCATTTATGAAGTCGAATGATTACAATAATAATAATAATATATTTTATTTCACTCTTCACAAAGTTTCACATCGATATGTACACAAGATTTAGATATAAATAAAATAACCAAAATGCATCAAACATGATCCTTTGTGAGAGTTTGGAGTCCATACTAGGATACCCTGTGTGACGGATCACCAAGCTCTCACCCCGAACTTGTGTCGATGACTAATAACTGTCTCTGAATATACATATATATAGGAGATACTAAAAAACCGGACAAAAATGCGTAAATACAAAAAGTGATAAACATAAATAACTTAACTATTTTAGAAACTAAATAAAAAAAAATTAAAAAAAATTGCTGTCTGTATCAGATGTATTGTCGTGCTTGTGAGTGAAATCATTGAAATCATTTACAACTGCCTATTCTGACCGTAGCTCCAAGCTTCATTTATGAAGTCGAATGATTACAATGAAATCATTTACAACTGCCTATTCTGACCGTAGCCCCAAGCTTCATTTATGAAGTCGAATGATTACAATGAAATCATTTACAACTGCCTATTCTGACCGTAGCTCCAAGCTTCATTTATGAAGTCGAATGATTACAATGAAATCATTTACAACTGCCTATTCTGACCGTAGCTCCAAGCTTCATTTATGAAGTCGAATGATTACAATGAAATCATTTACAACTGCCTATTCTAACCGTAGCTCCAAGCTTCATTTATGAAGTCGAATGATTACAATGAAATCATTTACAACTGCCTATTCTGACCGTAGCTCCAAGCTTCATTTATGAAGTCGAATGATTCCAATGATATCATTCATAGCAGTGTATTCTGACTGTAGCTCCAAGCTACATTTATGAAGTCGAATGATTCCAATGAAGTCATTCACAGCCACGTATTCTGACTGTAGCTCCAAGCTACATTTATGAATTCGAATGATTCCAATGAAATCATTCACAGCCGCGTATTCTGACTGTAGCTTCAAGCTACATTTATGAAGTCGAATGATTCCAATGAAATCATTCACAACCGCGTATCCTGACTGTAGTTCCAAGCTAAATTTCCTGATCGCACAACCTATTTTAGGAAATAATGTCCATTAATGGCCTTTGTGGTTGTTTACTGTTTTACGTTCGTTGTTTCAGGATAAACCTTAAAGTTTCAAACTGGATCAGAGGCCCTTTTACATGACCTGATGACGCAGTTAGATTGGGAGACTTACCTACAGGAAGTTCGACTCAACAATGTGATCAGAAAATAGTCGCTATTTTGTGTTTTACAGTAGGTTATTTAAACTTAATTCTAAATAATGGCAATGCAAAAAAAAATAACTGTTCCGCCATCTTTTGGAGGCCGCCGTATTGGATTTGAATGACGTCATTTAGCTTTTTTTTGGGCAGGAAATCATCAAATAACTTCTCTCGCTCTGGGTGGAGCGGGAGGGCGTGTAAGACTGTAGCAGCATATTTACATATACCCTGCCCGGCCAACCGACCGACCGCGGAGCCCTAGCTTACGCCACCGCGATGGTGGCGCTCCCTGTCGTGAGATTTGTGAACCACAGAACGAATCCGTGTTGTGCTGTGATTGGCTCATTAATTCGCAAAGTGCCCGCTAATATAATTTGTAAAAAATATGTATAAAAGTAGTTAGTTTTATCAAATAAATGCTCATAACTATTTAGCGTCTCCAACTGGTTGTTTCCCTGTATACCCTCAGCTACAGACCTAACAGTGGTGACCCCGCGAACAACTTATCGCAACCATCGCAAATCATGGCCAAGCAACCCGAAAGTAGTGAATCTACAGCACTGCACATCCCAGAAGTAGCCGGAATTTCGTTGTCACTACGGATTCCAGCATTCTGGCGTGACCGAGCCCGCTTATGGTTCGTCAGTTTTGAAGCCGCCACGCATGAGTTGAAGAAAGGACAGCGAGAACTAGCACAGATGGTAATCGCGCGATTGGAAAAACAAGATGTCGAACAGATATGCGACCTGCTATACAACCCACCTACAGCACAACAGTACGACTTGTTGAAGGAACGATTGATATCGGTCTACGAAGAGTCAGAAAATCGGCAATTTCAGAAGCTATTGTCTGACATGGAGCTCGGTGACCAGAAACCCTCACAGCTGCTGCGTATTGTAAGTATGGTTGCAACTTACGTCTCCCAGGTGACTTTTTCTCATCAACACCACGTAGTGAAAGCACAGACTCAGAGTACGTCGATAAAATACGCAGAACAATAGACAGTCTCAAGCCATCACTCAACCAACCGCATAGCAACAACCGTGCCATATTCGTGCATTCGGATTTAGACAAATGCCACTCAGTTTTCATCAGAGTTGACGCCGTACGCAAACCACTGCAACCAACGTACGACGGGCCTTACACAGTAATAAAGCGTGAAAACAAAGTGTTTACACTGCAACTACCAGGCCGACAAAGTTCAGTGTCAATAGACCGACTGAAGCCTGCGTACACAATCAACGACGACGATGCAGCTACAGCTTCAACAACAGTGACACCTGGCACTCCCGTGCAGAAGACCTCATCCGGACGAACGGTCCGGCGACCCGTCCGCTTCGCTTGAGAGGGGAGTACTGTAGCAGCATATTTACATATACCCTGCCCGGCCAACCGACCGACCGCGGAGCCCTAGCTTACGCCACCGCGATGGTGGCGCTCCCTGTCGTGAGATTTGTGAACCACAGAACGAATCCGTGTTGTGCTGTGATTGGCTCATTAATTCGCAAAGTGCCCGCTAATATAATTTGTAAAAAATATGTATAAAAGTAGTTAGTTTTATCAAATAAATGCTCATAACTATTTAGCGTCTCCAACTGGTTGTTTCCCTGTATACCCTCAGCTACAGACCTAACAAGACTCTTACTGACTAAAATCATCAGTTTCCTGTGCCAGGGCCGCGGTGACTTTTTTGAACACACCCACGACACGTCATCCAAACTACATATGTACGCTAAGTTTCAGCTCAATCGGAAACTGGGAAGTGGGTCAAATTTAGCTTCTAAGATTTTTTTACACAGCTACAGGTGAAGTTATTAAAAGAGTGTTAAAAACAGGAGTCTTCTTTTTAACCGACTTCAAAAAGGAGGAGGTTCTCAATTCGTCGGAACCTTTTATTTTTATTTTTTTATATATGATCCCCGATTACTCGAAGATGGCTGGACCGATTTGGATTTTTTTTTTTGTTTAAAAAGGTATACTTTCCCAGGTGGTCCCATATAAATTTTATCGAATTAGCTTCAGCGCTTTTTGAAATACTGAAAAAAAACTCCACGTTCCGTGTTATTGGGGTTTCTTTCTAGTTCTGGGGTATAACAACTAAATGTGAAAAATAAAAAACTTTTATCCAAAATACCGGTTGTTTTTTTACAAAAATGAAAATACACTAAAAATTTAAAAATAACTTTAATATCGGAAGTCGGTGTCAAATAACGAAGAAATAAAATACAAACACCGACTTCCGAAATTAAAGTTATTATCAAAATTTTAGTGTATTTTCTTTTTTGGAAGTCGGTTGTTTTTTTTTTTTTTTGTAAAAAAATTTTTTTAAAGTAAGCTAAAAGACTTGATGAATATCACTCACATTGTTTATGCCAATCTGTTTTCGTGGTTGAACGCAAACCATCGCCTGGTACATGGTAACATTTCAATTTTTGAAACCGACGCAATATCGCGGCAATATTTGCTTTTAGATCAGCTTTCCTTTGTGCAAAGCAAACCTTTATACGAAACATAACGCGGTTGCAACAGCTCGACATCTATGGATAGGTATACGTTTTCCAATCGAATTGTAATTGATTTCGGAAACAAAATTGGTATGAAAAGTTATAGAGGTATATAACTTCATGTTGAACGATTTCGACTTTTCGTCTAAAACACCGCTTTTTATGTATGAAAATCAAGTTGTTTTAGAAAAAAAATTACTACAAAATTATCATCTCAATTCACGACAAAATTGCAAAATATTGAAGAACTGTGACACGATACTTACTAGAACATTCACCATCCTCCTCCATTTTTAGGGTTCCGTACCCGAAGAGTCCAAACGGAGCCCTAAAAATGGTGTATTGCTGTCACTCATGTGAAGAACTGTGACACGATAATACCCTCATTTGGTACGGAACCTTAAATGTGCGAAGTCCGACACGCACTTGGCCGGTTTTTCCTAATTTTTTCGGTATGACTTAATTTGTTTTCTTCCACAAATCACTGTTTGCCGTCACCTCAAACCCACCCCCATCCTAGCCATAAAATCTTCCACTCCTTCTCCTTAAATTCTTATAATTATAACTATCCAAACGATATGCTAGAATTAACAACCTAAAGCTTAGTTTCCACGCTCAACATAATCACGCACAATTTACCAGTACAGCATGAGTGACGACAGGCGACATGACAAACGCGTGGGGGCTGTAATGCAAGATTTAGTGGCAGTCGTATGCGAACACTATACGCGTATTTTAATTAGTTTTGTAAACAGAATAATGACAAAAAAACTGCTCATCACATTCACAAACAATGTACAAGTACAATAATATGAGCAAAGACTACTATAATATATGAGCGACGATTGGTGACATAATAAACGGGCGCAGGCCAACCGGCGGTAGTGCAAAACTAGAAGCAGTGCGCGCATATTTTTAGGGTTCCGTACCCAAAGGGTCCAAACGGAGCCCTATTGCTGTCACTCTCCTGTCCGTCTATCCGCCTGCACATCTGTCTGTCTGTCCGTCATTTGCCACAAAATTTTGTTCCGAAGAATTTTTTAACTTATGAACTTGAAATTGGGTGATAATGTTTATTATTACGTATATTTTATAAACAAATACCAATATATTGATAAATCAGATGTTTTTCTTTGATAATTCCCTCATTTGGTACGGAACCCTAAATATGCGAAGTCTGACACGCACTTGGCCGGTTTTTTATTTTGTATTGTAAGATCACAGACATACCAACCAAAAACTCACAATTCACGCTCATAACAGCTAAATGCTCATCATAATCACGCACCACGTACCAGTACAGCATGAGCGACGGTAGGTGACATGACAAACGGGTGCGTTCCAACCGGCGGTAGTGCAAGATTTAGTGGCGCGCGGCAGCGATAACTACCTCTGTTTACACTACATTTAACTTGTGCCAAGTGCCGCGACTGCGGACTAGAGCCGATCGGTCGGTAATGTGGATAAATATTAGTTATGGTCCCTTTTATAATGACAGTTTTGAGGAAAAGTTGTTGTGTATCGTGAAGACAATGATTTTGTGTTCAACAATAAGAAAGTACTAAACGGCAATAGCGTAAAAAATGATGTGACGTCATGCTGTTTGTGTAAAAAAAAAATCTGGGACCTCTGGGACTGTGTAAACTGTATCTATTTTCTAAATATAATATAATCACAGTAACTATAACAGTACTGTATTATTAAATAATTAAACTGGTTTAAAATGGTTTTATTTCAAAAACATCAGTATTACTTCTAAGAAAGGCAATGAAAATTAAGTTTCAATATTAATGCTGTCATTCTGCGAATTTTAATTTAACACTGACACCGCGTCGTGTTTTTGTTATAAATAAATAGATTTTCCGAGTAAAATGTGTAAAGGATACTTTGAAAAAAAAAACAGCGCGTGGAGCATGAACAATAAAATTATAACGTAAGCACAGCAGATATTTATTAGGTAGATAGAGATACTACAAAGTTCCAAATAATAAGATATTACCTAACAGTTATAAACGCTTCGAGGAACATGTAAATAACAATCGACTGTTGTAAGAATTTTGTTTAAATATGTAATTAACTACAGAGTTGTTAGCCAGTAAATATTTAATACCCATGAAAAGTAGGTAGGTCGCTACTCATCTAAATTTTAATTAAAAATGGCTTGGCTTCATTTTGAATCATATCTAGCAGACGGTAAAAACAGTAAAAAGCTAAAATGTAGAACATGAAAGCTACTCATATTCTCCGTTTATTACGTTTCCTACTCTTTGCTTGTGAATTTCATATTCGTCCTGTGACGGCCGAACGAACTTTAAAAGAGCTACAAAGTACGAATTACGTCATCCATTAGCCGCCAGCGAAATTGCATCTGTTGCATCAACAACTGCGGATAACAGAGCAGCAAAGTGAAACGTCATTATTTTGCGACATTTATTTGATTGTGGGCGCACCTTGTAGCTTACAAAGCTTTGACCGTCCAAACAAACAAGCCGTGGACGCAATAAGCTCGCAATTTCGGACGGACGCTCGACAAATTTACCAACTGAAATGAAGTCTCAACTATGGTGCAGCGGACCGTTCTCAACAGGCCACGTTTTATTACTCACGCGCACTATTGAATCTCGCTGTTCCGTTTCCGTGTCGGACACTGCACTCGGTACATGCAGCGTTTGTAGTTGGTATGCTACTATAACTACTTACATGGCGTTATCATATTGTGCGCACTGAAACTTTGTTTTCATGGTTCAGCTTTTACACAGCACATGCATTTGGGTTCGCGATTTTTTGTGGGATGGGAAATCATCCATCCAATGACTTCTCCCGCTCTGGGTGGAGCGGGAGGGTGTGTCAGACTCTTACTGACTAAAACCCACCCCTGTTCCTTCCTGCCCTTAGTGCCCGGGGGCGAGGTAACTCTGTTTCGAATTTATCCTCAACCCCCGGGCAGACGATGGGTTCTTACTTGGCAAAAGTATGCTCTAAGACTGAAACTGTTGAGGTCCCAGTCAACAGTTTCAGTCCATCCAAAGGTTGTCTGGTAGATATCGCTGTCAGTGATAAGACCGACATTGTACCCATAGATTTAGGTTCTTTTATACAAATTGACTAACTATTTTGGTGTACAGTAAAGTATTATTCTACTCTATTCAATCCGTTCATATGACCCACATGGAGATCATCTTTGTCACCAATAAAATTAGAAAAACTAGCATTTTCTTGGAGACAATCATACGTTTTCTATACCACAAAAAATAAGTATTTTTAAACAGTTAAGACTTACCTACTCGTAGCGCCATATAATACAGTTTTAATACAACATCTTAAGAATAATATATCGCATCAAAAAGAAGCACAAGTCTCGCAACGCAGTTTCTCTGCCGTAAAAAATTGTGAAATCGAATGTAAACCAAGGCGGTTAATTCAGTACCTACCTATCTATGGGAGCAGCTATCCAACCACTTTGTCATAAATTGATACCTTGTTAGTTAGCTAACAACATTTTATAGTAACCATTTCAAAATTACATTCATTTCTTTATTTCTTTAATAAAAATAGTGACTTGGTAATTGCACATGGCAACATAATCTACACAAAACAAAATCTATCTAATATTAGCACTTAGTGCTTTTATTTGTACCTATATGGAGGCCTATTTAAATTACCTATTAGATTATGTTGCTGTATGCAATTGCCAAGTCACTATTTGCATATGCTATTTGCAACATGTTGTTAGGTAACTAACAAGGTATCAATTTATGACAAAGTGCTCGACTTGGCGGGGGCACTTCCGTGCCCCCAGATTCGCGACATTCAATTAGAAAAAATGCTCTTTTTCCTTTCACATTTAGAATCCAGCCATTGGAACTATAATTGCAAATTGAAACATTAAAGAAAACTTACGTTTAAACACGCTAAATAAAATGTAGAACAACAATATTCTTGACACAATTGTGTTCAAAACATGGCGCCGGCGCGAACATTCAGTGTTATTGCACTAGCATGATAGTCGGGAATTTTACCATACCCGGGCCGGGTGCATCCGGATATGCCGGGGCAGTCGTTTGGCGGGACATTAATTACCCGGCCACTTAACCGGGTGCGCCATGCGGCATCACTGTTTTATGATAAGTAGGTATAACCGGGTCCGATAGTTGTCATTTGTTTTCATCGTTTTTATATAATAAGGCATTAAAATAAAGTGCGTGGGGCATGGTGTGGTAACGTGAATAGTGTTATTATGAATTTGGACATGAAAACGTTGTGACATCGTTTGGGTTTTTAAAGGCTCGTAGCTAAACAATAACAGCCGCACGGGTCGATCTTATGCCTAGGAGTAGCGGATAAATTCTGAAAATGAGTTACCGCACCCCTGGGCACTCAGGCAGGGAAGGAACAGGGGTGGGTTTTAGAAAAAAAAGAAAGCCCTACCTAACTGGACCGTTTGTCCCAGTCGGACGTACTCGTCTACAACTTCGAGTGTAGAGTCTCCGATCTTGATAGGAGTGGGTGTTACATGGGTATTTTTCATGACCTTGGTTTTGTCCATATTCAATTTAAAAACACTATTTTGGAAACTCTACTAAGGTCATCGACCATTGCACTGAGGTCCTCCATAGTCTCAGCCATGACGACTATATTGTCGGCAAATCGAAGGTATAAGTAATGTAAAAAAAAATCGATCTTCAGGGCTAAGCAACGCTTGCCGAGGTTGGTCCGAGGATTGGTGACCATCTCTTACATATCGAGCATTGACAGTATTTAGCTACGAGTAGTTCAGACAAAACTGGCAACCATGCAGTCTTGCATAGAGGGAGTATCCTGTTTCCCAGTTACTGGGTTGTGAATAGATAGGATAGGATAGGCAGTCGCTCGATTTAAAATAATGGTATTCAGCTGTTCCGATTAGACTAAAAGTTGACCCAAACATAAAAACAGAGATGAAATCACGTAACTTGCGATAATTCTTGCGCTTTGTAGATATAATAGTTGGTGGCTATTAGTCTTTCCGGAATTCTAATCGTCTATGTAGAAAGCTCCGTTAAAAATCCCCTACTCAAAATCAAAAAGCATATGAAAGAACCACGTTTGTAATTCAATACTTTCACCAAAAAAAAAATATATGTTTGTGTATCGCATGGAGGCAAAGACACTTTTTGAACTTTCCTACCAAGAAACAGGCTAAACGGTATAAATTGAAAGAGGTCAGGTACTCACAGGATACTGGGAGCCAGGAGATCAGCACACTGTATCAGTAGCAGTCGTATTTCACCAGGTTTTGTGGTTTTACCGCGCGCGTTGAGATTGTAGCCGGCCGGCGCTGAGTTCAAACCGTTTCGACTTTACAAATTAGAACGGCAAACATTAATTTACAAGTTTACAAGTATAATTTTAAATTTAACAACTTTTATGTTACAATTAATAAGTACAACATAAGGCCGCACGCACACAACTTTTATTAACTAACCACATAACGCACACGCGACAGTATCGCGACGTCATTTGTGAAATAAATCGTTTATAATCAAGTGCTGTGACGTCATCAACAACTGTCTGCGGCCCGACATGTAATTTCCCGGGCGTCAATTATCAGAGACGCGACTCGGTGGAGGGCTTCTGTCAAGACATTTGATAACACCTTATTATAAGCTTCGCTACGTAATAACGCAGTTGTTGACGTTTTTGAAATTTGGAAATTAATTAGTTGAATTTTGATTAAATATTATAATTTGATTTGTGATAGGTAAAATACTAAGTACATTCATGCCTGACTTGTATGTCTGCCGCCAATGTGATGGGGATGGCGTTTCTCTTAGTAGCTACGCTTAAAAATGTCTGCGTACAGTCTACGTAGTAGAGACCGCGTAGCAATCTCCGTAGCAGAGACGGCGAGTCAGCGACAACGAAATATTGTCTGCGTAGCAATATCAGATGAAGCAGCGTACGTAGAATTGTTAGCGTAGTACAGCTATCGTAGCAATGTCAACATAGAAGTTTATGTGACGGCAGATTTGGGCGTAGCAGAATCTGTGTAGCAATTTCGCAGCAGCCTGCATATTATTGTCAGCGTAGTACAGTTATCGCAGCAGTCTGCGTAGCAATGTCATCATAGCAGTCTGCGTAACAGAGACGAAGAAGTAAAGAAGATGTCGACCGTAGAAGAATCTGTTTAGCAACGTCGCAGCAGTCTGCGTATAATTGTCAGCGTAGTACAGTTATCGTAGCAGTATCCAGAGCAATGTCAGCATAGTAGTCTAGGACATGGTTTGCAATGATCAGTGATTGAAAATAAGTAAACATGAAACCTTACTATCTGTACTAATATTCTAAAGAGTTGGTAGTACATAAATAAAAAAACTGTACTGAAAATGCCCAAAGACCCGTACAACAATAAACTTAAAATACGTTAATCCGGTCCTTAATACGACCTATTACGACTAAATCACTTCACGCTTATTTCCCTAATCGCTCGTAATTTATACGATACCTCGTCGTATTACAAATTGTGCTACTAATACTACAAATCAAACGAAACTGTTTCATTGTAGCTATTCTATTTCTATTTGGACGAGCGATCCCGCCTTATTAACTGGGATTGACTTAGTTAAGCAAACGCTCGTTTATGTAAACTACATCATCTGTCAAAGTCGTGTGTGCTGTATGTTTTAGTTTATTTAGTTTACACGTATCAAGTCGGTGTTTGACTTGACTTCTGCGATGACTTTTTCTTCTTAATGTAACAAGTCTGTTGCAAATTGCTAAACCTTAGCTTGGGTGTAATGTACTAATAACATAAAATATTAATTACTTTCGTAAGCGTTTTCTTTTATTAATAAATTATTACATAGTATTATTTTTATTGGCTGACAAACGCACTCTCTCTTTGAGTTGCTGCTTTTAACTTACTTTTAACTTAAATGTTGTATGAAAAACCAACCAAGTGCGAGTCGGACTCGCGCGAAAAGGGTTCCGAACAAATGTTTTTTTAACATGTTTTTTTTTAAACCATTCATTTTTTATAGGTTTTCCTGAAATCAATAAAGAATCAATCAGGTTAAGAATTAAATTCTGTATTAATTTCAACATTTAAGGCTCATTATATTAGGAGATAAAGGGGGCATGGTCATATTGCATATATTTTCTTAAACAACATTAAAATTATTTATTTTAAAATTATAAAAACAAAAATACATTTGAGACTCTCACAATGTACTCGTATATTTATACCCCTTTGCGATGTCGCACGGTACAGTTAGAAAACCTTCATTTTTTCATTTTTCGATTTGCACCCCAAAAGTGACTCCAGCAAATTGGCTGTGACAAACGGACAGACAGACATACGAACTTTCGGAACCCTAAAAATACGAAAAAAAACATCCTTTACTCTCAATAGGCCACAAGTCGATATACGAAGAATAACAAACTCTTATCTTTTACATCCTCTAACAAATTGCCTTCCGTTCCGATCGATCCAATTTACCGGCACATAATCAGTTTAAATAATTTTCATTGAGCTTTACAAACATAACCGTATTTGATGTGTAAAAGGCGGCGCTTCCCCGGTAAACTACCGGGTAATCAATTAACCGTTGACCGCCTGCATCCGGCTGCAACGGAACTATGATGAGACACCAGATAAATGAACCGGAAATCTGCCCTCACTTAGTTACACAGCGGTCTGTGTGTGCACTAAGGGGTTAAGATGGAGTTGCGAGTACTGGGTAGTCTGGGTGTGGTTTAGTTCGGCTTTATTTTAGAAAATGGTGTTTATAGAGGTTTTTATGAAATATTTTTTTGGTTTTATCTTAAATTCACTTATTAATTATACAACTGGCGAGAAGAGGTTTAGATGCCTGTTATGTTACAGTTTACAAGTTTTCACCTCGAAAATCTGGCCTCACTTAGTTATGCAGCGGTCTGTGTAGGCACTAGTGGGTTAAGATAGAGTTGGGGAGTAATTTGGAGTGTGGATGTGTGTGTTCAGTTTGGAATGAACCAAAATAGATTATTTTTGGTAGGTAGGTAATGGTTCACGAAAGATGGAAGCATAGGCCTTCTCCCTCACGGCCCCGGCCGCTACCACCGCAGGAGAGGCTCTGGGCGTAGGACGTCGCGAGACGATCTCCGGCCACCGTAGACCCGGGCCTGCGGACGGCGACCAGTGGGTAGCCGTCGCCGTCCGATCAGCATCAGGCCTGTGAGTCAACGGCGCGTAGTGCTCCACGCGCGCTTAAAAGAGATGATTGTCAACCACCACTGACGGGGCCCATCGTGGCCGGTGCCTGCATGCCTAGGGATAGCGGATAAATTCTGAAAACGAGTTACCGCGGGTGGGTTTTAGTCAGTAAGAGTCTGACACGCCCTCCTGCTCCACGCAGAGCCGCAGAAGTCATTGGATTATTTCCCATCCACAATAACCACAATACTGAGTCAACAAGAAGAAAATATATTTTTTCTGCAGGAAAACTTATAGCTACAGCATTAGTGACATAGTGGGTACTGTAGTAGGTACGATACTAAAGCATAACTATAACTAACGTTTGTTAAAACTATTTACGTTTTGTGGCACTGTTGCCACGTTTAATTCTAAATAAAGGGCCATTGTTCATTGTTATCAATTATCGTCACCTTCAAAGCTTAGCTCTGTTATTGACAAACGTAATACCGCAGAATCAAACGAATTGTAAACTATTCCCGCCATAATAATGGTTTCACACCAATACCTATTTGTTTTGACCACAATGTTGTTAATCAAACAATCGAAAATATAATCCAGGCCAACTAAATTTCTCTAACGCTTTATTGGTTGGATTATTCGGATCTTTGGAATTAATTTAATTTAATTAAGGGAAAAGAAATGGCTGTCAAAATGAAAGTGAATGCCCCAAATCTTTCAGTGAATCCTGATGGAGACACGCCACCAACAAATCTGTTGGTCCCTTATCTTCCAATCCGTACCCGAAGGAACTTAACCCGAATGATTTCCGAGTCATTAACCCTCTCCTACCCGTCCTAAGCTAGATAGACAACATCTGACTTAGATGTGTATCGTGTGAACCTCGGCTTACAGATTAACTGTCACTGATCCCGCTGTTACACTGAATTGGAGTTATCAACCACCGACGCGAAGAAATCGTGCTATCTCCAAGTAATGCAGGCTTAGGCGGCGCCAATCAAACTAAACAAACCCCACTAATCGTATTTCTATTCTCTATCTGGATCTGCGGAGTTTCGTGAGCGCCGGATTAGTCCGTATCCAGACAAGACGGAGTTATGGTCTCGTTACCTCGAATGTCTCGAAGTAAAGTGGCGTTTTAAGATTACGGAGTCTGTAGTAGTGCGGCGGAGCAATATTGAACGCTCATTACAATGTTCTGATAATGGCAAAGGGCGTCCCGAATATCCACTTAGGTAAAGTCAATGAAGTTCTGGAAAATACCACTTTAATGAAAGGCAGGCTTAGCATGAGTCGTTTTGACCTTGGAGTGACGACACTGCTGTTCAGAAGCCAAGTAAAAGTTGCAAAATATTTCAAAATAACATTATAATCGGTAGTGAGTCGGGTGTAAGCTATTCATCTTATATGTATGTTATCACTGCTGCAGCTGGGCGCATTCCTTAGAAGCAATTAATTGTGCCGCCCTCCTCCATTTATTATGTCATCTTGATGGCGTAAGCGAGCAAGCGCATCCGTTACTAAACCTCTTAACAATGTCAATCTCATCTCTGTACAGACTGTGTTTAATAACACGTGAAGGAAAATACATATAGCCAAAACCTATTTTAAAAATTTCATCTGACGTACTAGGTTTTTTTTTTTAACGTGGTTATATAGAGTAGGTATGGTAAGCTTGTATAGCATGACATACCACGAACGAAAGGCGAGATTCAATTGACTAGAACGAAAGAAAGAGAGATAAAACCACGTTGACTAAGGGCCGATTTCACCATTCGCTCTATAAACTAAGTTTTACTGAACTAAGTATAGCGTAAAAAATAAAAATCATAAAAAAATATTATAGTGAGCTTAAAAGAGACATGTGCTGTCGTGGACTTTTTTTTAACTTTAAAAGGAGAACAATTCCGTTATACATAATTTTTGCGTAACTTTAACCGTTTACGCAGCGCACGCAATCGAAGCTCTCAAAAGGTTTCTTTTTCTCGTTTTTCCATATTTTTCATTGATGCTTCGCTTCTGCTGGTCGCAGCATGATGTTATATCGCCTATAGCCTTCCGCGATAAATGGACTATTCAACAAAAAAATATTTTTTCAATTCGATCCAGAATTAGCGCGTTCAACCAAACAAACAAACAAACTCTTCAGCTTTATGACAGCGACTTAACGCGTTAAAGCTCGCTTAAACGCGTTTAACTGGGCGTTTCGAATTGGTGAAATCGGCCCTAAGTCTTATGCGACAGCAAGTTAAGGAAAAAACCACTAGAAATCGATTTGGCCACTATTTTTTGCAGTCGTAGGCAAGAATTTATTTCCCGGTATTAGAAACGGCTAAAATGCAGCAGGAATTCAAAATGCCGATACATTTTGAAGCCAGTTCGAACAAGTTGTTTTAAACTGATTTGAAATGAAAATCGGTGACTAACGTTGCCCGGTCGTAGTCCACAATACCGTGCTTGTGTTATTCACTTCTAGCACTGTTTCCGCCCATCAAGTTTAACTCTACATGCTGGTTTTATTTCAGTTTGCTTTATTTTATTTAACTTGGTTAATTTTTTTATTAACCTAAGTACCGACGTGACGTTTTAGTTACATAAGTACCGACGACGTGTCGTGCGTGTCGGCCAGAGGGCCTAGTGTGAGTTTTTAACGCACTCTAACACGTTTGCGTAAACGTTCGCGTATATATGTCAAATCGTATAGAAAAAAAGAGGTTACTCGTTATTGTTACTAGGCAGCGCTTATACAGTTTTGCCGTTTAAATTCAAATTCATTTATTTACCAGAATGTAGGTTTACAAAGTATGATCTTAAATATATGACGGCCTCTTTACATTCTACCATTAAATATGGTGTGTAAATATTTTAATTAAGAAAAAAGACAGTAACAACATAAAAGACCTCATGTATTAGGATTTTTAGGAAACAAATTAATTAATGTATGTCAGAGTTATACTTACCTATGTCAGTTGTAGAGATAAAATTTTAATGTACTGTCAGATTAAGAATATTATTATAGATTATTGTAAATTGTAATATTGATAATGTCATAACTATTATAAACTCAGTGTTGATTCAGTGCATTTTGAACATTAATTAATTATTAAGGTATATACCAATATTATATGTATATTTCAGTTTCTTTCTCCGCGGTCTGACATGTATTCATTGAGATCGTAAAAGCATTTTTCTTTTAACCATTGTGTTAACTTTTTTTTAAACATGGTCAAAGTTAAATCTTTAAAGGCGTAAATTAAAGGTAATGTGTTATATACCTTTACAGCATTTATGTACGAGTTCCTTTTATACAATTCGAGCCTGCCTTGCGGTAAACAGAGCTCATGATTAAATTTATTTTTATTTCTAGGAGCTACATTGCGCTTGGTTTCATCTTTGTGTTTTATAAAATATTTCGGATATTGTTGTACAAATAAGCATAATTTTCTTTATGTACATACACGGCAATGGTAGAACATTGTACTTTTTAAACAAGGGCTTACAGCTATCCGTATACCAGGCCCCACATATTGCACACACACATTTTTTTTGTACTCTAAACACTTTAATAATATCCACCGAATTACCCCACAACAAGTGACCATAAGCGAGTACGGACGAAACGTAACCGTGATATACACAAAGAGCTGCTTCCAATGATACCGTAACTCTTAATCTTTTTATTGCGTAGGCAAATCTATCGAGTTTGTCACAAACTTATTCGACGTGTGCTTTCCAATCACAATTTTGATCCAACTTTGTACCCAGAAATTTGGTACTTGCAACCTGTTCGATGATAGTATCATTATATTTAACATTAACGTCAATGGCTTTCTTTTATGCGTTTGAAATTGGATCATTTTAGTTTTCTCCATATTAATTTGTAAGTTGTCAGAATGTAACCAGTGTATTATGTTGTTTATTGCGTTGTTTATTTCTAGTTCATATGAATCTGGGTTTTCACCTTTCACAATGAGGGTCGTATCATCAGCAAACAAGATTGTGTTATAGCAAGCGATATTTGGGAGATCATTAATATATGTTAGGAATAAAAAGGTCCCAATACAGTGCCCTGTGCCACTCCAAAATTGTTTTGTTGATAATCACTTCTATATAAAATCTTTTTGTTGCTATTATTGATTTTAGCGATTTCCACACATTATTTTCACTTAGGTATTTTCTCAACCAGTCATTCGCTTTGCCTCTTATTTCATTTTCTAACTTGAATAAGAGCAACTTGTGGTCCACAAAATCGAACGCCTTACTCATGTCTAGAAAAATCGTAGCAATTTGTAATCCCTCATTTATTTACAACCTACCCACGAGGGGGGATGGATGCCTAGACCACGTCCTTCTGAGTCTTGAGAAACTATAAAATACAGCTTTCACAGCGGTTTTAAATACAATAGTAACAGACCACTGCTTAATTCTGTTATCTATCGCGAATAAATATTATCATAATATACCTAAAAGATGCAAAATAGTAGTCAACTATGAAAGTGCTCTCAATAGTTTAATAAATATTGATACCTCCTTTTTTAATATCTTCAAAGACCCCCATACTTACGCCTTTGCGCTGATAGAAATGGTTAAGACAGCTATACTTTCAGCTTTTTTTAGCTTTTCTTTTGCAGTCTATGGGTCAAGTACACTAAAAGATCGCTGGATGTCCTACGAGTCCAGTATAATAATGCATTTAGAATTCTGTTGAGACTGCCTCGATACTGCAGTGCCTCAATAATGTTTGCGCAAACTTGTACGGACGGTTTTCACGCGATTTTGCGTAAAAAAAACAGTGTCACTGCTGAGGAGAGTGAGGGATAGTCGAAACAGTATCCTAAAACGGTACCGGAAAATGTCTGCTCCCCGATGATGAAAAATTTTATACAGAGAATAATTGGTACTAACACTAGATAATAAGAATGTTTTATGTATTACTAATACTACGAGTATATGGACTGCTGTGCGAAATAAACGAAATTTAATTTTTAATTTTTTTATAACGAATAGCAAAAGAACTATTAAACCCTGGATCACAGCCGGTGCCTTACGTTGTATTAGACTAAGAAATACAATCCACCTTAGACTAAAATCTAACCCCCATAATCAAATTTTAATAATAACATACAGACGATATCGGACTTTCTGTGGGAACCTTATAAAAAAACTTAAAAATAAATTCAATAGAGAGAAAATTAAAGCATCTGCTAAAAACCCTCGAGCACTGTGGTCAACCATTACCGAAATCACAAATTATAAGCCACCAAGGAGCTCAAATGGTGACCTACTCAAGATTAAATCATGTCCCCAAGACTCAGTTAACTATGTTAATAATTATTTTATTAACATCGGACAAACTCTAGCAAAGAACATCTTAGATGGCTTCATTCCCTCTAAATCTAGTAACATAGTCAGCCCTAATCTGTCCTCTTTTGTTTTATTAGACACCTCTCAGGACGAAGTAGAAAATATATTAGTGTCCCTGGACTCTGGGAGTGTACCAGGTTGGGACGGAATTCCTACCCTATTCCTAAAGCAAGCCAAAGAAGACTTAGTACCTCTGATCTGTGACCTGGCCAACCTATGTTTTTCCCCTACTTCTTAAGCGCTCCGTTGTTACCCCTGTGTATAAGAGCGAAGATAGAGACGACGTTAACAACTATCGGCCAATTTCTGTGTTGACCTCCATTTCTAAAATCATTGAAAAGCTCTTGAACAATAGAATCGTAAAATACTTAACTAAGTATAACATGCTATCGTCTTCTCAATATGGTTTTAGGAAGGGAATATCGGCCCAGGATGCTACTGAAGAACTTGTATCTGTTATAACCAAGGAAGGGGAACAAATGCCTAGTGGTTTTCCTTGACCTCCAGAAAGCCTTCGATACCGTCTCTGTCTCAAAACTTATACACAGGCTGGAGAACTTAGGATTTCGAGGTTCTGCTCTCTCTCTTCTCAGCAGTTACCTTCAGAATAGAAACCAGGGGGTAAAAATTGAAAACTACATTAGTGATGAAGAGAGGGTAACGTTTGGCGACCCACAGGGCAGTGTTCTTGGCCCAACGCTGTTTTTGATATATATAAATGAGCTCTGCAACCTTACTATCAACGATGCGAGAATACTGTCCTACGCGGGTGATACCGCTATTATCTGCTCTGCTAAGACCTGGGACAAAGTTAGGCTAGAGGCTGAAAGGGGACTGGCTAGAGTTAGTCACTGGCTAAGCGAGAATCTGCTTAAGTTAAACACTCAAAAAACAAACTACGTCTGATTCACAAAATACATAAACTCTCAGCCTGCGCCTGACTTTAACATTAGAATCCACTCCTGTCGTACTCCAACCCAAATTTCCTGTAGCTGTCCTGTAATCCAGAAGGAAAAATCCATTAGGAATCTAGGTATTGTTGTGGATCAGCGGTTAAGCTGGTACCCACATCTAGAACTGACCGTAGGGAGGGTAAGAAAACTCATATGGGTTTTCAAATCACTGAGTCAAGTTATGAGTACCGAGCTACAAAAGCAAGTATATATTGCACTAGCCCAATCTGTAATCACATACTGTATCTCGGTATGGGGTGGAGCAGCCAAATCATACTTTATAGATCTAGAGAGGGCACAAAGATCTCTGATTAAGGTCATGTACCGTAAGCCTTATAGGTTTTCTACTGATTCACTATATGCAAGCTCTAAGCTGCTCTCCGTCAAAAAACTATACATATTACACATGGTACTAAGACAAAATATTACCTTTTGACCAGGCCAAACTCAAAAAAAGACGGTGTGATTTGGTAGCCCCTACATACTCAGCACGTTCAATTTTTGCTAGTCGCCAAAATGTAGCTCAAGCCCCACGCGTTTATAACAAACTTAATCGCATTCTCAATATTTACCCCATGCAGCTGTATGAATGTAAGAAGACCTTGACTGAATGGCTCTTCACACTTAAGTACGAAGGCGTGGAGGACATTTTGGTTACTCTAGGTTGAACTTCATACATACACACAGACACAAAACAAATTAGTAGGTATATATGAGACCCATTCACATGCATATGCACACACACACACACACTCACACCCTCACATACACACACTCCCAAACACTCCCTCACACACGTGTGTGTGTGTGTGTGTTCACACACCCTCACTCACTCACTCACACACACACACTCACTCTCACACACACACACATAAACTCGCCCATAAACACACACTTACACGCACCACACTCTAGTCTCACACACTTCCAATATAACTATTCACTTTTCTCTTCTTTATTGGTTTTTATATAAAATGTGTAACTTTTAACGATCTGTAAATCGAGGGAGAGCGAGGCTTTTCCCAACAAGTATCTTCGGATTAAGCCTCGGCAACTTAATTGTATAGATTTTAAGTTAATAAACACATTTTTATTATTTATTTTATTTATAGCCTGGGTGACAATTTTGATCAAATTAAAACATGATAATGAAGTAGTACTATTCCGTCTAAACCCATAATTATTACTCGTCTTTAAGAAGACGATGACTTGTTGTAAAATCTTGAAGCCTTCTCAACATGATTTTTTCGAAGATTTTAGATATAATTGGTATCAGTGTCACTGGTCTGTAATTGTTCATGTCGGATTTTTCTCCTTTTTTCAGAAGTGGCTTAACTATTGATTTTTTCAATATATGTGGAAAAGGCCCTTCCTCAAATGATGAGTTTATTAAATAACACAGCGGTTGACATATGTATGGTGCGCATAATTTAATTACATTGGTTGTTATGTCATCTACTCCTGCTGCATTTGTGTTATTAAGATTATTAATTACTCGAAAATTTCGATTTTCGAGTAATTAATAATCTTAATAACTCATCACAGTCTTAATACTTCCATCGCATCAGTATGTTTAAGGAATATTGTTTGCTCGTTATTAGTATCGATAGTTTTGTTTATCTCGTCTTAATTATATTTAATTTTTTTTGCTATTTGTCAATTGTATATAAAATTCATTAAATTTGTCACTTATATCTTTAGGGTCTTCATATGTCCGATTATTGTAGATTATTTGGCAACTTTTACTTTATCCCGATCGAATACCTACGTCAAAAAACTCATACTCGGGGTACCTACAGCTTTTCTGTCCAAGAACTCTGAGCTACGAGTATCATTCAGCCATTCGGCGAAAATTTCTCCGAATTCTATATTTGTTTCTATTTTCAAGGGCATACTCGTAGCTGGTTTATTTTAGCATTTAACTAAAAATAAAAGAAGAAAACCCAATATTCTGAAAATAATTGCTCAAAAAAACATACCGAAAACTCTCTACAATCCCAGCTGGACGTCTACTCAAGGAGTAGAGAGAAGCGCGAAGTGATAGGTACCTTTGGTCCATTTGGGCGCAATATGTGCAATTCACAAAATGTCCCGTGGGCTCAAAATGTCCAATTCTCACAACGTCCAAAATACGCTAACATTAAGCGCTCGAATAGTCCAGTTAGGACTATTCGAGCGCTGAAATTATTAGTCAGACCACACGTCGGTAGGTACTAGTGCAGGTAATTATGCACTATGTGGAAGAAAAGCATTGTCATGCAGACAAAAATCACCGTCTTTAGTTTTCCATGAATATCGTTACAGCTACATTGGTTTTGATACAAAGATTCGCCAGCTACATCGTCTTTTAAGCTAATAACGATAAACATCACTATCCAATCTGTTGACCTACCAAATATTATGCAATTTCAAGTTTACAATCTGAAATTGTCAGCTGTTTAGTTTGCAGTATACTTATAATTAAATTATTATGTAACAGGACAAAGGTTGTTAAGTTTTATTCAATTAGAAGTTGTTAAATTACTAAGAAGGGTTTTACGAGGCTACACATTAATTATCTCAAGCTGGCATCTTGTAAAACCGACACGGGCTTAACAAATATCGGAAGCGGCCAAACAAGGCTTCTGAACTTTGAAAATGCTTAGTCACCGCCGAGCTTGTGCGAAAGAGATTGTTTCAGAAAACAACGCCACTCGACAGAGTAGATAAACAATTTTGCTGAACATACAAAACATGAAAGTAAATACTTTACTTGGCCTTTTCGTATTTATCTGGCGTTTGTTCACTGAAATAATCATTACTATGTAACTATATTTTTATTTTACAATGCTGAAAGAAATTCAAAACTATGTGATGACATATGGGTTCTGATAGATACATCAATAATGGTGTCGGCCCCATTAAAGTACAGAGATCTGTAGCCTCACAGTCACAGTTGTAAGCTCGTCGTTCGTCTCGAAACTTGAACCGCGGATCAAACTTTCCTCGCGAGACATGAAACTTGACTCGAATGATAAGATTAAAATATTACATCGGCTTCGCAAACTCACTCAGACATTATTCCAGTCGTGAGTTACAGTAGTCGTTATAATTATAATGTTAACACCACACTCAACTTAGGCGATAACACAAAGAGGTTAAAGCCTATTAGATCCGTGAGCCGTATATCCTATAATAGGTTCTAACTAGAACTTTATCGTAAGATATAACTTCAGAATGAACACTTTCCGTTTCAGTTGCTCGTTTCGGTCTTATCAGAACGTCGTTGGGAAGGATCCTGAAATTTATATTATTGGTGCAGTGGACGGAAAAAGTAGGGCACGGAGACACCAATTTGTAGCTTTTGGCAAGCAGTTAATGTTAGGGAGAGGGTAAAAAGTAAAACTAATTAGAATACGAAGTGCAGTGTGCGCGTGCAGGCAGTGTGTCTGAAGGTAGGCACGGAGGGCGCGGGCGGCGGCCCGGGGCGTTCATCTAATGAGCATCCTGCCTCTCACAATGTACCGAGATGATATTCCGCGGTGGCCCGACGACTATTATTATATTCCGCCAAGCGAACCGCCGCGGGCACGGCGTGCAAGCCTTTTCAAAATAACTATGTTGCGCTATATTTACGACGACTTAAAGCGAACCTCTAATTCTAAATGTGGAGATTATTCCGTTCAAATTGCACGCCACTCAGTAGGTATTATGGTGCAGGAATATTTTAGTGTGCCTTACCTACTAATTTTCACACGGGCGAGCATTATTCACGTTGAACTTAAGTACCTACTCATAATAATATGGCTACATGTTTGCACAAGTCGTGGGTGAAAATGATGATATAAAGAGACGAATAAAATAAGCAAAATGGAGGTTGATTTCTGAAAACATTAAATACCTCGTAGAATTTCCAAGACAAAAAAAAAACCGCCCAGGAGCGAGTCGGACTCGCGCGCAATGGGTTCCGAACAAATCATATTTTTTCAGGTTTTGTTTTAAACTGGCTCCACCTTATAGGTTTTCCTGTAATCTATATATAAAGAACCAGTTTCTGCATTTTTTTCAAAATTTTAAGCCCGATGGTTTCGAAGATAAGGGGGGAAATGGTCATTTTTTATCTATTTTCTTAAATAACTTCAAAATTATATATTATAAAATTAATAAAAAAAATATATACGAGACCCTCACAATGTGCCCTTTCATTTGATATGTCGCACGACATTGTTTGAAAAACTTTGATGTCAGACTATATTCCAAATTAATTTATTTAGGGTACACACCGTGTTCGGGTTAAAGATATTCATGTGTGTACCAAATTTCAACTTTATCGGACAAGCAGATTCGGAGCAAATTGGCTGTGACAGACGGACACAGACAGACAGATAGACAGTCAGTCAGACAGACAGACAGACAGACACACCAGTGATCCTATAAGGGTTCCGTTTTTTCATTCGGACTCTTGGAACCCTAATTAACGCAAAGGTTGACTGATATAGAATGCTTTGTTGCATTAAGTCCGCCTATGTACTCGTACATTCTACATGAAGATTAGATAAATAAATAAAAGTTCACTCGGAAACGAGACAACCACTTCTGCTTGTAAGTAGGTACAACGAATCATCTAAAGAATATTCCCATTAATGAACTTGACAAGTTAATAGGTATTAAGAGTGTGTTCAGACGTTCTACATACGTCTTCAATATAACCGGTTCGGTGGCACGGTTCGACTCAATCCGACCTAATCTCGGCTTACAGGAGATCACAGGAAACGTTACCGTCGCCGTGATAACGTTTTCCATTTGCTACAATACGAAAATTATATGTGTTTGCATTGAAAATATCCGGAAAGCCATAAGGTATTGAAAACTTCCGTACAAATTGAATCGATCTACAGTCATAAAACTAGAACGTAGACAGTGAATAGGTTTCAGCCATCGTGTTACGTACCTTCAAAAGTTTAATGATATAAGGTCTTATTTTCTAAACTATGTTATTAATAGACCATCCATCATTGGACCGTTAGACGTACGGCGATGCGCTACCGGTACATGGTGGACATCACCCATTCGCACAAAACGTTTTGGGAACACATTCATTGTGCGTATACAGCTAAGGAGTAGAATTCCCTGCCGTAGTCTGTGATTCCTGATAGCTATAATCTGGGGGTCTTGAATATAATAGGTTACTTCTAGGCAAGTGTGCTCTATCGTTGACCACATCATTGCTTACCATCAGGTGCGATAGTGGTCAAGCGCGAGTCTATCAATGATAAAACAAACCGGCCAAGTGCGTGTCGGACTGCGCACATTTAGGGTTCCGTACCATATGAGGGAAATCAATATTTTGGTGTTTGTTAGTAAAATATACGTAATAATAAACATTATCATCAAATTTCAAGTTCATAGGTCAGTGGGAAGTTAATAGCTTCGGAACAAAATTTTGTAGACGATAGACAGATAGACAGACTGACAGACTGACAGACTGACAGACTGACAGACTGACAGACTGACAGACTGACAGACTGACAGACTGACAGACTGACAGACTGACAGACTGACAGACTGACAGACTGACAGACTGACAGACTGACAGACTGACAGACTGACAGACTGACAGACTGACAGACTGACAGACTGACGGACAGACGGACACATGAGTGAAAACAGGACCCTTCAGGTACGGAACCCTAAAAAACGTTTAACAGGGTGCCCACGCCTAGTTCACAACATGGTGTCAGTGTACCTACCATTTTATTCACATTCCATCACATTTCTAGTTGGGTAAAGTCAGCGTTCTTCCTAATAGTCCTTCTACATTGTCACTACGCTCCTGGTTTTAAAGATCATTCAAACCTTATCTATTTACTCTTTCCTCCAATTAAAGCTTTAGTAATGGTCGATGCGACCAGTCAGCTTAAATTTTGAAAAGGAAAAACGTAGAGACATATTGGTACCGATTTTCTATAGTGAAAAGAACAGTTATCTTTTTCTTGCATATAAAATAAGAAAGAGATGGAATATAAGCTTACAATTTAGATCGACTTACAACTTTATAACAGGTGACGATGACGACTTTAGAATATGTCGTTTTAACATGCATGAACACTGAGCACGAGATTTGCAAACTAATAAGCCCACTAGATATTATTTCTTGTTTTCCTATTACTATGATACACTCGGTATGTGGTTTATAGAATCGGCGCCAATAGAACTCATAAGGTGAAAGCGCCAGGGTAGCCCGCGAAATAAAAATGTTCTTACGTTTTTTGCAATTTTCAGGTCAGTATCAGGTTGTATGTTGGTCAAAATATGATTCGCGGCCGTAGCAAGTACGTATTTTATCTCTCCTGTTACAGCTCATAAACTATGCGGATGACTGTTTCGTAGATGCTACGGAGGTACTTTTAAACAAACTTGAACGACTGCAAAATTTGTGCATGCGCTTTATTTTTGGCCTCTGCAAATACGACCATGTGTCGGAGTTTCGGACCAGATTAGGACCCGGCTGCCAATTCGGCGTCGGTGAGATACCCATATCCTATCCCTTCTTTATACTATTCTGCACAATCCTATTTCTCCTCAATACCTTCGTGAACGCTTTGAGTACCTCGTTCCCAGAGGTAAACTCTGTCGTACCGCCTCTTCTGTTCTCCTTCGTACTCCGCGTCACACTTCCAGTCGCTATTATATAATGGCTCCTTTTCAGTAACTGCAGTGCGCCGCTGGAACTCTCTTCCACGCTCCCTACGCGACAGCCCTTCTCTGAATGTCTAAATGTGTGTCTGAGGAAAATAAAAGAGTCCATAAAAATTGAGCATTATTACGTATATTTTACTAACAAATACGAAGTCCAGTTTACTTTGTGAAACACTGCTCTAGACAAAGTGGCCATTCTGTCAATGATAACGATTGTCAAAAGTCAAAAATGTTTGGGTTGTCTACCAAAAGGGGTACCAAGCTCCTCATTATTCCGGTAGTCATTTCAACCCCATACATAGATTTTTTGATAACCGTAGAATATCACTTTGACTAGGTCTTGTAAGTACATTTAAAGAGAAAGGTGTTTTCTCGCCCATTCCACTCACAATCTAGCCAACGAGAAGCTGCTGCGAAAAATGTCCTAGTAAAGTAAACAAAATACACTTTCTTGTTAGCTAGAAAGTCCAAATACAAATAGAAAAGACTTACCTATTTTATACTAACCTTTATATAAACAATGCAATTTTCCATTCGGTCGGCGCTGAGAACAAACTAAACGGAAGCAACTTTTCTACTCGATAGCTCCGAGCGCGATGCTTCGCGAGTTTTATGAATAATAAACATCGTTAAATGTTTACTATCCGTAACAACCTAAGTTTTGTAATAAATAATGTGTTATTTTTTTATTATTTTAATATTAACATGCTTGTTACAGGGCAAGAATTTTCGATCTTAGAGAGCGTCAATGTATCGTAGGTATGAAAATCCTTGATCATTTTGACGTAAAACCATGAGGTTGTTTCAGTCATAAACAAAAACATCTAAGCATCTAACCGTGTAATGATTTTCTTGTCACCAAATCATAACAACTAAAATGCATTCTTTGAGTAAAGAACAAACGTAAAAACGAACATTCACTAAGCTGCAGACGGCTTACAACATTACGTAGTCTACAATGTATTAGTCTACATAGAACTTTCTTGTACTAAAAGCTTAACTTCGAAGGAAACATGAAATTATGATTTTAACATTTCCTATTTCAGAAACTGTTAAGAAAATCCAACAGAAACAAAAGGTAATTGCAGCAGCGCAAAACAAATCCAGGCTTCGCAGTCACCCCGCCTGTATCTAACGACTAGATGAAGAAATAAGCTTTCCGTAAGCAAAACTACATTTTATATAGAAACGAAAGCATTCAACTTTATCTGGGTAAAGTCAATGGAAATGGCGATTCGTTTTTTACGTAATAAAGAAAAAATAAACAAAAACCCGCGTGAAATATAGGTACAGCGACATTTCCTGTTGAGCCTTACGTACCGGGGTTTGTTTTGGATTTATTGATCCTTTATTGCAGTAAAGACGGCTTGGGTGTGTCTAACCGTGCATTGGAACGGGAACTTGGGAGAATATTTCTAAACAGCGGAGAATTTATGGTGAGAATGATAATAATATGCTTAAACTTTTCGTGGAAAGGCGGAAAAACACTACGTTTTGTGTTTGGTTGGAATTGTTCGAACTTGGTTCAATCTAGTCTCCAAGTGACGTAGAAATGAGAATACTCATTACTCGTTACCATGCGTACACTGAACATTGAAACTTAGATAAATATTCCTAAGAGATAAGTAAACGCACGGTCTACAACATAATCTTCATTAATATCTAAGGATCACAGTATACATTATAGTATTACAAATAATAATTTAATATATTAAAACTAATATTAGAATTTTTTATTACCCAATCAAATAAGTTTTCATTTGATTCTGTTTTAACTGTCATTGTCTACGGCAAAAAAGTCTCGTACATAAGAAGTCGTATAGTCGCATTTTTTCGTTTTTCAACTTGTCAATAAAACTCGTGAAGTTACACTAACTCGCTGACAAGTTTCATCTGTTTTAAATCAATGTTGGTTTCCATTGCCACTAGACAAAGTTTCGCTGAAGGAAGCCAATAGAGGAAAGGAAAATAAAAAGTTCCTTCCAACTTTGCTCGAAGTGTCAACTGAAGTTCAACAATCGGCGTGCGAGAGAGTAAGGAAATGTTTCCTGGACCACGTCGAGATACCTATGCATTTTTTTTTTCAAACAAGATCACAATAAACATAGGGTCTTTTAGGGAAGCCACTACAATTTGCATAAAAGGTTGCTGTCCCCTGGGGACCCCCTGGATTTGCCATAGTTTGTAGATATCCGTTTACGTCAATAAAAGTAACTCTTCCGTAGAAATGAACCTTCCTTGTATCTGCACATTGTTTTATGAAAAGGTCAATTCCGAATATTACGTCCGTTCTGTTATTTGATAGTAGGACGGTATAATTCGTGGCGCGGTATCTTTTGACTGACACTTGGTTGTATTGTGAAGTGGGCGGCGCAAACAGATCGCCAGCCAGCTTTCACGCTGGAGTGGCGCTAAGCACGACCATTTCATGAAGTAATCCGCACTCCGAGAGGCATTAGCGGCTCCCTCGCCCCGCTTCCTCCTACTACACCCGGACGGTGCATTTTCATACTTTTATTGTAAATAACTCTAAGCTTTAGTTAGAACACACTTAAATATTTATTAGCTATAAATTTTCATGGCACTATTAACATGGCATGGAATTGTTTCGTAATTATTTTTGGTCAAAAGACTGAAAAGCGACAATTATAAAATATGAAACAATTTTGCATTCTAGCATAAGCCGGCAGCAAACTATCTGGGCGCTGTTTACTTGGCAGTGCAGCTACGGAGACGGTAGGCGACGATAAGTAGAATCGTTTCACGGCATAATCCTCTCACTGAAGAGGTATTATCGTACTGTGGACTCCGCCTGACTAGGGATAAGCACAGCATTGTGTTGTAAGTGTTGGCGTTTTGACGTGCGCCTTCTTGTGCCAAAGACTTAGTCGCAGGAGAGCGTGGAACGTGCTTTATGATGTGTGCGGTCGTTCTACATTCACCTGCTGGATCGTACTACAATCCGATGTTAGAATCGTTCAAATCAATCAGCTAATGCTGAACATGAAGACTCTACTACAGATATAATAACTAACGTACGTCTCAGCTTGACTTTAGGCCTAACTAGATATAAGATGACTGTAGATAGAGTCCATTTGTCAAACTCCTCAAACACCCACCAGTAGCGTGGAAAAGACATTATTCTTTGCCACTTTGGAAACACACCAAACGAACAAATGACGTAATTCACACATTTCATAAAACATTTACCAAGCTTTTTAAAAAGCGCTTTGTTGTGACATCTGTTTTCCGGTCATTGCACCCTGTAACTTTTAGTAAAAGATTTTCCTCCAAGAGCCTTTTGCCTAAACCTCTTTAGAAATGTCCAACACAGACGCGTTATTTAAGAATCCGGTCAGATCACAAAGCAGTTTACACTGAGCAAATTACGAAGTTGAGTAGATAGGTACCAAAATATGTATACATGTAAAAGATACGACGTACGTTTATATTCCATATTTTTTAAAACCATATACCTAAGTAAGCATAGGTAAATGGGACTTAAACATAACAGGCGAATATAATCTGATATAAAGGACATGGACTGGGAGAAAATATTTCTGCTTAGTTTTTCGTTATTATATCACAGTCGGAGGTAGGTAGACCCATTATGGTTGATCAGTGTAAATACGCTGGCTAGTGGCCACTGACGCTCTCATAGTCATTTTAGTAAAAGCCGGCCATTGTCTCTTTGGATCTTTCCCAAATACCGCGCGGACGGCCCGATACGAAGACCAAAAGCCATCACACTGATGGCATGTATGCATATTGAAAGTAAATGCACCCATAAAGCACCAGTCTCTTATATTTCGGAATACAAACAGAAATCGCGGGCAGAATGTCTTTGAACAAAAGATTCATAACGATGCAGGTGCAGTACTCTCGATAAGTAGCCGGGTAATGATTGAGGCAGCATCACGTAGATGAACAATTCCAACTCCCAAACGTGACTCGAAAGTGCGAGTCGATTGTAAAATTATAATTCATAAAAATTCATCCCGTGATAGGATGTAATCTACATTTCGTTGTCATCTGCTTTATTCTAAGGGATTGGATTTTAAGAGAGAGATTTATTCTAGGTTAGTCTGTGAGGCTTAATTGAGGTCCATTCAGCTGAGATATTGGTAAACGGTCAGCCGACGGCGGCGGGCGCGGCTGCCTGATTGAACTCTCTTTCTTGTGTTATTGTGAGAGTAATCGCGGGTATTGACGGATTCAATGATCTATTTTCTAGTTTATTTAATTTTTAAATGAAAAATACTTCGCTAGCTACTTTAAAATGTAATTACTTAGAAATAGCGTAGTTGCATCTTTACTACGTTGTGAAAAAAATATTATGAAGTTCCTTTTTCAGTGCAATGGAGTTAGATAAAGAATGTAAAATTCACAATTTCAGAGCAGTAAAGGATAAAAATGTTGGCCTATTTATTATTAGGTAATGGACTTGTTTGTTACAATGATAAAGTTATAGGTACAAATCTTAATTATTTTCATTGAAACCTACGTCCACATAGTAAACCAACGAACATCTTACAAAAATCAACTGATAAGTCAGAATTATCACGACGGATGAAGCATGAAACGGTTCAGTTAGCGGTCTCAAGACGGACTATTGAGGTTTAACAATGGGGCCAATCACGCGCCAACTTCCAAGCCCTCTGGTGAGCACGTCTTCACACTTCCGACTTGCGGATACTTGCGAACTAACTCAGCCACGGACGAAAAATCCCCAATCAATTGAAGAATCATGATAAAGTTAATGATATCGTCTCTGACATCAATTTATTCGTAGCGTGTTCGCGCCGAATCATTTTTTTTGCACTAATTTAATTTGTAGCTGATTTTGTTTGGGGTGTGTTTAATGAAGATGAAGTGTGACTAGATTTCAACTGCTGATAACCTATCCCCGTATTGCAAATTGACAATTAACTCTTGAATATTTACCGCAAGTATGTCTTACAAAGGCAGAAGACGATGCACAAGAGGGAACTAAAACAGACATACAAGACAGAACCGTTGCTACAATGTTCGCAGCGATGCAAACCTACAAAACTTTACGCCACACACGCAAGATTGTCAACCTACATCAGCTGAATCCATCAGATACGGCACTCAAAGTTACAGGTACCGCGGCAAAGTCCAATCCGGTGTTGTGCAGTAAATAGGTCGGCTAAAAGTTGTCCCATCTCGCGCGCGTGCCGAAGCCGAACCGAACTTCAGACGTCCAACGCAGCTGCCGGCTCGATGCTTCTAGATATCTACGACACAAGAAACTAGTCCAGCTCCCACTATTCCTACCAACCGTTTTTATTATCCCTGGGCAAAAGGAATCTGCGTAAATGTTCTAAAAACTTCATAATACAACCTCCACACTACGGTAAAGTTATGAAATACTTGCAATTATGATGTAGGTGCATCGGTTTTAGTGCAAACTTGTACATGCCACAAACTAGAGGAGATAATAAGCCTCGCTAAGTTTAAACTTTAGTAGGTTACGTGTTACGATCATAGTTTATGGATTTAACGGTTTTGTAATTGAAAGAAGATGAAAGCGGAAATCTATAGGTACGTAACGATTCAATTTTTTGAGCGATAAATACGATGAGGCGAGATGGACTAGAGTCATGACTAGTCATGAGTAATACGACGGAAGTTTCTGCGCTATTTTTAATGGAAACAGCTCTTTCTTCTCGAGGGAATAGAGGAAATCCATCCATCATAGGCGAAGAGTTAATGAGGCGTCAGAAGATAGTGAAGCGTCCCTTCACTAATCGAAATACTAAATTGTCATCCCCTCCAAACGGATTAAGTATCCCAAGGGTCCCCATACCTAACACAACAACTACCTACCTGAAACGTAAACAGGTAAGTTGTATCCAAGTTTCCCGCACGTTATTAAACGCGCAGTCATATCGGAATCGCTATAATCGAATTCGCTCCGATTCATAATCGTATTAAGCCGGGGGTCTGTATCGATTATATCGAGTAGATACACATGCTGAGAGCGGAACCGATAGCCAAATAAACTAGCAAACCGCATCGATTACCTGTCAATGGCAGCCTCCAGTGGAGTAACCGCGTCGCCGGACCAGTCGAGACCGTCCTGATTGTGGAGGTACTCGTATGACCGACGCTTTAATTGCGTCGTACTTTCCTCTTTTAAAACTTTTTAAATACTGTACCAGTACTTACGTAAATTATATTTCGACTGCACGATCAGTTATGGCTCACGGTCTCAACTAAAACTGTGATAGCAGTCTAGCAATATTCTTCGTAACTGAAAATGAAGTAAAAATTCATAATTTATACAACGCAACAAAACCACAGAAGAATCTGCACAGCAATTTCATTATTTCATGGTGTTAACAACACAATAGAGAGAACTTTGTCTTGACGAAACTTTTCCACACTTTTAATAAGAAGCCCATTCATCGCATACTTTTCATTACTGGGGAAGTGGTGAAGAAGGGGGATGGCTTTATCGCAGTAACTCGTGACACCAGAAAATTAAAAGTGCAGAGTCATGGTTGGGCTATCTTAGAAAATAGGGTGACTGTGCTCTTACAGAACTTAATTAATCGACGCTTAAGCCGCTCGGTGGACATGTCCTACAATCAATAGCGAGAGAGACACAGGCATCATCTACTTCAGAACACAAATAAATAAGAACATCATTCGAACTGGCTCAAAGAACTAAGTAGGCTTGGTTAGTAGTCTAAAAGTAGAGTCAGAAACCAAAATAAATCACTACATATTATAAAACAAAGTCTCCCGCCGCGTCTGTTCGCGATAAACTCAAAAACTACTGAACGGATTTTCATGCGGTGTTCACCAATAAACAGAGTGATTCATGAGGGAGGTTTAGGTGTATAATTTATAAACGAGCGAAGCTGGGCGGGTCGCTAGTATTTTATAATCCCAGTCTCACTTTCAAAATATGACTTTGCTCTGACAGACTCAATTATCAGTTTCTCAACATAATAAAGATATTGTTGTAAAAATTAAATAAAGGAATCATAGACAACTACAATGCATGGCAACTACAATTGTAGTGCGTGCCCCGCTTGCGCTGTAGACAGGGCCCTTTGAATGTTCAAGCATTGGTGGAGCGCCCTCTAACGACTGTTTCTGACACATAATCGATAGTGCACGAGACGTGTGGCTTTAGCACTGGTTTTAATGGCATTGATAAGAATCAATAAACAACAGACAAAATGTAATCTATACTGATATTATAAAGAGGCATAAGTTTGTGAGTTCTGACTGACTCTGGAACTACTAAACCGATTTTTAAATTTTTTTCACCATTATAAAGCTACATTATTTGTGGGGGGCTATAAATTACATTTAATATTGGCTGTATTTTCAAAATCCACGCGGATGAAGTCGCGGGCGAAGTGTAACTGTCAAATAAAGAAGAGGTTTTTGGACTTAATAATCTTTGAAACTTATATGGTCGGTATAGGTTTCATCTAAGTATGGTGTGGTATTTTACCGCATTATGTATCAAATTCCAAATAGAAGCTATACATTCCAAAGGGGGCGCCTGGCAACTGGCAACCCCTCTAGCCTTAGATATGACTGCAGTGGGGAAAATTCGGATTGGCTTATTTTGGAACAAACCGTAGTCTAGCCGTGTATTTGATTGATTAATTGGAGTTATAAATACATAGTCGAAAGCTATTTCTGGTGTATATTACAGGACCTATGATTTACTATATTGTTACGTCGACCGTATTACTCTGGAACGTTCGAGAATGTGGTCGAAGTTTCCAGAAGTTTCCACTAGGTTCGAGAACATTCCATTGTGGTACTGTATAGAAGTTCATAGATGTTTCTAGAATATTCCAGTATAGGATAGTTCGACAATGTTCTGGAAACTTCCATGATCGTATAAATAGGCCGGACGGCGGGCGAGTGAGTCAGTCTGATTTCGACTACGGATGCGAACGGATGCGAATACAAGCGATTGCGAAGAGAATAGTGATTATTAGCGAATTAGTGTTTGTGTTTATCAAGTTGTTTAGTTAATAAAGGATATTTGGTTAATTAATTGGTGTAAAATAATTTATCCCATACCCAGCTCGTAACAAATTGGTGTCAGAAGTGAGGGATAAATTATGCCCATTTTACCAAAGGACGACACGGAGGGTATTCGTACAAGGAGTCAACGGCAGCAAGACATGGATCAGAGGCGGTTTGGAGATTCCCCGATACAGACGCCGGGTGGTGCTCAGCCTGCGACAGAGCCAGTCGCTGGCCCATGTGGTGTTTCTTCGGCACCAGCGGTGCCAGACTTGTCTGCGCTAATGGTGCTGTTGCAAGAGCAGGCCCGTCGGTTGGAAGAGAAGCTTCAACAAGATAAAGAGGAGCAGGCCCGCCGCCAAGAAGAACAGGCCCGTCGGATGGAAGAGAAGCTTCAACAAGATAAAGAGGAGCAGGCTCGCCGCCAAGAAGAGCAGATGCTCCTCATAAAAGACCTTCATTCAACACTTGGCAAGGAGCTCCAGGTGAGGAAGGAGCAGGTTCACCAGCATGAGAATCGTATCTCAGAAGCTGAAGTTCAGATTGCTGGGGTGAAGAAGGCTTTAGGTGAACTTAGGGCTGGAGACGGGGTTGTGCCTTCAGTGGTTGCTGCACCTTCGGCACGTGGATTTAAGGTGCCGCCATTCGACGGAACATCTTCATGGTCGGCCTACAAAATTCAATTTGAAGCCGTTATGAAGGCGAATGGGTGGACCAAAGAGCAAGCTATGACCGCGCTAACCTTAGGCCTCCGAGACCAGGCCCTAACCATACTTGAGGCTCTTGGCAAGGATGTGACCTACGAGCAGCTGCTGGAAGCGTTAGAGTCCAGATATGGCGACGCGCACTTGGAGCACGTATTTCGCGCTAAGTTAAGAGATCGCGTTCAACGTAGTGCCGAGAACCTACAGCAGTGGGCCTTGGAAGTTGAAAAGTTGGTTCGGAAAGCATACCAGTCCGCCCCTGCACTCATCAATGGCAATCTGGTACAGGCGTTCATCGACGGAATACGTGACTTGGAAGTTAGAGCCGCTGTAAGACTTGGACATCATGAGAAACTGAAGGACGCCTTGGCCCATGCCTTGGAAGTAGAGGCAGTGAGGCAAGATCATCGAACACACCGTATCAGGGAGGTTGTGGCATCACCTGTACGCGATCGTCCGCAAGGGTATAGCCCTAGGTGTTACACTTGTGGAGAAAGGGGTCATCTTCGGTCAAGCTGTCCAAAGCGAAGCACACTGAGAGAAAATCAATCCCAGCAAGATAGGGCGACTGATACAACTGCCCAGCAACAGCAGGGAAACGAGTAAACGCCAGGACTGAGGGGCGGGTGCTGGCTGGTATTGAAAGAGCCCCGAGGATCTCGATCTCACAGGCCCATGACGGAAACAGCCTGATCATCAAAGGCGAAGTCAACGGAAAACCATGCAAATTTACGTTGGATACTGGAGCTTCTCACACGGTCGTCAATTCTCATCTAGCAAGTCGGTTCCTTGGGGACTTCTTCAATAACCACGACCGTATACAATTACTGACAGCTACCGGTCAGCACATAATCGTCCGAGGCAGAAAGGAGGTGGAGTTAAAATTAGGTAACAAATTCTATCGGCATAATGTCATCGTGGCCGACATAGTGGACGATTGCATCCTGGGATTAGACTTCATGCGGAAACATCGTTGTGAGATCGACGTTGATCAAGGAGTATTGAAGTGTGGTACAGAGGAAATCTTCATGGAAGGTGTACCATCAGGAAAAGTTTTCCGCCTGAAATTTGACGTGTCAACACTTTTAGAAAACTGCGATTTAACGGAAGTAGAAATGGATAAAGCTAAGAAGATGTTACTTCAGTACGCCGACTCTTTCTCTACAAATGATGCTGACATAGGAAGAACAGGACTGGTTCAGCACAAAATTAATACTGGCAACGAGTTACCAATCCGTCAACGACCAAGAAGACTGCCGGTTGCACGTGAAAAGGAAGTGGAAATGATGATTGAGGGTATGGTCAAGGATGGTGTTATAGAGCCTTCATCGAGTCCATGGTGTTCTCCTGTGGTCCTGGTGAAGAAAAAAGACGGCAACACGCGCTTTTGTGTGGACTATCGACGATTGAACGACGTCACGAAAAAGGACAGTTACCCACTGCCTAGGATCGACGACACATTGGATACACTGACTGGAATGAGGTGGTTTACCACGCTAGACTTGAAAAGTGGCTACTGGCAAGTGGAAATAGACCCTAAGGATAAGGAGAAAACTGCATTTTCAACAGGAAAGGGGCTATGGCCGTTTAAAGTTATGCCATTCGGATTGTGCAATGCTCCTGCGACGTTTGAAAGGCTAATGGAGCAAGTACTTGCTGGATTGATCGGAGACGCATGTCTTATCTATTTAGATGACATTATTATCGTGGGCCGTACATTTGAAGATCACCTTCAAAATCTCAATCGAGTGCTGTCAAAAATCCGGACGGCAAATCTTAAATTAAGTCCGAAAAAGTGCTCATTTTTCAGACGACAAGTGAACTTTTTAGGACACATAGTTTCGGAGGAAGGTGTTCAGACAGATCCGGAGAAAATCGTCGCCGTCAAGGATTGGCCAGTTCCGAAAGACAAGACGCAGGTCAGAGCATTTCTGGGTTTGTGCTCCTACTATCGGCGGTTTGTCAAGAATTTTGCCGACATTGCAAAACCTTTACACAAACTCACTGAGGAGAAGCAACAGTTCTGTTGGAACGAGAATTGTGACATCGCATTCCGGGAATTAAAGAAACGTCTGTGCAATACACCTATTCTGGGATATCCTGACACTGAAAATGACTTCATAGTTGACACAGACGCAAGTAATACTGGAATTGGAGGCGTGTTGTCTCAACGGAAAGGAAACCAGGAAGTTGTTATAGCGTACTACAGCAAATCTTTATCCAAACCAGAAAGAAATTACTGCGTCACGAGACGGGAGCTACTCGCAGTAGTAAGGACATTGCAACACTTCAGTAAATATTTGCTGGGACGGAAATTCCAATTGCGAACTGACCACGCTGCATTAAAGTGGCTATTGCAGTTCAAGAATCCAGAGGGACAAGTGGCAAGATGGATCGAACTACTACAAGAGTTTGACTTCGTAACGGAACATCGTAGTGGGAGAACTCACGGTAACGCAGATGCACTGTCTAGAAGACCTTGCCCTGAAGACTGTAAGCATTGTACCAAGCAAGAGACTAAGGAAGTAGTTCCCGTGAGGATGCTAAGAATGGATCTCAGCAATGAATGGAAGGAAACCCTACAGCTTGCTCAGCAAAATGACACGGACCTCAAACCGATCTTTGAGTGGATTAAAGCTGGTGCTCCGAAGCCCAAGTGGAGTGATGTTGCGGCGTTAAGTTCCATCACAAAGAGCTATTGGGCACAATGGAACAGCTTGGTTATCCAGGATGAAGTCTTGTGCCGTAAATGGGAAAACGCCCGAGGAGACAACTGTCATCTACAAATTGTTGTCCCCAAAGCCAAAGTACCGGATGTTTTACGGCTCTACCATGATGGATGTTCAGGAGGACATATGGGGGTAAAAAGAACTCTACTGAAGATACGAGAGTGGTTTTACTGGATTCACTGTCGAGAGGATGTTGAGGACTGGTGCCGCAAATGTACCAGTTGTGCGGCTGTGAAAGGACCCCAGACACGCAGCAGAGGTGCTTTACAATTATACAACGTGGGAGCCCCCTGGGAACGGATAGCACTAGACGTTGCAGGACCATTTCCGGAAAGTGAAAACGGAAACAAGTACTTCATGGTTGTCATGGATTACTTCACAAAGTGGCCAGAAGTCTTCGCCATTCCCAACCAAGAAGCAACAACAGTCGCAGATAAATTGGTTCAGGAAGTGTTCTGTCGTTTTGGAGTACCCTTGGAAATTCACAGCGACCAAGGGAGGAATTTTGAATCACAAGTTTTCCAGGAGACTTGTCGACTGATGGGTACTCACAAGACCAGAACCACTTCTTACCATCCGCAATCTGATGGAATGGTAGAACGTTTCAACCAAACGTTGGAGAGATATCTGGCAAAAGTTGTGGAAAGCAGGCAAAGGGATTGGGACAAGCACATACAGCCATTTCTTCTGTCCTACCGTAGTGCAGTTCACGAAAGTACGACTGTGACACCAGCCTTCGCGAACTTTGGAAGGGAATTACGGTTGCCTGCAGATTTAATCACCGGAACCCCCCCTGATGCCCCACGCAGTGTAACCGATTATGCGAATGACTTGCGTAACAAGTTGAATGATGTATATGAGCAAACCGTAGTCTAGCCGTGTATTTGATTGATTAATTGGAGTTATAAATACATAGTCGAAAGCTATTTCTGGTGTATATTACAGGACCTATGATTTACTATATTGTTACGTCGACCGTATTACTCTGGAACGTTCGAGAATGTGGTCGAAGTTTCCAGAAGTTTCCACTAGGTTCGAGAACATTCCATTGTGGTACTGTATAGAAGTTCATAGATGTTTCTAGAATATTCCAGTATAGGATAGTTCGACAATGTTCTGGAAACTTCCATGACCGTATAAATAGGCCGGACGGCGGGCGAGTGAGTCAGTCTGATTTCGACTACGGATGCGAACGGATGCGAATACAAGCGATTGCGAAGAGAATAGTGATTATTAGCGAATTAGTGTTTGTGTTTATCAAGTTGTTTAGTTAATAAAGGATATTTGGTTACTTAATTGGTGTAAAATAATTTATCCCATACCCAGCTCGTAACAATATCATAAAGAGACGACCCAGAAAATGTACACATGCATCATAATTTTTATGGAACTACTACTACTAGCAGTTGCCATGCTGCAAACCACGTGGCCAACCTTTAGGCCCAAACTATGTAGACTCGAAAAAATAATTTTACTACCTTATTTACCTGGATATGGGAACCAAGGACCGTGGCGGTAGACTTTCTTTATAAAACTGGGAGTCTTTAAGTCAAGAGTGAATAGATTACTTCTAGGTAAGCGTGCTCCATCTTCGACCACATCATCGCTAACCATCAGGTGAGATAGTGGTCAAACGCGTGCCTATCAATAATAAAAAAAAAAAAGCTGTGCTGCGGCATGGCCTGCCGCCCGTTATTTTCGCGTACAATAGCGGAAAATCTTAGGGCTAGGATGCTACATCTTAAATATCCTGGGGAAACTAGTAACTTCATAAACCTAGAATTAAATATCTCGAGTGTATTTGCAAGACCTATGTATATGGTCTAACTGGTTGCCGGATCCGTAAGTACCTATCATAGTTTTTATTTTTATTAAAGATACAGACACACCTTGCTCCTCGTCTAGAGACACCGTACTCTTCAGTATTACTTCCTTGAACTCTAAGCAAGACTACAGATACAACTTCACCTGCACTACTTCATTAGCTTTTACGTGAGAAGACTATTTAAAGGCGATGTCAGCGCTGCATTTTGAGGCTGGCTTTGACTGATGAGATGACAAAAAAATCAACCTTCTTTTTATATTTTTTTTATTTATGTTCAAAATCTATAAAACAGAGTAGGTACTAAATATGTAGGCTACAAACCACAGAAGCCTTTGATGGCTTATATATGGCTAGTGAGTTCGGAATAACGATATCTAAGACTATTAATTAATACTAAGAAACAGATGAGTGAGTTTTACATTCTAATATTGTTTTTAAGTTACTTAATATAGCACAATTAAAGATGGTAGTATATAGATGTGTGTTCTCATACTATATGTATTGCTGTATTTAGGCAAGGTAAATGTTTTCATGTTAGCTAAAGTAAGTAATTTAGGACGACGTGTTTTTTTAGTTAATTTATTTATATTGTTATGTTCATCTTTTAGTATTGAAAGTTTGGTCATGTTTTGTATTGGCAATATGTTGCAATAATTAAATGATTACTCATTTTGGTATTTGGTTTTTATTTTAAGGGGTACAATATTTTTGAGAATTCGTTGCTGTAGTTTGCAAATTTTATCTAAATTTGTTCTATATGTTCTCCCGTAGCTACTGAGTCCATAACTAATTATGGAGTCAGCAGCTAGGTAGGTATAGTAGACTTAAGGTTTTATATGGCATTTTATGTTTAAGTACAATTATTCCACCTAGGATAGATCTCTATCACAAAGTTAGTTAATGTGAGGGACCCAATTAAAGTAGTCGATGATGAGGCCAATGTACTTGTGTTCCTTGACGAACTGTAATGTTACACAGCTACAGCTATCGGTACATACTGCGTGTAGGCAGTCAGTTATGCGCCTTGATGGAGGGTGTGTAAATGGATTTATTATGTGAAGAATGTATGTGCATGACGAGAACAGCATCGTGCGACCATTTTCATAATAAGTCAAAGTAAGTTTAAAGGAGACGCTCGGACTTTTCAGTATCTTAATCAGCTACCACGATGCAGGTGTCATCGGCAAACTGGTATACAGAGCCTACCCCTATAGTATTGCGCATTTTGTTGGCGTAGAGTAGGTATTCTGTATCTACCAACGATTTATTTACGTATAAAAATCTTTCATTTTAACCTGGGCAGGACTCTCATCAAGTCTTCGAAGTCTATAGATCCAGAACAAAATAAAGTAGATATAGTACTTATAAACTTATGAGTCTTGCTAGTTGAGACACAGGCATGCCAAAAGATCACGAAAGTATTTTACCAAAAATATAGAAAGTCGCACGTAGATAGAAAACAAACAAAACTTGGTCAATGTAACTAACATCTTCGTTCGGATTCCACTGCGTCGACAAACTCCTAAAAGTTTAGTTGAAACTTAATTTAGCTGGACTAGTCCTCGACCGCTGATGGAAAGTTTTAGCAAAGCTCTGTACTAATGGAAGGCGAACTAAATAACTGGAAGCCATCTACCAACTGAGTGAAACGTGGTATATATCTAAGAAGATAGGTATAGTATTCGTCAAACTTAATGGCGTGTAGGAATACCACCAACTTCCAAACTGACAAATAAGTAGGTGCCATACACCCCTAAAAAATATTCACACAGCTTCCACACAGTTATAAAAATCATTAAATAGCCTAAATTATTGTCGACTTGACTGTACCTGCGCGCAGTTGCACTCGCAGCTAACTTCGCACACGCCATTAAGTTTGACGAATACTATAGCTGCATAAAGGTGCAGGAAAATCTCATCTTTGAAAGTAGGTATGATTTTATATACCTGTAGATCAGCAGCAAAAAAAATGCACTTGAAATTTAGCCTCTGCTAGACTATCAACCGTTGGGACGGGAAGTATTAACTAGTTGGGACTAGCCCGCCACACTATTCCCAACCACTGCCACTCCTGAAAGCCAGAATCAACAGTGGCCACCACCTACGAAGTAGGCACCACCAACAATACGAATAGTCAATGAAGCTCGAAGAGTCCCGGAGAAACGTTTTAACTGTCTTGGGAGTTTTTGGCGGGATTTTTCCGAGTGAAGTTTAGTGGCTGTTTTAATTATTTGCAAATTGATTCCTTGTGGTTATTGTGATGTAAAATTGGTATAGTTTTGTGTCTCAAGTGTCAGCTGGACAATATGTGGAATCATTGAAACAGACGCGATCTCAGTAAATTAAAGCTGAGAATTTTGTCGTAGGTAGATAGTATTGACAAGGTACCTCAGCGAAGATTGCCAAGAAGGCTGACTCGGCTCATTTGCTGCCAACTACATAAACATTAGAATGTGCTACATCTGCATTCTAATAGAAAAAAGTGCCAGTATTTAAAACTAAATACTTTCTTAGCTTGACACTGGCTAATTGTACAAACCGTGCGAAGCCAAAACTAAAAAAAAATATTTTCTTTGGTTCTCCAACGAAATTAATCAGAAAATCTGCGGAGTAAGAAAATAAACATTATTTCCACTTCCCTTCTTATCAAGCAGGTGACATAACAAAGCTAGGCCAATAGGCACAAAGGAACATTAATACAACTGGGGTAAGCCCAGTTGCCACCACAAATTGCACACTAATATTAATGGGTCCTGAATTGTGAGCTGTTACATTTGATTCCAATAGGTATGGCAAAAACTTGTTTCTACAAGGTCCGTGTAGTAGGTAGACACCTTCAGATGTAACGTGTGATGTTTTAAAACATTCTACGGATATTGTGATTTAATGTAAAGTGCTCCTCAAGACGAACCAATCGAGCCCAAACTCGATGGGGTTCTGTTGTTTTATCATAGAGATGCCCTGGCCACCTTCCAGCTTCATCGTCAGACCCTGGATGTCGTCTAGGTGTAAAGTGCTCCTCAAGACGAATCAATCGAGTCCAAACTCGATAGGGTTTTGTTGTTTTGTCACAGAGATGCCGTGGCGACCTTTCAGCTTCATCATCAGACCCTGGATATAGTCTGGGTCTATAATATGTAAACAAATATTCAAAACTTTTTAGAAATACTTGCAAGGTAGCCAAAGCTGTACATAAGCAATAAGATCAAATCGGCAGAAAATAAAATAAAGACAGTTTTGAAAGTTATCAATAATGAAACGGGTAGGAATAAAGTACAGAAGACGAATTTTTTAATGGAGACCTCACAGGGGGTCATAAGCTCTAACTTAGAAGTAGCTCAAGAGTTTGTGATTTTTTTAACCAATATACTTTATAAAACAACTGAAGCTTTAAATTCCTCACCCGATGCCTCAGTTGCTATATTAAGAGCAAACGTTCCAGGCTATCCGGTTGAATTCCAATTTAAACATATAAAACCTATAATAGTCATAAAGGCTTACCGGCAAATCAAAATCAAATTAACCGAAGACCTAGTGGGAATGTCTATCAAAGTATGTACATCTATAATTGAGACCATAGCACCATACTTAGCTTTAATATATAATTTATGTGTGGACCAAGGAGTCTTCGCAGACATAATGAAATACAGTAAGGTTATACCACTTTTTAAATCCGGAGACAATAAAGACAACAATAATTATAGACCTGTATCGGTGTTGCCGGTTTTCAGCAAGGTGTTTGAAAAAGTGATGCTCAATCAAATGCTCAATCATTTTAACATCAATAAAATCTTACACGATCAACAGTTTGGTTTCACCAAAGGACGTTGTACAACTGACGCTGGTGTCACTTTATTAAAACACATATTTACAGCGTGGGAAGAGGCCCAAGATGCGATAGGAATCTTTTGCGACCTCTCAAAGGCATTTGATAATACATAATTTGCGTTAATCACGAAACCTTACTCTTAAAACTAGAACATTACGGACTAGGTAAACTTGCACTCAGTTTAGTGAAGTCTTATTTAAATGACAGACAGCAGCAAGTTCAAATAAATGGGGTCGATTCACGGGGTTTAAAAGTCAAAATGAGGGTACCACAAGGCTCAATATGTCCTTTCCTCTTTTTAGTATATATAAATGATCTCCCAAATCTATTAAAAAATCAATTAAAAATAGTATTGTTTGTTGACTATACTTCCTTAATTTTTAAGATTAACAGACGTTCCACAAATCCTGACAATGTTAATAACGTCCTTGAGCAGGTCCAAAACTGGTTCACTACTAATAATTTAGTATTAAATATAAAAAAAAAAAACAAGTGCATAAGATTTACTTTACCGAATATTAAAAGTAGTAGTTGTGACGTAATATTGAACAAAGAGAAACTAGAATTCGTCGAAAACACTGTTTTCCTGGGAATTACGCTCGATTCAAGGCTACAATGGGGTCCTCATTTAACATCTCTTGCAGGACGGTTATGTTCAGCGGCATATGCTGTCAGGAAAATCCGTCAATTTACAGATGTACTCGTAGATACCGCAAGGCTGGTCTATTTTAGTTACTTTCATAGTATTGTTACGTCGACCGTATTACACTGGAACGGTCGAGAATGTGGTCAAAGTTTCCAGAAGGTTCCATTGTGGTACTACGTAGAAGTTCATAGATGTTTCTAGAATATTCCACTATAGGATAGTTCGACAATGTTCTGGAAACTTCTATGGCTGTATAAATAGGCCGGACGGGCTGCGAGCGAGTCAGTCTGTTTTCGACTACGGATGCGAACGGAAGCGAATACAAGCGATTACGAAGAGAATAGTGATTATTAACGAATTAGTGTTTGTGTAAAAAAAAGTTGTTGAGTTAATAAAGGATATTTGGTTAATTAATAGGTGTAAATTAATTTATCCCATACCCAGCTCGTAACAAATTGGTGTCAGAAGTGAGGGATAAATTTTGCCAATTTTACCAAAGGACGACACGAACGGTATTCGTACAAGGAGTCAACGGCAGCAAGACATGGATCAGAGGCGGTTTGGAGAATCTCCGATACAGACGCTGGGTGGTGTTCAGACTTGTCTGCGCTAATGGCGCTGTTGCAGGAACAGGCTTGGCAGGTCGGTTGGAGGAGAAGCTTCATCTAGATAAAGAGGAGCAGGCCCGCCGCCAAGAAGGGCAGGCCCGCCGCCAAGAAGAGCAGGCGCGCCGCCAAGAAGAGCAGGCCCGCCGCCAAGAAGAGTTACAGGCCCGCCGCCAAGAAGAGCAGATGCTTCTCATTAAAGACCTTCACTCAACACTTGGCAAAGAGTTCAAGGTGATGAAGGAGCAGGTTCACCAGCATGAGAATCGCATCTCAAAATCTGAAGTTCAGATTGCCGGGGTGAAGAAGGCTTTAGGTGAACTTAGGGCTGGAGACGGGGTTGTGCCTTCAGTGGTTGCTGCACCTTCGGCACGTGGATTTAAAGTGCCGCCATTCGACGGAACATCTTCATGGTCGGCCTACAAAATTCAATTTGAGGCCGTTATGAAAGCGAATGAGTGGACCAAAGAACAAGCTATGACCGCGTTCACCTTAGGCCGCCGAGACCAGGGCCTAACCATACTTGAGGCTCTTGGCAAGGATGTGACCTACGAGCAGCTGCTGGAAGCGTTAGAGTCCAGATACGGCGACACGCACTTGGAGCACGTATATCGCGCTAAGTTAATGGATCGCGTTCAACGTAGTGCCGAGAACCTACAGCAGTGGGCCTTGGAAGTTGAAAAGTTGGTTCGGAAAGCCTACCAGTCCGCCCCTGCACTCATCAATGGCTATCTGGTACAGGCGTTTGTCGACGGAATACGTGACTTGGAAGTTAGAGCCGCTGTAATACTTGGGCATCATGAGACACTCAAGGACGCCTTGGCCCATGCCTTGGAAGTAGAGGCAGTGAGGCAAGACCATCGAACTCACAGGGAGGTTGTGCGGACGATCGCGTACAGGGGATCCTGTACGCGATCGTCCGCAAGGATATAGCCCTAGATGTTACACTTGTGGAGAAAGGGGTCATCTTCGGTCAAGATGTCCAAAGCGCAGCTCACTGAGAGAAGATCAATCCCAGCAAGAAAGGGCAACTGATACGACTGCCCAGCAACAGCAGGGAAACGAGTAAACGCCAGAACTGGGGAGCGGGTGCTGGCTAGTATTGAAAGAGCCCCGAGGATCTCGATCTCACAGGCCCATGACGGAAAAAGCCTGATCATCAAAGGCGAAGTCAACGGAAAACCATGCAAACTGACGTTGAATACTGGAGCTTCTCACACGGTCGTCAATTCTCACCTAGCAAGTCGGTTCCTTGCGGACTTCTTCAATAACCACGACCGTATACAATTACTGACAGCTACTGGTCAGCACATAATCGTCCGAGGTAGGAAGGAGGTGGTTAAAATTAGGTAACAAAATATATCGGCATAATGTCATCGTGGCCGACATAGTGGACGATTGTATCCTGGGATTAGACTTCATGCGGAAACATCGTTGTGAGATCGACGTTGATCAAGGAGTATTGAAATGTGGTACAGAGGAAATCTTCATAGAAGGTGTACCATCAGGAAAAGTGTTCCGCTTGAAATTTGACGTGGCAACACTTTTGGAAAACTGCGATTTAACTGAAGTAGAAATGGATAAGGCTAAGAATATGTTACTTCAATACGCCGACATTTTCTCTACAAATGATGCTGACATAGGAAGAACAGGACTGGTTCAGCACAAAATTAATACTGGCAACAAGTTACCAATCCGTCAACGACCAATGCGTTGCACGTGAAAAGGAAGTGGAAATGATGATTGAGGGTATGGTGAAGGATGGTGTTATAGAGCCTTCATCGCGTCCATGGTGTTCTCCTGGTGAAGAAAAAGGACGGCAACACACGCTTTTCTGTGGACTATCGACTATTGAACGACGTCACGAAAAAGGACAGTTACCCACTGCCTTGGATCGACGACACATTGGATACAATGACTGGAATGAGGTGGTTTCCCACGCTAGACCTGAAAAGTGGCTACTGGCAAGTGGAAATAGACCCTAAGGATAAGGAGAAAACTGCATTTGCAACAGGAAAGGGGCTATGGCCGTTTAAAGTTATGCCATTCGGATTGTGCAAAGCTCCTGTGACGTTTGAAATGCTAATGGAGCAAGTACTTGCCGGATTGATTGGAAACACATGTCTTGTCTATTTAGATGACATCATTATCGTGGGCCGTATATTTGAAGATCACCTTCAAAATCTCAATCGAGTGCTGTCAAAAATCCGGACGGCAAATCTTAAGTTAAATCCAAAAAAGTGCTCATTTTTCAGACGACAAGTCAACTTTTTTGGACACATAGTTTCGGAGGAAGGTGTGCAGACAGATCCGAAGAAAATCGTCACCGTCAAAGATTGGCCAGTTCCGAAAGACAAGACGCAGGTCAGAGCATTTCTGGGTTTGTGCTCTTACTATCGGCGGTTTGTCAAGAATTTTGCCTACATTGCAAAACCTCTACATAAACTGACTGAGGAGAAGTAACAATTCTGTTGGGACGAGAATTGTGACATCGCATTTTGGGAATTAAAGAAACGTCTGTGTACACCTATTCTGGGGTATCCTGACACTGAAAATGACTTCATAGTTGACACAGACGCAAGTAATACTGGAATTGGAGGCGTGTTGTCTCAACGGAAAAGAAACCAGGAAGTTTTTATAGCTTACTACAGCAAATCTTTATCCCAACCAGAAAGAAATTACTGCGTCACGAGACGGGAGCTACTCGCAGTAGTAACGACATTGCAACACTTCAGTAAATATTTGCTGGGACGGAAGATCCAATTGCGGACTGACCATGCTGCATTAAAGTGGCTATTGCAGTTCAAGAATCCAGAGGGACAAGTGGCAAGATGGATTGAACTACTACAAGAGTTTGACTTCGTAACGGAACATCGTAGTGGGAGAACTCACGGTAGTAGAAGACCTTGCCCTGATGACTGTAAGCACTGTACCAAGCAAGAAACTAAGGAAGTAGTTCCCGTGAGGATGCTAAGAATGGATCTCAGCAATGAATGGAAGGAAACCCTACAGCTTGCTCAGCAAAATTACACAGACCTCAAACCGATCTTTGAGTGAATTAAAGCTGGTGCTCCGAAGCCCAAGTGGAGTGATGTTACGGCGTTAAGTTCCATCACAAAGAGCTATTGGGCACAATGGAACAGCTTGGTTATCCAGGATGAAGTCTTGTGCCGTAAATGAGAATACGCTCGAGGAGACTACTGTCATCTACAAATTGTTGTCCTCAAAGCCAAATTATCTGATGTTTTACGGCTCTACCATGATGGATGTTCAGGAGGACATATGGGTGTAAAAAGAACTCTACTGAAGATACGAGAGCGATTTTACTGGATTCACTGACGAGAGGATGTTGAGGACTGGTGTCGCAAATGTACCAGTTGTGCGGTCGTGAAAGGACCCCAGACACGCAGCAGAGGTGCTTTACAATTATACAACGTGGGAGCCCCCTGGGAACGGATAGCACTAGACGTTGCAGGACCATTTCCGGAAAGTGAAAACGGAAACAGGTACTTCATGGTTGTCATGGATTACTTCACAAAATGGCCAGAAGTCTTCGCCATTACTAACCAAGAAGCTACAACAGTCGCAGATAAATTGGTTCAGGAAGTCTTCTGTCGTTTTGGAGTACCCTTGGAAATTCACAGTGACCAAGGGAGGAATTTTGAATTGGAAGTATTCCAGGAGACTTGTCGAATGATGAGTACTCACAAGACCAGAACTACTTCTTATTATCCACAATCTGATGGAATGGTAGAACGCTTCAACCAAACATTGGAGAGATATCTGGCAAAAATTGTGGAAAGCAGGCAAAGGGATTGGGACAAGCACATACAGCCATTTCTTCTGTCCTACCGTAGTGTAGTTCACGAAAGTACGTCTGTGACACCAGCCTTCGCGAACTTTGCAAGGGAATTACGGTTGCCTGCAGATTTAATCACCGGAATCCCCCCTGATGCTCCACGCAGTGTAACCGATTATGCGAATGACTTGCGTAACAAGTTGAATGATGTATATGAGCTTGTCAGACAATCCGACCAACAAATGTCTGATAAGATGAAGACCCGATACGACCGCAAGGCAAACAATAGAGGTTTTGAGGAGGGTTCACTGGTGTGGTTGCATAACCCCGTGCGCAGCAAAGGGAATTCTCCTAAATTGCAAGCAAAATGGAATGGACCATACCAAATCGTGACCAGGATCAACGATGTTACCTACCGAATACAGAAGGGTCCACGAGGTGCGCCTAAGATTGTCCATGTAGACCGATTGGCGCGATACTACGGGACTAATGATGCTCGGGACGAGCATGTCTAAGGAGGAGGCAGTGTTACGTCGACCGTATTACACTGGAACGTTCGAGAATGTGGTCGAAGTTTCCAAAAGGTTCCACTACGTTCGAACGTTCCATTGTGGTACTATGTAGAAGTTCATAGATGTTTCTAGAATATTCCACTATAGGATAGTTCGACAATGTTCTGGAAACTTCTATGGCTGTATAAATAGGCCGGACGGGTAGCGAGCGAGTCAATCTGTTTTCGACTACGGATGCGAACGGAAGCGAATACAAGCGATTACGAAGAGAATACTGATTATTAACGAATTGTAAGCGTGTTTGTGTAAAAAAAGTTGTTGAGTTAATAAAGGATATTTGGTTAATTAATAGGTGTAAAATAATTTATCCCATACCCAGCTCGTAACAGTATCATGTCTTACAGTATTTTGCTATGGGGACAGGTTGCAGACATTGAGTCTATTTTTATTCTGCAGAAAAGAGCTATCAGAGCCATATATAATCTTCGCAGGCGCGATTCTCTTAGGGAGCTGTTTAAGGATCTATACATTATGACGGTACATTGTCAATACATGTATGAAAACATTATGTATGTTCGAAAAAATCTGCATGTCTTTCCTAAGATAAGTGACAGGCATAATTTGAATACGAGAAATAGGAACAAATTAGATCAATCTCGATTCAGATCGGCTAAAGCACGCAATTCTTTTAGGGGGTTCTGTGTAAAAGTTTATAATAAAATATCACTACATATTCTCCAAATAAATGAGACTAAATTTAAAACATGCATAAAACGCACACTATCTCGACAAGCATATTATTATATCCTTGATAAAAATGCTTGGCACTTGGGTGCACTAGTTAGTTCTTTTCTTGTATTTGTACATTTCGAAGAGATGCTCTCCCTTTTATTTTTATAGACATGGTTTTTTTTATCAATATTTTTTTTTTGTGTTAAATATTTAAGGTATTTTTTTTCTAACTTTTCAAAAGTTATAATAATGTATAATTTTGAAGTATTTTTTAATTTAGTAAATATAAGTACCATGGGGCATTAATGTAACTGCTTTTTATTTTATTTTTTTTGACATGAATGAGCATGGCGGTTGAAAGCTAGTCATGCTCACTGAAATGTCTCGCTGATGGTGGCGCGTGTGTTGGGCCATTCGGTTCCCTTCAGTATGGTTGAGCTGAGTGGTGCTAACCCACGCGTCATGTTCGTGAACGGGCGCCGTCAGTGGAGACTGGTCATCTCTCAGCTGCCATTGGCTTATTTTAATCTTTTTTTTTATTGTTATTGTTTATGAATTGTTTATTTAACATTGTTCTCATATATTAGAAGCAACAAGACATATGTAACCAGGATTTTGTAATACATAACATGGTTTAAAAGAGTATCCATGGAGTTTCTTGCACGTTCTTCTCCATAGAGATCTACGCTCTGGAATTTGTAATTAGCTTCGTCTTTCTGACTGACCGACAAAGTGACAATTCAAAAGTGACTGTAAAGGGTTTATTTGAAATAAATGCTTTCATTTTAATTTTGGTTGTATTCACAATCAGGTGCAGAGCATTGACAGAAAAGCGAGGCTACAAGCTTGAAGGAAAATAATTTACCCAGTTGCCATGACCTGTGACAAATTCGGCAGCACAGTGATACATCTCCAGCCATGTCCTTGCCAGCCGCTCACGAACGGATGGAAAGAACTGGTGGAGATGGAATTTTCTCACCAACTTTACCATTCGAATAAAAGTTTTCTTTTTTATGTTGAGAGTAGATCTTATATTTTCTTAACATCAGTGGATAGGTTATGTACTCGTAGGTAGCCTTCTTACTTGGTTGGGCAATATAGGTATTTAGTTTGTAGTACTACGAATAAGGTGCGAATTACCTTGTTCTATGCAATTCTAGAATGGTAGTTAGCTAACTATATACATTACCTACCCACATTCTTGCCTTTCCTTAGGTACGTCCTTCTCTTGGGCGACATGAACAAAACTTCAACTTCGTTGATCGTTAGAATTTTGTAAAACTCATATAACAGGTACGTGACTCATTAGGATGCAAATTACTTAATGCATAGTACCTAATGACATGAGGTAGGTACATTGCACGTTTTGGTACTTAAAGGTTGTAAGCTACCTAGATTTTACACCTACGGGACGACTAGGTTTCAAAACTGACAAAACAAACATACTTTCGAGTCGAACGCAGGACCTCCTTCTTTGTCGTCGGTTAAAAAAAGTTAAAATATTGTTCAAACTGCTCCAAACTGATCAAACTTGGATTTATTTATTTTTTATTTACTCCGAAGGGAAGGCTAAAGTCTTTTGACCATATTGCCTAGTCTTACGTAATGTATTTTTACTTTTATTTTCCATTACAATGGAGATGTAACACATTCTAATGTTTGTTTGCAGTATTTGGCAACAAATGTGTCTAGTCAGCCGTCTCGGCAAACTTCGCTGAGGTAGTCAATACTACAATAAAATTCTCAGCTCCATTTTACCGAGATCGCGCCTGTTTCAATGATTCCACATATTGTCCATTGGCGTTGACACTTGAGACACAAAACTACACTAAATTTGCATCACAATATCGACTAGGAATCAATAAACGAATAATTAAAACAGCCACTGAACGTCACTCGTGAAAATCCCGCCAAAAAAAATTGGATTGATTTTTTTTTTCTTCGCCCTTTCTCGGGCAGGCTAAGGTCATAAACCATACCGCCTCGTCTTTAGTAGTGTATTTTTACTTTTTTTTTCATTAGAATGCAGATGTACCACATTCTAATGTTTTTTGCAGTAATTGGCAACAAATGTGTCGAGTCAGCCTTCTCGGCAAACTTCACTGAGGTAGTCAATACTACAATAAAATTCTCAGCTCTAATTTACCGAGATCGCGCCTGTTTCAATGATTCCACATATTGTCCAGTTGCGTAGACACTTTTTTACATCACAATATCCACTAGGAATCAATAAACGAATAATAAAAACAGCCACTGAACTGCACTCGAGAAAATCCCGCCAAAAACTCCAAACTTGGATTGAAACCATTAACATATAAAAGTGATTGAAACCCACCGCCATATTTGCCAAAAAGAATATTTTATTTTTATTTTCATCCCGCCAAGCTGTCAGGGTATACTGGGTATTTGGGTAAAATGTATTTTTTGCAGCCAGTTAAGGTCAGATAGATCGAACAATTGCTGAAAAATCCCGAGGTAAACTCAATTCACTTTATTTATATACGAGTATATATTAGATATGTTACCCAAACCAAAGAAAATGTTGTACATTGTTCCAATATTAGTTTCGATAAAATGTCTAAATAAAATAATACAAGATCGAAGATCCATTCTTAGTCGATTACCATTTCTTCTAAAGACTCTATTACACCTTCCGATTTCAAGGGACCCAATTTAGGAAACAGAAAGGTGTAATAGCAGTTAGTGTCCTATTTAGTAAGATTGGGAGGTCCCGATTTGACTTCCTAAATTGTGTAAAATTTAGGATAGTGTAATCGCATCACTCCGATTTAGAGCTAAGTGTTGCCAATTTAGTGACTTTGTCACTGGGCTATTAGTATTTTTATAAATGTTTAACATTAAATTAAATTTCCCAAGGTCCCTTTCCCAGAAAAAAAATCTGACTCCGCGTTTTTCTTTTTTGGTGCGCTCCTGGTAGAATCGGTTTTAGAGACTTTCTAGCGACTTTTGATATTCTGTCCGGGGATTTGAATTTGTAAAAGATGGCAACACTGCCGATTTGGGATTCCGATTTAGGAGTCCAATTTAGGATAGTGTAATCGCTAGCTTCCTACTTAGCTTGTTCCTAAATTGGGTCCCTTGAAATCGGAAGGTGTAATTGATCATTAAACCAGATCCAAGTCGCAACCCTAACCTAGCTAGCTACATATTAGTAATCTGTGCCCTAACCCTAATCAACCAAAGTTACAACACTACGCATACGCGACGCGCTGTTCATATCTGTCACGTTTCTCACACAAAATATTTATCAATTTATTTCCTTAAATACAGCTGTAAATTGTTAGTATTCCTTTAATTAGACGTCCACACGAATCTAAGAAGTGTTTTATGAAGTAATCGACCGTCTTTTTCCTTTTTAGATGCAACTTAACAGTAGTTAGAAATGGACCAACAATTCTCATTGTCCTGGAATAATTTTCACGGGAACCTGACTAAAGGATTTGCCGGTTTATTAGGGAATGGCGAATTTGTCGATGTCACTATTGCCGTCGAAGGCCATCTGTTGCAAGCACACAAAGTGATACTGTCAATATGTTCACCTTATTTCAAGAAAATGTTTCAAATGAATCCATGTCAACATCCAATTGGTAACTAATAACTGTTTTATTGGAATATAGTTATTTTTGCAACCATTTTTTCTGTAGTCTTTAAATAAATGTTCCTTTAATCTTACACTTTAATTAATCATACACTTTAATCATTTACTTTCCAGTTGTTATAAGGGATGTGAGTCACAAAGCAATGAAAGACTTGCTACAGTTTATGTACCATGGAGAAGTTAGTGTGAAACGTGAAGATCTCACTAGTTTTATAGGAACTGCAGAAGTGTTACAAATTAAAGGATTGACAAACAAAGAGGTATGTTTATGCTATATTACATAACTGTCTTGAAATAAGCTCATACCTACTAAGTTTATAAAGTAACAAATCAGAAATTAGAACTTTCTATTTTCTCAATTTTAAAGTGAATGTCTTAAAAAAGTGCCCCAACCTAAATTCAGAATACTGAAGTACCAAATGTCTAAACTAATTGATCACTATAATATTTACAGACTGAAGAAGATGAAGACAGCGAAAGAGAGCAAGATTTACCTAAACACAGGACAGAAACTCAGAACAACACCCCTGATGCAGAATCATGTGTATCAGACAACTATGACACCGGCATTAATGATGAAACTACACAAAACAATGAACTTGAGCTGCTAAAACAAAGGCAACTAATAGAAAAACTACATAGAATTAGCAACCTCAAAAGGAAATCCACTGAATTCCTTCAAAAAAACTACTTCTCAGACATTCTGAACCCTGAAAAGAGACCAAAAACAAAAGAGAAACCTATTTACACACAAAATAACCAGATATATCAAACAAATAATTATGAGAACATAAAAAACTTATATGATGACAACCCTGTAGATATTTCTTCTACATATAACCCACATTTACAGAAAACAAACACTCAAGATTTTAATGAGAAAAGTAAGGATCAGTCTCTGTCTGATAATGGATTAGATTTGAAGACAGAATGTGATGATAGTGATATCATAGTAACAGACCCAGCAGTATGTTCCAATTCTAAAAATTATGAATCTTCAAGGGAAGGGAAAAAAGATCTGTCCATACCCATGGACTATCCATCACCACAAGACAGTAAGTATATTTTTTAGCAAAAAATCTTATAACAATCTCTACAATCAAGCACTGTGACATAATCTCTACGTCCATCATAAAATTATTTCAAATCTTTAGAACCATTTTCTTTGCTTACTAATGCTTCCTCCTCATAGAATTATCCTGATCAATAAGATTAGAGATTGTGTTGAAAATGCAATCATTTTATTATTTTTCACTCAGTAATTTTCCTGTTTTCTTTTGCATAAAGCTTTTTATTATGAAAACACGATGGCATTTTCAACAATTTACAATCTTATTACAAATATTGTGCATTTTATTCTGCAAAACAGTGCAATGAAAATGCCCATCGTGATTTCAGATACCAGCTTGAGTTCGTTATTCATCGACCTTAAAAACTTAGTGAATGGTAAGGTGACTAACAATGCACTGAGAACTAACACAAGTGAAGAGTATCCTAGACCGACTATGGAGCACCGGCTTGTTACAATTCCACAAAAGGAAGATGGAAAGAAGAAATATCCACAGCGTTCATGCCGCCTTTGCTGGAAAATAGGAAGGAGACGAGACACTAGATTTATGTGCAGTGCATGCGAACTGCCATTCTGCAAAACACCTTGCTTTGGAATCCATTTTAATGATATACTCAAAGTATCTCAATTGCAAGGAGACTATTATGCAAATTAATAGTTTATTTATACATAGTATGCTTCACCCCTCTATAGAGGCAATAATCAAGTATTTATAAGTGAAAATAAAATATATATTGGTAGACAAGAGATCTACTGCTGGTAGTGATGGGATTTAAACCGGATAAATACTCAAAATGGATAAATGCTCATAAATATCCATTATTACTAAAGTACTTATCCAAATAAATATACTCTATGTTCAGCAATTAGGACGGGGCCCGTCATGGCGGATGCCTGTCCGGGGGTTGAGGATAAATTCGAAACAGAGTTCGCCCCCGGGCACTAAGGACAGGAAGGAACAGGGGTGGGTTTTAGTCAGTAAGAGTGACACGCCCTCCCGCTCCACCCAGAGCGGGAGAAGTTATTGTATGATATCCTACCCCACAAAAAAAAAAAGCTAGAAAAATATAAATAAACAGTAAAACAGTCCTATAGTAACATCACTCAAATAATAGAAGTTTGTTCATTACAATTATGAATATTTTCTAAAAATCAATCACTACAAACATGAACATTTATCTGAAATCAATCAATACTAGATGCTTGTTCATCATCAGTATTACTCCATACTGAACTTGGCCATGGAATATCTTCTGTGTCGCTGTCACTCTGTCGAATTTATTGAAAATGTTCCAATATAAGTAGTGTATAAATGTGTCCTTTGCCGCCTTTTCTGTGTTCAGGCGATTTCTATTTTTGCAATGGATATTAGCGTGTTCACTGAAACACCGTTCGGTTGCGGCAGAAGTACAAGGTGCCGAAAAAATACGGTCCGCGACTTTATTTAATTTTATTGATGAACATATATGTATTCCTTTCCACCAGGTCCCCTGGGCTTATTCCTTGAATGTTCTTCCAAATCAATGATTTTCGCAAAAACCTTCCTACGTCTTATATGCTGCTAATTCTAGCATTACTTTCATATTCAACAACTCTTTATACCTGACATCCCATTAATAAAATCCACGACTTCCAGTTCTTCGTCTTGATTTAATTCGATTCCCTGAGTCATTGGGGCTAACAGATACGCGGAAAAAATATTATTTATCTACCATTTTGAGTAAAAATGAGTATTTATCCATTTGTGGTAAATGCCCAAGTATTCATCGTTCTAGTATTTAGCCGCCGCCCATCACTAGCTAGGGCTAGTAATGAGGACATATATTTATATTTTTTAATACACAAAGCTGAATCATAGATTCGAAAAAGATTTGGGACCAAATCTATAAACTGGATGATAGTGACTAAAACACCTTGAAAGTTGTAAAATATAAGTAAGTAATAGCATAGGTTATTATTATTAATATGTACCAGTTAAATTTTGGAGTAATAAAGATCATTAAGCACAATAATTAAATAACTGTGATAGTGGGACTATGCTCTCAAGTGCCAATTAATTATGAAAGCTATTTTTATTATAAAATTACATTCAATGAATAAAATTATTTCACACTCTCCATTAGTGCCATTGTGTTTCGCCATGAAATTTTATAAAGACTTTATTGCTCATATTCTAGTCTATTTATTGTACTAATTTAAGGTATCCAACAATAATTTTTGATACTACTTTATATTAATTAGAATAGTTTTTGGACTAGTATTTTGACATGAAACAATTTTGATATCAAAATGATCTCTATTGCACGTATTTTACACCAATTTTACATTTTTTTTTTTGTTTAAGAACTAAATTGAGATTTACATTCCTGATTATTTAATATTCGTATTTTTAATACTTAAGGCCTCTGTGTGGAACAATGACTTAATTTTTTAATGAAACAGAAGAACAAGTGCTATTTTTAATGTGTGATGTTACTTAATAATGTGTTTTGAATAATAAGAATTATAAGCGAATGTATTTACTATTTTTATATCCATATTTGATTAAATGATATATAAACAGAACAAAACCTTAATTTTATTTTGTAGTATATAATTTGTAGAGTATCCTTTGGTTTCTTTTACTCATAACTTTTTAACAAAAATAATTAATTACAATCAAAAAGACTGGAACTTAACTACTTTCTTTACTTACAGGTGCTCTTTCACTTGTTGTGAATGGATCAAATGAAAACCAGCAGCTACCAGTTCGCTATAAATATATTTATAGTAGGAAGGGCCACAAACAATTAGTGCATATGAACTTTGTTTACACCAAACATTCAACAACGCATGGGAAGACGTCGTGGCGGTGTGTACAGTATTTCTCGTTAAACCGATGTCCAGCCACAGTGGAAACGATAGACTCTATGATCTACGCCATCAATCACCAGCACAACCATGAAGATTGTTATGAGAAGTTAACTAGAAACAATATCTATGAAATGTGCGTCTCGCCCAAATAGAAACTAAGTTTCATGTATATAGTATTATTATTGTAAGTGGACCTCAAATGTAAGTGTACAGAAGCCTTTCTAGCTTAACTGAGTCTTTCGTCCATCATGACTAAAGAAAAGTGTTATTGAGATTTTAGCTAAGCTAGGAATGATCTTTAAAATGAATAAACCTCAATATTGAGGTCTAAAAAGTTCCTATGTTTAATTTAACGATAACTTGATCTATAACTTTCATGATTTCTGTATGTATAAATTTCAAAATGTTTTTATACATAAATATACCTTTAGACTCGTCTAGTCAGAAGATAAGAGTACAGTAAAGTCTCACTAATCTAATAATAATAACTTCAGTACTTTGGCACATTCATTAGTCCGGCACCCCCCGCCCAGGCAGGCCTACCCCACCACTTTCTATATTCATTTATTTATATTGCACACAATGTAAACATAGTTACAATGTGAACTTAATGAGTACATTACCCCTTGTTTGACTCCTTTAAGTTTTTAAACTTTGGACCAATTTGTTCTAATGGTGAAAATATTCTGTACTTAAAAGACATGGAATAGAAAAAACAGTGGAAGTGCCCTAACACTGCCTAATCACGGGGACCAGTGTCGCCAAACTCACACATTTACAAATAAAATTGCACGTTACACACATAAAAAAACGTGATATAATTGGCTACAAACTACAAATTAATGCAACTTTGAAATATCATCCATTTATTGCAGTCGAAAATTAACTCTTATTACAACTACCGAAAGTTGTTATTATATTACCTGTCACAGTCAATAAAGACGTTTATCACTTATCAATCTAAAGTTGTGCAATTTACAACGAGTTAAGCTACTCACCGCTAGATGGCGCGGAAACAAAATTATTCAATTTAGAACGCTAATTCCTTAAAAATAGATGTCATATTCGCATGCACATGTTATCTCTTTTGCTACTCAGCTAAAGATGTAGACATATCGATATTTCTATATCGATGTATTTTTTATTTGCACATACAAATCTTTTAAGTAATGGAAAATGTTGATTGTCTTTAAAAGGTCTAAGTTAAATAAAACGATGGTAGATAGTACTAAATATATTTATTGACCTTGAAATAACAAATATTTGTTTAATATTTGCCGTTTTGATGGCTTCATGTTTAATTTTAACAAGTAATGATAGCGAATATTATATATTTTGCCGTGATGGCTTTGATTAAGTCGGTAACATGATTTGATGAAGGAAATTCTCCTAACTGATGATAAACTATATATGTTGGAATATCGACGACCCGATAAATTGGCGCATTATTTTTGTGATGATAATGTCTTTATTAAATATACGACACTCTTTTAAAAACATTTCGGACGTCTGGCATATCTTAATAACATCTTCTGATGGGTATAATAAATAAATTTAATTTTTTTAATTAGCTGTCTTGTTATGTAACCAGCTATGTGAGCGATAGTTTCTTTACTAAAATCGGACAGATGTAAATCAATTTCTTCTAAGTCTTCATCCTCCTATTCATCTATTCATCATCTTCCTTGCTTAAATCTTGACGTACTGTACTTAGATTTATTCTTTCTACTGCTGATGAACAGGTTAAAATTGAAATTTCTTCTAATGCCGAACAGTTTCCTCTATCTGTGTCTTTAAGTTCTACGTGCACCAACGTTTTTTTTAGGCAGATACGAATCGCCTCGTCGTGGGATTGTTGTTTGATCCACCATGTGCCCTTATATTACAAAAAAACAGCTCAATGTGGTCCTGACTAAGCTTGTAGAAAGGTAGATAAATCAATCTATTTGTCTGAACTAACGTGACATACAAATGTTTTATAGCTTGTAAGCAACCTAGGAAACCTAAATAACCAACTTTTCGAGGACTATTCGGGTTGAAAGCCGATTTTTTTTTTCACTTGTTAATTTTTTTTTTTTAAACTCACAGGTTAGTTTCGGAGCCTAAGAGGAATTATATACATAAACCGTCCGAAATAAATTCTCTAAATGATGGTGCCAATTATGAAATGTAGAGGTTGGAAAAAATAAAAAAATATCGATACCGATCTACTTTATGGATGTGTCCCATCCCTAACTGAGTAGCGTCGAAGTTTCTAGAATATATATTGTGATTTTTCAGCTAGCAAGCAAGTAGATTTAGACTTTGCACTAATAATTATAAGGTTGTTTTTAGTTTGCATTGAAGTAATAAAATGTGGTATTATCATTCAAATCAAATATATTGAAAATTAGCCAAGTTACACACCACACCACACAAGTACATTACACACCACAAGATACATTTTTATTTTTGATATCGTTTTTGCACGTCAAAACCGCACAACAAGGCATCATTTCTAATATTTTACGTATTTTAAAGACGACGTATCACGGCAAGACTCTGACAGCGAATGAAGTAATGTTGAACATCTCCGCTTATTTGTGACACGCGAATGGCACTTCCACTGTTTTTTCTATTCCGTGTTAAAAGACATCATTTTGTTGACAAAATGTGTGTCAAACACCTTTGAGTAGGTAATCCATAAATGCAAGATATTAAATTCAACCTGTTTTTATATTATTTAGTTTATGGTATGCAAGTGGTTGGTAGTAGAAAGCCTGGGATGGAAGCCTGCTTATTTAAATTATTTTGATTTTTTCTATACAATCCAGTAATTCCCTGGTTTTAGTACTGATTAGTGACACTCTATTATATTTTCATCTTGTAAAAACATATTTCTGTCCCTAAAAGGAATAATTAATATAAAAAATGTTTATTTACTTCGTATTTGTTTTATTGAACATATAAAATAATATATTTTTAGATTTTTAACTAGTAAGTACCTGGGTACTGCTGTACTTTCAGATTGTCAGTAAAATGATTACTTAACACGTTTCATATTTCCAGTAGATTGTTCTGCAAGCATAGCTGCCATTCTTTTTCTTGGTCTGTGTTTTTTACTGAATCCTATGCCTAAAACAAAATTGTAATATAATTCTTGCTTTCTCAATGAACTATGTTCTCTCTAGTGAGTGCCAGAACTGAAATCACATCAGCGGAAACAAGTTAGCTATGAATTGCGAAAACTAGATTGGACCTGGGACCTGACAGGTAAGTTGTGACATGTTAATTTTACTTACGAACGTCAACGTCGGGTCTCTCTTTGAGACCAAACGATCTTGCAACGGCATCTACATCCATTGATATCAAATTAAAAATGTGCTTCAATTTCTTGACTTCAAATGCTCTCATGTACCCTTGAAAAGCTTCAACTGCCAACTCGTGAAATTGAGGATCTGACATAGCTGCATCCAGCTAAAAAATGTATAAATAACTTGTTACTAAAGAAAACCAAACTACATATTTGAATATTTGCTAATATAGCTTCATTCATCAAGAAATAACCTAAAAACTAATTTTCGCGTAAATGAGGGAATCTCTTACCTTAGGTTGTAAGTTTGAGAATTTGTCCCATGATTCGTATTTGTCTAAATATATTTTGGATTCTTTCAAATATGACACGAATTCTATTTCATCAGGTCGCAATAATATCACAGCGTTTCCTTCAGCGCCCATGCCTCTTGCAGTTCTGCCAACCCTATGAATGTATTCCTGAAATCATGGAAAGAAACTCTCAAGACAAGCCTTTGTATAATAATAAACCTGAAACCCAAAGCGAGGTAGCCATTCCTCTCGGCCACTACGCCAGTTGAGCAGGGATATTTTTTTCAATTATTGAATTTGCTTGCTTGCTAAGCATCACTAAATATAGAGGATAGTCCATTCGAACTTACATTAGCATCAGATGGCGGATCAAATTGTACTATCCAATCAACAGCCGGTATATCTAACCCTCTTGCTGCTAAGTCTGTGCAAAATAATGCTACCTTTTCAGCATTGTAAAAGTTTGTTATTACATCAGTTCTGTCTGCCTGGCTCATTTTACCCTGAAAAAAAAATCAGGAATTCAAGTTACATGAAAGAAAGTATTTATTCAGCACAGCATCGACACAACAAGAAACAAAAATTTGATTTTGCTTTAAAATATCTTAAACGCACTCTATGCAGCCTTTTGTGATGTCTACCATTGTCATATTAACTTACATACTTACGTGAATACACAACACTGAAGCCTGGCAGTACTTGCTAAAGAATTCATGGTGAAATTCGACTGACTTACAGCTTGAAAAGAACACCATTATTTTGAATTTCTGAGTTTTCTTTAGTAACTTGTGTAGCCACCATAATCTGTATTCTGTTTCACATACAGCATACCTGAAATGAAATATTATAAAACTAAATAAAAAAATATCATCATCACCATTCATCATCATTTCAGCTGAAAGACGTCCACTGCTGGACATAGGCCTCCCCCAAGTGTCGCCACAATGACTGGTCCCGTGCGCCTTGCATCCATCGGCTACCCGCGACTCTCACCAGGTCATCGGTCCATCGGTCTGCGTCTTCAGGTCACCACTCCAGAACTTTTCGGCCCCATATGTCATCACTGGCAACACGCACTGGTCATAGACTTTCGTCTTGACACACTGTAGTATGTGGGACGAGAATATACCGCGCAGCCTCCCGAATGCCGCCCAGCCGAGTCAGATTGGACGATTGACCTCTTTCTCGAAGTTAGCCCTAACTGGAACGTTCGTCCCAGGCAGACATACTCATCTACAACTTCCGAGTGTAGTCTCCGATCTTGATAGGAGTGGGTGCTACATGGGTATTTGCCATGATCTTGTGTCCATGCTCATTTTAAGACCCACTCTTTCGGAAGCTACCAAGGTCATCGAGCATTTTACTGAAGTCCTCCATAGTCTCAGCCATGAGGACTATATCGTCGGCAAATCGAAGGTGTGTGATGTACTTACTCGCCATTGATGTTAATGCCTAGCCTTCTCCAGTCTACCTGGAAGACATCCTCCATTGCAGCTGTGTCAAACCTTTTTGATTTGATGATTTGAACTATTTTTATGATGACCTTACAGATATAAAAACCTTTCTTTATTTTTATTCTTCATATTTTTGACCATTTATCTCTCAGCTGATTCATGTCTTTATTATTCTTAAACAGACATCAAGAACTAATAACTTACCCTTGTTTCAATCCCTCAACAGTAGCCATGAGATTGTCTTCATCAGTGTTTATATTGTGAACCTTTTCCTTCATTGCTGATTTGACCAATGCATCAGTTCTTTCAGACTGTGTAGCACTAAATAACATAGTTTGTCTATGTTCTGAAAAAAAAAAATTATTACGTTGAGTTTGCTACGCATGTTTTCTTCTTCACTCTCTTAGTTGTCATTTCATTATTTCACACAGTCCATGTAGTTTATTTTTGTCTTACTCTATTATTTATGTGTTATGTTATGCTTAAATTCGAAGACATCTACCAAAACGCATTGGGCCCGCATAGTAGATTGCGGCCCATTCTCTCTCCTAGAGTGAGGCCTGAGTCCCAGCAATGGGAAAATTATAAGACTTAGTATGTTATGGTCTATTTATCATCATCAGCCTTTTATTGTCCCCGCTGCTGGGGCACAGACCTCTCTGTGAGACTCTGTGAGAGGGTGTGGGCCATAATCCACCACGTGGGCCTAATGCGGGTTGGTGGATGAATCTTGAGCTAGGCGAATAGTAGTAGTTATTATACTGTATAACTTACTTGGCAGGCGATTGACAATTTGTTTCAAGTCTTCTTCAAAACCATACTGAAATATTTTATCAGCTTCGTCCAATACCAGACAACAGACATTTCTATAATCAAACTCTTTTGTTCTCATATGATCAAATAACCGCCCAGGTGTTGACACTACTATGTGGACTCCTGAAATCCATAAGATTTAGATTTGAATACTAATAAATTTATAAAGATGTATTGAAAATGTAACTGCAATGTAGGCTATACTTTTCAAATTACAAGAAGGAAGAGGTTGCATAAAAGTTGTCTGTACAGCAGTATTTTTTCTTCAATAGAAAAGGATACCATTAAAACTATTGCTTCACTACTAACCTGTGGAAAGTTCTGCACTCTGTTTCTTCCTACTTTCTCCTCCTATGACCAGAGCTGAGGTAATGTTCTCATGATGTGCTACAAGTTCTTGAAGCACACTGTATGTCTGTATTGCTAGCTCCCTTGTTGGTGATATTATTATACAACATGTGCCTGGAATTAAAAGCAATTGTTTTTTTAGTCCTGGGTAATAAAATGACATATTTATTCTTCATGCGACCTTTTACTGAATCACAGCTCTTGCAGCATCGGGCTTGGTTTGAGAATTATGACAAAAGTGTTTGTTGAGAAGATGAGGCCTTTTTTTTCTCGGTGGAGCGGAAGATTGTTTCAGGTTCTTAGTGACTAAAACCTACCCGAGTTCCTTCAGTTACCTGTGCCATGGCCGCGGTTACTCTTCAAAACACTCCCGCGACTATGGCAGAAGTTGAGGAGGCCTATGTCCAACAGATGTATGCGATCAGCCAATGAAATAACTAATTAATGCCTAATTTAATATTTCTTATAAAACCTACAGAAAAATAAATTAATAAGGTAAATACCTAAATCACCTTGAAACAGTTTTCCCATACACTTGATGACAGTTTCTACTACTGGAATCAGAAAAGCTAAAGTTTTGCCAGAACCTGTCTTAGCAGTTGCAACTACATCTAGTCCATCTAGAGCTGCCGGCAATACCTCAGCCTGGATATCAGTCATTATTTTAAATCCCATTCCCTTCACAGCCTCTAAAGTAGAAGCAGATATTTGATTTCTTAAAAATTTAAATTTCTTCCTGGGGTTAACTCGTTCGTCGTCCATCGTTGATTTCTGGATTTTGGAAAAGTGCAATGTCTTCGATACTATATACAAAACTCAAATGATCTATTAATTATGTACAGAAAACTTTAAAAAGATATGGTTTTCACAACATCAACATAACCAAAAAATTTTCCGCAAGGTGTCAACTGTGTCAGTGTCACTGTCAATTATTATTTTATTATCCCCGAAGGGAAGGCGAAAGTCTTTTGACGATATTGCCTGGTCTTACGTAGTGTATTTATACTTTTTTTTCCATTAGAATGCAGATGTGACACAATGTAGTGTTTTTTGCAGTATTTGGCAACAAATGTGTCGAGTCAGCCTTCTCGGCAAACTTCGCTGAGGTAGTCAACACTACAATAAAATTCTCAGCTCCATTTTCCCGAGATCGCGCGTTTCAATGATTCCACATATTGTCCATTTGTGTTGACACTTGAGACACAAAACTACACCAATTTTACATCGCAATATCCACTAGGAATCAATAAACGAATAATTAAAACAGCCACTGAACTGCACTAGAGAAAATCCCGCCAAAAACCTCCGTGTCAGTGTCAAGTCAATTTTTTTTTTTTCTTAGCCCTTTCTCGGTCAGGCTAAAGTCATAAACCATACGGCCTCGTCTTTAGTAATGTATTTTTTACTTTTTTTCCATTAGAATGCAGATGTAACACATTCTAATGTTTTTTGCAGTAATTGGCAACAAATGTGTCGAGTCAGCCTTCTCGGCAAACTTCACTGAGGTAGTGAATACTACAATAAAATTCTCAGCTCTATTTTACCGAGATCGCGCCTGTTTCAATGATTCCACATATTGTCCAGTTGCGTAGATACTTGAGACACAAAACTACACCAATTTTACATCACAATATCCACTAGGAGTAAAAAAGCCACTGAACTGCACTCGAGAAAATCCCGCCAAAAACTCTCCAAGTCAAAAACATACGCCAAACTGAACTACAGATTATAAATGAACTGATCTAAGCAGAAACTGCAGATAATTTCTTGAACTATAGTAAGTCTCTGTCGGAAATTAGTTGATGTCGCTGCATGTTTCTCTATGGTTTTTATTTTATTATCTGTGAAGTTAATGACATCTGTCATTTATGATCTCGTAGGTGAAAACATGTGTGTTTTCGTGTGAAACTGTGTGAAATAAATAATTTTAAAGGTTCAAAATGCCTACTCCAGACAAAATCCTAATGAAAAAAATAAAAAAGCGAGAGAAGAAGAAGCTAAAGCTTATCAATCAGAAGAGGAACGGAGTTTCTGAGGACAAAGCAGGTAACATAACCTCTTGAACCTCTTTTATTTTCTTGTATTCAGAATAATATCGCATACTTTGTCATATTTTCTGCATATTTATGTAGTATTAATACAGTGTTATCCAAAACAGCGTAAAGAATTATTTTTTTCCTAGAGTAAAATATTCGTTTGCATTATTACAGAAGCTAAAACCAATACAGCAACAGAAGTAAAGAAGAGACCACGTGAGGATAACGACAAGGCAGTGCCCAAAAGTAAGTATTTAATACATTATGAAATAGTGTTGCTAGGAAAAAGTCAAAGATGTGTTTCATTCAATCTTAGGTGATTGCAACATGTGGTACTTACTAAATAGTAAATGTAATTTTATTATGCTAATGCAAACTATAGCCTCAATGCATAATTAAAAGACTAATTTCTAATATACTCACTTTATGTTGCTCAACATTCCTAATGATTGCTTTTAGAGAAGCAAAAGAAAGTAAAGCAAGAAGTGAAACCAGAGCCAGTACCGGTGACAGAGGAGAGTGAGTCAGAAACCAGTGGATCTGAAGCAGAAGAGGACAGTGACAGTGAAAATGAAGCTGAAGAAACTAGCAACACTAACACAGAGAGTGAATGTAAGTGTCAATTTTACCATATTCTGATTTGTTATTTTCATATTATAACTAAAATTGTGCAGTTACATCTAAATGAAAAATAACTCTTCATTAAATACAATTACATTTTTCTTTCAGTGCCAGGTTCCAGCTTATGCCTTGGCATACTATCAGATCAGAAGTTTACAGCGCTGGAAGGAAAAGTCTGTGAGTCAACTTTGATGGGCATCAAAGACATGGGCTTCACTACCATGACAGAAATCCAGTCTAAAGCTATTCCCCCACTCCTTGAAGGAAGAGATCTGGTTGGTGCAGCTAGGACAGGATCTGGAAAAACTCTAGCCTTCCTCATACCAGCTATTGATCTCATCTATAACCTGAAATTCAAGCCTAGAAATGGTGAGAGAAATTGAAACGATTGGTTCTCTATTAAACTTAGTTTATTTCTGTTGGTCTTGTAAAAATTGTTTTGAGTAGTTTTGTTTTTTAATAATTATGGAATAGTTTAGTTTTATATGCTATAATGTAATGTAATGATGACAAAAAAGGCGAATGTGAAAACTTGACTGCCGTAACTCCAAAACCAGTTTTTGTAGACTGACACAAAATTGAGTCTCCAGTGAAAACTGTTGAGGCACATTTTGTGTTGAAGTCCATCATTTACTGTAGAGTTTGAGAACAGTTGTTTTATGAACACAGAATGGATATCTGAACTTTTTTATCCATACAAGTTCTTAATGTTGCTCCTTACACCATATTTTACATAGATTTTTGACTTTTTAAGGTACTGGTGTGATTATTCTGTCCCCAACAAGAGAGCTGGCTATGCAAACATTTGGTGTGTTGATGGAATTGATGAAGTACCATCATCATACTTATGGTTTAGTAATGGGAGGAGCTAACCGAAGTACTGAAGCTCAAAAACTGTCTAAAGGTAATTTTCCCGTATAATATTTTGTTGCCTAAACACTTGCTCCTTACAGCAAATTTTTATATCAATAAAGCCAATTAATCTGAAAATAAGTGTCAACTTCTAATGGGCTGATTCTTCGGTTTCATTTTATATTTTGTTTCTGGCAGGTATTAATATACTAGTGGCAACACCGGGTCGTCTTCTCGATCATTTACAAAACACACCAGATTTCTTGTACAAAAACTTGCAATGTCTAGTCATTGATGAGGCTGACAGGATTCTGGAGATAGGTTTCGAAGAAGAAGTTAAACAGATCATCAAACTGCTACCTAGTAAGTACCCAATGTAATTACATAAACTTGAATAGAAACATAAATATTCAGTCTGTTGTGTGTTGCGGTCCTGGCTCCGGGAGCCAGCCCAGCTCCCCCAAAAGACAGGATTCCTGGGGACATCACAGACTTCACTGACCGACCTCAATCTTGCGAGGATTTACACACGTGTTTTGTTCAATGCAAACGTCAGGCTCACGTTTGGAGGGACTTTCTGCACTTGTGTCTTTCACAGTCAAATTAAAACATGTCTCTGTCTTTTAGAACGGCGTCAAACAATGTTGTTCAGTGCCACTCAAACGAAGAAAACAGAATCTTTGACGGCACTCGCTGTAAAACAGGAACCTGTGTATGTTGGAGTGGATGATCATAGAGAACAAGCTACTGTTGACTCATTAGAACAAGGGTATGTATTGATTTCTGAATTAAAATACTACTTGCCTATATTCCTCAAAGGGTTTTTTAGAGGAGTACTGTATAACTCACCCACGTTTCTCCTGTTGTGATAAAGTGCCATGTGGCTTACGATTTACCACTAATGTGTGTAACAAAATTTAAATTTCATCTGTGCTAAACAAATTTAGGTTATTGAACGCCAAAATAAGAATATAAAAAAAGAACCTCGGGCGCCAGGCGTCAATAAACAAATTAACACAGTAATTACCTGGATAGAAGACAGCGGCAAAAATGGCTTTTAATCTTAGGGAAGGTGACAACAGAGAGAATTCAAACTACAACATTTTAGATTATTTCTCCTGTATATTCAACAATTATTTAGGTTACTTATTTATAAGTTTGGTCTATTGGTTAGGTTAATAAATTTTGTTCAATAATTTTGTTCAATAATGCACCGTAGCACGTGTTGTGAGGTGAAAAGAAAAAGGTTTTAATTACATACCCTGTTATTGTATGCTAAATTATAATAAGGAAAAAATAAACCAAATCTTCCTGTAAGAAACATCCGTCTGGAATTGTCCACTTTCCAATTTAGGGGCCGCCTCCAAACTTCAAATTTAAAGTTAAACTATCAATCAAAAATAAAAAGCGCTGGACAGCTGAAAAAAATAAATCTCACGTTAGGGAATGCGAACTTCAAATTTAGAACACCACTGAGCTCCTCAATCAAATAACTTACCGCTTTTTAACAAAGGAAAAAAATCTTGTTAGACACATGGTCTATATAATCATTTTATATTTATGATTCCACCGAAATCATTTCTGGAACGTAATGTCCAGGTTAAATTAGGGCTCCAGCCGCCAGGATTATGCGAACTGGGCACCAACAAACGAGGATTTACATCGCTGTAAAAAATATTGCAAAGAAGCGATATGACCTCGAACCCTGCCAGTCGAAAAAGTGAACTGTCAAACTTTGACGTTTCCTGTCACCACCGATAAAAAATCACAGTGTTGCAACTAAAATAACGTACTAAGACGCAATTTAGGAATTTTGATGTTGCCAGAAGCGAATTTTGACTTCAACTCCAACAAATATGTCCAAAAAATGGCAATAAAACGAAATAAATATTGTACATGTGACGTTTACAAAGGAAATACGTTACAAAAGTCGGAGGTTGAAAATTCTTCATATTAATTTTAAATCAGGATTTTTTAATGAATTTCAGAAAAACATGATAATTAGTTTAGATAGCTTATAAATTATCTGTATAACACTAACAAAGGGTTTTTCAAAATTCCACCCGAGAGGGTGAAATGGAGGTTGAAAGTTAAAAAAACGGGGAAGTATTAATTCCACACTGTGAAGTCATTGGCAGAAACTAGTTCTGTACATTTAATTAATTGGAGAAAATAATTACTATTAAACTTATCAATGCAAAACAGCTGTTTTAATAGAAGAGGAAACGTTAGGTAGATACCTAACGTTTCCTCTTCTATTAGTAAATATTGATCAGAAAATCTATTTAACTATTTTATTTACTTGTGTTTCCCATTAATGCCCAAGAGTTGTTACGACCTGATTTATTTTACAGATACATTGTATGCCCATCAGAGAAGCGTATGATGGTCCTATTCACATTCCTCAAGAAGAACAGAAAGAAAAAGGTGATGGTGTTCTTCTCCACTTGTATGTCTGTGAAGTACCACCATGAGCTCTTCAACTACATCGATCTGCCAGTCATGTCTATACACGTAAGTATCTGCAGAATTAGTTTTAAACAACTTTATAATTTAGTTAGAGAAAATCCATGCATAGTATAAAAATCTTAAATTTGTCACCAGGGAAAGCAACAACAAACAAAACGTACGACGACCTTCTTCCAATTCTGCAACGCCGAGTCCGGAATACTGTTGTGCACAGATGTGGCGGCCAGAGGGTTGGATATACCCGCTGTTGACTGGATCGTGCAATATGACCCTCCTGATGATCCCAAGGTAAAACACATTTCGTTAGATCATCACTCTCTTGCCCTTCTTTCAAATTTATTTCGGGTCGGCAAAATATGCCTCTTTCTTTAGTTATTCTCTACTAGCTTCCGCCCGCGTGAAAAGTATAATTATAAATTTGAGTGGTATTTCCAGAGAGTAGCAAGTTAAAAAAAACACTGTAGGAATGAAATCCAAAGTCAGTTATTCAAATTAGGCTGAGAGCCAGAACTTTTTGAATTTCTAAGTTCTACAGAAAGAAGTCCCAAAACTTCCCTTCACCACTTCTTACCCGTGACTCCGTCTTCGTAGACATCCAGATTGGGTCCAGAGAAAAATTAAACATTTGTGAAAAATTAAATGTTAGTACAGACTAGGAAAAAAAAAAAGAAAAAAAAAAGGAATACAGCTTAGGATTGTAGCCCCAAAAATACCTCTTCATGATTCTACCGCTCAGGATTCCATCCCCTTGGTGGTTTGAGAATCTATACCGTTCATGATTTCAGCCCCGGAACACTTTTTTTGTTTCTGGTCTCCTGGTATTTAGTAAACCTATACCGCTTAGGATTCTAGCCCCAAAAATACTTATTTACGACTCTGGTCTCCTGGTAGTTTGAGAATCTATACCTCTCGTGATTCCAGCCCTGGAAACACTTCTTCATGATTCTGATTTCCTGGTAATTTGTGAATCTGTACCTCTCATAATACCAGCCTCAGAACATATTTTGTGATTCTGATCTCCTGGTAGGTTGTGAATCTATACCGCTTAGGATTCTAACCACAAAAATACTCATTCATGACTATGGTCTCCTGGTAGTTTTATACCAGCTCCGGAACTACTTTTTCGTGAATCCTGATCTCCAGGTAGTTTGTGAGTCTTACCGCTCATGATTTCAGTCCTCGAAATACTTCTCATGTTTCTGGTCTCCTGGTAATTTGTGAATCTCTACCTCTCATAATACCAGCCTCGGAATATATTTTGTAATTCTGATCTCCTGGTAGTTTGTGAATCTATACCGCTCAGAATTGAAGCCCCGGAAACACTTCTTCTTGATTCTGGTCTCCTGGTGGTTTTTGAAGCTATACAGCTTAGGACTGTAGCCCCGAAAATACCTCTTCATGATTCCGGTCTCCTGGTACTTTGTTAGTCTTTACCGCTCATGATTTCAGCCCTGGAAATACTTCTCATGTTTCATGGTCTCCTGGTACTTTTCGAGCGTATCCGCTCGTTCAGCCCGTCTCTGGATTTCTACTTCCACCTCAGCCTCCGCTAAGTCTTGTCATTTACCAGGATAAAAAGTGCAAAATTTCATTCAAATCCCTTCAGCCGTTTTTGCGTGAAGGACAGCCAAACATACAAACTTTCGCATTTATAATATTAGTAGGATTAGTCGTCACTTTAATGGTCATCCCCCTTTCCAGGCATATCACTTTTCTCTCAGTCCATCCATGGTTTCTTTTATCTTCCCCTACTCTTCTAGCCATCCTCACATTTGAAACAATACCGTACCATATTGTTACCATACTGTTTGAAATTACGAAACTTATAAATTACTGTGTAACACTAAGTAATCATTGTAATTTAAACATTATACCAATGATATAAGCCAAGGTTGTCAAATGCAACCCTTGAGTTATACAAGCGCCAATTCAAGTAAGCATTGAAGATTTTGATGATTAATACTTTGAGGCGCCGCTCTAAGTAAGAAACGGAAATGCTATCATGAAAATAAGTGGTTTTTGCATGATGATTGCTTTCACCACACTTTTGCAAACTAAAAGAACATAGTAACAATGTTCTTTTGTTCTAGGAATACATCCACCGTGTTGGTAGAACTGCACGTGGCCTCGGAACGAGCGGGCATGCCTTGCTGTTCCTCCGCCCTGAAGAACTTGGGTTCCTCAGATTCTTGAAACAGTCCAGGGTCGCACTCAACGAGTTTGAATTCTCTTGGAATAAGATTGCTGATATTCAACTACAGGTTCGTAAATCTTACCTACACAATCATTCACTTATGATTAAGACCTTCCAGATATACATGGCATGACCCGATAGTTTTATTATTGCCGAACATATCGCTAAAAATATTTCCAGTAGAAATATTCAAACACACACATCTGGACGTTTTTTTTTGTTCTTGTTTATCTTAGCTACGCTGACTTAAACCTAAGAGTTTTTGGTGCAGATGTTGAAATTGAATGTTATTAATTTGTAAATGTTCATTAATTATTATTGTTACAGCTGGAAAAACTAATATCAAAAAACTATTTCCTGAACCAATCAGCTAAGGAAGCATTCAAAAGTTACTTGAGAGCTTACGACTCGCATCACCTCAAGACAATATTCGACATCGACACTATTGATATGGCGAAGGTCTCCAAATCCTTCGGTTTCACAGTTCCACCTGCAGTTGAGCTCAAAGTAGCCAGCAAAGGACCTCCTCAGAAGAGAAAAGGAGGCGGTGGCTATGGATACTTCAAATCCTTGAATGCTCCAACAAACTTCAAACAGAAAGCTGAGAAAACTAAAATCTACAGGCAAAAGGGTAACAACAGGAAAAGTGTGAGCTAGAATAAAATTAAATAAATCACTTTTTATTTTAACAGTCGTTTTATTGTCTTAAATTACTTACATATAACAGCAGACAGAACAGTGCTTGACAAATGTGCACATAATCAAAACATACCTTTGGGTCAGACAATCAGGTGTCACTATTCGAACCAACGGTGCAAGGGTGGTTCTGTGTATTTTGCTCTCGTAAATTGGTGAAATTAAAGCGTATATAGTGTTATTATTGACAAAAACGTCATAAAACTTGAAAATGGAATGTTTTCCTAGCCCCTGTGATAATAAAAACAGTCGAAAGAGAAAGGCAGAACCCGAAAAATGGAAGAGGTACCAGGCGAAGCTAAAGCGGTAAGTTGTAGTACAGTTAGATAATCTTGATCATTTCAATTATTTTTTCTAGCTAAATAATCACGTTTTATTAATTTTATCTAAATAATACTGTTAATTTACTAAACCGATGGTTGGAGTTACAGTACGTTCAGACAATTTTGATCATTTAGGTTTTTTATAAATTCGGTCATGGTCGTGTTCACTATCCTGTTTTCGTTGCCACCACACCACACCATAGACAAGTTTCTAAGTATGTTTTTTTTGTGATATTTAGGCAGTTACTTACTTTTATGTTTGTTTTAGGTAGGTACTGTGCTGTAACTCTCCCAAAGAGATTGCTGTGTCGTCACAAAAAGACTTTTAATTGCATGTCTTTAACAATGACCGACGTTAAGCAACTTTTTGACAATTTTTATGCAGAACCCAATAAATTGAAGCAGGATGCTTTTATATTACTTTGTTACTACAAGAATATAATGATGACCAAACTGAGGATAATAACCAACAGGGTGAAGACGGTAACAATAACGAAGAATTGTGTGAGCCAAATGAAGAAATTGATGACATGCATGTGTGAATAAGTAAACTTAAACTTATGTAAGAATAATAATAATTATTAATATTAATAATTGATGATTAGAACAATAAACAGTGTACGATAAAAAAAGTTTAAATTTATTTATTACCTATAAAAATAAAACCTAAGTATTAAAATTCATAATCATAGCGTTCCATCTTTCTATTTCTAATAAATTTGCTTAATATTTTTTCCTAGCAAAAAGGAATATCTGTAGGTTTTTGGAAAAAATAAGTAAGAAATCAAGATTATTACAGTAAAACATCAACAAAAACAGTTATTACAAATGCAGCAATATCCATGATTGACTGGTGCAAAACCAGCAACATCCAATTAAAATAGGCGCAAAAGCAGCATTATCAGCATATATATATAAATGTAGTGTTTCAGGAATTCTGTTTTACAATATCTGATTCTATCATCCTTAGTTATCTATTCTTGTAACATAATGTAACTAAAAATTGGTACATGCAACGTAAACAAAAAAAGACGTCTACTGCCTTTTCAGTAAAAGTGAATGTTGCTGCTTTTGCTTCTATATGACTCATTATTATACTTTCTATAAATCGTAAGCGTTATGTTATATTTATATAAACACTGTTATCAAACATAATAATATTTATAGAAACTAGCTATTGACTGTATTTTGTTTGAAATAAAACGGAATGTCGATATATAAGGCAACGACAGTGGTACATCCCTTGAGGAGGACGAATAGACGACGACATCGTTACGCAAATATCAATCTTATTGCTAACAATATACAGCTTGAAATTGAATGAATTTAATATAGTGTCATCTAGCGGCGAGTAGCGTAACTTGCTCACTAAACTATTTCGTGGGCTCAATAAATGTAAAAAGTAATAAATTCTTAAAAATAGTACTCAATAAACGACTCTATGATCATACAACTGTGGTTTATTTTCAAATACGCGACGCCTGACATATTTCCTACTTTCTTTCAATAATAAATTACCAATCACACCATGGATTTCATAATGTTACGAAATACAATTAAGCTCTATATTTGTGAATTTGGATACGCTGGTTCCGATACTAATGAAGAGCTATTTTAGTCGAGGTACTTTGCACACAAAGAAAACTCCAACTAAATTACGTGTAAACTGTGTTTATTGTGTGTTTATACAAAAAATGCAGTGCGGATTAAATTTACTAGACTTTTAGTTGAGAGCAGTTACAAAATGCCAACTCGTGTGTGCGCCAGAGATCGCGAGGGCACTCCGTACGAGTGGCGGTAACAAACTATCAAACTATATTCAAATTGCTACCGGAACTCGTATACGCACTACTGGGCTAGTGCTGTGCTGTAACGTAACTAATCACGTAACCGAGCCGGTAAACGACGCGTCCTAGAGGTGCGGGAAGATACTAACAGGGGTCGTGCTATATTATGCGATTTCTACTGTTTTTTCTGTTCGGTGGTTTGAACTCATGACCTACAACTTGTAAGTCGCGGCCAATACCACTGGGCTACCACTGCTCCCTACTTATCTACACACAACACAAGCGACACACACAAGCTCTAAATGCCAAATCTGCTGTACAGCAAGTTTATACACGACCAAGCACGCACGACGCAGGACCGCTCTGACGTACGTCCGTGTTATTCACTGTCTATCTGCACGACGTTCGCGGTGGTGGGGGCGCTCGCTGGATGCAAAATTTGTCGTGCAAATCCAGCAAACAATTAATAATACTTATCGACGTACGCCTATTCACGGTATTTTTGCATCGTGCATGGCCTTGGCGGGGCATACAGCAAGATGGATCGTGAATAAAGCGCTTTATTCACGATCCATCCCAGCTGTACGTCCGCTCAAGGCCGCGGCGCTGGATGTAGCATACTGTGATGATTGTAGACACACCCTAATTTCAGCGGGTTTGCACCGGCTTTTAAATGGCTGGAATATTGGAGAGTCGATGGACTTATGATTATAGATTAGGTGTCACATTTGCTTTATGTCAGACAGGAGTTTTGCCCTTGCAAGTGGGCACACATGTAATTCTATAATTACCAATAAGGAACGTGCACGACGTAGTCTGTGCCATCTTGTAGTCAATTCGAAACTTTTACTCATTAAAATCTTGTCATTGACATTTCCGTGCCATATATGTATACACACACGTATCATGCACACATGCAGCACACGTAACGTAGATTTCCATCTAGTGAGTGAAATCCGCAACTTGTATTTTAGAAATACTAGACATTGACATTTATGTGGCGCCATCTATAGTTCCTACACGCTCCCTATGTAGTTATTTAAAGTGCCTTCAGCTCTTTTCTTATCCGCCCGCATCAAGTTACCCTTTTATGCACCGCACTCTCGCGTTGCCAGCGACAGCGAGTGAGACGTCTACTCTGAAGATTCTACAGCGTCAAAGAATCCCTGCAGGCCGTACTGGTGCCTTGGGGTCCTACTCCTACAATACACACTATCGTGCGCGCATCTAGCGTGCTAGCTGTAATCGAACGAATTAAATTAGAGGACGTATTTTATTTATTTAAGATGTCACCTGTTTTAACAAAACACCAACTATCTAACAGAAAAAGAATCATCAAAATGGGAGTTCTGGTGTTGTCAGCAGTAGCAGAAGAGATGGGAAAAGATATTGGATGAAAAAAAAGTATCCTTGTACGTGCGGAGTACACTCAAATGAATAATATCTTTAATGATTTGAATGTGATAGATTTTCATACTTATTTAAACACACACAAGCTCTAAATGCGAAATCTGCTGTACTGCAAGTTTATTCACGATCACGACCAATCACGCAGGACCGCTCTGACGTACGTCCGTGTTATTCACATTATATTCTCTTTGATTTCTATCCGGGTAAAGAGTAGAAAGTGGAAGGCAGGCATGGCTTTAGCCATGATTCAGAGACTAGGATTGCATGGATGTTCTTACAGTCTAAATTAGCCAGCATATCAGGGCAGCATATAGGCATACAATCAAGGCGGAATGACAGTTCACTTCACGCTCACTCCACCTAAGTTTTCACGGTGAGCTGTTAACAGAATCGACCGGCTGGAACGCAACCACGGTCCTAATGACTATAGGGAACGTGCACGACGAAGACTCTGCACTTCCAAATCTCAATTTAAAAAAACCCGCTCGCTCTCCGCTCTTTTATTGAGGTATATGATATCAGGATTGTGAAGTGCCGATACGCGGCGCGAGTATGTATTTTCATCTATTTCATACCGTATATTTAAGGGTTTGGTGAGAGAAATTAGCAAGGATGAAGTAAGAAAGGCAGTTCAATGTATGGCCTTGATGACGTACCAGCAGAAGTATGGAAGTGTTTAAAAAGGATGTGGCTGACTTTATTCTTCAATAAGTTGTTGTACGAAGAAATGATCCCACAAGAATGGTGCAACAAATCGCTAGTGCCCGTCTTCAAAAATAAAGGGCATGTACTTACAGAACTGAAAGTGGTTAGTTCGATTTAATTGATAGTTAAAAGAAAAGAAAGGGTAGGATAGGTAGGGTGGTGGGTAGAGTGGGAGCGTTAGTATGAAAGTATGGGAGAAAGTGATAGAGAAAAGATTGCGAGAAGAGAGTGAGATTACCCCGAACCAGTTTGGGTTTATTTATTTTGTCGAGTGTCAATAGACGCCACCTTTGCTCTCCGTCAATTGTACAAGAAGTACAGACGTGTGCACAAGAACTTGCTCATGGTGGTGGTCGGCTTTAAGTCCTTACCTCTTCCTGTTGATTATGGATGCTCTTACGTCGGAAACAGGAGGAGGCACCCTGGTGCATGCTGTTGGCCGATGACATTGTTCTTGGACACGACCCATTGTTCTTGGTCCGTTCTGGATGGACCTTGAGATCCAGAGCAGATTTGAGAAATGGCAACAGAAGCTGGAGAAAGATGGCTTGAAAATCTGCAGAACCAAAACTAAATACATGTTTTGCGATTTTGGCGGTTTCTCCAGTTCTGAAGCTATAGCGCTAGATGGCACGCTTCTTCCAGTCTGCTCCGATTTTCGGTATCTCGGTGCACTCGTGCAAAGCGATGGTGAAATAGATCGGACTGCACAAAATTAACACTGGATGGATGAAATGGCGGCAGGTCACTGGGACTATCTGCAACTTCCGCATTCCCCTTAATCTTAGGGGGAAGATTTATAAAACAATGGTTAGACCTACTCTCTTGTATGGTTCAGAATGTTGGGCCGCAAAAGAGATGAATGAAAAGCAATTGCATGCAGCTGAGATGAGAATGCTAAGAGTGATGTGTAGTATAAGTGGTGTTACGTGCATGGATAGAATTAGGAATGAGTATATAAGAGGCAGTCTGAAAGTGGCACCGCTGACTGAAAAATAATTGCGGAAATCGCTTGTCGTGGTATGTGATGCGTAGGTATGAAGAAAATGTCATGAAGAAAGTCTTGCATATGGATTTGGATGACTATAAAAGTAGGGGAAGGCTAAAGAAACGATGGATGGACTGTGTGAAAGAGGGCATGGGGTAAAAAGCTGGGGTGCCTACAGAGATGACTACTAATAGAGAAGTATGGCAGAAGACGACATGTTGCGCTGCCCCTAATAAATTGGGATTAGGGCAAGAGAATGATGCTATCTGTTACATACCGCTCGCTCTGCGACTTTAACGTGCGATAGAGAGAGTTGCAAGTCTTGAAGACAATTATCCACATTTCCTTTTTGAAATATTGTTTCGGGCGATACCGTTTTCACCCTCATAAACGAGTTGAGACAATTTTGGTCTCATTAGATTCAGTATACCTTTATAGAGGTATGCGGAACAGGGTGTAATGTCCCACAAACCTCCCTTGAAAAGGGAGGATCCTCCGACCAGACGGGTGTTGTGTCTGACCCGGGCAACTGCCCGATAGTTGATTTCGAGCTGTTGTATATGTTCAAATCGCGCGGAGAACTCTGCTTACGCGATGTAGAAATTTGCTGTTCTAGTTCGTATATAGCGTCATAGATGTCGCTACACCTTAATCTAGGTCTGTCGGTATGCTGCCGGGCCGTGATTAACTTCTCCTGCAATTCCATTTTACGTCCTCCCAACCCAACCTAAGCTAAATTGCATGGCACCTCTTGATCTTGTAGTGCAATATTTTGCTATTCAGCTAAACTATAGTTTACAAAGGTTGACTAAGGGCCGATTACACAAATTCTAAACGCCCAGTTTTAGCCCCGTTTAGCCGCTGTCATAAAGCTGAAGAGTTTGTTTTTTTGTTTGGTTGAACGCGCTAATCTCAGGCACTACTGGATCGAATTGAAAAATTATTTTTGTGTTGAATATTCCATTTGTCGAGGAAAGCTATAGGCTATATAACATCACGCTGTGATAAACAGGAGCGCGCTCCTTATAGAGTTCTAAAAAGAAGTCCGCGACAGCATATGTCTATCTTTTAAGGTTAACTCACTATAATCTTTTTTATGGTTTTTAATTTTTAAGCTAAGCTTAGTTCAGTAAAACTTAGTTTATAGAGCGAATGGTGAAATCATTCCTTAATTGTAACCAAAGCCAGTGCATAGCCAAAACTCTTGAAAAAAGAAACCTTTGTGTCACATATTGACATAATTATTGTTTGATTTTTTGGAGGGATCTTCTCGAGTCAAGTTCAGCGGTTGTTTTAATTATTCGCTTATTGATTCCTAGCGGATATTGTGATGTTAAATTGGTGTAGTTTTGTGTCTCAAGTGCCTACGTAATTGGCCAATATGTGGAATTATTGAAACAGGCGCAATCTTGATAAATTGGAGCTGAGAATTTTATTGTAACGTTTTATTGTAGTATTGACTACCTCAGCGAAGTTTGCCGATAAGGCTGACTCAACTATTTGTTGCCAAATACTGCAAAAACACATTAGAATGTGTTACATCTGCATTATAATGGAAAAAAAAATACACTACTTAAGTCTAGGCAATATGGTCAATAGACTTTAGCCTTCCCTTCGGGGTAAATAAAAAAAAATGTCTGTGGTCGGTCCATGGAGGTACTACTAAAGTGCTGGTTAGTATTATGTTATCTGTGACTAAGATTTCTTTCCTTATTCAGAGGGTCGGTCCTTCATTCATTCATTGACATTGACATTCGTTGATTTGTTGTGATTGTTGTCAGTTGTGATCTAGACATTGCTAGACATTTTGGGAAGTGGTAAACATTTGTGTTTTTGTGTAAATTAATAATTATTTAATTTTAAAATGCCTAATCCAGACAAAATCCTGATGAGAAAAATAAAAAAGCGAGAGAAGAAGAAGATAAAACTTATCAATCAGAAGAATAACGAAGTTTCCGAGGACAATGCAGGTAACATAACCTCTTAAACCTCCTTTATTTTCTTATATTTAGGATCATAACGCATACTTTGCCCTATTTTCTGCACATTTATGTGGTATTATTACAGTGTCATCCAAAATAGCCTAAAGAAATCACTGTTCCTAGAATCAAATATTCTTTTGCGCTGTTACAGAAGCTGAAGCCAATACAGAAACAGAAGTAAAGAAAACACCACGTAAGGATAAGAAAAAGGCAGTGCAGAAAAGTAAGTATTTAATACATTATCAAATGATAGTATTGCGAGGAAAAAGCCAAAGATGTCTTTCATTCAAGTATAAGTGATTGCAACATGTGGTATTTACTATCTAAACAGTGTTATCCAAAATAGCGTAAAGAAATCCTTGTTCCTAGATTAAAATATTCTTTTGCACTGTTACAGATGCTGAAGCCAATACAGAAACAAAAGTAAAGAAAATACCACATGAGGATAACGAAAAGGCAGTGCCCAAAAGTAAGTATTTAATACAATATGAAATGATAGTTGCAAGGAAAAAGTCAAAGATGTCTTTCATTCAAGCATAGGTGATTGCAACATGTGGTATTTATTATCTATACAGTATTTATCCAGAAGAGCTTAAAGAAATCATTGTTCCTAGAATATATTATTCTTTTGCACTGTTACAGAAGCTGAAGCCAATACAGAAACAAAAGTAAAGAAAATACCACATGAGGATAAGGAAAACGCAGTGCCTAAAAGTAAGTATATATTATGAAATAATAGTGTTGCGAAGAAAAAAATCAAAGATGTCTTTCATCCAAACATAAGTGATTGCAACATGTGGTATTTACTGTCTGTAACAATCTACTGATATCTTTATTCAAGTACAATATAATAATTATTATTTGGTTGTGGCAGACTGTAGGTGGTAAAGAAAACACAGTTGTTCCAGATCAGAAGGAACATATTTTTCACAATTGCTGCCTATTTATACTATATGACAAGTGGATGTGGAAATATATTTTAATCATCCAATCAGGACTAAGCAGAACTAAACTAATATTGTGTGACAAATTATTATTATACTACACTACAGTTAGCAGATATTTAATTTTGATAATATAAATAATGGTAGTAGCTGAATGTGTGGCTTGGTAAATGCACATTGCTACATAGTTATTGCCTCAATTCTTTTTTAATTTGCATAACTTAGACTAATGTCTAATGTACTTACTTTACATTGCTCATTGTTTTTTAATTATTGCTTTTAGAGAAGAAAAAGAAAGTAAGGCAAGAAGTGGAACCAGAACCAGTACCGGTAACAGAGGAGAGTGAGTCAGAAAACAGTGGATCTAAAGCAGAACAGGACTGTAACAGTGAAAATGAATCTGAAGAAACTACCAACACTAACACAGAGAGTGAATGTAAGTGTTAATTTTCACCATATTCTGATTTGTTATTTAATTTTACAAAACAAGTCTTTAGTTGAACTTTCCACATCAGAATCTGCCATCTAAAATCAAATAAGTTTTAAAGCATAAGCTTATCCTATTACCTTACCTGGGCCTGCGGACGGCGAGTAATGGGTAGCTCGCCGTCCGATCAGCAACAAGCCCGAGAGTCGACGGCGCGTAGTGTTCCACGCGCGCCTCAAAGAGTTGTCAGTAAGAGACAGGGCCCGTCATGGCCGATGCCTGCCCGGGGGTTGAGGATAAAATTGAAACAGAGTTACATCGCCCCTGGGCACTCGAGGCAGGAAGGAACAGGGGTGGGTTTTAGTCAGTAAGATTCTGACACGCCCTCCCGCTCCACCCAGAGCGGGAGAAGTCATTGGATGATTTCCCACCCCACAAAAAAAAAAAAGGTGCGTTGACAGGGCGAGTGAACGAAAAACGATCACGCAGGTAGCCAGGATATTTAGGATTACAAAGGATGTTACAACGAAACCAGTGCTCAAAGTTCACCTGGAGTTTCAATCTTGTGGCGCTTAGAATGGCGGGTGACGATCACAATCCTGCCCTCCACCGACCAGCAACTCGGCACCCCAAAATGCTTGCGTGCATCCATGAAAGTGCGGTGTCTAATGTGCGTCAAGAATTCGGAGATGGTGATACCCGTACCTTTCAGTGACTTCTTGCTTTCCCAAATCAAGTGACGGTGGTCAGTAGTGTAAAGCCTGACCAGGATAGGCTGAGCCTTACCCCGTGCAGAACCCAGTTGATGGCAAACATGGATATTGAACTTGCCAATCTCGGACAAGCACATTTTGTCAGTTAATATCTTATGAACCATATCAGGCAACTTTTCACCAGGATGCTCTGGGACCGACGACTCTGCGATGTAGTTCCAAAACTAAAATTTTGCAACATATATATAAAAAAGTTCTCACATTAAATACATTTTTATTTCAGTGCCAGGTTCCAGCTTATTATCAGATCAGAAGTTCACAGTGTTAGAAGGAAAAGTCTGTGAGTCAACTATGATGAGCATCAAAGAGATGGGCTTGACTACAATGACAGAAATTCAGTCTAAAACTATTCCCCCACTCCTTGAAGGAAAGCATCTGGTTGGTGTAGCCAAGACAGGATCTGGAAAAACATTAGCCTTCCTTATACCAGCTATTGATATTGTTTATAAGTTGCAATTCAAGCCTAGGAATGGTAAGTTTAAAAAAAATTCTAGTACTTTTAAATCTTAACACACACAAAAAATGTCTTTAATTTTTTTTAAATGTATCTACATTTAAAAAACTTTATAGACATTTTTTGTCTTATGTAAAGTAAGGGAAATTCATTGTGTACCAATTTTGACATCATCATCGTTATCATCTTCCTGTCCTTATCCCCTGTTACTTGGGGTCAGCACAACACGTTTTTTTATATCCATTCTGTCCTGTCAGCCGTCACGCTACCACTAACTCCCTTTTCTTTCATATCACTCCTCACACAATCCATCCATCTTTTCTTTGGCCAAATTTGATATCATTTTCCAGTAAATTGAAACTTTGAAGGTTGAAATCATCTGTCACAGACAAAAAGACCTTGTTGGTTGACAAGCAAGCGAAATTCAACCCTAAGGAGAATTATCAATTTGCCTGATTTTCCATTAATTCTTTTAATTTCTTGATACGATGTATTGAATTATTATAAGTTATTGAATTTGACTGCCTTAACTTCAAAACCAGATTTTGTAAACTTTAACATAAAATCGAGTCTCCGGTGAAAACTGTTGAGGCACATTTTGTGTTGAAGTCCATCATTTACTGTAGAGTTTGAGAATAATTGTTTTATGAACACAGAATGGATATCTGAGCTTTTTTATCCATACAGCCTCTTAATATGGCTCCCTACTTCAAATTTTACATAGATTGTTGTGTTTTTAGGTACTGGTGCGATTATTCTGTGCCCAACGAGAGAAGTAGCTATGCAAACATATGGTGTGTTGATGGAATTAATGAAGTATAATCGTCATACTTATGGTTTGGTAATGGGAGGAGCTAAGAAAAGTACTGAAGCTCGAAAACTGGCTAATGGTAATGTTATAGTATAAATACATATTTTGTTGCCTAAACACTTTTGCTCAGTAATGCAAATTTTTGTATCAATGTATCCAATTAGTTTCAAAATAAGTCTCAACTTCGAATGGACTGATTTTCTTCTTCTGTTTCTATGTAATTTATTTTATTTTTTGTTTCTGACAGGTGTTAATATACTAGTGGCAACACCGGGTCGTCTTCTGGATCATATGCAAAACACTCCGTACTTTGTGTACAAAAACTTGATATGTCTCGTCATTGATGAGGCTGACAGGATACTGGAGATTGGTTTTGAAGAAGAAGTTAAACAGATCATCAGACTAATTCCCAGTAAGTAACTGAATAAATTATGTAAACTTGCAATTTTTGTAGAACACCATATAGGTAAGTTCATTAAGGCTAATAATATTCCAGGCGACTAGCAACATAAATAACTAACTGCGTTCGCTAGCGTTTTCCAAACAAAAAAAAAGGCGACTAACAACTTATAGGGAGACTAACTAATTGCTACTAAAAGTCGTAGGCGAGGTACTATAAATAATGCCATGGCGACTAATAATATTAACAGTGGGATAACAAATATTGTATTATTATAGTGGTTAATTGGATTTGACACATCCAATTAAGGTAGAAGCTCCAGGGTAGCCCGCGAAATTCAAATTTTCTTACGTTTTTTGCAATTTGCAGGTCAGTGTCGGGTGGTATCTTGGTAAAAATTTGATTCGCGGCCGTCTATAAATACATACTTGCTAGTATGTATTTATAGAATTATAATCATTAAAATCGTCAATACAACTCTCTCAGTTGGAATTGATACCAAATGTAAAATGAAATCATGACATTTGGCATCAATTCTAACTGAGAGAGATGTATTGATAGTTTTAATGATTATAATTCTATAAACACATACTTGCTACGGCCGCGAATCAAATTTTGACCAAGATACAACCTGACACTGACCTGCAAATTGCAAAAAACGTGAGAAAATTTGAATTTCGCGGGCTACTCTGGAGCATTCACCTTAACCAGAAAGTTTACCATTGCGACGTACGTTGTCCAAGAGCGATCGAAGCGAGCTCGGGAACTTAGTGCACCCCGACACGGACAAGTTAAGTTCGAAGGGGACGACGGGGACTACAGTGACCGAGCGAACGTAGCCCCCGTTATCCCCTTCGTGTTAGGTTCCTTTAAACTCTGTAGTCAGAAATAGGAGCCACGCGCAGCGGGGCTCCGTCAACCTACCTTACTTACAACTGTCGTTAGCACGTTTTAGTGAGAAAGCATGTTGTTTTCATGTTCTATTGATGACAGTTACCAAAACAAAAACTCGATGCCTTTGCTGTAGCTGCCAACTTACTATTTTGCTACCTATTTAAATTATTTTTTTATTTTTTAATCCTAAATTTGGATTAATTTGTCGCCCTGTTAAATACATACCATTCATTAATTCTGCAGTATATTCTGACTCCACCAGCTTATGTTTATTATATATAATACACTAGTATTGAAGTACAATTAACAATTAAAGTTGAATTTCGCACGATTCGTCACTGTCGGCAACACTCCGTCATTATTTTCTGCAAAATGCCAGGCGATTCCCAATAGATACATATAAATGTCACCAGATAATTGTAAACACTGTTAGTTTATCAAAAATCCTATAAAATGTATACTATTTATTGTTAATTAGGCTCGGACACATTCTAAGTTATTAAATTTGGATGAAATTTATTACAATCTTACAATTTTTGTACTTATCCGCGGTGACATATTACATAATTAATTATATCCAGTCAATTTGTTGTTGCGGTCCTGGCTAACATAGCCAGTCTAGCTCTGCCTAGAAGCACCGAAGCTTCCTGGGGGCATTACGGGCTTCGCAGACCAACCTCAATGTTGCGAGTATTTATACATGTGTGTTACTCAATGAAAACGTCAGACTCGCGTTTGGAGGATCTTAACACTTGCATCTTTTGCAGTCAAATTAATACATGTCCTCTATCTTTCAGAACGTCGTCAAACAATATTGTTCAGCGCCACTCGCTCCCAGAAAACAGAAACTTTGGCGACGAACCTAGGCGACGGCATTATACTCGAACCTACATATGTTGGAGTGGATGACCATACAGATAAAGCCACTGTTGACTCATTAGTGCAAGGGTATGTATTGATTTTTTTTAATTAATTTTACTCCATGCCTATATTCCTCAAAGGGTTTTATAGAAGAGTACTGTATAGTTCGCCCACGGAAGAAAACTTATTGTTTTAATTAATATTTTATAGAAAATTCTTCATAATTAGAATTTCTAATATCTTTCAGAAAAAACATGATAATTTGTTAAGATAGCTTAACTATATGTAATTAATTCGACGAAATCATTACTATTAAACTTACGCAACAGATACCTAACGTTTCCTATTCTATTAGTAAATATTGATAAGAAAATAACAGAAAATTTATTAAGGCTAAATTTATTCATCTATTCCTTATTCGTTCTCGAGAGTTTTTAGGACACGATTTATTTTACAGATATCTTGAATGCCCATCAGAGGATCGCATGAAGATCCTATTCACATTACTCAAGAGGAGCAACAACAAAAAGGTGATGGTGTTCTTCTCCACTTGCATGTCTGTGCAGTACCACCATAAGCTCTTCAACTACATCGATCTGCCAGTCATGTCTATACACGTAAGTATCTGCAGAATTAGTTTTAAATGACTTGATAATAGGGAATTCGCATGTTTTTTTTCCCTTTAAAACAATAAAATACAGTACCTAAGTACTGTATTTCATTTTTAAATAATTTTCTTGGGTTTATAGTAATATAAACCCAAGAAAAAAAAAAAAAAAATTAGAAATTAGAAATTATTTAAAAATAAATAGAGTACTGCATCATCATCAATCGTTTGTGACTGTCTAAGCTAAACTGTGACGTCACTTACCTCGATACGCCTTGTTTACATCTTATTTTTTTTGTCCATAATATAAATGAATAATTTTACTAATTGTATGTGTTTTAATGAAGCAGAAATTGCTATTTAAATATTATAATAAAATTTTAGTGTAATTTAAAGTATTTAATACGAATAAGTGTTACTTTGACTCATATATTTTTTCGTCACTTTCGGCATTGTTGAGAACGATGCGTTTTGAGTTTACGTTTAGTTTCAACAAAAACATAAAATAATGAATTGTAAAATAACTGATGAATTAAAAACCAAACAAGTGTACCACATTGTTTCTATGGTCCAATTCAAAGTATATCAAAAAAATAAAAAACTTTTGAATTGCTTGCGTATTTCCTATTTCAGTAAGAGAAAATCTTAAAAGTAATCTGCGATTTTATGTCGAAATCCAAAGTTGTGAATCAGAGACACAGTCTATCAGTCAAAATCAGTAATTACTAACAGAAAGAGCGATAAACGAAGGTTTGCGTATAAATATTTGCACCCGTGCGGAGCTGGTGGGGCGAGTCGCTAGTACATTATAATTTTTTAGAATCATGCTTTTTGTTTTTCATGTTTTAAAAATCTTAACTTGTCCACCAGGGAAAGCAAGAACAAGCAAAACGTACGACGACCTTCTTCCAATTCTGCAACGCCGAGTCCGGAATACTGTTGTGCACGGATGTGGCGGCTAGAGGGTTGGATATACCCGCTGTTGACTGGATCGTGCAATATGACCCTCCTGATGATGCCAAGGTAAAATACATTTCATTAGGTCATCAGCATCACTGTTGCCCTTTTTCCAATTTATTCAAGCATGCCTCTTTCTTCAGTACTTCTCTAGTAGTCGTCAACTCAATAATCGCCCCCTTTCTTGACATATCACCTTTCTTACAGTTCATCTATCGTTTCTTTTATCTTCCCTTACTCATAGAGCCATCCCCACATTTGAAACAATACCATACCACCACCATACTGTTTCAAATTACGAAACTTTATAAATAACACTAACACACAATAGGATAGTTGAGGTATATAACAAACTCCTCTTAATTATTGTAATTTAAACCTTATACTGATGCCAATAAAAGCCAAGGTTGTGAAATGCAACTATGGAGAGTATTCGAGCGCCAATCAAGTAAGCACTAAAATCCCATAGTACTCTATCATTTGTCATACTTCAAGCATTGAAGATTTCTATAATTGATACTTTGATGCACTGCTCTAAGTAAGAAATGGAAAGCATCAAAATAAAACGGCTTTTTCAGACCGTAAACAGTCTCTTTGAATCAGAAGCAAAACGTAGCCACTGCCGGAACACAGGCCGCCTATTTGTGGTAGGATAGTTCGAAATTCATCACGCGGGTCCTATGAGGCAACTAGATGTCACATCTCTTTAGAATCTTTGGTTCTAGGTCATACCAGTTTTCCGACGATGTTTGCCTTCACCGTTATGCAAACTAAAATAACATAGAATGTTCTTTTGTTCTAGGAATACATTCACCGTGTTGGTAGAACTGCCCGAGGTCTTGGGACAAGCGGACAAGCCGTGATGTTCCTCCGCCCTGAAGAACTTGCGTTCCTCAGAGTCTTGAAACAGTACAGAGTCACCCTCAACGAGTATGGATTCTCTGAGGATAAAGTTTTTGATCTTCAACCGCCGGTTCGTAAATATACCTACACAATAATTTACCTATGACCTTCCTGATGTGCATGGTATATACCGATAGTTTTATGCGTCCCGAACAAAGTTCCTAAAGGATTTCTAGTAGATGCCATGTGTATTCAAGCGAAACATGCACATCTGGACGAAATATGTTTTGTTTATCTTAGCTACGCTGACTTAAAACCAAGATTTTTGGCGTAGATTTGAAATTGCATATTATCAGCTTGTAAATGTTCGTTCATTATCATTGTTACAGCTGGAACAACTAATATCAAGAAACCATTCTCTGAACCAATCAGCTAAGGAAGCATTACAGAGTTACTTGAGGGCTTACGACTCGCATCGCCTCAAGACTATATTTAACATCGACACTATAGATATGGCCAAGGTGTCCAAATCCTTCGGTTTCGCAGTTCCACCCGCTATTGAGCTCAAAGGAGCCCGCAGAGGACCTCCTCAGAAGAGGAAAGGAGGCCGGTGGTAAGGCTGCCAACCTTGTTTGAAATAAATAATGTATCATATTTTTAAAGTAGGGTAAAAATAAAGTTTTTTTAATAAATAAAAGAATACATTTCAAAAATTTATTTTTATTATTACATTATCATGAAAACATACTTTTGCGTGCTTCTAGCACACGCTAGCAGTTTTTTATTGTCCTTAAATTTTTGAAAGCTATCTCTACATTCTCATTTTAAATAAAAAAGCAACTCATTTTTTATTAAATTTATAGATGATCTGTTCCTCTCTTCCCGCCATTTTAGATTCATTTCTGAAAAAACTCTTTTAGTGAAAGCTCACGTGGTCGCAATAGAAAGTAAATAAGAAAAAAAAATACTAAAAAGCAAGAAAAAACATCTATATAGTCTTGAGTATTGAGCTTATTTACATAAAATATCAAATTTTATTATAAACTAATTTTGAGTCGGCGCCAAACAATAATCTGATTAATTATCTAAAATTTATATGTAGGTTTAATAATGAAGAAGGCTCTACATAAGTAATTAATCATTTTATTATTTGGCGCCGACTCAAAATTAGTTTAAGTTTTATATTTTATGTAAATAAGCTCAATAATCAAGACTTAAAAGGTTTATTTATTTCATGCTTTTTAGTTCTTTTTCGTCGGTTAAATTTTTTGTTAAAAAGTTTTTTATTTTATGGTTTTTTGTGGCTCGCGTCATCTTTTAATACTTTGAATATTCAGAGCCTAATTTCTAATCCTTCATCATTCCTCTTGCCACTGAGCTGATGAAGTAACCATCCTTCCTTGAGGATCCCAGGATATTAACCAATTGAGGTTACCTCCAATATTGTAAAGACATCTTTTCTTCAAAGTATATAAAGTGGTTTCTGTCACTAAAACCATAGTTTTTATATCTAACTTCTAATTGTTTAAGAAAAGGTATGGATTCCATCTTCATATAGGTTCGATACTCCTTTTCTAGAGTATGTTAAAAAATATTCTAAATTGTTTAAGAAGATTTGTGTTGCTGCTAAATCAAAATTCTTAAGCGAGACAATTAAAAATTCTGATAATAAAATAAAAGCCACTTGGAAAATAATAAATAATGAAACGGGAAAGTCGGTTAAAAAAGTAAATCAGCTAGAGATTCTATTCGAAAACAAATTAGTTAGTAAACCAGCTGACGTAGCTCAGGCATTTAATGAGTTTTTTGCCAACATACCTATAACTACAACTCGCTTCTTAAATTCATCCCCGTCTAAAGCTGAAAGTCTTTTGAACGGTAGTGTACCTAAGTGCAATCAATCATTTAGTTTTGAGCATGTAACACCACTTGACGTAGTTAACGTTTTTAACTCTCTAAAATCAAAAAACACAGGTGATTACTGGGGCATCTCAATTAAACTTTTGAGTGATATAATAGGCATCGTAGCGCCTTATCTTGCTGTAACTTTTAATAAATGCGTGGACTCAGGAACTTTTCCTGATCTCATGAAGTGTAGTAAAGTCATACCTCTATTTAAATCAGGCAATAAAAATGATATAGGCAACTTCAGGCCTATTTCCATCCTGCCTGCATTTAGCAAAATTTTTGAAAAGTTAATACTGAAGCAGTTGCTAACATATTTTAATGTAAATAGCCTCCTTCATAATGATCAATATGGCTTTACAAAAGGTCGATCGACTACAGATGCGGGTGTTGCTCTCCTAAAACACATATTCAACGCATGGGAGAACTCGCAAAATGCTATCGGAGTTTTCTGTGACCTCTCCAAGCTTTTGATTGCGTACACCATGACACGCTTTTGCGTAAGCTGCGTCATTATGGTCTCCAAAACGAAGCTCTAAATGTAATTGATTCATATTTATGTAATAGGTTCCAATGTGTAGATATCAATGGTGTTAAGTCTTCCGGGCTACCAGTTCATTTAGGTGTGCCTCAAGGCTCGATATTGGGACCATTCTTGTTTTTGGTGTATATTAATGATTTACCATATTTTTTAAAGGGTATCTGTGACGTAGTACTGTTTGCAGATGATACCTCTCTTATCTTTAAAGTAGATAGGAATAGAAATGATTTTGATAACGTAGATAGCGCTCTCTCAATGGTTACGGATTGGTTTACGACAAATAACTTGGTTCTTAATGCTAAGAAAACTAAATGTATAAAGTTTGCCTTACCTAATGTTATAAATCTAGGACCTAATGTCATCTTAAATAAAGAAGTGCTTGAAACTGTGGACTCGGCAGTTTTTTTGGGTATAACTGTTGATTCCAAACTTCAATGGGGCGCACATATATCAGGCCTATCAGGAAGGCTCAGTTCTGCCGCCTACGCCGTCAGAAAAGTTAGACAATATACTGACGTTGACACAGCACGGTTAGTCTATTTTAGTTATTTCCATAGTGTTATGTCTTATGGTATTCTTTTGTGGGGTAAAGCTGCGGACATACAAAATATATTTGTTTTACAAAAACGTGCTGTACGAGCAATCTATAGGTTAAGGTCAAGAGTTTCTTTACGAGAAATTTTCAAAGAGATTGGAATTCTCACGGTGGCATCTCAATTCATTTTTGCAAACATATTATACATTAGACAAAATAATTATACATTTGTACAAAAAGACCAGTGATATCCACAATTTTAACACCAGAAATAAGTATAAACTTCATGTTCCTTCCCACCGTGTTCGTAGGGTTCATGGTTCGTTTGAGGGTCTCGGTATCGAATTTTACAATAAGCTACCCCGTTCTTTTCTTGACTTGCCTTTTAATGCATTTAAAACTAAAATTAAATCTAGTCTCTGTTCGAAAGCATACTATTCCATCAACGACTACTTAGAAGATAATAATAGTTGGTCGCTGTGTTGAACGCAAGACAATGTTACACTTGATGTTCTTTCTCCATATTTAGCTTATGGTTATAACAGATTATATGAGTTCATATAATAATTGTCTAACAAATTTAGTGTGATGGCCCTAGTTCATCACTTGTGGCTTCGAATCACAGCCCTTTGATAGTTTCAATCTTTGTTCTTGTAAGCAGGCACACCAGTTATGTATGGAGGCTTCTTTAATTTGGTTTAGTGTTTATGCTGGAGTTGGTTTTTAATGGCATGATTGAGTGTGCTAGCTGGCAAGTGGCGGATTATTTTATTTAATTTTATGATTATATTTTAGACGGCATATATTTATTTTTCTGTTTTACATAATGTTAAGATTGTTGCTTAGAATTATATAGATTCAAGTTCTTAAAACTTAACAGACAGATGTGTTGCTGGGGAGTTTGTTGGCCACTTCTTCTTCACAGCTAAAACACTAGGAAGTGGTGACGGGCGGGCGTTTTTTGGGGGACTGTCTTTATGTAGAACTTTGACGTTCAAAAAGTGCTGGTTCTCAGCCTAGTTTGAATAAATGACTTTTGATTTTTGATTTTTGATCATCAGCTCAGCTTCATGATGTGATGATTCCTAAACGCATATACCTGATTAAGTTATGAAAAGTAAACAAAAACACTATTCGTGCCCACAATTTTCGAGGGTGGTTTCTCTCAATTTTATCAGGATAACATCATCAGATCCTGTCTTCCTTGATATGGTACCACACTGGAAGTACACCCTATCTAACAAAAAATAATCATCAAAATCGGTTCATAAACAACTGAGTGAGCTGAACAGGCATGCAGAAACACTATTCGTGTTCACAATTTTCGACGGTTTCTCTCAATTTTATCAGGATTCCATCATCACATCCTGACTTCCTTAACATGGGAGCACTCCGTAAAATGCGTGGTCATACATAAAAAAATATACATATAAACGCGTCGACTTGAGAAACTCCTCCGTTTATCTGATAAGTTCAGTAATTATTTATATGTTTCATTTTACGCATGCACAGCAATGATTGGAAATAGAGTATTTTCACATACTTTATTTTTATGCTAAAGTACTACGAATAATTAATAAGTCAGGCAATATAACTGCGCTTAAAAAATGACCCAACAAAAGTGGTGTTCAAGAAGGCGGGGCTTAAAAATCGAGTTCAACGCGTCATCAGTTGGACATTTTTCTCGCAAGCGAGCACACTTCATATCTTTGCGTACGTTTTCGTTTTTTCATTGTGAAATACAGCTGTGAATCATCATGCTAGTGTTGTGAAGTGCTGCAGGAGTAATACAAGATTAAAATGTCCAGGGATCACTTTTCACTTAGTAAGTAGTAGCAAAATTATAATTGTATTCTAAAATGTTCAAAAATATTGTCAAACTGAGATGGCCAATATTATGCAAAATGAAGTCAGTAAAATAATTCGCCTAATTATGAAGTTTTTTTTTTTTTTAATAAGTTGTCAAATCGGCGTATAGAGTTCCGAAATAATATCATGAACGTGAAACTAGCGACTCAAATCTTAAGTCAAAGTGTAGCGATTAAGTTTTGTTCGCAACAATTAAACATGCCTGATTTTCAAGACGCAGATGACGTAACTGTTTGGTAACTGTTAGCTTTTTAGAAATGTTTAACAACCTTTTTGACATACTAAATTCAAGATCACTTTCTGGACACGGGTTTAAACATCCTTTTTCGGTGGAACAAAAAGAAAAACTATGCGAAGTTTTGAATCAAAGCGAAAAATATATTACAGCTCTCCAAATCAATGTGCAGTCAAAAAAAAAACTCGAACAGTGAATGGACAAAGAGTAACGGAATATACTAACTCATTGAAACCAGTGACCAAAACTCAGTCCAAAACTGGATTTCTAGGACTCCTCATAAGTATTTCAAGTTTTAAATTACTTTTTTACGGTTAGTAGAGGCACAAATATTGAAATTTATTTTACCGTATAAATTTAGCCAAGATCATATTGAGTTGTTTTTTGGAGTGATCCGTAACCACGGCCGTTGCAACAATAACTCGAACGCCCGACATTTTATGGGAATACATAAAAAGACTTTACTGAACTTGAACCTCAGCTCTAAATTTACAGGCAACAGCATACCATTGGAGGACATTCCAATACTCAATTGTTCTTCGGTAATCAATAATATCCAAGTCAAGAGTGAATAGGTTGCTTCTAGGCAAGCGTGCTCCATTTTCGACCACATCATCGCTTACCATCAGGTAAGATGATGGTGGTCAAACGCGTGCCTATCAACAATAAAAATAAAAAAAACTCCTGAATTTAGAAATAATACAGACAGTGACAGTTACTCTACTGCAGCAGGTGACAGTAAAACAGAAGAGGAGAGTTGTATGGTGTTATCAAACATGTTAGACGCTAGCCGTCAACTGCCAGACACCGAGGAACAAATTGTAGGCTATATAGCCGGTTTTGTAACCCGAAAACTGCAAGCGAAAATCAACTGTCCGGAATGCTTATCGTTGCTCCCTGCAAATGAAAAATTGGGTTTTCACAAGCTGATTAGTTTGAAAGATTTCGGTGGACTCTCCTATCCATCTGTGGTTCTATATAAAATATGCACACGCACAGAGACACTACTAAGAGAGATAATATTAATAAAAATAAATGATCATGGAAAATCACTTACTCGAGCGATTAACCTGTCAGTAATATCGACACAGTGTTTTTCTAAAATAATTGATAATGAAGATAATCTGCGCCCACTAAAAAACAGTCATCAGACAAATAACGACCATTACATTTTTTTGATAAAATGTATAATCGTTGAATTTCCCAGAATCCGTCTTCGCTACATTGCGAAGAAAGATTCTCTTTTAAAGTTTTCTAGACCAAAACTTAATAAATTAATCATATTTCGCGGGACATAGAGTTAATTGAACTGTAAAAAGTAACACAAAAAAAAAAAATTATAAAAAAACATTGTACAATAATATTGTTTTATTATTGACTTCGTACGGTCCACTTATTGCATAACATTGTCCACGCCGCTATGACTCAGCTGTCATAGTTGACGGGTTCCCTCTATCTGGCAGAATCTTGGTGCTCCAAAATTTGTTTGGCATAACACACTTGGCATATTCTTCTTTACACAAATATTTTTGAGGCATAAAAACGATTAAATATAATTATTGTCTGACCGAATGTGTATATGTTCGAATTTACAATGGCATACTTTTAAGATGGCAGAATTTTATTTGGCATAATTACCGTTAAAAAAAAAAAAAAAAAGTGCCGCACAAGTTCGTTAAGCATAACGTTTATATAGAGCGACAATTATTTGGCACAATTTCACTTGGCATACTATGAAGATGGCAGAATTTCATTTAGAATAACTTCATTAGGCATATTTCCATTTCTATAAAATAGCATTTTTAACCTTAAATTAAAATAAATAAATAAAAAAAAGCCTTTTATTTCTTGCTTATTCATGTTACAATTTCAATAACAACGTGCATGCAAAATTATTCACAAATTGATTCAGATTTATTCGTGCATTTAAAAAGAACGAAAAAACAATGATAATGGTTATATACAATAATTAATTATGTTTTCATTTCAAGGAGTAGTGTGATTGAAAATATCAGTGAAGTTCGTCACACAGCGGGGTATAGTTAAAAAAATATTTGATTTAAAATAAAAATATTAATAAATAATGATTTAATTAATCAGATATAGTCATTTATTAGCAAGAACCCTCTCAATGAAAGGTAAAGCGGCCATTGAATACCTGCTACTTTTATGATGTCGTCTGCCCAGCGTACGTTTGATCTTCCTCTTTTTCTCTGTCCTAGTGGACCTGTCCATGTTGTTGTCTGTGTTAGTCCAGCGATTATCGCTAAGTCTCGCAACATGTCCAGCCCATCGCCATTTAAGCTTTTGTGAATAGCTGAGAGCGTCAATGGCTCTAGTTTTTTGTCTTATATCAGTGTGGCGGATCTTTTGGATTTTCTTAATTTTCAAAATGCTTCTCTCCATACTCCTTTGGCAGGATGTAATTTTATTTTTAGTTTTTCTGGTAAATTTCCGAGTTTGGCAGGCGTATGTTAATGAGGGGAGTAGGCACTTAGGCAGGTGTTCATGACTTTAGTTTTCATCCGTATGGTCATATCGCTTTTGAGTATTTCTTAGAGACTCCAGAACTTTTTCCATGTGATGTTGATTCTTCTCTCTGCTTCCAGTTCGTGATTTTGTTGGTTTTTGGAGGTACGTGGAACAGGGTGTAAAGTCCCGCAAACCTCCATTGAAAAGGGAGGATCCTCCGACCAGACGGGTGTTGTGTCTGGTCTGGGCAACTGCCCAATGGTTGATTTCGGACTGTTGTATATGTTCAAATCGCGCGGAGAACTCCGCTTGCGCGATGTAGAATTCTTGCTATTTTTAGTTCGTGTGCGGCGTCATAGATGTCGCTACATCACTCCCCTCCGGAGATCTATGGTTCTTGATGAGTCGTCCATACATCTTGTGATGCTTGCCGGGCCAGTGGAAGGTTGGTTCCAGTGAGTCGGAACCGGAAGAGCGGCATAGTTCACGAGGAGTCGGAACTGTCTGCGGTGATGCCCCAGTGAGTCGGGGTGTTGCTATCCCAGTGAGTCGGGATGATGCCCCAGTGAGTCGGGGTGATGATGTCCCAGTGAGTCGGGATGATGCCCCAGTGAGTCGGGGTGATGATGTCCCAGTGAGTCGGGATGATGCTGCAGGCTCCAGTGAGTCGGAGTGGTGCTGCGGGCTCCAGTGGGTCGGAGTGGTGCTGTGCGACGTAGTTGCTTGACTGCTGGCGTCGACCAGGAGAAGTTGAAGTTGATGAAAGAGGCTGAGGATGCTGACCAGGAATGCGCGTCCGCTGCATGCTGGTGGTCAGGATACCCGTAGAAGCCGTTGGTACTGGCTGGCTGTATGACTCGTTGCTCAAGAGCTTGAAGGAAGCGATGATGATGACGTCACGCTGAAGTAGCTGCACGAAGGCTGCGCTGACGTTCATGGTCGAGGGTCACCAGTTTGGAGGTACGTGGAAAAGGGTGTAAAGTCCCGCAAACCTCCATTGAAAAGGGAGGATCCTCCGACCAGACGGGTGTTGTGTCTGGTCCGGGCAACTGCCCAATGGTTGATTTCGGACTGTTGTATATGTTCAAATCGCGCGGAGAACTCCGCTTGCGCGATGTAGAATTCTTGCTATTTTTAGTTCGTGTGCGGCGTCATAGATGTCGCTACAGGTTGAATGAAACTTCCTTTCTTAGATAAATATAGGCATCGACATATGTTAAAGGTGAATTTTCGAGATTTATATTTTCTTAAAGTTGGGTTCGTCATGATATTAGTTTTTGTTAGGTTGATTTTTAAGCCTACTTTACGACTTTCTTCGTGTAGTGTTTATTATTACTTGCAGTTAATTTGTACTTTCTGATAGCAGGACTATGTCGTCGGCAAATCTCAAGTGATTCAAGTAACATCCATTTATATTTATGCCAATTTTTTTCCAGTTTAGTCTACTAATGACGACCTCACCGCTATGAAGATAGTTGGCGAGATTGGGTCTCCCTGCTGCACACCTTTACTTATTTATATGGGTTGCCCTGTAGTTTCTAGATTCACTGTAGCAGAGAGTCAAATGCTTTTTGGTAGTCAATAAAGACCATGTAGAGTGGTCTCTTGAACTCTTGGTATTTTTCTATCAACATTTCTAGCGAGTGTATGTGATCCACTGTTGAAAAACCTCTTCTAAAGCCCGCCTGTTCAATAGGTTGGTATTTCTCTGTGCTTTCTCTTAATTTTTTTCTCTATTATTGAGGAAAATAGTTTATATAGTGAAGGTAGTGAGCTTATCGGTCTGTAATTGCTTATGTCTTTTGGGTTTCCTTTTTTGTAGAGCAAGATGATTTTAGATTCTGACCATTGACGGGGAGTGTACGAGCTGTTTAGTATCAGATTGAACAGTAGAGTAAGTGATTTTGCTAGATACGCACATCCAGGTCTTTATGACTTCATTTGTGATCCGTCGGGGCCTGGACTTTTCTCCATTTTTAGTGCTTTAATCCCTTTAATCACTTCGGACCTCTCTTCCCGCGCCATCCCTCGATCGTGACGCCTCCCATCAGCAGCAGCGAGCTGACGTCATAGATTCGGCGCACGTCGGGCTGGTACTTGAGCACCGCGTGGTGTATGCAGCCTGGGCGTCCCTGGCGGGCCTTTATGCTCCGCACGTACTGCGGCTCGAACCCCAGGCTGCGGAACTCCTCTTCAATTGCTGCCGGGTCCGTGTCCGCCGGCAACCCTCGGATGGCGATTTTAAATCCCTTCTCCGCTGGCAGCGAATAGGAAAACCGGACTAGGCCGGTCTCCCTCTCCAGGCCGCACAAGTACCGCTGGACTACCCGGTACTCCTCCTCGTTGCCGGGGAGGAATCGAATGCCGCCCTGACAAGGGCGGGCAGTCGGTGGGCAGCCCAGCAGATCTCGCAAGGCCTTGAAGTGGACCTGCCAGTCTGGCAACCTCTCCACTACCAGCGGCGGGTATCGCAGCTTCTTCCCTGCTGGCGGTGCTGGTGCTGATGATGTTTGGCCCGAGGTGCTGCCACGCTGCGTGGCGGCTGCCGCAAGCGGAGTTCTCTGGGTAGCTGGTGGTGACGAGGTGCTCGCGACGGAGGCGAACGACAGCTGCTCAGCCTTGCTGCGCTCGCGCGGTATGCGCCGCAGCTGGCGCCGCTTCGCCTCCTCCTCTACCTCCTCTTCGTCGGGGCTCCTGGGTCTCCGCAATGGGCGAGTCGCGGGTGACCCGCGTTTCTTCCCGAGTGTGGGCCCCAGGATAAATCGCCCTCCGACGCCGACATGTCTGACCACTCGCTCTCGCGAGGGGAAAAACATGCCGACATCGCGGGGGAGTCTTGGGCGGAGCCCCTGGGTGGCGACGGTGATAGCGCGCCACTGCTAGCCACTACGACTTGCGGCGTAAACGGCGGCGGCGGATGTCGGGATGGTGTTGATGATGGAGCCGACGGGGGGGACGTCAGGCAGCACGGGGGTAGCGGTGCGCGGGCTTATGCAAGTAGGCCGCTAAATAAAGCAGAAAAGAATTACCCCACAATCCAAAAAGAACTTCTAGCGATAGCATGGGCCGTAAAGTATTTTAGACCTTATTTGTAGGCAAGAAAATTTACAATAATGACAGATCACAAACCCTTAGTTTATCTTTTTAATCTGAAAAATCCTTCCAGTAGATTACTTAAATTTCGATTAACTATGGAAGAATATAATTTTAAAATTGTTTATGTAAAAGGAAAAAATAACGTCATAGCGGATGCTTTGTCGAGATTGTATATGACATCAGATGAACTAAAGAGTATGCACGAACAAATTGTAGCGGTGATGACTAGAGCTCAGAAGAAGAGAATGAACGATCTGTGTGATGATAATAAGGATGAAACTGAGACAATGGATCTTAGTAAATTCACTGACAATAGGTCTGATCAACCAAGAGTTGTGGATATATTAAGAAAACCGGTCAACTCTGTAGAGATGTGTTTAATTCAGGGTAGTGAATTAAAAAAGTTAAAAAACAACAACCTGATATCAGAGGAAATTGAATGTTTTGCATTTAATTCAAATAAAAAGATATTGCATATAAATCTAGATTTCAAGGCACATTTCTCGCGAGCCGAATTTGTGCAGAAATTAAATGATTATTGTAAAAAGATACGTATCGATGAAGTTTGTACAGTTAAAAATGAAGATAATATAGATTTTATAAAGAGTATATGCGATGAGATATCTTCACTCACGCATTGGTCCGGACCACAAGTATGTATATTGCGAGGAGTAAAGAAAATAAATGACGACAAGGAAAAAACTATTATAATGAACGATTTCCATTTGCTACCATCCAGTGGTCATGCGGGAGTCCGTAGAATGGTAAATACTATTAAAAAACGATACTATTGGCCAAGTATCGATAAGGACGTCCAAAATTATGTCAGAAAATGCACGAAATGTCAGAAATCGAAATATTACCTATATATAAGAGCCGATGGAACTAACTACAACGGCGTCCTCGGCATTTCAGAAAATTTATTTAGATGTAGTAGGACCTTTGGATAGAGACATTGACGGTAATTGCTACATATTGACTATGCAATGTGAGTTAACTAAATATGTTCAAGCAGTTCCTATTAAAAATAAAGAAACTGCGTCCATTGCAGATGCATTTGTTAGATATTTTATTTTAATTTTTGGTATTCCAAAGACTATAGCGACTGACCGTGGAGCAGAGTTCATATCGGCAACTATGGAACAGGTATGTAAACTTCTTAATATTGAAAAGTTATCTTCCACAGCTTACCATCACCAGTCCATTGGAGCACTTGAAAATGCGCATAAAACCCTAGATGCATTTTTAAGGATCCAGTGTGAAAACCACACAGACGGTTGGAGTTATTGGTTACCATTCTGGTGTTTTAGTTTCAACAACACAGTCCATAGCGAAACAAATTACACTCCATATGAACTAGTTTTTGGTAAACTTTGTAGAATACCTAGTAGAATTACTGATACGTTAGAACCATTGTACAATATTGACAACTATCCCTTACAGTTAAAGTATAGATTACAGTTAGCTCATGCCGATGCAAAGAAAAATTTGATAAATAGTAAATTAAGAAGGAAATGTTTGTATGATAAATCTGTTAATCCATTCAATTATAAGAAGGATGATTTAATATTGTTAAAAAATGAGACAGGTCGAAAACTAGATGCAATATTTGAAGGTCCCTATAGAATAATAGAAGATTTAGGTAGTAATGTTAGAATCAGTAAGAATAATAAAATAGAATTAGTTCATAAGAATAGGACTAGACCCTATTATGAATAAATAAATAGAAACTTAACTGATATACAAATTATCTCTGTTAAATGTGTGTTTTGTATTATGCATTATTTTTTTTTTAAGACGATAAATAATTATTAATGATATTTTGTTTGTAAAAAAAAAAAAACTTTTTTTTTTTTTTTTCGCTTTCGTGGGAGGTGAAGTGTATTAGCCTTAAGTGAATCTACTTAGTATTACCCTTAACAAAACGGTATCATATTAATGCTTAATATGTACTTTACTTAATGCGCATTATTGTAAGACCACTGTACGTTTTAATTAATATATTCAATAAATCCTGTTTAGACATACTGGTTGTCTGCTTTGTGAACTCCCAACATTACAGCGGTAGGGCTCGCAGTCCGCGCAGCGATGCGCGGCGTCTGCGGCCTCACGTCGGGGCACGACGTGGGGCTCCTCTTTACGCACTGGCCTAGCTGGCAGCGCAGCGGTGCGCGCAGCCGACGCGGCGTCGGGGGGGCGTGTCGCGCCCGGGGCGCGCGGCCGACTCGCCGATGCGGCAGGCGCCGGCGCCTGCATAGGTACGGGGCGGAAGGCCGACGGGCGAACCGGTACGGCCGGCTGCCGGCTCAGCGACGGCGCCGGCGAAACGCGCGCAGTCGCAGGTGTCGTCGGTGGGCCGGTGGCGGCCGTTCTTGAAGTGGGTGGTGGTGCGGCGGATGTTGCGGCCGATGATGCGCCGGGCGTTGCGTGCCCTCTTGCTGGGGGCGGCGGCTTCCGGCCCGTCACCGGACGATCCGGTGGTGAAGGAGACGGCCCGGCCACCTGCTCCAGGCACCGGACCTCCCCTTCGGCGGCATGTTGATGTTTTAGAAACAGTAATAATGTTTTAGACGGCGTCAGAAACAAGATAGTTTTAGATGGCGAAACAGTATGCTGTGTTGCCTCCGCGACCGCAACAGTGGGTTGCCCCACTGGGCAGCGACAGGGCGGCTACCCCTGCGCACTCCCGCAAGCGCCGGTCGAAACCAGCACCTACGACAGCACACAGGGAGAACCGGCGAAGAGAGCGTACCGAGCGGAGGAGCAGCGTGCGAACGTCTGCTCGGCTTGGCAACAGACTGATCCAACTGAGAGAATGGTTTTTTTTTTTTGTGGGGCATCTCGCAGGTCAGCCTCTGAGGCTGTCATCTGCTCAACCGGACTTGAAGTGGATGGCCCTATGAAGGCTTTAATTTATTAAAGCCTCCAGCCAGGACTTATTATTTTTCTTACAAACTAAGTGACAACGCTAAGGGCACCCCCTGCGGGGTACGGGCCTCGGCTTAGGGCGTCACTGGGGGGGGCAGCAAGGGAAGGCTGGATCAAGTTACCATTATTTGCTTGCTCAGCGGCGCGTGCTGGCGAGAGACGGGGGGGGGGGCATTGACTTAGTCTTCGCGACGGGCCACGACGGTGAGGGCGGAACGACGGCGGTCTGCGTTTGTGAACTGTGCTGGTTTCCCTACGGCTCTCTTGGAGCAGAGTGGTAGGGTCGTCAGGGATGAGGAGGGTATGTCTGGGACGGCGCACCTTGGAGATGCGGGAGGGTTCGTATCGGGCGGCCGATGCGATTAGGGGGTTTCGATGTTTCACAGCAGTATCCAAGAAACGCTTGGTGAGACGTTTCAAGAACTGCTGGATAGTGGGGATTTTAAAGTCTACATGCAGCTCTTCGTTGCGGACAAAGTAGGGGGCTCCCGCTGCTCTGCGAAGAAAGCGGCTCTGAAGAGTCTGCATTTTATGTATGAAACGGGGCTTGGCGTGTGCGAAGACAGGGCCAGCGTAAGTCATGATGGGACGAATGACCGCGGTGAAGGTACGCAATTTGCACTTGAATGACAAAGTGCTGCGTTTGTTAATCATGGAATGGAGCCTACCTTGAGCGAAAGCGGCCCGCGAGCGAGCCTGCTTTATGTGCTCAGCGAAGGTGAGGTGTTGGTCAAGGACCACACCCAGGTATTTAGCCCTTTTTCTCCCACGGAATAGGCTTATTATACATGGTGATCGGAGGGGGTGGGGTTATCTTGTGTCGGAGTCTCGAGTAGAGAACAGCCTGACTTTTATCGGGGTTAACCTCGATTCTCCATTTCCGGAACCATTTTCCCAAGATGTTTGCGGAGGATTGGAGATTGCGAGCTATTTGGGTGGGCACGGCCCGTATAGTAGACGGCCGTGTCATCAGCAAATAATGCTAGATGTGACTTTTTATTTTTAGGGATATCGCTGGTATACAGCGTGCTGCGTGAAAGCTAAGGGGGATACTACAGAGCCTTGGCGGACTCCTGATCTGATGGGGTGAGAGGAGGAGAGTGTTCCCTCGAGACGATAGCAGAAAATACGATTCGACAGAAAGTCTCGCAAGATGATTACGAGACGATCTGGCACTCCAAGTTGATACAGCTTATAAATTAAGCCATTGTGCCAGACTTTGTCGAACGCTTTCGCAATGTCGAAGTACAAGACACCGGTCGTCATACCGCGCTGGAACCCAGCGCTCATATGTTCTACGATTCGGTATACTTGTTGGACGCACGAGTGCTCAGAACGGAAGCCGAACTGCTCGTTAGGAATGAGATTATTAATTAGATTCGGCATAATCTTTGAGCCGCTTATAAATAAGCTTTTCATAGATTTTGCCGAAAACATTGAGGAGACTGATGGGACGGTAGCTGGAAGGGTTAGACGGGGGCTGGCCTGGATACTTGTTGGACGCACGAGTGCTCAGAACGGAAGCCGAATTGCTTGTTAGGAATGAGATTATTAGATTCGGCATAATCTTTGAGCCGCTTATAAATAAGCTTTTCATAGATTTTGCCGAAAACATTGAGGAGACTGATGGGACGGTAGCTGGAAGGGTTAGACGGGGGCTGGCCTGGATACTTGTTGGACGCACGAGTGCTCAGAACGGAAGCCGAATTGGGAATACCAATGACAATAGCCTGCTTCCATGCTTGGGGGAAAATATTGTTGCTTTAGGCGCCATTGAAGATGGCGGTCATAAGCAAAATTAATTGGGCGGGGAAGAGCTGGATGACCCTGCTGGTGATGCCATCAGGGCCTGGGGCTTTTCGGGGCTGGAGCTTTTTGATGATGTCCTCCACCTCGTCTGGAGTGACGGGGGGTAGAGGGTCATCTGGATCTTCGACGGGTGGGAGGGAAGCTCTCCTTTCAACTTCAGCATCCACCACGTCAAGGTGGGACTGGTCAGCTGGTTGAGAGCTGGGAGAACATTGGGACTCTAGACTGTCGGCTAGGCACTCCGCTTTTTCAGAGTTGTCAAAGGCGACACTCTTGTCTGGACGAATGAGAGGAGGCATGCAAGTCTCATTCTTGGAACGCAGCTTCCTCTGGAGATTCCAGAAGGCTTGGTGATTGGGCTCAAGTTCGCTCAGCATCTTGCCCCAGCTCGCAGAACGATGCTCATTGATGCGACTCTTTACAGCACGCTGTAAATTGCGCATATTTTATGAGCCTTGTTTGCGTCGCAGAGGAAAGCACTGTACGCACGGATGGCTGCGTTCTTCTCGGTTATCAGAGCCCGCACATCGTCCGGCAGCTTCCAGCGACGATCTTCTGTCACTGGTACCACCTTTGAACAATCGTTCAAGACAGACTGTACGTGCTCCGTAAGCGAGTCGATCGCTGCCGTCGTGTCAGCGACTAAGTCTATGTGGTCGGGGATGGCGTCCCGGTGAACCGACGTGGTAGATTTCAGCCTGTCGCTTACTTTCTTCCATTCGGTAATTACCTGGGTCGGGGGGGGCTGAGAGAATGGCTGGCGAGTATGGCTTATATACTCTCAGTTCGCAGCCGGCGGCGGTGGTGGACGCGATAGTGGGGTGCGGTGGAAGGTAGTACAAACACAGTACGCGCGCGGTACAATATCGTGTGCGGGTAGTGCTACAATGCAGAAAAATAATTAATTAAATAAAATACATAGACAATTTACGTTAAACTAATCTTAAATCAATTTTGTTAGTGGTAAGAAATAAAAAAATATTCTAATATGATAGATGAGTCTTGCAATTGTTATGGATATGAAATGTATGCGAAAAGATTATTCTAACTATAAACTTTCTGAGATATGATAATTCTGCCTTTTAATGACTATACAGGGTGTAACGGAAAGGTGTGGTCATATTTTAGGAGCCGGTTCTGCCCATGGAAATGAACAACTTTCTCTAAGAAAAAATAGGAAATTCCCAACAAAAAAAAAATTGGACTTTCCATACAAATTTATCATCAGCTAAACAATATTTGTATGGTGAGTAAAAATTTTTTTTAGAATTTCCTCAGGTTTTCTTGAATAAAGTTGATCATATCGATGGGCAGATGCAGATCCTAAAATATGACCACACCTTTCCGTTACAGCCTGTAGATAGGAAATGTATGTCAAAAGACGATACTGACTGTGAACTTTCTGTGATATGATCGTTCTACTTTTTAATTATTATGGATATGAAATTTATGCCTAAAGATGATTCTGCCTTACAAAATTATGAGTTTTGAATGTATGCTAAATTAGTGTCTGCCAAACGATTTTCTGCGAAATGAAGTTTATGCTATTCGTTATTATGCAAAATAATATTATGACATAAAAAGTTCTGCTATAAAAGGTGGACCCATAGTAGACATTGCAGCACGCGCGCGAACTAATCCCGGTTTTCGTTCTGAATTTAAACCAATCACCAAGCATGTTTTTTGTAACCTCGTAAAATTTTGAGTCATACGTCGTTTTGGTTTGAAGTAGGGCCACTATTTGTGTGGACTTATTCGTAGCTAAAGTATAAAGTATGTATTTTGACGGCACGGTTGGTGCAGTGGTTGAGCGTTCGGCTGCTTGTCGCGGGTTCGATCCCCGCACGGAACAAATATTTGTATGGCCTACAGATAGTTGTTCCGGGTCTCGGTGTCTTGTGTATGTGAGTTTACATGTTTGTGAACGCACCCACGATACAGGAGTAATTCCTAGTGTCGGGGCAACGTTTTTTTTTTTTAATGTTTACCAAAAATAAAATAGGATACGTTATTATAAAGAATAGTTGGCAACACTAGGCCATGGCAGTGGATTTCTCAAATCCTTGAATCACAGAACAGAAAAAACAATAGAAGTCGCAAGAAGACGGGGCCCGCGTACCCCGAGTTCAGCGGAGTTCCGCATAATATGTCTGCTCCGCGCACACACCACGCGCATAAATCTTGCTCGCGGTGACGAAAACTTGAAAAAAAATACAAAAATATTGTGCTGTTTTAGAATGTAGGTAATCACGATAGCAGAACCAAAAATTTATCAAATTTTGGAATGTCATAGCGTCGATTAATCCTAATTTATTTTATTTCGATTAAAATTTGAAAAACAATGTTTTATTAAAAAAGACAAAAAAAAAATAGTAAAAGTTGACTTTATGTTTTACAAGTTAAGGTCTACATTCTTTTAAAATCAAACATATTAATATTCGCGAAGATTCCTACTATGCACATGTCAAAGTCAGCTACTGTATTACAGTACTAATGACCTCGTTACGGCAATATCAATATTTAACACAATACAGCTTTAAATTGAATGTATTTAATATGTATAGTGACATCTAGCGGCGGGTAGCGTAACTTGCTCATTAAACTATTTCGTGTGCTCATTACACGGCAAAGGTAATAAATACTTAAAAAGGTTTACTTTCAAATAAGCGACGACTGACATATTTCCTACTTTCTTTCAACAATAAATTACCAATCACACCAAGGATTTCTTAGTGTTACGAAATACAATTAACCTGTATATGTGTGAGTTTGGGTATGCTGGTTCCGAACTTCCGATACTAATGAAGCGCTGTTTTTTCTGTTCTGTGCCTTGAATGGTCCATAAAATTTCAAACAGAAAGTTGAAAAAACTAAAATCTACAGGAAAAAGGAAAAGAACAGGAAAAGTGCGAGCTAGAATAAAATTAAATAAATCACGTTTTATTGTAACAGTCGTTTTATTGTGATAAAAATTACGAGTACAAATCTTATATTTGCCACATAACACGCTTCGCTTCAATGCACTATTTGCATCAACCCGACTCGTGAATGTCTTGACTTAATAATAATAATCTCTCGTCAGATTACATGTTGTTGATACACAATAGGTGTACTCTTATTTTCTTCCAAGTCTTCGTTTGTCATTATATTGCAATGTCATTTTTTATTCGGAACTGAAATGTTGGTTAAGGAAATATTGGTACATTTTTGTTCTTATCTCTGTTTGTTTCGGCCGAGAACTTATCTGCACTGTTCATGTGCCTGGCGCTGAGATTAGCTGTTACACGCGTTATTTTTTTATTGTATATAAGTAAACACAAAATCATGCGCCGTATTTCGATATAGGTAACTCAAGGTAGGACAGTCCTGTTGATATCAATTTTGGCGAAACGAGTCATAGACATGATCGACAGCTGAACATAGCACAAAAGCATCTCTATATAGTCTGTGAGCACAAGCCCGCAGCAGGTTCCCAAGGATGTACCTATGTACGCGCGAACCCAGTTACGTCTCTGTCAGTAGATTTGACTACTTGACATATGAATCTATATATAAAAACCGGCCAAGTGCGAGTCGGGCTCGCGCACGAATGTTGCGTACCATTATCTATAAAAACGGCAAAAAAAATCACGTTTGTTGTATGGGAGCCCCCTTAAATATTTATTTTATTCTGTTTTTTAGTATTTGTTGCTATAGCGGCAACAGAAATACATCATCTGTGAAGATTTCAACTGTCTATCACGGTCATGAGATACAGCCTGGTGACAGACGGACAGAGAGACAGGCAGACGGACGGACAGCGGAGTCTTATTAATAGGGTCCCGTTTTACCCTTTGGGTACGGAACCCTAAAAATGAATGTTTGTTTGTCCTCTATGTCTTCCGAAACCATTGATCCGATTGTGATGAAACTTTGGTAGGATGTTTTGGGGACGCCCGGCGCCCGCGAGGATTCCTGGCCCAAAAAATCTACACAAATAAAAAATCGGCATTGCAACGCATGCGGTGCAGCTAACATAAAATTCCACAGACATTATAACAAAATCCTAACCGTAGTATGCAAATCTACTAACAGATACGTCATTGGGTTCGGCCTTTATTCCTCCTTACTAGGGAATACAATCTCGTTCTCGCGAGTTCTCGTCCATATTTTACGAGACCGAGTCTCGTACAATTTTTGTGCGTGTGCCTACTAGTTCAGAGGCAGAACAAGCATTTTCGCCGAAGGGTACTTGGCCTGGAAAATCAGGAGTCGTCTGTCAGATGAAACCCATATGCTGTGTTTTTTGTGAAGCCATTTTCAAAAATAGCTTTTTCAATTTAAAACACAGCATGACAAAAGTTGCATTCCTATTTATTTGATTACTAATGCAATTTTTATGACTTTATTTAAATGTTTTATATTTTTTTGAGTCAGGTACTCAAAAAAATATAAAGAATTTCAATTTTATTTTATTAGGTAGATACCTACTGTTACTTTTTACCTTATATTAACTAATTATACTTAGTCTTAAAACCCATTATTGCTGCGGAAGACTGATTTAACAAGGTTACCTAAAGAAAGTGAACATAATAAGATTTTAAGACTAACATGATGGTAAAATATATAGATATAAGCGTTTTATTTTAAAATAAAACGGATATGAGGTATATGCCATTCACATGTTTTTTTTTTATTTTTATTTTACATGTTGATAATCAATAAATGGAATTAGTATCATTTGCAAACGTTTTCAGTACAAACTTTTTTACAACAAAAAAAACAACCGACTTCTAAAAAAGAAAATACCTACACAAAAAGTTTAAAAATAACTAATTTCGGAAGTCGGTGTTTGCATTTTATTTCTTCGTTATTTGACACCGACTTCCGAAATTAAAGTTATTTTTTAATTTTTATTGTATTAGGTATTTTCTTTTTTGGAAGTCGGTTGTTTTTTTTTTGTAAAAAGTTTTTTTTATTTTTCACTTTTTAGTTGTTATACCCCAGAACTAAAAACCCCAATAACATGGAAGGTGGAATTTAAAATACGTCATCTATCTATACGTATTTTTCGTTTTTGTTCAGTTTTTCAAAAAGCACTGAAGCAATTTCGAAAAAAAATATATGGGGCCACCTCGGGAGTATATTCTTTCGGATAAAAAAGAATTTTGAAAATCGTTCCACAACTGACAGAGAAATCGGTGGAACATACATACAGTCGAACATAGAACCTCCTCCTTTTTCGAAGTCGGTTAAAAAATACCCAATCTCGGGAGCTCTCGGCTAGGTCTAAAACGTCGCGAGATTGCATTCCCTACTCCTGACCGATTTCAGTCATGGCGGCTAGTCGCAACGGACAAGTTGACAAAAACACAGGTGCACTCTTTCTTCCTTCACTCTCATAGGATGGACGGTAAGGCTCAGGACCAACTGCTTAGGAGTGCTCTCCGAAGCACGTAAGTATCACTGAAACTTCAAAAAAGCGCCGAGCTGCGAGTTTGCGAGTGAGAAATTCCTAACGGAAAAACCCAAAACACTTCGCCCTACCTGGAGACCAAAATGGAACCCAGAACTGCGAGACCGACAGAGCAGTTCAAAACATTTACTACATCTTCGAAATACATCATCAAATTTTAAAAAGGATACGAAAATCGACGTGAGGCTGTTCTAGAAACCCAAAGGCTTTCGCTGCTAGTTTCAAATCCAAAGAATTGATATCAAATATCTTTTTGAGTGGGTGTGTTTTATAGCATCTAAGGAATGATAGATACGCCTTTCTTGCGAGTGTCTTCATCACACCATTATTCGATATTAAGTCTTCTAGCTGAAAGAAATAAATATTTTAAATATCATATTGAGAAAGAATGACGCATCTTGTTTGTAACAACACGCAATGTTGCCAGGTCAAATCAATCTGCCTAGCCTTTTCCCAACTATCTTGGGGTCGGCTTGCAGTCTGCTGCTGCAGCTGCCTATGTGACCTCCATAACCCAGTTACTGGGTAATACGATACCCCTTGGTAAGACTGTATGTCAGATTTTCGGGCTTCTGACGACCCGTAACGACTGTCAAAGATCCACGATTGACAGCCGGGACCAACGGCTTAACGTGCTTTCCGAGGCACGGAAGAGTCTCGGCATGTAAAGATGGTCACCCATCCATGGACCAACCCCGGCAAGCGTAGCTTAACCTGATGGATCGACCCGTGCGACTGTTATTACTTTAGCCACGAGCTCCTCCAATGTTGTCAGGTATCTAATCACACAATGTTACCAACCAAAAAAAAACCTTTAAAAACATGCCCCAAATCTGTTGCGTAACTTGCTGTATTATTTGTAGTATTAGGACATTTTTACAGAACAGACATTTGTTGATGACTTATAATAATTTTATCTTCTCTATAGAACAAATCAAAGTTGCTTTTCGCGTCTTCTGTTTTTCCGTTAACTCCTAAACCAACGCATTTTAATGTCGTTTCCAGTAACAGAAGAAGCTATAAACGAAGAAGGTTTGTGTGTATAATTTGTACCCGTACGAGACGGGACGGGGCGTTAGTCAAGTAATACGATAGTGATTGTCAGTATAAGGATTTATCCTATCTCAGGGCCTATTTATTGCCCAGCAAAATTTGTTGTTCACAACTAAATTATCTGCCTAATCTTATAATTGCTTACCATATCTTGAACTTCATCGGGAGGATCACCAAAAGCGTATTTATCTAAGAACACCTTTTCTTTTTCAAGAAACTTAATAAAATTATTTTCTTCAGGCCTTAATAATATGACTGCATTCCCTTTATTGTTGAGTCCCCTTGCCGTGCGACCAACTCGATGGATGTACTCCTAAAAGATAAGATAGTGATGAAATAGTAAACATGTCCAATCGGAATTTATAAATAAGATAAATAATAGCGTAGCTGTCAATCTTTTTGAATCGACCCACGCTGTTTTCTCCGAGAGTTCGCACGATATCAGTTGCACTTTTATGATGGAGTTACATAAGTTTAATAAATATGTTTCAAGTTCTAATAATGAGGACAACTTTTCTGTATATTCTATGTCCTGTCCACACATAGAAATTTGCACACACACTTCCTACCTCGTTAAACAAGTAGTGATGGTGCCCATTTAACTTGGATGGCAAGGGATAGAAGACTGCTGCAAATATAACACTTCACATCGCAAACTTATAACCATTATTCATACTTTTTCCAGGAACCTTGCATTCTTTTGGAATATCTTACTACGACCTACAGCGACAGTGTAGTTTTCTACCAGTGTAAGAGTTTTCGCAATCGGTTCAGTACTTACTTCCAGAGATGACTTTTTACAAACATAATATAAACAAATAATGTTACCTCCATAAAGCGTGTTACGGAGATGTGTGGTCATATTTTAGAAGTTGGACTTTTCTTACAAATTTATCATCAGCTAATAAAAATTGGTTGTTCATTTCTATGGGCAGAGGCAGCATTTAAAATATGACTATCATTTTCGTTACACCCTGTATAATATTGGATTTAGATAACAGTCATAACTGTCGAGCGCTCGTGGATTGCATTATCATGATAAATGTTCATACATATAATTAAAACATACCTTGGGGTCAGATGGCGGATCATACTGTACAATCCAATCAACACTGGGAATATCCAAACCCCGAGCTGCGACGTCAGTGCAAAATAATGCCCCGTTTTGCGCCTCAATAAAGTTATGATATGCTTCTTTCCTCCTAGCTTGACTTTGTTGTCCCTACAAATCATATTAAAATTATCAGGCAGAATACTAAAAAAAAAATAGGGATTATTAAAAAAATCCTGGGTACAAAAATAATAACGCAATCGTAAGCGTCGCAGTAATCGCAGAACAGATGGGGCCGAAAATTTTTGTGGCGACCGCGTACCGGAAGACGCAAAGATGCAGCGTTGAGAAACCTCCCACAAGGTGGACCGATGCCCTGGCGAGGGTCGCGGGTAGTCGACGGATGCGAGACGCACAGAACCGGTCGATGTGGCCACACTTGGGGGAGGTCTTTGTCCAGCAGAGAACGTCGTTCGGCTGACATGATGTTGATGATATGGTCAGATAGATAGTCACTCCATGCAAAATACCTACTACTGTTCAGCTACATCAGGTTAAACTGGAAGCTAACCCCAACAGAGTTAGAAAAAGTATAAGCAGATGATGAAAGCAGATAATAACATCTTAAGTACAAATAGGTAGGTTGTTAATTTATAGACGCATAGAAGGTTGAAAGCCTTGTAATTTATTGACATAGAGCAGTTTCTAAGATCAGCATAATCACCGAAAGCGAAAGTAAACATTAGAGGTAATGTGTTCCAAGTTGTCTAGTGAAAGCAGATATAAGTACGTACCTATAGGTAGGTAGTTAATTTGTTGACGCATAGGAGGTTAAAAGCCCTAATCTATTAAAGAGTAATTTATTGATGTAGAGTAGTTTCTAAAATAAGCATAATCAAAGAAAGTAAACATTAGAGGTAATGTGTTCCAAGTTGTTTCGTGAAAACAGATAATATAAGTAGGTACCTAGCTAGACATAGGTAGTTACTTTGTAGACTTATAGAAGGTCTATTGATGTAGAGCAGTTTCTAAGATCAGCATAATCAACGTAAGTAAACATTAGAGGTAATGTGTCCCAAGTTGTCTCGTGATAACGCACATTGTAGTCGACTTATCATTGGAGTGGGTTACTTAGTTACAACTACATAGATAGCAATTGGATAATGATAACTATCTCGTTCCGATCATAATTTATCAAGTGCCTACTATTTATGACTAGAAAGCGCGCAAAACTACATCCTCAAATAAATATCAAATGCGCCGTGGTTCATCAAAACAGAGTCGGTCATGAAATCCTGAACTTGCTAATGGTTAAAGGAGTGATCAACTGCCTTGGTGCCAACTACAAATCACGTCTACAAAACAACAAACCAACTAGCAGGACAGCTTACCATCCCTGAAATCATTCGCCGACTGAAAAAGCGGCCATAAGCTGCATGAGAAGATGTCCTGCCAAGATGTCCATACCTTTTCTTAAGTGTAGTCACCCTTATGGGTGGGCATAAGAAAGGGCAGGCTCCGCAGGGAGTAGCACCCTACAAACCCTTCCGACTAGATACTGTCTGCTTATAGTCAGGTGTAGTTACTCACGTGTTCACATCTGCTTGCCAGGAAGCCATGCACAGAAATAAGTAGGCAGGCCTACATATGCATATTCTGTGTGTTAAAAACTATCAGTTGAGATGAAATTCATTCGGTTAAGAAAAGAGTGAAGGTGCAATTAAAAATAGAGCTATGTAAACTTTTCGATAAGCAAGTTATCATAGGCATGTTTATTGATAAATTATCACTACATAGTATAAAACAAAGTCGCTTTCTCTGTCCTTATATCCCTATGTATGCTTAAATCTTTAAAACTACGCAACGGATTTTGATGCGGTTTTTTTTAATAGATAGTGATTGAAGAGGAAGGTTTGTATGTATAATTTGTACCCGAGCGAAGCTGGGGCGGGTCGCTAGTATTTGATAAAAATATGTCTCATCAAGTTATCTGATGGGTGAAGGTCGATCTTCCACGTCTCCTCTATTAATACTCGTAATTGGAGGAAACCAAAACGTCATCTATGTACTTATACATATTTTTCATTTTTGTTCAGTTTTTCAAAAAGCGCTGAAGCAATTCCGATAAAATTTACGTGGGACCACCTCGGGACTATATTCTTTCGGATAAAAATTAATTTTGAAAATCGGTCCACAACTGACAGAGAAATCGGCGGATATATATTTAAAAAAATATATATATATATATAGATTCAGTCAAACATAGAACCTCCTCCTTTTTCAACATCGGTTAAAAAAATAATTGTAACTAGGTCTGATAAAAGATAGTGATCACTCTATCTGACTATGTAGAGCATGTCGCGATTTTTTGCTAATTCATAAGTGCGATATTGGTCAGTCTTTATCTGTCTGTAAATAGAGCAGTGAAACTTCATACTCACATGTATGCTCAAAACAGTAGCTTTACAATGCACTCCGAAGAATTCATGATGAAAATCCACAGATCTGCATGATGAGAAAAATACCATCACTTTTAGTTTCTTGCTTTTCTTCAGCATTTTGTATAACCATGATATCCTTTTCTCTACTGGGCAGATGTAATACCTGCCAAAATGATGAATTTTAAATAATATCAAGATTTAAAAAAAAAATGGCGTGTGTACCGTGAAAGGCAGCTGGCCAAGGATAGCATCTGCTGGACTGAGTAGACATCGTATAAAGGGCGTAACGGAAATAGGTGGTCATATCCTAGATACTGTTCCTACCCAATAGTCAATTCCCAAAAAGGTGGAAGCGCCAGGGTAGCCCGCGAAATTCAAATTTTCTTACGTTTTTTGGCTACGGCCGCGAATCAAAATTTGACCAAGGTACAACTTGACACTGACCTGCAAATTGCAAAAAACGTAAGAAAATTTGTATTTCGCGGGCTACTCTGGCACTTCCACGTTCCACCTTACCAAATTAGTACAGGAAGTCCAAAAATTTTTTTCGAAAAGAGTAAGTTACTTTTTTGAAGAAAGTTGTTACCTATATCTATGAGCACAAGCAGTATTTAAATATGACCATGCATTTCCGTAACGCCCTGTATAAATTGATATGAAGATGGAGGGGTGAATTATTGCCTGGTCAGGGTTAGAGTATATTCTTATTTATTGATAAACAGTAATGTTTATATTTACCCTTGTTGGAGTCCGGAGACTGTAGACATTTTGTTATCAGTAACAGATATCAAAACTGGATCATTTCTCAATGCTAATCTTGCTAGATTCTTGACATTTTCGCCCATAGTAGCACTGAATAATACTGTTTGCCTTTTTCCTAGAAAAATATTTAAAAGTAATTAAAATACTTAATTATGTAAAAATTCAAGCTAAAGACACCTTCATTTGAACAGTTGGTTTAATTATTTAAACAACAACGAGGTGTTTTGAAAATAAAACCTGATTAAACTGTAAAATTATTCATACATATTCATTTAGTTTTAAAAGTCATGGTTTCATTACACTTTTGACAGCTCTCAATAAAAAAAAAAAGTCTAATCAATAATAACAGCTCTGAGTGAATTGGGTTGATGCACCCTGAGCTGTCAGTCACACTACCACTTATAAAAATAGAGTTTTACCTCAGTATTTGGTGCTATAGTCAAATCAGTATTTGGGCTTTATTTATAAAAAAAAAAAATAACCATGTGATTAGTTTAAACATTCATTAGCAGGTTCTTAATTCAAAGTACTGACTAATCGTTTGAAGGATGGTTTGTCCTAGACAACTGAATTTGATGGATGAGAGAGTTATCTTGAATTTAGAATCCGCTAATCATTATTTAAATTAAGCATAAGGTTAACTAGTTTTATACTGTCTACCGTGCACACACAAACAACAAGCCTTATTTGCTTTTTGTATGTGTATGCACAGTAAAAGTTTTTTTTTTTTTTTGGTGGGGTGGGAAATCATCCAATGACTCCTCCCGCTCTGGGTGGAGCGGGAGGGCGTGTCAGACTCTTACTGACTAAAACCCACCCCTATTCCTTCCCTGCCTGAGTGCCCAGGGGTGCGGTAACTCATTTTCAGTATTTATCCGCTACCCCTAGGCATGCAGGCACCAGCCACGATGGGCCCCGTCAGTGGACAGTAGAAGTATTGGAGCACAAAACTTACTTGGCAATAAATTGATGATACCAGTAATATGTTTCTGAAAGCCTGCTTCCAGAAGCTTATCTGCCTCATCTAGTACTAAACACTTGAGTTTATTGCAGTTAAACTTTTCAGTGTTTTGGAGGTGATCCAATAGCCGGCCCGGTGTACTGACTATGATGTTTGCACCTGTAATATTGTTAGATACTAAGAATGACTTCAGAGGAAACTCCTATTACATTTAATTTAGAGTTTCTAATCTAATCTGACTAGCCTTTTATTTGCCTATTGTCCTAGTGCAGGGTTTCTTTTCTACATTACTTGTCTTTCTTATTTGAGGAGCTCATGGCTAAAGTAATAATAGCCGCACGGGTTGAACTACGCTTGCCGGGGTTGGTCCATGGATGGGTGACCATCTTTACATACCGAGACTCCTCCGTGCCTCAGAAAGCACGTTAAGCCGTTAGTCCCGGCTGTCAATCGTGGGGTGGATCTTTGATACTAGTTACGGGTCATCAGAAGCCCGAAAGTCTGACAACCAGTCTTACCAGTAACTGGGTTGTGGAGGTCAGATAGGCAGTCGCTCCATGTAAAATACTGGTATTCAGCTGTATTCGGTTGATTGGAAGCCGACCCCAAGATAGATGGGAAAAATATAGGCAGATTGGATTGTCTTTCTTTTTTGTGTGGGACAAGTCCGAGTTAAGCTTGTTTTGTCTTAGTGTTCTCAACCTTGGTTTTAAGTGATAATCATCATCATTTCAGCCGAAAGATGTCCGCTGCTGCACATAGACCACTCCCAAATGTCACCACAATGACTGGTCCTGTGCATCTGGCATCCATTGACTACCCACACAGCACAACCCTCACCAGGTCATTGGTCTACATCAGTTTGATTTCATCAGTGATGTCATTCTTAAAGTTATTTGTGCCATTTTAATACTTGATCCAAACATTTTTGCTAATTTAACATTACATTTACTAAAAATGTTATTCAATTCTATATTCTTCATCACAATGAAACTTTTCAAGTTGCTCAGACAGAAATAACAGGAAACACTGGTTTTCTAAATACACTTACCTTTCTTCAATTTTAGGACATCTTTAGCTTTCTTCTCACCTCCCACAATAAGACAATGAGATAAACTAATGTGAACTAGTAGTTTCTTTAGTACATCAGAAGTTTGCAGTGCCAGCTCTCTGGTAGGTGACAATATTATACATCCAGTACCTGAGCACAAAATAAGAGTTGAAAGGCACACATTACAGGGTTTCATTGAGAATAAATCATTCACATAATTAATATAGATATTGAAAATGCTTTCAAGCGTGTATGTAGCTTCACTTAAAAACCAGTACACTGAGCAGTCTACTCGGTCAGTGGGTCGTCCTCAAATAAACTGTAATTAAATGTAAAAAAACTTAACCTAACTACTTGTAATGACTGTTTGTTGGTAAGAAATGGTTAGCTATTTTTTCTAAGGAGCGAATTATAATGACAATCTTACCTGCTTTTAAAGACCATCCAAGCTTGATTAAATTATCAACAACAGGTATAAGGAACGCTAATGTCTTTCCACTGCCCGTCTTTGCCGCACCAATCAAGTCCTTCCCTTGGAGCAAATGTGGCAAAACTTCGGCTTGTATACGAGTAGGTTTCTCAAGACCCATGGAATTCAATGCCTTCAAAATTCTATCGTCAACTTTTCCTTTTAACATTGAAAAGCAAGACCGCGAAAGTATTTGGTCTACTTCCATCATTTATTTCATTTATCACAAACTGAAAAATGCAGGACCTCATCAATAAACTTATTTCACTTGCAATGAAATTCGAGGCTCAACTTCACAATAAGGGATCCCGAGTAGACTCTTCAATTTTTTGTTGTGCAAAGTACTTGTTATCTTGAGTAATTTCACGAAGTTTCAAGTTTAGGAAATAAATACTTTCGGAGATAAAAAATATCAAACTTTGATAAAATAACCTCAAATTTCGCACTATTTTATCACTTTTGACGTAACTTTGACAGGTAGGGTTGCTAATTTAGGGAGTTTTAATAATGCGTTTTGATTTTGCAAATTATAAGTTGACGCGTAGTTTGTTTTTTTTGTTTAAATTTGCTTTAGATTTAGTTATTTTATTTGAGTTTAATAATTTCTCAGTGATTTCTGTTTTTTTGGTGACCAACTACGAAAATTTTGATTTATTGACAATCTAAAGTTATTATTTTTTATTCTGATGGTATCTGCTACAGGTGAAACGAAACGCAAAATTTATTTGGCGCCATTATATGATTTGTTAGTGTCATGTTATTCAATGTCTGTACTCGCGTTTGAGAGCATTTGCCATCGCGCTTGAGAACTTAGGATGCAAGAGCGAGCGAAGCGAGCTCGGGACTTAGGGCACCCCGACTCGGACAGGTTAGGTTAGAAGGGGATGGCGGGGTCAAGAGAGCGAGCGAAGCGAGCGAACAGACCCCGCCATCCCCTTCGTGGTTATTTTTTTATAAACCACTCAGAAGTAGGAGCCCCGCGAAGCGGGGCTCCGGCGACACGTGGCTCTATCGACATGCAAACCTAAAACATTATAATAAAATAAAAAATGCCTTTGCCCTTCGACGAATGACCTTGACCTTCGGCTTTTCGGGTGTTAATCTTGACCTTGAAGATGCCATTGATCGTATTATTGCTTGGAAATAGTCTAGAAATAGTCCGCGATTGACGCTAAATGAAAGTTCTTCCCAAAAACATAACCTCAAAATTAGATTTTTAAAAATTCATAAAAAAAAAACTATGCATTTCCTAAACTTTTCCCCCACGGGGGAGGGGTCTACCCCCCTCCCCGCCCCTCCCCCCCCTCCCAAATATATACATATATATATACCCTTATTCCGAAGTCCTTCCAAATTCGAAATTACAGGTTTTCATTTACAAAATATAAAATCATCATCCACAACTAAAATAACATGTGCATTTGTTTACGTTTTTGAGCTTGAGCTGATTCATTTGACACTTTTGACAGAACAGAAGTACAGACAAATGCTACAGACAGAACACCACTCTTTTGACAGATGGGGTCAGCGAATAATCGATTCCGCAATAACATCGATTATTTGAATTGTTCAACGCATATGGTTTTCCTTCATCTTCATAGTACAACAACATAAATACCAAAGAGTATAATAATAATACGATAAATACTCATTTTTTGTTTGACTGATGGGAAATCCGTTTGGCATTTTCCTCTTGCATTACGTTACGAAATAACAAAATTAATAAGTTCTATCGTCATCTACAAGCGGAATAAGCAGAACCCTCTCAAATTAACTCAATCCATGTGAACACCATGGTGAACACTAACAAACAAAACCAACAATGCCAGTAAATTGCATCGCAACTTGCCAAAAAATTTTACTTAGCTATGTACAATGTAGGTACCTACATTACGAAGCTGACTTGCGATACTCACAAAACTGGACTCGCATTTTTCATTGTTGTTTTTTATGATTTTTCTCGGAGCATTAAGCAATAATTAGGTATGAGGTATGACGTACAGTAGGTACATATTTCGTCCCGACGGCACAACAACGTAATCTGCGCTACTATTATGCCTACTCTCTGATGATAAGAGATTTGTTAGTACATTAACATAAAATACAGATATTATGATCAGGTAAAATTAAACAACAAGGGTAATATTAAAACAATAATTTTATTGATCACTCACAATGTTTTGTTCACTTCTTTAAAACTTTATTTTCTACTTGAACTAAAACAGCCTTGCATTTGAGGAATGTGAGAGAAAATGTAATGTATGATGTTGAATATTTCAGTCTTTACATCAAAACACTGATGAATAATCCTTGAACTTCCAAAAAATCTTCGAAATTATTAACACTTCCACTTAAAACAAAAATAATTTTACTACTTGATACTCTTCCAACTCATGCTACATTAAATTCAAAAGATTTCCATTACACATATGAAATTCTTGTATATCCAGTGTGATTTGAGACTTGTTCTTAGAGAAACGTGATTGTGGATGATGACTGATTTACATTTTTAACTTAAGTAAGTGTTAACACATCACACATGAGTGTGAAAATTTCAACACTGGAATTTATTAAAGTTCATCGTGTGATGAGTGCTGTGCAGTTGGATGGGATTCATCACAGGCAGCAGGCGTGCTAAACTCCATCTTATATTCACAGCGGAAGGGTTCTGTGACAGATAAGAGTTTTGTCTCCAAACCACAACTGATATGTACTGTTGTCATTCTACTAGGCCCATTCCAGCAAGCTATGCCATTTGTGTACTTCATGATTGAGTACTTATTTTGATCTCCACCTGCCCATTCTCCCCAATTTCCAAGACCAACCTCTGCACCACCATTCTTGGACTTCTGTGTTACTTTCTGGAAAACACATAATTTGTACACATACTCCTTGTCTTCATATTCCCAACATTCACCATCCAAAGTGGCATACTCTTGTTGCAAGCCATAATCTTTCTCAAGACTTTGTTGGATTTTCCGTATGTTAGCTTCTATTTCTCTAACTGTGCGTTCAGCATCAGTGTGTAGTCTGCGAGCCTCAGTGGCCTCATCAACTAATTTTTGTGTTTCTTCATCATACACATTAGTTTGTTCAGTTTCTGCTTCCTGTTCTTGCTCTTCGTGTTCATCTTGAGGTAGATCTAAGTCACTGGCCTCATCCTCATGTCCAGCATATTCAGTGTCAAGGTCACCAGCCTCGTCAGCATCAGCTTCCTGCTCCGGTTCAAAATCTTCTTGTTCTTCAGCTGGCTTGAACAATCCATCCTTGGCCATCAATAGGGGTTTCAATAATGGCCAAGTGGTTGTTATGAAAGTGTCTTTGTCTACACTGTCACTATCACCAAGGAAGTATTTAGTTTCTTCCACATCAATGTTTCCATTTTGGTCTTTATCAAATACTTGTCCAATTATTATTTCATCCATTGTCAACACATCATCATGGTTAATATCATACTTATTGAAGTGTTCCAATGATTCTTTAATATTGTTTTGTTTCTCTTCCTCTGCTTTCTTTTGTCTTTCCTGTTCTTCAGCTTCTCTGTATACCTTCAGGGCCTCATTTTCTTTAGCTTCCAGCTCATTTTTGAGGCTCTCTTTCTCATCCTTAATCTGTACAGCTTCAGATTTATCTTTTTCGAGCTGTTGAAGTTGTTCAGCCATCTCATTTCGTTTCGAATTTCCTTTCTCTATAAGATCTAATCTCAGGTGGTTACCTGCTTTGTACAGCTCAGCCACACGTTGAGCTTCAGCCCTCGCCTCTCGGCCTAGTTCTTCGCAGGTGTTAGCACACGTTACATCTGAGGCATACTCGTCTGTACCGTCACAACAATCGCAAACACCGTCGTTCACCCTCGAACTTGGTAAGTTTAGCGGTCGATGACCGGCGTTTGTGCAATGGAAAAAGCCATTTAGACAAGCTGAAGTGCCAGGCTCGTCACTGCCATCGAAGCAATCGCAGTAATCATCATTTACATAGCTAAACGGTATAGTAATCGTTCCGTCAAAACAGGTGAAATCTTTAGTCGGCGAATATAGCGGTGCTTTAGATAAAGAGACACCGCGGGGTCTCGGCACATCAGATTGAACGTATGTGACTATGGAACAAACTATTAAAAATACTGAGTAAAATTGATTGATCCATGTTGAATAGATCATGATTAATTTAAAATTACACCTTTATTTCTAAACACCGGTCACTCGCAGAATTTCAATATATAAATAGAGAACGTGTAGCACAAATGACAGCGCTGACGTTACCCAACCAAAACCCGCCACAAATAAAAAATAATATTCTTTGATACAGATTATCCAAAGCAATCAAAATATTCACAAAATAAAGTAGAGTTCGCACATGAACGCAGATATTAAATAATTTATGACCGAGATTTTCTAGGAAAAAAAAACCTGGTACGAATAAAACAAATTATGTACTAATCTGTTACGTATTGTAATTATTTGACTTCACAAAAAGGGCAAAGCACAAATCCATGCGCATGGGTTACAGGAAAACATTGGGTAGCCTGCGAAATTCAAAAAGTATTAGACTTCACTAAAAGGGCAATGCAATAATCCATGGGCATGGGGTAAAGGAAAAAATTGGGTAGCCCGCGAAATTCAAAATTTCTCACGTTTTTTGCAATTTGCAGGTCAGTGTCGGTTGTATATTGGTTAAAATATGATTCGCGGCCGTAGCAAGTACGTATTTATAAAATTACTAGCGGACCCGGCAGATGTCAGCGTCGTCCTGCCCGGAAAAGCATTCAAACCTTGCAAGGACCCACTCGAACGTACACAAAAAATATCATTACATCGATCCTGCCGTTTAGGAGAAGATCAGTGACATACCGACTACAGCGCCACCTACCGGATTCAATTGTGTTTTCGAACCATCCAGGAACCCATTATACACACAAAATATCATCCAAATCGGTCCAGCCGTTTAGGAGGAGTTAGGTGACAAACACACGTACAGAAGAATTATATATACTAAGATACTAGCGGACCCGGCAGATGTCGTCCTGCCCGGAAAAGTATTCAAACATTGCAAGGACCCACTTGAACGTACACAAAATATATTATTAAAATCGTTCAGGCCCTGCCGTTTAGGAGAAGATCAGTGACATACCGACAGCAGCGCCACCTACCGGGTCCAATTGTGTTTTTAAACCATCTAGGAACCTATTGAAATATACATCTAAATCGGTCCAGCCGTTTAGGAGGAGTTAGGTACAAGCACACGTACAGAAGAATTATATATGTCGTAGATCGAGGGCGCTATGGTACAACAGCAAACAGCGCCATCTAACAATTTGTTTCAAAAACTAGTAATTACAAGATCGGAAACGCAAGGGTGCCCCACCACTAGGACAAGATCGTCGGTAGAGGGGATCCAGCGAGGACTCAGGATCAGGAATTCAGGACAGTGAAGCTCAGACAGTCTAAGCGGAATGCTTAGTACCAACGCACGTGTTTGTTTCCCGACCGTTACTTTGATAAAGTTATTTTGATTTAACTTCTTCGGTTCTAAATTTAAATTTTTTTAGGTTACTTATTTGCACGCCATAGTATTTGGCAAACATGTCCGAACTTATTATTTTTATGTTTATGTTATCTTGCATGCACGATGTATTCTTGTATGTGTACACATGTTTTTGCAAATAAATATTCTTATTCTAATCTCTTCGATTTATGAAAATGTTGTACCGTACAGTACCATGAATACCAGTCTTTTATCATGGTCCTCCTCGCACCACTTCTAGAGATGCGCGAAGACCTTTGCCTCCAGATCCCATGGTGACAGTCCGGCAAAGACTGCTCGCTGCCTCACCGGAGACCGTGCGGTATTCCCGGACTAGCCGGAAGGCCATGACCCTTTGGGACGCGCTCAACTGGCGAGCTGGTTGCCGCCTCAAGGAACGCGCCCACACCGGTAAAGGGCCATGGAACGCACGACCCTCGCGTAGAGCCTCCGGCAGGAGGCGTTTGGATCCAACAGATTGGACAGGAGTCGCTTCAACGCAGCCCCGGACCGCCTCGGCCCGCTCCAATCTAGGAGCCAAACGTCGGAAGTCCTCCACGAAGTTCCACTGGCTGTCGAAGACGAGTCCCAGGTACATCATCGTCCCCTCGACGCCGATGTTAACCCCTCCAGCCGTTATCTGGTAACCCGACGGTGGCTCGTTCCGAGGACCATGAAAACATATGGCCTCGGACTTGTGCAGTGCATCCTCGAGTCCCAGTTGCTGGATCCTTTCGATAACTGTCGCAACCCCGCGTGTCATCAATTCGGCCGCCGCCTGGATGTGTACACCCCTGTGGTTCAATGTGTACTACTACTTAAGAGAAATGTGGAAATTCATGTGGCAGTTCACAGTTCAAACATGTAAAACACCCTGAGAGTAGTACCACCTCAAAATACGACGGCTTACCTGAAAAAGCCAGGGTCGTGGCCTTGGAGGCCCGACTAAGGGGATTCCTAAGCGCATGCTTTGAGAGGGGCCAGTTCCCACTTCGTAGGAAGACGGGGAAACTGGTGCACTTTAGGAAGCGGGGCGGCGTGTGGACTCTCCGTCCGCTTACCAGCCCATCGTGCCGCTCGACGAAGTGGGCAAACCCTTTGAAAGTCATTGCAGACCACCTCTTAGAGCGGTTGGGGCCAGATCTAGCGGAGAGGCAGTTTGGTTTCCACAGGGGGCGTTTGACGGTGAACGCCATCATGCGCGTTCCCTGAGGCGGCGAACAGCCCGCCGCCGCTGAACACATCCCAAAGGGTCTTGGCCATCTGGCTGAGCCGGGGATACCACACGTTCTTCGGTGAGGCGGCGAGCCTTGCTGGATTGCCGCCATGGGATCTGGAAGCAAACATGCAACATGCTGCAGCAGGCATGTTGCAGGCAACGGAATGTTGCCACTTAAATATTAATATTTTTTACGCTGTATAATATTTAGAAGTTTTACTCATTGTTTTCTGCACCGGTCGACGTCATGACGTCGGCGCCGGCTGTCGCTGAAAACCAGCGCTGGGGCTCTGTCTTGTATAGGGTCATAGCACTTAAGCTGAGCGATGGCCGTTTTGCGTGGATGTAACGCATTTTTTCCCCCAGTTTTTCTTTTTTTTTTGTGTTTCTCTGTTTTTTCCGTCATGTTTACCGTAAATTAATGTATTTTCTTTCTTCTTTTTCTTTCTTTTCAAATGTCCTCGCGCACATTTAGGAGTAACGCGAGGAGGTGAACTACTCTCTACCGGAGTCTGTGTTTCCTGTAAGATACAACCTGGGAGTCTTTAAGTCAAGAGTGAATAGGTTACTTCTAGGCAAGCGTGCTCCATCTTCGACCGCATCATCGCTTAACATCAGGTGAGATAGTGGTCAAACGCGAGCCTATCAAACATAAAAAAAAAAAAAAAAAAAAAAACACTGAAATCGCAGCACGTCGAAGAGAACTCCGGCGGGATCTCATGGCGGCATGGAGTGAGCGACTGCCTGCCGCTGGGTTGCCCAGCGCTGGGCATAAGTCTCCTCTTTGACGATTGGCTGAAGAGGCGTCACGGTGTCCTCACCTTCCGCCTGACGCAGGTCCTCATCGGACACGGCTGTTCCAGATTAGGCGGGAGGATACCCGGCTGTCACCATTGTGTGGATCGTCCGGAGGACATAACCGAGCATACGGTGGAGGTCTGCTTCGCTTGGGCGTAGCACCACCTTGTCCTCGTTGAGGCGATCGGCGGTGGCGACCTCTCGCGTCCGGCCCTGGTCCAGGCCATGGTACGGAGCGAGAGGGCATGGGAAGCTGTAACCTCCTAGTAGAAGTGTCAAGCTATTTATGAATTATGATGCTACATTTGGGACAAGCCAGAATCAACAGTGGCGACCATCAGAAAAAACGCCGAGGCGATGAAGCTCGACGAGTCCCAGAGAAACGATTAAACTGTCTTGGGTCCCGCAACGAAATTAATCAGAAAAACAGCGGAGGAGTAAAAAAACATAATTTCCACTTCCCTCCTAATCAAGCGGGAGATAGAACAAAGCTAGGCCAATAGGTACAAAAGGGGTATTTACTACTGGGGTAAGCCTAGTTCCAAGCGCCACTGGTTAAAAACACTAATATTAATGGGTCCTAAAATTGTGACCTGTTACACTTGATTGCAATAATAGGTATGGCAAAAACGCTTGAACACACGGAAATTCGTTCTAGTTTCCACAAAGTCCGTGTAATAGACAACTTCAGACGTAGGCTCCTACCCAGGGGTTGTGGATAAATTCGAAACAGAGTTACCGCGCCCCTGGGCACTCAGGGCTGGAAAGGAACAGGGGTGGGTTTTAGTCAGTAAGAGTCTGACACGCCCTCCCGCTCCACCCAGAGCGGGAGATGCCATTCGATGATTTTCCACGCCCAAAAAAAAGGACTGGTTGAATACAATCCAACATAATAATTATAGCGTTCAGTTTGCCAAAGAGTACACTTCCATAGGATATGATGTGCGGATTGTTCGTATTCGTAGTCAGGTGTAGAAAATTGACATAAAGGCGAGGCATCAACCTTGAAGGAAAATAATTTATCCTTAAAGTTGCCATTATGATGCTAATCGTGTTCACTGACTACATTAGGGCGTCGACTCAGCTTCATCAGTCATCGCATCTCAGGGGCCGGCCCTAGAAAATATCCCTAGATACGCCAATGTTCCCCACACATGCGCCTTGCGTGCGGTTTCCTCACGAACTAGTTGGCAGAGATAGAACACAAATACACCACTTTTACCTATAATATCATGATCTGGCAATGTCGCATTTTCGAGATTAGAGGGTGGTTAAATGTAGATGCCTGGTTCACTGTGAGACACCCGACCTTAAATAAGATTTTGAGTTATTTTATAATAAAAAATGTATAGAAATAAAAATTAAAAATAAATACTTAAAAAAAAGTAATTAGAAAAATATACAAAAACATGCTATGTTTTTATAATTTATACAAAAACTGGGTAAAAAGTAGTCGTTATGATTATATGTCTAATGAGGTGCACTTATTGGGTGTCCCTACGCATTGTACCAAATCCCATTTTTCTTAACAATGTTTTACCCTCTAGCCAAAGAGAAACTAAGGACTAACCTAACCTAACCTTTCTTTTTTTTTAGCCGGGGTGGATAATCCTCATGGATGTCCTTCGCCTGGGGCAGGCAAATGGGTCTGTCAGACTCTTACTGACTAAAAACCACCCCGGTGTTCCTTCCCACACTTGGACCGGGGATCGTGAGAGCTAGCACGACTTCCATGATCCCCGGCTAGTGCCGGCTCGTCTATACGGACCACCTCTGGCCCGCAGGGAGAGTGAGGTGTCTAATAGGGGCGCGCGTGGAACACTACGCACCGCCGCCTCGGGTCCTGCTGGATGGGGGGCGGCGGACAACCCCGAGTCCGCCGTCCCTCCGGACCTGTTTAGGGGGGCTGGAAGAGGGCGTTGTCCGCCCTCCACCAACGCCCGGTACGCCTACTGCGAATCGGGCGAGTGGCCACGGCCTCACTTTCCCTCTCCGCAGCCTCCTTCTGCGAAGTTACGACTTCACAGAAGGAGATCACCGCATCCCACGACTCCGCGCTCCCGACCATCGAACGTGCGACGGCCGGCAGTGACAGGTCGGGGTCCACTTCGGATACGAGAGCACGACGCTACTCCTCCCATGCGGCACACTCTGCCAGTGTGTGCTGCGCCGTGTCCTCCCGACAGTCGGTGCAGTGATGGCACCGAGTGTCCGACTCCCTGTTTATGCGACACAGGTACTTACCGAAGCAGCCATGCCCCGAGGGCACCTGCGTCGCCCGAAACGACAGGGAGCCGTGCTTCCTCCCGAGCCATTCGCCGAGCACTGGTCGGATCGTGTCGACAACCCTGTCGACACGATCCGACCAGTGCTCGGCGATCTTACACCCGTAAGGTACATGAACGCACATACGTGTTCCAGTGATTCAGTACATGATTCTGAACCCCCTAGCGTTGGAATTTTTCGTCGGCTTTTTCCTAATTTTTGAAAAAAAATCTGCGTTTTTTTACATTAAACTGTATAAAATCGTTATACCTATCTACTTCAATGAAATTTTTAATTAAAAAATAATTAGTTCGCTTTTTTCGCAAATAAACGCAATGTGAATAAAATTAAAAGAAGCTTCCTGCTCAGCTGATTTCTTAAGTTCACCGGAGGTCAACGCGGGCCCAGTAGGTACCTAAGCACGCAATACCGGCCAAAGACAGCCGCCGGCATTTCTTTGTCGGCACAATGCTCACACAGACCGCCGAATTTCCTTTGTCGGCAAATGCTCACACAGACCTATGAATCTAACAGACGCGACACGTTAGGCATTTTAAGTGTCTACAAAAATTGATATCCCATTGACTACTTTTATTTTAACTTCTTTTGAGGAGAGGTTATTTTTATAAACCTTCATCGAAATAAGTAAAGAAGATCTAAAAAAAATGTGTTACAGTTTACTGATAACGACTTATTTCTTAGATACATTTTTGTTATCAACAAAGTTAAGTTAAGTAATACAATACAACAACGTTACTTACTCATTTCGTTAAAACCACATTCCTACATTTCGTATACCTACATCAAAATAATTACTGAGTGAGTAGGTAGTAGGTATAGTGTGGCCATTAGTGCTGTGCACTTCCTGAGGTATGCGCGGCGAGGTGGGAGGCGAAGAAAAAAGTGCATGAGTTCACATGAGATCGATACATGTCGGACAGATCTTACGATATCAGTTTGCATTTCTAAGGCAAGACTTGTGGCGGGGCGGAGGCTATCTATCTGTAATATATTATACTTACTTAGTTGATTAAAATTTAACCCAAATATACTCATATTTTATTAAAAATATACTGGTGATAAATAAGAACTAAACTTATAATTCAAAGCAGGACTTGTTTTATTGAACATTTTTTATATTTACAAACAGTTTTCAGCCACCTTAAAAATGACAGTCTTCATATCACGAGATAACGCACGACCCATCTTTGAATATTTATCTCATGTGCGTCTGACATAGACAGTCGGATACAGATGACTACCTGCCGTCACGAGCGTTGACGGCGCACTAACAGAGCGCAGCAGCCGATTCTCCCCCCCGTCTCGCCGCGCGCATACCTCAGGGAGTGCACAGCACTAATGGCTCAATTACACCTTCCGATTTCAAGGGACCCAATTTAGGAAACAGGAAGGTGTAATAGCAGTTAGAGCAGTTAGTGTACGATTTAGTGAGATTGGGACGTCCCGATTTGACTTCCTAAATTGTGTACGATTTAGGATAGTGTAATCGCATCACCCCGATTTAGAGCTAAGTGTTGCCAATTTAGAGACTTTGTCGCTACAAATGGGGTAGTAGTATTTTGGTTTGTGTTTAAAATTAAATTAAATTTCACAAAGTCCCTTTCCCAGAAAAAAAATCTGAGTCCGCTCTTTTTATTTTTAAGTCTGCTCCTGGTAGAATCAGTTTTTAAGAGACTTTAGAGCGACTTTTGATATTCTGTTTAGGGACTCGAATTTGTAAGAGTTGGCAACACTGCCGACTTAGGAGTTCAATTTAGGATAGTGTAATTGCTCGCTTCCTGCTTCCTAGTTAGTTAGTTCCTAAATTGGGTCCCTTGAAATCGGAAGGTGTAATTGAGCCTTAATGGCCACACTATACAACTTAATGCGATTGTACAGTCTATCAATTTCATTGATCTATGCGGTCTGTGAGCCACAGAGTACATTATAATATTTTGCTGTAAGCGTCGGCATCTTCAAAAGCGTACCTACACTTTTATTTCTTTAGCATTTCGCCGACGACGAATTTTTGTTTTTTGTTAGTTCCGTGTTTACGTTCATCGCAAACGGATGTGCAGTTGGTAGTGAATTTAGCTTGTTATCGTATCGTAAAGTTATAAAAAACAAGTTATTGTGTTTGTTAGTATGTGTGTTTTTTGTTTTGCTTGTTGAGTGTGTGCTTGTTGTGTGCGAGAGTGTTTTTAAACAACACCTCAGTGCCCAGGCAAATGCTCATGCATGAAGCATGTAGGAGCCTCGGGATCGTAAGAAATGAACGAACTTTAAGGTGAGTTTGTTCATTACTTAAGTACACGGTTAATAACCGCGTCCCTGACAGAGGTGTTCGTGGTTGGCGAGCGGCAGAGCTGTAGGTACCTACGAAATTTTAAAATTCAAAATCACCAAGGTCACTTCTGCAGGGACGCGATTGGCGACCGCAGGCGCTTTATTCTACATTCCTGGAGCGCAATGTAGGTACTTACAAGCTTCTTTATTATTATCTATCCTAATCTTTATCTGACCTTATCTTCAGTATTCTTAAGGGATTAAAAATGTAAGTGATATCAATGTTGTCGTCATTAGAATAAACAGTTAAAGGTGCCACGGAACATTATACGCATTCATTTGTCGTTTTAAACGTTTAACGCACGTATGCGCTTATGTCTATTAAGTATCTGATCTAGTTGTTTATCACATCGATCGGAAACATCGACGTAAATGTATTTTTATCACAAAGTAGATAGGTAGTCTATCTAGGTACAAGCTACACACAGGAACAGGTGTCTGTGTGTATAAGACGTGGTAGGTAACTACGTACTACGCGCTCGCGCGCGCCTACTTCATTTCGAAGCGTTGAGATCGCATTGTTCACAATACATTGCGTGCTTGAAAATGTCAATTTCTGTAATCGATCATTACCGAGATTAATGACTATCATAATTTAGTTACTGACATTAGGTGTAACCTTTTCGCGAAGTTTGCGGTATCTTGTTCCTTACAGCCTGTATATCGGTTACATAACCGTTTACGGATAAAACCGAAAACGCCCATGCCTAGCCCCACCATTCGGACCGGTATTTATAACTGTAGCGACATCTATGACGCCGCACAGAACTAAAATAACAAAATCCTACATCGCGCAAACAAAGTTCTCCGCGCGATTTGAACATATACAACAGTTCGAAATCAACCATCGGGCAGACCAGGCACAACACTCGCCTGGTCGGAGGATCCTTCCTTTTCAATGGAGGTTGTGGGACTTCACACTCTGTTCCGCATGCCTCCAAACTTTGTGGGATTTGACACTCTGTTCCGCATGCCTCTAAACTGGTGACCCTCGAGCATGAACGTCAGTGCAGCCTTCGTGCAGCTACTTTAGCGTGACGTCATCATCATCGCTTCCTTCAAGCTCTTGAGCAACGAGTCAAACAGCCAGCTAGTACCAACGGCTTCTACGGGTATCCTGACCACCAGCATGCAGCGGACGCGCATTCTTGGTCAGCATCCTCAGCCTCTTTCATCAACTTCAACCTCATCAGCGATCTTGGCGCAGCGAACATTACCTTCGGCCAGTCGAAGAACCTCTCTTGGTCGACGCCAGCAGTCAAGCTACTACGTCACACAGCACTGCTCCGACCCACTGGAGCCCGTAGCACCACTCCGACTTACTGGAGCCTGCAGCATCATCCCGACTCACTAGGACATCATCACCCCGACTCACTGGGGCATCATCCCGACTCACTAGGACATCATCACCCCGACTCACTGGGGCATCATTCCGACTCACTGAGACAGCAACACCCCGACTCACTAGGGCATCACCGCAGACAGTTCAGACTCACAAACAAAAAAGCATTGATTAAACATTTTTAAGAAAAAATTCATGCAACTGCAGCAATCTGATAATTGGTAGGTCTAATTGCACCAGATCATGTGATCTTACCCGGTCACGGCCTACGGGCGATGGCGAAGGTCTTCCATTAATTTCAAAACGTGGTCTCTGTCTGTCTGCTTTAGCTTCGCATTTCATTCTTCATGGAATAACAAGTATTGACCATTGTTAAAATGTCTTGATACTTTGTGATCAGTACCTAGAAAATTGAATGGGATTAATTTGGTTTTGAGCATCATTGCTTGATTTTTCAATTAAGTTTTAGGTTAGATTTTTGTATGTTGTCTTAGAGATTTTTATTTTATTTACACAAACATATTGATTATAAGTACACATACGTATTTATTAGAAAGTATTTATTTACTTACAAATATTCTGCATGATACTATTTTACTCATAAATGAATCGACAATTTTTCTATCACTTAGCTAAGGCATATTTATTTAATTGGTTTAAGATCAGATTATAATACATAATTATATATTTATATTTTTCCAATAATCAAGGTGGCATAATTGTTTTGATTTAACTTCTTTATATTCAATGTAATATGCTTTGATAATATTATTATCTGTATCTTTCTTTCCCTTTCTTCTTTTTAATTGAGTCATAATTTATTATTCTTATTAATTACTTGAAGTAGACATAGAGTATTTAGTATTGATTATCTTTCTTTTAAAAAATAGAGGAATGTTTTCTTTGAGTAAAATTTTCTGTAAATGTAATACTACCCTTTTTTTTTGGAAGGGTGGTAAGTTTTTTTTTTTTGTGGGGTGGGAAATCATCCAATGACTTCTCCCGCTCTGGGTGGAGCGGGAGGGCGTGTCAGATTCTTACTGACTAAAACCCACCCCTTTTCCTTCCTGCCCTTAGTGCCCGGGGGCGAGGTAACTCTGTTTCGAATTTATCCTCAACCCCCGGGCAGGCATCCGCCATGACGGGCCCCGTCCCTATTGCTGACAACTCATTGCGGCGCGCCTGGAACACTACGCGCCGTCGACTCTCGAGCCTGGTGCTGATCGAACGGATAGCTACCCATTACTCGCCGTCCGCAGGCCCGGGTAACTACTAGTGCATTTATCCTAGATCTTTATCCAATGTGAGTTTGATCAAAGAAAAGGTAATATGTGGAAGTACGATGACTTCGTCAAATGTGTCATCAACACCGATATTTGATCAAAGAATATTGACATTTATCAAAATGGCTGCAAATTAGATTTTGTCTTTCTTTATTAAACGGTGATACTTTCTAATCTAATTGAATATTTTAAGTCATTTCAAAAAACGCTTTTAGGAATGTGAGAAACATTACTAAAAGCGTTTTTTCTACTTGTAATTATGTAATTTATCTTGATTGCTTTTTCCTCTTCACCTTTCGATCCATGGCTTCACCCAAACCTTTTTTCATTTTCAATAATGTAATTCCTCCATTTTCTCAGACTACGTAAAATCTTGAACAAAGATATTGGACAAGTGTAATGGGCATCCGTCAAATAAAGATCAAATATAGGACATAGATAAAGATATTGGACAAAGAATAAATGTAATACCACCCTAATAAAGAACATCCGACTTCGTTGGCATACCTACACCGTCCGCCATTTTGATAAAAATCGGTTTTGGCGGCCAGTGATGAAATATGTCTCAATCGACAGAGTAAGTGATTATAAACATAAATATTTTGAGATGAATCTCGTAAGTAATATACTTTCTGAGATATTTGAGTTCAAAACTGTAAAAATAAAAACTTGAAAATTAAAAATTTTATGAATTTAATAGATATTAACAAAATAATAATATCATGGTAATGTATGCGGGTCGAGGTACAACGGATGCCATTTTCGCTATCCATCAGCTGTGCGAGAAATACAAAGCTGTGCATAAAAACTTGGACGTGGTGTTCGTTGACCTTGAAAAGGCATATGACCGGGTGTCGTGCCCTTAAGGAGAAAGGTGTGCCTGGGCAGTATGAGCAATTAATCCAAACGATGTACAGTCGATACAGTACCCAAGTCCGGTCTGCAGTGGGCACCACTGACAGCTTCAGTGTGGCAGTTTTTTTTTTTTTTTGATAGGCACGCGTTTGACCATTATCTCACCTGATGGTAAGCGATGATGTGGCCGAAGTTGGAGCACCCTTACCTAGAAGAAACCTTCACTCTTGACTTAAAGACTCCCAGGTTGTAGCTACCAGGAAACACAGACTCCGGTAGGGAATTCTACTCTATAGCTGTACGCACAATGAATGTGTTCACAAAACGCTTCGTGCGTGTGGATGGGACGTCCACCATGTACCGGTGGCAATTCGCTGTACGTCTTGTGGTCCGTTGATAGAACGGGTTTGGCGGTATCAAATTATGCAATTCCGTCGCACACTCTCCAAAATGTAACCGATAGAAAACCGACAGGCTAGCAACTCGGCGTCTATGCTCAAGACTTTGGAGCTTCGAATCAACGAGCCTATCATTGCCGATGATCCTCTTGGCTCGTTTTTCAATTGGTTGGTTTGCACCAGGGGTCAGCCCTCAGCCCTTACTTCTTCGTGATGATAATGGACGCTCTGACGTCGGACATCCAAGAAGAGGCTCCCTGGTGTATGCTGTTTGCTGATGATATTGTGCTGGTTGCTGAAAGCGGCTTAGAGGTCCAGAGCAGATTGGAGACGTGGTGGCAAAGACTGGAGAGTGTTGGCCTGGAATTGAGCAAAACCAAAACAGAATACCTGTTTTGCGAATTTGGCGGTCTCTCCAGTCCTATACCTATAGCTCTCACCGGAACACCTATACCGATGTGCTCCGACTTTCGGTATCCCGGGTCGCTTGTTCAGGGAGATGGCAATATAGACCAAGACGTAACGCACAAGATCAACTCGGGATGGATGAAATGGTGACAGGTCACTGGAACAACTTGCGACCTACGGATGCCCCTCAAGTTAAAGGGTAAAATCTATAAGTCCGTGATTAGACCTGTCGTACTGTATGGGTCAGAATGTTGGGCTGTGAAAAAGGCGGAGGAAAAAAGATTGCATGTAGCGGAGATGAGAATGTTCAGATGGATGTGTGGAGTAACGAGAATGGATAAAGTGAGAAATGAGTACATTAGAGGTAGTTCAAAAGTGGTGCCAGTGACAGAAAAGTTGAAAGGGATCCGCTTATCTTGGTATGGTCATGCGAAGAGGAGGGATGAAAAACATGTAACTAAAAGAAAAGATGAATGGATTGTGTGAGGAGTTATGAAAGAAAAGGGAGTTAGTGATAGCGTGACGGCTGATAGGACAGAATGGAAGAAAACAACGTGTTGCGCCGACCCCAAGTAACATGGGATAAGGGCAGGAGGATGATGATGGTTGATTTAGTAATAACAGGTAGGTAATTGAAATAAAATCAAATAAAGAATTTTTGATGAATACAGATTATTTCTATTCTAATCAAAATTCTTTATTTGTAAACGTGGGCAGGTACAGACGCCAGCAAAAGTCGATAAGAATTCTCACAACGTATTAGTTTGACGTTTAGTTTGACTTACGACCTTCTATTTTCAAGTTTTCGCCAACAAATGATTGAAATTCACTATTTCATCAACTTAGCATAAGTCAAGGTGGCCCAGTGGTATAGAGCACACAGATTGAAGCGCAAATCAGTGTGCCGCAAGTTCAAATCCCACGCAATTGTTGACTTTTTGTAAGTTCTTACCCGATTGGAAGTTATGGATTAGCATTACATAAATTAAATTATTCTCATTTCTTAGAGTTAGAAAGGTAGATCACAAAAAAAAAAACTAAATAAAGAATTAGATTTCTGCGAGGTAGACATGAGTTTTAACTTGACCGAAATGAACTGTCGTTTGGTTGTAGTTGTTGTTAACGAGACATTTTGCGGAATTATATGACACCTCGATGGATACTGTTCGCCGTGCACTTCACGCTGAAGGCGTGCATCCCAGAAAACCTGCTAAAAAGCCGTACTTGAATGAGAGACACAGACAAGAACGATTACGTTTCGCACGTGATTATTTATATTTTGACTGGAATACTGCGGTATTTTCAGATGAAAAAACATTTAAATCCAGTCAAAAGGGCAGGCTTCACTTATGGCGCAAGAATAACACTCGCTGGTGTGATAACAACGTTATTCCTAACACCGAATCAGGTCGAATCGAATCACAATTAATATGTGGGGATGGATGAGTGCAGTAGGACCAGGAGAACTGGCTTTCATTCCTCCACGCGCAAACAGTTCAACTTATGTGGAAGTGTTAGACTCAATTATGCTACCTACTGTGTGCAAAATTTACCCAGCTGATGAGTTAGCAGAATTTCCGTTTATCCAGGACAATTGTCCTATTCACCGAGCGAGTACTGTGCGTGAGTGGTTTCACAATCACCCGGAAGTAATTGTTATTCCATGGCCAGCGCGATCACCCGAGCTCAACCTCATAGAAAATCTATGGGGTTTGATGGTGCAAAGGTGACTCGCGGAATGAGAGGTTTACGGAACAATTAAAAACCCATTGCATGGAGGTGTGGGAAAGTTTTAGAGGGAGCGAAATATGCGGTAATATTGTTGGGTCCATGCCCAACGTCTACTTGACTGTATCGAAAATAATGGGGGTTATACAAAATATTAAGTTTTAGTAAAATCAGTCGGTGTAACTAAATGTTTAGTAGGCCATTTTATTTTAAAATATCCGTGATTATTCCTTAACAAACACTGTATTATATTGTGTTTACTTTCGTTTAAAACAGCTATATCTTTTAACTTGTGCCATCGCCTTATCTTAAGAGTGCAGTGAACTCGCTATCAATTTTGTTGACAATAATCATGATTCTATTTTGTTTTTTATTCTTCTACCCGCACTGTTCTAAAATAATAGTTCAATTTATTTTTCTCATCTAATTGACTATTATCTTGTGGGAACTAAAGTTCTTTTAACAGAAGTTTAGTTTCAATCTTCTTTTCGTCAAGAAAATGAACAATTAAGCTATGACCTCAATACATTCATTGTGACGTTACATAAAAATAAAATGTTTACAAAGTCTAAATCATATATCACTTTTCAATAAATAACTGGATATAAACAATTATATTTTATTTTATTAAAATTTTAATATCCTTTCATTGTTACGTTATTCATATTATGAATGGTCTAAGTGGGTATACTTCCAACAAATAATCTTACACGTAACATAGATAACGGTTACAAGATAACTTTTTTGTCTAGGTAACAATTCCACGTCACAATTCTCATAAATGTTTAATTTGTAAATATAAAGAATAAACATTTTTATTAAACGTCTTTTTATTTCCACCTTACACCATCGAAAAGATGTAATAACTAAATAATTGCAAATTACGAATGTGATTCTTCTTGTGGTTAATAGATCATATTCGTAATTTGCAACTATTTAGTGCAAAAAATGTAATAGTATTTTTCATAGAAATATAAAAAAACAACTATATTAATATAGATTGGGAAGTTTCAAAGTAAGAAATAACCGCAACGGACCGACCATGATTTGAACTCGGGCTACGTTATTTGCGAATCCAACACTTAGTTTATACGGCTACCAGCACATGACATATTTGCGCGAATTTTATCAATGCAATGGTAAGAACAAGTCGCCTCTGTGACTGTGTGATGCGTATTCAATGGCACAGAAAAATAATAATGATGTTTTTAAGCTCAGTGCGACGACAGTTCCTTAGTGTGGGTTATCTGTGGAATGTGGATACTCATACACGCGCACACATACCCACGGAAGTATCGTGCTCGCTCGGTTCGTAGCAATGTAATCTTTAGCATTCATATGGACTTTTGCGGCCTCACTGTACATACAGTTGGTAGATATTGTGACAATTAAATAATATAGAAGCGGAGGTAGGTCCACGCGGGTATAAGTGTCACTAGACTGCTGTCACTGTTATCGGCTAGACGTGCGCTCAGCTTGCTATTACAAGACACCAAACTATTGTTTTATTAAACCATCTGTGCTTACCCCTGTGACAAGTGGACGTCACAAGTGGCGACAAGGTTTTGTGTAAGTACACCAATATACAAAAAAAAAAATATATATATATATAATTATGTCATACATATATATAAGTAGCGAAATTGGAAATGGTGTATCCATTATAAGTAGTAAGTTGAATGATTGACTGGAACTAAAAAAAAATACAAAAAAAAAATTAAATCAATTTTCTATGAGTAGTAAACTGACGGAGGTATCTGGTAGAGGTGGTCTGTAGCAGGTAAAATTAGAAACCTGTTTCACCTGTTCCACACCTGTTACAGGGACAAAACAGTTCCAACTAAAACCTGTTCCAAAATAACAGCCGCAACCAAAAACTCTTTCATTGCAACAGATTTATAATATAATACCTAGTTTCATTCAGTGAAGTAGGAACAGATGTTATCTCTTTCTGTTAAAATAAGTTAGAAGAGAAAAGAATTGTTTCAAACTGTTCCAGGTAATTTCGTTTGTATCTCTCTCTTTCTAATAACGTAAACTTCCGTAAGGTACCTAGTTATAGAAAAGCATACAGACACCAGTTACGGCAATGTTTTAATTTGTTTGGTCTGTTGTAGGTTGTGGAACAGGCAGGAACTGGAACTGTATTTTTGGTTTCACGATACCTTTTAAATGTTGTTACTTTTAAAAATCTGTTTTTTTTTAAATCTGTTCCGATAAATGCGCCTCACTCCTACTATCTGGTTGTCAATTGGTACTAAGAATAGCAAATTGGCGTAGGTTGCCCCAAAAATGTCCCACATACAACCCCTGGACGCTTTTGGTTGCGAAGGCGATCCTGCGTCCGTACGATGGCAAAAAATAGAAGAGGGGGTTTGAATTGTTTTAAGTTGCATTAAATATATCAAACCCAGAAAAAAGGCCACACTAATATATATAGGAGGTTTGACACTTCAGGAGATATACTATAATATCCCTGGTAAAAACATTTTAATAAATCAGAAAAAAAATGCGTATTTAATGTCAAGAGCATAAAATTTTGGGACATGAATTATCGTTGGAAGGGGTTAAAACCCTTGACAAATACGTTAAGGTTGTAGACAGTTTTAGGGAGACAAAAAACTATAGAAGAAATACAAAGTTTTTAGGACTAATAAACTATGTCAACAAATGGATCCCAGATATGGCGACTACATCAAAACCCTTTAGGAGGCTTTTAACGTTAAAATTAGGAAAAATGCCGATATTAGTCACAACAGAGTCCTAAACAAACAGAGTCGTTCCTTGTGTTATAAAACTCTTTGAGTAATATCCATACACTTGGATATTCTGACCCAAAAGATAAAACCACAGTCATGGCAGATGCCATGTTGTAGTCCGGTTGGTTATGCTCATTCAGTCTGATAATAACGGACCACGGGTGATTGCTTTTGGCAATAAGAGCCTTACAGAAGTTGACAAACGTTATTGTCAGACTGAAAAAAAGAAGCTCTCGCTCTGTTTTGGACTTTGGACTGTAGAGCACTTTAGAATGTACTTATACGGCAAAGAAACTATTGATTTGGTGACTGATCATAAGCCGCTGGAAGTTATATTTGGTAGTAGATCAAAATCAATTAGGCAGGCAGACAGGCAGGCAGACAGGCAGGCATAAAATAATTTCAAGGTAGTTTACATACCTGGAAAAAAACAAACATCACTGATTGTCTATCGCGATTATGTACAATAAATAAAATCCAGCCCATTGAGGATGAGCACCACATTCACCAAAGCATACAGTATGCAAGGCTGAATGAATGTTATTAGTGCCGATTCTTTTGTTCAATAACTAAACTAAAATTAGAGAATCGCTATCTTTTACTAAAAGGCAGTGCGAGAAAATGACGGCTATAGCTATGAAATAAGTTATAGATGTCAAACTAGTTTACGCTTTGCGCGTAACCATGTTTTTAATCGACATGTTTTTACGTGTACCCTTAATTTGTATGGAAATATTAGTGCAACTAAATTTGACAGCTTTAATATATGTCCGTCTCTTTCTTGTTCTATTAGAGGGAAAAAGATAGAACACACACAGGACAGGACATATATACAGGGTGTAAAAAGAAACATCACAGAGCCGTTAACTATGCATACTGTACGTCTAACGAAGTAGTTTTGCGCAAACAAAAGATATTGCTGAGAAACGACTTTTATTTTTAGTTATGAAAAATAAAACAATGTTTTATTCCGCGCAATGTAACGCGAACACAGGCAAGTAGAGTAAAACCCCGTCCCCCCCGTCCCTTCGCTCGTTACATACGTTTGATATTCATTGCGTTTTCGTAACCGCAAATTCGTAATTTTGATCATTCAGAAAAAAATAATCAAAAATTCAGAAAATGTTAGTTTGGAAAAAAGTTTAGTAATAACACTTAGTATTCATTAACGAAACAAAAAAAAAAGTCAGAGATAGGGAGAATAATAAAAGAAAAACTTAATAAAAGAAAACGAATTTTAACCGCGCATAACACACATACACATACACACATACTACACTACACACACGCACGCACACACACACACACACACACACACACACACACACACACACACACTACACTACTTGGTTGTACATACTAGCGATTCTTAATATACCATAAAGAACGATTACACCGGACAAGAGTTGAGGAGGAATATTGTTCATCTACTCGTATAAAGAGTTGAAGGTAAATGGCAAGTGTGTGGAGAAAACACACCTGATTTTGATGATACCAGCGAATGCGATTCCGACAGCAAATAGTATAATTATTTGTCAATCTTGCTTGTGTAATTGTAATTAACAATGTATAATTTTCTTTTGTTTGAAACCTCCGTGTAAATTACTTGATTAAAGTTGAAAGTGGACTAATTAATTTAAATTTAAAATTATATTTACGTTAGGTGTAAACTACATTAAGTAGTCTAATTCCAATTGTGCTTTAAATTAGTTTAAGTTTTCCGTTTTCACTTATGTCTATTTATAAAAAATCTAAAAACTTAATATTTGTAAAAAGGGAAGAGGTGTGACGATTAAATAATATAGAAGCGGAGGTAGGTCCACGCGGGTATAAGTGTCACTAGACAGCTGTCACTGTTATCGGCTAGACGTGCGCTCAGCTTGCTATTACAAGACACCAAACTATTGTTTTATTAAACCATCTGTGCTTACCCCTGTGACAAGTGGACGTCACAAATATATTATCGGTATATTTTATAACATTTCTCTCCATGTTTTAATTCCTAAGCATACGTATATGATACAGAAAGAAGGTTTTTTTACCCATACAGTACGACAGGGCTAATCACGGACTTATAGATTTTCCCTTTTAACTTAAGGGGCATCCGTCGATCGCAAGTTGTTCCAGTGACCTGTCACCATTTTATCCATCCTGAGTTGATCCTGTGCGTTACGTCTCGGTCTATATCGCCATCCCCCTGAACAAGCGACCCGAGGTACCGAAAGTCGGAGCAGATCGGTATAGGCATTCCATTGAGAGCTACAGGCATAGGACTGGAGAGACCACCGAAATCACAGAACAGATATTCCGTTTCGGTTCTGCTCAATTTCAGGCCCACATTCTCCAGTCTTTGCCACCACGTTTCCAATCTGCTCTGGATCTCTGAGTCGCTTTCGGCAACCAGCACAATGTCATCAGCAAACAGCATACACCAGGGAGCCTCTTCCTGGATGTCCGACGTAAGAGCATCCATTATCATCAGGAAGAGGTAAGGGCTGAGAGCCGACCCCTGGTGCAAACCGACCGCTACACTGAAACTGTCAGTAGTGCCCACTGCAGACCGGCCTTGGGTACTGCATCGACTGTACATCGCTCTGATCAACTGCACATATTTCCCAGGCACGCCTTTCTCCTTAAGGGCCCACCACAAAACCTCTCGAGGCACCCGGTCATATGCCTTTTCGAGGTCAATGAACACCGTGTGCAAGTTTTTATGCACAGCTCTGTATTTTGCGCACAGCTGGCGGATAGTGAAAATGGCATCCGTTGTACCCCGACCAGGCATAAAACTGAACTGCACAGAGTACATTATATATCCTGAATTGGTTTTGTGAGATTTCACTCTCTTTTCTCGGCCGCTTTTCAATAACTTAAACATTGAATAACAAAATAAAACGCAAATGTTGGACACACAATAATGTGCACAATATCGATACAGTGAAAAAAAAAAAAATTACGTCAAATGCGTTTGTTGTTTCGTTGAAATCAAAGAGAATATAATTTGTTGAATGAAATTATATATTCTTTGGTTTGGTTTCTATTAGCTAGTACCGCTAGTACAGCCTCTAAATTATATTACTCTTTGGCTAGTACTCTTTGCCATTAGCTATTGTTAGCTATCTAATCTGTGGTTTCTATGTTTCTTAGTTGTGTGGTTATAGGTGTATTTTCTATTTCGATTGACGAAATCTAATTTTGCTGTTGTTTAGACTGTATGTCTAACAGAAGAATTATTAGGTTGGTCTAAGTAAAAGAAGAATATCAGCATGGAAACGATATTAGAACAGCAAAGAAGCTATCATGAAGAGAGGGAGAGAACCATGGATGCAATGGTCAAAGAAATTCTTCATAAAAAGACTGGGGTGAGTATTTATAGTGTGCCTTCCAACAGTAATACTTTATAAAATAAATATCTGAACTAGTAACTTACAAATAATGTACATTTTCAGCACCGGGAAACTATAAATGCTGATCACCGGTTGAAAAATCTGCATGATGTGAGTATTTCATTTCTAGATAGCTTGTTTGATATCGAGTTTCTACAATAGTACTTGTAAAAACTCTTGTTTATTATCTCTTCTGCACCAATTGCATATTTTTAGGTTGATATTGATTGCTCACACCACCATTGTGGCTCTGTCCAGAGGTTAAAGAATGCTCTTAATTTTTTCTTACTGTGTATTTCTTTTAATATTATTGATTTTTCTTTTTTCAGAGATATGTTGAATCAACCATAAGGCTAAAGGAGCTATATGAAGATAAGGATGGCCTTCGGAAAGAAGAAATTGCAGCATTGTCAGGACCCAGTGAGTTCAACGAGTTCTATGCTAGACTCAAGCAAATCAAAGAGTTCCACAGAAAACATCCTAATGAGGTGAGTTTAACATATTGTAATTACTTTTTAATTGATATTGTATTTTAATGTTTCCATTTTACTTTAAGAGTGTCGCTGTACTAATGTTTCAAGATGTGTTGTAATTTAAAAATGGGTCTTGCTGCCTGAAATTAATATTATTATTGAACTTTTTCAAGCTATTGAATTTTTTTAGATCCATGCTAATATTATTAATGTGGAAGTAAATTTGATGAATTTTGGTAGGTCTTGGGTTCCAAAAGATTTTATCTACTGTGTTGCATTTTTGGGATGTTGTTTGGATGCAACCAAAGAATATCATAATTTCCCAATGGCAAAGAATACATGACTTATTTATGCGTCATCATGTTGTGTGAGTGCACATCACTCAACATTTTCACACAAAAAAAATACAGTAGTTTACAGGTATGATTCCGATCGCGGCAGCACACAGCAGTGCTGCCGCAGTACTACTGGTACCACATAATTATATTCTCTATAGGTTTATATGAGATTACATTCCGAGCTCTTCAGCAATGCCGCAGCAGCAATGCAGCGGCAGTACTGCTGCGCGGCAGTGTCGCCCCGCCGCAGCGACAGACCAGTAGTGACGCGTCCTCCGCAGCGTTAGTACCCACGTGAACGTTGACATGTAAATTGGCATCAAAAAGATGATTTTCTCTGATTCAGAAGAAGAACAATTAATTAACTTGCTGACTTATATCCAGCCCTTTACGATAGCAGTCATACTAATTATTGTAATAATTTAATTCATCATTGTCATCTTCTTCCTCTTTCAACAATATAAATAAAAGTTTGTGCTCAATCAACATCTTCTCAACTCAAAGCAACTGAATGAACACATAACAACACAACACCACGAACAGCACAGCACTACCGCCTTGCTCAGAATCAGGGCTGCAGGCATCACTGCTGGGTGCTGCTGAGTTCGGAATCATACCTTAATGACACTATTCACCCACCCCGCTTTTAAGACTACAATCACATTTTTGACATTTAAGAAAAATGGTCATTATTTGAAATGCCATATCTTGAGACTTATTGAACATAATAGCTAAAATTACACTCAAATTGTAACAAATTTTGTCTGCTTCAAAAGTGAACTCATTCCTTACAATTGAAGTTATTATTTATTGTTATATAATTATGTGTAGAAGTCCAAAACCTGAAAAATTACCGAAAATTTTGAGGTTTTCCCAAAAATATCAAATAATCATACTCTCAGTATACCAATACTACACCCAGAAACAGTTACAAAATGTAGTTGTCAATAAATCTTAATGTTGCAGATTTGTGTACCAATGTCTGTGGAATTTGAGGAGTTAGCGAAACTAAGAGAGAACCCAGCAGAAGATTTCACAAGTAAAGTTTTTATTTTATTTCTATAAATAGGAAATGTCACCAGAATATAAAAAAAAAAAAAATATTTTTGGCATCAAACAGTCATACACAAGCAATATAAATCTTAAGGCAAAGTTTTAATTTCAGCTCCTGTTGAGTTTACTGATGAAGAAGGTTATGGAAAATATTTGGACCTGCATGAGTGCTATGAGAAGTATATTAATTTAAAAGGGATAGAGGTAAGCTAATAAGATTCATCTTCTACTAAATAGATTATGTGAGTCGTTTTTTTTTCATGTTAACTAATCTTTCTTTTAATTTTTCCCAGAAAGTGGACTACATCACATACTTGAGCATCTTTGACCACCTTTTCGACATTCCCCGTGAGCGTAAGAACAGTGAATATAGAAACTATATAAGAGTTCTACTAACTTACTTGAAAGACTTTGTCAATAGAGTAAAACCTCTGCAGGATCAAGCGCAGGAGATGGCTGCCGCTCATCAGGAGTTCGTCAGGCAATGGGAATCTGGAAACTTTCCTGGCTGGCCTGTAAGACATTTTGAAAATAGAAAAATAATCTTATACTTTTTATTTTGCACCAGAGGTTCTGTTCCTCAATTTCTTCCTTGCAACTGTTTATTTGTTGTGCCTGTACTTATTAAATGTATTTTTGTAGAAAGAAACTGGCGGTGCCCTAACAAATGTGGGAGCTCACTTGGATCTATCAGCTTTCTCCTCATGGGAGGAACTTGCTTCCCTTGGATTGGACAGATTAAAATCTGCCCTGATGGCTCTTGGCTTGAAGTGTGGTGGAACTTTGGAAGAGAGGGCACAAAGGTATGTGATAAACTCTGTAAATTGTCTGGCTTTGTGATTAATTTTTATAGATTATAGTAATACTAGCTTCCGCCCGCGGCTTCGCCCGCGTAAAAAGTATAATTGTAATAAGTCTGAGTGGTATTTTCAGAGGAGCACGTTAAATAAATCCTGTAGAAATCAAAATCAAAAGTTATTTAAATTAGGCTGAAAGCCAGATTTTTTGAATGTCAAAGTTCTACTAAAGACTGTAGGGGCCACACACTCGCTCAGTGTGTCGGGGTACCTATCTTGTTACTCTTACGTGTTAAATATAATAGTTTACCGTATCGAAACTGTTTCATTTATTGGGTCCCGAACATATCCTAAATTGGTGCGTAGCTTCTTGTCCGTGGCTCCGTCCGCGTAGACATTTATATGAAATTAACTTTTTCACCACCTTTTACTTCCAATTTACCTTTGTCTTCATCCGCGTGCAGGTCTGAAATTTCTCTTCTTCATGATTCTATTTTCCTGGTAGTTTAAGGATCTATACCGCTCAGGATTCCAGTCCCGAAAATACTTATTCAAGATGCTTTTTTTTTACCTCTTTTGATCCCACCCTTTTTTTTGGGTTTTTTTTTTGTGATTCTGATCTCCTGGTAGTGAGTGAATCTATACCGCTCGGAAATTTTACTTCTTCACATTTCTGGTCTCCTGGTAATTTGTAAATCTCTATCTCTCCCAATACCAGCTTCGGAATATGTTTTGTACTTCTGATCTCCTGGTAGTTTGAGAATCTATACCGCTTAAGATTCTAGCCCCAAAAATACTGATTCACGACTCTGGTCTCCTGGTAATTTTAGAATCTATACCTCTCATGATTCCAACCCCAAAATCACTTCTTCATAATTCTGGTCTCCTGGTAATTTATGAATCTCTACCGCTCATAATCCCAGCCTTTTGGTAACATTTGTAATTCTTCTATGTCTTGGTTGTTCGTGAATCTGTACTGCTCGGAAAACTTATTCATGATTCTGTTCTCCTGGTAATTTGTGAATCTGTACCTCTCATAATACCAGCCACAGAATATATTTTGTGATTCTGATCTCCTAGTAGGTCGTAGGAATCTATACCGCTTAGGATTTAAGCCCCAAAAATACTGGTTCATGACTATGGTCTCCTGGTAGTTTTGGAATCTACACCTATCATGATTCCAGTTCCGGAACTACTTTTTCGTGAATCCTGATCTTTTCGTAGTTTTGTGAGTCTTTATCGCTCATAATTTCAGTCCTTGAAATACTTTTCATGTTTCTGGTCTCCTGGTAATTTGTGAATCTCGACATCTCATAATACCTGCCTCGGAATATACTTTGTGATTCTGATTTCCTGGTAGCTTGTGAATCTATACCACTCAGGATTCAAGCCCCGGCAATACTTCTTCTTGATTCTGGTCTCCTGGTGGTTTGCGAAGCTATACCGCTAGAGTTGTAGCCCCGAAAATACCTCTTCATGATTCTGGTCCCCTGGTACTTTGCGAGACTTTACCGCTCATGATTCCAACCCCGGAAATACTTTTCATGTTTCTGGTCTCCTGGTACTTTGTGAGCGTAAACCGCTCGTTCAGCCTGACTTTGGATTTCTACTTCCACCTCAGCCTTCGCTAAGTCTTGTCATTTACCGGGATAAAAAGTAGCCTATGTGTTAATCCAGGCTATGACCTACCTGTGTGCGAAATTTCATTCAAATCCCTTCAGCCGTTTTTGCGATACCTTCAGCCAAACATACAAACAAACAAACATACAAACATACAAACTTTCGCATTTATAATATTAGTAGGATTGTTAATTGTGAAATGAAGAGGATGGAAGGACATGAAACAAAAAGAGTTATGAAAATAAATGTGGATGGATGGAGAGGGAGAGGGAGGCCAAAGAAAGAATGGATGGATTGTGTGAGGAATGGTATGATAGAAAAGGGAGTTAGTGATAGCGTGACGGCTGACAGGACAGAATGGAAGACAATGTGTTGCGCCGACCCCAAGTAACATGGGATAAGGGCAGGAAGATGATGATAGTAATATTGTCAATGTTTATATTGTATTTCTAGATTGTTCAGTACTAAAGGTCAAACATCCCTAGACAAGTCTCTTGTGGCAAAGAAAGGTGGCAACAAAGCAAAGGCATCAACCCAGCAAAGGCACAAAGATATTGCTGCAATTGAAGCTCAAGTTTACAGGTAAAAAACCTTTGATTTAATGAATTGAAAGAATTATCCTCTAGCCATAAGTGTTCCACTGCTTGGGCAATGGCATCCCCCAAGTATTCCAGGGACACTTACCGCGCGATCTAAAAAGAAACTAATAAAAATTGGTCTTTTTTCTTCAGGTTTGCCAACATTGTAAGCGGCACGCGTTCCGCAACTATCGAGAATGTCACCCGACGTGCGGCCCGTGCGGCCGGTGAGCGTCGTGATGATAGCGGAGATGAGAGCGATGCCTCTGCTGCACCTGATGTTGACTCTGATGACGATGAAGTCCCATACAACCCTAAGAACTTGCCTCTTGGCTGGGATGGCAAGGTTAGTCATTAATCTCATTGTATACCTGCATAAAGGATTTTTGATAGACTATTAACTGAAAGATGTGATAAATCATGAATGGAACGAGTCTTGGAACTTTGACATCATTATACCAATAAAGAATTTAAGTTAGGTACTTTTTATAACTTCAACCAATAGGTGATAAAACATCAACCTCATCTCGTCAATAATTTATTTTCGCAATATTACTGAAATCTTATTTATTTACTTTTTTATTCTTATAGCCAATCCCATACTGGCTGTACAAGCTTCACGGTCTGAACATCAGCTACACCTGCGAGATTTGCGGTAACTACACGTACAAGGGACCGAAAGCGTTCCAGCGTCATTTTGCTGAATGGCGTCACGCTCACGGTATGCGGTGTTTGGGTATTCCCAACACGGCCCACTTTGCTAATGTCACGCAGATTGAAGATGCGCTTGCGTGTAAGTATTTAATTATTTGGATTCAAGTTGTAAAGTGACCTATTATCAATGAGCTTTCCCGTTTTATAGTAAGAACCTGTCGTGCGTAGGGTACAAAAGGTCCTTACTATAAAACGGGAATGTCTTCAGTACCTACAGGGACTACTTAATGAAAGAAGATTGATTGCATCAAATTTCGATATTTTTTTAAATAAGTTCAAAGTTAGACTAAGAAAGGTTACTAAAGAAATAATTTAAATTTTGTTTAGTGTGGGAGAAAATCAAACATCAAAAGGAGAACGAGAGATTTGTAGCTGAAAATGACGAGGAGTTCGAAGATTCCCAAGGAAACGTCGTAAATCGGAAAACATACGAAGATTTGAAACGACAAGGTCTTCTATAAATATTTTATTTGTATTTTATGAAAATTATAAAATAAAATTATAGACAAGACGATTGAGTTTTATATAAAGGAATGAATATTTCTTAACCTGTACCTACTGTGTCAATGTGTATAACTCCAGCTTCCTCATATGTGATAGAATAATCCTACCTATGCCAATATTTAAGGCATAATAGCAGCAATCAAAGTTCCCAGTATTAATTTAGCAGCCACAAAAACTTCGTTATTAGGAGTCGTTTAGTGTGTGTCAAAGAGAATATAATTTCGTGTGTGTCAGCTGGAGTGACGTCACCCCAGCTTCCTCATTCAATACAGACAAACCAGTGAGGTTAGGGTTTTGGACTTAAGTCAAAAAATTAAAGCATAATTGCAGCACAAGGAAGAAAAGAACTTCAACGATAATACTTAAAAAAGCATAATTGCGGCACAAGGAAGAAAAGAACTTCAACGATAATACTTAAAAACTGTTGAAACTACGATCAAAAACGTGCTGTGTAAGCTGGAGTGGCGTCACCCCAGCTGCTCATTCATATCTTCCAAACGCAAGAAGCTAGGAGTACGTATTTTAGCTCAAAAATTAAGGCATAATTGCAGCCATAGGCTGCAAAATTTTCAAATCTCTGGTCAAAATACTCTATGAGTTATTAAACCGATAAGCATGTGCAAGCTGGAGTGACGGCACCCCAGTTGCTCATGTCATATCTTCCGAATGAATGCAGACATGATTATGTATTATAGCTCAAAATTTAGAGCATAATAGCAGCCAAAGGCTCCAAAATTTTCAAATCTCTAGGCCTTGTAGTTTCCACGTAATAAACAAAAAAACAGTTTTCGCGCTAAAAATTCAAATTACTGCTTCGGAGTAGGTAAGAGCGCTGTGGCCGCTCCGTGCGCTACATTATTGTAACCAAGTTTGCACTTAGTTTGCATTACAATATGAGTCATTTTAACTTGCGCTCAAAATAATTTTAATTTTGTAAAATGAAAATATAGTCTGAGAGCCGACTGAACTTTAATGGAACTATGAATGTTATATTAAAAAGTAGATTCAAGTTTAGACGACGAGAGAAATACTATTATTGTTTTTTTTGTGACTTGTTCTTTGTAGTTCGGTTATGGTGAATGCGCAAAGGTAGCCCGCGAAATTAAAATTTTGTTACGTTTTTACGTATTTTGACCAGAGATTTGAAAATTTTGCAGCCTATAGCTGCAATTATGCCTTAATTTTTGAGCTAAAATACGTACTCCTAGCTTCTTGCGTTTGGAAGATATGAATGAGCAGCTAGGGTGACGTCACTCCAGCTTACACAGCACGTTTTTAATCGTAGTTTCAACAGTTTTTAAGTATTATCGTTGAAGTTCTTTTCTTCCTTGTGCTGCAATTATGCTTTAATTTTTTGACTTAAGTCCAAAACCCTAACCTCACTGGTTTGTCTGTATTGAATGAGGAAGCTGGGGTGACGTCTCTTCAGCTGACACACACTAAACGACTCATATTAACGAAGTTTTTGTGGCTGCTAAATTAATACTGGGAACTTTGATTGCTGCTATTATGCCTTAAATATTGGCATAGGTAGGATTATTCTATCACATAAATGAGGAAGCTGGAGTTATACACATACCTACTGTGTCATATTCAGAGACTACGGCTACCTCTGTACCTCCATGACTGCTACTAACATAGCGAACTTCAACGTCATTTCATGGATCCCCCCGTCATAGATGATACACTATATAAATAAGTACCCCCCGTGTACAAACGGGGTCTATTCTAATAAATAATGTCGTCTTATTCAAAGCATTATATAGTAGTATTACTATTTTTTGTTTTTGGGTGGGAAATTATCAAATAACTTCTCGCTCGTGGAGCAGGAGGGCGTGTCAGACTGACTAAAACCTTCTTACCTCCATGCTAAAACCTACCCGTGTTCCTTCAGTTGCCTGTCCCAGAGGCCGCGGTGACAATAGGGAACGTGCAGGAACTATAGATGGCGCCACATAAATGTCAATGTCAAGTATTTCTACAGTACAAGTTGCGGATTTCACTCAATAGATGGCAGTCTACGTTACGCGTGCTGCATGTGTGCATGACGCGTGTGTGTATACATGTATGACACGGATATTTCAATGACAAGTTTTTAAAGAGTAAAAGTTTCGATTTCATTCCACTAGATGGCACAGACTACGCCGTGCACGTTCCCTATCACCCGCGACAGTAGTAATCTAATAATATCTATACTAATAATACTTACATTCATAAAGTATGCAGTTACCACGGCTGTACATGGACCAACCAAATAGAGCAGTAATACTGTGCTATTTGCTACAATCTATTCTACAAACAAAACAGAGTTTTTAGCCCCTAAACTGTTATCGATCTGTAAGGGTGTGTAGAATGCAACACTTTTACTATCTGTGGCTTTAAGTTTGAAAATCAATGAAACTCGTGACGATGTCGAGTTTTTGGCGGGATTTTGTCGAGTGAAGTTCAGCACCTGTTTTAATTATTTGTTTATTGATTCCTAGTGGATATTGTGATGTAAAATTGGTGTAGTTTTGTGTTTCAAGTGTCAACGCAAACGCAAAATAAGTGGAATCATCGAAACAGGCGCGATCTCAGGAAAATGGAGTTGAGAATGTTATTGTAATATTGACTACCTCAGCGAAGTTTACCGAGAAGGCTGACTCGACACATTTGTTGCCAAATACTGCTAAAAAACATTAGAATGTGTTGCATCTGTATGGAAAAAAAGTAAAAATATACTACGTAAGACTAGGCAATATGGTCAAAAGACTTTAGCCTTCCCTTCGGGGTAACTAAAAAAAAATCGTACGACGATGTCATTATTGTCACTTTGATAAGTTGACATTGCAAGTCAATAACAAACGCACGCGTGTTGTTTTGTGAATTTTTTTCGTAAGAAATGTTATTTTTCCTTAGTGGACTATCGCAATATTAAAGGTGACTTCGTAGAATAGTGCCCAATAATGCCGGAGAGTTCAAGCAGCCGGATTTATACCGGCTCCAGGGTTTTAGGTTATGTCAGTACACATGTGCCCTTTGTTGCTAGATTTATCAAGAGACGAGGCGAAACACTGCTATGTACGAGTGTGGGCAAATGGTTTCATACCTATGGATGTGATAAATTCCGTTTACTGAGCGTCAGTGGTGAGCATCCCGGTCCTATCACTTATATGACTGGGGACAGCTACCACGTCTATACAGCCAGCGAAAATAACATCTACGCGTGGAGGCGAGGTTCCGAGCTCAAGCATGTTTACAAAGGCCATAATGCCCCAGTGCACTTGATGTTTCCCTTTGGAATTCATCTCATATCTGTAGATGAAGACAATGTTCTCAAAATATTTGATATAAAGGACGAATCTGAGTTCCTTGAACTTGGTTTTGATGAGGAAAATTTTAAAATTACTACTCTATGTCATCCGCCCACATACTTGAATAAGGTACTGCTTGGAAGTCAGCAAGGTCAGTTGCAGCTGTGGAATGTCCGAACTTCCAAGCTGGTGTTTACATTCCAAGGCTGGGAGTCTGCAGTAACTGTTACGGAGCCCGCACCAGCTATAGACGTAGTAGCAGTGGGCCTGGCCAATGGAAAAATAGTGCTTCACAATTTAAAATTTGACCAGCCTGTAATGCAATTTGTTCATGACTGGGGAATGGTCAGTGCACTTTCATTCAGGCTTGACGGAGCCCCAGTGATGGTGACAGGCAGCTCAGAAGGTCACATAGTCATGTGGGACTTAGAAGAGAAGAGAGTATTGTCTCAAGTACAATCTGCCCATTACTCAAAAATATCTGGGCTGAAGTGTTTGATGTCAGAGCCATTGATGGTAACTAACTCCGAAGACAATTCATTGAAGCTTTGGATCTTTGACATGCCTGATGGTGGTGCAAGACTTTTGAGGAAAAGGTGAGAAATGTTAAATGCCCACTGCTTAGATTTTTCAACTAAATATATTACTTTTTTCAAAACCTTCCATACTGCAGTATTTTGATAAACTTTTCTATTTCTTTGTTTCACTCAATATTTTTTTTTTTGCACTATCTAGTGCTGGGCAAAGGCCATCCACAAACTTTTCCAGTTATTCTCTTCCTAAGCTACCTCAAACCAACCTCTGCGTGTGGGTACACATATAAGTTGTGGTTGGCCAATTTAACAGTTAAAATATTTTTTGTTTTGTAGGGAAGGACATTCACAACCACCTACCATGGTTTGCCACTGTGAGCCAAGTGGCAACAACCTTCTAGCAGCAGGCAGTGACAGTAGTCTGCATATCATGAACACTGTGTCAGAAACCTTCAACAAAAGCCTTGGGAAAGCTTCACATAACAGAAAAGCTTCAAAGAAGAAAAGTAAGTAATTACTATTTTTGCTGAGCCATAATTATTTACTATAGTGATGTGTTAAAATATACAATATACAGGTTCAAACAAACAAGTAAAATGTAATTAAAAAACTTTATTATAAAAAAATTAACCAACTTCCAAAAAATTAACGGTTCTATCAGAAGTCTCTAAAAAAAAGTAAAAACTTTTTTCACTTTTTAGTGGTGGTTCCCCATTAAATTGTGTTAAAAATACATAGACAAATATAGTACATAGTTTTGTAACAAGAAACTTGTTTTGATGAATGAATAAATAAATAATAATAAATAAACGATCACAGTAATCGCATTTGCTGTTAGATCTTCATCAGATCCTAATATTTTATATACTAAATTCCTTGAAAAATATGTATTTGAATATTGAAAACCTCATACAAATCGGATCAGTAGTTTTCGAGAAAATCGCGGACAAACAGGTATACAAACATACATAGATACATATGGGTCGAATACAGAACCTCCTTTTTTGAAGTCGGTTAAAAAAAAATTATATTCAAACAGCAGGGTCTACCCTTCTGCCAGGTTTGTGGGTGTGTTTGAAAGAGTTACTGCGGCCCCTGGCACAGGCAACTGAAGGAATACAGATGGGTTTTAGTCAGTAAGAGTCTGACATGCCCGCCCTCTCCACCTGGAGCGGGAGAAGTTATTTGATGATTTACCCATAACAAAAACTTTGACAGACTTCTGATTCAAGTTTTAAAATATTTTTTACTTAGTAATGTGTTGTTTAATGTGTACAGTGATGCCGATTTTGTTGTCCACTAACTAAACTTAATTTAGGCTATTGCTATCTTTTTCTCTCTAATAAAACAAGAAAGAGACGGCCGTAAATTAGAGCTGTCAAATTTAGTTGAACCAATATCTCCATATAAATTAAGGGTACACTTAAAAACATGTCGACTAAAACACGGTAAAGCGCAAGGAGTAAACTAGTTTGACATCTATAGCTATAGCCGTCCTTTTCTCGCACTGCCTTTCAGTAAAAGATAGCGATTCTATAATTTTAGTTTAGATATTGAACAAGAGAATCGGCACCAGTGTGTGCATGTTTGGAGGAGGTAAGTTATTGGTTTATCATCATCCACATCACGATTTCACCCACTGCTGGGCAAAGCAGGCTTCTCTTTACTTGTGCAACCAATATTGTTTAGGTAAGTTTAATCAAGCGACTTAGGGCTAACTCATGATGAAAGCTTGCAATGATTTTTAACTACCGACAATAGGGTATTTATTCTCCTATGTTTATTTTTGTACAATATTGTAGATTAAACAGCAAATAACACTAAAAAGAAATCTTTTTCTGAAAACAGCATCAAAAATGGTTATTAATTGAAGCAGCAATTAGCATTTCAAATACTGGCATAAGGAAGAGTGGGAGTGTGGTGGGGATATCTCGCTGTCTCTTTTGTACGTGCGTAACCTAATGGCGGTGACGTCATACTTATGTGTGTGCATCCTTTTTCTGTTAGGTACTTGACAGTTTCCCCTTCCACAAGATTTGAAAAGTTTGTAACTTTCTTAATTTTGAATCATCAGCCTTTTAATCTCCCCACTGTTGGGACACAGCCTCTTCTCTGTGAGAGAGTGTGGGCCGTAATCCACCACGCGGACCCAATACGGGTTGGTTGATGTCACATGTCTTCGAATTTTTGGTTCTAGGACATGCCGGTTTCCTCACGATGTTTTCCTTCACCGTTTTTGAGAGCAGTGGTGATGAAATAATTTACACAAAGTAAAGCGCCTGCCTGGGTTTGAACTAACGACCTACAACTTGTAAGTCGCGGCCATTACCACTGGGCCACCACTGTTCTAATGCTAATTTTGAATGGATTTGAAAAATTCTTTCGATTTTCGATTTTGGATAAAGTATCTTTTGATACAAATAATAAAAACACTTGAGTTAAATATAAACACCCTACTTAGCAGGCCGACATTTTGCCGCGTTTTAGCATACCTTTTTGCCAAAGCCATCCAATGACTTCTTCCGCTTTTGGCGGAGCGGGAGGGCGTGTCAGACTCTTACTGACTAAAACCCACCCCTGTTCCTTCAGTTGGCCTACTTCGAATTTACCCGCGAAATTTATTGCAAATATGCCAAATTAAGTTTTTTGCCCTTTCAGGTAGAAATCCAGCAACGACACCTTTTTCATTTTACCTGAATAACGATATGGTGTGTTACCTATAGCAAACAAACACGGCGAAGTGTACATTTTAAGGTACATCAGTCACGTCACAGTCACGCCATGGTCACGTCAGCGTCACGCCACGGTAATAATAAATACATTTCTGTTAACGTTAACGTTAGCGCTTCGTGCAAAATGTATGGCAACGACGTTTTGCACGAAGCGAAGACAGAGAACTGTCACGTGACTCACGCCCAGTAATGTCGTTGCCATACATTTTGCACGAAGCGCTAACGTTAACAGAAAAGTATTTTGTCTAAAGGCTCAGAGCCTGAGAGTCCCATGACAGTTCTCTCCGCAGGTTAGCGTTAGCGCTATAATAAAAGTTATTTGGCTAAGGGGGCTGAAACGTTACAGATTACTCGCTGACTGATAGTATGAGAATGACTGATATACGCCGATCGTGACGTGACTGACGCGTGTTGCCAGAGTCTTAAGAGCCTTCTCGCGGTCCAGTGGCGCCCTCATTGAATAAAAAATCGTAGCATAGCACAGAAAGAAAGTGCCAAAAACGGCCGTTTCTGACACTTTTGCCTACTACTTTGGATACGGAACATTTTGAGACCTGTTTTAACAACATAAAAATTCTTTATCCTCTTTGTAACAAACGTGAAGTTGGATTTTTTAATATTTATTTTCTGTGCTATGCTACGATTTTTTATTCAATGAGGGCGCCACTGGACCGCGAGAAGGGCCTTAAGAATAGGGTAGTTTACTAAAAAAATCGAATTAGTCCGTCAGAAAAAATATTGGACTCGTATTTTTTCTTTTGTCACATAAACAAAAAATGAGGGCGAGCGCACGCGGCGTGCGTCACGAGAAATTTCAACGCACTGTAATTTCTCGTGACGCACGCCGCGTGCGCTGCGTGGCACTTTTTACCAACTACCTAAGTGACGTAACGAGCCCCCACTCCTGAACTTTGATGCGTTTTTAACCGACTTCAAAAAGGTTATCAATTCGGATGTTTATATATTTTTTTTTATGTATGTTAGGGCATAACTTCGTCATATGTATATATAGACGGATTTGCAAAATTCTTTATATATAATTATGACGAAAGGTTTATTCCGAAATGGTCCCATTTAAATTTCATATAGATCTGATGATGAGTTTTGGAGACAAACAACGGAACTCTTAAAAAAAATGACAGCAAATCAACCGCGATTGCTGCTATCGCATAAATAGGCATTGTTAACACAATTTAATGGGAAATCGAAGAAACGAAACCAGAAAATCCGCCTTCCGAAATTAAAGTTGATTTGCACTTTTTAGTTTAGACTAAATAGAATTATTATTTTCATACCCAGTAAAATACCCTATTCTACTAAACTATAACTTTTGACGTGAGGGTTACGCGACGTGGCCATATGACTAGTGTGTGTTTACGTAGTTACGTACCTTAAAGTCAGAGTTTGCGACGTAATTTCGGCAGGTGTGTTGCTACAAAAACACCACATGTACTTGTACACACAGTTCAAGTAGTCAGTAACTTATTTCTTATGCTACGACAATTTTAACATTACTCTCCCTTTCAGAGAGAACACAAATCGATCACCTCATACTACCACCAATCACGAAGATAAGTTCGTGTATGCAACGCGACAAGCAATGGGACAGCATTGCGTCACTGCATGAAGGTTTCTTCATGGCCACGACATGGTCTTACAATAAAATGCGGATGGGAGACCATAAGTTGAAACCGCCGGAAACAGATAAAGGAGTTGTTGCTACATGTCTGACTGTGACTCACTGTGGAAACTTTGTTGTTATTGGTAAGTAAAAACTATAAAACTTGTCTAGAATCAAATAATAATAGGAAACTACAGAGGACCTAACAATTACCTTGGGGTACTCCAATGTTCACAACGTGTTATGATTATGATATATTACAACCAGAGTTTAGATTTCGCATTCTGTATTTATTTTCGGTAGGGTAAGTAAACCACTTTGTCTAATTTTAAATTTCAATGAAAAAAAAAAATTTTTTTTTTTCAACAAATTTACCTGAAAACCCGCTTCTATCCCTAACGCTTTAAGGCTTGCCCCCGTCTCAATTTATTATATTTATTGTATCATGGCTTGCCGCGCGACAGCCCCCACTGGTCGCGCGGCAGCCCTCACCAAGGCGCATGAAAAACGTGGGCAACCGGCATTGTAGTTTCTCGGCTTCAAAACGACTCGCCTTTGGCTGTACGTGTATTCTACCTCGGCTACAATGACAAACTCAACCACTTGCATCAAAATGTATGCTATGCTTGCATCAAAATTGTTTTTTATTTCACTTTTTTTTTGTCACCACAGGCTACACCAATGGCCAAGTACACAAATTCAACATGCAATCTGGTATTCATCGCGGGTACTATGGCAAAGAAAGTAAACTGGCACATAAGGGTGCAGTCAGAGGGGTCGAGACAGACCTCTGTAACCAGAGGGTAATCACAGTCGGAGCTGATGGCCTACTGAAGCTGTGGCATTTTAAAGCTGGTAAGTCAAATTAAACGTGATGTTTTTATTAAAGAAGGTGGTGCAACATAAAAGAGTAGTAAGCAAATGGAGGGCTCACATGGAGATATATGAGGCGCGAAACGACAGGAATGTCATTCGTTAGAGTCAAGTGGAATCTTCAATATAATTATCCTACTAATATTATAAATGTGATAGTTTGTGACGATGTATGTTTGTTACTCTTACACGCAAAAAGTATTGAACAGATTTTAATGAAACTATACAGTAATATTGCTTATACATCAAAGTAACACATAGGCTATTTTTCAGGGTTCCGTACCCGAAGGGTCTAAACGGAACTCTATTGCTGTTACTCACGTGTCCGTCTGTCTGCCACAAAATTTTGTTCCGAAAAGTTTTTTAACATCCCATTGACTTAAGAACTTGAAATTTGGTGATAATGTTTATTATTACGTATATTTTAACAATAAATACCAAAATATGAATTTACCTCATATGGTACGAAACCCTAAATGTGCGAAGTCCGACTCGCACTTGGGCGATTTTTTTTTTGTAGTATTAATACCACGCGGGCGATGCAGCTGTCAGAAGCTACTCTTCAATATTTTGTAGTATTAATACCACGCGGGCGATGCAGCTGTCAGAAGCTACTCTTCAATATTTTGTAGTATTAATACCACGCGGGCGATGCAGCTGTCAGAAGCTACTCTTCAATATTTTGTAATGTAATATCTACATGAATAATTTTAACTGATTACTGCCTAGTAATCACCGGTGCTGAAAACGGGCCGATTTTACGATACTATCTGTATAGATAATATGTCAAAGCGCCATTATTGTTCAGATTCCTAAAAGTTATATATGAAGATTTGCCTATTACTCGTAATCGGCCCTTAAGGCGCTATTAACTGCTAACGACCTTGAGTGGTTAGTTATGTTATAAAAATATAATTTCAAATATTCACTTATCAAATTACGGAAGAATTTTTTTAAAGTAACGTATTATATTTTTTTCAACGAAATAAGACAATTCGTTTAGACGTGATCTTCAATTAAAAATCATTAAAAGTAGTATAACTGCGCCTTAATCAAGTAGATCAATCGGTTCATTCTTCGACAAAATGCACTACGGGTGATTTGTTTGAAAACGTGGATTTAAAGAGTAACACTCAGTAATCGATATTATTGAAAAAAAAAAAATGGTTTGTGTGTTACTTCTCCATTTTCTTACTACTCCGTGTACAAAATTCGAATTCGATTTGATTTTGCATTGAATTTTCATTTCGAACATACGATGCTATAGTTAAACTACCTTAAAAATAAATACCTACAAATCGGTCAATGTTAGAAATAGTTACTATTTGTAAAACAATTTTTTACCTATTCAATTTTGCTGAATTTATTTCAGTTTCATTAGTTTAATAGAATCGAATCTCGAATTTTTGTATTCTAGGTACTCGTATTTCGGAAATAACAGTAGTGGTTTCTAATCAAGTTTCATTTGAGTTGTTTTGGTGGATTCACATGCACGCGTTTAATTGGAGTTTTAAACTAAATAAAAATGTAAAAATTGCATACCTATCCTACCTACTGTTTTTTGTACCATTCGTAGGTACAAGGTTTTTGAATAAAAACGAATAGAGAAGAGGTAAAAAGTTAAAACTATTAAAGTAACTTAAAATTGAACTCTTTTTAAATGAAGGCAGGTAGAAAAACACAGACAATGTATGGCTGCTAATTTTCTTCCATGTGCTGTCACGCGCATGAATCTCTTGATAGAAAATGCACAAGAAGTTCTTACACTAAACTTTTGCATTTCCTCCATCTTACTATGTTACCTCCATATTGCCGCATTATACAGGTTGTAACGGAAAGGTGTGGTCATATTTTATGAACCGGTTCAGCCCATGGAAATGAACAACTTTGTCTAAGAAAAAAATAGAAAATTCTCAAAAAAAAATTGAACTTTCCATACAAAGTTATCATCAGCTGATCATTATTTGTATGGCAGCTAAAAATTTTTTTTTTAAATTTCCTCAGGTTTTCTTGAAGAAAGTTATTCTTATTGATGGGCAGATACAGTTTTTAAAATGTGACCACACCTTTCCGTTACACCTGTATATATTATCTATTCAATAATCGTTCCATATCCATTCATCAACTTCAACAAAAGGTCTAAGCTTAAAATATTCTTTCAGCAACAACCCCTTACCACGTAATAAGATTAGAAGAATCGGTGTCCAGTACAAAATGCCATCGGGACAGCGGGCTATTAGCTCTCGCGAACGAAGACTTTTCTATAACACTCATCGATATCGACACCATGAATATTGTAAGGAAGTTCGACGGCCACGATGGGAGGATAACCGATATTGAATTCGATACTCAGAGCCGGTGAGATAATATATTTATTTACTTACTTACTTGGATTTCTTGTGCTTCAAACTTTCTTTTGTATTGTAAAGTTCCTTTATTTCACTTATCAATATTTTCTGGAGTTGATGAAAATTATTTTCGGTTTTGTTTTAGATGGTTGATCAGCTCATCTATGGATTGCACTATTTGTACGTGGGATATACCAAGTGCCAAACTAGTAGATATTTTCTCGGTAAGTTTGATATTCAGCAACATTTCTGGACTATTTCATTCGTGATACGGGAAATGCAAGATTTCTTTCCTAGTGGCAACGGCCGCGACTTTCAAGTTGTAGGTCGTGAGCTCAAACCCAGGCAGGCGCTTTACTTTGTGTAAATTATTTAATCACCAGTGCTCTCAAAACGGAGAAGGAAAACATCGTGAGGAAACCGGCATGTCCTAGAACCACAAATTCAAAGACATGTGCCATTAAACCAAACCCGCATTGGGCCCGCGTAGTGGATTACGGCCCACACCCTCTCACAGAGAGGAGGGCTGTGCCCCAGCAGTGGGGACATTAAAAGGCTGATGATGATGATGATGATGCTGATGATGATGAAATCACATTAACAAAATGGTTAGGAAGTCAGTTGACATCGATATTTAATTATTTTTGCTAATGTTCGTCGTTTTTTTCTAGGTTGAACAGCCATGCACCTCCCTCAGCATGTCCCCAACAGGTGACTTCCTAGCAACAACGCATGTAGGCGAGGTAGGCGTGTTCCTATGGGCGAACAGATTGCTCTACGAGCGGATATTCCTCAAGCCGATCGACAAGAAAGAAGTTAATATTCCCAAACTAAGTAAGTGTCTCTCGACCTTTTGTATTACGAAATTTTGTTTCTAGGAAATATTTTATCTCTATTACATTTATTGTAACTCCAAACGATTTCTCCAGGGTTACCAAGCACAGTACCTGAGAAGCCAGAAATAGATGACATAGGAACGATCGACTTAGGAGAAGAGCCAGAATATAGATCCCCAATACAAATTAATGAAGAACTCATAACCTTATCAGATCAGCCCACTTCAAGATGGCTGAATTTGTTACATCTAGACATTGTAAAGAAAAGGAACAAACCTAAGACTCCATTGACAGTGCCAAAATCAGCACCATTCTTCCTACCGACCATACCGAGTCTCGAACTGGAATTCGACTTAGAGAAAGACAAAGACGGCAATGGAGACACAAAGTTATTAATGCCCGACTCCTTATCAACACTGACAGTATTCGCAAAGAAATTAATCGTTTGTGAGACGAAAGAGAATTACGAGAAGTGTATAGAGAAATTGAAAACACTGGCCCCGGCGGCCATTGAAGCTGAGGTGACAAGTATGACGCCCGATGCGGGCGGGAATATAGACGTCATGAAACAGTTCTTAAAAATGTTAGACGTCATGTTAAAGAGTAATAGAGACTTCGAACTAGCTCAGTCATACATGAGTTTGTTCCTCAAGATGCATACGAAAGTCATATCGCAAAGAGAGGATCTCCGAGACGCATTGGTCTCCGTTGAGGAGACCGCGACGAAAGCGTGGTCCAAGTTACAAAACGAACTGTTGTATAATATCTGTGTTGTCAAAGCGTTGAAAGATATGTAAGTAATAAATATTTTAAGGATATTTTTTCGTGTTTCAATAAATTCCAACTTGTATTAGGGAATTATTGTAAAATTCTCAATTCATTATCACATACACACTGCAGCGGCATGAAATATGAAGATAGGTAAACCTAAAATGTAAAAAAAGATAAAAAAATACCTCAAACTAAAGCTGTTCGTCCATACAAAGAGAAAAACCGAAACGTACTAGTGCGGGAGCACGCCCAACAATGGAACGTAATAGATGATTCTTTCTTATTGTGAACATTGAAAAAGTGGGTTTTTATAAAAGTCGATGCGAATAATCTTGTTGCTGAATTAGAGGAGCCTCTTATAAAATAGAACCTTTTAGAAATGTTACAATACTCCAAACTTATTACGTTCTACGTATGTATTAAGTGCCCACGTAATACGTTATCTACTAATACCCACTCTCTCCTCTGTAATTTAAAGCTGTTCTAAGCAACAACCGTTCAGTAGCAACGGAAGATTTATGAGGATTATTCTCTTTTGATAAAATATGAATTTTCCCCTGTCTATGCAATTTTTCTACTCCATTGGATTCCGCCTGTTTGCGGATGATCCCGCGCGAGGGTCTTTGCGGCGTTTATTGAATATTTTTCGAAGGGAATTAAATCGCGGCCGATCGGTTCACCGGAGCCGGCGTTCATTAATGGCCGCTTCATTTTAGCAATAAGTATTCATTTCTCCGCCTCCCTCCGCGACCCACGACCGCTGCCGTGAATCTCCAATGAAAATCTGATTGTGCTTCCTTTCCTTTGCATTATGAATATCTATCAAATTCCATCGCGTCTTAGGGATGCCTTTATTGAGACGGATCGAGTGTAAAGCAAATAGCGCGAACGTTTCATTAATGTGTTTAATTTATTTTTTCGCCTACTTTCACGTCGAAGCTGAATTCATGAGGAATGTGTAGATGTAACAAAGGCTTTGAAAAGTCATTTCGATGTGTATGCGCCTTCATTTGCAAGCGCTTTAGAAAATGTTAATTTCCGGAGGGCGTTCGGAGCGCGTAGCTTCTGTACATGTGTTATAATGTACGGTTTCGAACAAGCTATGGGCACAATAATTATGGAAATACGTGTATATTTCCGTTTGAGAATTGTACTCCTTGTAATTAATTACAAAGATATCCGTGCACGCATTCCTCATTAGATTTACGACCCTTTAAACTTGGGACATCGAGCTTTTCTGTAGTCGGTATGAAAGAAAATGTAATGGCGTAGTGTTCCACGCGCGCCTCAAAGAGTTGTCAGCAAACATGACAGGGCCCGTCATGGCCGATGCCTGCCCAGGGATTGAGGAAAAATTCGAAAGAGTTACCTCGCCCCTGGGCATTCAGGGCAGAGAAGGAACAGGGGTGGGTTTTAGTCAGTCTGACATGCCCTCCCGCTCCACCCTAGAGCGGGAGATGTCATTGGATGATTTCCCACCCCACAAAAAAAAAGGTGTGTAACTATGAAGATGTGTATTGGGAATGGACTCGCAGCCTGTGTTTATAGCCACATATCGTATCGTCACCTGCATTCACCATTATGCATGAGCGACCCACTAACCCAATACGTTTTAAGCCGTTTTGTTAGACACTGCGTGTTCATAAAGTTCTGCTTATCTAGATATTGTTACCTATACGAAAGTATGATGCTGATGATCCAGAAGTGTCGATACTTTGTAGTATTTAGTGTTGATTGGTTTTGTTTCTACGCAGGATCACTGACTCCTAAGTCACAGGAACGGGCGGCTAACCGCGTGACAGGAAAAGGGCCCAGACCTAATAATTAGTTAAACTGGCTTATGGTGAAAATAAATCAATTATAAATTATAGTGCATTCAAATGATCACCTATTAAGTAGATTGGAAGGTACGTGGGTACCTACCTATCAGCTCCAATATTTTTTTAACAAAAATATGGAATAGGTACCTAATTGCCTAGTAATGAAATTTCATAACCAAATTAAATGAACAAATTCGGACCCTACGGTTCGCTGGCTTGCAAATTGGGATGTGTAATAGGTGGTTTAGCCTGAAGGCCATTTAAGGGTTACTTACGCCATTTCATGAAAAAAATATCATGCCATATTTTCTCCCCCCATATATCATACCTATAAAGTTGCTGTTTATTAAACGGGTCAGTTTGAACTGTGATAACTTCAGATTGATTTGGAATTGTAAGTTTAAATAAACTTTAGTATATTTAAGGCAAGTTTTTTCCCGTTCCGTAGTCCTAACAAGGGCCAGGAACCCTTATAGTTTCGGTCTGTCCGTATGTCCATCCGAGGAATAGCTTAGAGACTGTTAGTACTAGAAAGCTGCAATTTTGCGTGGGTATATATGTGACAGCCATCTGGCTGAATTAGCCAGTCAATTAAACGCCGGCATTCAATTTAATGGCTAGGCCGACACTTACTTGAACTATAATCTTTTAACGTTTTACAACTTGGCGTATTCAAAGTCAGCCCTTTGAAGATGACTGACCAAGACACAGCCAAGTGATTCAAATTTAATGAAAAATGAATAAAATGATGCAATTTATTTTAAAGGGTTATGGTAATTTTCTTTTAATGCTCCGACTACGCCGAGCATTAAAAGAAAATTACCATAACCTATCCGATTCAGGGTGCCCTATGTCCCGAGCTCGCTTAGCTCGCTCTTGCATCCTAACATTGCCTTTTGTACACACGAACTCATCAATATCCAATTTAACTAAATGACTAGACGACATCCAGTCATTTGGTTTAACGTTGCCTTCAATGACTTGGCTGGTTGTCCTTCAGCCATTTAATTGAATGGCGGCGATAATGAACGGCCTAGGCATCCAATTGACTGGCTAATTCAACCAGATGGCTGCGACATATACATATTATTATATAATTCACGCCACGAAAACGAAACAATATGTAGTGTTTCTCGCCTATCCTATAATGCGGGGTATCGTTGAATAGGTATTTTAAAATGACGGCACGGTTGGCGCAGTGGTTAAGCATTCGGCTACTGCGCTGCGTGTCGCGGGTTTGATCCCCGCACGGAACAAATATTTGTATGCCCTACAGATAGTTGTTCCGGGTCTGGGTGTCTTGTGTTTGTGAGTTTAAATGTTTGTGAACGCACCCACGATACAGGAATAATTCCTAGAGTTGGGCAACGTTTTTTCTTTAAAAAAAAAAAATTGCGGGGTTGTGAAGACTATTTTTTGATTTAGTGATACGTTTGCGAAATATTAAACTTTAAAGTGATATTTTTTGTTCGAATCGAGCGTCGCCCCATTAAAAGCTAAACTGTTGGCTTAACAAATCTGAAAAAAATCGTGATGGTAGTTTATATAACGAACTTTGAAGGCAAACTATCACGGGTAAGTTAGCTTTGTTAGTTTAAGAGTAATAGTCGCCCAACTTATAAACTGTACCTACTTGGAAAATTTCGCATCAAACACAATATCCTTAGAAAAAAAAAATCTTAGGTGAAGTTGTTACTTATTTAATATTTCAAACGGGGTAGTAAACATGTAAAATAAAAGTTCTTGATTTTAACGTTGTTGTTCGTAAAACTGTGAACTCAATTAATATATTCATCATAGTAACAAAATATAAAGCCCCCTTATAAGTCCGCATGTTATAACGGGCGACTACGGAACCCTACACTGCACGTGGCCCGACACGTACTTGGGCGGTTTTTTGTTCTTTTTTGGGTTTTGAATTTTCTGTTATATCGCTGGATTTATAACCATCCTATAAATTAAATCTAAGAAAACTCTTCTTATTGTGAAGTTTGAGTTCTACCGTGGAAACAATGTCTCAACTGCTACATAATATTAATGACCCATACGGACTTAGTCGGCGCCAAACAACAATCTGATTATTAAATATCTAAATTTTATATGTACGCAGAAATGAAGAAGGCTAGATGTAGATAATTAATTATTTTATTATTTGGCGCCGACTCAAAATTAGTTTAAATAAAATTCGATATTTTATGTAGGTAAATAAGCTCAATACTCAAGACTTAAAAGGTTTATTTATTTTTTGCTTTTTAGTTCTTTTTCGTCGGTTGAATTTTTTGTTAAAAAGTTTTTTTTATTTTATGTTTTTTTTGTGACTCGCATCATCTTTTAATACTCTGAGGCTAATTTCTAATCTTTCATCATTCCTCTTGGCACTGAGCTGGTGATGTAAACATCCTTCCATGAGGTTCCCAGGATATTGACCAGTTGAGTTTACCTCCAATATTCTAAAGACGTTTTTTCTTCAAAGCATATTAAGTGGTATCTGTCGCTAAAACCAGTTTTTTATATCAAACTTCTAATGTTTAGGAAAGGTATGATTTCCATCATCAGCTCAGTTTCATGATGTGATGATTCCTAAATGCAAATACCTGATTAAGTTTTGAAAAGTAAACAGAAACAATATTCGTGCCCAATTTTCGAGGTTTTCTCCCAATTTTATCAGGAATCCATGTTCAGATCCTGATGTCCTTGACATGGGACCACCCTTGAGGTATACCCCCTATCTAACAAAAAAATAATCATCAAGATCGGTTTATAAATGACGGAGTGAGGGCTATACACAATATATATATATATATATATATATGTATATATACGCTCGAATTTTTTATTGTTGGTAGGCACGCGTTTGACCACTATCTCACCTGATGGTAAGCGATGATGAGAATTGAGAACCTCCTCCTTTTTTTTCGTCGGTTAAAAAACAAAACTCAAAGAAACAAATTAATAATAATATGTAGGTATTTAACTAATTTTGAAAAAAGAATAACTTGCTTTAAATATAAATATATGAACTATCCAAATCAATCCGAAGTTCAAAAACGACGGTTTCATAGGGTAAACCTAATACAAATACAAATGTTTTACAAATACAAATATTTTACAAATACAAATATTTTACAAATACAAATACTACTTATAATAAATGCGAAAGTAAAACTATCTGAATTTTTGTCTGCTCTTCACGTCTCGACTGAACAACTGATTGGATTTGGATGAAACTTTGCTCACGAGCAGACCATAAGATATTCTTCTTTTCTTTTTTTTTTTTTGGTTTGGGAAATCATCCAATGACATCTCCCGCTCTAGGGTGGAGCGGGAGGCGTGTCTGACTCTTATTGACTAAAACCCACCCCTGTTCCTTCCCTGCCCTGAGTGCCCAGGGGCGAGGTAACTCAGTTTCTAATTTATCCTCAACCTCTGGGCAGGCATCGGTCATGACGGGCCCCGGCATGGTTTGCTGACAACTCTTTGAGGCGCGCGTAGAACACTACGCGCCGTCGACTCTCCTACTACTCGCCGTCCGCAGGCCCGGGTCGGCGGGTCGGGTGCGGCTGCCGGCTGAAGGATGTATAAAATAAACTCGTTTAGATCCACACGTTGCAGACACATAATTCTTGAATACCTTATCAAAGTTCTTTAATCAGAATATAGAACAAGGAAATGAGAATTGTCGTCCATTTTCTATTACCGATGCTTTATTCCGCGCCATTTAACTTTTTCAGTTGAAAGTTGAATCTTCATAATGCGGCGGCGGCGCGGTGGGCGGAGCGCCACTCGCCGGCGACCTCTTGACAGCGTCCACAGGGTATTAAACTCAATATCTAGTAAATTAACTATTGATGCAGTTGCTTAAACACATTTGAATGGGTTCTTTTTATTAAAAGTTTCATTCTAAAGATTTTCTTTCTAGTTTTTGTGGTCTTTTGATTAAATTCTGCTGACTTCATTTTCATATCTATTTCACTACTTAAGGTAGGTATTTTGTTTTCGGGGGAAAACCTTCAAAAGGTGTCCGGACTTTTGGAGAAAAGACCAGGAGTGTAGGATTCTTACCTAACTAAAATCACCCCGGTCGTCACACTCGTCACTATAAATACCTACATGGAAGGGGCCCGTTAAGACCACTCCTAAACCCCCTCTGTGCAACACTTGTTAGGGCTCATCCCTGAGGATACTTAAGGTACCTAAGCATATCTTGTAGTCACGAGCTGCACTTCCACTTCTTTATACTTTTTGTGTGAGCCTCCAAGCTTGTGAGAATATTCCCAAAGAGGGCTTAAATGTCTCACTTTTCAATAAACCGCACGCATGCACATGGAAAGGTCTACGTTCAGATTTATGCACTCAGTATGAGGGTACCGACGTCAGTTACACGTCGCTATTGTTATTTACCGACATCGGCGAACGATCTCTCTTTCTCTGTCTAATATTTCTTCGGGCATGCCCTTCGACGGTATATTCATAAACCTCCATGTTAATAATTTTTGGAATGAAAGGAAAGTCATAAAGTATGTACGAGGAAGTGGAAGAAAAACCTGCGCAAGTCGTAAAACTTTGAACGGTTCGCGTGATGGGCGAGGAACTATTATTACGCACGCACTTTTTACACCCAGCACTTTATTTAGCAGGATAGATACATTTAGATGTCTGAGCCACAAGCTCATAATACGCTTAGGTAGACAACAAAAAAGATAAAACATGTTGTAGGAAATGTATTTATTATGAAGGTTCAAAAAGACGCAAGGAAAACAGACCCTTATATGCGTATTTAAAAAAATAAACATTCGCTCTCCCCGAGTTCACTGAAGGACTTGTGCAAGCATTGTATAGAGATGCTTACCTTCGCATTCATTAAACGAAGCAATCTTATTAAGCTTAATGAGTTCAAGAGCATGTAGCTTCTCACTTACCTGTTTCGCGTAATTACATTAAAGCGCTCCCACCCAATAGGCCTTTTCGCAATGTGCGAGTAATAATAAGATCGATTCATCATTCGCAGTGAATCGAATTGATTGAAGACACAATTATTAAAGTCCGTCAATCGCCCTTTGCTGTATCATCGATAGCGCTTAAACGAGAGTTTAAATCGATACTTTCAGCCTGGGAAGTACTGTAACTAATTTACGCGTGTTACATTAAGCAAACAGCCGTTATAAAGTGCAGCAAAATTGTTTCATGAAAAGTGTATGGGGCAAAGCCGTTTGTTGACTATTGGTTAATTAAAAGCAAACAGAGTGGGAAAGTTTACTGTGTCCATGGTATACCACTCCGATATCCGTTTTCTGAACTGCTTACGAGATATCGTACGGTCGCGGGTACTCGTAACTTTTATTGTGCCGTTGTGCGGGTAACAGGGTTGAGCGGCGAACGACTTTGAATAAGTGCTAATGCAAATATTATGTTCAGGATTCTTTTTGGTTTCGCTCCATTATCACGGTTGCGCTTAGTCATTGGATGCCTGTGTCTGTTCGATGGATAGGCATTTGTTCATGTGGCTCCGTTTAGGTGGATCTCTATGCTTTTATCTTCATCGCCTATAATGGGTCTAGTAATAACATTGACTGGCGGTAATTTTGGTTTCTTTGCATAGGTTTATTTTCCTCTTAGTAGATAGGAGGTACTGTTTGTTTTACTCTCACGTATCTGGTATAAAAATCCAATTTTCGTTTCAGATGGGCTTTTCAAATAATTATATGATCATACTTATTAAAATAAGCGAAGAGCCTGTGGCTAAAGTAATAATAGCCGCACGTGTCGTTCCATCAAGTTAAGCTACGCTTGCCGGGGTTGGTCCATGGATCTTTACATACCGAGACTCCTCCGGGCCTCGGAAAGCACATTAAGCCGTTGGTCCCGGCTGTCAATCGTTGATCTTTGACAGCCGTCACGGGTCGTCAGAAGCCTTAAAGTCTGACAACTAGTCTTATTAAGGGATATCCCCTTGATACCCCCCATCCCATACATCAGATAGGCAGTCGCTCCATGTAAAATACTGGTATTCAGCTTCATCCGGTTAGACTGGAAGCCGACCCCAAGATAGTCTGGAAAAGGCGAGGCAGATTACACTTATTAAAATAAGCGAAAAGCTTGTTTCACGGTCTATTTAATAGTAGTCTACATGAGTTTCATTGTGTTCAGAATTAATTGACTTGCACAAACGATTGAATGGCATAGGCAATTTACTCGTACCTGCCTGCCTAGCTATACCTAATGTCGGCGGTTCGCTTGACTGTGACTAAGGTTGTCTGTAGGAGGATGAAAATATACCTAATCGGTATTCATAAATACAAATAAATATAATTGAAGTGTCTGTTTGTAATGTGAAAATAACTGCTTTTTACTAAATGCATATGAAAGTACTCATAGTAAAAAGGTCTGTCTGTCTGTTTGTTCCGGTTAAACTCCGAAACGGCTGGACCGATTTTGACAGGACACACTGGCTACTTTTGTTTTAGGAAAATAATTAGATAGTGAGTTCAAACATAGGCTGGGGCTTTACTTTGTGTAGATTATTTTATCATCACTGCTCTCAAAAACGGTGAAGCAGAATATCGTGAGGAAACCGGCATGTCCTAGAACCAAAAATTCGAAGACATGTGATGACATCCCGCATTGGGCCCGCGTGGTCGATTACGGCCCACACCCGCTCACAGACCGGAGGCCTTAGCCCCAACAGTGGGGACATTAAAAGGCTGATGATGATGATGAATTCGTGGGCAACAGTTAGTTTCTAAAAAAGGTAAAAAGCTGTTGCTTGTTTGTAGAATGATCTCTGGAAGTTCATTACAAAAAATTACTGAAAGCTGCAATACGAGTTATTATTCTGAAAAACTGCAGCAATTCTTTCAAGAGTAGGAGAGAGAAGCCGCGGGAACAAGCCTAATGAAATAATAAGGTTCATTGCACCCCGATTAAAACAGAGTAAAGACATTTTAGGTTGTGATTATATGTAGGTAAATAGCCACACTGTTTGGGTTTCTAAGCGGATTTAGACAGTCTGTGCTTGGCTTTTCTGCATTTGCAAGAGACTTTTGAGTTTTTTTTTGTAAGCCTAGATTGTATTCCACAGCTAGGCCACAAGGCCCATCATGGCCGGTGCCTGCATGCCTAGGGGTAGCGGATAAATTCTTAACAGTTTACCGCACCCCTGGGCACTCAGGCAGGGAAGGAACAGGGGTGAGTTTTAGTCAGTAAGAGTCTGACACGTCCTCCCGCTCCACCCAGAGCAGGAGATGGCATTGGATGATTTCTCACCCCGGCAAAAAAGAAAAAGGCAAAAGCCTCCCCTTTCACCTTCCAAACCTCAAACTCCTGTGCGATTTAATGCGATTCTACTAATCTACAACTATTACAGTACTGAATAATGAAATCCGCAAGGAAACTTCACAGTGCGCAGTCAGTCGTGGTTAGTTAAGCGAATCGGAAGGATTGACGGATTTGCGATAGTGACTATGCAATTTTCACTTTTGAAATCATAAAATGGTAACTAATAGATAGTTATCTAATAATGAATCTGAACAGAAGAGTGCTTTATAAAGCTTCTAAAGCTCCGAAATTATTATTCTTTTTTAAAGTCGATTAGTAACTTTTTAAATAGTTTGGCCCTAGCAGGGACTACGTGAGTTGCAGCGTCAGTGGTCTGGTCCTCTAAAGTACAGGTTGTCAGCGCACTTGGGGCACTCCAGCATGTGAGTGAGTTTCTAGACAGGGGCATCGCACTCACACCGGGTATCAGCAGCGCCGGCCGTGGGATAGACCGAGAGGAACGGTCGCTGTAAGTGCCAGATGGCAAGGGGTGCCAAAAAGCCAAATGCGTAAAGAAATAAAAAAAATCAATGGCATGGCAGTAGTGTTGATTTTTGAAAATTTGGGAATTACCTATTAATTAACAAAAAAACCGAAGTAGAATTTAAGTGAAGTGACGACCAAATAGTGCCGAAAAACAATCTCGCTCTGCCCTGATCAAGGGCTAGGACCGGCGCTGGGTATCAGACGGGTTTATAATATCGTAGCGAATCTGAGACCTAATTGTTGACGACTCTATGCATATATATTCGATGTATCAATGTTCGTCGCTGAGCACACAATGAGTTAATTACCGTATCACTGGACACGTGTAGGCACATTATACACCAGGCAGTAATTAATCAGTATATGCACATGTAATTGATGCTTAATACATTTATTATCGTGTAACAACCTTATTACATAGGTACCTACTTACTAACATATGATTTAATTAGCTATTCAAATCTCGTGGACCTATTATTTGATTGTTTTGATACCTGGCTAATTGTTTCTTTTTTTTCCACGCAGGTACTATTTACTTATTGATGTCTTGAAATGTGCGAATTTTCTCTGTTAAGATCATACACTAATATATTTAGTTTCACGTTTTAATATCAAAATGAAAGCACTTATTTCACTAAAATCAGGTACTTTTTAATAGGGTAGTTGACTTAATTTATTTTATTTAATTGTACAAAAAAAGTATCTATAACCGGAGTCGAAAATAAAATGAATTTTTCAATTCCGTTCAAAATTAAGTAAGTTTGAAACCGTTTTAATCTGGTGGAAGGCGAAACTGTCAAGTAACAGAAAAAGGATGCACACACTGACATTTGACGTCACCACCATTAGGTTCAATGATTAATGTCCTCACTGCTGAGGCACAGGCCTCCTCTCTGTGAGAGGGTGTGGGCCGTAATCCACCACGCGGGCCCAATTCGAGTTGGTGGATGTCACATATCTTCGAAGTTTTGGTTCTAGGACATACCGGTTTCCTCACGATGTTTTTCTTCACCGTTTTGAGAGCAGTGGTGATGAAATAATTGACACAAAGTTAAGCGCCTGTATGGGTTTGAACTCACGACCTTCAACTTGTAAGTCGCGGCTGCTACCACTGGGTTACCGCTGCTCTCGCCACAGTGTGCTTCGCCATTAGGTTACGTACGTAGAAATAGATAGCGAGATGTCCCCACCACGCTTCCATTCTTCTTTACCAATATTTGTAATGCTAATTGCTGCTTCATTTAAAGCCCAATTTTGATGCTGTTTTCAGAAAAAATATTTATTTTTGTCTCATTTGTTGTTTCGTATAAAATATTGTACAACAATAAATACAGGATAATAGCCTATGGTCAAGGAGTCGGCCAGTCAGAATTATGAAACTAGTCGCACGTTTTTAAGGATGCTCTAGTTGGTCATTCTTTCATACAAACGTAGTATGGCGTAATATTTTTTGTTTTTGTTTTTTACTCTTTTGTCTCCATACTAGATAATGGAAAAATAAATTGATATAATTTTTTGTTTTGTTATTACACCATCAAATAGTAAAGCAATCGCCATACTACGTTCGTATGGAAGAATGACCGACTAGGGCACGGGTTTAAGAGTAGATCTGTATGGAGAAGAACATGCAGCAAACTCCACGGACATGTTTTTGAAACAATGTCAGAGCTACACTGTACCTATCACTTCACAGGAAAGCATAGCAAAACATTACCTAAGTCATGCTGTTCCCTCTGCTGGGACTTGAAACCACTCTACAGGATGTAACGGGAATGCGTGGTCATATACCACGCGGTCTTCTACTCATGGTAATGAACAACTTTCTTCAAGAAGTCATAATCAATTCCTCCAACCTCCCGTACTAATTTTGACCAGCTGATGACAAATTTGTACGGAAAGGCCAATTTTTTTTTGGGAATCTTTTTAGACATTCTTTTAGAAATATAAATTTCCATGAGCAGGAGCATATGACTACCAATTTCCGTTCCATCCTGTATAAGAGAGAGTAATCTAACGTGCGGGCCCAATACGAATGTGGACAAACCTTTCTAATTAGTAAGCTCAAAATAATTAGAGGAAGTTCACTTCAACTTCAATAATAATAATAAGGACGAGGTTCCTGTCTCTGGAGCCCTAATCACTGGTAGCTTGGACCCTGGTCCCGATGCCGGCGGACTACTATTTTTTGTATTTTTAAATGTAAAAGACATTTTTTTTTTAGGAAATATTTAAAAATGTATAAAATTTGTAAATATGATAAATAAACGGAATAATATATGTCTATGACTTTAGCATTGCATCGAGTGGAATGTGAACTTATAACATGTTTCTTGTTGGATTGCAAGTTCAGTATTTGGAGTATTGCTTTATAGTTTACATCATACACTCTACAAAAAGCGAAAACAAATGACGGCAGTTTTTGTTTACATGCCGAGTCATGCTTCTGTGAATATTTTAAAGTAAGTAGGTACTCGAATAAGTAGTTAGTGCCGTTAGCCAGCTAATCTTCTCTATGTGGATAGTAGGAAATGAGAAAATGTAACAGCTGGCTGGTAGAATCGAGGGTTCTGATAGTCCAATAGTGATTATATGGAAATGCGATCATGCTTGAAAGGCGATTTCACACTTGTCGCTTTTTACTGAACCATTGGCGAGGTAACTTTGTGCAGCCATACGAGTGTGAAAGGTACTTTGTTTCTGTAACAAAACGATGTTATTTGTATTGATACTAAAAACGGTACGTTTTGCTTACAGATTTGCGGGGATAATTGAGGTTTTTATTATTGTAAAGCAATTGTATCCATATGTGGTAAAGTGGAATAAATACATATATCAAAAGCTGTGTTTCATCATGAACAAAGATACCCAAAAATACTTTAGTTCCTAAACGCTAGGTATCCAAGGACATTATATTAAATCTATCAGAGTTTCTCATTAACTTTATTGCTAAAATATCCGTAAAAGACAATTCAGATCTATCGCATTGATCTAAATCTAAACAGGGCTCTGAAAATCTTTATTAAAAACGTTTCTCGAATTTAATCCACCCATCTCGTCAATCGAAAAGAAAAGGGTTTTCGTCAGCGGTATGTTAATTACAGAGACCAGAATACACCCTTTTAACGGGCGTCCATTTCTGTACGTTTGTGAATGTGTTCGTGATTTGTCGAGAGGATTATTTTAATTCGTGTAAACGAGGCTCTTTGGTGCCGGTGTACTTAATACCAGTAATAAGTGCTACTTGTGTATGTACGTGTATCATTCGCGTTCCTTTATCGTCTTTCTCTGAGGTTGAGTCGGAGCAGAGCAAAGTTTTAAGCGGTGACATTATAACGTGCAGGGTGAACGTAAGTGGTGTCATTCTGTCATTGCGAGGATTTGTGTAAATAATAAAACATGATTGGAGTGTTCAATTGGGTATACTTAAAAAATTGGCCAAGTGCGTGTCGGATTTCGTACATTAAGGTATTTGTTAGTAAAGTATACGTAATAATAAACATTATCACCAAATTTCAAGTTCATAGGTCAATAGGAAGTAAAAAATTCTTCGGAACAAAATTTTGTGACAGACGACGGACGGACAGACGGACACGTGAGTAACAACAATAGGGCTCCGTTTAGACCCTGCGGGTATGGGACCCTAAAAAGGTCAAATGATCAATTGGTCAAATTATAAGTGCTTGCAAGTGGTGCTATGATTTAATTTTATGAATACGGAAAGTGCCTTTTTTTGCATTTATGATAAACACTTGTAACTCACCTAAGAAATCAACACTCTACTGCTAAACATAATTTATAACCATGACAGCATAGGCAGGAACTGCAACACAGTCTGAAGCCATATTTTGCAACTTTAACAACAATAACAACATCAGACTCCTGAAAGTGGTTAAAACAGGTTGAAATTCTTTGCTACGACGCCATAGCCGGCAGCTACGACGTAAAATAGTTCTTCCAAGCGAAATCGTCCTACGCGCAGGTGGTACAGTACTTTAGCAGTCAACTAAAGCTGCATTAGGCTTTAGGAAAAGGGTTAAAACTGTCTGAATTTCTTTGGTACAACTTCGTAACCCACAACTTAGCATACCCAGCTACGCAAATGCTACACCGTAACACAATTCGTAGCAAAATCGTCCTATACGCAGGTTTCATAGCACATTAGCAGTCAGCTAAAACTGAATCAGGTTTCGGAAAGCGGGTAAAACAGGCTGAAATTCTTTGCTACAACTTCGTAGCACATAACGCAGCGTATCAGCCCCCTTAGCCAAATTACTTTTATAATAGCGCTAACGCTAACGCTTCGTGCAAAATGTATGACAAGGACATTACCTGCAGAGAGAACTGTCACGTGACTCACGCCCAGTAATGTCGTTGCCATAAATTTTGCACGAAGCGTTAGCGTTAACGTTAACAGAAAAGTATTTTGTCTAAAGGCTCAGCTACGCCAACGCTACGCCGTAGCACACTTCATAGCAAAATCGTCCCACACGTAGGTTGTGTAGCACTTAGCTACTCAGCTATAAAGATGTATATACGTTTGTATGGCCGTCTACAGGACGGATGTGTAATTTGCATGCCTATAAATTATTAAGATGACCAAACGGTCCGCTGACCTTTCCCCTGTTTACAAATTAGGTGCAAATCTGACTGCCTCAATGTTGTAATGTTAATGACTCGAGTAAGGTTGCCAGTTTGACTTTATAACCGGTATAGTAAAGTCAATCATAGGGCGTGATAAATTAGTATAAGCATAATCAGCCTTATAATGTTCCCATTGCACTGCTGGGACTAGGCTTCCTCTCTAGGAGAGGGAATGGGCTGTAATCTACCACGCGGGCCAAGTGCGTGATATCACATGTCTTCGAATATTTTGTTTTTGGACATGCGTTTTTCCTCACGATGTGTTCCTATACCGTTTTGAGAGCAGTCGTGCCGATATAAATTACACTAATTAAAGCGCCTGCCTGTGTTAAACCCACGACGTACTACTCGTTGTTTATTATTTTTATCCTTTAACCTGACATAAGTACTTTGTTCGCCCACTGCATGTACCAATATTTTGTAACCGCAAAAAGAATAAGACTGATTATTGAATTATGGATACTCTTTCCTAAGATACAGACAGGTTTTCTGCCTAGTATATAAGACAACTCAATATGCCATGTAAAAACTACTTATTGAATAAATTATTATTATATAAGTCAGGCCGTTACCACTGGGCCACCACAAATTAATAAAATAAATGAAATATACAATGAAAATTGAAGTATCTATTTTCAAATTAATAGTACAACATGTTACCACGTTTAATAGAATACCGATTATGTACAAAGCCTTTGATTTACTAAAGTGCTAAGGTTAAATAAATGTCAAACCTGTCTATTTATGTGTGAATTAATAAATTAAGGACAAGTTCTTGTTCGTAAATTAAAATGTATTTGGTTTGAAATAAGCTAACTTATTTCAACCAAAATAATAGTTTTTTTGTTTTTGGGATTATTTTGAGATTTTTATAATTCTAAAAGAAAAAAAAAGAAAAAGAAAGAAAATACGTTTATTTACGGTAAATATGACGCAAAAAACAGAGAAACACAAAAAGAAAAAGAAAAACTGGGTGAAAAACTGGGTGTATTATTTATTTTGATTATTCGAGTTATATTTTTGTTAGTTGACACGATGGTTGGACTGTGTGAAAGAGGATATGGGTAAAAAGGGGGTGACTACAGAGATGACGACTAATAGAGGAGTATGGAAGAAAAAGACATGTTGCGCCGACCCCAAATAAATTGGGATAAGGGCAGGAGAATGATTTTTGTTAGTTGTGTACCGTAATCCTCCTATTATGATTGAAGCCCCTACTGTGAACACTCAAACATAGGTTTGCTTTAAGAAAACTTTGAGCTAAGCTCGCCTTCTGTAGGTACACAACTTGATCAAAGACTGTATAAAATGTACCTAGGTTTGTTTTTTTGTACAATTAGGAATATTTTGATGTACATAAGTCATTGTTCATACACAAAGACACTACAAAATTTAATAAGGACATAAAGCAGCTAAAACGGTTTCTAACAAGAGCGGACAAACAATAGTAGAAACTGAACTACTTCTACTTTTTTAATAAAGGCCGTAAACTAGTAAATATAGTTCTAGGTAATACGTACAGGTAGTTAGTCAGAAACTCGGAATACTGTTAATAATATGATTAGGCCTACCTTGGCCTTACTTGGGAAGCTGGAGGTGTTATCTAGTTGTAAGTGTTTTTTTTTTGTGGGGTGGGATATCTCCCGCTCTGGGTGGAGCTGAGGGTGTGTCAGACTCTTATTGACTAAAACCCACCCCTGTTCCTTCCCTGCCCTGGGTGCCCAGGGGCGAGGTAACGCTGTTTCGAATTTATCCTCAACCCCTGGGCAGTAGTTGTAAGTGTTAAGCTGTGGGTGTAATTAAGATAACGTCGCTGAATATTGGATGACAACAATAAATTAAAGCACTGGCAATACTCATCACTGTGAAGCATTTTTTTTTTCCTATGGACCAACTCTGGTATTTCCACGCGGATCGTCCCGAGGACACGGTGGAGCATACGGTGGAGGTCTGCCCCGCTTGGGCGGAGCCCCGCCGTGTCCTCGTGGATGCGATAGGCGGCAGTGACCTCTCGCGCCCTGCCCTGGTTCAGGCCATGGTACGGAGCGAGAGGGAATGGGAAGCCGTCTCCTCCTTCTGCGAAGCAGTAATGCTCGCGAAGAGGGAGGCGGCATGGGTGAGGCAGACTCAACAGCAGAGTCGCGCTCTCAGAGCGTGAGAAGTCATTGGATGATTGGGGTTTGTTTTGTAATTAGGGTTGGGAAACCCAGAAAAAATAATGGACCTACTCTGAAATTAAGAAAAAATAAAACTTTCACAATCATTTGTTTGCTTATCTCGACAAAAAGTACTGAACAGCTGTTTTTTTTTGCGATTTCGGTACTAAGTGGGGGCCCGGACCTCCTAAGCGGGGAGGCTTAGGAGGTCCGGTCCCCCATCTACATCCATGCTATCGACAGACTGACTGCAGGTTATTGGTGCCGATTCTATTATTCAATAACTAAACTAAAATTAGAGAATTGCTATCTTAAAAGGCAGTACGAGAAAAGGACGGCTATAGCTATGAACTAAATTAGAGATGTTAAACTAGTTTACGCCTTGCGTGTACCCTTATTTTGTATGGAAATATTAGTTGAACTAAATTTGACAGCTCTAATCTACGTCCATCTCTTTCTTGTTTTATTAGAGAGAAAAAGATAGCAATACCCTAAATTACATTTAGTTAGTTCACAACAGAATCGACACCCTTGTCTGTCTGTGGATAAACTTAAAGCTAGGTTCACAATACTGAGTCCGGGTGTGATTCTATTCAAGCCTAAGTCATATCACAACGAGTTTTAGATGTGATCAACAACATCAGAAGACGCCGCCACAACATGATAATGCAATAATTTCACCCCGGATTAAGATTTAGTACAATACCTACCTAGAAGACACGCTTGTTTCCAAATACGCTGATATTCTCACCGTGATTGTTTAGCTTCATATTCGTGGTAACATACCTAGATTGTTCAGTAGTTTACCTTTAAAATTAAACTCCCAACTTTAGCATAGACACTAACAGTTGGTCCCGACACTAAAGCTTGGTACCTTTTTTATTGTTTGGCAGGGGAAACCTTCAAAAGGGCCTTGGAGTTTTGGGGAAAAGATCAAGGAGCGTGGGAGTTTTGGCTCACTAAAACCACATTGGTGAGCAACGCCCGCACATGACAGCGCCTCCGTGACCTCTTAAAGACCTCCCCACAACCCTCTCTGTGCAACGCCTATTCGGGCGCAGGCCTGGGGAGACTGATGGTGTCCCCTGAGCCTCGTTGTGTACGGCAACACATGATAACTGTGCCACCCCCTTTCCTGGGATCACTCGGTTGGCGGACAGAGTCCCCACTCTAAGCGCCCGCGATTCGCGATTTGGAGCTCTGAAATACAGGCCTGGGCTTAGTTCAGACTCCAGATCTCTCACAAATTAATTTTTTTTTGCCAAACTATCTGTCAACTTATAGCTAGTATTATTATGTAATATTGTGGAGATAAATAAACATTTATTATTATTTATTATTATTATTCCGGAGTCCCGCCTGCGTTGAACTAGGCAGGCGGGGTTTCGGCGTTCTAGGCAACGTGACTAGGCGGTTTACTTCTCGACGCCACTGTATCCGCTACTAAGTTCATGATGATTGCGTGAAATATGATCTACATTTACATTTAAATCTATCTTTAATGTACAGAGAGAATCAAAAATATAATGAGGAGGATTTAAACTGTAATCCAGTTAACATGCTCATTCAGGCATGCAGCAGATAATATTATTGGATAAATATGTGTGCCCCATTATATTCTACTATAGCCAGCAACACTTTTGAAAGGATTAAATTTTAACATTTTGCTACCATCATCGCATGTGTTTATCTTTTTAAGTTGTTAAATTGCTTTTTATAATTTATTTTCAAGAGGTAGCAGAGTCAATTTTACAAAGAATTAAATCTTGAAATGCACAAATATGCATAATAAATTATATTAAAATTGAGTTTATCGAATCCCACGAATAGAAAATAAAAGGGTGGATTAAATTGAGTCACAAATACTAAGTAGTTGATGAAAGTAAATTTAGGAAGAAGAAAAAACAGTGACTACCTACGAGGACAGCAAAAATTATGAACAACAGAAATTCTCATTTCCAACTGGCTTTAACTACAAATCCTGTACACATGTAGCGTAGTTACTTATTCAATATATTATTTATTTAAATTAAAAGGTATGTTCAGTAAGTTAAACAAACAAACAAACAAAAAGTAGTATTTATTACACTTTTATACATTATGCACTTAAATGTAATATTATACAGGGTGTAAAAAGACATCACATAGCCGTCAACTACGCATAGGTACTCTACATCTAAGCTTTGGGCAAAAATTATTGACGACTTTTATTTTTAGTATGAAAAAAAGAACTATACGAACCCAGGCCGAAAAAAAAAGTAGGTACTTGTCGGATACGTTTGATATTTATTGCGTATTTGTAACTTCAAATGCGTAATTTCGAAAATTCGAAAAAAAAAATCGAAAATTTAGGTAATGTTTGTTTGGACAAAAGTTTAGTAATAAGATTGAATTAATTTTCGTAAAAAAGTAAAAAAAATAAATGCGACTTTGACCTTCAATATCTCCAGAACCAGTGGATATGGTAGAATATGTGGCTTTCGGCTTCGGAAACTGTCTTTTTATACTTAATATTGTATAACTTTCTTTATAGCACAAATTAAAAATTAAGACATCACTACAAACAGATAATTTTGCCTAGATATTTTTTATGTGTTTTTGTGAAATACGGACCGGTTAGCTCAGCATGCGCCCGCGCAGTGTCTGTACTGCTGTCTGTCTATCTATCTTTTTCACACTTGCGGTGCTCGCTGCACGCCTCGCCGCATTCCTCAGTCGAGAATCCTTACGAGACGCAAGCGCACGTCGCTCACGCTCGTCGCCGCCTGTTAGCATTCGACAATACCAACCACGTTAGCGTATAAACTTTTAAACAGTGTTTATAATAGTCTTGTGATTTGACGTCCTATTTACTGCTGAACGCAGCAGTAAATAGGACGCTACAGCGATAGGCACACTATCCCTTTCTTTCTTTCTGAGCTCTTCATTTCGCCTTATAACGTACTAACTATGATAATATACTTTTCCCTTTCTGTAAGCTTTTGTGTTTGCTTATTTATTGCAACCCTTTACCGCTTCACACATGACGTCATTACGAGTATTAATTGGCCGTATTTATAGCGGGGCTGCAATCTGCAAGTAGTACGGCGGAATTAGAATGTAATCGTGTACGCCGCGGTGGAAGGGAACAACAAGGATTTACGAGGCCCGCCGTTTCCGCACCATGCACCCCCAAACACTCAAAAACTACACCCCTCACCTTTCTGTACCTACTGTGAATAGCTTTTTTTATGATAAGTGGAATAAATTGCGGACGTCCAACCAATTTGTCTAGTCGTGTTGGTTTTTCTTGGTCGCTCGCAACTCGCATATGTATCGTCGGACCGCGCGACTTGTATGCAAAGTACTCGACCGACCCGTGATTTAACTGTTTCATGTTATTTGGAAATTCTTCCTTCTACGGTTAAGTTCGTAAACGTAATTAAGTGTTTCCTGATTTATTCATGTTCAATTAAAGTCGAAACGTTTGGTTGTGATTTATGAATGGACTGTTAAGGTTTTACGATTTATTTGATGCGAACATTTGGCCGTTTACTGCATATTTGCAACACACATCCGGGTTATTTGGATTGATATTGTCACGAACTCGCACTGGTAATAACTTATTTGTGTTAAGGGGTGGTTTATTTTTTGTTGTAGTAAGTCCCCATCGGTCTAAAGTTCTTTAACGAAGTTTGCGAGTCCAATTTATGCAAACAGCAAAGAGCGAAACAGAAGTCAACAAAAAATTAAGCTCAACAGTGAGCTGGGCCGTAGTCTTTGTTCTTCTAATCCCGACTTTCCTTTCAGATAGCGTTCAGTCAGCTCTTAAATTAAGAATTTATTTCAGAACTTCATACTTTCCTGTTCCCCTTTGTGTTGCATCACAATGGAAATTATTATCAATTGGAAAACTTTCCGTTTCCACAACTTCTATAAAGGCTCACGTTTTATTTTCCACTTTTGACTTTCTTTTTGTTTTGTAAGGCGATATCACAGCGGGATATTTCACTGTGCCCATCTTGATTATCAAACAAATTATAAAGTAAGCGACCTTTTGTAACTTTTAATACGACCGGGTGATCGTAAACTACCCATTATAAAATTCCTCTGAAGCATTAATTATTTAGAATTATTTTTAAAAGCGGTTCGTGTAAGGTTATCTCGTAAAAGGGTTTCCAATGGAATATTCATGATTACCCAGAGTAACATTAATGGTTGTTTTGAATTCCCTCATGTGAAAAGAAATATAGTAACGTGGGATATGTTTTCCACGAGTTTATCTTCAAAATTGGCTTCGAGCATTGCTTAAAAATTTGCATTTCATATAGATGTGATGAATAATTTATACCACGATGCCTCTGGAAATTAAGTAGGATTTATTTAAAAAAAAACTAAATAGGTTGGTACATAAACTTAATGCAAAACGTAGAAATGTTACTGGTATTTTTGTAAATGTACGGGTAATATAAACAAAAAGAGAGGGTGCGGAAACTGAAGGAAAATGGATTTCCGTGAGACAAAGAACTTTTGTTGGCAACTACCCGACTCTTGGCACACACAGATAAATAAATCAGAGTTATTGAATTTTAATATTCACACAGAAGAAGATACATTTACACCATTCACTTGGTGTGTATTAAATAAATATTTAGGTATTATTTATCAATGGACATAAAGTAAGATGAGTAGGTATTAGTGCCAATAAAGAAATATAGGTTCTCGTCAAACGATTATTAATTTTATAAACCAAATAAAAATAACTATAAAGCTCAATGCTCACGACTCCAACGGGAATTTTATTTCGTACGAATAAAACACGTAAATTGGAATAGTCTAACAAAAAATATAGGACACATTGAGATGACATGTCGGCGCAGTTTATGACAATGAAAGCCGACGAGCCACTTCGGCTGAATTTAATCCGCAGCGGTTAAAGTTCCCTTCAGAAACAATAACAATTCGTTCAGCGATATAATGTGACCGCACAGTTTTCCCCGGAGGAAGTTTTAAGTGCAAAAGGCCTCACAAGTTTATGTGTTGAATGAATCTAGGAACCAGCCGCGTAATGTAAAAGTTGTAATTTGATTTGCAACCGTAACCACTAGCTCCCATTGTTTTCATTTACCTACAAAACGGCTTTTTGTTCCTCGTTTAAACAAGTTACGACTTTGAGAGTTATGAATAAATGAATAGCTTTTCATTATACCCGCCTCTATCTACTTAAGACGCCTGCAAAGGTTTTTACTGTCGTTATGAAAATTGAGGAAGGTAGCTAGGAACCTACGCACGCATAAATTAATTTCATTGAATAAATTGTACGGATTCCATCAAGGTTTGGTCTCATTTCTGTATTACTCGTTTACGTTTTGACTACCTACTATAGGTTACCAACGCTCAACCGTATTCTGTTTTTACAAACCTTCGTGTTAATTGAAATGAACGAAAAATACTTTCAAACAATACGTAGGTGTTGCCTACTTGTAATCTTACATTAATTGCCTGTTGAGAGTAAGTATCATTGGCCGCCGCAGGAGACGCCCTGGGCATCGGCAGTTGCTGGGCGATTCGGGGCCACCGTAGGCGCGGGCTTGCGGACGGTGAGCAATGAATAGCTCGCCGTCCGATAAGAACCAAACCCGGGTCGACGTCGGGCAGCGCGTTGGGTTCTACGCGCGCCTCAAAGAGATGTCAGGAATAATTGACGGGGCCTACTAGGGCCGATAACTGCCAGGGTCGCGGGATTGTGAAACGTAAAGGGCAACTGAAGGAACTCGGGTGGGATTTACTTAGTAAAAATCTGATACGCCTTGGAGCTCCAGAGCGGGAGAAATTATCTATCCGTCCGAGGAATAGCGTATTTGAGACTGTTAGTAATAGAAAGCTGCAATTTTGCGAGGGTATCTCGTATATTAATCACGTCAAGAAAACGAACGAATTTTATTTAATTTTTTAATTTTTAATTTTAGCTCCCGTACATGTAAAGTGGGAATGACTTTTTTTTGTTTGCCTATCCTATAGTGTGGGGTATCGCTGGATAGGGCTTTAAAATAATTGCGGAGTTTGCAAGGCTATTTTTCGATCCAGTGATTTGTTTGCGAAATATTAAACTTTAAAGTGAAATTTTTGTTCGTATCGAGCGAACTAAAATAAATATTTTTTTTTTTATTTTCATCAAGGTAGGTACAACAAATGCTTAATCCAAAAACAAAAAAAAAAGGTAAACTGTTGGCTTGAAAAATCTGAAATAAGAACTTGATGGATGTAATAGAACGGCAATTGAAGGAAAACTATCACGGCTAAGTAAACTTTGTTAGTTTAAGAGTAATAGTCCACCAACTTATAAAATGTAGCTACTTGCAAAATTTCGTATAAAACACAATATCCTAAAAAAATATTTAGGTGAAGTTGCTTATTTAATATTTAAAAAAGGGATATTAAACATCTAAAATTTTGGAAAAATAAAACCTTTCTTTGTCGTTTTTAATTTAAACGTGCAATTGCCGTCACTGAATACCATAGAGCAACATGGGCCACCGGGCTCCGGTCCGCCGGTGGTGGCCCGTGTTGCTCTACGCTGAATACTAAGCCAAACATAATATGTCGATATTTTTGCTATCGACACGCTAAGAAGAAGAATTTAAACGTAAAATCGTGAACTCAATTAATATGTTCAAAGTAATAAACATACAGCCTCTTGCTAAGTCCGCATGTTATAACGGCCGACTACGGAATCCTACACTGCGCGGGGTCCGACACGCACTTGGCTGATTTTTGTAACAAAAATTAGATTAGTACATAATTTTTTCTAAATGTTTCTACCATATTAATGGAAAGGAACGAAAGGTTGGTTACACCAGTGATTTCTCACAAAGTGCTTTCCTTGAAATTTCGCTGGCACTGCAATGCTACAGATAATAATAAAAGATTGGGAAAGCGCCTCTCAACTCGGTACACAATTATTCGAAATACAGTTGCATTTATCAATTTTAATTACAGTGAAGTGGCATAAATGCTGACCAGATTATTTAATTTTACACAAGTACAAAATACATGAGTATGAAGTAGTAAAATTGTTTGTTAGTTTGAAAGCAATGTACTCATTTGATTACGAAGATGTTTTCAGTAACACAAATGTACGTTAAAAAAGGCTATATAATATAAATTATATATGTAATCGTGGCGGTTTTTTTTTATGATGGATGGCTATGACGGGCCCCGTCTCTTTTGCTGACAACTCTTTGAGGCGCGCATGGAACACTACGCGCCGTCGACTCTCGGGCCTGGTGCTGATCGGACGGCGAGCTACCCATTACTCGCCGTCTGCAGGCCCGGGTCTACGGTGGCCGGAGATCGTCTCGCGGCGCCGGAAGTCCCAGGCGTCTCCTGAGGCGGCTGCTGCTGAGAGCGTGAAGGCGACTCCGTTGTTGATGCTCCCATCACGCGTCCCGCCTCCGCCTTCGCGAGCATTACTGCTTCGCAGAAGGAGGAGACGGCATCCCATTCCCTCTCGCTCCGTACCATGGCCTGAACCAGGGCAGGGCGCGAGAGGTCGCTGCCGCCTATCGCATCCACGAGGAAACGGCGGTGCTCTGCCCAAGCGGGGCAAACCTCCACCGTAAGCTCCACCGCGTCCTCTGGGCGATCCTCGCAATGGAAACACCCGGGGGTCACCTCCCGCTTGATCCGAAACAGGAACCTCCCGAACGAAACAGGAACCTCCCGAAATCGTGGCCGGTGCCTGCATGCCTAAATAGTGGATAAATTCTGAAAATGAGTACACCCCTGGGCACTCAGGCAGGGAAGGAACAGGGGTGGGTTTTAGTCAGTAAGAGTCTGAGACGCCCTCCCGCTCCACTCAGAGCGGGAGAAGTCATTGGATGATTTCTCACCCCACAAAAAAAAATAGTAGGACCCTGATAGGGTTGACGATAAAGCACAGCACGCTTACTTAGAAGTAATCTATTCACTCTTAATTTAAAGAGGAACACATAATATAAATTCTCTACGGAAACAACACAATTTATACACATAATAATAATGGATTACAACCGTTTGTAAAATCAATTTCAAAAGCGTGCACCTGATCGCCCCTGGGCACTCAGGGCAGGGAAGGAACAGGGGTGGGTTTTAGTCAGTAAGAGACTGACACGCCCTCCCGCTCCACCCGGAGCGGGAGATGTCATTGGATGATTTCCTACCACACAAAAAAAAAGCGTGCACCTGATTAGCTATAATCGTATTTAATTGTAGCTCAAGAACCCGTTTGATTACGTTCTTTATCTAGCTACTAGCTTTTGCTCACGGCTTCCCCGAATGAAATGCAATAATTATCACAAACCAGGACATGATCTCCACATGTACCAAGTTTAATTATAATCCGTTCAGCCGATGAGGCGAGATAGATTAGCAAACAAACATATAGACTTTCACATTTATAATATTTTAGTAGAACTAGCTTCTGGCTTTCTCTCAGTATCCTAAGTATGCCTCAATCCAGGCTTTGGTCAGCATTTTCAATTGTGCCTTCGTAAAAAATACCTACTGTTCATTCTCTGAGCCATGATCCCGCCCGCGTTAAAGTCGGAAACTATCCCAAGCGAACATATTATTGAAATAAAAAAAAACTTTTTTACCAAAAATACAATCGACTTCCAAAAAATAAAAATAACTTTAATTTCAGAAGTCGGTGTTTGTATTCTATTTCTTCGTTATTTGACGCCGACTTCCGAAATTAATTTTATTTTTACTCCAATCTGTTCACTATTATTATTATTTAGCGCTGTAGGTAGCAATGCAGGTCAATACTGCCGACCGCTCGCTGCAAGACGGTAAAGCTTCGGCAATATTGGTTACACATTGCATGCCAGTCCTATTATGCGCAGTACCGGGGTTGCTAATGAACGGAATATTAGAAAAAACTGTTACAAAGCTGCATTAATGAAACTGCTCGTTAAGAAAATGTGAACTCTGAGAGGACATCTTTCCTGTAAAAAAAGATGTTGTTAATGCACTAATAGGAGATTTTGTTTTGTGTGAACGTTTACTTTTTAGACTGTTTTCAGCGTAACATTATCAGTAGCGTCAAACACTGCATGCATCTGGTTCCTCATCTTTGAATTTTCTTTGTCTATAATAAAGCTTTGTAAATGGTATTGTGGAACCCCAAGGCTCCAGTACGGCCTGCAGGACTCCAGGGACGTTCTAGTAGTTTCAGGGTAGAGGTCTCACTCGCTGGCAACGCGAGAGTGTGGTGTATGAGAGTGACTGGCTAATATGTGCAGTGTAATAAAAGAAAGAGGGATAGAGCACTCTAAGGTTAAGCGCGCACTACGAAATTTATTCGTTACGATTTTTGAAATGCGAAATGAAATCTATTGAAAATTGCAAACGATTTAATTTCGCAGTGCGCGGATTGTAGTGTATTTCTGTTGTTCACAGACTTGCGATATTTTTTCGCAACGATTTTTTATCGTAGTGCGCGCTTAGCCTAAATAACTATATTGAATCACAATCAACAATAGATGTGCCCACTTCGGTCAGGCTAGCAGAACTGATCTCTAAAACAAATGTAATGCCTCCTCATTCAATATTCAAACTTCAATAATCTCACCAGCCAGCTGAAGGCTGGTACAGACCCGCTGAGAGGCTGTGTCTACAATCGCCACAGTATCTACTAATAGGTAACTAATTAATTTTATATCAATATTATAAAGCGATTGTTACAACTATTAGATACAAGTAACATCCATTAATTTGAGTAAATTGTAAGTATAAACTATTTACATTACAAGAACAAAGTCCGGAGAAATTTTCTAACGTCTTACGTTCAAACACTAGTTTACAGTTGTTGCCGATAAAATTGTTGCTGTTCCTGGCTACATATGATATGCTGGTTACAAATATATAGGTAGAAATTTATCATCAGCTTTAGTTTATAAGTTTCAGGTACCTACGTTTAAAAAATAATAATACAAATATTTACTAAGATTTTTTATTTTTTTTAACAATCATTGTGTTACGAAAAACTTCGCTTTAAAGGCCTTCTTTTATGTGTGGACTTAGAGTAATGGCGTATAAGACTCCAGCAATAGTCAGACATCGCTATGACGCTAACGCTCCTCTATGACGCGTAAATCTTGACGCATACGCTCTCCCTACTCTTCGCTCATGTCTCCTAAATTTTCTGGAAACCTGTCTAGGTGACTATAGAGAAAGTGGAGTTTTATGCTCATGTTGTATCCCAGAGATCTTAATTGTAAATACAATAAATAGGAGTTTAACGCACTCTGATATAGCCTTTCTGTACTCATATTCTCCAGATATGTAGCAAAAATGGTTAGGGTTATTTAAACAACTTCTTGAACCACTCATGTCAGAAAAACTTATGAAATTTATCTTAACACACTGAAATACCCACGTTTTATCGAATAAATACGCAGAAATTAATAATGAAAGTCAACAACAAAGAAATTTGAGCTGCACAAAAACTTTTGAGGGTAGATTTGTTAAGATCATGTTATAAGTGACCAATATCACCCACAAAATTCACAGCAACAGACAAAAAGTTGAGTTTTATAAACTAGTGTAATGATTCCTGGGATAGTTGTAGTACGATTTCATGTCAAGATTTTCGTGTGAATTACAATTAATTAAGAAATTGAACTTGACATTGTAATTATTTGATCTAGCAACCCCAGTTAATACTACAAGGTGTGACAATCTCGAGCAATGTGGTTGCATAGTTAATTGGATAACACGATTGTTTGCTTACATCAACTTTATGTACAGTACAGTCAACATACATACTCGTACCTACCCATCTATGTACACAGACTATGTGTTTCTGTGCTTTAATCAGTCACTATTTCACAATTGACTAAATTTGTATAAAACTTGTTTCTGGCAGCGGCTTTGCCTCCGTGTAAACTATCACTATGGTACATACTCTCGCGATAAAAGTATCCTATCTAGTCCCCGTGCCGTCCTGTGTGTCAAGTTTCATCCAAATCCATTCAGCGGCTAAGACGTGAAAGGTAACAAACATGCAGACAAACAGACAGATATATAGATATTAGATGGTGGCGCAGTGGTAAAGACCCTTTTTTTTTTGGGGGGTGGGAAATCATCGAATGACATCTCCACCTCTGGGTGGAGCGGGAGGGCGTGTCAGACTCTTACTGACTAAAACCCGACCCTGTTCCTTCCTTGCCTGAGTGGCCAGGGGAGCGGTAACTCTGTTACGAATTTATCCGCTACCCCTGGGCATGCAGGCATCGGCCATGATGGGCCCCGTCAGTGGTGGCTGACATACATCTCTATGACTCAGTGGTAAACAAAGATTTTTTTTTTTGTGGGGGTGGGAAATCATCCAATGACATCTCCCGCTCTGGGTGGTGCGGGAGGGCGTGTCAGACTCTTACTGACTTAAACCCACCCCTGTTCCTTCCCTGCCTGAATGCCCAGGGGAGCGGTAACTCTGTTACGAATTTATCCGCTGCCCCTAGGCATACAACGACCCTGACTTTTTTTTTTTTTAGGGACTTTTATCCTTTTAAGGCATGTCAGCCCCATCGTAACCTAACCTAATTTTACATTTCAACTTATAATTTAAATCTTAACAAGAGGTTATACTAACTATACTAACGACACATTGCCATGTCATAAACAATTTTACCAGAATCACTGCCTGGATTTGCCAGGATTTCAAAAAACGTACCTATGTCGAGTTTACGCAATCTTGACAATCTTTCCCTACCCGTCTGGTTCTTGACACATTCCATTAAGAGATGCTGGACATCATCAATAACTCCACATACATCACAATTTGGGGAATCTAGTTTTTTCATCAGATGACCAAATCTTCTGGTGGGATAGTGTCCAGAACGAAGTCTTAGAGCCGCTACAATATACGTTCTGCTCATTTTGGAGTCCACAAACCAAGGAATGCGAGAAGGTTGGTGTTGTATGACCTTGTACCAGATTCCTTTGACTTTACTTAGGTCTTGAAAGTAAAGATCCCATTTTTCAAAACAAGCTGTTTTAAGTTTTGGCAGAATTTCTGTATAGTCAGGCATTATTATTATTTCTGTGCCTTCTGTTATTGCCAGTTTTGCTAACCTATCAGCCTCCTCGTTACCTAGTTGCTAGTCCTATGTGCGATGGAACCCATTGCAACTTCACATTTACTGACCGTAAGTTAAATTCATAAATGTATTTTAGAATTTTGTAGGCTATCGATGTACCTCTGAAACCAGAAGCAGATCGAGCCAAATGTTGAAGAGCACTTTTACTATCAGATAAGATCACGATATTTTTCTCAGTATCAACGCATAGACTTAGGGTTTCTGAAATGGCTATGAGTTCCAGCGACATAATGGACACATGAGAGTTAGTTTTAAAACAATGGGAAGACTGAGTAACTGGATCAAATATAGCGACTCCGCGACCATTCTTGCTCTTAGAACCATCAGTATAAAGTCATCGCCAATCAATATAATTCTTATGCAGCTCTTCAATCACCTGGTATTTAAGAGAAACCAGATCTTCGTTCTTTTTAGGACCCTTAATGCACTCTAAATTATCCACAATAACCTTATCTATTTGTATGTAAGTTACCCAAGTATTAAGCGTAAACATTTCAAGTGGATTGGATGAATGGATATCATATGAACTACATTCACTGTAAGTTAGACGACTTTTTTTTAGTCCTCCAATAACCAGTGTGGTTGAGGGCACTTAAGTTATATAATAATTTAACAGTTATGTTTTCTGACCAGGACATAGATTTGATACAATATTTATGGGCTAGGTACAATCTTCTTAAATTAAGTGGAGTGATACACAATTCACTCTCCATTACATATATTGGTGTGCTTTTAATAAATCCACCTATAATTCTTAATGCTCGATTTTGCAATTTATCAAGTTTGGATAAATGACTTTTGGCTGCACTATCATACAAAAAACTACCAAAGTCTATTCTGCTCCTTATCAACGATATAAATAATGTTCTCAAATGTTTAGGATGAATACCCCAACCGGGACCAGCCAGTACTTTTAATAAATTTAAAAATTTCGAAGTTTTTTCCTTGATTTCATTAATGTGTTTACTCCATATTAACGCTCTGTCGATCCACAATCCTAGATATTTAACACATTCTACTAATGGCAAAGGTTTATCGTTATTGACTAAATTAATTTGATGTTTTTCCTTCTTCTACTAAAAACACAAACATGTGATTTTGATTCTGATATTTTCAATCCTAACTCATCCAGTAAAATTGAGATTGCATTGAGAGCTCTTTGCCTTGACACACATTAATATCCTTATCACTTAAGTAAATCACAAAATCATCAGCACATTGGGAGACGATAACATTTCTAATAGAATTGCAAATTTTATAAGTTGTTATATTAAACAATAGAGGTGATAAAGGGTCACCTTGAGCCAGACCTTTACTTGTCCATCTAGCTCTCATTTCCTCTACATTATTACTATTCTTAACCCGGAGACATCTCGCACTCAAGAATGACCACAGGTACTTACAAATGTTATTACCGACCTTTAATTCATCTAGTGTAACAACTACTTTATCAACTAAAATGTGCATTTTCTACATCTAAAAAACAAGCCACAGTAGGGTGATAAGCCTTGTTAGACTATCCAAACATGAGTGTGACCTTCTGAAGCCTGAAGTATATGGAGAAAATATTTTTTGTTTCTCAGTATACCATTCTAAACGTTTAGTAATCATACTATGAAACAATTTACATAAACATGACATAAGGTAGATTGGTCTAACTTTTGTTTCACCACTACCACTGCTGGCTAATTTAGGGATGGGGATGATTAAAATAGTACGCCACTGATTCGGCACAATGCCTGAAATATAAATATCATTATATAAATCAAGTAGGTACTGCTTACCAACACAAGGAAGGTTATAAACTATAGAATATGAGACCCCGTCACTACCCGGAGCCGTGTCTTTTTTCTTACAGCAATGTTTGAGCTCCTGCATGGTAAATGGTAAATCAAGCAAATCATTTCTAGATTGTATCACTGGTGGTGAGTTTAAAACAAAATTCGGAGCAAGAGAACAATGCATTTCATTTAATTTTTCTTCAGGAATAAAAAAGTTAGATTTCTTGTAACCTATGTACCATCACATTTTTGGCCACATGTTGGAAACCGATGTGGTTTCATTGATTTCATTACAGAATTTTCTCCACTTTTCGGACTTAGCTTTCTGTATCAATAGCCTGGCTTTTTCTATTTTCTCTTCTAAAATATTAAACTTAACGGGACTTGGATTTTTTCTAAACTTACTTAACGCTAACCTTCTTTCAGCAACGGCTTTAGATAGTGACGTCGTCCAATATTCCTTCGGTTTGAACTTTCTTATTGGATCTAGACATGTGCGAAGATTAGGTATGCTTCTATCACAAGCTAAATTAATTTCGTTAAATCAATAATCGTATCTGTCCTGGACGGTTACAGAACTATTAAAATTTCGCAGTGAATCATCGAGATAATCACGATACGCTACCCAGTCAGCCCTCTTATAGTTACGTTTTTCAGTAAAATGCGTATGATCATAATAGGATAATGTAATTTTAATGATGAGATGATCACTACCTAGGCTTTCGTTGATAACCTGCCATTTTAAACCTAATGCTAAGCCTGTTGATGAAAACGTTATGTCCGGAGATGATTTGACCACCAAATTATTCGTGTGATTCGTGTTGGGTCACCATTATTCAATGCCACAAATCCATTCTCCAATGACGAGTCTAGTAACTGTAGCCCCCTCTGGTCGGTCTTATAAGACCAATTCGAGTGGTGGGCATTAAAATCTCCGGCAATGATAGTCTTTTTTGAGGAAAATGAAAAAAGGCTGTCCCAATCAGAAGCATTCACCGCGACTGATGATGGGCAGTAAACAGAAAAAATATTTTCCAAATCTTTACAATTAAGTAATTTGACTCGTACTACTTCTATACCCGAATTAGAGATATGACTGGGGCAAAGTTGGGTTTGGATCACCCTGACTTAGGAGTCAGGTCGTGGGTTCAAATCCAGCCAGGCACATTACTTTCCTGCCAGGGTCGCGGGTGTGTTTGAAAGAGTCACAGCGGCCCTGGCACAGGCAACTGAGGGAACACAAGGGATTTTAGTCAGTAAGAGTCTGATACGCCCTCCCGCTCCACCCAGAGCGGGAGAAGTTATTTGATGATTTCCAACCCAAAAAAAGGTAAAGAAAGAAAGAAAGAAAAATAATTTATTTGCCACAAATTAAAGACATACAAAACAATATGATTTTGCTAATTTAACCCTTACGGTTTAAGATATTTTATTCGTCAAAAAGAATACAATTCACTTATCATGAGAAATACAGGTTAATCTTAATACTAAAAAATACGAACTTATGAAGAACGGCGGGTATTCGTGAATAAGCTAATAACAATGCACAAACAACTTTTCTGTACCAAGTGGGTAACAAGAAAAAGTGGGTGTACTATTTATTTATTTATTTAATCATTTATGTACACACAGAGACACAGTAACAATAAACATAATTATAAATACAGTACAAAGGAACTGCTTATTTCTTAAGAAATTTCTACCAGCAGACCTGCGATAGGAGAAGTGAGAAATAAATGTAGACAAAAGTGTGTAAGAAACAGAAAAAAGAATACGAGATGTTCTATACTAAGGTATCAAATAAACCTACACATATATTGTAAATATATATATATACTTACATAAATATATACCTAATACTGTAAATAGATACATGACATACAAATATATAAAAAAAATATTATAATAGAGAGGAAAGGTAGTGCTCTTTAACACGATTTTTGAAGAGAGAAATTGACTTCAAGTCTCGAATGCTAGGCGGAAGCGTGTTCCACAATCTTACTGCATGGACAGAGAAAGAGTAGGAATAGTAACTGGATTTATGAGGATGGGTTTTGAGGAGGGATCTAAGGTGAGATCTGCAAGGCGCGTCACCAGGGCGAGCGTAAGAAATTCGCTCACGCAGGTTAGGAGGGATAAGACGGGTTGTGTAGAATGTTGAAAAGGAGTCAAAGAATTCGAGTGTTCCTGCGAAGTCGGATTGGGACTTTGGGAGCCACTTGAGCTCCTTGCGAAGGTGAGAGACATGGTCATACTTACGCAGACCAAAAACAAACCGGATACCTAAGTTTTGCAGACGCTCAAGCTTGCTTAGTAGCTCCTCAGTAGCATCCAGGTACTATTACATATCGTTTCTTGATGGCAAGTCAAATAGCAATTACACGTCGTTACATCAAACTAAATGGGCAAATATTTTGAATTTGTTAACATTTATATAATATTAAAAGCTTAATCGATAGTGAAAGCGAAACCCTTATCGATAGTGTTAGTAGATCTTATATTTCTATGTTAGAAACAAGTTTAACAAACAAAAAAAAATGTAAGTAGGTAGGTATAAATAAATAAAAAGCAGATGGATGTCGTGTCGTGTACATTACTTTGTATAATTTACTAGCTGTGCCCCGCGGTTTCAAGAAGTAACAAACATACACACTCCCAAACTTTCGCCTTTATAATATTAGTGTGATTCCATCTCCATTGCTCTCAAAGTTGTAAAGGAAAACATCCGTAAGAAAAGTAGTATATCCTAGAACCATACATTCGAAGACATAAAGTGACATTTAGCAAGTCCGCGTGGTGGATTACAGCACATTCCCTCTCATAGAGAGGAGGCCAGAACTGTGCCCCAGCAGTGGGAACATTAGATATAGGCTTATACTAAGGCGAGTCAATAAGTCCGTGACTTTTCAATTTTCCCCGCCTCATAACTGTAAGGGCGACTCTGCTCCTGTCAACAGGCAAGTGTCAGTTGACTTCTGTCAAAGTTTGAACAAGCTGCGTCATTTAGTTTGACAGCCATTGATAGCAGACTATCGCGTGATTTAAGTATAAAATAAAAAAAAATTGAAAAAAAAAAACTTATTTTCCACCAGGACAATGCAAGGGTTTTTTTTTTTTGGGGTGGGAAATCATCCAATGACTTCTCCCACTCTGGGTGGAGCGGGAGGGCGTGTCAGACTCTTACTGACTAAAACCCACCCCTGTTCCTTCCTGCCTCGAGTGCCCAGGGGCGAGGTAACTCTGTTTCGAATTTATCCTCAACCCCCGGGCAGACAATGCAAGGGTGGCAAGAATACATGAAGTGGGCTACGAATTGCTCCGTCATCCGCCATATTCTCTGGATTTAGCCCCGAGTGACTATTTCTTGTTCCTAAACCTAAAGAAATGGCACGGCGGAGAGATTTGATGAAACGATGAAATCATCTCACAAACAAATACCTATTTTGATGAAAAAAAGAAAGGAAAAAAAAACAGACGAAAACAAAAAAAAAAAACGAAACGAGAAACGAGAAACGTTGGACACAGTGTAAATCCAAAAACCTGTGTTTCATTAGAAAAAAGTCACGGACTTATTGACCCGCCCTCGATACTTATACAATACATGCACAAAGTATTGGTAGTATTTGGGCACTGTAAACAGGCGCTATTTTACAGTTGACTAACATTTTTCAAGAGACTATTTTGATGGGATTTCGCAGTTGAAAATTTGTTTCCGAATAGGTTATTTCACATAATTCAGAAGTCATTTGCATATCGTGCCAGTTTTGAACTTTTGGCCTGGTTTTCTCGCGTGACCTTCATCAGTTTATTGATGTTTACTAACTGAGGTTTATACATACATAGAGGGTGTTTCACTTAAAATGTCTATCACCTGGTTTCTGAATTTCTTGGTTCAGAAACCTTTATATCTTTCTTAAGCCTAAGGAAAAGCTGCCTGCTTGAGTTTTACACGGATTTATTTTCACTGCGTTTCCACCGCATGAGTATATTCCTTTCCTTGCAAAAAAGTAAAAACATTTTTACAAAAAAAAAAAAAAATACAATTGACTTCCAAAAAACATGCAAATCTTCTTCTTTATTTTATGCATTTTAATGTTTCGTTATTTTAGCGTAATACTCATGCAAAATTGCAGCTCCCTAGTACCAAGTCTCTTAGCTATGGCTCGGACGGACAGACCGAAACTTTAATAGAACTACGGAACCCTAAAAAACCGTATTCGGATCAGTAGGATTTCTCGAGATTATCTCCTACCAACATACAAACAATTTCAACTTTTTATAAAATTATAATTTGTTATATTATGTCGTCTAATGGACACAGATGGATTTAGTATAGTAAGCAAAGCAAACATAAAGTGGCTGGGCCCACATTTCTCAATGACACTCGGAGTGAAACGAGGCTCTTGTTTTTCTAGGTCCTGGCAAATTGTTAGGACTTAAATCTTTCGTAAAATTAATTAACTAAATCCTTCACAACGGGAAAGGCCGGTCCTGATATGCTATTTAAAATGTTTTAAACCTAACTTCAAAAAGGAGGAGATTAACATTCGTCGGAAGATTTTATTTTTTATGAATGTTCCCCGATTACTCGGAGACGCCTGGACCGATTTGAAAAAATCTTTTTTTTTGTTTGAAAGGGTATTACTGCCTGAGTGGTTCCATTTAAATTTGGTGAAGACCTGATGAACAACTTCGGAGATAGTCAATGGAACTCTTCAATAAATGATAGTAAAGCTTCCGGAATTGCTGCAAATGCACGTCTGTTTATTGTTTACGCCACTTCATAACATAATATCACGCAGATACGCTCTGAAGGGGTACACAGATTTGTACAGTTTACTCTGATACACCCTAATTTCACCAATTATGTACACCAATCATACGTATACGTATATAATACACCAATTGTGTTTTTAGGGGCTATCAATTCGCCGAACTTTACTCTTTAGTTTTAGTTATTATGGTGTACGAAAATTAAAAAGTGAAAAAAAAACTATTATACAAAAATACAACCGAAATCCAAAAAAAAGGCAAAATAACCTTTATTTCGGAAGTCTGTGTCAAATAACGAAGAAACGAAACAAGAAACACCTACTTCCGAAATGAAGAAAGATTCCGAAATGAACATGTGGCACTGAAACCAGTGCACTGGCGAAACGCACTGGTCATAGACTTCCTTCTTGAGACACTGTGGTATGTCATACAAGAAGATACCACGCAGCTTCCCTCAAACTGCCTAGCCATGTCGGATTCAACGGTTGATCTCTTTCTCAAAGTTTATACCACGTTTGTCATTAATTACCCACAATTAGCCCTAAAACTGCGTGGGTCGACCTCTGGACCAGCCACTTCTCACATGAGACAACTGTACGTTATTTGCTCCGGCGTCACCACTCCTGACTCTTAGTACATTTTGGTTGGTGAAAGCAAGACTACTAACATATAGTTTTTTTTTAAATATCTAATCTTATTACTTTATCCACTTTTAAGCTACGATCCTTACATACTATAAATTAATAAGATCCTTTCCGATTGCATCGAGCTTGACGCGGACGAAGTCGCGGGCAACAGCTAGTCTGAAATAAATTTGGTTAAAACGACAAAAACATAATATTAAAGTTCATTGAACTGAGATCCTTTTTGTTTGTCCTATCAATATTAATTTCGTAAAACAATGAAAATGGAAAATTTCCGAGAATTCCTCTAAAAGGATAGGTACGTGCAAATACGCCGCAATTTGGTTCCAAGCATTATTATAGTATAGATTAACTTCGGCACCACACGTTCAACATAGTAAGCTCGAATTAAGTAAAACAATAAAAGCACCTATTTGTTTTTGTACTTAATACACTGGGGATGTTCACCGGGTACCCTAATCGCTACATAAAACCTTAATAAGTATTTTGAGCTCTTTGCTCTAACCCAAAGTGGGCCAATTCCCCCTAATTGTTACTTCGCTATTGTTTACGTTTTGAATTTCACTGTGGTTATGTAAAAGCAAACTTTTAAAAGTACCTTCTTATTTACATATACTGAGACATACAGGGTGTAACGGAAAGGTGTGGTCATATTTTAAAAACTGCATTTGTCCATCGATATGAACAACTTTCTTCAAGAAAACCTAAGGAAATTTTCAAATTTTTTTTTACCTCCCATACAAATTTTGATCAGCTGATGATAACTTTTGTATGAAAAGTCCAATTTTTTTTTTGGGAATTTTCTGTTTTTTTACCGACTTTTTCTTAGAGAATGTTATTCATACCCATGGGCTGAGCCGGTTCTTAAAATATGACCACACCTTTCCGTTACACTCTGTGTAATTATTTTCAATACGGCGCGGCGTATCGTGGCAATTAGCAAAGTGTAAGTAGCTTAAAAGTATCAAACACATATTTAAAGTCTGTGAAGGTTTTTTACGCATACTATAAAAAGAAAAACCTTTCCAAGAGACTCTCACTAATTGGAAATCAAATATAATCACGTCCATTTCTGAGTTTAATTCCATTTACGAAGCACAAAAAAGGCCAGCTGTATGAACTACATTCAGGAGGATGCCTTTAGCAGGATGGCGGTGCAAACGTCAGTCTTGTCGTACGGCCCGCCGCAAAGTAATAACAGTCTCTGCTAATGGATTGTGGTATTTAGGTAGCTGCCTTTGTACATGTTTAGGCATTAGCCTTATTTTATCTATGACTTCGTGCCTCTCTTACACAGTTTTGGGCTCCTGGTACTTTAGCGGTGGTTTTGAAAATGATTCTTTTAAAGGTTTGCGATATATTTTCGAGAGGTTTGTTAAATCGACTGGGTTGTTAAGATAGCTCCACTCCCACTTTAATACACGTTTTAATATTATATCTATGTCTTTTCGTTCACCAGTAATTCAGTTTTTGCTTTTCAAATAATTTTTTAAAGGTTTTGCCTCCAAAATGCCAGTTTCATTACGTTTTAACGAACTTCTGCTCTTTGATTCGTAACTTTTGAAATCGTATCGTAGAATTTCGTCCTATATGTATCTATATAGCTATAGTATTCAGCGTTATAGATAGATACGACTCAAAAGCGTCCGAGCTCGTGTCAATGTGCCATTAATGACTTGTGTGGGCGTCTAATACACACTAATAGGTATTAGAACCGTGAAAATGAGAAACTATTTGTTGTTTGGCACGATTTCTAAGACGAATCTGTTCCAATAATCCACTTCTTTTCCACATCAGTGCATTTCACATGATTTGAAGATTTAAAATGACGAGTTTTATACGTATATAAAAGATTTGAAAGCTTTTGATATCCTTTTACATTACAAAGCTCAGATACTTCTATCTGGTTTAAATACGAGTACTGTGAATATAAAAAAATACTGACAAAATTTATAGCCTAATTTGTCGAAGTAACGACCTACCTTTTCCACAGACTTAAAATTTTCATTACATTAATTTAAAAAGACAAGTGAATAATTAATTGAAAGGGGACAATGTACGGGACACTATAAAAAGCATAAAAATACATTTAAATCTAGGTAACCGGTGTGAAAAAAAAAATTCACATTGAATTAGGTTTTCCAATGAAACGTTCGCGAGTACTTGACTCACGACACAATACAACAGTGACAAAGAACCCCTAACGACCCCGAATTTATCGTGAACTTTCCACTAATACCGTCATTAAACAACCCTTTGTTTTCTTCTTTGATAAAAACGCCTCGAAGCACCTCGGAGTTCGTAATTTTTATCTTTCCCTGCCTGAATAGTCACCTTAGGAACAAAAGCAAAATACTTTTGCGACAATGACAACAGCTGTCTCCATTGTCTGCAATGGGCCTATGTTTATTAATTTAAAGTTCAGATTTCAACGAGTTTCGAGTTTGTTTTGTCAATCTTTTGATAAAAGTGATTGTCATTATGATGATAAGTGCCGAGGGAAATTGTTTTAGGGGCTGCTGCCTTGTGCTTTCCATAGGGGTTGTTGAGCTTTACATTTTGTTCGGATGATATAGGTACGCTAGTATTATATTATCTGTGATAAAAGTAAATTATTTATGTATTTAATAACACGCGTTTTTCTATTTTTAGCTGTTTACATGGATGAATAGGTAACCAGATGAGGCATGAACTGTAAAAATATTATATAGTTATTATAGCTTCCCTAGAGGTATAGAAACTAAAATAACTTTCGGTAAACTATATGTTTTTCTAATAGGTATGTAGCTTAACCTACTTATCTTACCTGTTAGAAAAAAGTTTGCTGTTTACCTAATGTTAGATAAAATATTATTTTTTAATGTTTTAAGTCGGTTTTAAAACTTCGCATGAGAAAATGCGATCAAATCAATTTCACTAGGCATTTCTGCATAGCGGGGAAAGTCAACATTTTTATGATTCCTGTGCCTTTAATATGAACACTACATGCTTTCAATTCCTTTACACTGTAGTTTAATTACAAGCCATGAAATCCACGCCAGTTTGTGTGAAGTTTCATACAAGAAAATTACATTATGCTGTGAGTAAAATCCGTCGGCTTTCGCACCCAGCAGGGTGCATACAATTGAATTATTTAAGGTATTATGACGTTAAATTGCCCGGCGGAGGCGAGTCTACCGTAATCAGGTGAGAAAGCGGCGGGCGGCCCGTCTGGGACAGGCCTAAGATAACCCTTATAATGCGCGCGGCAATTATTAAAGTTGGTCGTGTTAACTTGTATTGGTTAACGAGTGTCGTGTAAACAAGTTAAGTCGAAAGAAACACGTTTAGCTGATGTGTGTGAACAATGTTTACACAGGCGTGAGTGAATAGATATGAATGAAGCCTACGTTTTATTTTCAGTACACATGACACCTAGGGACGTCATTTACTTAAGTATTAAAAGTTCAATGTGAAGCCAAAACACTTCTACGTATTCAATACATGCATATTTAAATTGGTGAATGTAGTCAACATTTATTTTTACATCTCGTCTCAAATGACTTTGCCCTGGAGTATTTCATAAGTTACGTTGAGCTCTTTATCCCTTCTTCATACGAAAATATAAAGTATAAGTGACTACCTACCCAATAAACTGTATAGGATGTGTTTCTCATGAGAATATGCTAGGACATTATTCCGAGGGTACTCCCGACGGTCAAAACTTCGTGCTTAACTCTTCAAACTCATTGATAGGCACTTTGCCTCTAATTTTACCGTAAATAACGTCAGGCACAATTGTTCAACAATTTAACTATTGTTATATAAAGTTACAATGATTGACGACAGTTTTCTACAAAACAGTAAATAATAAAAAAAAACAGTTTCGAATAATTCAGAATAATCGTCTCTTTTTATTGTAATCTGTTTCAGAATATCCATTCTTCTTCGATTCCTGGTAACATTGAACGAGTGAAAAAATATGTGTCGCAGCGTCAACATGGATGCGTCAAATAATAATAACGTCTGATTATTAGGTACTAATCGGAAACGTCAGGTAGAGTGTACTTGGGTGAAGTCGATACTGGAAGTGGCAACACTGAGTTGACAGTTGTCATTTTGATGGTGGGTATTTGACTATTTGAATTTGGTGAATGTGAAGGTGGGAACGTTAGACTTCACTTTTTGATCGAGACACAGGTGCGAGAAGTTGTTCTGCCATCCTGTATCGAATTCACCGCGTCTCCATATTGTGATCCGATTCCATCTGCGTAATCAAATGATAGTTGAATGAAGGTAACCTTAGTGGATAAATAGACGTCTGTATTAATCCTTGGTACTATTATTTCGGTTACCCACCACGTCTGATCATTCTGATAACGAGGTGTTCCAAACGCATCTGTCATCTAATTTATCTAATAACCTTTAAACGAGCAATTCTTATATATATGTATATATATAATCTGAATTTCGGAAACGGCTCCAACGATTTTCATGAAATTTAGTATGCAGGGGATTTCGGGGGCGATAAATCGATCTAGCTAGGTTTCATTAGTTCCGGACGAACTAAATGAAAAAGGATAAAAAACAAAAAGGAGGTTCTATTTCAACTCAACAGACTTTCCCGGATTATTATTTTTAGCTCTTTTCAAACTAACGTGAGGCCTGAGTAAGTTCAGCAGTGATAAAAAATGTAGCTGAAAACTGAAAAAATATATTCCATCCGACCGCAGTCAATCGGTCGACAATATTCTCTCACGAGCCACGTACGGCACGCGCTGCGTCGGTTTCCCTTCCCTAGTCTACCGTAAGAGACAACAAAAACCACATTCCGGCAAGTATTGTTCCACTTCGGGAATTTTCTTTATAGCTTATTCATTTATGCTTATTAATTTGCGCTTCCGAAGTAATATCTAGATTCCAAACGATAGGTAAGCATATCAGCAATCCAATTACAATAAAGCTACATCCAGACAAACCTGTGGCGCCTTACCCCACATTCAGGTTGATTGTATACAAAGTCTGTTTAATTTAGTGAAGCACCGAGCTAACCTAGTTACCCCAGCATAAGTGCAGTTAATTTTCGAGATTAGCATTTGTGTGAGACAATTAGTCGTGAGTAAACTTCAAATAGAGCGTTTGAATGGACTTATTGCCTTGCTTGGGCGCTTAGCTGGAGACTGACTAAAAACTGGGGGCAAAAACTTAAGCTGGTAAGTACACTTCTATTGAACGGAGTGAAGCGCTGCAATTACGTTAGTCCTCTCCGGTAGTCTCGACTCGACCCGACGGGCACAAAGACTCGCCCTTGCTTTCATTTTCAATCATCATTTTGTTCAGATTTCTTGCTTATTGCGTTCATTGTACGGAAGTCTTAATATTGCGGTACTTTTAAATAAAGTACGCAACAATGGTTCACTCTATTGTAGCAGTTAGTATTGTTTATACTATTACTACGTTGTTTTTGTGTTTCTTATTATACCGGTAATTATTTTAAATAAATGGAGCCCCACGTTTTCATTCATAATTCATTGTATTGTTCGTCGTTTTAACGGGACAGTGACAACAGTATTTTGAGGACAGTGTCGGAGAACATCTACTCTCCTATTCTGAGACGTTTTGTGGGGGTGATGAATGAGTGAAGTTATTTACTTTCGCTTGTGTGTCGCCCACATGAAACGATCTCAAGTAAACATGTTTTTTAATTATTATAATTATTACTTTACTAACATTAGTTATAAGAAATTTACTAACACAGTGGATCTATGTTGTCCGTAATAAAGAATTTATTATTATTATTATTTATTATTATTAATAGCTTAATCCTGGGGGTCTTTAAGTCAAGAGTGAATAGGCTCCTTCTAGGCAAGCGTGCTCCATCGTCGACTACATCATCGCTTACCTAGGTGAGATAGTGGTCAAACGCAAGCTTTCAATGATGAAAAAAAGTATTATAATTATAACAAGTATTATAACTCTACTTCAGGGTTTTGTTTTACGGCGCATTACTATCATACCTACCTACTAAAAAAAAGAGCGGCACTCTGAGAGTGCCGACAGAAGTGAAAACTTGAACAAAAATGCCCAACGTGCCTAAATAAGTTTTCACTTCGATCGCGTAGCAGTGTCGGTGGCGAGTTCAATTGTTTTTCCCATCTCCAAAATGCCCAACGCGCCTAAAGAAGTTTTCACTTCAAAAATATGGTGTCGTGAGATATGATGCACCATAAACTGTATATTTGATTAATAGTTAATGGGTGACACCTGCTCGCTTACATTGTCACTCAAATGTCCCGTTTAGGGATGTACGAGTATCTACATTAACCGACTACCTACATAATTTGGTTTACAATTTATTCGCGGCGTTCGTTCGACAATTTTATCAATGGCTATCACTTGGGGGAAACCGTGTCGGGAAGAAATTGCAGCTGTAAGTACAAACTGTGTCTATGCCTTTTTTGTATTCTATCCACGAACATGGTTCCCGCAAATACTGCAATGTGAGAGGAGTTTTGTCGCAGCGAAATCTGACTACCGAATAGGCATTAGGTTCTTGCGTGCACCACATACCTACAAGTAGGTCCGTGCAACATTCATGCTTTGCCTAAGATATTATGTGTAATGTAATGAGAGCCTTAAGTGTCTCAACAATATGTTTTTGATGTTACATTAATCGTCAAAATTTTGTGTGAGGATTCAAAATATGTGAACTATTTAATATTAGGTCCGCACCTATGAAAACAACCCGGGCCTGCGGACGGCGAGTAATAGGTAGCTCGCCGTCCGATCAGCACCAGGCCCGAGAGTCGACGGCGCGTAGTGTTCCACGCACGCCTCAAAGAGTTGTCAGCAATAACGACGGGGCCCGTCATGGCCGATGACTGCCCAGGGGTCGAGGATAAATTCGAAACAGTTACCCCGCCTCTGGGCACTCAGGGCAGGGAAGGAATAGGGGTGGGTTTTAGTCAGTAAGAATCTGACACGCCCTCCCGCTCCACCCAGAGCGGGAGAAGTCATTGGATGATTTCCCACGCCACAAAAAAAAAACCTATGAAATCAGCGTTTTGTATGGAGAATTTTAAAGAAGTTGCATTTTTCTTAATTTATTTAACAACTATGAACACTATCTAATGTCTTAAAACTTTTATGCAATTAATGTTTAAAAATTAAGATAACGTATGCCACTTAGATTAAGCAACAAAAATAAAGTTTTGGCTAAGTTAAAACAAATAGTGGTTTCATTTCCGCTAAAAAAAAGAGGAGTCATTTTAAAGGTATGTTTTTTTTTTTTAAAACTAAAAGTAATAAGCCTTTTTAATTTACTATGGGCAGTTGTCTATGACGGTCATTATTCGGTAGAATATCAAGCAATTGATGAATATTTTAATTCATAGAAGCGACGAGGTTCTCTATTTATGAGAAAAAACGCCAATTTCATAGATGGGAAACCAATATTTCCTGAAAACGATTGCCATGGTCTTAGATCGTGAGGTTATAAAATATTTTAACATAACTAGCTGCGCCCCGCGGTTTCACCCGCGTAAGCCGGGATAAATAGTAGCTTATGTGTTAATCCAGGGTATAAGCTATCTACATACCAAATTTCATCCAAATCGGTCCAGCCGTTTGAGCGTGAAGAAGTAACAAACATACAAACAAACAACATTCGCCTTTATAATATTAGTGTGATGTTAAGATGTCTATATTAGTGTGATGTTGTGATTTGTTTTGTTCGAAGTTAGTTAGTAAGTATCTACAAAACATTCTCCAAAAATATAAGCTACTTATTTGCACCCAAATCCGCAATATTGTAGTTCGTTAAAGGCCCCGGGGTTCGTATAACAACTCCCGTTGGCAGCGTTAACAAATAACCTATACGTGTAACACGGTACCTTTGTCTTTGGATTCCTCATATAGATACAGGCACTAACTAGGCTTTGAAATATTACCGTGAACAGATTCGCTCTGTCGAGCCCGCCTCTACCTCGACCCATCTGTCTCCCACTACTCCCGACGTATGCAAGTGTCGGCGTGAGTCGTGACATTAACGGCACTTGAGAGACAGATCGTTGCTCATTTACAAAATATTAGCTCCCCCTTAATTGGCTAACTTTCCAAGAATTATCTTACGTAACTAGCAATTAGCTAGCTCTAGTTAGTTTATCTCTTAGTAATAAGGATTTATGTTCATTTGTACAACTTTCGTTAGAGTAGGTAGGGACATTATTAATTTATTTTTAACACACAATGTTGACCAAACTGTAAGAGAATTAATTTCTATAAGTAATATTTAATTTAATGTCTCCTTACCCACCGTATAGTTCAGTGTAAAGAAATGACCTACATATTTATTTGGGTAAGTACCTAACAGCCGAAAGTTTGCAAACTCTACCAAGATTCTGATTACATTGGCAATCCTTAATGTACGTATTAAACGTAGGAAGATTTAGTTTAATACAAAAGTCTTAAAAGTACAAGCAGATAAATAAGGTCTCTTGTTGACCGGCGTTAATGAAACGCAAACAATCCCTGAGTAAATTCTGCGATGCAAACCCGCTACAAGTTGTTGTATTCGTGTGCTGAGCACACCACTCTTTGATGTGCTTCTTTTGTACAGTTTTAATGTGGATTTGGAAGTGAATGAATGAATTACTTAGCTATGCATTTTGCAGACGCGGCGTGTTTATTTTTTCCATAGAGTAATTGTTAAGGTTTTATTTGTAAATGATTTCGTTCGATCATATTTTCTTTGCAAATAGAAATACGGGCAGAAAATTCTTTCATAGTCAGTGTCATTTAACTGTGACTGACTATCAGTTAACAAGCATTTAAACCGTGCAGTCGGAATGACGTAAACGGTTACATTGTTAGTGGTTGTCGGCATAACACAACACAACACAAATTCGTTTCTGCAATCACGGACGTGGACGTTCGAAATCTGATTTACCGCTGATTTGTGGTCAGGTGCGGCAGCGTTCATGGACCGAGCGCACTGCCTACCCACACCTACATATATATACCTATAGCTAGACAGCTACCTTTCCACTTCGAAAACCAAGTTATGTCCCAAATATAACTCACATCACCTGTCGTTCCGCCTGAAATATCGTCGCGGAACGATTTTATCACTCTCGATGATGTATCCTTTATTGTTGAATATATTACCAAAGTTTGTCCTTTAAAACCCTGAAAATTGTCAGGCTTTGTTTAACGACTTTCACATTCTCTGTTAGAATTTCGATGATAAAAATAACATGCTCGAGGATATATGGTTTCAAAGCCTCAAACCCGTAGGTGTTCGATTTTATTTTTTTCAAAGTTTATTCGCTACGATCATATTACGCGTGCCTGTTAATATCGTTGCCATGTCAACCAACGAATAGGTAGGTTGAAAATACTATGTTTGCAAATTCATTATCATTCATTCTCCTGCCCTTATCCCAATTTATTTGGGGTCGGCGCAACATGTCTTGTTCTTCTATACTCCTCTATTAGTCGTCATCTCTGTAGTCGCCCTCTTTTTACCCATATCCTCTTTCACACAGTCCAACCATCGTTTCTTTGGCTTTCCCCTACTCTTATAGTCATCCACATCCATACACAAGACTTTCCTCACGACACTTTCATTATAAAGAACAAAGTATCAAGTAAATTAGCAAAATTTTTAGCCGACATATTTCAAGACTGACGTTTTAGATCCATCTGATATTACTATTAGATTTACCATAAGATTGTCAATTTTCCTTTATTTTGTAAACCAGCCAACCGTAAAATCGGTTCGCCTATTTGGGACTAACGATGTCATAGGCGTCATCATCACAGACAAAGGCTGAAAAAATATTAAATCAATTTATAAGAAATGAAAACTGCAAACAAAACTTTGATCAGTTCTAAAAATATGACAAGAATCCAGAAAAAGACAGACAAGTCTCATTACATTCTCATTTTTGCGTCGAGGGTTAAGACTCTATAAAATGCTACAAATTGAGGTTAAACGCTGTAAACAAGGAAAAAGAAAGGTAACAGTTATCAAGTCGGATCCAGTTACTTGCAGCCGTCCGGATTGTGTTATAGACAGAAGTGAGAACGTCGAAGTTGGGAGGAATCTCGGCAAACTGTCAAACCTGCTTCATTCTCCACGACCACCTACTTATTTACGTCTAAATTTGCCGACGGGGGAGACAGATACCGGTGCAATACATATTATGGACTTTTAAGGACTTTTCAGTCATATAACTTTACTCGTAAATCATAGAGTACTTTGTATTACAGAACTTTACCTAAATGTAAGTTTAACATGCCTACTTAAATGTTCTCAAACTTTGATGAATAATACAGTCACATTTTGTAAAACGAAAAAATCACTTTGACAATAAATTATGGAGGAATCTTTGTCCAACGGTGAACTGAGGTGAAAATAATGATCGAACTTGGAAAACATTTACGCGAAAGATATTAAGGAACGATTATTGGTTATTGCGCAAAACTTTCTTTGTTCGAGTCATGATAATAGGCGGGGGAATTATTATGAACAGACTTTTATTGTATTTCGATCGATGAATGAGTATTCCTTACAGATGTTCTTTTTATTGGAGAAGAAATTGTTTTAAACTACTCGTACCTATTATAAGTGGGACACGTGTAGTGCTTTGCGAAGTGCCACGGGAATATTGTAGAGGAGGATTCGAATTCCCGTCAAACTGGAGCCGGTACACAACAAAGCCATTACCAGTAGACGCGCGGCCCAATCTTATTTTCTAAGTTTAGGAATCGAAAAGTTGTTCACAAACGTCGAGGTATGAGGAAGGAACAACCCACCACGTATGCGACTTATTGCTAATGCTATTTCTAGTTTCTTAGTGAAATAATTAGTTCTCATTGAATTAATTTTACGTGTAGTTCGTGTGGAGCCTGCAGCGTAAACCGCATGTTTATAGTAGCTTCTGTTTTACGCTTTTTGGATGGTATCCAAGTTTAAAATATTTATTTTAATTTCGTTATGAGCTCTATATTAAAACGAACATTTCGTTTAAGTGAAAACTTCTTTAGCCGTATTGAGCGATTTTTATTAGGGGCAAAACCTATGGGTTCGTGTCACTGACATCCAAGTTAGGTGTTGCGCCACATTGGCGACGCGCAGCGGCCTGTGTAATTATATGAAAACTATCTGACCCAGCAAACGTTGTTCTACGATTAAACATAGTCGTAAAGTATTTATCACCCTCTTACTGGGAATAGCAGGGTGAAAAATACTTTACGACTACAAAAATGATTAAATCGGTCTATCCGTTTCGGAGAAGTGCAGTACAAACACCGTGACACGAGATTTTTGTATATTAGAAGATTAGATGTATATAATTATGACTCGGAGTGCCATTAGAAGTGAAAACCAGAGTAATGTTAATAATAAAATTTGAAATCACAAATTATGAAGTTTTAATTATTTAAACCATAATCTATTTAAAAACGAAAAAACAGATTCAGGAAAATATAGGACTATCAATATATTTTTACCTTTCCCATAAAATCCACATAACAACCGATGTTTATTATCCCTATAGGTAAAAAGAGTTTAAGGGGCACATAAGGTCACGTCCAGCATTTTGATTGCTATCACAAATGTATTGGCAATGGCCGCCGAATCTGATTTCCCCGTGATTTGCGGCCGCCTGCGACTCGCGCGCAAATATCCGCGTTGTATTAACGTACGCCACTATTGTGTTTACCTCATATTACCATTATTTGCAAGGACTATATTCATTTTAAATTTAGATGACGAAACTGGCAAGACTAATATGGAAATGTAAAGAGGTTTACATCTACAGAATATTAATAAGTTTAGAAGAGTTTATGAGAGCAGTGGTGGCCTAGTGGTAATGCCCCCGACTTACGAGTTGTACATCGTGGGTTCAAACCGAGGCAGGCGCTTTCATTCTATTTTATTCTATTTCTATTAATGGAAAGCAGAGCTGCCCCCCTAGCCATATTACTGCCATATTACTTTTCTATTATCGTATACGCTAACGCTTCGTACAAAATGTATGGCAATGGCATTACCTGCGTAGATAAGTGTCACGTGACTTAACGCAGGTAATGTCATCGCCATACATTTTGTACTAAGCGTTAGCGTAAACGATGATAGAAAAGTAATATGGCTAAAAAAAAGGGGGGGGCTGATGTCGACTATTCTGCCATAGTCAAAAGTAAGTTGGAAAAGCAAGTGTGCAAATAATTAGACTAAAAAAAAAACTGGTCAGCAATACGATAAAAATCTTTGATTGTGTGTTATTTATTTCATCACCACTGCTCTCAAAACGGTGAAGAAAAACATCGTGAGGAAACCGGCATGTCCTAGAACCAAAAATAACCCAATCACACTTGGCCCGCTTGGTTGATTATGACCCATTTCCTCTCCTAGAGAGGAGGCCAGTGTCTTAGCAGTGGGAACATTATTAAGGCTAATTATGCTAGATTGCAGAAATATCAATTATTGGGCAAACCTATGTCAAACAGTGAGAGAATCTATACTCTCAGGATCATGCAATTTATTCAAATCTAACCAAACGAATTATTGCGTCAAACGAATAAATCAATTAATTGAACAGAGATTCAGCCAATGTGATTTAAATGTTGAATAGATACATTTATCTGTTCGCTGTATATTGTTGAAGATTTCTTCGGGTAGTTTACATTACATTGATGTTCTAGCTTGATTCTCAATCCAAGGCTGAGTAACATAGACAAGAGCGCATAGAGAACATAACAATTCTCAAATCTATTTTCAAATTAAAATTCATCCTGTTATTTATAGTTGTTTCGTTTTAGCGTCGCAACTTTTCAAACTATACGTGGGTATCTGAAAAACAATAGGAATGTATCTATTGTTTTACATTAGTAAAAATGTCGTTTCTTATCCGCGGTAGACATGACTTTACAAATTAATTACACTTATGTTATAAAAATATAATTTTAAATATTCACATACCATATTACGAAGAAAATTATCTAGAGTAACACATATTTTTTTCAAAGAAATAAGACTACTTGTTTAGACGTGATATTCAATTAAAAATAATTAAAACTGGTATAACTGCGCTTTAATAGATTACCCAATGTATTATTCTAATGTAGTCGGTATATTAATGTATTTTAATAAATATATATTTCTCGTTTGGTCACTCACAATGGGCCTCATCAGAAGGCTAAAAGTCACCCAAAGGGCAATGGAGAGGGTCATACTCGGAGTTTCCTTGCGTGATCGAATCAGGAATGATGAAATCCGCAAGAGAACCAAGGTTACCGACATAGCCCAAAGAATCGCCAAACTAAGTGTCAGTGGGCAGGGCACATTGCTCGCAGAACAGACGGTCGATGGGGCCGAAAAGTTCTACAGTGGCGACCGCGTACCGGAAGACGCAGTGTTGGAAGGCCTCCAACAAGGTGGACCGATGACCTGGTGAGGGTCGCGGGTAGCCGATGGATGCGAGGCGCACAGGACCGACCATTGTGGTGACACTTGGGGGAGGCCTATGTCCAGCAGTGGACGTCTTTCGGCTGAAATGATGATGATGATGATATTTGTCGAGTTATTCGCACATAAATGAACAGCTGAATTTATTCGCGATTTCGGGGTTGGTCCCATAGTAAAAGTTGTTCGTGATGATAAGTACAATGAACCCTAGAGTGATTTAGTATAAAGCAAAAATAGGATTGTATATGATAGTGTGATAGTAGTACGAATTCTGTTTTTTTAAAATAAGGCTGCTACGACTACTATAGTGCTTACTGATATAGTCGTAAGTCTTACTAATAATTTTTGAGTCACTTACGAAATTACTCAAAAAATGCTATTTTATTCTAACAAATGTAGGTAGTTCAATAGCCGCTACTGTCATGCTAAAACGTTACAGCTATAGCAATGGTTCTGGAGTACAGCCTTAACGCTCAGCGTAATTGAATACAAAGACTAAACTTCATAATGTAACTAAATAAATTGTCAAACGAATAAATCAATGAATTGAACAGAGATGCAGCCGAGGCGATTGAATATAGCATTCTTCGAGATCCCATCGGGCAGCTATTCTAGGTCGATGCTTCCTTAATTGAGAATTTGAAGTGGAGAACTTGTCAAACTCTACTTTAGCATGAGAACTGTTCAAAATTGGGCTTTTTAAATTCTCAATTCAGACACTTTAAAAAAAAAAAAAAAAGTTGCCCCATACTCTAGAAATTATTCCTGTATCGTGGGTGCGTTCACAACTATGTAAACTCACATACACAAGACACCCAGACCCGGAACAAATATACAAATATCTGTAGGCCATACAAATAATTGTTCCGTGCGGGGATCGAACCCGCGACACGTAGCGCAGCAGCGGAACGATTAACCACTGCGCCAACCGTGCTGTCAAACGTTGGCTTCATACTTCTTCTTCTTCGTGTCTCTAGCACCATAATACTATTTTTTTTTGGCCCAAAACTGTGCCACTTCTACGGAGTCGTCGGTAGTTACTAATAATTGTTCCCTAAAATAATATAACATAACAATACTCAAATAAATGTCGTTTCAAAACGAAATTGATGCTGTTAGCATCGTTCTGGAGTACGGGCTGAACGCTCAGCGTAATTGAATACAAAGATAAAACTTCATAATCCAACTAAATAAATTGTCAAACGAATAAATCAATGAATTGAACAGAGATCCAGCTCAGGCGATTGAATATATTATCTGTTGCCGTGAATGCGCTAATGTTGGAGAATTTAATCGGGGAGCGGGCGTGCTACGGAAGAGCTTCGTTCGTCGGATTTACGAGCGAAAAAGCTTCCGCTGCTTTCGACGTTCGCGGAACTACAGACTACAACCACTTTTGTACATAACAATTTAAATAACTAGTCTATATTAAATTACGGTGATGGTAAGTTGGGCCGGGTAATAATGGTGATGTAAGGTGATTGTTTCCAGATTTTATTAATCTTTTTTGGGGAAGTTTGAAATGTTTTTTATTAATTTTATATTGTTGGTGTTATTGCTTTTTCACAGTTTCATCAATAAAATGCAACGACAAGTCGTGAAGACGGCAAAGGCAATTTGCTTCATGTTTTAAAAACTTATTTCACAGGTAAAGTGAAACCAAACACGTAAAAGGATATACAAATGTGAATGCAGTGAAAATGGTTTACGTTGTCCACAATCCACACAGAAAATAGGAAAACGGTCAAGTTATAATGCACACGTCGACCAACATAGACGGCAGACGTTTACACAACAGTCAGTGAAAGTGAAAAGCTCCTTACATTTTACAAATTATTTTTATTGTTTGCCAGACGGCTGACTTCCATTCCAGACATTTATCTAGTACAAGTTGTTTAACAACCAGAGCACAAAATTTCGTCGAGTATAATTTATAAATAGCCCTCGAAAGCGCGATCGCCTAATTTGCTTTTCAGATATTTAGACGTCTCCCCGCTTAAGGGATTACGCTTCATAATGCCCAAGGACCATTGTTGTAGCTTGATAAAATTTAATTTGTCACAAGGAACGAATCCTCCATCGAGCCGCGAGCCCAGCCAAACGAACCGAGGAAAGTAATGATCACATGAAATCCCAGATCAAGAATTAAGAGCACTTTTGTTTTAGTAAACCGACCGGAATAATAGCTGAAGTTTGGCGTCGCTATGCCGACAAATGATTTGATGGGCTTCATCAGTACTCAACAACGCTCGGATAATGTTTCGTCCGCGACCTAGAAATGAAAAAGTTCCTCGAAACGAACTGCTCATCCGATGATGTACGATAGAAATGGATTTTAACTGTGTTTTTGCGAGGCGAGTCAGAAACAGCGTTGCAATCTTCTATACCCTTTATGTGTTACATTTTGTCGGGTGAAGCCCTGAATAGGCGGCCAGTCTCTTTGATGGTATTGAAAGAGAAAATGCTTATCGCACCATCGCCCGTAAATAGCCGAGTGGGTGTCGAATTTCTCTACACATGCTACGAAAACACACTTATCCTTTTTACTTAAACTGTTTTCACATCCCTTCTCAATACGCTGAAACTATTCGTCTGAGTCTTGCCCTTTTGAATGTATTGGCAGGTATGTTTATTGGGTATGAGACCTATATGTTTTATGTGACGTAATTTATGCAGGTCATTTTTATCCTTTTATTTATTTTCGTTTTCTTGAGTACTCTTTTGTGTCTGTTGACAATAAAACACATCAATCGAAAGAGGGTTTCTTTTGTATCGTCGGTGAACAGAGTAATTGTTTTAATGATTTAAATTATGAACATTTGCTAAATGATCGTCCATTTGTGTTTGGAAACGGTATTATTATTTCTATCTCTAGATATTCTAAAAAGCAATGTGAATAAATAAAGTTTTTTTTAAGGTCGAATGTAACCGAAAAAATCACCATTAGCTCTAATCCATTCGATAAATCAACGATGGTACCGACACAATCTATCTATTGAAATGTGTTATCAATTATAATTGAATAATGTGTAAGGGACGAACAATATCTAGCAAATAATTCTCACGTTATCATTACCACTTTACACTCATCTTTGGATTGAAAAAGCTAATGGTTTGGAACAAGTCGAGGTGGTTAAAATAAATCGGCGACATTCCATTTCCTGCAGTAAGTAACGCGACCTCATGATTCCGTTTTAAAAATTGAATTCCACGTTATCAAGTTTATCAATGTCTCAGCTGAGGGAACATTGTTAGCACTTCAGACTAAAGGTGGGAACTTGGACAATGAAATGGTAATGATTGGCTGAACGGGGAAATCATTAATATAAATCGCTATGATCAATATTCTTATCTCATAAGAAAGTCTAATAAGGTATTCCGTTTGATAACAATTAACATTTAACAAGCAAAGTTGGTTGGTAAGTTTAAATCTCGTGTTTCGACGTTATTTGGCAAATTAATTCAGAAACTTTATCTTGAGGCATGCGAGTGAAACATGTTTTTGCAGACAGAGTTTGTTACTTAATAATTCCTTGATTGTAGTCTGAGCTCTCCAAATTTTAAGCACATAAGTGATTTCCGTGTTCATAACTCTCACTAAGTTAACAAAGTCAACAAAGACCGGATGTTTATTTTAGCTATTTAATTTATGAATAATTAAGTAGACATGGTAGTTCAACAAGTAGACATGGTAGTTCAACAAGTAGACATGGTATTTCAACAAGTAGACATGGTATTTCAACAAGTAGACATGGTATTTCAACACGTAGACATGGTATTTCAACAAGTAGACATGGTATTTCAACAAGCAGACATGGTATTTCAACAAGTAGACATGGTATTTCAACAAGTAGACACGTAGTTCAACAAGTAGACATGATATTTCAACAAGTAGACATGGTATTTCAACAAGTAGACATGGTATTTTAACAAGTAGACATGGTATTTCAACAAGTAGACATGGTAGTTTAACCTGTATTTTATATTTTTTTCTTATCTAACAAGAAAAGCCAGTGTTAGTAGAAAAACAAAGAAGATGATTTGACTGTGTTATTTTACATTTAAAAAAAAATATGTTCTTAATGAAACATACGAGTACTATGAATATTCAGTTCATGCTTTCAAAATCGGCCAAGTGGGTGTCGGGTCACACGCAGTGTGGTTTTCCAGTTGGCGACTTTAAACATGCACGAGCGCGTTAGAACATGCGTACTAAGGATAGCTTTATATTTATTACTATGAACATAATTATTAATAGAGTTCACGGTTTAACGGCGAATAACGTTTAAAAACGGGCCCACATAGGACGATAGTAACTGAAGAAGGAGTTATAAAATACGACTTTATTGCATTGAAGCTTTCAATGTTTGCGCATAAGCGCTTGGGTGTTCCAGACATTTCAAACGTTTCAAACAGCCGAAAATTATGGATGCTCTCCTTTTCCTTTTTTTTTTTCTCCTAAGACCCTTTTCGTGTAGCTGCAACGGTTAAGGTAGTTCCCCTTACTGCCCCACTGAAAGTTTCCACCCACAGATTTTTCAAGCCAACTGTATAGCTTTTGGGGTGGAATGGGGGTTGTTTGGATCTTCTCTAATCAAAAATTACACTTTAATATTTCGCAAACAAATCACTGAATCGAAAAATAGTCTTAACATCCCCAAATGATTTTGAAAGCCCTATCCAACAATTCCCACACTATAGATAAGAAAAAAAAACATCCTCACTTTACATGTCAGTACCATATTTTATTATTTTTTTATAAAGTCTATTGTTTCGTTTTCTTGGCTTGATTAATATATATATATGTTACGGCTAAGCCCGAAGTGCGGCTACACGTAGTTTTAGCCGGGTAGAACTACGTGTGGCCGGTACGGTTACCAGATATACTCTACGGCACAAAAATAGGTTGAATTTACCAACATCCCTACTTAAAATGCATTCATCTGGCCCTTTTGTCATGTCGATAAAAATTTATAATAAATTGCCAAAAGATATAAGAGAGATAAAAAAGACAAATATATTTATTAGTAAATTAAAAAAGTTCCTTATATCAAAGTGCTATTATACAATTAATGAATTTTTTGACGATATACAAATTAGGTAGTTGCAAAATTTTTATATCCAGACATTGTTTTTGGTGATTATAATAAAAGCCAACATAAATATTTTTTTAAACGATATTGACATTTTTTATTTAATTTATTGACATTTTTAATTTAATTTATTGACATTTTTAATTTAATTTATTGACATTCTTTATTAAGTTTTTTTTTTTTTTTTTCTCTTTTGACATGTGTAATTTTATTCTTTTTGACGTTTTATAATTTTAAATACATATTTAGACTTCATTTGAATTTTTGATACAGGTATTGTTTTTAAATTTTTGACATCATGCTTTTAAGTTTTGACATTTTTGCTTTTAATATTTATTTCAATGCGTTTTGTTTTTACAATTATTATTATTTGGCTTAATGTAAGACTTTCCTTTTAGTAATAATTTTTATTTTTATTTTTAGTTAAAATGTTTGTTACTGAAAAATTTAATGAATATTGCAAATGATTTTACTAAATGTCAATTTAAACCATTTATTGTTTTTAATTATTCTTAATTTAAATGTAATTCTTAGTAGTATTCTTTTTTGTTAATTTGTTATTAATTTATATTTTTTTTTTTGTAACTTAATGTGCTGTGCCCTATCAGGGTCCATAATTGTACTGACTTTATAATATGTAACATCTAGAAAACACTATGGAATGCAATAAACGAATATGAATATGAATATGAATATGGTAGCAGTTGGTTAAACTTAGGTGAAGCCTATTAAGTTACGGCTAGAAGTAGGTGAAATCAATTTCATTCGGCGTATTATTGTAACCTAACCTCAAAAAACTTTAAGGATGCTTAAAAGGCGTAATCGGAGCCCCAACAAAATTACCTACCTCAAAGATGGCGGGGCCTGAGTTCCCACGAACCTAACCTATCCGAGTTAGAGTGCCCCAAGTCCCGAGCTCGCATCACTCGCTTTTTATCTGATTTAAGGTTTGAAACTTTTTTTTTAAATTTCTTGTAAAATATGCTTTAAATAAAAATGGTAGCGTTATAATTGAGCACCCTACCTCTGCCAGATTTAGCCCCTTTTGCCCCCAAACTCCAGCCAAACGATACTAGATCCTACCCCACCTAAGTTTATCCAACTGCTACCGGCCACACCTAGTTCTAGCCGGCTAAGACTAGGTGTAGCCGCACTTCGGGCTTTAGCCGTAACATATATACCCATGCAAAATTTCAGCTTTCTAGTACTAACAGTCTCATAGCTATGCCTCGAACGAACAGATGGACAGACCGAAAGTATAAGGGTTCCTTGTCCTTGTTAGGGCTACAGCATCCTAAAAAGATGATTTGACTGTTTTATTTTACATTTAAAAAATAGGTTTATGAGTATTGTTCATAGTATGGTTCATATCATTCTTTCATCTGTGAAGCTGTGACGAAAGACTAGTGTGGTTGGCTTAAACAGTCTTGTTTCAGTCAACGGTGCATAGGTACATAGTTTCCTTAAATAAATGTATATTATTTTCAGAAATTATGCATCAATTCAACTTAATCCTTCAAAGTATAGTCGTATGTCGTTATGGCTCCTAAGTCATATCTTATTCTATATTGCTTATATTTATTTAGTTTTTTGTAAGTGTTAGTGTAGGGTAGCTCGCCGTCACATCAGCACCAGGCCCGTGAGTCGACGGCGCGTAGTGTTCCACGCGCGCCTCAAAGAGATGATTGTCAGCCACATGCCTGCATGCCTAGGGGTAGCAGATAAATTCGTAACAGAGTTACCGCTCCCCTGGGCACTCAGGTAGGGAAGGAACAGGGGTGGGTTTTAGTCAGTAAGAGTCTGACACGCCCTTGGAGATGTCATTGGATGATTTCCCACCCCACAAAAAAAAAAGGTGATGAGGCAAACATTGCTCATTGCCTAATGTATAAAATGCCCAGTCCAATCTGCCTGGCCCTTTTTTTTTTTTTTGGGGGGTGGGAAATCATCCTATGACTTCTTCCGCTCTAGGGTGGAGCGGAAGGACGTGTCAGACTCTTACTGACTAAAACCCACCCCTGTTCCTCCCTGCCTCGAGTGCCCAGGGGCGAGGTAACTCTTTCGAATTTATCCTCCACCCCCGGGCAGGCATCGGCCGTGGCAGGCCCCGTCCCTTTGCTGACAACTCTTTGAGGCGCGCGTGGAACACTACGCGCCGTCGACTCTCGGGCCTGGTGCTGATTGGACGGCGTTTTACCCACTACTCGCCGTCCGCAGGCTTCAAAGTATTGCCACTACTCTATTTTCACCCAAGGAACACTTTTTTTAATTTCGTGTTTAGTTTCGGTTTAAAATTGTGCTGTTCGCAAAATTTTACCATCGCTACGAGTATCTCAATGCGAGCCTTTTACGAAAAGATGTTTCTGTTGACACCTCTATTTGTAGAGTTACCAAGATAAGAAGCAGAATAAAACTTAATGTGTGTTAAGCAAATAAAATATTGTTTTGGTCATAAACCTTATCATGGAGCTCATCGCAATAAATTAAATTACTCAATATGCAAGTTAACTAGGCAAGAAGTATCATAAAATGAACACTCATAATTGCTCGCCTCGCATTGGTTACGCATATAGTTACAAGCCGCAGGGTCTAGGTCTTATCAGTATAACTGGCCATTATCAGAACACTTGTACAGTGTCAATGCAACTAGTTGACCTCGTGTTATTAGTGTCATTCCATCTCCCAGTCACCATTTTACGCCAACTATAGTCATTTATGGTGCATTTATACGTGACCAGGAACTGCACAGCAAAAGGGTAATTATGTTTAGGTGCTAAATGAAAACAAACACTATCAGCTCGAACTAGCCTCCATTGTAAGCCTATCTCTAATATTGAATGTGGCAGAAACAAATAGTAGAGCTTCATTAAATGTCATTGTGATATTCCCGATAATGTTAGAGTAAAATTTGAACTGTTTATTAATATGAGGCCATAAGTTGTGATATATTTGAGCGGTAATTAATCGGTTTTAAATTCAACGGGATATTGTTATGAATTTGATGAACATCATGTGATTACTGTTTGGTTTGTTTTTCTTCGATAGGTTCAGGTGACCATTAAATTGACTGTTAGTAAAATATATCAATTATTTTGGTGAGCAACCAAATCAGACTGAACCTAGTTGCTATGTTTTCTGCAATGACGTGCTGAGACAGACTGACTCTGCAGAGTTGTGATATAAAACAAAGTCGGTTGTGATATTGCAGTGTGGTGTAATAGGATAGTGTATTTTAACGTCAGTATTTACACCAATATAATAATAATAATATGTTGATGTTATCGAGACTGTAACAAGGTAGCGTGCAAGAAGTCTGCAAACAGTGGCGTAGACTGCACACTTTTTGTACATGGTGTTGCATTTAATTCAATGAATATACTCGTATTTCCAATTGACAAAATGAAAAATACGCTTGGTATCATCTGTACTCAGCACAAACACCTACGTACGACTCACAGTAGTTAGTACTCAGTTACAAGTAAAGATATAAATAATTAACCTCAAAGTGTTTTTCGCGGCAACTCAGCGTTTGCACGGTTTCGCCGAATAGAGTCAAAATCCAAAAAAAAAGCACCAAAGCTGCAGTGCTTTGGTGCCTAGTTGCTATGTTTGCTCCAATGACGTGCTGAGACAGACTGACTCTGCAGAGTTGTAATATAAAACAGAGTCGGTTGTGGTGAATTGCGGTGAGGTGTAATATGGTAGTGTACTTTAACGTCAACATTTAAACAAATATATGTCGTGATCTTGATGTGATCGAAACTGTTACAAGGTTACATGCAAGAAGTCTGCAAACAGTAGCGTAGACTGCATACTTTTTGTACATGGTGTTGCATTTAATTCAGTGAATATATTTCCTTAATACGCTTAGTATCGTCTGTACTCAGCACAAACACCTACCGCACCGCACCTATCTACCTCAGTTACAAGTAAAGATACTAATTAATTAACCTCAAAGTGATTTTCGCGAAACTCATCGTTTGCACGGTTTCGCTGAATAGTGTCAAAATAAAAAAAAAAACACCAAAGCACTGCACGTTTTTAAGTTTAGGCAAAAATATGTAAATATGACTACAAAGGACGGACATGTATTGATGAAAACCTCGACAAGTTTCGCTTTTTCTATCGACAAACGCCAAAAATGATGGTGAATGTTTTGCCAGTTATTGGTTTTTTATAGAATCCGTCGTAGGTAGATAGTTATTTTTTGGCAAAGGATTATAAACAACTTTGTTATAAACAGATACGTCATTATGAATTCGGGCTCTGTTTCTCTCGTATGTGCGGATATTATTATAAGTGGAACCTTTAGGGCCGAATAATCCTTTGGTTACCATTTGATTTTTTGCTGTGAAATACTTAATTATTCGCCTTCGCCTGAATGGCCATGTTATATCATTACTTTTCAGTGTTCTGTTTATACCGTCCCGCCGTACAGAGAAGAACAAGATCTGATCCTACTCTCAAGCTCATGAAGGAGAGGCTTAGATGATTCTGCAGTCTTCAGACGATGCGTGCAGATACCGGCAGCTCAATAGACGAATCTCTCAAGTCCTTGAAAATCGATCTCGAAAAGATTAAAGACGCGATAGAGCGGAATAACGGCTTCAAGGTATTCGCCAGAGACAGCCACAAAACTGAAGACCAACGATGGCAGAACCATATCCGCCAAATCGAAGCTTCTGAGAGAGATCGAGACGTTCTATGGACAGCGGCAGGTTATACAAAAGACCGAAGAGTATAATCTGCCTCTCTGCTTAGCGTTTGTGGACTGCTAGAAAGCCTTCGATTCGATCGAGACTTGGGCTGTGCTGCAGTCTCTCCAACGGTACCAGATCGACTATCGGTACATCGAGGTGCTGAATTGTTTATAGATAGGCAGTCGCTCCATGTAAAATACTGGTATTCAGCTGCATCCGGTTAGACTGGAAGCCGACCCCAAGATAGTTGGGAAAAGGCTATAGGCAGATTGATTGATTGGTCTGAAAGTGCAAGTTCATCAGTCACTTCAGTTTTACATTTGGTTTTAAAGTTATGTGCGATAATATTGTCTATGCACATTTGGCTATATATCCTGGTAAGTTGTTTTAAAGCTAATGTAAGATTGAAATTTAGTAACAGGCATTCAAATTCTAATACAATATTATTTTTCTTCATTAGGTCAATATTAAAATCTCTCACGTCATTACAAAATGCGCATTTTTTTTTTTACATATGTATATTCGTAATATTTTTTCTAACATCCCATAGAATGTAATTATATTATTTATTTTTCGTAATCTGTATACACACAAAATAATAATATTATACTGTAGGAGCTCTACACCGCAACATTCAACTACATCAGTTATTGACAACTTAGCTATCTGGGGCATCTTTTTCCATTAATGCCCGTTTCTAATTAAAATGCAAGCACCACCACGCTTACTATTTTTTGTACAGAACACTGATGCTAAACAGTAATTAGATACCTTCAAGTGACATTCGTAACCTGACATCATAAAATGCTCTGTAATACATATTGCGACAATAAATGTTATTTTTAACCGACTTCAAAAAAAGGAGGAGGTTCTCAATTCAGCTGCATTTTTTTTTTTTTATGTTTGCTACCTCATAACTTTTTACTACGTGAACCGATTTTGAATATGTTTTATTTGGAAGCTGTTGCTTCACATGTCGTCCCATTTTAATTTGGTGAAGATCTGATAAAGAACTTCGGAGATACACAATGGAACTCTTCAATAAATGATAGCAAACCTTCCAGAATTGCTGCAATCGCATGTCTGTATATTGTTTTCACCACTTCATAACATTACATCACGCTGATACGCTCTGAAGGGGTTACAGTTTGTGTAGTACAGTTCACCCTGATACACCATAGTTTCACCAACTATGTTCAAATTCCCTATTTTTGGGGCTATCAATTCGGGTATAACTTTACTATTCATTTAGTTTTAGAATGGGGTACAACTAAAAAGTGAAAAATAAAAAACCTTTTACAAAAAAAACAATCGACTTCAAACGAAACCAAACTAGAAACACCGACTTCCGAAATTAAAGTAATTTTTTAAATTTTAGTGTATTTTCTTTTTTGAAGTCGGTTGTTTTTTTTGTAAAAAGTTTTTTATCTTGTAATTCCATTAGGCAGACAGTTAGTGAATCTGTCTTATTTAAAAGGCCTATATAATATTCTGATGCATCACGTATATACTATTACTAACGAAAAACCTGTTTTTTCTGTTTTTAACACATGTGAGGGTTCTGTAACCACAAAAAAAAGTGATTCCTTGGAGACTGAGTGTTAAAACATTGTACGTTCCCAATTACATTAGGAAGACTAACAAAAACGGTACGGAGTTCAAAGTTATTTAGTGCTCTTTCAGACCACACAGCTCAAATAATAAAGTGCCCGGTGAAAAAAACTGCTATTTTAAAATATTGGCGCACAGAAAGACGTGATTTTAATGTAGAGAATATGATTAAAATTGTTTAAAAGAAGTGATTTTTTTCAGAATTTTATGAAAAGGATAATCCTAATGACGCATTTGACATATTTATTGACACGATTAACAACTAGTTTAGAGAATGTAGTAAACAGAAAAGGCAATTGCTGTGGCAGTATAGGCTAAAACCAAATATAACAAATAAGGCAAGTTTCTTAAACTACCAAAAATGGTTTAAAAAAATAATGAAACTTACTAAACGTGCCCAAAACAGTTATTCTATTAAAACCTCTACTAAAATGTCAAAAACTATCTGAAATATGATAAAAAAATCACAACCGTGTTTCCATAAAAAAACCATTAGACAGATCAATTTAGATAATAAAGTATTAAATGACCCTCAAGAAATAGTAAACGCATTTAACGTTTTTTTCGTAGACTAAACTCAACCCGTTCCATGTTTACGAAATAATTTAATCAATATTGCAAAATGTCAGGTTCTAATTTATGTTGCCCCTAGTCTATCTATAGACCTTAAAAACATTATAAAATCCACAAATAGTACAGGATATGACGGAATTTCTACGAAGGTAATCAAGTATGTACCTGACTTTATTTGTAACCACTTGAGCTATCTCATAAATCTGTGTATCTGTTCAGGTGTATATCCAGATGCCTTAAAAGTGTCTATAGTAAAGCCGTTATTTAAAAAAAAAACAATAATGAGCACATGGGCAACTATACACCAACTGCACTCATTCTGATTATATTCAATAAATTGAAAAGTATATTTATAAGGAGTTGTACTCATACCTTGAAAAGAAACACATTTTAATCGATGAGCAAATTGAGAGGATTAGAGAAAGAGGATTTAGGAAAAATAGGACAACATATATGGCTATTTTTGACTTCTTGCATAAGGTAATGATAAATATGGACGTTAGAATCCCAGTAGGCAAAACATGTACGGACTTTTTTTACCTATACTTAAGATCTTGCATGTTTGATTTGTATGTAAACGCATGTTTGACAAATAAGTTATCTTTTCGTACCACTTGCTCAAAAAAGTGACATTCTATGCCACAAAAAGCGAACATAACAATAGTCATTTTTAATCTGTTAAAAACAGGGACAGAAAATTGTACTGAATTTCATTCATCCTAGGGGGAGAATGTGATTTAAATTTGGAATACTTAACGAAATTTATACTGAACTACATCTGTGTTTACACCATTGAGTTTGTATATAAAGCATTATACATCTTTTTGAAAAAGGAATACGCATTTATTATGCAGTTATGATTATTAAATAAAATTACGAAAACCGACGAGGCCGTATGAGCTTGATGCCTTTGCTTTTCCGACAAAAAATATTAGTCTAGGAATTTGCCGCGTTTTTGTTTTCTTCAAATACAAACGTTAAGTTTATTTTAATTTATTTTTGTAAATAAGTTAATGTACTAAAAATACGTTACGATGTTAAATCAAAGCAACAGTGACAGTCAATTGTCAGATTCCATCAGTGCAAATGCTGCCGCAATTATAAATAATTTGCTTCCAACAAAATCCAAGGAAAATTATTTAAAAACTTATGAAGAATTTTCAACGTGGAGAAGTGCGAAAGGCCTATCAATTTCAGAATCAGTACTTCTTGTCTATTTTGATTATTTATCCAAGACAAAGAATCCGAATACACTTTGGTGCATATACTCAAAACTGAAAGCTACAATAAGCATCAAACACAGAATTGAAATAAATAGATTCACGAAATTACTGGCTTTTTTAAAAAGAAAATCAGAAGGGCATTGCGCAAAGAAGTCTAAAATTTTTACGACTCAAAATGTTGAAAAATTTCTTAATGAAGCTCCTGACGAAATTTTTCTGGCCACAAAAGTAAGTATACATGATTTAACTATGAATATTTCGTATCTTAGTAATGGTCACTTAGTAATGGTATTATACATTTACCTGTTTTTTTATCTTTGTTATAGGTGGCCTTAATTTTTGGACTCAATGGTGCTTGCCGCGGATGTGAACTTGGAGGCTGCGGGGTATCTTCTCGTCCCACATACCACACCGTCTCAAAACGAAAGTCTACGACCAGTGCATGTTGCCAGTGATGACATTTAGAACAGAAACGTGGTCGCTCACAATGGGCCTCATCATAAGGCTTAAAGTCACCCAAAGCGCAATGGAGAGGGCTATGCTCGGATATTCCTAGCGTGATCGAATCAGGAATGATGACATCCGCAAGAGAACCAAGGTTACCGATATAAAACCTGAAAAATTGCCAAACTGAAGTGGCAGCACATTGCTCGCAGAACAGACGGTCGATGGGTCCGAAAAGTGCTGGAGTGGCGACCGCATACTGGAAGAATTGGGAGAGGCCTATGTCCAGTAGTGGACGTCTCTCGGCTGAAATGATGATGATGATGAGGTTCTGTTTATTCCAACAACCCCCTCTTATCTCAAATACGTTTTAAGTTCCTTCATGACACACATTCTAGACATTTGAGATCATCGGAGAATTTGAAACTTTTGACGTCCTCGCATTCCACCAAGTTTCATAACAAATCATTCGCTGTTTAGGCTGTGCGATTGTCGCCGGGGCATAACTCCGCTGCCGCGACATATCACGGCTCGGCGGACAGAGCTCTGGCAGGATCTCATGGCCACATAGAGAGAGAGTACGGTGGAAGTCTGCCTCGCTTGAGTGGAGCACTGCCGTGTCCATGTGGAGGCGATCGGCGGTAGCGACCTCTAGGGTCCGGGCCATGGTACGGAGCGAAAGGGAATGGGAAGCTGTCACCTCCTGCTGTGAAGCAGTAATGCTCGCGAAGAAGGAGGAGGCACGGGTGAGGGAGACGCAACGGCGAGCTGCGGACGGCGAGCTACCCATTACTTGCCGTCCGATAAAGACCAAGCCTGAGTCGACGGTGCGTAGTGTTCCACGCGTGCCTCAAAGAGATGTCAGCAGCAACTGAAGGGGTCCGCTAGGGCCGAAACCTGCCTGGGGTCGCGGATAATTTCGACAGAGAATTACCGTGGCCCTTGGCGCAGGCAAGCAAAGGAACAGGGGTGGGTTTTAGTCAGTTTTCTTCTTCTACGACAAGAGTCTGACACGCCCTCCCGCTCCACTCAGAGCGGGAGAAGTCAGTTGATGATTACCCACCCTCCAAAAGAAAAGGCTGTGCGATTGTGAAATGCGTTGCCGATGTCAGTTAGACACGCCAAGTCACTCGCTTCTTTTAAAAATCTAGTAAAAGACCATTTCCTTTCTCTCTAACGCCTTTTTGCTTCTACAATTCTCTTCTGTCTCATCATTAAATCTCCTTTTATTCATTTTTTTCTGTCTACGCAATTGTGTAACTATTTTATATTATATATATATTTCAATCTAAAAACTTGTGCATTTAATTACATCGCGGACTGCCCCCTGTTTTATTTTAGGTTCTTTCAGTCCATTCCAAGGTTGTCTGGTAGATATCGTTGTCAGCGATAAGACCGCCATTGTATCCATAGATTTAAGTTCGTTTACAACAATTATGTGACCGTTGTTGTGTAATAAAGTTTTAGTTTATTCTATTCTATTCTAATTATGAATATTTATAAAGTTCTTGACAAGCATAATTTATTATCTTATCTATTATTAGTCTGGTCAGGTAGCTGGCCTAGCAAGTTTCTTATGTCAATCGTATTGAATAACTAAGTACTTATTATTAATAGTAAACGAAAAGTTGAGATGTCGGCTAAACCGGCTAGCTTGGCAAATCCCCAATAACTCAAATAGGTACACAACACGTTGGTTCATTTCGATCAAATTATCGTTTCCGTAAACAAGAAATCATTCTGTGGTTGAGTGTGTAGTTATATGGACGAATTTATTCGTATCTAATAACGTCTAGTATTTATACTAATATAATAATGGAATAATAAGTTGATAAATTAAATGACTACTTGTGATAGTATTGGTTATAAAGTAGTGAACAACAAAAATTATTTAAATGAACTTTTTAAAGTTCAACAAACTATTAATCAGGTGTCAAAGTGAAGGGGCGAATAGTAAATACTGTTAAAATATACGTGATAATAAAACACAGGGTGTCTGGAACACTTTACACATAATCGGAGACAGATTTTAAACGACAATCTGCCAAAACCATACGCCAAAACATACATGACCTGGATGAAATATTGCTTATAGAGTTTCTGCTATACCAGTGATTTTAGCTGACATCTACAAATGTCAACTTTTTGTGGAGGTTCGTGGTTTGATTACTGCAAAAAAAAAATGCAATGGATAGTAGAAAGTAGATTTATTTTATTTTATTCAGGCGTCATATACAGACACTGTCATGTTTGCCATATTTATTTATTCATTTGGTCTCATGCACATCCCTCGTTTTGCAAGAATCATGATTGTCGGTTTTTGTTTTGGGTCTGTGGGTTTTTCATTTAGGTACATAAATTAGATTTGATATGATATCTTGACTTTAATTAACTCTACTATGTTTTATTTGCAGTTTCACTAATGAACTATGTGTATTTACTTATATCAATATTATAAGGATAATGAATACATTAAATATAGATTAATATGGTTTTCTTTTTAGTCACGCTGTGACTTTGAAATGAAAAGGTTAAATTTTAATTAGTTAAATAGAGTCTTTAGTTGAGTTAATATTACTGTATTTATGGCAGGGGCACACGAAGAGTAAGCTATCTTTCTTCCTTCTTTTCATATTTTTTAGGGTTCTGTACCGGAAGGGTAAACAATGGAACCCTATTTCTAAGCCTCCGCTGTCCGTCCATCCGTCCGTCTGTGAGAGAGCTGTATCTTATGAACCGTAATATAGGTAGCAGTTGTCAAAGATTGTGTATTTAACAAATATTAAAAATCTTACGGAACCCTTCGCATGCGAGTCAAACTCGCAGTTCACCGTTTTTTATCTATCTTTCTTTATTTACTAATAAAATAATATGTAAGTTATAAATTTAAAAATCTCAGATGTTCATTTATGTTAGTCTCTCTCAACAGAATAGTTGAGTTTATTGTTGTACTTCAGACTTGGTGATACAAAGAAAGATAGGCAATGAAATAAAAGTCATGCTGTAGATATTTTAAACACGATTTGTCTATCCAACTATTATTTTAACCAATCTAGTTAAAATATTTTTTTTTGTACTGCCAGCTATATAGAGCAGCTTTGCATACCCTATTATGTATATTTAAAACGTCAATTTCTCACATTTTAGCTATTTGTTATCAGTGAAAAACTAAATGTGGAACAAATACGATGGCTGCAAGTAGCTATAGTGGCATTAAAAAAGAAGATATCGAGGATACCACTAGTGAAGTGAAAATAACGTGGAGACCGTTTTTAAGACAGGTAACTTCTTTTAATATTTTTTGGCCCGTCCAATTGAGTAATAGACCAATCTTTTGATTGAATTCCCTTAATCCGATTATGGGATATTTTACATCAATATTGCTTACCTAAAAATCAATTTATAGGTGAAGTAGTTTTAGATTCAATATCTAAATATTAACGCTGTATACGGTAGTATAGCAATTATGATGAAAACAGTTATAGACATTCTATTTCACAAAGGCTGGTTGGTCTTGGATAAGTGTGGTGCGTAAGTAAATGTGAATACCTAATTGAATAATATTGGTATTCATAAAAATAAAACTAAATAATTCGGCTTTACTCCGTGACTGTGCTTATAATGAAATTGGGCAGTGGGTCCAGTTGACCAAAGACTAATAACTCGCAATGTGTAAGCTATTTTCAATGCAACTAGGTACGCACCCAGAAACAATGCGCACGTGGACCTTTTTTTTTCGTTGTCGGGGAGAAACCTTCAAAAGGTGCCTGGACTTTTGGGGAAAAGACCAGGCAGTGTGGGATTTTTACCACAGTAAAACCATTCCGGTGATCACTATTTGCACATGGATGGTGTTCTTTTTTTTTTTGGGACAAGCCCGCCACACTAGTTCCCAAACCACTGTAACTTCTGTAAGCCAGAATCAACAGTGGCGACCACCAGAAAAAACGCCGAGGCAATGAAGCTCGACGAGTCCCAGAGAAACGATTAAACTGTCTTGGGTCCCGCAACGAAATTAATCAGAAAAGACAGCGAAGGAGTAAGAAAAACATAATTTCCACTTCCCTCCTAATCAAGCGGGAGACAGAACAAAACTAGGCCATTAGGCACAAAGGGGGTTTTTACAACTGGGGTAAGCCCAGTTGCCAAGCACCACTGGTTAAATACACTAATATTAATGGGTCCTAAAATTGTGAGCTGTTGATGGATGGTGTCCTGTGACCTCTTAAAAGACCACTCCAAAATCCCCTCTGTACAACGCCTGTTATGGCGCACATCCCTGAGAAGACTGTAAAGGGGTCTCCCCTAAGCCTCGCTATAAATAAATACCATCCCCATCGAATTTCCTGAGGTCACTCGATGGGCGAACAGAGTCCCCCTCTGAGCAACCGCGACACCGGAGTCCCGTCTGCTTTGAATGGTGCAGACAGGGTTTCGGCGTTTTAGTCATCGAGGCGGTTGTCTCCTCGACGCCTTCTTTTCCGGGTGGGATCGGCCCTCTCACGACCTCGCTCGGCGGCCTCCTTCTGGTCCATCACGGTCTCACAGAAGGTGGCGTATGGCACGAATCCGGTTATAAACTCTCGCGTCCATATCCACCACGATGTCCAGTGGTGGAAAGCGGTGCATGTAAACCGACACACGCATCCAAGGTCAACCCGCCTTCGTGAGATAGAACAACTTTACCATATTATCACTACATAGTATAAAACAAAGTAGCTTTCTCTGTCCCTATATCCCTATGTATGCTTAAATCTTTAAAACTACGCAACGGATTTTGATGCGGTATTTTTAATAGATCGAGTGATTGAAGAGGAAGGTTTATATGTATAATTTGTACCCGAGCGAAGCTGGGGCGGGTCGCTAGTTAACTTATATATATAATCCATACGTCAATGAGCTGTGTCAGTTAGCTCTCGCTCTCGCTCTGCGGATGACACAGTTCTAATAACCTATGGGAGGGACTGGTCTGAGACTCGTAAGAAGGCAGAATTGGCTCTGGGAAAGGTTATGATGTGGTTAACCTCGAGATCTGCTCACGCTCAATATCTCTAAGACCAAATTCATCTCTTTCACTCCGAGTATTATAAGTCAAACACCACTGTCGTTTAAGATCAGGGCCCATGTGTGTACAGTGGCCAGTGGGTAACTGTGTCCAAATAGAACGATCTGAAAGCATCAAATATCTTGGGGTTATATTGGACAGTCCTTTGTCGTGAAAAAAAAACAGGTTAACTCCGTTGTGGTTCGAGTCAGGAAATTAATAAATAATAAATAAATGAATTATTTCGTAAAAAATACAGATTATGTTAAACTATTACAGAAGCTTTAAAATAAGGCATAATTTCAATACATGGGCATAGCACATTGCAAGAGATAAATTGTTGCAGAAATCTGTATCCAATAATTAGTAAACTCTGCCTCCTTAACAAGGGCAGCTTGTATTTTAGGTGGCAGTGTTCGGTTAAGAGATTATTTTAATTAGATTTTACAACTTGTGGGATGTGTCGATCTACATAAAAAAACAATAACTTATAGAAAGATATTGGAGCATGTGTCTGTGGAGGTGTGCGTGTGCATGAATGGGGATGTGTGTGCATGAATGGGGGTGTGTGTGTAGGAATGGGAGTGTGTGAGTGTATGATTGGGGGTGTGTGGATGTGGGAGAGGGCTGTATTTATGTTTGAATATGTGAGAAGTTGGAAGTGTTAGGCGATGTATGTGAGCAAGAATTCTATTTGTGTGTACTCCTGTTGAAGAAGCCATTCTGTTAATTGCGATTTAAGTTCATTTTTATTTAGGTCTATTATGTTAAGTATTTTATGGATTTTTTTTGTAATTGTTTTTTTTAAACGTCGCCATTTCAACCAAATCAGCTCTAAAGTTTACAATTAAATAAATATAAGAATGTGTGTGAATGTGTATGTGTGCGCGTGTGTGTGTTTATGCGTGTATTATTAAAATCTTCTGAAAAGGAAAGGGACTGATTGGCTTAAATCCTTATCTTATGAAGGAACTGAGCAACTTATGGTAACATAAACACGATGAACATAAACACACACACATACACACTTTACCCCACCTTCACTCTACATTTATACTATGTAGTAACTTTCACATAGAGTATATTCTTTTTTTATTCCTTTATAATTTTTTGTGACAAAATTCTTCAATTCATTTTTAACTTTCTTTGGGAAGTCTGGAACAATTTATTTGTAAATGTCGCAGCCATCTGGTTGAATTCGCCATTCAATCGGACTCCTAGGCTGTTCATTAAATGCCGGCATTCAATTAAACGGCTAAGCCGATAGTTAATTCAACTAGAATCACTCCACGTTTAACAACTAGGCGTGTTGAAAGTCAGCCCTTTGGAGATGACTTACCAAGACTCAGCCAAGTGATTCAATTCTTCAAGTTAAATGAAAAATTATGAAAGATGCGGGCTATTAAGGGTGGCAATTTTTTCATTATTTTTGCGATAGGACACACCATTTTCGAGATATAAGCAAATTTAGAAAAATAAAAAAAAATATTTACGGGTCGATAAATTAAAAAAAAATCGCTACGCTCGCTATTGCATCCTACATTGACTTTTGTACACACATAATCATAATCAGTGGTACCACAAACTCATCAATAATTTAACTAATGACTAGACGACATCTAGCCATCTGGTTAAACATTGCGTTCAACGACTTGGCTGGTCGTCCTTCAGTCATTTAACCCTTGAACCCCCGCGGCCAAATTGAATTTAATAAGTCATTTAATTGCGTTTAATGAACGGCCTAGGCGTCCAATTGACTGGCAGATTCAACCAGATGGCTGCGCCACAGTATTTTACTTTTGTGGCTGTCTTCGTTTTTCCTTTGTAATTTGTTTGTGTTTGTTTGTAAGTAGTTCCAAATAAAGTTTATTTTATTTATTTTATACTAAAGCTGTCTGAATTAATTATGGTCTACTAGTACCTACAAGAAAATTTTCCATTAAACCCTTTTGTATTTTATTTTTTTCTTAAGCGCTGTGTAATTAAAATACACAAAATATTTTAATTACACAGCGGTGCATGTAGTTTATTTTTAGAGGGTTCCGGAGTCCGAATGAAAAAGTGGGCTCCATAAGATCACTCTTGTGTCTGTCTGTCTTTCCTTCTGTCTGAGACAATGTGCTCCGGATCTACTGGACCGATTGAATTGAAATGTACATATGAATATCTGTTACCCGAACATAAATAAATGGATCCGGAATATGGTTTTCACTTTTGGGGTGCAAATCGGAAAATTAAAAAACAAAGTTTTTCAATCTGTCCCGTGCGATAATAATTTAGAAATGAATAGTGTTATAGTTTTTTAAGAAAATTAATGAAAATCGACCCATATCTCCGAAACTATTGATTCTAAAACTTCGAAATAGGAAAATCTATTGATTAAAACCTATTGATTGAAACCTATTGATTCTAAAACTACGAAACAGGAAGACGTCTGTTTTTTAAATAACTTGTTTAAAAATATGATTCGTGATCCTTTGCACGCGAGTCGTACTTATACTTGGCCGATTTTTTATTAACGAATGGATTCTTAATTAAAACATAATGTCACAAAAACAAGTTAGCTGCAAAATGTAGTGAAACCGGTCTATGGCGCTAAAAATAAAAACAGTAGACAAAAGTGTTAATGTATTTATTACGATTAGATAATTAATTATTTTTCGAAAAACCTGACCAAGACAAGAACAACTTTGTAAATAACGCACTTAGTTAATAATGGATAGAATGCAGGAGTCGGCCCAGTAACATATATATTTATTTGATACGGCTATCATACAAAAAAAAATTGTGTTAAGTGACTTAACGTCTGACCACTGTGGACTATTAGTTAGCTTTCCTATGCCACAAAATAAAAAGCCGCTTAAAATAGAATGCAGGCCTTATACGGTAAGCCGTTGTAATAAGTTTAAAAATAATATAGCAAATAAACTTACACCATCTTTAGTAGAATACGATAATCCTAATGAAATCTATAGAGCCCTTTTTGATGTTGTGCAAAAAGCCAAGCCATTTTTAAGTCTAAAACTATAGACGTTACGGTTACCTCCATTGGCTTCAACCAATGGGCCACTGTTGGTATATATAAAAGTAGAGCGAGACTATACGAGTTATACGGTTTAAAAAGATATAGCTTATGGTTATGACAGATTATATGAGTTCATATAATAACTGTCTACCAATTTTAGTGTGATGGCCCTAGTTCATCACTTGTGGCTTCGAATCACAGCCCTTTGATAGTTTCTATCTTTGTTCTTGTGAGCAGGCACACCAGTTATGTATGGAGGCTTCTTTAATTTGGTTTAGTGTTTATGCTTGAGTTTGTTTTTAATGGCATGATTGAGTGTGCTAGCTGGCAAGTGGCGGATTATTTAATTTTATGATTATATTTTAGACGACATATATTTATTTTTCTGATTTACATAATGTTAACATTGTTGCATATAATTATATAGATCCAAGTTCTTAAAACTTAACAGACAGGTGTGTTGCTGGGGAGTTATTGGCCACTTCTTCTTCACAGCTAAAACACTAGGAAGTGGTGACGGGCGGGCGTTTTTTGGGGGACTGTCTTTATGTAGAGCTTTGACGTTCAAAAAGTGCTGGTTCTCAGCCTAGTTTGAATAAATGACTTTTGATTTTTTGATACATGACTGTGCTAGATGTGTGAGGCCAAAAAATATTCTTTGTATTGAAAAGTATGAGAATATGCTAGAACGTTCCTTCACCAAACAACACCGTAGCATTATATTTTGTCGGTGCCGATACGCTCCGTGCTTGGCACGCAACGTTGATGCTTGAAATTTAGTTATTTGAGCAAATGAAATTAGGTTTTCGCGTAGGTAACCCGGTCACAACTGACATGACGACTAATAGAGAAAAAAGGTAATAATAATATGTGAAAAAAGTATGGATGAAGGAGAAATGATGCTCCGACCCCAAATAAATTGGGATAAAGGCAAGACTGGTGCAAGAGAATGATTTACAATGACTTCACAATGTAAGGCCAGCCCCCGCCGCAATTTATTATATTTATTGTACCAGGCTGGTCGCCGGGCAGCCTGCATCAAGGTGCATAAAATAATCCGCAAGCTATTTCTTACAACAATTTGTTTATAATTAATAACATGTTTATGAAGTTTTACTAATATTTTCGAGTAATTAAGTGTGTTGAAGAAGTCAGTAGAGTCATTTGAAACACGTAAGCAATAATTATAATTGTCATTGCAGTTTTGTGGCTTCAAAACAACTTCGCCTTTGGCTCGGGCGGGTCTGCCTCGACTGCAATGATAAAGTTTGCCTACTTGCAGCAAAATGTACTTAATATTGCCAAAAACAAATGAAGGTACATTCTTACCAGTACGTTCATAAACATTGTTTCATAGATTTATTTATTATGTTGAATTTTGAAAAAGTCTTTAATGTAACTGTCTCAATAGCTGTTAAGAGACGATCTAGGCCAGGGATGGCGAACCTTTATTGAATAAAAAATATTTAAAAAATAATAATTTGGCCAAGACTTGCCTCATTACAATCTTGAAAGTTGACTTTGTGATTTAATTAACAAAAAATAAAAGTAGATCTTATTAACTTTTACTTGGCAACCCGAAATTCTTACAGCTAGCATCGTAGTGTTTACTGTCGCATACTATGTTTATTTAAATAGAGAAAATCAGTGTGATTTCTGCTATTGCAAATTATCTAGATTTTAAATATCTTACACTGGCGGTCCCGAGTTATTATGCCATGCCGCGTGCCACCGCTAACACGCGTGTCATAGGTTCGCCATCTCTGACCTAGGCCGACTCGACTGGAGGCACGTATTCAAATACAATTGTGCAGTTTGAATTTTCGGAATTTTAACCTTAATTCAGTGCCGTGAAGATTACGCGCTAGAAAATTAGATAACTGATACTATATATATGTTTCGAGAAAATTGTAAAGTGTAACTAGAAATAGATTTATTGAAAGTTAGGACTGGCTTTTTTTTTTGGGGTGGGAAATCATCCAATGACATCTCCCGCTCTGGGTGGAGTGTGAGAATCTTACTGACAAAAAACCCACCCCTGTTCCTTCCCAGCCTGAGTGCCCAGGGGTGCGGTAACTCATGTTTCTAGATATTGTTTAACCAACAGCAACATGCTCTGTTTCTGAGGTTTTTATGTTCAATGAAGTTCGGTTTTGGTCAGATCAGACCAGCGCATAGGACTTCCTGCTCTAGGTCATTTGCCCTCGACATTTTTTTTTTTGCCCTCGACTTTGCCACTGACAATTACTTTCATTAGGTTGTCACTAGGTTTGCGGGTGATATGGTCCTAGAAGTCATAAATCTTGTGGAGACATTCGAAAATTTTGGCCATTTAATATTTTATTGGGATAAGGGCAGGAAAATGATGATGACCTTTTAATACATTAATACCAAAACAACAGCCACTTAGTAGAGCCGCGCCTATTTTTATCATCCAGGCATAAATCACTCTGCTACTGAGAAATTCTTGGTGGAAGAATTCAACAACAGTTTACCTGAGCTTATGATAGAACCCAGGACCTCATGCTCAGCAGATTACTACACCATCGAGGAAGTTCAGTTCAGCATATATATATTTTTAACGTAATTAAAATATTCATGAATTAAATCAACTTTAAAACTCAGAAAACTAATTAAGTAATTAATTTATCAGGAGGATTGTTTATCGACGGTGTTACGTTTCGTCCACTATTGAACATGAGCCTATAAATGGCATCATAATTTGGCATTTCATCATCAGAACTCGAGATTTAATGATTTAATTATGTTTGTTGTATTAAGACCCTTAGCACGGTGGTAAAATGCGGGTTTGTACGACTTCGTCGGGTAGTTGTCGAAATAAAAACGCATGGTGTGTAATTTTTAACCGACTTCAAAAAAAGGAGAAGGTTCTCAATTCGACTGTATTTTTTTTATGTGTGTTATCACCTCATAACTTTTTACTAGGTGAACCGATTTTGAAGATTTTTTGTAGGTACTTACTTCAAGTTTATTGTTTTATTGTCACAAATAGTAAGGAATAACATAACGTTTTTTGAAAATCTATCCGATGATGTGACTAGATGTCTGACTGCTTTGATAGTCTCATGATCCATAACTAGCGTAACTCTTGAGCATGTGATCCAGTGTTCGATTCAACGTATGGAGGGGCCTGCGGGCGGCGAACTTGGTACTGAGTCGTCGTCTGACCAGCGACTCAGCGAAACGGGGCGCAGTTGTTCCATACGCGCCATTATTGGAGTAGGTGTTGTGGGCTATGGAATAGAGACCTAGCAATGACGAACCGATACCAGAATTTAAATGTATCTTCCTCACCCGACTCTTGGTAGCGGTAGGCTCTGTGGGATTTTAGTCGGTTGGACTTCGACATAACACTCCGTTCTCCCCAGACAGAGAGTATCCACGTGGATTTCCCCACATAAAAAGTGTAATCGTGTTTTTCCATCAAGCTTCAATTTCTCAGAAAGAGTCAGGCCAAGGATCTAGAGTTATTGCTATTACATAAATCGATGATCGATGCGTGATGATAAAGTTGATGATAAATGTTTGGTCTATCTTTCAGTTATTCGTGGTCGGAGGAGTATGGACGATATACTTCGTGTTGGGGTTATGTTACGGAGCCCCCAACGTGTTTATACCGCAAATAAGGCGGGATGCTAACTCCACGGAAGCGGTCAGCGAGGATATGGCATCCTGGTTATGTATGTAAACGAGCTTCCTAAATAATTGAACTTCTGATACCGCCTCAGTAAGGGTTAGGGTTTCCATCCGTCCGGATTTGTCTGGATATGTCCAACTTTTGTCCTTCGTCTGGACTTAATCCGGCCTTGTCATTTGCTCGGACAGCTTTACAAGGCTTTTTGTCAAGACTTTTGAACGATATTTTCCTTAGTTTAAGCAATAAACATTGTCGAAATGTCAAAATGAAAGAATTTTTTTACGCATTATTTTGTGTTGCGTTAATTTTTAGAGTTCCGTACCAGAGTTCCGTACAATAGAGCTCCGTTTGGACCCTTCCAAACGGAGCTCTATTGTTGTTACTCACGTGTCCGTCTGTCTGCCCGTCCGCCGTTTTTCGCAAAATTTTGTTACGAAGAATTTTTTAACTTCCTATTGACCTATGAACTTGAAATTTGGTGATAATGTTTATTATTACGTATACTTTACTAACAAATACAAATATTTGGTACGGAACTCTTAATGTGCGAAAGCCGACACGCACTTGGCCAGTTTTTTATACGGCGATTATTTTTTCTGATGTCGTTAATTTAAACATAACCAAAATTACTTTCAGCCTCCATCCACGGTTACGGCGCGTTGCCATGGATACTGATACTACCAATACTCACGCGGCGGTTCGGAAGAAAAGTGCCGTTCGTTATATTGTGTGTCAATACACTAATTGGATACATCGTATTTTATTGCAGTACTTCAACCACAGTTCTTCTAATTAGTGAATTAATGCAAGGCATGCTTGTCGGCAGCAATATGACACTCCTGATTGTTATTGTCACCGAATACACTTCGCCACGCTACCGAGGAATATTTATGACAGTAAAATCAACTATATTCTTTTGGGGAGTATGGATCGCCAATGCAACTGGAACATTCAGCCACTGGAAGAATATTGCTCTTCTAGCTTTTGTATTTTCTATATTATCTCTGACTGCTTTTCTATGGCCCGAGTCGCCGTCTTGGTTGGCAATGAATGGACGTTTCAAAGAATGTGCGGCGTCCCACCGCTGGCTGAAAGGATACGACAAGGACGCTGAAAACGAGCTAGAAAGCTTAATAGAGTCACAAAAGGAGTACCTGACACGTTCTAAACGGACAGAAGCTTCGTCGAGTCGACTCAAACACATCCTGGAAACGATTACAACAAAGGCGTTCTACAAGCCTCTTTTGTTGTCTATGACAGTCATGTCACTTTATAATTTTTCAGGGAAGTTTGTTTGTAGCATGTATTCCATTGAGTTAATTAAGAAAATAACAAACAGTGAGTCTACAGCGTATACAGGCATGCTTATATTAGAAGCTGTCACTATTTTTAGCATGCAAATTGGGTGCGTTTTATCGAAATATCTCAAAAGAAGAACATTGTTGCTATCATCTTCTTCGATTGGTATTACGTTTCTGTTTTTAATTTCACTATACTTATATTTAATTAGGTTGTCTGTGATAGCCGAGAATAAGATAATATCATTGTTGTTGCTGACTTTATTTTCGATGACTATAAGTTGTGGACCAATGATTTTGGCATGCTCTGTGTATGGAGAATTAACGCCTTTAAGATATCGCAGCTCATCATTGCCAGCACTTGCAATATTTTCTGAAATATTGATGGCATCTGTTTTAAAGGTATCGCCGTATATTTTTAGAATGTTTAATTTGCACGGTGCCTTCCTTTTTTACGGACTCTCAGCGTCGGTTTTCGCATTTTTATTGTATAAATATTTACCTGAGAGCAAAGACAAAACTTTACAAGAAATAGAGACCTATTTCCTAGAATCTCCCAAGTTTGAAGAGGTTTCGAAAGACTTAATGGAAGAAAAATATCAAAGATGAGTTAGTTTTAAAAGAGAAACCTTAGAAAAAAGAGTTAATAGATGGTAAAAAGTGAAAAAAGTATACGAAGAGCAAACAAAGTAATGAATAGATTTATAAAAATTAATTAGTATAAACTTAGTCTGCTGTTGTTTTATTTCTATCTAACGCTTGTACCCTTTCAAAACCAAGCCTAAAGTTATTATCTTGGGCACCTTGTTAATACAATTTAATTTATATCAGTAGGTTAAACATACATGAACGGTTTGTTTAAGTTAAATCTCAAAATTATCCAATGTTCATAATTATCTAAATGGGAGTACTTATACATATCAGGGGTGGCAAACCATTATTGGCTGATCGTGCTATTTATATTAAAAAATAAAATAGCTACCCGCCCCAGCTTCGCACGGGTACAAATTATACACCTAAACCTTTCTTATGAATCACTCTGTCAATTGGTGAAAACCGCATTAAAATCCATTCAGAAGTTATTTAGTTTATCGCGAACAGACAGACAGACGCGGCTAGGGACTTTATTTTGTAATATGTAGTAATAATAATAATGTGACCATGACGTACAGGTGACGAACAAAAAAAAAACTAGATGCTGAATTTAACTTTTTATTTGAAACCCGAAATTCGTAAAGCAGTCGTAATGTTAATAGTTTTATGTTTTTCTTTAAACAAATGTAAAAGTTGATAGTGATTTTTGTTGTAAATTAACTGATGTTTCTAAGTAATCTTGTATTGGCGTGCCCGAGTTATTTAGCCGCATGCCAACGCTGGCACGCGTGGCATAGGTTCGCCATCCCTGTACCTACATGCTCAAAAAATTTTATCTCTGTGTTATCAAACAATAACAATTAATTAGTGTTGTATTCACGTAAACCTATCCTTTCATCAATACAAAGAAGTTGAACCTACAATTCAGAATTAATTGAATATGATAAGTACTGTGTTATTTAAAAAAATAACACGTGACAAGTGCAACGTGCTTTTTGCAAAATATGCGTAGATAAATATCTACCTATTATCAATATAAAAGTGAAGACTAGGTACATTGATGCAGTTCACAAATACAATAAAGTTATTTTCCCTACTCGAAAACCAGCTCATATCCTACTACTTTTAGGCTTGCAATATAGAGTATTTCGAACTAGTGCGGAAAAGTGACAAAGCGCAAATTTACTGTATCACGTTGACGAATTTGTCTGCTAGGGAGCCTATAGCGCCCGGGCCTGCGGATGGCGAGTAATGGTAGCTCGCCGTCTGATCAGCACCAGGCCCGAGAGTCGACGGCAAAAATACGTATACACAGATGACGTTTTGGTTTTCTCCAATTACGAATATGTTTAAATTCCACGTTCCATTTTATTGGGGTTTTAGTTCTGGGGTAGGTATAACAACTAAAAAGTGAAAAATAAAAAAACTTTTTTACAAAAAAAAAAACAACCGACTTCCAAAAAAGAAAATACACTAAAAATTAAAAAAAATTACTTGAATTTCGGAAGTCGGTGTCAAAAAACGAAGAAATAAAATACAAACACCGACTTCCACGCGCGCCTCAAAGAGTTGTCAGCATTCATGACGAGGCCCGTAACAGCCGATGCCTGCCTAGGGGTCGAGGATAAATTCGAAAGAGTTACCTCGCCCCTGGGCACTCAGGCAGGGAAGGAACAGGGGTGGGTGTTAGTCAGTAAGAGTCTGACACGCCCTCCCGCTCCACCCAGAGCGGGAGAAGTCATTGGATGATTTCACACCCCCCCAAAACAAAAAAAAAGGGTGCCTATAGCTGTTCCTGGATTTCCTACTAGGTTTACCTTTCGGAATCCTCTACAAGCTTTCAATTCACAACGATCAAATACTATTATTTGATCAAGAAGTATTTATTTCAGGAATGGGGCATCAGGATCTCTGCCATAGGAGTTGGAAATGTTTCAACAACTCATATTCATTTCAGAATTCATCAATAATGATTAATTATCCCTGTAGATATTTTGGAGAATATAGGTAGATATATTATATCTATTGTCTATATCTATCTTATTCTTGTAAACACCATGGCATTCATAATTACGCATTCAAGGAAGGACTCGGAAGTGGCCCGAGTGCCTGTCATCGTTAACTTCCTGCTCGGGTCAGGATTAGCCAATGTGGTGCGTGCCGATGCCAAAGAACATGACTTCTTGACATTAACCCCAAAGTAAATACAAGGAACATTATAAGCCTGCTCGCCCATTTTCATTTCTTGAAGAAAGAGTGAATAGAGATTAAATAAAGTGATATATTATCAGCAAAAAAAGAAAAGTTTATAGTATTGTTAAGCTATATCGAAATGTCTTAAGACTTTTAATATACGACTTTTAATGATTTTCAATTGAAGATCACGTCTTATTTCTTTGAAAAAAATATATGTTACTCTAAACAATTTTTTTCGTAATTTGATATGTGAATATTTGAAATTATATATTTAAAACATAGTGTAATTAATTTGTAAAGTTATGTCTAACCCGAATAAAAATTGAGAATCACGCTAAAACTTTAAAGCGTATTTTTATGAAACCTTGACCATTTTAAAGATCATTTAGTTATTTATATTTTAGTATAGGTGTTTTAGTATAATAACTGTTGGTTTCTGTATAACAAATGAATAATGCGTCTAATTTCGGACAACGCTCCTTGATGGGCGAGTCCTATTACGGGGTGGACGTACGACGCGTTACGGTGAGCTCAGCAAAGAACACGCAAGCTAACCACTCAAGGTCATTGGCAGTTAATAGCGCCTTAAGTGGCAGTGGACAGTACATTCGAAGGATTATGGAGTGGCGACGGCGTACCGTAAGACGTAGCGTTGGACGAACTTACAAGGTGGACCGATGACCAGGTGAGGGTCGCGGTAATCCGATGAATGCAAGACGTACAGGAGTGGTCGTTGTGACGATACTTGGGGGAGGCCTATGTCCAGCAGTAGACGTCTTCCGGCTGAAATTATGGTGATCGAAATGTCATGTGGTTAATCCCAAAGATTTTGCATTTCAACTATCGCTGTCGTCTATAAAATGCGACTTTACCTATGGGTGGAGGATTGCCCGGGGGTGGAGGATAAATTCGAAAGAGTTACCTCGCCCCCGGGCACTCGAGGCAGGGAGGAACAGGGGTGGGTTTTAGTCAGTAAGAGTCTGACACACCCTTCCGCTCCACTCTAGAGCGGAAGAAGTCATAGGATGATTTCCCACCCCCCAAAAAAAAAAAAAAAAAAACAAACCTATGGCTATAGGTTACTTCTAGGCAAGCGTACACTATCGTATATCACATCATCGCTTACCATCAGGTGACATAGTGGTCGAACGCGTGTCTATCAGTAATAATTATAAAAAAACTGAACAAACCATTTTGCACGTAAATACACAATTATTTACTTTAAAAGCTGTTAAGACTTTCCTTTCCAGTACACGGCTACAGTGCATAAAAGCGGCGATTCGCAATACCCATGGTAACAAGTTTTTATGGACGAAAAGTACCTACCCTACATAATCATTTGCATAAATACAAAGGTCGGGTTTATTGTTTTCTATTGCAGCATTAACGCAATCCAACTATTAATTAGGGAAATACCTAATGTTGGGAATGGTGCTGGCAAACAGGATAATACTTAGTAATAATAGTTTTCTACCGAATATTCGTCTCGACGAGGGCTGTTTATGATTAAAGACAAATTTTTCTTTCGCTTAAATGGGGCTTTATTTATAATAAAAAATAACCATGTGTGATTGGTTTAATCCGTCAGGCCCGGGAATAACAGACACAATTAAAAACCCGCGTCTCTCTCTATTCATGCTCAGCAATCTTACACACCCTCTCACACTCATTCACGCACACCTCCATCACACACAAAGAGAGGACTGGTTGTCTAACTTAAAAAGGTAACATTATAAGTGTCTACCTATAATGTTACCATTTTAAATATAGTAATCTTTATTTTTATTTTTTTTCTTCAAAATGTTCTTTTAACAGTTGAATAAGATACGTACATTCATACATGGAATCATTGCAATAACATATTATTAAAATACTTAATTTGTAACTCAGGGGGATTCTGCGTTGAGGACTGAAATACAGATTATGCCTAGTTCGGCCCCAAATGCTAATACTTTTGTGTACTTTAAGTTTAGATTAAGCAAACTTTTTTTTTTATGTGAATGAACATTACTATTACTATTATTTCAACATTTTCTACATGAAAGAGAGTAGATTTTGGTGGTAGTGCTGAATAGTATGTAATTTAAAGGAGGTTTTGTCCTATATAGGGTGACTGGTAATTAGTGACCGATACTTAAACACGTGATTGTACTCATGACTACAAATAACTTTTCCAAAGAAACTCTTTTTTATACTCTCTTATTCACTTTAATCACAATAGCAACAGTTTGAAATTCGCGCACAGATACAAAGGGAGCGGTGTGGGCGGCGGGGGCGCGTGAAACGCTACTACTACTAGTACATGTGCCCTTTCCCGAGGTCAGACAATCAGCTGATAGATCGTGCCTACTTTTAATGTTACGGCGCGCGCATTCTTATATATTTTGTAGTTATGCGGACATACGTTGCATCTTAAAAGTATTAGTCAAACACGCTGTCTTTGGATATTATTTTTTTAATTTAGCAACAACCGAAATATGTAGGTTTCTATACTGCTTAGGTACATCGATAACGGCACGTGGTGGCCGGCGGAGCGGGCTTGCGAGCCGTAGTCGGTACGGTACCTTAATGAGACCGCGTCTAACAGCTGATCACGGCGGTCACTGATCCCGCGCGCGCGCGAATTTCAAACTGTTGTTATTGTGATAAAAGTGAATAAGTATAAAAAAAAAGTTTATTTGGGAAAGTTGTTTGTAATCATGAGTACAATCACGTGTTTAAGTATCGGTCACTAATTACCAGTCACCCTATATATAGTTGAATTTGATGGATGAGATGTATGTTATCTTGAATTAAGAATCTAATCAGTGTTTAAACTAAGAATATGGTTAGCGAGTTTTATAAATAAGGCTGATGGATTGCAAATGTGACGGAAGTATTTTTAACAGACACAATTAAAAATCTGTTGTCGTGTCTCCGATCGGGGTCGCGCGGGGCCTGTCGGACACTGATTAGCAGGATATTATTTCAACATTTTCAACATGGAAGAGAGTAAATTTTGGTCGTAGTGCTGATTAATATAGGCAATTTAAAGGTGGTTTTGTCCTATATACAGTTGAATTTGATGGATGAGACGTATGTTATCTTGAGTTTATAATCCTCTAATCAGTGATTAAACTAAGAATATGGTTAGTGAGTTTTATAATTAAGGCTGAGGGATTGCAAATGTGACGGAAGTATTTTTAACAGATAAAATTTAAACACAATTAATAACAGACACAATTAAAAACCTATTGTCGCGTCTCCCATCGGGAACGCGCGGGGCCTGACGGACACTGTTTAGCAGGATATTATTTCAACATTTTCTACATGGAAGAGAGTAGATTTTGGTGGTAGTGATGATTAATATAGGTAATTTAAAGGAGGTTTTGTCATATATACAGTTGAATTTGATGGATGATACGTATGCTATCTTGAGTTTAGAATCCTCTAATCAGTGTTTAAACTAAGAATAGGGTTAATGAGTTTTACAAATAAGGCTGATGGATTGCAAATGTGACGGAAGTATTTTTCCATTGGATAAACATTCGGCGAGTATTATCGTTATATAACATACTCCTTGAGAACATTTTGTTTGGTGCGAGTTGCCTTCCTGTTGGGTAATGACTGGACATTTCGAAAATGTGCAGCGTCACGCTATTAGCTGAAAGGGTTCGACACAGATTGAAAATGAAATCTGAAAATCTCATAGGCTCAACAGTAATTGAAGCTGAATTTTTCGAACAAATATCTATGTGGAAAGCTGTGGAATCTTCAATATGTCAGAGCGGTAAAAAATGTTAGTGGATTTTACTAGACACCTGTGGACGTCATTCGACCTTTATTCTAGGAAACTCGTTTGTAGCACGTTACTTTAAATAGACTTTATCAAAACCAATTCTAATTTTAGATGATCGTTCTAATCTTGGAATGAATTTAGGTTGGACATAGTTACCAGGGGGTCTAAAAATACCGCATTAGATGAATCATAATATTTATTGCGCACAATTCATATCGTCCAATTCATCCGTCTGACAGTTTTGTAAGTGGATTCGTTAAACGGTAACACATTTTAGCTGAATCACACTCAATTGAATTCACATCAGAATCATATACCAAATATTGTCGCTATAAACCGGCATTTTAAGACCCTCGGCAATCTGTTGCTTTTGAATAGATTGCAGAGGGTCTAGACAGGGCGTCGGAGGTCGCAGGACGATCTCCGGCCATCGTAGACGCGGGCCTGCGGACGGCTAGTAGCGCCTCAAAGATATGTATGTCAACCACCACTGACGGGGCCCATCATGGCCGATGCCTGCATGCCAAGGGGTAGCGGATCCCGGGCCTGCGGACGGCGAGTAATGGGTAGCTCGCCGTCCAATCAGCACCAGGCCCGAGAGTCGACGGCGCGTAGTATTCCACGCGCGCCTCAAAGAGTTGTCAGCAATAAGGACGGGGCCCGTCATGGCCGATGCCTGCCCGGGGGTTGAGGATAAATTCGAAACAGTTACCTCGCCCCCGGGCTCTAAGGGCAGGAAGGAACAGGGGTGGGTTTTAGTCAGTAAGAGTGACACGCCCTCTCAGAGCGGGAGAAGTCATTGGATGATTTTCCACCGCACAAAAAATAAAGAAAAGGGGTAGCGGATAAATTTGTAACAGAGTTACCGCTCCTCTGGGCACTCAGGTAAGGAAGACGTCGCGGATAGACAGACTAATGTATTGCGTTTATTTTTACGCGATGCGTTTGTTTGCTCTTATTTTACAAAAATGTTAAACTACGACTTTTAACGTTGCCTCTAAATGTTATCCTAATTAGACATTATCTCAACTTACTTAATTATTTCTGTTTAATGGTGGTAAGCTCTGAAAATACCTAATCAACTTATTTAAAAAAAAACTGTTTCGCTGGCAAAAAGCATTAGATCACACATGTCCTAATGTTGTTTGGTTATGTCGAACACCTAAATATTTGTTTTCAGAACATTTGGAACAATGAGAGCTCGTCTTACGTCATTGGATCTTGTCACAAACACAGAGCCGTGGTGGCCCAGTAGTAAAAGTAGCGACTTACAAGTTGTTGGTCGTGGGTTAAAACCCAGGCAGGCGGCAGGCGCTTTACTTTGTGTAAATTATGTTACGAGTACTATCACTGCTTTCAACACGGTAAGGGAAATATCGTGAGAAAACTGGCTTGTCCTAGAACCAAACTTTCTAAGACAAGTGACATCCATCAACCCCACAGTCCCACACCCACACCCTCTCACAGAGAGGAGGCCTGTGTCCCAGCAGTGGGAACATTATAGGCTGATTATGCTTATGTTATGCTACGCAAACACCGACAAGTTAAAGTTTCAATAATATATTGCATCTAGATCAAACGACTGCCTCACTTTTTCCCAGTAAACAAATATTGTCAAGCCACGTCCGATCACGCATATTCTTCTATTTTTCAAAATCAAAACTCATTTATTCAAACTAGGCTGAGAACCAGAACTTTTGGAACGTCAAAGTTCTACATAAAGACATTCCACCAAAACGCCCGCAAGTTACCGTTTCCTACTGTTTTAACTGGGAAGAAGAGGCGCTACAAACTCCAACAATCAACAGCTTCAAGATGGTTAAACCAATTATTATTATTTATTCAAAAACAAGTTACAAAAGACTCATACTAATTATTAGGCACACAATTTCAATAACAATACAAACATACAAGACATTCAATGAAATTAAACTTATTCTTTCACATTTACATTATTGGTCATAAAAAATAAAAATAAACACAGCAATTATAATTTTTTAACAGGCATTGTTACAGCAACATCCACAGCAATGCCGGACATAAAGGTATGATTCCAATCTCCGCAGCACGCAGCATGGGTACCGCAAAAAAAAAGCACTAGGTACTGGATCACATTCCGAGCTCCGCAGCAATAATAATATTCTTTATTTTCAGGCAACTATGGCCCATAGATAACAAGACAACATAATCTTAAAACATAATAAACTAATACATATTGTTGAAAGCGTAAAAACTAATCTATTTAACATACGTTGTGTCGGCGACGTATTGCGCTGAGTCGTGGTGTCATGTAGCCGTCCGCGAAAACGCCGAAACACGACACCCGTCTTCCAAAATTCCTCCTTCATGAGAGCAATACAGCGGCAGCACAGCTACGCGGCAGTGTCGCCTGCTGCCGCGACAGACCAGCAGTGACACGTCAGTCGCAGCGATAGTAGGTACCTACGTGAATGTTGACAAGACAAAATTGGCAACAAAAAGATGAATTTCTCTGATTAAGAAGAGGAACAATTAATTAACTTGGTGACTTATATCCAGCCCTTTACGATAGCATTCATACTAATTATCGTAATAATTTCATTCATCATCGTCATCTTCATCCTCTGCCAACAATATAAATAAAACTTTGTGCTCAATCAACATCTTGTCAACTCAAAGTAACTGAATGAATACACAACAGCACAACACCACGAACAGCGCAGCAATGTCGCCTTGCTCGGAATCAGCAGCACTGCTGCGCACCACCACATTGGTAGCACTGCTGCGTGCTGCCGAGTTCGGAATCATACCTTAAGGGCAGTCCAGCCGGTTGAGAGGAACTGGGCGTACTGGGCGTAGGACGTCGCGAGATGATCTCCGGCCACCGTAGACCTGGGCCTGCGGACGGCGAGCAGTGGGTAGCTCGCCGTCCGATCAGCACCAGGCCCGTGAGTCGACGGCGCGTAGTGTTCCACGTGCGCCTCAAAGAGTTTAGTGTCAACCACCACTGACGGGGCCCATCGTGGCCGGTGCCTGCATGCCTAGGGGTAGCGGTTAAATTCTGAAAATGAGTTACTGCACCCCTGGGCACTCAGGCAGGGAAGGAACAGGGGTGGGTTTTAGTCAGTAAGAGTCTGACACGCCCTCCTTCTCCGCCCAGAGCGGGAGAAGTCATTGGATGATTTCCCACCTCACCAAAAAAAAAGGGGCAATCGAGCCGGTTGGTTATCATTGCCAGGATAGCATTGGGGCTGGCCCGCACCGGGCGCACCAGGGACGCACACTGCTTGCGCATAGAAACGTGGAAACAAAGTAAAAAAAACAAAAACAAAAAATTTGATATATATGTTATCAAAACTTTACAGGATGATAACAATAACAATTCACAGCAATACAAAGCTAAAACATGGATTCACAAAAATAAAAATGTTAGAATTTTGATTTTCAATGAGCTTTGGTAGTCGGTATGCCAATATAATCCTATCATATCCTACTTCCTACACTTCCTAAACTAAGCCTAATCTTTACAGAAATATAGCTTTATACATCAGAATAATATATTAACTATAATTTATAAAGGGGGAAGTACTAATTTCACGCGGGCCAAGAAACTGCCAAAATGTTGTTCATTTATAAACAAAACATAAATCAGTGCAAACATAAATTACAAGTAGTTCGTAAATGAAATTATGACTTCCAATGATATGTGAAAAAGGGCCGCTTTAAGAGGGTTGCATATAAATTTGAAACCGTCGCTCTATGACGAGGAGAAAAATGTGAGGGTACCCACATACGGAACTTTTAATGTACGAGTCGCGAAACTAATTTTTCATTTGCATAATATAAGTGGATTCTAAAGCATCGTGTTAAATGGAGCGGGAATTTGTTTATATTTCTTAAAAATCTAGAAAAAATATATTGGAATCTAGTTAGTCGTTATTTAGTTATAAATAATTTATTGGGAGGTTTTGTTTTAATTGTATTTAGTTAAGTAGTATAGTATCATGCTCAAATAAATTTTTATATCGGAATCTAAATACATAATTATTCACCTTAATTCCCTAGATTGAGACTTATGCATATATCAGTGAGTGCAGTATTTACCTTCACTACGCTACGAGTATATACGGAGCTACAAACATAGCCACCATGGAATGTAGACGTATTAAAAATACGCATCAACACTCTGGATACGCACAGATGCACAGTTTAGCACCGCTAGTTATTTTCAACTCAAAAACAAGAGTGAATCGAGACAGTGTCAGTTGTTATCTCATCGAGCAGTCGTCAGCGTCTATTTCGATCTTCCTGTTACTACTAAATATAGACTATTGTGTGATTAAGCCCATACTCGACATAGAAAAATAGCTTCGAGATTCAAGAGACAAAGTCCACTATATAAATAACCTTTGACGTTTGAACGATTCTGGAAAATCTGAAATGAACACAAGCCATGATTGAATAAGACAAACCCCCCATTGACGATTAATAACGTATTTTTTTATCTCTTATCTCATGTTTAACCTAAAAACTCTGACCTGCTAATATAAAAACAGAGATTTTTGACACAACCGCGGAAGCCAGTGTTTCAGTCAACCGTGTGTTTAATAACTTCCATATTTTGCTTTACCGTCAGTTTAAAACTCACACGGTTATAATTTCCGGGGAATAAGCAAATGTGTGTTTAAAGTTCGTCGGAAGAATTATTTAAAGGAAATAGTTGTGAAACAGGTAAGAATTTGGTTTATTTAAATAACAAGAATGTGGCGTTCAAATTTGTGTAGCTATCAGGAACAGATAGTCATGTAAATACTTAGTTCGGTGATTGTTAATTAGGATTTAAATATGTGGGAATCGTTACTTAATTGCCTACAAGTGTTAGTATCGCTGCAACAATGTTGTCGGCAATTCGACATTTTTATCTAACTCAGGATCAGTGTTATAGACTATGGTAGGTATATCCAGTTGACTGTCGCTCGCACTTTCGTGTTATTGTGTGGATCGATCAGACATTTTTTTCCATAACAATTGTTTGACGTGCTCGAGTCAAATGCGCGTGCGCATAAAGGTGTAATTTCATTCACGTGGTGTTGCAAGGTCTCCTAGTTAGTAAGGTATCTATCTACTGTTTAGTTTCATTCATCTTCATTTTTTTTAGGATTAATTGTTTAGGATTATTAATTTAGTAACTTATGGGCTTAACTCGTATTATACCAAATCGCATAAAAAACGTAATTTTGATGCCTAATGTAAATCTATTTGTAAATCAAATTTATGTTCAGGTAGTAAATATTGTGTACAATAAATAGTCGTAAATAAAACACTGATGAAGCGATTTATATGTGCTACGATGCACTTAAAGTTCACAGGCGCGTGGAATCGGGCATACGTCGCGGCCTCGTCACACCAATGTGTTCGAACCCTATTAGAGAAGACGTCCGATCAGTGTGAATGTAATACAGACATTATATTGTTACTGAGTGGCTACCTGTGATCAGTGGTTTTCATTAATTTTACAAACATGAATTTTAAAATGCGTTTTCTACCATAGGCATACGGTTTTTGACTTGAAGTGATTAAACATGGTGAGAATTTATTCAAGTGTTCTAAAAACTTGGCAGGTTAGGCTACCCTACCAAATGTAAGATTGTGAAGTTTGATCTAAAGTGGAAGTAATTAAATCTGTACTTTGCTCAAAATATGTAACGAAATTATTTCAGTGATAATGACCGTGGCATGTTCATTGTTTTACACAAAACTTTAATATATTCTGCATAAACAATACTTGATGTGAAACAAATTCGTTCATAGGTGTCCTTTTAAAAGAACAAACATGTGTGAATAATAACATTTGTAGTACAAATATCGTTATAATAGCAAACTGTTTACATGTTTTTTTTTTAATTTTTAATAAAAAAAAGAAAATTATTGAATGCACGATTGAAAATTTTTATTATTCGATTACAGAAGTCCCTTCGTGATTGCTGAAGTGTATTTTCACAATATAAGAATTGAGCATTTTATTGAAAAAAAAATGGAGAAGGCAAGCCGGGAGGATGCCGAAAGAGACGACACTGAAGAATGTCCGAAACATGTAAAGTTCTTATGGACACCCTTCTTAAGACAGGTTGGTTAAATAAAATATACCTTACATATTATATTAATATGTTTTCTAGTTAGAATTTCTAGGACACTGTAACATGAGTGGAAGTAGTTATGATTGATTAGGTAATCTAGTACACTGCTTAGTCGGAGGGACTTTGTACCCAACTTCGTGTAATAATTCTACATGATTACCGCGAAGAAATGTTGACATAGACGGAATAAGTAGATATCTATACTTACGGCAATGGAAATCAATATTTCCTAATCTATTTAATCCATTATTTAGAAATTATACTCCTTTTATGGTATGATAAATATTTCTCAGTATAAAAAAAAACTTGTGTTGGTAAATATTTATAAAATCTTAAAAATCTGCAGTGTTTGGCATGCACAAATTATTCCATTTCAATGCTCAATGGAATATAAATTTAGTTTTTTTAAATAAAAAATCTGTTAATTTTTTTCAGCTATACGTATGCACAGTATGCACGTCGATATATTTCGTGCTTGGACTATGTTTCGGAGCTCCTACAGTTTTCATACCACAGCTGCGGAAAGAAGCAAATTTAACTGGGGAACTGTCTGACGACATGGCATCTTGGTTGTGTAATAATATTATTCATGTTTATATTCACTAAATTCTCTCATCCAAACAAATAACATATTGTCTGTTGATAAACATAATTACCTATCATTATTGTGGTAGACTAAAAACAAGATTTTCAATAATTTAATTGAAAACCTTCAGTTTGGCCAAAGTAACTATCTGATAAATACCTACATATATGACAATCTTAATCACAATCTTAGTCATCTAACGTAAACTTTGTTTTCTTTTCAGCATCCGTTCTCGGCTACAGCTCCATGCCGTGGGTTATCATTCTACCAATACTCACACAATACATTGGAAGGAAAATTCCATTCTTAATCGTAACTGTATTGACGATAGTAAGCTTTATCGTCTTTTACTGTAGTACCAGTGCACTGCATATCCTCATCAGTGAAATACTGCAGGGTGTGACTCTTGCCAGTAACATGACAGTTCTCATCGTTATCATCGTGGAATACTCATCTCCTCGATATCGAGGTGTGTTCATGATGATCGAATCGTCAATATTCTTCTGGGGCGTGTGGATTGCCAACGTGACGGGAACCTTTAGTCACTGGAGAAATATTGCTATTATCGCCTTCGTGTGCTGCTTGTATTCTTTGACGGCAGTCATCATGCCCGAGTCACCATCGTGGTTAGCGATGAACGGACGATTCGAAGAGTGTGCCAAAGCACACCATTGGTTGAAAGGATATGACAAAGATTCCGAAGAGGAACTGGAGAACCTTATAAAGTCTCAAAAAGAATATCTTAGAAAGTGCGCTGCACGGGCGAAGTCCACTTCTTGGTATAAACTTCGAATCATTAAAGAAACCGTTGCGGCTAAAGGTTTCCATCAACCCTTGTTGCTGTCTATGGCTGTTATGGCATTATATCATTTCTCAGGGAAATTAGTGTGTTCTATGTATGCTGTAGATTTGATCACTAAAATAACTGCTAATGAGTCTGCTGCATACACTGGTATGCTTATCTTAGACGCTGTTACTATACTAGGTATGCAAGTTGGTTGTGTTTTATCAAAGTTAATAAATAGACGGACATTGTTGTTATCTTCGTCAGCTCTAGGAATTACATTTTTGTTCATAATATCATTATACCTGTATCTAATTAATTTGAAAGTTATTTTTGAAAATAAAATTATTTCTATTGTGCTGCTGACATCCTTTTCAGTTGCTATTACGTGTGGTCCGATGATAATGCCTTCGACTATCTTCGGGGAATTAATATTTTTAAGATACAAAAGTTCCTCGTTGCTCATTCTGACATTGTTTTCTGAACTGTTAATGGCCACTGTTCTAAAACTGTCACCACATATATTTAAAGCACTCACATTGCCAGGTGCGTTCTTGTTCTACGGCATATCAGCTTCGATTTTTGCATTTATTTTGTACAAATATTTACCTGAAACCAAAGACAAAACCCTGCAAGAAATCGAGAATTATTTCAAAGAATCGCATGAAATGGAAGAGGATGCCGCTAAAGCATTTATTAATGAGAAACCGGATAATTATGACACTCAGAAATGTTAGAAGATTTTTATGTTTTTGTAATTATATTTAATGGCATTTGCTGTGTAAATATTAAAAAGTAATTTAAGTATAATTAAAGTGTTTACAATGTTTCCTTGTTTTGATTATTTTCTATTTTTGGATTTAATTCAATTACCTGAAGAAGTTCTTTAATGTGCTTCGAGTTGAGAGCTAGTTAAAAATTTGTATTGTTTAATAGCTCTATGTAGTTACAGTAATCTCTTTAGTTCGTTATATTATTATCTTTTACCTTAGTTGTGTTTTTCTAATTAGATAATACCTATATACAAAATGTAGAGTAACGTTATCGGTGTCATAGTTTAAATCACAATATTACGACTGTTTCCACAATTCTGAATTGTCCAATAAACTCTCGTAAAGTTTCGTCTCTCGACTTAAATAGGTCAAGCTGGGACTGAGCCAGAGTTTTAAGTTGGAGTACAGTGAAGATAACTGATTCACCAAAGCCACAATTAAGTACCTTTTGCCGCGCTCTTGTCGACGGCACGGGTCGACTGAGCAATGAGCGAAATTCCGAGATTCACAGACGCTGAAAACTCAATTGCATCTTTGCCTGTACAGCTTCTTTGATCCGTGTCTATAGTTTATTGTTCACCTTTGATCCAATATTTACAATACTTCAAGCGAATCAAAAGTACGTCTTCATCTATCACCTTTTTCGCAGTCATATCGCTCAAGAAGTCTAAGCAGTTTTGTGCCGCAGAGAATTGAGGAAGTGAATCAATATAACTCAATAGGTAAGTGAGAGCATACGATTCAAAATGGCGAGAGTACATAAATAGTAAGTGACAGTTGGCAAGTCTGTCGACTGAGTAGTTGACTCTTCTTTGCTCGGGAATGTTGTGTTTGTCTTTTATTCGCACATCTGCGGCGAGAGTTGTGTGTGTATGTTTGAAAAATTTCTAAGAAGAAGAAGATACTTAGACATAAGTAGTGGCAATACATCAACTTGTTTTTAATGTGAGATCCACTTTAACTACTAAACCTTTCTGCATTAAAGATTAAGGGGTGTAGAATCTACATCTCAAAGCTAATTTCATAGATTGAGCTTTACCATTTTCTAGATTCATTTAAGAACTGGTCTACAACCAAACCTTTTCAAATTTTAAAACTTCATCGGTTATCTGAATAGTAGGGAAAGGGCCACTGTCACGTTCCTTTTTTCCCTAGCTGACAGGATTTAAAAAGAAACGCTAAAGTTTAAAAAAAAACGACTATATTTTAAAAGTTTAAAATTAATCCCAGATGAGAGGGTAGGAGGTAAGGCCGGTCAAAGGTCGGACCACGTAGAAGGCCGTCAATACCGCACTCTCCTGCTTGGTGCCAGTCGGTGACGTCGGTGATGGCCTCGGAGTCAGTCTAGCAGCGCGGTTCAGTGCCGCTTCAAGGGTGCCGTCCAGTCAGCCAGCAGTGCAGGGTGCCGGTTCAAGGGTTCCGTCCAGTCAGCCAGCTACGCTGATCTTCAGCCGTGTAGAAGTTCCTGGAACCCGTTCCGAAATGGCATTAGCACCTTTTCTCGTTAAGCCTCTATCGCAAGCCCACAGAAAGAGATTGGCATCTACTAGAAGGCTTAAAGGATTCCCCAATAGGACTCCCAGGTCCTTCAAAAGTTGCTTGCGGTAATAACGGCGTAATGGAATAAGAATTAATAGCAGAAAATTGTATGTTAGTCACAAATTGGCGTGACTTTGCTATCAAAATTGCACGTAGCGTGTAATCCTATCAGTATTTTAATCTGAAACGATTCCGTAGAACGATGCATAATTAAATTAATTTCAACTGTATTTGCAAAAATAGAAAGTGGATATTTATTTACATTTTTTATGGAACTGAGTCAGCAAATGACGATTATTCTTTCTGAAGAGTATTATTACAAGTAATGTACCTTGAAAATAAGCGGGCCTAGGGTTTTAAACTGACATTTCATCAGTGATAACAATTTTCAAAAGGTAAAAACCGGCCAAGTGCGTGTCGGCTTTCGCACATTTTAGGGTTCCGTACCAAATGAATTATCAAAGTAAAAATCTGAATTATCAATATATTGGTATTTTTTGGTAAAATATACGTTATTAACGTTATCACCAGAGGACATGACCGGTGGGTTAACGGGCCGGCCGGCCTTTTTTTTTTAGGTGTCATAATCAATGTGCAGCAAAATTGTTTCATTTTTACAAACGCTAAATTCTATAGTTTACAGATAAAAGTTTCACGAGGCTAAAAGGTTTGAAAACTGAAAAAATAGACATAAGTTTTCACTAAATAACTCTGCTTTTTGATATGAGATGACGTTATGGTTATCGAGTTTAAGAATATTTTTCTACTATTCGACACGCCATGGAGGCGCTCTTTTTTTCTATACCATCAAGGGGCAAACGAGCATACGGGGCAATCACCGCTTGCTACAGACATCCACAACACCAGAGTTATTTAATTGCTGATGCGTTGTCACCCTTTTCCCACCCTACACCCTGGGCTTCTGGTTCTCTCACTCACCATTCAACATTATGTTGATTTTTCACGTTGGTATTCCGTAAAAGCGTGGTACCTTCCCGGTCGAGCCAACCCAATTATCATCTCATCATATTATCCATTTAACCGAATCGAAGAGCAAACAAACAGATGAATCCTTTATGAATAGCAAAATGTTAATCGAGTTTTGAAGATGTCAATTTTTTTTTTTTTTAGTTTATTTATTTATTTATTATACAGCATGTAACAAAACCCTGTCGGATCCTAAAGGGTATTATTTGGTTTGGCAACTATTTTATGGATATGAGATTATTATTTTTCCCTAACGAAGTCATAGATATATTTTTTTAAAGTACTCGTACATTATTACTACATAAAGGCTTAGGTACTGTGAGAATGACCATCAGTTCTTTAAAATATGGTCGATAGGTGTCTTGTTGAGAGATGCGGACAATGGTTCGAATCACTCTTTTTTGGAGGATGAATGCCTATGCTAGTTGTAATGCTAGCTATTTCCAAAAACTGTATGCTATACCTCAGTTTAGACTCAATTAGTGCATAGTATACCATTTTAAATGTTTTATGCTCACTTCATCCCTAAGAGGTCTTAAGGCATAGCAAGCAAATGATATTGATGAGTCCAATGCTGCTAATTCTTTCTTTCAATTTACCAAATTTAATAATCAACATAAATTCCCAAAAAGTTAAATTCCCTGACAAGCGCAATATTAACTTTATCCAGCTCAATTTCCATAATATCTTTGCTACGCGCAGTAGTTTTAAATAACATAATATTGGTTTTAGACGTTTAGAGGTGTGCGGAACAGGGTGTAAAGTCCCGCAAACCTCCATTGAAAAGCGAGGATCCTCCGACTGCCCGATGGTTGATTTCAGACTGTTGTAATGTTCAAATCGCGCGGAGAACTCTGCTTGCGCGATGTAGGATTTTGTTATTTTAGTTCGTGTGCGGTGTCATAGATGGCACTACAGACGTATTTATAATAAGCATATTTGCATTAAACCAATAATAAAAATCAAATTTAATATAAACTAATTAAAATCTATTTTTTTATGTAGGTACGTAGAAATGAAGAAGGCTCTACGTAGGTAATTAATCATTTTATTATTTGGCGCCGGTTTATATTGAATTTGATATTTTATGTAAATGAGCTCAATACGCATCAGATTTAGAGGTTTATTTATTTTTTGCTTTTTAGTTCTTTTTCGTCGGTTAATTTTTTTGTTAAATCGTTTTTTATTTTATGATTTTTTGTGGCTCGCATCATGTTTTAATACTCTGCAGGCTAATTTGTAATCCTTCATCATTCCTCTTGCCACTGAGCTGATGATTAAACTATCTTTCCTTGAGGTTCCCAGGATATTGACCAAGTGAGGTTATCTCCAATATTGTAAAGACGTCTTTTCTTCAAAGCATATTTAGTGGTTTCTGTCACTAAAACCAGTTTTTATATCTAACTTCTATTGTTTAGGAAAGGTATGGTTTACATCATCAGCTCAGTTTTATGATGTGATGATTCCTAAATGCTAATACCTGATTAAGTTATGAAAATTAAACAGAAACAATAGTCGTGCCCAATTTTCGAGGGTTTCACTCAATTTTATCAGGATTACATCATCAGATCCTGTCTTCCTTGACATGGAACTACCCTTAAGGTATACCGTATCTAACAAAAAAAGAATCATCAAAATCAGTTTTATAAATAACGGAGTGAGGGCCGAACATACATACAGAAACACTATTCGTGCCCACAATTTTCGAGGTTTTCTCTTAATTTTATTAGGATTCCATTATCAGATCCTGATTTCCTTTACATGGCCACCCTTGAGATATACCCTATCTAACAAAAAAAGAATCATCAAGATCGGTTCATAAATGACGGAGTGAGGGCTGAACATACACAAAAAAAAAAATATAAATCGATTTGAGAACCTCCTCCTTTTTTTTTCGTCGGTTAAAAATCGAAATCAGTTTGTTTATACAAAGTTGATACGACAGAGGGGCTTTCCTTTAAACTGCCTATACTAGGTACTATTTTCAAGCTCTGTACCAAAAATCAATTAAATCGGAGCAGTAGTTTAGTCACAAACGATTTTTTAAGTTTTGGCCTCGTTTGAACACGATGTATCTTTCCTAACAGCTGATTATGTCTATACGCACAGGTCATGCACCTTAAAACGATAAATCTGAGTATAACCTACGATACGACGCGTTGTTGCCGTTCTCACGCAAGTCACAAGTACATTTTCGCTATAAGATGGCAATGCAAACAAGGATAATGGGTATAAAGTATGGTATAAAGGGTGGTTGCGTTTTACTCTGAATTGTAAGCTATTTAGTTTGTTTGAAAAAAAAAAACCTCATTTATTATTATTTTTATTTTTATACCGTATCGAATTAATACTAAACACGTATAGTATACGTAGTTTAATTTAATGCCCCTCTGTCACATCAACGTTGTATAAGATAGCAACTCAACTGTAGAACCATGTTTTTCAATCAATTATCTTACTTCAGTATAGAAGGACAGTAGGTAGTATAAATGCATGAATTCCTCACTTTTACGACAAAAATTACAAAATGTCGACTGTTTAATTCAAAATAAATCTTCTCATTTACATAACTGCAAATAAATATAAACTTATCTACATTTATATAAATACTAGCTGACCCGACAGACGTTGTCCTGTCATTCAATTCAAACTGGAATACTATACTGTTAATAATTATTTCAATTGTTGTATATTTTGAAATTATATATGTTTGTAATTTTTTATTATCTCTATAGCTTGTTGTTTATTGTAACGCTTGTTGATCAAGTATCAACAAGCATTACAATAAACAACAAGCTAGTTTGTTAGTTTTATTTACTGGCGCGTAAATAAATTATGCTGATGGTTTTTCGACACGGGAACTGGCTACATACAGTTGGCCATGTGAAAAACATGGATTTTGAAGATTATTGCCACAAACACTTAACGACTGCCTTGCGATTTATTTATTGACATTGCAAATGCAAGCCGCACTGGAAATTGTAACCGTTTAAAGTCGAATGGCATGTCATTCGGAATCATAGGGATGCGTGGCAACAAAACGTCTTCGCCTTTATACTTCTCTTTTAAAATTGTGGCTTCGATGACGTTGTTCATTAAGGCTGTTGGTTAAAAATCGTAGCATAGCATAGAAAATAAATATTAAAGAATCCTACGTCACGTACAACCAAAAACGGCCGTTTTTGACACTTTTGCTTAATACTTTGGATACGAAACATTTTGAGTCCTGTTTTAACTACGTAAAACTACTTCTATGTTGAAACCTCTATCACGTTTGTTACAATCCTCTTTGTAACAAACGTGACGTAGGATTTTCACATTTATTTTCTATGCCATGCTACGATTTTTTATTCAATGAGGGCGCCACTTGGCCGGTAGTAGACCCTTAATTTCTTCACCGCAAGCCGGGGGCCATTACAAAGACGTGGCTGGTTTATGTTTAATCTGCAACGGTAAACAGTTGTAAAATAGGTACAAGTAAAGTTGGTGGTAAAACTTTAATGTTTCCCATTAAACTTACCTTGAAAGTGGGCATAAAATTATCTCGAATAATTTTTGTTGCACCAAATGAGGTCATTTGAAAGCAATTTTGTATCGATATGAGTCAAAAAATGTTTGGAATCTGGCCCATTTCCAGAAACTAACGAATGTAGTGGGTCTGGTGGCGCTTCCAATGGCATCAATTTGACCTGGCCGCTGGCGCAACACAATTCAGGGGCTTTATTTTTGAACTTCAATACCTAGCAATGTTAACATACGACGTTCATAGGTCCAATAGCAATTTTTTTCTGTAAACTGTAATCGATTGCCACGTTATAATTGAATGTAGCTCGATGTGGATTAAATGCATCAGTTCTATGTTCCTGATATCGATTCCGTTCAATTTCATTTTGCACTTCGCGTTGCTCATCAGTTTGACTTTCTCTTAAATATCTTTGACTTGCGGCATTGCGAGTTCTGCTATGGGTAAGGGTTATTAATTGGCTCTTAATGTCGACCTTAGATTTCCATGATGAAGTCCTTGATTCAGACCGATACAACTAGAGCTTGTGTGTTCCCAACAGGTAGGTACGTATGGAGACGACGGCGACCGCACCTGCTGGTGGAGCCGTGCAGTCGGACCAACCTTATAAAGGACGCGCCGCTAACGCGTGCACTTCGCACGCTCAACTTGGTCCATAATGAAGTTGACCTTTTGTGTTGTACTCTGGGTGAATTCATTAGGAGTGCATTATTTATAATTAGTTATATGTGTTAGTATACATAATTTAGGATAACCGCATTTATCGCATTGGGGAAAAAAAAGCCTGTAAAGATAGATGTAAGGCGAAAATAAATAAATAACTAAAACTAATTAACGCAAAGAGAATATAACGTTACGCTAGAATTATGCAATCTTTGTAAACGATATTGGGGGTTGCGATCTGTCTCTTACTGTCAAACAACTGACAGTTATTTCAAACGTGCTTAGCAAAGAGTATAATTATAATGCTGGGGCTAAGGTTACATTAAAAATGTTTATAATAAAGGTAGTCGTACAGTTTTATTACATTTTCTAAGTTTCTGCGCATTTTTCTTAATTATTTAAATGTAAGAACCTTCTACAAAGTATTAGAAAACATTAAAAAAAAGATGAATGAAATTGATAAGCCGTTCTCAGGTTATAGCGTGACCAGAAGAATAAGGGGTTTATTTTTATATATATAGATTGGTATTTGTTAGTAAAATATACGTAAAAATAAACATTATCACCTTTCAAGTTCATAGGTCAATGGAAACTTAAAAAATTCTTCGGAAAAAAAATTGTGACAGACGACGGACAGACAGACACGTGAGTGATAGCAATAGGGCCCTGTTTGGACCCTTCGGGAACGGAACCCTTAAAATGTATGAGATTGACATGCGGTACGCTATTACCATGGTCAATACCAAACATTTTGGATTTTTGAGCCTTTTTCCAACTATGTTGGGGTCGGTTTCAGTTCAATCAGATGCAGCTGAATACCAGTCCTTTACGTAGAGCGACTGCCTAGTTGACCTCAACAACCCAGTAACTGGGTATTACGATACCCTTTGGCAAGACTGGTGACAGATTTTCTGGGTTATGACTATCCGTAACGACTGTCAAAAAATGTTCTAATGACAGCCGGGGCCAAAGACACGAAATTGTGTCAAATTAATTAAACACGGTATTTGGCAATCGTAAACTCTGAAAAATATCACGGTCTTAATACTAGATACACCTACTTATTATAATATTCTACACCTTAACAAATTACAAAAGAAGTAAAACCGATCTTATAAAGACAGAAAAATGTGATAAATATGTTTGTCTAGACCGTAACGTCTTGATATTCACAAAAGGTATGAGAAATATCAACATAATAGTTCCGCAGTTCAAGTAGATAAGGCCGCCAATTCCCGCCACATTTCAGCTCCATTGCTAATCTTGAATGATTAGCTTCACTTTCAGCCCAAAAAACTTTCTTATCTCGTTCAATCAGCGCGCCGACTTTAATTTACGGAAAAGCCGAAATCAGCGGATTTTTTAAAATACTTCGCGGTATTAGTGCGAGTCCGATTTTATTATAGGGGTACCTTGATATCTGTATTTAGGTAACCCAAAGCTGGCGCTCTAGGGTGGAGCGGGAGGGCGTGTCAGACTCTTACTGACTAAAACCCACCCCTGTTCCTTCCGTGCCCTGAGTGCCCAGGGGCGAGGTAACTCTGTTTCGAATTTATCCTCTAAGTCTGTGCGTGGGTCGTGCTTTGCTTGTTAAAATAGTATAACCTTCTTAATAAGTAAATTAAATTAATGTTTTAGTTTATATAAGTATACAACAAGTCTTACCAAAAAGTTACGCAGCGGTTGCCAGTAATTTACATTGAACGACTACGCTGACCTCCAGATTAGTCGTACCCTGTAAATGACTTGTTAGCTGCATTCGGACATCTGCCAGGCTGGCGGGAGAGATCAAAATAGGCACCGCATTCCTCGTACAGGCAATTGAAGGAACACGTGTGGGTTTTAGTCAGTAAGAGTCTGACACGCCCTCCCGCTCCACCCAGAGCGGAAGGTCATTTGATGATTCCCCGCCCTCCAAAAAAAAATACCAATAAAAAAAGTTGCATCCGGACTGGAAATTAAAAGTCTAAAACTATAATGTACTATTTTTTTATTAAAATTAAATTAAAATCTTATTACATTTTTCGTATTTATCTCACCAAACACTTTCATTCGATCCCATATCATGAGAATGACGTCACTAGCTAAGTGATTGACCGTGTATTGTCATCCAAACTAAAAACGTGGATGCAAAATTTCAGCTCAAACGGAAACACACACTTGTCAAAGGTCAATGCCAACGTATTAGAACAACCGTGGCCCACAGTGAACACTGATAAATAGTTTATGGAATCATAGTTTAAGTTGTTATAAACACCTTTTAGAACTTGTCAGTTAAGAAAATAAGTCGCCATCTGGAATTATAACAGTTTTTATTTTTTTATAAAAAAATATTTTTCACAAGCACAGACTTATTCTATACACTTACAATTAGTTTTGAATGGTAAGTACATACTTTTTAACACAGTAATTATTCACTCATTTTAAATTTTTGAATGATAGTGACCTTCTAAGTTTAAACAGTTAGGATTCCATTTCATACAGTAAAAATTGGCACTGTTATATCTTATGGATAGATATAACAATGTTGGAACTGGACATATATTCTGGGATTCCATCTATATTTTGAAAATCTAAATGTGCATACATATTCTGCTGCAGCAGAGCAGCAAACTCTTCGATGTAGGATGAACTAAAAGTTTGTATTGGGTTTTGAGTAAAATCTTCTAATAGGTCCCATGAGTCGCTTGTTAAATGATAATTGCAAATTCTGCATTGTGCGGGTACAATTAATATTTATAATCACAGAAAAGTCTTACTCTTAGTGATGCCGCAACAGTAAGGCGAGGGCGATCAGTACCTGTACATCCAGGGAAAAAGCAGCAGCGCTGAGTATCAGGTGCTCTTACATAATTTGTTAAAAATATTGTGGATTCTACCCCTTGCCCTTTTGAGGTGTATTTTGTGTAGACTCATTTGTTTCAGTACTGTCAAGGTCTACGGTCTCTTCATCTAAATCCACTGACCGGTTACTAGAACTGATAGAACGTGAATGTGTAATTGCTCTATCACTTCTCTGCCAGCAAGGGTGGCAGATGCGAGACGAGCTCAGTAACTGAAACAAAGTAATAAAAGTATTATAATATCTTCTGTATTTTAGGTACAGCTACCAGTCAGCTTAAAATTTGTACCTGCTTTTTATTAATTTTTTTATACTTTTTTAATATTCCAGGGAGGTAATGAAGCTATATATCTTAGTCTAGTAAGTAAGAGCACTACAGACTAATGAATTATTGAATAATATTATACACCTAAGTATTTCACACCAAAACCTGAAATATAGGAATGATTTATTTGAAACCTTACCTGGCGTAGAGCAATTTATCTAGAAATATTTTCCCTTATATGATCATCTCGTGGAGAATCCTGAGACAACAAGTGACATCTTTGTCTCCGTAGTGAGCAACCACAACCAACACAAATGAGGCGGGCAGCGGTAGGTGAAACGATTTCTGCTGGATGTCTTATTTCATTCCATGCTGCAGTCTAGCATGAATGACAAACAAAATCATTGCTTGAGATATGCACCGGAAAATGCAATTGATTATTATTTAATATTAATTACACAGTAAACGATACATAATTATTCTTTAAGATTTTTTTTTATGTTTCTCATTTTGTATTTATTTAAAAATATTTTTTACTATGAAAATGTTTTATCAATCTGCCTAGCCTTTTCCCAAATATCTTGGGGTTGGCTTCCAGTCTAACCGGATGCAGCTGAATACTAGTATTTTACATGAAGCAACTACCGATACCCCTTGGAAAGACTGGTTGTTACACTTTCGGCCTACTGACGACCCGTAACGACTGTCGTTAAACATCAACGATTGACAGCCGGGACCAAAGGCTTAACGTGCTTTCCGATTATGTGAAATTATTAAAAGGTTGCACCTACTGGCTATTATTATCATAGTTTTCTAAAGGTATTGTTTAATGTAGGTGAGTAATAAATGACAAATGATAAATGATGTTTATTCAGTAAATAGGTTACAAGGAACACTTTTACACGTCAATGGTTTTTGTCAGTTTAAGCTAGATGAGGCCGGTGTTTCCTAGCTGACTACCCTGAGAAGAAACACCGAAACAAACTCAGAGGTCAAAGTCTCTTTTAAAGTGTGTACTGGTTAAATCATATGAGAACCATGTACGTTTATGTCTGGGATGAGCTTTTTGAAGAAAGCAACACATGAATTCGAGTGGACCTGTCCAGACAGTGCAAGCATTTGTCAGTTATCGCGAAGCTCAACTCAGAACTTTGAGGAGCTCAACGAACCGACGAACAATACCAAAGTAAGGACATTTGAGTAGGCCGCAAAAATACTCAAACTGCCAGACAATATAAGGCTTACCTGTTGTCGAAGAACCCACTGCTGTACAATTGATAGTACTTCCACAATTTCTAATTGATGAGATCGCAAGCGGCTCATATCATATTCTGCCCGGGGGTTGAGGATAAATTCGAAACAGAGTTACCTCGCCCCTGGGCACTCAAAGGCAGGAAGGAACAGGGGTGGGTTTTAGTCAGTAAGAGTCTGACACGCCCTCCCGCTCCGCCCAGAGCGGGAGAAGTCATAGGATGATTTCCCACCCCACAAAAAAAAAAAAAAAGCGGCTCATATCCACTCTACAATTCGCACAGCAAACGTTGCTTCCGCTGCCGCTTACGACGTACTCGAGGCAGCATGGCGAGTCATTAGATGCGGGGCCAGTTTCCACATTCACATCAGGGTTATCATTTAAAGAGGAGCCAGGGTCCAAGTTCGCGCGAGGGTCATTCGGGTGAGATTGATCGGAGTTTATTGTCGTAAAAAAGGGTCACAATAGAGAACAATCACAGCATAAGAAAACTACGATAGCGATATAAACAAACTACGATATCGAACGCATTAGTGGGTCAATCGATTGGTATTTCAATTCAATTCAATTTTTGATGTTATTACAGTTTACTGTCAAATCCATTATATGTCAAGTGTCAATCGAAGGATAATGTTGCCATATCCTGAAATGTAATCGATTAGTTGCATCGATTGTTGGTCTTGATCAATTGAATTTTTATCTAACTACGGCAAAGCCTTAGAGAATACAGTCATTTTACATTCTATGTTTACGTATGTGTGGAAACAATTATGTTCATAAACACCTCAGACTAAAGGTCCTAATTTAGTCTGAGGTGTTTATGAACATAATTGTTTTGTCGAGTAGGTTTCGTTCAAAGAAACTAAAATAGCCGTGACATCAGAAAAACTTTTCGCTAACCATAGAAATATATAAAATCACTTTAAAAAAATTGATACCCGCCCAATGTATTTAGCAGTATTCTAAGCTTCCCGAAGATAAGAGCATAAATGCTCAAGTTTTAATTTAAATAGTACCTAACCGATAACTGGCTATGTTCTTTTTTCGCTGGCAGGTTTTAGTTTTTAAGAATATTTTATTTTTTATTTTATTTTATACGAATATCATAATAGTTAATCCATAATCGATTAGATATATTTTAAATATGAGTCGAAATTAAATTGACCACATAATGGCAACCCTAAACTTCGCCTAAAAGTCAAACTTGCATTGATAATCAGATGAATTACTTATTTATTTGATAAGATCACGGCGACTTATTTAGAGATAGAAATTAAATGGATAATTCTTATTTAAAAAACTTATATTTTTTGATTATCGTTTAAAATGTGTTCGTGTTGGGCCATATTTGGGCATTCTTCAACTGCTAAAATTGTTTTACTTAGTTGGTGAAAGGTTAAGTCAATTAAAGTGTGCTTAAAATACAACTCAGAAACTCGAAATTCACGTGTGTTTTAACAATGAAATATATTTTTTATTATTCGAGTTATTCAGGCGTTTGTTTGTTTATACAAATGCACTGGTATTTGTTATTGTCTTTTCATCCATACAATATCAGCCAGTCCAGCGAGGCTATTTACATAATAAAATGTTCACAACTATTTAATGCAGAAACCACGTGTTACTCGTATAATGGACCACTATAAACGTCAGTATCATTGTTTGAAAAAGTGTTGAAGCCGTTTTGGTACAACACTTATTTTCCTTATGGGTTTCTTAGTTGCCAAAGCAAGCACTTTACTTTTTACCCGGCTACACGACGCAAGGAAGGGTAATGTGTTTATCAGCCTATGTATGTATGTGTGTATGTTTGTTCCTTTGTGGCACTTTAGAGACCAAATGCGTGGGCCGATTATGATAATTCTTACGTCAATTGATTCGTCATAATCTTGCGAGTGCTACTAAAGACATGACGTAATTAAAATACAATATGGCGACCACCTCTGCCATAATGTGAAAAAGAATAAAATGAAAGTCGACGAACTATATTAAGTGGGGCATCAAAATAAAGGGTTCGTGGTTCCAAAAATGTAACTCACTAAATATAGAAAATAATAAAAAAAAAAAACAAAAACCCGACAGTCGTTTAGTCGAGAAGTCTGATACAGTTGGTGGCAGTTATTTTAGTTCAATTATTGATTTCATGCCACCAACTGCATCAGACTGCTTGAAAAGTGACTTTTTTGGAACTTTTTAGTTGTTTTTTCTGTCGGGTCTTTTTTCCTATATTTTTTTATTGATATTTTCTAGGTTTTTAAAGATTCAGTAAGAAATTGTTAAGGGCCTACCTCCCCGTAAGTGGCGCCCTCATTGAATAAAAATTTGTATGTTAGCATAGAAAAAAAAGATTAAAGAATCCTATGTTGCATTTGTTACAAATAGGATAAGGTATTTCTACGTTGTTAAAACAGAACTCAAAGTGTTTTGTATCCAAAGTAGTAAGCAAAAGTGTCAAAACGGCCGTTTTTGGTACTTTTGCTTACTACTTCGTAAAAATACCGCAACATAGGATTTTTTAATCTTTATTTTCTTACGCTTTGCTACGATTTTTTATTCAATCTCTTAAGGTGTATATAGCCGCTATATACACCTTAAGAGATATGGACGCTTCCTGCATTAAAGGTTGTTGACCTGTCGTAACAAATTGTATCATTGATTTGTCATGAACTGTTACCATGTTTGCAAAATAATAAAATTATGTCCGTGATTATTAAGCGGTTAACCACTTAATGTTGTATGTTGTTATTTACCTAAATAATTGCGTACATGTGTTAATATCGCTCAGTTGCATTGTTGAATAAGTAGTCGCGTTTACAAAAGTTTACCTTTCAATACATTTACTTTTCGAGCATTTGGTGGTTCTAGCCAGTTGCTACGGAACCCTAAAATTATTTATGGAATAAAGGTCATTTTTCATTTGCTGTATCGCTCTACTTTAATAGTGTTACTTAAATTAAATTGTACTGCCTTGAAAGGTTTGAGCTATTTTTAGTACTATTCTGCCCGGTGATCAATCATTATAAAATACTAAATTGAATTTTCTAATAGAGTAGTAAGCGGAAATTTCCGCTAAGTAGGTATTATGAACCTTTGTGAGCTTTAAATGTTTAGAATTCAGTGATTTATAGTTTAGTTATTATTGTAATGTTATTTTGACAGCAACAAAGCACACCCACATAGATAAAATGATTAGTTCTAACTACAGTTGCAAGAACAACATTGAATGTTGAGAACATTGGATGTTTTTTTAATACTAAATTATATACCATCACGACTGTACCCTCCGAAGGGTTAAGCAGAGGCGTACCAGTGCACCTATGGAGGTATGCGGAACAGGGTGTAAAGTCCCTACAACCTCCATTGAAGAGGGAGGATCCTCCGACCATGGGTGTGGTGTCTGGTCCGGGCAACTGCCCGATAGTTGATTTCGGGCTGTTGTATATGTTCAAATCGCGCGGAGTACTCTGCTTGCGCGATGTAGGAATTTTGCTGTTCTAGTTCGTATGGAGCGTCATAGATGTCGCTACATCACTCCCCTCCAGAGATCGGAGATCGATTGTTCTCTTCTCGATGAGTCGTCTATACGTGATGCTTGCCGGGCCAGTGGAAGGCTGGTTCCAGTGAGTCGGAGTACTGCTGCGGGCTCCAGTGAGTCGGAGCGGTGCGTCGTTTCGTTGTCGGCGTTATCGTTGTCAGCGTTTCGTTGTCGGCGTATCGTTGTCGGCGTATCGTTGTCGGCGTTATCGTTTTCGGCGTATCGTTGTCGGCGTTATCGTTGTCGGCGTATCGTTGTCGGCGTATCGTTGTCGGCGTATCGTTGTCGGCGTATCGTTGTCGGCGTATTCGTTGTCGGCGTTATCGTTGTACTGGCTGGCTGTATGACTCGTTGCTGAAGAGCTTGGAGGAAGTGATGATGATGACGTCACGCTGGAGTAGCTGCACGAAGGCTGCGCTGACGAGGTGATGACGTCATGACGAAGGCTGCGCTCACGTTCATAGTCGAGGGTCACCATTATGGAGGTATGCGGAACAGGGTGTAAAGTCCCTACAACCTCCATTGAAGAGGGAGGATCCTCCGACCATGGGTGTGGTGTCTGGTCCGGGCAACTGCCCGATAGTTGATTTCGGGCTGTTGTATATGTTCAAATCGCGCGGAGAACTCTGCTTGCGCGATGTAGGAATTTTGCTGTTCTAGTTCGTATGGAGCGTCATAGATGTCGCTACACACCTATAGTACTTTTGCATTAAGCCTGATATATACCTACTTAAGTCCCAAGTTATCGGAGGCGAGTCTTTTGCTATCAACTGAATAAAAATCCAGACTCCAAGCTGCTATTGAGAAGTTCCAGATAGAAAACATAATAACATTTTGCCCAAACAGCAGGAGTATTTGCTAACTCAGTTGACATAAATTTGATGGGCACTTTGCAGTACATTGCTGCTTTGACGTATAGGAAAACAAAAATGTACTACGTAGTGCCTAATAAAATCGATGGCCACCGAGCAATGTACTGCAAAGTGCCTATTAAATTGATGTCAACTGAGTTAGCGAATACACCTGCTGGGAATTCAACCCAGGATCATCAGCACTAGTGTTTGCGTCCATTGGACCAGAGAAGCAGTCTAGGTACATGTAAGTCCCAGAGCAATCGTGAGAGGGCCGATCCCGCTCGGAGAAGAAGGCGTCAAGGGGCAACCGCCTTTACGCTTAACACGCCGAAATCCCACCTGCATCATTTAATGCAGGCGGGACTTTGGCATCTTCGGCGCTCAGATTGGGGACCTTGTTTGCCCACCGAGTGATTCCAGGAAATACGGCGGCACTGTGACCACGTGCTACCGTGCACAGCGAGGGTCAGAGGAGACCGTCTGACAGTCTCCTCAGGGATATGCCCTAACAGTCGTTGCACAAAAAGGAGCCCCCCTTCCATGAGCTCATGGTAATCACCGGGGTGGTTTTAGTAAGGTAAGAAACGCCTTTTTTAGGGTTCCGTACCCAAAGGGTAAAACGTGACCCTATTACTAAGACTCCGCTGTCCATCCGTCTGTCTGTCTGTCCGTCTGTCACCAGGCTGTATCTCATGAACCATGATCGTTAGATAGTTGAAATTTTCACAGATGATGTATTTCTGTTGCCACTATAACAACAAATAGTAAAAAACCGAATAAAATAAATATTTAAGAGATATAACAAACGTGATTTTTTTGCCGTTTTTATAGATAATGGTACGGAACCCTTCGTGCGCGAGTCCGACTCGCACTTGGCCGGTTTTTTTAACGATAGTAAGTCCACGCAAATTTTATCTAGTTGAATCTATTGTGATGTGATTGTTTGTGTACTATGGATACGTAGGTATGAATAGAATGCAGTCAACGTTGATGAAGCTGACGAATGGAACAATAAATCTTCGTGAAAGCCTCTAATGAGACAGGTTTGGTGTTACTACTTTATGCAGTGGACTTTTAAAACGCTAATATGGAACTACTCATTCGTTAAGGCCTATTTTTGAAGCCAGAGGGAACTCCGTGGTAGCGGGCTCTCAGAGTGGGGACTCTGTCTAGTGTCTACCACCGAGTGACCCTAGGACAAACGGTGGTACAGTGATCACTTCCTTTTTTTTTGGGACAAGTTTGCCACTATGCCTAAACCACTATAACTTCTGTAAGCCAGAATCAACAGTGGCGACCACCAGGAAAAACGTCAAGGCAATGAAACTCGACGAGTCCCAGAGAAACGGTTAAACTGTCTTGGGTCCCGCAACGAAATTAATCAGAAAAGACAGCAGAGGAGTAAGAAAAACATAATTTCCACTTCCCTCCTAATCAAGCGGGAGATAGAACAAAGCTAGGCCATTAGGCACAAAGGGGGTTTTTACAACTGGGGTAAGCCCACTTGACAAGCACCACTGGTTAAAATTATATCAATGGGTCCTAAAATTGTGAGCACACACTTAATTCCAATAATAGGTATGGCAAAAACGCTTGAACGCACGGTCACAAGGTCCGTGTAATAGACAACTCCAGACGTAGGCTGAATACTATCCAACATAATATTGTGTTCAGTTTGCCAAAGAGTACACTCCCATAGGATATGATGTGCAGATTGTTCGTATTCGCAATCAGGTGTAGAACATTGACATAAAGGTGAGGCAACAAGCTTGAAGGAAAATAATTTACCCTTAAAGTTGCCATGACCTGTGAGAAAGTGATCACGTACTGCCGTGCACAGCGAGGCTCAGGGGACACCCCTTTACAGTCTCCTCAGGAGGCACATCCCTAACAGTTGTTGTACAGAGGGGATTCCGGGTGGTTTTAGCGAGGTAAAAATCCTAGACTCCCTGGTCTTTCCCCCGAAGTCCAGGCACCTTTAGAAGGTTTCCTACCGACAGGAAAAAAAGGATGTTTAATGTACCAGTGTATGCGGCTTAGGTCATCTGTTGACACAGATTGCAGATAAAGTCGACCAAGTTTGACTTCAAACTATACGGACGCTTGCAACAGTAAACCGAATAGTGGCCTCTGTGTAAGCAACACTTTGCAGAAGTCATCTGCCAAAGTTGGAAGACGACCCAGTAAATAAGACATTATGTACCTAATCGTTTAAGGAAGGCGTGTTAATAAGACGATTCATGAAAATTGGTGGTCGAAAAGTCTTTATGCAAACAGGGTGCAACGGAAATGCATGGTCATATTTTAAATACCGCTTCTGCCCGTAATGAATACCTTTCTACAATCATAACAGTGGGCTACATCCAAATGATCGCTTTCAGTCTTTAGAAATCGACGTGTGTCAATGAGCTTCTATTTTCTGTAAGAATAACGTTATAAATAGTGTAAAATAGGAGATTAAATATTTTTTACCCGACTGCGCGACGCCAGGGAAGGTAATGTGTTTATCAGCCTATGTATGTATGTTTGTTCCTTTGTGGCGCTTTAGAGACCAAACACGTTAGCCGACTTTGATAATTCTTACGTCAATTGATTCGTCTTAATCTTGGGAGTGCTACTAAAGACATGACAGTATTCAAAATACAATATGGCGACAACAAGACGCCATATTGTAAAAAAGATAAAAATTAAGTCGATTAACTATATGTAATTAGGTTATCAAAATAGAGGGTTTGAGGAGGCGATTACAAAAATATAACTCACTAAAATCATTTCATCTTCCTGCCCTTATCCCATGTTACTTGGGGTCGGCGCAACACGTTTTTTTCTTCCATTCAGTCCTGTCAGTCGTCACGTTATCACAAACTCCCTTTTCTTTCATATCACTCCTCACACAATCCATCGATCTTTATTTGGCCTCCCTCTCCCTCTACATCCATCTACATTTATATTCATAACTCTTTTAGTTACATGTGTTTCATCCCTCCTCTTCACATGGCCATACCAAGATAAGTTCCCTTTCAACTTTTCTGTGACTGGCGCCACTTTTAAACTACCTCTAATGTACTCATTTCTCACTTTATCCATTCTCGTTACTCCACAGATCCAAAAAATTGCATGTGGCGGTGATGAGAATGTGGAGACATTCTCATCACCGCCACATGCAATTTTTTTTCATCCGTCTTTTTCACAGCCCAACATTCTGATCTACAGGGTGTAACGGAAAGGTGTGGTCATATTTTAAGAACTGTATCTGCCCATCTATATGAACCACTTTATTCATGAAAACCTGAGGAAATTTTCAAATTATTTTTTTACCTCCCATACAAATATTGATCTGCTGATGATAACTTTGTATGGAAAGTCCAATTTTTTTTTGGGAATTTTCTTTTTTTTCTTAGAGAAAGTTGTTCATTCCCATAGGCAGAACCGATTTTTAAAATATGACCTCACCTTTCCGTTACATCCTGTATACAGTACGACAGGTCTAATCACGGACTTATGGATTTTCCCTTTTAACTTAAGTCGTAATCCGTCGGTCGCAAGTTGTTCCAGTGACCTGTCGCCATTTCATCCATCCTGAGTTGATCCTGTGCGTTACGTCTCGGTCTATATCGCCATCCCCCTGAACAAGCGACTCGAGGTACCGAAAGTCAGAGCAGATCGGTATAGGCGTTCCGTTGAGAGCTACAAGCATAGGACTGGAGAGGCCACCGAAATCGCAGAACAGATTTCTGTTTTGGTTCTGCTCAATTTCAGGCCAACACTCTCTCGTCTTTGCCACGACGTCTCCAATATGCCCTGGACCTCTGAGCCGCTTTCGGCAACCAGCACAATGTCATCAGCAATCAGCATACACCAGGGAGCCTCTTCCTGGATGTCCAACGTCAGAGCGTCCATTATCATCAGGAAGAGGTAAGGGCTGTGGGCCGACCCCTGGTGTAAACCGACTGCTACACTGAAGCTGTCAGTGGTTCCCACTGCAGACCAGACTTGGGTACTGCATCGTCTGTACATCGCTCGGATCAACTGATCACATACTTCCCAGGCACACCTTTCTCCTTAAGGGGTCACCACAAAACCTCTCGAGGCACCCGGTCATATGCCTTTTCTAGGTCAACGAACATCATGTGCAAGTTTTTATGCATAGCTTTGTATTTTTCGCACACCTGGAGGATAGCGAAAATGGCATCCGTTGTACCCCGATCAGACATAAAACCGAACTGGTTTTGTGAGATTTCACTCTCTTCTCTCAACCGCTTTTCAATAACTTTTTCCCATGCTTTCATACTATGTGACATTAGCTTTATTTCTCTATAGTTGTTGCACTCCAGCACATCATCTTTGTTCTTGAAGATGGGCATCAACGAACTGTTGCACCATTCATCAGGTATGGCTTCTTCCAGCAACAACTTATTGAAGAACAAAGCTAACCACGTCTATCCATCTACCCGTAATGACTTCTACACCTCAATTGGTGTTCCGTCTGGACCTTACCATTCTTCATTCCATTCACTGCTATTCTCACTTCATCCACACTGACCATTTTCACTAACCCCTCATTCATTGGTTTATTCTCTACAACACCACTCCAGATATTTTCCTCATTCATCAGAATTTCAAAATAGGCCTTCCATCTGTCCTTAATCATTTCATCCTGTGATAGAAGCATTCCAGCTTCATCTCTAATACATCTTATTCGACTAACATCCTTCGCCTTCCTCTCTCTGGCTCTAGCAAGCCGGTACAGATCTTTTTGGCCATCTGGACTGTCCAGTGTATTGTACAGTTTGTCCTGACCTTTTGCTTTCGCTATTGCCACGGCTTTCTTAGCTTGTTTCTTTAACACATCATACTCGCTCTTTTTTCAGCTTTCAAACTAACACTTTCCAGTTCTACACTTGGCCATTCCTTGAATTTCTTCTTTTTTTCCTTCAACACTTCCTGTATTTCTGTAGACCACCACCATGTTTCCCTCTCTATTGTGCTCCTTCCTTTTGCCTCTCCCAAAATATCCTTCGCTGCATCCCTAATACACCCAGCTATCTCATTCCAGCTTTGATTTACACTTCAATCATTCATGTCTCCAATTTCTATCATTTTGTCTACTGCTCGCTCTCTAAATTCCTTCGCACAATCAATCTTCTCTAGCATATGCCGTTTTATTTTAGGTGGAGAACGCTCTTTGCTTTTTGTACACTGTGTTTTTATCGCTAATACCATAACCAGGAGCCTGTGCTGTGAGACCAAGTCTTCTCCTGGTAGCACTTTGCAGTCTTTGACGTGCCTAATATGGTTGCACCTAACTAGAAAATAGTCAATTTTGGGTCTTGTGGTTCCCACTTTTGTATGTGACTAGGTGTTCACCTCTCTTCTGGAACCAAGTGTTGGCTACTGCCAGATCAAATGCGGTAGCGGATTGCAACAGCGTCTCTCCCTCGTTATTGGTACTTCCAAAACCCGATCCTCCATGTACTCTTTCATAACAATTTCTCGTTCTTCCTTCATGCCCATTAAAATCACCTCCAACTATCATTCCTCATGCACGGAGATGGTCATTACAGTTGTATCAAAATCCTCCCAAAATTTCTCTTTCACCCTTTCGTCACATCCTACCTGCGGGGCATACACACTAACTATATTCAGCATCACATTGTCCATCATAACTTTCAGAACTATCAATCTATACTATGTTTCAGATAAATTTGCAATAAAGTACATTGACCTTTCCCTAATAACTCTTCGTAGGTACCTGAACAATTACATATAAATCGTTTTTCATTATTAGACAATCTTAAGGATCACGAAAGATGTTGATTCGGGACAGCTTTGAGTCATTAATTCTGTTTTTCAAATTAAAAATGTCAATAAATGTAGGTGGGTCAATGACTGTTATTGCACGTTTATTTGGAGCAACCTATATCATTACCTACTCCTTTTAACCTCCATCACGCTTTCTTTCAATTTACTATCTGATACTATTCCCATGCCATTTCTTTTACCATCAATTCCACAGTAATAAAACTTATATGATTATATCCTTCTCCTAATTTTCTTGCTTTTACACCAGGTTTTCATGTCGTTTGTTGCAGACACGCTATATTTATCCGTCGCCTTTTTAAGACATCTGGTAGCTCTCTTCTTTTTCTAGTCATAGTACCTACATTCCAGCTCGCACACTTCAATCTTAATTCTTTAACACTCCGAGCTTGCGTCTTACGTCGCACCCGCCCGTCCTTGTGCGACATTCCTTGTCCATTTCCCACAGGAGCCGGGTGCTGCCCCTGCGCGTCGCCTATATAACTCACTAAAATGTAGAAAATAACAAAAATGAATATTTTCAAAAAAGGTTGCAGTCTGATGCACTGCAACCCGACTGTAAAATCAAATATTATCATGAAATCAATAACTGAACTAAAATAACTGCCACCAACTGCATCAGACTGCTTGAAAAGTGAGATGTTTGGAACTTTTTAGTTGTTTTTACAGTCAACTGTACAGTTCGAAAAAAAAATTTTTTTTTTAGATATTTAATTTTTTGTATATTTACCACAGTAGTATTTGAAACCCAAAGGTTGACTGGTACAGTGCCTATGTACCACTACTGTACATAAAGTTTAGATCAATAAATACTGGTCTTAAAGTACACACGAGTACAATACTGGCTTTTGCCAGCGGCTTCGCTCGAGTGTTAGTAGAAAATTGTCTCACGGACACGTACTGCAGGAATGAAAATAAACAGCAATGTTAATGAAAAAGTAACAAGATTACCAGGTTCTTGGTTCAAAATATTCTATGGAGCATTTTGAATTTAGAATCCGCTAATCAGTAGGCGCGTGAGTTTTAGGTATAAATAAGGTTGATAGTTTTGTAAGTCCTAAACTCATGGTCTTCCCTTGTACCAAGTTTCAATGAAATCCGTTCAGCGGTTTGCCGAGGCATGATTGATTAACAAACACTCACGTACAAATTTTCACATTCATATTTATAAAACTAATAGGATTGTATCACGATCTAGAACACACATATGTAGCCTATCTAGGGTTGCCATCCGTCCGGGTTTCCCCGGATTTGTCCTACTTTAAGGGCGTCCGGGGAGCGTCCGGGCGGGGTTTTATTTGCAGTCCGGGTTTAAAAGTTTTCAAGTTACCAGGCGCCGTTGGACGGCGGCGCGATTCTTTCGTATATTCGGCGACCCAAAAATATGAAAAAAAAAAACTCTAAGCACGTCCGGGTTCTAAGCTTCAAAATCCGGGGTTTTCATGCATATTGTAATGGTTGCCAAATTTTAGAGATGGCAACCTTAAGCCTATCCCGTAATGCAAAATATCAGTTATGTCAGTGCCCCTTTCACACACAACCTCGGTGCGCCGCGGTCTGCGGTAACAGAGCAGTAGTGGGTCGAATAAATAATATGAGCGTATTTTGTAATGGAGGAAGAGTACTGGTAGATATCATAAAAATAGGCATACTTACCCAAGAATTGAATGAAATGTTTTCAGTTCCTATTAATTGCTTTTATAGGAATCATCTATAAAATTTATCATAACATTTTTTTTTCTTTTGTGGGATTTGAAATCATCCTATGACATCTCCCGCTCTAGGGTGGAGCGAGAGAGCGTGTCAGACTCTTACAGACTAAAACCCACCCCTGTTCCTTCCCTGCCTTGAGTGCTCAGGGGCGAGGTAACTCTGTTTCGAATTTATCCTCAACCCCTGAGCAGGCATCGGCCATGACGGGCCCCGTCATTATTGCTGACAACTCTTTGAGGCGCGCGTGGAACACTACGCGCCGTCGACTCTCGGGCCTGGTGCTGATCGGATGGCGAGCTACCCACTGCTCGCCGTCCGCAGGCCCGGGTCTACGGTGGCCGGAGGTCGTCTCGCGACGTCCTCCGCCCAGGGCGACTCCTGTGCCCAGGGTGTCTTAACAATGAATGAAGGGTTAATTATTTATGTTCTAAATGTTAGGTAAGTATTTAAATTCTCTCGTAGCCTTTTTCGTGATGGCCTTTAACAAAAAGCGCCCACGGTAAGTTTTGAAGTGGTCTGTTATTAGAAATTGATACCAAAGCCGCTTGTTACAATCTAGTACAAATTCTGACAATTAGGGCCTTATTAAAAAAAAAATAACAATATAACGATTAGTTTAAACATGTTAGGTAAAAATGTTGAAATAAGAACCTGTTAATAAGAGAAGGTTTTTATTTCAACTTTTTCTATCCGGAAGAAGGGTAGATTTTGGTGGTAAAGTACTGAAAAATCATTATTTAAAAGCAGTTTTGCCCTTTTATATATACTTAGACAGAAATATATAGGTAGACAATTATATTTGATGGATGAAACGTATATTATCTTGAACTTAGAATCCGCTAATCAGTATTTAAACTACGAGTAAGCATTGGTTTTATAAATAATGCTGTTAGTGTTTTATAAATAATGCTGTTAGTGTTTTATATATATTGCTGTTAATGTTTTATAAATAATGCTGTTAGTGTTTTATAAATAATGCTGTTAGTGTTTTATAAATAATGCTGTTAGAGTTTTATAAATAATGCTGTTAGTGTTTTATAAATAATGATGTTAGTGTTTTATAAATAATGCTGTTAGTGTTTTATAAATAATGTTGTTAGTGTTTTATAAATAATGATGTTAGTGTTTTTTATATAATGCTGTTAGTGTTTTATAAATAATGCTGTTAGTGTTTTATAAATAATGCTGTTAGTGTTTTATAAATAATGCTGTTAGTGTTTTATAAATAAAGCTGTTAGTGTTTTATAAATAAAGCTGTTAGTGTTTTATAAATAATGCTGTTAGTGTTTTATAAATAATGCTGTTAGTGTTTTTTATAGTTGTTATAAAAATGTGGCGGTGTAATAAAGCAGTGGTGGCCCAGTGGTATTGGCGACTTTCAAGTTGAAGGTCGTGAGTTCAAACCCAGGCAGGCGCTTTACTTTGTGTACATTATTTTCATCACCACTGCTCTCAAAACGGTGAAGGAAAAGATCGAGAGGAAATCGGCATGTCCTAGAACCAAAAGTTCGAAGACATGTGACATCCACCAACCCGCATTGGGCCCGCGTGGTGGGTTAGGGCCCACACCCTCTCACAGAAAGGATGCCTGTGCCCCAGCAGTGGGGACATTAAAAGGCTGATGATGATGATAAAAATACACCTTACTTAATCCTCCATTTATGTTGTTAGTTCATAACCACGTGGCCATGCCAACGGAAAAAGAAGGCATAGAGTTGTATTTTATTTCTGATTTTGATTAGAGCAAGACCTTTTAACTTGAGGCTTCCGTAATATATCTATTACGCCAATAAATAATAATTTGATCAAATATCCTTTTCACTGACAAGTAGATAGCTTTTCTTATTTATATATTAAAAGCCAGATATGATTATAATAGTTAAGTGGTCTGCTGAAATTTTCCTTTGTGACTAAAATGATCTTTTGTCGTGGTTACTTAATATTTAAAGGCTGTGGCTTAACTCCTTTCGCAACCACATGCAATGTTCTAATTATAATTCTATTTATGTTTGCGTTGCAGCTATTTGTGCTGTGGCGTCTGCTCAATATATTTCGTGCTTCGACTATGTTTCGGTGCGCCTACATTGTTCATTCTGCAAATTAGTAAGGAGGCGAATACTACGGTCGACCTCAGCGAAGTATGTTATATTATATTTTGGGTTAGGTATTATTGTATTATTTTCATCTATCGCCCGTTTGAATGGCTATTTTCAAGATAATTGAGCCATAAAAGCGCCGTGCATTCATGTCTTTATCCGAGTGGGATATTAGAGTAAGTAAATAAAATTTTATTTTCATTAAAATTTCCTACTTCAATTGTCAAACAGAATGAAGATAGTAGATAGTATTAGGTATCTGCAAAAAATTGTAGCCAAATGCAATTGTGGTATTAAATCATAACTGTATAATTAAATGGGGTGACTTGAGACAGCAAAAAAAAAAGCTGGTAATACTAGGAATTTGCCACATTGCTTTTTAGAGATATGCTACAGCCTTATTTATAAAACTCGTTACAATATGCATAATTTAAACACTGATAAGTGAATTTTAAACTCAAGATAACATGGGGCTCATCTATCAAATTCGACTGTATGTAGGTTGTCCCAGATTGGGGACGCAACAATAGGTTTTAATTGTACCGTCAGGTACAGACACAATTAAAAACTAATGATTAAACTAATGACATTAAAAAAAAGGATTCAGACAATCAGGAAAAACAAAATCAAAATTAAATCAAAATCAAAAGTCATTTATTCAAACTAGGCTGAGAGCCAGCACTTTTTGAACGTCAAAGTTCTACCTAAAGACAGTCCCCCAAAAACGCCCGCCCGTCACCATTTCCTAGTGTTATAACTGTGAAGAAGAAGTGGCCATCAAACTCTCCAGCAACACATCTGTCTGTTAAGTTTGAAGAACTTGAATCTATATAATCATATGCAACAATCTTAACATATTTGTGTGTAACGTATTTAATTAAACAGAAAAATAAAGATATATCGTTCAAAATATAATCATAAAATTAAATTATCCTTTTTTATTAAAAAATAATGGCTACGACTTTCAGTGCATTTGCTTGGAACAACTTCAGTTTACAGTTTGTTTGGCACACGACGAAATGTGGAAGTGAATAAAAAGCAAATTGCACTTACGAGTAAATAAACTTATTTCCTTCTCAGCTTCCGTGCGTGGTTACCGCGTTACCTGAGGTCCTCATTAAAGAAGTAGTTTCTCGGCTTGTGGGGAGAAAAATATCGTTTTTAATCGTATACGCATTTAAAGTCGGCTTCATACTGTTTTCCTACAGTACTAATACAATTCAGTTGTTAATAAGCTAAATAATGCAAGGCATGTTGCTAGCTAGCCATTACCCTGGGCATTATCGTTATCGAGTACTCTTCACGGCAGTATCGTGGAGTGTCTCAGGCTATTGAGTCCGCCATTCTCTTAGGGAAGTATAGATAGTTACCGGTACCTTACGTGGAAAGAACATAAAAGCATTATCACGTTTGTTTGGCCCAGACACTTTCCTGGTTGGCTTCGAAATGACGTTCCGATTCTTTCGATGAGTGCGTCGCATCACTGCCTGAAAGGATTTCACAAAGAAACTGAGAATGAACTCGTAAATCTTATGAGTTCACAAAAGGAATATCGGCGAATATGTGCTCAAAGCAAAGAAAGTTCATACAGATGTCAGTTAAGGAGTGTCGGAGGAAACAATATTGCGAAAGCGTTTTACAAGCCTCTCCTTGTGCTGTCATGACGTCACTGCGTCGTTTTCCTGTATTTTATTTCACAGTACAAATCCACTGCTTAAGTTGGCATGCTCATAAAGGACATGTTTACCATAACCTATCCAAATACTTATTCCCATCCCACAAAAAAATAAACCATAACCTTTAAATTTGTTCTAATAATATGGAAGACTTATGGCTAAAACAAACAGATCAATAATAGTAATTAGACAGCCAATAACAAGTCCTCACTTATAAAAAAAAACGATACTATATTCTATGGACATTAGGTACCGCACCCCTGGGCACTCAGGCAGGGAAGGAACAGGGGTGGGTTTTAGTCAGTAAGAGTTTGACACACCCTCCCGCTCCACCCAGAGCGGGAGAAGTCATTGGATGATATCCCATCCCCAAAAAAAAAAAAAAAAGGTACAGTATCCTACTAAAACATAGGAACAGAAAGATACTAATAACTATATAAATAAAATTAAAAAAATATTCCTTGGTGTAAGTTGTCTCTATTATAAACATGTTTTACAGTTCATTCAAAATATTTGCTATTGAAAATTATAATTTTGAACCTCTTAAATCAGATCTTGTTTCAAAAGTGTTGATAGATGAGTATTAAAATATTGATAGAAGCGACGTGATTAATCTTAAAACTTCTGTTTATCTGAGTGACCAAGCTAATATTTATCAAACTGAATTTATCAGTTGCAACCTTGGATGTTATGAAAACTATATTTTGCAATTTTTAGTGAATTTTCTTTTTTGGAAGTCGGTTGTATTTTTTGTAAAAAAGTTATTTAATTGAAATCACGTTGCCTCACATTAAGAAATACTCCTGTTTCGTGGGTGCGTTCACAAATATGTAATCGAATACACTGGACACACAAATACGGAACAACTATCTGTAGGGCATACAAATATTTTGTTCCGTACGCTAATTGACCCTGTGACACGCAGTACAGCAGCCAATCGCTACTGCCCAGAAAGAGGGTAATGTTCGGGAGTGTTGTGAAAGTATTTCAAGAGAACAGTAGATACTTTTGTTGTAAACCTAAGACCTTGTCTGTGTGCTAATGGTGATCACCGGAGTGGTTTTAGTGAGGTTAAAATCCCACACTCCCTGGTCTTTTTCCCCAAAAGTCCAGGCGCCTTTTGAAGATTTCCACCGGTAATAAAAAAAAAATGTATCTGAATCAAGCTGCTGATGCTAATTGGTAACGTACCTTTTTTCATCTTGAAACATTCTCGTAAGTAACAAAAGGCTTCCTCAACAACTTTAAACATACCTAGCAGTAAACTAGAGTCTTGAAAGATTGTAAAGTTGCAGGATAAATGTAGGAAGCGACATAAACACTACATAACTTGGGCGGAAGACACTCGTTGCTACTCAAGTTTCCTTTCACACTCTGCTCAACACTGAAACATTTTTGTAACAAATTTTTGTGGATGTTTCTGGATTGTTACAGGAGTTCTTACTCATTACATCGTTCATTGTTCGGTGAGGACTTTATTTTAAATTAACTTAAACTTTTACTTTCCTTTACTTTTACGTACTAATATTTTAAGTAAAATACTGTTCTTATTATCATCATCACCATTTTAGCCGAAAGACGTCCACTGCTGGACATAAGCCTAACTCAAGTGTCGCCACAACAACCAGTCCTGTGCATCTTGTATCCATTGGCTACATTGGTCCACCTTGTTGGAGGCCATTCTTAGAAAGATATACGTATTTACATGAATCCCCAACTATTTCATGATCATCTTTGGACAAGAGTGAATATGCAGCGAGAAGTGGCGTGCATTTGCAGGTACGACTATATTAAAGGCAGGTAATTGCAGAGAGCTCAGATAAATAAATATTTAGGTTTGTGATACGATGTTTTAACTATCATTACAAAATGTATATAGCATTTCAAACATTTTCGTCTCACTAACGATGCGCCAGGGATTCCGTTCCCATCAATTTGTCGAGCTAGTCGCCTGTGACAAGTGACAGATAAAATGCATTCAGTCTCTAAGTTTAAGGACTTCTGTGATTTATTGATGAGATCGCGCCGACACCGCGACCCCCGCCCGTTGGCTTGTCAAACAGCGAGTGTACTAACACAGGCTTGCCCAGATAGTTCCTAAAATCGATCACTTTCCGAATGTCGTTGACTTGATTCAGAATAACATTAGCAATTTCAGTGGGCACTCACTGTAATCATTTAGTTAACAGTGTTTGGTTTTTGGTGAAAAATTGCTGGAAAATTTCTATTGCCATTATTTTGTGGTATCAAATATCCATTTCAGAGGCATCCGCCGTCACCGCTAATTAAGGCGCAGTTATACGACTTTTAATGGTTTTTAATTGAACATCACGTCTAAACGACTAGTTTTATTTCTTTGAAAAAAATATATGTTACTCTACACTATTTCCGTCGTAATTTGATGTGAGAAAATTTGAAGTTATATTTTTATAACATTGTGTAATTAATTTGTAAAATTATGTCTAACGCGGATAAAAAATTGAGAATCACGCAAAAACTATAAAGCGTATTTTTACGAAACCTTCACCATTTTAAAGACCATTTAACTATTAATATTTTAGTCTCAGAATTTTAGTTTAATACTTGTTGTTTTTTGTGTAATAAATTAATAATGCGTCTAATTTCGGACAGCGCTCCTTGATGGGCGAGTCCTATTATTGGGTGGACATACGACGCGTTACGTGAGCTCAGAGCAGAACACGCAAGCTAACCACTCAAGGTCGTTGGCAGCTAATAGCGCCTTAAGTGACAATGCCCAAATATTAGGTTAATAATTACATGTTGCAAGATTTTACTGCTTAATAGGTATTTAATTGCAGTACCTAGTTATTTTCTTTTCAAAATAGCTTCTAACATTAATTTTATGATGATTTTCGACTCAGAAACTTGTCTACAAAAACTTTTGTCTACCTATTCTGTAGGCAAGAAATGTTTTTGCCGCAACCAAATTTTCTTTGTTAATGTCCTCACAAATCACAATCATGATTGACCCGGCTAAACGGCCGCATAAACCATCAGCTCGTCATCAGATTGCAGCACAAAACAAAGCGGTGGCCGGTCTGCACACAATCATTGCGAAACCAATTCATCAGCATGCCATAACAAATTTAAATTCTCAATCATGGAAAATTGCGCATTCACTCGATTCTCTCCATTTTATAGGTCGAGTCGAGAGGCAGAGTAAACAACTGCTCAGCACACAAATAAAAAAATATAAAATTCTCCCGTTAATGAAAACACAACGTAATCATTTTTACAAAAATACTGGTATTTCACTGTATATTACAATACGTATCCATAAAAGTACATTCCATGAAAGCATGCAACTACAATATATTTATAACATTCCTGGAGTACACATCCCAATATTTTCAGGTGAACGTATTGAAATATATGTGTTTTATATTGCAGTAAACATAGTATGTTTGCTACAATATGAAATATTTGCAAGCCCGCCGGGGTTATAGTTATAGCCATGTTAACAAAATGGTATCTGAAATGCTTTATGATAAAATGCGTTTGATTTAAAAACTTTCTATAAAATACTTAAAAGTGGACTTATTAAACTATTTAAACATAATAATACAAATACAAAACCAGGAAACAGCCCACTTTACGTCTTCAACTAAAATAATAAAAAACCCCAAACCATATAATTAAAGCATATTCCAAATAAACGTCTAATAATAAATTATTGGCCATTTATATCAGAGTTATAGACGTTACAGTCATACATTTACATGTGGCGTAGCGTTATCGAGTGAATAATCAGTTTATAACGTCTAAATAAGCGGCGGGGCCGACACTACGTTATTTACAACTATGCAAATGGCCGCGTAAAATTCACCAGTAAATCTCGACGGTTCGTGGTACCGAGACAACCGACCTATTAGCACCCGGTTTCGTGTACTGCACACACGAGCACTGATTGGAAATGTAAAAGGACCGTTGTTGCCTGCTGAAGGTAATGGAATATTCCGGTATGGGTTTCCAATCGATTTCTCGTATTATCGTTTTGAGATGCTGAGAGAGAATGGTCTGCTGTGGTGCAGGTTATGTATTCACACGTAAAATTTTAGATTGCTTACCTTTATTAAATAAAAAAATACCTTTAAAAATGTCAAGTAAATGATGAGTAGGTCACTTGGTTTTGGATCCTGGTCGCCAGGGTCAGGCAAGACCTGTCTCTACCACCACACCTGTTCCTTCCTTGTCTGAGTGCCCAGGGGCGCGGGAACTCTGTTACGAATTTATCCGCAACCACTTGGCATGTATGCATCGTCCATGAAGGGCCCCGTCAGTGGTGGCTGACATCTCGATGAGGCGCGCGTGGAACACTACGCGCCATTGACTCTCCGGCCTGGTGCTGATCGGGCGGCGAGCTAGCCATTACTCGCCTCGGTTGCCGCAGATCGTGTCGCGACCCCGACGCCCAGAGCATCTCCAGCAGCGGCTGCGGCTGGGTGCGTGAGGGCGGCTCTGTTGAGTCGCTCATTCGTTCCGCCTCCTCCTTCGCGAGCATTACTGCTTCGCAGAAGGAGGAGACTGCTTCCCATACCCTCTCGCTCCGTACCATGGCCTGCACCAGGGCCGGGCGCGAGAGGTCGCTGCCGTCGATCGCCTCCACGAGGACACGGCGCTGCTCCGCCCAACCGGGGCAGAACTCCACCGTATGATCCACCGTGTCCTCCAGGCGGGGATGTGCCCTAATAGACGTTGCGCAGAGGGGATTCCGGAGTGGTCTCTTAAGTGGTAACGTTTCTCCTTCCACGTGCTGATGGTGAACACCGAGTGGTATATGTTATGGTGACGTAAGGATAACACTCCCTAGTCTTTTCTCAAAAAAAAGGTCATTTGGTTTTTAAAGATCAAACATTGCAGAATAATTTTCTTCGTACTCATTTTCTTAAATTAGAGGTAAAGAGCACTCACTCTAGAAAGTGATGTATGATAGTCAAATATAAAATTCCATGAACTATGTTGGGTAGGTGGATAAACGATCTTCTCTGGCTGATAGCAACTGGATAAGTAAATATAAGTATAATCTCCGTTTATTCATTTTCTATACCTACATACGAGTACAATTTACATTTTTAAATATTTTCTTATAAAAACAGATTAAAATAAAACCATTTAAAATAGTAGCCCACCGGTATCGGGAACAGGGTCCTAGCTACCGGCGGTCAGGGCTCCAAAGAAAGGAACTACCTCACAATACGAGCTGTGTCCAGTGGACACGGTGGTGGAGCATACAATCAATCAATATCTTTATTGTGGTTCATAGGTAGGTAGATAATACAGGTCTTAAATAATAGAATTAGGATCAACTATGTCCCGCCCATTGGGCATACAATATTTACATAATACGGTGGAGGTCTGCCCCGCTTGGGTGGAGCACCACCGTGACCTCGTGGAGGCGATCGGCGGTGGCAATCACTTGCGTTCAGCCCTGGTCCAGGCCATGATACAGAGTGAAACCACTTCCTTCTGCGAAACAGTAATGCTAGCGAAGGAGGAGGCGGGCCACGTGAGGGAGAGGCAATCCTTGCACCCTCACGCCCCGAGCCACCGTAGGAGACGCCCCTAGCCGCCGCAGGAGACGCTCTGGGCGTCGCAAGCCGATTCCCGGCCGTCTTAGGCGCGGGCTTGTGGACGGCGAGAAATGAGTAGCTCGCCACCGGATAAGGACCAGACCCGGGTCGACGGCGGTGAGTAGTGTTCCAAGCGCGCCTCAAAGAGATGACAGCAGTAATTGACGGGGTCCGCTAGGGACGATGCCTGCCAGGGTCGCGGGTGTGTTAAATGAGGCATCGAAGCCCAAAAAAGAAAGAACCCCTGGCATAGTATAGGAAACAGAAGGAACACGTGTGGGTTTTAGTCAGCAAGAGTCTGACTCGCTCCCGCTCCCGCTCCACCCAGAGTGGGAAAAGTTATTTGATGATTACGCACCCAAAAAAAAAAAAGATGCGGGACGGTTATTTCAATAGTTATTGCACGCCTCTCGATTCGGTCCTCTATCCTTATATCAGGCTCATTGGCTACAATAGGCCTGTCAGTGACGATGAGCCGATCCCAGTACAATTATTATTATCATAACATCCAGATCATTATAAAGTAAACAGAACTTTCAAATCATTATAATTTAGTTCTAAGACCTCTATCACAAAGCGATAAAGTTCACTCAACAGTATTATTATAAACAATCAAAGCAATTGCAAAATAAAATAAGGATTAGAACTGGAAATTGTTGAAAAGACTCCCTCAAGTCATTTAGTAAAATGAAAGACTTGTTCCTTGTTCGCTACCTTCGCTAATATCTTTACAATAGCCTCTGATTAATAACTAATAAGATTTTCGCAGAAATTTGCTTGTAACTGGAAGATTATTACATTAAAGCAAGAGGTAGGCAGCATTTACTTTTTATTAATTGTTTCGAAATATATGAAAAATAAACTAAACATCATGATGGTAAAATAATGATTTTTTACGATAAATAAAAGTTCCATTGTATTGAACTGTATGTCTTTCTATTACTATAATGTAAAATCCAGCCAAGTGCGTGTTGAGCCACGCGCAGTGTAGGGTTCCGTAGTCGCAGGTAAAAACAAACATAACATGCGGATTTAGAAGGGGGCTTTATGTTTATTATTATGAACATTTGATTATATTAATTGAGTTCACGTTTTACGTTTAAATTAAAAACTAAGAAAAGGTTTTATTTTCCAAAATTTTACATTTATGTGTTGGCCGACTATTACTCATAAACTTACAGAGCTAACTTAGCTATGATAGTTTTCCTTCAAAGTTCGTTATATAATTATGTCGCAGCCATCTCGTCAAGTTAGCCAGTTGACTGGACGCGTAAGCCGTTCAATAAACGTTAAATGGCTGATGGATACCTAGCCAAGTCATTGAACGCAACGTTTAACGATCGACGTCGTGTAGTCATTTAGTTAAATTGGATGTTGATGAATTTGTGATACCACTGATCATAATTATGTGTATACAAAAGTCAATGTTAGGATGCAAGAGCGAGCGAAGTGACAGGGCACCCAGACTCGGATAGATTAGAAGCTCTGACTACACCTTTTAAATAAATTTGAATCACTAGTAAATAATCATTTTAATCATTTTAAATTTAATTTGAACTAAATTTGAATCATTGGGCTGAGTCTTAGTCAGTCATCTTCAAAGGGCTGACGTTCAATACGCCAAGCTGTTAAACGTTGATTGATTCTATTTCAATTAACTATTTTTTTTTTATGTGGGAAATTATCAAGTAACTTCTCCTGCTCTTTGTGTCGGACTCTTACTGACTAAAGCCCACCCTTGTTCCGTCAGATGCCAGGGCCGCGATGACACTTTCAAATTTACCCGCGATCCAGGCAGGCATCGGTTGTAACACAACGCTCCGTCGACACGGGCCTGTTTCTTATCGGACTGCGAACTATCCATTGCTCGCCGTCCGCAAGCCCGCGCCTACGGTGGCCGGGAATCGGCTTACGACTTCCGACGCCTAGGGCGTCTCCTGCGGTGACTAGGGGCGTGAGGGAGCGAGGATTGCCTCTACCTCACGCGTCTCGCCTCTTCCTTCGCGAGCATTACTGCTTCTCAGAAGGAGGTGGCAGCTACCCATGTACTCTCACTCCGTGAGAGATCGCCACCGCCGATTGCCTCCACGAGGTCATGGCGGTGCTCCACGCAAGCGGGGCAGACCTCCACCGTATGCTCCACCGTGTCCACTGGACATGACATGATTATGCTCAAAGAGGGGACTTATCGCCGCAATTATGGCGTGCCCAGTGCTGGGTTGCGACAGTCGCAATCTCCATGTTGCCATGAGATCCCGTCGGAGCTGTGTCCGCTGTGGCGTGATTTCTCGCGGCAGCGGAGTTATGCCCAGTTTCAGGTATCCCATTGAATCGGGGTTTAATAAACGGCCTGTAGGCGTCCAGTTACCTTGTTAATATAACCAGATTGCTATACTACCATCACGATTTTTTTTCAGATTATTCAAGTTCACAGTTAAGCTTTTAGTGGAGGGGGGGGGGGGACATCCCCACTTTGCACGTACAGGAGATAAAAATCTTTTTCAAAATTTTAATGTTTCTTGGCGTGAATATTATGCCCATGCATATTTGCAGTTTTCTAGTACTAATAGTCTCTACGTTATGCCTCGGACGGACTGACAGACAGACCGAAACTATAAGGGTTCTTGTCCTTGTCAGGACTACGGAACCCTAAAGAGAGGGTAATGACTTTGAAAATAAGTGAGGGCTCTAATTATGTACCCACTGAGAAGTATATAATTAGGGTTATAAAAATAAAAAACCTATTAGAATTTTCACCAATAAGAGTACATTGACACTGGAATAGTTAAAGCTTTCTTTCTGGGAAGTCTGAATAACAATTTTCAAGAGGATAAGCGCCTAATGGTGCCTATTTTGGAAGGCCAGGAACGTTATTCTCATCCTATAGGACCCACGGCATTGAAAAGCGATTAGTAACTTTTACACTATAAATATATTTAGGATAACTTTTACTTCATTGGCAACTTTTCATTCCCTGAAGAATTGCCAGCTAGAATATGAACAATTTCTATTAAGGGGCGATTTTTAATGCGACCAACCATGTAACTGCAAAAAAAAAATATAAAGGTCAGCCGTTCGTTATTACATACTTCTTAACTTATTCAAACGAAAAGAAATGAAAAGGTCATAATGCAATTTTACTAAAATTACAAATATCTTTACCTAGAAAAAAATGCATGCGCCGCTATACTAAAGTCAATATGGCAAAACTTGAAAATGACATACGCAGCATACATTTTGACCCAGTTTACAACTCATGCGACGCAAATACTTCCCTAAACTACTTTATAGGCTCACTATAATATGCAATAATTAAAAACACATTCACTACTGAAATGCCTAGGAAATATAGTAATGTCAAACCCTGGAGTACACCAGGTCTTGTCCGTTGTATAAGACACAGAGACAAATTGCACCTAAAATGTAAACACGCACCTGACAACGAGGTTCTTAACATAACGTATAAAAGGTACAGGCACTTCTGTAATAACCTTCTGAAGAAAATAAAAATACAGCATGATAAATATGAGCTGCAATCAGGAGGAAAAAATAGTAAACTAGTCTGGAAATTTATCAGAACAAATACGACGAGCCCTAAAGCGCTACTGAAGGTTTCTGTTACCTTCAGTAGCTTCATCAGTTGCAAGTTGTTGGGGGCAAAGAGTTTCAGATCATCCATATAAAAGAGGTGTGATATAACCTGACCACCTCTTCTCAACCGGTAGCCTTGGCCCGAACCCTCCAGTAGTGTACTGAGAGGGTTGAGTGCCAGACAAAACCACAGTGGACTCAAACTGTTTTTATTATTATCTCGTTTATTTATTTTTACACATATTATTTACATTTTTAAATATTTTTAAAAGAAAACATATAACAAAACATTTAAAAATATAAAAAAATAGTAGTAATACTGACTTATTATTATTATAAACATCTTAACGGCAGATTTTTGTTTTTGTTTGATTTTTTTTAAATTTGTGGTTTGAACTTGAACCCATAGTAAAAACTGTTGATATCAATGTGCACTTTTAATTTTAACTCTGAAAGATAGCGAAAGGTTGACAAAGTCTCCTTGTATTTAAGCTCAATAAAATCCTATTTTTAAATTCGCGGTGTACAAAGACGAAAACACTATTCGCCATTGGTATTTTAAAAGAGAAAAACTTCCACGCAAGAGAAACATACAGAATACAATATTAATCTCCACTGTTTACAGAACACAAGACTTTCCTCAAAGAACGCGCCAGTCATTGTATTGATAGCCGTGTCGGTAAACGGCTTAATAGCGAAGAGCTTTGATCAATATCTATGAAGATCTCACTCAGTAGTCGGATTAAAAGCTGGAACCACAGAGCAGGGAACCGCCTAGCAGCGACTAGTGACGACATTACCAATGTACGCTGAGCACAAGTTTCAGCTGTCAAAGCCACAGTCAGAATTATAGAATAGACTGAGCTTGCCCTATTCGGTTATGAAGTAAATACGGGTAGAAAAAAACTTTTTTACAAAAAAAACAACCGACTTCCAAAAAAAAAATTACTCTAAAAATTAAAAAATAACTTTAATTTCGGAAGTCGGTGTTTGTATTTTACTTCTTCGTTATTTGACACCGACTTCCGAAATTAAAGTTATTTTTTAATTTTTAGAGTAATTTTTTTTTTGGAAGTCGATTGTTTTTTTTTGTAATTTTTTTTTTTTTCACTTTTTACTAGTTATACCCCAGAACTAAAAACCCCAATAACATGGAACGTGGAATTTAAACATTTGGAGGACACCAAAACGTCATCGAGGTACACGTATTTTTCGTTTTTGTTCAGTTTCAAAAAGGCCTGAAGCAATTTCGATAAAATTTATGTGGGACCACCTCGGGAGTATATTCTTTCGGATAAAAAAAGAGTTTTGAAAATCGGTCCACAACTGACGGAAAAATCGGCGGCCATACATAAAAAAAAAACATACATACAGTCGAACATAGAACCTCCTCCTATTACGAAAGTCGGTTAAAAAGTGTGAGAGATAAAGCGATCCTGTAGTCGTTAGTTGCCTTTTTCTATAATTCCGATTGGGCCACGTATGCGACTTGTAGTGGTCATTTTCGTCAGTACGACCTACAGAAAACAGACAGGTACATAATGGCTGCACAGTGGCTTTATTTACTACAGAGTGGTCAATTTTCTGAAGGTATTGTTCAGTCAATTCTTTATGGCTATGGTCCGAATGGTCACAATTCGTCAATATCTATGCGTGAACGATGACACCCAATGACAGGCTCAGTTTGTATGGAAAATTTTACCAATATCATCTCTAGCTGTGACCGCTGAGGTGTCTCAGTGTTCTGTGGGTTTTTTTTGTTGGAATGTTGGAAATAATGCAATGACTTCTCTTGCTCTGGGTGGAGCGGGAGGATGAACTCAGACTTTTACTGACTAAAACCCACCCTTGTTCCTTTAGTTACCTGCGAAACAGATGGCGAATATTCTAGACACGCCGACGACAAGATATTCCGTGATCATAGGTCGCAGAAGTATCAGCTGTCATAGCCATAGTCGGAAATGTCATGGGCCGACCATTTATATGAGTAAAGACAAACACTGACACGCTTGGAGTCTCGAAAGTTTGGACAATGTCGTCTTTAGTAGTGGCTGCCAAGATGTTTCTGTGCTCTGTAGCTGAAACGACACGCCGACGACAAGATATTCTATATTTCTAGGACACAAAAGTTTCAGCTGTCATAGCCATTGTCAAATATGTCATGGGTCGACAATTTATATAAGTAAACGGTGACACACACTGACAAACTTGGTTTATCGAAAGTTTTGACAATGTAGTCTCTAGCAGTGACCGCTGAGGTGTCTCAGTGCTCTGTGGCTGAAGCAAATGCCAAACACTCTAGACGCCAACGATAAGATATTCCGTATTATTAGGTCGCACAAGATTCAGTTGTCATAGCTATGGTCTGAAATTTCATAAACCGATAATTTACATGAGTAAATGGTGACACAAACTGACATGCTTGGTGTCACTCGCAATTTTGTCAATTTCGTCTCTAGCAGTGACCGCCGAAGTGTCTCAGAGCTCTGTGGTTGAAACAGATACCGAATATTCTAGACACGCCGACGATAAGATATACCCAGTTCCTAGGTAGCATATTTACTAACTTAAAAATTCTCCAATGAAAAGCTTGTACATTTTGAATGAATTTTGCTCTACATAATTTTAGGCTCGTAATATTAATCTATTGAATATTTGATCTTAGTTAGGGTTGTATGGAAACCAGTAAATTAGCATTCAAGAATTAATTAATTAAATTATTGCCTTCCACCTACACGTAAGGTGAATGTTTTCGTTATATTGTGGTGTTATGATGTAATTGTTTTGATTCTACATATACATAAACGTGTTGAAAGTTTCCAAGAGACTTATCAAAAAAAATCGGCAAAGTGCGTGTCGACTTCGCACATTTAGGGTTCCGTACCAAATGAGGAAATTTAAAAAAAAAATCTGATTTATCAATATATTGGTATTTGTTAGTAAAATATACGTAATAATAAACATTGTCACAAAATTTCAAGTTCATATGTCAATAGGAAGTTAAAAAATCTTCGGAGCAAAATTTTGTGGCAGACGATGGACATATATACACTTGGGTAGCAGCAATAGGTCTTCGTTTGAATCCTTCTGGTACGGAACCCTAAAAATCATCATCATTCTCCTGCCCTTATCCCAATTTATTTAGGGTCGGCGCAACATGTGTTTTTCTTCCATACTCCTCTATTAGTCGTCGCCGTAGGGGTACGGAACCCTAAAAATCACCTCTGAAAATATTTAACAAACTCACCTCCCTAGTTTTATTTTTTCAACTTTGACTTACCTACATATAATAGGGTAGTTTCCTAAAAAAATCTAAATATGTAGTCCGTCAGTTAGATTACCAAAAAATATTGGACTCGTATTTTTCTTTTGTTACGTAAACAAAAAATGAGGACGATACCATGCGTTGAAATTTCGCATGACGTCACGGTGTGCGACACTTTTTACAACAAAGTGTCGTAACGAGTCCCCATTCCTGAACTTTGATGCGTTTTATCTTTGTCATTTTTTATTTGTTTGGTAAAGCAAAAACTATGTGTTCAATATTTTTTCATAATCTAACTTACGGATTTAATAGAATTTTTATTTTTAACCGACTTCAAAAAAGATCTCAAGATCAATTCGATGTATGTTCGGGCATAACTCCGTCATTTATTGACGGATTTGCAAAATTGTTTCTTTGATCGAAAGGGGTTTATTTCGAAATGGTCCCATTTAAATTTCATATAAATCTGATGATAGGTTTCGGAGACAGACAACGGTACTCTTCAAAAATTGACAGCAAATCAACCGCATTTACTGCTATCGTATGTCTATGAATTGTTAACACAGTTTAATGGTGAACCACCATTATAAAGTGAAAAATAAAAAAACTTTTTTACAAAAAAATAGAACCGACTTCCAAAAAAGTGCAAAATAACTTTAATTTCGGAAGTCGGTGTCAAAAATCGAAGACACAAAACCAGGAACACCGACTTCCGAAATTAAAGTTATTTTGCACTTTTTTTGGAAGTCGGTTCTATTTTTTTGTAAAAAAGCTTTTTTCATACCTAGGAAACTATCATATTTTTACGCCATCGCAATTTAACAATTTTTCACTGCTTACAGGTAAATAAGTGATGAAATAATAAATAGTATACGCACCTACATGATAATTAAATTTTCCAACGTAAATTATTTATAGCGTGTTGTTAAAATTCTACGATAAAGCGGGAATTTGTATAGACTCGTATATGTGAAATATATGTATATGCTCGTATCGTGTATCAGAAATGATGATATCCGAAAGAGAACTAAGGTTGCGAGGATCGCCCAGAGGACACGGTGTAGCATACGGTGGAGGTTTGCCCCGCTTGGGCAGAGCATGGATGCGATAGGCGGCAGCGACCTCTCGCGCCGTGCCCTGGTTCAGGCCATGGTACGGAGCGAGAGGGAATGGGGGGCCGTCTCCTCCTTCTGCGAAGCAGTAATGCTCGCGAAGAGGGAGGCGGCACACGTTAGGGAGACTCAACAGCGGCAGAGTCGCCCTAGCGCCCTCAGCCGCAGCCGCTGCAGGAGACGCCAGGGGCTGCGAGACGATCTCCGGCCACCGTAGACCCGGGCCTGCGGACGGCGAGTAGTGGGTGACTCGCCGTCCGATCAGCAGCAGGCCCGAGAGTCGACGGCGCGTAGTGTTCCACGCGCGCCTCAAAGAGTTGTCAGCAAAGGACGGGGCCTGGCACGCGCGCGGCCGATGCCTGCCCGGGGGTTGAGGATAAATTCGAAAGAGTCACCTCGCCCCTGGGCGCGTAGGGCAGCGAGGAACAGGGGTGGGTTTTAGTCAGTAAGAGTCTGACACGCCCTTCCGCTCCACCCTAGAGCGGAAGAAGTCATAAGATGATTTCCCAACCCCCAAAAAAAAAAAAAAGAGAACTAAGGTTACTGACATAGCCCGAACAATCGCCAAACTGAAGTGGCATATTGCTCGCAGAACTGATGGTCGATGGGGCGAAAAGTTCTGGAATGGCGACCGCGTACTGGAAGGCGCAACGTTGGATGGCCTCCCACAAGGTGGACCGATGACCTGGTGAGGGTCGCGGGTAGCCGATGGATGCGAGACGCACAGGACCGATCATTGTGGCGACACTTGGGGAAGGCCTATGCCCAGCAGTGGACGTCTTTCGGCTGAAATGATGATGATGATGTATATGTAAGCGTACGCCATTTCTCAACCTATGTATATAAGGCTAGTCAGATCATGATGACATCATTTTGTGAGCAGTCAGCAAAGAAATCGGAATTGCATAGTTTAATTTCGCCAAGCCCGTTCCATCATCGGACCACTAGACACATGGTTACATGGTGGATATCCCAACCACATGCACAAAACGTTTTGGGAATACATTTATAGTGCGTACGGATATAAGGATTGGAATTCCCTGCCAGAGTCTGTTTCCTGATAGCTACAACCTGGGAGTTTTTTTTAAGTCAAGAGTGAAAAAGTTACTTCTAGGCAAGCGTGTTCCATCTTCGATCACATCATCGCTTACCATCAGGTGAGATAGTGGTCAAACGCGAGCTTAACAACGGTTAAAAAAAACTTAAAAAAAAAAATTCAACCGGCTTCTATAAATAATACTAAAAAATGCAAACTAACTTTAATTTCGGAAGTCGCTGTTTCTAGTTTGGTTTCTTCGTTATTTGACACCGACTTCCGAAATTAAAGTTATTTTGCATTTTTTTGTATTATTTATGGAAGTTGGTTGTATTTTTTTTGTACAAAGTTTTTTTTTTCACTTTTTAGTTGTTGTACCCCATTCTTAAACTAAATTAATAGTAAAGTTATGCCCGAATTGATAGCCCCAAAAATAGGGAATTTCAACATAGTTGGTGAAATTAGGGTGTATCAGGGTGAACTGTACGAATCTGTATACCCCTTTAGAGCGTATCAGCGTGATGTAATCTTGTGAAGTGGTGAAAACAATATATAGACATGCGATTGCAGCAATTCTGGAAGGTTTGCTATTATTTATTGAACAGTTCCATTGTGTATCTCCGAAGTTCTTCATCAGATCTTCACCAAATTTAAATAGAACCACATGTAAAGCACCAGCTTTCAAATAAAAAAAATCATCAAAATCGGTTCAAAAAAAGAAAAAAAAATACAGTCGAATTGAGAACCTCCTCCTTTTTTGAAATCGGTTAAAAATAGGATAAGTCATACCTATACTATCATATGTCAACTTTGATATGCTATCCTATCTAACTAATATTATAAATGTCAAAGTTTGTGAGAATGGATGTATGGATGACGTCTCTTTCACGCGAAAACTACGCAATGGATTTTGATGAATCTTTATAATAGAGATTGATATCAGAATATCAATCTGCCTAGGCTTTTCCCAACTATCTTGGGTCGGCTTCCAGTCAACCGGATGCAGACGAATACCAGTATTTTACAGGGAGCGACTGCCTATCTAACCTCCACAACCCACTTTCTGGGTAATACGATACCCCTTGGTAAGACTGGTTGTTAGACTTTCGGGCTTTTGCCGACCCGTAACGACTATCAAAGATCCATGATTGACAGCCGGGACCAACCGCTTAACGTGGTACGGAGGAGTCTAATAAGAAAGAAAATACGTTAATTTACGGTAAACATGACGCAAAAGACAGATCGATACGTAAAGATGGTCACACATCCTTGGACCAACCCCGGCAAACGTAGTATAACCTGATGGATCGACCCATGCGGCTGTTATTACTTTAGCCACCAGCTCCTCAGATATATACATCAGAATATAACATAGGCTATAATTTATAATAGGGGGAAGTACTAAATCACGCGGGCAAAACCACTGGCAGAAGCTAGTAAGTCATATTTGATTTCAATGACCACGACCCTAGGGGAAAAATTGACCACCCACGCGTCCTGTTCGTGTTTTTTTTCAAGGAAATCCTGGAATAATCCCGAAGGATTATTTTTAGAATAAAGCAATATTGCTTGGCCTTTTGTTGTTACTGTAGGCTCAAGAGTGGGCGTTTATTTATGCAGGTGAACATCCAATCTCGTTTTCAAGCTTTTAGCTAGGTTACAACTTTTACGTGTCACCAAGAAATGTGCTTGAGGCATTTTGCTATGAGTACATCACTATCGTATTTTTGAGTAAACAAATGACCGAAGGATTCTTTTAGTTTTTGAAAAATTAACTTTATCAAGAGAACGTGAAGCAGCTTTCTCCTTTGCCATAAAAATAGAAGCTATGTTCTTCAACGTTTGTATGCTGGCATGTGTGACTATTTACAGCACAAAGGTTTATTGCAAAAAAGGATCACAAAACTGTTCACCCGGATATTCGAAACAGTCAGAGACAAGCCATGAGAGCGGTTGCGACCGTAGCATTGCCAATCACTCTATCTGCGTGGAATGATGCTCTCCCATCATTGAAGATATCCCAAACAATTTTAATTAATAGATTCTCTGTAGATATAACAAACAATTAATCTCATTCATATCTTATACCTGCGCACCATATTTCATTTATTGGGTTCAAGGAAAAAGGCATTATTATTAATTAAGGTACCTATAGAAGGACAAGTCTTGCATGAATCATTTATTGATTATACACAAAACAAATTACGGGGACGTGGATTATTATTGTGCCTTTGTAATACGTAATAACATGTATCAACCACTCTGAAATGTGAGCATATTAAAAGCATAATCAGCTTTTTAATGTCCCCACTTTTGGGACAGGCTTCCTCTCTGCGAGAAGAAGTGGCCTTTAATCCACCACGCGGGCCCAGTGCGGATTGGTAGAAGTTACATATATGTCTTCGAATTTTTGGTTCTAGGACATGGCCGGTTCATTCACGATGTTGTTCTGCACAGTTTTGAGAGTAATGATAATAATAATAATAGTTTATTTCATAATGGGATTGCAGAGTTTACAAAATGTTGCATTTATACATTTTTTAAGTTCAATTTATACAATAGAAACAGGTAAAGTATTGTTCTCCTAGATAGGCTAAAATTAAGCCTGTGTTAAAGAGAGACAATGCCAAGATAGTTGGGAAAAGGCTTGGCAGATGATGATGAAGGAGAGACAGTGCCGCTAAATGATGATGAAATAATTTACACAATTTTACAACTTGTAAGTCACGGTTATTACCGCTGGGCTATCACTTCTCCCTCTGAAATGACTTTTAATATAATTATATTCGATAAAAACAGTAGCTACTTTGTTTCCTGTGATGTTAATTTTAATTTAAACAGAAAGGTACGAGTAAGAGTAGATACTCTCGGTAAAAAATCGAATAGCTCGCCTACTCGACTGGTTGTAAATTAAATTTTTCACTTAATAATTTCATATTAAACTGTGAAGTCAAACACACATATTTATGTACCTATATAACGTACGACGCGGGCTCGGTTCCACAGCGAAACTTAATTTTCACGCGGTGGTACCGGAACACTGCATATGTTTGTAAACACGTAATAAAAGAAGGTTTTTATTGCGCGGGAAACACGGAAAAGTGCATTAGTTGGGTGTTCTATCTAAAATAAATTACTAAATTGCTCGCCCACCCTTTGTAACCTCTACAGGGCTAGCCACAATAAAGGTTAGTTTAGAAAATGAATGTTACTTTCTCACTAAGCCCCAAGCCGGTATCAAAGTAGCCATTTCATAAATATTATTTTAAGCATGACTACTGTAAAAGCTAGCGAGCATTCGGTTTCAATTCATAATTTGTGGTACGGTGTAATGTTAATAAAAGCCGATATTTCCTGGGATGCAGCAGCTGGGAGTAGCGCGTATCCAAATGAAAGAGAGCTTTGATACATGTATTCCTGTAACTGCACTGCGGCATCGGTCTAAAGCAAAAAAATCTAGCAACGTGAGAGCCCACTGTTTTCCATTACCGTAATGGAGTTACTTTTCTGTTACATTTTAGTCACAAAATTTTAGACGGGCATGCGGTTTTTTGGTAAGCGATATGGATACAATTTGGACTGCCATAGTTTATTCTAAAATAAATTACAGTATTTGTGAACCTACAAAGCGTTATCTGTTCGGAAAGATATATTTCAAACCGGGTGAAATTAAATTTTCATAAAATATATGTTGCCACTCCACTGTCAGAGAACTAACGAAAATGATTTATATTGTGTGACGAAGGAAGGTGCAAGGAAAAGCAATAAATTTGAACCTAATTACTGCCAGGTGTCAGAGGCAAGCCGCAATGCCTGAACAACTTTACCCCATAAGTCAGCCGCGATCGAGATGAACGAACCACGTAATTATTCACACAAGTGCGCAATTAAACCAGATGCTTCTTATTATTACTGTGTTTAAACATAGTTTGCAACTAACTATTCCAATTTGCTACATTAATCAACGTGTTAGTCTTTTGGGAAGGAATAAAAGCAACAAAATAAGCTTTCGTTAAAAATTACTTAACTAAGTAAAAATCAGAAATCGGGGCCTCGGCATTTTCATTGATAGCTCAACGAATGGGAAGGTGACGTTAATCATGCTGTCAGACTTGATTAAATCTGAAATACGAGCCGCGGCGGCATCGATTGAGACAAGTAAATAAATAGCCAGCTTCAAAGTTGTCGCAATGTGCTAACGGGCCAAATATATCTTTAACTGGGACCAAAAGCGTCCCCACCTTGGAAACAAAAGAAATACAAACGACCGCCCTGGCGTGAAATTAATTCAAAGCGATGGGTCGACGAAATTGTATACAAAGGTAAGCGAAAAATAAAAGCGAAAGAGCCGAACCAATTTCCAAGGTCTTCTTTAGCAGCCATTGTGCCCTTTATCTGAGTGAAGACCGCAATTGTTGTCGCCAAACTGTCTCGGCGTCCACTTCACGACAGTAATACACCCTCCAGGAGAGGATCAAGCGATGAACTCTTACGTTAAGAGAGTGACTCGTTCTATATCAATTATAAATTCAATTTATTTCATTTGCAAAGTAGAACAGACGCCAATGAATCGTTGAGTTTTGCAGATAGCTGGCAGAATATATTATTCTGTTAAAAATATGGCTACTTAGCCCATCCATAAAGTTTTATCGCAGGTACATCAATATCGTGCGCAGCTTAATATATGGAGAATAAAAATATTATAGATATTGTCTTTTGACTGACACGTTAAACTGGTGAGCGATGCGAAAGTATTTACTGTTCTGGACGCCTGCTGGTGACATAAATGTTGATAACAGCAGTTAAATCGGGATAATAAAGAAATAAAAGTAAAAGGTAATGGGTCATTACGTGTGGCACAGCGCGCGTCGTCGTGTGCAGCTTGTTACGTTCTCACGGACGCCGGCATCGTGCCGACGCTCCCTGACCGAACGTATTTCGAGCACAACATTACTTTCCTAGAACCCTTTTAAGACAATTAGCGAGAAAGTGTAACGAGATATCCTTGGAAACTGGAAATGGCATTATAAGTAATCGTGACGCAAGCTTTTATTCCTCTCAGTTAACTACTGAAACTAAAAAAACATTTTCCAATTGTCAATTTGATTAATGTCCTCTAATGAAAAAGCTGTACAACTAACAGTATGCGACGCCGAATGTATTTTATTGGCACACGAATCGCAATATTTTCTCAAACAACATAAAATCAGTTATCGAATCGTTTGTTTATCTGTCAGCAGGTGTGGGCTCGCAGGTAAATGATGTGGAAGGTGGAACGTGAACAGCCTGCTAAGGTTTATCGACAGATACCTCCAACGTATTGATTACTTCTCCTGCTCAGTTTTAAAGGCGTTTCGAAATGATAATCCTATTTACTTGAACAAACTTAAACAACACAAAGTAGGGTAAATTAGTTAAGTTAATAATGAATGCGAGACTGACGGCATTTATTATTGAGTTGTTTGTTCTCAAAGACAAAAATAGTACTTTATTATCGCCCTATCATAATAATTTAGAGGTTCGTAAGGGTACCTTCATTTCACACTCGCGTAAATCACGTTTTTGTTTGTCGGTGGCAGTCCTTTGTTTTGGACGAGAAATAGCCGGAGCAGTATCTATGTAGATATTTGTCTATTATTTCACATACATACGTTTGTGTGAGCTTCGTTTAATTTCTGCGGTAATAGTACGCTATTACATATTGCTGGTTAATGACACTGTTGGTATCAATGTCGGCTTGTAAAGAGTATTCTATGGCCTTGTTGATATGATTACACAATCCACGTAGCGTAAACATGATGAGTGTAATGTTAGGGGTATTGTTCCATTTCCCGTGAAAATTAGATGGTATTTTACTTTAAAACGACTACGGAGAAGCCGAAATTGTGTCACTGTTCATGATACATTTTACTTTGTAGAATGTGTTGCGGTATTTGGCGATTACATTTATTGTATGGTATGAGAAGCGCTCCCCTCAAGACTGTTTGTTAGAGTGGCCTACAGGGAGCTCCTTATTTCGGCAGTCACGTCCACAGAGCCACAGGCTGTTGTTATTTAGATAAAGTTGTAACATTATTATTACGTATAGAGCTCCATCAGAAATTCTACTAAAATTAACAAGCAGTTTGACCACACCGCAGCGAAGGTTGAGTCAGGACTAAAAGACTAAATAACAAAGTACCCGCAATTTTCACAAAAATAAATGGAAAAGAAAAAGTGGGTAGTATTTTACTTTTATACTACGTATCTACGTTCATAATGAACTCCGGCCGTGTGTCGCTAATGCCCTGAAAACTGTGATACGTAGTGCCAAGCAGTTAAGAAGACGACCGACTTACCTCAAGGCTTCGTACGTTTTATAAGCTACATGTCTCTCTTCTTTTACCCGACTGCGCGGAGCAAGAGGATAATGTTTTTATCAGCTTATGTATGTATGTTTGTTCCTTTGTGGCACTATAGAGACCAAACGCGTGGGTCGATTTTGATAATTCTTACGTCATTTGTTTTGTCTTAACCTTGCGAGTGCTACTAAAGACATGACAGTAATCAAAATACAATATGACGACAACCAGACGCCATACTGTGAAAAACAGTCGACAGTCGACGAACTATATTAAGTGGGGTATCAAAATAAAGGGTTCGAGGAGGTGATTCCAAAACTAACTAAAATGTAGAGGTATGAAATCAATAATTGGCTAAAATAACAGCCACCAACTGCATCAGACTGCTTGAAAAGTGACTTGTTTCGAACTTTTTAGTAGTTTTTGACGGTCGGGTTTTTCAAAATATTTTTTTATTTAATTAAACGAGTTACTTAGGTTACTGAAAATTAAATAACTGATGCTGAAAGTATACTTTTTTGTCAGTTTCTGGAGAATATAACTGTTGAAATATTTAAGTCAATAGTAATAAAACATTTTTTTCAAAAAGCTTCTAAAGTCATATAGAGATTTTCGTGTCTGTGCTGTTGACTGTTGAAGAGTTCCTCTATTTGGAGCTACTCCTGAACGTCGATCAGCAGGTGAATTCGCTAACTCTATTGACATAAGAAAAAGAAAGAAAAAATATTTATTTTGCACAGATTACAAAACGCACATTAATTTTCAAAAGCCTAGTATCCAAGCTAAAATAAAATAAAATAAAACTAATTAACTAATGCCTAGTGATATCATTTCTTGTGCGGTGCACCACTACGCGCCATAGACGAAACGTAGGTCTATGACGCCTCGATCAATGACAAAGACATTAGATCACTACAGCAAACAAAACGGAACGTATATGACATCGATTTGATAGGCACTACACTACTACATTGCTCGGTTGACTTCGAGTATAATAGGCACTACGGTTTTTCTATACGTCAAAGCAGCAATGTACGGCCAAGTGCCTATCAAATTGATGTCAATTGAGTTAGTGAATACGCCTGCTGGTCATTTTTACCATAAAAATATGTTGTCATCGGAACGGAACCATCATGTGAAAATAGAGATCCGTGGAAATGGTTTTAATTCAACTTCAACCCGAACAAATATAGGTACACAGGTTCAAACTTTACCAGTTAAATAAAAGCTTCTAAAAAAATACACAAACTTACTTAAATAATTAGTAATGGAAACGCTAGAGAATATAATTATAATAACTGAAAACATACAAATTGCATGTTGCCCAACTACGTAAAATAACTCATTAGTTACCTACCCCTTACCTACTGTTCACACAGGAAGACATGGGTCTATTCTTAATTACAACGTAGAATATATAAAGGGGCTAGATACAGCTAATATAAACACGTTCGTACCTCCTTCAGGATTTTTCATCGCCACACATGCCACCGCTTAAAGCTATTAATCATGTTGATAGCAAAATTAAGACTTAATCCGCAAATTCGAATTTGTCTGACACAGCTGTCGGATGATAATCCTGAATTACGCAAGTCGCTCGGCAAATTTATTTTTAATGCAAATAAATACAGATTCGTCGCACCTGCCTGTCTAGATGTAGCGAATAATTAAGCAAAACATGAAGCGAAATAATACAAATTACTTTGAGACTTAACTCGACTTTATTTTACGAGAATATATTATCTACTGTAAGCGGATTACTTGACAATCTTGACATACTATTACTCAGGCGTAAATTAATACTTGGGTTCTGTTTTGTTGTTTCTTGTATGAGTGGTGAGAGTGTGAAATTTTGCAGTTATGAACCGTGTTTCTGAGAATTTTGGCTGCAGTGGTTGGGAATGATTGCATACGTTGTGATAGAAATGTATAATAAGTTTAATTGAAAACTTGTTTGTGGATTTTATGCCTAAAGTAAACCTAAGTATGTGCTGTCATTAATAAACAAAGTTTTTTTTTAACTTTTGGAATTAATTTATCTTTTTATTGTAATTATTAAATAGTTATCATTTCTTTTTTTATTTGAATTTCTTAACGTCTTTAAAGATTTTATGAAGCTTCCCGGCGTTTTTGTTATGCAACTAAGGCAAGCAGCAGGGTGTACCTAAGTTCCTAAGTTCGTAGAAGCATAGTGTGTGCCGTCGCGTAGTTAGAGGATGGGTCAAGTGCCTGCAACATTTGGCTATCGTGTAGCGACTAGCGAGAGCGCATAACGTAACATAATGTAGGTTAAACTTGTTTGGAAGAGCATTCTCAAGCGCTTTTTCCAGCGCTTAAAGAACATACCTACGCTTAAATGTATACCACACCATTTACCTACAAAATTATGTCCCGTAAATACTGCCTTACATTTTGTTAACTTCACCATGTTTGTATATCATTTTGAATTGTAACTCATCATGATGCAGTTAGGTTTGGTAAAGGATAGTAAAAGAAATAACACAAAAAATAGAACGGGAAGCGAACAATTTTCAAAAATATTAGGTGGATTTTGCTTCGATTTTCACCGACACTTACAGCCATTCTAAAAATTTCGCTGTAATAATTCTACACGTGCGAAGCTACCGGCAGTCCGCTAGGTACTATTCCTCTATTTGTTATGAAACGGTATTGAGTCCCTCTGTTTCGGGGAAAAGTAAATCTGTTCGCTGAACATCACGCAGCACTTGCGGAATATTTCTTCGAGGCTCAATATTAAAGCGATCTCTAGGAGGCATAACAGAAGCCCCGTGATATCAACGTGATTGAAGTCTAGGATTGCCTACAGAAAACTATTGTACAGCTAATAATAGCACTGTATTGTGCCTATCTTTCTTTGTCCGGGCATTTTATCGCCTGTTCACAAAACACTATAAGATAACAGATTTTCTTTCTTGGAGACGGGATATACTTACCGCAATAATATTCAGAAGAAATATAATCTTGGAATTGTCTGGAAGCAGTGTTGTTTTCTCAGAAATATCTCGACGTGATTGCAAACGGCTCGAGGTCGTAATTGCTTCTTCCGCCTCTTGACATCATTATCTTTGCCATTATGCACCGAGCTAAGCTGCGACGGCGACGTTCACAAACCTTCCATAAATTTATTATTGTACTTAAAAATTAATCTTGCTCCTTCTGGCGCCAATGTTCGGGTCAATTCTGTTGATGAATGACTAAGATGTTTACTCCGGTTTTTAGCAGAATTCAGTTTGGGTTTCCACGTGTAGGTACGTATTTTTAGTATGAAGCTTGAAATGATACGTGCTAAAGCAGTGGTGTATCTCATCGCCATTTACCGAGTTTTATTGGTACATTAGCAGGAAAATCCGCCCATAACTTATAAAAAGTAAGTAGGTAAAATGACAATAAACAAGAAAAATGTTTATCGAATCCATCTTTTTTGACAATGAACATAATTCCTAATACTTCATTTAAATACGATTCATTATTATTTATGACTAAAACGTTTCTACCTTCATCGACTATTACAATATCCACATTGGGCAATGTAAGTAAAAGCTTTTTTGACGCGTCGATTTATCACAAAACCACTGATTAATCACCGAACGTTCGATTTTTTATTCAGCGCCTGTATAACATTACAAAATTGAATGAAATCGTTTGAAGGGTTTAGATTTTCCTCTTATTCCCAACAATACAAAATAAAGAAAGATATTAATAGGGGTTTTCATATCATAGGCGGGTATCTCGTAAGAAAGCAGAAGGCGTACGCACATGTATTATTACGGATACGTGTAGCATAGTAACAGTTAGATACGGTCTGAGAATACAAGCCCATAGACTCGAGAGTCAGACGAGTTATCTCGAGACCATTTGTGCAGTCGCTTTCATTCGTATGGAGCGTTATTATTTCTAGAGCTCGCGTGATTTGTTCAAGCACTGTTAGATTAATAAAGGCATTGTGAGGGCCAAGAGCTTTATCATTTGAAGGAGTTAATGTCAGATACCGAGTAGGCAAACGTCTTGAGATTTTAACGACAAAAATGAGGGAAGCTTGAGATAAAATTGTGCATCTGTTTGGCGTCGATCGTAAAGTGTGCTGTATCTGTTGTTGGATGAAATTGGTGCGATGCAAAGCGGTAATAAATATCAGGCGTAGGCGACGCGTGTTATCGATGTTACTGAGAACAAAGAGCATTGCTCTCGCATAGATAAATCAGCATAAAATTTGGATTCTCTGATGAAATTGATATTGCCAATATAAAGAACTAGAACCATATAAAAACTATTGATATGTCAAGATAATATTTGGAATCGGTAACCACTACAACAACATTTTTTTTATTTTTTTGGGAAATCCTCATGGATACTCTCTGTTGTTGTTCTCTGTCTGGAGAGAACAGAGAGTTGTCGGACTCCTACCGACTAAACCCCATAGTTCCTACCGCTAAAATACAACGGGAATACAATTAAATTTATGTGCACCCCGACTGGAACCACAGCTAACCTAGAAATCTAATGCTATAGCAAAAAAAAATCTGTAACACTATCTGACAAACTGAAATAAATAAGCAGATAGAGATATTGTACAACATATTAATAAATACGGTGGTGAATGCTCTACAGATAAAATATAAATCAATGAATGAGTTATGACTTGTCTGATAACTTTTGACCCGAGTGTACACTGTAGACCAATGTTGTTGTTGCAGTTATCGACTGATTGATGACCCTATACAATGTATGTTGTATGTACAAAGTCAAGATGAAGGTGATATGTCAATTTATATTATAACTAGCTCCTGACAGCGGCTTCGCCCCGTGAAAAGCGATAACTCTCCCAAGGTAACGTACCAACCCGCATTTGGGCCCGCGTGGTGGATTACGGCCCACACCCTCTCACAGAGAGGAGCCCTGTGCCCCAGCAGTGGGGACAATAAATGGCTGATGATGATGATGATGCAAGTACTCTCGAGATAAAAAGTATCCTATGTCTTATTCCAGGACATGGTTTATCCGTACGACAAGTTTCATCCAAATCCCTTCAGTCGCTAAGATAACAGACAGATAGACAGATAAACAGAGTTATGTATTAGTAAGTATCGACTGATTGATGACAATGTATGTTGTATGCACAAAGTCAAGATGAAGGTGACATGCTAGTTTTGTTCCTATTTATATCATAATATTCTTACTGTATGTACTAGCTGTTTATCGTGACTATATGTTTGCGTACGTACCTTTAATTGTTTTTTTTTAAGTTATACTTCTTTAGGCGCGTTATGAAAAAATGATGGGAGTGAAATTTTAAGATGCGCGCGCATCACTGTCACACAAAATTCACAGGTTGAAGTTAGCTAGAACCGACACACCCTGAAGTTAGCTATGGTCTGTAGTTCATGAAGAATGATTCTTTTCCTTTTGTAAACTTTGTGACAGTTTGGTTTTTTATCTTGTTACGCCAAAGAAGTATAACTTCTTACGTGCGTACATAAGTCCACACACACACGTTTTTTTTTGTTTTCGGGGGGAACCTTCAAAAGGCGCCTGGGCTTTTGGGGGGAAAACCAGGAAGTGTGGTATTCTTACCTCACTGAAACCACCCCGGTGATCACCATCCACACAAGGAAGAGATTCCGTGGCCTCTAAAAGACCACTTCGGAACCACCTCTGTGCAACGCATATTTGGGCACATCCCTAGGTTGCGTACGTACCTACATACTAAGTTTAAGTCCGTCTAGTTTGGTTATTAGGCCAGATCTAGTCTCTACGCCTTTTATGGAACAGATTAAAAATAAAAAAAAATTACACTTTTCTTGGTGGTTTCGTGGTTCGGGTTCTGCCTTTTCTGTGTACCTACTATATTCACAGATGAGGAAAGGTACCTATTAATAAACTCAACCGCAGATGAATCTTATAGCTTTGACCAAATCAATACATTGATCACAAAGATTAAACCACAGAATTCCAAAGTCACTTTGAACAGTTTCAACCGTCACCACAAAGAATATTTAAAAAGAGAACTTGTAATAAGTAGTAATTTTGTAAAAGGAACTCAAATGCACAGTGGTAAGAGTCTAGTATTAATGAAGCTAGGAAGTTTTCATGCCAGCCACGAGAAATTGTTGCGCAACACGGTACATATCCGCCCTCCAAGTTTGTACAGTGCTAGTGCACTAATATGCAGAGCGATATAATATCCCCCAGCTATGAAAACTCCTCAACTTTTAAATGCATAAATTATGAATCTGATTTCTTTTAAGTATGAAGTCTCCGTCCAGTTAAGTTACTGCTTTTAAGAAGGTTTTTCTTTGTTCAAAAAGAGAATTGTAGATGGAAGTATTTTTAAGAGTAAACTTTGTAAATTTACTGTGTGAAAATAGAAAAATCATCGGTTTAGGTACAACTATCCTACCAACAGAGGATTGAGACTGTATAAACTGTCAAACATATTATAAAAGGCACTTAACTTGGGCTACTTATTTCATAAGCAATTTAAATGAAAAATAGACGAAGGCAATGACAAAGTAAAATATTTTTTCGTTATATACAACCTTTAAAACCGTCTAACTTTTATTTGACAAAAAAGTTTTATTATTTTAGTAAAATGAATGTCTATGAAACTTTAAACCTTTTTACTAAGTATTAGTGGTATGGTCCTCATATGCAAAAGTTGATTGTTTTATGAACAACGTTCCCTTTGGTTGTGCCTAAAAGCAAAGTTGCGAACTACCTCGTAATCGGCACATTGTTTAGATAAAATTAGCAGGGAATTCGAGGGAATCGATGTGCTCTACAAACAAATCTATCCTTAGCTACCGAGCTGATGCCTAGGGGTAGCGGATAAATTCTGAAAATGAGTTACCGCACCCCTGGGCACTCAGGCAGGGAAGGAACGGGGATGGGTTTTAGTCAGTAAGAGTCTGACACGCCCTCCCGCTCCACCCATAGCGGGAGAAGTCATTGGATGACTTCCCAATCCCCCAAAAATAAAAAAAAAAGCTACCGAGCTGACTCATTTAAAAATATTAGTAATCATTTTATTTAATTTTCTCGATTTACATTCGGTTTTGCGCAGTTCTCGTAATTATTGAATGAGCACTTGTTAGTAGTTACTTAGCGCTGACGAAACTATCGTGTTAGCAACCTTTGGGGTGGTTTAATCGATGTTTTCTGTATTATGTTCGGCTAACAATGAGCGTCAGCTGTTCAAATAGAGTGCTCGCTTCAATTTTTATACAAAGCTGGTTTATTATTGAAGAATGTAGGTGAAAGGGTTACTTATCAAGGGTAATTTTCGTAATTATCATAAATAAACAATTGTTAAATGTTTGCTTGGTGGATTACCTACTAAGTCGCCCGTTTAATAATAAAGAGAAATAACTCAAAAATTTGGTATTTGGAGATTGAATCATAAACGACATCTCAAGTTATGTATTAGATACAGAGTCATAGAAATAATTTAGTATTTTAATTTTGTCTTTTAAAAGTCAACTGTGAGACAAAATCAACATTTCAGTTATATTTTTGTAGCTCTGAAAAAATAAAAAGTTACACAGTCATGTGTAATAGACACAATTAGTTTTACTATCAGCGCTATCAATACCATCTGTAAATCAAATGGACCTAACGCTACCGTCCTATTAAGGTGGAAACGCCAGGATAGCCAGCGAAATTAAAACTTTCTTACCTTTTCGTGCAACTTGCAGGTCAGTGTCAGGTTGTATCTGGTCAAAATATAATTCGCGGTAGTAGCAAGTATGTAGTTATAGAATAATAATCATTAAAATTATCAATACACTCTTTCAGTTAGAATTGATGTCTTTTTTTTTTGTGGGGTGGGAAATCATCCAATGACTTCTACCGCTCTGGGTGGAGCGGGAACGCGTGTCAGACTCTTATTGACTAAAACCCACCCCTGTTCCTTCTCTGCCTGAGTGCCCAGGGGTGAGGTAACTCATTTTCAGAATTTATCCGCTACTCCTAGGCATAGAATTGATGTCTAATGTAGTATTTCATGAAATCATGACATTTAACATCAATTCTAACTGAGAGAGTTGTATTAATGATTTTAATGATTACAGTTCTGCTGAATCCCTACCATGATGTCTTAAAACCAACGTCTTTTCGGTGAGAGAAAGGGATAGTGCTATTCGTCCTGTATAACGACGTCTCTCTCTCTCACCGAAAAGATTATGGTTTTAAGACGTCATGGTAGGGCTGCTGTAAATACGCAGTTCGTAGTTGCTACGGCCGGGAATCATATTTTGACCAACATACAACCTGATACTGACCTGCAAATTGCAAAAAAACGTAAGAAAATTTTAATTTCGCGGCAAACCTTTTTTTTTTTCCCAACCCGGGAAATCATCCTAGGACAACCCCCGCTCTGGGTGGAGCGGGAGGGCGTGTCCGACTCTTACTGACTAAAACCTACCCCTGTTCCTTCCCTGCCTGGGTGCCCAGGGGTGCGTTAACTCATGTTGAGAATTTATCCGCTACACGTAGCGCGACGCTTTCACCTTAAGGCGCTATTAGCTGCCAACGACCTTGAGTGGTTAGCTTACGTGTTCTGCGCTGAGCTCACGTAACGCGTCGTATGTCCACCCAGTAATAGGACTCGCCCATCAAGGAGCGCTGTCCGAAATTAGACGCATTATTAATTTATTACACATAAAACAACAGGTATTGAACTAAAACTGAGAATAGAATTATAAATAATTAAATGATCTTTAAAATGGTGAAGGTTTCATAAAAATACGCTTTATAGTTTTTGCGTGATTCTCAATTTTTTATCCGCGTTAGATATAACTTTACAAATTAATTACACAATGATATATTTTTTTTTTCAAAGAAATAAAAGTAGTCGTTTAGACGTGATATTCAATTAAAAACCATTAAAAGTCGTATAACTGCGCTTTAACAGGATAGTCGGTTCCACAAAAAATATGTACTAACTGTGAAAATGTACAAGCTGTGAAATGTACACGCTGTGAAAATGTACGATTATCTAAAGTACGGCTAGTTTTAAGTGAAGTGACTGCCGACCCATGTAACCCTTAGGGATAGCAAGTTTTCATTGTAGTAGGTACTTATAATGTGGGTAGTCTGTAGTACAATGTTTGACCGTTCTAATTCTCTTGCTTACCTATGATACGCTAAACATATTTTCATCTTACACCCACAATGTGGACCGAGTACCTGGTGAGAGGATGCGAGACGCACATGATCGGTCATTGTGGCGATACTTGGGGGTGGCCTATGTCCAGCAGTGGTAGTTTTTTTGGTTGAAATTATGATGATGACCCTCTTATCCGTTTGTAATCTGTGCATAATAAATAATTTTTCTTTCTTTGTTTCTTTTCTTTCTTATAAAACCATCAGATAATTTAAAAAAAAATGTTTTTTTTTATTTGTAGTTGATAGAGACGATACAATGTTATGATTATTTAGGTTGGAAAGGAATTATATCATGTGATTTGTTGAGCAAGCAAAGCCAAAAATATTATGAGTCCTAGATTGAATATAAATAACATCGATGTGTACCAGACAGAAAGAAATTAACTACATCTCACATAAAGATAAATAAGATTATTTACTTTCTCTTTTAAATTTATCGGGCCGAGTAATGGCGCGGAGTCTTTTTGGCAAAGACTAAAATAAATTTAAAAATATGGTCATCTCATATTTAGACTAAATAAAGTAGAAAACAGTTTTAGAACTAACATGTAGTTGGACTTAGTTGAGTCTTGTCGGATCCAATGGCTAATCGAACAAATAGTCGAACTATTTGCTTTCTTCTTTCGTTTGTCAATAGCTTTTTACAATTTCTTGGTTGAAAAGTTTAGTCGACCGATTCAGCGCCCGAATTAATGTCTGAGTAGTATGGTAGCCAATGTATTTTTAACCTAGTTTTATTGATTTGGTCGATAGCTTCTTTTTTATTTGGGGTTTGGGAAATCATCCTATGACATCTCCCGCTCTGGGTGGAGCGGGAGGGCGTGTCCGACTCTTACTGACTAAAACCCACCCATGTTCCTTCCCTGCCTGAGTGCCCAGGGGTGCGGTAACTCATTTTACAGATTTATCCGCTACCCTTAGGCTTGCAGGCACCGGCCACGATGGGCCCCGTCAGTGGTGGCTGACAACATCTTTTTGAGGCGCGCGTGGAACACTACGCGCCGTTGACTCACGGGCCTGGTGCTGATCGGACGGCGAGCTACCCACTGCTCGCCGTCCGCAGGCCCGGGTCTACGGTGGCCGGAGATTGTCTCGCGACGTCCTACGCCCAGTACGCCCAGTACCTCTCCTGCGGTAGTAGTGGCCGGGACTGTGAGGGCCACTCCGTTGAGCTTCCCTCACGCGCCTCCCGCCTCCGCCTTCACGAGCATTACTGCTTCGCAGAAGGCGGAGACTGCCTCCCATTCCCTCTCGCTCCGTACCATGGCCTGAACCAGGGTCGGGCGCGAGAGGTCGCCGCCACCTATCGCATCCACGAGGACACGGCGGTGCTCCGCCCAAGCGCGGCAGACCTCCACCGTATTCTCTGGGCGATCCGCGCAGTGGTAACACCCGTGCGTTTCGTACCGCCCGATCTGATACAGGAACCTCCCGAAACAACCGCGTCCGGTGAGGACCTGCGTCAGGCGGAAGGTGAGGACGCCGTGACGCCTCTCCAGCCACTCCTCAAAGAGGGGCACTACCGCCGCAACGGTGGCGTGCCCAGCACTGGGCTGTCGCTGTCTCCATGTCGCCATGAGATCCTGCCGGAGCCCATGAGATCCTGCCGGAGCTTGGTCGAAAGCTGAAGTGCTGTAAAACCAAAAAAAGGTTTCATGTTTCAACTATGCTCTGCCCGCGTGTGCAGTTCTAATTCTCTACATGAATATACGGGTCCTATTCAAATAAGTACCTAACTACCAAGTCCGAATTCAAACATTTACATTCAAACACATTTTACTATTGAGGTATCAAAGGCTTTCCTGAAATAATCCCGTAAGTACAATGTTGCGAGGCGTGACGTCATGTAAGGGAACTATATTCAAAACGGCATGAGTATAACGCGGAAAGTTTCCGCGGCGAACTCGTGCTACCAGGTAATTAAGATATTTAGAACTTGCACATGCTCCGTATTCAGAACTTCTTTATGAATATTAAATACTTAGCCAAAAATCCAGACCCATTATTACTACAGAAGCTCTCAGTTGGAAATCTGTTGACAATTACAGGCACGTATTAAAGACGGAACTTCGTACCGAATAGTTTAGGAAAATTTCAACAAGTTTATTCATAAACGAATGAGGAACAAAGATGACACACGCGTCACGACGACACGACTGATATCCCCCAACAGCGCCTGAACTTTCAACAAAGTGATTTACCTTCAATATAAAGTGAACCGCTGATTTACAACGACATGGTTCAACAAGACCACCCCTATTATTACCAACAGCCCTTTAAAAGTTCAACAATTGACATTTGCGACGAAGACACTATTATGGCGGGCAATTCAAGCTTATTATTGAGCTATCAGCTTGGATGTCAAGATAGGGATGATTGATTGTGATCTATTAATATAAATCAGTAGCAAGGGTTCCGTTGGGCAGTCGTGTACAAAAACGGAGGATTGGTGGTCTGCAAGGCGAGATGGTAGTTTGTAAGTAATCTGTTGATCGCGGGCGGCGGCGGGCGGCGCGGGTAGCGTGCGGCGCGCCTCGCGGGGGTTCGTGATTGCTGACATTTATCTTGTGGCTGGCTAATTAGCAGCGTGCGCCACTGAACTGACTCTAACCACAATGGGCTACTTCACTCAACTGATAAGCCCACTCCACGCATACTTTTCTATATTCAGCAATATTTTAATACTACAAAAACTTAGATTAATTATTTAAACCATTGTGCTTTTAATCATACGATAAGTCAAACAGAATCATATTTTGAAATACATTGACATTCTTATTAAAACAATTTACTTATTTAAATAAAACAGTTTGCAGCCCAGAATAATTCGTTCAGAATGTAGTAACAAAGCACTAAAGTTCATTGAATGCATGTAAAACAATATATTTTTTGTCCAGCGCGTGTGCTAATGAAGCCCACTGGGCGGATGTACTGCTCGTAAATACTAGTCCGTTTCGTTTTTCCGCTTCCGGGCTAGTGTTGCCATTACTTCAACGTTACATGTCTTATTTAACCTATAGGTATATTCGCTTAATTTAGAGTTGTGCATATATGTTTAAACCCTTATTTATTGACTATAAAAAGGCCTGCATGTTGTTAGCTTATCGTCTTATCAATATGAAATACGACCGCCTGGGGTGTAACTTCTTGTGTATTTTTTAGAGAGCTTAATTTTTACATGACGTTTACGAGGTTATTTATAAGCTAAGCAATACGGTTTTTCAGCTATAAAAACGGATTGACTTGCAGATATTTGTACAGGTGTTATTTTGTAACGGTTTAACGCAGTCATTAACGCACCATAGACCAAAAAATGTCCTCACCTTTTCTGAATTCCTTTTTTCTGGCCAGTATTTTTTTTCCAATTTCATAAATGGAATGCTCATAGGGCACGTGTGAGTTCAGTTAAAACGTTCTGTTTGTAAACCTATCGATAGTGGTACTTTGATATTTCAATTCTCTAAAAGCAAATCGCAGTAAATTGAGGAATTACCTCCTTGCAATTTGCAAGTGGTAGATGGTATCGTGGAACGGTTTCTACCGCGCTGGCCGGTTACTGAGTACTGGTACCTTGGGGGAGGCTCCCCTTACCGAGCCACTTTACTAATGTCGATTATTAACTGCCAGTTACACTCGGAACACAGAATTATATTGCCTACTTCTGGAAATTAGTTTGGTACTTAGGGAGCGATTCGCTAAGTCTATTTAATTAGATGTCCATGTTGTTCGGTTGGATTATGTTAAGAGGATTTTCTCGACATAAGTATGGGTTGGTTTTTAATACATTAAGAAGAAAACTGACGGGATTACAAATAGGTACTCGTATTAATTAACAAACCAATTATTTTATACTTAGGAAAAGTAAGATACGACTACACAAACAAAAACATGCTCAAATATAATATTATCGACTTTAAAAGAAACGGTTTCTTGGTATCATGTAAAGTGTTTACGGCAGAATAATTACTCCACAAACCTAATCAAAGAATCTTTTCCTTCTTGGAAAATAATAAAGTGAGAATATTAATGGTATTTATTATTTTCTAATAAAACTTTCAAGAGTAGGTTGTAAATTATTTATTGACCAGTGTATCCATCCTAGAATATGAAAGTGTAGGTATATAGGACTGTTTGTTACAATTTCATTGGAAAGCCGCTTAACCGATTTTGATAAAATTTCCCATATATACAGGTTGTAACAGAAATGTGTGGTATTTTAAGAACCGGTTCTCCCCATGGAAATGAACAACTTTCTGTAAGCTAAAAACTTAAAAACTTTAAAACCTTAAAAACTTAAAAACTTTTTTACAAAAAAATAGAACCGACTTCCAAAAAAAGTGCAAAATAACTTTAATTTCGGAAGTCGGTGTTCCTGTTTTGTGTCTTCGTTTTTTGACACCGACTTCCGAAATTAAAGTTATTTTGCACTTTTTTTGGAAGTCGGTTCTATTTTTTTGTAAAAAAGTTTTTTATTTTTCACTTTTTAGTTGTGGTTCCCCATTAAACTGTTTTAACAATTCATAGACATACGATAGCAGCAATCGCGGTTGATTTGCTGTCAATTTTTGAAGAGTTCCGTTGTCTGTCTCCGAAACCCATCATCAGATCTTTTTTAAATTTAAATGGGACCATTTCGGAATAAACCCCTTTCGAATAAAAAAAGAATTTTGCAAATCCGTCAATATATGACGGAGTTATGCCCGAACATACATAAAAAAAAAAAAAAAAAAAATACAAACATCCGAATTGATAACCTCCTCCTTTTTCGAAGTCGGTTAAAAATAGATTTTCCCAAAAAAAAAAATTGGACTTGGCATACAAAGTTATCATCAGCTGATCAATATTTGTATGGGAGGTAAAAAAAAAATTGAGAATTTCCTCATGTTTTCTTGAATAAAGTTGGTCATATCCATAGGCAGACGCAGTTTTTAAAATATGACCATATCCTACTAATATTATAAATGTAAAAGATTGGATGGATGGATGTTTGTCATTCAATAACGCCGAAACGGCTGAATGGATCTGGATGAAATTTAGCATAGACATAGATTATAGTCTGGAATAGCACATAAGCTATAATTTAGTTATAGAGTGCGAAGTACTAATTCCACGCGGGCGAAGCCGCTGACAGAAGCTAGTTTGATATTAAACTTTTTACAAAAAAAAATACATCCGACTTCTAAATAACAACAGAAATTATTGCAAAGTAACTTCATTTCGGAAGTCGGTGTTTCTCGTTTTGTTTCTTTGTTATTTAACACCAACTTTCAAAATTAAACAGTTTGAGGTAACAAACATATAAAAAAGACAACCGAATTGAGAACCTTCGCCTTCTGTCAGTCGGTTAAAACACATGTAATGAGGTGAGTTGTAACTGAAACTGTAATTGCCGTCGTGTTTTTAAAAGGAAAATCAACAGTGCTAGAAAATTTTAAGTACGATATCTGTTTATACTGGAACTCTCTAAACTCTCATTCTAAACGTGCGCAATAGGTAATGGTGCCGATTCTCTTGTTCAATAACTAAACTTAAATTAGAGAATCGCTATCTTTTACTAAAAGATAGTGCGAGAAAAGGACGGCTATAGTTATAAACTAAGTTAGAGATGTCAAACAAGTTTACGCCTTGTGCTTTACGGTGTTTTTAGTCGACATGTTTTTACGTGTACCATTAATTTGTATGGAAATATTAGTTCAACTAAGTTTTAAAGCTCTAATTTACGTCCGTCTCTTTCTTGTTTTATTAGAGAGAAAAAACTTTTTACAAAAAAAAAAACAACCAAATTCAAAAAAGAAAATACACTAAAAATTAAAAAAATAACTTTAATTTGGGAAGTCGGTGTTTCTAGTTTGGTTTCTTCGTTATTTGACACCGACTTCCGAAATTAAAGTTATTTTTTTAATTTTTAGTGTATTTTCTTTTTTGAAGTCGGTTGTTTGTTTTGTAAAAAGTTTTTTTTTCACTTTTTAGTTGTACCCCATTCTAAAACAAAATGAATAGTAAAGTTATACCCGAATTGATAGCATAAATAGGGAATTTGAACATACATAGTTGGTGAAACTATGATGTATCAGGGTGAACTGTACAAATCTGTATACCCCTGCAGAGCGTATCAGCGTGATGTAATGTTGTGAAGTGGTGAAAACAATATACGAACGTGCGATGGCAGCAATTTTAGAAGGTTTGCTATCATTTATTGAAGAGTTCTATTGTGTATCTACGAAGTTCTTCATCAGATCTTCACCAAATTAAAATGGGGCCACATGTGAAGCAATAGCTTTTAAATTAAAAAAAATCTTCAAAATTGGTTCATGTAGTAAAAAGTTATGAGGTAACACACATAAAAAAAAGCCTCCTCCTTTTTTTGAAGTCGGTTAAAAAGATAGCAATAGCCTATATTAAGTTTTGTTTGTGCACAGCAGAATTGGCACCAATATCTGATTGTCTCGAATCTAAAATACCTTAAAAGTAAATACTTATTATTTTTTGAATCAGCGATTTAGACAAATCCCGCTTAAAGGAACGGTCTCGGAAGGGTTCAGTATCCCCAATAAACGCTTCGGCTGTCTTCAATATATTTTTATATTAGTCAAGGAATAAAATCCTTAACCCACTAGTTTAAGGAAAAGGTCTAGCAATTTACTGTTATTTAAACTGGTTTTGTTATCTCTCAATCTTTTCTTTATTGTATACCAAAATGTTGGATTTTGAATAAAATATTGTTATGAGTGGAGTAGTAGCGATGGCGGCTGAAGCGTGAAGTACTGGACCAGTCGATGTAGGGGGGATGCCTATGTCTAAAATGATGATGACGAGGCGCAATCGCAAGACATCACGTTAACAAAGAAACATTTGGTGTGGAATTCCCTGCCAGTCTGTGTTTCCTGATAGCTACAACCTGGGAGTCTTAAGTCAAGAGTGAATAGGTTACTTCTAGGCAAGCGTGCTCCATCTTCGACTTCATCATCGCTTACCATCAAGTGAGATATGCGGTCAAATGCGTGCCTACAAACGATAAAAGAACCCGCTAACAAAAAAAAAAGCCAAGGGCGAGTCGGACTCACGCGCAAAGGGTTCCGATCAAATCATATTTTTTTAGGTTTAAACTACTTATAGGTATTTCTTATAGGTTTTTCTTTAATCTGTAAGTAAAGAACCACATTCTGTATTTTTTTAAAAATTTTGGGCTTAGTGGTTTCGGAGATAATGGTGGAGGGAATGGTCATTTTTCATCTATTTTCTCAAATAACTTAAAAACTATACATTTTGGAATTATGAAAAAAATATATTTGAAGCCTTACAATAAACCCTTTCATTTGAAATGTAGCACCCCATATTCCAAATTTATTTATTTACGTTACACGTCCGGGTTTGGGTCACAAATATACATGTGTGTACCAAATTTCAACTCAATCAGTCGAGTAGATTCGGAGCAAATTGACTGTGACAGACGGACAGACGGAAAGACAGACAGACAGACGGATAGACAGACAAGCAGACGCACGAGTGATCCTATAAGGATTCCATTTTTACATTCGGATGTTCAGAACCCTAAAAAAATTGGAAGTAGAAATGAAGGGATTGCCCAGCTGCGAATCCAATTAAGCTGCCAAAAAATGTGACTGTGCATATAGTAGGTATATTATAAAACCTAAAGGATAATATTCACATTGACGGAAAAAGGAAAGAAACTTATCGCCTCTCACCAGTCACAATTCCTATCCTTGGACTGTAACTGAGAATGTCCTAACAAAGCCATCCAATTTACACTTTGAGCTACCTGGAGACAGTATCTTACATCAGCAGTTGAGTCCAAATACCCAATGAGTCAGCTATAATATAATTTGAGTCTAGACTTTAAAAACAGCCCTAAAAAGGTTAAAAGAACGAAGATCTATAATTAGTGGGAGTCCCATCAAAGGATAGTGCGGGGCAGTAATCATTCCAAATAATATGCGATTCGTATCATAATTATTAATCCTCTGTAATTACGAACAAGTGTACGAACATTTTAATGTTCAAATTACCTATTTGTTCATTAAAACATCGAGGATTAATGGAAACACGGTTTAACTCGACCGTTTTGTGTTGGTACATTTAAATTGTTGTTATTTGTTTGTTTTTGTGACCCAGTGTCAGATGTTAAAACTAAAACAACCTAAAACTATTATCCTAGAGTATCTTCAGGGTGTAACGGAAAGGTGTGGTCATATTTTGAGAACAGCATCTACCCATTGATATGAACAACTTTCTTCAAGAAAACCTGAGGAAATGCTCAAATTTTTTTTTTCCTTCCATACAAATATTGATCAGGTGATGATAACTTTGTATGATAAGTCCAATTTTTTTTTGAGAATTTTCTATTTTTTCTTAGAGAAAGTGGTTAATTTCCATGGACAGAACCGGTTCTTAAAATATGACCACACCTGTACGTTACACCCTGTATAAGCAATCTAAAATCTGTTATCTTTTACCAAGAAAGAGTCATCTTAGAGCTAACTTAGCTGAAATGTTAAACTTCAGCGGATTTTAAGTGGCTTATCCTCCTGAAAAGTCGTTTAAAAGTATTTGTGTACGTTTTAGTTCAGCGTTTTTTGACATTTTTGATTTCTATTTATTTTAATCTTATATTTATGAGAAAAAGATAACTGTCTTATTAGTTTATTTGTTGGCCAACTGTTTATTGTACCCATTTGAGTAGTAGGTACCTATCTCAAGTTCTAAAATGGTTTTACAGAAAATACAACTTATTTAGTGAATTCATCGGTAATTAGTCCCATTTATCAGATAATTATCAAACAATTTACTTGAGAAGAAGATTAGGTACTCTTGTTACTGGTCCATTGTCTATTGTCTTGGTACTTTCGGGGATTAACATCTCGTCGTGTAGTACGGGTGATTATGTTCCAAATGTGATTGAATAGTGATTGATTTTGGCAATAAATATGACGGCTAATCTGCAATTAGCTGGAGAACCTGCCTTTCGTCAATGGGCCCTTTCCTCAATAGAAGTACCTTGCCACATTGTCCCACGTCTATTCAGAGTGTTGACGCTACAGTACTATATAATACATATCGTGGCATATCTAATGTAGAACAGTTGACACAGAAACGCTTGGTCTTTGTGTATCTTAATAATACCAAACGTATTTGTGTGTACAGACAGATGTATTATAAACATTGTCTGTTTATCATAATTGAAAAAAAAATATGATTAACTGTATTCGTTTGTAAGTACAACGGTGCGGGAAGCACTCAAAAATATTTGATGATCGGGAACAAAATTTTCCTGCATCATTTCTCTGAGGATTGTTCAATACAAATGCGTTCTTAACTTTTGTATGATGGATTTTTAAAGCGTTCGCCTCAATATTAATTGATAAATGACGAACATAAACTGTTACCTTTTTCTTAATATTTCCCTTCTTCAATAATGAAGATATTCCTGCCACAAATAGGTACCTACCTCGTATGTATGACAAAACCTAGGCACATTATAAAAAAAAATATATTATGGACCGGGATCCAACGGCAGGGCAAGTAGATAACTATTTAATGAAAACAAAAAAATACTGACTTGGTTCCCTTTTCCTTTTAGAATAGTAAAAGAAAATCAATCAAATAACCCTTCACTACCAGTTCCAACTGTTGTTAGTCCGGCGTGCTCGTCTCATGTACGACTGTCCCTTGCCGTGTCCAAACACAGCTTCATCGGCGACTAACCCCTAACTAATGAATCTCCTCGCTCTCACCATGTGAGGAAAAGTAAACACGCGGGGTGAGTAATAAATCTAAATTCGTCCATCAGTGAGTGCAGGCAAGCGTTCAGCGCGCTAGTTGGCGCTAGTAGTTTGTCACTGTGAGGACATGTTCGGACGTGATGCCCAGTTTATTGCTTCCCCGGCACCGACTGATTGGATAACTCAGGGTAACTACCATAAAAGCCAAACTCGCTTTACTTTTCACTTCAAAGATCCCCCCCTCGTTTTTATAACCTACGTGCGGGCGAGCCCGGCGTGCGTTTGTCACCCGTGGTAACTCCCCACGTAACGCACGACTGGGCTAGGATATACAACGCGAGAAACATTATTTAATGCCGCAGGACATTATTCGATTTTTATTTATTTTCTTTGTATTTTTTTTTTGTGGTGGTCTAAAATAATGGGATATGGAGAAAAGAATTAAAATGTAAATGGTTTTAATATGACTTCGGCTGACTTTCGCTACCAACCGTGAAGGCGGGCTTTAATATAAATGAAATTACGAGTCCTTTAAAAAAATGCTCCCAAGGAATTGCAAAGAACGTCAGACTTGAGACTGATGCAATCCTCTTTAAATTATATTGCAGTAGGTATCTCGGTAGATATCTTTATCGTAAAATGTTATTTTCAAATGAACTTCCACGAAGTACATTTTCTACAATGAAATATTTAAGCTCTAAGAATAGTAAAATAACTCTCTGGAGGAATGTGATAATGTAAATTTTCTTTCCGTTTTTTAACGTTCCAGTTTGCTCGGTGGCTGAGCTTCATCCACAAATAAGGAGTTAGCACGTACACTCGTCTTATCGTAAGGCACGTAGCTCGCTTGATGCCTACTTTATTGCCGGCTAGGGTCCTCGTGAATGCCGCTGCATCACACCGATGCACTCCACATTCTTTTTTTAATTGGGAGATACCAATGAAAACGTGTGAGCGATTTTTCTACATATGAAAACGTACCAACAGTGGCGCTCAACTTACACAGATATGTATGAGTATATCACGATTCAATGCCTGTTCATATTTATCAAGGCATAACTGCGTGTAGTTGGTAGTGTTTGTAGGGCTTTATATATGCTTGTCTATCTACTATCTGACGTAACAAATTAATTGAACGTTGATCAAATTTGATCGAGCTCCGTAATTCACACGGAGGTGATTACACTTTGATAAACAAACATAAATTTATATTTTCATTCCGTCCTTTAAAAGTATATTTTTCAATTTACGAACAAAATATTATAATGAAGAAGTTTATCAGATCGTAGCAAGTGTCTTTTGAAATCAAAGAAAATACTTTGTAATTAATTCCTACTTGTTTCCGTTACATTCACTTTATTTTTAGTAGAAAACAATTGGGCGACATATACTCTCATTTATTTGTTTTTAAAAATAAAACAGGTTAAATTCAATTACGAATTGAGATTTTTTTGTGACTACTTTATCTTTCCTACTTACCTTTCACAGATAAAATTGGTCTGCAAGAAAATTCTCTTTTAACAAAACAAAAATATGATAAATATGTTGATGTTGAATCTAGAACTAGCTTTACATTTTTTTTAATGTATTTTTTATTTGCTCTTATATCATTACCAGGACTAATTGGATCTAATTTATACCGGAATTATAACTTTTCATTTAATTGATACATGTTACGAAAATTACCGAGTTTTCTCAGTTTTCAAATGAAATAAAATCACAAGATTGCAATATTATTCTGAGATTATAAAAAAAAAATCTAAGTGCAAAATGCCAAGAACTTGCAAAAACTGTTTGCAGAAGCTGATTTTTGATCAAAGAAATGCCCAGTCCTTTAGTCACATGAAGAGTCGACTAATCCCGCAAAACTATACCTGATACTACATACATTTTAACACTTCATATTTTATAAGAGATATTAAATCCATGATAATCATATATAATAACAAAAAGGAGACAAACATAAATTGCAGACCAGAGTAATGTTAAATTATAACTTTAGAAATATGACTCCATCGTCTTCGGATGAATTTCTTTTTGTCTTAGATGATTCTTAAAGATTCTTGAAAAACAATGAGCAAACTTTTGACCTGCGGCGAATGATTGTTCGTAACACAAAACAATAGAGCTTGATGAATTATTTAAAAATACACGAGCCCTACTAATTGCCCTGAACCATATTACTTATTATTTTTCTAATTATTCAATCTTTAAGCAAATAATTCGAATGAAACTATTTACATGAACAGTTTTATACGAAGCATATCTATTAAAAGTCGTACCTATAAAACGTAATGTGAATAGGTAACTTCTAGACAAGCTTGGCCCTCCATCATTGTCCTCCATCGTTGACCACATCATCGGTCGCCCGTATTGGTCAAACGCGAGCTTTACAATAATATAAAATATCCAAGCAAATTCCTTTTTTAACCGACTTCGAAAAAGGAGGAGGTCTATGTTCGACTGTATGTATTTTTTTCTCTGTCAGTTGTGGAATGATTTTCAAAATTCTTTTATTATCCGAAAGAATATACTCCCGAGGTGGTCGCATATAAATTTTATCGAAATTGATTCAGCGCTTTTTGAAAAACTGAATAAAAACGAAAAATACGTATACATAGATGACGTTTTGGTTTTCTCCAATTACGAATATGTTTAAATTCCACGTTCCATTTTATTGGGGTTTTAGTTCTGGGGTATAACAACTAAAAAGTGAAAAATAAAAAACTTTTTTACAAAAAAAAACAACCGACTTTCAAAAAAGAAAATACACTAAAAATTAAAAAAATAACTTTAATTTCGGAAGTCGGTGTCAAAATCGAAGAAATAAAATATAAACACCGACTTCCACGCGCGCCTCAAAGAGTTGTCAGCAAAGGACGGGGCCTGCCACGGCCAATGCCTGCCCGGGGGTTGAGGATAAATTCGAAAGAGTTACCTCGCCCCTGGGCATGTAGGGCAGGGTGGAACAGGGGTGGGTTTTAGTCAGTAAGAGTCTGACACGCCCTTCCGCTCCACCCTAGAGCGGAAGAAGTCATAAGATGATTTCCCACCCCCCCAAAAAAAAAAAAGAAACACCGACTTCCGAAATTAACGTTATTTTTTAACTTTTAGTGTATTTTCTTTTCTGGAAGTCGGTTGTTTTTTTACCAATGCACAGGCATAGGAAACAAAAATAATTTTCTTGGGATTTGCTTGGAATTGACAGCGATTCCACACGGAACTAATTAAGACCAAAAGAACTAACTCATAGCGTAGGTATGTCTATTTGGACCATTGCCAGAACCCTGGGCAAGAATCGACTCCTCATATTTCAATGGCCGATACCCCTTTGTATCTGAATGCGTATCACGTTCCCAAGTCGCACCGTTTACCCCTACAGGCGGCTGATTGAAGATGAAGAAAGTGGCTTATGTTATTATTCACTCCAAGAGAGAGATCCTTTCGTTTCTCGGTTAATTTAATAGAAAAATATTTTGTAGAAAGCTTCATCATCAGCTAAAGCAGTAGACTCTTGAAAGAAAGCTTGTTTAATCAAACGCTGTTCAACTTTGATTGGTTGTTTTTATTTTATTTGTTTGTCTCACTGCTATAGTGCTTTAGCTCTCTTTACTTCTTGACTTGTCTGGTCAATCTAACAAGAACGAGATCAAATCGTCATCGTCGTTTTAAGGCCGTGCTACCGGCCAAGTGGCGCCCTCATTGAATAAAAAATCGTAGCATAGCATAGAAAATAAATATTAAAGTATCCAACGTCAGATTTGTTACAAAGAGGATAAAGTATTTTTACGATGTTAAAACAGGTCTCAGAATGTTTCGTATCCAAAGTAGTAGGCAATAGTACCAAAAACGGCCGTTTCTGACATTTTTGCCTATTAAATTGGTTACGAAACATTCTGAGACCTGTTAAAATACTTTATCCTATTTGTAACAAACGTGACGTTGGATTCTTTAATATTTATTTTCTAGGCTATACTACGATTTTTTATTCAATGCGGGCGCCACTTGGCCGGTAATAGGGCCTTAAGGTTTGCTTCGATGACGACGCCAATCATCACGTACCTACCAACTGTGTGACGACACCTGACCCGTCTGGAATTATTCACCCAATTGGTTTTTAGCTTTTAGTAAATAGTAAAACTATTGTGTAATGTGTGTGTCTAATCTATAATAATTTTAGCTCCAGCCTAAATAAATTTTTGGAACAATAACATTATTTCCGTAGTAATTAAAACGTCCCGGAAAGTGAACAACAATACAATGTGAATATATTTCCTTGACGGTACATTAACTACCTACATGATGGTATTAATTATATACTTAAACATTACAAAGAAATACATCATCATCAGCCTTTTAATGTCCCCACTGCTGGGGTACAGGCCTCTTCTCTGTGAGAATGTAGACCGTAATCCACCACGCGGGCCCAATGCGGGTTGGTGGATGTCACATGTCTTCGAATTTTTGGTTCTAAGAGTTGCCGGTTTCCTCACCATGTTTTCCTTCACCGTTTTGAGAGCAGTGGTGATAAAATAATTTTCACAAAAAAAGCGCCTGCCTGGGTTTGAACTCCCGACCTACAACTTGTAAGGCGCGGCCGTTACCACTGGGCCACCACTGCTCTCAGGAAAGAAATACATATTATGTAGATATTGCAATAAATCCTTTTATTCTTTGCGCAATTCCAGTAGGTTAATAAGTGGGGACTAGGGGGTGACTGAAAAAGTCATCTTTAGGTACCTAAATAGCTCTAATGAGTAACCTAGATTAAACGGATTTTTAAGTTGACCTTAGATTGCAATAGCGGGCCGCCGCCGCGCCGGGCCCAGGGGTCGAAACTTCCACCTTATGGCTACTCCAAGTTTATTTGTGTACCAACTCTACCTCGCCGAACATCCCACCGGCGAAATTTCAACAGTATGGTGACGGTAGGGGACGTGGGAGTTCTGTCACAACAATCCATAAAGATTATAACTGTAGTCACTAAAGACGATTGCATAGTGTCTGGCTAAAGTACCTACATAGCTCTAATGAGTAACCTAGATTAAACGGATTTTTTTTGACCTTAGATTGCAATCAGCATCAGCACCGGCCACTAGCAGTCTACTGCTGGACTTAAGTTCTCCGATCGTACTCCATTTACGTTGGTTCGTGTTTTTTGATAGCTACGTTCTTTAAGACAAGAGTGAATAGGTTATTTTTAGGCAAGCTTGCTCCATAGTCGACCAGATTATCGCTTACCATCAGGTGAGTTAATGTAAAAAAAAAGGTGTTAGTTCCTCTATTAAATGGTCTGGCTGCTCTAATATTTTATTCGCAAACTTGTCCTAGGTTCGGAATTCGGGCTTGTTCAAGTGTTGCTTTCCTTTTTGATCGGATAATGTGACCGAAAAATTACAATAGCCTATAATCGGATCAAGTACCGACACATGTCAAATGTGAATTAATGTCATGTTCACCTCTACGTTTGTTAAACATGATTTACTCTACACGAGTTAATAATCTGTATCAAATGAAAGATTGAACAAATCAGAAGCCTGAGATAACTAGGACGAAGACATATCATAACCTACAATGAAAAAGTTTATTCTGCTGAACTCATAATATTTACATTACCGCATAATATAGAAGATATTATTTCTGAAAGTTTACTCAAAAGGCAAGAATAAATATTTCTCCTTTATTAGGCTTTCCCTTCGTCGTTTTAATTGCGTAAATCCTCTTTAAGGGGCTCGTTTTCGATCAAATCATTTTTTTTAGTAACGTTACCGAGATGGTGTAATTAAAGATTCTGAAATCAGCTTACCTGTCTGTTTCTGGTTGCCTTTGTCTCATTAGAGAACTCATCAGATTGATGTTACGTGGTATCGCGTGTTTCTGTTACGTTTTGTGGTGTAATTATTACTCCTATTCCTGGAACTTTGTAATTCTCGCTTACATTTTATACAAATAAGCCATGTTATTGTTGTGTATAGGTGTTCTCAATAGTTCGCCTCAATTAGTGCCCTCGGGATGGGGGAATTATTCATTCCGTGTTATCCCTAGACGTGTGGTGGTTTTCCTCAGGTTCCTCTTTGGATAAATATTGTGAATGTTATGAACCTGATTTGTGATTAATACTGGCTTCAATTTATTTCTGCGGTAGACAAACAGGCTCTCTGAACACAGTACACATTATCATTATTTTGTATAGGTCTAGTCTAGCCAGATGGCGTAACATCGATTCATCTCAAAATCAGTGTGAATGTAGAGCAAAGTCTCAAGATTTGCCACATCCTCTCTGCTGACCCTCGTGTACCGTTTTCTCCTCGCCCACCCTCCAGCACTTGTGAGGCAAATTACAGAACCAGATAGTCCGACAGCTCTCACTACGTTCTAGGCAGACAAAATATGAGTCATCCAAACGAAGCGAACAGGGAGAAGAGTATGTAAGAACAACAGACCAAGATTTTCCCACCAAACACCACACAAAGCTTACGTATATTCACTTAATAAAAGAACAAAGTGTGATGCTATCACACTTAGGTTGAACGTCAAGTTTTATTTATTTATAGTCTACTAGATAAGGTTTCACTTTTGGCTAGACAGTATAAAGGGTCTACCATAAAAGTCGCCGTTTGGAATTTGTTTTTTGTATAGCTGTGCTTGCGATAGCGTGGTAAGATTAGCCTGCTGTCTCCTATAAATCAGACGGGTGCATAATATTTGAAAATGTTTCATGTTTGCAACGAGAAGCCAGACTGGGTTTTACTAGCGTCGATGAGTTAGTAACGTCATGGTTGTGAACGTTACATAATGTTTTGGTGCTTGTATTGGTAAGACAGGAGTTGGTCTTTTTGGTTTAGGTTTCTTTATAGCTCACGGACTTAGGCGACTATTGCTAGTTCTATGTTTGGCTTGCATTTAATAACTAGTGTAATTTGCAAGTTTTAATTAAATGAAACATGCTAAATTATTTTCGTTTAACTATTTCATTGAACTGGTTATGCATTCTGAGAAAGATGCCAAAAACCAGACAACGTGTTGACATTGGACTTTTAAGCTCAAGTCTTCAAAACCAATCCCAACCATAAAGAGAAGTTTTTTAACCTAGGGGCAGCTATGGTACGTAGCGTTGACGCGTGGTATCTTCAAGATGCTTGCTCTTTAGCAAGCATCTTGATTTTTCTTTCGAAAATTAAACTGATTTGCGGCTCTTTGCACTGAAAAAAATAAGTAGTAAAGCATAATGAAAAAGCATTAATCTGAACTGCTTGAACAGTGCAGATTAATTCTTTAACAATTCAAATTAATGCTTTAACAGTTCAGATTAATGCTTTTTCATTATGCTTTACTACTTATTTTTTTCAGTGTGAAAAGTTCACCAGTGTTGCTTAAAAATAGTAAGTCAGTCAGTAGTGTCAGAGTTCGATTTTAGGGTTCCGAACATCCGAATGTAAAAGCGAAACCCTTATAGGATCACTCGTGCATCTGTCCGTCTGTCCGTCTGTCACAGTCAATTTACTCCGAATCTAATGGCTCGATTGTTGAAATTTGCTACACAGGTGTATTTCTGTGACTCAAACATGACCGAGTAACGTAAATAAATAAATTTGGAATATGGGGGTCACTTATGGGGGGAAAATCAGAAAATTTTAAAATATATTTTTTTTTTCATGCCGTGCGATATATCAAATTGAAGGGCGCATTGTGAGGGTTTCAAATATATATTTTTTTCGTAATTTTAAAATTTATTTTAAAGTTATATATAATCAAACAAGAAAGCACTATCGCGTTTGGGATCATTCGATATTGAAAAGTGATTTTTCAAGGAGGTGCCTGGGGTCCAATGATGGTGCCGGAATGTGGCCATTGGATCTCCGGAACCAAATCAAATAGCACCATCGCATCGTGTTTCGGCTTATTAGGTTATTGACAAGCGATATTACATTTAGTGGTGGTGGTGCCCAGGGTCTGATGACAAAACTGGAAGGTGACCATAACAACTCCTCAACTAAACAAGATAGCACCATCTTGTTTTGGTTTATTGAATTTGTATTCACTAGTATTATTACACTAGAAGGTGATCAGGGTCTTATGATATAACTATAAAAGATCTTCAACCATACAACATAGCACCGTCATGTTTACACTCATTGGATATGTACTTTCTGACAACTGTCATTAAACTATAGGTAGTGACTAGGGTCTGACGATAGAACCATAGACACTAAACAAGACAGTGCCGTATTGTTTGGTATCGTCGATTTTGTCTTGACTAAAACTGTAGTTCCAGATATAGTCTAGGGACTGATGCTGGATCTGGAATGTCGTCATAGGAAACTCTCAACTTAACAATGTAGCTGGATGAAGAAAGGCTAGTTAGATTTGTCTTTACAAGTTATAGAAAAAATAAAGAAAAAAAAAAACTGTTTATTCACGCGAAAGCGACGCACACACATTATGTTACACAAAAAAATGAATAAAAAAAACATATACGGAAATATGCGCCACTATCACGCGGAACGGCTAACGCTCAGCTTAGCACACTGGCCGTATAGATTCGATTTTCTTTTGACTGACAAGAATTTACAGGGCAGCTGGCTAGAAGAATATGTCAGATTGCTCCTGCCCCAGGTATCTACTGCCTACTGAGTCTTTCGGCCTTAGAGTTGATACGCTTCTGGTGTCAGAATAAGTATTTCAATAAATTCTAATGTTAAAAAATAAAGTGCAGATAAATTAAAATCTTTTTATAGAAAGTTTCAATCAAACTAATAAAAACGTAAACTAACGTAACGTAAGCTTGAGGCGTGCTTGAGGATGCCTAGGGGTAGCGGATACATTCTGAAAATGAGTTACCGCACCCTTGGGCACTCAGGCAGGGAAGGAACAGGGGTGGGTTTTAGTCAGTAAGAGTCTGACACGCCCTCCCGCTCCACCCAGAGCGGAAGAAGTCATTGGATGATTTCCCACCCCACAAAAAAGAAAAAACAGCTTGAGGCGTGAACTTCTCTTACACTGGTTTAAGAATAAGCCTAAAATATTATAATTGTACGCTTATGTATCTATTATTATTATTATTTATTTTTATTTATTCATCAAAACAAGTTTCTTGTTACAAAACTTTACAAGGCACACCATTAGACCTCTGGGGTTTGTCTTAGCATGCCATGACCAGAGAGTTGATCAACGCGCCATTACACAGTCTTTAAATTTGATTTAAATATTTATTGAATTTTGATTACAAATTTTACTTGATTTTTATTTATTTTATTGTTTTGATTGATTATTTTATGGAATGAATTTGAATGTTTATCTAAGTATTAATTAGTGTTTTTTTTCATGTAAACGTTTGTCTTAATAAGATTTTTACTATTTTACAAGCTATTTAAACAATCTGTGATTCGTTCGGTTTTTTTTTATTATTGTTAGGCTCGCGTTTGACCACTATCTCACCCGATGGTAAGCGATGATGTGGTCAACGTTGGAGCACGCTTGGCCAGAAGTAACCTATACGCTCTTGTCTTACAGACCCCCGAGGTTGTAGCTATCAGTAACACGGACGCCGGCAAAGAATTCCACTTCCACTTCCTTCCACTTCCTTAGCTGTACGCACAATTAATGTGTTCCCATTGCGTTTTGTGCATATATGGGTAGGATGTTCATTATGTACCGCTGGCGCATCGCCGTAGTGGTCCGATGAGGAAACGGAATTAAACTATGTAAATCCGACTCGGAATCTGGGCGTTTATCCTATAGACTCAGCGGATCCAACTGGTATCTGGCAGATCCTTACCGGAAATGAGGGCAGTACCTACTCAATACACGATTGAATCTCGATTTATAGGAGCTTTATATAGTTATCTAACTGTCCAAAATATGATGACAGAAATTACGAAACTTCCTGATCAATCAAACGTATTAACAGGTGTGTCCCAGCGTAATCATTAATCAGACTTAAAGCACAAGGCGAATTAGTCTGCAGAACGTAAACATCAAGTAGGTACCTACACAAGTGTGCGAATATGTACATTATGTACCTACTACATTCATTGTGTTCGAGTCAATTTGCGTGTACAAGCTCTCAGAATAGAATATTTAACTGTCATAGTGACGCGACAACTATTAGGAAAAGGTATTCACGTAAATATTTGTTCGTTTGTGTATTAATAACTTTATTTTTCATATTTCTTTTGGCAATCGTGTTAGTCGTGTCGTGAATTTTAATTAAATATAACTTGTAATACAAATAATATAATGGAGGGCAGTGGTGGTCCAGTGGTAACACCTGCGACTTACAAGTTGTACATAAGTCGTGGGTTCGAACTCATGCGTTTGCGCATCTACGATCGCGAACGCTCGGGAATTGAGGATTTCGACATGCGCGCGCGCTTTCACGAGCGCGCATGTTTATAGGTACGATATCTCTTATGACACGAAGTCGGCCTGGGGTCGCGGATAAATTCGAAAGAGAGTTACCCCGCCCCTTGGCACAGGCAACAGAAGGAAGATAGGTGAGTTTTAGTCAGTAAAAGTCGACACGCCCTCCCGCTCCACCCAGAGCGGGAGAAGTCATTGGATGATTTGCCACCCTCCAAAAAAACCCACAGAACACTGAGACACCTCAGCGGTCACAGCTAATATTGGTAAAATTTTCCATACAAACTAAGCCTGTCATTGGGTGTCATCGTTCACGCATAGATATTGACGAATTGTGACCATTCTGACCATAGACATAAAGAATTGACTGAAAAGTAACTACCCTCAGAATCTTTACTTTGTGTAAATTATTTCATCACCACTGCTCCCAAAACGATGAAGGAAAACAACGTCAGGAAAACGGCATGCCGTCCTAGAACTAAAAAATTCGATGACATAGTTACATCCACCAACCCGCATTGGGCCCGCGTGGTGGATTGCCTTCTTACAGAGTGGAGGCCTGTGTCCCAGCAGTGGGAACATTAAAAAGCTGATTATACTTATGCTCATAATAGAATAATACCTTTTTATCGAGTGCCACCCCCTGCCTTTTTATCAATGAATTAGAATAACTCATTGTTCAGGCAGGGGCCATTGTAACGGTTTTAGTTCTTGGTAACCAGTCCACTTTGGCCTCCCAAAACTATTGCCCAATACCTTTGCTTTCTATATCTTGTAATAGTTTCAGACTAACGGTTGTTCTTTCACACAAAAGGTTGTCCTTGGGTGCACTTGTATAGCGCGTACAGGAATATTCGTCAGTGGGTGCCTCATTTCATAAATAAAATATTGAATATTTTCAAAAAACCCGACTGTAAAAAACGACTAAAAAGTGCCAAACAAGTCACTTTTCAAGCAGTCTGATGCAGCTGGTGGCAGTTATTTTAGTTCCATTACTGATTTCATGCCACCAACAATAACAATATGGTGTCTGCTGGTCGCCATATTGTTGATTATTGCCATGTCTTTAATAGCACTCGCTAGATTAAAACGAATCAATTGACGTCAGAATTATCAAAATCGGCCACCGCGTTTGATCTCTAAAGCGCCACAAAGGAACAAACATACATACGTAGTACGTAGGCTAATAAACACATAATCCTCCCTTGTGTCGCTCAGTCGGGTAAGAAAGCGTCTATGGGTCTCTGCGAGTACGCCTTCCAAAGGTCGTAGACCCCTAGGTCCCGAGCAATCTGACAGTTGCTTAAATAATGTTACTAAGGGCCGATTTCACCATTCTCTCTATAAACTAAGTTTTATTGAACTAAGCTTAGCGTAAAAAATAAAAACCATACATAAGATTATAGTGAGTTAACTAACCTTAAAAGATAGACAAATGCTGTCGCGGACTTTTTTAATGTTGTTGTCAGACGTTTTTTGCGTAACTGTTTACGCAGCGCACGCAACTGAAGCTCTCAAAAGGATTTTTTTTTCCCGTTTTTGCCTCATTTTTCATTTATGCTTCGCTCCTGTTAGTCGCAGCGTGACGTTATATAGCCTATAGCCTTGCTCGATAAATGTACTATTCAACACATTTTTTTTTTTTAATTTGATCCAATAGTGCCTGAGATTAGCCAAACAAACAAACAAGCTCTTCAGCTCTGTGACAGCGGCTAAACTCGTTTAAGCGAGCTTAAACGTCGAAAACTGAGCGTTTAGAATTGGTGAAATCGGCCCTTAGTAGTTTAATATTATCTGCAACAATTCCGACTAAATTGAAACTTACATCGAATATAATAGTAATTTTTGAAAAAAAAAAAGAGATTATTTGAATTTAATTATATATTAACCCCTAAAAAAAGTATGAGTTGTAATGGAATTTATCTTTGTCATGTATGCATTTAAACACAGAGTTTATTGTTCCAAAAAACTTTTTTACAAAAATACACCGACCTACCTAAAGTTATTTTTCAACACATTTGCTCAAAAAATACATTTACGAAGTCTGTATACATTGTTCGAAAGTTAAAATTTACGCACCCTATAATGGAACGTGCGGTAAAATAGGTACTCCCACCTAAGTAACTATTTTACCGCACGCTCCGTTGTATAGCGTGCGGTAAAACCTTTACGGTTTTTTTTTAATTTCCCTAAAAAACAAATAAGAATACCACCAAGGAGTTTCAAATTACGAAAAAATAAAATTTACCGTCACGGGACGCCCGGCAGATGTGAACATCTATTTTATGTGTTGTAGTTGTTGTTGTCTGTTGTTAGTCTTGTTGTTGGTTGTAATTGTTGTTGGTAGTGTTGTTGGTTGTTTTGTTTGTTGTTGTTGAATGTTGATGTTGTTTGTTGTTGGTAGTGTTGTTGTTTTTGTTGTTGTTGTCGGTGGTTGTGGTTGTTGTTGTTGTTGCTGGTTATTGTTATTGTTGTTGGTTGTTGTTGTTGGTTGTTTTGGTTTGTCGTTGTTGGTTGTTGATGTTGTTTGTTGTTGGTAGTGTTGTTATTGTTGTTGACGGTGGTTGTGGTTGTTGTTGTTGGTTGCTGTTGTTGCTGGTTGTTGTTGGTTGTTTGTTGTTGTTGGTTGTTGTTTTTGGTTGTTGTTCTTAGTTGTTGTTGTTGTTGGTTGTTGTTGTTGTTGTTGGTTGTTGTTGTTGGTTGTTTTTGTTTTTTGTTGTTGTTGGTTGTTATTGTTATTGTTGTTAGTTGTGGTTGTTGTTGTTGTTGGTTGTAATTATTGTTGGTTGTAATTGTTGTTGGTACTGTTGTTGGTTGTTTATGTTTGTTGTTGTTGGTTGTTGATGTTGTTTGTTGTTGGTAGTGTTGTTGTTGTTGTTGTTGTTGTCGGTGGTTGTGGTTGTTATTGTTGCTGGTTGTTGTTATTGTTGTTGGTTATTTTTGTTTGTCGTTGTTGGTTGTTGATGTTGTTTGTTGTTAGTAGTGTTGTTGTTGTTGTTGACGGTGGTTGTGGTTGTTGTTGTTGGTTGTTGTTGTTGCTGGTTGTTGTTATTGTTGTTGGTTGTTGTTGTTAGTTGTTGTTGTGTTACTTTTTTCGCATAGATGTTTCTACGGAGAAGGGAGTTGAGAGCGGTAGCGTAGTGGGAGCTTCGTGGCACGACGGCGTCATGCCGTCACGACATTCGAGTCGGTTTTACTGCCAAGCCGCGCCAATAGATGTTTCAAATCAAAAACAAAAGTTTTATTTATCACCTATTTATTGTAGGTACTGTTTTCTCGCAAAAGTGTTGAAAAACGTTGTATGACACACGTCCGGATTGGTATTTACAAACTCGTGACTATGGTAAGCCCTCGACTTCGTCTCGGGCTTACATTCGTCTACTCGTTTGTAAAAACCAACTTACCGCACTAGTATCATAAATAACTATTACAATTAAAAAAAAAACAGTGTATTTTGTTTACTTTTTGGAAGTCGGTTACATTTTTGTAAAAGAGTTTTTTTTTATTTTTCCCTTATAAGTGGTTGTACCCGAACTCAAACTAAATATTAAAATTATGCCCGAAGTGATAACCCCAATAATATTGAATTTAAACATAATCGGAGGAAACCAATACGTCACTTGTGGACACATATTTTTGTTTTTGTTGATTTATTAAAAAAGCGCTGAATCGATTTCGATATAATTTATATGGGACCACCTCAGGAAGCAAGTCGGTTAAAAATTAGAAAAATATCTCGAATTTGAAATTAAAATATAGGTTGAAACTATCTATCTATGTCACCTAACTTTTATGATATGTCAGTAAAATTTAACATTGAGGTAACAAACAATTCATTTCTCTGACTATACCTACCCACATACTCGTATAAACCAATTTCAGCATAGGACTTAGCCTGATAATTATTATGATCACTGTTAATTATTTACGATAATACCAGCCCGTAACGTCCACTGCTATATAAGCCCACCCAATGAACGGTCAAAGGGGAAATTGCCATAATCCACGCTTAAATAGAAAACAGAATGGGTATAGCAGTTGGTTATTATTACTGGAATGGGCAATAGCCTGTTGTTAGATACAGGCATGGGGAACCTGAGCGGGGAAAACCGGAGAAACCAAGAACTCTAAATCTAAGACGAAGTGGATTAAAGCCCAGTCCTTTCACAAAGAGGCGTGTGTCCCAGTTGTGCAATATTATAAAAAAAAAACATTATTATTTAAAAAAAGAACTGTAAAGTTTGAAATTCAAAAGTGCTTTTTAATGGTCTAATTAAAATAAATATTTAATTGTCTTCAACTTTGTGAAAGAATCATTTCGAAACTTTTCCGGAAAATGATCTATAATAGTTAATGTTTAATGCACAACTGAATAAAGAAGCTAAACAAAGTTATTAATTTGTAGCTTAACCGTTGGCTATTAAAATGGAATGGTAGAATAGTATTCCCGCTGGATAGGGCCACATATTTACGTTTCTAGTACTAACAGTCTCTAAGCTAAGCGGCGGAGAGACCGACGCGGCGACAGACTTGTTAGGACTACGGAACCTTAAAAAAGAACTGTTAAATTTGAAATTCAAAGGTGCCTTTTAATTGTCTAATTAAAATAAATATTTAATTGACTTCAACTTTATGGGTAGCTCACGTCGAAACTTTTCCGGAAAATTATACAAAATTGTTAATGCTTAACAATTCTTAAATGCACAACTAAATAAAGAAGTTAACAAAGTGAAATTTGTAGTTTAACAGCCGACTATTAAAATGGAACGGTAGAATAGTATTCATAAAGATTAAGCCTTAAGGCGCCTATGTTCCCGCTAGATAGGGGCACATATTTATGTTTGCTAGACGCGGAGCCTCATTTAGTTTGTACTGCACGCGAACTAGCCGTATAGGTAAATAAGTTTTAATTACTTGTTTATTGTTGTTTCTTCGTCAGTATTTCTATGGGTGTATAAGAAAGTTTCGTTTCCTATAGCGTTGTTTATTACTGGTTCTTCGTTTAACGTGTGGAGTGGTTTTCATCGATGATGAGATAGAACTTTGCTGCAGTGGTAATTTTGTTCATCTTCAGTTTAGCTCGTACGTTTTCTACTACAATAGTAGATGAATCGCTATCTCCTCATAATGAAAGGTAATGTCTAAGTCTAATTACAAAATATTGGAGAAACAGTTAGTGATCGCTGGGCGTTTTATGTTCATTGATTCTTCTTTCGCCACTTCAAATACTCAGGAAGTCATCTGTTACGTCATTCAATGGAAGCGCGTATAATTTATCGGTAGGTACATTTAATTTTTCATTTAAATATCTCACCCGAATCAGTTCCACTTGGTTCCATATCCTAAAAAAAAGCACAGCCTTTATATGTAAATGGCGCCGGTTGCTCAGCGGCTAAAAAGCAAAAATAGAAGTAGAATGGCAAAACTTTTTCTACGTGAAAACACAAAAATATAAGGTGAATAAAAAAGGGCATTGTATCAAATATAACCTAATAAAACGTATGTGTTTTCTGCTCGTAATACCACCCCGTTGTCATGAAGAATGCTATGGAGATTCACGGCTTTCCATTTTTTAATATCTACTCCCTCATACAAACAAAGGGTCTGAATTCTTTTCCGCTGGCTTTAATTTATTTCCAATAAAGATTGCGCGGGTACTTAGTAAGGTGGAGTCGGACATTTCTACGAGCGTTTTATACGAAGCTTTCATAAAGGCTGATCAGTGGAAAAGTCGTGAAAAAGCGATTTCATCTAATTGGAAATTGAGTTTATTAGCTAAATACGTACTAACGACTTATTCGTTAACTCCTCACAATATCTGGCGTGAGGGGCAATAAAACGTTTATCTTATTACACTCGGAGCCGTGTTATGAAACAGACGGCATGCGAGTTTATTAAAACTTGTATTTTCACGTCAGTGCGTATTCTTTAGAATTCTTTTTTAGTGTTCGGTCTTTTATTTTAGACTTACTAAGTAATGCATTACGGTTCAAGATCAAGCCTGTATCCATCTCGTATATAACCTATATAGCTTTGCTTGTGTTCTAAATAAAAGTCGGTGTTTATATTTTATTTCTTTGATATTTGACACCGACTTCCGAAATTAAAGTTATTTCTAAATGTTTAGTGTATTTTCTTTTTTGGAAATTGGTTGTAATTTTTGTAAAAAGGTTTTTTATTTTTCACTTTTTTGTTGTTATACCTCAGAACTAAAACTAAACCGGAAAGTTACGCCCGAATTAATAACCACAATAACTTGGAACATGGAATTTGAACATAATAAGAGGAAACCAAAACATACTCGTACATATTTTTTGTTCTTGTTGATTTTTTCAAAAAGCGCTGAATCAATTTCGATAAAAAATTTATGGGGATACCTCAGGAGAATACTCTTTCGAATAAAAAAAAACATACATATAGAACCTCCTCCTTTTTCGAAGTTGGTTAAAAAGAAGAAAAGACGTACGACGAAGACTAAAATTAAAAGTCACCATCAAATAAAAACAAAAATGGATTTTGCTCCGGTAATTTTAAATTTTCTAGACACCAGCCTAGAGCCTAATTTAGATCCATTATACTAATTGATAGGTCAAAGATAATTACCTACAGAGTCGGTTAAAGGTATCTTTACATCTAGGTATATTTCACACTACCGAACCTACAAATTATATATTTTTGGAAATTTCTTTGTACATTCAAATTAGTACTTCCAGTTTAATCTAGAAACTTTTTAGAGGCTATAAATTAGAGCGTCGCATGTGATTATAATCCCGCTCCGGGAGGGTGGCTACTTATGCAAACTGGCACTTATGCAAAATGTAAGAATCTTCACGCCTGTTTCACGTTAGGTTTTAAGCAGCGCTGTTAGAACAGGTTTCAATCATGATAGTAGTTCAGTTGTGCTTGTTTTGGATGTCATCGTTGATTATGGCGTTTGACGTAGTTTTCAGAAATGCTTTTATTTTTGCAAGCTTTAATTTAACTTGCAATTTTTGTTTGTTCGGATAAAATTTTGCAAAATTCTACTCCGTGTGTTGATTTTTTGCAAGATGGATCAGTTCTGATGACAATGCATTTTCATGGTAAGCATGACCTGAATCGACATTTATAGGATAAGCTCCAGATAGAGGAACTCTTCACATGGACGGTCAACAGCACGTAAAAAAAAATTTGTGTAAGAATTTAAAGGCTTGTTTAGAGTTTTTTCTTCTGTATGTATTTTTTTTTGTTTTTTTTTTGTATATTTGTTACGCGATATCTCCGCTATTTGTGGATAGATTTTGATGATTCCTTTTTTGTTTGGTAGGTCGTCTTCAGAAGTGGTCCCATAAAAAAAATATCGAAATTGATTCAGCACTTTTTAAAAAATCAACATTAACAAAAAATATGTATACACAGATGACGTTTTGGTTGTCTCCAAATTTTCAAATTGAATGTTATTAGGGTTGCATAACTAAAAAGCGAAAAATAAAAAACTTTTTTACAAAAAATACAATCGACTTCTAAATATTGCCAAATAACTTTAATTTCGGAAGTCGGTGTCAAATAACGAAGAAACAAAAAAATACCAACACCGGCAATTTTTAGAAGTCGGTTGTATTTTTTGTTTTTACCTTATTTATTGACCCGTCAGGCCCCGGAATAGCAGACACAATTGAAAATCTATTATCGCGTCTCCGATTCGAGACGCGGCGGGCCTGACGGATTAAAACATAAATTCCTATGAAGCGACGGGCAAGGCAGAGTAGGTACACTCATATTTTGTCAGTTGTGATAATATAGGTACGAGTATCATGTAATAGGGAGCGATTCCATTTGTGAACAAATGGACACATAACTAGATTCCGTAATCCTATCGAGAAAATCCAGATGGAAAAATCCAATAACATTTTGTCCAAAACCTGGACCTCGTGCTCGTCAGTTGCGCTGGTGGCCACAATACCAACAAGCCAGCTATTATGTAGGGTTCCGTACACGAAGGGACCAAACAGTCGCCTGTCACAAAAAATTGTTACGATGAATTTTTTAACTTCCTATTCTTTATTTTTTTTGGGTGTTGGGATATCATCCAATGACTTCTCCCGCTCTGGTTGGAGCGGGAGGGCGTGTCAGACTCTTACTGACTAAAACCCACCCCTGTTCCTTCCCTGCTTGAGTGCCCAGAGGTGACCTGTGAACTTGAAATTTGGTGATAATATTTATTATTACGTATACTTTACTAACAAATACCAATATATGACACGGAATCCTTAATATGCGAAATCCGACACGCACCTGGCCAGTTTCTATGTTTCATTGTAGCGGTCATCACTTTAGATACATGTTTCAAGATCAAAGATAAAATATCTCTTGGGCATAAAAGTAATTTTACTGCCTACGTACCTACCTTAGAAATCCAACGACTATAAGAGTTGGTGTCAGAAGATGATTTGTTGATAATAGGTACTTCCCTGGGCATCTGTATGTGGGCTGTCTAGTGGTAATAGCCGCGACTTACGAGTTGTAGGTCGCAGGTTCAAACCCAACCAGGCGTTTTTTTTTTGTTTTTATTTTGGCTTCGCACGGTTTGTGCATTTAGCCAATGTCAAGTTAAGAAAGTATTTAGTTTTAGATACAGATTACTGTCATTTTATTCCAATTAGAATGCAGATGTAACACATTCTAATGTTTTTGCAGTATTTGGCAGCAAAATGAAGTCAACCTTCTCGTCAAGCTTCGCTGAGGTAGTCAATACTACAACAAAATTTTCAGCTTTATTTTTACCGAGATCGCGCCTGTTTCAATTATTTCATAATTATTGTACACTTGAGACACAAAACTACACCAATTTAACATCACAATATCCACTACAAATCAATTTGCGAATAATTAAAACAGCCACTGCACTTCACTCGAAAAAAGCCCGCCAAAAACTCAAACCAGGCGTTTTACTAAGTGTCAATTACAATAATAATAATTTGTATGGCAGAGTAAGGAACTTCACCGACGCTTTTTCCGGGCCCTACATGGGCCCGATGTAGACCAACTAGCGTCCGTAGCCTGGCTGCGTGTCGGTGACCTCTTTGGGGAAACCGAAGGTTTTGTCTGTGCAATTATGGACGAAGTTATCATGACGAAAAACTACCGGAGATTTATTGTGAAGGACGGCACGGTTGACATCTGTCGGGCATGTCATCGTCCGGGAGAATCAATCCACCACATAATCTCTGGTTGTTCTCGTCTAGCTAACGGTGAGTACATGCATAGGCACAACCTTGTAGCCAGATTATCCATCAGCAACTTGCTCTGAAATACTCTCTTGTGGAATCGGAAGTGCCCTACTACAGGTACGTGCCCGACCCAGTTCTCGATAATGGTCATATCTTATTGTACTGGGATCGGTCCATCATCACTGACAGGACTATTGTAGCCAATAAGCCTGATATAGTGGTGGTGGACCGAATCGAGAGGCGTGCAATGATTGTTGACATAGCGGTCCCGCATGACGAGAACCTCGTGAAAGCTGAGAAAGATAAACAAATCAAGTATCTTGACTTGGCTCGCGAGGTTGTCGACATGTGGGATGTGGACTCGGCGATCATTGTGCCGGTAGTCGTGTCAGCCAATGGCCTTCTAGCCACGAGCCTCGACCAACACCTCAGGAGGCTCTCGTTAGGCGGCTGGATCAAGGGCTTGATTCAGAAAGCTGTACTTCTGGACACGGCTCGCATTGTCAGGCGGTTCCTCTCTCTGGAGCCCTGACCGCCGGTAGCTTGGACCCTGTTCCCGATACCGGTGGGCTACTATTTTTATACCAGCGGACCAACCTTTTAAGGGAGGCGCCGCTGACGCGTGCACTTCGCACGCTCAACTTGGTACATAATGAAGTTGACCTTTTGTGTTGTACTCTGAGTGAATTCATTAGGAGTGCATTATTTACAATTTGTTATAGGTATTTAGGATAAGCGCATTTATCGCATTGGGGGGAAAAAAAAAACCTGTAAAGATAGATGTAAGGCGAAAATAAATAAATAAATAAATATTTTTAAATGTTTTTTTATTTTTTTTATTTAAATGTTTAAAAATGTAAACAATATGTATATACAAAAAATAACTTTTTAACAAAAAAATTAACTGACGAAAAAGAACTAAAAAGCAAAAAATAAATAAACCTTTTAAGTCTTGAGTAATGAGCTTATTTATTTACATAAAATATTAAATTTTATATAAACTAATTTTGAGTCGGCGCCAAACAACAATCTGATTATTAAATATCTAAATTTTATAAGTACTTATAAATGAAGAAGGCAAGGTAAGTAGGTAATTAATCATTTTATTAATTGGCGCCGATTCAAAATTAGTTTATATAAAATTTAATATTTTATGTAAATAAATAAGCTCATTACTCAAAACTTAAAAGATTTATTTATTTTTTGCTTTTCAGTTCTTTTTCGTCGGTTAATTTTTTTGTTAAAAAAGCGCCCGTTTAGCGCGCTTCTCCCAGTCTGCTCCGATTTTCGGTATCTCGGTTCACTCGTGCAAAGCGATGGCGAAATAGATCGGACTGTTAAGCACAGAATTAACACTGGATTGATGAAATGGCGGCAGGTCACTGGGATTATCTGTGACACCCGCATTCCCCTAAAACTTAAGGGGAAGATTTATAAAACAATGGTCAGACCTGCTGTCTTGTATGGTTCAGAATGTGGCCCAAGCCACAAAAGGGATGAATGAAAAGCAATTGCATGTAGCTGAGATGAGAATGCTAAGAGCGATGTGTGGTGTTACGCGCATGAATAGAATTAGGAATGAGTATATAAGAGGAAGTCTGAAAGTGGCACCGCTGACTGAAAAGTTGTGTGGAAATCGGTTGTCGTGGTATGGGCATGTGATGCGGAGGAATGAAGAAAATTTCGTGAGGAAAGTCTTGTGTATGGATGTGGATGGCTAAAAGAGTGGGGGAAGGCCAAAGAAACGATGGTTGGACTGTGTGAAAGAGGATATGGGTAAAAAGGGGGTGACTACAGAGATGACGACTAATAGAGGAGTATGGAAGAAGAAGACATGTTGCGCCGACCCCAAATAAATTGGGATAAGGGCAGGAGAATGATGATTTTTTTTGTTAAAAAGTTATTTATTTTATGATTTTTTGTGGCTTGCATCATCTTTTAACACTCTGAGGCTTATTTCTAATTCTTCATCATTCCTGTTGCCACTGAGCTGATTATAATAATAATAATCATCTTTATTTTGGAACAGTTACAGATTATACAGTTTAGTTGTGTACGTTAATAGCCACATTAGTTAGGAAATGTGTCGTAGCTATAAGCGCCCACCTCCAGGAGGAAGAAGACGTCAGCGTTCCAGATAAGGTAAAACCAAAAGAAAAATCCAAAGAAAAATCACTTAACTAAAGTAGTTGTGTGGATTCATATTTGTAAATTGAGTAGGGAAGTGTGTGTATGTAAGTATGTCTGTGTGAGGAAGGGGGGAGAGGTGTGTGTGGGTGTGTGTGTGTGTGTGATGGAGTGTGGAACGAGGCCATTACGGTTTTACTAAATTTTCAAGTTCGTCATATGTAAGCGAAGACAACCATTCACCTGTGAGCTTTTTGCAGTCTCGAGAGGAATGAGGATATATATTTAGTACCTTATTAATTGCATTATAAAGGGAGGGGGCAAAGAAAGTGTACTGACGTCGGACTATTTGACTGGAAGCTATCTGTATCAGACAGACTCTGTCCGTCCTACGTTTGCCCTTACACAAGTTTGGATCGTAGGTCAGTTCAGAGTGCTTACGCAGAATAGTGTAATTGTAATTATATAACAATCCTTCCATGAAGTTCCCAAGATATTGACCAGTTGAGGTTACCTCCAATATTGTAAAGACGTCTTTTCTTCAAAGCATATTAAGTGGTATTTGTCACTAAAACCAGTTTTTGTATCTAACTTTTGTGATTTAGGAAAGGTATGGTTTCCATTATCAGCTCAGTTTCATGATGTAATGGTTCCTAAATGCAAATACCTGCTTAAGTTATGAAAAGTAAACAGAGACAATATTCGTGCCCAATTTTCGAGGTTCTCTCTCAATTTTTTCAGGATCCCATGATCAGATCCTGATTTCCTTGAAATGGGACCACCCTTGAGGTACTCGTATACCCTATCTAAGAAAAAAGAATCATCAAAATCGGTTCATAAATAACGGAGTGAGGGCCGAACATACATACAGAAACGCTAAACGTGCCCACAGTTTTCGAGGTTTTCTCTCAATTTTATCAGGATTCCATTGTCTGATCCTTACTTCCTTGACATGGGCCCACCCTTGAGGTATATCCCTATCTAACAAAAGAAGAATAATCAAAATCGGTTCATAAATAACGGAGTGAGGGCCGAACATACATACAGAAATGCTAAACGTGCCCACAATTTTCGAGGTTTTCTCTCAATTTTATCAGGCTTCCACTGTCAGATCCCGACTTCCTTGACATGGGGCCATCCTTGACGTATACCCTATCTAAAAAAAGAAGAATAATCAAAATCGGTTCATAAATGACGGAGTGAGGGCTGAACATACACAAAAAAAATATATATATATATATACGGTCGAATTGAGAACCTCCTCCTTTTTTTTCGTCGGTCAATAAATAAATAGAATAATAATTAAAAATTTAATTTCAGACTAAGTCCATAGGGTTAGTAACAAATTACTTAAAATTAGTGTTAGTAGGTACAGACATATTATAGCTAAAACATACAGCTACACATCAGCGTGGAGCTGCATCCACCTCTGCATCAACGGAGACTCTCACCGATCTGCGAACACACTGACAATAGTGTTGGTACTGCCGCGAACATGCGTCATCAGAGAGGCACATCTTTTCCTAATAATGGCGGCGAAACCATCAATGTTTGTGTCCGCAAACATCCCTGATGCACTGCAACGCCACGGCAGCCCCAACAGTACTCTCAGTGCATTATTATTATTTCATCATCATTACTCTCAAAACGGTAAAGGAAAACATTTTGAGGACACCAGCATGACCAAGAACCAAAAAATCGAAGACATGTAACAGCCACCAACCCGCACTGGGCTCATGTGGTGAATTATAAACAGACCACTCCAGCAGCCCCCAGCAACTCCCAGCAGTGGGAACATTAAAAGACATGATGATTATGCTATGATGCTATTATGTCATGCTGGGCATTCTGTACTAAAACAATTTCTTATACTACCTTCTTTATTTGCTTATGTTGAGTTTTATGAGGAGCTCGAAGACCCGTGCGGCTGAAGTAACAGCCGCACGGGTCGATCCATCAGGTTAAGCTACGCTTGCCGGGCTTGGTCCATGGATGGGTGACCATCTTTCATCATCACCGAGACACCTCCGTGCCTCGGAAAACACGTTAAGCCGTTGGTCCCGGCTGTCAATCGTGGATCTTTGACAATCGTTACGGGTTGTCAGAAGCCCGAAAGTCTGACATCCAGTCTTACCAAGGGGTATCGTATTTCCCAGTTACTGGGTTGTGGAGGTCAGATAGGCAGTCGCTCCATGTGAAATACTGGTATTCAGCTGCATCCGGTTAGACTGGAAGCCGACCTTAAGATAGTTGGGAAAAGGCTAGGCAGATTGATTGATGTTGAGTTTTAAACAACCAATAACTTAAGGTGAAATGTACATGTAAAGGTATCCCGCAAAATTAAAATTTTCTCACGATTTTTTTACAATTTGCAGGTCAGTGTGAGGTTGTATGTTGGTCAAAATATGATTCGCGGCCGTAACAAGTATGTATTTTTGTATTTGTTTTATTTGGGACAAGCAAGTATGTATTTATAGAATTATAATCATTAGAATCATTAATACAACTGTCTCAGTTAGAATTGATGTATAATGTTATGATTTCATGAAAAAGTCATTCCAGACATCAATATGAAGACCTCTCGCACCCGGCCCTGGTCCAGGCCATGGTACGGAGCGAGAGTCAATGGATGATCTCCGGTCACCGTAGACGCGGGCCTGCGGACGGCGAGTAGTAGTTAGCTCGCCGTCCGATCAGCACCAGGCCCGAGAGTCAACGGCGCGTAGTGTTCCACGCGCGCCTCAAAGAGATGTCAGCCACCACTGACGGGGCCCATCATGGCCGATGCCTGCATGCAAGGGGTCGCAGATAAATTCGTAACAGAGTTACCGCACCCCTGGGCACTCAGGCAAGGAAGGAGCAGGAGTGGGTTTTAGTCAGTAAAAGTCTGACACGCCCTCCCGCTCCACCCAGAGCGGCAAAAGTCATAGGATGATTTCCCAACCCAAAAAAAAAGACATCAATGTGAACTTAGAGTATTGTATTGATAATTTTAATGATTACAGTTCAGTAAATACGTAGGTACTTGCTACGGCCGCAAATCATATAACCTGATACTGACCTGCAAATTGCAAAAAACGCAAGAAAATTTGAATTTCGCGGGTTACCCTGGCGCTTCCCCCTTAAGTCAGTGTTGTGTTGCGTTCTCCCAAAAATATGTAAAAGGATTAGAGGAGCCTTAACAATTTGAGAGTAAACAGAAAGTTGACGCTACTTTATGAAGCTTAAGCTGTTTGCTTTAACTCTTAACCGATCACGACAAGATTGTCGTTAGGGTTTATTTTTATTTTATTACTTGACAATGTTGTGGCTTAATATTAGAATCGATTTCTGAGTAAAAAAATAATAAATCTGTTGTGTCCGTCAGTTAGTTTATCAAAAAATATTGGACACGTATTTTTGCTTTAGCAAATAAAAAAAAATGGCCGAGTGCGTATCAGATTTCATACATTAAGGGTTCCGTACCAAATATTTGTATTTGTTGGTAAAGTATACGTAATAATAAACATTATCACGAAATTTCAAGTTCACAGGTCAATGGGAAGTTAAAACATTAAAAACAAAACTTTGTGACAGACGACGGACGGACGGACAGACAGACGTAACCCTAAAAGTGACAAAGATAAAACGCATCAAAGTTCAGGACTAGGGGCTTGTTCTGCCCGGGGGTGGAGGATAAATTCGAAAGAGTTACCTCGCCCCCGGGCACTCGAGGCAGGGAGGAACAGGGGTGGGTTTTAGTCAGTAAGAGTCTGACACACCCTTCCGCTCCACCCTAGAGCGGAAGAAGTCATAGGATGATTTCCCACCCGCCAAAAAAAAAAAAAAAGAAAAAAAGGGGCTTGTTACGATACTTCCAGTTAAAAAGTTGCATATTTTTAACGTAGAAGTGACGTCACACGACATTCTAACACACTGTGTCCTCTTAATTTTTTTATTAACACACTTCACTCACCCACCTTCTTCACTTGTAACTAAGTAACTATGCAAATATACTTTAAAAGTTAAATTTGATCTACTGAAGTTTCTAATGTAAAATACTGGTATTCAGCTGCATCTGATTAGACTGGAAGCCTAGCCCAACATCGTTGGTAAAAGACTGGGCAGAAGATGTAAGATAACAATAGTGTGATTTTTTTACCTATAAGGTAGGTCTTTTTTCGAGTCTAGACCTGTCTCTGCCAGCAGTAGTGAAAGCTATGCTCGCAGAGGCAGAAAACTGGAGGGAAGTTGCCTCCTTCTGTGAGACCGTGATGGTCCAGAAGGAGGCCGCTGAGCGGGGTCGTGAGAGGGCCGATCCCACTCAGAGAAGAAGGCGTCGAGGAGGCAACCGCCTCGACATCTGCATCACTTTGTATGTGTAAACAATATTAGCTATGCAGATGACATGGTGCTGCTCAGTACCTCAGTCTGTGGCTTGAGGAAACTAGTGAGTGTGTGTGAGAAGTATGCTATTGCTCACGGCCTATTGTATAATGTTAGAAAAAGTGTTGTTATGGTGTTTGGAGCTTGTGCAAAATACCCTGATACGGTACCTGTAGTCGAAATCAATGGTGTACCGTTATCGAGGGTACACACATTTAGGTACCTTGGGCACGTTTTGACCGCTAGCCTCAGGGACGATGACGACATTGAGAGAGAGCGGAGGGCGCTGTCGGTCAGAGCTAATATGAATGCCCACAGGTTCACGCGTGCTTCTACGGAGGTTAAGAAAACACTATTTACACCTTCTGTTCGTCTTTCTACACCTGTAGCCTGTGGGTACATTATACGCAAAAGTCGTACAGCGCCCTTCGCGTACAGTATAATAATGCTTTCAGGGTGTTGATGGGATTGCCTCGCTTCTGTAGCGCATCAGGAATGTTTGCGGAAATGCGTATTGATTGCTTTTATGCATTAATGCGTAAAAGATGCGCATCCTTGGTGCGCAGGGTGCGAGCCAGTTCCAACGGCATCCTGGGCATGATTACTGACAGACTGGACTGTTGTGTCGTTAATCGTTGCTCCAGTATTTCGGGTGGAATGCTGAAGCAATGATTAATTTATTTGTTAATAATTTGTTTATGTGTGTATGTCGCTGTTGATGTTATAATTATGGTCTTATGTCTTACTAACATAGTAATAAGTATATTTGATATATTTGACACCGTTTCTGTTCCAACCCTTGTAGCAAAGCTGGAAGGAATTGGAATAAGGGGAATTCCACTAATTTTTTTCAAAAATTACTTAACAAACAGAAAGCAGAGGGTTAAGATGGGAACCTATACTAGTGATGATGCTGATGTACTATATGGCGTACCGCAGGGGAGTGTTTTAGGCCCTACGATGTTTCTTACGTATATAAATGACCTCTGTAACCTAAATGTAAAAAACGCAAATATTTTTTCGTATGCTGATGATACTGCTGTGGTTTTTTCCGGAGACAACTGGTATGATGTAAAACTCAAAGCTGAGTTAGGTATGATCCAAATCGCCAATTGGCTCAGAGATAATTTACTGTCACTAAATACAACAAAAACGAACTATATATGTTTTTCCATCTCTAATCATTCTCAAGATGAACCCTTTAACATTAAAATACACACATGTAATACAACCTCAGATAAAAATTGCAAGTGCCCTATAATTGAGAAAGTTTCGCAGACAAAATACTTAGGCATCATAATTGATCAAAAATTATCCTGGTATTCCCATATTGAACATATTACTGCAAGACTTAGGAAACTGGGATGGATTTTCAAATCACTAAGACATATACTTCCAAAAAATATAAAACATAAACGTGAATGTTCTAGAAATCTCCTAAATGAAATCTATATATCACTTGCGCAATCTGTTATAGTTTACTGTATACCTGTATGGGGTGGCGCGGCTAAAACAAAATTTATCGTTCTAGAAAGGGGACAGCGATCCTTAATAAAAATAATGTATTTTAAAAAGATCAGATATTCTACTGAAAAGTTATACGAGCTTAGTGGTCTACTTTCAGTTCGGAAATTGTATATCATATACACTGTTCTAAAAAAACATAAAACTCTTGCATATGATCCACAAATAATGTCAAAAAGGCGGAAAGACTTGATTGCACAAATTCCACCGACTAGAACGAAATTCGCGGCCATGCAATATCAACATCGATCTGCTCGACTTTATAACAGGGTAAACAAACAAATATTCATTTATCCTAACAAACTACATGAATGTAAACAGAAACTAGCAGACTGGATAAAACCATTTACATACACAGACACAGAGTCACTCCTTCAACACATGAACTAATGTCAGTCACTCTCACATCACCCACATCTTATTACATCACATCGCACCACATATCATATCATCACATCACATCACCTCACATCACATCACATCACACCATACCACACCACATCATACCACACACGCCACATCATACCACACCACACCACTTCTACACACACACCCCACCACACCTTTCCTACCTCACATGCCAACACATAATTATAGCATAACATAAATAAACCAAAATGTAAGTAATTAAGAGAGAGCGGCGTCTTCTAACACAAGCATTTTCTGCTTAAAAGGAGGCGCCATTACAAACAAAATGTAAAAAAAAAAAAAAAAAAAAAAAAATATTGTTACTAACCCTATGAGTATCATTGTAACTCGAAATAAATGATTAAATAAAAGCAGACAGGACTTTGGAATCTCAGAATATCAGATTGGGGATTCTGATTGCCCATCAAAAGATTCCAGGGAATACGGCGGCACTGTGATCACGTGCTGCCGTGCACAGCGAGGCTGTCAGGGGAGATCCCTTTACGGTCTCCTCAGGGATGTGCCCTAACAGGTGTTGCACAGAGGGGGTCCCGGAGTGGTCTTTTAAGAGGTAACAGGGCTCCGTCCATGTGCTGATGGTGATCACTGGAGTGGTTTTAGTGAGGTAAGAATCCCACACTCCCTGGTCTTTTTCCCCCAAAAGTCCAGGCGCCTTTTGAAGGTTTCCCCCCGAAAAAAAAAAGGTACATTCGTGTCTGGACTGCTCTCAAAACGGTGAAGAAAAACATTGTGAGGAAACCAGCATGACCAAGAACCAAAAATTCGAAGACAAGTGACATCGACCCCTCCTTTCATACGTGTGGATTACGGCGCATGAGTCTCACAGAGAGGAGCTCTGTGTCCCAGCAGTGGGATCATTATAGACTAAATTATGCTAAGTAGTTACCTATATTTACCCGTTTTCCAGGTTCTCTTAAGGTGTATATAGCCGCCAAAAGTACCAAAAACGACCGTTTTTGACACTTTTGCTTACTACTTTGGATACGAAACACTTTGAGTCCTGTTTGAACAACGTAAAAATACCTTATCCTATTAGTAAGAAACGCCACATAGGATTCTTTAATATTTATTTTCTATGCTAAGATACGAATTTTTATTCAATGAGGGCGCCACTTCTGGGGAGGTAGGCCCTTAAAGGTTTTTTATATCTGACCCACAAACCGTACTACATTGATACTTTTCTATTTTTAACCGACTTCGCAAAAAGGAGGAGGTTCTATGTTCAATTGTATATGTTACGGCTAAAGGTGGGTGTGAACATAAACTTAAGATTAGCCGGCTAAACTTAGGTTTATCTTCGAGGAGGTGTTAATGTTAGTTTCTTCTATCTTTAGCCGGCTAAACTTAAGTGTAACTGCAGGCCCTTGGTTAAAAATGTAGAAGGAAATGAAAAAGGAAACAATGTACACATTCTTGTACTTTTTTTTATTCATTTATCATGCGATTCCGCCCACCATGACCCGTATCAATGTGAATGGTATGCAACACATCAAACAGGTTTGAATTTTTCACATAATACAAGATACTATTGCCTTGTCCTGCCACTGGTGCTATTAGCTTTTCTATTCCGCCAATAGTGCAAACATCAAATCTTTTTATCGTCGATACTGCAATGTTGAACGCTCAGCGGCGAGTTTTGCTGACCTGACTTCTTGAATTACATTATCGTACTGTTCGTCACTCAAATAAAAACTATTATCAGTTCGTTTTGATGTTATTAACTCACAAAACTTACTCTCAAACGTCGTTTTAAGCGTTTCGAGATTGTGCGACGCCGACATTACTAGTATGTGCATGGAACTGACATACTAAACCAAAACATTTCCACGTGTGCGCGCATTGTCTCCCTACCGCCCCCTCAAGCCCTTCGCCGGCCCGGCGCGTCCATAGAATACATTTTTAGCAGTTTCATTTCGGTTAATGTGCACATTAGCCGGCTAACGATGGAATATCACGACACTAACTAACATGATATCGAACTTTAGCTGCTTCTCGAAGATAAACCTAAGTTTAGCCGGCTAATCTTAAGTTTATGTTCACACCCACCTTTAGCCGTAACATATATATATACTTAAAAAATAAAACTATTTTAGAGACAAGCTCTATAGATTTTCTTAGAACAAACTAGCATGGAATTAGTGCTCTTTAAAAGCCCGATAGTAATTAATTAATAACTCATTAAATTACCAGGAAACATGAAAAACGATATCTTCCTAACACAAGGTGCATTTTCAGTGAAAAAATAAAGTGGTTTACCGACTATAATAGAAGGAATTTTATTACCCTCCCCTACTTTCCAAGAGTCTTCCTGTTATTGGTTGAATTTCTGGAAACATCCACCTATTGATCATAGGTCTTCCAAAGTTCAATGAACGATTGTCGAGATAATATTTCATTTGGCAGATGGATTTGTTGCTGGAGATCCCTGAAAGCAATTGCCAATCCAATGGAATGCAATCACAAGAATATCTCCTCATCTAGACAAAATAAAGTTTGGAGATGCTACGGTTGAAGTCAGAATACCGTTTACCGCAGCTCAGTAAAGTTTCACATGATAATTGGAAGGAACAGTGACTGTCAACACACTTATACGAGTGGGTTTTCGTATAAGTGTGTTGACAGTCACTGTTCCTTTTCTTGCCACTTCCGCTTTTAGGCTCGTAATGAAGTGTATTTTGCACTAGTGCCGAAAAGTACGTCGGCCAGGCCCCGTCAGAATTTATTGTATGTAGCCCATCAATGTGCATGAAAAAAAAAATCCACGAGAAATTTCTCACAATAATTTGTTACTAAATATTATTTTTATGAAGTTTTTCTTTTTATTTCGAGTAAATGGGTTGAAAAATGTCGTTTGACACACGCGGGCAATATTCATTGCAGCCGAGAAACTGTTTTCCCACTTTCATCAAAATGTAGGTACTCTAAAGTATCAATCACGAAGGGACTAATCACTGAAGTACGTAGTAGAGTGGGAATGAAAAAGCGTGACGTTCTGTAACCTTGTTTTTTTTTTTGTTACCTGATTCGGTCAACAATGTTACACTAGTTACATCGACTGCTTGACCGACCATAACTAAACGATATCAGTTTGCAGTATCCCCAATGCTAAGGCAAATCACTACGCTAGCTCTAAGTGTGTTGGCGATGTCGGACATGAAGTTCTGGATTCGTCACGATGCTTCCTTCAATGTTAGTTGTGTAAAAGAAAAACTTCTGCATTGCATGTTACGACGAAATAGCAGTGTACTTTTGAGGTTTTGAGCCGCCCAATATTATAAATGTTAAAGTTAAAGTCAAAGTCAAAACGTTTATTGCGTTTAGTTTGTTGGTATGTTTGATCATATCGATTACACTTTAACAGTTGAACGTATTTGGATGAAACTTGACACATGGGTAGATCATGACCTAGATAGTAGGGATGTTAAGGAGCTTCGACTTCGACTCCGATAAGCCGGAACTCCGATTGATATTACACCTCCGGTTCCGACTTCGGCTGCGACACTTTTAAAATCGGAGGTTTTAATTGAAGGTCGAGGCATAGCGGATAGCGGTCAATGAAGAGGTGCATGCATGTTACGCGGGGAATCCTCTAAATTGACCACACACACCCACATGTTTTCGACCACATCATCGCTTACCTTCAGGTGAGATGGTGGTCAAACGCATGCCTATCAAAAGTAAAAAAAAAAAAAAATTAAAGAGGCTGACTGAATAATGTTTCTATTATATTATTTTATTCGATTTTCGTGGGGCTAACCGGCGGATAGTAGATAGGGACTGCCCGGCGACCAGCCTGATATTAAAATGTAATAGTTAGGCCCGCCCTTAACATATCTCTCTTCTGACGACACCTGCAGCTCCGACTCCGATTCCGGTTCCGAATCCGACAAACCAAATTTAAAAATTCCGACTCCAACTTCGGTACAGGCTGTTATTCCTATACAACATCCCTGTTGGATAGGAATAACAGCCTTATATCCAGTACGTTACTTAGGCATATTTTTGACTTACACACAGATGAAGCCTGTGACAATTAAATAAATAGTTTATTTTTTCGTGTCTTTTACAATATTATTCAGTGGCTAGAACTACCCAGTAAGCATGTAAAATGCTTGTATTGGGTGGTTCTGCTCTTCCATAGTGTCAATCTACATACTTTTAGGTAATTATACAACCTAATTATTTTACAAACAAGTACAAAATGAAAGAAAAGGTAAAGATACTGGTATGATTCTTTGTGTGTGATAGTGTGTGTGTGAGTGTTTGCATGTGTGTGAGTGTGCCTTAACGATAGTTAGAATATCCTATCTCTCATATAGTCTGTGTGAATTATGCTCCTATTGGGAGATTTCTAGCCCTACGATGTAACATCTTGGGATCGGGAAGTACCACTACAAATTATGAGTATTGTGTAGAGTCTAGAGTTCGTATTTAAATAATAAGTTCTCTGTATCACAGTATCCAAGCGGCTCGAGTTCTCGGACAATAGTTTTTTTTTACATTCATGGAATTGAAGGTTATAAATATTGAATATTTGTTTTGAAACTTATTATAAAGATAGGTAGAGTGGGCTAGAAATTGACGCCTGGCAAAAAGAGTTCTACAGGGAGGAGTAGTGGCCACTTTACATTTTCTTCTGCCTGTATGAGCCTTATATATGTAAGGTAAGGTTTTATGTAGTTTAAGTACTGAGTTGATTATATAAAGTTTACTAAGTGACAATATTTTATGATTTAAATATAGTTCGTCAGTAGGAAATCTAAATGGCTTGAAGAACATTGTCTTTAACAAGCAACAATTAAATCCAACAACAGCTTGATGGACCTTCCTACTAATTGACATCATAGTTTAAATTTCCTCATAACGAAAGAACTATGAACATTTTCATTTTTCAAGCGCTCCGTCGCCGTCGCGAGTGCGTGTCCAATATAATTCCGTAAAGTGTTCAGGGGTTCATTTCGCCCACAAATTGTAACGATTTAGTGAAATTAACCGACGTGTTGCCTTCATTTTCACACTGCTTGTGGTTGTATGAAATTGAAATCGTGTAGTTAACGAGTTACAAAAATATCGTGTCGGCCTGTGATGTAATCTTAACAGCGACTAGAGTTTTATTATTCCTCTACGGTTGATTTGGTAATCTTATTTAATCTAGAGGGGGTTTGGAAAGTGATTATAGTAATTGATACAGTGTTAAACTTCTTCTATTGTCGTGTCAGCACGGTTTGTATACAAGATTATAAAGTAGAGCAATGTTAAAAATATTTATTTATTTATTTATTTATTAAAACTTCATGCAACACAAATGTACAAAGGCGGACTTAATGCCTTAGGCATTCTCTACCAGTCAACCAAGGGTCAAGGGGTCAAATATTGAAGGCACGGTTGGCACAGTGGATGAGCAATAGCTGCTGCGCTGTGTGGCGCGGGTTCGATTTCCTTACCGTTTACCAATGTATTTGTATGGCCTACAAATAGTTATGAACTATGTATATATATATTATTATAGTTTGTGAACGCAACCACGATACAGGAGTAATTCTTAGTGTGGAACTATGTCTTTTTAAACGAAAAAAAGAACTTACCTGTCAGCAGGGTTTTAGCGTGACTACCAATCCGTTGACTCGCTAATCTTACATTAAAACAGTAAACACGTGCTGCTGTGCACATTGAGGCTCGAATTACTCCTTGAGAGTCCCTTTAGGGATGTGATAACAGGCGTTGTACTGAGGAGAATTCCGTGGTTGCTTTAAAAAAGAAGATACATTGCCCCTTTCATTTGCAGATGGTGACCATCGTGGTGGTTTCAGAGAGGTAAGTATACAATACTCTCTGGTCTTATCCCCAAAGTACGGTCAACTTTTAAAAAATCCTCCGAAAACAAAAAAATCGTTGGCAGCGTGGCTGTGAAGGATGCAGCAGTCGGAAATGGTCTACTGGCATGTGTGAAGGCTATTTATTGCATTCAAATTTGAAACTCTTATTGAACATAGAATAAAATATCTTGCCCCGTAAGTCTCTTAAAGTTATTAGGGAGTAGTTCAGGGACGCTAAAAGTTAGTAGATAGGTTAAACAACTTAGTTCTTTAGAGTAGTGAACTTTTAACTTGGTCCGACTAAAATCTGTAGGAGATACAGTAGGGTAGTTTTAGTCTTAATCTGCTTAAATTACAATAGAGATTAACCTACATCACCTGGCTTGCCTTTTGCCGAATATATTGGGGTGTATTTCCAGTATATCCAGATGCAACTGAATACCAGTATTTTACATGGAGCGACTGAATATCCGATCTCCACAACCAAGTTACTGGGTAACCCTTGAAGACTGATTGTCAGAATTTTGAATTCTTAACTGCTGTGACGACTGCCATCATCGTCATAATTATTTTAACTGAACGACGTCCACTGTTGGACGTAGACTTCCCCAAGTATCACCACAATGACCGGCCCTGAGCGTCTTGCATCCATCAGATTCCCGCAGTCCTCATCATCGCTTCAGCTTGTGGGAGGCGCCACTCCAAAACTTTTCGACTGTCAATGATTTACAAATAACAGCTGGGGTCAACATGCTTTCTGAGGTACAGACCATCGACGGACCATCCTCGGCAAGCATTTCTTGCCAACCTTAAAGACCGTCCCGCACGGATTTTATTATTTATTACGACATTACAAAACAGACTTAAATTATTAAATAAAAATATTGTTCTGTTTATATTTGTTTATCAGTATACTCATAGAAAAGTTGAACAAGTCGAATTTTGAACCGCGTATCCCGTTTCCAATGGTCAACGTGAACGTGGCCCTAATCAAAGGTATATTAAACTTTTATAGCTCTATTTAACAGTGGTGTCTAGTGAAGGTTTCAGATCACGAACGGCGTAATCCTGTATCTGATTCAAAGTGAATAGCTCCATTTGTGCCCCTCCTGAATGCATCCGGACCCTTCGTAGTCGTGACAATCGCCATTGGAGTTGTGTTACCTGAGCTCCAATTTGGGACTGGTGACGACGTGATGGAAAACCTTAAACGAATTCAAATAAAGGTTTTCTTTATGTGCGACTAGTCTTTGTGAGTAGGGTTGTTACACTCCTCCGACTCCGGTGTAAAGTCTATTCGCTCAAGTATAGTGACGGCGCATCCAAATGACGTTCAAAGATGTAATGTACTCGTACCTAATGAAAATATGCAAAGTTTGAATACGAAGTTTTTGCACCGATATGCGATGATTGTTTTGCGATTGTAGGTAATAGTTATAGTCGCAGAAGCAACTTGGTATACAGAAAGCATTTTTTATTTGCTTTAAAAATACTGTTGACAGTCAATTCTTAGCAGCTAAAACCTTAAAACTTCTTTATTTTTTTTAATATGGGTCAGATAGAGGAAAACACCCTCAGAACAACATGACCAGACAAGTCCTGAGCATTGACACCTGTCTGAAAAAGTATGGAAGACGGACGTCCAACCTAGATGTCCCTCGTAAACAACAACCTGAAGGCAGGCAATTTGGATGTTTCGACGACCCAGCACGCACGTTAGGCGAAGAATGGCGAGAAGAGCCGACTCCAAATAATAGGCTAAGGCTAGGCAGAGAGAGAGAGAGAGAGAGAAATAGAGTAAAAGAGAATATTCTACTGTACAAAGGTACAAACAAGCGTGTTGGTTAATATGTTCAGTGGCATGTTTCCGAGATAGTTTTCAAAGAGCAGCACTATATCAGCGGATATACTGTAACAGAGTGAAGCTTAGCGACTAATCTTTGCGCGCAATGTTATTGCTGTATAATGTGCGCGCTAATTAATTCTCAGAATTGCTCGCAGTTGTTTCAGAAGTACTGGAAACTACCAGATGGGGTTAGACGAAGAAAAAATGGCATTATGTTTTTTTAAGCCTAACAGCTGGGTAGATCTTTTGCGGAAAATAATGGCGGATAATCGACATTTGCATTACCTCATCGACAGTAAAAACCGTGCTTAAGAAAGGTCTTAATTAATTTTGGAGTATTTTTTTAATTTACACAAATAGAATAGATAATAATATCTAATCTAAACTTCACTTTATAATAAACGCTTGTAGAGACGTTAAGGGCCGATTTCACCATTCGCTCTATAAACTAAGTTTTACTGAACTAAGTTTAGCGTAAAAAATAAAACCATAAAAAAGATTTTAGTGAGTTAACCTTAAAAGATAGACATATGCTGTCGCGGAACTTTAAAAGGAGAACAATTCCGTCATACATACTTTTTGTGTAACTTTAACAGTTTACGCAGCGCACGCAACTGAAGCTCTCAAAAGATTTTTTTTTCCCGTTTTTGCCACATTTTTTATTGATGCTTCGCTCCTGTTGGTCACAGCATGATGATATATAGCCTTCGTCGATAAATGGACTATTCAACACAAAAATAATTTTTCAATTCAATCCAGTAGTTCCTGAGATTAACGCGTTCAACAAAGCAAACAAACTCTTCAGCTTTATGACAGCGGCTAAACGCGTTTAAGCGAGCTTAAACGTCGAGAACGGGGCGTTTAGAATTGGTGAAAGCGGCCCTTAATTGTTTGTTTGTAAGAGATAATCTCTGGCAGCATAAATCCAAATCCAAAAAAGTTCCTGTCATCTTGTGGAATATTCCACAGAAGTGAAGCCTCAGTAAAAATCCAGTCGATTACAAACGAACTGAGCTATACATAAATTACTTGATATTCCTTCCTTAATCCAGGGAGCCAAAAAGAGTGAAAAAGTTAGAAAGTAATCTCAATCTATTCCAAATTACGTAATGTACCGACAAATATTTATTCCAGATCTTAGAGCTCGATATGATAGACTGGTTTGTATACCTAAATCAAGTTTGTCGTGCAAGCATTTCGAATATAACTTTGATATATTTATGTTGCAGGTTGAAATATAAAAGATGTTTTTATTTACCTAATAAATATTTGCTGTTGCTTCCTAATGTGTTTTTAAGTAATATCAAACTTGAGTAACATAAAACTGTTCTTTGTTAAGGGGTAGGGACCGGGGCCCCGGTGTGGGCGCGTTCGTTGAGGCAGCGATCAGCTCGCCTGATGAACGCGTCCCAGAGGGTCATGTCGATCCGCATCATCCGAGGATACCGCACGATCTCCCGTGAGGCGGCGAGCCTCCTTGCCGGACTGTCACCGTGGGATCTGGAGGCAAAAATCCTCGCGCACCTGTACGAGTGGCGCGAGGAGGCCAAACTCCGGGGCGAAACTCCGCTGCCGCGACAACTCGCGGCTCGGCGGACCGAGCTCCGGCAGGATCTCATGGTGACATGGAGAGAGCGACTGTCGCAACCCAGCGCTGGGCACGCCACCATCGAGGCGGTAGTGCCCCTCTTTGAGGAGTGGCTGGAGAGGCGTCACGGCGCCCTCACCTTCCGCCTGACGCAGGTGCTCACCGGACACGGCTGTTTCGGTAAAAACCTGTGTCGGATCAAGGCGGAGGTGACCCCCGGGTGTTTCCATTGCGAGGATCGCCCAGTGGACACGGTGGAGCATACGGTGGAGGTTTGCCCCGCTTGGGCAGAGCACCGCCGTGTCCTCGTGGATGCGATAGGCGGCAGCGACCTCTCGCGCCGTGCCCTGGTTCAGGCCATGGTACGGAGCGAGAGGGAATGGGAGGCCGTCTCCTCCTTCTGAGAAGCAGTAATGCTCGCGAAGAGGGAGGCGGCATACGCTAGGGAGACTCGAACACAGCCGAGTCGCCCTAGCCTTAACCGCCGCCTGAGACGCCAGGGGGTTCGGACGCCGCGAGACGATCTCCGGCCACCGTAGACCCGGGCCTGCGGACGGTGAGTAGTGGGTAACTCGCCGTCCGATCAGCACCAGGCCCGAGAGTCGACGGCGCGTAGTGTTCCACGCGCGCCTCAAAGAGTTGTCAGCAAAGTGAAGGGGCCTGCCAAGGCCGGTGCCTGCCCGGGGGTGGAGGATAAATTCGAAAGAGTTACCTCGCCCCCGGGCACTCGAGGCAGGGAGGAACAGGGGTGGGTTTTAGTCAGTAAGAGTCTGACACACCCTTCCGCTCCACCCTAGAGCGGAAGAAGTCATAGGATGATTTCCCACCCCCCAAAAAAAAAAAAAAAAAAAGGGGTAGGGACAGAAGTACACCTCTACGGCATATAGGTGTACTTTTATACCCCAAAATATGTTTGATGATAGTAGTGTTCATTAATGACTTCTTTATAAATGTAGTTTTTCTAATATTTTTCAAATTTGTATAATATTAGTATTGTTTTTGAATATAGAAATGACTTTGATTATTTCAGATTATCCAAATATTTTAACTCTTATCATCAGCTCAATAAAATTGCTTGTAAGTAGTAACAGAATTCTACTCAAAAGTTTTTAAAATGTAGCAAATCGCGTGCATGTATCGTTTCGTTTATAATGAGCTCCACAAGAAATAGCGAAGGTGACATAACATTTTTTGTAGGCACTTTCTGTTAAATATAACATTAAATTAGTCTTTCTGTCAAAATAAACCCTACCTTTTTGTTTTGCAGAAACTTTTTACAGGTTTTACTTACTCGTAATTCTGATTAGACGTTAATGAATTAAAAAATCCGTAATGTTTTATCCAGCAGTGGTGGCCCAGTGGTAACGGCCGCGACTTAGAAGTCGTAGGTCGTGAGTTTGAAAACCCAGGCAGGCGCTTTACTTTGTGTAAATTATCATCACCACTGCTCTCAAAACGGTAAAGGAAAACATCGTGATGAAACCGGCATGTCCTAGAACCAATGAATCGAAGTCATGTGACATCCACCACCCCGCTTTGGGCCTGTGTGGTAGATTACGGTCCACACCCTCTCACAGAGAGGAGGCCTGTGCTCCAGCAGTGGGGACATTAAAAGGCTGATGATGAATGTTTTATCCTACAACTCATGATGTAGGTAGGTATTGTTCTGTATTGTTTTGTGTTATTTTGTGTAGTTTTTATTGTTTAGTTTTGTATTGTTTTTACTAACATAGTTTGTAAGTAAATAATTACTAACACTATGGTACTTGATATTAAAGTTATTATCATTATAATGTATTGGTTTTTTTGGATTGTTAAAAATAAGTTTCTAGTAAGGTATGAATGAATGTAATAGGGATTAGGCACGTAGGCCTCTTTCAGTCGTTAACAATTCATATTGGTAGTACAGCACTTCACCAGAACGGCCCTTATAAGGTTAATGACCAACCGAAAAGGGAAGACGAAATAAAAAATTACGGTTACGAGAGCTATCATTAAAATCCCTTACCCAGGAATTCGCTAACCTCGGAATATGTTAGTAGCAACTTATTTTATGTTCGACTTGAAACACCCAAAACTTGCCCAGTTCTTAAACCAAGATAAATTCGAGACTAAAACGTCTCGAAGTTCAATAAATAACGCTTTAATATCCACGATATTGATCATAACGCAACCGCGGTACATGAATCCAAGTAGTTACATAAACAAAATAGGTACACCACACACAACAGCGATAAGTATCGTGTATGCGAAATGAATTCTAATGATACCTATTTGTGGCGTTGTAAAGGTACAATTTCGAGCTCGAGAAAATTGTTCGTTCGTCAGATAACAGTCGTTGTGTGACACCTTCGGACGTCTCGGGTGACAAATTTACATTCTTGTCGCGAAGTGTCCCGAAACTGTTGTAGTAGAGAGATGTCGTCGCTCGCAGAGAGAGGCCGACTCCGCCTCGCCGCCTCGACGCCTCGCCGGCGCCCCGGAGCGCAGGTGGCGCGTCCCTCCCCGGGCTCGGACCGACGACAAACATGAAATATAGAACTTCCAGGACACCTCGTGCATGATATATGACACTAGTGACGGCTACGCTCAAACAATTCCTAAACATGCTTTACTATTCTTATAACATTTCATATTTCTTTCATGGTTTAATTCTGGATTATGAGATGTTATTACAATGAGCTTAATAAGCACTCTGCTTGATTGATGCATGTTTGATCAGTTTGGCAAACAATTCGAAACAAATGGTTTTGTCAACCAAATGAGAAATCGATAATTGGAACAATGCATGGGTAATGAAACGATGAATAAAATATTATTGTAACAATATATTTTATATACAAAGTAGCTTTATAATACAACGTAAATAACTACGAAGAATATCGTCGCCAGCGCGAGGTGCGCGGGGTAGAACAGGCGGAGGCCGGCGCTGCGCTTGAGCGCCTCTAGTTCGCTGACGTCGGGGCTCTCGTCCGAGTCACCCACCTCATTGTACTGCATCTCCTCGAACTTGCCGGACAACGCTGAAACAAAACTCTCGCTCAGAAACACTCCCAAAATCCCTCGAGGCCAAATCGGACGCCATTTTCCAAAATATCAAGTTACTCGACATGACCATTAACTTTTGCCTCTAAACGCTTTTCTAAGTATTACTTATCATCACAACAAAAACAAAACTTTGTACTTCGATACTTACAATACAATTTTATTGTCCCGTCCGTGTCTCCGAGGGAATTCTTTGATATGCAACTGTATGTGCCAAAAGTGTTTCTACCAACTTTTTTAATCTTCAGCCTCATATCCACTTCGTAGCCTCTCTCTATGGCGCTGATCTCGAACCTCTTGTCCGCTACAAAGTGCAAATGAGAATAGTTTAATACTCTTTATTAATAGTTCCACGTCAAACTCGTATTATGTATGATACTCACACTGTGATATGATTTGATCATTTATCGTCCAATAATTAATAGATCTAGGAAAAGCTTCTGAATGGCAGTCCAAATGTACAGTATCGCCTTCCTTTGCTCCCACTAATTGGTTTTGTATAGTCATTATCGGCGGAACTGTAACAGAAAAGGTACAATTTCTTAAACTCATCAAATGGAGACTTGAGTCTTGCCACATCCGTACGGAACGAGTTAGTTAATGTAAGGGGCTCGCGTAAGTCGGTTGACGTAATTTAGTTCAAATTAGCTCAGTTGCGGTTTAGGATTCAGCACTAATGCCGGCGACACACGTTTCCGCTCTTTGCGAGGCAACCGCAAGTGTGTATATAGCTTAAAGATTTATCTACATTTAGCATTTAATCCCTATAAAGTCGGAAATACTCTGTGAAATGATTTAGATTTTGGTTGCGGTCACAATATCAAGTTTTCCAATCTCAAAAGTATTTTATAAAGCGATTGAAGTTGGCTTAAAGCGCGACAGACAAAAGCTGGCCGGCGGCGATCTGGGCCCGGCGGCGGCCTCACTATTTATGTCAATGAATTTTCTATTAACAGGAGATTTTGTAAGTCAGTGCTGGACCTAATTTAAACGTTTAATGGATATCAAAACGCTGTGTCGTCCAAAATATAATCCGCTAAAGATTAAATAAATGAAAATAAACCTTTAAAAAATAATGAACCTGACAGGGATTTACAATTTACGAAACTTTTGTTGTAGAAACTTCGAGCATAGTGAGCCTCATAATTATGGTATAACTAAGTAAACTAAAGTTTTGTACTAAAGATAAAAACAAGAGGGGCTTACAATGCACGACGAGCATGACCCGTTTGCTGACAGAAGGTGGCACTCCATTACTGGCTATACATAAGTATGCACCCATGTGTAATCTTGACACTTTGACCAGCTGTAGTACTGCGCCATTCACTGACGAATCTAAATAAATTAGAAAGATTAATCAACTAGAAAGAACAATTAATTTAAACAAAACAAAGGAGATAAATAATGGTTTGGATTATTCAGAAAATGACGAAGTTAAAGAAACGAAGTGAAGTCAGTTAATTTCGTGAGTCTCGAACTAGTGACCCACCCAGAATCCACACGGATACAAATTGTACTCGAAAACCTTCCTCTTTTATTGCTCTTTCTATTAGTGAAAACCGCATTAAAATCCGGTGCATGGTTTAGAAGGAGTTAGCGGAGAAACAGACAGACGCGGAAAGCGACTTTTTTATTTATTTTTTTATACCTCGTACATACGAGTATGTAGAGAAGAGATGTATTGATATCGATGCCTGTTCCTTCACCATTTGATTTTTTAAGCAATGTTAAAGTTTTTCCAAGGAACCAATATTTATCTATAGTTTGCAGGTTTGCAACTTAAAGTGTTTGCTGGAAAATTTCTAACCCCAGGGAGGTGAGATCTGATCAAAGCAACATTTCCGGTGGAAAATTTCAAAGCCCGGAAGAGGCGCGGGTCGGCTGACATTTATTTATATTATGTACTCTTAGGTAAATAAGCTACATTCAGCTGGAGATTCAGATTATTTATTTAAACAAATAGTAATGTCACGTTATGTAACTGCGTCGATGTAAACACGACACTCTCGTGCAAAACATTTTATTATTATTTTTAAAATAAACGATGTGTTTCTCTTTATTGTATTTATTTAGTTAAATTGTTTGATTTTATTATATTTTATCTCTGTGCACCATGAAAAATTATCTTTTTTTTTTTTGCTTTTCCGCTGTCGAGTTAGATCTCTTTTGTATTTGCTGACAAAATATTTTGCACCAATGTCGTGATAGTCATCTGTGATGTCGTGTTACGGTCGTGTCATTTTGGCAGTTAATTTTTGTGACTATTTTTGTTTACCTAAATAATCTAGAATTTAAATTTATAGAAATAAAAAGAAAAGTTCTGACTAATTCATCAACGCCCAGGCTAAACTTTAGACCTAGAAAGCACACAAGGAATAATGATATTTTGAAATTCAACCCCTAAGGGAGTGAAACAGGGAAATGTGGCGGGCGAAGCCGAGATTAAAAGCTAAGTACAAAATATATTTTCTATGTATTACACTAAAGTTAGTGGTAAGTACTTATTCATCGTCTTTCTTTCTCAAGAATACGATTTTGAAGTCTTTATATGTTGAAAACTTTAGCGTTAAGCTCACAACTCATAGTGAGTTTTCGCTTTTCGGTTTGAGTGAACTTTTTGTTCGTCTGGCAGCAAAATTCACTAAGGGTTTTTTGGTTCTAGATTAAGTGGCATTCTATTAGCGGTGACGGTTGTGAAACAGTTCAAAATTTAAGGGATTCGGTTCAAAGAATCTTTATTTCACAGTTGACTTAAATGAGATTATAATTTTTACAAAATACATTAATCGTCGTCTAATGACGAAGCATGCAAACATAGTATAAGTTATAATATAAATCACAAACAAAGCAACAACATAAGTACCTATATCTAAGACAAATTCACACAGCTTTTTGAGATGCGCTACCGAAAGTTCACTTGATCAATCCATTTTGCTCAAGCTAAAGGCTAAAATGATGCTACAAACTCACTGGCAAGTTCGTCCATTGTTATTTGGCCACTCATATCAAAATCTAGCCAACTAAACAAAAGAAAGCAATTAAACTGCATTTGTTTTGTAAATGTTTGTCATGTGCTCATTATGAGGTGTACAATAAAGTATATTTACATAATAAATAAATAAATCAACTTACTATGAGTGTCACTGAAGTTGGTGGTGGGCAACAAGTCGCCAGCCTCCTTTCTCCACACGACCGTGGGCGTGGGCACTCCGTGAGCAGCACACCGCAGCGTGACGTTGGCTCCCTCCCTGGCCACCTGGTCGCTACTCGTCGGGTAGTCCAGAATGTCCGGAGGAACTGCGCAAATCCGTAGCGGTTTTTCATATCTACGCGGATATTTTATCAAATAGAATCTAGTATTTTGAACCCTTTAAAAATTTTTTGTTGAAATTTTGTTTGTACAACATGAATCTCCGACCATTTAAAAAGAGGGTTCGTATTAAATCGAATTAAATTCACATTACAAGCAAAATACTGTACTGAAATATTATTTTTGTTCTAAAATAATTTTCAGGGAAAAGGTCCAAAATTATAAATTAAGAAACATTTCTGAATTGGTAAGTAGACGTTGTGTAAACTTTATTTGAAATTCACCTTAACCGATATGAATTAATTATGAACCTCAAGTAGGCATACAGCTTGGTACACAAATTGGTTATACTACAAGCTTGCCTAACTATGTAAACTAACAAATTAACTTCAAATAAAATTACCTTCGTCGGTGGTCTAACTAAAAAAAAAAAACTCCAGTTGTAAGCACTACCACGAAATCTGATCGAGCTACTTGCTTGATCAGATTTCGTGTGCTTACAACTGGAGTACAAATATTTTGTAACTACAAACTTCCCTAAGTATGTCGACAAACTAAATGTTTTAGACAAACCGCAGCTCTCATTAATTTGTTGTATCATCTAAAAAAAGACGAATACACGGAATTAGTCATGTAAGTATATGACATAGTATGGAGTTCTCTCGTGTTTATGCTCTAAAATAATTTTCCCTGTCTCCACATTAGCTAAGTGTCATATTTGCTACGAAAACTAAGAACTACAGTGTGCACATTAAGATGACTTACCTACTACATCTAAATAGGCCGTCTGGCTCTTCATGGGGTCGGTGTTGAGCTGGCACATGTACCAGCCACGGTCCGACTGCCTGACGTCGTGTATGTGGAGGAACCACACCCGCCGGTCGCTGTGGTTCACGGCGATGCGGTGGTTCTTCGTGATCACGTGGGTGGCTATCGTCAGGATCGTCTGCGTGTCCACGCGTAGCCACGCCACCTTTTAACAAATGGAATTTTAATACTTAGTAGACACATCTTCGAGTTGTCATTTGTAGACTATTGGCAGTCGATACGGATAGTCAGAATCCTTAAAAATAAAATTACTGGGTCTCGAAAGTCAGATACGTATAGGTAGTCGCTCTGAGTAAATTACTGGCATTGAGCTGTCTCTTAAAAAGTCTAGGCATGCACTTTCGTTTCTAAGAAACTAATACCTTTAGTTTTGTTCGTTTTAGACAGAAAGTCTCATTAGGTTTTCTACTTCAATGAAACTCAATACTAACAAATCGTGTTAAATGTTGTTCATCCTTCTTTAAATATTTGTTTTATGATCTGTCAGTCCTCAAAGTGAGCGCTGGCCTATGTCGATTCAGGCGGACAAAGATATTAATTTACACAATGTACATTTTTTTTTTAAATGTTGCCATAATTTAAACCAATATGGTGCCATTATTCACTCACATTAAAATATGTCATACGTTCCGAAAATGAAAATAATATCATTTTGGACGTTAAGGCAAAATAATGCGGCTTTATATCAATTATAGATATGATACTTTTAAAGATCCCGTTCGTGTTTAATATAATTAACATATTTCAGACTGACCGAAACTTATATAAATAGGTATAAAAATGAGATTCTTTAAATATTTTTTTCGTACTGAATTATTTTTAATAAATTTACAGCCGTCTGACAACAGTCAAATCCTGTTGGGTTGAGTTTCTTTTGATAAAATCTTAAAAGGAAGTCTGATTTTAAAAATTATTTGAATGTCCTTTGCATTGCGTTAGATCCTTTTAATCAAAGGGAACTTTTTCAAGCTACAGTGCGCGACAGCGCAGGACCACGATTGATTTAGCAGGACGGCTTTGTCTGGCTGAGTGGTTTTCCGATATTTAAAATAAAAATATTATGGTGTGCTAATATTTCCGCTTGCAGAGGCCGACCATTTTTTTTTTCAAGTAAATTATTTTGGCTAGTGGGATTTTGAGTTCTTAAATAATATGACTAATCAACAGACTTTAACATTTCTATTCCCAAAATGTACTGTGGACAAAGTAAGTAGAGTGATTTATTTTATTATCAGTCATAATAGTAACAAATATCGCAAAAGGTGTAAAAAGCTATACGTTTTTGTTGACTGTCTATAGAGTGCACTCATTTACAAACTTAAGTTTAGGTTTTTTTTCTTTAGTCTTGTTTAGTTTAGTGTACTTAACCTGTATAAAATTGAATCGGTTAATCTAATGTGTTGGGTCATTCAGTTCCCTTCAATATGGTTGAGCTGAGTGGTGCTGGTACACGCATTATGTTCGTGAACGGGCGCCGAATCTTTTTTTATTTTTAATGTTTATGAATTGTTTATTTAAAATTGTTCTCATATAATAGAAGCAACAAGACATATGTAACCAGGATTTTTGTAATACATAACATGGTTTAAAAGAATGTCCATGGAGTTTCTTGCACGTTTTTCTCCATAGAGATCTACGCCTTGGAATGTGCAATTAGCTTCATCTTTCTGACTGACAGACTTATTGACTTTTGAATTATTTATATGCTTTGAATTTTAATCTAATCTAATCGTCTAATAAAAAGTGAATCGAAATATAAATGTTTATGGATGGAGAAGGAGACGAAGATCAAATAAAAAAACTGGCTAAGTGCGTGTCGGACTTCGCACATTTAGGGTTCCGTACCAAATGTATTTTTGACTATTATAGCTTTGGGTCAACAAGATGCTTATACTGTGTAAATTGGAAGACTGCAGCTCCAACCGTTTGGCTATAAAACCTGTGTGACAGACGACGGACAAACCGACGGACAGACGAACACGTGAGTGACAGCTCCGTTTGGACCCTTCGGGTACGGAACCCTGAAAATAATAATCTATCGCCGACCCCAAGTACCTACCATGAGTCAAGGAGCTCCTGACAAGGTGACATTCTATCAGCGACGGCGATTGCCGAAAATATCAATTTATGTATGGAATTAATATCCACACACAAGTGGAGAGCCAGTGGTCGGCATCGGGTTGCAGGCAGTCCAAGAAGGCCATGCCATCTCTCAATAATAATCTGATCTGCAGGTGTATTCGCTAACTTAGTTGACATCAATTTGATAGGCACTATGCAGTACATTGCTGCTTTGACGTATAGGAAAACAATACTACGTATTGCCTATTATAATCGATGTCCACCGAGCAAAGCAGCAATGTACTAGAAAGAGCCTATCAAATTGATGTCAACTGAGTTGGCGAATACACCTGCTGGTGAAGGTCGTGGGTAGCCGATGGATACGCACAGGAGTGTTCGTTGTGGGTGAGGCCTATGTCCAGCTGTGGACGTCTTTCGGCTGAAATGATGATATATATTTTTCTTATTGCAACCTATCTGTGCAACATTCAGAATTTTTTGTATTTTTTTCCTTGCACTGGTATGCGAGGTATATGTCCAGTGATACCTTCAAAATTTATAAATTAGAGTAAGTCTTCTGGTACTCTCTTCTTGAATCTCCGATCGCTTGGAAATATGTCATCCATAAGGTGGTGTGCCAGTATGTTTGGATGTTGCTGCAATATGTTTTTATATGTTTGGGCCTTTTTAACCGACTACAAATAGGTTATCAATTCGGATGACTTTATGTATGTTCGGGCATAACTTCTTCATTTATAGACGGATTTGGAAAGTTCTTTTTTTGTTCAAAAGGGGTTTATTTTGAAATGGTCCCATTTAAATTTCAAATAGATCTGATGATGAGTTTCGGAGACAGACCAACGGAAAAAAATGACAGCAAATCAACCGCGATTGCTGCTATCGCATAAATATGCATTGTTAACACAATTTAATGGGGAATCACAATTATAAAAGTGAAAAATAATACCTTTTTTACAAAAAAATAGAACCAACTTCCAGAAAAAAACAAAAAATGTGCAAAATAGCTTTAATTTCGGAAGTCAGTGTCAAAAAACGAAGAAACCAAACCAGAAACACCGACTTCCAAAATTAAAGTTATTTTGCACTTTTTTTTGGAAGTCGGTTCTATGATTTTTTTGATACCAAGGTCATGGTGAAGTCTCTCATTAGTTCGTTGTGGGTGAGGCCTATGTCCAGTAGTGGACGTCTTTCGGCTGAAATGATTATAAATGACACAGATGGAATAAACATGCATTACCGTAATGTCACGTTACCAATCCATTACATTGGGACTTTTGCCAGTTGCTATTGATGATAAAATGTCACAGTATCTAGAGTCAATAAGTGATGATGCAGGAAGAAGATGATGCCGACTTACCCTGTACGAGCCGAGGTCATTGACGACACAAGTGAAGACAGCCTCTCTTCCCAAAGATACAGTCAAGTTGTTCAGGCTATCTTCAAAACGTGGAACTTCTAGAACAACAATAATATTATTTCATTAGCCTGTTATTGTTTTACCGTTATCAATTCTCATAATTCATTTTATAAACTAACTAATTCAGCAGTAATTGTAGAAAGCAGTTTTGTGTTTAAATATTTTGTGAAGGCAATTATTGTGTTGTATAAATTATATTATATTATTATGTTTCTACGTGAGACTTCGTTGGTTTATATTTGGTCCCCACCTATGAAATCAGCGTTTTGTATGGAAAATTTTAAAGAAGTTGCATTTTTCATACTAAAATTTTCTTAATTTATTTAACAACTAGAACACTAATGTTTTAAAATTTTTATGCAATAATGTTTAAAAACTAAGATAACGTATGCCACTTAGATTAAGCAACAAAAATAAGTTTTGGCTAAATTAAAACAAATATAGTGGTCATTTCTGCTAACAAAAACTTTTTTCCTAAAAAAACAACCGACTTCCAAAAAGAAAATACACTAAAAATTCAAAAATAACTTTAATTTTGGAAGTCGGTGGTTTTTTTTTACAAAAGTTTTTTTTTTTCACTTTTTAGTTGTTATACCCCAGAACTAAAAACCCCAATAAAATGGAACGTGGTATTTAAACATAAGTAGGAGAAAACCAAAACGTCATCTATACATAGATGACGTTTTGGTTTTCTCCTACTTATTTACTATATATACATATTACGTATTTTTTGTTTTTATTCAGTTTACCAAAAAGCGCTGAAGCAATTCCGATAAAATTTATATGGGACCACCTCGGAAGTATGTTATTTCGGATAAAAGAAGAATTTTGAAAATCGGTCCACAACTGTCAGAGATATCGGTGGACATACATAAAAAAAAAACATACATACAGTCGAACATAGAACCTCCTCCTTTTTCGAAGTCGGTTAAAAAGAGGAGTCATTTTAAGGTATTTTTTTTTGTTTATAAAACAGTTATAAGATTTTTTTACTATTGGCAGTTGTCTATGACGGTCATTATTCGATATAATATCAAGCAATTGATGAATATTTTAATTCATAGAAGTGACGAGGTTCTCTAATAGTGAGAAAAATCGCCAATTTCATATGTCAGTAGCCAATAATTTAATCTACTTTCAACCAGAAAGTCTAAGAAGCATAAACTAGTTTGACATCTCTAACTTAGTTCATAGCTATAGCCGTCCTTTTCTCGCAGTGCCTTTTAGTAAAAGATAACGATTCTCTAATTTTAGTTTAGTTATTGAATAAGAGAATCGACACCACTGGTTTTCATTTCAGTTTGTTTCTCATTTAAAGGTAGATGAGAGATAAGAGAAGATGAAAAAGACGGACTCAAATCTCACAATCATAAATAATCGTGGCCAAAAAAATCTGTTTACTTTATTTTTTCAATAAAAGTACCTACATACAACATGCACATCAGTCCCACGTCGCGACACCGGTCAGTATTTTTTTTTAAATATAAGCTTGCGCTTGTCCACTATTTAACCTAAGGTAAGCGATGATGTGTTCGATGATGGAGCACGCTTGCCCAGAAGTAACCTATTCACTCTTGACTTAAAGACCCCCAGAAGTATTGTAGTTTTCAGGAAACACAGACTCCGGCAGGGAATTCCACTCCAGTTACGTAAGTTACTAGTGGATTTCGTAGGACAACGGTCACACAGGTTTGTTAGGGTGTTATAACACCAATCGATCTATCGTCGTTCGATGCAATCGATCGATGGTAGAATGCATTAGTCGACGTCGATCAATAGATTCTATTACTTAACCAATCGATCGACTGTCAATCAATGGTAGAATGAATTTGTTGGAGACAAACATAGCACCGCCCGCCACGGCGACCACAGGAGCAGGACGGCAGCGAGCGGGGAACGGGGGACGAGGTGCTGGCAGCCGCTGACCCGACTTCACTTAAAAAATAACGACGGACCAAGAGGCGCGCATCCTTATGTTCAATATACGAACCAACCTATTTTTATTACAGTCCGCTATTTTATTTATAACACCTCTGAGAATCACCAACAAATTAGTCTACGTCGATCTATAGTTTCTACTAGGTACACCAATTGATCGAGCGTCGATCGATGGTAGAATGGATTAGTCAACGTTTGTCGACCGATCCATATGATTGTTTATCGACTGATATCTGTCGATCAGCCAAAGCTGTTACACGAATCAGTCAACGTCGAATGATGACATCGATCGACGATCGATCGATTGGTGTAATAACACCCTTACGTCATGACCGACGCGTCTCCGTCATTCACAGGTGTGGCGTGTGTACATAATTTAAAAAGGATTAGTGATCATTTACTTAAAGGTAGTCCAAATTAAGGTGACCATGAAAAGGATCTCTAGCATGTCGTCAGAAATGCAAGTGCTCAAATACGCATTCCGTAGTCTCTTAGGATAGACTCGCAACTTGTCAGAAACGGAACTAGACAGATACGCAGTTCGGCAGACACGCAACATGACAGATACGCATTTCGTCAGATATTTGAAACCATCCACCCAGATTGATGTAAGAAAAAGAATTAGTCAAATAAAAGAGTAGACCATATTTGTAAACTACAATTTTAACAATCTTAATCTAATAAAGTAATCCTCATTACTAAAATACCTGTAATCATTAAGCGTTGGTAATTAATTTTAATTATCAAACGTGTAGGTATATTCCATTTCCCTTGTGTAAGTCCATACAAGACAGGCTTTCCCCACACATTCTAGGAATATAGGTACACTGTCTGAAGGCAACTGTGATCTAATTGAACATCAATAGCAAATTAAGAGCTTCGGCTGATGGTTGGTTGAGCTGTTTTGTTGCCAGTAGAGCATCTAATTGTTCTGCTAATGAGTTATATCGGTTTCAATTGATTTTATAAACCATTGGCTTTTGTTTCCCACTAATTATAATATGAATAGGATGAAATGTTTAATTGTTGGTGTATTACGTGATCAGGACACATATGAGCTTCGTGGGATCGGTGGCAGCGACTTCTCGCGCCCGGCCCTGGTCTAGGCCATGGTACGGAGCGAGAGGGAATGGGAAGCAGTGGCCTCCTTCTGCGAAGCAGTAATATTCGCGAAGGAGGAGGCGAGGAGGAGGAACGGGTGAGGGAGACTCAACAGAGTCGCCCTCATGACCCCAGCAGCAGCCGCCGCAAGAGACGCTCTGGGCGTCGGGGATCGCGAGAAGATCTCTGGCCACCGTAGGCGCAAGCTTGTGGACGGCTGGTACTGGTAGCTCGACGTCCGATCAGGACCAGGCTCGAGAGTCGACTGCGCGTAGTGTTCCAAGGGCGCCTCAAAGAGATATCAGCAATACCTGGGGCCCGTCATGGCCGATGCCTGCCCAGGGGTCGCGGCTAAATTCGAAACAGAGTTACCGCGGCCCTGGGCACTCAGGCAACTGAAGGAACAGGGGTGGGTTTTAGTCAGTAAAAGTCTGACACGCCCTCCCGCTCCACCCAGATCGAGAGAATTCATTGGATGATTTCCCAAAAAAAAAAAAACCCTACAAACAAAAGGACACATTTGAGCTGAGTTTCTACAGGGTGAGGTGAGATGGGTGTTCATATTTTAAATACTACTTCTGCCGATATAAATATTAATGAACAACTTTCATCAAAAAAGTCACAGTTAATTTGGAAAAATAAATTGAATCTCCCATAGTAATTTTGATTAGCTGATAATAATTTTGTAAGATAAGTTCAATTTTTTTTTCCGAATTTGCTAAGTCTTGTTCGAAAAAAGCTTATATATTAACACAATAAACTTTATTTATAAAACAAATAACCATGTGATTAGTTTAAATACTGATTAGCAGGTTTTTAATACAAAATTTTCTAAGGAGAATTCTTCGCAAAAAGGAGGCGGTTCTATGTTCGACTGTATGTATGTTTATATATATATATATATATATATTTTGTTTAATAAGACGTTGCCCCACTCTAGGAATTACTCCTGTATCGTGGGTGCGTTCACAAACATTTAAACTCACATACACAAGACACCCAGACCCGGAACAACTATCTGTAGGCCATACAAATATTTGTTCCGTGCGGGGATCGAACCCGCGACACCCAGTGCAACAGTCGAACGCTCAACCACTACGCCAACCGTGCCGTCAAATATATATGTCCACCGATTTTTCTGTCAGTTGCGGACCGGTTTTCAAAACACTTTTTTATACGAAACAGAAATAAAAAGAGAAAGAAGTGGTCCCACATAAATTTTATCGAAATTGCTTTAGAGCTTTTTGAAGAAATCAACAAAAACAAAAAATTTGTATACGTAGATGATGTTTTGGTCTCCTCCAATTACGAGTATGTTCAAATTCCATGTGCCATGTTATTGGGATTATAAAGCCGGACGTTATTTTAATATTTAGTTTTAGTTCTGGGGTATATAACAACTAAAAAGTGAAAAATAAGAAAACTTTTTTACAAAAAATACAACCGAATATATTTTTCAATTTTAAGTGTATTTTCTTTTTTGGAAGTCGGTTGTACTTTTTGTAAAAAAGGTTTTTTGTTTTTCACTTTTTAGTTGTTTTATGGTACTGTTCTATTTTAAAACCAATATTTTTTTTAGAAACAAATGAAGGAACTGTCAGTACCGTCATTTGTTTCTATATTAGTATCATGGTAATTGAAGTTTTTGAAAGCTATGGAATAATTGAAACGAAATTCTTTATTAACTTTTTCTATGACTTCGGTTCTGTAAAAGTTATATGGCAGGTTTATGAGGAATTCTATTCCGTATTTAGATCAGAGCCGAATATAAATATAAATGGAAATAATGAATCCAAAAATTGCTGGCATAAAAAAGCACAGTAAATTATCGAGAAGCTATGAAATCCTAAATGAAAATAAAAAGCAGTAATAGCGGAGTCAGCAAAACAATAAAAATAGAAGATCATAAACGGTAAACAGCCGCTTGTTAACTAATTACTAACAGTAGAAATATTTACAATAGATTTGTTTTCAGCCAGCATTGATGGCTGATCTGACCTGGCAGCTTATTTTTAATGAATCTACCTTTTTACCCGACTGTCCTAGAAGAGGGTAATATTTTTCGATAGTATGTATGTATGTGTATGTCTATTTCTTTGGCGCGCACTGTAGCCTAAACGGCTGGATGGATTTTAGCAAATGAGGTATTATTAGATTGGTCTTGACCGCCGAAGTGACATGGCTATATGAATTTAAAAAAAATAAAGAAAATGGAGACCGCCATTAGGTAAGTGTAGTCGTATTTTTTTGTGACCTGATCATGTGGGGTGTCAAATTAAAGAGCTCAAGGAGACAATTCCAAAATATATAACTCCCAAAATGAGGAAATAAAAAAAATTAAAACATCAAAAAACCCGACTGATAAAAAACCACTAAAAAGTTCCAATGTCGCAGTTAGTGGAATCAAATCTGTGACTGAACTACAATGAATTCCACTAACTGCATCAGACTGCTTGAAAAGTGACTTGTTTGGAACTTTTTAGTGGTTTTTTATCAGTCGGTTTTTTGATATATTTTTTTTTTACATATCTACTACCTACTGGAAATGTGGATTGTACGAAGCCTATATTTGTTACAGTTTCTGCTATTACCGCTTCTGCTCAGTTGAAATGTGGAAGCTTAAAAGAGAATTTTGCTCGCATATAACCGCCATCAAGGTTACCGACATAACCCGAAGAATCACCAAACTTACTCGTAAGTGGCAGTGGGCACTTGGACATTGCTCGTAGAACAGGTTGTCGATGGGGCCGAAAAATTCTGGAGTGGCGACTGCGTACCGGAAGATGCAGTATTGGAAGCCCTCCCACGAAGTGGATCGACAACCTGATTAGGGTTGTAGGTAACCGATGGATGCGAGACGCACAGGATCGGTCGTTGTGGTGACACTTGAGGGAGGCCTATCTATATATGGTTTATGTCCAGCAGTGGTCGTCCTTTGGCTGAAATGATGATAATGCAATATCCCGCATCTTAACTTTCGGCTTTTATCATATCACTGCTGGACATAAACCTCCATTTAACTCTATTCTTGGCTTCTCTAATCCAGCTGTTGCCACCCACCCTAAGAAGATCGTCGCTTATCATTGGAAGAATGCCGATTATAATAAGACAAGAATTTTAAATACAAACCAAAATTGTTTACAAAATTCTTAGACACGCTACTTTGAAATGCCATCGCAAGTTTAAAATTTCTTTTTAGACGACTGTAATCTTGCCAAAATTCCAATCTCAAACGCAACCTGCCCAAGTTTATTAGAATTCCTATTGATGTACCTACTCACAAAGTTATCGTAATTATTTCGTCAAAATCTTATATTATCTCTTTACAGAGCATTTCATTAAACTCAATTTATGTTATTAGATAGAAATAACGATCAATTAGATATTGGCTTTATGTTTAACTTGGATAATGAGAAGCGCTGAATCATAGTATTTTTGGTGCTTTGAGCCGTTTGTATCTCTGACAGATAAAGTGATCAATTTGAACAAAGTAGTCGTTGGTATGAAGGCGACATGTTTATAGGCTGCCATATATCACTGAGCTTTATCTCCGCACTAATGTATCAGTATGTATATATAAATGTTATTGTTGCCGGCAGTGTGTTCGCTCACGTACAGTCCTAAGCATTTATTGTGCCTAGAGCAAATTTGCTTGCGGGTCGCAATATCCAAGTGAGCGGGCCCTGGGGTGCTATCTTGTTTTATTTGCGCGCCAGAGCCGATAATGAACGTTTTTTCTCCGTATCTATTCTGAGCATTCAATATACTAAAGGTGTAATAAAGGGTAACATATTAGTAGTCCTCCCCTTCCTCTTGCCACTGAAATTTTACTGTCGTATAATATTATCAAATTGTATATATTTGAACCAGCGAATGATGCTTAAAATAGGCTTTAACGCTCTAAACATAAGGTCCAGAATGTTTTTAGTTTGAAAAGATTAGGCAAATAAAAACAATAGATAATAATATTTGATCGCCAATAAAATGGGCAAGTTTTATAGCTCTTCCATTTTGTGGCTAGTATGTTATCGTTGTTTAAAATCTTTGTTGTGTAGAATATTAGGAGTTAATATTGTATGAGTATCCCGAAAGTAATTTCTTATTGTGAATGTTAAATAAGAATATTATAGAAACGAATTAGCAGCAGTATACGCTGAAAACATCATGATCAACCTAATTGAATTAGGTGACATGTTCTGTGAAAGACCAGTAACTTGCCCCAACAGCCAGCCAGCTTACAGAATATAAAGCAGACTCAACCTACTCCACGCACCCCCGAATAAAGGAACGTTTCCAAGCAAGTAGGTACTTTCGTGTGATGCTAATGGAAATAAATCAAAGAGACATCACCAATATTTTCCTTATTCATTTTACGGTCCTCACGAAAATAATATCTCATTTAAATATCTCAGATTGACAAATTCATCGAAAGAATTCTAATTATTGTCCTGTTCCTTTCGTAGATACTTTATAAAATTCCAGCCACCTGCTATCAGAAAAGGTATCTGTTTATAACTTATGAGACGGAGCCCTTTCAAATACCTCTGTACATTTTAGACAATTCCCAGATAACAAACTCGAAACAAAGTTTAAACTCCGCATATTAATGAGCGGATTTGTCTCGATGTATTTCTTCGAAATGAACGAATTGTTTAAGACACAAGGAGGTACGTAACCGTTCCCTTCAGAAGCTACAAAAGATGATCTTTATCGTTTTATGGGTTCAAGGAGTGGGGTGAACCCCCGGGGAGAATTTATGTCAGAATATTACCCCTCCTTAGAGACTCTAAAAGAAAGTTTTAAATGCTTTATGTCGGTACTTGCACATACGATGTTGCGGACGTTAAATTCTGTAATGTAGTATGTATTTTTACATCGTAAACTGTCATTCACGTTTGCCGATGTCTGCGGGCGACTGTTTTATCGCCCAGGAAGAATACCATTGTGTTCCGCATGACAGAAAGGCAAGCACTCGCTATTGTTTTTTTTATCGGACGGCAATTGGCTCTATTCGCCCGTAGTCCGTACACAATTTGTCGAGCCTTGTTAGAGATTGTGTTTATACGTGACGATTGTCGCTTTTAAAAATACTTTCGGTTTGTGATGATAACCCCGAAAAATGATTTTATTTTCAGATACAGTATGTCTCTTCATAAATGTAGCATTAGTGCTTAATATCGTTTCACTTTGGGGTCTTGTTGCAATGTGGCCCTCGAGGATAGAGACGCAGTATATAATATAAGCGCGTTCGATTAGCTCAGTGTCTCAGTGCTGCAGTTGGAATTCACTTGTACCGCTTGTTGAATTAATACTGATAGCACACTGAGCAAATACTCATTTTGGACTTCATAGCTTTTGCCGTTCTAATTAGTCAATTCCAGAGCTAGCCGCACTGGACATATCAGTTTTATAAATAATAATATTAGACAGCAGAATAACATGTTTTTTAATGGAATATTTTTCTAGAATGTTGGCCACATTTATTCAGCAGAAATTAATGTAACCGGCACAGTCTGAGAGCACGCACAGAAAATATCTACGAGCTACGCGGAATTCGGAATTAGAGTCCGTGACGCAACGGCCAATGGCCAGTCCGACCGGGGAAAATAATCGTCAAGTCAATATTTATGTATGGAAAAATGACCATAGAGTTGTTAAATTATAGTCAAAATGGAGATACATATCAGGTAGATTTATGAAATGACATGAGATACCATGATAAAATATGCAAATATAAAGCGAATTGTGGCAATTCTTTTATTCACCACCAACTCTTTGCCTTGAAGCTGCCTTATAAAGCAAATGTCACGAACAACCATGCATAAAATCCATTGTAGCGAAGTACAAAGGAAATAATATTTTATCACGTTTGCCGGGTTTTTACTTTTTAAAACTTCAATCCATGCATTCATATCAGCACGTCCGTCTCTCCGAGGGGATTCAAAGCCCGGCTGCTACCAGGGATACATGGGTAGTGTAGGTATGTTTCTTACACCTTTAAAGTTATACAACGGACTATTGTAGTAAAGAAAGGATCTTTATAGCACGAAGCTTTTGAGACATTAAACGTGTGAACATGTTTTATGGACCACTGCGGATTAGAAGCAAGGGGCATCACGTTTCAGTTTGTTTTTCAAATTCTTATGCTTAAGATGTGAAGTGGATCAAAAATTCGAAGATATGTATCATGAAATAGTGCTACGTGTCCAATATTTTTATGCCAATATGCTTTTTGCTTTTTAGAAGCGTGTAGAGGGCATTACGTAGACGTACATAAATCTAATAAATCTAAAAAATAGAAGTAGTGAAGAAAGAACACGTGAAGTGTTGTACACAAGTCTGTAAACAGATATCATGAAAAGGTTACGTAGATAATAGTAAAAACGTGATAAAAGTAAGAATTGATATTTATTTATTTATTTATAAAAGGTAGCTTCACAGCTGACAATAAGTAAACATGAATTTGATAATTCTAAACAATACGCCAATTACGAAGTACACAGATAAAACAATAAGCATAGAAGAGAGTGACATGAAGTATGTATAGTGTGTGCGTGTGTGTATTTGTACGGTGTGGGTTTCTGTGGATGTGTGTGAAGATGTGTGTATGTATGACTAACTGGCACTACAGGCGTAACTGGGCCTCTCTCGTTTGGTCTAACACAAGGATGATCTCTTTTTTAAGACGGTTCCGAGTGATATTGAAGAGGTCCAGTGTTGGAAACTTGTCATTATATAATGCTGGTAGTCGCAAGAAAGGTGACATCTTCATATAATTAATGGCAGCCGAAGGAACAGCTAACAGATTGGTATGTCTAGTACGTTTAAGTGGAACGTTAAAGTTAACTTTGCAGAGCAATTGTGGGCAGTCAAATTTATTATTAAGTATGTCGTATATTAACACCATGTCATTTATCTGTCGTCTCTCTTCCAGAGTATTTAGTTTGTGGTATCGACAGGAGTCCGGGTAATTTAAGATGCCAGCTTTAGCTTTGTAATTTAAATGCTTGATAAATTTCCGTTGTATAGACTCGATAAGCTCAATATATTTCTTATAAAATGGACGCCATATAATGCTTGCGGATTGTAATATGCTCCTTACATAGCAGTAGTACAAAGTTTTTAAACATAGTGGAGTATTAAACTGCTTGCTGTTACGTAAAACGAATCCTAGGGACTTGTATGCTTTACTGGTGATATGAGCAATGTGGGCCTCGAATGTGAATTTGTCGTCCAGAATCACACCTAAATCCTTGACCTGTGATGCCCGCGGAATAATATCGTTACTGATAGTGTAATTGTAATGTATAATGTTGCGTTTCCTTGAAAAGGTTATTATTTGACATTTCTTAGTGTTTACGTTTATATTGTTTAAGTTATAGTAGTCACTAAGTCTATCTAAGTCAGATTGAATCAATTGACAGTCATTGGAGTTATTTATTATCAAATATATTTTTTTGTCGTCGGCATATAGAAGGTGCTCCGAATGAAGAAAACATTGCGTTATGTCAAATAAATAAATGTTATAAAGTAAGGGGGATAACATGGAGCCCTGGGGCACCCCGGAAGTAACTTCGACATAATCAGATCGGTAGCTACCGATAATTACCGCTTGCCGCCGATTTCTCAGGTAAGATTCTATCCATCTAAGCAAGTTCCCCTTAATACCCACGGCTTTTAGTTTTTTGGTCAGAATGCAAAAGTCGACCAGGTCAAACGCTTTTTCGAAATAGGTGTATATTACGTCCACTTGGGCACCGTCGTTCATACCCGTAACAACATAGTTGGTAAGCTCAAGAAGGTTGGTATTGACTGTACGAGATTTTACGAATCTGTGTTGGGAAGCGGGTATGCACTGCTTAGTTGCGGCGTAAATGTGATCGTATACAATTTTCCGTAACATTTTACCAAAGATGTTCAATATCGATATACCACGGTAATTAGATACTTCCCGTTTGGAACCTTTTTTTATGGATCGGTACTATTTGAGCCTCGCGCCACTGTCGCGGGAACGTGCCCTGGTCGAGAGATCGTTGGAAAATGATCATAAGGGGAGAAGTTAAACCTGATTCACATTTTTTAATAAAAATTGCTGGTATCCCGTCAGTGCCAGCTCCCTTCTTGCTATCTAATGATTTGAAAACAGTTTTAAGTGATTCAGGGGTGATAGCGATGGAATGAGTAACGTTTGACAAGGGGGAATCCTCGAAATGCAGAAGGCTATCACCGCTGGTGGGACTAAAAACACTTTGAAAATAATTATTAAATGCATTGCAAATATCCTCACCGTTCGAGTATGTTGCACCTTGATATACCATATTACGAGGGTATCCGAAAGATTTCCTTTTATTATTCACATACCTCCAAAATTCTTTGGGTGATTTTATTATTTGTTCCTCGCAACTGTTAATATATTTAGCGTAAGACTCCTCTTCGCCTGACGCAGGTCCTCACCGGACGTGGCTGTTTCGGTAGGTACCTGTGTCGGATCAAGGCGGAGGTGACCCCTGGGTGTTTCCACTGCGAGGATCGCCCAGAGGACACGGTGGAGCATACGGTGGAGGTTTGCCCCGCTTGGACAGAGCACCGCCATGTCCACGTGGATGCGATAGGCGGCAGCGACCTCTCGCGCAGTGCCCTGGTTCAGGCCATGGTACGGAGCGAGAGGGAACGGGAAGCCGTCTCCTCCTTCTGCGAAGCAGTAATGCTCGCGAAGAGGGAGGCGGCATACGTTAGGGAAACTCAACAACAGCAGAGTCGCCCTAGCGCCCTCAGCCGCAGCCGCCGCAGGAGACGCCAGGGGCTGCGAGACGATCTCCGGCCACCGTAGACCCGGGCCTGCGGACGGCGAGTAGTGGGTAACTCGCCGTCCGATCAGCACCAGGCCCGAGAGTCGACGGCGCGTAGTGTTCCACGCGCGCCTCAAAGAGTTGTCAGCAAAAGGACGGGGCCTCTTGGAGAAGTTTTACCCGAGACCTTAACAAGGCGAATTCAGCGTAGTCCGTTTGGTATTTGACTTTTTTCCATCTTTTGTGTGCTTTAAATTTTTCTCTGATAGAATTTATTATCGATTGAGTGTACCACTTCGGGTATCGAAAACGTCCTGACACTTTTACTGCTGGAACGTGTGATTCTATGAGTGAATGTAATGTTTCGTAAAGCCTGTCGACGCACTCCTCCACACCCCGTTGTTCGAAACAATGGTTCCAGTCTACGTTAACGAGCTCCGAATTAATTCTACCGAAATCTGACTTAAAATACTTTTTTATAATTCTAGGTTGAGAGCAAATCGGTTTATAACTGTAATTGTCGATGCAAAGTTCCAATGGGGTGTGATACTTGTCTATGGCCACCAGGGATATATCGCTTAATGTGCACTCTAAAGGTATATTAGACATTACTAGGTCACGGACATTGTCACAGCAATTGGGTTTTAGGTTGAATTGAGACATATTCATAAAATCCAAACAGTTAAGAAATTCAGTTGTGACATCAAACAAATCCGAATTGCTATTAGATTTCCAACCGTATCCGTCCGAAGACCATGTTAAGAAGGGTAAGTTAAAGTCGCCTACCACTAGGTATATATCATTGGGGTTCAAATTATAGGAATGAAGCAGAGAATCTTTAAAGTCCTTCAGATATTTTGAGGAACTGCAGTTGGGGCGTATATAGACTGCGGCTAAATGTAGATCGCCTTTCTGTAATGGTTGCGTGAAAACATTGTTCCTGATCGTTACCCAAATACAATCTGCACTTCCAATGTGAATATCTGACCTTGCTATGGCAGAATAAGCGCGTTTAATAAGGATCATAACACCTCCGCCATTCTTACCACCAAGGCGATCGTATCTAAATACATCATAACGATCGTCACATATTTCTGTGTTCAGTATTCCGTCGCACAACCAACTTTCCGTAATAATTATAATATCGAAGTCATACGATTCAATGTTACGATAAAACAAGGGTAGTTTAATCCTAAGTCCGCGCGTATTTTGATAAAAAATTCTTAACTTATTCATGTTTTATTTAAAGTGTGACAAGTAGGTAACTGAAATAATGCGATAGTTCAAAGAACAACGAAATAGTTAAATAAGCGCGGGTACTTAGAAGTTAATGTGCCAAAAAGTATGTGTCGCGACTTATCGTAGACCAACGATAAATAATTAGCAATATGCGAGACAGTGGTTCTCAATGTAGGGGCCGCTAAGAGTGCCAGTATTTTACCTGATTTGTATTGTGTGTGGGTATGATTGTGTTTGTTGGTAGATTTGTTTATGTGAATAGTGTTTAAGTGTACTATGTATAGCATTAGGACAGTGGTTATTATTACAAGAGGATAAATTGACGAATAAAAGAAAAGCATGCAAATTACTTCGAAATTAGAAACTTCTCCAAATCTTCTTCCGAGGTGATTACAGCGGGTGGTGATTTTTCGTGGTGGCGCATGTGGACCAAGCAGTTTTTTACCCTCATAAATTTGATGTCTAGTTCCTTGGCGCGTTTTCGGCAGTTATTTAGCATTATTTTATTTGCTATCGTGAGGTGTCCGTATAAGAAGACTTTTGTGGAGTTGCCTTCGAAACCTAAATCGCTTGATGTTATGCCATTGGATCTGTTGATTTGCCGAAAATTTGCAATAATTGAATCCTTAACGCGTCTGTTCCTCAATTTGGCAATGATGCGCTTCGGTTTACCTGCTTGGGAATGCAGCGGTTGTACTCGCGTTATAAATTCAATGTCTTCCTTGATTATGTTGGCGTTGATGGAGGTAGCTATTTTTAGTAACAACGATGGCAGATCTTCATCAGGTTTTTCAGGTATTCCTACTATTTCGATGTTGAGGAATCGATTCTGCTGTTGACTTCGGTTGTACTCTTTTTCTAAGACGCTAGTTTTTTTTTGTAGCTCCTTAATTAGTTCCTCTCTGTCGCTTGTTGATTTATCCAAACTGTTTAAGCGTTCTTCCTGTTTGTTGATTTTGTTCGTCAAAGCATTACGCTCTTTCCTAACGGTTTCGACAATTTCCAATTTTCCTTCAATTTGCTCAAATCTTGTATTTAGCTCATCAATTATTTGTGTTTTTAGGCCGGACGTCCAGTTGTTTAGATCCGAACGTAATTTTTCAACCTGTTCGGGTAACTTTACTAGACTCTGTAGTATTGACTCGATCTTCTGAAGAGATAAAACATTTAGAGAAGGTTCATCGGTTGGGGAGTTTAGTTGAGGGATGCCTGTCAGATCCCAGTCTCCTCCAGCCGACCTCCGCGTGGCTAACACAATGGAAGTGAAAAGTCAGACGGCAACTCGAGCAGAGGGCGCCATCTGATACAACATCTGCGAATTTTTTACACTTTTTATAAGTGGTATTCATACCGCAATGTTGGACACCGCTGGCTGATGGGTGGGGCGACGTAGTGATGCCGCGTTGCTAGATGTCTCGAGCCGACGATCAACGTTACCGTAGCGCGCAGTGGCTTTCTTCGTTCGATCTGCTCCGGTATGTTAGTTTGGCGTCAAAAAGTTAGGTCTTCAATATGGTGAGCTCAGTCAAAAACTCGTTGATGAACACGCTTTTTGAACTATTAAAGGTAGGTAGTTGTAGGATGTGTACCAGTGAGCACGTCTACCTACTCTCGACGGTGGTTTTGAGTTAATATTAATATTTTGTATCCTGTTGCACGATGCTTGTTTGTTTATTCTTAGAAGAGTGTGGGTAGTGTGTGGGTAGGTATCCGTTTTTTTTTTTTTTTTTTGTTGGGTGGGAAATCATCCTATGACTTCTTCCGCTCTAGGCTGGAGCGGAAGAGCGTGTCAGACTCTTACTGACTAAAATCCACCCCTGTTCCTCCCTGCCTCGAGTGCCCAGGAGCGAGGTAACTCTTTCGAATTTCGTTGGTTTAGATTTTCCCAATGCCAGGTACCTTCTCATACATTCTAGGTATCACGTGAAGTGTGCAAAACGTTAAGTCTCAGGTACTTGATAAGTGATTTCGTGTAAAAAAGACAATTATGTATAAATATGTTTTTAAGTAAAATTAATAATTATTAATAGAAAAAATCGTTACATTAATGTTTTATTTAAACCTGTTCCATCCCGAGTGAGACGCAGGGCCATTTAGAACGCAGTAACACGCTTCCTCACACTTTGGCTATGGGCTTTATGGTCGTTGTTTCAAGTAAATATCATCATCCCCCTACCCTTATCCCGATTTTTTTGGGGTTAGCGCATCATGTCTTCTTCTTCTATACATCTTTTTTGCCGTCATTCCCAACAATTCCCGGGTCGGGCAAAAGTGATACTGGGTTTTTTCATTTCCAATTCCTCTTTAGCAGTTTGGAGTTTGGAAATTGGTGGTGTGACCACCCCTTTGCCGCCTCGAAAAGCACGTAAAGCTGTTGGTCCTGCGCCTGATCTCTCCCCGGTCGTGTCGGATTGCCGTCCCTGAGGACTGAGAGTGAAGGAACAGATAGTAATAATAATAATAATAATCATTTTATTTTAGAAAATTCCATAATTTGTTAGTAAACATTAACCTTAATAACTATGTTAGTATGTATACATGCAGGTTGGACAAATAATGGACGAGCGGGCAATCAAATTTCCCCGCAATGACACTCAGGAGACTCTTCGAGCTGCCCCGGACTCTCTGCAGCAGCGAGGCGGCACGCTTACGTCTGATCGCTGCGAAGCCATCAGTGTGCGCATCAGCAAACATTCCCGAAGCACTGCAGAAGCGTGGCCGCCCCAGCAGCATCCTGAATGCATTGTTGTATTGAACTCGAAGAGCATTGATGGCTTTCTGCGTACAACCCGTCCAGAGGCTGCACGTGTAAAAAGTCTGACAAGTGCGGTGCAAGTGTGCAAGTGTGGTGTGATAGTGCCCCTGTATTTGTACCCACGCTTGTGCACTATAAAATTCAGTTGAGGTTGGTCGCTGGGATCGAAATTCGGTCGTGAGGATTATTTGGTGCCATCTTAATACTCACCTCCTTTCTAGTGTATTGTTTTAGACAATTCTTATATCGTTACTTTGATCTTCCTCTACTCTTGTAACATTCATACTCAGAACTTTTCTCACGACATTTTCCTCATTTATTCACATGATGTCCATTCCACGACATTTGAAGCCCCATGCAATTTTTTTTCATGTTAGTCATGCTGTATCAAATATATTATTATAATTACATACACGCCGCTTTGCTAATATTTTATTACATTAATCGCACAATGGAAGTAACATTTTTTTCTATAATTGGGCAGGCCCAAATTATATTTAGTATAGGTAATTTGAATAATTTCTATGAACTATGATGAATTTAGTATTAATTGCTCAGTTCTGTTTCCTAGGCACCGTTTGTCTTAGTATAGCAAAATATTTACCGTTGTTGTATCTTCGAGGTGCTAATTATCTTATTAATAAACTGCAAGTGACGTGAGAAAAGCGTCATCTACGAACCGCAACACACACGCTCAAGAAACGCTCATAAAACGCTGTCGCTAGACGCTAACAGTAGCGTGCCTCATCGTAATAAAATTTCAACGGAAAAATCCAAAGTGTTAATAGAATATTCAATTTACAATCGGAATACTGAATTTCATTTAAAACTTATGAAACTTATCATGAAATGATTAGTTTTACAAAAATAGTTTTTATTCGCTCACCATTTCGCTTGGTTTCCATTTATTATGCATAACTTTGAATCAGTTTTACTTAATAATAGGTCGGTAGAGTCTACAACAAAAATAGCTGTTGTGAAATAAAGAAAAAAGTCCAAAGAAAAATTGATAATTATGTTTAATTATGTAAATTAGATATTGTGCCGCAATGTGTGAATAGTTCATTAGATTGATAACGTTAATTACGTTTAGATTGGTTTAACATTAATTTGCTACTACTAAAATTTAAATAATGTTTAATACCGCAAATCATTATGTGACTCAAAAAGCTACCAAACTTAAACGGGACTGGGCAGGACATTTCTGCCGCATGAGGCGCCTAAAATATTGAGGCCCTGGCACAGCGACACGGCCCCGCGGTAGACTACGAAGAAGATGGCGGGGCGACCTGGGTGTCTTCCTTAAAAATTGGAAAGAAGAAGCGAAAAATCGTGATCGTTGGAAGGAATGGAGGGAGGCCTTTTCCCAGCAGTTACAGTGCGGGCTTAATTGAAAGTGGAACTTATGTTTTTCTTACTCCACCGCTGATCTTTTCTGATTAGGTAATTTCCTTGCGGGACCGAAGGCAGTTTAATTTTTTCTCCAGGACTCGTTGAGCTTCATTGCCTCGGCATTTTTTCTGGTGGTCGCCACTGTTGATTTTGGTTTACAGAGGTTACAGTGGTTTGGAAATAGTGTAGCGGGCTTGTCCCAAATTTTGTACGGGCTTAACATTCAAAACTAGCATTGCACTGTTAAAACTAAGTTTAAACAATGAGTTTTGATCACTCGCTACATCTTCATTCAGTTGAATACTGTAAATGGTACTTAGATGTCATTAACACTAAAGTCTTTGTAATACAACCTTTATCTATAACAAACAAAATTACAAATAATTTCTAATTAAAACAAGATTGTTAAGAAATACTTTACTTTAAGTTTCCATACAAACGCACAATTTTACCGTAATACATGATAACTATTTATAAAACTCACTATTCATTTGCTTAGTGTAAACACTGATAAGCGGATTATAAACTCAAGATAACATACGTCTTAACCATCAAATTCAATTATAGGTCTATAGGACCTAACCTCCTTAAAATAAAAAATAATAAAAATGTTTATTCGTTAACAAAAATTGGTTTGACAATACTGAGGGTGACTTCTCCTTTTAAGTGTGAAAACACCTGTGCCAGGAGAGGCCGCACTCCCTTAACTTGATTACATTTATTTATTTTAATAACTAGCTTATTTATATCTATTTGGCACGCAAGCGCACGCCAGTGTGTGTGTGTGCATGCATGCATGTGTGTGTGTGTGAGCGAATATATAACGAGATACTTATTTTATTTTATCTATATATAAGACTACACAGTAAGTATATACACATATACAGAGTGTAACGGAAAGGTGTGGTCATATTTTAAGAACTGCATCTGCCCATCGATATGAACAACTTTTTTCAAGAAAATCTGAGGAAATTCCCAAAAAAATTTTTTACCTCCCATACAAATATTGATCAGCTGATGATAACTTTGTATGGAAAGTCCAATTTTTTTTTTTAATTTTCAGTTTTTTCTTAGAGAAAGTTGTTCATTTCCATGGGCAGAACAGGCTCTTAAAATATGACCACACCTTTCCGTTACACCTGTATAAGCCCAAATATAACCATATAATAATATGAACAATCATAAATTTTCTGTATCTATATAATTTTGAGTTTTTACCCACTTTGTCACCGTCTGTTTACATTCCAAGGTATTTTTTTCATATATATTAAGAATTTTATTAATGGAGTTATATAAATGCGATGATTGATTTGAATATTGGTGTCTAGCGAAGTAAGTTTTACATTTACGTGTTTTAGCTACGATGTCATTCCGTCTTTTTTTAATATTGTGGGATCAACTGGAAGCGATTTATGTTATTTTTTTAAATAATAAATAAAAATTAATAAAATTAAAAATTAAAAAAAAACCCACTTCAGTCCGGGTAGAAAATGTTGAAATAAGAACCTGCTAATCAGTGTTTAAGCTAATCACATGCTTATTTTTTTATAATTTAGGCCCATGATGTTTAGTATTGAAGCAGTATGTTTTCCGAACTAATAACAAAAATAAAAACTAAATTACAGCTGCTAACTGTACGTCGGTACCCTGTAGGTAGTCAACAACTACTATCCAGACTCGCAGATATTTTAACTCACTTACGTCAATTTGTCAAACTTGCTGATAGTGCTTACCAGGAAACCCTTTTATGCAGATTTCTTTGATAAAGAGACAAAAGAGGAAATTATTCATTAGGTATTTATATTCTGGATTTGCCGGTTTGTTTGGTAGCCTCTATAAATATGATATTCTAGCATGCCGTTAAGACATGGTCGATATTGCGTAATCTAAACGATCCTAAAACCGTAAGTAGAAATTTAAAAGAACGTTATTCACCTTAATGCGTAAAGAGTGATCACACACATTACACTTGTATTTTTTTTCGATTTTTAGGGTACCGAAAGTCCGAATGAAGTTTTTCTAACTGAACCGTGCGACATATCAAATGAATGGGGTCTCAAATGTGTTCTTTTTTACATAATTTAAACTAGTATTAAAGTGATTTTAGAAAATTTACCATTCCGGGCCGCCTAGTCCTCCAAAACTACCGAGTCTAAAATTAAAAAAAAAATACAATATAATTATAGATTACAAGAAAACCTTTAAAAAAGCTATGGTTTTAAGAAAAATATAATTCATTCGAAACCCTTTGCACGCAAGTTGGACTCGTACTTGCCCAGTTTTTTTACGATCACGTCTTATGTTGAGCAAAACAGCAAAAACATTCAGAATTTCAGTTAGAGCTTTTTGAAACTAGCTAACTAATAAAAACAATATCATTTGCTATTAAACCTCGATCGTTATACAAGACTTTTCCATTTGTACCAAGGAAAATAAGTAGGTATATATTATATCTAAGTTTTATTAAGAAGGCCTCATTAAGTCCAGACATGAATGCAAACAATAAAACGTCTAGCCGCATTTTACCATGGTCGCATTTTTTCTAAAGAAACTCTTGAAACTTGCAATTTTAAGGTGATGTATTGATAAAAAAAAACCGACGAAAAAGAAGGGGACTTTATTTGTTACTAATCATTAGCAGACATAATTAAAAACCTATTGAGGGGCCTCACGGATTAATTGAGGTCACGGTTTTACGAACACTAACGTTTCATTTCAAATAAAAATTTAAAAAACAAAATATTGTTTTAAAATTTTTACGTTTACTACCCGTTTTAAGTATTAAATAAGTAACAACTTCACCTAAGAGTTTTTTTAAGGATTTTGTCCGTGGCTAAAGTAATAACAGCCGCACGGGTCGATCCATCAGGTTAAGCTACGATTGCTGGGGTTGGTCCATGGATGGGTGACCATCTTTACATATTACCGAGATTCCTCCATGCCTCTTAAAGCACGTTAAGCCGTTGGTCCCGGCTGTCAATCGTGGATCTTTAACAGTCGTTACGGGTCGTTAGAAGCCCGAAAGTCTGACAACCAGTCTTACCAAGGGGTTTCGTATTACCCAGCAACTGGGTTGTGGAGGTCAGATAGGCAGTCGCTCCATGTAAAATACTGGTATTCAGCTGCATCTGTTTAAACTGGAAGCCGACCCCAAGAGAATTGGGAAAAGGCTAGGCAGATTTGTTTTGTACGAAATTTACCAAGTAGGGACAATTTATAAGTTGGGTGACTATTACTCTTAAACTAACAGAGCAAACTTAGCCGAGATACTTTACCTTCAAAGTTCGTTATATGTATACTATACTACCATCCTGATGTTTCTCAGATTGTTCAAGCCAACAATTTAGCTTTATTTTGAATAATTTTATCGCATATTGCCATTTCCATAAAATATAATTTATAACCTTAAATTAAAATTAAAATATTGTCTTTAAAGTATTGACTTTAAAGATACTAGTTTAATTCTAGTCACTAGCTACAGACTAGACCAAACTCAGACTCATACAAGAGTGTAATTTAAGCTCGCATGGGACCGCCCGCCGGAGCCCCGCAGCGCCGGAGCCGTGATAGAAATCCATGCCTGCGGCATGTTGCACGGTCGCTAGTATGCTGCATGCTTGCTTGCATGTTCTATGTTTGCTTGTTTGTATGCTTCTTATTATTATGGTAAGAAATAGAAAATTATTCTATGAATTTTCTATAACGTGATAGATGAGTCTTTCAATTATTATGGTTATGAAACGTATGCCAAAAGGCGATTTCGACTTACGTTTTACTTTTTAATTAATATGGATGTGAAATTTATACCTAAAGATGATTATGACTTATTCGTATTCTTATTAGTAGTTTAGTTCTTATTAGTCATTACTTATTAGTATGATAAATAAGAGTGCTAAACGATTTTCTGCGAAATGAAGTTTATGCTATCAATGCTTTAATACAATATTAAAAATAATATTATGACCTTAGACTATGAAAGGTTATAGACGGACAGCCAAAATCCAGCAATCTGAAGTACCAGAATGAGAAGCCGGCTTGTATCTGTACACGCGAAATAAGCTCACATAGACAAAATGAGATGCCTATACGTCATCGTTACGTTCAAGGTCACTCACACATTTTAACGATCCTGCTTCATTTAATGTCCAATGACGTTCCGTCTATAACCTTTCATAGTCCAAGATTATGACATAAAAAGTTCTGCAATAAAAGGTAGACCCGATTAGAAGACCTATCTAACGATATCCCACACTATAGGAAAGTAGAGAAAAAATAAATTCACTTTACATGTAGGAATACACGATTCTTAGAAATATTCTCCAGTAAATAAATTTCAATGTTTTACTTTTTTAGCTTAACTTTATAGCATAACGGTTTCTATAGAAAAGTCCGCGGGGAAAAACTAAAACACTATTTCTTATTTCAATTGTAGGTACTTCACTTTATGAAAGTTAAAAATTCATTAATGTTCCTTACTCCATCTTTCCGAGTGTTTTACTCTATTGCACATTTTGTTCACAATATTTTATAAGAAACAGCAAATAAAACAAAAAAGAAATCTTTTTCTGAAAACAGCATCAACATTGTATAAGTGTGTGCATCCTTTGCTTGACAGTTTCCCCTTCCTCATGATTTTAAAGGCTTTTATCTTGCATAATTATGAAAGGATTTGAAAAATTCTTTCGATTTTCGATTTTGGATAAAGTAACTTTTTAATTCAAATCATAAAAAGAAATGATTCAAATACCCCATTGTTTTCTCATATTTGAATTTCTATTATAAAAATATGTTATAGTTTACTGACGACCGTCAAGGATAATATTAAAAAGAAATAATTATTTGTCTAGTTTGAATATTATTTTATTCTATACTAGCACTTTATCCGCGACTTCGTCCGCTTGGATTTCAAAAAATATAGCATAGACACTCACAAATAACGTGGCTTTCTATTGGTAAAAGAATTTTCAAAATCGGTTCAGTAGATCCAGAGATTACCCCCTACAACCTCACAAACTTACAAACTTTACCTCTTTATAATATTAGTATAGATATAGTAGGTACTCGTATTATAGTATAATTTAAAGATTTTAAAAGGTTGTCTATAAGAGTACCGATATAAGTTAATATTCTGACATGAGAAATTAATAAAGTTTGCGTGCCGGTAACACTGAATCAATTAGTGGTTTAAATTAGTTTTACATGGTGTCGCTATATTCGATTTTTTTAATTTTCTGTGTAGAAGCATGTGAGGAGCAAGCAGGCCGTGCGAGGAACTCAGTGCCTTTCGAACTATCAGTTATTTTCGACATACGGCCTCGACGTCAATTTTGTCCTGTTTCATATTACAGATCCTGAATAATAAACGAGAACGGGTCCTTTAAAAGTGCGAACATAAAAAATAAATTGCCTATAAATCACAATATAGTGTAAAACCTCACTTAATCTTAATTTGGGGCGATGCCTTTGAATGGGCGTTATGCAACGCGACTTATTTGTGCCGTGACTTAGTTGTGAATAGCATCGACAGGCAATATTTTCTCCTTACAACGAGGTTGGTACAAGACAACGCTTTCAGGCAATGACTTGTGCCGTGGGGGCGATATAAATATTTGCGTATCGCATCGCGCCTGGCGGCTGCCGCGCTGCCGTGCAGGCAGGCCGCCCGCGCCTGCCCGCCCGGGCGTTCCAAACGTGGCTCGTCACGCGACCACCGCTGCCTCAATGTAAGAAGTTTATTCCACTTTAAATATCCTACGTGAATCGATATGTTCTACAAATTAAGGTCGGTTATTACGCCATACTACTGTTCTGTCTAGAAGTCGTGCTAAAAGAAAATTTGAAAACTTATCCGTCCGACCCAAGGGACGAGTTTTCATGAAATGTATTATTAATGTCCTGGAATACTAGAAACATACGTGTGAGATTTTCAAATTTAGAAATGCCGCTTTAGCGTAAACATTTTATGTGAAAATAAACTTTTTATTATTGTTGAATTAGCGGTTGTTTTCAGAAACAAACGGTCTTAGTTACTTTACTTCATTAGTGGCGTTAGAAAGGAAATTACGAACGTAATAAATGTACTTACAAGAATTAATTAACAAAATTAAGCAACTTACGTCTACGCAGGTAAGTTATTATCACTACATAATCAAATCGAGTTAAAGGGAGTGAAAACTTTGGAGATAAGAAGTGTTGCAAAGAAGATTATTTAAAATATTGAGTAAGTAACAAATTTTCGAACGATCGGCGTGATTCGATAACTTTTCGCCGAAGTTAGCTGTAAGTTTCTGGAAGTTTCCAGCCGTGTTTCTGAACCTTATCGTCCGTGGAAGTAACAAGCCGAGATAAATGAAGTTTAGTTGCTCTTAATTTAATGGCTGGCCGGAAGTTTGGACGACGTGACCGGATGGAAGGGAAGCCTCTTTCCTACCAATTATTCGACTAATTAATAAGACATTGTATTGATAGGATTGTTAGCACCCTTCATAACACTCGGAAACTTTATTTACCGAATTCATTCGCTAAAACAATTAGGTTGGAACAAACTAGGAGTGACTTATCACATCAAAACAGTTGCAAAACAAACAACCTCATTTTTTACTTCAAAAAAATACGAAGTTGCTCACAATTAAAGTGTGCCGAACGAGTTGCGGGTCGAAGTAACTACGGTAAATGTCTTTCAAGTCTCTCGAACACCGCAACTGAGCAAATGGCGAACGATTTAAACGCTTTCTTAAAGGATTTATCGGAGATGACACAAGAACAAGAGGAACGAAGAAATCGGGGAGGCAAAGTCCTACCGGGTGCGACGGGCTAAAGCGGGAACCAAGATTTATTGAGGGACAAATTGTAACAGAATCACTGCTACAGTTAAATCCCTAATTAGTTTATCAGTTATAAATTAAACATTATTGCCCTTTTTTGCTAAGAAATGATTATGGAAACCCAGAGGTTAGTTGTCAAAAGATGTTTTTATTTAAGTTGTGCTAAATTAGAATATGGTTCTAAGTAGATAAGTATTATGAAGCCAGAAATAGTTTAACATTGAAATGTCTGGCCGCCAGAAGCTGATTGATTCTGTCAGCAATCGTTCCCGTCAAACTTCTCTTGGCTCAAGACTCGGGATCTATAAAGCTTAACCTAATTGTAAAGAATAATAATATATTTTTGATTAGTTAGTTGTTTCATTTGAGATAGAAGTCATCGTTTTAGCTACCTATTAACAGCAATTTTCAAAACGGATACTGATCTGTTTTGAAAATTGCTATCCTTGTGACTAATTTACGAATAACATTATTGATGTTATGATTTATTTATCGTGTTAAAATTTGCATAACTTAATGCACAATTTAGTATAATTTACGTTGAATTCCAAATCAAAATTGACCGATAATGCGAACACGAATTTAACATTGATGTTGATCCTGACGTGAATACCAATATGAAATCAACGTGCTTATTCAGAATTTGTGTTTGATAGTTTTATTAAAACTAACAATCCTACTGATATTATAAATGTGAAAGTTCGTATGTTTGTAAATCAATCTTAATTATTATATCTATAGGTAATATTTATATATTTATCGATAGGTTCGTCAAAATTGCATACACTGTAACATTAACAAAACATTACTTCAATTTCAATTTTAAATTTTTTTTTTTTAAATTAGTACAAATCACTTCTATCTTCTTATCTAAATACTACTTTCTACATAAATTATATTATGACAGATAATTAGGGCAAGTTACAGTAGACGACAGAGCAAGACAGACCCTCGCTAGAAATTAACCTGTGTTATAGGTTACTTAAAACTAGTATAGTGCTGCAACAGTTACAGACAACCACAAAATTAAATTACTAAACATTTGCAAAAGGTGTAAACAAAACTAAAATTAAAATGTACAAATACAGGTCAAAAAAAGAATATTGCACAATAAAAATACAAAAGTAGGTACTTTAGACTAAGTTAATAAATTAAATCAAATCAAGGGCATGAAATTGAAGCCTGTTTGAGATTGATACTTAAAGATAACCATCTTTAAGTATCTCTTTCCCGTTACAATGTGTTCGTTTTTCATGCGGACGAAGCCGCTGACAGAAGCTAGTATTACTGTTACTGATAATCGTAACGCTGAATGCCCTACTAGAGTCTCAATGAACACCTAATTTTTACTGCATCAGCTGAAGGGCTTGATGCAGATGGCAGTTCCTATTCTCAGAGACACCACGACTACGAAGGAGTTTTCTGTCTCTGGAGTCATAATAATTACTGGAACTTTACTGAAAGTTTGGTACTTGTTATCGATGCTATTATAGTGGGTTATAATTTTTTGTTTTTTAAATGTCTGCTTTAAATTGAAATATGTCGGTAGCAAACGTAAAAGAATAAACGACGTAATTAAACGTTTTTCAGTTTGCCGGGAATCGTTTTTCATTTGTGCTCTTGAATATTGCTACAATTTTGGCTCGAAGATTCAGTTGCAGACTTTCAGTTTGCAGTCCTAAATTTCAACCATTGTCTGAGACGTAAAAAAGATTGATGAAACTTAAGAATCAATTGTGTTGCTCTCAATCATTGTAGAGAATATTATTTTGAAAGTTAAAGAAGTCTCCCCATTCCGCCATATCATGCAATTACCGTGCGTGATTTTCTTTCTTTCTATATACACGGTAAGAAACACGACACGGGTACTAGAATGTATCAACATACGCGATTATAACCCGTTTGCTCACCGTTTCGCCACCTGTGCACACCGGTTTAGCATTTCGCCTGTGACGATACGATACGCGCATGACACGCAACGGTGTCGGTCAGTAACGGAACGGTCTAGTAGGCATTAACTCATACTTTTCAGTACAAAATTTTAAAAGCAAGGATTAGTAAGAATACTTTTTTGCCTGGCACGTTCCTAGCACGGTCATAGTATTAGTCATTGTATGATATGGTGAAGTGGGCAGACTCTTTAAAACGGAGAATCGGGATACTTTAGATACCTACAGACAAACTGAATGGAACAAAGATAACATTGTGTTCATATTTGGCCTTTTCTATTTCCAGGTCGAGCAACAGAAAAATCTGGTTTTGCTATCTAGTTACACAAAAAATCTTGTTAGCGTCTCTATTACCTGGCTATTGGCAAAAAGCTCAATTTCAATGTGCGTCTACTGAAGGTAGATTTACAATATCACATCTCTGCCAGTCCCTCAGGAAAAGTAGCTGTGACGGTAAAGTTATTTGAAGGTCGTAATCATTAGCCAGACTGACCGCGTTTGGATAAAAAATATATTTTTATAAGCTTGAACGAAGCCTTGTTATCGCTCAGGGAGTTCTACCGCTTAATCGTCATTTTAATAATTCACGAACACATGTCTATCAATTACCCCGGAGGAAACTTTAGGCGTAAATTCAACCCTATCGTGGGTTTATGATAAAAAGGTAGAACTAGGAAAATTAACTGAATAATAAATGTGTGCGACCCCTGATTATGTTCACACGACAGTCGGTGTGCCCCGAGGGCATTTAACCTTTATTCCCGAGTCGTGTACGCCGTGCTGGCCGTGGGTTATTGTGTGCCGCTCCATGCCACTAAGCCGGCTTTCATCTGGAGCCTTTCTGTTACAACATCTCAGCGGACTGTCCCTCTAGCTGATATGTTGGTATTCAGCCCAAATTTAAGTTATTCATGCACTACTTTGTTATTATTCCAGAGCTAGAAAAGGCTGGCTATTTTCTGCGGCGTCGTTTCCGTGTTTTATTTTTCATAAAAGTTTCATTTTATGGGATGAAAAGTAGTCCATGACACTATTTATAATCGGACTGCAACTTCCAAAGATTACCTTTTATAAACAAATAGGTAGACAAATGCAGTAGGTGGTATGAAATCTATAATTGAACTAAAATAACTGCCACCAAATGCCAACTGCATCAGACTGCTTGAAAAGTAACTTGTTTGGAACTTATTAGTTGTTTTAGCAGTCGGGTTTTTGAAAAATATAGTTCTTTTAATATTAGTTACGATAAAATGGTTTTCCTTATACTTACATGATCATTTAAAGATGTTTTGTATATAAACTACGTAAAAGCAATTAATGATCAACCGGGACTTCACGTAGGTAATTTGTATTGTGTGAGTAATTAGGGCCAATCAAGCATATTAATTAATCGTGGTTTACTGTGTAAAGAACTATCAATACCTTACTGATGTTTACCGTAATTAAGATTTATTTATAAAACTTTTGTTCGGAAGATGGAAATTTAAGAAAGAGGTTTCTGTTTATTTCTGGGATTTTTAATTTAATAACTATTTTTTTTTTGGAAATTAAACACGGAATACAGTTATGCATATTACTCGTACTAAGGTTTTTAGGGCTAGTTAACTACGAAATTTCATGTTTTTACCAAAAAAAACAGTGTCAACATAGACAGTTCTCTCACACAAGAAAACGAAATAAACGCAAAGATTCCACACAGTGCCTAGTCCCTTTTTTTCATACGAAGATTTGATTAAATTTAAAAAATCTGGCTGTAACATCTGCTTGTCGTTTCGCGCAAGTTTCTACTAAGGGAAACCCAGTTACCTAATAATATCGTACAGTTGTGAACTCAGTTTATCCGTGTTTTTAAGTCTGAGAGTACCTAGCGCCTATATTATATTTTACTGGAACCATAAGTTACCTACGCGAAATTCCCGGTAGGTACATAAGTTAAGCAGATTTCTCATTATAAGTTATTAAGCAACTTTTACAATTTCATAAATTATAAAACCAACATTCTTTCCAATAAATAAGAGTCTGTTGATATAAAGTAATCACGCGGATAATTAAATTAAGGTCGTTACTACAATATTTAAATTTATAAATTCTTTGATTAATGTTGACACAGTTTTCAATATTTGGATATCATTCGGGGAGGAAATAAATTATTCAGAAAAAAAACACAGTTTAGAGGAATACATTCGTAAATAAGCATCGAACTGTCTTCTCTTAGCCTGGTATAAACAGTATTCTGTCCATGGTGCTAACAGGGTATTCTGCCGTTTTAATTTTCGTACAATATTTATTTATTTAATCATTTATGTACACACAGAGACACAGTAACAATAAACATAATTATAAATATAGTACAAAGGAACTGCTTATTTCTTAAGAAATTTCTACCAGCAGACCTGCGATAGGAGAAGTGAGAAAGAAATGTAGACAAAAGTGTGTAAGAAACAGAAAAAAGAATACAAGATGTCCTATACTAAGGTATCAAATAAACCTACACATATATTGTAAAAATATATATACTTACATAAATATATACCTAATACTGTAAATAGATACATGACATACAAATATATAAAATATATTATAATAGAGAGGAAAGGTAGTGCTCTTTAACACGATTTTTGAAGAGAGGAATTGACTTCAAGTCTCGAATGCTAGGCGGAAGCGAGTTCCACAATCTTACTGCATGGACAGAGAAAGAGTAGGAATAGTAACTGGATTTATGAGGATGGGTTTTGAGGAGGGATCTAAGGTGAGATCTGCACGGCGCGTCACCAGGGCGAGCGTAAGAAATTCGCTCACGCAGGTAGGAGGGACAAGACGGGTTGTGTATAATGTTGAAAAGGAGACAAAGAATCCGAGTGTTCCTGCGAAGTCGGATTGGGAGCCACTTGAGCTCCTTGCGAAGGTGAGAGACATGGTCATACTTACGCAGACCAAAAATAAACCGGATACCTAAGTTTTGCAGACGCTCAAGCTTGCTTAGTAGCTCCTCAGTAGCATCCAGGTAGCAGGCATCGGCATAGTCTATAATCGGCCGAATAAGAGTTGGGCTAAAGAGATTTTTGTTTTTAAAGGCAATAGACCCTGAAGGCATTTAAGCGAATGGAAAGAATAGTTTACCTTTCGACTGACCTCATTGACCTGCGCACGCCACGACAGATTGGAGTCAATAATAACACCCAGATCTTTGGCAGTATCGGAATATTCAATAAGAACACCATCGAGATATAAAGGTGACAGGGACGAGAAAACAGCCGCAGTACGCACAAACCTGCTGCCTATGATCATGGCCTGAGATTTATTAGGGTTGATCTGTAAGCCAAATGACTTGGCCCAGGCGCTGATACAAGCCAGGTCATGATTCACAGCGGCGATAGCAGCATCCGCATCGGCTACAGTAAAATGTCGATAAAGCTGCAAGTCATCTGCATAAAGATGGAAACTGGAAGAGATGACTCTTGTAACAAAGTTAATAAAAATGGAAAATAGAAGAGGAGAGAGAACGCTACCCTGAGGAACACCCTCAGTGAGGCTACACCAATCAGAGAAGGATTATTCAAGGCGGACACACTGAGAGCGTCCCCGAAGATACGAATTGAACCAGTCTAACGCAGAAGAAGAGAAATTAATAGCTTTAAGGATTCCTAGTAAGATGTCGAAATCTACTGAGTTGAAAGCACTGCTAAAGTCAAGTAACACAAGGACAGTAAGGGACTTATTCTCCATAGCCCAGCGGATATCGTCAGTCACTTTTAAAAGCGCAGTAACCGTACTGTGACCTGCGCGAAAACCGGATTGGAAGGGAGATATTATCGAGTTCGACGCCAAGAAAGAAGATAGTTGTCTATGAACTATATGCTCAAAAACTTTAGAGAGAAATGGAAGAATAGAAATAGGTCTAAAGTGAGTTAATAAAGAAGGATTGTTCGTTTTAGGCAGCGGTATAATGTGCGCCTGTTTCCAGACTGACGGAAAGGAGCAAGAGGTAAATGAGTGATTGAATATATGAGTGAGAATAGGCAGTAATGAGGGAAGGATGAGAGTTATCATTCTGGAACACAACTTATCATTACCAACTGCAGAAGAAGTAATAGCGAGAACAGATTTCTTGACGTCAACCTCGGTAACATCGCTTAGCTTAAAGTGAGAACATTGAGGCAACGGCAAAGTAGAAAGACTCTCCAAAGTCGCAGCTTTGACACAAGGATCAAGAGAAAAGGGAAGTAGAGAGAAATGCTTATTAAGGTCGTTAAGGTTCACATCCTTGCACTGGCTGTTAGATGATTTGCCTATGCCAACAGACTTGAGGAATTTCCAAACATCGGAGGAACTGCGATTATCGAGTTGTTCGTGGAAATAGCGTCTCTTAGCATCTTGACACAGACGCCTGCAGCGATTTCGTAACGATTTGTAATAAGAGAGATTCAGCTCTGAAGGTCTGCGCTTATATCTGCTCTTAGCTTTATCCCTGTTGGCCATAAGTTCTTTGATTGGAAGCGTAATCCATGGTGCAGGGTTATATTTAACTTTCACACGACGAATAGGGGCATGCTGGTCATACAAGCCGAGAACGGTCGTATTAAAGCAAGACACCTTTCCGTCAATGTCATCGATCTCAACCAGCGGGGTCCAGTCGAGATCGCTGGCATCATGCCGCAACGCCTCCAGGTCTATGCCCTTGTAGTTACGGAGATATAAGAATAGAGGCTTACGCTTGGGAACACGGATACGGTACGACAAATAAATGAGGTCGTGGTAGGAAAAGTTAGGTGTGAGTTGACCATGATGAGAAACGTTATTAGGAGAAGAAACAATCATAAGATCTAGTAAAGAGGGTGTACAGTTAGGGTAATGGTGAGTTGCAGAAAGAGGCAATACTTGTAGATTGAAAGAAGATAGAAGTGACAGGAGTTTATGAGAGCGAGTATCATTTTTGATCAGGCAAGTGTTAAAATCACCCATTAAAATAACATGTTCATACATGGGGCAAAGATTACTAAGAGTACAGTCAAGAGAATCGAAGTAGTCAATGCGAAGGTTAGGGCTGTACAGCACTGCAAGCAAGATTTTTGTGTGATGAACAGAAATTTCGATGAACAAGTATTCAGCCGACTCAGAGTACAAAGAAGGGGATGAGCTGACTACCTTGTAGGGTAGATCAGCACGTAAGTACATAGCTACACCTCCTCCACCCTTGCCAGTTCTATCGTTGCGGACTAAGACGAAACCAGGAAGTGAAAATTGCGTAGAGAGAAGAGAAGGCTTCAGAAATGATTCCGAAATCAATAGGACATCAAGGTGGGCACTGCTAAAGGATGCCAGAAGATCAGAATAGTGACCAGGAACACTCTGGGCATTTATGTGCGCAATATGCAGATTTTTAGGATCAGTAGAGAAAAGAGATGAAATTTTATCGTGTAAAGTAAGTGGAAAGGAAGAGTCACTGTCCGCACTAGCAAAACTGTCAGAAGAAGAGCACGAGAAAAAGCTATCGTTAAGATCAGCTACATCATTCATAATATACAAATTTACGTAAATAATAATACAAATATATAAATATAACTAGAACGTAATCTAGCTAGAATAAACAGATAAATCTAAAAACGCTAATTTAGATTTCCTTTTAAAAGAAAAGAAAACCACCCCAACTCGCTGGTATATTGGCAGAAATTTTATAATTATAGTTGCAGCTAAGGACAAAAATAATAATAGAAGAAGAAACAATAAAAAAAAAACGTTAACAAAACAAGAACGCACTTGAAGTCGTACGTATAACGAAACGCAACATGATCACGGCTACTGTCATCCATTGACATATAAATGTCATCTGACAGATGACAACATCGCCATCTGACAGATGACAACTGTCACACTGTTATCGACCCTTCCTTAATCAAAACAAAACATTGTCAAAAATAAAACTTAACACCGGCAGAGGCTAATAAATTAAAATAAAATGTTTTACGGTGAGACTGACAAAAATAACTTTAAGAACTACCGGCTCAACAATTGAAATGGTGAACGCGATCGTACAAAACGGCCAAATTCAGATGGAGCAAAGTAAATGGACTAACAACAACACCGATTTTGCTACTTGCGCAGACGCGTCTTCCTCAAATGCTAATTAAAAAATGCAAAGCATTTAAATGATTTAATATAAATTCTGCCTAGCCTTTTCCCAACTATCTTGGGGTTGGCTTCCAGTCAAACTGGATGCAGCTGAATACCAGTATTTTACATGGAACGACTGCCTATCTGACCTCCACAACCCAGTTACTGGGTAACACGATACCCATTGGAAAGACTGGTTGTCAGACTGTCGGGCTTCTAATGACCCATAACGACTGTCAAAGATCCACGATTGACAGCCGGGACCAACGGCTTAACGTGTGGACCAATCCCGGCAAGCGTAGCTTAACCTGACGGATCGACCCAAGCGGCAGTTATTACTTTATCCACGAGCTCCTCCGTGAAAATAATGATATAATATGATACAACAAATAACACTATAAACAAATCTTTTTCTTAAAACAGCATCAAAATTGATTATTGATTCATTTTAAATATTGCTTTATGGAAGAGTGAGATGACTGAGATGTGGGGACATCTTGCTATCTCTTTTGTACGCGCGTAACCTAATGGTGCGGTGACGTCATTCGTCAGTGTGTGCATCCTTTTTTCGTTTACTTGACAGTTTCCTCTTCCACCAGATTTGAGAGGTTTCTAACTTATTCAATTTTGAATGGATTTAAAAACTATTTCTATTTTCGATTTTGGATAAAGTTATTTTTGATACAAATAATAAAAAAAAAATAGATAACTACCATAATGTATAAAAGTCGAACAGTTTTGAGATATAAACTAAATTATTATTATGACATACAGCATGATTATATTTAGCATACAATGGCTTTCTCTTTATTCCGTTACCGGTCCAGTTAATTTCCTTTTGATGACTATTCATCATTGAAGTTGTAAGGTTGCTCTTTACTATGCTATTGTTTTGAAAGTTTTGAGGTTTTGACTAATAAGTCGCCGATATGCGCCAGATATGATTCCTCTTCCATTTAAATCTGGTCCAGCTACTGCGGTAAATTGCGTTTTGGAGCGCAGTGTGAAGTTGCTAACCCTATTAGTTAGTTTCAAATCTAGCGTACTGCTCTTAATGGGTCGGTGGCCAACCTTGAGTTTGGACTTGGAGTTTTGGTCGTCAAAGACCAAGTCACTGATTCCTAATAATAATGCAAGAGCTTAAACTGAACTTTTAGGAGACGTTTAAAGATTCTTACAGTCTTTACTTTTACATTTAAATAAAAAAATGTTATTGTTGAAAGCTAATAAAATACATTGTGTTTTTGCACTAAAAATACTATTCTGTCAAGGTTGGCGCTCCCTATGTCCTACTAATATTATAAATGCGAAAGTTTTAATGTATGTTTGTTACTTACTCTCTTAGGCGACCACTGAAAATCAGCGCCGTGCTGTGGGTCCCCCACGGCATAGCATTACTTTTTATTACTACATAGCACATCAATTGTTTCATGTATCAATAAAGAATCATATAACAATGACATCAACAATACAATTAGTAGTTTAATAAAGTGGCTTGACAATAATAATTTAGTTATTAATCTTCAAAAAACTAAATTCATGCACTTTTACCAACGAACATCTACGGGAGATATGGATATAAACTACAATGGTCAAACTATAGAGAAAGTAAACAGTACAACATTTTTAGGAATCATAATTGACAGCCAGTTAACTTGGAAGCCACAAGCAGCAGATATATGTAAACGTTTAAACACAGCCGCGTTTATGTTGCATAATTTATCAAAAAAAGTAAATTTGCCGACGATATTAGTGGCTTACCATGGTCTAGTAATTTCCATCTTGAGATTTGGTGTAATATTTTGGGGTTACTGTAGTGAACGAGAAAGCATTTTCAAAGCTCAAAAGCGCTGCCTGAGAGCTATATTTGGTCTTAAAGTAACAGACAGTTGCGTATCTATATTTAAGTCTCATAAATTATTAACCTTCCCATGCCTTTATATCCTTGAATTAGCAATATTTGTAATAACAAATCGAAGTCTATTTGCAACTTTAAGGGAAACTAGAAAACGAAGTACACCTTTGAGATCACAATACCAGAATCTATTATGCACGGGCGTATTTCAAACTGGCTTATTAAAAAAAAATGTGATTCGTATGGCCCCTGTAATCTTTAATAAAATACCTGACGAAATTAAAACCTTACCGTTGCAAAAATTTAAAAAACGTTTCACAAAATTACTAGTAGATAAATGTTATTATTCTGTGCAGGATTTCTTAGATGATAATTTTTTGTAATACTTTTATTATCCTACTTTTTATTGCATTTGCATGCTATATTAAGGCAGATTGTACATGGATTCTATTATTTAATTACCAACTTATTTTTATGTACCTACATTCCAAGCAAATAAAGACCTATTCTATTCTATTCTATTCATTATGCTGAGTGAGGCCTTCTTGCCACAACCACGACATGCATCTGCTTTTATTTATTTATACTCACTTTTTTTTGTTAAACTTGTCTATACTAACATAATATAAGAACTACTAACACTATCGTTAAGGGTTTAGTTTAAGCAAAGTTCTTTCTTTCGTCTTTAATCACGCCAGAACGGCTTTACGAATCTGGATGAAATTTAGAACAGAGATAGATTATATTTTGGAATAGCGCATAGGATATAATTTATAATGGTGGGAAGTATGTACTTATTCCTCACCGGCGAAAACGCTGGCAGAAGCTAGTATAAAAAATAATACTGGTCTGTGTGGTTTATTTTAGAACAACCTACAGGGCGAAAGATTTCTTCATATAGAAATGGCATAAAATCGGTCACGCTTCCTATAGAATTAATGATTGGCGATTTCCGCATTATATTTGTTATTGCTCCAGTTTCCTCAAGATGTTTTCCTCACCGATGGGCAAGCCAAACATAGAAATCTATGATTTGAAAAGGTAACATTGGTATGGTTGTTCTATCTCATCAAGGCGGGTTGGTCTTAGATATCTGTGTATCCCTTTACACCCAAGCGGAAACGAGCGTGAGTTTTCATTATTATCATCATCATCATTATATTTCAGCCGAAAGACGTCCACTACTGGACTAGGCCTCCCCAAAGTGTCACCACAACGACCGGTCCTGTGCGTCTCTCATCCATCGGCTACCCGCGACCCTCACCAGGTCATCGGTCCACCTTGTGGGAGGTCTTCCAACGCTGCGTCTTCCAGTACACGGTCGACACTCCAGAACTTTTCGGCCCCATCGACCATATGTTCTGCGAGCAACATGCCCTGCGTACTGCCACTTCAGTTTGGCGATTCTTCGGGCTATATCGGTAACCTTAGTTCTCTTGCGAATATCATCATTCCTGATTCTATCACGCAAGATACTCGTATTCATTCTGATGAGGCCCATCGTAAGCGACCACGTTTTGGTTCCATAAGTTATCACTGGCAACACGCACTGGTCATAGACATTCGTCTTGAGATACTGTGGTATGTGCGACGAAAAGATACCATGCAACTTCCCGAACGCACCCCAGCTGAGCCGGATTCGACTGACCTCTTTCTCGAAGTTAGCCCTACCTAACTGGTCCGTTTGTCCCAGGTAGACGTTCGCGTCTACAACTTCGAGTGTAGAGTCTCCGATCTTGATAGGAGCGGGTGCTACATGGGTATTTGCCATGACCTTGGTTTTGTCTATGTTCATTTTAAGACCCAGTCTTTCCGAAGCTCTACTGAGGTTTTCGAGCATTGTACTGAGGTCCTCCATAGGCGTGATTTTAACTTTAAATAAATTCTAGAGGCGTTTCTTGATATAAAAATCAACCGGGTGTAAGGGTTCACGTGCACTTTTTTTTCTATGTGCGTAAGCTCGGAGCTCTTGATGTCTTAGAAAATATTTTACACATACAGAAACGATGTGCATGTGAATCTACACACACACCAACACGCCTTCGTGAAATAGAATATCTATACTAAAGTAACGATAAAACCTTTTTAATTCGAACTAAATCTGCGCAGACATTTTATTTTGATCGCAGAAAAGACCGAGAAAGGACGAATAGAAAATCTATTGTTCCAAGAAGGACTTAATGGTGACCTTCCAATCAAAACGCTGTCTTAATTCTATTGTTATTTATATCATTGAGATGTTCTGTTTGAAATAATAGAGAATCGATCGAGTATTGTTCATAAATAAATATATTATGTTCATTATTAAGCATAATTTATGATGTAAAGCTTATGTTGGTTTTAAAATATAGTTTCTGTTTACAAACCAAATAATAATAATATTAATACAGCAAACGGATGATTTGATTCTTGTTTAAATAACATATTTATTTGTACCTATTAAGTTGTATTTCAGTGTAATTAAATTCGGTTTTTGAAACCGGTTGCATTACATTTACTACCACTAAGCGATACTTACATGTATATAATTATATTATGCCTATATAAATATGTATTTCAAAAATATTTGGTCGTAAAATTTAGTCTTAGTGAAAACAGGTATTTCTAATTTAATTGAATGACATATTTAAATCTCATAGTGTAATATATCCCACCGTACCAAGTTAAAAAAATGTAATTTAAGTTTTTTTTAGGTGTCAAATTGTACCTATACAAATTATATGGGCTATAGCCTGAAATAAATGAACTTATTAATATTTATTTATTATTATGTCTGTTGTCAAAAGTGGCACATATCTATTTATATTTCAGAATATAATTTTAGTCTGTTATTATATAGTTATCTTAACACTAAACAATATACAAAATATATGCCACAGTATATTCCATTGAAGTCAAGCCATAGAAAAAAATACTAGTAAACAAAAACGTTTATTTACTTCTAAAAGTGGTAAAAGTAACTTCCCAGCTATTCACCTAGGTATACGAAACCGCAAACGTTCACTTGCCCGTTAGTACTCTACAGAGAACCAGTCAAAGGGGATGGTCATAATCACCTTGGTGGCAGTGGGATTGGTGACCACAGTTTGTTAGAGACTGCACTTTCTATGTACCTAATTCACTAAGGAATAGCTCAGGTTTTTCTAGGAAATTACATTAATTTGTCGCATTTACGTACTTTGTACTAAACCGTAGTTTATCGAAATACCTGAAAACCTAGTTTTAATATTATTAGGTTTTATATAATACAGAGTGTTGTGGAAAACTTGGGAAAGGCTTAGTATAAAGGATAGGTATGGACAACGATGGTCTTGATTGATACAAAATAGTTCAATAACCATATAATATAGATCGTAAATATAGCTAGCCGCTAGTTCACTTCAAAGAAACGTCAAAGGGGATGATCATAATCACCCAGTTTGGCTGTAGGAATGGTGACCGCAGTTTGTTAGTATAGACGAGGACGCTTGCTGCACTCTGTAAGAACCTAATCCTACGAGATGGAAAGGAATATCACAGGTTTTTCTAGAAAACTAAATGGATTTGAAAACTAATTGATAAAATGATTCATGCTTTTATTTTTGTAAGTAGGTTTTAACAACACTTTTACACGTCAACATTTTTTATTGTCAGTTTTAGCTAGATGAGGTCGGATAAAGAAGAATTCTTCAATGATGAATTGCGTGCATCAGTGAGTGGATAAATAAATAAATTGTGGTTTAAATAATTTGTTAATTAATTCATTTTCGCCATTTTGGGTAGCTAACCGATTCAATTATTTGGTTAAGATATTTCAGCCATCACTTGTTTACATAACATTTTGCACAAATCAGATCCCACCCCAAAACAACAACGTATTTATGCTGCAACCACAATGTTTTCAATTACTTCCACCCTTTATTACTTTTTTATTTAAATTATTAACAAGTCTCTACGGCACTTAATCACAATAATTTGAATATATTCCGTTATAGATTTACTTTCGGTACAAGGTCTGAATATTAAAAAAAAACTATTTTTATATCTGGTAGTCACGACAAGTAAAGATCACTTTGTCGCGAGCCTTTTTATTGACACTAACCAGTAACTGCCTTAATGTACTCGTATTGTTTGTTATTCGACGTCAAAGAACTTTTAATAACGATACCAAGTGTTTTTCATATAACCAGACCTTTGCGGGCCGTAATGAAGCCCATATTATGTGGAAACCATTTTATTTTATTCATACTGAAGTAGGTTTTAGTGTTTTGTTTATTAGTAGTCATTTGTTTTAATATTTGGTTTTAGAACCAAATAGAATTAAAGCATCAGAGGTTATATTATTTATCATTCCACTTTGTCCTTGATTTATAATTATGTCTTTTTGTAACTTACCGACGGAATCCTTAAAACAAATCACAACATGGAAGACAAGTCCGAAGTGTATATAGAACAAGAGTTTTCCCAACAACATCATTCAAAACACATTGTATGTTAGCGAAAAAAACTTCACTGTTGGCGCGGCATCGCGCTACGCGAGATCGACGAGTGTAGAAGTTCGTAGCCCGTAGCGGCGTAGGCGTGCTACGTGCGTCCGCGTAGCGAGTCGAGGCGCGACTGTAGGCTTGCTACGCGCCGTAGCGTTGCTTCCCTCGCTAAGTTCATCGCTTCGAGCTTCGGTGCACATGCGCTACGGGACGCATTCCACACGAGCTGAATCAAACTTAATAATAATTCCTTCGTTTCCACTTCACTTATCAATCGTCTGGGAAAGACTTGGTTTTGATTTTCTTGTATCAACTGAACGTCTTTTTGTAAAGTTGGGTATTTTTTTTGTTAGGCTGAAAATTTACGATCAGTTTGAGCTGTTTGGTGATCGGATGGGTAATTGTAAATCATTTGAAAACAAGCTTCCTTGAAGTAACATTTGTATTTAGTCAATAATAACGAATAATGAGAAAACAGTTCTAACATCGTTGCTTTTCGAATTTCATATAATAATACGCTTTTCAAAATAAACATGAACCAAACATATTATTCACTTTGCAAAAAACACAGCTATTCTTTCAAACAAGGCTGCGTAAAACGTCACTTTTATTTTGTCGTAATTGTGTTTCGTACGCTTTCTCTCTATTATTACATTACGTACTTACCGGAAATTCAAAGACTGGCTGTATAAACAATGATATAGCTACTGAGGGACGTTTTAAAAGAACAGAAAGGTATTATTAGGTGATATTTATTACGCAACACTTTGCACCATGCAAGCGGAATGTGCTGTGCAATGGGGTAAAAACCTCAGCCCCATAATTACTACTTGGAGAACTTATTTAACCGTAGGTAATTCATATTCGAATGAATTTAACGGTCTGTTATTTTTTATGGTAAAGTGCTCACTCTGCAAATCCTCGTAAATACGAAACTGATATGTAAAATCGCTGGAATATATACAAAATACTTTTCCGAAAGATTATTTAAACGTTATTTATTATTCTTTACAGTTGCCAGTTGATTTAATTTAATTGTTACGCCTATTATAACTTTACAACGCCAATCAAATGAAAAACGTATTCCGGAAAAATTGGCATCAAAAGAGTTCTCTTTTACTCGAAACATTTTTCGCGGTAATGAAGTGAAACAAAGCTGGTAAAAAGTTTTTGTTGATGTACCGACTACGCATTCCTAACATTGTCTAGCCGCCGCGAATTCAGAGGAAACCGCGAGGAACTTAACTAGTCTAACCTCCTCTGATTAATCAGTGAAAGTAACATTGTTTCTCAGTTACCCTATGCCCGACGTTTCCTGAATTACCTAGACATAATCCAACAAATTATTCAGCTGTACACTAAATCCTGCAGCTCCGTATACACCAAATTCTAGTGATTTTGGTTACAAATTACTGCACCGTGCTTTACCGGGTTCTGGAGACTGCTTATGTCGACACCATTCCGTACTCAGACGGCGACAAGCTAAAGGAATAATTGCAGAACCGATCGATAGTTATTAATAGGCTTTACAGAATTCCCATTCCCGAATAGCGGACCATTGGTCAGCCAACGTTTAGAGCAGTTCGCCTTGCTTCAGTCTAGTACTTCAGCCGCAGTAAGAGCCGATTGTTTGTTAGCAAAGACACAACCGTCAGCTGGCTTGTTTTGAGTTACAGTTTCAGGATACGGCGACCGCGTCTCACCACTTCCCCAACAATGGTCGATATTTTAAACTACAACTGAACATTGTTACGATTATCGCTGCGAATATTTCACCGTATTTACAAATTCCCACCACAAAATGTAACATCAGTTTCAATACATTTATGTATGAACTTGTATCTCTCTACAATTGGAAATCTATCCCAATATTTTCCTTACATTATTACTCAGCATAAGAACCGCTATTTTTTATTTGTAAGAAAATCTCTGTTATTTTTATTGTATCAATGTAAGAGAAATTAAGGTAATGGATTCAGTTGCAAAGATAAATTGGAATTGCTCCACGTAATTTGTAACGTTACATGTTGTTTGTGCTTACTTAGGGTTCTCTTTTGTGTTTTGTCGAAAACAAACTAAGTCCTTTGTCTGAGAGGTCTCCGGGCCTACGGCGGTTTTCTTATCAGTGGCGTGTCCCTCGAGCTACACATGTATGTGAAGTATAGGGGGTGCTCAACTCCACTCATCGCAATTATTAGGTACGTTCGAATTCTAAATTCCTTATACCGCTAAAACTTTCCGCGCCGAGCTCTTGTATACGAATATTTTATTTCCACTGTCGGTGCAGCATCCTTTCAGAGGCACTTTTTTCAAATATTACTCGCGGAAACAGCGTACTGTTTACACAACGCTCGCCTTTCTGCTCATATCCAATGTAGTTTTCAGTTTAAAATTCATAGCGTAGCTTTTAAACTCGGTTAGATTCTGAATATTCTCGTGGTGAACCTGTTTCTAAATGAGCGTTTAGCCATTTTAATATCGCGGTGCGTTGTTTGAACTTGAGATGTGCGGCAGGAAGGTATTTTTTGTTGAAAGGAGGTTCTTATCTACAAATATTGCAAGGAAAGTTCTTACAGAAGTCAGAAGGGGCCATAGAAACCTGTACCTCAATCACAAATTAAGTGTTGTATGCGGTAACGTAACACCCAAAAGGTTTCTCTCATTTTCTGTTTTTCCTTGCTCCTAATGATCTGGGGAAGGTTGTGCTTTTTACGTCGTAATAACTGCGTACACATAAATAATTGAGAAGCGGAAAAACATTCCGACACTAAGATTGTAACATAACGAAGTACCTGCAATTGTACGTGAGGACCTGTTTTTATACCTAGGTAGGTATATTTTATTTTTATTTAAGCTCTAGTTTTTGCTGGAGCTTCATTCGAGTATGCTTGCAGATTGAGCCTAAATATTTACCGTTCAGTATTACGAGCTTGTTTGCAATATTGTGAGTAGTTTTCATAACTTGTACTTAATAAAAGTTTGTATCGTTGTAGAAATGTTTGTTTGGCCCAATAATGTAATAAAGCTATATTCTCATGAATATACAAGTGAAAAAAATTTCAAAGAAATTATACCTTAAAATTATTTTGCAATCTATGTTCATCATTTTATATTTCATTTGCATCGGTATAAAACTAAAGACTTTTACAAACATGATTTTATAATAACTATACTTTAAAAGACGTAATAATGCGAGCAAATAATACCCAACAAGTTATAAGTTTCTTTTCACAGACTGTTATTATAATGATAGAATAGATAAAGGTTAAAAATATCTTCTTTGGAACTCATTTAAGTGTGAGGCTATAACTTAAAAGAGATATAAAAATATTATATCTGAACAAGTTTGATAAGAGCGCTTTGATTTTGCTCAGCATAAAGAACTCGTGCATAGTTTCTGATTTTGTTTCGACGAGCGTGTTTTTTACATTGGTGCCCACAAAAATATGATTAATGGTTTTTTTTTGTAACTGAATGTTATCTACAAAACTAAAAACAAGTTTGTATATGATTGTGTGCACTGTGTATAGGTTCTGTAGGTGTTAGGTACACTTTTGCCTAAGTCTTAGGGGAATATTGCCGCGATGTAATATTAAAATCTTTTAACGTAACCTAAAAACAATTTCAAACTTTGAGTAGTGCTAATACAAAAGTTATCGTTCTTAACGTAAACAAGTCTCACCTAGTAGTTTAAATATAGACCGGTACAGTCAGGCTCATATAGGGTTAATGTCAGTTCGAGGGTGAAATCTAATAAGTGTGAGGTCGGCAGCAAGTGGTGACAATGTGCTGTAAGCCATAACGGTAACGCGTCTATTGCAGCTTGAGTGCCAAATGCTCATTTAATTAAGTGACATGCTGCCTGGGAGATGCACTTTAGACTGGGTCATTTATGGCTAACTAGCCGTTTGGGTGTCAACTTGGTATATGATGGGCAAATGGGCAGTTTCCAAAGTTATATAAGTTTATGAAGAAGGAACAAAATGGTCAACTGGTTTGACAACGTGTTGAAATACCGGGAAAATACGGAAATAAAATACAGTACGTACATATGATTGTTGCTATAATCAAAACAACTAATACGCCTAGATATATACTTATAAAAAATATCTTTATCGTTTTCATTTAAAAGTGCGAGGTCTTATACAGGATGTAACGGAAAGGTGTGGTCATATTTTAAGAACTGCATCTGCCCATCGATATGAACAACTTTCTTCAAGAAATCCTGAGGAAATTCACAAAAAATGTTATATATAATGTATGATGATAACTTTGTATAGAAATTCCAATTTTTTTTTTGGGAATTTTCAGCTTTTCTTAGAAAAAGTTGTTCATATCCATGGGCAGAACCGGTTCCTAAAATATGACCACACCTTTCCGTTACACCCTGTATAAGTGTTACATCACAACGTTTCAAAATACAATTTTTACAGTTTTGGTAACTATACCAAACTTTAAAGACAGTTATTCATCAAGATTTTTTTGTTTGATTACATTTTCAGAATTATCCATATTATTCCGCCTAAAACCTCTGCAATGTCTACATTAATTTATTCGACGTAACCTGTCAACAAATCATCATAAAATAACGAAACAATAATTCCCAACATATTGAATGTTCGCTTACAAAAATCTAATAAATGAAATCGATTTCGGGTCACAGCAGATATCGAAAATAAACTTAACTATCTGGATCGCCGGTGGACACGGCAGTTTGTTTGCGTTTAATTATTCTACGTGATGGGAACTCCGGCCGATCCCAACTCCGTACCTATACATATTCCCGCTGTACAGGATTGAGTTGCATAATTATATTTACATTGACCATAAGTGTACAATGTACAAGGAACAGTGTTGACACAGTCACACCTGGCATTTCAATTATCTTTTCTGAAAATGTCGTGACGCATTGAATACGAATTGATAAATATTTTTTCGGTAATTGTTGTTATAAACTGTTAAAGTGATAATGTATGGGGTACTCCTGGGTAATGTGTTTTGTTATTTATTTCGTGTATTGGAACGGCGTGATTACTATCCCCATCCTCTAGAAATACATAAATGTAGAAGTTATGTAGCTAAGCTACATACCTAATTTACCAATTGTTATTTTAAGAAACTTTCCAACACTACATTCAAACTTCCATCGTTTTCCTTTAGTCACAATTATCTCTGACTGGGCAAAGTCTTTAACATGCTCTTCTATCCGCGCCCCAGTGACATTACCAAGTGTCTAATACTCCTGATAATAATCTCGTAAGTAGCTTTAATGGCTGCCTTCAGTATCTCACTGCGCCCCAAGACATTATTCGAAGTAATTATTTTATATCTGTGAAGATAATTGAATAGAATAATTCGTTTTTGGGACTCAACATCTGACCTATCGGTTCAATGGTGAAAAGATCAGTCAGCTTACCAAGTACGAATAATTTTGATGTTTCGCATTGTTTCCATTCTATAATATTTTGGTATTTCATGGAACAGCGCATTTTAGGGTACCGAACGTTCGAATGAAAAAACGGAACCCTTATAGTATCACTCGTGTGTCCATCTGGCTCTCTATCCGTCTGTCACAGCCAATTTGCTCCGAATCTACTTGACTGATTGAGTACACGTAAAGTAAAAAAAAATTGAAACTGTACCGTGCCACATATCAAATGAAAGGGCTTATTGCGAGAGTCTCTATTTTCATAATTTTGGATGAACAGATTTAAAGTTTTTTAAGGCAATATATGAAAATTGACCATACGTCCTTATCTTCGAAACTAATGAGTCTAAAATTTTGAAAAAAAATAAAAAAAGTAGTTCTGTATTTAGAGATACAGAGAAAATTTATTTTTCTAATCTTGTTTATAAAAAAATATTTTTGACACATTGACAGATTGCGATGTGAATGTGAACGATCCTTAAAAATACCTACGAGAATTAATGATAATGTTGCTGAGCAGTGCTAGCCCTGTGTAAACGGCCGCGACTTACAAGTTGTAGGTCGTGAGTTCAAACCCAGGCAGGCGCTTTACTTTGTGTTAATTATTTCATCACCACTGCTCTCAAAAACGGAGAAGGAAAACTTCGTGAGGAACCGGCATATCTTAGAACCAAAAATTCGAAGACATGTGACATCTTACAATCCGTATTGAGCCCGCGTGGTGGATAACGGCCCACACCCACTCACGGAGCGGAGGCCTGTGCCCCAGCAGGCATTGGGGACGATAAAAAGGCTGATGATGATGCATTATAATGTTATGTCTGTTGCGTGACTTCAACGGATAGGGGTTAAATTTAGACTGTTAGTTTTGTTTCCAGCCAGTTTCGGCCATAAAATATGATTTTGGCTGAAGTTTTGGTTTCAGCCAAAAAGTGGCCAAATATTCGTCTCTATCGAAACTTGCATCTTTGAGCTGAAGGTTGCGATAGAGACCTAAGAACTATCTATCTCGTTCGTATAGCAATCATTGTTTCACAAATTGACTTAGTGTTTTATGAAAGTTAGGGCTGATTTTTCAGTAGTCTGATAACTTTTTAATATATTTTTAGGGTTCCGTACCCGAAGGGTTCAAACGGAGCCTTATTGCTGTCATTCACGTGTCCGTCTGTCCGTTGTCTGTCACACAGGTTTTACAGCCATACGGTTGGAGCTACAGTCTGCAAATTTCTGGAGTTTCGGCTTCGGCTAAAATCGTGTTTCAGTCGGACACTAGCTACAGTACTCAATCCCAACAAGGGCCAGCAAACCTTTTGTTGTTTATTGGGCAGAATTCCTAACACCGGGTGTCTGATTGCAACCCTCAATAATGTTGTATGAGCTAGAGATCGAATCCTAGACTTGCAGTTGTGTTTTTGACAGCAAAAGTGAAAAAAACCGGCGAAGTGCGAGTCGGACTTCGCACTTGACCGGTTTCGAATGAGGGATTATCAAAGAAAAAATCTGATTTATCAATATATTGGTATTTTTTAGTAAAATATACGTAGGTACTAATGACAAATTTCAAGTTCATAAGTCAACGGGAAGTTATAAAATTCTTCGGAACAAAATTTTGTGACTGACGACGGACAGACGGACACGTGAGTGGTGAAACCGTGTGAGTACGGAAATATAAAAAGATAATTTAATTTAATTAGATATTGCTTACAAAACCAATCGAATAGTTGTAATTCTGTTAATGTTCGTATTTTAGCAAATAATCGTGGTAATAAAACGAATGAGCCGGCGGCGGCCATTGATTGTTTTGTCTTGTTTCACGAGATCAAATATCATTATTTTCGTATAATTGTCGTAAAGAGCTCGTAGCTTTTTATTTCAGAAAAATATAAAATTTTATTTCGGAACCTTGTACTGAATAAATTTCTGTTTGAATAATTTTAAAATTGCCAACCTTACCTTAGTAGCATATCCACCACGAATCAAATATCGAAACGCTTGAAACAGTAAAATTTTCATTACAATGACCAACCACTGAATCGTTTCGTTATCATTACATTCTACTCCATTGCCGAATCATTTTCAGCAATTCAATATCATAATACACGATTTACTTACCGATATACGAGCGTAACTCAATAAACGTTGATGTATTAAACACTTGAAAGGTTCAATTCAGCGGAAGGTGGATTTAGTCGATAGCGGTACTTGGTCCGCTCCCGAAACCTATTCGTTTTGCCTGACCAGTTCAATATCTCCGCTCAGCCGGCCTCTGGGGCACACGATATCCCATTTTGTTCATACTCTGTCAAAAATTACTTGCTTTGTGATCCTATGCCACGATAGCACAAATGTTACGGCTTTATCCTGATATTTGGTTTTACTCTTTAATACAAAAAAAACTGTTATTGATACTCAAACTCACTTTTTAGGTAGATACTGAGTTTTAGATTAACTTCATTTTTACTAAATAGAACTCTGAGAAAAAATATGTCACGTTTTTATATCGTTTCAGAAAAAAGGTTTACTCAAATATTTTGTTCTGAAAGTTTTATAATTTTCTCGTTGAAAGTCGTCTCTTGTTTCAATTGCTCTAATGGACAGCTCAATAGAAATGTAGATTAAACGAAACCAAAGTACTTAGATGTTATTTATTTTATCAAATAGGTTGTTCTTGGAAAAGATTCATGTGATTAAAATAAACAAACAAACTACATAGAGAGATTCTTGGTATCATTTTAAGTAGGTATTTGCTTTCATCATTCCGTTTGAAAAGTAAAACATCTAGATACCTTTGAAGATGATATTTCAGTCAGATGCGAAACCAACTAAACGTTGTCGTATAATCAATAAGGTCATCCTTATTGAGGAGCTCAGTAGCAGATGTTCCTAACAACACACATATATATACTACCGACATTAATCGGTAATAAAAGCCTATAAACGTTCCGGGGCAATTGTTTATAATATCCACTACTGATAAGGGTCGAAAACTCAACATCGCTAAATTAATTCGCAAAGGAAAACAATGGAACATTCACGGGCTTTTAATTTGATATTTTTCTTGTACTACCAGATATTATCGTAGGTCCCAGGTCGAAATTAAAGCCATAGATTAAATAAGATCGCAGCTATGTCGTGCGTGTACCCATATTAGATTGGCCAGAGTAAATTTACTCCATGTCCAAATGAACTAATCCTGTGGGACGCTAGCGACTGAACTTTCATTAAAAAGACAAGGAACGTTTGTCGTACGTGCGTGTCGGTCGCTGTAACAGCCACGAGGACAGTTATAATTGCCGTTGAACTGTTTGGAATCACTTTTTTAGTTTCATCATAGATTTTATGCCACCAACTGCATCAGAATTCTTGAAAAGTGACTTTGTTTGGAACTTTTTAGGTGTTTTTTACAGTAGACCCTGTTGAAAATATTTTTTATATGTTCGTCAGTTAAAGAGCCCTTCATTTTGACAACCATTTCATAAAAAAATACGACCGCACTTGGCCGCCATTTAGATTTTTTTTCTTGTTACATGTCACTACGGCAATCAAACCCAGAGTAAAGATACCTCATTTGTTGAAATCCATCCAGCCGTTTCGGCTACAGGGTGTGCCAAAGTAATAACAATATATACTTACATACATACTCTCAAAAAACATCCCTCCTTCTAGTGCAGTCGGGTAAAAAGACAAGGAACGTTTGACGTACGTGCGTGTCGGTCACTGAACAGGCACGAGGATAATAATAATTGCCGTTGAACCGTTTGAAATCACTTTTTCGATAGTGGTGCAGTACATTATGACGTGCAACTAAGTGGTGTCCATAAATCCAGTCGTGACATGATCTGTCCGGTAGAGTGTCGCGTGTCCATTCATTGTATGCATGTTGCTGCTTTACGCACCAATGAACTGCTGTTATATGTTTAATTTATTATTAATGATGTGGCGGAAAATCACTGTATTCTTTATGACTGAAACCTGACCGATGTATGTTTAATGTGATAGTTTTAATAACATTTAAGTTGACCATTTTCAATTAAATATATTTCATAAAAAGTTTTGCGTTTAATTGTGGTTGCATGACCAAATAAATCAATATGATCAATCAATCAAGATGACATACAGAAATTAATGGTTTTAAAACTTCAGTTAAAAGTCAATAAAAGGGTACGGCAGTCATCTTAGGTCGTCTTAAAACTAAATGACCTTCTTTATAAAAAAAATAAGCATGTGATTAGTTAAAATATTGATTCATAGCAGACACTTTGTTGAAAAATTCCATGGAGAATTTAAATTCTCCATAGATTTATTTTTGGAATTATTTATTAGATTTAGAATCCACTAATCAGTATTTACTATAGTCCAATCGCAAATAGCATTAGACAGAAGTTAATTTTTTTTTAAGGCACCCTTTGTAACAAAAGTACAATAAACATGTTACAGTTACGATAGACGCCGAATTTATTATAATCTATTTATACAGAGCAGCTGTTTTTAATAATATCTATTTATTTTATGAAATTATGTGGCTTTCATTTAGTTATATTATTTAATTCCATTTTTTTTAATTACCGTGTCAATACTAATTCCTTCTTAAGTTGTGACAGCTGGATATTTCCAATTTTACTGGTTTATGTCGTCTGTTAAATTGACGTCAATAATGTTCTGCGATTTTCATCAATGTGAATACTTGTGAATGCGACGCATTGTTAATTGTTAATGACGAATTTTCGTGATTTAGTTGTTGTTTATTACTATTTCAAAATTAAAATGATAGAATTAATATAAGTGTGTTAACTTAACTTTGGTATATAATTTTTTGCATCCGTGCTTCTACATGCTTCTTTTTATAAGCATATGCAGCCTTATTTATAAAACTCACTTACCCTAAAGATACTTTGTTTGAATACTGATCAGCAGATTCTAAATTCAAATCCTCCATAGATTGTTTTTTATAAAAAAACTGCTAATCAGTGTTTGAACTAATCATACGAGTAATTATGTTTATTTTTTTTATAAATAAGGCTCACTAGCTTCTGCCAGCGGCTTCATCCGCGTGGAATTACTACTTCGCCCACTATAAATGATAGCTTATGTAATATTCCAGACTATAATCTATCGTTCAGCCGTCCTGGTGTCATTGAGTAAAAAACATCCATTCATCCTTCCAAACTTTCGAATTTATAGGTAATACTGGCTGCACCCCGCGGTTGCACCCGCGTAGACCAGGACATACAGGCCAATGAAGCGTGTGAGTTATGCTAGATCTATTTTAGATTTAAAAGAAAATAAAAACAACTCACTAACACTATCAATAAATAATTTATTAGGTCGTAGGAACGAAGGCCCGTCACAATAATTTTTGTCCTATGGAGGTAGGCGCAATTAGCGAATAGTACTGTCCTGGCTTAACGCGAAGTTGGTGACGGTAGACGCAGCAACCCAAGGCGTTGACCCGGCGTGGTGGATGACTCGCAGAGTTGAGATGGCCGTAGTGTCGGTGTTGGTCTTGCGAAGCCGGTCCGCCAGATGTCGCGACGGCGGATACCCTTGGCAAATGTAGCCGGAACTTGGAACCCTGGAATGTCCGGTGGGTAAATGTGAGGTCCTCTGCTAACCCTCTCCTGACGGTCACCACGGCAGCGTAAGCATGACCGTAAGGCAGATGTACTATTGCGCTTAAGGCGAATGTGTGTTAAGGTCACCTTCAGAATCGGAGTTTAAAGATATGGTCAAAGCTAAGGAGTGTGAAGCACTAGCATGATGTGAATAATGAAGATGAAAGGTTGAATTAAAACTAGCCTATGTGTTAGTCCAGGGTAAAAGCTATCTATATACCAAATTGCATCCAAATCGGTCCAGCTGTTTAAGCGTGAAGAAGTAACAAACATACAAACACACACACTCACATATCATATTAGTGTGATAGGTAATAAGAAGTAGGATTGTTAGCGAGTTTTATTAAAGGCTGAAAATGTATTAGGATTTAGAGCAGTTTGATGGACAAAAAGCTAAGTGAATCAGTACGACTAAATGGGGCAATCAATGAAATTCACCAACAAAATCTGGCTCATGAAAGGATGACGTTGAACAAGCATTACCTGCCACTATAAATTCATCTCTCATTGTCAACCGCTATCAGCGAATATCGAATATCCACATCACGGCACGCTTTACGCATACGAAAACACGTTTAAATCGTATTATGATTGCTTTTAACTACAACAGCGAAGCGATTGTGTATAAATTATTGATTTGCAATCTACATAGATTGGGATTACAATGAACTAAAGTGAGGGTGTCTGGAGAGTAGGCAGGGATTGTAATTAGAACTAAAATGGAGGCAGTTCCTTTAGCGTGCTAATGTGCTTTAATTTAACTTGCTTGATAAAAGCTGCGTGCTATTCAAATAAACCATGTTATTGTGGCTCTCTTGGGGGCTATAGAGAAGAAAGATATCTTTTAAGCTGTGTTCATCACTCTTCTGCTGACCATTTGTGGTCATTAACAGTGCTATCATATTCTACAGGTGCCTATATGTTTTGTTGTTTGCTGCCTACTCAAAGTCTGTATGAAAAATTAAAGTTTAAAAATAATTTATTGAATTTAAACATAAAGGAAAAATAATTTCAAAGCCCGTTTAAAAATACCTCTTTATTTTCTGCCTTAGATAAATAATCTGTAATTAAGCAGTAAGTTATACTATAATTATTTCTGGTAAAAATTACTTCATGTGAACGTTTCGGTGATTAGCGTGGGTGAAGTAGTGACGTCACAGGGCAGCAATCAATCTTGCAACACGCTTACCAGTCAACTGTTGTACACTGCACTGAAATGATAATTGTTTTTCTACAAAATAAAAAGTAAATAGGAAATTAGGTTGAACTTAGGAATGGACTGGCTTGTACAATCGATACGAAATTCAGAGATTCAGAGGATTTTGCCACCAGTCAGCGCACACTAGCCGCTTAGATAGTGTAGCATTCCGGTGGCCTACTCAGACATCCCGTGACGGCGAAGTGCCGCGGCATGCCACGTCACGCTGAAGTATGCCTCAAAATAAATACGTGTGAAGTGGGTAGCGGTGCGTGCGCAAATGTGGTGTGCATGTGAGCTTGCACTGCTCATCCCACGGCATGTCAGGGCGTCCTTCGGCGTGCCGTTGCATACGGCAGCTGCGCTGCGGCATCCCCCTGCGGGATTCCTTAGCGCGCTCTCCAATGCCGTGTCAAAAAATATCTTTCGATGCCGCGGAATGAATTTAAAACATGAACATGAGAATGTCATATTCCTACTAGATAAGTTTGAATGTTCTTTGGTAAAAATTTTAATCCTCTGCCATTCCGTCCTGGTGTGCGTAGGCCCGTTTTTTCCTGTTGGTTTACCCTTTACTATCCCTACCGATTTTAGGCACGCAATGCAGTGTTTTTTGCACTAGTGCGGATAAGTGCGGCCCCGTCACAGTTTATTATATTTATTGTATCAGGCTGGTCGCCCGCCAGCCTCACGGGCAGCAGCGGCAGCCTACACTAAAGTGAATGAAGAAAATATTCACGGACCATTTTTCAAAATAATGTGTTTCTAAATGTACCTACGTCATACTCATACATCATTAGGATCCGAGGAACTGCAATGACAATTATTGTTCACGTGTATCGAAATGTACTATTTTATACTTATCAATCTACCTAGCCTTTTCCCAACTATCTTGGGGTCAGCTTCCAGTCTAACCGGATGCAGCTGAATACCAGTATTTTACATGAAGTGACTGCCTATCTGACCTCCACAACCCAGTTACTGGGTAATACGATACCCCTTGGTAAGACTGGTTGTCAGACTTTTGGGTTTCTGACGATCCGTAACGACTGTCAAAGATCCACAAATGACAGCCGGGACAACGGATTAACGTGCGTTCCGAGGCACGGAGGAGTCTCGGTATATAAAGATGGTCACCCATCCATGGACCAACACAGGCAAGCGTAGCTTAACCTGATGGATCGACCCGTGCTGCTGTTTTTACTCCAACCTTCTAGAGCTCCTATTTTATGCTTATCGTCACGACATAAATATAGGAAGCACCAAATCATCCTGATTCCTAAGACAAACATTTAATTCCCAAATCATGATTCTACAAAGATAAAAGAAGATAAACGGAGGTGTAGGATAAACGCAAAGAACACCCATGACGACAGTAAGTCCAACGTGATAAGGGCCGAACCTATCCATGTATTGGATCCAATTCCAATTTAGAACTATAATCCGAGATTCTGTCCTTCCCAATTTCACCCGACTTTTAAATGAAATCTGAAACGTAGCGATCCATTATACCCAAGCCTTTAAAAAGGTAATTAACAGTATTTTATTGGCTGCTTCATTCGCATAGATTTCACGTATTTTGAAACGTGATTGTCAAAGAGAAAATAAAATGTTTGGGGCTCTAGAGACACTACTTCCCTAGGGAAGTACTTATCTAGTTGGGATTAGAAGTGAACTGTTTCTTTTTCGGTGACGCAAGCTTTTTTGTTCAAGGTTTGTCGTCAATTCGTCATCTATTGTTCAGTGGAAATGTAGCTGAACTAACACTAGGCTGCAAAATAATTTGGGCTATCCGTCCGTCTGTTTGTAAGAGCTTTACGGACTACGGCTCATTGTGATAAGCTAAAATGTTTTCGCATGTTACAAAACTTCTACAATAGACTTCTATTCTTTACTTGACTAAAAATATATTTGGTCTGTCAGTTAGATTAACAAACACCATTGGAAACGTTTTTTTCTTTTGTCATGCAAACAAAAACACTTTTTTTACAAAAAATAGAACCGACTTCAAAAAAAAAACAACCGACTTCCAAAAAAAAAATACACTGAAAATTAAAAAATAACTTTAATTTCGGCAGTCGGTGTTAAATAACGAAGAAGTAAAATACAAACACCGAATTCCGAAATTAAAGTTATTTTTTAATTTTCAGTGTATTTTTTTTTTTGGAAGTCGGTTGTTTTTTTTTTTGTAAAAAAGTGTTTTATTTTTCAATTTTTGGTTGTTATACCCCAGAACTAAAACCCCAATAACATGGAACGTGGAATTTAAACATTTGGAGAACACCAAAATGTCATCGAGGTACGCGTATTTTTCGTTTTGGTTCAGTTTCTCAAAAAGCGCTAAAGCAATTTCGATAATTATTATTATATGGGACCACCTCCAGAGTATATTCTTTCCGATAAAAAAAGAATTTTGAAAATCGGTCCACAGCTGATGGAGAAATCGGCGGAAATACATCAAAACAAAAAAAAACCATACATACAGTCGAACATAGAACCTCCTCCTTTTTCGAAAGTCGGTTAAAAACTGGCCAAGTGCGTCTCGGATTTCCCACTTTAAGGGTTCCGTACTAAATATTAGTATTTGTTAGTAAAGTATACGTTATAATAAACATTATCACCAAATTTCAAGTTCATAGATCAATGGGAAGTTAAAACATTCTTCGGAAAAAAAAATTGTGATAGACGACGGACGAACAGACAGACAGACGGACAAACGGACACGTGAGTGACAACAATAGGGCTCCGTTTGGACCCTTAGTGTACGGAACCCCTTAAAATGGGAACTGTAGTGCGTTGAATTTCGCGTGACGTAATAAGCCCCCAATCACCCCAACATCACACCTAACTTTGATGCGTTTTATTTATGTCATTTTTAATTGATTTGGTAAAGCAAACATACGTGTCCAATACCTACTATTTTTTGATAATCTAACTTAGGGATTCAATAGAATAATTATGTTTGTTCCCAGGAATGATCCCATTTATTTCTATTGGCAAATAGGGATCTTTCAGACACAACGAAATAAGGAATACCTATCAGAAAAACAAAATAATTAATTCCGTTATTAAATATTCAGTTTACTAACTGAAAAATGTAAAATGCAGTTATATCCATATCCATAAAAAATATCTAGCATTTATATTTTGCAAGGCTAGCCAATCGTTCATAATTTTATTAGAGCATTTCGAATAGTTGCTTTTTGTATGCAGTTTCAAATTTGCATTTTACGAATGGCGTGTCGTAACACTACAAGTAAGCTATACATTGTATTGTGACGTTTATTATGGCCATCGTAGTCGCAACATTTATCAACCACTCAGCCACAATCATTTGTTAGACAACAACATTTCTTAAGAATTTTTAAAATCTTAATACTAGAACTACGAACACCACGACTCCGCAATTTGTCAACAGAAAAAGTAAAGTGATTAATAACAGTTTTAAATGCAAAAACTTGCATCATTTACACCTCAGCGGGAAATTATTCAAATTTATTCATGAGCCGCGGGAGTAGGTAATCGTCTCTAGAAACTGCATGAATAAATAGGAAGCAGTGTACAAATCACTGGGACGGCCAGCCCGCGATATAGCCGTACACGTCGAGATTGTTCCGCGAGGGTTGCTAACTCGCTACCGATTGTACGCCTTCACCTATTTACCGAAACACGTACTACACTCGTCTCTCATATTGCGTCCATTACTACAACACTGCCTGTCTCGACTTAAGCTCCTGTAAGGAGTTTATGTTCTACTTTGTGAACAGTTGAAACAAGATTTGTTATTTTGCTCATTATACGACTGTTAGGCAAATAGGTTTTTGGAAAACTAAGTCAGAATCTCAAGAACTTTCCTGTCTACTTAAGGAACAAAGTACGTATTACGTAAGTACAAGATAAAGTCACATTTTCAACTCTGTACCATCATTTCTAAATTCAAATTTTTCTTATGCTAATTTAGGGAATAGAAGTTCCAACTGTGGAAGTTAAATTTTTAAAAAGATATTCAGTAACCCGAAAGCTGCGTCATTGTAAGGGTTAACATTTTATAAAATACGGACGAACTTTAGAATTTCAATAATTTATTATTTTTTAAACTCGTCACATCTATCATTTCAGTTTTAAATTAGTATGTGTGTAAGTTAAGATTGATATGGGTCAATACAATTAAACCTAAAATTTAACTTAAAAAATTTCAAAGTAAGTACTTACTTGCCTGCAGGTATCTGTAATTAGTGATCCATTAGTAACATTCGTGCTTTAAATAAAGCTTTTATATTATTTTGACTCTCAATACCTTTTAATAACGGCAATTAAGAAGACAGCGGTAATGGAAAAATAAAATTATGCTTTCAGGTAACTAGAAAAATAAAACATAAAACGTTTTCGGTCAGACTTCTTAATTAAATTAAAAAAATAGGGGAACGTAGACATTCTTTTATTCTATCTAATCGAATTTATTGAATTATGGAGTCGTCAGCAAATATAATGTTGCCAACATTAGTTTATTCTAAAGCAAAATAAGTTACAGATTGCGTTATACCTAGTTCAGAAGATGAAAACATTACAATATTGTATAAGGTCGTAAAAACAGTTTGTTGGCTGGCTTTATTACACAAACTCTAAACGAAATATAATTGAAGTTGGCCGCTTAGCGAGTGTTCTGAGCCACCCTATCATTTTCAGTGTTGCCCGCAGTAGTAAATGACAATTGGCGGACATCAAAAATTATTTCGATAACCTTTTTATTTTCCTTCGGACGCAGCCTTGGGCGGAATGGCGGTCATACGGGTTAACAACGCGGTCCACCAGAACGCATTAACCCTTTCTTTGCCCCACGAGGATATGGCAAGCTAACGTACACTACGGAATAGACTAGATATACAATAATATTCTGATCTTTTCGCTTAGGCTACCATGTTCTCGCGAAAATATGCATACTAATTGAACATTAAGCTTCTCATTAAAGAGTGAAGCTTAATACACACCACGTTTTAATTAATATTACAGTCATGTACACGTACAGAACATGGGATTCGGATCGGGGAAATCGTTCAGCTTAAACAAAAATTAAGTTTGAAAATGTTCAAAGGCACAAGTTGACGAGTCTGCAACCTCATAAAATTGGCTAATTTCGTCTTTCTTTCTCATTCGTCGGTTGGCAGTCGTTGTGCTACTGTAGGCAAATTTTAATAACGCTTACTGCGCCAACCGCGCCGCCCGCTATTTCGCACCATTGAATCCTTGAGCACTTTTTACCCCGATAGAAGTGAGTGGGTCTATGTGTTCTGGTGCGATTTTCCTTTGAATATAATTAGGTACTATGACTACGATTGTATTTATATAAGCCTCTTGTGTTTTTGGTTTGTTTTTCCAACATGATAATTATGTTATTCCTTGTTGTTGTGGGATCGTTAAAGTTAAGACGTTGTTAATAATATTCTGCAAAATATTGATTTTGGATTCTTGGAAACCAAATGTTTCTATTTTAAACGTAAGTCAAATGGTTCTTAGGTAAAGGTTTGGATTAAATGTGGCGATGTGGGCTTGTGGGTGTTCTGAATATAAATTGAAGCTGTATTTAGGTTTGAATTGGTTGCCTAAACCTAAGTATCCAGCTACAAATTCACTGTTTCGTAATCTTCAATTTCTTTTTAGATTCTTAATATTTTGATTAAAGTTCTGACGGTACTCCTCTCTATCTACTTGCATAAATTTTTAGAAATTTCGCTATGATTGAACTATTTCCATAAAAAAGAAAAATAAATGAGAATTTCACTGAACCGTTCCATCGCTTAGACAAATTGTATTTCAGGATTTGGAACATTTTCATTTCAAATATGCGGTACTAGCGTGAACTTGCGACTTTGTTCGCGTAGTTAATGATTTCGTCCCTTTTTCGACCCTTTCAAGGTGATTATTTTCGTTCTATCTAAATCTCAAGTTTCCAAAAAGTCAAACTTCCCGTTAATTGTATTCTGTAAGACATACTCGTACATATTTTTACTAAACAATAAATTGAAGTAATGTATAAGTAAAAGAAGGAAAAGGGAGGAATTGCTTATGGGGTAACTAAAACCATGTCCACATTGCTGTCAATGGGAAAAATGCCCAAAAGGCTGGCAGTATTGCCACGTTGAATGGCAATGCTAATTTTTTGCCAGAAAAAAGGGCGAGCTCTCTGGTCCTGTGAATAGTCGACCATCTTATTTTGTTGAATAATTTAGATCACTATAACCAGGTTTAAATGTAAACAGAGTGTGTAAAGTGCAAGAGAAACGCTACAGATTTGTATTGCATAATTTTTGTACACAGATATCCTCGTTCGGCAAGTTTGTGCGAGACAGCGGCACTATGCGAGTAAAATGTTTCCCTTGTTCACACTGCGCGTCTTTGATTTTACACTGGCTCTGCGTCGATGTTTGAAAGCTAATATTGAACGTACCGTGTTCGTGAAGTACCATGAGTTTACTGAAGAAGAAGATGGTGCTCTTAGTAAGTTGTCTGTGGTTTCTCAGAGTCGTAAGAGACCACCAGTCAGTATGCATTTAAGCGAAAGTTGCGGAATTATTTTCTTAACAAGTAAAAGAGTGTCTCAAAATGTTATATATATTTATTTTTATACAGGGTGTAAGGAAAACGCTTCCGAAAACGGAGATAGGTGATAAGGCTAGTAATTCTCGATACGATGCCATGAAAAAATCTGGAAAAAAAAACCTAATTTTTTTAGCATTTTGCGTACACTATGCTGTGAGAACAGTTAAATGAAACCGTTATTTGCAGTTAAATACACTCTTTCTGCTTACAATTTTAGCATGCAATGTAATATTCGTAAAATATCAGCTGACGCTCACGCATTCCTCGAGTTAAAAGTGCGTTCGCGCTCGCCGACAGCCGCGTGACCAACGACCCCACACGCGACACCGAAGTAAAGATAAAGATTACTGGTATCCGTTTGCATTTAGGTTGTATATAATATACGTTCTGGCTTTAGAAGCGTTCCCCTTACACCCTGTATATGTAGGTATTTTATATTAAATATATATGTAGGTTTATTTTAACTATATATATATATAAACTTTCATAACCATTTTCGTCTTAGTAATATGTTTTCAGTTTATGCACCTGCCATGTTATCTCCCCACCACCCTTGGTTTACCGGTAGAGAATGCCTAAGGGATTCAGTCCGCCTTTGCACATTTGTGTAGCATAAAGTTTTAATAAATAAAACCGCCAGACGTAGTATAACGCAGTGAAGGTAATCTGGTGTAGGATGCGTTGCTCAAAATGAATCACCGAAGTTACGCTGAGCCTATTCGGGTTTACATGGGAACTGATTTTTTCTGGGATTAAAAAAAAAACTATAAAATGCTACGATAGGGTACAGCTTTCTGTGAGTGTTTAATTTTTTTTACCCCGCTATAACATTAGTTTACATACATAAATAAATGGTTATGTAGTTGATAGACTTATATTGCACAGCACTAAATTACACCAGGTTACGACCCTGAAATGAAGTTACAAGAATCGTCTCGATGTGCTCCTGTCTGTTACAAATTATATTTCGCTCACAAAGAAAATCTGTAGAAAATATCCTGCACGTATGTAGGTACCTAGTGTAACAAGACTTATCTTTGTGAGGGTAGATATATATTAATGTCATATTGAACAGTCGATGGATGGGTCTTGATATAGTCGAATTACGCGAGCGTCATTTTTTAAAAACGTTCAAAGTCACTGTCAGATATAAAATCATTTGACATTGAAGTGAATTGTCAGTTTAAAAGTTGTCGACATGAGTCAGTCTTGAACGAGGCACCGGAGTGATAAGTAAGGTTAGTAAAATATTGTGAATTGTACTGAACTAAGGTGAATAATTTATAATAAACATTGTTATTACGTTGATTCGTTTCTTATTTAAATTCTATGATTCCCTTCTGAGGTAAGCTTACATCTCAGAAGTGGGATTCGCGAGACATTTTGTTTTGTGGTAAACCACCCCACAAGCTCGACCGCCATTAAACAAATTTAAATTCGTTTAAAAACGGAAAATCAACGCAACAACAAGAAAAAAAAAGAATAGGTGTGATTTAACATTACATAATAACACTGTGAACGCCTATTTTTCCGATGGAACCGAATGATTGTCCTTTGTGTTATTTTCGAAAAATATTTATTGTGGTAATTATGATGTGTGGTTGATTTCGAACAGATAGTTATGGAGAAATATTAGTTTCAAATAGCAATCGAGTTTATTTAACGTCAAGGAGTGATAAAATCTGAATAAAATTATCAACAGTTTTCGTGATGAATACTGATTTAAAAATAAAAAAATAAAAAAAAAAAAAGTGGCTAACCATTTTTTTTATTTCTTTATCAATTTTGTGTCCCCGGGGTCGTTGGAAGTACTTTATTAAAAGTAGAAATACAAGTTTAAAAGTGAAATATAGTGAACGTATTATCTACAAATAAATAAAGAACCCCAAAATGTGTTACCATTTTTGTGATGCATACAGATTAAAAACACAAGTAGTAAAATTTATATATGAATGCAATAGTCTAATGCTACACTAAACATAGTTATAAATGATATTAAAATACCTTCGTTAACCCTCAAAAGTTAAATTCAGTAATTTTGTTTCTCAAGTTTTTATTTTTTTACATGATACATAAACAAAATGGTCTGAGTTCCAGGAAAATGAGCGACAAAGAACCTAATGCGGATTATCGACGTACCAGCAACCCTTCTTGCAACTACGAAAGACAGAGGAAACATAGTGAAGCATCCCACAGTCGAAAGCGAGACCTAGGGGAAATCGGCAGGCGCAGTCGTAGCCGCAGTCGCGGTGGCCGCACGTCCACTGTGGGCCGCGATGAGGGCCAAGAACAAACGCAAGGAGCTCGGGGGCGCAGTCCAGCTCGTGATCGTCTGCACAGCAGCGCAACGCGTCATCAGCTGAGAAGCCGAAGCACAAGCAGCTCGCGAACACTACTTGAGCAGGAACGTGAGCTGTCCAGGGAGAGGGAAAAATTAAGAACCCTTGAAGACCAGGTACGTAGAGAACGGGAAAGATTAAAGGAACGGCACAAATCACGTAGGTGTTTCGAGACGCCTGAGCCTGGCCCGAGCAATAGACGGCAGACCAACGCTGGCAATAAAAGCTCAACTCGGTACCGTTCCTTAATCACTCCCGCAAAACGCACGCCCAGCGATGAATCACATGAAGCACATGAAAATAAAAAGTCTAAAATTATGACTACGGACCTGTTTGAAGATTTCTTTCTTAAACTTCTTAAGTCTAAAGCAGGGGATAGTGAATCGTTTTCGAGTTCAACCTTGAATAACGTCATTCCAGACTTCGACCCCATGTCGAAAGAGCAGACTATTAATATCTGGCTCGACAAAGTCGATGAATGTTCTGAAATTTATAATTGGAGCGATAAGCAAACGGTTCACTATGCCCTGCCTAAACTTACCGGACTGGCAAAGACATGGTTCCAGGGTCTGCCCTCTATTAGGCATACTTGGCTTGAATGGAAATCAATGCTTAGGGAATCATTTCCTGCAACCGAAAATTATGCGGAACTTTTGACAGATATGCTTAATAGACGGGTACGCTCTGGAGAATCTTATGAACTTTATTATTTTGGGAAAATTAATTTACTGAATAGATGTAAGATATTTGGAAAACAAGCAGTGGATTGTTTACTTTATGGAGTCGAAGACAGGGGAGTTCGTGTTGGTGCTCAAGCAGCAAAATTTGATAAACCAGAAAATGTACTAGAGTTCTTTAAAACTATTAAGTATCATAGTAGAAATCAGTTGGACTTTAACAAAGATTTTAATAAGGATAAGCGTCTTAGCAGTACATCAGTAAGTAACAACTCGGCAAAGAATACAGATAATACGGCGTCAAATAAAAATAGTGGCGTGAGAGATTCAATTAAGTGCTTCAACTGTCAGGGTGTCGGTCATCCCAGCTTTAAGTGCCCTAAACCGATCGTCAATTGCGCTAACTGTCACTTTATGGGACACGACAGCTCCCACTGTCCTAAATTAAAGGATCAAAAGAATCCTTCGAAAGATAAAGAGGTCCTTGAAGTTTCCTTCACTGAAAATAGTAACGACAAGTACAAGGTTATGACAACTATTAACGGTATTGGTACAGTGTGTCAATTGGATTTAGGAAGTGAGGCAACATTAATTCGTAAAAGTAATGCTTCAAGATTAGGATTGAACTGGGAAAGCGTTAATGGTCCATATTTAAGAGGATTAGGGAATGTACCATACTTACCACTAGGGCGTACTTTTGTGAATGTAGACGTGCAAGGTATTTCGGAAAGGGATGTCGAGGTTTTTATTGTAGATGACCGCTTAATTAATTATGACGTGCTACTTGGACATAGTTTTACGGAAAGACCTACACTTAAGATTATTAAAACTCCAACAGATCTAATATTTGAAAGGGTGGCACAAGATGTCTATCCTAAATTACATCTTTGTATAACTTGTGATGTTACAGTGGACATAGGTGAGATGGTATCAATCCCTGTAAGGTCAAACGTTACTTGTACCGGAAATATATATGTAGGCGGATCAGTAAGGGGCTGCGCGGGTCATGAGTACTATCTGTTACCGGGAGAATATGAAATTCATAATTCTGAATGTCATTTATTAGTTCAAAATGTTGGTTCGAATCCAGTGTGCTTCAAATTGAACACCCTCGTTACACGCGCTCAGTTTGTAGGATCGGGCCATTTGGACATTATGTCGGTTAGTACGGAGGACTGGATTTCTACGGTGCAGTCTTCCGACGAAGAAGTTAGGCGTATCAAAGATGTTTTAGAAGACCCGGAAACATCTAAGATTGCAGGTATCCATAAGGAATACACAATTAAAAACGGGCGAGTCTTTAGGACTTTAGGTGAGGGTGTTACTAGATGGGTGGTCCCAAAAGGCGTGCGGTGGCAACTCTTGAAATCCAATCATGACGACGTTGGTCATTTTGGTTTCAAGAAGACCTTGGATCGAATAAAATCACTTTTTTGGTTCCCGAAGATGCGAAAGTTCACACAAAAATATGTAGCTGCATGCCTTGAGTGTGCTCATCACAAACTGCCTTCGGGAAGCAAAGAAGGACTACTCCACCCGATTCCAAAAATAAATATACCGTTCCACACATTACATGCGGACCACCTGGGTCCGTTCCCACGAAGTAAGCGCGGTTATACGTACATACTTGTGATAGTTGACGGTTTTACCAAATATGTTACTATTACACCTGTTCGAAGTACAAAAACCAAAGAGAGTATAAAAGCATTCAAGACTCTCTTTAGTTATTTTGGGTCTCCCTCACGACTGATAACGGACAGAGGCACGAGTTTCACAAGCAAAAAGTTTAAGACGTTCGTACAGTCAATTGGTGCAAAACACATCCTCAATTCGGTCGCCACACCAAGAGCAAATGGGCAAGTTGAACGGTATAACCGGACGATTCTAACATCCCTGGGGTCCATGGCTCACGGTAAGAAAAAAAATTCGTGGGACGAACTTCTGCCAGACATTCAGTTAGGACTTAACACTACAGTTCATGATGTAACAAAAAAAACACCTACCGAGCTATTGTTAGGTAGGACGGTAGCAAACCCGGGCCAAGGCATATTAAATAATATAATTGATGACATAGGACAGAGTAATAATCAAACTCTGGAAGAAATTAGATCTGAAGCGAGTAAACGAATTAAAAGAAATCAGGAATTAAATAAGAATCGATATGACAAGCACAGGAAAAAGGCCACGAATTATAAGGAAGGTGATCTGGTTAGGATAGCGAGGGCAGTAGTATCGGCACCGGGCCAATCTAAAAAGTTAGAAGCGAAGTGTCAGGGTCCATACAGAATAAAGAAAGTCTTGCCAAACGATCGATTCCTCGTTGTAGACACGCCATTGACTAGAAAAGGGGCAAAGTACGAATCAATTGTTGCTATTGACAAAATATATCCATGGTTGAGTTTTAATACCCCTGCTTGTTCGTCCAGCGATGACAACGACGATGAGAGTGATGCCAATTAAAAAGAATAATGTCGTTATTTAAATGTTTTCCTTTTTATGAATGATTTAATTTGTAACTTACATGATCCTTAGAGATAATTGAGGGTGCTTTGAGTCGGGCAGGATTGGCGTTGGGATTCGCCACCCATGATTGACTCAAAGTACCGCTGCCGACGATGGAGTGACGGTGAAGGAAGTAGCCTCACTTCACTCGGCAATAGATTGAGTGAGAATGATTAAACGGTCTGGCATATGAACTTGCCAGCCCCTTAGAGATAAGTGAGGGTATTTTGAGTCGGGCAGGATTGGCGTTGGGATTCGCCGCCCAGGATTGGCCCAAAGTACCGCTGCCGGAGACGGAGTGACGGTGAAGGAAGTAGCCTCATTTCGCTCGGCAATAGTTTGAGTGAGAATGTCTGAACTGGGCAGGATTGGCGTATGAACTCGCCGCCCATGAGTAGTTCAAGACATTGTGGCTGACGCGGTGTGAGAGTGAAGGAAGTAGCTTTCACATCGCTCAAGCTATAAAATAAACGGAAACACATGATTTACATAGAATATTTTGATTTCGTAAGAATTGAGACAAAACTGATTCATTATGTTATTTTTGTTAAGTAACCTAATTATGTACAAGTTATTTTGTAGGTATAAATGCATTTGTAGTTAAGATATTTTTTTTTGTGATAGATAGAAGATACTTACGAAAACTATAACACTCATGCAATAATAAGAAACGAAGGGACTCGTTCTTGAAGGATGGCCGACTGTAACAAGACTTATCTTTGTGAGGGTAGATATATATTAATGTCATATTGAACAGTCGATGGATGGGTCTTGATATAGTCGAATTACGCGAGCGTCATTTTTTAAAAACGTTCAAAGTCACTGTCAGATATAAAATCATTTGACATTGAAGTGAATTGTCAGTTTAAAAGTTGTCGACATGAGTCAGTCTTGAACGAGGCACCGGAGTGATAAGTAAGGTTAGTAAAATATTGTGAATTGTACTGAACTAAGGTGAATAATTTATAATAAACATTGTTATTACGTTGATTCGTTTCTTATTTAAATTCTATGATTCCCTTCTGAGGTAAGCTTACACTAGGCAGGTAGGTAGGTACTTATTACTAGAAGCCTAGGTCATATAAGCAGTGGACCTTTCAGGGTCGACATCATGAAAATTGAACGAAATACCAACGTACCTTAGATAGGGGACAACGATGTGCCTACCTTCATAATATAGCTATCTGAAGATATCGCGTGACTCACTTAGAACCTACTATACTACCCTCGGAAGCCAAAAAGAGATATCTCAAAAAAGTTCTACTTTTTTTTTGCACCTGCTTTAAACATTCACATCAGCTGGGTCTATCGAAAACCCCGTAACTTTAATGGACAATTGAAAATAAGAAAACGTTATCCATTCTTTTTTATATTAATAATGCGAAAATAACTCAGTTCGTTTGTAACATTTTCACGTCTGAGCAATTTAACATACTTAGATATGCCCTAGAACCTAAGAAAGGACTTAAGATACTGTTATCAACATACCACGCGAACAAAGCCGTGGGCAGACGCTAGTTTTAAATGTCTAAGGCGACAGAAATATTATTTTTACATATTCCCATTTTTCTCAAAACTCACTTTTGTTGAGTTACTGCTGTTTGGCTTACAAATAATATATATTCATAGTTTAATAGCTCCACGATTAAGTCTTAGTTCCATTAGACAAAACAATAATAAATAAAAGACTTTTACTTACCCTTTGTAGTGTAATGACTTTAGCATTGATTGATAAAATAATGGCTTAATAATCAAGGTATCAGTTACACGTGGCATTCCGATTTTGATTGTTTAATTATGAATTTGAAATTTTCCATTTATCGCAAGGTATTTATATAAATAAATTATAAATGCTAGAAGTTTACCGAATCTTAAGAGATTTCGGAGAATCTCTCTGCGGATGTTTTTGCTTGTGATTTGATACAAGTAAATTGGTACAAAAATAAAGGTCTAGTAGGCAAAATCAGTTTGCTTTCATAAAATTTTGTAAGGCATGTAAGCTGATATATATAAATCAAATTGTGCTTGACACTGATTATAAAAAAGTACCTGAGGTTTGGTATTTAAATCCCAATTGGTGTTCAAGAAAAATATATTAACAAAACCATATATTTGGATTATCTGCATTGACTTAGAGAACAACTAAGAACAGACCCTCTCTCTCCCCAAGGGTCTCCTCAACCGGCGACCAAGACAAGAACTGCCCATATCGACTAAAATTAATGCTATTAGCGTACAATATTAGTTCCTCGCTTGCATATTCAAGTACTACGATGATAAAACACCTCCGTTACCAAGTCTACTCCAGTAAATTTACCCGTTGAGCGATCTAAGAGCGGTGATAACGCGACGCGAAACCGTCACGCGAAGACAAGGACGCGAAATTATCAGTATTCATAAGTCATTGATAGGCACTCGTAAACTGTTGATAAAATATACAGCAAGCTTTTGAAGTGGGGAGTAAAGTACCAACAAAAACTATGAGAAATCAGATGGCTGAATGGGTATTAAGGCTACTTCGAAAAATGTTAGCGTAACTAAAATAGTATATAGTTTGGTTTGAGAAATGAATTGTTTTTGACAAAATATAGCATCTTGAATTAGGGCGATCAATACCGAAAAGCTCGTTCTATGTATCGATATAATACTATACCTTAAGCCTTTAAGGGCGTAAGGGCTTTTACCCTTAATTTCATCAAAATCAGCTTAAATTTAATTAAGTTTGTGTTGATACTAAACGAAACAGCGGTCTCTCAAACGATATTATTATTTTAGTGTCGACGTAGCTATCTATTCGTTTCTTCCGCGTTTAGGTGGTCTCGCAAATTCCAATAATGCCGACAGCACCACTCGTGGCTCCGAATATAGCGTCTCGGCTGCAAATATTGTTCGTACCACACTTAGACGACCCAAGCAAAAATGGTTTTTGACTAAATTGATTTTCTGAAACCAAATAACGCCAGTGTGACCTCATTCGCTGTTTGTATATTCTTATAAGAAATCGGGAATTAAAAATCGTAAGAAGTCAGTCGACGCTATTAAGAAACTGTTCATCAATTTTATGGTCCCTAAATTTCTGGTGGTAGGAAACTGCCACGAGGCATGCGACAATAAACCTGGCTGTCTGTGACACCGCGACAATGAAGGACAATACTGATAGCTACACACCTAATAGAAATAAATGAACTAAATACAAGGGAAACGACTATTCATTTGCTTTTCTTTTGTTAATTTAATTATTGTTTTCTTCTATTTAATTAAGAAAACATGTAACTGGCTTAATGTTTAATGCACACACACTTTAATGTTATGCAGGAACGTTACATAAAAGCAAAAGATAAAACAGCATAACTATAATTCTTTATGTGATAATTTTATTTTATTTTATATCTGGGTAACTTTAAACCAGGTTAATGTAACTCTAGATATATACTTTGTAAACAGTACGTAGCCTCTGAAGGTTTGCTCCAATTCCGTGTTAAGAGAATCGTCCCAATTAGACGCGGAGTTTTTCTTCGCGTAATTGTTAAGAAAACTTGTGTTACAATGGGACATTGGTTGGAGCCTTAACAAAACGTTCACCTCGTTGGCCCATTCTTATGGTAATTCGACCTCACTGTCACGCGACCTTCTGTCCACACCCCGATAATATGCAAATTAGTCCCCTCTATAAAGTGACCTGAAAACGCTTCCTCATTAACTACATTTTGGATTCAGATGAATTCAAAAGCTAGATGATTCGCAAAGATAACTCCACTCAGAACATAACACAAGATATCTTGCGAGCTTTTCGTACAATGTAAAACATAATGTAAGAACTTTATGAGTGAAATTTATATCATCTGCGGTATAATATCAAATTTCATAGATACCAAAATGTTCGGTAAAAAAACTCCATTTTAATGGGTGAAACTTCAAGGGCCATTAGTGTAAAGCCTCGCGTCATTCTCCGCGTACAAACTCAAGCTTTTTACTGCAATAAACTTTCTGACAAGCCATTTGTGGCCGGAAAGTGTTCGCTGAAATTAATCACATGACCCACAACAGGCCTTGTTTACTCCAACCCCGGCGACTCTTGATAACTTCTTTATTTCACTTGTGAATTAATGGCTGTCGTTTGCGCTCGCTGTTTAAAAACTACAATCCTTGAATATGTCTATCTAGTTTTGAAGTTTCTGTCGCTCCACTCGAAGCATTTTAAACATACTAATTAAGATTCTCAAATTGAAGTTTTCATTGTTCTTTGTAGCTGACTCTCACAGTTAATTCAGCGAAACGTAAAATTAGTCGAATCAAAGCAGCTCGTGTTAGGCACACAGCGTTTCAGTAGCATCGTGGATCAGATTGAGACTTTAAACTCTGAATTGCGAAATTTCTCTTTGATATTTTGTCAACTCTAAAGTCACGTATTTAATTCAACTTTATCGTTGGATACAAAATCAGTGTAAATGATCACAATACAAAATGAAAAGTGAGGCGAGAGTGGAACTGCGACAAATAGACGACAACGCTGCTGAAAAGTTTAATTGTTTGCAAGTCTCTCTAGAAGTTGGGTAGTCTATGGTCGACGCGAGTGCAGAATAGCATGCCTGCGGGTACTTGGAGCATGCTTAACTTAATCGGTTGAATTAATATAAAGTGGCTGTAAGTCCCCATATCTGACATTACTCTTACAAATTTGTAAAGAAGGCTGAAGTCAGGAACCCAAATCAAATAAACCGGATTAGGTCATCGCTTTACGGCGAGTGGAAGTGGCGGGTCATCTCGGAGGAAGCAATTCTCGTGGTCGTAGATTGAATGCAAAATTGGATGAGATCCCACTGTTTTTACTGTATGGATCCCGGGATTGTTACGTACCAACTTCCCCGCGTTTTATTTTGTCGAGGGCACACATTGTTTGAATGGTTTGATTGAATGTGACAATAGTTATTGTAACTGACGCTTCGACTGCTTTCGGGTTTCTTATTCAACCGTTTTCTTGGGAGATAAATTTATTCCCTTCATATTGGATGTTTTACCGCTTTTTGGGCTTTGTAGTTAAAGATTGGAGGGAGAGAGAATTTTTGTATTGAATTACGGATGATTTAACGAAATATTGCATCAAATTCTGTAGATTTATTACAACAGGCGTACCTAGATAAGTATAAAGTAGACATTGGACCAGATGGTACTGATGTCGAGGATATAAAGCTGAAAAAATACATCAGTTCCAATATCTATTAAATAAACTTGCAAGCCTCTAAAACCCCTTTGAATCCGCTGTCAATATTTCCTACAATACAGGAACACCACAATACAACTAAGAAAAATGTGTTGAGAACATTTGTTTTGCTTCGAGCAGCAAAAGCTGAATTCTTGTACGGGCAGTAAAGGGGACTTGAAAACCGCTTTTCCATTTCCAAAGTTTACTAAAAATATTTATACATTCTTGTGACAAAAGCTTGTGCTCTAAAGCTCCCGTGAACTTATACTGCTAACAGAGCCAATCATGTACGGTAGCGCAAGTAGTGCTGGTCGTAGGAGGTCAAGTGGCTCGCGTACTTGCATAGGCCAATCGCAATGTTACCTTGCATTCGTTGCTAACGAATTCTATTCACCAAAGCATTAATAGGGCGCTTCGCATGAATGAACCTTTTATTAACGATATATTTTTATTGCTTGCTCAGTGAATTAAATAATATTGCGATGTTTCATTTTTTGAACTGGAAACTAAACAAGTAATACTTGATCTATGTACTGTATTGGATTATAATGTCTAAACTATTTTGTTATTGTCTACGCTCGTTTTATTTGAGTTAGAAAAGTTATTTACTGTTTTAAAATCACTCCCAATATGCCATGACGATTACGACATTATTGATCCTAAAATAAAAAGAGCAGTTCCAAACTTTACATAACTCAAAGGAACTTGAACGAAAGTAAACTTTCATGTTGGAAATGTTATTGGAATTGTGCAGGATTGCTCGCATTTCTGTTTGCACAATATAACACCCGGTTGATTTTTTGATTCTATTCGTTCCGTTGCAGTTCATACTTTTGCATTCAGATTGGAAACCGTAGAATTCTTCATACGGTAACTCTGACAAAAGGGAGCTCTGTCAAAGACGTGGGTCGTTTTGCGCCTCTTGTGACGTCGCACCACGAAGCGTGGCGGCGGCACTCGCTCACGCGCCCGCGCCCGTGCTCAAAACTTTGACAAAATGTCTACCAGACGCCAGTGTTTTAAAACTTTTGTTTCTATTTCTAAATCTGCTTTTGTAAGTGAACGAATGTGCTCGCGTTCTCTCACACGCAAGCCAAAAGGCTACATTTGTAAAGAGGTGTTTCGCTTGTAATGTGTGATGGCAAAACATTAACGTTGGTTTCTAAGATGGATCTTAAAATGTGATGATGTACGTAAGTAGGTAGAATGGGATTTATTATTAGGATTTATTTCTGGGAGTTCTTAGCAAAAACTTTCCATCCCTTTTTATGAAAATCACGCGGACGGCAGAGAATGAAATTTGATACAGTTATAGTTTATATGGAGAAGGAGTGCAGAAACCTAATATTTGTATATAGTATGTATAAATGAATTAAAAAATACATTACATACACTACCACGCCTTTGACACGTCACGACACGACAGTCATGTCATGGCAGGTGTATGGGTATAGACTTTCACAATAGAACCTTAATAATGTTCGAACTTAAAATTTGAATGAGGTCGAATATCAACCTATGGGCTAATCTGATCACTAGTTGTAGAGGAAGCACCATCACTCATGTCCATACTAACCCTAGGAATAGTCACATGTAGCTTGTAATAATTAGTATGTTTGAATTCATCCTTTATGTTTAATTGTTAATGTCATTTCATTTAAAAGAAAGTATTTTTAACGGGTAAATTTACTTAACTATGTTTTCACTATAGCGCAAGTAGTGTATGACCGCGCATTCAACTTGGCCAATCTAATTAGCGAAAATTGTTTGAAATTTTGAAATAATATTCTGTTGTAATATTAGTCAGTTATGGATATGTAATACTGACGTAGAATTTTTATGGGTTTATTGGTTGTTGTATATAAGCACATATAAGGCTATACTCGTACCTACGTTATTTATTAACAATAACCAGGTACTTGATCTGTTATGGTATGTTAAAGTTTGTTTAATTAGAAAAGTAAATTCAAACAAGAATGTATAATGCTTATAATAAGTATATAAGCGATAACTTCAATTAGTTGCAATAGTACATAATGTTTTTGTAAAGTCTTAAATATTAGTAAATGGTTATGTAATCAACAGAGAAGCCGAGTCCATATTGTAGAGCCTCTGATTGGTCAGTTTCGGCGAGCCAGACCGTTCAAGGTCAGGGCTCAGACAGGTTTGAACTTGTTCATGTCAAATGTGTATGTTTTTAGCGTTTCAAAATTTTTATTTTTATTGTAAGCGATGGTAAGCGATTATGATGGCTGACAGAAACGCATCGTAAGATTTATCTCTCACTACTTGAGATATAGTGTTCCGGGGATAAATGGGCAAAGCAATTCTCGATTCGCTAGCCGACCGCCGCCAGCGACAGTCGCATTTCTGCGCTCCCTACTCTGTGCCACCGCTCCACTGTTCGTGCGCTCCTGTCTACTGTGATCGTGCGCTCCAGGATTGGTGCTCGCAAGTGAACGTGCACATCGACTTCAAGCAACATCATCAGCAGCGTGACGTCACCGCTACGCTTCGCGTCGCCTTGCCCGTCACAAGCCGCCAACGCCCGCCAGACCCGATCGTGCGCTCTCGCATCTCCGCCCCGGTTAGCTGCGTCTACGGACAAATCTCGCGTCGCGCCGCGGCCCCAGTAGAGTCAGTAAGTAACCACATTAGTGGTCCTTGACGGGAATACCTAACGGTGACAACAAGTCAAGGGGTGTCGACCCAATACTCCCGCCGACCCCCTTCAGGGTGAGGCAGTTAAGTGGACCAAATCCTCATACTGCGGCCAAGACACCCTTAGCCAGTGACAGTCCTGTGAGTCTGCGGGATTGGCAGTAGGAAAATCCCATTTCCTAAAAACCCTTATTCCTTCCCAACGCCATTTGTTGCCGTAGGACGCGTTGCAACAAAGATCCTGTTAACGTATGGTAGGAAACCTAGTATTTTAAACCTAAGGGTGCTAGCTGTGGCTAGCACCACGGTCCCCCCCCACCATGACGGACGCTACAATAGTAGCGTTCATCAAAAACGTCCTACTAAAGGACCATGAGTTTCTGGCCAAATATGGCCATCATTTTAAGACCTCCCCGGTGGACGTCCAGCCATCGGAGGGCAGCCCCCGCCCCCGGTAGGAAATGAGAGAGGACCACCCCCCCCTCGCGCCAGCATCCGCGCCCCGCCGCGCCCATCCTCGCCGGCAGTCCAAGCCGGCCCAAAGCCCCAGGCTACCCCAGTAGCCGCGCCCTCACCCAGACCCACTGATCCGAAGCCATCCGCATCGGAGAAGCCGAACCCCCCTGCCGCGCAGGAAGAGGCCATGGACACAACAGTCCCGGCTGAAAACCCCAGCTCTGAGTCAGAGTCATCAGCTGACTCAGATTCTTTCTGCTCTTCCTCTGAGGAAGAGGAGTACCAGACCGTCGGAGGCAAGCGGAAGAAGTTCGCGCCCGCCAAGGCGGCCCAGGCCACCAAGGCCAAAAAGACCGCCGACGATTCGGTCACCCCAGCCCCACCGACCCCTAGGCAATCCGTCCCGAGCACGTCGTCTGCTCGCCTCCAAGCCGCTGACCTCCCTAAGAGGCAGCGCATCCCCCCCCCCTCATCTACATCCAAGACAAGGGGAAATGGACAGAGGTGTTCAAAATGTGTATGGATCGGAGGATCCAATACACGAACGCCAAAGCCTGTGCCCAGGGAGTAAAGGTGTCACTCAGGTCGTCCGACGACTACCGTGCCTTGACAAAGGCACTAAAAGACCGAAAGGTTCCCTTCCATACTTATACCCTTCCGGAGGAGACGCCGACCAGAGTGGTCATAAGACGTGTCCCGAAGGAAATCCCGACCGACGAGATCAAGGACGATCTCATATCTCAAAAAATCCCCGTTATGGCGGTACACCGCCTTCGCAGAGCTAGAGGTGGCGACGAGTACGACATGGTACTCGTCGTTTGCGAACCGACAGAGGAGCACATCCCGATCTTTAAGATCAAGTCGGTTTGCTCATTGTCAGGCATCTCGATAGAGAAGCCGAACAAGCCCTCCGTACTAGGACAGTGTCACCGCTGTCAGATGTACGGTCAGGCGCAGAGCAACTGCTTTGCGACACCCAGGTGCGTCAAGTGCCTGGGTGAACACGGGACGGCGGACTGCCCCCGCCCGAAAGACCCCAAACTGTGCACAGAACCGCCTAGCTGCGTTCTATGCGGTCAAACGGGACACCCGGCAAATTATCGCGGATGCCCCAAAGCCCCAAAGTCGTCAAGCGGGCCAATGCCCGCCAGCTGAGGGAGAGCCCATCTGTGAGGGCCCCCGCCCCCACCGCCCAGATACCCGAGCGTCTCGCACCTCAGAGAGCTTCGCCATGGAGCAAGCTCAACCACCAGCGAGCGTTCCCCGCACTGGTGAACCGTCCCAGCACCTTCGACAAAAGCCACACCAGTGTCGGCCCCCACTTCCGCGCCAGTAGCCCAAGTAGTTCCCCCGACTGGAGCGCGCCGCATTGCGGCCCCGGCAACAATGCCAGCAACGCAGCCCCCCGCTGGAGATAGCGACAAGAGTGTAGGCTTGAGCATCCTAGAGGCCTACCAGATGTTCAGGACTCCCGAAGCCCGAGCCTTAGCTGCTATCATCAAGCAGACGAAGAAGGCAGGGCAGTATACCCCTGAGGCAGCCCATGAAATATGGGCTAGGTTCGACAGTATCGCCAAGGTACTGGACCAATTACACTAGGTTAGGTTCCTTAATGTATAGCAAAAATAATGCAAAAACCCTTAAGCCAGGAACCCTAAAAATGGGGTTCTTTAATTCCAGTGGTAAAATCTCGGACCAGAGGGATGAGATCGCCAAGTTCCTGCGAGAGCAGCAGCTAGACGTTTTCCTCATACAGGAAACATTCTTGAAACCCCACCACAGGAGCCCTAAAATTGCCAACTTTCGTATAGTTCGCAACGATAGGACTCGCTGGCACAAGGGAGGGACGCTAATCTATTACAGGAATGATCTGTATTGTGTCCCTCTAGACCCTCCCGCCCCGCGCTCTCACTTGGAGTATACGGCCTGTAGGCTGGGCATGACTGGTCATCAGCCGATAACCATCATATCCGCCTATATGCCGCCGACATCAAGCGAGCCTGACGACCCAAACGCCGTTACCAGCGATATCACAGCCCTCTTCGGCATGAGCGACTCCGTTATTATAGCGGGAGATCTCAACGCCAAACATCTCGCATGGAACAGCAACACAACCAAGGCCAGAGGCAGGTTTTTGTTCAACCTAGGCGCATCCCTCAACTTTGACATCATCGCCCCGATGAGTCCAACTTGCTTCCCACACGACCCCCGAAAAAGGCCCAATGTCCTGGATATAGCGCTTCTAAAAAATGTAAACCTTAGGTTACAATTGATAGAAGTAGTTCATGAGCTTAACTCAGACCACCGCCCGGTGATCATGCACCTAGGCTCCCGCTCGGGGCAGGACGATCCCAGCCGGCCCTCCCCTAGCCGAGTGGTTACCGACTGGAGGAAAGTAAGCGACAGACTGAAATCCACCACGTCGACCCACTTGGACTCTATCCCCGACCACATAGCCTCAGTCGCTGACACGAGGGCAGCGATCGACTCGCTTACAGATCACGTACAGTCCATCCTGAACGATTGTTCAAGGGAGGTACCAGTAGTGGAAGACCACCGCTGGAAACTCCCGGAGGATATACGGAATCTCATAACCAAGAAGAACGCGGCCATCCGTGCGTATAGTACTTTCCCTGTGACGCGAACAAAGCCCACATGCGCAACTTGCAGCGAGCTGTGAGGAAACGCATTGTGGAGCAGCGCTCGGCAAGCTGGGAGAAGATGCTAAGCGAACTGGAGCCCACCCACCAAGCCTTCTGGCATCTCCAGAGGAAACTTAGGTCCACAGAGGAAGTCATGCCTCCTCTCATTCGTCCCGACAGTATTGTGGCGTTCGAAAACCAGGAGAAAGCGGAATGTCTCGCTGACAGCCTGGAAGCCCAGTGTTCCCCCAGCTCTCAGCCAGTAGACCAGGCCCACCTCGAAGAGGTGGATGCCGAAGTCGAAAGGAGAGCTTCAATCCCACCTGTTGAAGACCCAGATGACCCCCGGACCCATCACCCCGGATGAGGTGGAGGAGGTCATCAAAAGACTTCAACCCAGGAAAGCCCCAGGCTCTGATGGCATAACCAACAGAGTAATCAAACTCCTCCCCGCCCAAATTATTATGTTAATGACCGCCATCTTCAATGGCGCACTAACTAATAACGTCTTCCCCCAGAAATGGAAACAGGCCACGGTAATTCGAATCCCCAAAGTAGGCAAGCCCAAGTCTAATCCCTCTAGTTACCGTCCCATTAGCCTACTTAATGCGCTCGGTAAAATCTACGAAAGGCTTATTTATAAGCGGCTCAAGGATTATGCCGAAGCCAAAAGTCTGATACCCAACGAGCAGTTTGGATTTAGAACTAAACACTCGTGCGTCCACCAAGTCCACCGTATTGTTGGGCATATAAGCGGCGGCTTCATGCACAAATATATAACGGGCGTCTTGTTCTTTGACATAGCAAAGGCGTTTGACAAAGTCTGGCACAACGGCTTAATCTATAAGCTGTACCAAATCGGAGTGCCAGATAGGCTCGTGCTCATCCTACGAGACTTTTTGTCAAATCGCACCTTCCGCTATCGCATAGAAGGAGAACTCTCCTCCCCCCGCCCCATCCGGGCAGGAGTCCCTCAGGGCTCCCCGCTATCACCCCTGCTGTTCACCCTATTTACGAGCGATATCCCCAAGAGTAAAAAGACCGAGTTAGCACTGTTTGCTGACGACACGGCTATTTACTGCACCGGGAGAAGTCCAGTCGCAATAGCCCGAAACCTCCAGTCCGCGGTAACCAATTTGGGGAAATGGTTCAGGAAATGGAGGATTGAAGTGAACCCCGACAAGAGTCAGGCGGTCCTCTACTCGAGGCCGAATCACTGCATCTCTGCCCCCCGCCCGATTACCATGTATGGCAAGCCGATCTCCTGGGCGAAGCAAGCCAAATACTTGGGAGTCATATTAGATGAACATCTAACATTTGCCAAGCACATAAGTAGCGTTCGCTCACGAGCCTACTTCGCGCTAGGCAGACTCCATAATTTGTTGTCCAGTCGCAGTAAACTGTCACTCAAGTGCAAACTGCGGCTGTTCACCACGGTGATCCGTCCCATCATGACGTACGCCTGTGCTGTCTTCGCACACGCCAAGTCACATCTCCTCCACAAGATGCAGACCCTGCAGAATCGCTTCATCCGCAGAGCAGTGGGAGCCCCCTACTTTGTTCGGAATGAGGAGCTGCATGTGGATCTCAGACTCCCCACCGTCCAGCAGTTCATGAAACGCCTCACCAAGCGTTTCTTCAAAAAGGCTGCTAAACATAGAAACCCCCTAATCGTATCGGCCGGCCGATACATTCCCTCCCTTATTAGTAACATTCGCCGTCCCCGGCACACATTAATCACACCCGACGACGCTACGACCCTGCTCCAAGAGAGCCGTAGGGAAACTAGCACGTTAAAAAAACGCAGACCACCGTCCTTCCGTCCTCGCCGCCGAGGACCGTCGCGAGACCCCACGCAGAGTCAAGCAACCAGTCCCTTGATAGAGCCAGCCCGCGCCGCTGTGCCGATAGTTTCAAGCCCGCCCGCATGACATATTCACAAGACACCGACTCACACCGTGACGTTGTGGGACGTCGCTGCGTTCCCGCAAGGGAACGCGGCGGGCGGCCTCAGGGCTGTGCCCTCTTGCCGCGGTTTCTGTGGGCGCCCGCAAAAACGGGCGCTTCACTGGGGTGCCTAAATCGGCTTGAGGAATATGGGCGACTGACTACGAGAACCTCCTAGGCTAGCGCTGTTTGTAACGCCTGCCGAGATTCCCATGGCAATCGCCCTGTGTTTTGCTAAGTGTAATGCCGCAGGCTCGCGGGGGTAATCGCGGCAGCTAGGCGGTCTACCACCACCGGGTGAGACCCACAGTTCCCTGTGGGAGGCCCAGCGGATGGCGCCAGCGACTGAACTGCCGGCTTACAGCAAGCCCACGACATGGTGTGTGGCCCCAGCCCGTCCCGCTTGGTCGCGGTCCGGGCCAGGGCCGTCGGCGTATGTGTGGACGGTATTGTGTGAGTAACACCGTCCATGTAAGCACTAATGTACACGGACTGGCCGCGCCCAATAGTGCGAGAGTTCACGTGCGTGTGGAGTCATGCGTTCCGCGGCGTGCCTATATTAACTTAGCACACGCCGCGTCACAGTGTATGTACTGTGGTGAGTGTCACTGTGTGAGTAGGCCGCGTGTAGGTGTAAGCGACCTACTCGGGTGTCAGAAGGAGGAGAAGCGCCTGGACGACGCTTTGGATGACCTTTGGTAGTTGGCGCGGCTCACCTCTCTGCCTTAGGGCTCTTGCAGCCTCCAACAGCAGGTCGATGGCTCTGGTCTCAGTGGTGGTGTCGTCCGGCTTCCCGTGCTGCTGTTTGCGCTGTGCCGTGATATCGGCGACGGCCGCGACTGGGGCTGCAGTTCTCTTCTCGGCCAACGCTTGTGTTGGCGCCTGGTCGAGTTTTGCGGCTCGAGGTTGGGGCACCCGAGCGGTGTCTTCTTGGTTGGGGAGGGGAGGAGGAGGGGGCCCCTTCCCCTTTCTGCTTCCGCGCTTTCTTCTCCTCTTTTTCGCGGGGGCTGCTCTTCTCGTCGAGGGCCCGTTGGCCACTGCCATCAGGGTGGCGCCCTGGGCCTCGTGTTCGTCTGTGTTCGTAGCGGCCCTGGTCGTGGTACTGGCCGGCCGGGCCGTTCTGCTGACCGTGAGGGCGACGGTGCCCGCACGCTTGTTGCAGGCTTCTCGCCTGAATGCCGGGCACTCGCGGTGGGACGCAGGATGTGGCCCTCCGCAGTTCGCGCAAGGGGCCTGGGGCAGTCGCGTGCGGAGTGTCCCTGCCCGCATCGCACGCAGGCGAGCGGCCGGTGACATTGGTGGGATGAGTGTCGGAACTGTTGGCAGCGGTGACATTGTGCCAGTCCCCGCTTGCCCCTCCACGCCTCAATCCGCACCCCTCCCATCAACATGAAGGTGCTTGTGTTGAATATCCTCCTGATGTCCTTCTGGAAATTCAGGACCGCGTGGAAAATACATCCCGGGCGGCCCTGACGGCCTCTGATACTCCGCACATACTCCGGGTCGTAGTCTAGTCGGCGGAGTTCTTCCATTATGGCGGCAGGTTCTGTGTCTACAGGCAGTCCCCTGATGGCCACCTTGAACTTACGCTCCGCTGGGAGCGAGTAAGAGAACCAAGCCAGGCCGGTCTCCCTTTCCAGGCCACACAGGTACCTCTGGACCACCCGATATTCCTCCTCGTCACCCGGCAGGAAGCGAATTCCAGCCTGGTACGGGCGGGCAATCGGTGGGCGGCCCAGAAGGTCGCCTAGGGCCCTAAAGTGGACCTGCCAGTCTGGCAATCTTTCGACCACCAGCGGAGAGTACCGCAACTTCTTTTTCCCTTGCCCCGTAGCGGCAGCAGCCGCCGGGGGCGGCGTCCGGCCAGTCGCGAACGATTGGCCCGTGGTGTTGGTGGTGTTAGTGACGGACTGTGGGGTGCGTTGCTGAGGACGTCTCTTCGCCTCCTCCAAGTCGTCTTCGTCGTCCGGGCTTCTGGGACGCCGTTGGGGGCGCACCTGGCTACGCCCGTGGTTCGCCTCCTTGCTACGCCCCTGGTTGGACGTCGGTCGGTGGTCTGCCTCTTCCGCCTCGATTTCATATTTCGATGCCGACATGTCCGACTCCTGCGGAGAGAAACATGCCGACATCATCATGGCGGGGGAATCTTGGGCCGCGCATTTCGGCGGCGTCGGCGACAGTAGGGCCGTCTCTGGCCGTGACCGCGATGTTGAGGCGGTGGGCTCTTTCGGCGCGGCGCCGTAAGTGCTCGGCGCGTTCGCGGGCGCGTTCTCGGGCGCGCAGGGCGCGAAAACCGGGGCGCGCAGCTCAGCAGGGGCGCGTGGTTCGAGCGAATCTCGGCGGCGCCGCGGGTCTCGTGGAAGATCGGGGCGCGAGATGGCGCCACGGGGCTTCGGTCGCGGCCTACCCGTGGGCTTCACGTAGACGAAGTCGTCGGGAGCGCCACGGTCCGGCGACGAACGAAAGGCGTCGTCTCCGTCGTCCGCGGACCGTCTCCGGCGAGGGGGCGCGAAACTCGCGGGTGTGGGGCGCGTGTCTCGGATGCGTCAGGCAGCTCCTGTGCGGCGGCGGCCTCGTCGAGTTGCCGGTAAAGGTGGTCGATCATGGCCGACCTCTCCGCTTTCTCGGCTTCGGGTGAGTTGGTGGCGTTCAATTTTTCGAGCGCGTATATGACGCGCCTTATTTCCGCGGCTTTCTGTGGCGTGATGGGCTCATTTTCAGTTGACGGACGCGGTGTCGGTTCCGTCGCTGAAGTGGCTGGCGTCTGCTGATCCTCCGGGGACCCGGTGGAGCTGCGCTTGGATGAGCGGGAACCTTTGGAGCCTTTCTTCTTCCCTGCCATGGTGGTGTCTTCGTAACTTTTCAAAATTCTTCGCAACCGTTACAACTTCTTGCAAGATGGACGTCGAATTTCTCGAGGTACCCCCCAATACCGCCGCAAATACGAACCGGGGTCCGCACTCACGACGATAAAAAGAGGTACCGAGCGAGGGTAGGTTCGTGCGAATGTACCTGACGCGGCGAGCAGTGCTACAAGCGACGTCAGGCAGTGAACTTGGGCGAATCCACCGTGACGCGGCGTGTCCTAAGTTAATATAGGCACGTCGGGAAGCAACCTGACTTACACACACCCCCTGTCGTGCGCGGCATGTCCGAACACAGCAGGGGACTTAAGACACAGAAATCCCCCCAGTTCCTTTGCTCAAGCCAGCACGCACCGCTGAGCTGTAGTTTTAAAAATTCGTCCTCAAATAATCACATCATGATTCAGCTGTCCCTTGAGGCCCTCCCCCAGCGACGCCCTGAGCCGAGGCCCGTACCCCAAAGGGGGTGCCCTCAGCGTAGTCGCTTGTAGTTTAAGTATAAGTCCTGGCTGGAGGCTTTAATAATAATTAAAACCACCACGGGCACGTCCGCTTAAGCAGTCGACAACCGCTATGGTTGAACTGCGAGTTTCAAACACAAAAAAAAAAAAAACAAAGCAATTCAGTCCTCAGCAGTCCTCGGTAAGCTATAGGAATAGAAACAGCAAGAAGTCAGCAAGTCTCTCTAATGTTTTCTATGTCTTTTATTATGTGTTTTTAATTGTGTGTCCGCAAGTGGATATTTGGTACTCTGAACTTTTTTAATAAATCTGTATTTTAATTCTGTTTTCTCTGACTTTTGTGTTTTACAACTTTACCTGTTTGTGTTGTCCGTGAACTATATCTGTGTATTACTATGTGAACTGTGTTTATTGACTATGTACATGTTTTACATCAAAATTAAGTGCTTTTAATCTTTATTTCCATCCCGCCCGCTCACTCATCCCGATTGTGTCGCAAGGCAACATACCTGGTCAGCGCCGATCCTCAACCCTCGCTCCTATCACGTGAAACGTCGTCAACACTAGAATACTTAAATATAAAAGCTCAAATAATATTCGAGCATCTTGCCTGCCAATAAAGCCAGCGGTGTGCAGTTAAAATGCTTCTGTAGATGATATTAAATGGCAATTTATAATAACCCTAAAGAGCATAATAACTTCCTAGTTACCAGGAACCAACGAGTACTTGAAGCTACAAGTACTCGTGGAAATTAAATCAGCGATCTTTAAGTATCACTCAGAACGCAATGAGTAAATTCAAAACAGAATTTCGCGAAAAACTAAAAGTACTTGTGTTGCTAACTGTACAACCTGTTTAAATGAATTACGAGTATTTTGAAGTAAAGCAGGATCCTGCATTAAAATTTCGGTTTCAATATCGACTGCGGTTACAGACAACCACGGATACCCCAAACGTTAAAGGAGGAAAATATTTTTTTGTTAATTAATTGTGAAGAACTTAATGATACCTATTCCTCATCAATTTAATGAACTCGTTGGTAATCTGGCGTGTACTCTATGCGTTTGTTTTGACTTAAGTAATGCCGTGTTTTTTAATACTTTGCTATCGTATTATCATATTATATTTTGTTATGTTCTTTAAATTTTCCCCAAAATTTCTAAACTTGAATTAAGTACCTTTGAACTTTCAGAGGCAACCGTAACCCTCATAAAATTGAAAAAATTCAGTTAACTTCGTTATAACACTGACTGAAAAGCTTTGTTTCAGCCGTGCAGAGAGCAAAGTTTATCCTATAGAGAGCTGCATCTATTAATTTTTGTTAACTGAAATTCTATTCGCAACTTTGCACTCGAAATAATTTTTCTACGTTGAAGTTGGCGGCTATTATTTGCCCAGTTTATTTTTCTCGGAGTATGAGAGCCCTAGAGTTGAACACACAGTCTGTGTTCAAGTGAGCCGCTTCGCTGCGCACTACTGCGCAGCCCCAGCCCCGCGCACCAAAGCTAATATAAACTGTATGTGACGGACTGTATTCTTTCAACCATAACGCCAGCAATAACTGCACAGCTTTAAAAAGGCTTTAGGCTGGATAAAACATTAAATTGAACCAATATCTCTTCACGTCATCGCTCTCTCCTTTAAGCTCACGTCTCATAGAAAATTCATCTAATACGAACAAGATTTTCGAGTAACCTATTTCATAATTCTAATAGAGGCTTTTAGGGATGCTCCGCTATTTTTTCATAAAAACGTCATGACGCATGGCCGCCATAAGTTTGCCCAGAAAAGAGCGGAGAGAGCTGGATCCATGTAATTAGACGCTACGAAGATTTATGTTACGGAAATTCCCAAATTCTTTTAAAATTTTGGCTGCGACACGTGCTTCTTCTTAAAACACTTTTCCTCGGAAAAAAACTTATTGCTTTAATAAGTTTAAGTAGCAGATATTTTACAGTTAAATGTCTTTTACATGTTGTTGAGTGTTTCAATTAAGTAGAATTATAAATTAGGCCGATTTTTTATAGGAAATGACGTTACATAAAACAAGTTAATGGTGGAGAGTTATAGTAAACTCGTGTAACGAATGCGGCATATCTACGGCATAGTTCTCAAACATCTGTGTTTAAACCGGGAGCTTAAGCTTTTAGATCCACGATAACTTACTTGAGACAACTCCTGATACAAATACGAACATTATCTCCGTCCAATTTCGTTAAGCGAGGGGAAAAAGGTAAGAAAATGTATGAACTCCGTGTTTATTCGGGTCCGCTTTATTTCCATCGTCCTTTGGGGGCTCGCTTCATGTATCACTGCAGACGTCAGCCCTGGCTTAATTGTCTACGTGCGTTTTCAGCTGAATTCGTCACGTTTACCCGTTCACATCCCTATCGCAGTTTAGCCTCGTACTAATAAACGTTTTCTAAATTGAGCGCTCGATGTTACTTCTACGAAAACTCTGTATCAATATTTGTCTTTCTCTCTTTGTTTCGTTTTACTTATATGAGAACGGCTTATGAATCTAGATTTATGCGATATTTTATTGCTGAAATATCTCACGTTAGATTCTGATTTTGGGACAGATTGTGAAGTTCGTTCCATGTTATTTTGGCGTGGGCGCGACCAACTAACAACATAGGGATCCTAAACGAGGCGCTGTGAGTGTGAAGCGTTTATTTATTTATGTTAGGGATTTACTCTGAAACTGCTTTAGCAACTGGAATAAAACGTTGACCGAACAGCTTATTTTATTCCGTTTATGTTATTACAGGGTGTATTTACAAATACCAACAAAGTAATTAAATCTAAAGCGTCTTCGCAAAAAGATTATTTATAGATAAATTCAGTCATCACATTATGTCAGACATATCTGGAGAAAAAAAAAAAGAAATGAAATTTTCGCGATCGAAGAAAGTATTATCATCGGTAGGTATTAGGTATAGACCTGAATCGTGACTTTTTCTTCTTCATTCCGTTTGTGACCATTGGAATTGGTAATGGATGCCCATAACCTAAGGCAATAGTTGCAGCAGTACGCAGTCTAAAAAAGTGTAACGGATGGCATAGCAGAAACGCTTCCAAGACGTAGTCTACAATCTAATCAGAACTTTTGGAAAGGGTGTTTCATGACGATGCAAGAAAAAATCGAGAGGGAAATGTAGTTTTCATAAAGAAAGTGAGTGAATTTGTAAGTGAGCTACAAAATATTTGGACGCAGACTACGCGGTCGTGCCTTAATCCTATTGGTCGAAATCCTGTCAAAGGTTGCAGGTAAGTTTACACACTGGACCGCATCTCCAAACACAAGGTTCTCATAGTCTGCCTAACATTACTAGCAATATTGGGGTCGGCTATCAGCCTAACAGGCGTCAGTAACAGTATTTTACAAGAAGTTGGAGAAGGGAAATTGGGTTGTCAAGCTTAGGCAGGCACTTTCCCACTTACTGGGTTGTAAAGGACACGATAATGGTAAATTCTGACAAGCAGTCCTACTTCTTCTTTTTGTTTCGACTGTACATTATATTGGAGCTGTGGTGGTCCATTGGTAACTGCTACGACTTACAAGTTGTAGGTCGTGATTTCAAACCCAGGCGCCGCTTTACTTTGTGTAAATTATTTCATCACCACTGCTCTCAAAACGGTGAAAGAAAACATCGTGAGGAAACCGGCATGTCCTAGAACCAAAAATTCGAAGACATGCAACATCCACCAACCCACATTGGGCCCTTATTTCGGATTATAGCCCACACCCTCTCACAGAGAAGAGGCCTGTGCCCCAGCAGTGGGGACAATAAAAGACTGATGTTGATGATGATGTACATAATATTAATCATACTGTTTGGGGCCAGTACCCGAGTAGGCCGGTCCAAATAAATATTTGGCAAAATGGGGAATTATCGATCCCCGAAACACCCCGTGCGAGTGCGGTGCTCCTATTCAGACTTTGATCCTTGATTTTCTGGAGTGCCCCAAGTGTCCCTTCACCAGCTGACAAAGATCTGAGAATGACAGCCGGGACCTTCGGCTTCACATGCTTTCCGAGGCACGGAGAGGTCTCGGTATGAAATGAATGACCACCCATCCACGAGCAGACCTCGGCCAGCATATCTCGATCGATCAGAGTCGCTGTTATTACTTAGCCACGAATATATAGCTAGGAAGTACTGTTAGTACATTGATATTAGCAGTCATTCCTCGTAGCGACCAGGTATATTATTTACTCGAGTAATAAATGACAAATGTTGTTGTGGAATGTTTGTCGTGAGTCGTTTGTGCGGATATTAAATTATTTATTTGCTCTGTGACATTAATTAGTTTGTGCAACAAAACTCTATTATACTGTTCCTTCGAATAATTGCTATTTCGACCTTTCTCTCAAGGTTTTTTCGAATGGCATTGCTTCAAGTTATGACTAATTTAAAACTGCATAAAGGGAAGTTAGGCGCTTTCTGACGTCACGAGCTCGATCTAGCATAGCGTAATTAGGTACGTTTATGTCTTTTTATGGTTCCGTACCCGAAGGGTACAAACAGGGCCCTATTGTTGTCACTCACGTGTCCGTCTGTCCATCCGTCGTCTGTCACAAAATTTTGTTACGAAGAATTTTTTAATATCCCATTGGCTTAAGCACTTGATATTTGGTGATAATGTTTATTACAAGGTATACTTTACTAACAAATACCAATATTTGGTACGGAACCAATAGTGTGCGAAATCCGATACGCACTTGGCCAGTTTTTTCGCAGTTTTCTCTTTCCCGTTGCTGCGCAAAGGTCTTCCTCTTTATGTCTTGTCTTCTGTCTTCTCCGACCAATCTGTCAGGAACAAGTCCAGAGCACCACACTGGCGTTTTTTAGGCCTGCCTCGGTAACAACACCTGACGTCAGGCACCCACTGTGTGACGTTCCTGGAAAATCTGTTCTCATGCATCTTGTAGGTGTGGCCCGCCCAGTCCCACTTCAGCCTCGCAGATTTTTCTCCAACATCGGCGATACCGGTCTTGGAACGTATTAGTGTGTCGCGGAATGTCATATTACTAAAATATAAATCTGGTTGTGATTTATCATTCTAAACGTGATGTACAGATTTTATTTGACACTTTAAATTTATCGAACGTCGAGCCTGCTTGAAATTCTCCATTTAGTTTCAGGTACACGGGACCGATACGTATCTTGTTTCCAAACACGGTACAAATATTTAACTTCGGATACCGCTTTGAATTTAGCGACCGTGGAAATACACACGGTATTTTTAACTAGACGACCGGTTCGTTTGTGTTAGAAACCAATCTCGTTGATATATCCATTAGCCAAATAGAGAGCCGGGTTCCGTACGCCGCCCTTAACAAAACATCTGCGGGTAAGTATTCGTGGTACGAAGAAACAAACATTATTTTCCTTTCATTTCTATGGTAGGTACGTAACCCATGGTCGGACTATAAATACATTATGATAAAAGGGGTATAGTAATGATACAAAGTAATTCTTTAAGTTTTTACTTTCTACACGATAGTAAATGTTATGGTATGTAAGCATGTTTGTTAATCAATAACGTCAAAACTACAGAACGGGTTTGGATGAAAAATCGCATGCGGGTTGACCAAGGTCTGAATAAGGACGCAAGTTTGTATCCCCGAAGTACGTTCCTTGTAGTACGTTAAGGAGTGGAATTCTCTGCCGGAGTCTGTGTTTCCTGATATATACATAGGTTACTTCTAGCTTGCTCCATCGTCAACCACATTACAATCAGAAGAGATATACTGCCTATCTTTAAGTTAAAGATGTTATCTGACATTTGGCGGGTTTTAGTTTTTTGATGCCACGGTAATCAGCCAAAAGTTCTCTATTGATCTGTTTGAGCAGTATTTTTCTACAATCAATAGATCCCAAGATAAATTAAAAATAAAGTTACCGTTATGTTTCATTAATATCTGTGTAAGTAAGTAATAGGGAATATGCATGAAAAAAATATTTGTTATCTAACCGGTTTATCGATGTATATACTAAAATAGAGTACGAACAGTGAAAGCAGAATCAAAATTGATGGAAAATTAAACGAGATATAAAAATTTTTTAACAAATATATATGGCGCTCTCTCGAAAACGCTGTTTTTTATGGCAGTTGTATGGGCGTCATGTTCTTTGACGTCAAAGAACACGTCGGACTTCTCTTTCTAATTATCAACTTTAAAGCTTTATAACTTTTAGTGATGATGATATTTTGAAAATTCCATAATACTTGTTCACAATAGTTTAATTCAAAAAATAAAAAAATATCATGCATATTCCCTATCGAAGGCGGTTTTTTGTCCGCAAATCAAAACGTTGTTTTGACAGATAACGGCATTATAGCTTTTGGACGGCAGTATAGTGGTCAAGCGCGAACCTGTCAATGATAAAAGGTCCCATGGTTTCGCCGTTGGCAAAAGCAAGTTGCCCATAAATATGATTAGTTTGTACATTTTACAGTAAAGTCATTGTAAAACAAGGAAAATATTTTGAGAGAAGTGTCATTTCCAGGAATAGTTCGGTAATTAATACGAAAAATAAAGAGCAAACACAAACAAAATACTCTTATCATTTCCTAATTGATTGAAACAAAATTCGAAATTGAAACAATAAGGTAGCAAACACGCGTGTAAGAGGGAATCGTGCGAGTACGTATGTAAAAATAAAACCCCCACAATATTGTGGAAACGTGAGAAAAGGTAACTACACCGTATCCTGTCCGCACCTGTTATTTATAGTCACTAGCAATATGCATTCTTTTACTATCATTTTATGTAAATGTTACCAGCTACTCCTTCAGGGAAGATAGAAAAATAATATCGCTGCAAAATGCGGTTCACGGTGTTTTTTCCTTTTTCTAATTGGCCTCTTTCTTGTAAATAATGCGCGGGTGAATTAATATTGAAATATAATTGCATGCAGCTAACCCCAGGCTGGTCGACGGTGCCGGCAACGTGTTATTATGGTAATAGTTTTCAAACTTGAACGGGTCAGTGTTCTCTGTTTCGTTGCAAGTGCAGTTCAATTGGTCACAAAAGTGGCTGTTTTATGAAACAAATCTGCTATCGAAACTTTGCTTAGTTTCATCGTTGTTGTTTGCATGTGTTATTGTATTGATGACTCATCTTTTTTTTGTATTACAGTACAGTATATTAGTAGTAGTCTCTCTTCATTGACCCCTGATGAAGAAGAGGGGTGTATAAGTTTGTAGTGTCTATCTGTGTGATTTTGTGCGCCTGAGTTGTCTCCGATCTTGACACGACTATTTTCTTTTTTTAATTTGGGACAAGCCCGCCACACTATTCCCAAACCACTGTAACTTCTGTAAGCCAGAATCAACAGTGGCGACCACCAGAAAAAACGTCGAGGCAATGAAGCTCGACGAGTTCCAGAGAAACGATTAAACTGTCTTGGGTCCCGCAACGAAATTAATCAGAAAAGACAGCGGAGGAGTAAGAAAAACATAATTTCCACTTCCCTCCTAATCAAGCGGGAGACAGAACAACACAAATATTTTGCCTTTCGTTTGAGACTGGAAAAGTGCCGATGGCTTGGAAGCAAGCGAACGTGCAACCCGTAACCAAGAAGGGCCTTCGACAGGGTCTGGCATGAAAGCCTTATTGGCAAGCTTCCTTCCTTCCTTTGATTGTGTGATTGGATTGCAGATTTCCTGAAGGATCGGTCTATCCGAGTGGTTATAGATGGCTGCTCGTTCCTGGTGTTACGGTTACAAAGGTGAGACGGTACTTCACGCCGGAACAGCAGTTCAAACTTTATCAAGCGCAAGTTTGATCGTGTATGGAGTACTGAACGCATCTTTGGGACGGATCTGCCAGATACCAGCTTGATGCCCTTGAGACAATTGAGAAACGAGCCAAGAGGACCATGGGCAATGATAGGCTCGTCGAGTCGAAGCTCCAAAGTCTTAAGTCGAGTTGCTAGCTTGTCGGTTTTCTATCGGTTACATTTTGGGGAGTGTGCGACGGAATTGCATAATTTGATTCCGCCAAACCTGTTCCATCAACGGACCACAAGACGTACGGCGATGTGCCACCGGTACATGGTGAACCTCCCATCCACACGCACAAAACGTTTTAGGTACACATTCATTGTGCGTACAGCTAGGGAGTAGAATTCCCTGCCGGGGTCTGTGTTTCCTGATAGCTACAACCTGGGAGTCTTTAAGTCAAGAGTGAATAGGTTACTTCTAGGCAAGCGTGCTTCATCTTCGACCACATCATCGCTTACCATCAGGTGAGATAGTGGTCAAACGCGTGCCTACCAACAATAAAAAAAAATAAAAAAAAAAAAATGAAAAAATCGTAGCTCCTAAACGGATGAACCGCTTTAGGTTTTTTTTTTGTTTGAAAGGTAACTTGATCGAGAATGTTCTTAGTTATGATTCAAGAAAATCTATATAGCCGTTTGAAGATCATCAGCTCTTTTCTAGTTTTATTTCAGCAGTAATAGTAGCTATATTTGCTCACTCCCAGTCTAAACAACGAGCCCATATCCATTAAAGTTTGTAGAAAGAGGGTTCGTAAATCAAAACATTGTTCTTACCGCTATCATTATAAAGAGGAGTGAGTAAACAAAATGAGCAGAGGACCGCGGGAACTTTCGTTTCTGTTCACAAAATAAAGAGGCCAATAAAATTCTTTTCAGTGCAACAGCTATCGTTCAGCGGAGCGACTATCTGCATTTTATACTTTCAACGCCATCACTGGGGCACTTTATTTCTTTACTTTGTACATACATAGGTATGAGGTATAGGTGTATGCATGTACTGTACTTGCTCGTTGTTTATTTAACGGATCGTGCCCGATGAACGGTTCTATTCAATTGAACGTACATGTACGCCGAAACGTGCTCACAGAGTTTTAATTTCACAAAGGTCGTTAAGCATGTAATGTACGTGAATCTGTACGGTAATGAAACACTTAAAACAGATTTCTGCATGATTAGGTTCTCTAGCTGAATGTTGTTGCTACTAGACAAAACATCCGGAAATGTCAACGTTAAAACAAATCGTATGCCGTCCGCAACGTCGAATCCTAAACAGAATTGAAACTTGGACGGGAAGCAATCTAACGGGAACAACAGTACATACAGCGGTGTACCGCCGTAGAGCCCTCCGTAATTTAAAGAACAAACAAGCCTCGCAACTGGGTATACCTCCACTGCAACAAACTCGTCCTCGCTTAACTTACTCATTTGTTGCTTACTATCACTCCTACTCGTATATGTATATTGTAACAAGACTTACAAGTTTCGTATTCCAATTTAAGCTTTAGGTACTTAGCTCAGGGTCAAATTAATATCGTCATCTACAAAACAAACACAGAATTTTATATAAAACAGATTTAGAAGCCAATCGACGTGGTAAGTCTGTGTGTATATGAAATTCAGAGGCTCAAAAATGCTATAGCACCGCAGATGAGTTCGGCTCAAGCGAAGCGTTATCAAGCCCAGTTAATCCTGTCTTCTGTATTATTGAATAAATTTTCCCTCCTGACGTACTTTTGCCATTTTACATCGATTTAATGTATTGGAAAAAATCAGGGCATCGCTACTTCTGAATCGCAACAATGTCTCATTGCAGAAGTCGTAAGTTAAAGTTTTAATTAGAGCGTTTCGAGGAGTGACGAGGTGTTCATATTAGGTAATCCTATTAGCCGTGGGCTGCATGCTGTTACGGGCGGTGGCGGTAAAGCGGTGCGATGTTATTGTTATGATGGCATAAAGCGAGCCATGTATCTCGTACAGCGCAGGTGGCGCTAACTACCGGCAGTCTAGTGGAGACTGTCGACACTACAGCTCGAGACACGGATGTATCTACACACCATACAATGTTATGTTTCACGGTTTGCTGATGCGCAACTTAGAAGCTTTTACTCGAGTAAACTGAATTTTAAGTTGGTACTTGGGAACAGCGTCTCATTTTCACACACTATCGTTACTTTTGACTTTATGTGTTTATTTTGAATTTTTTTAACGTTCGCCTTTTTATCTTGAACAAAGACTTAAGTAACCATGGGTTTAGCTTAAATACTAATAAGTGGATTCTAAATTCAAAATTCTTCATAGAAATCGATCCCAAAACCCTCCTGTTATGATTAAGATGACTCCTGCTTCTACTTGCCACATTTCACACACAAGAACTTATTCACGGAAAGAGAATTAAGTTGAATTAAGTACCTGCTAATCAGTGCTTAAACTGACCACAAGTTTTTTTTATAAATAAGGCTTAATGTTGTTTACTGCGTTGAAATGGAAGTGACATGTCATGCGGTGTGGTCCCGCTTAGAATGTGCCATCTAACATCTTCCCTGGAGTGTCGTAGCTGGCGATTAAGGGATTAGGCAAGTGAATGGGAAGCTTCCACCTGTAGGTACACTGATAACATCGTACCGTGAAAGCCTGGCTTGCTTGAGGGTTGTCACACTAAACCGTCTAGATTGATGTGATAAGGTGTTCAAGAAGATTTTTTACTAGTGTGTTCGTTATGTTATAAAACGAAATAAAATATTATAAGTAGTTACTATTGACACGCTTCTATTCCGCCATCTTTGGGTCTACCATATATTTACAGTGATGTCATTTTATTATTCTCATTCTTCTCAGCAAACACTCATTTGACACCCTTATCATGGGGATGCATAAAAAATAACTAGTCCGCCATCTTTAAGTGTCCACCATATTGAATTTAGAGTGACGTCACTTAGCATGAACCATGCATTGTCATCCATATTAACAAAATTTCAGCTTCGTCGGAAACCGGGAAGTGGGTCAAATTTTATTTTTAAGATTTTTTTACATACTTACAGTTGAAGTTATAAAAGCGTTTTAACAACAAGATCGAAACTGCGCCTGGTTCTTTTCAAAAAGTAAGTAATGAATTAAATCAGAGTTAATGATAAACAAACACAAATATATTTTGCAAAACATGGCGATCACAGCATGACTAGTTACTAAACTTAGATATTGAAGTTTTGTGATGGTGATTTAACTTCAGAGTTGGTAGTTTGTAGATTGACCACAGATAGCAAGGGGTGCATTGATATTAGGTAGGTATGCAGTCTTAACTAGGGAGTTAGTGATAGCGTGACGGCTGACAGGACTGATTGGAAGAAAAAAACGTGTTACGCCGATCCCAAGTAATATGGGATAAGGGCAGAAAGATGATGATGCAGTTTTAACTAGGCTGAGGCTTCTTTAAAATTTCATGAAATACGAAGGCACTATATTTTACGGCCAAACATTACCTGCAAGAGTTTGGTATAATTTCGTTTCCGTTGTTTACGTTTCGCTTGTGGCCGGGTCCAATAGCCCCTTTCTACCTCATTCTTAGGCTTTTTCGTGTCACGGCTACATGATTTACAACTGACTGAGATACGTGTCTTCGCTCTACCCGAAAGTCTTAATAATGTTGCGTACGACACTGAACATAAATAATAAATCGCAAGCATGTAACAAGTACCCAAGTATTTCGTATCAAGAATCAGATTCTTGAACACAACCAGTGTTTTGCTTTCGAAGTAATGTAGCCTTTTCCTTTATTTTAAGTTAGGTTGTTAGGTTTTATTGTAACTCGTGTTGTACCGGAATTCGTAGAAATTTATAACGATACTGTGGTGTGATACGATCACGTTTGCGGCACCAAGTAATTCTATTACCTGAAATACTGCCGTGCCTGATTTGACGGTAATTACCCGTTATTACTGTACTAGAATTTATAATCTCAAAGCCTTAAGAAATATTTTAATAGTTAGTTTAATAAGGCAGCCTTAGTAAGATGGTATTTATGTTTGTTTTGACTTATAGTCAGGCGGGCGCAGGGCGGTTGGCTAGAGTTACTGTTTTCTAGTTAATACACGCCAGCTGTTGCACAGATTTGTCTCGGTGTGAATGTTAACACGATGCCAACGGGTACGCTCTGTTTATGTAACGTACCACAGAATATACATCGTCCTACACTGATTTATACGCTTTCTCTGATAATCTGTTAAAAGATAGTTAAACCAAGAGATAGAAACCGCTATGTTTTCTCGGTAAAAGAGGAAAAATAGCAGGCTAATCTTCAATAAACTAGTTTTTTGCTGATAATCCAGACTTGACTGAAGCAGCTGTAATTCTGTGCCGCAGGCGGCTCAGCGTAATTCCTTTAAAGCCACCGTTCTGCAGCGCCCTGGGTACACCTGCCGCTGCGGACTCGAAATACGTCGTTTATGAAATAATTTTGTGTAAAAGTATTTCTTTTTTGTATGTATATAACTTTGTTCGTTATTTTAAGTAGGCACCAGGTGGCGTTAACAGGCGGCGTTGCAGCGGAAATTGCCGTCGGTCGGTCTCGTCGACCGGCCTGGGGGAGACCGGGCCCGCTCCGACCGCACCGCCCACTAGAATAGGCTCTTGTTAATTGTAGGCCAACACAGAAAACAATTAGCAGCACTCGTGTGCCACACCGACTCGGAATATTTCATTCATTAGGTACTCAGATAAAATCACGATCACTACTTACGTAACATGTTCAATTAGATGTAACTCAAACAGGGAGATTATTCTGTTAGGACTTGTTGTATGCTCACCAAACTTTGAATTGGGTTGTCTACCTTGCTGAGCCAAACCATCTCACAAAACAAGAATTTAATCTAGGTATTCAGTTGAAATATGTCTATATCAATAAAAATTAATCGCTAAATGTATTGCTAAGCACAAAACTCGAAAACGGTCATAAAAATTAGTATAGTAATTTTTATGAACTTTTTTTCAACCATTCGTTGAAGTCTCAGGAAGGTTCTGAAGAGGAAAAATTCACGGAAAACCATAAAAAAACACATTTTTTTATTACATTCAAACTGTTCCAAGCTGTCAATATTAGGGTTAGTTGTCAACTAGGGATACTCTAGAATAGAGTACGAAAGAAGCTGTGTGAAAAGCTAGTTACAAATAAAAACAAACGAAACTTCCATCTTTTGTTTCTAAAGAAAAAGATGACTTTCCACTTCTTATTACACAACGACACAACATGCTTTTGTACTTATAACGCCAATTGTTGCGGTAACAATACTTTGTAAAACAAAAGAAAACTGGCACATCAATTTATATCAACAGGGAAAGCTAAACAAATGGATATCACGCGTACAAACGAAATGAGAAGGGCGGCGTGACTTTAGAGCGTTTAATGATCTTTGTGGAAGGTGGTGTGTTTTGACGTTGCATTAGTGAACAATAGACGGGAACTAAAACTAGATCCGCCTTTATCTTGGCAATTGTTATAAAACACAAAGCGCTTAACTAGTTGAAAGCTTTGGGCGTTTACACGGCCGAGGTTTGGCCGCGCCTATACACAGCTTACGACGTAACGATGTCGATGGCTCCAATGATCCTCGTACTTGTAATTCGCACTGAAATATGTGTGCACTGTGCAAGCCGATGAGAATTGCTTTGAGGCCAATTTTGCTTTGGGATGATTGGATTTTAGAAACAGTTTATGGTCATATTTTGTGGTTTTTACCTAGGTAAATTAATAATAAATAGCTAGGTAATTATGTCAAAGTTAGACTGTTGACTGTCGCCGAATATTTTTTTTTCTTTCGTTTTTTTTCTAGCTGGGGTGGGCCGTTTTTGGCAAATTTGACGACATTCTGAAATCAACAAAAATTATAGTGTCTGAAAACTCGTCCTACCTTTTTTCTATTATTATTTTTTTAAAGTCCCTATGCGTGAAGTTTATTCTACATTAATAATAGTGTTCTGCAAACAATGAATAAAGAAAAATAATAGTGTGTCCTGAGACGTGGACGCTCACGCAGGAGGTTGTGCACATGCTGCAGATGAAAGTTGCACAGAAAACCATGGGGCGTTCCATACGTTTATTAGACCGAATACAAAATGTTGAGATCCGAAAACGTACGAAGGTTTTCGGCATCTCAAAACGAAAAAAGGAAGTTGGACAGAACACCTGGTAAGGCGCGATGATGACAGGTGGGGTAAGGCGGTGACCGAGTGGCGTCCAAGGACCGGAAGAAGAAATGTTGGTCGATCGTCGGCGAGATGGACAGACGACATAGTATTCATAGCGGGTCGAACCTGGATGAGGCTGGCACAGGAGCGTGGGCACTGGCATAAATAACCTGTGGGCGAAGTCGGGCTGTGGATGATGATGATGACGTAGGTACTAACGAAACTTAATTGTGATGTTCAATTTAACCTGCGTATTACTTTTATATAAGAGATGTGATTTGTTTTTTTGTTGGGTGGGAAATCATCCAATGACATCTCCCGTTCTAGGGTGGAGAGGAAGGATGTGTCAGACTCTTACTGACTAAAACCCACCCCTGTTCCTTCCCTGCCCTTAGGCAGCTGACAACTCTTTGAGGCACGCATGGAACACTATGCCCCGTCGACTCTCGGGCCTGGTGCTGATCGGACGGCGAGCTACCCATTACTCGCCGTCCGCAGGCCCGGGTCTATGGTGGCCGGAGATCGTCTCGCGGCGCCGGAAGCCCCAGGCGTCTCCTGAGGCGGCCGCTGCTGAGAGAGTGAGGGCGACTCTATTGTTGAGTCTCCCTCACCCATGCCGCCTCCCTCTTCGCGAGCATTACTGCTTCGCAGAAGGAGGAGACCGTACCCCCCGTATTCCCTCTCACTCCGTACCATGGCCTGAACCAGGGCAGGGCGCGAGAGGTCACAGCCGAAGAGATGTGATTAGTGTAGGTATCCACGCTGTAACTGCAACATAAAGAATAATTATACGAATTAAATTGCCAACATTTAAATCTAGTTTATGTTTAAAATTATTATAATTGTATTCAAATAATGTTTATGAAAACATTACAGACTATTATTTACTTGAATATAGAAGTTGACAAAAGTTGAGTGTATTAGGCATACCAATTCCAATCTTTTTGAGTAAACAAGTTGAATTATTAAAATTAGATTGAGCAAATAAATACTTTACTTTTGAAGTTGAATAGCTTTTTATTTATGGAAGTCTGGCTTCAACCTGTAGTACCATGCAGGAGCCAGTCCTCGGGGAACTATTCCATTTTTTGGAGTGAAATATCATTTATAGGTACCTACTTCATATAACTTTAATTTATATTTACGCAATGTGTAGTTACTCACTTTTTCGTGTTAGGAAACAAAGTATAAGAAAACGCGTTTTTTGGTTTCACCTGTTTATTAAAACCTACTGCAATCAAATAAACGTAATTGGTTGGTTGGTTGACGTTTTGATTGGTTTTTTCCAGGTAAGCTGTGGTTTTGCCAAAGACACACCCAAGGAAGAAAAAGAGTTTTCGGCGGGATATTTTCGAGTGAAGTTAAGTGGCTGTTTATGTATTCGCTAATTGATTCCAAATGAATATTTAGATGTAAAATTGGTGTTGTTTTGTGTCTCAGGTGTCTACGCAACTGGTCATTATGTAACATCATTGAAACAGGCACGATCTTGATAAAATGAAGCTGAAATTTTTACTGTAGTAATGACTACCTCAGCAAAAGCCGAGAAGGCTGACCTGACACATTTGTTGACAAATACCTACTGCAAAAATTTTAAGATGTGTTACGATCCGTATTCTAATAGAAAAAAGTGACTGTACAAGTAAGTCACCTCCTCCTTTTTTTCTTTAGGGTTCCGTAGACGCCCGATTTTGAAAGACCTATCCAGCGATTCCCCACACTATAGGATAGGCGAGTAAAAAAAAATAATCCCCACTTTACGATATGGGAGCTACAAAATATTTTATGCGTGATGTATATATACACTCATGAAAAATTGCAGCATTGTAGTACTAACAGTCTCAACGTTATGCTTCGGACGAATAGACGGACAGACCGAAACTATAAGGGTCCCTTGTCCTTGTTAGAACTACGGAAGCCTAAAAACTAAATACTTTCTAAAATTGACACTGGCTAAATGCACAAACCGTCCGAAGCCAACATTAAAAAAACAAAAATAATATAAGGAAGAGAAGCTCAAGAAAATACGGCACTTATCAATTGTTCATTTCACCTGCATTTTACTTATAATTTAGATTCTTAAAATGCAACTCCCAAACACACGGTGCAGTAAACATCGCTTAAGATTTAGTTGGCAACTCAAACGTAGATATTTCAGCCCCGAATCCATACCTTGCAACTTCCGAACAGAATAGAGTAATTGCTTCGGAGCTAAACTTAGGAATCAAGTGCATACCCAAGTTTAGTTTGAAGTAATTAATCTATGAGGCAGGAGAAATTGTTGGAGTCATCCGTCAGTCTCAAGCTGTGTATTGAAGCCGACGGTTGTAGCCAAGACGTCTTGTAATCCTGTTACTCTCTGAGACTCTCTCCCACTTCCAGTTAATTGAATACGTCTACCACACGGCTGAGGAGCCAGAAAATTCGATTCCAGGTTCTAATGTATGTAGCAAACATTCTTAGGAATGCTTACTTGTTTTAAGAATACAGGCGAGGGATGACGCGTTAATGGAATTGCTTCGCGCTACATCTTTAATTGCTTGTTGCTAGCATGTTTTTCTAGTAAGCAAAATGGAGGCTAATCTACTTATAGTTTTTATTCGGTTGAGACGATGGAGTAACCGCATCTTACGCTACTACCTTTTTGTCCAATTAGGGGGCCCTTTTTAGTCCTATTTATTTTTTAGCCCTTTTGATATAACCATCAGCTGTCAGGTGAACAGGTCACAATCTGACATACCATTTTTTTTCCTTCTTATGTTTTCTCTTATACATATTTAACTTAAGGCGCTATTAACTGCAAACGACCTTGAGTGGTTAGCTTGCGTGTTCTGTGCTGAGCTCACGTAACGCGTCTTACGTCCACCCAGTAATAGGACTTGCCCATCAAGGAGCGCTGTCCGAAATTAGACAGATTATTAACTTATTATACATAAAACAACAAGCATTATACTAAAACACGTAAACTAAAATATAAATAATTAAATTATCTTTAAAATAGTGAAAGTTTCATAAAAATACGCTTTATAGTTTTTGCGTGAAACTCAATTCTTTATCCGCGTTAGACATCATTTTACAAATTAAATACACTATGTTATAAAAATATAATTTGAAATATTCACATATCAATTTACGAAAAAAATTGTCTAGAGCAACATATATTTTTTTCAAAGAAATAAGACTAGTCGTTTAGACGTGATGTTTCAATTCAATTTAAAAATAATTAGAAGTCGTATACCTGCCGCGAAAATGTGCAACTGTTTTTTTTTGTCAAATATGTTGCATTATCAGGGCCCTGGTACTTAATACTCGTAGGTACAATTTAGGATAAAAAAATTCAGGATTTCCAGTCCTAAGAAAATATAGTTACCTGCAGCCCGCAGTTATTAACTGCGGGCTAAGGGAAGCTGAAGCTTCTCTGTCTAAACAGAAATTTCAAAAGTGTTTTTGCGTAAAATATTGTGTCTACTGACTTACTTTGACGTATTGTGTTGGGTTGTGGAGGTCAGACAGGAAGTCGTTTTTTTTTGTGGGGTGAGAAATCATCCAATGACATCTCCCGCTCTGGGTGGAGTGGGAGGGCGTGTCAGACTCTTACTGACTAAAACCCACCACTGTTCCTTCCCTGCCCTGAGTGCCCAGGGGCGCGGTAACTCTGTTTCGAATTTGTCGGTAACTCTGCGGTAACGACCCTAACACAGGAAAGAAGGTTAGTTAGATTGATAGATTCTTTTGGCTTCATCATCATCATCAGCCTTTTAATGTCCCCACTGCTGGGGCACAGACCTCCTCATGAAGAAAATTACCTTTCGCCAATGTAACCTATAGTTACCTAATCACAACCCTCTTCCCAGCTAAGTAATCGGTGATTAAAACCCACCCAATCTTCTCTGTCCTTTGTTTTCCTGGTAGAGTAACGTCACACTGCGTGTACCATGCAGTGTACTTCATGTAATCCATTAGTCGCTACTTTTCTTTTTAACGTTGAACTTTAACTTGGCACTCACTGACACACGTGTTGGGGTGCTTTGAATTTTTCTCCCCTTCAAGGAAAAAAGTTGTGTCAGTAACACATGGTGTAAAAATAAAAATTCAAAAGCTTGACTGTTTTAAATATTTTTGATCTAAATAGAAATGACGCCGGTGGTGTTGGTTCTCACATAAATTGTACAAGTTTTAGTGTAAAACTATTTCGATCAAAGGAAATTTATGGTATCATGCACGATTTGTATTGCATTTCAAATTCACATTGACGGCACGGTTGGCGTAGTGGTTGAGCGTTCAGCTGCTGCGCTGTGTGTCGCGGGTTCAATCCCCGCACGGAACAAATATTTGTATGGCCTACAGATAGTTGTTCCGGGTCTAGGTGTCTTGTGTATGTGACTTTAAATGTTTGTGAAAGCACCCACGATGCAGGAGTAATTCCTAGTGTGGGGCAACATTACTTTAAAAAAAAAACACAAAAACACGCAACACAACAACAACAACAACACAACAACGCAACGCAACATTGTAGTTTGATTAAATAAAGATTATTATTATTATTTAAACATTGTAAAGGTTAAAATGCTTTCAGAAATGAACTGTGCATTATGATTTTGGACCGGGGTGTAGCTTTGGCCTACGCTTTTGCTACGAGCGTAGTAATCCGTAGCGGGTGGCGTAGCAGCGTAGCACTAACCTATCACCCTGTCGTCCGATCTTCGAACAATGTTATATGATCCCAACGACGATGCCCATGAATAAGGTTGATAAATATATTCTGAATTTAATATACACCTTCTAGAACCTACACAAGGTTCAAAATTAACCATCCCTCCTGTAAATAGGCACGGCTTTTATATCAAAGTCAGTTGCAGTTATATGCGTAACTGTAGACAAATATTGTCGTACTAAAAGTAATAAATATTTATGTGCTGCGAGCAAAGTCGAATAAATATTTTTGAAAGGCTTTGATGTTTTATGAATGGATATCGAAGCCACATTATGTAGGTATATATGTATGCTGACTGATGTTCACCACGTACTAATACATTTATAAGCCAATCATTTTTTAGGCGACGATGAACCTGCTATATGGAATAATTTTAAAAAATGAGCTAGTAAACAATTGTTTTTTTAAATTATCTGTTCTTATTTTTCCAGATCTCCAAGTGATCAAGGTGGTATTTACTTTTAACACGGCAAAAGTGATTAGATTTAAACTGTATTCGTTACGTAATATGTTCATGTAACAATGAATGGGGTCAACTTAATAGAAAACTTTGCAGAAATTTAGAGATTTCCTGCGTAAGAGTCGCGCCATCAGTTGTGAAACCATTTTACTGTTAAGAAACCCGTAAAAGTAACATTTGCAACATTCTCTTTGTAACAATCAAATCAAAGTCGACGTCAAAATCAAATTAGTACGTCGTTCAAGGTCCCAAATATGTAGACTGTGAAATTACTGGGCATTGACTTGATGTAATGTTTCGGCCTTTTGCAAGATTCTTAAGATTTATCAAGGGTGCAAAATTCATCCGAATAGAATACGAATCCTCTGTATCAATAAATCATTGACATTGTAGCTAACACAGCCGGGGGCTATCCCACAACTGGGCAAAGGCACGAGCATAAGGACCATATACCAAGTCAGTTTGAAGGACAACCACTCGACTTAGTCGCTAAATAACAAGTTACAAATCGTAATTGCAATATATGTATAACAAGCTATAACCGTTAATTTCATGATTCGGGTGGTGTCCAGTTAAAGGAAATGACTCGAATATAAGGGTTAGGATAGGCATTAAATATAATTACCACCAAAAAATACTTAGAAACCCTAAGTTCTCTTACCAAAAATGTATTACACCGAATATGGTAAATGATCACAAAATATTGTTTAGGGAATAATAATAATAATAATTTATTTCTTACACAAAAAAGTACTTATTATAAATAAGTGCAATGAACAGCAATTATGTACACAAAAGTTTTAGCATCTGGAGCCTAACTAGGAGGAACCTGTATTTCGGCTTACAGCGCCAACCCCCTCGAGTTACTTCAGATAAGGTTTCTTAAATGCTAGCATTTCACAATAAAAATTGGATATTAGACTCAAGAATAAGGCTTTGTAAAAGTGGTCTGATCCTCTCTTTATGTGTTATGTTAAGTGAATGAGTGAGTGTGAGAGGGTGTGTCTATAGTTAGGTGTGAGAGTGATATGTGGCAGTTTATGAGTGTAATGTTAATGACTGAGATACGGTTTTGTAAATATAATAATAAAAATATGTGTATGGAATGTAGTCCAGAGAGTGCCTCTAGAGGCATTTTATATTAGTTGATTGTTGATACCGAGTGTTTCTGAACTAATTAGTCTAAGAGCGGGGGAAGCGAACTCTGTATATGGCACACCAACACGGACAGGCTAGGCTCGAACGCAATGACGCTAGAGTGAGCAAGTAAAGCGAGCAAATATAGCTCCCTTCATCCCCTTCGTGTTAGGTTCCTTTAAACCCTGTAGACAAAATAGGATCCCCGGAGCTCCGTTGAGTTGTCTTAATTTTGTTATACCTACGTGCATAGTGTTTTTTAACCTTACACTTTACTACAAGCATATATCTGGTGGTAAGTTAAACATAAGCCACAAAATTACGCAACTAAACCACACTTTTATTCTACACAATAATAATTGAAAGCAATAATGAACCGCAGAATAGATATTACAGTTCCACTGCGAATTGGAAATACATATTTTAGTATCTACTTAGCGAGCAATGGTCCCGGACCGTTAATATTTGTCGATACACTGCAATACGATTTAAATTGCTAGCTACCAGAAATTGGTGAATTACGTTCTATTAGTAAGAAGCCATGGAAAATTAATTTTACGTTATGTAATTTGATTTCGTTTGAAGCTTATTGCCAAGCGAACTTCGGTCTACTATGCAATATAAGTGTATTTTAAGATCTTTGGCAATAGCTCGCAGTGAAGCCTTTAAAACTCTTGATAGAACTTTACTCTGTTGCTTTGAAATATTATCTTGCATATTTTCCAACGAAACGCTTTTTACTGTCTTTGATTTATTAAGTAGATTATGGGAGAAGGAATATGTGATTCAGATTAAATGGTTGTATTTACCCTGTTACATCACACAGGGCAAGTTTTTCTGTACAAAAAGAAGGTTTTTTTTTTCTTTGGCTATGGAAATTAAACCGCCTGTCATGATTATCTACCACCTTAATACTAGGAAGTTAGCTGGAAGGCCTCCAACTAGCTGGACCGATGACCTGATTAAGGTAGCCAATGGATGCGAGATGCACTAGACTGGTCGTTTCGGCGACACTTGTGACAGGCCTATGTCCAGTAGGGAACGTCTTCAGGCTAAAATGATTATTACCAATTAAAAGGATGGTTGTACTGACCTTATATCAGACGAAGGATTTTTCCGTAAGCAATAAGAAATTAGAATGTACCATCTTCTAAGTGAGCTATGGAGATTAAACCATGGTTATGATTACCTACCACCTTACTAATTGAAGGCCAAACCCAAAAGAGCTTAACAACCAGAGTTTGACACTTGACACTGCTACCACAGCGTAATTTCAGTAAGAGACCCCATTAACGTCTTGGAAGGAGCAACATTAGTGAACTGTACTAAATTAATAAGATTACGAGTTAAGTGATATAAAACGTGATACTAATGCTGGTAGCAAAGTACACTAACTAGTATTAGAATGGAAGTAGAGGAACGTCAGTCAGGTAATTTGGAGGCGGTTCCGATTGTGTGGTGCAAGTGTCAAGCGAACAGCTGTTGAAAGACTTTGTGATTAGCATGCGTAAAAAGTATTAGGTGACCTATGGAATCAGCGTTTTGTATGGAGAATTTTAAAGCATTTTATAGCAAACATTTTCTTAATCTATTTAACAACTAGGAACACTAATGTTTTAAAATTTTTATATTTAAAAACTAAGATAGCGTATGCCACTTAGATTAAGCAACAAAAATAAGTTTTGGCTAAGTTAAAACAAATAGTGGTTTCATTTCTGCTAACAAAAAGAGGAGTCAGTAAGGTATATTCTTTTTGGTTTTATACAATAAAATATAAATAAATAAAATTAAAAGGTATATAAGGTTTATACCGGGTGTAACGGAAAGGTGTGGTGAGGTGAAATTTCCAAATTTTTTTTTAGAAATTTTCTATATTTTTTTTAGATAAAGTTGTTTATATCGATGGGCAGATGCAGTTCTTAAAATATGACCACACATTTCCGTTACATCCTGTATAAGTAATAAGGTTTTTTTACTATTTGCAGTATTCTATGACGGTCATTATTCGATAGAATTTCAAGCAATTGATGAATATTTTAATTCATAGAAGTGACGAGGTTCTCTATTTGTGAAAAAAAAAACGCCAACTTCATAGGTGGGAACCCAATATTTTGTTGCAAGTAGAAAGTAGTGTTACCAACGTAGTTTTGTACACGCCCTAGTTTAGGGAACAGGTCTAAAAGACAAGATCTATTCAGTAAGGTCATATTTTTAACCTAAACGTCTACAACAGACGTTTATAGGTTAGGTTAGGTGGTTTTTTAACCGACTTCGAAAAAAGGAGGAGGTTCTATGTGCGACTGTATGTATGTTTTTTTTATGTGTGTTTACCGATTTCTCTGTCAATTGTGGACCGATTTTCAAAATAATTTTTTATTCGAATTACTCCTCTTTTTTTTTAAAGTCCCGTTTTATCTAAATTTACTCAGCATTTTTTGAAAAAAAAAAAAACAAAACAATATGTATACACAGATGACGTTTTGGTTTCCTTCAATAGGTAATTTTCATATTCCATGTTCCATGTTATTGGGGTTATCAATTTGGGCGTAACTTTAATATTTCGTTTTATTTCTGGGGTATGACAACTAAAAAGTAAAATAAAAAACTTTTTCACAAAAAATACAACCGACTTCCAAAAAATAAAATACGAGTAAGTACATACAAAAAATTTTAAAAAATAACTTTAATTTTGGCAGTCGGTCTCAAATAACGAAGAAATAGAAATACGAAGATCGACTTCCGAAATCTTATCTAGTTTATTTCTCCGAAATCGAGTTAAAACTAGTCCATTTTTGTTTACAAATCTTAATTTCTACATAATAATAAGGAGCCGAGAAAAGGTGTAAATAATTTCTTATTTGGTTGCATGAAACTTTTCGACTTGTACAAGCTTAAAAATACCACAACCACATTCCCGTTGGTGGGCCCGAAGCCCACTTGAACTTGAATTAAAAAGATATCTTAAATGGCATTTAAATTACTAAAAGTAAAGAGTTTTAATTAAGTTAGGACTTTTTGTTCTTGCATACCGCTAATAAACCTGCGGCATGCTTACTTTACGGACAACAAATTAATTTAAAGTAGATAAAGTTAACAACCCGCATACTCATCTCTTTAACGCATTGTATACATAATGTTGTGTTCGTTTCCGAGAATCTGTTGTAACTTTAGAATTAAACAAAATTGTTTGTTGCTAATTAGTTTTATTTCATAATAACATAATTTTATAAATTAACGGTCGCTTCTGACAACGTACCTAAATAAAGTTTACATCCGTTGACCTTGCTCTTTCATTAATTGAATCATGTTTTAATTATGTTCACTAAGGCATTAGAAATGCGTTCGCAATTAATTTCATTCAAACAAGATTATTTCTACGTTCTGATATTTCTTCCATAGAAACGTGAATATAGACTTTATGTATGTTGATACAACAAAAAGACCACGTAATAAATGTGATGTAGGTAGATGAATATCACATTTTTCCGCTCTACTAAGTTTCTAGGAATACGAATTAATAGGATTTCGGGAGGCATTCGACGGAATACCTATTTACTTATACTAAATAAATCATTGGACTGGATTCAAGGTAAATCAGGTAAATATGTAGATTTAATTTTCTGGATGAATCAAAATTTTGTGTAAAATTTTTGTTATTTGGTGTATGGTTGTCAAGTACCTGTTTGTTTTTATCCGACGGCGTATAAATAGAAGCCTTTTTTCGTAAAAATATTAACATAAAATATTTGTAAAATTTAAGAATTTAATCCAATATGTATAAACGCTGCCTAGCATGGCAGAAAGGACCGATGACCTGGTGAGGGTCGCGAGAATCACAGGATGGATGCGTGACGCACAGGGACAGTCGTTAAAGTGACACAGGGGGGAGGCCTATTGAAATTGAAATATTTATTTCAGACCAAGCACACAGTAATTGATACAGGTCCATATTATGTTAGTAGGTAATACTTATAGCTATGTTAGTAAAATTTAAAATGGTTATTACTTTGGAGATGCATGAGCGACCAATGCCTCAGGATTTGGCTGTCCACTCTGTCCGACACTACGCTCAGAAGCGCGTTGGTGTTACCCTTTAACCGAGACCACAGGGAGGCCGTTCTTTTGCGAAGCACCGCCTGGAAGACGTCCGTGCTGTGGTCGGCGAACATGCTGGAGGTACCGCAGCCTACACCGCCATGGTACAGCAGTGGACGTATTTCGGCTGAAATGATGGTAGTAGAAAAAAAAGGAAGCCCATACGTGACTTAGTGAAGAAGTTGACTAGACATAGTGAAAAGTATATCTAGTCATATCTTGTATTAAGACATGACAAAAATAAAACTGAAGTATCCCTACGACCGCTACATCCGTTAATGTAGACAAACAAGAACCTCCTTCTTCCGCATCCGGTTAAAGGTCGTAGCTCACTTACTCGACCCCGCTCCTACACTGCTCCCGCACAACACCGCCTTAAACGGAGATGAATGCTCGCTATCCACGCGCTTCAAGCACGCGGCACGCTCACTCAATAAACTCTGCATACTGTTTATTCTGCGTGCGTACACCGCGCGGGTCACGCTTGAAGCGCGTGGTAAGCATGCGGTAAGCGAGGCGTCAACTATCGAGTGGTGCGATGGCGGTAAGCTCCCTTACAGCGAGCTGTCTGCTGATTTGAGTTGTCGAGGTAAAGTATGTCTACACAGGACGCTCTAAAGCTCACATTTCAATGAACATTATTTTGCCAGGTGGGAGCGGTGTCGTGTAAGTGAGCTACGACCTTAAACCGCTTCAGCTCATGCCACACATCGACGCGTCCTAAGTGCTGCGGGTGCAGGAAGCCGCAGGCGCTTCGGCACGACATCATGTTCTAGCGTGTTATATGCTGCGCACACCTCCTCGGTAATTGAATCCGTGTCGACTGCGCTGTGGCGTGCAACCTTCACCCACCAGCTATCTCTTGTGTGTAAAAACCGTTAAGACGGTGGTAAACGTCACTGTTTTGTACCATAATGATGTTTTGGAAAAAATCTAGCCATATCTAGCGATTTTCTTCCAATCCACCGTCTTTGATCCACAAAAGTTTTTGTATCACGAGTTAGTTTAAACTTCCTCCCACTCGCAATCTCTTATGTGGGCTGGGGTTATCTTGACCTCTCGTTAAGACGGTGGAAAATTTGTGGGTCGATTAGCAATGACGTTTGATCTAAGAAATAATATGACGGTTAGGTTTAACAACAGTTATTGCCTGACAGTCGATCACAAGCCTGTTTCAACATTCTCCTCTGCACTAGCTATTGAGGCTAGTTATCCTGACTCCTGTTAAGACGGTGGAAATGGTCACTGTTTTGTATTATAATGAAGTTTCTGAAAAGTCTAGTTAGCAATGTCTTTGCTCAAATATATAATCGCTTCATTATTCAATAGGTTACTGTGTGCTGTAATTATGTATGTTTTTCAAGAAATACGTAGTTTTTCAACCTAAAACTCACGCAAAAAAGACTTAAAAATTATTATCAGGTACCAATGTTAATAAATGTTCAGGCATAGATTTCCAGAAAAATAACAGCCATATCAGTTTACTGTTCAAATCTTCAAACTCTTCAAAGTATTCTATAGCACTGAGAATTTCTCGAATATTCAATATTCGGTTTCTGTTTTTGTAGTACCTACCCAATATTTCTTTTGGTCGAATATTATTTTACAATTTGAATTTTTTCTTGCATTGTGAATAAATAAAGACTGAGAGCTTATACCCTCATTTCTCTCTACAATCATTGTGGCAGACACAGTAATTATATGCTTAAAAAAAAAAAGGTAGCGGATAAATTCTGAAAATGAGAGAGAAGGAACAGGTGTGGGTTTTAGTCAGTAAGAGTCTGACACGCCCTCCCACTCCACCCAGAGCGGGAGAAGTCATTGGATGATTGATGACATTTCCCACCCCACCAAAAAGACAGTAATTGTGGTTGCAATAGTTACAAAACTCTGATTTCTCTTCCTAGAAAGCTAACAATCGTTTACTTATAAAACTAAAAGCGGAAAAGCACCTACAAAAAAAAACAGAAACTTTACAATTCGAAGGCCAAAGATAAGCAGGTATGTAGATATATCATAATGTTTCAGAGACCCATATCAGTGAAAATGGGCGCGAAACGAGATGATGCAATCGAATCTCTGTATATCCAATTATTTACCTGTACGAGAACACAGATAGAGTGTTTGCGAGTCGCTATGTAATCAAAATGTTCTCAACCACATTCAGCGAATTGAATTTTCTGTTCATCTCGTAATGGTGGCTTTTATTCGAACCCCAGCAGCAATGAGAAGGTTCCCGAGGTGAGCATTGAAACAGCCGATGAATACATTATCGATATTGATTAAACCGTCTAATCTACAGTATCAACTTCATTACTCACGTTCAAAGTAACCCAAGCTAGAGTATTTATCATTCGTCTAAATACTTCACTGTATTTAACTACTATTTCTCAAGAGCGACGATTAATTAAGCTGTATTGTACCGCGTTACTGTAAGTAAAACTTTTCTTTATTGAAAATGCACTTTGATACAAACTGCTATGTTTCCCAGAGAATTGAATAGCTTGAAGCTAGAAAAGAGCAGTTGGATGAACTGATAGAATTACAGCTGGCAGAAAAATATCGTTGTATTCTTATCTGGGAAATGTGAAGAGAATAAGGTTTCAAAGTAAAAAGTTCACAAAGCTTCATCGAAAAATAATACCTCTATTATATTTATTCCCATTAGGTCCCCATTATTTCTTCAATAGATTTTATAAATATACATAAAACAGCACATGAATTCGCGTCATAACAAAATTCTGCGTCAGACATTCGAGGCTACACGTAAATAATAAAAGATTGATTATCAATTGAAAAGCTGGAACGTGCTGGTCATATCTATAATCATTTCAGAACTGTAAACTTGATATTTTTCCACAAGCTCCCACAAAGGCCCCATAACGAAGTGAAATAGCCAAATAAGAAGGTCTTAATGTCGCAGTTAGCTGAGAATTCTCCCTTGTGAATGCTGGGTCATTAGCGCTATGTTATTGCGAATTACCCCTAAGACTCGGCGCCCGGGACTCTGGCAGTCACGTTTAATCTGAATTTTCCTTATACTATAGCTACTTTGTGCTGTACATGCGAGATTTCACGGAATGCTCTAAAGCGGCTTACATATGCAGAATTAAATTACTATAATAAATTCAAAACGTTTCGGGCAATAGTCGAATGTAAAAGCTCTGCTTATTCGACTTGCGTACATAAAAGATTTCAGTACAACTACAAAATATAAATGCACGTCGTTTTAGGATATCAATTGCATCGACTGTCATATTACAACTTGATGAAGCACGGCGCGGGACGCGGGGGCGGGCCGCCGGCGACGGCGCTCGCGCTCCCATTCGGCCATCATCGGGCAGACTCGTCTACGACTCACGGACGAACGCACGCGTACCGACTTACTGTCGCGCCGGTTCAAATATTGTAACCGTCATTTAATTTCTATTATAATCAATTTAGACAATCCAGTTGTTATTATTTAACGAGGCCTAGGGATCCAACTATTACTATAGCGGACCGGGCCCAACATATGGTCCTTCGAGCTAACGTAACAGAGCCGGCATTCAAGAAATTCAAAGGAGTTGCAGCCATCATTACGAAGCAATATCAAGTTTACCGGAGGGCAACCTGAGGGCAAAGACTCAAGCCTGGGCGACTTCAAAGTTCAACCGTCATCCTATTTGCTCATCGTTGGGGAATATTGCTGAGGATTGTGATTCGACACCTCAGCTGACACTCAAGAGGTATCAGCGGTTGAGCAGTCTACTATAGGCGGTCATCACCATCACCTCACCTTCGGACATCAAGTATTGCATCAGTGGCGAAGATTTCAATCAGGACAGTGCATAAAAGACCGTGAGATCGTTCCATATTCCTCTATTTATCATTCATTTTTCCTATCATTTCACATAGTCATCATCTGTTTCATTAGTTAGTTACATTTTTCGTTTACATTGCATTAACGGAACAGATCATTAGTGCCTATTCATTTCTAGAATAATTTTGATGATCGTTACAATTTCAAACGATAGTCGTTTTTTTTCTCTTCAAACAGTGTCATACGTGATTGCATTCAGTTCACGTTCATATGTTCGTTCATTCATCATCACAAAGTCACTAGTTATCTGCATAACGTTAAACTAACTCATACATTCGTTCATTCATAGCTCATTCATTAGATTCATTCATTCGTGTCTTTCGATATCAATTCTGCATATTCATCGTAATAACTAATGATCATTACTTTAATCCTGTTAATATTGTGTTCTTATACTAATCTTGTATTTTCATAGGATAACCTTGGCGAGTGTCCAGAGGTGGCCAATACGGATTGTAAAAAAAAAAAACAACACAAAATCAGATTAGTATACTTACCTTTTTTTCTTTGTTATAAAATAGTTTGTGTTGGTAGTTTAGATTAGTGCGAAATTGTGTGTGTTTTGGCTTGTTAGCGTGTTATTATTGTATAGTAGTTAGTGTTCTTAGTTCCCGACTTAGAATAATACTCAATAACACTAGTTTACATATTTTTACACAGTTAATTATATTATAAACATCACAATGAGTAAAGTTAAAGAATTAGTCAAGAAACGTGGAGTATTCAAAGGCAAAATGACAAATTTCAGCACATATTTATCTAGTGTTAAGGAAAGTGATCAACTTAGCAAACTAGAAAGCAGGATAGAACTGGATTTGCGTCTTAAAAGAATTGAATCTTTGTTTGACGACTTTGACACTTTGCAGAGTGAGATGGAAGAGCTCTCAGATAGCCCAGAGGAGCAGGTCAAGGAGCGAGATATGTGTGAGGCGCAGTATTTTTCGCTGATATCTTCTGCTCGTGCTATGCTCGAGACCTACAAAAACGCGGAACAAGCTGAGGTAAGCTTTTGTAATGCATCAGCCTCTCACGCTCAGAATTTCGTTCGTCTTCCTAAGATTAACTTGCCCACCTTTAACGGTAATTACCAACACTGGCTCGAGTTTAGAGACACTTTCCTCTCCTTGATACACACGAACGATAAAATAGATAATATTAATAAATTCCATTACCTGCGCGCATCTCTTCAAGATGGCGCAGCGTTAGTGGTTAAGAGTTTTGATTTTAGGGCTGATAACTATCTCTCAGCTTGGCAATTAATTTGCGAGAGATATGATAATAAACACTTACTCGTGAATAATCATGTTCACGCACTCTTCGCTGTGCAGCCTATAACTAAAGAGTCGAGCAAAGCTTTAAGGTACATAGTGGACATCACTAATAAAAATCTCAGGGCGTTGTCTACGTTGAATGAACCAATAGAACATTGGGATACTTTAATAATTTACTTAATGAATTCCAAATTAGATTCTACCACTAGTAGGGAATGGGAGGAACGAAGAAGTAGCTCTGACGATTCAGCTAAGCTTAGCCTTTTCATTAAATTTCTATCCAACAAAGCAGACATACTAGAAACACTAGAAGAGTCACAATCGCAGGGTAAGTCCAACACACATCAAGCAAAGGCTAGTAAAAGCTTCCTCGCTTCAACTAGCAAAGCTGCTGACACCAAGACGAAGTCTTCTTGTGGTCTGTGTCATAAACCACACAGCTTATTTTCTTGCAAAGAATTTAGGAAACTGCCTGTGAATATGCGCATACAAAAGGCTAAGGAATGTAAGGTTTGCTTTAATTGCCTTCATTCAGGTCATGCTGAACGCACTTGTAAATTTGGTAATTGCAAATATTGCTCGCAAAGGCACAACACGTTGCTACATTCTGATTGCTCGAATGAGCCTGCTGCTATTGAAGCTATAGCTTTATCCACCAACACGTTTAAGGAAAGGTCCAATGTACATGTTTTGCTTTCCACAGCATTGGTGAAGGTGAGAGACAACAAAGGAAAGCCGCATGTCGCCAGAGTCTTGCTGGACAATGGAAGCACGGCCAATTTTGTATCGCAGGATCTCTGCCGTAAGCTTGGTTTACCTAGCTCTTTCAATAGCTCTAAGGTTACTGGTATTAGTGGGCTGACGTCACAAAGCACACGATCATGTTCCATCACAATAGAGTCTATAAATAGTAACTACAAAACGAACATTACTTGTTTTGTCTTACCTACAATTTCATCTTCAATCCCGTCTACACACATTGACATACATGACGTTCAAATACCATCTGGAATTTGTTTAGCCGACCCTAAATATTACACACCTGCTTCTACCGACATACTCATCGGGGCAGACATATTTTGGGATATCATAGGCACAAATCGCATCCAGTTAGGTAAAAATCAACCAACGTTAGTTGAATCGACGCTTGGTTGGTTGGTCTCAGGGTCAATCTACGATGGCAAAGCATCTACTGTTATGAGTCATCTTTGTCAGGACACTCCAGTAGAACTATCTAAGTTTTGGGAACTAGATACAATCCCACCAGAACATGATTTTACAGCCGATGAAAAGGCATGTGAACTGCATTTCACTAAAACAACAAAACGCAATTCACAAGGTCGGTTCATAGTTTCCATGCCTTTAAAGGAGTCACCTAGCGCTTTAGGCGATAGCTTTCAAGTAGCTAAGCGTAGGTTTCTTTCCATCGAGCGAAGGTTGGAAAGAGATATGAGACTAAAAAATTTGTACACAGAATTCATCACAGAATATATCAACTTAGGTCACATGAGTGAAACAACATTTAATTCAGAGAAAAAGATTTCATGTTTTCTACCCCACCACGGGGTACTTAGGGAGAGTAGTATTACAACCAAGTTACGGGTTGTATTCGACGCTTCCGCTGTGACGTCATCAGGAAAATCATTGAATGACATACAGCGCGTTGGGCCAACAGTACAAGACAATCTATTGTCAATATTAATTAGATTTAGACAACATAAGTTCGTCATAACCGCTGACATCGAGAAGATGTATAGACAGATAGAAGTTGACCCAACACAACGTTCTCTTCAGCAAATATTATGGCGTTCAGACCCGTCGCATCCGTTGAAGGTTTACACCTTAAACACCATCACCTATGGTACGGCGTCAGCCCCATTCTTAGCCACTAGATGTTTAAGACAGCTAGGCTTGGAAGCAACAAATGAAGAAGTCAAACGAGCCATTTGTCACGACTTCTACGTGGATGATCTTCTGACTGGCCATGAGTCTTATCAAGATGCAGTTGATTTATGCCAGGGAATCATAAACTCGTTAGAATCTGCCAAATTATGTTTGCGAAAGTGGAACTCAAATTGCACAGAAATTCTAAACGCAATCAGCAAAGGAGACAGTACACATCATCTTGTGGATTTAAGTGAAAACGAGCTTTCTAAGACGTTAGGCCTCAATTGGAACAGTGCAGCCGATTGCTTGACATTCTCCATCCACATAGAAGGTAGTGACAAAATTAGCAAACGTCATATCCTATCTACAATAGCTCAAGTATTTGATCCTCTTGGCATCGTGGCCCCTTGCATAATATCAGCAAAAATAATTATGCAACAATTATGGAAGGATCAATGCTCATGGGACGAAGATGTTCCACAGCACATAAAAAAGGAATGGCTTAGTTTCGTGCATACTTTATCACATTTAAACAAATTAAACATTCCACGTTGCATCATAGTTAATAGTCCTATTAACGTGCAATTGCACACCTTTACAGATGCCTCGGAGAGTGCATATGGTGCATGCGTGTATGTGAGGTGTGTTGGTGGTGATGGGGCAGTCACTGTCCGGCTATTGGTATCCAAGAGCAAAGTAGCGCCCATTAAACCCACTACCATTCCACGCCTGGAGCTTTGTGCAGCTTTGCTTGGGACAAGGCTATGGAAACGGGTAATCGCTTCAGTTACTTTTAAGTACGACGATTGCTTCTTTTGGTCGGATTCGACCATTACATTAGGCTGGCTCGCCCATAAGTCAGAGCAGTGTAAACCTTTTGTTAGGCATCGTGTTAGTGAGATACAGGAGGATTCTAGTGGTTTTACGTGGCGATACGTAACTTCCAAGGAAAACCCCGCAGACCTAGTATCTCGCGGTGTGAGTGCCGATCAATTAGGCAGTAATTCCATTTGGTGGTCGGGACCTAACTATTTAAAAGGTGACATGTCTCAGTGGCCGAGTGTTCCTGGTAGAAATTGCAATTCAGAACTACCTGAACTAATCTCACTCCACACAACATGTAACACAAAACCTGCCGAAATTAATTTAGTCTCGACATTAATTTCAACATTTTCCAATTTTACTTCTCTACAGAGAGTAATTGCCTACTTGTTTAGATTTATAAACAACTGTCGACAGAGCAAACGGTACGGCTGTCTTACTACGTCAGAATTAAATAAGTCAGTGACGTTTTTATTGGGCATAGCTCAACAAGAGTCATTCCCAACTGAAAAACAATGTCTTCTCTCGAACGTGAAGTTGCCACATAAAAACCGATTGTTATCAGTATCTCCGTTCATGGATGCTAACAATATAATTCGTATCGGTGGTAGACTTGGAAATTCTAATTACGAGTATAATGTAAGACATCCAATTTTATTATGCAGTAGACACCCCTTAACAAAACTATTATTTGAGATGTTACACAAAACCCATATACATCCGGGTCCCCGTTTACTATTAGCTTTGGTAAGAACCAATTACTGGGTGATTGGAGGCACTGCGTTAGCCAAGCGCACAGTTCGAACCTGCGTCAAATGTTGCAGGTTTAAGGCCCAAACAATTCAGCCTGTGATGGGAAACTTACCGGAACAACGGGTTGAACTGGAATTTCCGTTCCTAAACACCGGTGTCGACTATGCCGGGCCGGTGATGATAAGTGACCGTAAAGGAAGGGGCTCACGATTAGTCAAATCTTATATATGTATTTTTGTTTGCCTAGCGTCAAAGGCTGTGCATTTGGAGCTTGTCTCAGATTTGACAAAAGAAGCATTTATAGCAGCTCTAAATAGATTTATCGGTCGCAGAGGTAAGCCGCAGCATATCTTCTCTGACAACGGTACTACGTTCGTGGGCACGTTCAATGAACTGTCGAAACTTCTCCATCTCACTTTGCCGTCACAGGTGGCCGAACAAGGTATACAATTTTCATTTATTCCAGCGTACACTCCGCACTTTGGCGGGTTGTGGGAATCAGCTGTTAAATCAGTCAAACATCACCTAAGGCGAATATTAAGTTTAGCACACCTAACATTTGAAGAAATGTCCACACTCTTGATACAGATTGAGGCTATATTGAATTCCAGACCTCTTACTCCTATGTCCGATGATCCTTCTGACCTTTACCCGCTCACCCCTTCTCATTTCCTCATTGGGCGATCGCTAATCTTTGTGCCTCATCCACAGATTACAGAAGCTAAAATAACATCACTACAGCGATTCCAACGAGTCGAGTATTTGAAGCAGCATTTTTGGAACCGGTTTTCTAATGAATACATTACGTTACTTCAGCAGAAAACTAAATGGCACACCTCGTACGGTGATCTCAAGCCCGGTGATTTGGTGGTCCTGAAGGAGAAGGCGCTGCCACCCCTCATGTGGCTACTGGGCCGCATAGAACGGGTTCTTCCAGGCAAGGACGGCGTCGCTCGGGTTGCCGACATCAAGACAAAGAAGGGGATCATCCGCCGAGCCTACAACACAATCTGCCCTCTGCCAGTTCAAGGAGTTGAAGGGACTTCAACCGGGGGAGTATGATGAAGCACGGCGCGGGACGCGGGGGCGGGCCGCCGGCGACGGCGCTCGCGCTCCCATTCGGCCATCATCGGGCAGACTCGTCTACGACTCACGGACGAACGCACGCGTACCGACTTACTGTCGCGCCGGTTCAAATATTGTAACCGTCATTTAATTTCTATTATAATCAATTTAGACAATCCAGTTGTTATTATTTAACGAGGCCTAGGGATCCAACTATTACTATAGCGGACCGGGCCCAACAAACTGGAATTTTAAATTTTTAAGGCAGACGGCCGAAACAGGTATGACGGTTACAGCCTGACAACGGGCTCGTATTGTTCATTGTTTTACACGTCGAACGTTGCAAGCGTGAAGCGTATCTGTATTTAAATCACGTTAAAATGGTTTAAGCCCTGTGAACAATCTGAAAGCGAAAGCTGATTTTAAATTACTGAGTGGCGGCAGGCAAGTGGGACGAGGGTCTTAAAATCCATCACGCACGACGCCGATCTTATTTAGATAAGTAGCAGGCAGCTGTCGGAAGGCCGCCCTGCTTAGTTCGCTTGACTGATTGCTGCTAATGAATGTCACACTTTAATCTTTCCGTTAAATCCTCACACCCGACGTTTTTTCAATAACATGGCCGTTTATCTTTAAAACTTTAGGCAAAACTTGATATTAAAGTAAAAGCCGATACGAAACATACTTTGAACAAAATTAACTAACATTTACTTTCGCCACAAGGCGTATTTGAATTACTTCAGATGTTAATTAGAGCCGGCTTTTCGCTCAGCTGGATATTTAATAAAATTAATACCTGCAAATAAATTAATCACATACGATTTCTGTCAGCCACACAAAATTGCATTTAATTAGGTATTATTCGCCACTCAAACCGCAGCTTGTTCAACAAGCCTACATAAATAAAGAGAGGTTTACATATGGACGATCTAACTGAGTGCGCACTGATGTCACCACACTGAATAACACGTTTCGCTGGTCGCAGTTAATTTTACACCAGCCAATTTATTTGAGCTTCATTTTCATTAACGACGCATGAACTTTTTTTGATCTCGACAATTCTAATTTATAGTGCAGATGGCACTGACTGAATACTATGAACAATCTGCTTAGTCTTTTCCAACTATGTTGGGGTCAGCTCCCAGTCTAACCAGATGCAGCTGAACACCAGCATTTTACGTGAAGCTACTGCCGATCTGACCTCCACAACACAGTAACTGGGTTATACGATTACGATACCCCTTTTTTGTGGGGTGGGAAATCATTCAATGACTTCTCCCGCTCTGGGTAGAGCGGGAGGGCGTGTGAGAAACTTACTGACTAAAACCTACCCCTATTCCTCCCTGCCCTGAATGCCCAGGGCCGAGGTAGCTCTTTCGAATTTATCCTCAACTCCCGGGCAGGCATCGGCCATGACGGGCCCCGTCCTGTTTGCTGACAACTCTTTGAGGCGCGCGTGGAACACTACGCGCCGTCGACTCTCGGGCCTGGTGCTGATCGGACGGCGAGCTAATTACGATACCCCTTGGCAAGTCTGGTGTCAGATTTTCAGGCTTTTGACTATCCGTAACGACTGTCAAAGATGATCAAATGACAGCCGGGACCAACGGCTTAACATGCTTTCCAAGGTGCGGAGGAAACTCGGTATGCGATGGATGGTCACCCATCCACTGGCCGACCTCGGCAAGCGTATCTTAACTTCGAAGTTCGACCCTTGCTGCAGTTATTATACCACAAGCTCTTTTGACTGTGAAAAAATAACATTATTCTCGAATAAGTTTCGTTGTTCTAGATTGTTTTCAACTATTATAATTTGATTGGTCCTTTGGCTGTCAAAGTTGAACATCTCCAGAATGCGGTGGACGTTTCGGTTTAGTTAATGCATAAGGCTTTATTTTACGTTACCACATTAACAGTATTTGCCAGTATGTCGACATGTATACAAAGACCAATGTTAATTCTCCTTTTATACTCATCCTGTGCAGGTTTTGTCATAAGGTTCGGTATTAGACTTCAAATATAATAATGTTCTATCAAAGACCAAGTTTTTACTCATGTAAACTACAGTTATTACAAATAATCAAGACTAGTAGCGGTTTTCATCTTGCAAAACGTCTCTTCCATGAAGAAGAATAGGCAACGAATTCCACATAACTCTTTTATATTTATTGAGGTTCTCATATATTTGAGTGTAAGTACACATGAGAGAAGCAGGAACTCTGCATATCTTGTGTGAATGCGACCCACCGATGTAGAAACTGAATGTGCATCTTGGGAAGCACTTATGTTACCCAGATGAACTGTAACAAATCTTCGCTAAGAAATCCTACTGCTTTTAGAAGATATGGAGATTTCTAACTAGGATGGCGACCACAATAGTCATTGTTAGAGGAATTCGAATTCCTATGAAAATTGTAGAACTTTGATCTGGTTTGAACAGTTTATCTTTGAGGATAGACGATTGGTACCGGTTGTAAATACTTACATTTGTAGGAAGTTTCATCAATATAGAATATGTATATGTTTGTGTGTACGTTTTGCTGTTTATGTGTTGTATAAACTGATTTTGTTGCTGAATATTTTTCAATAGGCCATGATCAATAATATGTTAACAGTTCGTAGTGAGTACTTATCCATTAAACACAGTGGTACCTACCCACTTCATGTTATAAATAAATAATAATTAGATGTTCTTCTATAAATAAAATTAGATGCCAGACATAATACATTTCAGACTGAAAAACCCAGAGTCATGTCCCTTACTCGTCTAACTTTTCGTCCGGCGGATTTAAAAAGTTTATCAAAAATTATGAAAACAGCACAGCGTGTTTGAACAAAAATGAGCGACTACACGACCTACGTTTTAGTTAACTATATTAAACATCAGCTGCTCTGCTGGTGCACATGGTACAAGCGTCTGATTATGTAGTGTTTTCGCTAAAAGTCTAGTAATTTAGTAAAATGTGCGAAAATTGACATCATCATCATTTTAATGCTAAGATTTTTAAGCAGGTCTTATACATGTGATTGGATCTAATTCGGGTATAAATATAAGACACAATCAGCCAGCAGTGCATTGGCAAATCAAAGTACTTATCGTACCCAGGCTGAGTCACTACCTCACGCCATAAATTAGTATTTTACTAAAACAAGGGATTTATTTTAGAATTATGCTAAAATTAAACCCCAGCTTTAAAGTAGTTCGTATTTCCCTAATTACCAGTATTTTAGCTCAAAGACTGCTTTTTTAAATGCCCGTGACATCGTATAGGTCCGAGTCCGAACTCGGAAGCTGTATAAACTTAACTATAAAATAACGAAGTTACTGGAGTTGGAAACAGGCTTGCCACGAGCCACGAACTCGGATGTTTTATCTCGGTTTGCGTTTATTTGCTTTGCATGAAGTGTTATTTTTCACAGTTTCGAAAACAAGCGGAATCAAGTGTCATATGAGTCTGCGTACATCTCTATTTTATTTTGGTTTCGGACCATTGGCACCACAGTCAAACGATACAAAAATAAGTTTATTTATTTGTTAAGTCCTTTAGTTAGTTTTTTACCTACACATGTGTGTCGTTTTAGCATGGCGATAGCGGTAATTGACCCACGTATATTTATTGACATTATTGAAAAAAAACGGAAATCAAGACATGAAGCCGTGATGCGATTCAGAAGGGCCGTGCTGTATCGACATATATCGTGATTCGCATTCATTCACATATTTTATTAATGAAAAAATGTTAAGGTTTCTATGAAGAGGTCTTAGGGAAAAGCAATCATCGCTATAGCCATGCCAAAACGACACATCCATACATATAAATATTGGTTACTTTCCGATGAAAGAAACCAATATATCTTAGGATAACCCATGTAGAAACCGGATTGAATTCAAATATGCTATTAGGATAAAGACAAGCATAAACAGTTTGAGCTCGACAGCCGCACGGGTAGATCTATCAGGTTAAGGGCCTTCTCGCGGTCCAGTGGCGCCCTCATTGAATAAAAAATCGTAGCATAGCACAGAAAATAAATATTAAAAAATCCAACTTCACGTTTGTTACAAAGAGGATAAAGAATTTTTACGTTGTTAAAACAGGTCTCAAAATGTTTCGTATCCAAAGTAGTAGGCAAAAGTGTCAGAAACGGCCATTTTTGGCACTTTTGCCTACTACTTTGGATACGAAACATTTTGAGACCTGTTTTAACAACGTAAAAATTCTTTATCCTCTTTGTAACAAACGTGAAGTTGGATTTTTTAATATTTATGTTCTGTGATAAGCTACGATTTTTTATTCAATGAGGGCGCCACTGGACCGCGAGAGGGGCCTTAAGCTACGCTAGCCGGTTCATTACGATACCCCTTTTTTTGGTCCATGGACCATCTTTACATACCGAGACTCCTCTGTGCCTCGGAAAGCACGTTAAGCCGTTGGTTGGTTGGTTGGTCTTACCAAGGGGTATCGTATTACCCAGTAACTGGGATGTGGTGAGGTCAGATAGGCAGTCGCTCCATGTAAAATACTTGTATTCAGCTGCATCCGGTTAGACTGGAAGCCGACCCCAAGATAGTTGGAAAAAGGCTAGGCAGATTGAAACAGTTTAATTAGGACATTCGTGCTGAACACAATAAATATTATAATAATTATTTTAATTACTAGGTATGTACCTATCCTAAGGTCGTGCGTGAAAGAAAACATCGAGAACAAAAAATCCGAAGACATGTAACATACTGACATCTATCAATCCGCAATAGGCCCGCGTGGTGGACTACAGCCCACTCCCTCACACAGAGAGAAAGTCTGTATTCCTGCTTTGGGAAGATTACAGGATGATTGTATTAGATATGCATCCTAAAAATAGTTGAAACCAAAAAACAACGAACGGTGAGGAAGCGAAAATTAAGTAGCACTATTTTGAGCATGATTAATGAAGGTAAATTACTACTAAACTTGTTTTTACATTCATTCCTGATCTATCCAAACTCAACTTAAGCACCCGAGTTGCCCGCATCACCAACTATGCATAACATAATATCTACCTGTTTGCCATTCAAGAGATACACCGATATGGCTTGCAGCTAGGCTTATCCTATGCTGATAAAAGCGTCACTGACGCGAATATATCCCGGACAAACGTTGCATATAATAAATCCTGCTACACCTAAAGTGTGGCTGCAACACCAGAAGTGCTTGTAAAGCTTTTATTAGATTTTAGTTGTAATTGTTAGTTATTTTTAACGTACTTCAAAAAAAGGAGGTTCTTTAATCGCCCCGTATGTATGTATTGTATGTTTGTTTGTTCGCGATTTTCTCAAAACTACTGATCCGATTTGAATAACGAAAACCCCATCGGTTTTCGTTATTCAATTGCATATTTTTCAAGAAAAGTTTTAATGTATAAAACATTAGGATCTGATAAAGTTCTTTGGAGATAGGCAGTGGAATTGTTCAATAAATAACAGCAAATGACTCGCGATTACTGAGATTGTTTGTCAAAGTAACCACAACTAAAAAGTGAATAAAAACTTTTTTACAAAAAAATAGAACCGACTTCCAAAAAAAAAAAACAAAAAGAGTGCAAAATAACTTTAATTTCGGAAGTCGGTGTCAAAAAACGAAGAAACAAAACCATCATTTCGGAATAAAACACCTTTCGAAAAAAAAAAGAATTTTGTAAATCCGTTAGTCCAATATACACGAAGTTATGCCCGAACATACATAAAAAAAATATATATATAACCTCCGATTTGATAACCTCTTCCTTTTTGAAGTCGGATTAAAACAGTTGCACTTTCTGTTCCTATAGTCTCATAGTTCGATGGAATGGAAATCCGACACGACCGGCGAAAGATCAGGCGCAGGACCATTGGCTTCAATGGCTCTACGTGCTTTCAGGGGCGGGGGGTGTCACACCACCCACTACCAGACTCTGGGCTGCTCTGCTACAGCAGTAAGACACCCATTTTATTAGCACCTTAATCAGTAACTCTACTAAATCATTAAGGTGGAAGCGCCACGGTAGCTCGCGAAATTCAAATTTTCTTACGTTTTTTGCAATTTGCAGGTCAGTGACGTCAGGTTGTATCTTGGTCAGAATTTAATTCGCGGCCGTACCAAGTATGTATCTATAGAATTATAGTAATTAAAATCATCTATACAACTCTTACAGTTATAATTGATGTCAAATGTAAGTATTTTATGAAATCATGAATTCATGACATTTGGCGTCAATTCTAACAGAGAGAGTTGTATTAATGATTTTAAATGTCTGAAATATGTTGGGCATAGGTAATCCTTTTATTGGCAAAGAAAATTACCGATTATTGGCCCTTCATTCATAACGTGGATACATACTGAATTAATAGAAGTTAATCAATGGTACGGCTAATCAAAGATTTTTAAATAAATTTACGTAATCTTGTAATATGTATATTTGTCGAAAACACCCTCTTTTTGTTGTTTTTCTTTTTTTTTTAACCTCATCTTCCGATACCGTAGAACTGGCAGCAGTTACAGCTTCAGGAGTTCGGAAAGCAAGTGTAGGATGTCTGGCTAAGAACAACCTAAAACACTACTTTCAAAAGAGTTTTGCCTCTTGGATTTTTTCAGAAAATCAGAAACGTTCTTTTAAATCCTCTTTTCTTTTAGGACAACCTTTTCTACTACTGACTTTTATCAAATTATAAAAGTCTTCTTTTCTTCAGGTGTTAATTCTGTAACTGTAGAAGGCCCTGGCTTTAAGATTTATGCTTTGGGTGTTTTAACCTAAATTGCAAAGTAGCTCTTAGTACTTGGAAGGTCTTTGCGGCTAGTTTTTTGCTAACCCCTTTCCTACTTCTTTCAGAGCTTTCTGCATATTTTCCTCCGTATATTTGCGCCTCACCTTTTCAGATTTGCCTGTTTTTGCTCTTGTCTTCATTTTGAATTTAACTAAATCGAATACCAATATTACCAATACCAATTACTGGCACATTGATAATACCAATTTTTGACACGTGCTAATAAATGGATTTAACATCATTGGCAGGCGGCCAACATTTGGAATGATGCGTACATAGCCTACAGAATGAATTAATTTATAATTATTTTTTAATTTTATTAGAAATAAAGCATATTAAAATAAAAAAGCACATTAATATCAAAATTAAAAATAAAACCTATTTTAGGCATGAGTGCCAATACAATGGTTAGTGACATATTTTCGATACCTAATGTTAACAGGGACAAAAAATATGAAAATTTCTATTTAAACATTAATTATTGATTGATAAAATAAGTTTTAGCACTACTAAATCAAATCAAATAACAGTGGTTATTAACATTAAAAATATTAACAATATAGACAAAGATTTAAATAGGTCTTACCTTAACAAAAAATCTGAATTTCAATTTTATTTCACACCAACGTTCATACGAGTACTTGTCACAAAAGTTTTAATTGAGACACCAAATTGAAAAAAAATCTATTTATGTGTTACCAATACGAAAACTACTTATAATTTCATATTAAGTTGGAAGCGCCAGTGTAGCCCGCGAAATTCAAATTTTCTTACGTTATTTGCAATTTGCAGGTCAGTATCAGATTTAAATGATTAAAGAGTTTAATTATTACAGTTCTGTAAATACATAATTGCTACGGCCGCGAATCATATTTTGACCAACATACAACCTGATACTGACCTGCGAATTGTAAAAAACGTAAGAAAATTTGAATTTCCCGGGCTACCCTGGAGCTTTCACCTTACGGCACAGTTATACGACTTCTAATGGTTTTTTATTTGAACATCACGTCTAAACGAGTAACTTGTCTTATTTCATTGAAAAAAATACATGTTATTCTAGACAATTTCCGTCCTAATATGTTATGTGAATTTTTTAAATCATATTTTTGTAACATTGTGTAATTAATTTTTAAAGTTTTGTCTAACGCGGATAAAAAGTTGAAAATCGTGCAAAAACTATAAGGCATATCTCTAGGAAACGTTCACTATTTTAAAGATCATTTAATTATTTATATTTTTGTGTACCTACGTGTTTTAGTATAATACTTGTTGTTCTAAGTATAATACTTGTTGTTCCAAGTATAATACTTGTTGTTCTAAGTATAATACATTAATATTGCGCTTAATTTCGGACAGCGCTCCTTGATGGGCGAGTCCTATTACTGGGTGGACGTACGATGCGGTACGTGATTTCAGCACAGAACACGAAAGCTAAGCACTCAAGGTCATTGGCAGTTTTTTTTTTTTGGTGGGAAATCATCCAATGACATCTCCCGCTCTGGGTGGAGAGGGAGGGCGTGTCAGACTCTTACTGGCTAAAACCCACCCCTGTTCCTTCCCTACCTGGGTGCCCAGGGGAGCGGTAACTCTGTTACGAATTTATCCGCTTCCCCTATATTGGCAGTTAATAGCGCCTTAAAAATACTGTGAATAGAATTCTGGTATTCTTATTATAGTTATAAAAGTGTAAGATGCCAATAAAGTGCTAGAGTGCCAAAATTAGGTTACACCGACTTCCGAAATTAAAGTTATTTTGGATTTTTTTGTGTTTTTATGTAAGTCAGTTGTATTTTTTGTTAAATACTCGTAGTTTTTATTTTCACTTTTTAGTTGTTGTACCCCATCTTTTCAATAGTTTATTCGAAACATCCTAATGTAGAAGTACAATAGTACTTTTTGGTCAACCCGGGCATCAAACCCAGGACCTCATGCACTAGTCGCGCTTGCGAACACGAGACCAAGTAACATTCTATCAGAAAAAGGCAAAAATGTATGAGATTTACACGCACTTCCGGGTCAATCCCCATTCCCAAATTCAATGGCATTTCAACAACTCGTTATCGCCGATATGATATCACTTTGTCCAGAGCCCAAGAGCCCCTTATCACAACTCGTTCCATTCCGATGATAATTTTATTTATTTGATATACAAATACCTATGATTATGTTGTTAATTGTTACGAGTTACATACTTATAAGCACGTTTTTTACAATAAAATACAACATACTTCCGAAATTAAAGTTATTTTGCTATTGTTAGTGTTTTTTTGGAAGTCGGTTATATTTTTTTGTAAAAAAGTTTTTATTTTTCACTTTTTAGTTGTGTTTCTCTATTAAATTGTGTTAACACTTCATAGACATACGATCGCAGCAATCGCGGTCGATTTGCTGTCAATTTTTGAAGAGTGCTGTTGTCTGTCTCCGAAACCGATCAACAGATATTTATGAAATTTAAATGGGACCATTTCGGAACAAACCCCTTTCGAACAAAAAAAGAATTTTGCAAATTCGTCTATATATGACGGAGTTATACCCGAACATACATTAAAAAAAAAATACAAACATCCGAATTGATAACCTCCTCCTTTTGGAAGTCGGTTAAATAATAATTTTCGTAATCGGTCCAGGCGTCTTCGAGTAATCGCGGAATGTACATACAATATAAAAAAAATACTTTTTTACAAAATAAAAAACTTTTTTACAAAATAAAAAACTTTTTTACAAAATAAAAAACTTTTTTACAAAAAAATAGAACTGACTTCCAAAACAAAGTTCAAAATAACTTTAATTTCAAAAGTTGGTGTTTCTGGTTTCGTGTATTCGTTTATTTTTCACTTTTTAGTTGTGGTTCCCCATTACACTGTGTTTACAATTCATAGACATACGATAGCAGCAATCGAAGTCAAAAGTCAAAAAATCAAGCAAAAAAAGCAAGTGTTCTTAAAAGACTGGCAGCAGTTTTTTTTTTTTTGGGGTGGTGGGATATCATCCAATTACTTATCCCGCTCTGGGTGGAGCGGCAGGGCGTGTCAGACTCTTATGACTAAAACCCACCCCTGTTCCTTCCCTGCCTGAGTGCCCAGGGGTGCGGTAACTCATTTTCAGAATTTATCCGCTACACCTAGGCATGCAGGCACCGGCCACGATGTGGCCCGTTAGTGGTGGCTGACTATCATCTCTTTGAGGCGCGCGTGGAACACTACGCGCACTCGACTCACGGGCCTGGTGCTGATCGGACGGCGAGCTACCCACTGCTCGCCGTCCACAGGCTCGGGTCTATGGTGGCCGGAGATCGTCTCGCGATGTCCTACGCCCAGTACGCCCAGTATATCTCCTACGGTGGTAGCGGCCGGGGCCGTGAGGGCCACTCCGTTGAGCTTCCCTCACGCGTCCCGCCTCCGCCTTCATGAGCATTACTGCTTCGCAGAAGGCGGAGACTGCCTCCCATTCCCACTCGCTCCGTACCATGGACTGAACCAGGGCCGGGCACGAGAGGTCGCCACCACCTATCGCATCCACGAGGACACGGCGGTGCTCCACCCAAGCGGGGCAGATCTCCACCGTATGCTTCACCGTGTCCTCTGGGCAATCCGCGCTGTGGTAACACCCGGGCGTTTCCTCCCGTCCGATCTGATGCAGGAACCTTCCGAAACAAACGTGTCCGGTGAGGACCTGCGTCAGGCGGAAGGTGAGGACGCCGTGACACCTCTCCAGCCACTCCTCAAAGAGAGGCACTACCGGCGCAATGGTGGCGTGCCCAGCGATGGGTTGCGACAGTCACTGTCTCCATGTTGCCATGAGATCCTGCCGGAGCTCCATCCGCCGAGACGCGAGGTATCGCAACAGCACAGTTTCACCCCGGTATTTGGCCTCCTCGCGTCACTCCCAGAGCAGCGCAAGGATCTTGGCCTCCAGATCCTAAGGCGACAGTCCGGCAAGGAGGCTCGCCGCCTCACAGGAGACCGTGCGGTATCCTCGGATCAGCCGAATGGTCATGACCCTTTGGGACGCGTTCAACCGGCAAACTGGTCACCGCTTCAGGGAACACGCCCACTCCGGTGCCCTGTAAAGGGCCATGGATCGCACGATCCCCGCGTAGGGCCTCCGGCAGGAGGCGTTTGGACCCCCAGATTGGGCAGGAGCCGCTTCAGAGCAGCACTGGCCCGCTCCAGTCTGGGAACAAAACGTCGGAAATGCTCGACGAAGTTCCACCGGCTGTCGAGGACGAGACCCAGGTACCCCATCGTTCCGTCGACTTCGTGGCAGCAGTGCTTAACTTCTGGTCGAGGTAAAAGCCAAAACCTATAATAAATCCAAGAAATTCAACCCCAAACGGCGACCCCAAATCGTATAACTTGATAATACAGCGAGAATCATCTCCGCATGAAGGTTCTTTTTTAATTTGGCGTCCCCCTTTGTGAATGGATTTAAAAAGTAGGTAATCATAATGCTGATGTCTAACGACTTACCAAAAAAAATTGCCTAGTGCGTATCGGATTTTGCACATTAATAATAACATAATAATAATAATCAATTTATTTCAATCAATTACAATAAATAATATACACATTAGTCACAATTACAATGTCAACAATAAACATGTCAAAAACAATTAAATTACAATGTCAAACAATTAAATTAATTTCTGATATCATAATAAATTAGATAATATTACAAAATTAACACTATTACATACATTATACACGTTAAGGGTTCTGTACCAAATATTGGTATTTAGAATATTTGGTACAGATGTAATAATTTTAAAAAAATGGTTTGTTAGTTAAGTGTACGTTATAATAAACATTATCACTAAATTTCAAGTTCACAGGTTAATGGGCAGTTACAAAATTCTGCGTAACAATATTTTGTGACAGACGACGGACGGACAGACGGACACGTGAGTGACAACAACAGGGCTCCGTTTGGACCCTTCGGGTACGGAACCCTAAAAAACAGTTATGAAATCTTGCTTCTGAATCCGAATAAAATCAAGATGAAAATTAATGAATCTCGTTTTTTAAAAGTAAAGTTGCAAAGTATCCGCCAACGTCGTCGTCAACTACGCAGATTAAAATGTCAATCTATTTTAAGATTTTTACCCCAAAGCAGTATTTTTCCTGTATCGTGGTTTCGTTTTACATACACAAATTAATAATTTCTTGGAATACAAGACTTAAGATGAGGGGTACCTGCCGGAAAAACGGGGTGAATAGAAACGCAGGGGTCGTGGATTAATTCGAAACAGAGTTACCGCGCCCCTGGGCACTCAGGCAATTAAAGGAACAGGGGAGGGTTTTAGTCAGTAAAAAAAAGGGTGAATCGATACGAAACTTTGATTGTGATTTGCACTAAATTTTCAAACGCCTAGTTGACAGTTCGCCTAACCACGCCACACGCCACGGGTTGGTTTTTATCTTGGTCAGAGGATAAGCATGGCCATGTCTTTTGGGCACATTACCAGTCAACAGCGATAAGAAGTTGGTCGACGCCATATTTTAGTCAAGTTTTTAGGCTTTATTTTTTGTTTTAAGTGTAGTTATTTAGTTATAGTCAATAGAAATCATTTTGTACATTGCACACAGGTTTCATTACTCTCCTGTCCTTATCTGAATTTATTTGGGGTCGGCGCTACACCTCTTTTTCTTGTAAATAAATGACCCCATTAATGTAGTAGTGGAGCAGTGGTGGCCCAGTGGTATTGGCCGCGACTTACAAGTTGTAGGTCGTGAGTTCAAACCCAGGCAGGCGCTTTACTTTGTGTAAATTATTACATCACCACTGCTCTCAAAACGGTGAAGGAAAACATCGTGAGGAAACCGGCATACCCTAGAACCAAAAATTCGAAGATATGTGACATCCACCAATCCGCATTGGGCCCGCGTGGTGGATAACGGCCCACACCCTCTCACATAGAGGAGGCCTGTGCGCGAGCAGTGGGGACATTATAAGGCTGATGATAATGATGATGATGATAAATGTAGTCCCTAACTGATGTAATTTTTTTTTTAAATAATCTTTTGTCTTCCGTTCTATAAGTATGATGTTTCCACACTGCAACACAATACACGCCCGAGCCGAAGGCGAGTTCGTTCCACACTGCAATGACAATACACGCCCGAGCCGAAGACGAGTTCGTTCCATACTGCAATGACAATACACGTGAGAGCCGAAGGCGAGTTCGTTCCACATTGCAATGACAATACACGCCCGAGTTGAAGACGAGTTCGTTCCACGCTGCAATGACAATACACGCCCGAGCGGAAGACGAGTTCTTTCCACACTGTAATGACAATAACCCAACGTGTATTGGCGTGTAAACAACGTCATAACATTTACACGAAAATAATAAGTAAAACGTTTTATACATAATATTTACTAACAAATAAACAAAATTCTTTTTTTTTTGGAGGGTGGAAAATCATCCAATAACTTCTCCCGCTTTGGACGGAGGGCGTGTCAGACTTTTACTGACTAAAACCCACCCTCGTTCCTTCAGTTGCTTGTGTGCCAAGGGCCGCGGTTACTCTATTTCGAAGTTATCCACGACCCTAGGCAGATGACGTCACACTGCGCGAGTGGCGAGTAATGGGTAGCTCGCCGTCCGATCAGCACCAGGCCCGAGAGTCGACGGCGCGTAGTGCTCCACCCGCGTTACAAATAGTTGTCAGCACACATGACGGGGCCCGTTATGGCCGATGCCTGCCTAGGGGTTGAGGATAAATTCGAAAGAGTTACCTCGACCCTGGGCATTAGGGCAGGGAGGAACAGGGGTGAGTTTTAGTCAGTAAGAGTCTGACACGCCCTTCCGCTCCACCCAGAGCGGGAGAAGTCATTGGATGATTTCCCACCCCCAAAAAAAAAGATGACGTGACACCTTTTTTTCTCTTTTTTTCTGCTTTAATAATTTACTTCTTTTTACATAAAAGTGACGTAACAAGCCCCCACTCCTGAACTTTGATGCGTTTTATCTTTGTAATTTTTATTGATTTGAAAAAGCAAAAAATACGTGTCGAATATTTTTTGATAATCATTCTAACTTACGGACTAAATAGAATTTTTATTTTTTACCCTGGAATCATACCTGCTGGGGCTGCCCGGCGACCAGCCTAGTACAATAAATTTAATAAGTTGTGGCGGGTGCTTGCCACCACACTTTTTTGCACCAGTGCAAGATACACCAAATTGCAAGCAGCAGTAAAAGTAGGAGCAAGTTTTCGAGTCAGCGTGTTTAAAAAGTATTATTCTCAATCTCGTGTTCAGATATAAGTAACAGAATAGCACTAGTGATGTAACCGAACACTCGTCGGTACGCAACTCCGATTCCGACTAGTGTTAATTTGGGAGCCAAATGAAAGGCAATGGTTTGGTTTTCGATGTAGGTACATCCGATCCCTTTGGGAGTTGCCAGCTTTGTTAATTACTAGGCACCATACGGCCGAGCTTGGATAAAACCGACACGGCTTCAACATTACGTACGGGACGCGTTACTTGAAGCGTCTTCAGGAGTTCTGTCCACAGAATTAAACTAGTCATGTTTACCGAAAGAAGATATTTTGATTGTTTCATTTTGTTAGAAGTACAGAAAACTCATTAGCGGCTTTTTGCTTATTGTATTGTATGTCGGGCTTGTGTCCGCAACTCCACGTCTTCTATACTTAAAGGTTTTTGTATACTTTCTACTCGTATTTTAACTATTACGATTTGTTGTCAGGATTGTAAAATTTAAAAAAAAATCTTTCTGAGTATCTGGATTTAGATTAAATTCAGAAAAAATATTCAATACTGCGTAAGTAAACGCGCCAAACTCCCCAATTATACGATAAACAGCACGCAAAACTAATCAACACTCCCCCAGTAATTACGCCACTAAACTTTGCATAATAGCTAATAAATTTGGACACAACATCCGCGAATACTGCATTTCCTACTACATAGGCCATATAAATACGCGGTTAAATATCTGCTCTGAAATAATTTACACTCCTAAAAACTTCAAAAGACTTTTTAAAACTTCGCGCGGGGAAACAATGAATACTGGGAGCTCCACTTAAAATTTTCCCCAAAGAAATATGTAGAGTTCTGTCGTCTCAAAAGGCGAATTCGTCGTTGGAATCTCGACGGCTGGTTTAATTAGCCGTTTTAATGAATGTCGAGGCACGTACGCTGTAAATGCGGCCCATTACCTGCGTAATTCACGCAATGATAACAAAGACGCGGGTCTTGAGGCGCCTCCGAGACGACACCGACGCGACACGGCGATGTCATGACAAATGAACGCTTTTCCGTATTTTTCTGAAAATAACTTCTATTCAAATTAAATGAGGCATCTGTTTAAAAGGCATATCTATCTACCTATTGAATTAAAAGTAACAATACGACTTATAACAGTAGTATAAGTAGTTTCGTTGAAAACCTTGATGGAATTTTTTTAAGGGGGCAGTGAATGTAATATAAACTAAATACCACTTAACAAATTGGCTTCCAACAGTCATTGGGAAAATTCTAGGGTGTACACAGATGTGTGCTAATGGGCCATTTTTCCTGATGTATATTTATATTATACCCTTGTATAGCGAAACATAAAGGGATATATGAGCTTTACATGCATATAAACTAGTATAGTTATGAGTAGTAAAACAAGGGACTATAAAAATATTTTTCAATATATTTGCCATAAAAATAAAGGTCGGAAAAATCGTTTACATTTATACCCCGGCAAAGTTATCAAACAAGTAATGAATGACAATGAGCGAAACAAAAGAAGTAATTCGGCGTTAAAAGCCGATTACTTTTTCGAAAAAAATACTAAATTAAATTATATTTCCAAAAATAAGATTGCTTTACATAGATAGCAGGAAACGCGAATAGCGATTATCGCATTTACGTCTTAATGTTTCTTTAAAAGCTTTTTATATTTTCGCTTATTTATGCTAATCTGAAAGTCGGGAGCAATAATATGGAAAAAATACGGCCGACGGAGACACGGGTCTCCATAAAATGGCATAAGTGGGGCAAACTTGAAACATAATTTAGCTGTTTGAGAACTTGTCTTTGCTCTTAGTTGATATTTTTATTGTTAGCCTTTATCGTATGTATCACGTATGGATTTTGGTAATCTATAAATTAAAACGTGGATTTGCTTCACATTTTTATATATAGATTCAAAGTAGGTACCTACCCTGTTTTACGAAAACTAGGTACTGGTACGCGGACAGAGGAGTATAAAATTTGGCACAGTTAAATTTTATATGGAGAAAGAGTGCAGAAAGGTAATATTTTAATACAAAATGAATTAGAAATAAATCAAATGAATAAGAAAACATTAGGTACGTGTGTACCTAATGTTCATTTAAATTGTGCTTTTGGTGTGTCAAACGCACATTTTAAATAAACTATGGTGGAATCGACCACTGGGCGACCACTAGTACCTATCCTATTGAAATACTAACGTATGATCAAAAAAAAAAATGAATGAGAAATTCAGCAGTTACTACGGTTCTTACAACATTTACAAAATAATATTAATTAAGCCTACGTAGGTACCTTAAGATACTTACCTATCTCATGGCGAAATGGAGACAGCGACTGTCGTAACCCAGCGCTGGGCACGCCACCATCGCAGCGATAGTGCCCCTCTTTGAGGAGTGGCTGGAGAGGAGTCACGGCGTGCTCACCTTCCGCCTGACGCAGGTTCTCACACGGTTGTTTCAGGGGGTTCCTGTTTCGGATAAGGCGGGAGGAAACGCCCGGGTGTTAACACTGCGCGAATCGACCAAAGGACACGGTGGAGCATACGGTGGATGTCTGCCCCGCTTGGGCGGAGCACCGCCGTGTCCTCGTGGATGCGATAGGCGGTAGCGACCTATCGCGCCCGGCGCTGGTTTAGGCCATGGTACGGGGCGAGAGGAAATGGGATGCCGTCTCCTACTTCTGCGAAGCAGTAATGCTCGCGAAAGCGGAGGCGAGACGATCTCCGGCCACTCTAAACCCGGGCCTGCGGACGGCGAGCAGTGGGTAGCTCGCCGTCCGATCAGCACCAGGCCCGTGAGTCGACGGCGCGTAGTGTTCCACGCGGGCCTCAAAGAGATGTTTGTCAGCCACCACTGACGCGGCCCATCGTGGCCGGTGCCTGCATGCCTAGGGGTAGCGGATAAATTCTCAAGATGAGTTACCGCACCCCTGGACACTCAGGCAGGGAAGGGACAGGGGTGGGTTTTAGTACTACTAAGTGTTACCTCATGATATTTCTGAGAAGGTAACAGATATCACACACCAAGTTCATCACTGAAATTGACCTGAAAACACAAGAATTTTCTTTATTATCTTAAAACGTTACACCAAAATTTAATTCTCCAATCTAATAGGCAGAATGATAAGCACAAAGCCACTTGTACTTTCTTAACCACTTTGTTTTTTTTACATCTATAGAACACATGTTCGAAGGCGTGTTTATTCGTAATGCTCGTCGCAAATTACAGTACTAACGAGTACTGTAAGAATTAAGTGAGCAATAACACATTGTTAACGATGCTCAGTACTGTAAGGGCTAAACGTGACAAAGGGCTTGCCTGTGTGACTGACTGTACTTATTCCCTTTTAATAACAAAACATTGTATGTTATTTTAAAACCAAGATACGAGGTCGACCCTCTTAGAAGGACATTAAGTCTGAATTTTATGATTTGACGTGTTACCGTCATTAACAATTAAATATCTAGGTATTCATTTAAAATAGCGTAACATAACATGATAGTGGCCTCCACGTCACTGGGGCACCCCAGTGACGTGGAGGCCTCTAGATTTTTGTAAAGAGATCCATTAACGTAATTCAAAATAATTTAGTACCCAATGAAAACGTTTTTTTTTTTTGGGGGGGGTTGGGAAATCATCCCATGACTTCTTCCGCTCTAGGGTGGAGCGGAAGGGCGTGTCAGACTCTTACTGACTAAAACCCACCCCTGTTCCTCCCTGGCCTGAATGCCCAGGGCCGAGGTAACTCTTTCGAATTTATCCTCAACCCCCGGGCAGGCATCGGCCATGACGGGCCCCATCCTGTTTGCTGACAACTCTTTGATGCGCGCGTGGAACACTACACGCCGTCGACTCTCGGGCCTGGTGCTGATCGGACGGCGAGTTACCCACTATTCGCCGTCCGCAGGCCCGGGTCTACGGTGGCCGGAGATCGTCTCGCGGCGCCGGAAGCCCCTGGCGTCTCCTGCGGCGGCTGCTGCTGAGGGCGTGAGGGCGACTCTGTTGTTGAGTCTCCCTCACCCATGCCACCTCCCTCTTCGCGAGCATTACTGCTTCGCAGAAGGAGGAGACGGCTTCCCATTCCCTCTCGCTTCGTACCATGGCCTGAACCAGGGACGGACGCGAGAGATCGCTGCCGCCTATCGCATCCACGAGGACACGGCGGTGCTCTGCCCAAGCGGGGCAAACCTCCACCGGATGCTCCACCGTGTCCTCTGGGCGATCCTCGCAGTGGAAATACCCGGGGGTCACCTCTCGCTTGATCCGAAACAGGAACCTCCCAAAAAAGCCGTGTCCGGTGAGGACCTGCATCAGGCGGAAGGTGAGGACGCCGTGGCGCCTCTCCAGCCACTCCTCAAAGAGGGGCACTATCGCCGCAATGGTGGCGTGCCCAGCGCTGGGTTGCGACAGTCGCTCTCACCATGTCACCATGAGATCCTGCCGGAGCTCTGTCCGTCGAGCCGCGAGGTGTCGCGGCAGCGGAGTTTCGCCCCGGCGTTTTGCCTCCTCGCGCCACTCATACAGGTGCGCGAGGATTTTTGCCTCCAGATCCCATGGTGACAGTCCGGCAAGGAGGCTCGCAGCCTCACGGGAGACCGTGTGGTATCCTCGGATCATGCGGATCGCCATGACCCTTTGGGACGCGTTCATCTGGCGAGCTGATCGCTGCCTCAATGAACGCGCCCACACCGGTGCCCCGTAAACGTGGACCATGGACCGCACGTTTTCGCGTAGAGCCTCCGGCAGCAGGCGTTTGGACCCCTCAGATTGAGTAGGAGCCGCTTCAAGGCAGCCCCGGCCCTGTCCAATCTGGGAGCCAAACGTCGGAAGTGCTCGACGAAGTTCCGCCGGCTGTCGAGGACGAGTCCCAGGTACTTTATCGTCCCCTCGAACCCAATGCAAACGTTACGTGTCATTTTCCCTTTTGTTTTTTTTCATTTTTTTTATTGTACATGGGCACGCGTTTGACCACTATCTCACTCTCTAGTTGAATTTTTACATTCTGGTTTATTTTCGATGACAATGCATTTTTATGGTGAGCATGACCTGAATCGGCATTCGGGAATAGCTCGAGATAGAGAAACTCTTCACCGGTCTGCAGCACGGACACGAAATTTTGTGTTTTTTGACTTCTAGGCTGCATTTCAGCTGCAATCTTTTTTGAGGGACAGCTGCGCAAAATCTGTAAGACAAATGTACAATTTTAAAGGCTTAACATTACACAACTACACTCAAATTAGTCCTCAGCTTTTCAAGTTGCTTGGCTTAGTTGTACAGTTTTGTTTATAGATCTACGCGACTACGTGAGTAAGTTCCCAAAATCACTTGGAAAACATGGGAATCCTACGTAAGGAGTTTGAAGATGTTTTAGCCAACTGCTTTGCGAAATTACACTGTACATTTTCTGACACGAGAAGCAGTTCAGCGCTGTTATTTATTTATTAATAATATGGGTGAATCCTAGGTAGTTTAAAAGTGGCGCTAGTCACCGAAAAGTTGAAAGGGAACCGCTTATCTTGGTATGGTCATGTGAAGAGGAGGGATGAAACACATGTAACTAAAAGAGTTATGAATAAAAATGTGGATGGATGGAGAGGGAGGCCAAAGAAAGGATGGATGGATTGTGTGAGGAGTGATATGAAAGAAAAGGGAGTTAGTGATAGCGTGACGGCTGATAGGACAGAATGGAAGAAAAAAACGTGTTGCGCCGACCCCAAGTAACATGGGATAAGGGCAGGAAGATGATGATGGGTGAATCCTACACGAAGGCTGGTCTAGAAGGATATAGGGGAGGTCTTTGCCTAGCAGTGGGACACTTTATGCTAAAAAAAAAACAGTGGCACTCTGGGAGTGCCGACAGAAGTGAAATCTTGAACAAAAATGCCCAACGCGCCTCGTGATCCGCTACGAGTGCGTACGCTACGTAAGTACGCTCGTAGCGAATCGCGTAGCGGTGTCGATGGCGGTAGCGCGCGAGCTCACTTGTTTTTTCCCATCTCAAAACTGCCCAACGCGCCTAAAGAAGTTTTCACTTCAAAAACCAGTGTGTTCAATATTTTTTTGCGTACCTACTGACATTTTACTACCCTTACAGGGTTAGGTAGATCACCAACTTTCACCAGTAAACTGAACTGTGTTGCGGATAACTCTTTCTTAAATGTTTGTCTCGATATTCTTTATATCATAATCACCCTACAGCTGGCCACTGCTGGACATCTACGGGTATCTGCTGGACTTTCTAATGATATGCTATTAAAACTCAATTTACAACAACTCTTATCCAGCTGCTATTTTCTTTTTCTTTGTTGACTAAGTAATAGTTTTTTTTTGACCATTGGTCAAGATAACAATTGATTGAATAACGTATTTTTCAGAAATTTAACAATTACTTAGAATAGAATAAACTTTATTGTACACCAAAAAGTTACATACTCAACTTATTTATTTCTTTATTTTTTACGATTAGTAATAAAGTCACAAGGGTTAAGATAAAATGCGTTGATCAATCAATTGCTAGCTTAGCAATGGACAAATTATTAACTATTATAAAGACAGAATAAAAATATATACAGACACTTTAACAAATAGTTACCATTTTTAACTATTGGTTGAAGATAACTACGGACCAAAAAACTGGCCCCAAGTGGTTCATTCTGTTAAACCATTTTTCCAACCCAATTCGGAATACAATTCATCTAAATTACCGCAAGTATTAAATTACTTACATAACATTAAGCATTTAAAACTTTTACAGTACTTACCTAATACATATTTATTTATAAACGCAGCTTGAGGCGGTCTTAGGACTTCCAAGTTCTTAAACTCGAAGTTTGGGGCAACCGCGCGGGCTCGGGACACAAATTAATAGTTGCTCCATGTCTTGTCGCTGAGAACTGTTTTATCAACAATGTACCATTTAGCTGGAACAAATAAATGGTTCAATTTAGACGGTGCCTATTTTGGTTGTTCTGGGATTTACAACTAAAAAAGAACGTGATAAGAATAGATTACCAGGCGTACTAAAAGGTTGGGCACGCCACAATTGCGACGATAAGGAGTCCTGGAGACCCCTCATTTAGGAATAGCTGGAGAGGCACCACGTCGTCTTCACCTTACCTGACGCAGGTCCTCACCAGACACGGATGTTTCGAGAGGTTCCTGTTCAGGATTAGGCGGGAGGAAACGACTGGGTGTCACCACTGTGTGGATCGCCCAGAGGACACGGTGGAGCATACGGTGGAGGTCTGCCCCACTTGGGTGGAGCACCGGCGTGTCCTCGTGGAGGCGATCGGCGGCAGCGACCACTCGCGCCCAACCCTGGTATAGGCCATGGTACGGAGCGAGAGGGAATGGGAAGCTGTCACCTCCTTCTGCGAAGCAGTAATGCTCGCGAAGGAGTAGGCGGAACGCGTCGATCTCCAGCCACCGTAGGTGCGGGTTTGCGGACGGCGAGTAATGGGTAGCTCGCCGTCCAATAAGGAATAGGCCCTAGAGTCGCCGGCGCGTAGTGTTCCACGCGAACCTCAGAGAGATGTCCGGAGTACCTGACGAGGCCCGTTGGGGCCGATGCCTGCCTGGGGTCGCGGATAAATTCCAAAGAGAGTTACCGCGGCCCTTGGAACAGGCAACTGATGGAACAAGGGCAGGTTTTAGTCAGTAAAAGTCAGTAGTAAGTTTAAGTCAGTATCACAACTAGCCGTACGTACGAAGCGCTTTCCCTTCACATCACAAACACAAAGTAAAGGTGATATTAAAACGTGTCATACCGTTATTTTCACTCAGAAACCCAAACACAATATTCCCTAATTAAAAATTAACACATAATCTACTGTCCAGATAAGGGCGGATTGTTTACTTGTAATTATAATTTACGGATACAAACTTCAGGATAAAACAATGCTGGACATGTAATACTAACAGAACAATTTTCCAGAGAAGGTAGGGAAAACTAAATACACCTACCTAAATTAAATTTCATAAAGGACTTTTTTCCTAAGCAGATTTTTATCGGCCGTAACTGTTAAGGCTTCTACAGACAGGTGCGACGCTAAAATGCATCAACAATGCGACAACATGTTTTCAAAGAAATTGTTATATAAAATTGCTCTTAAGATAGGTACTCTTTGTCTGCTGAAGCCTCGAGGTACCCAACCCCATTTTAAATAACAGAAGTCTTTACTTCTTTAGGAATATGAACGGGGTACTTATACCTACTCCCATAGGAGTTTTCTATGTATATAGAAATTCTCAACCCTTTTCAGTGATATTTTTCCTTTCCATTTCATTTTGTTATTTCACGAATTTCACAAAGCTTCGGTTATCTTACTGCGGCTGATTATATCTGAGCGTTAATTAAAGATCTTTGCATAATGTAAATCCATGACTACCTGGGAAAAGAAAAATTAAAAATGTATATAATTGTATTAAAAAGTTTACGATGGGATTTAAATTCTTGCTGTTTAGGCCTCTTATTTTTTCTGTCTCTGTAAAATTCTGCATAGATTTTTTAACAGTTTCGACTGATATGAAGATACTGATTTGAAAATTGTTAGATAAATGAAACAAGTTGTATCCAGATTAAAATAATAAATTTGTACGAGGTGCATTCAATAAGTACCTAGCCTCATCGCCAGAGGGCGCTGTAGTTTCAAAAGAGTTTTACCACAGTGTAGCACATTCTTTTTTAATTCTTTTTTCAAATTTTCATTCCAATCCCTTCATTTGTTTTAATTTGACAACTTACGGAAGCGAACGTGTCGATCGGTTTTACAAAAATGGAAAAAGAGCAATATCGTTCGGTGATTCGATTCCTATTTTTGGAAGGGAAAACGCGCATCGAAATCAAAGAGCGCTTGGATGCTGTGTACGGTGACTCTTCTCCATCGATGGCCACCGTCAAGAATTGGTTCAACGAGTTTGCACGTGGCCGTACGTCGGTTTTTGATGAACCACGTCCAGGTGCACCGAAAACAGCTGGTACGGAGGAAAACATTAAAAAAATCCATGATCTCGTATTGGCAGATCGCCGATTGAAGGTTCGGGAGCTAGCTGAGACTGTAGGCATTTCAGAAGGAACAGTGCATCATATTCTTCACGAGGAACTCGGCATGAGAAAGCTGTCGGCGCGATGGGTGCCGCGTTTACTCACACCAGAAAACAAGCGCAACCGTGAGACCACATCGGAGACGTGTTTGGCGCTGATTAAGCGGAATCCAGCGGAGTTTTTGCGTCGTTTTGTGACCGTCGATGAAACCTGGATCCACTGGTACACACCAGAGACCAAGGAGCAATCAAAACAATGGATCCAGACCGGGGAACGTGCTCCAAAGAAGGCGAAAACTGTAAAATCGGCCGGAAAAGTTATGGCCACCGTTTTCTGGGATTCACAAGGTGTGATCTACATCGATTACCTCGAGAAGGGTAAAACAATTACAGGGCTTTACTATGCCGATTTATTGGGCCGATTCGACGCCGAATTAAAGAAAAAACGACCCCATCTGGCGAAGAAAAAAGTGCTGTTTCACCACGACAACGCACCGGTTCACACGTCTGCCGTTGCCATGGCCAAATTGGTCGAATTACGCTACGAATTGCTGCCCCATCCACCGTATTCTCCAGATTTGGCCCCTTGTGACTTCTTTCTGTTTCCTAATCTGAAAAAATCACTCGCCGGGAATAGATATGGATCGAATGAGGAGGTTATCGCCGCCACGGAGGCCTATTTTGCAGAGTTTGACAAAAACTATTTTTCGGACGGGTTAAAAAAGTTGGAGCATCGCTGGGCTAAGTGTATCGAACTAAAAGGAGACTATGTTGAAAAATAAATTGCCACTTTTCCAAAATTTTCGTTTACTTTTTGTAGGCTAAGTATTTATTGAATGACCCTCGTACCTTACCTACTACTCATATAAGACCTACCATTTAAAATTAATCATACGGTGAAGTGTTTCAAATACTTAGCGAAGGTATTATCAAAAGTACTCTGTGGGTATTATTTACATAAGTTTATGTTGCTAATGAAAACTGTCAAATGATAGGTAATTAAATATTTAGTAGTAAGGAGGTTTCGATTCCTGTTATATAAATAGGTAGGTACCTACATACTTAAGCAGACCCACAGACGTCTCCCAAGAAATATAGTCAACGGTGAACGTTCTCATAGAAGCAAGAAATAAAAATGGCCGACAATTTGTCGTATTTGGGCGTAACACCACATTTAAAGACTTTACGTTTCTGTGGCTTCTATCAATTAGATTTCGATTCGTCGAAGATGAGAAGAATCCTACACGCTACCTTCATGCGGTTCATTTTTTTTCTCATTTGGCTGTATACTTTCCAGCAAATTATCAAAGTTTACCAAGTGAGTACCGATTGGAATATTTCTTTTGACATATTTTTCAGTTTGGTAACTTCCACGAAAAGTTTGGATTTCGGGATTTTGGAATACGGTAGGTGGACCCAGAAACACGGTACAGTTGATGCACTAACACTTAGGTAGGTTGGTATTGGATACGAAACACAATATCTAATAGGTTCCCAACTTACCCCAAGGTTAAGGACATAGGATAAGGACCTGCATTTTATCTATCTATAGTACCTACTTACTAGTACCTAGAGTTTTTTTTTGAAGAATAAAGACGCGTACCGTTCTTCCCTTCAGTAATTCTCATTCACCAAGAAACATTGACGGTAACAACTTTATCCCGACTATTTACCATCGTTTTTCTTTCCAATTTTCTTTACAAGTCTTAAGCCAAACTTTAGTAGAAACTTTTAAAGCTAAGAAATACTTTTTCAGGATAGAGATGATCTAAATAAAGTAATGGACACGATGTTTCTGTTACTCACTAATTCTGATTGTATCTACAAACAAATTGTCTTTTGGAGAAGAGCTAACCGAATCGAAGTGCTTCTAAATATACTGAAAGGTAACGTCTTTAAATTAGATCTAGAAAAAATCTGTATATCTCATGCTCGTAATTGGATCATGTTCTGTAGGATTTCGTCTTTTTTAATGCATATTTATTATAATTTATATAATATAATATCTTTTTATTGTTTAAAGTCTATTGTTCATAGACTATGCTATCTTAAATAGAGATAGGTACCGTACTACCTACCGATATCAAATCTTTCTTTTTAATTGTATTTTTAATGCATGCTGTGTCTGTCGCATAATATTATACAATATTTTGCTTGGTTTATATAAAATCATAGGTTAAGTGTTACAATAGGGATATATATTGTATATTCAGTCTGAAAGTTAGATTATCAAAAAAAGTTGGACACGTATTTTTTTCTTTAACAAATCAATAAAAATAACAAAGATAAAACGCATTAAAGTTCAGGAGTGGGGGCTTGGTCTGTCACTTGTAGGTAAAAAGTGGTACATTTTTTACGTAAGTGTGACGTCACGCGAAATTTCAACTCACTGTATCGTCCTCATTTTTTGTTTACCTATGTGACAAAAGAAAAAATAAGTGTCTAATGTTTTTTGGTGATCTAACTGACAAACCAAATTATTGTTTTGGTGATCTAACTGACGAACCAAATTATTGTTTTGGTGATCTAACTGACAAACCAAATTATTGTTTTGGTGATCTAACTGACGAACCAAATTATTTTTTTGATTTAATCATCTACCCTATTCTAGATAGGCCAATAAATAAATAGCTCTCTCTCTCTCTACTAAGTAACATACATTAGATAGATTGTCCATAGCCATACTAGCTATAAATTACCTTTATTGAAAGACAAATTTAAAAAAAAATGCAATTCACTTATAAAATAATATCGATAATATGGGTAAGCCTGCAATATTTTCTCTCCAGGTCCAATATTTGATCAGAAAAAACCAGAGCATCAAGAATATCTGTTAGAAGCAACCCGACTAGGAAGATTACTGCTGCGTGGATTCAATATCGCGGCAGTACTCACCTGCTTGCTGTGGGTTCTATATCCGGTCATCCTGTACGTGCAGAGAAAACCCCTTGAATTTGCAATATGGCTACCCTTTGACGCCAACCTAAGTCCGCAGTGAGTTCGAATTTGCACGTAAAACGTTCACTTTATACCTATACCTACTCATTACGCAAAACCGACCGAAACGTGGCAAAGCAGATTAAGATTATCATAATTTTGTCTGCTGGCATAATATCCTGGACTAGTAAGTATTTTACATAACTAATTTGAAACTGTTCTATAAGAGTGCTGTTTCAGTGAAACCTACTTATACGCAGTAGAAACACACCCAGATGGCCAGCTGGTAATCGAGAGAGCAATCACACTAATATTATAAAAGTGAAAGTTTGTGAGTGTGTGTGTTTGTTACTTCTTCACGCTCAAACGGCTGGACCGATTTGGATTAAATTTGGTATGTAGATAGCTTATACCCTGGATTAACACATATGCTACTTTTTATCCCGGTCTACGCAGGTGGAACCGCGGGGCGCAGCTAATAATATTATAAATGCGAAAGTTTGTATGGATATTTATTACTAACTCACGCCAGAACGGTCGAACGTATCTCGATGAAATTTGACACAGAAATAGATTATAGTCTAGAATAACACATACGGTATAATTTATAATGGGGGAAGTACCTACTATGTAATAATACTATATTATAACAGAAAAACAAACGCGGGTGAAGCCGCTGGTAGAAGCTAGTAATTATAATAAATCAGAAAATACAGTTTCGAGAAAATTGCAGGTGAAGTTATTTCTACAGGTGTAACGGAAGTACGGGTCATATTTGACTACGTATTTCCGTTACACCTATAGAAAAAGTATATAGATACCGCTTCTGCGCATGGAAATGAACGACTTTCTTCAAAGAAGCCATAGGTAGTCAATTCCCAAAAAAAATGGATGTGCATAATTATCATCAGCTGATCAAAATCAGTAGGTACCTATACGGGGTGTAAGGAAAACGCTTCCGAAAACGGAAGCCCAGTAATTCTCGATACGATACCATCAACAATACTGAAAAAAAAAAACCTAAATTTGTTAGCATTTTGCGTAGGTACAATAGACTGTGAGAACAGTTAAATGAAACCGTTATTTGCAGCTAGTATACTCTTTTTGTTTAAAATTTTAGCATGCAATGTAATATTCGTGAAAAATCAGCTGACGCTCGCGTATTCCTCGAGTTAAAAGTGCGTGCGCACTCGCCGACAGCCGCGCGGCAAAAAACTAAATCCAAAACACGGTATTTTTCGAAACCGCCTTTTCTAACTTAGATAGCTACTGCCACACTATTGTGATTACCACAGCAGGTGGAAAATACTTTCCTGCCTTGTATACAAGTCATATTACTTATTATTATGCCCGAGTATGAGCCAATAATGATTTTAGCAAGGTGCAGTATTCGGCCTTATCGTCGTAATGCGATCAACAAAGTGCTCTTCAGTGGAGGTATCTAAAGCGTTAAGTCCGTTCATTGATGCGGTCTAGTCTAATGTCCTGTTTGGAACATTCGACGGCTACAAAGGTTGTAGTGGAAGCTTCTTACGTACCTACCCAACCCAATAGATATTAACTTATCGGTAGTAAAACAGTTCAAAGGCAAATTTAACATTTTTACATAATTAACAGTTCCAACAACATTTTTCCACAGATTTTACATCGCAGTTTTGTACGTGTGGGTACAAACTTCGTGGCTTGCCCTTAGTAACACTTCAATGGACGCTTTTATTACTTTTTTCCTCGTACAATGCAAGGCACAGCTCTCTATCCTCAGGTGAACGATTTTCCTAGACATGTTTTATAGTCAATAGCAGCAAATAAATGCTAAGAACGAATGTTTACACTTTACAGGCTGGATTTGGAACAGGTTGTTGAAAAGAGCAAGGAGGAAGCGGTAAAGACGTCGGGGGATTTCTCAAATATTTTGGAACGAAGATTAAAAATCGTTTTATTGCATTATGACGAGATTATCAAGTGAGAGTCCTTCTAATATGCTGAATTTATGAACATTGAAGTGGTGTTAGATAGCTTTCAAAAATTACTCGTTTCAGATTTTCAAGTCTTACTCAGGAAATATTTGGCGGTGCTGTCATGTATCTATTTATGGTCAGCGGTTGGATAATGTGCACTACCGCTTACAGAACGGCAAACGTAGGTTTATTTCTTTATCTACGCATATATTATAAAAATATTGCTTCTGCCACTCACCTCTTTTAGCAGAAGGCATAAAAATACCATAACTTTTGTAGTGAGTCCATATAACGACAGAAATGAAATAGAACAATTTCTATGAAAAGCGGTTAAAAGGAAGAAATAACCTACATAGGTAGTTACCGTATCCTTTTCCTCTTCACATGCACATGCACGGTCTCCGGTGAGGCGACGAGCCTCCTTGCCGGATTGCCGCCATGGGATCTGGTCATCTGCACACATGACACATTATGGGATTCGTGCGAGGAGACGCAACGTGATTGGTCAATTACGGCGATAAGTCCCCTCTCTGAGGAGTGGCTGGAGGAGTGTCCTCGCCTTCCGACTGCCGCAGGTCCTTACCGGACACTGCTGTTTCGGAAGGTTCCTATTCCGGATTAGGCGGGAGGATACACCTGGGTGTCACTATTATGTGGGTTCCCACGGAGGACATGGTGGAGCATACGGTGGAGATCTGCCCCGCTTGGGCGAAGCACCGCCTCCAGCCCAGGTCCAGGGCATGGTACGGAACGAGAGGGCATGGGTAGCTGTCACCTCCTTCTGCGAAGCAATAATGCTCACGAAGGAGGAGGTGGGACGTGTGAGGGAGAAGCAATCCTCGCTCCCTCACGCGCTTAACCACCGCAGGACACCCTGAGCGTCGGGAGTCTCAAGCCGATTCACGATCCCGGCCACCGTAAGCACGGGCTTGCGGACGGCGAGCAATGGGTAGCTTGCCGTCCGATAAGCACGCGCGCTTCAAAGAGACGTCAGCACTAATTGATTTACGCGCACATTTTTTTCTATGTCCGTAAGCTCGGGGAGCTCGATATTATAGAAAATAGCTAATAACACTGTATCCCTATCTATTAAAACGCAATATTGCAATCCATCAATGTGATTACGCCATTTTGTTATGGTCCATTTCTCATTTAAATAAAATTGTCTTGTTTCCCATTTTACATTGCAGATGGATCCAATGTCAGTGGAATTCGTATCAATGGTTATGTACATGTGCTGTATTCTGGTTGAGGTGTTCATGTATTGTTATTATGGCAACGAAGTCACTCATGAGGTAAGGCACCTTTACTTATGTATACCCGTAGACTTTCTTATCATATCCTCCCGATTCCGATCGAATCCGGCGGCCTAGCTCTACGGCAACTAGTCAGGTAAACTTAGGTAGGTACGCAGGAGATATTCGGACACGAGATGTGTGCGCAAACGCAAGTGCACTCTCCGGTCCTTTTGGTGGGTAGACACTTCAATATGGATGTCGCCTGGGTACAAAAATAATGATTTAGTTAGTCCGTAGGTACCTCTAAGTCAGAATATCAAAAAATATTGGACACGTAATTTTTGCTTTACCAAACCAATAAAAAATTAGAAAGATAAAACGCACCAAAGATCAGGAGTGACGACATATTAACGTCACTTCGTGGTAAAAAGTGTAGAACAGCGTAACGTCACGCAAAATTTCAACGCACTGTATCGTTTTTATTTTTTGTCGACGTGACAAAAGAAAAAACACGTGTCCAATATTTTTTGGTAATGTCAGACTAATTAGATCTTTTTAGGAAACTACCCTTTTGTCCTATAGTAGGTAAGTTGCAATCTGCACTGACGGAGAGAGATCAGGACTGACACCGACGTATTTAGGTAAGTGCTGTTCAAGGCATGGTGGGGTCAGAAAACGGTCACCCAGCTATTGACTAAACGCGGAAAGCGTAGATCGATCCAGCCCCCTTAGTCGAAATACATTTCTGTTAACGTTAACGCTAACGCTTCGTGCAAAATGTATGGCAAGGACATTTTGAACGAAGCGTTAGACAGAGAACTGTCACGAGACTCACGCCCAGTAATGTCGTTGCCATACATTTTGCAAGAAAAGAAAGAAAGAAAAAACATTTATTCGCCACAGATAGAGGCACACACAACAATAAATAAAAACAAACGAAGCGAACGAAGCGTTAGCGTTAACGTTAATAGAAATGTATTTTGTATATAGGCTCAGATCTATTGACTCATACTGCTGTAAACTACTTAGCCACGAGTCCATAATGTAGTGGTCAGTTAGGACCACTTTCCATTGTAGAGTACCTGTCAAGGCCTACTTTCAACTTAAGAAGCAAAATCCTGTTTAGACTGATATTTGTATTTGTTTGCAGAGTGAAAAGTTAATAGAATCTGCGTATGCATTGAACTGGTTAGAAATGCCGATAAAATATAAGCATGCTCTTATAATTTTCATGGAAAGAATCAAACGCACTATCAACCTTGTGGCAGGAAATCTTATCCCAATTACTAACAGTACTTTTGTTTCGGTAAGTTTGTATTTTTATTAATCTCCTTCGCATCGCTTGCAGGATTAGGTATAAATAAACTAATATTTTCTGCTGATCTAACTGCGTTTCATGATGATTTCCAGGTTGTGCGGAGTTCTTACACGTTTTATGCATTTTTGAAGAATACTAATTGAAAAAAGAACAGGATCATCGTTCCTCCGTATATAAAAAAACTAACTATTTTTATTTGTTACATTACTCTATGTAGGTATAACTGATTTAGCAGTGAGCAATAAAGTAGGTACCATCTCAAAGTGCATTGCATCTTTCTATCTCTATTTTAAACTCACTAACGCGACTAAAATAAGACACTAATTTTATGGTATAATAAATATTAGTATTTTATGCTTTTACGTTAATCTATAAAGCCTCATATTCAGTTTTCATTCAAATAAAACGTTACCATTAGTGACGCAACGTGACCATAAACGTAACGCAATAGGGTTGTATATTTATGTAACAAAAGGAAAATATCGATACAGAGTCTTACTTTTCAGGACTTGAAATATCGGTAAAAATATGGTATCGTTATATGCCCTGGCTAGAGGCTTTAACAAATTAAAGCCGCCACAGGCAAGTCCGGTTAAGCAGCCGACAACCTCAGAGGTTGACCTGCGAGATGCCACACAAAAAAAGGTATCGTTATAGCTGCTTGATGCAAATATCTTTAAATTATAAAAATAACAATGCTACTTAACTATACCTTTAATGTGAATTGGTAACGGTATCAAACCCTGTTACTTTTTAGATAGGTACTAAACAAACTAACACAGTGTTCCTAGTTTTGTTTCTTCGTTATTTGGAACTGACTTCCGAAAGTTGTAGTTATTTTGCATTTTCAAGTGTTTTTTTGGAAGTCGTTTGCATTTTTGTTATATCCGAATTGATAGTCCCAAAACAGAATTATTCAGAACATAATTGGTGAAATTAGGGTGTGTCAGGGTGAACTGTACAAATCTGTGTACCTACCCCTTCAGAGCGTTTCAGTGATGTTATGTATGAATTGGTGTAACGAATAAACAGACTAATGTGATTGCAGCAATTCCGGAACGTTTGCTATCATTGATTGAAGAGTTCCATTGTCTATCGCCGAAGTTCTTCATCAGTAGGCGTATTCGCTAACTCAGTTGACATCAATTTGATAGGCACTTTGACATAAGATGCTGCTTTGACGTATAGGAAAACCGTAGTGCCTATTATAATCGATGTCCACCGAGCAATGTACTGCATAGTGCCTATGAAATTGATGTCAACTGAGTTAGCGAATACACCTGCAGATCTCCACTAAATTTAAAAGGGACCACCTGGGAAGTATACCTACCCTTTCAACCAAAATAAAAATATCAAATCGGTCCAGGCGTCTTCAAATCATCGGGGAACATACATAAAAATAAAAGATTCTGACGAATTACGAACCTCCTTATTTTTTGAATCGGTTAAAAAAACGGGCGCTTAAGAAATTTTTCTCTGTCAAGAAAGAGGTTTTATTGATTCGACGATGTAATTTAAGTATCCTGGCATGAAAGCTCGACGTTCCAAATGTAAAATTAACAACAGAAAACTAATGATTATTGAGAAATTGTATTATCTGTTGGGCACCAACTTGTACAAATTTGTACATTTTGACTCCAAAACCCTCAGGCAGCGCATGTACAAAATTGTATATGTCGACTCACGCGTTTATAACCTCTAATAGTACTTTAGTGCAAGATTTTTAATACAGTGGCAAGGTTCAATCACTCGGGGCATGATATAGTCTGTAGTAACCATAGATTTTTACCAAAAATATGCATTGAGGGTATTTTAAAAAAAAGTTTTTAATACGTAAAAATGTCAAATGCGGGGATCGCCCGTGGTGCCTGACGGATTGAGACGAATTGACGTTTGTTGCACCCGGTGCCTCACAGGGAATTAATAGTGCGAATTATTGAAGCTGTTACGTGTGCATTACTAAAATTTTGAAATTGTTTGGATAATTTATGCAAATTAATTCATTTAATTTTACTTTTTACATTCAACGCCACTTTCTGATACGGTTCATAAAACGATTAGGGTTGGTAACATTATAGTACTCCTTGAAGAAAGTTGTTTGCAAACTTACGTGTCTCAGCTGCTAAAATGTGAGTCGGTAACTGTTAAAGGGACTAGGCAACGGCATCGAGAGACCGGTTCGGTCTAAACAAAACCAGGTTCGGGAACAAAGCGATGCACAGAGCCACGAGATGATCGCTTTTTGATGAATCAAGCTTAAGTTGCGGAATCGTAAGGCGTCAAGTGTCAACTTAAAGAAGAACCTTGACGAAGTAAAAAAAATAGAGGTTAGTTTGTGGTAGGTCAGGAGGAGGTAGGTAGGTCCAACTCTATCAAGCACAAGTCTTCGAATTTTCGTTTCTAGGACATACCGGTTTCCTCACGATGTTTTCCTTCACCATTTTGAGAGCACTGGTGATGAAATAATTTACACAAAGGTAAAGCGCCTGCCTGGGTTTGAACTCACGACCTACAACTTGTAAGTCGCGGCCGTTAGCACTGGGCCACCACTGCTCTAGTCAGTAGTAGCTGTTCGCTCTGCTATGTCATAGTTATTATAGCCGACAAAATCAGAGGAAAGCACTATTCAGAGCTGATAACGTACTGTTGCCGTCTATTTGTTTACGTTATACTTTATCGTTTTTATTATGATTAAAATGGTAAAATATGATGAATGATCGTCGGCTTGGTCAGAATATGTCGAAAGGCCAACAAGTGTTCGAATCCAGGCATGTCTTTGAAGTTTAAGGTTATATTTACTTACAGATTTTTTTTTATATTTAATAGTACCACTAAATACAAAAATTAGCTATTTTCACAAACAAAATTGTTAGTACCTAATTCCTAAATGTTTTTGAAACTCATACTTACATTTTTTTTCATAAATTTATCCCCTTTTGTCGTTTAGGTATCACATAACCATAGAAAGTGAGTAATATTCGTAGGAAAGTAATAGAATTTTACACCATTTGACTTATTTTTGTTTTGTAAGTTCAAGCATCCCGAAATGCAACAATAGGTACATTTTCACTTAGTTTAAATGTTATTTTTCACTTCTATATTGTGATTATTTTCTACTTGTTTCCTCTATGTCGGATTTGCGCCACCAGATGGCAGAGTCTTCGTCGTGCACGTTCCCTATACAAAGACTCCCAGAGGACCATGGTGAAGCTTGCCCTAGATTTGCCTTACAATCACTTGGAAGAGGACCCGCCACATGGCAGACAACGGTCCAAAAAGACCTGAAGGATGCTGAGATAAATACAGACGAAGCACAAGATCGTGCTATATGGAAGATACGAACAAGGAAGGCCGACCGCAAATAATAGAACAAGGCCTAGTTGGAAGAAGAAGAAAATATATAAGAATAAGAATTAGATTAAGTACTTATGATAGTTATAAAATGTACCTACACATACATGATTTTTCAAAGGATAGAATAGTCACTAGACCGCATTTCAGCCACAGCGGCCAATCTCAGCTAACACAAGCTATCGACACGGGAGATGTAGTGCATAAGTGTGTGCTTATACACAGGTGTGCTCTCTCTTCCCTATTTTTTTGTCACGACTGGAGAGAGTTCAGGCATAGGACCAATTGCTTTTTTCCTAGGTACGAAGGTGTCACACCACATACTTCCAAACTAAGGGTAAACTACGGGTTGCCACTGAGAAATTCCTAATGGAACAACTATTATGAATTAAAACATTGTTCATAAGATAATTAGTTTTATTTTTCTTACAATTATATCTCAACTGACAAGACGTTGTCAACTGCAAACTATTCTAAAAACTAATAAACCAAACGAGGTCGCATGCATTGTGGGTATACAACATTCGTCCCCCCTTACATCAGCTCTTCAATGAGGCGTCGTGGAGCTCTGGTTATTCTTCTGCTCCGTCGTAGAGCTGCAGGGGTCGTATCCCTAACCGGAGGAATGGGTTGAGTAGTATTTTGTTCTGGTGGTGTGTTGATCACGACACTGGTTGTGTCCAGTGGTCATGGCATAGGTGTCCCCGTAGGTGTTTGGACAGGTGTGTTGCCCATGCTGTCTCCATTAGTTACCGTTGCTTCCTCAACAGTGCGTGGTCTTATATGATCTGCGTGCCTCCTTTTGAGAATTCCTTCGGGTGTTTTTATGACGTAAGAGTATCTCTGTGTTCTATTTTGCACTACCGCTGGTTTCCATTTCGGATCGACACCAGTCCGTACATACACATTGCTACCTGGTTGGTGCTGAGGAATTCGTTGCTGGTTTTCGGCAGTGATGTTGGCCCTGATCTCTCGATGTTGTAGCCTTCTCTTGGTACTAGGGCGTGCATTGTCCAAGATGCAATTCAATTGTCTTCCAAACATCATAAATGCTGGAGATTTTAATGTAGTGTTGTGAGAAGTATTTCTGTAAGTAAACAGAAAATCTCTAAGCTGTTCTGTTGAATTGATACTACTGCTATCCATGCGAGTTTTAAACGTTCGTACCAAACGTTCAGCTAATCCGTTGGTACGTGGATGGTAAGGGGACGATCGTATATGTTGGATTCCTCTGTTTCTGCAAAAGGTTTTAAAAGTCTCCGATGTGAACTGTGGCTCATTGTCAGACACAATGATCTCAGGCAACCCAAATGTCGTGAATATGTCCGTTAGCTCATCGCATAATTTATCTATAGTTGTTCTGCTCATTGGCCTTACTTCGATCCATTTTGATAGTGCATCGCACAAAACCAACCATTGTTTGCCTTGAAATGGTCCCGCAAAATCGATGTGTATTCCTTCCCATACGTTGTTAGGAATAGACCATGAAAATACTGGTAGTTCTGGGTTGTTCGGTCGGTTCTCTTGACATCCGCGACATGTTTTGACATAATTATCGATATCTTCTTCAATGGATGGCCACCATACATAAAAACGCGCAAGTACTCTCATAGCGGATATGCCTGGATGCCCTCTGTGTAGGTATTTGAGTGTTTGTTTCCTCATAGTTGATGGTATAATGATTCTACCTTGCCACATTAGAATCTTGTTTTCTACAGATAGCTCATTGCGTTTCTTGAAAAATGCTTTGACAATAATGTCGTCAAATCTGTAAGGACTCCAATTTGTTTCTACACAATGTATAACTCTTGTTAATATCGTGTCTCGTTTTGTGTGACTCTTGATCGTTTCTTCATTCAATGCAAGATCATCAAGTTTTGTATTTTGTATGCTTTGTGTTACTTTATGGACAGAACACTCTGTCTTTGATGGTTGTTCATTATGATTTGGCATCCTTGATAACGAATCAGCGAGCACGTTGTTTTCCCCTTTCGTTTGTCTGATGTTATAGTTGTAGCTACCGATTACTACAGCCCATCTTACAAGCCTGTTATTAGCTACTTTCGGTAAGTTCCGATTTGTTCCTAGTATGTGAATAAGTGGTTTGTGATCTGTCACTAGGGTAAATTCAATTCCTCTTAGGAATTGATCAATTTTTTTTATTCCGAATAATATCGCAAGTGCCTCTCGATCGATCACAGAGTATTTACTCTCTGCTGGTTTCAATTTTCTTGATGCAAATGCTATCGGCTGTTCAACATTGTTTCTTTTGTGATATAACACGGCTCCAACTCCTTTCTTTGAAGCATCACATGCTAAATATAGAGGCTGTTTCTCATTAAATGCAACAAGAGGTTTCGATTTTACAATACATTTCTTGGTTTCTTCAAAAATTGTGTTTTCATGCTCAGTCCATTGCCATTCTTGCTTCTGCCCTGTAAGCGTGTGTAGTTCTGCACATATCCCATGTAAATGTGGTATAAAACGTTCATAGAAATTGACCAGCCCAAAAAACGATCTTAACTCTTTGGTGTTTGCAGGCGGAGGTGCTTTAAGAATAGCTTCAATTTTGGATGTCGTTGGTTGTACTCCATGTTTACTAAACTTGTGACCAAGATATTCGATTTCGTTTTGAAGAAAAGTACATTTCCTTAGATTCACTTTCATGCCAGCTTGCTTTAGTTTATTTAGTACTGTTGACAGAATTCCGAGATGTTCTTCATCAGATTTTCCTGTAATTGCAATATCATCGAAATAAACTGCTGTGTTAGGTATATTATACAATAGGTTATCAAGATAATGCTGAAATATGGATGGTGCTGTGGTAATTCCAAATGGCATTCTGTTATACTGAAAATATCCTTTGTGTGTTGATATTGTGAGATATTTCTTTGAGTCTGGTGAAATCTTGAATTGCAAATAAGCGTCTTTTAAATCGATTTTTTAATATTTCTGTCCACCAGCAAGTCGTTGTCTAAGATGATCGAATTGTGGTACAGGGTATGTGTGTGCAATCAACGCTGGGTTAATTGTAGTTCGATAATCTCCACATATTCTTATTTGACCATTAGGTTTCATGATATTCACAGTTGGCGTTGCCCATTCTATTGGTGTTATGTTTGGATCAACTTTTGCGATTATTGCTTCTCTTGTTAAACGCTCCAACTCTATCTCAACATTTTTACGAATTCCGAATTTGATTGGGCGCGACGGTAGATGTTTGGGGTTAGTTCCCTGTTTTATGTGGATGTTTACCTCATAGTCTTTAACTTCTCCTAATTGGTTATCAAAAAGTTCATTGTAGCGATTTATAATTTGTGGGACAATATATGGTTTTTTATTGAATAAACTGAGCTAGGAAAAGGCATCTCGAACATCTCGCTCCATTGTAACCCAAACAGCATTGGGCTTGCATTTTTGAGTACTACTACAGGTAAGATTCGTTGTGTACCCTGTATTTCTACTGTTACTTCAGTAAGTCCTTCAGGTTTGAGTTTATAGTTGCCGTATGCTCTCAGCTGTTTATGGGTCGTTTCTTTTTCCGAAATGCTATATAAGCTCTGCCAGTTCTTAAACAACAGCTTTCGAAATGACCTTTCGCATTACAGGCTTTACAAACGTGGTCTTTGGCTGCACATTCGTTGAACTCATGTTTATCGTACTTTCCACATCTTTTGCATTGCTCTTTGTTGAGTGGACGTTTGCTAGTTCCTGGTCTATTAATATCTTTAGGTTGGACACGTTGTACCATGTTGTTGGTTACAATGTTATCGTTTTCTGCCATTTCTCTGGACAGGGCAATATCAAATATTTGTTGAAAAGTTATGTCTATTGTTTTACCATCAATGTCTTGTTCTTGCAAATCTGGCCATTTTTGTTTTAAATCTATTTCGAGCATGTCATGATTTAGACCTGTTGCAAAACGATCACGCAGTTGCCTCTCTAATAACTCGCCTTCATAACCGCAGTCTTTGCTCAATTCCTTCAAGTTATTGGCATACTGTTCCATTGACTGACCTTCTTGTCTCACGCACTTCCAGAATTCAGTTAAACCTTTGTAACGTGTCGTTCGTTTGTGATAAAAACTGTATAGTTTTGCCTGTAAATCTTCGTATGTCCTATCATAAAAATTTCCAAGAAAAGCAGTTTTGATTTTATGAAAAACTTCTGGTGTTAAGCACGTTATAAACAGTTGTTTCTGAATTACCTTGTAGTCGTCGCCATAGATTTTATATTTTGTTTCAAAGTAGTCTATGAAGTTGTCGACGGACGTTGTGTCCGGATTGAATTTGTCGTTCGAAAAATCTTTTATTTTCTGGCTTATTTCGTCTTCCTGTTTTATTTTTTGACTGTATTTTTACCTCCGTGCCATGTGCATCGCTCACGTTGTGCGTGCTTGATATTGCAATTTGTCGCAGTAGCTCTGTTATTTGCTGCTGCTGTATAATTTGGAGCTTCATGAACTCCTCCCATTGTTCTGGGTTCATTTTATATCCTCGTCTCCAAATATTATGAATTAAAACATTGTTCATAAGATAATTAGTTTTATTTTTCTTACAATCATATCTCAACTGACAAGACGTTGTCAACTGCAAACTATTCTAAAAACTAATAAACCAAACGAGGTCGCATGCATTGTGGGTATACAACAAGAACTAAGAACACTTTGCCCGCGGTGGTGATCGAACCGGGGCCCGCACGCTCAGCAGTTGCACTTGCGAGTCTTGCGACCTCGACCTCGAGATCAACGAGGCAGAGACAAAAATAGAAAGTGTTCAAATTACAAGAATACTAGATTTTGATCCAGTTTTATGTATTCTAATTGTTTATTCATATGTATTTTACATTTAGTTATTTTTAAATAATATTGTCGATATTTTTCTCATGGCTTATCGATATTTTACTCAGCAGTTTAGTTTCCGGTTTGACAGTACTAGTTGACAACTTGACGTGACGTTGACGTTGTCTTGACATTGTTGATTGTTCCGTTCCATCTATCTATTCTATTCTGTCGACCAGCGTGTTGTGTGATATTTTATCAATTTCTAATACATTGTAGGAGTTATAAGTACTCCCCATTCAATATGTTTCGCTATTTTCTTGCCTTTCTGTTGATAAATACGTGTTATCAAAGTTTGGGGAATCCTATCCATCCAAGTGCTCCAAATCAATTAATATCAACATCACTCGCGACTCTAGCAGATCAATGCAAAAGTAGTAGTGTTTTGTCAAGTCGTCTTACAAAGCAAATAAAAGATTGCGCCGTATTTGTACCGCCTTATAGTAAAAAACAGTTCCAGTGTTTGATATTCTATGACATAAATCTGCAGTTGTGCTCCGCTGAGTCTTTAACAGTAACCGACGATTTGTTCGCAAAAGTAGAAGAAAAACAGGATGTCAACGCTGTTTGCACACTGGCCAAGGACTGGGTTTTCACCAATATTTCAATTTTCGCGACTTACAAAGAGTCTGCGGAAAAGTTCTTCAGACTGCCAGCCACCTGTGGGGAAGTATGTGGTTTAGAAGACACTATGACTGAAGCTAATTACTATTGCAAATACTACAAGGCAGGCTTAGAGATATTGAAGAGCCAACTGTCAGCCACAACAGCAAATAATGCTAACAACAAGGCAGTTCTTGCACAGGTGGTAGCAGAACCAGACTTCAGTGCTAAGGCAGATATCCCTGTACCTGCCAACAGCAGCCCAGTTAAACCTGAAGATACAAAAACAATTAATGGCCAAATTAAGCAAACAGACCTGGCTTTTGCTAAAACAACTCCCCAAAAGGTTGAAGATGCAGTTGATGATGCAGTGGTAAAGTCTGACACAGCAGCACAGGCAACATCTAAACAAATTCTGAGTGATGAAGAGGCTGATAATGCTGACAACACAGATGTCAATGTGAACAGAGTGGAGGAACCTATAGTGCCTGTACCAGAGAAGATTATTCCTCAGGTCAATAAGACAAGTGTGGTCCAGGCAGAGAAACCAGCAGTTGCGATTGAGGCAGCGCTCCCTGACTTGCCAGTACAACCTGATGGTGAACAAAAACCACCAGCTGTGCTAGAAAACCCCAAACAAAAACCAATTGGTGATGCTGAAGATTATGGAGGTAAATACTGTTTTTATCTTTAAGTAGTATTTTTAGACTCAATTAATACTTAACTTGTGGATAAATTGGGTAATGAGGAAAATAAATTAGCTTTTCTATAATATATTAATATTCCAGGTTTTTAAAAAACACACTGTTTTGAAAAGTGCTAGAGATTGCACAACTCTTGTATTGATTAATTCATTGCCTTGTATTAAAGTATAGATTATTGCACTCTGTTAAATTATCTAACAGGTATGTAGTTGTTTCTGTTAACTTACAATTGCCCAGTATTGGCCAAACTGTGTTTATTCTTTGTAATGTTTATATGTAACCCTCATTCAGCTTGAAATATTTAGCACTAGCAAGCCGCCCTAGCTTCGCTCAGGTAAAAATTATACACCTAAACCTTCCTCATGAATCACTCTGTCTATTGGTGCAAACCACATGAAAATCCATTCAGTAGTTTTTGAGTTTATCGCATACCGGGCCCGGTTGGGGGGTTGGTACACACTTTAATAATAATATTTAGTAATAATGGTTAAAATAGCACTTGAAAAGTTGCTCTATAAAAAATCCAATTTCCTTACCTACACAAAGTAGTAAAAAAAAAAAAAATTAAAGAGAAAAAAAAAAACGGCTGTCAACCCGGGTTGTCGTCGGGGTTCAATTTGACAACCCGGATTTGGCCGCGGGGGTTGAAGGGTTAAGACGGGCAGTGAGATGGACAAAAAAAAAAAAAAATTAAAGAGAAAAAAAAAAAAAAAAACGGCTGTCAACCCGGGTTGTCGTGGGGGTTCAATTTGACAACCCGGATTTGGCCGCGGGGGTTGAAGGGTTAAGACGGGCAGTGAGATGGTACTTATAACTGTAAAACTTAATATGGCTGCTTCTATATAACAAGAGCTGCATCAAGAGACTAAAGAGGATTTCTCATGATTTAAATAGAAACCAGTTAATTTATGTAAATAAAATATGACCTACATTTTGTGTATTTACATATTCTACATTCTTTGTTGTATTCACCACACAGTCACCGTTGCAGTTATGATCTAACTGACTGGTTTAACTGATTGTTGATACTTGTCAATGAATATAATGTGAGATAGGTATTCTTGCTTTACATAGAACACACAATTTTACATAACTCATGTAATAAACTATTAGCCATTGTTATTAAGTGGTTAAAACACCATATACAGAATAAAATATGCTTTTATTTTATTCTGTATATGGTGTTTTTTGATTACTTAAGTGCTTTATGCTACTAATTACAGGAAATAAAATAAGGGCTTATGTGACTGGACTGCTTGCCCTTCCAGCGTAATCTTTGATTATGTTTTAACCATTTGCTGAATGTTGGAAGAACAGAATGCAAAAATAACACTAAAAAAATCGAATTACATTACATTATAATTTATCTTTCTAATTATCAATATATTATGTTGTCATCAAATTCTTAATTAACTACTAATAAAGATTAGATAACAATAAAATTAATATACATGATCTGAGTTATTAATTTATCATTAAGCTTGAAAATATTTTATCAATGATAAGTATTACTATTACATTACTACATAAATAACTTTTACTTTAGCTGTTTCTGAGATAATTTTATCAGATTATTTTGATATAAAGGATTTAACTGAGTTTGTTTTTACATAGTTTATTCCTGTAGTAATCTGTTTATGAAAATAATACCAGCTAGCAGGATAAAGGCCTCTCATACAAATAAGCCCTGCATTAGTAACCATTGTTTTCATAACAAAACAAATTATCTCTATTTCAGACTCAGATACTGATGGTGATGATGAAAATGAAGACACTGCACTGGAGATCAAACCAGACCAGGAACCTGCAAATCAGCAATCTTTCATTAGGAATAAATTGGTTGTGCCGGCCGCTCATGAAGCCGAGGTTTCACAAAAAGGTAATATCACACAAAAAAATACTATTGTCTTTACAAACAAAAGGTAGTGGGAATTCCAGATATGCAGTTAATTCTGCCATCAATTTAAGTACCTACTTTATGTCTTATATTATAGAGTGCAAAATGCTATAACTTTAATATAATTATTTTACTACTATGGACTCAAGTCAAGAGCAATGCCTCGAAATTCAACCAACGGATTAGAAGTATTCATAATTTAGTTGTGGCAAAGGTGAAGGTAAATGTCGATTTCTAGGTACTTGCTAATTAAAACTAAGTGTATATAAATTCAAAAACATGCAACCTTACAAGGCTCCTCTTGATTAACTTATCATGAAGGTCAAATGTGAAGGTACTTCTAAGCACAGTTTTGATAATTCTTACTTAATATGAATTGGAATGTGGCTTTGACTTCAAAGTCACAGCAAATATCTGCTGCATGGCATAATTAGGGATCCTGAGTATACCTTTTTTTATTTATTTTTATGTGGGGTGGGAAATCATCCAATGACTTCTCCAGCTTTGGAGCGGGAGCCGTGTCAGACTTTTACTAACTAAAACCCACTCCTGTTCCTTCAGTTGCCTCGGTGCCAAGGGCCGCGGGAACTCTATTTCGAATTTATCCGCGACATCCTGAATATACCTGGGACATAGAAATACTAACAGAGTAGTCTTCAAAACTGAAGCTTATTCTGCCTGATCCATAGGCTACTCTTTTTATACTGAAAAAATGCATGGTTTCTGTGGTATAGGTACCATTTAGCCTGTGGCTAGGAGGGGCAGTCCGTGGCCTAAACAAAGTGAAAGGAAGCATGCAAGCTGCAGGAAGTAGTGGCTTGTATGAAGGAAGTGGCAATTACTCATGTTACTTTGTTATCCTTATCCAAAAGATATCACTATGAAAGAGATTAGACCATTACTACATAGTTAGTATTTTTACACAGCTAAGAGAGGAGTGGAAGGAATGGGGAGGCCTTTGCCCAGGAGTGCGACAGTTAAGGCTAAATAAAAAACAATAAAAATAAAGTAATTATGATAACCTTTTCGCAGCATTTTCGCGTAGTGGTGCACCGCACCAGAAACGAGATCATTAGGCATTAGTTAATTAAGTAATTATAATTTAACATAACTGCTAACATGTTCAGAAACTGACCAAATATATAAAAAAAATACTTAATAGATTATTTTGATCATAATTGTCTTCTTGAGTACTTATCACCTACCTATATGACATGCAAAGTATTTGCTTTAAGTATTTACTGTACTATGTAGGATACTTCTTTTTTGGTAGTGCACATTTCAGACTTCCAATAATGGTACTTATTATGCATCACCTATAAGAACTCCATGCTTGAAATTGTTAATCAACTTGGACTAACAAGATATCTATAAATAGATAACTACTGGTAGAGTGTTGCTTCTTGGAAGGCTTTGAAGGCTCAAATACGAGTAATGAGTTAGGTATTCTGTGAAGAACATACAAACTTCAACCAGCACTTATGTACTTAAGTATGTATAAATAACAAAACGGGTATCTGATATATTTGATAAGTACCTAGAAATAGTTTGTTATGTAGCAGACTAACTAAATGGTAGTTGGTCTGCTACAATATATGAGATAGTAGTCCGAGCCTATCAACAATAAAAAAAAATAACAATATTACAGAATTTGCAAAAAATGCTTATTATGAACTGTTTGTTCACGACATTACATAATACCTAAGCATTTTTTTTTGCAACTGTGCAAACTAGTACAAATGTGACCTATATCATGTTTGTTAAACACTACTGTTTATTACGACCATCTGAGTACAACACACTAGTGAAATATTGCTTGTCTTATTCACACTCTAGGCTCCTCTTTGCGGCACATTTTTTGTCTGGGACTTTTAGTTTTTTTTCTTATATTGCATTTGAACGCTGTGGGCTGTTTATAAAAAAAAAAAAACTGATTTTGTAGGGGATTGTTCGAAAACGGGTGGTCACGTTGTGAAGCAAAAAAATTGTAATGCGAAACATTTCGCAAGGTTGTTTTTACGACACGGCGCAATGAACGCATGGAGAAAACAATTCGCATAACCTACGCTTATTTTGGGGGAAGTGTCAACGCCAGGGTAACCCGCGAAAATCAAATTTTCTCACGTTTTTTGCAATTTGCAGGTCAATATCAGGTTGCATGTTGATCAAAACATTATTCGCAAAAAAAAAGCCGTAGCAAGTACGCATTTACAGAACTGTAATCATTAAAATCATCAATACAACCTTCTTTCCCAACTACTGCAACTCCTGAAAGCCAGAATCAACAGTGGCGACCAGAAATACAACGAGTCAATGAAGCTCGATGAGTCACAGAAAAACGATTGAACTGTCTTGGGGTCCAAACCAATGCAAGTCCAAAAATAATTGTAAAAAACTACTAAAAAGTTCTAATCAAGTCGCTTTTCAAGCAGTCTGATGCATGGTGGCATTAAATCAATAATTGAACTAAAGTAACTGCCACCAACTGCATCAGACTGCTTGAAATGTGACTTATTTGGAACTTCTAAATATTCTATTTTTTATTTTCTACATTTTAGCGAGTTATGTTTTTGGAATCGTCTCCTCGAACCCTTTATTTTGATACCCTACAATAATAATAGTTCGCAGACATTAATTTTTTTCTTTTTCGCGGTATGTCGGGTGATGGTCGCCATATTGATTTATTATTTATTTATTTATTAAACTTACAAACACTATCTTTACAGGATGACTCCAATATAATAGTAGTTTCCAAACAACCAGTAAATTGAAAAATCAACTTCTAATACTTAAAAATCTAAACTTTAAAAATATAAAACAACACTAAACTCCATTAAAATCTTAATCTGAAGTCAGACTACACAAATATATAATTATGTTTTAATTATCAAACTAAAACTGTTTTTTTAATGCTTTAAAATCTTAACATAGAATATAAAATTAGACTTAACACAGGATTAATATTTAAATATAACTAACAAAATTCAACAAAACTCTTGGGAATTGAGAGATTGCACGAAAATATGTCAATCCTCTCATGGACTTCGTTTAGTACACATATTGTGCGGGTTGAGAGGTGTTTTTGACATCAGGTTGGTTTTAACCTGATGTCAAAAACACCACCACCAGGCACGGCCAGCAGTGGCGGTCGCCGCCGCCTCCACACGTACCTACCGGTCTGGCACGCATAGCTTTAGATAACGCAGCACACCCGGGGTTATGTGCTACTCCACGCAGAAGCTTTAGTCCATACGCCGCGAGTGTAAATTCCCGGCGCACTCGGAGTTCGTTGTACCCCACTATACTACTACATTACATTACTATTTACAAACAGTGTAGGATACATCAGCGGGTAAAATGGGTTAACCCCATAAAGTTTGAAATACAAGTGTCTTGTAAATTTATTCTGTACTCGCTCCAGCATGACATTGTATTTTGCTTCATGAGGAGCCCAAATCACCGCACTGTGTTCTAAGGGATTCCTTAGCAAAGCGTCATACAATACCCTGATCGCGGTAATGTTTGTGAATCCCTGCGATTACTGTCATGTCTTTAGTAGCACTCGCAAGATTAAGACGAATCAATTGACATGAGAATTATTAAAATCGGGCGTGGGCCGATTTTGATAATTCTCATGTTGTTTGGTCTCTAAAGCGCCACAAAGAAACAAACATACATACGTAGGCTGATAAACACATTACCCTCCCTTGCATCGCGCAGTCGGGTAAAAAGATTTTATTTTTCCAAAATTTTGCATGTTTACTACCCGTTTTAAATATTTAATAAGTAACAACTTTTCCTAAGCATAATAATTCTAAGAATTTTGTGTTTTGTACGAAATTATTCCTAGAAGGCACATTTGATAAGTTGGGCGACTATTACTCATAAACTAACAAAGCCAACTTAGCAGTGATAGTTTTCCTTCAAAGTTGTTCAAATATGCTACCATCACGATTTTTTCACATTTTCAAGCCAATAGTTTTAAAGTTTAATATTTTGCGAAAGAATCTGAATCGAAAAATAGTCTTCACGACCCCGCTGTTAACGGTGCGAACTAACATTTCTTTCTCATACTTTATTTACAATAGGTATTATACGAGTATTAACATTTAAATTTTATGTTATTTTGTACTTTCGTTTTAAAAATAAACTCAAAAGTTACGTTCGAGTAGCTTGTTCGGGTGTGCGGGGCTGAAGCAGGTGGGCGCGGGGAGCGCGCGCGCGACGCGGGGATCGCGGGGCGATCGGGGAGTGTTGTCGATGTATCAAGGCGCTGCCTTAGACATTACCTTAGACGCACGTAGACATTCTCCTCGTCCGTGACATTTTCGAAATCTATCTTTACTGTTGGTTTTCTCATTACCTCCCCTACACCCGCAATGATTTTGAAAGAACTATCTAACGATACCCCACACAATAGAATAGGCGAGAAAAATAAAAACCATCCCCACTTTACATGTACGGAAGCTACCATAAAAAAACATCTTTTTCAAAATTTTATTGTTTCGTTTTCTTGGCGTAATTAATACATAAACTCATCCCATGCAAAATTGCAGCTTTCTAGTACTAACAGTGTCTAAGCTATGCCTCGGAAAGACAGACGGACAAACCGAAACTATAAGGGTTCCTTGTCCTTGTTAGGACTACGGTGTCACGATGCGAAGCTGGAGTGGTTTTGTGACACGTAGAGGGACGTCCGTAGAGGACGACCGTAGAGTAGGAGGACCGTAGATGAGGAGTTGGATGAAGGAATAACACAAGACGAGTTAACACGTATATTTTGTTATTTACAACAGGGGCTTGAATATATGAAGCACTCATTAATAGTACGAACACCATACACTGTGACTAGGTACGTAATTAAATTGTATTATTGCACAACTCTTGGAAACTGGTAACTTTCAGTTGAAAAGTAGAAAAATGATAATGAGGGGCTTCTACTAGCTCGGCTGCTCAATCTGAACTGATTTTTAATGTAAAAACAGAGACTATTGACAGAGAAAACAAGTAATATTTAAATTTTAAATTAAAAAAGGTAAGAGAGAACGTAATTTTGGAATAGAGGTCATAAAATAAACAAGGCTTTAACACTGCCTTGTTACAACGGAACCCTAAAAAGGCTAGGCAGACTAATTTTTGATAGATATATGAAGAACTTTCTAAGGTTTTCATAAGATTTTCTTAGCAAAAATCGAGCGAATTTTATCATTATTATTCTGATGAACTTATTACCTTGTGTAAAGTTTATTTGTTCACTCGATCATGTTAACTAAAATTCTCGTGGCTGTTTATTCAGGTGTTAACATACTCAAATAGATTTCTTTGCGTCGGTTTAACCCAGAGTTCTTGCGCTCTATATTTGAATATTTTATGTTCGTGATTACGAAATAATAAGAATATTACAATATTATTGAACCGTAATATTTCTTACATAATTTCACTTTCACGAGTAACGTCCTGAGAAATAACTTTGGAAATAAAATTGTTTGAATGTGTAAATTTTTATTGAGTTTTAAATCTTATTTCTACTCGTACATCTCTCATTTCTCAGTACTTTACCTGGGTGGTAAAGTCTATCATCTATCCTTCTTACGGGTAGAAAAAGTTGAATTAAGAATCAGTGTTTAAATCACATGGTTACTTTTTGGAACGAAGTTCCTTATAATAATAATAATCTGTGGCCCGGCTGTCAAGTTGACTGAACGAAAATTTTTTCATCCGATATTTTTATCTAATATTCATAAAAATAAACGAAAAATACTCGTAATGTCCAAACAACAAAAACGAACCAGAAAAAAAAAATAAGAAATCAAAGCAATAACCATATACCGAAAATCCAAACAACAACATGCAGATAACATAATGTACCGAATGTCAGAAAAATGCTGACAAGAAGCCGGGCACGTTGCCAAAAAGCACAACCAACATCTTCGGGTTCGTCGCTCAGCTCCGCCTCGCAGCCGCCGGGACCCGCGCCTGCCGTGAGTCCAGTGATTCCGGCCGCTGCAGTTGCGTCGAGCTCGAGCGACGAATACACTCTCTGCCGACGACACCACCACCTGCGCGTCGACAGGGAGGACGCCGGCCGCCGAGCGGCTTAGGACCTCGAGGCCCACCGGCCTCTGATAGGGTCCCAGCTCCCGGCGGAAGTGTGCAGCGCATGCGATGGACGCAATCCATCAATGAAAACGTCATGCGCTCATACTATGGGGCTACAGAGGGAGGTAACAACCTGACCGCGTACCGTGTTCGGATGCTCTCTCTGTTCCAGGTGCTTGAGCCAGCCGTCAACGTTTCGGCCCAACGACTTTCGGATCAGGTGCGGGTCATCCAGCGTAATCATATGTTGGATGATACTGTACTTGATCGCCTCCGATCTGAGATGGGTAGCCATGTCATTGCCCCTCCGTCGCAGACTGTGGTACCAGTGTTGGTACCACCATCCAACCATATCTCCAGCCACGCTGACGAGGAGTGTAATGACGTGGTTACAAACGTAAGTACCCATTGCAATGACGAATTGAGGAGTGCTTTGGAGTGTGCTATTCGGGAATATCGCAGCATGCCGCTCGAACTTAGGCCACGCTTACCTCGTTTGCCCATGCATAACAAAAATAGGGCGCTGGTGGCTGCTCTGGATTCGCATTTGTCAAATTATTTTGATGACTGCGAAGACCTCACCGATACACACTCGATACTGTACTGCGCGGCTGTAGCGGCATGTCGTGTAGCTCACGTCAAATTTCCTAATGACAGAGCTACACGACCGAAGCCAGCCGTGCCGGCTTGGCAGTGCAGGATCGAGCGTCGTATTGGTGGGGCCAGAGCACTCATAGGCAAACTAATCTGTTTCAGGGAGGGCAACACTCGCCCAAGAGTGATGCGCTTTGTGAGACGGGCGTTTTCGGGGACTGATGTCAGCTCCCGAGACTATATGTCCCGTGTCACAGAGCGCATCGACTTCCTGAAGCAGAAAGTATATGCATGGGCAAACCGTATTCGCAGGTATAAGCGGCGAGTGGAACGATACACCCAGAATCGCACATTCCGAAGTAATGAAAGGTGGGTGTATAGGGATTGGGAGCGACCGGACCAAGGTGTGACTAATACGCACCTGCCGGATGATGACGCCATATACTCGTTCTGGCGCAGCATCTGGTCGGTGCCTGTCTGTCATACCGAGGGCGATTGGATTCGGGATGTTGAGCGCGCGTGCGATCCAATACCAGAAATGGGGGCAATTATCATCAGCCCCCAAGATGTAGCTCGTGCAGTCCGTCCGTTAGCTAACTGGAAATCTCCAGGGCCGGACGGGCTGCACAACTTCTGGATAAAATGGTTAACAAGGTCGCATACCCGCTTGGCATCTCAGATCCAGTCTGCCTTAGAGTCAGGGTCGCTACCCCAATTTCTAACTACAGGAATAACCCACCTGCTCCATAAATCAGGTAGTACTGCGGAACCTAAAAATTATAGACCGATCACGTGCTTACCGACGACGGTCTATAAGGTTCTTACATCCATTTTGAGAGCTAAGATTAATACACATATAAATAGTAACTGTATCATGTCTGCCTCTCAAAATGGATGTAGGAATGGGTCCCGCGGTACTAAGGAGCTTCTCCTCATAGATATGACCATTAGCCAACAGGTTCGGCGCTTCCGAAAGGATCTGTCGACATGTTGGATAGACTATAAGAAGGCCTATGACTCAGTTCCTCATACATGGCTCATGAGGGTGCTAGAATTGTATAAAGTTGATGCAACGATACGCACCTTTCTGATGTCATGTATGGGGCAATGGAGGACGGTCCTTCGCTATCCAGGATGTCGACAAATCCAGAGGAATAGTGAACCGATAAGGATCGAGCGGGGTATATTCCAGGGTGATAGTTTGAGTCCGCTTTGGTTTTGCCTAGCTTTGAATCCTCTAAGCACACTGCTGGAGAATTCAGGGCTAGGCTATCGGTTGAAGAGAGGTGGTCAGGTTATATCTCACCTCCTTTACATGGATGACTTGAAACTCTTTGCCCCCAACAATCTGCAACTGATGGAGCTACTGAAGGTAACTGAAACCTTCAGTAGTGCCATCAGGATGGAGTTTGGTGTAGACAAATGTGCGGTCATGCATGTAAAGCGAGGGGAGATTGTGGAATCCGTGGGAACTCAACTCTCGGATTTCATAAACCTGAGATCCCTCTCTCCAACCGAAACCTATAAGTATTTGGGTATGTCGGAAGCGTTAGGTATCAATGTTGCTGACATGAAGCAATCGTTGAAGGAGCGCTTCTTTGGCCGCCTGAAGAAGGTATTTAATAGCCTTCTATCAGGCGGAAACAAGGTGCGCGCCTTCAACGGTTGGGTCATGCCGGTATTGATGTACTCTTTCGGCGTACTCAAATGGACTCAAACAGAACTTGACGCCCTGGATAGGCGTGTTCGTACACTGCTGACTGCATTTCGAATGCATCACCCACGTTCGTCGGTGATGAGACTGTATATCCCGCGGAAGTGTGGAGGCCGAGGCTTTTTAAATGCTAAGACCCTCCACAACCGCGAGGTATGCAGTCTAAGGGAATACTTCCTAGCTGCTGACGTGGGTATGCATCGAGATGTAGTGGCAGTAGACAGGGGCTTACTCCACTCTCCTTGGCTAACGAGAACTGGCGCAAACCTCTAGTGCTTGACACTAACTATCGCAGAGAAGTATGGCAGAGTAAGGAACTGCACGGACGCTTTTTCCGGGCCCTACATGGGCCCGATGTAGACCAACTAGCGTCCGTAGCCTGGCTGCGTGTCGGTGACCTCTTTGGGGAAACCGAAGGTTTTGTCTGTGCAATTATGGACGAAGTTATCATGACGAAAAACTACCGGAGATTTATTGTGAAGGACGGCACGGTTGACATATGTCGGGCATGTCATCGTCCGGGAGAATCAATCCGCCACATAATCTCTGGTTGTTCTCGTCTAGCTAACGGTGAATACTTGCATAGGCACAACCTTGTAGCCAGGATTATCCATCAGCAACTTGCTCTGAAGTACTCTCTTGTGGAATCGGAAGTGCCGTACTACAGATATGCGCCCGACCCAGTTCTCGATAATGGTCATATCTCATTGTACTGGGATCGGTCCATCATCACTGACGGGACTATTGTAGCCAATAAGCCTGATATAGTGGTGGTGGACCGAATCGAGAGGCGTGCAATGATTGTTGACATTACCGTCCCACATGACGAGAACCTCGTGAAAGCCGAGAAAGATAAACAAATCAAGTATATTGACTTGGCTCGCGAGGTTGTCGACATGTGGGATGTGGACTCAGCGATCATTGTACCGATAGTCGTGTCAGCCAATGGCTTAATAGCCACGAGCCTCGATCAACACCTCAGGAGGCTCTCGTTAGGCGGCTGGATCAAGGGCTTGATTCAGAAAGCAGTACTTCTGGACACGGCTCGCATTGTCAGGCGGTTCCTCTCTCTGGAGCCCTGACCGCCGGTAGCTTGGACCCTGTTCCCGATACCGGTGGGCTACTATTTTTTATATTTTTAAATGTTTTTTATATATTCTTTTTTAAGAAATATTTAAAAATGTATTTAATATGTTTAAAAAATTAATAAACGAAATAATAATAATAATATTCCACAACTATCACACAACGCCATCTAGTCCCAAGCTAAGCAGAGCTTGTGTTATGGGTACTAGACAACTGATAAACATACTTATATATTTCTAAATACATACATATTATCGCGCGTTGTGATAGGGAGCTAGACGGAAAAAAATCTTACGAAAAGTTGTCACGACACTAATGAGGCTGTCCATCCAAAAAGATTGTGTTGGAAAAACAATCTAATAAAAACTTCTTGTATTTTTGGTGGGTAGGTACAAAGTTTGCAAGCAGATAAAGCATTATTTTCATTTCTATTTCGCATTGAACAGTGATTAATTATTTATTATTAATTATTATTATTAATAATATTAAATATTATAATTTGAGCTGAGCTGAGCTGAGCTTAGCTGAGCTGAGGTGAGCTGAGCTGAGCTGAGCTGAGCTGAGGTGAGCTGAGCTGAGCTGAGCTGAGCTTAGCTGATCTGAGCTGAGCTGAGCTGAGCTGAGATGAGATGAGATGATGAAGTATAACTTCTTACGTGCGTGCGTGTGTGCGTAGTTAATAATAAAAAAAATATTATAAATTAAAAAAAAATAAAATTATATTACAATTCCTTCACTAATTAATCGAAAGGAACTTCGTTCCATCTCCGGGTGTCCCTTGACACCTCTCAAGTTTTTTTTTTTTATAAATAAGTCCTTTTGCGTATATTGTGCCAGATCTTTAGTAGTATGTCCCACTAAAAACTTTATACTGTTCAACCATCATACAATATTATAAATGTGAATGTAAGTTTGTTTTTTACGCTTTCACGCGAAAACTACTTAACGATCATCATGAAACTTTGTACACATATTCTTGGAGGTATTAGAAGTAACATAGGGTACTTTTTATAAAAAAAAAAACAAATTTTTACGAAAGATACATAAACGCTGGTGAAACCGCGGGCACAGCTAGTTTTTTTTATAAACATGAACCAGGTTCTTGGTAAATAACTAAAACAGCATAAATGGCTCATAATCTTGAAGTTAAAAAACAATAATTAAGTTTTAATATCACAGAAGCACCTACCTATATTTTTTATAGATGTTTTATCATCACGAACAACTCCATTTGCACACTATCCATACTTAATATTATAAAAGCGAAAGAAACCCTGTCTGTCTGTTACTTCTTCATGTTTTAACGGGTGAGTGGATTTTAATGAAACTTGGCACACAGGTAGACTATATATCCTGGAATAAGATAGGCATACTTTCATCCCGGGAGAACGTTCCCTTGGCATAATTTTCAACTTCCACGTAGTGGGCGAAACCTGTTGTAGAAGCTATATAGTCTATCATAAATACCGTTTAATTTTCAACTTCCACGTGGTGGGCGAAACCGGTTGCAGAAGCTAGTCTAATATAAAAACCGTTTAATTTTCAACTTCCACGTGGTGGGCGAAACCTGTTGCAGAAGCTAGTCTAACATAAAAACCGTTTAATTTTCAACTTCCACGTGGGCGAAACCGGTTGCAGAAACTAGTCTAACATAAAAACCGTTTAATTTTCAGAATTCTTCTCCAACTCGATGCCCGATGACTTCTCAGACGCAGACGCCGACCACTTCTTCCCGTTCTTCATAACTTCGGTGATACTGATGGTGCTGCTGTACGTCCTTTACCATAACAAGAGCAAAGTTAGCAAAGTGGTGAGTAATAATTATTTTTTATGTTAATATCGAATAATAAACCTCCGGATGTGCACGTTCTGCCTATTATACGCCTCATTTAGTAAGTAAGGAAAATAGACAGTCACCTCCTCATTTGTGGGCTTCCAAGCAAAAAGGGTCGAGTTCTCGGCATTTAGTTTGTAAAGTTGGGTGAAAAATTGCATTTCGGGATTTTAATTGATTATTAATTTAACGCTCAATTATTTACAAGTTCAAAATCACTATATATGATGTTTCTAAGTACTAGAAATTTCGTTTTTGCTTAAATTTTTTAATGCTTTTTCACAGCTCAAGCTTTTTCAGGTTAAAAAAAAATGTGCCGGTTTTTGAATGTTTTTTTAATCCTTACTATCAATTGAGTATTCTAAATACCGAATCTAGTCTTATTGTAATTCAATACCCCGCTACTGGACCCTTTTTGCTTGGACGCACACATTTGTTTATAGTCAATCGTGAGTATAGTATGTAAACTACAGGCTTCTGGTACTCTGCTCATCTAGTTACACCTCTGAACTTTAGTCGAGATTTCATCCTAACTATCCTAACTAATATTATAAATGTGAAAGTAAGTTTGTTTGTTATCTCAATGCAGTTCGCTTGAACCACTGAACCGAAATTTTGCATAGGTATACGGTATCAGGGGTACAGAAAAGGACATAGTACTTTACCTAGAAAAAAAGTGCTGTTCACTATTGCTTTAGGACGCTACATGTCTTTCGAATCATTTTGTTCCCGTGCAAAGCCAGGGTGGGCTTTAATCTTTAAATTAGTCACTGCTACAGCAATTTCAATGAGCGTTTCCTACGAGGTTTTTATACTGACGCTTTTTAGGGTTCCGTCCCACAAGGGTAACCAACGGGACTCTTATTACCAAGCCTCCGCTGTCCGTGCGTCCGTTCGTCCGTCCATCTGTCTGACAGCGGGCTGTATCTCATGATCCGTTATAGGTACACAGTTGAGACATTTTCACAGAATGTGTATTTCTGTTGCCGCTATGAAGCGGCAGCGCATTCTGTGAATATTTCAAATTATATATAAATAAATTAAAAATTAAACCTACTAGAAAGGTGTTTTTTTTGGCTTTTTTTGCTCGGTCTTAGTAATGGCAACAAGTAGACGCGTATTTCATGCTCAATTCCGACTCAACCTTGACCGGTTTTTTAACACCGTTTATTTGTTTGAAAGCGAATCCCCAATCTCCTAAAGACATAAACCAATTACCTTAGCCTTTAATCTAATCAGATTAAGAGTGTCTTGGTGCCCGTTTCACGACACGGAAAGACGTACCAATTGCGGTATTTTTTTAAATAACCTACACTGTCCCACTGCTGGGCAAAGGCCTCTCCCAAGTCTTTCCAGGAACTCTTGCTCCGTGCTTGCTCAAATCAGCTCTCGCAGTACGCGTCGAAGTCGTCTCGCGACCTCTTTCGTGACCAACCTAGGCGGTGCCGTGCATTTTCTTGCGGGAATAATAAATACCTTCTTTCTTTTCCAGTTCTTCGGCTTAATACTAGAAGGTCGTCAGAGTGGTCGCCGTCGCAACAGCCGCGGCCACGCCTACCGTCGCCTGGACACGTTGGAACAAGCCATGAGCGCCAACACAGCTGCACCTCCCAGCAAGATAATATACTAAAATGCTGCTCTATAACCTAAGCCAAATATCATTCAGTACATCCACTAAGGAAGAAGAGTTATAGTTCGATTCAAAGTGAATGACGTGTGTGAAGTTCGCGTTCGCTGCGCAGTGCCCCACCCCTCAACCCCGCTGTTACATGAATTTGCTATTGCGCAGCGACCCGCGGATTGTTCCGATTCGCCATAAGTTTTAATTCTACCTGTTCTGGCGGTCGATTGGTGTGGTAGCGTTAGCTTTGATTTGGTATATGAAGAACTGTCAGTCGACGTTGACAGATCCATTCTAACATAGATCGATGGCATCGATTGAGGATCGATCGATTGGTGTGGTAACACTCTAACTGCGATCAAGCAATCTGCGAACTGCATTATTTTACGTCTTTATAACGCTTGACGACATGCGGAAAAAAACTGTTGAATTACGTAAGCCGCTAAATGGTTTTGCTTATGATCAACGTCGGTAGCGCTATCTGCGTTAAACATTTTATTTGCTGGCTACACTTGACGTATTTGTACAAATATTCGCGATATTTAGCTAATATAAAATTAACTTTACTTTAAGTTCGATAAGGTTTATTTCATATTGATTGAATAGCGCGTAGTGACGCGAAACGCAGTTCGCTTGAACGCATTATGTACGCGGCAGAGAGGTCGTGATAGGCACTTTCATTCTTTATGAAACACGCGACGACCGCGACCCAGTGAAAATACTTATGCAAAAGTTTTTTTAAAAACATAACTTTTGCATAAGTATAAACAAAGTTGTATCGCTATATTCAGTCGGTTACGCATCTTTAATTATTTATTTAAAATTTAAATACGTGCTTTAAAAACTATTACAGGTTTTCCGTTTATAGTGGTGTAGTTCCCCATTTTCATGCACCATTTAATTTATTTCACAGTTTTTAATTATTATTATCTAGTCTTTGTGTTGGTCTAGCGATGCAAAACCGGTGTTTTTGTATTATAAATTTTGTTATTTTTTTCTTTTGTTTTCGAGCTTAATTAAATTTTATATAGAGGAATGGCCAGTACTATACTATTCATCTCCAAAAATAAGGAGTAAGAAGAAAGTACAATGCTTGGTTCTATAATAATAATAATTGTGCCGGTGTCAACAATTACTTATTATTATTAATAAAAAAATGATACACGTCATAGTTATTGTTTATATTTGGCAGATGGGTAACTTAGTTATCTAGAGGCCATGGATTCATTTTGTTCATTTATGTATTAAACGAGTGAATAATATAATAATGGGTAATCAGTGAATTAGGAAGTGAGACACGGGTGATTAGTACGTCTTATTATTTATTTCCAAAAAAAAACAATTTCGCCTTTTTTATTTATGTTCTCATAAATCAAATAAGGCCGTATGGTTGTTCAGCTTGTTTTTTTTTTCCTGTAAAGTTGCCTTTCTATAATAGATTCACGTATGAACTACACCACTTAAATTCCCGTTTTAGCATCATTGTATGATAGATAAGACAGGATTGTCTTATTTCGTCTTGATAGTCACACAGCTTTTTTAATTTTAAAATCACTATCCATTTATAATAAGGCTACGTTGTCATGACCACGGTCCAACTTCAAAGTACGAAGCATTTGTCGCGTGGCCATAATCGGTACTGATCCCGCCATCTTGCTTTTTCAGTACAGTTTCCATAGACAATTTCACATGTCAAAGTTGACATGATGAATATGAGATTCTATGATGATGAGATGGCATGATGACAAATGTCAAAGATTCTTGTTGCTCTATTCTTTTTTGGAGTGACTTTCCGATCATAGGTCGCAAGATCGCGGTGGCATGATCGTGGTCTCGTTTCGATTAATGTTAATCACTGCGATAATTCAAAAGACGACGTGGTCGCAACAATGTAACCATTGCCCTTCATACCGCAAATATTAGTACATTAGCTAAAAAATGTGCACCAAGTGCCTGTCTTATATAAAGGCATTATTATATCTTCTAAGCAGCTTCAACAAAGGTGACAAGTACAACGCTAGGTTAATAGGAAACAAAAACAATAAAATAACATACAAACACTAACAAAATCTCGTAACCATTACAATTATGACTATTAGACTGTGATTAAGAACTATTTTATTGTTTATTAACTATGAGGGTTTCTACTCCGAAAATATATGAACGTTAAAAATGAAATTATTTTCCTTTTTTACTTAATTTTTAATTAGTTCCTAATATTTACATGATGGATAATAAACATTAATTCAAACGTTGCTTAGCATACCTAAATGTTGAATGGTTGGTATAAGATCTCAATATGTTTAAATATCTTATTAATATTGAGGCTGATGGGTTTGGTATGTATTCTGCGCACTCAGCACCGAAAGGGACAATCTTTAGGGATCTATGCGATAGCTATTCAGCGTACAATTCGGTACCAACACTAAATACAGCAAATAAAAGCCCAGGAACTTTTTTTGAAGACGGGAAACCATCAGATAACTTCGCCTGCTCTGGGTGGAGCAGGAGGGCGTGTCAGACTTACTGGCTAATAACCTCCCGTGTTCCTTCAGTTGCTCTTTGCGTTCCAGGGCGGTGTTGACTCTTTCGAGTAATCTCACGACGCTTGAGGCCAGGAACACTATCCATGACGGTTACTGCACGAGTTTTGGCTCAGCGATATTACTGTTACTGTCGCACAACTGTCAAACTACAAGTGTAAGACAGAGACGGGAATGTGTCTTGGACAAAGCACGAAGTGATGTTTATGGATCTCGTTATGTGTGAAGCTCCTACATCAAAAACTGAATACGCGCAGATTGCATCCATGCAATTTTACTTCAAAATACAGTTGAGAGGGTATGAAGAATCGTTGTATTTAATCCTGATATAATTTTTTAGAGTGCTACATTGCCGGCAATATTCAACGTCTGAATAATATTAATAAAATACATTGTAGATTTTGTATCGTTTTCAAACTATTTTTGTTAAGTAGAGAAGAAAAAAAGAAAACATTTCTGTATTTATTGTATTTCTGGCATTTCACTCTTTATTAGCAGACCTAGTTTGTAGTTTAATTGTTTAAATAAATTAATGTTATTATGAAGCTAATAATTATGTAATAAACTCCGGAAAAATATATGTAATGCTACCTAGGTACTCGATGTTCGAAAACAATAACATTTTTGTAAATTGTGTAAAAAATGTCGTATACCAAAAGCCTTGTATTCGTGGTAAAAGAAAGTTGTTCAATATTGTTGACGCAACTTTTTGTGCTGCTTAACCTACAGTTACCAGACCAGAATAATTATGTGCGATAATCTTCGTTCCAATTAGCACGAACGTCGCGCCACAAGTACCTAACCCTACTAAGCTGCACTTAGCAGTATTGAACTATCATTGAGCGTGTGTACGAAGTTTTCTCTCTATCAGGTTACATACTTCGGTCTTGGTATTTATTTCTTGGCATATTTACAAATTGCTAAACTTTTTAATCTAATAATACCAGCTATAATACAAACCAAATGTACGATATTATGCGATTAACACAGTATGCAAGTTAAAACTTAAAATTAATTACAATAGTAAACGAAGTAAACAAACAACGAAGATACGATGATAATGCCCGAAGTGCATAATTTTTTTGGGATATCTGTATTTAGAGGTACACGTGTTTCTGGCAACACTGCATGCAGTATGTACGTGAAGAATGTTACCAGCAACACAAAACCACGTTGCTGTAACATTGCTATGCAACTTTCGTTTACCATCGGGCTTTATAATCGCATTATTTATTTATAATTCGTGATAGCGTAGAATTCTCAATTAAATTTCGATTTCCGTTTTGGTTCCGGTTGTGAATAGTAGCAATATAGACGTTAAGTATTATCTATTAATATAATGAGTATTAAATAACAGTTAAAACTTTCATTTGTTTTTTTACATTTTGAAGCAACGCGGTTTCATTTTTATTTTACGATGTAACATTAATGTTCTTACAAAATGGTGTCCTTTAAGGACTAGTTTAAGATTAGACTTAATTTATTTCACTTTGTATTTATAATAAAGTTCGAAAAACACAGTTCATGTTTTCAATTCATGTTTTTGTTTTGTTTTTTTTTTAATGTTTGTTTTTTTTTTGTTTTTAATCATGTTTTTGTTTTTAAAAAGCGACAAGGGCATTCGTGGGTTAGCGAAATGAATATCTAATACACTGGACAGCAAATAAACCGAGCCACCCGCTACCTAGGCACTCTAATTCGATTTTCTCAAAAACTAAAAATCCTACAATTATCAAAGTTGTACCTACAGAAAGTGCGTTTCATGGTAATTAAAATGAAAGGAAACTCATTGGGTTTAATCAATATTTCAGTGTTTATTAAGGATTTTACAAAGAAGAGTCGTTTTCCAGTCGTGACAATCGTTAGTAATGATATAGTGAAAAAAAAAATTTAAAGCCAAAAACAAAGATAAAATCAAAAAAAAGTTTTTGATCAATATTCCGTATTCCCTCCCCTTGCTCGGATAACTGCCAGCATCCTTGTATTTATCGACCTTACGAGCCTGACGATAAAATCTTGAGGAATTGTATTCCACTCCTCTTCAATTGCGATTCGCAGCTCTGGAAGCCTTGTTGGAGCAGATACCCGGGCTCGAACCCGACGTTTCAGCTCATCCCATAAGTGTTCTATCGGATTCAAGTCCGGGCTTCGAGCTGGCCAGTCCATCGTACGAATGCTGACGTCGCGTAGATACTGGGTCACCACATGAGCAACATGAGGCCGTGCATTATCATGCATCAATTGCATATCCTGTCCGATATATCCTGCGTAAGGTACCACATGGTCTGCGAGGATTTCAGTAATGTAGCGATGAGAAGTCAGTCCACGTGTACGGCCCGTCGGTTCGATGAAAACTAACGCTGTATGTGCTGTTAACGAGATGCCGCCCCAGACCATTACAGATCCTCCTCCTAAGCAACAGTTTCCTCGATGCAAAACTGAGAATAACGTTCTCCAGGGCGACGATATACTCTCTGACGTCGATCACTTCCATGTAGACTCACCCTGGTCTCATCAGTGAAGAGTACATTACTCCACTGCTCTAATGTCCAATCCCTATGCTCTCGAGCAAATTGAAGTCGTGCTCGACGGTGTGCTACCGTTAATGCTGGGCCTGTTGCAGCTCTTTTTAGGGTCAGGTTCCGTTCAGCAAGTGTCCTTCTGACGGTATCTGAACTTATGACCACTTGGCGTTCGTCACGCAGACTTTGTTGGAATTGAACTGCGTTGAGGTGGCGATTTCGCAGAACAGTAAGGTGGATATAACGATCATCTGCTGCTGATGTAGCCCTAGGTCTGCCCGTACCTGGACGGCGATCGAATGCTCGCACCTTCAGTCTCTAGGTATCGTCTGTAAACTCGTTGCACCGAAGATCTGCTGATTCGAAGCCTTCGAGCGACTTCACGTTGCGCAATGCCTGCTTGAAGTAACGCTACAGCTTGAGCTGCTTCCTGAGGTGTTGTATCCATTATTAATCGAAAAAAGTAGCAAAAACACGCGTCTGAGCAAACGATGGACAAAAACTAAAGAAATGATAAGAAATATCCGACTACCCTCATTGTAGAGAAAAAGAACGCTAATTTGAAACTCTGGTGAAAACAGAGCAAATCGTTAGCATTGTGTTTGTTGCTTGATTACAATGTGAGTTGACGGTACTTTCGAATTAATTTGTAGTCATTTTAATCACCATGAAACGCACTTTTTGTAGGTATAACTTTGATAGTTGTAAGTTTTATACTTTTTGAGAAAATCGAATCATAGTTCCTAGGTAGCGGGTGGCTCGGTTTATTTGCTGACCAGTGTATATAAAAATCTCGTGTCATGGTGTTTGTGGTTACACTGGTCCGAAACGGCTCGACCGTTTTTTAACCGACTTCAAAAAGGAGGAGGTTACCAATTCGTCATTTATCGGTGGATTTGCAAAATTCGTTTTTGTTCGAAAGGGGTTTATTCCGAAATAGTCCCATTTAAATTTCATAATTAAAGATCTAATGATGAGTTTTTGAGACAGACAACGGACGTCTTCAAAAAATGACAGCAAAACAACCGCGATTGCTGCTATTGCATAAATATGCATTGTTAACACAATTAATGGGGAATCATCTAAAAAGTGAAAAATAAAACTTATTACAAAAAAATAGAACCGCCTTCCACAAAAAAAACAAAAAAAAAATGCAAAATAACTTTAATTTCGCAAGTCGGTGTCAAAAAAACGAAGAAACAAAACCAGAAACACCGACTTCCGAATTTAAAGTTATTTTGCACTTTTTTGTTTTTTTGGAAGTCGATTCTATTTTTTTTTGGAAAAAAGTTTTTAATTTTTGTTTATTTGGTAGGTATGAGAATAGGTCGTAAAGTATTTTTCACCCTCCTTTCATCCCCTATTCATTTTATTGCAGAACAACGTTTGCCGAGTCAGCTAGTTTCTTGTATAATTGTATGTCACCATATACCTAATTACAAACTTCTGTTTGAAAATGTTTTTGAAAATATCAACAACATCGCTAAAAAAAATGGATTAGATTCATTGTACTTTAGCGTAAATAGCTATGTTTCGTAATCTCGGGTAGTGTGTGAGAAGATAAATAAAAGGAGTCGTTACACTTACACAGAGGTCCAAAGTTTATTAACAAGGAAGAAAATAAGTCCACAACACTAACGAGAGTCAAGAGCACGAAATATGAAGAAGGAGTACACAGAAACAGATGGAAAGCACAGAGTGAAGATAGGATACTTCAACTATAGTATACAAGCGGGTAGCGTAATAAATAAGCGAAAGCGTTAGCGCGTCGGCAAGCTCGACAACACAGCGAGTGCGTGCGTAGCAGTAAAGCGACTGGTCGGCCGGCCAGCGCGCGCGCTGCTCAAGCAAGCGAGCCTCACTTCGCGCGGTAAACAATGGAGCGCCCGGGCGGCCGACCCGTCCGGTAACTAATAACAAACGTGGTTCGCTTGTCCATACGCTTATACAGATGTATAAATTATTTTACATAATAATGTTATTGTTATTTTGTTAATTGTATGTATGTAACATATCTAATAATACAATTTAATTAACAAAATCTACGCCACATCACCCCCCTCCAGAGACCGTCACTACGGGCGATAATAGTCGGGATAATGAACCTTACGCCCCGATCTTGTCGTTTTGATGTTATTTCCTGGGCTTTTAGGTAATTTGGTGGTGGGTGTTGCTTTATGTAGTGTGGGTGTTTGTATGTTTGTGTGTGTGTTTGTGCTTGGGTCGTGTAATATGTAGGCAGGTTTGAGCCTGTCAATAGTAACTGAGACAGTTTTGCCGTTGATGTTGAGCTTGTAGACCTTGTCCCCGTGTTGCAGGACTTTGTGTGGTCCCGTGTATGCTGTCTCGTCTTTGAGAAAAACATGACTCGTTGTACCGAGTTCCTTGAACACAAATGTAGTTCTGCTGCCATGACGAGATGCCGGTGATGGTTTTAGTTTCCTGGCGAAAGTTTTCAAACGTGCCACGTAGTCTGGCATATCAATTGTGTCCTCAATCTGTGGCTATAAAAATTCTCCTGGTAGCCGGAGCGTTTCGCCGTAGAGAAGTTCGGCTGGTGTAGCCCCTAGGTCTTCCTTGTACGCGTTCCTGATTCCTAGCAGAACCAGTGGCAAGGACTCGACCCAGTTTTCTTTGGCGTGGCAAACAATTGCGGCTTTTAATTGCCTGTGAAACCTCTCAATGAGGCCATTGCAGGCGGGGTGATAAGCCGTGGTGCGTTTGCGATGAAACCCGACCATCTCCGACAAGTATTTGAAAATTACCGACTCGAACTGTCGTCCGCGGTCCGTTACGATGTCAATGGGACAGCCGAATCTGGAAATCCAACCACTCACTAGGGCCCTTGCCACTGTCTCTGCTGTTATGTCTGGTATAGGTATCACCTCAGGCCATCGCGTGAATCTATCGATGGCTGTGAGGCAATAACGATAGCCTTGAGATACAGGTAGCGGTCCGATCAGGTCAATGTGAATGTGATTGAATCTCGCTCTCGGCAGCTTGAAGGTCCCCAATGGTGAAGAGTTATGGCGGGTCACCTTTGAACGCTGACACATTACACATGAACGGCTCCATTCTCTGCAGTCTTTTTGACGTTGAGCAATCTCCTCGATCCGCGAGAGGCTGTCAGCGACGACGTTGTCCTTACCTGATATGTGCCTTATGTCTGTTGTGAACTGCGAGATGTAAACTAGGTGCCTGAACTGTCTTGGTGAGCAGTTTTCTTTCCTTAAGTTGAACGCGAAACTAATAGGTTTGTAATCGGTGTAAATCACGAAGTTTCGGGCTTCGACCATATGCCTGAAGTATTTGATAGCTTCGTAAATCGCAAGCAGTTCTCTGTCGTAAGGCGAGAATTTCTTTTGCGCTGGACTGAGCTAGTGGGAATAGAATGCCAGTGGTTGCCATGGTTCCCCGTCCTTGCGCTGCTGTAATACTGCACCTAAGGCGTATCTGAAGCGTCCGTCACTAACGCCAGTTTGGCTTCACAGTCGGGATGGGCTAGCATCGCAGCTTTGCAAAGTCCTTCTTTGCTGGTGTTAAAGCTTCCATTTCCTGGGTTGTGAAATGTACTGGATGGGAGCCCTTGACTGAGCCTACCAACAGAGCATTCAAGGGGGCCTGGTGTTGAGCTGCGTCGGGTATGAATCGCCTATCGATGTAACCCCGGCAAGCGTAGCTTAACCTGCAAAAACACAAGAATTTACCTTCCCACAAGTTTTATTACAGTCTTACGGTACTTACTTAAAATTATGCGGTGACTTATTAAATGCTTTTTTTTGCAATATTGACTACAAAACTATGGAAAAACTTGCGAAATTTAGATTTGCACGCATTGATATCGTAGGTCCACGCCCCCTATGTTACATATTGGGAAGTTTGTAGATCTCCTGTGATTGTATGATGCCAATGTTTCTGTCCACTCGAGGTCTTCAGGTTGACTAAGTTATAAAAATCTAGCATAGCTAGATGGCGCTAGTGGTATAAAATGTTCTCTTTGCCTAGAAAAACTTGTGAAAACGTGTTCGCTCGCAGCGAAGAGTAATATGTTGGCACGGCGATTTGCGAAATGTTCAAGTCAAGCGAAAATCAACCTGTTTAATGCATACTGCCGGAACCTGTACACTTTTTCCCTATGGTACAAATACACGCAGCGTGCGTACAACACGTTCCGTGTTCAATTTAATAACGCATTCAGATGCATACTGGGTCTGCCCTGGCGGTGTAGTGCGTCCGGTATGTTTGCTGAAAACAGGGTAGATGACTTTTACGCAGTCATGAGAAAGTCACAGGCCTCCTTTATGAACCGTATACACAAATCTAACAATGGAATATTGAGGGCCATATAAGAAGAAAATTATTTCTTCGTATATGGCAATTAATGTTCCAGCAACATTTACCTTATTTAATCATGCAAGAAATATTTTTGTAATAATTTTTAGTTAATGAATTTAATGGTAATTTAATAATTTAATTTTTTTTTATATGTAGGTATGGGTCAGTAGGCCGGAAATAAAAATGATTTGATTTTGTTTTTTTTTTATATGCTCTGGGGTATTGGGCGGTATCAAGATTTTCTAAATACAATCCGCACCTCTAAAGACAAACCGTTACTAAACAATTTTTTTCAAGAATTAAAAAGACTAATGCCATCTTTCTTAAAATTACGTAAACTATACGATGAATTTGACACTTTCATAAAATTTAGAGGTAAATGGCGCTAATTTTGGCCGTTACAAAACTAAATAAGATTTGCTTCCTAAATGCAATATCGTGTTTATATTAACTGTGAATTGTTCGTTGAAGAGTGATGACGGAAGTGTGACTATTAGGATAACCCCGACTGCACGTCAAATTAAAGGTATTTTTTTAATCACTTTAATTGGTACATTGTAACATTTTGTTTAGTCACAGTTTTCCTTTTTCAAATTATGCACGTTATAATGTAATTTTATCGGTAAAATGTTACATTTCGTATAGTTACAGTTTACTTCTAAGTTTTGCGATATTTATGCAATCATATCTAGGTCTAAAGAGTAATCATTGGTTTAATCACAGTATTTCTTTACTGTAAGAATAAATAAGTAATAGGTACATTTAAATCCAATAATGGGACATTTAGGTTAGTTGCAGTTTGCCACTATACGCAGGGCACATTTGCATTAGAATATTAGTGGTAAAATATTACATTTAATTGAAATACCTACTGTTTACTCTTATTCACTTCATAATATAATAAAAAAAAAAAACTTGAGAGGTGTCAAGGGACACCCGGATGGAACGAAGTTCCTTTCGATTAATTAGTGAAGGAATTGTAATATAATTTTATTTTTTTTAATTTATAATATTTTTTTTATTATTAACTACGCACACACGCACGCACGTAAGAAGTTATACTTCATCATCTCATCTCATCTCATCTCATCGCAGCTCAGCTCAGCTCAGCTCAGCTCAGATCAGCTAAGCTCAGCTCAGCTCAGCTCAGCTCAGCTAACACACGAAATTGGTTAGATAATGCTTGATCTGCTTGCAAACTTTGTACCTACCCACCAAAAATACAAGAAGTTTTTATTAGATTGTTTTTCCAACACAATCTTTTTGGATGGACAGCCTCATTAGTGTCGTGACAACTTTTCGTAAGAATTTTTTCCGTCTAGCCCCCTTTCACAACGCGCGATAAGGAACTTCGTTCCAATTAATGTCAGATAGTTTTATATCATCATCACAGTCTGTGTAAGTTAGCAGGAAAGGTACCCTCTAGACAGGCAATATTTAGCATTATAACCGACCCGAGCGACGGAAACTCTGAGTTTATGTACGTAATAGCATTTTTGACATAAGACTCTATGAGTCGGCAGTGCGGCGGAAGGGAAGTTACTTATAACAGTTTTTTTTTTAACTATTCACAGTAATAATAAAAGTAACATTGCTTCAGATAATGTCATATTTACGAAACCCGCGCATGAAACGTATCGTGGCTGCTATGGAAACAGTAAAAGAATCCTTAATTATTGAAGCCCCCAAAAATCTATCTATGGGTGAGTTGAATCATATCCCCGATGCAGATGAGATTTTTTCGCTAAATCGAATTGAATCTCCATCATGCCTAGAAACTACAGACTTATGTTCCGCATTAGAAACCCGTACTTCAACTTTTTTATCTGTGGATGAATTAACTGCAGAAACTAGGAGATCTCCTTTTGTATTGCAAGCACAGACGCTACCTGAACCAGTTGGCCATGTAACAGTGGATGAATGTAGTATGCATCCAGTTAATGACAGAATGAACATTTCGTGCTTGGGCAATTCTGGTTTTCCCATGTTAACTGCAGATAAAGAAATAAGTGCACCCGGCGCAAGCAAAAGGGAAAGATCGAATTCATCTAGCTCAGAATCTTCATCTTCTTCATCTAGTACGTCTACGTCGGGTCTGCCCGGGGGTGGAGGATAAATTCGAAAGAGTTACCTCGCCCCCGTTCGCGTAGGGCAGGGAGGAACAGGGGTGGGTTTTAGTCAGTAAGAGTCTGACACGCCCTTCCGCTCCACCCCAGAGCGGAAAGAGTCATTAGATGATTTCCCACCCCCCAAAAAAAAAAAAAAAACGTCTACGTCGGGTAAAGACTTTTTACCTGATAAAGCGGATCGCGATCCAGACTACGTATTGCCAACGCCACCTGGACGTGTATCATTCACTCCATCTCCTCAAAGTGACTGTTTTTCGCTTGCCTCTGTTATATGAAACGGGTAATGCAACTTTGGCTAGCTTAACCCTGTATTGGCCCCGTGATGCTGTGATTGTTACCCATGTTATTGTTTTAAATTTATAATGCTTTTTATTGTGATAACGTTATTTTAAGTTGGTCTCATAATTGGTTATTAGTTTAATTGATTCTAATGATAATTATAAGTTTATAGACAACTTGTTGTGATTTAGCAGTAGGTACAGAATAAAGACTGATTATTAAGACATCCTAGCAATCTTAAAAAATTAAGTGGCATAATGTCACAGAAATGTATGGATCTCGATTTTTGAATTAGAATTAAACATTGAGTAGGTATAACGTCTTATTTTATTTTTCTGTCCAGCTACAATTAGATGGAATGCTAACTGTATTATTTCCAATTTGATGGTATTGTAAAATCATTGTTCTAATGGGTTTTTAAATATTTTTATATTTAGTTACATTATTTAAATGGGGATTTTACAGTAATCAATCATTATAAAAAAAAAATTAACGGAAAAGTGTTACTATACAAATTAAAAATCATAATTAACAATATTATATTTGAAAAAAACACCTTTTCTGAATTGTATGTTATAGTGTAAATAAATATCTATCATTATGACCTCAAAAGATGGCTCAAAGCACAATGATCTTAAATTCTAATTCAAAAAGCCGTGCATTTTTTTTATTTAAGCTCCTGTGTAAAATTTTATATTTTCGTTTAGTAATGGTTTGTCTTTAAAGGTGCGAATCAGTTTCATAGACTTGGCATTTTCTATTATAAATAAAAATCATTTGCCGAATGTACCTAAGTATGTAAGCGCATATCTACGAGTACCTTCAGAACGGCTGCACCTATTTGGCAAATTATTTTATTGCTGTGTTCACAATTGTCAGGACAAGGTTTGTATGAAAGAACATTTTGGGCAAAAATATACCTCTGGAAGCCGGGCGGCTTTTTTTTATAGACTAGCGAGTTTATAAAAAAAAAAATGTGATTAGTTTAAACACTGAATATTAGGTTCAAATATCAAAATTTTCTAAACTAGAGAGTTTATAAAAAAAAAAATAGTCATGTGATTAGTTTAAACACTGAATATTATATTATTAATAAACGGAATAATAAGTTTATTTATCACAAAAATTTAACTGGTACAGTGCTCTATTTAATTACTATAATAGCTTAACTATATACTCCGCCCCGCTCGTTCTCTTTAACCGCTCACACATGCTCTTATCCCTCTACATCTTGCCAGTGTCCAGCGCTCACTCGAACCGACAGTGTTAGATACCTGGGTGTCCATATCGACGACGGACTACGATGGGATAAGCAACTGGAAGCCCTTATCACAAGAACCATGCGGCTTATACATATATTTAAATCGCTCAGAGAATCTGCGAGCCGTGAAACTTTGAAAATGGTTTATCTTGCTTTGTGTCAATCGATCCTGGGGTATTGCATTTCCGTGTGTGGCGGGATGCTACAAAAACTAACTTTCATGGAGTTGAACGTGCTCAGAGAGCCATTCTTAAAGTAATGACTTGTAAACCTTTCAGATATCCAACGACGGATTTATATTCTGACTGCAAGGTACTAACGGTTCGACAACTCTACGTGCTTCGAATTATCCTCAGAACACACTCTAAAACACCCCCTACCGACACTAACAAACGTAGGAGCCCTTCCACGTTTAAACAACATAAAACTAAGTTTGCAAAGCACCAATATTACATAGGTACTATCACCTACATTTACCATAAAATTCACAAACAACTCAGCATACAAGACCTCAACAGACACACACTGAAATGTAAAGTCACTGAGTGGCTTCTACACCAGGACTACTCTTACACCGAATCCTTACTCAACTACATCACCTAGATAAGTACTCACCCTAATACTCAGACTCACCTCCCTCACAAAATTTTAAATTGTTTGCTTACTGTTATTAATTTTATTGCTGTCATTATTTAATGTTATAATTTGAGATTAATTTTATAATGGTAATGAATTTTAAATCTGTAATTAATTTTTCATGGTTATTAATTTTATTATTGTATTAATTATTGTTACTTTTTTATTATTTATTTAACTAATTTTGAATATATCTTAGCGGAGCATATGGTCGCTAAAGCACCCGTTGGGTTATCTTAGCCATAAACTGTCTCTAAAAAAAAAAAAAAAGAAAAAAAAAAAGAAAAAAAAAAAGATACAGGTAACCCTAGTTTGAGACACAGGGTTCGTACTCAGTGGTTACATTCCTGATCTTTAGTACGTTTATGTAATACCGTTAATGTAACCTTTTATTTTTGTGCAAATAAAACATATTAAGTATTATTATTATATGTACAATTTTAGTAGATACACTATTTGAACCCTGTCTCTTAAACTAAGCAATAATACCTGTATCTTAAGAGACAGTGTTCGGCATGTTTAGGGGTTGACATTATACATAATTATAACAAGGAAGATAAGTGGATCGTGTGGACATCATGTTAGTGGTGGTTGGTGATGGGTATTCGAAGTGTATGTGTAGTGTATGTGTGTGTGTGTGTGTGTGATGATTATTATACAATGTATGTTAATAATGATTCTGTTCTGTCATAGTTTTGGAGGAGAAGCCATTCTGTAATTTTTGTTTTGAGTTCGTGTATGTTCAGGTCGAGTATGTTTAGGCGAGTTTGTGGCGAGTAATGGGTAACTCGCCGTCCGATCAGCACCAGGCACGAGAGTCGACGGCGCGTAGTGTTCACGCGCGCCTCAAAGAGATGTCAGCCACCACTGACGGGGCCCATCATGGCCGATGCCTGCACGCCGAGGATAAATTCGTAACAGAGTTACCACGCCCCTGGGCACTCAAGCAAGGAAGGAACAGGGGTGGGTTTTAGTCAGTAAAAGTCTGTCACGCCCTCCCGCTCCACCCAGAGCGAGAGAACGAACCCCAAAAAAAATAAAAAGGTGGCTCTCGTTAGGCGGCTGGATCAAGTTTTGGATAAAGTACTTAAGGGCTTGATTCAGAAAGCAGTACTTCTGGACATGGCTCGCATTGTCAGGCGGCTCCTCTCTCTGGAGCCCTGACCGTCGGGTAGCTTGAACCCTGTTCCCGATACCGGTGGGCTACTAATTTTTATATTTTAAATGTTTTTGGATCAATTGATCCAGCCGCCTAACGAGAGCCTCCTTTTTTTTAAAGTGTTAAGGGCTTGATTCAGAAAGCTGTACTTCTGGATACGGCTCGCATTGTCAGGCGGTTCCTCTTTCTGGAGCCCTGACCGCCGGGTATCTTGGAACCTGTTCCCGATGCCGGTGGGCTACTATTTTTTATATTTTTAAATGTTTTTTATATATTTTTTAAAGAAAAATTTAAAAATAGAATAGAATATTCTTACTTTTTCTCTTTTTTTTCTCTTTTTTTTGTGTGTGTATGTGTGTGTGTGTGTGTGTTGTGTTGTGTGTGTGTGTGTGTGTGTGTGTGTGTGTTGTCTTTTGTAATGTGTGTGTTGTGTGTGTTTTTTTTTTAAATGTAGGTAGGTACTTAATAAGTAAGAAAGAATAATAAATAGAATAATAATAACATTTTATTCAAGTTGTATGGTAAAACAGTAATTTATACATTTTTGCAAAAATCTATGTCAAGATCACTAGTGTCATTTGCCTGAACTTGGACATTCTGTGTTTCAGGCGAGAGGAGGTAAAAACATTATGTGATAATCACTGTAAGTAAGTATATAAAATAAAACAGGTATCGAATAGATATGCAAATAAGGTGTAAATGGTAACCTAAAATCGTAGAATACTAACATAACGAATTAATTATAAAAAACTTTTTTTCAAAAAAAAAAACAACCGACTTCAAAAAAAGAAAATACGCTCAAAATTAATAGAATTTTAATTTTAATTTTTTTTTTGAAATCGGTTGTCGGTTGTATTTTGAAGTCGGTTGTGTTTTTTTTGTAAAAAAGTTTTTTATTTTTCACTTTTTTGTTATACCCCAGAACTAAAAACCCCAATAACATGGATCGTGGAATTTAAATATACCTACTCGTAGTTGGAGAAAACAAAAACGTCATCTAGGTATACGTATTTTTCGTTTTTGTTCAGTTTTTCAAAAAGCACTGACGCAATTTCGATATTTATATGGGACCACCTCGGGAGTATATTCTTTCGGATACAAAAGAATTTTGAAAATCGGTCCACAACTGACCGAGAAATCGGCGGACATACCTACATAAAAAAAAGAAAAAACATACATACAGTTGAACAAGAACCTCCTCCTTTTTCGAAAATCGGTTAAAAAAGAAATAGTACCCACACCAAACAATTTTTATTTCGATACAGCTAACAACTTCTTTGTATCTTCATAGGACAAACGTTGAAGAGCTAGCTTGAGAGTTTTCTTGCATTTTCCATAATTTAGGGAATAGATGTTTGCTTTTGCATTTAGTCTGTTACAGAGTAGTGTGTGGTCCAAGGAAAATATTAAAATTTGGCTGTGAAAGCATGTTTTGTACTATTTGTGGGGTAAACAATGGCTTTTCGTCTCTTTTTAGTAAATTCAGTACTATAGCGAAGGGCTGCGTATTGTTTTAGTACAATGCTCATTACGAATAATTGTTGAACTGTTAGTACTTCACAAGATTTATAGAGCAGGTTAGTGGGAAAGAGGAAAGGGCGGCAAGTAGACACCTTGAGAATCGCTCTTTGAGCTCTTTCGATGGGTTTTTTTTTTAGTAATACAGTTTTACATGCTCCACCCCATGACGTAATGCAGTAGGTAGGTACGTCAACATTGACTGACATAGAGCAAAGTACCTAAACTTGTCTAATTATTATTGGGTCTGCAATATATCGTAGCTTGTTGATACGAATATCAGCTTACGAATTCTATTATTTAAAGCTTCCATATGTTGTTTGAACGTTAGGGTGTCAACAATCATAACACCCAAGTATTTAATTTTAGTTGACTTAATATTGGGACACATAAACAGGCAATCTGCAGGTACTGTACAACAATGAGCATGATACATCGTTGAAGGAATATTAGAAGTTTGCTTGCGCATCAAAAACTTTTTATAATTTGTCTTATCTGCATTTAGAGTTAGTGAGTTATGCTTAAGCCATTTATTTACAACACTGAAGAAGTCTTGCGCGAGCTTGTGAAACATCATGTTCCGATTCAGCCGAAAAAAGAAGAGCAGTGTCATCAGCGTAAGATATGATCGTGCCATGCTTTAGCTTTAGATTACAAAGGTCATTTATGTACCTATATCAGATACAAAGTGGGCCACTTCCGTGGGGAACACCAAATGACGTGATTTTTTGTCTGCACTGTGAACACTGCCAATCGTTGCGCACTGAGTACAGTCTTCTAAGTAACTTTTGAAACGTTTCAACTGAATGCCTCAGCCCATTGTCTCAAGCTTGCGTAACAGAATAGGAATGGAAACTGTGTCAAAAGCCTTGACGAGGTCCAAGAAAAATCCTATTGTATGGTTACCCTTGTCAAGTTCTTGAGCCAGATAGTCAGTCAGATGATGAACGGCATCGGTAGTTGAAAGTTTAGGTCTAAATCCAAATTGTCGTTCAGACATAATTGAGTTGTCCTCCAGATTGTTGAACAATCGTTTGTTTATATTTTTTTCCAATATTTTAGACATAGAAGGCAGTAGAGAAATAGGTCTGTAATTTGTTACTTGCTCTTTAGTGCCTGATTTATATATAGGGAACAACTGCTTTTTTGAGGCATTCACATATGCGAAAAATTTAAGCCAGTGGTGGTACTAAAACATTCCTGAACTGTTTAATAATTTAATTTGATATGTTATCCCAACCAACTGCACAGTCGTGTTTCAAAGTCATGATTAGGTATACTTTCTATCTCAGTCTCGTCAGTATCTCGCAGTGCAAAGGATGTTATAGTGGAGCTACCTGTAATAGGATTGCTCCGATTATTTTCTGCCGGATACTTTCAGACATTAGATAACAAAGAAATTATTTGCTATGTTAGCAGATGTCAGCTGTGTCGAGTGCACTTGTAATAAACCTGAAGATGAATCATTTTGTTTTGACAAGTATGTTATATTTTTATTACATTTCCAGATCTTTTTATTACTTGTTCCAGCCTTTTCTAATGCAATTTTATCGTAGTTGGTTTTGACTTTTTTGAGTAGATCATTACAAAAATTACGATATCTTTTGTATGACAGTTGCAACATAGCATTATCTGGCTGAGATTTAGCTTTCATGTTAAGTTTATCTCTATGCTTCATACAGCGGATAAGACCTGTCGTCCTTCTTTGACTAATCATTCAAAGGAGGTTTCTGACTCCTACCTGAAATTCTTAAGTAGGTAGGCATAAGTATAGGCACAAATAATATAATGCATAGGCAACAGGGATAAGTCGAGCTCAATTTCATTAAACCTGTTTGATGGAGCAATCTCTTAACCGTTAGGACGTGAAAATCGCACCTAGAACTTCTCATACGGCAGGCGCTCATTTTTTTACGGAAGCTCTTTTTTTTTTTTGTGGGGTGGGAAATCATCCTATGACTTCTCCCGCTCTGGATGGAGCGGGAGGGCGTGTCAGACTTACTGACTAAAACCCACCCCTGTTCCTTCCTGCCTTTGAGTGCCCAGGGGCTAGGTAACTCTGTTTCGAATTTATCCTCAACCCCCGGGCAGGCATCGGCCATGACGGGCCCCGTCTCTTGCTGACAACTCTTTGAGGCGCGCGTGGAACACTACGCGCCGTCGACTCTCGGGCCTGTTGCTGATCGGACGGCGAGCTACCCATTACTCGCCGTCCGCAGGCCCGGGTCTACGGTGGCCGGAGATCGTCTCGCGGCGCCGGAAGTCCCAGGCGTCTCCTGAGGCGGCTGCTGCTGAGAGCGTGAGGGCGACTCCGTTGTTGGTGCTCTCTCACGCGTCCCGCCTCCGCCTTCGTGAGCATTACTGCTTCGCAGAAGGAGGAGACGGACGGAAGCTCCTTGATGCCGTTTTTATTCCTAGAATAAATATTGTTCAATTTAACTTCAATTTAATTCATTTACTATGGAATGCCTTGCCCGTGTCGGTAAGGCGTGCTCAATCTTTGTCAACTTTTAAAACAATGGTCAAAAATAACTACCTCTCTCTTTAAATCGTTTTTACTAGGGTTCTATACTTTTTGTTTAATAAATATTAATATATATATATATATATATATCATGTTTTATTTGTATATGTTTATCTATTATGTATTTATTTTACCTATATATAAATAGTACACCTAAGAATACCTACAGTACTGTCTTTCCTTTTTAACCGACTTCCAAAAAGAGGAGGTTCTCAATTCGTCTGTATTTTTTTTTATTTTTTTTTTTTGTATGTATGTTACCCGATTTCTCCGTCAGTTGTGAACCAATTTTCAAAATTCTTTTTTCATCTGAAAGAATATACTCCCGAGGTGGTACCATATAAATTTTATCGAAATTGCTTCAGCGCTTTTTGAGAAACTGAACAAAAACGGAAAATACGTGTACCTCGATGACGTTTTGGTGTTCTCCAAATGTTTAAATTCCACGTTCCATTATATTGGGGTTTTTAGTTCTGGGGTATAACAACTAAAAAGTGAAAAATAAAAACCTTTTTTACAAAAAAAACAACCGACTTCCAAAAAAAATACACTAAAAATTTATAAATAACTTTAATTTCGGCAGTCGGTGTCAAATAACGAAGAAGTAAAAATACAAACACCATTATAAATTTTTAGTGTATTTTTTTTGGAAGTCTGTTGTTTTTTTGTCTATAAAATCCATACAAAGGTTGTCTTGAAAAGATCGCTTTTAGCGATAAGGCCGCCCATTGTGTCACCCTATGAAAAGTTTTTTTCATTTACATGTTCTGTAATCTAAATGGTGTACATAATAAAGAGTATTTTAGTCTATTCTATTCTATTCAATTTAATCCCTATTAGATTCAATATCAGAATAACCTTAGCAACAAAATTACAAAGGCAAAAACCCGTTTCAAAGAAGAAGCAAAGAAACTTACCTACTGAAAGTAAAATACAAGAGTCGAAAGGTGTAGGTTACTAAGTTCAATCAAAATAATTCAATTCTAATTTGTCAAAGGAATATGAAGAAAGAGATTATGAACCCGCACAATTCTCGACTTCTCAAACACTCGTACAAATTGTTTAGAAGTCATAGTTTGAAGGAAATATAGAGCTTAAGGCTGCCTGTCCATCAAAGCAAAGCGAGGCTGCGGAGCGGAGAAACGGATAAATTTTAACCATTAAAATTGCTTAAAATCTCCGCTCCGCTCCAATAGGCAATCCTATTGGTTTATATTGGGTATCATTTAAGCTATCACCAATTTAATTAGTTTTGTGTTTCTTAAATAATAGGGTTTGTCCTCCAAATAGTAGATCTGTCACCAAAATGTAGTCACCAAACAATGCAAAATCAGTTCCACAATAAATCACCTAAAATCCTGAGATATAAGGTCTAGTATCAAATAAATGTTTTTGTATGTATTATAATAGGTGTGTCCTAATAAGTATTTAAGCAAACTAATTTAAAGAGATCACCAATAAATCATATTATGTTACTAGAAAATTGCATTAAGTTCAAATAAAAAATTAGGGTTGTCATCATCGTTTCAACCAAAAGATTCTGCTACTTAACTAGACTCCCAAGGTTTTAAATTTCCACTGGTAGTATAAATTATATTTAAATAAAATTTTTAGCAGAGTAGTAAATAAAACAATTAAAGTCAAAATAATCAATATTTATTGTTTAAAATAATTACCACTGAACAATCAGCGCTGGTTTAAAATAGCTGGCTTATGGCTAGCAGAATAATAGATAAAACACTTAATTAAAGTTAAAATAATTGGTCAATTTTTAAAGCGCGCCAATTTGTCTCCGCCCCTTTGATCATTTTTTAGATTCTCATCAGTTTATGTCAGAGGTTGTCTATCAGTAGTAGGTACTTACATAATTTATTTGAAAGTTTTAAACTTATTAATTTATGTGTTGGATAGTAGGTACCTACATTATCTGATGAGTTGCGCATCTGGTTGATTTAGAATCTGGTGAGTTGAGCTGGTGACTTGCTAATGACGGAGTTTGACGATCATTTCCGTCGAGGATTATATTTTAAAATGTGTTTCGGCAACAACCAAGTTCTCGAAAATACAGTAAAAACTAAAAAAATATCAGCTTTTAATAAAGCTTAGCTTAGCTTCAAATTAATTAGATAAGTATGGCTAAAGAATTTAGAAAACTCAATTTTTGAATTTTTGCGAATGACAGCGTCGTAATAGATCCCATTAAAGCTGTCTTCGTTATTGTATGGGGATGGGGATTCTAATAAAATCAATTTATGTCTCCTTTAGTAGTTAGTAGATAGATGGATATTTTTATATCCGTAAACAATTGGGTCATCGAATCCATTTATCAACATGATTGTTATGACGTGTTTGCCTATTATGTATTTGTCTAAATATAAATATTAAAATTGCTAATGATGACGAGCCACCGTCGCGTTGTTTAGAGTTTTTCGCTAGCATGGCAAAAATGAATGTGCCTATCCTAAGCACTTAACTGGATGGATTTTAAAAAGTAAGGTATCATAAGATTGGTCTTGACCGCCGAAGTGACATAGGCTGTGTTAATTTTGAAAAAAAAAACAAAATGGCGATCGCCGTTAGGTAAGTCTAGGTAGTCGTGTTTTAGAAGTGGAAACTTCTTTAGGCGCGTTGGGCAGTTTTGAGATGGGAAAAACAATTGAACTCGCGCGCCACCGACACCGCTATGTGATTCTCTACGAGAGTGCTACGAGCACTCGTTGGCGCAAGACATACTGAGACGGCGCGGGCGCGGCGTTGGCGTGGAGCGGGCGCCGCTTCCTCGCCCCCGGCGCACCCGCAGTTAAATCAAACACTAGAATGCCCCAAATGCTGGATGCATTTGGGGCTGTGTTAGCCCGCGCCACGTCTTTCCGACACCGTTAGCGCGCCTGTTCTGCGCTGCACGCGGCGCCGCGCCCGCACCTCACCCGCGCTGCGCCCGCGGCTCGCCACCGCCTCTTGTATTTGTCCCACGCCGTAGCGGATCGCGAGGCGCGTTGGGCATTTTTGTTTTCACTTCTGACGGTAGGTATTTACCTACTTCCGGAGTGCCAGGTTTTTTTTTTGTAACGTGGTCATGAGGGGTATCAAAATAAAGAGCTCAAGGAGACGATTCTTAAAACACATCTCACAAAAATTTAGGAAAAATAATTACTTAAAAGTTCCAAACAAGTCACTTTTCAAGCAGTCTGATGCAGTTGGTGGCATCATATCTGTGATTGAACTAAAATAAGTTCAACCAACCATCAACTCTTTTGTTACTTATTTTTTTTAATTTTGTCTAGCTTTTTTTATCCTTATAGGCACGCGTTTGACCGCTATCTCACCTGATGGTAAGCGATAATGAGGTCGAAGATGTAGCAAGCTTGCCTAGAAGTAACCTATTCACTCTTGACTTAAAGACTCCCAGGTTCTAGCTTTTTTCCACTTCTTAACTGTACGCACAATGAATGTGTTCGCAAAATGTTTTGTGCGTGTGGGTGGGAGGTTCACCATGTACCGGTGGCGCATCGCAGTAGGTACGTCTAGTGGTCCAATAATAAAACGGGCTTGGTGGAATTAAACTATGCAATTCCGTCGCACACTCTCTAAAAAGCAACCGATAGAAAACCGACAGGCTAGCAACTCAGCGTCGATGCTCAAGACTGGAGCCTCGACTCGACGAGCCTATCATTGCCAATGGTCCTCTTAGCTTGTTTCCCAATTGACTCAAGCGCATCAAGCTGGCATCTGGCAGATCCGTCCCAAAGATGAGAGCAGTACTCCATACACGATCGAACTTGGGCTTGATAAAGTTTGAGCAGCTGTTACGGCGTGAAGTACTTACCGTCTCACTTTTGCTAGGATCCCCAACTCTTTGGCAGCCAATTCAATTCAATTCATTTATTTGTGAACATAGGTTACAATAGGTGTTACAGTTAAGTACATTATGATCTCTATGTCCTACCACTTGATGGTGTACAAATAATAATATCAATAATTGATCATGATTACAATTAAAATTACAGGAAATGTTAGATAAAAGCAGTAGATTCCATAATTAGAAATATCAGTCAACATATAGATAATAGTCCCATTTTTATAACAAGCAAGCAATACTTCACAACCACTTACACATAAAAAGATTATATTCGGTCATTAAGGAATTCCTCAATAGAGTAATATTATGTATTCTCGATCAGAAATAGAAATAACTTCTTTTTAAATATATTAATATTGTTTGCTGATTTAATATACTTTATTAGTTTGTTATAAATTTTTGGAGTCATTACGAATATGCTCTTCCAAAACATTGCAGTTTCGTTTCGGACCGAATGTAGCACCGGCTCTGCGCAGGCTAGCTACTTGTGAAAACTTAGACAGGTTGCGCCTGACAAAAAGAGCAGTTTCGTAAATGTACATGGACGGTAAAGTTAATATTTTTAAGTTTTTAAAATGAGGTGAGGTGGCACTTGAGCCTTTGCCTCTATGAAAGGATCAAAATTGAGGGTAGGTACTCTTCATGTAACACTAAGAAGCTCAAGTTGGTCGGTTATCGGCACGGTTACACATCGGAAAGAAGGAGCTGGGTGGAATTGACTCCTTTTAGCGAAACATAGACACGCCAGGGTCTTAGCAGTATTGAAATTGGCTAGATTGGCATCGCCCCATTCAGAGACAGCCTGTAAGGACAAGTTCAACCATAGCCTCTCGGAGAGACCGGGTCTGCGACCCACCAGCTCGTGCGTTGCACACGTATCTCTCAGCAACAGTGCTGTCGTCTACATACCCGGGTTTTAGCAGATCATTAACATGCAGCAAGGACAATGTTGCCGAGAGCACCGACCCCTGAGGAACCCCGGCATTAATATCCAGTAGTCCGGACGAGCAGCCATCTATGACCACTCGAATATTTCTCGAATAGTCGGACCATTTCGGAACAAACCCGTTTCGGATCGGTCCCGAAACGGGTTTGTGCCGAAATGGTCCGACTTAAATTTCATATAGATCTGGTGATGGGTTTCGGAGACAGACAACAGAACTCTTTAAAATGGACAGCAAATCAACCGCGATTGCTGCGATCATACGTCTATGAATAATTGTTAACACAGTTTAATGGGGAACCACAACTAAAAAGTGAAAAATAATAAACTTTTTTACAAAAAAAATATAACCGACTTCCAAAAAAAGTGCAGAATAACTTCAATTTCGGAAGTCGGTGTCAAACTACGAAGACACAAAACCAGGAACACCGACTCCCGAAATTGAAGTTATTTTGCACTTTTTTTGGAAGTCGGTTCTATTTTTTTTGGTAAAAAAGTTTTTTTAATAAAATTTCGAAGAAATAATCGTGTCCATCATAACATCACCCCCGTATTCCCAAACGGTGTTGGAAGCAGTGTACTTCCAGTCTTAAAAATACTATTGAGAAATTCCAGGTCGGAAAAACCCAATTACACTGCTAGACCCGGGATCCAAGGCCATAACCTCATGCACAGCAGTAGATAGTGCTTGCGGCCACTAGACCAACGAGGCAGAAATGTGTAATAGAAGTGCTGAAATCAACTTTATATTTGTGGTTATCGGGATTCAGGTTCGGTCAATATAGAATGTCAATTAAAACCGAATAACATTACAGTTGATCGCTGAAACGTTTCGCTTCAAACCGCAAAAGTTGGCGTAGGTAACTACATGAAAGTACAAAATTATTGTTAATGCTCAGTCGATTCGAACCTTTTTTCTAATTTCAGAGATTGCCTCCTCGAAATTTCACATAACTATCTGTATCTATATATCTGTTATTGGAAAAGTATAAAATTCAGGCTCTGAATAGAATGCCTAGTCATTCCATAGAATGACTATGTATAGACTACAATACCGAGGATTACCAGGCATTGTATAAAATATTTATAGTAGGTATATATTTATTGAAACCGTTAACGTGGCTCCGCTTGAGAGAGGCCTATTCCAGCAGCGGACGTATTTCGGCAGAAATGATAATTATGAATAGTTTATCTAATGCTTCTGCCAGCGGCTTCATCCGCGTGGAATTAGTACTTCGCCCGTTATAAATTATAGCTCATGTGCTATTCCAGACAATAATCTTTGAACCAAATTTATTTCATATTTAGCAAACATCAATCCTTGTTAATATTCCTTGGATATCTACATTATTAGCCTTCCTACTCACTATTAAGTCCGAGTAAGTATATACGATACTATACATTATTAACCTTCTTACTCCTGCCAGCACAAGACTTTTGTTAAGGCTTCAAATAAAAACTTTATTACAAAAACAACAGAACCGACTTCTGAAATTAAAGTTATTTTGCACTTTTTTTGTTTTTTTTTTTTGTTTTGGAAGTCGGTTCTATTTTTTTGTAAAGAAGTTTTTATTTTTCACTTTTGAGTTGTGATTCCCCATTAAATTGAGTTAACAATGCATAATTATACGATAGCAGCAACCGCAGTTGATTTGCTGTTATTTTTTTAAGAGTTCCGTTGTCTGTCTCAGAAATTTAAATAAGACCATTTCGGACAAAAAAAGAATTTTGCAACGGAATGTGTAACGGAAAGTGGTGTTAATATTTTAAGAACCGGTTCTGCCCACGGAAATGAATAACTTTGTCTAAAAAAAATGAAAAAAAAAAAATTGGACTTCCTACAAAAAGTTTTTGTTCACGTGGGTAGAGTTACCCACGTGAACGTTCCCACGTGGAACTGACCGAGAGGTAGACACTAAGGCCAGTCAGTTCCACGTAGATATTTATAACTGTGCTATTCATAACTATTAGATAAAGTTCAGCGAATGCAATCCGCTGGAGTTTCTAAAAGTGGCGCTGGCACTCAATACTTTGTGGACTGCATTCATTCTTGAAACTAGCTGTTGTAAATGTGCTTTGCTATGTAAAAGTTGGAGTTCAGTATCTACAGACAGTAATAGAAATTGTCGTAAACAAGTTACAACTGATACGTACCTACAGAGATAGAGACAGACGTAAACATAATAACAAACTATTATAGGTAATTAAAGGAAAGCGCCATGTTTGGGAATGTTCCTCTCAAGATAATTCTGTTTACCTACTTACCCCCTGAGACACAGTCTCAGAGAGGAGGCATGAGCAGACATTAAAAGGCTGATGATGATGACCCATTTCGGGTAATTTTGATACCACTAGGCGCTTTACTTTGTGTTTATTTCATTATCATAGCTCAAAAAACGGCGGCGAAGGAAAACATCTTGAAGAAACCGGTATGTCCTAGAACCAACATTTCGAAGAGACGCGACAATGGTGCGGATTCTCTTGTTCAATAACTAAACTAAAATTAGAGAATTGCTATCTTTTACTAAAAGGCAGTGCGAGAAAAGGATGGCTATAGTTATGCACAAGTTAGAGATGTCAAACTAGTTTACGCCTTGCGCTTCGCCGTGTTTTTAGACAACATGTTTTTACGTGTACCCTTAATTTGTATGGAAATATTAGTTCAAACTAAATTTGACAGTTCTAATTTACGTCCGTCTCTTTCTTGTTTTAATAGAGAGAAAAGATAGCAATAGCCTAAATTAAATTTAGTTTGAGCACAACAGAATCAACACCATTATCTACCAATCCGCACTGGGCCTGCGTGGGTGATTACAGCCCGCTTACTCTCACAGAGAGGAAGCCTGTGTGTCTGCAGTGGGTACATTAAAAGGCAGATTATACTTTAAACAATAACACCTGGGTCTTGATCATCATTTCCGACAAAAGATTTTCACTGCATTACGTAAGCCCTTCCTAAATGTTCCCAAAACGTCGCCACATCGATCGGACTTGAGTTTCTTGCTTCTATCGGAACCCCGCGAACTTCGCCAGAACATCGGTTTATTTTGTGAAACATAATTCCTGTTAGTATTGTTGTAAATAAAGGAAAGCGCCACGTTTGGGAATGTTTCACACAAAATAATGCTGTTTACTCGAATGTTTCACACAAAATAATTCTGTTTACTCGTCGGGTATTTTTGATAATATGTAGTGCCCACTGTAACTGGATTGATGACCAAAAAAAACTAATTAATCCGTCAATTAGATTACCAAAAAATATTGCACACGAATTTTTCTTTTGACACAAAAAATGAAGACGATACAGTGCGTTGAAATTTCGCATGACGTCACACTTGAGTTAAAGTTGTATCACTTTTTACTCAAAAGTGACGTAACATTCAACAAGCCCCCACTCCTGAATTTTGATGAGTTTTATCTTTAGTCCGGTCAATCTAGACCAAAAAATGAGAGTGAAGGTACATAAAGTCCCAACAAGCTGAAAATCAGTAAAATTGTTTAAAACATAATTATAAACAATGTTTAAAAGTTCCCCATCATTCCCATGTATGGAAAAAATTTTATTCAAGGTTTTGACCTTGAATAAAAATTTTTCCATATGCTTTGGCATATCGATGCTTATCTAAACAGGTAGTTTTTTTAGGAGCTCCATACATGTTTTGGTCTTTGGCATGCACAAATTGTCAAGGCCGGTCGTGCTCTAATATTGAATCACAAACAATGGAGGATTCGTTTGATTCCGACGAAGTGTCATGCGATATGTCATGTGATGTCATCGCTATTGACGCAATTTACTTGCATCCAAAATGAAGATGAAGAAGAAGCAGGAGAAGAAGAACAAGAAGAAGAACAAGAAAAAGAACAAGAAGAATATGGATAATGATGGGGAACTTTTAAACATTGTTTATAATTATGTTTTGAACAATTTTACTGATTTTCAGCTTGTTGGGACTTTATGTACCTTCGAATGTCGAAATTGACCGGACTACTTTGTCATTTTTCATTGATTTGGTAAAGCAAAAAATACGTGTCCAATAGTTTTTGATACTTAATCTAACCTATGGACTTAATAGAATTATTATTTTATACCCTGGAATCATCCCTTTTCACCTTCTTGTAACAATTAATGTTTAGTAGGTATTTGAACAATAACTCCAAAATTCTGATCATCTTTTCAGGTCGGTACAAATTGGTGAACGTAGGCTTTCCCTAAGGGTGGGTGCTTTTCCATTAGAGAAGTATGCGAAGTAGCTAGGCGGTGTGCGAGGAAAAAATCCACCAACGGGATCTTCATTTGCCGAGCCTTGCTTATAGCAGCTCTGGTAGAAAAGGAATTCCAGAGCTTGGTATATGTGTTTACAAAAATACGAAAGGTGAGTGCGCGTGATGTGAGCGGTGAACACGCGCGAGGAATGTGTTCCTTAACTGAACGCAATTCCCCCTTCTTCTCATAATGTATCCATTGCAGCACTACTACTGCAAGAGGCTACCCTCTTAGCGATTCACGAATCCTTTACACAGATTTCCTCACGACAATTAGATAGTAGTAATGACTTTAATTAAGTCAAGGACGTAAAATTAAAACAAACAAAAATATTAATACCTATTTAATGACATTAAGTCTCATCTGCCTCAAGTGGATGGTTTAACATAATTTTGTTTAACGGATTCCCTGAACCGAATATTATGTAAATGTCTAGAATAATACTGATAAAATCTTCAATATAATGTAATATCTTTTGCCATCTGCCATAGCTTTAGCTAATTAATTCTTGATCGTGATTCGCGATTTTGCGTAAATCTGTTTCTTGCAGGGAAGATGTACACGTTCTTTCGTTACTTGGAAACATTAATATTACATTTATCTCCAAACCTTATCTGTAATTAAAAAAGTTTAAACTGATTAGAAGATTTTTATCTTAAGCAGGTTCTTAATTCAAAATTTTCTACGGCGATTTACAGGTACAAAAACAAAAGATAATGTTTGTTTGGAAAAAAGTTTTGTGATAACACTTGGAATTCATTTTCGTAAAAAAGTAAAAAAAAAATTGAGATTTTGACGTTCAATATCTCCAGAACCAGTGGATTCCCAGGTATGGTCGAGTGGCAAAAAAAGATATCCAAATAATGGGTAAAATATGTGGCTTTCGGCTTCGGAAACTGTCTTTTACACCCGATTTGTGTCGCAGCCATCTGGTTAAATCAGTCTGTCAAATGTACGCTTAGGCCGTTCATTAAACACCAAGTTGTTAAACTTTGAGTGATTCTAGTTGAATTAACTATCGGCCTAGCCACTTAATTGAATTGAATTTAACGTAATTGAATTGCGTTTAATGAATGGCCTAGGCGTCCAATTGAATGGCTAATTCAACCAGATGGCTGCAACATATATACAGGGTGTAAAAAGACACATCACAAAGCCGTCAACTACGCATACTGTTAGAAAAAGTCAGTACATCTAACAAAGTAGCTTTGCGCAAAAATTATTGCTGCGAAACGCCTTTTACTTTTAGGTATGAAAAAATAAAGCTATTTTTTATAGCGCGCAATGTAACGCGAACCCAGGCAAGCTTACCAGTTAAGCCCCACCCCTTCGCTCTAAGCCGCGTACGTACTTGTCGCATACGTTTGATATTCATTGTGTTTTTGTAACTTAAAATGCAAGTTTTCGAAATTCGAAAAAAAATCGAAAATTCAGGTAACGTTTGTTTGGAAAAAAGGTTAGTCAAACACTTTGAATTCATTTTCGTAAAAAAGTAAAAAAAAAATAATTGCAACTTTGACCTTCACTATCTCCAGAACCAGTGGATTCCCAGGTAAGGTCTAGTAAAAAAAAATATCCAAATAATGAGTAGAATATGTGGTTTTCGGCTTCGGAAACTGTTTTTTTACACCCGATATAGAGCAGTGGTGGCCCAGTGATATCGGCCGCGACTTACAAGTTGTAGGTCCTGAGTTCAAACCCAGGTAGGCGCTTTACTTTGTGTAAATTATTTCATCACCACTGCTCTCAAAACGGTGAAGGAAAACATCGTGAGGAAAGCGGCATGTCCTAGAACCAAAAATTCGAAGATATGTGACAATTATCAATCCGCATTGGGCCCGCATGCTGCATTACGGTCCAAACCCTCTCACAGAGAAGAGGCCTATGCCCCAGCAGTGGGGACATTAAAAGGCTGATGATGATGATGATGAACTAAGCATATTATGGTAAGCGAGTTTTATAAATAAGGTTGAAAGTTTTTATAGAGAACTAGCTTCTGGCCGTTGCTTCGTCTGCGTTGAATTAGTACTTCCCTTATTATAAATTATAGCCTAGGTATGTGCTATTCCAGACTATACGAGTAATATAATCAATATTTTTGCCAAAATCATCCAGACCCGTTCTGACGTGATTGTACTCAATCACGTCAGAACGGGTACCTAACAAACATACATCCATCCATCCATCCATCAAACCAAACTTTCGCATTTACCTATAATAATAGTAGCATTTATAATAATAGTTGCATTAATATTATTAGTTGCATTTATAATAATAGTTGCATTTATATTAATAGTTGCATTTATAATAATATTTGCATTTATATTATTAGTTGCATTTATATTATTAGTTGCATTTATAATAATAGTTGCATTTATATTATTAGTTGTTTTTTTTTTAAAAGAAAGAAAGAAAAATGGCACTGTCAATTTGACGACACGGTTGGTGCTGCGGCTGAGCGATCGGCTGTTGCGCTGCGTGTCGCGGGTTCGATTCCCACACGGAACAAAGATTTATATGGCCTACGGATAGTTGTTCCGGGTCTGAGTATTAGTGTAGGTATGTGAGATTCTATGTTTGTAAAAGCACGCACGATATAGAAAAAAAATCCTAGTGTGTGGCAACGTATAAAAAAAATGTTTTTTTTTCCTTCTAAGTATTTATTGAATACATTTATCTATTATGTATTTATTGTATATATTATTATAAATAGTACACCTAAGACTACCTACAGTACTGTCTTGCCTTTTCTCTTTAAAATCCATCCAAAGGTTATCTTGAAAAGATCGTTTTTCGCGATAAAAGATATGGGCGGCCGCCCATTGTGTCACCCTATGTAATGTTTTCATCTATATTTTCTGTAATTTATATAGTGTACCTACATAATAAAGAGTATTCTATTCTATTCTACCTATCTACCTACTTAAGTTTGCTATTTTACTGCCTTATTAGTTTCCCTATATCTAAAAACATACCTAAGTATATTTATACGTAAACCAAGGTTAAGAAAAGGGTAGGCTACTTTTTAAATGTAATTAATGTTTGCCTACTCACATTTTGACCGTCTGAGTATGTTGAAGCATATTAACACCTAATTAATTAAGTATCTGCCTACAGTGTAAGTATACCCTTCCATTTAATGAAGGCAAAGCTATGTGGGTATGTACCTATCTATACTATGTATATGTATGTATATGTATTCATTAGGTGCACTAAAACCGGCCCTGGAACCCACAGGCAACTGACGGACACGGTCACGATTTTAGTCAGTAAGTCTTTTTTTATGTTGGGAAATCATTCAACGACTTCTTCGCTCTGGGTGGAGCGGGAGGGCGTGTCAGACTTTTACTGACTAAAACTCACCCTTGTTACTTCGAATTTATCCGCGAAGTCAGTAAGAGTCTGACACGCCCTCCCGCTTCACCCAGATCGGAAGAAGTCACTGATGATTTGCGACCCTCAAAAAAAGGCATGTAGGTATGTGTTGAAGAAATAATGTAACAAATATGGAAGCAACAACATCCAAATAACGGTTCGGAACTGTTCCTTTTTACATCACAATATTTTATCTTACATAGATAATAAAAAAAACTTTCTTACTTATTAAAGGTACCTACGTGTATGTAGGTATGGGCGCGAGGAAGGTATATAGAATATCTTTTAGATAAGTACGTTATTTGTATAAATGTGGGCTGAAAACATTATTTATTTACTTAGTGAAATACGTTTCGTGATGTAACCCACTAACTCCGGTAGCTTTTATTTGTGATTTGATCCACGAACATAATTTTTCATTAAATATAGTGATACAAAAAAATTATGAAAAAAGTTTTAGGCGACGCGGTAGACGAGTAGTGACTCATTTGAGGTTTTTTTAAAAAAAAATCAATTCAGTTGTTTATTGCATCAAATATGGTACATGAAGTTCTTAACAATACATATAAAAAAAACCATTTTGACAAAAAGATTAACAAACGAAAAAGAACTAAAAATCAAGAAATAAATAAACCTTTTAAGTCTTGAGTAACTAATTTTGTGTCGGCGCCAAACAACAATCTGATTAATTATCTAAATTTCATATTATTATGTACGTAGAAATAAAGAAGGCTCTACGTAGGTAATTAATCATTTTATTATTTGACGCCAACTCAAAATTAGTTTACAGAAAATTTGATATTTTATGTAAATAAGCTCAATACTCAAGACCTACAAGGTTTATTTATTTCTTGCTTTTTAGTTCTTTTTCGTCGGTTAACTTTTTTGTTATTTTTTTTTATTTTATGAATTATTTGTAGCTCGCGTCATCTTTTTAACCGACTTCAAAAAGAACGAGGTTATCAATTCGGATGTTTTTTTTAAATGTATTTTCGGGCTAACTCCGTCATAAATATTGACGGATTTGCAAAATTCGTTATTTGTTCGGAAGGGGTTTGTTCCGAAATGATCCAATTCCAATTTTATATAGATGTGATGATGGGTTTCGGAGACAGACAACGGAACTCTTCAAAAATTGACAGCAAATCAACCGCGACTGCTGCGATCATATGTCTATGAATTGTTAACACAGTTTCATGGGGAACCACAACTAAAAAGTGAAAAATAAAAAACTTTTTTACAAAATAATAGGACCGACTTCCAAAAAAAGTGTAAAATAACTTTAATTTCGGAAGTTGGTGTCAAGAAACGAAGACGCAAAACCAGAAACACTGACTGCCGAAATTAAAGTTATTTCCACTTTTTTTGGAAGTCTAAAGTTTTTTATAATACATTGAATATTCAGAGGCTAATTTCTAATCCTTCATTATTACTCTTGCCACTGAGCTGATGACGTAACCATCCTTTCTTGAGGTTCCCGGGACATTAACCAATTGAGGTTACCTCCATTATTATAAAGACGTCTTTTCTTCAAAGTATATTAAGTGGTTTCTGTCACTTAAACCACAGTTTTTACATCTAACTTCTAATTGTTTGGGAAGGCATGGTTTCCATCATCAGCTCAGCTTCATGATGTGATGATTCCTAAACGCTACCTGATTAAGTTATGAAAAGTAAACAAAAACACTATTCGTGCCCACAATTTTCGTGGGTTTCTCTCACTTTTATCAGGATACCATCATCAGATCCTGTCTTCCTTGATATGGAACTACCCTAGAGGTATATCCTATCTACCAAAAAAAGAATCATCAAATTTGCTTCATAAATAACGGAGTGAGGGCTGAACATAGACATGCAGAAACACTATTCGGGCCTACAATTTTCGAGGGTTTCTCTCAATTTGATCAAGATTCCATCATCAGATCCTGCCTTCCTTAATATGGGAATCCAACCTTGAGAGATATCGTATATATAAAAAAAAAATAACAAAATCGGACTACTCTGTAAAAAGATAAACGTGGTCACATAAAAAAAAAATATTTACGCGTCGACTTGAGAACTTTCACCGTTTATTCGTCGGTTAAAATGAATCCCTATTTCCCTTGGTCACTGCATCTCGCCTAGGTTATTGTCAGGAGAAGGTTCTTATGAGAGAAAAAAATATAAGAGTTGCGCAGAAAATTGGAAATTTTCAGAAAACTTACGACTATTTAATATTCGCGAGTTTGAAAGTTCGCGCGTCAGGACAACGACTGTCGGGTCGGCTAGTATAAAATATTTAGTTACACACATTTTGCCAATATTTAGCAAGCAATAGTACAAGTTTTTACCCTTTTCTTTTTTTTTTTTTGGTTGTGTTAATCATCCAATGACATCTTCCGCTTTGGGTGGAGCGGGAGGGCGTGTCAGACTCTTACTGACTAAAACCCATCCCTGTACCTTCCCTGTCCTGAGTGCCCAGTGGCGCGGTAACTCTGTTTCGAATTTATCCACAACCCCTGGGCAGGAAGTTTTTATACTTAAGGCGCAATTATACGACTTTAAATAGTTTTTAATTGTACATCACGTCTAAACGACTAGTCTTATTTCTTTGAAAAAAATATATGTTTCTCTAGACAATTTTCGTCGTAATTTGATCGCAGAATATTTGAAATTATATTTTTATAACATAGTGTAATTAATTTGTAAACTTATGTCTCACTCGGGTAAAAAATTGAGAATCAGACAAAAACTATATATACGAAAGAGAGAGACGATATACGACGCGATACGTGGGCTCAGCACAGAACACGCAAGCTAACCTTAAGGTCATTGGCAGCTAATAGCGCCTTAAGATATCAAATACTAGGTCACATTAGGTACATTTTGTTGAATATTACAGAGACACTTTTGAAAGAACTCATCTTTCGAATAAAAACATTCTTGTAACAACCACTACCGCAAAGAGTATAGTAATATAAATTATTATACAGCAACGCAACACAAAACTTATTGAAGGGTAGTTGAGTAATTGTTTCGTTTTGGCTCTTTAGAGGTTGTCTTCAAACTACAAATAGTAGCACTTAAGGCGCAGTTATACGACATTTAATGTTTTTTAATTGAACATCACGTCTAAACGACTTGTCTTATTTCTTTGAAAAAAATGTATGTTACTCTAGACAATTTCCGTCGTAATTTGATCTCAGAGTATTTGAAACTATATTTTTATAACATAGTGTAATTAATTTGTAAATTTATGTCTCACTCGGATAAAAAATTGAGAATCAAGCAAAAACTATGTAGCGTATTTTTATGAAACCTTCACCATTATAAAGATCATTTAATTATTTATAATTTAGTCTCAGTGTTTTAGTTTAATATTTGTTGTTTTATGTGTAATAAATTAATAATGCGTCTAATTTCGGACAGCGCTCCTTGATGGGCGAGTCCTATTATTGGGTGGACATACGACGTGTTACGTGAGCTCAGCGCAGAACACTCAAGCTACCCACTCAAGGTCGTTGGCAGCTAATAGCGTCTTAATACTTAGTCTATAGCTTTGATAGACAGTAAGTTGTCTCTCAGTCATCCGAAAATTACCTATTTTATATTTTAGACAGATTCGTAGTAGTATTTCTTTAATACATACATCAGCTCATGTAGCTGTTATTAATCGCTGTATATTATATCTTATACTTTTTAGTCTTTTACAGCCATCCACAATTACCAGATTACTCAGAGAGAGATTAACAGGCTTTGCACAGAGGTGGTTCTGAAGTGGTATTTTGAGGTTACGGGTGCTTGTGGTGATTGTGGTCACCTTGAGTGGTTTTAGTAAGGTAAGAATACCATACTCCCTGGTCCTTTCCCCAAAATTCCAGGTACCTTTTGAAGGATTTCCTCCGAAAACAAAAAACTTTTTTTCAAAAAATAGAATTTAAAGCAGTCGGTTCTATTTAAAATAAAAAGTGTTTTATTTTGTACTTTTTAGTTGTTACATTGACAAACGATCGCAGTAATTGCGAGTCATTTGCTGTTAGTTATTGAAGAGCTCCACTGTCTATCTCGGGTGATCTTCATCAGATCCGAATGTATTTATATACTAAAACCTTTCTTGAAAAATATGAATTTAAATAACGAAACCCCCATCCAAATCGAATCAGTAGTTTTTGAGAAAATCGCGGACAAACAAGCATACATACATTCGGATCGAAAACAGAATCTCCTTTTTGAAAGGTTAAAGGTATTAACACTAAGGGATGTTTCCAGGGTATAAAATGATTATTCTATTTAGTCCATAAGTAAGATTATTGTCAAAAAATATTAGACATGTAGTTTTTGCTTTACCAAACCAATAAAAAAATACAAAGATAAACCGCATCAAAGTTCAGGAGTCCCCGGCTTTTAACGTCACTTCGTGGTGAAAGTGTCAGCACGGCATGACGTCACGAGAAATTTTAACGCACTGTATCCGTCCTCATTTTTAGAGTTCCGTATCCAAAGGGTAAAACGGGACCCTATTACTAAGACTCCGCTGTCCGTCCGTCTGTCTGTCTGTTTGTCTCATGATGACAGTTAGAAAGTTAAAATTTTCACAGATGATGTATTTCTGTTGCCGCTATAATAAAAAATACTAAAAAAACAGAATAAAATAAATATTTAAGGGCTCTCTTACAACAAACGTGATTTTGTTGCCGTTTTTATAGATAATGGTACGGAACCCTTCGTGCGCGAGTCCGAGTCGCACTTTGCCGGTTTTTTTGTTTACGTGACAAAAGCAAAAAATACGTGGCCAATGTTTTTTGGTAATCTATCTGATGCACAAAATATATTTTTTTAGGAAACTACCCTACTAACCCGTAAAATGAATAACATTTTTTGACGTCTTGAACATTCAAGACGTCAAATAATGTAACTTATCCTATTAAAGATTTAATAAGTTACGTTAAACGGCAGCCAGTTAATTATACCGGCTCTACAAGATTATTCGGCATCAAAGCTCGCCCCCGCAGATTCTAATGAAACAAAAATATGTATGAATTGCTTGCTTTTTAAGCGGGTGCTTAGCTCCAGTGGCACATTTATCTTGCCTACTGTCTTATATTACAAGGAACGGTTTTATGATTTAATTTTTACAGATATTTTGTTTTTTCATAACCTCGAGGGTTGTTTTTTTTTGGTGTTGGAAAGTCATCTTAAGACTTCGCCCGCTCTGGGTTGAGCGGGAGGGCGGGTCAGACTCTTGCTGACTAAAACCCACCACTGTTCCTTCCCTGCCCTGAGTGCCCATGGGCGCGGTAACTCTGTTTCGAATTTATCCACAACCCCTGGGCAGGTTTCTCGTGGCTTATGTTGAGTATTGTGACGTCTAACGGAGGTTGCATGAAATCCTGAACTTGTTATCATATCAGACAAGCTGGTTGAGCAAAGACTTATATTTTTACAGGGTAATGCAAAGTTAGAATATTTAAAATGTAGGAACACATATTTATTTTAGTAAATGTTACAATATCTAATTTAATTGTACAAATAAAAATTTCTTAAATATTATCTAATAACTAACTATTTATAACCAAACTACATACATAATAATATGTCGTCTCCGGTTGTCAAATTGGCAACAAAACAAAGCACGCTACCTGGCGGCAACTATAAACACTACAGTTAGCCGGCTTTGACAGAGTCGACGCGTTTCCGTTAGACTTTGAGGTTGGCGAAGACTCGCCTAGTCGGGCAGTCTTGACCTGGGAGTCACGGAGTGAAGATGCATCGGAACTGTCCTACGTTTTGTTGTTACTAGTATTTTAAAGTGCTAAGTTTATAAGTTTCCAATTAATTAAAGTGAATAATTGCTGTGCCGTTGTTATTTATTGCACGGTATACCTACACAGACCCACCTGATGCCTGATTGTAGCTCGATACATCCTGGTGATCCGACATCAGAATCGGGATTCTGTCGTGCAAATAAATCAACAAGCGGTGTGAGCAACAGTGACGCACAATGGTGGTTAACTTTTAAATTCAAAACCAAAACATGCAACTATTGATTGCGGTGCTGCAATCACCGAGACCATCTTACTGTGAAGAACTACTTGCATTCGAACCAGGACTGAGCCAAGCGGTACAGCAGCCAGCAGCGAAGACCTGGATCTGCTACAAATATGACAGCCTGGATACATCAGACTCCGGTGCACGGGCAACGCATACGGCAGCCTTGTGGAGGGCTGTGCAGGCGGCAGCCTGGTGGAGGCCTGCGCAGGCGGCAGCCTGGTGGAGGGCTGCGCAAGCGGCAGCCTGGTGGAGGGCTGCTCAAGACATTGTTTTAGTTTTGGTTACTGTCTCCGTTATGACTCACACTATTGATGACCATACACATCCTATATTTCTAGAGACTTGCTGTTTCGTGTCTATTTTATTGATACTTGAAGCCTGTGATTCCTGACCATAGTCGTTGAGTTGTCCCTCTACCGCTCCTAAAGCATTTACTTCTGAAATAGTAGTAGGCAAAAGTACCAAAAACGGCCGTTGCTGACACTTTTGCCTGCTACTTTGGATACGAAACATTCTGAGACCTGTTTAAACAACATAAAAATACTTTATCCTCTTTGTAACAAACGTGACGTTGGATTCTTTAATATTTATTTTCTATGCTATGCTACGATTTTTTATTCAATAAGGGCGCCACTTGGCCGGTAGTACGGCCTTAACGAGACTAACCTAGTCACCTAAAGTGAGAACTTTCTTTATGAGCTCCTTGAAAAGACAATTTTCGACAATTTAACCAGTTAAGTTGTCTTCTTCGCAAGAGAACTTGCATTTTCTACTTTGGTGACGAAGCCGTACTTACTAGAAACTTTTCAAATTTTTCATCTGGTTCTTGTGTTAGAAGTCTGAACAAAATGCCTTTCATATTTTACTCTGACGAGGTAAAAAGTAGTCGTCAAGTTTCTTAAGAGTCGACTTGTTGACATCTACATTGATTCCCACTGTATGTATATCTCCTGAAGTGTCAAACCTTCCCGGGTCCATATTGGCTCACTTAAAGTTCTTTAACCGAAATTGTTCTTCCTAATGATTTGTAATTCGAATGATCACTCTTCCTAAAATTTTTCATCCTAAAGTTTTCATTCATACTATTTGTAGTGCTACCGGCGATGTTCATAACACTCATGTTTCCGAAAATTATAATTAATAATATCATTAATGTAAATATATTTAAACTCCTACTGTTTTTTATCATAACGCTTTTATTCCTAAACATAATTACCATAATATTTTCACTCATACTCAGAAAGAAACATTTACCAAGTGTAATAAAAAATATATGTGGGTAGAAGATGATATTTATAGTTTTAATTTGAGCATACAATATTTTAGGTACAAGCGTGTAGTGGCGCGACCACCTGTGTCTGTGTGTTTAAGATGTGGTAGGTAACTACGTACTACCACGTACTACGCGCTCGCGCGCGCCTACATTCATTGCGAAGCGTTGAGATCGCATTGTTCATAATACATTGCGTGCTTGAAAATGTCAATTTCTGTAATCGATCATTACCGAGATTAATGACTAACATAATTTTGTTACTGACATTAGGTGTAACCTTTTCGCGAAGTTTGCGGTATCTTGTTCCTTACAGCTTGTATATGTATGACATAATTATGTTTTTTTTTTGTTTTTTTTTGTTAGTACCAACTGCAGTATGTAGTTTACTAATTTGTCGTTTTTTTATACCAGTCGATCATTCGACTTCCTACTACTTATAATGGAAACACCATTTCATCTTTCGCTAATTATTTGTAACGTAGTGGCGTTACAATCTCTTTAAAATTAAACTTAAACATAAGCAAAAAAACAACAATGAACAAAAGCCACTAATTCAATTTAAGAAAACATAAACAATATTAGTTTGCTGACAACTTTCATTGTCTGTGGGTTCGTTGTCATCTGTCAATGACTACGATTATAAAAGGGGTCGTTCAGCCTTTATTTCATTTATTCGAGCTTCCGGCGGAAGATTCACGTTCTCTTTGTTCCGTTCAACACGTCTGAGACTTCACCCTGAACTACCCCAACTTTGGCAGCAGCAGTTAACATTGGCAAATATTTGCCAATCTTACGTAAATTGTGTGAGAACTAGCCCCGTACTTTGGTAAGTGTTGATTCAGCATACAAATAGCTTTGTGCATTTTGTGTTCCTAATTTTTAAATAAATTCTTTCCAGAACATGTTCTTAATCTGTCTTTCATTTTTCTTTTCTTTGTATTGTAAAATCAAGGTTTATTAACCTACAATAAAACTATTGTATTGTCGTAACCACGCCTTCCACGTGGTTAACTTTATAAGGCCTATGCTACGCGCATCTTGACTTGTGTGTACCCTACTGCTACACTCAAATGTGCATGTCATCATGCTTTTCACCTCACCATTGTAAACTCCGTCTGATTGTCACAACCACACCGCCTTATTAGCGCACGTACAGCCGCTTTGCTCAGGTTGTGAACTGGTAGTTTGAGAATCTATACCGTTTATGATTTCAGCCCTGGAACACTCTTTGTATTTCTGGTCTCCTGGTATTTTGTGAATCTATACCGCTTAGGATTCCAGCCCCAAAAATACTTATTAATGACTCTGGTCTCCTGGTAATTTATGAATCTCTATCTTCTATTTAGATCCAAATAATTAAAAAAAAAAAATCTTTAAGCCTCAGAATATATTTTGTGATTCTGGTCTCCTGGTAGGTTGTGAATCTATACCGCTCAGGATTCAAGCCCCGGAAACACTTCTTCTTCTTGATTCTGGGCTCCTGGTGGGGTGTGTGAAGCTATACAGCTTAGGATTGTAGCCCCGAAAATACGTATTCATGATTCTGGTCTCCTGGTACTTTGTGAGTCTTTACCGGTCATGATTTCAGCACTGGAAATACTTCTCATTTTTCTGGTCTCCTGGTAATTTGTAAATCTCTACCTCTCCTAATACCAGCTTCGGAATATGTTTTGTGATTCTGATCTCCTGGTAGTTTGTGAATCTACACCGTTTAGGATTATAGCCCCGGAAACACTTCTTCTTGATTTTGGTATCCTGGTGGTTTGTGAAGCTATACAGCTTAGGATTGTATCCCCGAAAACACCTATTCATGATTCTGGTCTCCTGGTACTTTGTGAGTCTTTATCTCTCATGATTTCAGCCCTGGAAATAATTCTCATGTTTCTGGTGTCCTAGTACTTTTTGAGCGTGTGCGTTCGTTCAGCCTGACTTTGGATTTCTACTTCCACCTCAACCTTCGCTAAGTCTTGTCATTTACCGGGATAAAAAGTAGCCTATGTGTTAATCCAGGTTATGACCTACGTGTGTGCAAAATTTCATTGAAATCCCTTTAGCCGTTTTTGCGTTACCTTCAGCCAAACATACAAACATACAAACATACAAACATACAAACAAACAAACATACAAACATACAAACTTTCGCATTTATAATATTAGTAGGATTAACTTTTTCATGATTTTGGCACCCTGGTAGTTTAACTGTCGCTTCATTCACATGCAGGTCTGAAATTTCTCTTCTTCATAATTCTGTTTTCCTGTTAGTGTAAGAATCTATACCGCTCAGGATTCCAGCCCCGAAAATACTTATAAATTCAAGATGTTACCTCTCATGATCTCAGCCTCGAAATACTTTTTGTGATTCTGATCTCCTGGTAGAGCGTGAATCTATACCCGTCGGCAATTTTACTTCGATTCTCCTGGTAATTTGTGAATCTTTCTGTACCTCTTACGATTCCTGCCCCGGAATACTTTTTTGTTTTTGATCTCCTGGTAGTTTGTGAGTCTTTATCGCTCATGATTTCAGTCCTCGAAATACTTCTCCTCATGTTTCTGGTCTCCTGGTAATTTGTAAATCTCTACCTAGCCCCAGAACACTCTTTGTGTTTCTGGTCTCCTGGTATTTTGTAAATCTATACCGCTTAGGATTCTAGCCCCAAAAATACGGATTCACGACTCTGGTGTCTTGGTAGTTTCAGAATCTATATCTCTCATGCTTCTAGTCCCGGAACTTCTTCATGATTCTGGACTCCTGGTAATTTATGAATCTCTCCCTACTATTTATAATCCCACCCCAAAAAAAAAAGCCGTTATACATTTGTAATTCTGATGTCCTGGTTGTTCTTGAATGTTTACTGCTCGAAAATTTTACTTCTTCATGATTCTGTTCTCCTGGTAAGTTTTGAATCTGTATCTCTCGTAATACCAGCCTCAGAATACACTCTACCTTTCCTAATACCTGCTTTGGAATATGTTTTGTGCTTCTGATCTCCTGGCAGGTTATGAATCTATACCGCTCAGGATTCCAGCACCCTCTCTGGTAGTTTGAGAATCTATGCCGCTCATGATTTCAGCCCCAAAACACTCTTTGTGTTTTTTGGTTTCCTGATGTATTGTGAATCTATACCGCTTAAGATTCTAGCCCCAAAAATACTGATTCACGACTCTGGTCTCCTGGTAGTTTTAGAATCTATTCCTCTCATGATCAAAAAAAAAAAAGCCTTGGTATACATTTGTAGTCCTGGTTGTTCGTGAATCTGTACTGCTCGGAAAACTTCTTCATGATTATGTTCTCCTGGTAATTGGTGAATCTGTACCTCTCATAATACCAGCCTCAGAATATATTTTGTGATTCTGATCTCTTGATAGGTTGCGAATCTATACCGTTTTGGATTTAAGCCCCCAAACTACTGGTTCATGACTATGGTCTCCTGGTAGTTTTGGAATCTATACCTCTCATGATTTCAGTTTCGGAACTACTTTTTCGTGAATCCTGATCTTCTGGTAGTTTGCGAGTCTTTATCGCTCATAATTTCAGTCCTTGAAATACTTCTCATGTTTCTATTCTCCTGGTAATTTGTGAATCTCTACCTCTCATAATACCTGCCTCAGAATTTATTTTGTGCTTCTGGTCTCCTGGTATTTTGTAAACCTATACCGCTTAGGATTCTAGCCCCAAAAATACTCATTCACGACTCTGGTCTCCTGGTAGTTTAAGAATCTATACCTCTCGTTATTCCAGTCCTGGAAATACTTCTCATGTTTCTGGTCTCCTGGTACTTTGTGAGCGTATACCGCTCGTTCAGCCTGACTTTGGATTTCTACTTCCACCTCAGCCTTCGCTAAGTCTTATCATTTACCGGGATAAAAAGTAGCCTATGTGTTAATTCAGGCTATGACCTACCTGTGTGCAAAATTTCATTGAAATCTCTTCAGCTGTTTTTGCTTTACCTTCAGCCAAACATACAAACAAACACAAAATTTCGCATTTATAATATTAGTAGTATTATATTCTTTTTTTTAGCATTCACTCTCGCTCTGTCTCTTTCTATTCCCTCTCCCCAGGAGCGTTAGGTTAGGATTGTAGCCCCAAAAATACCTCTTCATTCTGGTGTCCTGGTACTTTGTGAGTCTTTTTTTTTTTTTTACCGCCCATGATTTCAGCCCTGAAAATACTTCTCATGTTTCTGGTCTCCTGGTACTTTGTGAGCGTGTCCCCCGCTCGTTCAGCCCGTCTCTGGATTTCTACTTCCACCTCAGCCTTCGCTAAGTCTTGTCATTTACCGGGATAAAAAGTCTATGTGTTAATCCAGGCCATGACCTACCTGTGTGCAAAATTTCATTCAAATCCCTTCAGCCGTTTTAGCGTGACGGACAGCCAAACATACAAACATACAAACTTTCGTATTTATAATATTAGTAGGATAAATTTCAATAGATGGCGTAATATGCATCGATTTCTTATTGAAGTTTAAGTAACATTAATATTTTGAAAAACGATATGGTGAAAACTGTATTTTCTTATCTAATTAACTACCCCAAGCATAAAATTGTGGAATAATTGGCTCCTAATTCAAATTTAGATGTTTATTCCTTACACACCGGCTTATCACCGGCAGTTGGTCCCTCAAACACGCACAATGCCTCGAAGGTATATCAACTTTGTGACCTTCATCACCCCCTGGGAAAGGTCACATTATCATGCCTTTTATTAAAAAAGTCGAAGTCGAAGTCGAAGTCGAAGTCCATCGAAAGTACATCGAAAGTACATCGAAAGTACATCGAAAGTACATCGAAAGTACATCGAAAGTACATCGAAATGAAATCGAAAGGAAATCGAAAGGAAATCGAAAGGAAATCGAAAGGAAATCGAAAGTTCATCGAAAGTACATCGAAAGTACATCGAAATGAAATCGAAAGTACATCGAAAGTACATCGAAATGAAATCGAAAGTACATCGAAATGAAATCGAAAGTACATCGAAAGTACATCAAAATGAAATCGAAATGAAATCGAAAGTACATCGAAATTAAATCGAAATGAAATCGAAATGAAATCGAAATGAAATCGAAATGAAATCGAAATTAAATCGAAAGTACATCGAAATGAAATCGAAAGTACATCGAAATGAAATCGAAAGTACATCGAAATGAAATCGAAATGAAATCGAAAGTACATCGAAATGAAATCGAAATGAAATCGAAATGAAATCGAAATGAAATCGAAATGAAATCGAAATGAAATCGAAATGAAATCGAAATGAAATCGAAATGAAATCGAGATGAAATCCAAATGAAATCGAAATGAAATCGAAAGTACATCGATATGAAATCGAAAGTACATCGAAATGAAATCGAAATGAAATCGAAAGTACATCGAAATAAAATCGAAATGAAATTGAAATGAAATCGAAATGAAATCGAAATTAAATCGAAATGAAATTGAAATGAAATCGAAATGCAATCGAAATGAAATCGAAATGAAATCGAAATGAAATCGAAAGTACATCGAAATGAAATCGATATGAAATCGAAATGAAATCGAAATTAAATCGAAAGTACATCGAAATGAAATCGAAAGTACATCGAAAGTACATCGAAAGTACATCGAAATGAAATCGAAATTAAATCGAAAGTACATCGAAATGAAATCGAAAGTACATCGAAATGAAATCGAAAGGAAATCGAAAGTACATTGTTGGTGATTTTCAGAGGTGTTATAAATAAAATAGCGGACTGTAATAAAAATAGGTTGGTTCGTATATTGAACATAAGGATGCGCGCCTCTTGGTCCGTCGTTATTTTTGAAGTGAAGTCGGGTCAGCGTCTGCCAGCACCTCGTCCCCCGTTCCCCGCTCGCTGCCGTCCTGCTCCTGTGGTCGCCGTGGCGGGCGGTGCTATGTTTGTCTCCAACATACTCCCCGGGTTGAAGTAGGTAGGTAGGCAGCTGATTCAACAAGCAGGTTCTGGAAGGGGACAAATGTTATTAAACGCCCTTCGAATAATGGTTCCTCCCTTGATCCTTATATCGGCGACTCGAGCGACTTGATCCTGAGCTCCTGGGAAAACGGCCACACAGCGACCCAGGGCCCAACGTAATGGAGGTAACGCTTTGTCCTTTATAAGGACTAAGGAACCCAATTTGAGTTCGCTTAATGCAGTAGGCCACTTCGTCTTTTGCTGCAGAGTGGTGACGTACTCGTTGGAGAATCGTTTCCAGAAATGTTGTTTGACGAACTCAATTCGTTTGTATCGCTCAAGGCTTGTTATTCTTTCTGTCAGCTGTGGATGTGGAACAGACACAAGTGGTCGTCCTATTAGGAAATGAGCGGGTGGTATCATAGCTATAAGGTGAATTATCAAGTCTACCGCCTACTCTCAAGATATCATTTGCATCTAGAAATGGGGTCAATGATATTAATTTATTTTTCTTTGGTAATGCGTGACCTGATTTTAAGATAAGGTATTCATTTGGGAACATTTCTAACTGTGCATTGTGCACAATAAAATTAAATGAATTTTGCAATTCCTCACAAGAAAGATGATCGCGGAGTCTGTTCGTTTTGGTTTTACAGTTGTAAATAAATCTGTGTATATAGGCTATAACTCTTTGTAAACGTGTAAATTGTGAATATTTAGTTATAAGTTTTGTAAATAGTTTATTATCATCGTTCTTGCTTACGTCGTTATTTATAACAAGACAAGGTTGGAGATCCGGTAGGTCCTGTTTCTGGGTTTCATTAGGCATTTTTGGCCAACAATGATCTGACTCGAGCAAATACGATGGGCCCGACCACCACAACGAGGCTTCGCTGATAATATCAGCCTTCACCCCGCGAGAAACAAGATCCGCCGGGTTCTCCTTGGACGGCACGTAGCTCCACGTGTGACCACTGGTGCTTTCTTTAATCTCATTAACACGGTTCCGTACGAATTGATTTAGTTGATTTGAAGGGGTGGACAACCACCCTAAGACGATCGTGGAATCGCACCAAAACCGACACATGTTAATGCTAAACGTCAATGAATTTTTTACCTTAGTACACAGTCTTGCACCTAATAAAGCCCCACACAACTCTAGACGGGGAATAGTTGTGGGTTTGATCGGTGCAACCTTGTTTTTCGAGATTAAGAGCTGAACACGTACACGTCCCGAATTACACACAGACCGAATGTAGACGCATGCCCCATACGCACTTTCAGATGCATCTGTGAATACATGGATTTCAATCTTTACGCAAAGATCACTAAGAACCCATCGAGGAATTTGTAATTTATTTAGACAGGGTAATGTGTTAGCAAATGAAGACCAGAGATGTAAAATCTCTGACGAAACTTCTTCGTCCCAAGAACTTTTGTTGACCCATAATTTCTGCATAATCAATTTAGCTTCGACAACGCATGGACCTACTAGCCCTAATGGGTCGAATATTTGGCTTATTACAGAAAGAATGTGGCGTTTAGTAACCTTCTCATGAAGTTCAATGTTAATTGAGAAAGATAACGTATCCTGCTGACAGCCAATATAAATCGAAAGTACATCGAAATGAAATCGATATGAAATCGAAATGAAATCGAAATTAAATCGAAAGTACATCGAAATGAAATCGAAAGTACATCGAAAGTACATCGAAAGTACATCGAAATGAAATCGAAATTAAATCGAAAGTACATCGAAATGAAATCGAAAGTACATCGAAATGAAATCGAAAGGAAATCGAAAGTACATCGAAAGTACATCGAAAGTACATCGAAATGAAATCGAAATGAAATCGAAATGAAATCGAAATGAAATCGAAATGAAATCGAAATGAAATCGAAATGAAATCGAAATGAAATCGAAATGAAATCAAAAGGAAATCGGAAGAAAATCGAAAGTACATCGAAAGTACATCGAAATGAAATCGAAAGTACATCGAAATGAAATCGAAATGAAATCGAAAGTACATCGAAATGAAATCGAAAGTACATCGTAAGTTCATCGAAACGAAATCGAAAGTACATCGAAATGAAATTGAAAGGAAATCGGAAGGAAATCGAAAGTACATCGAAAGTACATCGAAATGAAATCGAAAGGAAATCGAAAGTACATCGAAATGAAATCGAAACGAAATCGAAAGTACATCGAAATGAAATCGAAAGTACATCGAAATGAAATCGAAATGAAATCGAAAGTACATCGAAATGAAATCGAAAGTACATCGAAAGTACATCGAAATGAAATCGAAAGTACATCGAAATGAAATCGAAAGTACATCGAAATGAAATCGAAATGAAATCGAAAGTACATCGAAAGTACATCGAAAGTACATCGAAATGAAATCGAAATGAAATCGAAAGTACATTGAAATGAAATCGAAATGAAATTGAAATGAAATCGAAATGAAATCGAAATGAAATCGAAATGAAATCGAAAGTACATCGAAATGAAAAATATTAGTATTTATTTTACTCATTGTTCGCTGCACCGGCCGACTTCATCACGTCAGGGCCGGTTGTCGCTGAAAACCAGCGCTAGGGTTCTGTCTCGCATAGGGTCGCTGAATTATGACGGTTTTGCGTGGATGTGACGCAAGTTTTTCCCCAGCTTTTTCTTTTTTGGTTGTGTCTTTTTTTGTGCTTCTGTCTTTGCGTCATGTTTACCGTAAATAAACGTTTTTTCTTTCATTGCTAAGTACAGTGAATCTTACCCGACTTTGATAACTTATAATGTATACCTGAGTCTTATTGAAAATAAAAGGTAGGTATACAATTTTACGGAATTTTCATAAAATAACGATGTTCACATATCCTGTGAAATGTATCCACATACATATTTTTTTGCTACCCTATTATGTCCTACTCCTGGGCAAAAAAAAACCTCCCTCCACTCCAGCCACCTTTCGCGCGCTTCCTCTTTTCAGTTCTGGCAAAATCTGTCCAGTTCGTGCCATCATTTTCTACGTCGTCTGTCGTGCCCTCAGGTAGTGAGACCCCGTCTGAGGGCACCAGCTCTGTAACTATAACTTATAATAGCATTTAATAAATAAATTAGGAGTATTAATATAGATGTATTTTCTTGTAAGGGCTTGATTAATTATTCCTAATAACCTCGGATTTAAGTTAAGTAACTGACGTTAATCATGACGTAAATGAGTTTCATGTTTAATTAATAGGAGTTTAAAACTGCCTAAAAATAGCCACCGCCCCACACAGGTTAGGTAAGTACAGTGAGGCTGCAAAAGTCCATAAGAACGCTAAAGATTACATTGCTACGAACCGAGCGAGCACGATACTTCCGTGTGTATGTGTGTGCGTGTATGAGTATCCACATTCCACAGATAACATCATTATTATTTTTCTGTGCCATTGAAAACTCATCACACAGTCACAGAGGTGACTTGTTCTTACCATTGCATTGATAAAATTCGCGCAAATATGTCATGTGCTGGTAGCCGTATGAACTAAGTGTTGGATTCTCAAATAACGTAGCCCGAGTTCAAATCATGGTCGGTCCGTTGCGGATATTTCTTACTTTGAGAATTCCCAATCTATATTAATGTAGTTGTTTTTTATATTTCTATGAAACTATTGTATTTTTTGCACTAAATAGTTGCAAATTACGAATATGATCTATTAACCACAAGAAGAATCACATTCGTAATTTGCAATTATTTAGTTGTTACATCTTTTCGATGTTGTAAGGTGGAAATAGAAAGACGTGTTTTATAAAAATGTTTATTCTTTATATTTACAAATTAAACATTTATGAGAATTGTGACGTCGAATTGTTACCTAGACAAAAAAGTTATCTTGTAACCGTTATCTATGTTACGTGTAAGATTGTTTGTTGGAAGTATACCCACTTAGACCATTCATAATATGAATAACGTAAGAATGAAAGGATATTAAAATTTTAATAATATAAAATATAATTGTTTATATCCAGTTATTTATTGAAAAGTGATATATGATTTAGACTTTGTAAACATTTTATTTTCATGTAACGTCACAATGAATGTATTGAGGTCATAGCTTAATTGTTCATTTTCTTGACGAAAAGAAGATTGAAACTAAACCTCAATTTCTGTTAAAAGAACTTTAGTTCTCAGATAGTTCTTAGGTTTCTTCAGATATTTGTGTTTTATTAAGACCACTTTTATGCAGCCCAATGATAGTCGCCCTCATACTATATAACATATGTAATGCTAATCCATAACTTCCAATCGGGTAAGAACTTACAAAAAGTCAACAATTGCGTGGGATTTGAACTTGCGGCACACTGATTTGCGCTTCAATCTGTGTGCTCTATACCACTGGGCCATCTTGACTTATGCTAAGTTGATGAAATTGTGAATTTCAATCATTTGTTGGCGAAAACTTGAAAATAGAAGGTCGTAAGTCAAACTAAACGTCAAACTAATACGTTGTGAGAATTCTTATCGACTTTTGCTGGCGTCTGTACCTACTGTATATTTTAAAACTTAACTGGTTAAATAAATTTGCTGCTATTACCTATGTACCTACCCTCGGTGTTGCAGGTAGGGATATAGAGACGCACGGCTAACTTAATGTTTTTTTTTGTTTTTAAATTACTGCCTAGGGCCTGCGGACGGCGAGCAGTGGGTAGCTCGCCGTCCGATCAGCACCAGGCCTCGACGACCAGACGGCCAGGAGTCGACGGCGCGTAGTGTTCCACGCGCGCCTCACAGAGATGATTGTCAGCCACCACTGACGGGGCCCATCGTGGCCGGTGCCTGCATGCCTAGGGGTAGCGGATAAATTCTTAACAGAGTTACCGCTCCCCTGGGCACTCATGCAGGGAAGAAACAGGGGTGGGTTTTAGTCAGTAAGAGTCTGACACACTCTCCCGCTCCACCCCGAGCGGGAGATGTCATTGGATGAGTTTCCACTCCGCCAAAAAAAAAAGGACAGATTCGATTTGTTAGTAAACAATGTAATTAGTGCTAGACTGAGCGGCGGTCTGCATGTATAGTGCGTGCCGTACGGTCGGCACTGCTGGTCGATCGTGAACATACGTTTACTGCTTTACTGACGACAAACGTAGGCGAACGTATACAATTAAAAAGTAAATATAAATCCATTTGTAAATGCGTACTATCGGTCGCTCCGTCAGCGTTGCACTAAACGCACCCATATACCGCCATAGCGCGTCAGACGACCGACGACAGACGAGCTCGACCAACGGTCCTCGTCAGCGCAACGGCTGTAAGCACTGTACCTACCTGTTCATATATTTTCATTGATATAGCTACGTTCCACCGATGTCAGCGCTGACCAAACTAGCACTAAATACGCCCTTAAATTAATCTACCCGCACAAAATAATCGACCCGTTCTTCAATTTTATTTCAAACTTTTTCTAAATTCTAATGAATGAAATAGCATGCACTATTTTTTACAGCCTGTGTGCTGTCAGGTTCCCTTCTGTAGGCAACCTTTACACTACCTACATACCTCTGACTGAAACTACCTTTATTATTTACACAAGAAACACTGGGGATGCATGACGAGACTGTTTTAGTTAATTGATAGTAAACAAAGACGAGGAGGCGACACATACATCCCACTAAGTGACGCAGAACCGTGAGTTTGCGGAAATTTATATCCCTTCATATAGCGGCTAAAAGCCGGTTATCGTGTTGCTCGTAACAGTCACACATAAACTGGGATAATCCTACAATTATTACAGTTTTTATTTGGAATTGGGTGGTGGAGAAGTGTGAAATAGGTCTTATTTTTGGGATAAGAATAATATAAAAAGAACAAACTTTCAGGTTCCCACTCGTAACAAAACATCTTTTGTTCAATATATTTTGATTGAAATTGAACTGTTGGAGGGATCACTGTTTCTATTTCTTTTTTAGGGTTCCGTAGCCGAAGGGTCCAAACGAAGCCCTATATAGCTGGCTATAGCTGGTTTTTTTTTAAGTAACTTAAGTAAGTAAGAGTAACAATTCGTATTAATTATTGCTATACTAATTATTGCTCTTACATTCTTAAGTTTTACTAATTACGTCTCACAAATATCCCTATTTGTAAATCACAAGATGTTTTCATTAAAGAAAAAATAAATTCGACCGAAAATGTACAAAAATTAATCAAGACACGAACTCACTCCAACAGATGCAGAATACGGCTGCCCTTGACCTGTTAGTGACCCCTATAGGTGGGCCCTAGGGATGTCGACATTGGACACACTTGCTAGCTAATAACATGACCAATGATGACCAAACTTTGGAGTAGGGTCACCTTCATTACATGCTGTCCTCCCATGGTGACTTTGGTTTATGAATGATAGATTGGCTTACTCGAGGTACTTATCTTTTGGATGGATGGGTTTAGTCGTGCGTTACGTAATATCACGCATAGATTTCCCGAAGAGGTAGGCAGATAAATTGCTGTCGGTAAACCGTATATCACTGTTCGAACACTGACTATTGGACGAGAGCTTATTTTTTTCAGTATTCCAACATCGTAGACGATGTTAATAACTGAGGAGCGATGTTAATAATAACGGAGGAGCTCGTGGCTAAAGTAATAACAGCCGCACGGGTCGATCCATCAGGTTAAGCTGCGCTTGCCGGGGTTGGTTCATGGATGGGTGACTATTTTTACATACCGAGACTCCTCCGGTCTCGGAAAGCCATTGGTCCCGGTTGTCAATCGTGAATCTTTGACAGTCGTTACGGGTCGTCAGAAGCCCGAAAGTCTGGTAACCAGTACCTCAGGGTATCGTATTACCCAGTTACTGGGTTGTGGAGATCAGATAGGCAGTCGCTCCATGTAAAATACTGGTATTCAGCTGCATCCGGCGACCCCAAGATAGTTGGGAAAAGGCTAGGCAGGTTGATTTGAGGCGATGTTAATAACTCAGTAAGACGTATAATGTTGGGTAACAAATGAATCCTAGCTTAGCAAACAATATTTTTATGTCGGTATATAAGGTATCCTGAACCAGTCGCCCTTTTTCCATACAGCTCGCGAAAAATCCATATTTTTTAAATTTTAGTGTTGATATTTATTAAGGCTTGAACATAAAAGTAATGTTTTGATATGTAATCTTTATGTTCGATAATAGCAGAGCCCACAAAAGGGCTGCTATTACGGCGAAGTCTTATCATCGCACACAATCAGGACATAGTTTGTTTCTTTTTTGTTGATTTTCTATTCTATTCACAATAATTCTAGTGATTTTCACACAATGGACTAACCAACCAACAAGTTACCGTTTTCATGGTTTTTTTTATGATGATGACAGCAGGGCTTATATGATAACATTTTTGAGTCTCCCTTTTTTGTGTTAATGTTGCTTAATGATGTGATATTATTTAACGCATACAAATTTTTTTCTTCTGTCAATTTTTTTTTTGGCAAAAGAATAAACACGTTTCCAACAGATACGGGTACAGAACCCTAAAAATGAGGGCGATACCGTGCATTGAAATTTCGCGTGACGTCACACCTACGTAAAAGATTTACCACTTTCTACTTATAAGTGGCGTAACAAGCCCCACACTCCTGAACTTTGAAGCGTTTTATCATTGTTTTATCATTCTGTGGTGTGTCGCGAGCAGACTGGATTGTTTGTGTGTGAATCGCTGCTGCAAACTTTCTACTTCGGTGTTGGGCTTGTAGCAGGGTTTCACTCACCTTTATATGTGTAAGATTATATAGTCCGGTCAATCTAGACCAAAAAATGAGAGTGAAGGTACATAAAGTCCCAACAAGCTGAAAATGAGTAAAATTGTTCAAAACATAATTATAGACAATGTTTAAAAGTTCCCCATCATTCCCGTGTATGGAAAAATTTTTATTCAAGGTCACAGGTAAAAAAAATGACTTTTTCCCGATTTTCAGCAAAACGGTAAGTTTTATCATAAAAGTACCTCATTCAAAAATTGTAGATCATAAAATTATCTATAAAAAATGAAGTAATACTCTTTTCTTACGAGCCATCGTTTCTGAGATACGAGTATAACGATTCAAAAAGTTATAAAAGTTGTTATCGTCATAATATTCACACGTTTCCACGCCACCTATGAGGTAGTGTACTTGCGCGTTTTTTTAACGTGGTTTCCCCAGTAGGCCTACTCCACGGGTCAGTTTTTTTTTTTTTTTTTTTTTTTTTTTTTTTTTTTTTTTTTTTTTTTTTTTTTTTTTTTTTTTTTGGGGGGTGGGAAATCATCTAATGACTCTTTCCGCTCTGGGGTGGAGCGGAAGGGCGTGTCAGACTCTTACTGACTAAAACCCACCCCTGTTCCTCCCTGCCCTACGCGCCCGGGGGCGAGGTAACTCTTTCGAATTTATCCTCCACCCCCGGGCAGAATTTATCCTCCACCCCCGGGCAGAATTTATCCTCCACCCCCGGGCAGACTCCACGGGTCAGTTGTGATCCTGTTTAATGTAAAACTATTGCAAAATAACGGAAATTTTCAAAGATTGGAAAATATAAAAGCGATGTAAATTTAAAAAAAGTGGTGAAGTTCATTCGCCTGATTCGTAAGTTTCAAATTCTTCTTGTTCTTCTTCTTGTTCTTCTTCTCCTGCTTCTTCTTCATCTTCATTTTGGATGCAAGTAAATTGCGTCAATAGCGATGTACGAGTATCGTATGACACTTCGTCGGAATCAAACGTATCCTCCATTGTTTGTGATTCAATATTAGAGCAGGACCGGCCTTGACAATTTGTGCATGCCAAAGAACAAAACAGTCCGACTTTTTTGCAACCACATTTAGCACTGCATCCCTTTTTACAGTTGCAAAAAATTGTGTTCAGCAGTTTTTCCGGCGCAGGTGGAAGTACAGTTTGAACTGGCTCTAATATATTGTTGACCAACTTCCAACCCCAGTCTGTAGGGTCTAGCTGATAACCAAGCCACACATGAACTTGGTAATATACCCGAAAAAGATGTTGATGAGCAGCAACTGAGGTTGGAGGAAGACAAGCTAATTTTACTTGTTTTTTATTTTTAGTATTTTTAACGAAACATGCATATCGAAGCTTATCTAAACAGGTAGTTTTTTTTAGGAGCTCCATACATGTTTTGTTCTCACGTTAAAAAAAACGCGCTAAGTACACTACCTCATAGGTGGCGTAGAAACGTGTGCATATTATGACGATAACAACTTTTATAACTTTTTGAATCGTTATATCTCAGAAACGGTGGCACGTAAGAAAAAAGTATTAATACATTTTGTATTGATAATTTTATGATCTACAATTTTTGTCGATGTACTTTTATGATAAAACGACACCCAGAATCGCTCATTCCGGAGTAGTGGAAGGTGGGTATATAGGACTCGGGAGCGACCGGAACAAGGTGTGATTGACACGCGTCTGCCGGATGATGACGCCATGAGTTCATTCTGGCGCAACATCTGGTGCCTGGTCACACCTCGGTGACTGGACTCGGGAGATCGAGCGAGCGTACGTTTCAATAACAGAAATGAGGGCAATCACTATCAGCCCTCCAGATGTAGCCCGTGCGCCCGTGCGTCAGTAAATCAGGTAGTACTGCGGAACCTAAAATTTTTAGACCGATCACGTGCTTACCGACGGTCTCTAGGGTTCTTACATCTATTTTACGCATGTAGATAGTAACCGTATCATGTCTGCCTCTCAAAATGGATGTAGGAATGGGTCCCGCGGTACTAAGAAACTTCTCCTCATCGATATGGCCATTAGCCAACTGGCTCAGCATTCCCGGAAGGATCTATCGACACGTTGGATAGACTATAAGAAGGCCTATGACTCAGTTCCTCATACATAGCTCATGAGAGTGCTAGAATTGTATAAAGTTGATGCAACGCTACGCACCGTCCTGATGTCATGTATGAGGCAATGGAGGACGGTCTTTCGCTATCCAGGATGTCGAAAAATCCAGAGGAATAGCGAACCGATAAGGATCGAGCGGGGTATATTCCATGGTGACAGTTTGAGTCCGCTTTGGTTTTGCTTAGCCTTGAATCCTCTAAGCACACTGCTGGAGAATTCGGGGCTGTGCTATCGGTTGAAGAGAGGTGGTCAGGTTATGTCTCACCTGCTTTACATGGATGACTTGAAACTTTTTGCCCCCAGCAATCTGCAACTGATGGAGCTGCTGAAGGTAACTGAAACCTTCAGTAGTGCCATCAGGATGGAGTTTGGTGTGGAAAAATGTGCGGTCATGCATGTAAAGCGAGGGGAGATTGTGGAATCCGTGGGAACTCAACTCTCGGATGCCATAAACCTGAGATCCCTCTCTCCAACCGAAACCTATAAGTATTTGGGTATGTCGGAAGCGTTAGGTATCAATGTTGCTGACATGAAGCAATGGTTGAAGGAGCGCTTCTTTGGCCGCCTGAAGAAGGTATTTAATAGCCTTTTATCGGGCGGAAACAAGGTGCGCGCCTTCAACGGTTGTGTTATACCGGTATTGATGTACTCTTCGGCATACTCAAATGGACTCAGACGGATCTTGACGCCCTGGATAGGAGGGTCCGCACACTGCTGACCGCAAATCAGATGCATCACCCACGATCATCGGTGATGAGGCTGTATATCCCGCGACAGTCTGGGAGTCGTGAGTTCTTAAATGCTAAGACCCTACACAACCGCGAGGTATGCAGCCTTAGGAAATACTTCCTCAAAACCTACATGGGTAATATGCATCGAGATGTGGTCGCTGTAGACAAAGGCCTCGGCTCGCTCTCCTTTACAAACGAAAACTGGCGCAAACCTATAGTACGGGATACTAATGACCGCAGGGAAGTATGGCAGAACAAGGAGCTTTATGGACGCTTTTACCGGGCGCTACATGGGCCTGATGTAGATCTCATAGCGTCCGTTTCCTGGCTGCGCTTTGGTAACCTCTTACGGGAAACCGAAGGTTTTGTCTGTGCGATTATGGACGAAGTTATAATGACGAATAACTACCGGAAATATATTGTGAACAACCGGAAATATATTGAGTCAACCGTACCGACCGGTACGTTTGACATCTGTCGGGCATGCCACCGGCCCGGGGAATCAGTCCGACACATTATTTCTGGTTGTTCTCGTCTAGCTAACGGAGACTATGTGCATAGACACAACCTTGTAGCTAGGATTGTCCACCAGCAACTTGCTCTTAAATATAATCTTATGGAATCAGAAGTACCGTACTATAGGTATGTGCTCGACCCAGTTTCTGGAAAATGGCAATATCACGTTATATTGGGATCAATCTGTCATCACTGACAGGACTATTGTTGCCAATATGTCTGACATGATTGTTGATATTGCTGTCCCTCATGACGAGAACCTCGTGAAAGCAGAGAAAGACAAGCAAACGAAGTATCTTGATCTGGCTCGCGACGTTGTCGACATGTGAGAGGTAGATACAGCAGTCATTGTGCCGATAGTCGTGACGGCCAATGGTTTAATAGCCAAGAGCCTCGACGAATACCTAAGGAGGCTCTTGTTGGGGCAGCTGGATCAAGGGCATGATCCAGAGGGCAGTACTTCTGGACACGGCGCGTATCGTTAGGAGATTCCTCTCTCAGGAGCCTTGACCACCGGTAGCTTGGACCCTTTTCCGATACCGGTGGGCTACTATTTTTTATATTTTTAAATGTTTTTTTTTTTAATTTTTCATTTAAATATTTAAAAATATAATTTAAATGTATTTACGAATGAATAAACCAAATATATAATAAATTTTATTAACAGTAAAGTAGGTACAGCTAATCTATCCTAATCAAGAATACAAGATGCATTTTACTATATTTTTTTGTTTATGTGATAGAGTAAACGACGGTGTCTGTGGTAGTATTGAATGTGTGACAGACACTGGTGCCTTCCTCCTTCAGCTTTAACCTGTGAAGCCCCGCGACTCACTGGTGAGTCGGACAAAAAAAAAAAAAATTAGAGAGAAAAAAAAATAAAAAATCGGCTGTCAACCCGGGTTGTCGTCGGGGTTCAATTTGACAACCCGGATTTGGCCGCGGGGGTTGAAGACATCAAAACAAGTTGACTAACAATGTTGAGTTTAAGATGTGAAGAGACTATGAATGTTTATATGTACTCACGCCCTGTAGCTTGAACGGCTGGATGGATTTTAACAAACGAGGTATCAGAAAGCGCGAACGACGTCCTGACCACCGAAGTGACATTTGAAATGTGAAAAAGTCTGTAGGTAACTTTATCTAGTCCTGTTTATTTGTGACATGGTCATGATTGTGGATTATCAAAATAAAGGGAGTCAAGTAGAAGATTCCAAAAGTATCACTAAAATGCCAGAAATAACAACATTATGACTGGTTTGAAACTTTTTCGTCGGTTTTTTAGGGTTCCGTACCCAAAGGGTAAAACGGGACCCTATTACTAAGACTCAGCGGTCCGTTCGTCTGTCTGTCTATCTGTCCCTCTGTCACCAGGCTATATCTCATGAACCGTGATAGTTAGACAGTTAAAATTTTCACAGATGATGTATTTCTGTTGCCACTATAACAACAAGATAAAACAGAATAAAATAAATACTTACTTAAGGGGGCTCCCATACAACAAACGTGATTTTTTGTCCGTTTTTATAGATAATGGTACGGAACCCTTCGTGCGCGCGTCCGACTCGCACTTGGCCGTTTTTTTATACGACCTTTCCGTTACACCTTGTATAAGACGGAACACGTGCCATACATTCATAGATAGTATGACGTCATGAGTTCATGACCTTCTTATTTTATACAAATACTCATAATGATCGATTTACGAGAAGGGAACGGCTTATGTACATTACAATTCTCAAATTACGAAAACTTGTGCAAAGAGTCCTAATCCTAATCTATTTTGAGGGATACGATTGTATTTATTTAAGCGTATAATATACGCGTTAGCTTTATTCGGGTGAAGTTAGTGGTTCCGCAGAGTTATTTGTTTATGAGTTTACTGCTTACACTACATGAAAAGGATACCTAAAATTTTTTTGATTGGTGTCTTAAAAGTCTTAAAACTTATGTTAGCAGCCGCTTCGTTAACTTCTAGTCTGTTCTAATGTATGAAACTCTCTTTTAAAGTGAACATCGCACATTTTTCAGCGTTAATCCACTATCTAAGGATCTAAGGGAGTGGTGGCCCAAAGATAACAGCCGCGACTTACAAGATGTAAGTAGTTAGTAGTGGGCTCGAACGCAGGCAAGAATATTACTTTGTATAAATTATTTCATCACCACTGCTCTCAATCTCTCTTCTTTCGACTGAAATGGTGATGATGAGGACTGCTCTCAAAACGGTGATGCGAAATATCGTGAGGAAACCAGCATGTTCTAGAACCAAAACCTTCGAAGACATGTGACATCCACCAAGCCGCAATGAGCCCGCGTGGTGGATTACTGGGCACACCCTCTCACAGAAAGGAGGCCTGTGTCCCATCATTGGGAACATTATAAGGCTGATTATGCTATGCTATTATGAGTCCACTGGATGTGAGAGGCATGGTAGGCACCGGTCTGCGTGGCGACGTAAAGACGTCCACTGCTGCACACAAGCCTAGCCAAAGGCCCACGGCAAGCGGTGGACGCCTTTCGGCTGCAATGATGATAATAATAAATAATTATGTAAAATAAAATTCATTTATTTCAAGCATAACCCATAATGATCACATAGTACAATTTAAAAATACACATTAAATGAAGTTTATACAGTGTGTAACGGAAGGTTGTGGTCATATTTTAGCAACCGGTTCTGCCCATGGATATAAACAACTTTCTCTAAGAAAAAACTGAAAATTCCGAAAAAAAATTGGACTTTCCATACAAAGTTATCATCAGCTGATCAATATTTGTATGGCAGGTAAAAAAAAATTTTGTGAATTTCCTAAGGTTTTCTTGAAGAAAGTTGTTTATATCGATGGGCAGATGCAGTTCTTAAAATATGACCACACCTTTCCGTTAGTGGTGGAAAAAATTATTTCAAATGATTTCTGGTGAAATTTTATTAAAATATAGGAACCTAGATCATGGTGTTTAAAATTGCGGACGAAGAACATTCATGAGGATTTCCACTGACTTCTAAAAATTGCAAAATAACTTTAATTTCGGAAGTCGGTGTTTGTATTTTGTTTCTTTCGTTATTTGACACCGACTTCCGAAATTAAAGTTAATTGCAATTTTTAGAAGTCGGTTGTATTTTTTGTAAAAAAGTTTTTATTTTACACTTTTTATGTGTTGTACCCCAGAACTAAAATTAAATTATAAAATTATGCCCAAATGGATAACCCCATGGAATTTGAGCATAATTGGAGACAAACAAAACGTCATCTGTGTTTACATATTTTTGTTCATGTTGATTTTTTAAAAAGTGCTGAATCAATTTCGATAAAATATATAGGTATAGGGAACCACGTCTGAAGTATGGCAACCAAACAAAAAAATAAACATTAAAATCTATTCACAAGTGGCGGAGAAATCGCGTAACGAATATACAAAAAAAAAAAAAAAAACATACTGACGAATTTAGAACCTCCTCCTTTTGGATGTCGGTTAAAAAGGGGTCCCACAGACGCGTTTCCCACCCTTTTCAATTATTGAAGTAACTAGGAGGAGTTATTACTATGTAAGAACTAGGTGTTAAGTTCAAGTCATTACCTTCCGGGTACTAAGACATAAACCTTAATGAAATATTTTGTTCTCACAATCCACTTTCGGCAAATTGCTATCAATTTCTATCATGGAACCGTCCCGGGTCGGTGATTGTGGCTAGAGGGTGGAAGCCCATTACCATTGACCCGGATTATAACTAGATTTATAAACTTTAATGACTTCCATATGATATGTAGGGGTTACCTCTGTCATTTTGAAACTATGGTAGGTACAAGTAACGGTTACCATTTGTGGATAATGAGTTTGGTAAAGGCGCTAAAGTATAATTTTGGAAGTAGATCTGTGATTCAATTCAGCTTAGGCGTGTGCATGGGTACACAAGTTGCATAAATACCCATAGGGATCACTCACGTTCATAGGGCACATAACATTAATTTATACAGTGAAAAATACGTCTGTTATCTAGTGGGAATAACTTAATTTTTAACAATTTTTTTAACTTTTATTTTATCGATGTTTACCTCTACACTTGGGACTTTTTTGATAAGAAGCCTCATAGACAGAAAATTATTTATTATTATTAGGTATCATTTCGAATATTTTTTTGCTAAATGTTCGTTTACTCCACTCTCCACTTTCTCTGTCAATGAGGCAACATCATTTCAAACCCATAAATACGGTAAAAAAAATTGTAACTGAAACTGTAGGTACGTGAAAAGCCTCTTTAAGTAATAAAAAAATATATATATCCCTTGATCCTATATCCCAGATACCCATGTTACATTATTTAAAACATATTATCAAGATATGAATATGGGAAGTTTGTTGTTTTGGCTTATATCCATAAATAAATCGGGCTATTTCTCACATCAATGAACTCGGAAATTAGTTTTTCTCGGAGCACTAAGTCCTGATGTCTACATGACTTACTACCTCATTTTCTTGGGTCATACCTCATCTAATCTAGGATATCTAAGTACATCCTAGCCCTGTTTTTCTTCCAAATCCGTTAAGCTTGTTTGTCGTGATTGAGTAACGAACATTAATCCTGATGTTCGCATTTATAAAAATACTAAAGTCTGCCAGCGGCTTTGCCCGCGTGAAAGTTGAAAATTATTCCAAAGGAACATACTCACGGTATGAAAAGTATCCCATTCCCTATTCCTGGATTATTGTCTAGTCTTGTGCCAAGTGAATCTCAATCCGTTTGGCCGTTAAGGCGCCGTTATACGACTTCTAATTATTTTTAATTGAACATCACTTCTAAACGACTAGTTTTATTTTTTTTTTAAAAATTATATGTTACTCTAAACAATGTCTTTCGTATATTGTTATGTGATTATTTGAATTAATTTTTATAACATAGTGTAATTAATTTGTAAAGTTATGTCTTACGCGGATAAAAAAATGAGAATCACACAAATAATGTAAAGCGTACTTTTATGTAACCTTCACCATTTTAAGGAATGCTTATTTTTTATATTTTAGTATACGTGTTTTAGTATAATACCTGTGGTTTTATGTATAATAAATGAATAATGCGTTTAATTTCGGATAGCGCTCTTTGATGGAAGAGTCCTAATACTGGGTGGACGAACGACGCGTTACGTGAGCTAAGCACAGAACACGCAAGCTAACCACTCAAGGTCATTGGCAGTTAATAGCGCCTTAAGGCGTGTATAGCCGCCAAGTGGCGCCCTCATTGAATAAAAAATCGTAGCATAGCGTAGAAAAGATTAAGGAATCCTATGTTGCGTTTGTTACAAAGAGGATAAGGTATTTTTACGTTGTGGAAGCATGACTCAAAGTGTTTCGTATCCAAAGTAGTAAGCAAAAGTACCAAAAACGGCCGTTTTTGACACTTTCTTGATCGGACGGCGAGTTACCCACTACTCGCAGTCCACAGGCCCGGGTCTACGGTTACCGGAGATCGTCTCGCGACGTCCTCCGTCCAGGGCGTCTCCTACGGTGGCTGCTGCTGAGGGCGTGAGGGCGAGTCTGTTGTTGTAGCCTCTCCCTCACCCGTTCCGACTCCTCCTTCGCGAGCATTACTGCTTCGCAGAAGGAGGAGACCGCTTCCCATTCCCTCTCGCTCCATACCATGGCCTGGACCAGGGCCGGGCGCGAGAGGTCGCTGCCGCCGATCACCTCCACGAGGACACGGTGGGGCTCTGCCAAAGAGGGGGAGATCTCCACCGTGTGCTCCACTGTGTCCTCTGGGCGATCCTCATAGTGGGGACACCCAGGCGTTTCCCTTCGCCTTATCCTACACAGGAACTTCCCGAAACTTCCGTGTTCGGTGAGGACCTGCGTCAGGCGGAAGGTGAGGACGCCGTGGCGCCTCTCCAGCCACTCCTCAAACAGGGGCTCTACCGCCGCAATGGTGGCGTGCCCAGCGCTGGGTTGCGACAGTCGCTCTCTCCATGTCGCCATGAGATCCTGCCGGAGCTCTGTCCGCCGAGCCGCGAGGTGTCACGGCAGCGGAGTTTCGCCCCGGCGTTTCGCCTCCTCGCGCCACTCATATAGGTGCGCGAGGACCTTTGCCTCCAGATCCCACGGCGTCAGTCCAGCAAGGAGGCTAGCCGCCTCACGGGAGATCATGTGGTATCCTTGGATCATTCGGATCGCCATGACCCTTTGGGACGCGTTCATCTGGCGAGCTGATCGCTGCCTCAGGGAACGCGTCCACACCGGTGCCCTGTAAAGGGTCATGGACCGCACGATCCCCGCATAGAGCCTCTGGCAGGAGGCGTTTAGCCCCCCCAGATTCGGTAGGAGCCGCTTCAAGGCGGCCTGGCCCTGTCCAGTCACGTATATTTTTTTTCGGTGTGCGTAAGCTCGGAGCGCTCGATGACATAGAAAATAGTTTACGCACACAGAAACAATGTGCACGTGAATCTACAAACTATCAAACATAACCAAGACCAACTCGCCTTTGTGAAATAAAATATCTATACCAAGCTACGATTTTTTCAATAAAAACTTCTTGTAGGTGCTTCAAATACCAGGAGTAATTTTACGCCCAAATATTCTTTTGCACCCTTAGCATGTCTTAATCAATTTCCGTACCTATTTTATGTCCAAATAATTTAGTATTACCAAGTACATAACGTTGGATTTATGGTTTATAAAAGTCTTTGGGCCTGCCTTTCTCTGGAATTCTTATTTCTCACTTCGAAATGTTGTAAGATATAAAGTAAGTATTTTATCAACGCAGTCTTAAGATGTATGAGCCTGTAATAAAATTGACTACGTACTTTCCTTCCAATCTCCGGATAGGTTTCAAGCGTTGGCGTAAAATGAAGCTGAAAACCATGAGATAAATTGACACCATTTTCTGTTTATATGTTCTGAAATCTTTTAGATTTCACTTCTGGATGCCTCACCCTAATTTTATTACGAGTATATACCCTAATTATTTTCTATTTTGGAAGACGGTTGTATTTTTTGTAAATAGATTTTTCACTTTTTATTTGTTGTAACCCAGAACTCATTATCATCATCATTCTCCTGCCCTTATCCCAATTTATTTGGGGTCGGCGCAACATGTCTTTTTCTTCCATATATACTCCTCTATTAGTCGTCATCTCTGTAGTCACCCCCTTTTTACCCATATCCCAGAACTAAATCTAAATATTAAAGTTATGCCCGAATTGATAACCCTAATAACATGAAACATGGAATTCAGTACAGTCATATTCATGTATAGTTTACATAATTATAAAAATCGTTCGCGCCTATCGGCCTGACCTTCACTCAATCTTATTCATGTGACAATCTTATTTATTTTGAAAAGTTAGTGTTTATTTCTTTAATTTATAAAGTGCTATGAGTTCTAAGCCTTGTATATAGGTCCTGATGAAAGAGTCTCTACAATATCTACTGAGTCAGTAATTTTTCAGCTAGCATGCAAGTATTGATCACGTAAGCCATAATTATGTAGGTAAGTATTTGTCGTTGTGAGCCTGTAGGATATAAGAACAATAAGTAATGAAGTGATTAACATAATATCAACACGAACTTCCAAACAACCTACGGATAATAAACAAACACGTAGAAAATAATCCTGTTAGTAAATTACGACAGTTTCCTTACTCAGGTGCCTTAGTTGTTAACATAGAAAGCTATCTATGTTAACAGAGATAGCTATGAATTATTCCGTCTCGTGTTATTAGGCACTCCCTACAAGGATAGGCTCTCAAAATGACTGTTATCTATTACTAGATACACAAACAACATTAGGCCTGGTGGCTCATTAGTAGCGGTGTTGCTACTAGTCACAATTACCTACTATGTTTCTATGTATGATTATTAAGACAATGACATTCGCAAAAACTCAAAGATTGCTGGTTTTCTAAAAAAATGTTTAGTCAAATCTTTTTAGTTTGATGCTGTTGTTTCCGAAACACGTCTAAAAATAAAATCCTCGATAGAAATGATCTTCAAACCTACCCTTAACGTTGACCTTTTTTTTTCCCTGTCTTAACGGCCCCAGCCAACGTCATCATCATCATCATAAGCCTTTTATTGTTCCCACTGCTGGGGCACAGACCTCCTCTCAGTGAGAGGGTGAGGGCCATAAATCCACCACGCGAGCCAGCCAACGTACGTCGCGTCGGTATAATTTATAACAAATAATGAATTGAATCTTATTAATTTTTTTTTTTGTTTTAGATTTTTAATAACTCAACTCAGTTCAGAGTAAATTGAAAAAATGCTTCTTATTTAACAATACATTGTGTCGTCGGGAATCTCTTTCTTTTCTATGCAGTCCGAGAGTGACCGCGCTTTAGATGATGTCACGCCCTTTAAGTGTCTTGTAAACATGATAATAATGAGTCTAGACTATTATTTACCTATACAATAGGTACATGTTTATGAAAATAAACATTGGTGGTAACGTTACATAACAAATACTCGTAGTATTCCCCGAAGCGTTAGGAATAATGTTTGATTGGTACCTATATCCACATTTTGCTTGTCATATTGAAGTCTCATGTTTTAATGTGGGTGAAATATATATATATATATATATATTATATATTTTTTATTCATTTGAAGAAAGAGACAACAAAGAGCGTGGAAGGATATTGTAGAAACTTTTCCCAGAGTTGGACAATACGCAAAAAGTTATAAACAGGAAATAAGTCGTTACGAGTTCGTCGATCCATAGGACGGACGTCGTTCGGAGTTGCAGATTGTTGATTGTGAATGATAAACAGATATAACACCTATAAAGCTGAGGTTAGGAGTTGAACGCGATGAATGCGTTGAATTATAAAAATTGTAGGAAAAGCAAAATCTATAAAAGTTCTGTGGGCGTAAGTCGATCGATCTTTACCTAAAAATAACAAATAACAATTTACGTATTTCTAGTCTACTGTAAAAATAGAAAAGCTTATAAGAGCAGGTTTCCATAAAAAATAGACTTTCCCTACTTTCAGTTTTTAAAGACTTCAAAACTGTAGTCGGTTCGTTATTTTCTTCTGTATCTTTTAGTTGTCCCACAAACAATTATATCAGGTTTGTTAAGAATTTACGCTGTTTAAGTTCATAAAACTTCAACCATTTTTTGACTCAACGGATAGGTCCCAGTTTATTAAGTAAACAAGTTGAGCTCCACTTTAGCTTCTTTAGTCGTCAGCTTATGCGGTCACACATAACTAGCATACATCTAAACATACGTCACTTTTGGTCGGTGCAGGAAAACGGAATTAAAATCTGGAAAATTTAATGAAAAATGTGTCAATAACTTGTATTTGTAATGTTTTTGTAAGCAGATTTTTTGGCGAAAACGTTGTTTAATAAGACAGCTTCTGCCAGCAGCTTCCCCGGCGTAAAAAATAGAAATCATCGCAGGGGAACTTGGGGATTATCGCTAGGATTAAAAAATATCCTTCTTCTTTTTTTTTCAGGTTCCAAACTATCTCTGTATTAAAATTCATCAAAATTGGTTTAGCGGTTTTGGCGTGAAAGCTAAACAAACAGACAGGCAGAGTTACTTTCGCATTTATAATACCTACTTATAGTTTTTGTCAGCGGCTTCGTTTGCGTGGAATTAGTACCAACTCCCGGTATAAATTATAGCCTACATGTTTATTATTCTGAGGTACGCTATATTACTGTCAAGTTTCATCTAAATTTTTTCAGTAGTTTTTGCGTGAAAGAGTAACATACATCCATCCATTCATCCATACATCCGTCATATTCATAATATAAGTTGGATAGGATAGTGGGATAAAATTATAATAAAGTAAGTAAATAAGCATAGGACAGTCTTAATTTGTGCAGTTAGTAATTATTTTTGAATCTTTAAATAAATGTACGAGTACCTAATACTAAATTACAATAAAATATTATACCTTTTAGGGTTTCGTACCTCTAAAGGAAAAAGGAACCCTTAGTTGTAGGGTCACTTATGGGGGATGCAGTGGCCCGGGGTGGGGTCGTCTTGGCGGTGTCTCTAGACATCGCCAATGCCTTCAACACCCTGCCCTGGAGTTGCATAGTGGAGGCACGCCGGTATCACCGGGTGCCGCCTTACCCCCGTCGCGTGGCCGAGGCCTATTTGACGGACAGGGCCGTCACCTACCCCGGTCACCGGGGAGAGTGGAACCGGCGAGAGATGTCGTGGGGTGTCCCACAGGGATTGGTCCTGGGGCCGCCTCTGTGGAACATGGGATACGACTGGGTGCTGCGCCCCGACTTCCCATAGCGGCGTCAGCGTAGTCTGCTACGCTGACAACACCCTGGTCCTGGCGCAGGGGAGGTCCAACCGTTGGGTTCCCAGATAACGGTATGAGGGGTTCACATCGGCATCGAGGGGACGGTGAAGTACCTGGGACCCATCCTCAACAGCCGGTGGCACCTGAGGCGGCGACCAGCTAGCTAGTCCGAGCATACCGCACGATCTCCGGTGAGGCGGCGACCAGGTCGCCAGCTGAACGCGTCCCAAAGTGTCATGGCCATTCGGCTAGTCCGAGGATACCGCACGGTCTCTGGTGAGGCGGCGAGTCTCCTTGCCGGGCTGTTGCCATGGGATCTGGGGGCAAAAGTCCTCGCGCACCTCTGGGAGTGACGCGAGGAGGTGAAACGCCGGGGCGTTCGGCGGGCAGAGCTCCGGCAGGATCTCATGGCGAAATGGAGAGAGCGACTATTGCAACTCCGCGCAGGGCACGCCACTATTGCGGCGGTCGTGCCCCTCTTTGAGGAGTGGCTCAAGAGACGCCTCAGCATCCTCACCTTCCGCCTGACACAGGTCCTTACCAGACACGGTTGTTTCGGAAGGTTCCTGTGTCGGATAAGGCGGGAGGAAACGCCCGGGTGTCACCACTGTGCGGATAGCCCAGAGGACACGGTGGAGCATACGGTGGAGTTCTGCCCCACTTGGGAGGAGCACCGCCGTGACCTCGTGGAGGCGGCAATTGGCGGAAACGACCTCTCGCGCCCGGCTCTGGTCCAGGCCAAGGTACGGAGAGAGAGGGAATGGAAGCAGTCTCCTCCTTCTGCGAAGCAGTAATGCTCGCGAAGGAGGAGGCGGAACGGGTGAGGGAGACTCAACGGAGTCCCCCCCCCCCTCGCGTCACCCCTGCCGCAGCCGCCGCAGGAGACGCCCTGGGCTTCGGGGGTCGCGAGACGATCTCCGGCCACCGTAGACGCGGGCCTACGGACGGTGAGTATTGGGTAGCTCGCCGTCCATTCAGCATCAGGCCCGAGAGTCAACGGCGCGTAGTGTTCCACGCGCGCCTCAAGTAGATGCCACCAACACCTGACGGGGCCCGTCATAGCCAATGCCTGCCTAGGGGTCGTGGATATATTGCAAACAGAGTTACTGCGCCCCCTTGGGCACTTAGGCAACTGAAGGAACAGGGGTGGGTTTTAGTCAGTAAAATTCTGACACGCCCTCCCGCTCCACACAGAGCGGGAGAAGTCATTGGATGATTCAAAAAATTTCACGTTTTGAGTTATCAAGCTAAAAGTATATGAGGCTTTTAGCATTCTTGTATGTTTATGTTATTTAATCCATTTTTCTGTAATATGTGTTATATCTGTGCAGAATAAATTATTTTTCTTTCTTTTCGGTTTGCCATCCCTTGGAGCTGTGAAAAAATCAAACTTCTATGTCAACGCAATCAAAAGATGGCCGCTTATTTTGAAACTCGTAAGGGAATCAAAACCTATAGGGTTCTTCCCGTTGACCTAGAATCATAAAATTTGGCAAAAGATTGGGAATCTGTAAATTTTCGTACAAAAAGCGATAACGTTTTTCCTCCAGTAAACATAGTCCAATTTTCATAATTATTGGAAATGTTGTAGATATAATGAAAAACTATGTCCGTAACTTTTAATTTTAAAGAAATATTGCGTAGGTACGATATAAGTTATTAGCATATCATCATCATCATGAGCCGTTTAATGTCCCCACTGCTGAGGCACAGGTCTCCTCTCTGTGACAGAGTCCGTAATCTACACGCGGGCTCAATGCAGGTTGGTGGGTGTCACATGTCTTAAAATTTTTGGTTCTAAGATACATGCGGTTTCCTCACGATGTTTTCCTTCATCGTTTTGAGAGTAGTGGTGATGAAATAATTTACACAGAGTAAAGCGTCTGCCTGGGTTTGAACTCACGACGTACAACTTGTAAGTCGTGGCCGTTGCCACTGCTGCATTAGCATCTAAATATCTATATTTTTAAACGACTTCAAAAAAGAGGAGGTTTCTCAATTCGTCTGTATGTTTTTTTAATGTTTTTTTTTTGTGTTTGTTAAGCGATATCTCCGCCATTTGTGAATAGATTTTGATGATTCTTTTTTTGTTTGGTAGGTCATACTACAGAGGTGGTGATATAAGTTTTATCGAAATAGATTCAGCACTTTTTGAAATATCAACATAAACAAAAAATATGGTATAGGTACACAGATGACGATTTGGTTGTCTTAAATTTTAATATTCAAATTCTATGTTTTTCGACTTCGACTTCAAAAAGGTTCTCAATTCATCTGTATTTTTTTTGGGGTTATCCATTCGGGCATAACTTTAATATTTATATACAACAACTAAAAAGTAAAAAATAAAAAAAACAATACAACCGACTTCTAAATGTTGCAAAATAACTTTATTTTCATCGGTGTTAATTCGGTGTCTAACTAAGAAACAAAATATAAACACCGACTTCCGAAAATAAAGTTATTTTGTAATTTTTAGAAGTCTGTTGTATGTTTTGTAAAAAAGTTTTTTTTTATTTAAAAACTGCCTCGAGCGTTTTTATTTTTCAAAATTAAACTGAATTACTAAAAAAACAAATATGTACAGACCTAGAATAAGGTATACTGAATCTAATGTCTCATTTCGTAAAGGTTTAGGGGGGTGAATACGTTATCGCCCGAAACAATATAACGAGTACAAAAAGGAAATGTAGGTTATTGCTTCAAAGACTTGCAACTGTCTCTGACGCACGATATGGCTCGCAGAGCGAACAGTATGAAACAGATAGCATTTTTGAAAATACTTACTCGTGCCACGTATCGGCGCTTCACAATAAGGCTAGGCTGTTTACTGAATGGCTGATTAAGTTAGTTGACTGCGACATATTCACCATCATTTTGAAGCTTATTACGATGCTGTTTAATTAATTAAGTAAGTAGATATTAATTACAAACATGTATTATACATAATTAGACGTAACAATCTTACGCGTGGAGTTTCTTTTCATTTGTTATAAATAGTTTTAATTATACTGTAATAAGCCAAGAAAATGCTACTTTCAAGATGACTATGTAGTTATCTTATTATTTTTCTGACGCCAGCAGCTGATGCCGGTTATTTATCAGTCAGGAGTGTGTTACCTTATCGAATATTATTTCAGCTAAGAAATAAAAATATAAATTCAAATTTCAAATTCAAATTCAAAATTCAATGAGGTAATCCTGAAACGATTTTTTATTCAATGAGGGCGCCACTTTGCCGGTAGTAGACCCTTAAATGATACGATTGGCTTTTAACTAATTTTGTTAAACCCTTCATCCCGAAAACGGTCTGGTTGGATTTCGTATGAAAATCTTGTTTGTTTACATTCAGTTGCCAGTTGTTAATATTCCATAAATTTATAGGATTTGTTGTTTTCCCTCGACAAACTAGTAAAGGTCAAAACTACTCAATATTTGACGTAACGATGGTGGCGCGATTTATTTTCTTGGGTATTTCTTGATTAATAATTCACATTCAACCAATAACAGCCGTTTATCAAGTTACATATTTCAAAGAAACTGCCATACGTTACGAAGATTGACGGGTTAAATAATTAATAATATGGCATTCACCGACATTTTCTTGTTATTTTTACTTACTTATTTTTGATATTTTTCCTTTCGGAAAGTTTCATAAAAAAATGATGTGACATTTTAAAAGGCGTATAAAACTGTATTAAATCAAAAATCTTCCCTTTTTATAAAAACAATTCCCAATCCTAATCAAAAATACTGATTGTATAGCAAAATATTTACTTCAAAATATTATTATTTTAGCAACTATTTAAGTTCGTGACGCATCACTATTACTTGAAAAGGAGTGTTGCTGATATTGGAGATAGTGGAAATATTATATTTATCCCAAACTTTCCTTGGGCATTCTATACAATGCCGAATGTTCAGCTGGAAATGTGCTATGGACAGTCATAAGTAAGGTAGCTTGACGGAACTTTTTCTGTCTGCAGGGTGGAAATAAACCTAACACAAAGGGGATGACGGGGGCTGTGTTCGTTCGCTTTGCTCGATCACTGGTGCCCGTCATCCCCTTCGAACCTAATCTGTCCGTATCAAGGGTGCCCTAAGTTCCCGAGCTCGCTTCGCTCGCTCTTGGACAACGTACGTCGCGATGGTGACCTTTCTGGTTACTTTAATGTGCAATCAGTATATTTGATTTTCAATAATTTATTTTGATGTAAAAAATATTTAATTGATGTAAATAAAATCACGGGTGCTAAGTTTTTTGATGTGCATTTAAAAATAAGTCAATATAAAAATCAATGTTTCGTAATCGTCATTTTAATTATCTGTAACATATTCGGTCTGCGATTGTAAAGACCCTGGGAGTCTTACACCGAATACAAAACAGACTGTACCTACATTTATAATATTTTAATAGGTAAAATTAATTAGGTAGGTACTAAATATCTGGAGATACTTTTTATCTGATTTCTAAAAATAATTCTCTGATATAAAGTTATAATATCATTATTCATATTTTGCCCCTAAAAAGACACGGTTCTTGTAGGATAAGCCAAGGCAGTGAAGCCGCGGAAAAAGCTTGTACCTATTATGTACTTATACATAATAGGATCTCTAACTATTAGACCCGGTTCCTTCTTTAAAGCCAAAGTTGAAGAAGAAGTCAGATTTCAAGAAAAAGTATATTTATACAAAAATACTGAACTTCAAGATCTTAATTCATAAATCGGTTAGACAATCCAACGAGCTGGACTCGATAAAAAAATGCATAAGTATTTTAAGTCTTATTTCATTGTTAGTGAATTATAACCTAAGTTAGCCTCCAGATTTATGACTAAGTGTAACATTTCGCTGGTCCTCTTACCAATTAGACATGCAGACTTGGCTAGCGTTACGATGTCTGTGACGCAAAGGCTAGATTTTATACGAGCCATGGTTTCTGATTTATGCGATGTATTTAATTAAGGCAACCCACTCACTTTTTAGGCTTATGTTATGAGTATGCGATTTTATTAGATGTAATAAAACTAAAAGTACTTTTTTAAAATCAAGCTTTAAGCCCTCGTCATCATGTGGAATGGAATGTACTTATGATAATAAAACATACTAGCCCATATTCAACTGTCTTACCATTTGCCATCAGGCAGTTCCTGCCTCTACATCCCAGCGCCATCATCAGATCAGCCCGATGGTATCATAATATTGCATTTTCACCGAACTTACATCCCAGAGGACACGGTGGAGCATACAGTGGAGATCTGCCCCGCTTGGGCGGAGCACCGCCGTGTCCTCGTGGATGCGATAGGTGGCTGCGACCTCTCGCGCCTGGCCCTGGTTCAGGCCATGGTACGGAGCGAGAAGGAATGGGAGGCAGTCTCCCTTCCCTTCTGCGAAGCTGTAATGCTCGCGAAGGCGGAGGCGGGACGTGTGAGGGAAGCTCAACGGAGTGGCCCTCACGGCCCCGGCCGCTACCAGCGTACTGGGTGTAGGACGTCGCTAGACGATCTGCGGCCACCGTAGACCCGGGCCTGCGAACGGCGAGCAGTGGGTAGCTCGCCATCCGGTCAGCACCAGGCCTGTGAGTCGACGGCGGCGCGTAGTGTTCCACGCGCGCCTCAAAGAGATGATTGTCAGCCACCACTGACGGGGCCCATCGTGGCCGGTGCCTGCATGCCTAGGGGTAGCGGATAAATTCTGAAAATGAGTTACCGCACCCCTGGGCACTCAGGCAGGGAAGGAACAGCGGTGGGTTTTAGTCAGTAAGAGTCTGACACGCCCTCCCGCTCCACCCAGAGCAGGAGGGAGAAGTCATTGCATGATTTCCTAACCCCACCAAAAAAAAACCGAGCTTATATCAGTATGCTAAATTTCAGCTCTATCGGAAACTAACAAGTGGTCGATAAATTGTTTGCAAATTTTGAAGCACATACTTACATACGAATATTGCAAGATTAATAAAAGCTTGTAAAAAAAACTGGAAAAATGCGTGTCGGACTTTGCACATTCAGGGTTCCGTAGCAAATTTTGAAATTTTTTATAGCTTTGGGTCAATTATAGATCATCATCGGCCTTTTATTGTCCCCACTGCTGGGGCACAGGCCTCCTCTCTATGAGAGGGTGTGGGCCGTAATCCACCACGCGGGCCCAGTGCGGGTTGGTGGATGCAAAATGTGATTTTTTTAAGATTGTAGCTCCAAACGTTTGGCTGTAAAACCTGTGTGACAGACGACGGACAGACGGACACGTGAGTGACAACAATAGGGCTCCATTTGGACCCTTAGAGTACGAAACTCTAAAAAGTATTCTTTAGCCAGCAGCCTCGCCCGCGATTATGTTTAAAATAATTCCAAGGAAAACTATATTATTTCGGGACAAAAAAGTCTAATTTCTACATGTGTTCCAAACTTCACTCAAATCCGTACAGCCGCTGAAGCATGATTGATTAGTAGGATGGGTTTTGGTGGTAGGTACCTTTTGTAATTACTTAGTATGCATCAACATGACTTGGCAGATTTTGTAGTCTATGCATTGCTAGTAGTCGCCACAAATACTGCAATTCATCATAAATTATGGCTCCTGGGCAACAATAGGACAAGCCATAAAACTATCGTATATCTTCCTGAAGCTGGTCATTATCTTCCTGAAGCTGGTCAATATTAAACATCATGCCCATATTTCCCGAAGGATAAGACGGAGGTATACCTATAGTATAGGCACTCATATTTTGCCAGTTAAACGGTAGGAAGGTAATAGAGTAGAGTAAATTGAGCAGAGTATCACTTTATATTAACTACAGACATTAGGGTATTTCTCCTGTATACAAATAAAACTTAAAATATTTTTGGAACGAAGTTCCTTATCGCGCGTTGTGAAAGGGGGCTAGACGGAAAAAATTCTTACGAAAAGTTGTCACGACATAGAGTAAGATCCCAGAGCAATCAGACATAACTTATTTTCACACGAATGAAACCTGAAGTTTTCAGTAGCGTCTCGTGTGCCTTGAATACCTACGCGCTTTGTGGAACTTGCCGAGTGACACCTGGGCAGGTACCAGGTGAGAAAGGTAACTAAAAATAAGAATTATTTAACTTAAATTCACATGGCTGATTTTTATATATGTCATGTAGAATATTATTTTAAAGTAATATCATAAGTGTCAGACACTTTTGATGGACAAGAGCTTTTTTCAGACGCTTTTAAGCTTCCCAAAAAATAAATGAACTTTACTTATTTTTACATGTCTGATTTTTAATATGTTATTGAAGTATTTATATAAAAGTTATATTCAATCAGTCAGACAAATTAGAGTGACCAAACATCCCCTAAGACAAAAATTATTCAGCCAGAAGTATGAGGGCGAGAGCACTATGCATGCGCTTCAGAGTGAGTGAGACGTCCATAATAACTCGGTTCCCCTTCTTAAACTCACCATCTGTTTCAATCTACTGTGTATGTTGTGTGTAATATAACTTATAGTATACAGTATAGTTCGAGCCTGCGAGAGCACATGTTTTTGTTGTTTACATCAGGTTATTTGTGAGTGTTTTATTAAGTTGTTTGTAATAGTGATAATCATGGAAGAAGAGAAATTGAAATGTACATTTTGTAAAAAATCTCATGATAAAGTTATATTATTCTCCGAAGAAATATTGAAAAAGTGCAAAAACATTTTAAAACAGCGAATAATCCATAACTCAACTGATTCTAAGTCAACACTTGACTTCACATTTGGTTTTTTGTTATTATGGCTTATTTGCTTATTTGCTTTTTGGCTTATTTGCTTTTTTGCTTTTTGGCTTATTTGCTTTTTGGCTTTTTGGCTTTTTTGGCTTTTTTGCTTTTTTGCTTTTTGCTTTTTGCTTTTTGCTTTTTGCTTTTTGCTTTTTGCTTTTTGCTTTTTGCTTTTTGCTTTTTGCTTTTTACTTTTTGCTTTTTGCTTTTTGCTCTTTGCTTTTTGCTTTTTGCTTTTTGCTTTTTGCTTTTTGCTTTTTGCTTTTTGCTTTTTGCTTTTTGCTTTTTGCTTTTTGCTTTTTGCTTTTTGCTTTTTGCTTTTTGCTTTTTGCTTTTTGCTTTTTGCTTTTTGCTTTTTGCTTTTTGCTTTTTGCTTTTTGCTTTTTGCTTTTTGCTTTTTGCTTTTTGCTTTTTGCTTTTTGCTTTCTGCTGTTTGCTTTTTGCTTTTAGCTTTTTGCCAGTCCAAGATTCCAGAGCAATCAGACATAACTTATTTTCACACGGATGAAACCTGAAGTTTTCAGTAGCGTCTCGTGTGCCTTGAATACCCGTGCCGTGTGCCTGGGCAGGTACCAGGTGAGAAAGTTAACTAAAAATAAGAATTATTTAACTTAAATTCACATGGCTGATTCTTATATAATATGTCATGTAGAATATTATTTTAAAGTAATATCATAAGTGTCAGACACTTGATGGACAAGAGCTTTTTTCAGACGCTTTTAAGCTTCCCAAAAAATAAAAATGTGCAAAAACATTTTAAAACAGGGAATAATCCATAACCTCAAATTCAAAGATGTAGTTTTACCGGATGACTTGTATGACAGTGGTTACCATCGAGAATGTTATAAAAAGTTTACTGCTCTGCCAAAAAAATATTTTTCCGCCATACCAGAAAAACCAAAAAATGCTGAAAAAAAATCATCGAGTTTTGTTAAAAATTTATTAGTTGCATCGACATCAAGCCAACCTTGTAATCTTAGTACTAATGATGATCTATGTACAGCGTCTACCTCAAGTCAACAAAATAATTCAACAGTTCCAGATTTAGATGTAGTGTCAAACTCAAGTCCAGCTAATTCAATGCCTGAACCAAGTGTTGAGCCAAATGTGAAGTCAAGTGTTGACTTAGAATCAGTTGAGTTATGGATTATTCGCTGTTTTAAAATGTTTTTGCATTTTTTTAATATTTCTTCGGAGAGTAATATAAGTTTATCATGAGATTTTTTACAAAATATACATTTCAATTTCTCTTCTTCCATGATTATCACTATTACAAACAACTTAATAAAACACTGACAAATAACCTGATGTAAACAACAAAAACATGTGCTCTCGCAGGCTCGGACTATACTGTATACTATAAGTTATATTACACACAAACAGCACATACACAGTAGATTGAAACATATGGTGAGTTAAAGAAGGGGAACCGAGTTATTATGGACGTCTCACTCACTCTGAAGCGCATGCATAGTGCTCTCGCCCTCATACTTCTGGCTGAATAATTTTTGTCTTAGGGAATGTTTGGTCACTCTAATTTGTCTGACTGATTGAATAGAACTTTCAAATAAATACTTCAATAACATATAAAAAATCAGACATGTAAAAATAAGTAAAGTTCATTTATTTTTTGGGTAGCTTAAAAGCGTCTGACAAAAGCTCTGGTCCATCAAAAGTGTCTGACACTTATGATATTACTTTAAAATAATATTCTACATGACATATATAAAAATCAGCCATGTGAATTTAAGTTAAATAATTCTTATTTTTAGTTACCTTTCTCACCTGGTACCTGCCCAGGTGTCACTCGGCAAGTTCCACAAAGCGCGTAGGTATTCAAGGCACACGAGACGCTACTGAAAACTTCAGGTTTCATCCGTGTGAAAATAAGTTATGTCTGATTGCTCTGGAATCTTGGACTAACACTAATGAGGCTGTCCATCCAAAAAGATTGTGTTGGAAAAACAATCTAATAAAAACTTCTTGTATTTTTGGTGGGTAGGTACAAAGTTTGCAAGCAGAAGCTGAGCTTAGCTGAGCTGAGCTGAGCTGAGCTGAGCTGAGCTGAGCTGAGCTGAGCTGAGCTTAGCTGATCTGAGCTGAGCTGAGCTGAGCTGACCTGCGATGAGATGAGATGAGATGAGATGAGATGATAAAGTATAACTTCTTACGTGCGTGCGTGTGTGCGCAGTTAATAAAAAAAAAAATATTATAAATTAAAAAAAATAAAATTATATTACAATTCCTTCACTAATTAATCGAAAGGAACTTCGTTCCATCCGGGTGTCCCTTGACACCTCTCAAGTTTTTTTTTTTCTAAAACCGCATCAAAATTGGTTATTAAATGAATGCCATTAGGATTTCAAGTTATTGATAGAAGGAAGAGCTGGGCTTGGTTTCCCACATCTCGCTATCTCTTTATTATTTATAACTAGCTGACCCGACAGACGTTATCCTGTATTACCTATAAGTGTCAAACGCACGAAGTTTAGTCGTTAAGTTTTCTAATTTACCGAGCAACTTTCTTCATTTTTTCTTTCATAAGAACCTTCTCCTGACTATAACAAACACAACAAAAAAAGAAATCGGTCCAACCGTTCACGCGTAATGCTTCCTTTATAGATAAATGGATTTGTTCTTATAGCGGCAACAGAAATGCACTATCTGTGAAAATTTGAACTCAGCTACGCAGTTGATATTTTCACAGAATGTGTATTTCAGTTGTTACAGATCGTGAGATACAGCCCGCTGACAGACAGACGGACATCGGAGTTCTAGTAATGGGGTCCCGTTGGTTACCCTTTGGGTACGGAACCTTAAAAATGTAGTGAACTACCCTATCGTTAGATTTCGATGAGCATCGATTACCAAGCCTATTCACTGTTTAGTGCCGATTTTCCTCGATATTTTTTACCATTTAAACTGAAACTATTGAAAAATCCTAGTTTCCCCAGTAGCCGCAGGCGGAAAATGTGAATACACCATCAGTCTCTGCGTTATTGTGATTCGTCGCAAAAAAGGGGATCGTATCAAACAAAATTATATGATACACAGAAATCTAGTTCAATATTGTTTCCTCGAGTGCCTTTATAAACTGCGTAATATATATTCTGCCCTTTTGCTAAGTTGACAAGGGATGCTTGAACCAATCGGATTTATGTATGGTTTTTTTTCATGGTTGCCTATATCTTTTTTGATGAATTACTTGTTAGTTTTGAACATGATCAATCAATTTAAAAAACCTATGCTCAGTTAGTTAACTTCTCTTTTCCATTTTGGAGAGGTAGAGCATGCAGGTTCATTTGTTTGTAACAATTCTTCTTCTGCGTCTTCAAGCATATCGACAGCGTATCATTGTTGTCATTTGTTATAATTAAAATACATAATTTAAGCATATCAAGGACGTATTACAAAACAGAATCTTAGAATAATGAAAATTACAGAGTTCGAAGTTAAAATAATACATTTAGATTTTTTATTTACGTACATAATATGAATTTCCTTTATCAGAAAGTAAATACAGTAGATTGACCCTAGAACATGGCTTTCTAGGGCCTCTATATCTTTCTAAACGATTTATTTTCATACCTACCAGCCTATTCGTACTACCCACGTCATAATTCAATCGCGGACGAGGCAAGAATTACTTCTCTTTCCCAGAACAAGAAACCACAATTTTATTCTTTGAGACAAATAATATTTGTACTGGCTTGAGCTTTCATATTGCTTTTAAGACTAGAAGTATAGAAGAAATAGGACCCAACATTTTCATTGAGAGGCGAAGAAGCCTAAGTGATACGCTTTTATCTTGTTTAGTTTTCTCGCTTTTGTAGCAAAATGGGGTCGTGGAAATCACTGACACCGGGGTTAAATAAATACAGATGATTATCCTCATTGTTTGCTGCTCTTGAATAATGTGGAGCCATTAGTTTAACAAAGATGATAGAAAGTGATCAAAGTGACGTCTGTCACACTACGTTTAGCAGCTTGATTGTGTTCGGAACCCGGTTAGGGGAAAATTTCCAGACTGGGAGTGTTTGATAACAATAACTGTATCATCTGCTGGAAAATTTTGTAGAGGTGTAACTAGACGTAATAACGGTAATTAACTAGATTGTTCGTTGATTTATAATTTAAGTGCAAAAAGTACGGTACGTAACCTTCAGTGATGAGTACGGCAGTGCTTGTTTTATTTCTTCTTATAGCTGCATGGGTATTATATTAATCACGCCAAGAAAACGAAACAATGTGTGAAAAAACCGTACATGTAAAGTGGGGATGTTTTATTTTTCTCGCCTATTCTATAGTGTGGGGTATCGTTGGATAGGTCTTTCAAAATAAGTAAGTGGAGTTGTTAAGACTCTTTTTCGATTCAGTGAACCGTTGGTGAAATGTAAAACTTTAAAGTGATATTTTTTGTTCGAGTCGAATGCCCCACTAAAAGCCCATCACTAAAAGGACATTATATCTGGTCAAGTGCGAGTCCGACTCGCACAAGAAGGGTTTCGTACCATAAACAAAAAAAAAGCACGTTTTAGATTTATTTTTATTAGTTGTTGTTATAGCGACAATAGAAATACACATTCTGTGAAAATTTTAACTGTCCACCTAATACGGATCATGAGAAACAGCCCGCTGACAGACAGACGGACGGACAGCGAAGGCTTTGTATTGTAATAGGGTCCCGTTCACGGCACACCCATGCACGACGTGGATCACGGCTAAGTTATCTCTGTTAGTTTATGAGTACCTAATAGTCGACCAACTTATAAAACATACCTATTACCTACTTAATTTTTTTTTTCGTTTTTACCTAACGTAAACGTAAAACAGTGAACTCAATTAATATGTTCATAGTAATAAACATAAAACCCCATGCTAAGTCCGCATGTTATAGCGGGTGGCTCCGGAACTCTACCATGCGTGTGGCCCGACATGCACTTGGCCGATTTTTGTAAGTAATCTTTCGTACGAACACGAACGAACAATATGGAAACATAGATGACGTTTTGGTTTCCTCCAATTAAGAGTATATTTAAATTCCACGTTCCATGTTATTTTGGTTTTAGTTCTGGGGTATAACAACTAAAAAGTGAAAAATAAAAAACTTTTTTACAAAAAAATCAAATAGCATTTATTTTTTATAGAAAATTGGAACATTAATATTAAATTCTAGTTCGTCTATTGAATACAAGTTCTTATCTAACAGAAATGCTTTGAGCTTAGTTTAAAAAGAGTTAGTATTTAACAAAATTTTTAAATCCGCTGGCAGTCTATTGAATATTTGTTGTACAGCTTATTTTTTTTTTTGGGGGTGGGAAATCATCCAATGACTTCTTCCGCTCTAGGGTGGAGCGGAAGGGCGTGTCAGACTCTTACTGACTAAAACCCACCCCTGTTCCTCCCTGCCCTGAATGCCCAGGGGCGAGGTAACTCTTTCGAATTTATCCTCAACCCCTGGGCAGTTGTACAGCTTGGTAATGATAGCCCTCATTAAGCCCTCATCATGATTGACAATGTTAAATAAATAATGTAGCTATGATACTAGGAGACCCAGAATAAAGTATTCCTATGTGCGGGGGCGTATTCTTACTTAATTTGTTTAGTGTTTGAACGGAAACACAGCAATTATAAACTACATATTTAGCAAGCAACAATTATTTTTAGTATTTTCGTCATAATTATAACGATTACAGCTCATGTCTTAATCTGACTTACGTCAAAAAATATTTTATTCTTAATTATTTTAAACCTATTCTGGATTCAAATGATCCTTTAAAAGTACTTATAACAAATCGACCAGTCTGTCGAAATCACGAAGGATCATCATCTGCCTTTACCCAACTATCTTTGGGGTCGGCTACCGGTCTAACCGGATGCAGCTAAATACCAGTATTTTACATGGAGCGACTGCCTATCTGACCTCCACTACCCAGTTACTAGGTACTACGATATCCCTTGGTAAGACTGGTTGTCAGACTTTCGGGCTTCTGACGACACGTAACGACTGTGAAAGATCCACGATTCACAGCCGGGACCAACGGCTTCACGTGCTTTCCGAGGCACGGAGGAGTCTTGGTTTGTAAAGATGGTCACCCATCCATGGTCCAACCCCGGCCAGCGTAGCTTAACCTGGTGGATCGATCCGTGTGGCTGTTATTACTTTAGTCACGAGCTCCTATGAAACCACGAAATACTGATGCTACAAAATCATCGAGCTGATCTGATGATGACGCCGGGATGTAGGGACTGGAACTCCCTGATTGTAAATGGTAGGACAGTTGAATTTGGGCTAGTATGTTTTGGTATCATGGGTACTTTTCACTATACATGATTACGACGGTCTATACAGAGATTATAGAAATGTGTGTTCACAGTTTAACACGTGGCGCATGTATCTAATTTTTGGAGACCTTTCTTGCATAAATTTTGTTGGAAAAGTCAGCTTCTCTCACAGTTTCAGTCCGTAACTGATTGAGCAATTTCGAAACATTATGCCAATCTTGTGAATAATTATTATTTGCCCAATCCCAACAGAATTAGATGGTGTTTTAATATTGATATTGGAAAATTACAGATAAGAGATTTCCTTAACGCCTTCGTATTTTCGACGATCTGTCGACTCTGTCGACTCTCTCGAATCTGTCGAATATTAATAAAATCATTGATCATACTGAATGTTTCGAGTTTCAACGATCTAAGAGATCTTAATTAGTATTGCTGGTTGTATAAATACACGGTTTTTGTAAACAACGGAACACTACTACTAAGCTTCCGCTGTCTATCCGTGTCTATCAGCGGGCTGTATAAACCTTATCACTTATAATTTTAAGACTTATAATTTCTATTGCCGCTGTAACAACTAATAATAAAAATCGTACGGAACCCTTCGTGTGCGAGTCAAACTCGCACTTAACTGGTTGTTTTTAATCAATCAACCTTAACTGTCCCACTGCTGGGCAAGTGGCTACTTTATAGCTTCCATCCTTCTATACGTGTTGCCTTCATCAGCAGATCTCCAACAAATGTCACTACTTCGTCACGCGCGTGTTTTAGAGAAATATACTGCCAAATCCTTTACTGTGCTCTACTATTGTTGGTAGTTTAGTAATATTAATCTAATATTTAAGATATGTACATAAGAAAAAGTTACAAGAATAAGAATAAGGATTATTTATTGCGTAACTGTGTACTAGTATAACAGTTTTGGTACCAACAGTCTACCTATGTCGAATATGCAATAGAAAAGCAAATTAATTAATTAATTAGTTTTAGGTGTTATTTACATACACTTACATCATTTATTGCCAAAACACTCATGCAAATTATGATAAACATTATTAAGTAAACTTATGTTTTTAAATCTGGTTTTACAAATTGTATGGAGTCCCTGATTCTTGTGCTATGTGCATGAATGATGCTCCCGAGGTGACCGAGGTAGAGCTAAGAGCGGCGGTGCGTTGGCTGAATGCCAAAAGCATCGCCCCAGGACCCGATGGCTTTCATGGGAAAGTCTGGGTCCTGGCCTTGCAAGAGGCTCTCGGGCCTCGACTGAGAGGGCTTCTAAGCGCATGTATGGAGAGGGGCCAGTTTCCGCTTCGTTGGAAGACGGGGAAACTGGTCCTGATAAAGAAGCCGGGGCGCCCCGCGGACTCTCCGTCTGCTTACCGGCCCATTGTGCTGCTCGACGAGGTGGGCAAGCTCTTTGAAAGAGTAATTGCAGACACCGCGATGGTGCGGGTGGGGCCGGATCTGGCGGAGAGCCAGTACGGCTTCCGCAGGGGGCGCTCCACGGTGGACGCCATTATGCGCGTACGAGCCCTTACGACGGGGGATGCAGTGGCCCGGGGTAGGGTCGTCTTGGCGGTGTCTCTGGACATCGCCAATGCCTTTAACACCTTGCCCTGGAGTTGCATAGCGGAGGCACTCCGGTATCACCGGGTGCCGCCCTACCTCCATCGCGTAGTCGAGGCGTATTTGACGGACAGAGCCATCATCTACCCCGGTCATCAGGGAGAATGGAACCGGTGAGAGATGTCGTGCGGTGTTCCACAGGGATCGGTCCTGGGGCCGCCTTTGTGGAACTTCGGATACGACTGGGTGCTGCGCGCCGACCTACCCATTGGCGTCAGCGTAGTGTGCTACGCTGACGACACGCTGTTATTGGCGCAGGGGTGGTCGCACGAGGCGGCGGCCGACCGTATGACACACGGGGTTGCGACAGTCATAGAGAGGATCCGGCAACTGGGACTCGAGGTGGTAATGCACAAGTCCGAGGCCATGTGTTTTCATGGTCCTCGGAACGCGCCACCGCCGGGTTCCCAGATCACGTAGGAGGGGTTCGCATCGGCGTCGAGGGTACGATGAAGTACCTGGGACTCGTCCTCGACAGCCGGTGGCACTTCGTCGAGCACTTCCGACGTTTGGCTCCCAGATTGGAGCAGCGCCGCCCAATCAGCACCAGGCCCGAGAGTCGACGACGCGTAGTGTTCCACGCGCGCCTCTAAGAGTTGTCAGCAAACACGACGGGGCCCGTCGTGGCCGAAGCCTGCCCGGGGGTGGAGGATAAATTCGAAAGAGTTACCTCGCCACTGGGCATTCAGGGCAGGAAGGAACAGAGGTGGGTTTTAGCCAGTAAGAGTCTGACACTCCCTTCCGCTCCACCCTAGAGCGGGAGAAGTCATAGGATGATTTCCCACCCCCCCAAAAAAAAAAAAAAACGCCACAATGGCTGAACGGATCTGGATGAAATTTGGCACAGAGATAGATTATAGTATGAAATAGCACATAGGCTATAATTTATAATGCGGAAGTGATATTTTACTAAAAAAATCTAATTAGTCCATCAGTTAAATAACCAAAAAATATTGGATACGTATTTTTTGCTTTACCAAACCAATAAAAATGACAAAGATAAAACACATCAAAGTTGACCGCAGGAGTGTGGGCTCGTTACCGTCATTTTGGTGGTAAAAAGTGTCGCGCTGCGGACGTCACACGATATTTTACACTGTATCACCCTCATTTTTTGTGACAAAAGGGATACGTGTCCAATATTTTTTGGTTATTTATTTATACCCCATTCCACAGGGGCGAAGGTGCTGGTAGATGCTTGTTTATCGTAAAGATTTAAAGCTCTTTCTGAATACAAACTTAATTAAGGATAGTGTCAGATAAAGATGAGAGCACGTCAACACTGTCAAAACAAGATCAAGAATGAGTTTTAGGGAAAATGTTAAAACTTTTATCAAAATGTTAGTAACACCGTAACACCTTATCTGCTTGTAGGTAATTTTACTCTAAAATTATGTAAAAAGGAAAGGTTAATTTTTTTTTATAAAAACTTAAATTCACTGACAGACAACTCACAGCCAAACCCGTTCGGTCTAGAAGCAAGGAATTTTGTTTAACAAAGGTGAACAATAAAGGATGAAAATGAAAATTCTTTCCCCTAAGGAGTTAAATTGAAGATGAAAGTATAGGTATATATCTATATTGTGTAGAAGTTCGTATCTAACAGACTTCAAAAAAGGAAGTTCTTTATTCGACCCATATGTGCGTATAGAAAGAATAGAATAAATATTTATTTTACACCAAAACAGTCAAACAATTGTTATACACGAGCTAAAATCTATGGGTGTAATGGCGGTCTTATCGCTGACAGCGATTTCTACCAGCCAACCTTGGGATGGATTGAAAAAATTTAAAATAAGTATCTGGTTTGTCCGCGATTTTCTCGAAAACTACTGATTCGATTTGGATGGGAAAACCCCATACCCGTTATTCAAATGTATATTATTCAAGTAAGGTTTTAGTATATAATGTATTAAAAACTGATGAAGATCATTGGAGATAGACAGTGGAACTCTTCAATATCTAACAGCAAATGACTCGCGATTACTGCGATCGTATGTCTATGTGTTGTTAACAGAATACTTAACACACCTAAAAAGGAACCACAATAAAAAGAGAAAAAAGAAAAAAAACAGTGGCACTCCGGGAATGCCGACAGAAGTGAAAACTTCAACAAAAGAAAAATTCCCAACGCGCCTAGAGAAGTTTTCACTTCAATCCACTACGAGATCCGCTACGAGTGCTACGCGTTGTGGCACTAGTAGCGGATCGCGTAGCGGTGTCGGTAACAGTGTCGCGAGTTCAATTGTTTTTTCCTATCTCAAAATTGGACCGACTTCTTCTGACTTTAATTTCGGTAGTCGGTGTCAAAAAACGAAGGCGCATACCAGAAACACCGACTTCCGAAATTAAAGTTATTTGGACTTTTTTGTTTTTTTTTGGAAGTCGGTTCTATTTTTTGTAATTTTTTAAATAAAGTTTTTAGTTCATCTTATCGGGCTTGTTTTATTTATATCCATCAAAACGACGACATGGTTGGCGATTGGCAACTATGCTGCGTGTCATGTTTTCGATTCCCGTGCGGATTAAATATTTGTATGTTGTACAGTTTTTCCGAAAGGGATTTAGCACAATAGACCACATATACACTCTCGAGCAGATAATAGAAAAATATATAGAGTTCAGACAGCCACTATATCTCGCATTTATCGATTACGCGAAAGCGTTCGACTCTATATCTCACGAGAGCATATGGAAAGCCCTTAAACACCAAAGCATTCCACAAACCTACATAGACATTATAAAAAATATTTACGACCAAAGCACAAGTAGAGTAAAGCTCGACCAAATAGGCCCGGAGATAAAAGTGGAAAGAGGAGTTAAACAGGGTGATCCCCTATCATGTAAAGCTTTCATAGCAGTGCTACAATATATAATGAAAGACCTAGAATGGAACAAAAAAGGAATATGTGTGAATGGCAAGTACCTGAGCCACCTGCGATTCGCGGACGATATAGTCCTGTTTTCAGAGACCTCAAGAAGCCTTGAATCTATGTTAAACGAGCTAAATAGAGCAAGCACAGCAATAGGACTAAACTTAAACGTTTCCAAGACTAAAGTAGCAACTAATAGCATAAAGTATCCAATCGCTGTCGAAAAAACGCCGCTAGAGTACGTAGATAACTACATATATTTGGGCAAACAAATTTCGTTTAAACCTTCCAGGAACTTAGACGAGATTAATAGACGCATCGCCATTACATGGAGTAAATTTTGGAGGCATAAGGAGGTAGTAAAAAGCGAGCTCCCATTATGCTTAAAAAAGAAAGTTATGGACTCCTGCATACTTCCATGCCTTACATATGGCTGCCAAACATGGACTTACAACAAAGAGGCAAGAAGTAAATTACAAGTATGCCAACGCGCCATGGAAAGAAGCATTTTAAATATAAGAATTAAGGACAAACATCGGAACACTGAAATAAGAAAAAAAACCAAAATAATAGATGCACTGAAACACTCACAGAAGCTGAAGTGGAAATGGGCAGGATATGTAGCCAGATCTCACAGCGATAAGTGGGCCAAACAAGTGACTAAGTGGACAGGCCCAAAAGGCAAAAGAAAACAGGGGAGACCACAAGAGAGATGGGCTGACGAAATGTGCAAAGTGGCCGGCCAGCATTGGCTAACATTGGCAAAAAACCGAGAAAAATGGCAGAATCTGGAGGAGGCCTTTACCCAAAAGAGGGGTCCTTAATTGTTAGTAATTAGACTTATAATGAACTGTTTATCCAAATCGAACAATGTTTTATTATTAAGGAATAAACAGGCTTTTTTATTTATTTATTTATTTACAGTTTTTCCGGGTCTGGATATCTTGTTGTTTGTGAACGCACCCACGATGCAGGAGTTATTCTTAGTCCGGGGTAACGTTTTAAAAAAGACATTCTTAGTATCTACAAGTACCCAAAAACAAATGCACAACAAAACAAAACTCATCTAACTTATTTATTATAGGGCTCTTCCCCTTTGTGTCGGAACTCGGAAGTTAAAACAAATTACAGCAGTGAGATTTAATCCCAAACAGCTGAAGCAAGCAGATTGCAAGACAAGCGGCGTGGCTGATATGATATAACGTAATTAGTCCGAAGCCCACCATTTTGAAAAACATCCCGGGCTAAGGTTTTCCTTGTTTCGAGTTGAGTAAGGCATTGAAATAAAGCCTCCATCGTAGGGCTACGAAACGGAAAGCGAAATGTGGGGATAACAGTAATTTGTAGCCCTAAAGCGTGCCAAGATATTTTCCATTTGTAAAGTCAAGCGTCTGGCTGCACATAAAACATTACCGCAAGACCACTGAGCAAGTACTATTAATTCTAAACTTTCCAAATAACTCGCTTCTCGACGCCTGAATAGTCTTAATTTGGATTTTTAACCGGCTTCAAAAAGGAGGTTCTGTATTCGACCCGTTTGTATGTATGTATCTATGTATGATTGTTGTCCGCGATTTTCTCGAATCGGGTTTTTTGTTATTAAGTTGCAAGTTTTTCAAGGAAGGTTTAAGTACATTACATTGGGATCTGATGTAGGTCTTCGGATATAGACAGTGGAACTCTTCAATAACTAACAGCAAATTACTCGCGATTACTGCGATCGTTTGTCTAAGTATTGTTAGCACAATTTAATGGGGAGTCACAACTAAAAAGTGAAAAATAAAAAAAAAATTGTAAAAAAAATAGAACTGACTTCCAAAAAAAAAAAAAAACAAAAAAAGTGCAAAAATAACTTTAATTTCGCAAGTCGGTGTTTTTGGTTTTGTTTATTCTTCGTTATTTGACACCGACTTCCGAAATTAAGGATCGAAGGAAGTCAGTTCTATTTTTGTAAAAAGTTTTATACTCACACTCCGGGCCGCGGCCCTTTCACGGAAAATTGCAGACTTACATTCTGAATAAATATTTGTCTTTTCACACAAAGCTGGGTGAGGCGTGCCCACACATACGCGCGGCATATTGCGGCGAGTTTGTTAGACTGTATGTAAATAATGTGTAATGAAGGGTTCACATAAATCTTATATCTAATCAAACAATCAAAGCTTTGACAATTCCATCGTTTAGGCTAAAAGGTCTATTGAATAATGACCCTTATTTTCATACCATTATAAGCTTGAACAACAATAGGAACTCGTCTAGAGCTGATTACGAATTGTGGATTTTATCGTTTTAGTAGGAGCAAATAAAACGTTTTATGTAACAAAAGGGAAACTGGATGATTCACAAGGCATTCCTGAATAATTTTGTGGTCTCTAATTTCAAATAAACGATTAACTTAAGTTACAGAGTTAGATTTCTGCCGGTCTCCGATTACTTTCTTATAAATTAAATGTGGGAATAAATTTGATGTGGCTCTCGATTTATCAGTGTAATTGTTCAAATCGTAGCGAACTGCGTAAATTCATCTCGATGTATATGGCTCCATTATTTCATTGGTTTAATGAGGAGATTATCTTTCAATTCTCTGTTCGGGATCGCGATAATTTAAAGCTCTCTAAATGCTGCAAATGGGCTATTGAGTTGTTATTATGTAACGATTTAATACCAAATATTTGATAAGAGACGATTGATTTGTAAAGTCATAATGAACGGTAATTATTAGGCGTCGTCCTAATTGGCAAGGATCGTACGGTGTCATAATAGATCGCGCGATGCTCATCGTGCGATGCCGTACATTTCGTATGTTTCACTTGTACGATTTGATGTCTCTAACTATGCTACCGGTGTTGCCGTGCTCGCGCGATGACGTGTGACCAATTAGGACATTCAAATGAAATCAGTATATTTGATTACATGATTGGACGATCATTATTAAACATTGCCTGTGCTCTCGCGATGGCTTGCGAGCTTCAATTAGGACACTCTGAAGAAATCTGTATGTTTGAACTAGTCGTGCGATGAGAACGCATCGTGTCATCGTATAATCCTTGACGCCTAAGGCGTCGTCCTAATAGAAAGCGACCATCGCGAGAACACGAGATCGTCGCTGTCATTTGTATGGAAAAACCGGAATGCGCCCACTGTCGACGCGACAACGCGATCAGGTTTGCAATACAAACGATCGCGTATTCGCGCGATGGTCCATTTATATTAAGACGACGTCTTACTGTGCAGGGCCATAGATTTTTTTTTTGTTGGGTGGGAAATCATCAAATGACATCTCCCGCTCTGGGTGGAGCGGGAGGGCGTGTCAGACTCTTACTGACTAAAACCCAACCCTGTTCCTTCCGCCAGACCTGACGCAGGAACCTCCCGAAACAACTATGTCCGGTTAGGACCTGCGTCAGGCGGAAGGTGAGGACGCCGTGACGCCTCTCCAGCCACTCCTCAAAGAGGGGCACTACCGCCGCAATGGTGGCGTGCCCAGCCCTGGGTTGCGACAGTCGCTGTCTCCATGTCGCCATGAGATCCGTCCGCCGAGCCGCGAGCTGTCGTGGAGAGCCATAGATTTAACGTAATACTTTTTCAGTGCAAAGAATCCATTTAAATTAGAAACAATGGATTCAATGGCATAGGTAGTTGGAAAGGAAAGTCAGAACTGTTTTAATTAAAATAAAAGTTAAGTTAACGAAATTCATGGAAAAAATATAGAAACTAACAACGACTGATTTGAAGCCACTAAAATAGATTTAAAGCTATTATGCTGCTATAAAATATTAAAGTAGAAATCAGTGTACAATAAAAGGCTGTATAATGCCTATAAAAGTCAGGGAGGCAGTAATCCTAAGTAGCACCCTTTGGTGAAATAAAACTCCATTAGCATACGGGATAATATTCTTTGTTCATGAAGAATTTTCGAAAGCTTTATGGATCAAGACTTTAGTAATAACCAGCCGAACATTACGAAAATACGTAGGTATATTATGAAAATGTATGAACGATTAGATTAGATTAGATTAGACTTTGTTTTTGATGCATTTAAGCGGTTAATACAAAATACATAATACATAGCATAAAAGATATACAAAAGACACATGACAATTTCGTCATAACTTTTAATTGGAGTAACATTACAAGTATACTCGTAAGTTATATTACAATTATATTAGCACCGCCATTGGCAGCACTACTGCTAACCCATGATGGTGGTGGTCCATTGGAGTACTAGGTCCATTTGCTTGCTTGGAATAATTTGGTTGTCCATGCACTCGTTAGGAATTCAATTTATTTGTTTACAACACACTCACTGGAAAACTTATCTGTTACGTTTAGAATCCAGTTCATTTCGTACAAGTGGTTTTGTACACGGTGGATCATAATGTGGTGGTCTGCCCTGCTTGGGCGGAGCATCGCCTGTCCTCGTGGAGGCCTGATCGGCGGTGGTGACTCTTGCGTTCAGCCCTGGTCCAGTCCAGGGTACGGAGTGAGAGGGTATGGGAAGCTGTCACCTCCTTCTGCGAAGCAATAATGTTTACGAAGGAGGAGGCGGGACACGTGAAGGAGAAGTAATCCTGACGCCCTGACCGTCGCGAGTCACAAGCCGGCCAACAAAGGCGCGGGCTTGCGGACGGCAAGCAATAGGTAGATCGCCGTTCGATAAGGACCAAGCCCGGGTCGACGGCGCGTCAACACTAATTGACGGGGCCCACTTAAAGAGTTATGAATATAAATGTGGATGAATGGAGAGGGAGAGGGAGGCCAAAGAAAAGATGGATGGATTGTGTGAGGAGTGATAAAATGGAGTTAGTGATAGCGTGACGGCTGACAGGACAAAATGAAAGAAAAAAACGTGTTGCGCCGACCCCAAGTAACATGGGATAAGGGCAGGAAGATGATGACTAGGGCCGATATTTGCCAGGGACGCGGGAGTGTTCGAAGAAGTTACCGCAGCTCTAGCACAGGCAACTTAATTCGCGCGAAATTTCTTTCTTTTTCTTGGGCCGTTTCTATACAACAAACTGCATAATCTACTCTCATCACATATCCTAAGCTAAACAACTTTTATTAAAAGCACATTGACTGAATGGCTGCTTTCCTTAGATTATGCCCAAACTGAAAATCTTTTCACTACCGTTTCCTAATGTAATGTGGATGGCGCACACAACCTCATACACTTCCACAACATATGTACACACACCCACACATACACATACCTTACACTCTCACACATTCTTTGCATGTTTCCTAATTAAAAATAAATATATATATTTTTGTTATTGTAAAAATCCTATCTATAATTAATGTTATAATAATGAATGAATTAATTAATACTACTGTGATTTTAAACAAAACGTCTACAGCATTCTGAAGTAAAAAATTGTTATGGGGGCCTGGTGACCTGACTTACAGGTTTTGAAAAAAACTTAATTTAGGCACCAGTCTTCCACAAATTAAGTAGAAAATTGTATGTGTAGACTAATTTAACTATATGTATGCTGTAATTTGTGGTAAGACATTAAAATGTATTCTATTCTATAACTGAAGGAAGATGGGCCACTGAACACTAGACAATATACTGACGTTGACACAGCACGGTTAGTCTATTTTAGTTATTTCCATAGTGTTATGTCTTATGGTATTCTTTTGTGGGGTAAAGCTGCGGACATACAAAATATATTTGTTTTACAAAAACGTGCTGTACGAGCAATCTATAGGTTAGGGTCAAGAGTTTCTTTACGAGAAATTTTCAAAGAGATTGGAATTCTCACGGTGGCATCTCAATTCATTTTTGCAAACATATTATACATTAGACAAAATATACATTTGTACAAAAAGACCAGTGATATCCACAATTTTAACACCAGAAATAAGTATAAACTTCATGTTCCTTCCCACCGTGTTCGTAGGGTTCATGGTTCGTTTGAGGGTCTCGGTATCGAATTTTACAATAAGCTACCCCGTTCTTTTCTTGACTTGCCTTTTAATTCATTTAAAACTAAAGTTAAATCTAGTCTCTGTTCGAAAGCATACTATTCCATCAACGACTACTTAGAAGATAATAATAGTTGGTCGCTGTGTTGAACGCAAGACAATGTTACACTTGATGTTCTTTCTCCATATTTAGCTTATGGTTAGGTATAACAGATTATATGAGTTCATATAATAATTGTCTACCAAATTTAGTGTGATGGCCCTAGTTCATCACTTGTGGCTTCGAATCACAGCCCTTTGATAGTTTCAATCTTTGTTCTTGTAAGCAGGCACACCAGTTATGTATGGAGGCTTCTTTAATTTGGTTTAGTGTTTATGCTTGAGTTGGTTTTTAATGGCATGATTGAGTGTGCTAGCTGGCAAGTGGCGGATTATTTAATTTTATGATTATATTTTAGACGACATATATTTATTTTTCTGTTTTACATAATGTTAAGATTGTTGCTTAGAATTATATAGATTCAAGTTCTTAAAACTTAACAGACAGATGTGTTGCTGGGGAGTTTGTTGGCCACTTCTTCTTCACAGCTAAAACACTAGGAAGTGGTGACGGGCGGGCGTTTTTTGGGGGACTGTCTTTATGTAGAACTTTGACGTTCAAAAAGTGCTGGTTCTCAGCCTAGTTTGAATAAATGACTTTTGATTTTTTTGATTTTTTTGAAGAAGCGGGAGGGCGAAGAGACGCGGCAAATACCGTCGGTGCTCCATATACCATTTGAAATTTGATCAATTAGTCAATGGGAAAATTACATGTTACCATCGTCCAATTACCAACTGGGCAATGGAGAATCAATACTTCTTTATTTGAGCACTTTTCAAGCAAACATTATTCCTAGTCTTGAATTACATCTACATCGTAGGTTGTAAAACCTCTCTATCAAAAAGTTTCTCCAATTATTTGAAAACTTTTTTTGTTTATGATATTGAATTATTTTTATGACAATTTCTTCAAAATTATTTCCAAAATCAATGGACATTAATTGAGTAAAAAATACAACATTACATACAAATACAGCAACAAAATAAGGGAATATCGTTACAATTTCGCGGAATATAATAAAGAAAAGACAAATCAGCAATAATATTCGGGCACGCATATTTAGTTCAATTAGAGGAACTGCTCTTATATTCGATATTTCCGCTATTTGAACTCTTGGTATTGATAAAAACTGTGTCGATAAAACTTTTTGTACAAAAGTAGACAAACAGACCAGTAGACAAACCACTAAGTAGGTACCTACTGTTAGTGGTTTCATAGTACAATGAATGCCTCATGGATCTAGTCTTTGCAAGCAAGAGCGCAGAGTTTAATTACTTGCTAGACCGACCGGTACTTGGTGGACGTCCCACACACATGCATAAAACGTTTTGGGAACAATTTTTCATCGTGCATACAGCTAAGGAGTGGAGTTCCCTGCCAGAGTCTGTGTTTCCTAATGTCTTTAAATCAAGAGTGAATAGGTGACTTTTAGGCAAGCGTGCTCCATCCTCGACCACATCATCGCTTACCATCAGGTGAGATAGTGGTCAAACGCGAGCCTATAGATGATAAAAAAAGCCGGCCAAGAACGAGTCAGACTCGCGCGCAAAGGGATCCGAAGAAATTATATTCTTTTCAGGTTTTTTTAAACTGCCTCCACCATATAGTTTTTTCTAATCTAATCTATAGATTACAGAAAAAGTACTTACTAGAAGAAGATTAGTAAAGAAGTACTTTCTGTATTTTTTTCAAAATTTTAGTCTCAGTGGTTTCGGAGATAAGGAGGGGAATGGTAATTTTTCATCCATTTTCTTAAATAACTTCAAAATTATATGTTTTAAAATTATGAAAAATGAAATATTCGAGACTCTCACAATGTGAAAATCGGAAAATTAAAAATTTTTCAAACTGTGTCGTACGATATATCAAATGATAAGGCATTTGATATATCGTACGACACAGTTTGAAAAATTTTTAATTTTCCGATTTTCACCCCAAAAGTAACCCATTCCAAATTAATTTATTTAGGGTAGGTACACTTCCGTGTTTGGCTCACAGATATTCATGTGTGTACCAAATTTCAACTATATTGGTCCAGCAGGTTCTGAGCAAATTGGCTGTGACAGATGGACAGACGGACAGACAGATAGACAGACACACGAGTGATCCTATAAGGGTTCCGGTTTTTCATTCGGACTTTCGGAACCCTAAAAAAACCAAAATGTTATTTTCTACAGAAATCCGGATTTGTCCGGCAATTGAATGACAATAGGTTCAACACTGATTACAATGGATATGGAAATCATAATGCCGTAATGTGGGTGTGCCTCATAATCTCTCCCTATATCTTCGGAGAATACAGGAGTTTCATTTCTAGATAGACTAAAAAGAGAGAGCTACTTTCTGTAAAGAGAGTATTTGATTCAACAGCAACTCGGATTTGCCCGGCAATTGAATGACAATAGGCTCAACACCGATTACTTTGGACATGGAAATCATACTGCCATAATGTGGGTGTACTACGTAATCTCTCCGAATATAGGGGTATGATATATATATTGTGCGGATCTAGGTACGTATTTCAAATTCCATTTGTCCGCTCTGGGGTTGTTTTGACAAGTCCTTTCTTAGCGAACCTCTGAATCGGTTAAGGAACATAAGTGAAATTTATTATTCAGGAGTTCAGGCTGAGTGTGTTGTGTTCACCTGTCATTCAGTCAGAATGTCACGGAAGATTGACACATTTAGTTTGAAGAAATAGAATAAGATTGCAAACGTATACGGTGGTGTAATGTTTGTGATCTTCTTCTGCGGATGTAGTAGATCCGTACTTATTATCCTTTTTAACCGACGAAAAAAAAGGAGGAGGTTCTCAATTCGACCGTATATATATATTTTTTTGCATCTACAATAAAGTATAAACTTACACAAAATAAAGTTAAGAACTTATTTATTTTTTAATTTTATTCGTTTGTATGTTCTCATGTTAACTTTATATTCTTTACGTCATAAACCGCATAAGGTTATATTTGGTCCTTAAAAGTTTTATGGTACATTACACTAAACATATTCATAGTGGGAAGGAAACATTGCGTGATGAAACTGTTTACTAAAAAAAACTAATATTAATTTGGGAATATAAACCACTAGCACTTCGCCCACGACTTCGTCCGCGTGGGTTTCAAAAATGTATAGCCTATGACACTCACAAATAACGTGGCTTTCTATTGGTAAAAAAAAATCAAAATCGGTTCAATGGATCCAGAGATTACCCCCTACAACCTCACAAACTCACAAATTTTACCTCTTTATAATAATTATTAGTATAGATATAGATATGATACGAGCCCACAAACTTTACGCAATAATATTTTGGCCTACCCCGGATGATACTATGTTGAAATTGTTCACCCGTAAATATTTTCAGCGGCACGGCAAGCAACAGATTTATAGCCTTACAGATAGATATTCTTTTCTTCGAGAAAATATACAAAGTATCGTTTTTCTCAGATTTGAAAAAAGTTATCGCTATGCTACCATTAATTAAAAACGCGATCGCGATTCCGTGGTAGATTTCCATCGCTCGTTAGTACGTGACCTCCACAGCAATACACAATCAACGGATCTTATTACCACCTGTCTGATGCAGTTCACAAAATTTTGTTTAGTGGAAAACACGCTTTAACGTTTAAGGGTGGTCGAGTTCAGTTTCAGTCGAGTCCCGACCGCGGATCCGTTAGCACGCGCGCTGCCGACGCGAGTGATCATGCGACCAAACTAACAATCATTATTGTGAAAAATCAAACAAATAAATAATTTAATTTCAGGACGTTAGCCGTTAATTAAAACCATATGTTGATTAAATTTTATTTTCGATTTTTAGTGTTGTAAAAAAGTTGTTCTAAAAAGTTTATAAAAGTTTTTTCGATCTCTAAAATAAGTTTCACTTCATTATAAAACCTTTTTTTTAACTTTTGTGAGGATGAGTAAATTACAATTTATTATTTTCCATTGTGCACATTTGTAATCAACAACGGTAAGGCAATATCAACATGTTTTAAGGAAAAGGCGGAAAGCGAAAGATTTTTTTCTGGCTTTGAAAGGGATGCAAGGGAAGGTTCGTTATAGGCTTTTGGCAATCAAGTGAAGTAATCAGGGCTTATCAAGTTGTATTTTCCTTTTAGATGATTATAATTTAAAATATTCAGTGTTTATCTAATTATTTCAATGTTATTCTATTTGGGTTTTGGCGAGATTATCCTTAATATTCTCTTAAATCATTTTTATGAATGTATCTATCTATAAAAACCCAAGATTCTTGGGTCGCCATGAGACTTGTGAATAAAAATGGGAGGAACGAAGGTGCTAGAAATTCTTTAGAACTTTTTCCTCAAAGTATAAGAGGTGTATATTTCTAGAGCCTAAACAAATACAAACAGATTTATTTACACTGTTGAACCTATATAGATATCATAAGTTTTTCGATTACATTGATTCTATATACACAGGAAAACTAAAACCTAAACACGGATTATTGCACAATTAATATGGATGTCTTTTTTTTCTTTTTTTTTTGTGGGGTTGGAAATCATTCAATGACTTCTCCCGCTCCGGATGGAGCGGGAGGGCGTGTCAGACTGTTGCTGACTAAAACCCACCCCTGTTCCTGCCTGCCCTGAGTGCCTAGGGGCGAGGTAACTCTGTTTCGAATTGATTCTCAACCCCCGGGCAGAATATGAATGTCTATGATATTGATTAAGCATTTGAATAACATTTCAAATTAGGTTACATTTCCTACTGAATAAATTCATACACTGATAAAAAAAAATAACAGAAAATCACACAATGCATTTAAATCTTCACAGATTCTTCGATAAACAATAGCGGTATTAGTCTTATGTAATATAAAAAATCCAATCAACAATTTTAATCCTTTTTATACACAGCATAATTTATTACATATTAATCCTTAATTAATTACACTTTTAGCACGTAATGCATAAAACTGCTCAACCCTTTTAACCGGATCACAATCTTGCCCTACCTAAGTGCAAAGCGCTCTTACGAAATGAAAACCCTCCTTTACTAATATTTCTGTTATTCCTATTATCGAATACGTTTTACGGGGATTAAATTTGAATTAGGCAATCCTATTCGCATCCCGGATGTTCCCACAATTTGCATAATATATTATGTTCATTTACATTGTGTATACGTATTGGTGGCTATCACAGAGCTCCTAGACATCTCGGCGCGGCGGCCAATGCTATAGTCAGCATTGATATAGAAACTTTTCATGCAAACCAATCCAGAATATGACTCACATACTGGAGTGCTTTTTTTTTTGTTGGGTGGGAAGTCGTCCAATGACTTCTACCGCTCTCCAGGCTCGCTCCAGGGCGTGTAAAACTCACACCTGTTCCTTCAGTTGCCTCTGCGCCAAGGACCGCGGTATCTCTATTTCGACCCCAGGCAGGCATCAGCCCTAACGACCCCCGTCAGTTACTGCTGACATCTCTTTGAGGGGCGCGTGGAACACTGCGAGCCGCCGACTCGGGCCTGGTCCTTATCGCACAGCGAGCTACTCACTACTCGCCGTCCGCAAGCCCGTGCCTACGGTGGCCGGAGATATGCTTGTGACCATGTTGTAGTGCCCTAAGTGCCCATACACCTGCACGTTTGAGGACCTCATGAGTGCCACTGACACTGCAATTAGCGTGGCTACCTACCTTGGCTGAAAATATTTAAAGAGTTATTATTACCATCGACTTAAAAAGAAGTAAAAGACAGAAACCAAGCATGTGTGTCACCGTATACTCTTAGATTTTGACGGCACGATACAATAGGGATGGTTCCTGGGTACAATAATGATAATTGTATTCAGTCTGTCAGATTATAAAAATACTGGACACATTATTTGCTTTATCAAATTAATAAAAATGTAGAAAGATAAAAAATCATTAAAGTTCAGCAGTGGGGCCTTGTTACGTCACTTCTTACAATTTTTACGTAGGTGTGACGTCACGCAAAATTCCAACGCATGTATCGCATTAATTTTTGTTTACGAGACAAAAGACAAAATACGTGTCCAATATTTTTGATAATCTCACCGATGGATCAAATAGATTTTTTGGTCATCTTGATCTACCCTATTCTGACTATGGGTATAGCCAAAGCTTATACTGAGCGGAATTATGCGTGGCAAAGAATATTATGGCGTTTCTAGTCGCTGTCAATACAGTCTTCTGTGCTCTGTGGTTGCTATATAACTTCGTCCTTGGGAATCCGTTTGCCTCCTTTTCACGCCTGCGGTATCTAATTTGATGGCATTTGTCGGGCGTGATTGCATTAGATTTGTTTTGTTTTGAGCTATTTAGGACAATAAATTGGGTTAGAAATTGGTAATAGATTGTATAGGCAATGTATTGGCAATTTGGACGAATGGTGCGGAGAATTGCGAAATACTTCCTCACGACGTTTTCCTCAATCCCCAGTTTTGCGTATAAATGTATATGGCTACAGAGTAGAGGAATGAAAGGAACTAAGAACAGATTAAGTGAAAGAAGATATGGTTATTCATGTAGAAAGTGGTTTAGTACTAAGATGATGACTCATCATCATCTCATCATCATCAGCATCATTTCAGCCGAAAGATGATGATGATTTTATTGATCTCTGGAAGAAAAGTCGGTTAAAAATAGATGCTACTTCTACTCCAAATAAATTAAAAAGGGCTGATGAATAGTAATTAGTATAATTTATCGAATTGTCTAGGCATATTAAGGAAGGGTTGGTTCTAATTGATTAAGTTTTGAAATATTACGGGAAATAATTTTATTCAATCCCCATTGAAGAATTAATTTGCAGCATTAGGTTTTTCAATTAATATAACGCTTTATCAGCATGACTTTTGCTATCCAATTTGGGTTCCAAATAACTTCTATTTTCTTTTTCTGCTCCACCCTATTTTTCGCATGGTTACTTCAACAAAGTTCACTTTGTTCTTTTTCAACAAACTTAGTCGAAAACGGTTTCGTGTATGCACTGCTTTTAGGTTTACAATGAAGTGTTTTATTATTGCTTTTGATATTCAGCTTATTACATTTTTAGTATTAGGCTGGTTGAGGCCCCTTCATTATTCGAGCCATAAAACCACCAAAAAATTTGGTACAAAAATTTTATGTTTATTTAGTTTTCGTACTTCGTAGGTTTATTGAAAATCGGTGTCTAATACACGTGACCATTTGTCTTTGAACTGTCGGCTCCATAGCACTACCACTCCTACCTTAGCTATGACAAACTTCGCCCACTCGTATCAAAGTATATAAAAGATCGACCAAATGCGTATCGGACCACGCACAGTGTAGGGTTCGTACTTAAATTTTATAAGTTGGGCTACTAATTCTCTTAAATCTACATTATTATTGTTTCGTTAACATGGCGTGATTAATAATGTTTTTTAGCTATGCCTCGGACGAATAGACGGACAGACCGAAACTGTAAGGGTTCCTTGTACTTGTTAGGATTACGGAACTCTTAAAAGTAATAGTGGTGGTATTTGCAGGTATCTACCCAGTTATAGGCACCAGTTAGATGTAACGATATAGAATGATCGTCTTATTCTTTAGTTAATGTCTGAGCAATTTCACTAATTGAAATTGATGGTTCATGTAAATGTCGGGTAATTCTTTTATGACTTCTTTTTGTTCACTTCAATGTCAGTCACGTGTATCATTATAGTGCTTTCGAATTCTTCAGATGTCTCTTTATAAGTGCGACTTTTCTTTGACCCTTCATTCAGTGTGTTTGTTCGAGTTTATTTTTACCCGTTCTATTACTTCAATGAGGTGTCATTCGACGACACGGTTGGCGTAGTGGTGGAGCTGTTCGCTACTGCGCTGCGTATCGCGGGTTGGATTCCCGCATGGAACAAATACTTGTATGGCCTACAGATAGTTGTACAGATATTTGTTCCGGGTATCTTGTGTATGTGAGTTTACAATGATAATGATAAATGATGTTTATTCAGTAAATAGGTTACAAGGAACACTTTTAAACGTCAATGTTTTTGTCAGTTTAAGCTAGATGAGGCCGGACAATTTTGTGAACGCACCCACGATATAGGAGCAAATCCTAGCGTGGGACCAAGTTTTCTCAAAAAAATAAAAAAAATATGGCAGCAAATGTGGTAAAAAAGAGACTGACTGCTTGTTTTAGCCTGTCCGTCGTCTGTTACAAAATTTTGCTCCAAATAATTTTTTAACTTCCCATCGACATATGAACTAGAAATTTGGTGATAGTATTTACTATTAGTATTACGTATATTATACTAATCAGATTTTTCTTTGAAATGCCCTCATTTGGTATAGAACCCTAAATATGTGAAGTCCGATACGCACTTGTCTGGTTTACGAGTATATCTTTATTTTAAAACCAGGTTCTGCCAGTGGCTTCGCCCGCTAGAAATTATTACTTCCCTTATATCTCTCTGTATGCCAAATTTTATCTAGATCCGTTCAGCCAATCCGGCGTGATTGAGTAACAAACATGCATCCATCCATATCATATCCAAACTTTCGCATTTAATAGATTAATAGGAAGTAGGATATTAGGAAAAAAGGCTTTAACATATGAACATGTTTGGTGATAGTGTTTATTATTACGTATATTTTACTAAAAAATACTAATATATTGATAAATCAGATGTTTTCTTTGATAATTCTTTCATTTGGTACGGAACCCTAAATATGCGAAGTCCGTCACGCACTTAGCCGGTTTTTTGTCACTAGGAAGGATCATGCACTTGCTATACACGGTGTAACGGAATGGTGTGGACATATTTTAAGAACTGCATCTGCCTATCGATATAAACGACTTTCTTCAAGAAAACCTGAGGAAATACTTTTTTTTTTTACCTCCCATACAAATATTTATCAGCTAATGATAACTTTGTACGGAAAGTCCATTTTCTTTTTGTTTCTTAGAGGATGTTGTTCATTTCCACGGGCAGAAAAGGTTCATAAAATATGACCACACCTTTCCGTTACACCCTGTATTAGTATACAACGATATTGCATTTCTCTGTAGGTGGCGATCTGCTTGTTTGCCACTCAACACCATTAAAAAAAATTGGCCAAGTGCGTGTCTGATTTCGTTCATTTTGGGTTCCGTACCAAATATTGGTATTTGTTAGTAAATTATACGTAATAATAAACATTATCATCATATTTCAAGTTCATAGGTCAATGGGAAGTTAAAAAATTCTTCGTAACAAAATTCATTTAACAGACGAACAAACAGACAGACGGACATGTGAGTGACAACAATAGGGCTCTGTTTGGACCCTTCGGGTACGCAACCCTAAAAACACGGAAATCGTTCTGAGATAAAATTCCTATGGAAGTTTAAGGGGTTCAGAAGATATCAAGGTTAATGGAAAGAAAATATCCATAGACAAGTATTTGCATAAGAGTCGTATTTTCAATTTAAAGCAAGGTAAAATGCCAGGGTCGCTCCGTCGGTCGAGTGTTTGCAGACAAATCAATATAATCATATTTTCAAACAGAGGGCATCACTATGCTATTTTATCCAATATTATTTTCAAGTGACATGCTAGTTTTGACCATTGAGTTTTATTATATTTTCAATTCGATAAAAGCAGGTTGTTGTGAAGCCATGTCTGCATAAGAATTCAATATTATTACTGTCGTTGTTTTACGACGTACCTTGGTTTATTTTCAGCTAGAACCAACATTGGAACGTAGTAAAAGGCTAGCAATTTTAAGGCTGTGTTTTATTGCACCTTATTACTTGATTTTGGTCGTAATTTCATTATAATGATATTTTCATTTGGTTTGTTTTCTACCTACCTACGTCATTGTATGTACTGAGCTTTTAGTCAGATATTTCAAAGTCAAATATTTAAAATGACACTGTAACACGATCGGTTGGTAAAGAATACCGGTAGGTAACTAACCGAAATGCCAGTTTGTATTAAATTTTTGTCTCGAAGGGTTCTGGCGCTTGAACCGAAACTTACCGGAAATTCGGCAATAATACCTTTCTTTATCGCAATTTGAATGGCGCTTTTGTGATAAAAGACGATCCCGTGAAATACGGTACCTTTCTTTCTTTTCCACCCTTAATTTTAGAAAGTTTCCAGAACATTAAAGATAGGGGGAGCATTTATAAGAAAATTCATTGCGTATTCAAAAAGAAGTGGTCAATCAAGCCCTCTATTATAATGGCTTTCTAAATTACCGGTTTCATTGTTGACCGTGCCATAAAATTTGGGAATAACAAAGAGATCTTAATTAAGCTATACTTTATTAAGTGTCGGCAAAGTTCTGCCAGATAATTGATATTAATATCTGGTGTCCAGTAATAAACTCTTGAATATACGTAATTCTATGTGATTTATATTTTCAGTGGAAGTTTTTTCCTTGACCCAATTAAATCGTTGAACCTAAAATAAGTTGTGGTATAACAATTACGTGCTATAGAGATAATTGTTCCTCCTGAAGGGGAAACTTTGTGTAAAGACAAGGACAATCAAGTGGAGTGAGTATTTAAGTGACATTCAATTTAAACTGATTAACAGTGTTTTTCATTGCTTGTTCGTCGTAATGAACGATTCTCAGTGAAGTGTAAGTGAACTATGTTGCCATGGACTCCGAAATAGATATCCTGTTGTTCATTAACTGCACCCAGCAGATACTGGGCCGGCAGCAGTCCTGGGATCACCTCAATGTCACCCAGATCCTGGACTTGCTCCCAACGAGGATCCTTGAGGACATCAATCTTAAGTGAGTATAACAACACAAAATCTGTTGCATATCCTGATATCTGCTTTGAATTAGAACTGTATAATTTTATATGCATATATTGGATTGGTTGGTTCCGATGGAAAGTAAACCTCTGCCGCGAGCTCGAATCGTTAACATTTATTTAAATTGCGTTTTCTACTTATCGTTCTCAAGCGCTTGCAACTGCTGCTCGGATGCAAATTGATCGTCCGTTTATTCTGAGCGTGAGGCCATGCATTTGGTATCAAGGTTCTATAAGAATTCACTGATTGGCTTACATAAAATATATAGACCACAGCATATGGACACAGCTATGAGTTTTCGTATAATATAGTATAAAAAAAGGTACGACTTTAGTTAATCTGCCGTGGAATTAAAGGATGAAATTTTGGGGTGTAGACCCCCCCCCCCTCCCCTATGAAAGAAAAAGCGAGGAAACACCCCCTTTTTTTAATGAATTTTTAAAAATCTCATTTTGAGGTTATGTTTTGTTAACTTTTTGGTAAAAATTTCACTAAAAATTGTTCAAATCACAAAAGTTGCTTCTGCAACGTCTCCGGAGCTGCAAGAAGTGCAACTCCTTCGCCCTTGCGCAACAAAGGATAGGCACCCACGCCCACCAGCCTCAGCCGCTACGGCTCGCATGGGTGCCTATGCTATGTTACTGCGGGCGGTGGTTGCTCTCCCTTCGCGCCTCCGGTTTTTATATACACTCTAGGGGTAGCAGCCAAAGGACTACGAGCAGTCGGGGTGCCCCGATTCGGATTTGTACAAAATTCGACCTATTTTAACCATGAAGTAACCTAAACAAACATAGGTCATAGATTATACAACGTTGATGTGACAGAGGGGCATTAAATTAAACTACGTATACTATACGTGTTTAGTATTAATTCGATACGGTATAAAAATAAAAATAATAATAAATGAGGTTTTTTTTTTTCAAACAAACTAAATAGCTTACAATTCAGAGTAAAACGCAACCACCCTTTATACCATACTTTATACCCATTATCCTTGTTTGCATTGCCATCTTATAGCGAAAATGTACTTGTGACTTGCGTGAGAACGGCAACAACGCGTCGTATCGTAGGTTATACTCAGATTTATCGTTTTAAGGTGCATGACCTGTGCGTATAGACATAATCAGCTGTTAGGAAAGATACATCGTGTTCAAACGAGGCCAAAACTTAAAAAATCGTTTGTGACTAAACTACTGCTCCGATTTAATTGATTTTTGGTACAGAGCTTGAAAATAGTATCTAGTATAGGCAGTTTAAAGGAAAGCCCCTCTGTCGTATCAACTTTGTATATCTTTATGCATTGTATTGCTACAAAAAAAAATGCGAGTCGTTTCCTCTTTAGCAAATACCACAAGAAAAAAAAAATTAAATAGTCAATAAATCAAAATGTTCGTAGTTATTCACCCAAAAAATACTGAGAAATTATTATATACAAATAAAATAACTAATTAAAATGCGAATTTTGAAAAAACATAAAAATTTGCGCGTCGACTTATTGTTTGCATTATCAAAACGCATTATTAAAACACCCTAAAATAGTAACACCAGCTGTCGAAATTACGTCAAAAGTAATAAAATAGTGTGAAAGTGAGGTTATTTTATCTAAGTTTGATATTTTTTATCTCTGAAACCATTAATTTCCTCGTCTTAAAAACTGTACGCGGATGCTTCTAATAATATGACCTTCCTGTGAAAAAAATATGGACTCCCAACTCCACGGCAGATTATCTAAAGCTTAGCCATAATTTATTTAAATTTTAAGTTTGAACGTCATTAAAACCACAAACACCACCACCAACACCACCACCATAAACATGACATGACACGAAATGATTGTGAACCATAAACAAAAGAGTAGGTATATACAAATAGGTACGTGTCAAACGCATGGTAGTGTGTGTAATGTCTTTTTTAAATAATTAAATTTATTTCTATTGCACCTAATTTATAAAAATCTCGTGTCACCAACAGCTCGACCGATTTTAATGTTTTTTTTTTGTACATTAGTAGGTATGACAATAGGTCGTAAAGTATTTTTCACCCTCCTACCCCCCAACCCCCATTTTTTATCGCAGAACAACGTTTGCCGGGTCAGCTAGTATTATATAAAAATATTAGCTGTCTGCACTCCTTCTCCGTAAACTTTAACTGTGCCAATTTTCATTATCCTCCGTCGGCGTAATTTTAGTAAAAAGGGGTCGAAAGTTTTTCCTTTTTAAATTAATATATTGATAACAAAACAGAGTCACACTAGTTACACCATTTATAATTCAAGACCGGCTGGACCGATTTTTATGATCATTGATTTATCTCCGCCCCGAATAGTCGAATAATTTAAAACATCGAAAAAATCTGGACAAAATATGAATATAATTCATTTTCTCCAACATTTTGTATGGAATGGGTTTTTTGATCATATCTCGAGAACGTGTTGACTGATTTCGATGAATTTTTGTTTTGTTTATCTCCGTAAAACTGAATTTAATTCAACTAACTCAACATTTAATTCTGAGGTTAACGCACGACGACGTCCAGGTCAGCTAATTACAATTTAGCCTAAAAGAATACCAAGCAACTCAAACTTTTTATTATACGTTGAAGAGTTAAAACTAAAAATAGTGTCCTGTTGCTCTTTTGTATAAGTCCATAGCACTTTCTTAGAGTGTGATAAATTGATGACTAGAGAAGAAGAGCAAAAGAAGAGAACAATTCTAAGTTTTATCATATAATTATGAGCAATGTAATTCAAAAAATACGGTAGTAACAAGAGGTAGGTAACACAGAGGAATTGAGTTTGTCTCTATTAATTCTATAGTATACCTACCTAAGTACTCCAAAAAATGCACGAACAACCCTCAACAAATCGTTGGTCCCCAGAGAGGAAAACACTTAAACAACCGCCCTCTTGTTTTGAATAAAACTCGTTGTTTCAGTTATATTTAAATAGGTCGAACCGGAGCCGGAAATCCTCGAAAATTTCTTCAAGTCAGCCCTTTTTGTCTTTTGTGAAATAAAACAGTGTGAATTATATAAATTGTTTGCAATGTGGTATCAAATTAGGACTTTTATTCAACAAGCTTTAATTCCCTAAAGAAATTCAACAAGTGGTGTCTAGCAAATATGTATTTTAAGAATCACGAGCTCATAAAATTTTATAGTAGTAATGTTCTGGCGAAGTGAACTGCGCTGAAATACGCTTGCATTGATTGTAGTGATTTACGAATTGTGTTGACTAATTCTACAAAATTCGTGAATCACTTCAACCCTGTTCAATAAAGATTCCTGTCTAATTTTATACGTGGAGTAGGGTAGGTGAAAAGTTGTGTGAATATCGGTAAAATCGGTTGTAGTATGGGCATGTGATGCGGAGGAATGAAGAAAATGTCGTGAGGTGTGTATGGATGTGGACGGTTATAGGAGTAGGAGGCCAAAGAAACGATGGATAGACTGTGTGAAAGAGGATATGGGTAAAAAGGGGGTGACTACAGAGATGACGGCTAATAGAGAAGTATGGAAGACAAAGACATGTTGCGCCCCAAAATAAATAGGGATAAGGGCAGGAGAATCATGAGTAGGGTAGATGATTAAAACAATTTATTTCGTCCGTCAGTTACTAAAACATATTAAACAATCTTTTGTCACGTGAACAAAAAACCGGTCAAGTGCGTGTTGGACTTCCCACATTTATAGTAGGGGAGCCCATGATGCTAAATGGGGATTTACTCGAGCGTCGTGGAGACCTACTGGTTTTTGTAGATTAGATGATATTAAGAACAAAATGTCATATCAACTTTCTTCTTTCAGTGGTGGGGAAAGCGTAAACAGATTTTCATAAATGTAAAAAAAAACTACATGGATATACATAAGCGTGTCAGATATTGATAGTTTAGATACCCTAACGTATCTCTGATATCAAAGGTATGTTCATCTGCCGACTTGCGTGATGGGGGTAGCCATTTGGAAGGGTAGATAATAGATAAAAAATTTTTTTCGAGCGCGTCAGATTTTCAGAGAATATGTTAAGTGAACCCTAAAAATGCTCCTATTCAAAAGACTGACGATTCAGAAGTGATGCAAGCTAGAAGCGAATTTTTAAAAATCCAAAAAAAAATCACCGTATTGAAGTACTCGAGCGTGTCAGATTTTTATACAGAAGGTTCAGCTTGATGTTCCAGTCATGCTAGCCTAAAATCTGATGATTATTTTGAGGGGTATTATTAATCTGACAGCAAGACTTTTTTTATATTTTTAAGGGGATTTTTTTAATAATTACTTTGACGAATACAGCCACGAACTATTATATAAATATTTTGACATATTATTATTTATTTAGAAAATAATATAAACTTAAAATACAACCAAAAATAAAATTGTTTGAATCTTTGTCTATAACTGAACAATTATTATACTCCAAATCTAATCATTCAATTGGATCTTTAATAGTATCTCCAGTTTCCATATCTGTAACAAGAACTCGTTATAACCGTTATTATTTTTTTACTGATTTCATGAAAAACGAGATATCAAAGTATTAAAAAGATATATATATACCTTAATCTGAAGTTTCGCCAATTAGGTACCTACTGGTGTTATGACAACAGCTTCGTATGCATCAGGTATCTAATTGATTGCTAATGAAACCAGTCATTTCAAATTTTCCATAGACATTGATTGTCCACCCGTATTCTTTTCGTGACATGAATTATAGTTTTTAACCGACTTTCGAAAAAGGAGGAGGTTCTATGTTCGACTGTATGTTTGTTTATTTTTTGTTTTTATTTATGTCCGCAGATTTCTCCGTCAGTTGTAGACCGATTTTCAAAATTCTTTTTTTATCGAAAGCACATACTCCCGAGGTCGTCCCATATAAATTTTATCGAAATTGCTTCAGTGCTTTTTGAGAAACTGAACAAAAACGAAAAATACGTATACCTAGATGACGTTTATGTTTTCTCCAATTACGAGTATGTTTAAATTCCACGTTCCATGTTATTGGAGTTTTTAGTTCTAGGGTTTAACAACTAAAAATTGAAAAATAAAAAACTTAAAAAAAAAAGCAACCGACTTCCAAAAAAGAAAATACACTAAAAATTAAAACATAACTTTAATTTCGGAAGTCGGTGTCAAATAACGAAGAAATAAAATAAGAACACCGAATGCCGAAATAAAAGTTATTTTTTTAATTTTTAGTGTATTTTCTTTTTTGGAAGTCGGTAGTTTTTAGTGTAAAAAAGTTTTTATTGTGTGCATTCCTCCACAAGCACGCAATATATTCATTCGCAATAGGTGCTGCCGTAGTACAGATTGGCAAGATGGCAAGCAACAAGCAACGTAATCACGGACGTTCAATGAGAAGGGCTGTGACGTATCTGACACTTGTAGGGCTTATTAAAGCCATAATGGCTTTAATAAGACATGCACACGGCCATATCATTGCCATACATTAATTGTACTAAGGTTTATTCCAGCTGCACGCTCTATTCTTCATAGAGGATTTTAATTACTTACCACGGCATATTACCATATTGATAGAAATTTCCTAGTATACCCTGGAATTTCCCGGTATTAGTCTAGTTTGGTTGGTTCTACATAGTCAGTTGGGAAAGCATGTTCAAATGCAGATAATTAGTTACAAAAATGCAGATAATTAGTTACACAAATATTGTTAGTTATATAGGTCCTGATATAACATTTTAATAAGTGTGCAAGTAACCCCCTGCCTCTATATTTATGTGTTTTAATAAAATTGTTCAGGCAGGGGCCACAGTCTTTACATAGTTCTTGGTAACCAGTCAAAAAACCATAGCCCAATATCTTTGTTTTCCATATCATGCAATAGTTTCACACCAACCAAGGGTTGTCCTTGGGTGCGATAGTATAGCGCGTACCGGGATAATTGTCGGCTGGTGCCTCATTTCATAAAAAAAATACAATAAAAAAAATGTAATAAAAAAATAAAAATAAAGTAAATTAAAAAAAAAACATATATATATGTATACAGAGTGGTGATGACAATACGACAATAAATTAAACCTCGCATACCTCAAGACGTTCTCAGTCTACATACAAAAAATCATTTAAATATATCCAGTAGTTTAGTCACAGGAAATTATTTTTCATTTTTAACATTTGCTACATGATGTATCTGATAATAGGGAAACACTGTCAGGTTAACGACCCACATCGATATAAACATCAAAACATTAAAGTCACGTTGCCAACTCGCTACTTAAACACTTTCGCCAAATTAGTATTTTCATCTGATTGAGTGAAAATTATACCTTAATTCTGAGTAATAAGAGTCATAAAGCGTGTCATCAAAGTTGGATAAGAAAGTAACGCATGCGGAAATTGCAATGCACTCATAATATTAATAGAAAATTTAGTGTGTACGAAAGAGATAAATCTAGTTTCGTTTGTTACTTCGCTTTCTTGAAGAAATTTGCTACTACTTTTACTTTAGCTTAGTGTGTCGCCGCGGTCCTGTGAAGAGTCACGCGTCCTCGCTTTGTAGGAGCCGCTAACTTTCGTGTAGGTACTTCCCCGCCGCTCGTGTTTAAATTTGTAAATTCATTTACGACGGTATTAGTGCGAAATTGGACGCTTTATTTTGGTGACAGGACACGTAACGTTTTAATAGGTATTTAGTTAAACAGTGAGTGAATTGTGCGAAATTAGACGCTTAGTTTTTATTGTTTTCGTGTTTTTTTTTAACGCAACCCAACGTGTAGTTCGCGAAAGGCAGGTCAGGTATTGACCATACAACTATTCTTAAAGTTATAAAACGCGACAAACGGAAGCCGTATAAATACAAGAAATTGCATGCATTGTTACCTAGAGACAAACCAGTTAGGGAAAACTTTTGTCGCTGGATTGAAAATAAACATTTCGAGAATCCGGATTTCTTGTACAATGTGATGTGGACTGATTAAAGTACATTTACAAGGAACGGTTTATGGAACAGACAGAATCTTCGTTACTGGAGCCGCGTGAATCCGCGTCTAGGACGGGAGACTTCGCACCAGTACAGACTTGCTGTCAATGTTTGGGCTGTGCTAAATAATCTGTGATTCAGTGTAATTTTACTGAGCATTAATCCATAATTAAAAGCTAAAAAATCAAGTCGCTACAGGACCGCGCGTTGTTGCCGCTCTTACGACAGGTTAGTGAACTCATATTTATAAATGGTGTTCTATTTCGTTTCTAGTTTTATGCCATTTAGTTTGTTTGAAATTTTTATTTTTTTATTTTCGATGTTAGGACATTTTTGATAGCTTAAACTTATTCTTATAAACTAGTATTGTCCGTGTTTTCATTTATTGTCGTATTGTCTTCTCCACGCTGTATAATAATCAAAAAAACAAAAAAAAAAAAAAACAAAAAAAAAAATTAATTAGTTTTTAATAAAACCTAAAAACCTTAAACCTCAAACGGCGCAAATATAACAACCATATTGGGAGTTATATGTTTGAGCCGTTTGGGGTTGAAACACTAGGGTCATGGGGTCCGAGTACTCATCGAGTTTTTCGTGACATCAGCAAACATTTAGTCGACTCTTCGCGTGACCAGGGGGCTGGCCTTTTTTTTGGTCAACGAATCAGCATTGCCATTCAACGTGGCAATGCTGCCAGCGTTCTGGGCACTTTTCCCATTGACAGCGATGTGGACGAATCTCCTATCGGACAAATCTCCTACCGGATCTTTTATGCCTCTTGTACATATTTTATTTATTAAATTATTTATTAGTTTAGTATAATATGTATCATAATTCAATTACTTAAAAAAGTTTTATTTTTAATAAATAATTTATATTTAATAATATAATTAAATAAATAAATATGATAAAATAAATTAAAATAGTTTATTGTATAAAATATGTATTAGTGTATAGTAATTATTGTTTTATACTTATATTGTGTTTTATGGGCCATACTTGCCTGAAATGAAGGATAAATAAATAAAAAACAACGCCTAAAAGGTCCTCTGCCAGTTGACTTCGGCCCCTTGAGGCACGACCAAACCAAACCTAAGGTCCGGTCCGGGACCAAAGTACCTCGAGAAATCAAAGAGATACAAAATAATTTATGAAGTAGATCAAAACAAGACTACTGGTCAAAAATATCTCCCCACCTGCCAAACCTTTCGAATTTATGTTTAACTGGAAGCCGTTGAATATCAGTATTTTATATTGAGTGACTGCTTATCTGACGTCCACAACCTAGTCCCTGGGTAGCACGGTAGACATACCAATATATCTCCAATATAACCATACCACTAGTCTAGATTCGTATGAACCTCTTGTGCCATTTACATATCCGAAGTCTATTCCCTGGAGCTATGCCAAGCCAGTATACTCTACATAATTATAGTGGCAATGTATCTACGTCCATGTTAGTGTCTCATGGTGCATAAGTAATGCCTAAGTATCTCTTTTATTAATAATATAATAATCAAATTGCATACGAAGCTTCCGCATCTTTCATCCCAATTCAAATTGACGCAGTTATATATTGGGTGACTAGTAGTTAGTGACCGATACTTAAACATGTGATTGTACTCATGATAACAAACAACTTTCCCAAAAAAAAACAGAGTCACGCGGCTAACAGCTGACAGGTCATAGGCGCAAGGGCGCGAATTTCATACGGCTTGGCTTTATTTTATTTTATTTTTTTTGTGTTATTGTGATAAAAGTGAATGAGTAAAAATAAAAAGTTTCTTTGGGAAAGTTGTTTGTTATCATGAGTACAATCACGCGTTTAAGTATCGGTCACTAATTACCAGTCATCCTGTATACTTTCCGTATGCATTTTTCTTCCATAAATTGCCTTCGTTGCATTTCAATTTTGACTTTCATCTTTGTCACATTAACATCTTTTCATTATTCACATTTTTAATGTTCTCTTTTCTTATATCTCTTTGTAGCATAGATGGATTACTCCTTATTTTTTCCCACCTTATTTACTTTTAAGGAAAATTTTGACATAGAGATACTACTATGCTATCCACCTTACTTCCATAGGCACCAGACAACCGATTGATTCAGCAATGAAACCTCCAACGCTCTTTTTAAACGTGGTCGCAAATTCACTGATGATTCGCAAGAAGAACGGCCTTCTACGACGACTACTGAAGATAACGTGAGTGCTGTGGGGCTAATGATAGAAGGGTGACATATCGACAGATTCGGGCAGGTTTAGGCTGGCCACTGACTTGTAATTTTTTTCACCGTGACTTTTTTTCACTGTCACCTACTGTCACCCACGATGCACCCACTTGAAAAGTCACTGGGCAACAAAACGCGCTCAAACTTGAAATGGATTTCGTACAGATTGCTGTCATAAGTGCTCTTGAAACAAGAAGAAGAAATATGAAACGAAGAATACGCTACTGGGTGCATCCCATATACACTGAAAGATTGTTTCAAGGGAAATTTTACATTCTATATTCTAAACTACGACAGTATCCTTTAAAATTCAGTCACCTAGGAACTATTTGTCACCGTATTGTCACGTCACCATGATCAGCGTACTCCCACGTATCTTCATAGCAGTCGACTGGGTAACAAAAAGTCATGGTGACAAAAACCACAAGTCAGCGGCTAGCCTTAGGCATCGGTATGAGTCAAGTACAAAAAGCCTTACATGAACATTTAAGCGTCAAAGCTTTGTATTAGATGGATACCTCATAAATTGAGGGCAGATTAAAAATCGGCTCGTTTGAATTAGTGCCGCTACATGTTTGAAAAGTATGACGAAGGTGACTCAAATGCTGTATATGACGTCGACACAGGTGAAGAAAGCTGGATATATTGTTACGAATCCGAAACCAGAAGACAACCTGCCCAATGGATGTTTCTATTCGAAGATTTGGTGACAAAAATAAAGAAGGGCAGAAGTCAAGGAAAAAAGATGATTGCATTATTCTTTGGACGGACGGGTCATTTCGCTAAAATTTTCCTTGAAGATAATAGGACTGTTGTCTTGGAAAATGTTACACAGTAGCGCCCAAGAAGCAGGATCCTCCTCCACCACGACAATGCTCCAGCTCACTCTGCCCGACAGACTATCAAATTTTTGTCTATCGAATGTATGCTGTTAGTAAGTCATCCTCCTTAAAGTTGCGACCTGGCATCTTGTGACTTTTATTTATTTCCAAAAATAAAAGTTGAGCTTAGAGGAATTCGTTTTATGAACCCTGAAGATGCCGTGGCTGCGTTTGAAAAAAGCGAGGAAAAGATCCCTAAAGAAGAGTGAGCCCACTGCTTCATTCAATGGTTCCATCGCCTGCGACGGCGCTTAGAAAGAAACGAAGACTACATCGAAATCAATAAAAATATTAACAGTTTTCTACATCATTCCGTTTTTCATTTTCTAAAAAATTTTATTTTGACCCCAGTATCTACGGATCGACGTAATTATTGACTTTTGACTCCATATTTTAACCTGACTGTGCGACGCAAAGGAGGGTAATGTGGTATGTTTATCACACTATGGGTACTACAATATGTATGTGTGTATGTATGTTTGTTCTTTTGTGGCGTTCTAGAACAAACGCGTGAGCCGATTTTTATGACTATCTTGTGAGTATCACTAAAAACATAACAACAATCAAAATTCAATATGGCGAATGCAAGACGTCATATTGTGAAAAAGAAAAAAATTAAGTTGACGAACTATATCAAGTGTTGTATCATTGAATAGGTCTTTGAAAGTCATCTTTAGGTTTTTCTAATATTTTTTTTTCATTTTGAATGATCATTTGGAATCTATAACGATTTAAAGGTGGTTAATAAACATTCTCTTTTTTTTTTGAAACATGATCTTGAGGGGTATCTCTAGAAGAAGATTCGAAAAATATCGATAAAAAAAGGAAATAAAAAAACAAAAATCCCAACTGCAAGAAAAAACTAAAAAAATCCAAATAAGTCACTTTTCAAGCAGTTTTATGCAGTGGGTCTACCTTTTATTGCAGAACTTTTAATGTCATAATATTATTTTGCATAACAGCGGATAGTATAAACTTCATTTTGCAGTAAATCGTCACTCATTTATCATACATTCGAAAATCATAATTTTGTAAGTCAGAATCAACTTTAGGCATAAATTTCATATCCATAATAATTATAAAGTAGAACCATCACATCGCAGAAAGTTTACAGTCGTCTTTTGGCATACATTTCATATCGATAGTCATTAAAAGGCAGAACTATCATAGATCAGAAAGGGGAATGCGAAAAAAAAATCCCTGAAACGGACAGAAACTAGTAATAGTCCTTAATTCTATTTAGAATAAAATAGGTATAATGAAATAATTCTTAAGTTTGTTTAACTAGGGTAAAAATATAACTATCACTAAATATATCTCACTTGATATCCGCTTATATTTATATGGAGGTCGTGTTTATTTGACATGAGCAGTGATGTCAAACTGTCACTAAAGCAAAGGACATGTGGTTCATACAGCCTAGATACGTTTTCTATTTAAAAATAATTAATTTGAATTAATATTGACAAGCATATATTATTTTAATTAGACTTACGGTACTGTATACAGTATTATACGATCTATATGATCGTATAATACTAAATTAATGATAACTGTGCACTAAATATATAAAATAGTTCCATATGGATTATTTTATGATTCCTCTTTGGCTGAATGTCACTAACTCATGTCAAATAAACACGACTTCCGTAAAAATATAAGCGGATGTCAAGTTAAATATATATCAAATCAAAATCAAATCAAATCATTTTTATTTCAGGCCTAATGACCCATTTAAAAAAAAAATACAAAATTAAATGATTAAATTACCATTAAATTCATTAATTAATTAAAAATTATTACACAAATCATTTTTATTTCAGGCGTAATGACCCATTAAAAAAAAAATATTACAAAATTAAATGATTAAATTACCATTAAATTCATTAATTAATTAAAAATTGTTACACAATTATTTCTTGCATTATTAAGTAAGGTAAATGTTGCTAATAATTGGAATATTAATTGCCATATACGAAGAAATAATTTGCTTCGTATATGGCCCTCAATATTCCATTGTCAGATTTGTGTATACGGCTCATAAAGGAGGCCTGTGACTTTCTCATGACTGCGTAAAAGTCATCTATATATAGTGATCGTTATATTTTTACCCTAGTTAAATAAACTCAAGAATAATTTCACTATACGTGTTTTATTCTAAATAGAATTAAGGACTATTAATAGTTTCTGTTCATTCCAGGCATTTTTTTGTATGGCAGATGGGCATTCCCCTTTACAGTTAGAATCATCTTTTGGCATACATTTCATATCCACAATAATTGAAAGACTCATCTATCACATTAAAGAAAATTCATAGCATGAATAATTTTATATTTCTTACCATAATAATAAGAAGCATACAAACAAGCATACACAATGCATACAGCAAGCATGCAGCATGCAAACAAGCATACAATACATCATGTTGAAGTTTAGTATTAGTAATCGTACTGGCTTTTAAAGAAAATTGTTCTACGTGCTACATATTTTTGACGTGTATCTGCCATTGAATTGTTTCCTATATGTATCAATGTACTTATAAAATAAATCTTACAATCCATATTCTGAGCAACTATGTTATTTATACAACAAATGGTTATGGGCCCAGTGACCCATAGTGCGTTTTAAAAATAGTTGTATATTGTGGTGTTATTGGTGCGTAAGTATTTTAAAATAGACAAAAATATTTTTTACTTAATGTCAATGGGAGACGTTGATTTTTGGATCAATCGAATATTATATTAATGCCGTGATGAGCACAAGCGACCGGATTGCCCATCGTATAAAAAAGGCAAACAGGAAAGGAAGGGAAAAAGTAAGAATGTAGTATTGAGACAACACTTATTTCCGCCTTGGGCGTTGGAGGCAATTTAAGTCCAACAGACTGGTATGTGGATTCTGGAGACTCCTCGCATATGACCTGTTCTAAAGAATGGCTTACCAATTTTAAATCTATGTGTGAGAGCAAGGACATAACTCTTGCCAATAACAGAGAGATAAACTCAGCTGGCGTCGATAAAGTATTGTTTGCTAAGGACAGTAAGTTAACATTAAGTAGTATAAAAGAAGTTCTGTGTGTTCCTGACTTATGTAAAAATTTAATTTCTGTAAATAAGGCTGTTGAGAAGGGTTTTTGATAAGAAAGGTTGTTGTATGTATGTACACAATGATGTAAAGGTTGTCGGTAAAGTAGTAGGTCATGCTACATGCACCGTTGGTGGTTTGTACAAACTAGACCAGATACCGATTTCCGCGGAGCGGGCTATGGTTACTGAAGTGAATGTTACTTCGAGCCTGTGGCATCGAAGGCTTGAACATCTGTGTCGCGTCGCTTTGGAACACCTGCGTCATGGAAAAGCTAAAGGTATTGAATATTCTTCTTTAGATAAAAACCCTTGTGTAGCCTGCATTGTAGGAAAACAGAGTAGAAAGCCCTTCAAAGCTATTGGATACAAGAGAGACACCTAAATGTTGGAAGTAACACATTCAGATGTGTGTGGACCTTTTGACGTAATGTCTTTAAGAGTCAAATAAGTGTTTAGTTATTTTTGTAGACGATTTTTCTAGGATAATTTTTTCTTATTTTATACGCTCTAAAGCCGATGTTAAGAAAAAGTTTTCAGAATTTGAAGCCTTAGTTGAGAGGGAAACATCTCATAAAATAGAGAACTTGCGTACTAATAACGGAGGTGAATATGTTAATGCTAAATTCGAAGCGTATTTAGCTTCTAAGGGTATATAGCACCAGACTACTGTCCCATATTGCCCACAATCCAACGGGGTTGCTGAAAGAACGAATAGATCCCTAGTGGAGAAGGCTAGGTGCATGTTTCAAGACAGTAGTCTACCAAAGGTCTTCTGGGAAAAAGCGGTACGTACTGCTACTTATTTAAAAAATAGATGTCCTCATAGAGCTTTAAAAATCGTACTCCGTATGAGATGTGGTTTATCAGAAAACCAGATATTTCTCAATTACAAATATTTGGTTGTCATGCATACGTTCATGTACCGTCTTGCAATCGCCAAAAGTTAGACGGTAAAGCATAACAGTACATATTCGTTGAGTATTGCGACGATAAGAAATCGTATAGGTTTCGTGATCCCATCAACATACGAAAAAGCATTAAAGGTCGGGATGTAATATTTTTAGAAGATTGTTTCTCTAACAATAAGATAGGTTACGAATCAGATTGTCATAGTTGTTCTTTCTTCTGAAAACAATAATTTACAGGTGCAAGGTTATTCAGTTGATGCTGCAGGGAGTACAAGCACTGCTTATCTGTGGCTTATACTCTTTCTTCAACTTCAACAGTACCAGTTGACGAAAAAGAGACGCCTGTGGAACAAGTTCAGAGGTACAATTTAATGGAGAGAAAACCTGTAAGTTACTGCTGTGTCTGCTGTTGTTCAGCGATGCAAAGTGGTGGAATGATGAACTTTATTCTTATTCTGATGTATTCTTACGCCCTGATAAGGGCAAGTGGATAGCCGCAATGGAGGACGAATATAATTCCTTGATGACTAACAATACCTGGACCTTAGTAGAGAACACAGGACAGAAGATCATACCATGTAAATGGGTTTTCAAGTTAAAACGTGACCCTGAAGGTAAAGTTAGTAGGTACAAAGCACGTTTAGTTGCAACGGGTTTTTGTCAAAGCTATGGAATTAATTACGAGGAAACTGTCTCGCCAGTAGTTCGTTACTCGTCGTTAAGGGTTTTGATGGCTATAGCCACAGAACATAATTTGAAAATGCATAATTCAGACATTGGCACAGCTTTCCTTCATGGAAAACTAGAGGTGATTGTTTTTATGGTACAACCCCAAGGTTTTGTATCCGAAGAGGAGGAGACCAACAGGCTGCCAGAGCCTGGAATAAAAGATTAGATGAGGTGCTCCATGATTTAGGCTATAATAGATTGGAGTCTGAGCCCTGCGTCTACATTAAAATGAAGTCTACTAATATCGCTATTTTGGCAATTTACGTAGATGATTTGGTTTTGTTTCATAATAATGGAAACGAGCTAACATTCTTAAAAAATGGCTTAAAGAATTTCTTCGGTTTCAAGAATTTAGGTGAACTTAGTTACTGTCTTGGTTTGCATGTTGTTAGAAAGAAAGAATCTAACGATTTGAAGGTAAATCAAAAACGTTACATATTAGAGACGTAAGTCCGATTTAATATGGCGGAGTGCAAAATTGTTTCTACTCCAATGGATACTTGTGTTAACTTGCGTTCTCAGATAGAACCAGCTGTCAATGTCCTCTAGCAAAACTTGATCGGTTGCCTAATGTTTTTGGCTATCAATACCAGGCCCGATATTTTGTTTGCCGTAAGATTCCTAAGCCAGTTCAATAAGAACCCCATGCTGGCACATTGGAATGCTGCTAAACGAGTCCTGCAATATTTAAAAGGTACGTTAAATTACGGTTTTACATTTAAAAAGACTGGAGAGCCTCTTCGTAGTTTCGTAGATGCTGATTGGGCCAACGGTGGGGACAGGAGATCGTATACTGGTTTTGTATTCAAACCGGCGAATGTACCCACAGTTGTCTTGTCCTCCACACAGGCTGAATACATGGCGTTGTCCAGCGCATATAAAGAAGCTGTGTATTTACAGCGGCTTATAAATGAAATTACAGGTCAGTGTTCGTCTGTTACTATTTATAACGACCACCAAAGTGCGCAAAAGTTGGCACAAAATCCTGTACATCACAGTGGGACCAAACATAATAATAATAATTAATTTAAAAAAAAAAACCCCTTAGACACTAATAACAGATTTCAGAACAAGTATAAAGTAGATATGGAGGTCACATTACTGGTAGGTATACATTGTAAAATAAATGAGGTTGGGTTTACAGTAATTATGGGGCAAATACAGAAGTTGAAAACTCTGGCTCTGAAACTAGGCAATGCCTGTATCTTCAGAGTCAGTGATTCCTCTAGATAGTTCAAATGAGACTGAGTACAACAAGGGCACAGTGTGGCGAGTAGTAGTGGGCAAGGGCAACTATTTGTAGGGTTTGTAGGGTTTACGTATTTGGGTAGTAAAGAGTGTGGGTGTATGTGTGTGTGTATGTGTGTGGTGATGGTGTGTGTGTGTGTTTGCGAGTGTGTCTTCGTGTGAACTCTCTATATACTTATATGATTATTATATTTTATGATATACATATAAAGATATTTTCTGTTTCGTCATAAGATAAATGCAGTAAGTAATTCGTTAATTTGCTTTTTACTTCAAATTTATTTAGGGAATAAATGGATAATAATTTATTTAATTTGTTATGTAATTTCGAAGCAAGAAAGGAAAATTGCCGTCTCGCGAAACTTGTTTTGATTTGCTCTGTTCTACATTTATGTTTACCGGTGCGAAGGGTGATATTTCTGTCGAATGGAACGGAGCCGTGTTTCCTAAGAATAGTTCGCAATATGAAAAGTTTTCTTACAGATAGGATATTGCATTCTGAAAATAGGTCAGACGTTGGATATCGACGTGGCTTTTGCATCATTACCTATAGAACAGCCCTTTGGGCTCGTTCAATGCCTAACATTGCCGTCTTGTCAGTCCCACCCCATACTGGGATACAGTATGAGAGGATAGACTGACATAGGGCGAGGTAAACATTTCTTAGGGTGGTATAATCTGCCGACTCCCGGAGGCTTTTGAAAATATAGAGAAGACGTCTAACTCGGGTTTTTAAATACTCTAAGTGTGTATGCCAGTTCAATTTCTTATCCACATATACACCTAAATATTTTGTGTTTGTGACAAGAGTAAGAGGTGAACAATTACAAGCATGAGATGGGTCTAGACATACATGTGCCTTGATGACTGATTCTCGGGGTGAAGGCGCTGATCTCGGGTTAATACGGAAGGCAACTGCTTTTGTATTTAAAAGGTTTAGGGTAAGCAAGTTGGCAGAAAGCCAAGCCATTACTGCTTTCAGCGAGATCTCAGCATTTTGTGTAGCCGTTTTCCAGTCGGTACCATATGCTAGAAGTACTGTGTCGTCTGCGTACATATACGTTTCACAGTTTTGCAGCTTAAGTTTGCACAAGTCGTTAACATATAACTGGAAGAGAGAGGGGGAGATTATGCTGCCTTGGGGCACACCATAGGTGATTTTTTCAACGTTACTGGTCACTTGGTCTATTTGGACGAATTTTTCCCGATCGGTGAGGAAGTCTTCGAAAATCCTTAGGGCATTTCCCCGAATACCCGCAGCTTCCATCTTATGGAGGAGGATGGGGATAGAGACGGTATCGAAGGCCTTTGATAAGTCTAGAAAAATTCCGAAACAAGCCACCTTAGAGTCCATTTTCTTTGTAACTGCTTCTGTAAAACTCAATACGGCGTCCTCGGTAGAGATTCCCGGGCAAAATCCGTATTGATTATCTGCTAAAACATATCGATGTCCGTTACCATTTCATTAGAGAGCTGGTTGAAAATAATAAAATATTATTATCGTATTTGCCTACGGAAAGATGTTGGCGGATGTTCTGACCAAAGGCTTAGGTCGATGCAAACACCAACGTTGTGTCTGACGTAGGTTTAATATGATTTAATTTTGCTACTAATTTTGTTATTGTTTGACTAGTTGAGTGCCATGTTTCATAATTTTTTTATGTCACTGTCATTGAAAGTACAGTCAGGTTGAAATATAATATGTGTATCTGTGTATGTACAGTAGTGCAACCTAATTTAAAGCCCTTTCCGATTAAGGGGAGGATATTGAAGTTTAGTATTAATAATCGTACTGGCTATTAAAGAAAATTGTTCTACGTGCTACATATTTTTGAAGTGTATCTGTCATTGAATTGTTTCCTATATGTACCAATGTACTTATAAAATAAATCTTGCAGTCTATATTCTGAGCAACTATATTATTTATACAACACAACATACATGCAAGCATACACCATACGTGCAAGTATACACCATACATGCAAGCAAGCATGCAGCATGCTAGCAACCAAGCATCATGCAAGCAAGCATACACCATACATGCAAGCAAGCATGCAGCATTCAAGCAAGCATGCATCATGCAAGCGACCATGCAACATGTAACAGTTTTCTGTCACGGCTCCAGCGCTGCGGGACTGCGGCGGTCCCACGCGAGTTTATCGTCGCAGATGGCTTTAACGCTCACCACCGCAGCTGAGGCTGGCCGGCGCCTCAGCTCGCGGGCCGCTTCGCCCCTCCGCGCCTACGTGGGTTTAAATTACACTCTAGGGATAGGGCAGACAAGACTACGTTTTTTTTTTTTTTTTTTTTTTGGGGGGTGGGAAATCATCCAATGACTTCTTCCGCTCTAGGGTGGAGCGGAAGGGTGTGTCAGACTCTTACTGACTAAAACCCACCCCTGTTCCTCCCTGCCTTGAGTGCCCGGGGGCGAGGTAACTCTTTCGAATTTATCCTCCACCCCCGGGCAAGACAAGACTACGTGGAGTCGGTTTTGCAGCAATTAGTTTCTGTCACTAGTTTTGTAGCACAACATAATATTGAATTTTTAAGACATTTGAATTTTAATTTAAAAAGTTAAAAATGATATTTTATTAAAAAGAAATGGCAATATGCCTGATAAAATTATTCCAAATGAAATTCTGCCATCTTCATAGTATGCCAAGTGAAATTGTACCAAATAGTCATCGCTCTAAATAAACGTTATGCTAAACGAAATTATGCGGAATTTTAACTTTGCCAAAGGTAATTATGCCAAACAAAATTCTGCCATCTTAAAAATATGCCATAGTAAATTCGGACTTATAAACATTTGGCCAACCAATAATAATTATATTTAATAATATTTATGCCTTAAAAAAATGCGTTTAAAGAAGATTACGCCAAGTGTTATGCCAAATAAATTTCGGAGCATCAAGTTTCTGCCAGATGGAGGGAACCCTTATGCAGTTGGTGGCAACACATCAAATCTATGATTAAACTAAAATAAATGCCACCAAATATCATCAGAAATCTTGAAAAGTGCCATATCTGCATAAAGCATTAGAGAACGGTTTTTGCATCAAATTGTTATTGGATTTTGCCACTAAAACTTTCCAGTATCAGCCCAGTGTAGTAGTGAAATATTACCTTTTTTTATAAAGGAAACTTAGTCCCTCTTTAGAAATAAGTTTCTCCTGTATTTTCCCGTGTAGTCAAACCTGCCTGGCTCGCTTCTTATTACATATGAGTTGATATATAACTTGTAAAACGTAGTAGGTACCTACACCAGACACATAGGTTCTTTGTCTATCCCTTCATAGGAGCATGATAATATTATGTTTTGTCTTACCTAATGTAGGTACTTAAATATGCGTACAGATCATTATATCGTCAGAAGACACAATGTGAACGCCTACATCTAGACATTAGCTTTTTCCTGGAATCGATTGCCGGCAAGTTAATAGTAATAATAATTCAATAGCGAGAATCGTGATTAAAATCTGCTACTATTTTATCCAATTCAGTGACTTCTGATATCGTGCGACTTATTCTTACTCTCTCACTTTGCCTGCTATGAGCAAATTGCTTTGCTATTTTCAGGACTTATTGTTCGATCACGTTTTATTGAAAGCTTACTTATTCAACTTTTCCATTTTTGTTACTTAGGTCTTCAATTGATTACTTTACCATATAGTTTTGATCACATATTTTTGGTGCGATAAAATATATAGGTTTCGAACTTTCTGAAACCAAGTAACTTTCTTAACACAACACACATAACATAATCATTAATCAGGCTTTTAATGTTTCCACTGCTGGGACTTGGGCTTCCTCTATAGGAGAGGAAATGGGCCGTAATCCACCACGAGGGCCCAGTGCGGGTTGGTGAATGTCAAATGCCTTCGAATATTTTGTTCTATGACATACCGGTTTCCAAACGAACTTTTCCTTCCCCGTTTTGAGAGCAGTGGTTAATGAAATAAATCACACGAAGTAACGCGCTTGCCTGGGTTTAAACCTACGACCTACAACTCGTAAGTCGGGGCCGTTACCACTAAGCCACCACGGCTTTCTACTCTCTGAACTAATGTAATCATATAATATTTACCTTCAGGATTTTGGGAGGAACTGTTAAATATTTCTTTGAGATAATAAGAACATACGGTTAAGTAAATAAAAGTAAGGATACTTTTATTTACTTACGCTTATTGAGTTGTTGTAAAACTTCAACGCCAAACTCTGGAATAATTTCCCGGTATTGGATTCCGTTTGCGTCGCTTTTTGCGGCTAACCTTTATCATATAATTCTCGAGACTGCTGAGTCGTGCTCTGCTGGAAAGTAGTTAAAATAGTTATAATTTACTTTCCTCAAACGTAAATGTTTTCACCAACTAACTTCGTAATAATTTATTACCAAGTTAGCGCTAATAATAATAATAATAATCAGCCAATGTTGCCGATTCTCTTGTTCAATAACTAAACTAAAATTAGAGAATCGCTATCTTTTACTAAAAGGCTGTGCGAGAAAATCACGGCTATAGCTATATGAACTAAGTTAGAGATGTCAAACTAGTTTACGCCTAGCGCTTCACCGTGTTTTTAATCGACATGTTTTTACGTCTACCGTTAAGGCGTATATAGCCGCCAAGTGGCGCCTTCATTGAATAAAAAATTGTAGCAAAGCGTAGAAAATAAAGATTAAAGAATTCTATGTTGCGTTTGTTACAAATAGGATACGGTATTTTTACGTTGTTAAAACAGGACTTATGCGGAGGTAGGCCCTTAATTTGTATGGAAATATTAGTTCAACTAAATTTGACAGCTCTAACTTACGTCCGTCGTAATAATGGCTTTTACAATAAAAGTCTTATATAAAACCCAACCGGCCTAGTGCCTGTCGGGCCACGCGCAGTGTAGGGTTCCCTAGTCACCCGTTATAAAATGCGTACTTAGAAGGGGCTTTATGTTTATTATTATGAAGAACTTAATTGAGTTCTTGGTTTTACGGACATTAACGTTTAAATAAAAAAGGATTAAATGATTACCACCCCGTTTTAAATCACTACATATAAAACAAAGTCTCCCACCGCGTTTGTACGCGTTAAACTCAAAAACTCCTGAACGGATTTTGATGCGGTTTTCACTGACAGACAGAGTGATTCATGAGGAAGGCTTATGTGCATAATTTGTACCCAAGCAAAGCTGGGGCGGGTCGCTAGTATTAAATAAGTAACAGCTTTACCTAAGTATATTTTTTCTAAGGATTTAGTGTTTTGTATGAAATTTTCCAAGTAGCTACATTTTAATTACTCTTAAACTGACAAAGCTAACTTATCTGTGATAGTTTTTCTTTAAAGTTTGATAAATATACTACCATCACGAATTTTTCAAGCCAACTGCAACTGCTTTTAGGGAGGAGGGGGGGGGCAGCTCGCCTCTAACAAAAAATATCACTCCAAAGTTTAATATTTCGCAAATGAATCTCTGAATGGAAAAGTATTTTTTGCAACTCCACAACGGAAAACGTCCTCCCCAAAATAAATGTACGGGAGATAGCATAAAAAAAATGTTTACAAAATTTTATTGTTTCATTTTGTTGGCATGATTTTTTAGTACTAACAGTCACTAAGCTATGCCTCGGACCGACAAACCGAAACTATAAAGGTTCCTTATCCTAGGACTACGGAACCCTTAAAAAAACAGCCAAATTAGTTGAGCCCTTCTCAAGGGTTGAACTTTTAATTGATTTTTATTTGTATGCCTAGTTTACATAATTATGTAGTACTTGTTATGTAAACAAGGTTGTATTTTACCACTGAATACTTTGGTGTATGGCAGCGTGCGATATTGAAATCACACTAATATTATAAAGGCGAAAGATTGTGAGTGTATGTGTTTGTTACTTATTCACGCTCAAGGTGCCCGGGGGTGGAGGATAAATTCAAAAGAGTTACCTCGCCCCCGGGCACTCGAGGCAGGGAGGAACAGGGGTGGGTTTTAGTCAGTAAGAGTCTGACACACCCTTCCGCTCCACCCTAGAGCGGAAGAAGTCATAGGATGATTTCCCACCCCCCAAAAAAAAAAAAAAAACGGCTGCACCAATTTGGATGAAATTAAGAATGTAGATAGCTTATACCCTGGATTAACACATAGGCTACTACTATATACCATATACGTTTGACGACACGGTTGGCGCAGTGGTTGAGCGTTCGGCTGCTGCGCTGCGTGTCGCGGGTTCGATTCCCGCACGGAACAAATATTTGTATGACCTACAGACAGTTGTTCCGGGTCTGGGTGTCTTGTGTATGTTAGTATACATGTTTGTGAACGCACCCACGATACAGGAGTAATTCCTAGTGTGGGGCAACGTTTTTGTAAAAAAAAAAAAAAAAGAAAAAGACACTACTACTTTTTATTCCGGTCTACGCGGGTGAAACCGCGGGGCGCAGTTAGTCATAAATACCATCGAACGACAGTCACGTTTAATATGTTCACGTAAGAATTTTATAAACACAATTTTCGAACATAAATCCAACAAATCGATATCAGGTGCGTTATTTGAGACACCACAACTCAAAAGATATATCTCCGTCTATAATTTTTATGAAAAGTAATATTTAGCGGTTACAGAAAAGTGGTTTACAAATTCCTGTAACTTTTGTTACTTCTGTCCTTCAGTTTCATATGCTGGTTATACCCTCGCACCCTACAAAAAGAGATAAATAAATGTCAACAGTAATTAATGGGCTTAATTAGAAAAGGGTCCTTATTTATTTGTATTTAAAGATACTATCAACTCGAACAAGATTGTTTTTGGTTTGAAATTACACATACATTCTAAAAGGAGCTAAGGTTGAGTTTTGTAGATGGTATTTCAGAAATATAGGAAAGTAATATACATATTGATGATCTCTTTTTTGAAAAAAATCTCAATTTTCTACGTAAAAGTATATGGGCTCAGCTACAATTTGATCAAAACATTTTTTGTTATAGTTATTTTTTATTACATCCTGTAATATTTCGTCGAGAGACATTTTTTCTAATAGGTATAAGGATGAATTCCTATCCAGAATTTTTGTGATATCCCTTTTTTTTTGTAAATGCTGGTTAACTTGTAATTGGCGTATAATTATAATTGTTACTTATACTTAACTAAGATGCGCTATATACAGAAACCGTTTGTTTACCTTAATAGATAAACCCTAAATAACAATTCTAGGTCTTTCTTAACTGGGCCACGTAGGCTACTTACTTTGTATTTGTTATATCCTTGATGTTAGTTCTAGTCCTATTTGGAGCATGATCCTGTGTTAGGATTAATTGTTTTACAACTTAATGAGGCTTGGCGGTGCTTTCAAGTCTTGTAATGTACCACATAATAGTCTTGTACGTAGTTTCTAAGCTCAACTTGCGTAGGTCTTAGTAATGACAGGATTATTTGTATAGAGATAACAAACTTATAAATTACAAAGTAAACCTAATAAAAAATATGTACAAGTAACTTATAAAGGGGAGGGAAGAAATCACTGGTAATCGAAAAAAATGTCTACATCGCTGTCAATAAGAAAAGTGCCCACAAACTGCTTACTAATGTCAGGAAAAACTTGTTTTGTTTCAACCACAAACAGAAAACGAAAGAACACTATCGCATTAGTTTGAAGACGAATCAATGAAATAAAAAAAAAATGGAATTGGTATGTTAAGTGTGTCAATTTCGCCGTGGGATCTGGAGGCAAAGGTCCTGGCGCACCTCTATGAGTGGCGCGAGGAGGCGAAACACCGGGGCGGAACTCTGCTGCCGCGACATCTCGCGGCTCGGCGGACGGAGCTCCGGCAGGATGTCATGGCGACATGGAAAGAGCGACTATCGCAACCCAGCGCTGGGCACGCCAGCATTGCGGCGGTAGTGCCCCTCTTTGAGGAGTGGCTAGAGAGGCGCCACGGCGTTCTCACCTTCCGCCTGACGCAGGTCCTCACCGGACACGGCTGTTTCGGGAGGTTCCTGTTTTGCATAAGGCGGGAGAAAACGCCCGGGTGTTTCCACTGCGCGGATCGCCCAGAGGACACGGTGGAGCATACGGTGGAGGTCTGCCCCGCTTAGGCGGAGCACCACCGTGTCCTCGTGGATGCGATAGGCGGCTGCGACCTCTCGCGCCCGGCCCTGTTTCAGCCCATGGTACGGGGCGAGAGGGAATGGGAAGCTGTCTCCTCCTTCTGCGAAGCAGTAATGCTCGCGAAGAAGAAGGCGGCATGGGTGAGGGAGACTCAACAACAGAGTCGCCCTCACGCCCTCAGCAGCAGCAGCCGCCGCAGGAGACGCCTGGGGCTTCCGGCACCGCGCGACGATCTCCGGCCACCGGTAGACCCGGGCCTGCGGACGGCGAGTAATGGGTAGCTCGCCGTCCGATCAGCACCAGGCCCGAGACTCGACGGCGCGTAGTGTTCCACGCGCGCCTCAAAGAGTTGTCAGCAATAATGACGAGGCTCGTAATGGCCGATGCCTGCCCAGGGGTTGTGGATAAATTCGAAACAGAGTTACCGCGCCCCCGGGCACTCAGAGCAGGGAAGGAACAGGGGTGGGCTTTTCAGCGGGAGATTTCCCACCCCACAAAAAAAAAAAGTGTGTCAATTTGATTAATATTTATTTCCTTTGCCTACGTAATAATATGCTTAGACAATCTTTCTAACAGCTTGTGCTACAGGAAATTTCCTTTGACTTTAATAGGAGCATCGTATGTCCTTGAAAGAGAATTGAATAGAGTTCAACGGAGGTCAAATACTTTTTTCCGTGATGGCTGATGTAACAATAAACTACGAGGAATAGTCGAACCATCTCCGAAATGTTCAATAAAATTGGGAGATGGTGCTTTGTTGGTTTCCTTTGGAATATAATTATTTTATGCCCCACTTCAGCGTTTGTTTTAATTCCGTAGTTATTTCCGGCCGTCTTGATTTTTAGCCAGATTAACAGATTTCGGTAAAATATCTCTGGATCGTCTTGGTCGTTGAATGTTTACGAAGAAAGTTTATAAAACTAAAAAGTGACATAGACTTAAATGTATCTTATCAAAGCCGTTTAATACATACTCGTATTTAATCTTTGGAACTTAGTACTTAAAAACATTTTGTAGACTTTTAGTGCAGTGCAGTGGTACTTACATATAACCCTCACAATGATAATTCTCAAACAATAAGTTGCAGCTGTTTTGTAACTATTTTGAAGGTCATCAAGTACGTGAATCAAACATAAATGATGTGCTATCAAAGGCCAACCCTAGGTCGAGACTTCGTTTAACTGACTTTAAGAATCATTATTAACGCGTTAGGGCACCCTAACAGTTTACACTAAATTAATAGATAGTTGTAAACAAGGGTTCAACACAATTTGATAGAGTTTCCATTTGATTAATTTTCAAAAGCAATCATGGAACGGATGGTAGCCCCAAATTCATGATAATGGACGATCGATTTTGATTCAGCGGATTATATACGAGTGATTTCTAAATAACGAGTGTTGATGATATTAAACGATAAAGACTTCGTTCACAAACATTGCTTAAGGGTTCAATGATTTTATTAACAGAACGATTAAATTAGAAACTCGATCTGAATCTCTTTTTAAACAAATTTTGTATTTATAAAGAGATTCAAAAAATCGTCCTGAGATATCGAACACCTAATTATGTACTTAGTTTATTATTAACCCTATCAAAAAAGGCAATCACTTCATCAATGAACAACGTTGCCAAAGAATCTACACTAGATAACAATTCATAAAAACCGGTCTAGTGCGGGGCCGCGCACAGAGTAGGGTTCCGTAGACACCCGTTATAACATGTGGAATTAGATGAGGGTTTTATGTTTGTTACTGTGTTCATATCTCAATTAATATGTTGATGTATGTTCATATTAATTGAGTTCATGGTTTTATGGACAATAACGTTGAAAATAATTAAAAACGAAAACAAAAGGTTTTATTTTTCCAAAATTTTTCATCTTTACTTTCTACACCTCAATCCATTTCATCTTAACTTCACCTAAGTTTTTTTTCTTACGATTTTGTGTTTTGTACGAAATTTTCCAAGTAGGTACATTTATAAGTTGGGCGAGAGTCGGATGCCAAGTCGGCGGTATTCGCGTTAATAACCTTAGCTACGCGGACGACATGGTGCTGCTCAGTCCATCGGACAGTGGCCTCAGAAAACAATAGACATCAGTCTGTGAGAGGTACTCAACTAAACACCACCTGACATACAATGTAAATAAAACGGAAGTTATGATTTTTAAATATAAGAAAGGCCCTGACGTAATACTCCCTATTAGTGAAGATGGAACTAATTTAAAAATAGTTGCAAAATTTAAATATCTCGGGCATATTGTAACAGAAAACTTATCGGATGTATGACTTGGAACGACAGAGACGCAGTATTGTTTGTAGAAACAATATGTTAGCTAGACGTTTTAATCACTGCTGGAATCAAGTTAAGCTGACGCTGTTCAAAGCCTCTGTTAGTTGATATAAGAAAGAAAGAAGAAAAGAAAGAAAGAAAATAATTTTATTTCGTGCCTCGCACAGAAAAACACAAAAATTTTACAAGGCATTATTTAGGGTAAATAGTAGAAAAAAATAAAACAACATTATAAAAATATAGAAAAGTCCTGTGCGAGGCCAAAAAAGCACCTATCTCAGCTTAAACTGCGATATTTACAAAATAAATAACGCAGCGCTGGTATTACATACACTAGCGTTAGTACCGGTACACGAGAAGTGTGTATAACACTCTTCGTGTACATTATAATAATGCTTTCTGGGCTATGATGAACCTTTTTTTTTTTAATAATCGTTACCCCACACTAGGAATTACTTCCTGTGTCGTGGGTGCGTTCACAAACATGTAAACTCACATACACAAGGCACCCACAACTTGCTCTGGCGGTGTAGTGCAACTGACATGTTCGCCGAGAGCAACGTTGCCGGCTTTTCCGCGCTGCTAAGTGGACTCAGAGTGTCATTCTACATAAGTAACCCTGAGTAGTAATGAAATTGTAAAAGCTGTGTACCGTGTCGTCAATATTATTGTATTTGTGTACCTATTTTAATATTCTATGTTTGTTATTTTTGATAATGTCTACAGTAGTTAAGAGTATGTGTCTGTATGATATGGGTTTAATAATTGCTTGAAATAAATGATATTTAATTTAATTACTTTTAAAATAATACAGCTAACTTAGGCGTGTTAATTTTCCTTCAAAGATGAACAATAAAGATATACGATCATAATGATTTTTTTACCGACCAGTGACCGCGAGGGGGGAGTCGAGCATCTGCTCGACTCGAGCAAAAATTATCACTTTAAAGTTAAATATTTCGCAAACGAATCACTGAATCGAAAAATAGTCTCTACAACCCCAATGATTTTGAAAGATCCTCACATCGAACGAAACCTCACATCATAGGATAGGCGAGAAAAAAAGTCATACCCACTTTACATGTAAGTTACCAATAAAAAAAGCTTCTACAAAATTTTATTGTTTCGTTTTCTTGGCGTGATTAATATAATAATTATATACCCATGCAAGATTGCAGCTTTCTAGTACTACCATTCTCTAAGCTGTGCTTCACACGGCCAGATGGACATACCGAAACTATAAGGGTTCCTTATCCTTGTTAGGATTACGAAACCTTAAAAACCCGGCAAATTCCGACTCATGTGCAAAGAGTTCCGAAAGATAATTTTTTTTAAACATTTTTAAAGACTTCTTATAGATTTTTCTGTAATCTATGAGTATAAGTTAACAAGTACCGTTTGTTCTGTATTTTAACCGACTTTAAAAAAGGAGGTTCTGTATTCGACCCGTATGTATGTATGTATGTATCTTGCTCGTCCGCGACTTTCTCCAAAAATCACTGATCCAATTGGATGGGTTTTCGTTATTCGTTATTCGGATGCATATTTTTGAAGGAAGGTTGTTGTGTCTAATACATTGTAATCTGATGAAGATCTTCGGAGATAGACAGTGCAACTCTTCAATAACTAACAGCAAATGACTTGAGATTGCTGCGATTGGCAGTCTATGTATTATTAAAACACTCGCCAGCATCTGAACGCGCTAAACCGCCACATCCGTCAAAACCCGCGCTGTTTCCCGCCACTGAGTTGATTGTTTACGACTTTGCTCACAAAAAACGGTTCGCTATCGCTTCTATTGGGTCTATAATAAAATGTAAATAATACTTGTATTACGAGAGTTGAATTCTAATCAAATGCTGTTATCAACGATTTGGCGGGAATAGTGTCTGTTCACATGTTAAGTTGGTTTCTATAAAACCACTGTATCAATCTATACAAATTTTGCATGTTACAATATGAATAGACAAGTAATCTAATAACAGTGTTTTTTTTTTGTACAGTCCGATAAAATATTTTTCTATTATTCACACTCAAACTTCATATTACGGAAACAAAACAAAGTAACTGCTTTTTCAAATTGCGTTTCTGCGTTTGTGTTGCGTTGTTTTTTCTAATACTATCTATGTAATAACTACCTAAGAATAAATACATACCCTCAAACTTTGAACAACACAAAGAAACTCACATCATTCACGCTCACAATAACAATACGAATAAAACCGGTTGACCTTGACAAAGAATGTTATTATACGTAATATTTCTTCAAATTATTTATCTAAACCGATGTTATAACGACGTAATAATAGCACAGCAATGAATATATACTCAACATAACACATAAACAAACACAAAACGGTTTAAAACACACAATTCTAGCAAACTTTCGTCCGCCATTGTCAAACGTAAACATGCAACGAAAAACTTTTTTTAAAATTTTTAGAAACAATATTTTCTATGGAAACGTTTGTAAAAGTACGATATTATCACGCTCCGAGTGTTTAAAATTGTCCACAGAAATATGACCTTTCGTTATTTAATAATAGAGGTTGAAACAGCATGAGACGGCGGGGCCACTGGGGCCCATTGGACGTTGACGGTCGGTAACGATTTTGGTCACCCAGGGGCCCATTGGATGCTGACAGGTGGAGAACCACTACTAAAAAGTGAAAAATAAATAACTTTAATTTCGGAAGTCGGTGTTTCTGGTTTTGTATCCTCGTTTTGTGACACCGACTTCCGAAATTAAATTATTTTGCACTTTATAGGGTTCCGTAGCCGGGTCCAAATGGAGCCCTATTGCTGTCACTCACGTGTCCGTCTGTCCATCTGTCCGTCTGTCTGTCCGTTGTCTGTCAAACAGGTCTTACAGCCAAACGGTTGGGGCTACAGTCTTCAAATTTTCACAGTATAATCATCTTGTTGGCCCAAAGCCATACAAATAGTCAAAAATACATTTGGTACGGAACCCTAAATGTGCGAAGGCTTTTTTTGGAAGTTGGTTCTATTTTTAACCGACTTTCGAAAAAGGAGGAGGTTCTATGTTCGACTGCAAGTATGTTTTTTTTTTTATGTATGTCCGCGCATTTCTCCGTCAGTTGTAGACCGATTTTCAAAATTCTTTTTTTATCCGAAAGAATATACTCCCGAGGTGGTCCCATATAAATTTTATCGAAATTGCTTTAGCGCTTTTTGAGAAACTGAACAAAAACGAAAAATACGCATATCTTGATGACGTTTTTGTGTTCTCCAAATGTTTAAATTCCACGTTACATGTTATTGGGGTTTTTAGTTCTGGGGTGAAACAACTAAAAAGCGAAAAATAAAAAACTTTTTTACAAAAAAAAACAACCGCCTTCCAAAAAAAAATACACTAAAAATTTAAAAGTTGGTTGGAAGTCGGTTGTTTTTTTTTGTAAAAAAGTTTTTTGTATAAAACTTTTTTATTTTCAAACTTTTAGACTTAGTAGTTTTGAAGACAATGGTAGGGGTGGAGGGGATTGGTAATTTTTCATCAATTCTGATAACTGACTTTAAATATTTATTTTAAAGTTATGAAAAAAATACATTTGAGAGTTGAGATCGATACAGCCCTTTTGATATGTTGCTCGGTACAATTTGAAAAACTTCATTTTTAGGGTTCCGTACCCGAAGGGTCCAATCGGAGCCCTATTGCTGTCACTCACGTATCCGTCTGTGCGTCGTCTGTCACAAAATTTTGTTCCGAAGAATTTTTTAACTTCTCATTAACCTATGTACTTGAAATTTAGTGATAATGAATAAACATTACGAATATTTTACTATAAAATACCAATATTTGGTATTCCGCACCAAATATTGGTATTTTTTCCTATCCCTAAATTTGCGAAGTCTAACACGCACTTGGGCGATTTATTTAATTTGCCGATTCGCACCGAAAGTTACACGTCCATTTTTGGGTCACAGCTCGTATTCATGTGTTTACCAAATTTCAACTAATCGGTCCAGTAGATTCGGAGATAATTGGCTGTGACAGACGGAAAGACAGACAGATAGACAGATACACGAGTAATCCTATAGATACAAGGGTTTCGTTTTTCATTCGGACGTTTAGAACCCTTAAACAATTGAACAAAACAACTACGGTTTAATAAGCCACTTCACAAAATATAAAATTGTGGTTCAATAGGCTACGTTTCGAACAAATATTGTTTGAACAATGAACAAGACGAGAACCCTTCTCAATCTCAATGGAACATTTAACAATGTCGGACATTTACTGCACTTCCCTCGGGATTGTCACGTCTCTTAGGCAAATACGGAATAAAATATAGGTAACACTCGAATACATCTGGGATACTGTCATTGCTGGTATTTTAGCAGTCCCATTGCGACTCGGCGATATATTTTCTATGGAAAACCGTCTGAAGATGCTTTATCCATTTTAATGGGGCTGAGGCCGGAATCCTATTACTACTATAAATGTGAAAGTTTGTGAGGATGTATGTTTGTTACTCAGTCACACCAGAACGGTTAAACAGATCTGGATGAAATTGGGCACAGAGATAGATTATAGTCTGGGATGGCACAGAGGCTATAATTTACAATGGGAGAAGTACTAATACAAGCGGGCGAAGCCGCTTGCAGATAATATTACTATAAATTAACTCAAAGCATTTATTTCAAATAAACCAAAACCTTTTAAAGGCATGAATTGTCAAGAAGTGGGTAGTCAGAAAGCGAATTGCTAATTGCACATTCCAAACCATAAATCTCGATAGAGAAGAACGTGGATACTATGTATTATAGGGAACCTGCACGACGATGGCTCTGCCATCTGGTGGAGAAAATCCGAATCGCTCGTTATATTTGACATTGACACTGCATTACGATAATAATCTTTTGACATTTTATGAATGAAAATAGCATTTAATTGGATTACAATGTATTGTTGTATTTTTCTGGATGCTCCAAAACATTACAGAAATATGACATAATTGAAATGGCATAAAACTATGTTGCTTTTCTGTTTATACTCGTAGTAGGTACTCACGTGCTGTGGTTATGTGTAAACGAAAAAAAAAATTATAAACGCAGTAAAAAAAATGTGCAAGTAAGTACCCGTGAGTTTCAAAAGCATTTAGAAATGACTATCTAATAATATTTTTACAGTTTTTATTACTAATAGAACATATTTGCTCTTCCATTTATCTTTAGACATTGGCAGAATAGTCGACATCGGCTTTGCTTGCCATATAAAAATATAGAATAGAATAGGCTAATAATATTACAAACATTGGAAATTAAGTCTAAGCAAGAATTTTGCCAGATATCACTGCTTCATTCAACGACAAATTTTGGTTTTATTTGCTAAAACATGGTCAGACTCGAAGAGCTTTTGGTCTTTCTACATATTCTGGCTACGCTGTCGATAATTTTAAATAAGCCAGAACCCTTATTTTATCATACTATTCCAAACAATTCGTCTTGTTAATTTTGATGGTAACACGATGACAGACTGAAACAGTTTCTTTTTCTATCTCCATGGTGTCTCTGCTGTCAGCTTGGTGCTGCCCCCTATAGTTCCTGCACGCTCGCTATAAAACAAAATTCCCCGCCGTATCTGTTTGTCTGTTTGTTCGCGATAAACTCAAAAACTGCTGAACGGATTTTCATGCGGTGCTCACCAATAAACAGAATCATTTATGAGGAAGGCTTAAGTGTTATAATTTGTACCCGTGCAAAGCTGGGGCGGGTCGCTAGTAACGTATGTATGTATACCCGGGCCTGCGGACGGCGAGTAGTGGGTAACTCGCCGTCCGATCAGCACCAGGCCCGAGAGTCGACGTAGTGTTCCACGCGCGCCTCAAAGAGTTGTCAGCCAAGGGAAGGGGCCTGCCACAGCCGATGCCTGCCCGGGGGTGGAGGATAAATTCGAAAGAGTTACCTCGCCCCCGGGCACTCGAGGCAGGGAGGAACAGGGGTGGGTTTTAGTCAGTAAGAGTCTGACACACCCTTCCGCTTCACCCTAGAGCGGAAGAAGTCATAGGATGATTTCCCACCCCCCAAAAAAAAAAAAAAACGTATGTATGTATGAAAGATTTTGCTGTTTTGTTGCGTAAATTGCGAAGCAGGAACTTTGGGTCTCTGATGGGTAATTAAGTCTTAAGTGGAGTCTTCATTGTCGATTATTACTGTCATCCTATCTTTAACTATAGGCACATGTACCTAACTAACATATTATGCTGCTGTTTCCTGGAGGTCACTTTATAGTGGCTTTGATACCGAAATCTACTCGAAAATTACTTGCGCACAAGGTAAAATATGAAGTGAAGGTTTTGGAGTCGACCAAAGTAAGAGTAATTACCACCTCTTCGGAGAATTCAAACTTTGGTCCGTCTAATGAAGGTTGGAAAACGGTATGGTACAGGTGTACCGTATACGATGTAATTGAGGGTGTATCCAGAGTACACAAGCTTTAGATAAAAACTATGTTTCCTACCAGTTAGGTTAACGAAGATCGAATATCGATGCTAACTTGTATCAAACGAATTGACCTCTAACAGGCTTTTAACTTGATCAAACACATGTCTGGAGCAGATGCCTGATTATGTTAAAAGCCTCCTATTTTATATACTTTGTAGTGTATCTCCACGAAGTAAAGCTGCTATTTTCTTTGCGTATAAAGCATGAGGGTGGAATATTTAGTTGGTAAGAAAGGGATAATTTGCATAATTTTAGAATTTGCTACTTTAATACAAGCAAATAGAATGATAATATTATATTTCCTGTGCGCTATAACCTTAGCTAATAAAGTGAATTTCTTTCTTTAACTGGCCATTAAGGAAACGTTAGCAAAGAGGAGACTTGTTTTTTCCCAAAAGGACGTAAAATGTTTTGCTTACAAACAGCTCCTATTAATTATACAACATTGCTTTAATTATACGAAAATGCAAGGCAAGGTACATTTTGCCAAAATGTACCTTATGTGTATGAAAATACAAGAAAAGTTGGCTTGAACTGTGGGTGTAAAATTAAATTGTAAAATGAGCATAAATAAGTACTATGAAACTCCAGGAAAACAGTGTCAAAGGTTATGAACTAAAATATAAAACACTGCTTTTAGAAAAAGGTACAACCGAGAGTCCAATTGTTGTAAAATATTGTTGATATTATTTGTAAATAAGTCGTTGGTGTGCTAGAAATAAATAAATAAAGAGGTTAAAATGTTTTCCTCGAAACGTATTAAACTTTTAACCTGTAACCTGTACCTACGTCAAAACTCCTAAATGTTTTAGTTCTCGTTTACCCTGTTTTTTGAATCAGCTAATCTGTAGGTATTTAAACTAAGCATAATGTGGTTAGCTGAGTTTATAAATAAGGATATTTATAATCATTTATTTAATAGAAATAACTTAAAAGATATATATAAAACTAACAATAATACCTAACATGTACAAATGCGTATGAAAACAACTCACTGGGTATCAAAAAATTCATCCACATCGCTGTCAATGGAAAAAGTGCTTAGAACGCTAACAGCATTGCCACGTTGAATAGCAATGCTGATTCGTTGGCCAAAGAAAAGCCCAGCCCTCTGGTCACGTGAAGAGTCGACTAACAGCTTGCTGATATGCCGAAAAACTCGATGAGCACTCGGACCCCATGGCCCTAGTGTTTCAATCCCAAACGGCTCAAACATGTAACTCTCAATAAGGTTGTTATATTGCCGTTTGAGGTTTTCTAAACCTGCAGCAGCCGCCCCAGCACAGCCCACCGTGCTAAGAAGATGGGATAGCGCAAGGGTGTCGACACATGTTGCATCCCACACCGAAGGCCTACCCAACTTCCAAGGCATTATGGTCATTCCGTCCGACCTCATCCCTTCGTCACGTGCCAAGCCATTGGGTTCTAAAACAGCTGGCACCCCCGGCGGTGACAAGAGCCTGACGGATGATGTCATTAATGCTGGCGTGCCGTGCTATCCGACCAGCGCTCCTACCGCAGGATAGGCTATGGTGTCCGAGGCGGTCGACTGCTTCACCGCATTGACAACGATGTGGAGCTCCACTCGGAGTAGGGTATGTATTGAATTTATAATTCAAGATCAAAAAACGTCTCAAAAACATTGTGCCAAAAAACATCAAAATTGATAAAACTGGCCTATTAATAAACCAGAAGTAGTTCTCGTCCATATCTAACTGAGAAATATTTTCGATCGTGAAAATCTTACGTACCTTTCTGGTTATCTGTTAACTAATGAAATTGCTCCAACTCAAGCATAGATCTCGATATACCGAACACAAAGCTTGTTAGTGTCGCAATCTCTTTAGACTATAAATTAGTAGATATACACAAAATCTGTGAGATATTATAAATCGAGATCAATTGTTTGAAAATCTTTCTAGAATAAGAAGCTTTTGTCTGCGATCACTGAACCTTTTATGTAACCCTTATCTTAAATTGCTTAGAACACTTAATATAGGGGCCGAGGACAAAGCCACATCACTAAACTAATAAGGTAATGAAAAACAATTCCTAAAAGAAAGTTACCTTAAAGAGCTTTGATCCTTTCGGCTGTAAGTAATGAAGGCTGACCTATCCCTTTCCCTTTTCAACGGAAGAACACTGACGGAAATTTATGAGACTCGATTTACTATTAATCCTTTTTGGAACCAACGTAGTTTTGTAGTAAAAGTCAGACATACTAGCTGTATTTTATCTCCGCACGTCTACAGAGAAAATTAAAGATTTAGAGCGTAGTAAGGCGGGATTACCTAGATGTTAGTCCTGAACGTTATTTCCTACATTCCTATAATGTTTCGTAAGAAACGCTTGGATTACAAAAAGGACAAGGGTATTTAATTTAGTCAACAAGTGCTTTTTTTAACTTTACTCAGTAGTGTAGGCGACGCCGAGCCCGCCTGGAATAAGTGTGTGCGTAACGTGTGAACAATGACAATGAACCAGTGATTAGGGTAATGAACTAAGTATGGACATTTAAATAGATCTTTAGTTGCACTATCAGAATCATGTATAGTTTATAGTGCATAGGAAGTAAAGCCGCGGGCTCCGGCCGCCGCACACAGCGCGCTCTGGCGGGACGCGGCGACTATTAAAAAAGACAAAGGATAATTCGTGTAGGCTAGAATATGTTAGAATTCTATAAATAGGTATGTCTCACGAATTGTATAATGTTAAACAGTAAATAGCAAAATAGATTGATAATGATGTATGAACGATATTCGTTGTGAATCTCCCCACGTGGTGAATTAAGAATAGTCAGGGCGCCGCCGTCCGCGCAAGTAAAGCAAAGAACAAAGAAACAGACGCCGATCGTACAAGGCGAACTATGTCCAATGGTATTTAATGGTAGGAATATCGAAGACGATCGGCTATGTATTCACCTATAGTATTACATGAAATGTATGTCCTACTTTGTATGTTTGAATAGGTTACATAAAGGCTTGAATCGGGACTAAGCCTTATGTCGACTTAGATGTAAGACAGATGCTAGGAATACTATAGGCTGAATTGTATGTTAGACAGGTCTTAGCTTGAATTATGACTAAGCTCGGTGAGGATTTGTATGACAGTTTGTCAGGAACGCTGTATCATGACTTGCATGTTAGTTAGGTCAGGAACGTTGTATCATAACTTGCATGTTAGTTAGGTCAGGTACTCTGTATAACCATGTATTCATAACCTGTATGCTAGTTAGGTCTCATAGTAGTTTGAATTAGAACCAAACTCGTATGTTGTCTCACCTATAGAACAGTTTGTTATCAGATATGTCGTACGAATCATACAACAAGAATTAAGAGACAAACCGCCGATCGCGCAAGTAATGAACCCCGTGGTATTATTCGTACGATATAAGCTGTATGTACTAGGAAACAGATGGAAATAGATTTCCCACACAGCTGCATGTTAATTTGACGTCATCATCTTCATTCATTCTCCTGCCCTTATCCCAATTTATTTGGGGTCGGCGCAACATGTCTTTTTCTTCCATACTCCTCTATTAGTCGTCATCTCTGTAGTCACCCCCTTTTTGCCCATATCCTCTTTCACACAGTCCAACCATCGTTTCTTTGGCCTTCCCCTACTCTTATAGCCATCCACATCCATACACAAGACTTTCCTCACGACATTTTCTTCATTCCTCCGCATCACATGCCCATACCACGACAACCGATTTCCACACAACTTTTCAGTCAGCGGTGCCACTTTCAGACTTCCTCTTATATACTCATTCCTAATTCTATCCATGCGCGTAACATCACACATCGCTCTTAGCATTCTCATCTCAGCTACATGCAATTGCTTTTCATTCATCCCTTTTGTGGCCCAACATTCTGAACCATACAAGACAGCAGGTCTGACCATTGTTTTATAAATCTTCCCCTTAAGTTTTTGGGGGAATGCGGGAGTCACAGATAGTCCCGGTGACCTGCCGCCATTTCATCCATCCAGTGTTAATTCTGTGCTTAACAGTCCGATCTACGAGTATTTCGCCATCGCTTTGCACGAGTGAACCGAGATACCGAAAATCGGAGCAGACTGGGAGAAGCGCGCCATCTAGCACTACAGCTTCAGAACTGGAGAGACCGCCGAAATCGCAGAACATGTATTCAGTTTTGGTTCTGCTGATTTTCAAGCCAACTTTCTCCAGCTTCTGTTGCCATTTCTCCAATCTGCTCTGGATCTCAGGTCCATCTTCACCGACCAGAACAATGTCGTCGGCAAACAGCATGCACCAGGGTGCCTCTTCCTGTATTTCCGACGTAAGAGCGTCCATAATCAACAGGAAGAGGTAAGGACTTAAAGCCGACCCTTGATGCAAGCCTACAGCCACACTGAACTTATCGGTGTTGCCAGCAGCCGACCGGACGTAGGTACTATATTGTCTGTACATAGCACGAATCAACTCAACATACTTCCCAGGCAAACCTTTATCTTTCAAGGCCCACCACAACACATCCCGAGGTACGTTATCATACGCTTTCTCAAGATCAATGAACACCATGTGCAAGTTCTTGTGTCACGACGTAGATTAGGAAATTACATTAGCTTTGTGTACATTAGCCAGGATAACGAATTGTATAGCATCATAGGTAGAATTATAAATTTAATTTATACAGCAGCTAGAATAGCATTTTGTGCTATTCTAGTCTAGGTTAAGGACATAGACCACAAGTATGGACCGATCTATGTCAATACTAGTTAAATGCATGTTATATGTAAGTAGAATAAGCTAATAGAATATTGTAAAGATTCATTTGATATTCAAGTTTTATTAGTTTGTGAAAATGCCACGCTGTTTCACATTTGACAGCCAGATGTGAAACTTTCTAACATAAGCCGGCCGTTGACCAATCAGCGGCCGGGTGCGAGCGCGACGCCGCGGACCGTAGCAGGGCGCGCTCGCATTCAATAAAAGAGGGCTGGGTGGCCGGTTTCAGTCCTGGGGGCCCGCCCAGTGCCACCGCTGCCAGCGCTTCCGGCACTCAAGCCACCAGTGCCACCGTCCGCTCGCCTGTGTGCGATGCGGAGGTGGGCACGTCGCCCGAGTGTGTCCCCGGCCCCGTGAGGAGCCGGCAACGTGCGCCAACTGTGGCGGACCACACCCCGCGTCGCACCGCGAGTGCCCCGTCTTCCGGCGGGAGACCGCCAACAGGCGAGCGGGCACAGTGGCGCTAACCAGTACAACACCCCGCCCGGCCGCAACAGCGGCCCGGGCCACGGACGCAGAGGACCATGAGGCCTGTGGCGTGTGTCCTTGATGGCGGCCGCAAACGGGCCGAGTGGAGCAGCTGCCCCCCTGCCTGGACGCAGGTGGAAGAGGAGAAGACGTGGGAGGAAGCCCCCTCCCCCCACTGACGCCGTACATCAGCAACCCCGACCCCAACACGCCGCACAGGGTGCGAATCTGCGTGGGGCGGCCTCCGTAACAGAGGTCGTCCCTACGGTAAAGGTTCGCACCATGTGCCCCCGCAGACAGTCTCAACAACGGACGCCAGAGGGCGCCACCGCTGCTGTTGGACCAGCCGCAGCCATGCGTCCACACCACGCGCCACTAGGCGCCACTGTGGGGGCTATCATGCAACCGGAGCTCCATAAGCGGGCCACTGGCCTCCTGCTGGACTTGATTAAGGCCATCAGGAGGGGCCAGGACCCGCTTATCACCGTGCTGGAGGGCATGGTGGCCATCCTGGCCCTCTATCAGGGCGGGACCGCCGCCAGCAGCCAGCCAGCAGCACCTGACGCCGAGTAAGTCGTTTTCACCTACACGCGACTTGCTCAAACAGGAACACTACACAAGCAGTACATGCACTGTGCGCGACGTGTTCTAAGTTAATATAGGCACGTCGCGTATCGCAAGCCAGGCACACATGACTCCACACACATTGTGTACTCACGCGCTGTATGTACCTACATACAGCGCTTACATGGGCGGCGTTACACATACAATGCCGCCCACACATACATCTACGGCCCCGCGGTCCGGACGGCAACCGGCTAGATCTGGAAACCGGGCGGACGTGGGCCACTCACTAAATACTGTAGGCTCACTGTAAGCCGGCGGCTGTGAGCTGGTCGTCATCCGCTGGGCCTCCCACAGGGAACTGTGGGTCTCACCCGGCGGTGACAGACCGCCTAGCTGCCGTGAAAACATGTTCCGAGCCTGCAGTATCACACATGGGCGAATGCTGTGAGAGCATCGGCAGATGTAGTTCTCCCACCTGCCTAGTAGGCTCTTATGGCAGTCGCCCAAGGCATCCACACCCATATAGGTACCCCCTCGAAGCACCCGTTTTTGCGGGTGGCACTAGAAACCGCGTTCTAGAGGGCCAAGCCCTGGTAACGCCCACCACACCCCCCCTTCGGGGGGGTGTAGTGAACGTCAGACAGTAGGTTTCAGTCCTTTCGGCCTCCAGCTCTCCTACAAGCAACATCTCCGGGATTAACAGGGAAATACAATCAAGACACCCGAGAACTACAGTTGTTTTATTGTCACAAGCGACAAACTATTTCATCATTACCTACGAACGAGCATCACCTTTATAAACAAGAGCGACAATCAACAATAAATAATATAATCTATAATACAGTCCACAACACAGTAGTCTCGGAAAAATATGAACCAGGTGTCATGAAATAGCATATAGATGACGAAAAAATTTTAAACATATTATACAAAGATAAAAGAAATGAAAACATTCAAGCACTTACTGGATAGATGAATGAACAATAATCCGCCGTCAAACAATTTTTATCGCGTTCTTTCAATTAGTTGTGCATTAGTTCACCGGACACAGTTGTTTCGGAGGATCGTGGCCGGTGCCTGCATGCCTAGGGGTAGCGGATAAATTCTGAAAATGAGTTACCGCACCCCTGGGCACTCAGGCAGGGAAGGAACAGGGATGGGTTTTAGTAAGTAAGGGTCTGACACGCCTTCCCGCTCTACCCAGAGCGAGAGAAGTCATTGGTTGATTTCCCACCCCACAAAAAAAAATACATTAGTTAATTAACAATTTTGATTAACGCGTCAAGGTCATTAGCAGACACAATTAGAAACCTATTGTTGCGTTACCTTATGGTAACGCGAGGAGACTGAAGTTTGAAAATGAAAATTGCAAGTGTGATAATTGTTAAAATATAATTCCGAGATTTTGTTTCCATCCTTGGAACTATTCTTGAAAGGCTATAAAAAATAAAAAAATAAAAATATATTTTTCAGTTGTATGTTAGCAATTAACGTTGTAAAATTAAAAACTTTGATTAATCATTGAAAGCATTTTTTTTTAGTTTAAATGATCCGTTATTTTACCGGAAGCTGCATGAAAATGACATTTTTACTATTTTATCTCCTATTGTTTAAAAAAATTGTTAATATCAATGCGTTGTTGATAAGATAATTCAAAAAAAAATTGCAGTCTTTGATTGCGTATGACGATTTGACAATTTAAAAAAAAAATATAGTATATTTTTCCAAAAGCATCTACATGCTATTCAAAATAGAATAACGCATGGTTCATATTTTTCCGAGACTGTTGAAAAAAGTTGCAGGCACTTGTTGGCTGGACTAATATGCCTTTTTTTTTTTCTTGGGGGTGGGAAATCAACCAATGACTTCTCCCGCTCTGGGTGGAGCGGGAGGGCGTGCCTTACTGACTAAAACCCACCCCTGTTGCTTCCCTGCCTGAGTGCCCCGGGGTGCCGTAACTCATTGACATTGGCACCGGCCACGATGGGGACTAATATGCCTACTTATAGTTTGTTCAATCATAATTTTAGGTCTTTACATATGATTTTGCCGTTTTATTTTCCGTAGTTTCGGACCTTGTCCTTATCGGACGGCGAGTTGTCCATTGCTCCTTTCATTGCCGTCCGCAAACCCGCGCCTACCGTGGCCGGGAATTGGCTTGCTACTCCCGACGCCCAAGGCGTATCCTGCGGCGGCAAAGCACGTGAGGGCGCGAGAATTTCCTCTCCCCCACGCGTCCCGCCGAGATAAATGTATATGATAGCCCGGAGAAGAAGGGTTATTTGTGAAGTCAAATTACCCGAACGATACTGATTGGAATATAAACACACAACTCATTCATTAGCAGTTCTAAGTCCAATTATGAGTACGTACCGTTTGAGACGCATTGTCTCCACGGCAGAACCCATATTCCAAAATAATAAGTTTTCGTAGATCTCACACAAAAAAGGTTACAAATACCGCGATATTACAGAAAGTGTACAAAACAAACAAATGAATAACTTATTTTGAAAAAAGAATAACACACCTTACATACAAAATGTATTTAAACTTATAATTCCAATTCAATCTGAAGTTAGCACAGTTGTAAAGTTTAAAAAAACGGCAATTATATATATAGTTACTCGTATTATTAAAACGTGAAGGAAAAACGTTCAACCCCTTTTTACGAAAATTACGCGGGCGGAGGAGTATGAGAAAGCAATTACATATTATTATATTATTTAAAAAAAAACTTTTTTACAAAAAATAGAACCGACCGCGACGTCGGTTCGGAAGTCGGTGTTCCTGTTTTGTGTCTTCGTTTTTTGACACCGTCTTCCGAAATTAAAGTTATTTTGCACTTTTTTTGGAAGTCGGTTTTATTTTTTTGTAAAAAAGTTTTTTATTTTTTACTTTTTAGTTGTGATTCCCCATTAAACTGTGTTACCAATTCATAGACATACGATAGCAGCACTCGCGGTTGATTTGCTGTCAATTATTGAAGAGTTCTGTTGTCTGTCTCCGAAACCCATCATCAGATCTTTTTGAAATTTAAATGGGACCATTTCGGAATAAACCCCTTTCGAACAAAAAAAGAATTTTGCAAATCCGTCAATATATGACGGAGTTATGCCCGAACATATATAAAATAAAATAAAAAACATCCGAATTGATAACCTCCTCCTTTTCCGAAGTCGGTTAAAAAACATTACACACACTACCATGCCTTTGACACACATAATATAGGTACTCTTTTGTATATGGTTCATGTCAAGTAATTTCATGTCAGGTTCATGGGTATAGTATTTGATTGACAAATAGAACTGAACTGAATTTATATTAGGTCGAATTTCGACCTATGGGCGACCTCTAGTTTAATAAGACATAATACAATTTTCTGGATACATCTAATGAAATCGTATTCTGCTTGACTACAACCTCTTGTTTATTGGGCTCTTTACTGCTCTTAGTAATTTACTTTCTCAGTAATTCGTCGAAATCTCAAGAGGATAATTAGCTTAACATTTAAGTACACTGTTATCCAGTATAATCTGTTTATTCCTAACTTCGCCGATATCAAACTTGATCCAACCCTCACCTGTAAAGTGTTCAGAATACAATTATAAATTGTCAACGTATTTTTGTTTAACTTTTGTATAATTAATTCCGACTCAATCTCGAAACTTTGTGATTGTGTATCATGGTGTTTTGAACTTGGAGATTGTCTTTATTAAGCGAGTATTTTTTATTAGAAGTTTAATTTGTTTTGTTTGGATGCGAATTTTCTTGTTCCTTATTTTATTTTGATTAATTAGAGATTAGGAGCTTCTGACGTAGATCCTACACGGAAATGTCCAAAAATGAGATATCGATTTTAATTATTCCGATGTTTCGTTTCGTAGTATTTTTAAACCAGAGTTTTATTTAATCGTAAAAATGCCTTGTTGCATTAATTTTGCCTATGTATCACAACTTACTGTACTTTTAGAGGAAAACTTTGGGAATTAGTCGATAAGAAGTGGCCATAATTCTTTGCCACTCGCCTCTCGTAGGATGTCCGAAGGATCCCAAGTAAAAAAACGCAGTTATTTTTGTTCAAATAGCCGACTGACTTTTATGTTTTTCTCAATCTCAGCGAGATGTAAGCTATCGTCGCAAGTTGTTTTATTTGTATAAATACTTTTATTTTATTTTATTAAATTCATAATCTAACACTAGATATAAGTAGGCTTTTTATTTAATATAATATCTTAAGGCCATCTTTTTAATAATATCATCAGTCGTTGTTCCGAAAACACGTGTTTTAATAAGTCACATTTCTACAAGCGTACTCTTTTTTGTATAAATAATAAACATTATCATCAAATTTCAAAATTCAATGGGAAGTGGAAAAAATATTTTTAACAAAATTTTGTGACAGACGACGGACACGGGAGTGACAACAATAGGACTCCGTTTGGACCCTTCAGGTATGGAACCCTAAAAAGAATACGAAATGCTTGCAGCACTTCTGTGGACTACTTATTATAAGCCCTAGTTCATCACTTGTGGCTTCGAATCACAGCCCTTTGATAGTTTCAATCTTTGTTCTTGTAAGCAGGCACACCAGTTATGTATGGAGGCTTATTTAATTTGGTTTAGTGTTTATGCTTGAGTTCGTTTGGCATAATTGAGTGTGCTAGCTAACAAGTGGCGGATTATTTAATTTTATGATTATATTTTAGACGATATATCTTTATTTTTCTGTTTTACATACGTTACATACACATAATTATGTTAAGATTGTTGCATATAATTATATAGATTCAAGTTCTTCAAACTTAACAAACAGATGTATTGCTGGGGAGTTTGTTGGCCACTTCTTTTTCACAGCTAAAACACTAGGAAGTGGTGACGGGCGGGCGTTTATGGGGGACTGTCTTTATGTAGAACTTTGACGTTCAAAAAGTGCTGGCTCTCAGCGCAGTTTAAATAAATGACTTTTAATTTTTTGATTTTATAAGACTTAATTCAAATTCCTCTACAACAATTTCTCGCGTTTCGCGAATAAACCACTCCATACAATCTTCAACGGCAACTTTTCGAAGAAAGTATAATAGGCACCTACGTTAGCTTTCGTTTTCGTGGGCTCAACCATCAAATGGGATACTTGGCCCTCCATAGATTATGTGAAGATATAAAAGCCTAGTTTATTTTTCCCACAAAAGATTTCTTTTTATGGTTTTGAGCATCTCCTCGGCCAACACATTACACCTCTCTACAAAACACACCCTCTCAGAAAGTAATGACTTGACGTCCATGGGACTTACTGCTCGTGAAATGCGTGACATTTTTGTTACTAATTTTATTATGATTACTGTTTTGAGTCTATAATCTATTATTATGATTATTGCTTGTTGTAGAAATAACATACCCAAATGACAAAATATGTAGTGTAGTTTGTTGGCTTTTTAATTATTTTTGACTAATGGTGCGTGCAAAATAAATAATAGGCATTATGGTTTCATGGCAGGTAGAGCCTAACGTTGACCGAGTAATTATCAATGAATGTAAGGATACCTATAAAGTCTGGTATAGTCAGTAGGTACAGACAACCAAGGTCGTATAATACCAATAGAAGGATTATTACCAGATAGGTACCTACTCATTTTGTATGCGGCGTTATTAAAATTGATAACTTTTGTAACTAATAATACAGAACATAATGACTAACTTTATTTACAACTCAAATCAAATTAAAGTATTCTTTTTGTATCTCATACATTAAAAAAATAATAAAGCAAAATCAATCGTAATGACAAGTTAATTAGTTAACAAATCATTACATTCTTCAATACATTGTTGCTCATTGTGCCCCAACAGACAGTTTCTGAAAACGTAAGCATTACGTTTTCAGAAACTGTCTGTAAACGTAAGCATTAAATCTCTCTATTTATAATAAAATAGAACCAACTTTCCTAAAAAACACAAAAAAAATTGCAAAATAACTTTAATTTCAGAAGTCGGTGTTTCTAGTTTTGGTTCTTCGTTATTTGACACCGACTTCCGAAATTAAAGTTATTTTGCATTTTTTTTGTGTTGAAAAAAGTTTTTATTTTTCAATGTTCAGTTGTTGTACCCCATAACTGAAACTAAATAGTAAAGTTATGCCCGAATCGAAAGCCCCAAAAATATAAATTTTAACATAATTGGTGAAATTAGGGTTTAGCAGGATGAACTGGAGGTACTTATCTGTATACCACTTCAGAGCGTATCAGCGTGACAGCGAGACATGCGATTGAAGCAATTCCGGGAGGTTTGATTGAAGAGTTCCGTTGACTCCGAAACTCATCATCAGATCTATATGGAATTTAAATGAGACCATTACGGAATAAACGCCATTCAATCAAAAAATAATTTGCAAATCCGTCTATATTATGTATGATGGAGTTATGCCCGAACATACGTTAAAAACAAAATATGTATAAACATCTGAATTGATAACCGCCACCTTCTTGAAGTCGGTTAAAACACATGGAAACCCAATTGCTGGTTGCACTGACTCAACTTAAGTATGTAGGTATCTTTGTAAGACGGCACAGAAACTCACTGATACACGTTTACAAACCTTATATTTTTTTTGTTGGCCGCACTCGTAACATTATTGTATGCTTTCGCCAAACGTCACCGGCTAATTTAATGGGAGCGTGTTTACAACTGTTGCGCTTAAGTATAGACATGTTTTAGTGACGTTGCCTCGAGTTAAATTAGAAAAGTTATGGAAATATGTATAATGTATCAATGTGCCCCTTGCATCATAGTACCCCGTTTCCCCCTACAATTAATATTAAACAAATAAACTGTAAGCAACATCAAAGTTTCATGTGATTACCAACCTTTTTTATTATTATTATATATTTCTTTTTACTGTAGTTAGGTTAATGGTGGATGTTCAACACTTTACTGAATGAGTAAGTATTTTCATTATTATTCGATCGCGGCGAGGGCGAACTGAACTGACGAATAAAAAAGAAAAAGAAAAAAAAAAATGGCCAAGTGCGTGTTGGATTTCGCACATTAAGGGTTAAGTACCAAATGTTGATATTTGTTAGTAAATTATACGTAAAAATAAACATTATCACCAAATTTCAAGTTCATAGGGCAATGGGAAGTTATATAATTCTTCGTAACAAAATTTTGTGACAGACGACGGATGGACAGACAGACGGACGTGTGAGTGACAAATATAGGGCTCCGTTTGGACGCTTCGGATACGGTACCCTAAAGGAAGGCAAATACATCTACTATTAACACATATTAAACTCAAAAGCTTGGAAAGACCTGCGCTAACTGCGTGGTGCTCAGTTAAATTTGAAACTTTCGGTATCTTTATAAGCTTTAGGTTTTTAACTTAAATATAAATAAATAATCAATTTATTTCAAGTATCTAAGACTCATATCAATTACAATGTCAAAAAATAAATATGTCAAAATGTTTTTATTTTAACAACTAAATTACAATGTCAAACAAATAAATTCATTTCTGGTCATCATAATAAATTAGATAATTTTTACAAAATTAACATTATTACAGGCTAGGCTTATTCACGTTATTTGTGTCGCCCACAACAGTGCGCAATGATGGAGCAATCCAATCGGTCCGCGGGCGCGGCCAAGTGCATGTCGGGCCACCGGCAGTTTAGAGTTCCATAGTCGTCCTAAGTCACATCTAACATGGGGACTTCTAAGGGGCTTTATTTTTATTACTATGAACATATTTATTGAGTTCACGGTTTAGCAACCAATAACGTTTTGTAACGTGCCCATAGGACGATGGTAACTGAAGGAGTCATAAATCCAACTTCATTGTACTGAAGCTTTCGATGTTTTGGAAACCCAAGCGCTTTTGTTTGGGGCATCTGTGACCACAACGTTTTGGATAAAACTCGTGACATTATGATTTTAATTTTTCAAAATTTTACATTTTTACTACCCAACAAACTTCAGCTTGCCTACGGAACCCTAAAAAGACAAATTTTGGTACTATTTGATGGAACTGAAGTTCTATTAGTTTAATAGGTCTCGAGATACAGCACGAAAAATTTAAAGGCTAGAATGGTACAGTGACGGATATCAAAACAGTAATGGAGTTTCAGCGCAGATTCCAATTTTCTTATCAATAAGATCTATAATAGAAATGAGCATACTTATTCATATTATAAAATTTCAGCGTACGAGTTAGCTCAAACAGTGGTGAAATTATGGATTTTGGCGGGACGAATTGAAACTTCGCAGACCACCCCTGTTTTACGCAAAATCATAATCACAGAACCATTATTCCAAATACGCAGAGTATTGCATTATCATATCTACTAATTTAGTCTTCTGCAAATAATCCAATAACTACATTAATAAATGAATTGGTACAAAGGTGTATCATGGTTTTCAATTATCCGGTGACACGCATAAGGTTAAAAAGACTTAGACTCCCTAAGACCACCGGCTAGGTTTCAGGGAGCAAAGAACTCCACGCTTCCTGGTCTTATCCACACAGTCCGGAAGACTATGAAAGTTTTCCACGAAAAAAAGTATAATAATAACAGCCAGTAACTCGCATCAGGAATCGCATCAAGAATTTATAATATCCGCAAGAGAACCAAGGTTAGCGACATGGCTCGAAGAAACTCAGGTGGCAGTGGGCAGGGCACATACGAGTAGCTCGCAGAAACCAATGGTCGATGGGCCAAAAGGTTCTGGAAAGGCGACCGCGTACTGGCAGCCACAGCGAAACCTCTCACAAGGTGGACCGATGACTGATGAGGGTTGTGGGAATCCGATGAATGCGAGACGTATGGGTGGCTATACGTGGAGGAGTCCTATGTCTAGCAGTGGACGTCATTCGGCTGAAAAGATGGTGATGAGTAACTGTCCTACTACAGGCAAATGCCTACTCTCAAACAGAGAAAGTACGAAATAACACTAGGTAGTATTTAGTTTTTACATTTGCCTCTTCGATTGGTTCTAAAATATGCCTTCTCTTTTCAGGATCACTCTTGGGAACTGCATGGGTCTTGGCGAGAGGCCATTCAGTCCACCATGGTGGGGTCAGCTGGCCTGGTTCATGGTCTTCGCCGTCATGCTGCTACTTGCTGTCATAGGAAATACCTTAGTCATATGGATAGTTCTAGGTAAGTTCTATTATGTTGTTTTAAGAGTGTTGACATACTAATTTAGACTTTTTTAACATCTTTTTTATTTATAAACTACTAATACCTATATATTATTTACATACTTATAAAATACTTAACTAACTATAATTAAAACAAAAACTAGTAACTAAATAAAACTAAAAATATGGCGATAAAAAATTTAGACTAGTTTAGGCACCCTGCATTTACATAATAAGAGTAGATAGAATTGTCTGAGAATGAAGAGGGAAGCCTTTTCGCTGCAGAGTCATGTCATATAGGCTAGTTGCAATTTTTTTCCAAGATAGCAAAGAACTCCTCTTTTTTTTTGGAGGGTGGGAAATCATCCGCGAGCGTGTCAGACTTTTTCTGACTAAACCCACCCTTGTTCCTTCAGTTGCCTGTGCCACGGGCCACAGTAACTATCTTTCGAATTTACCCGTAACCCTAGGCAGAGCACAGATCTCCTGAAATAGAAATAAATTCTACCCTAACTTTTAGAGATTTCTTATAACTACAACGTCTAATGCCAACATTTATATTTATAGGCAAATCATTGACAAAAAATGTCAATGATGTAACCTTTAGAAACGGTTGGAGTGGGTTACAAATCTCCTATTGAATGTATAATTTATTTTCTTAAAATAATTATAATAACCTTGTAACTGCGTCTATTCTATTCTTCTATTCTTAGGGTGTGTTTAATTTTCCTTTTTTTTAATACGTAAATAAGAAAATTTACGTAAAAAGCGTGTAAAGTACTTTTCACTGAAGTGTTAGGCTACGTTCACACGCCTATTCGTTCCGTTACATTAACATGTGTAGTTTCCTCGAATAAAATAGAGCTGATCATTTTTAAACTAATAATTTATTTTAAAAAAAAGCGGAGCTCCAGCTGTCTCCATCTCATGGCAACATGGTGACACCGCCGTGTCCTCGTGGATGCGATAGGCGGTAGCGACCTCTCGCGGCCGGCCCTGCTTCAGGCCATGGTACGGGGCGAGAGGGAATGGGATGCCGTCTCCTCCTTCTGCGAAGCAGTAATGCTGCGAAGGCGGAGGCGGGACGGGTGAGGGAAGCTCAACGGAGTGGCCCTCACACCCGCGGCGCAGGAGAAGCACTGGGCGTAGGACGTCGGACGTCGAGAGGTGATCTCCGGCCACCGTAGACACGGGCCTGCGGACGGCGAGTAGTGGGTAGCTCGCCGTACAAATAGCACCAGGCCCGTGAGTCGACGGCGCGTAGTGTTCCACGCGCGCCTCATAGAGATGACTGTCAGCCACCACTGACGGGGCCCATCGTGACCGGTGCCGGCATGCCTAGGGGTAGCGGATAAATTCTTAACAGAGTTACCGCTCCCCTGGGCACTCAGGTAGGGAAGACAGGGGTGAGTTTTAGTCAGCAAGAGTCTGACACACCCTCCCGCTCTACCCAGAGCGGGAGATGTCATTGGATGATTTCCCACCCCGCCAAAAAAAAAAAGTCCCGAAGTTTTGACATTTGACACAAGACAGGTAAAAGTAAAAATCGAGGATTTCTAGTCCTACACTAGAAGAAGGCTATGCCTGTTTACTTTTCAATATTTAAAAAAAATCTTGGTTCTATTTTTGAAACGCAAATAGTGTGTGATTTGAAACATATTCGACTTAGATGTTTACGTTGAAAAATAACAAGAGTGCATTGCGCTCGCCCGCTCATCGCGTTGCTACGGTTCTGGGGTCACAATTTTTTATTTAAAAAGGGGGCGCAAATTCAAAAAGATTAGTTTAGGGGATAGCTGTGGTCGTATGCCACCTTGCTATAAAGATTGCTTACTACTGTTATAATCCCAAAACCCAAGTAGTGGGTGGGCCCCAAGGTGTGGAGTTACCCCGGAAAAATGAACAATTCCAGTGCGATACGCCACAGGTGGATAGCTGCGGCAAAACCCTAGTTCGGTATACTCGTTACTGTTCTATCCAATAGGAAAAATATCGTATCCGAATATGTGAACGTAGCCTTAGTTACAGTGAGAGGCTGTTTTGATTTGCAACAGCGGAACATTAATCTTTTACTGATATACAGGCTGTAACAGCCAGGACACAGTTGCCAGGAGAAGACTTAGTCTCACAGCACAGGCTCCTGGTTATGGTATTAGTGCTAAAAACACAGCGTACAAGAAGCAAAGCTCCTCCTAAAATAAAATGGCATATGCTAGAGAAGAATGATTTTGAGAAGGAATTTAGAGAGCGAGTAGTAGACAAAATGATAGAAATGGGAGACATGAATGATCGAAGTGTAAAACAAAGCTAGAATGAGATAGCTGGGTGTATTAGGGATGCAGCGAAGGATATTTTGAGAGAGACAAAAGGAATGGGCACAATAGAGAGGGATACATGGTGGTGGTCTATAGAAATACAGGAAGTGTTGAAGGAAAAAAAGAAGACATTCAAGGAATGACAGAGTGTAGAACCGGAAAGCGTTAGTTTGAAAGCTGAAAAAAGAGCGAGTATGATGCGTTAAAGAAAAAAGCTAAAAAAGCCATGGCAATAGCGAGAGCAAAAGCTCAGGACAAACTGTACGATACACTGGACAGTCCAGCTGGCCAAAAAAATCTGTAGCGGCTTGCTAGAGCCAGAGAGAGGAAGGCGAAGGATGTTAGTCGGATAAGATGTGTAAGGGATGAAGCTGGAATGCTTCTATCAGAGGATGAAATGATTAAGGACAGATGGAAGGGCTATTTTGAAAGATTGATGAAAGAAGAAAATATCTGGAGTAGTGTTGTAGAGATTAAACCAATGAATGAGGGGTTAGTGAGAATGGTCAATGTGGATGAAGTGAGAATAGCAGTGAATGGAATGAAGAATGGTAAGGCAATTGGTCCAGACGGAATACCAATTGAAGTGTGGAAGTCATTACGGGTAGATGGATGGACGTGATTAACTTTGTTCTTCAATAAGTTGTTACTGGAAGAAGCCATACCTGATGAATGGTGCAACAGTTCGTTGGTGCCCATCCTCAAGAACAAAGGTGATGTGCTGGAGTGCAACAACTATAGAGGAATAAAGCTTATGTCACAAAGTATGAAAGCATGGGAAAAAGTTATTGAAAAGCGGCTGAGAGAAGAGAGTGAAATCTCACAAAACCAGTTCGGTTTTATGCCTGGTCAAGGTACAACGGATGCCATTTTCGCTATCCGCCAGCTGTTCGAAAAATACAGCTGTGCATAAAAACTTGTACATGGTGTTCATTGACCTCGAAAAGGCATATGACCGAGTGCCTCGAGAGGTTTTGTGGTGGGCCCTTAAGGAGAAAGGTGTGCCTGGGAAGTATGTGCAGTTGATCAGAGCGATGTACAGTCTATGCAGTACCCAAGTCCGGTCTGCAGTGGGCTCTACTGACAGTTTCAGTGTAGCGGTCGGTTTGCACCAGGGGTCGGCTCTCAGCCCTTACCTCTTCCTGATGATAGTGGACGCTTTGACGTTGGACATCCAGGAAGAGACTCCCTGGTGTATGCTGTTTGCTGATGACATTATGCTGGTTGCCGAAAGCGGCTCAGAGGTCCAGAGCAGATTGGAGACGTGGTGGCAAAGACTGGAGAGTGTGGGCCTGAAATTGAGCAGAACCAAAACGAAATATCTGTTCTGCGATTTCGGCGGTATCTCCAGTCATATGCCTGTAGCTCTCAACGGAACGCCTATACCGATCTGCTCCGACTTTCGGTACCTCGGGTCGCTTGTTCAGGGAGATGGCGATATAGACCGAGACGTAACGCACAGGATCAACTCAGGATGGATGAAATGGCGACAGGTCATTGGAACAACTTGCGACCGACAGATGCCCCTTAAGTTAAATTGGAAGATCTATAAGTCCGTGATTAGACCTGTTGTACTGTATGGGTCAGAATGTTGGGCTGCGAAAAAGACGGATGAAAAAAGACTGCATGTGGCGGAGATGAGAATGTTGAGATGGATGTGGGGAGTAACGAGAATGGATAAAGTGAGAAATGAGTACATAAGAGGTAGTTTAAAAGTGGTGCCAGTCACAGAAAAGTTGAAAGGGAATGTAAAGATGAGGGATGAAACACATGTAACTAAAAGAGTTATGAATATAAAAGTGAATGCATGGATAGGGAGAGGGAGGCCAAAGAAAGGATGGATGGATTGTGTGAGGAGTGATATGAAGGAAAAGGGAGTTAGTGATAGCGTGACGGCTGACAGGACAGAATGGAAGATAAAAACGTGTTGCGCCGACCCCAAGTAACATGGGATAAGGGCAGGAAGATGATGATAATTTGGATCAGTTGATAATGGGGCCTCTTCTTCAATAACTAAACTAAAATTAGAGAATCGCTGTCTTTTACTAAAAAGCAGGGCGAGAAAAGGATGAATATAGCTATGAACTAATTTAGAGATTTCAAACTAGTTTACGCGTTGAGCTTAACCGTGTTTTTAGTCGACATGTTTTTACATGTACCCTATTTGTATGGAAATATTAGTTCAACTAAATTTGACCAGATCTAATTTACGTCCGTCTCTGTCTTGTTTTATTAGAGACAAAAAGATAGCAATAGCCTCGCCACAACAGAATCGGCAACAATAACTTTGTATGGAAAGTCTATTTTCTGTTTTGGGATTTTTTTGGTCATTTCCATGGGCAGAAGCATTATCTAAAATATGACCACCGATGTCCGTTATACCCTGTAAATAAGTTTAATAGCTTGAAATATTTCATAAACAAGAAAAGAAGGCACTTTTCAAGACTTAAAATAAAATGAACTTCAGTTCGATGGGCTTTTTTAATAGTGAAAGTGTATCTTTAATGACTCCAGCAGCCGACGCTGAAGCGAGCTAACGAACCGTCAAAAGATCTCGACGCTACTTTTTGGTAATTTATGATGTAGACGATACTCCAGAAAGGAGAAAGAACTTTAAAACCTCATTATAACTCATAATGAGGTTTTAAAATCTGCTTTTGTCTTTTACTTTGGCAAAAGAGTAACTCCCAATATGCAAGGCTTTATAACTTAATAATGTTTTTAATATAAAAAAGATTGTGAAAGTAGTAGCATACTGTCATTATTAATATCACTATGCATTATTACTTCGCGGAAGACTGAAGCAAGGGAGCATCAAAGGACTAGATCGTGTTGATTATAATCTAACGATGTTCTGACATAATATACCAAAGCCTTGTACGTATATTATTATCTGGACGAAAAGAGTAACTTTCTTTACATAATTATAGTCAATTCAAAATCTTTCTTTCATACAAGGTGTAACGGTAAGGTGTGGTTATATTTAAAGAACTGCATCTGCTCATCCATGTAAACAACTTTTTTCAAGAAAATCTGAGGAAATTCTAAAAAAAATTTTTTATCTCCCGTATGAATATTGATGAGCTGATAATAACTTTGTATGAAAAGTACATTTTTTTTTGGGATTTTTTTATTTTTTCTTAGATAAAGTTGTTCATTTCCATGGGCAGAACCGGTTCTTAAAATATGGCCACACCTTTCCGTCACACACTGTATATGAACCTATAAAAGAAGATTTTCATAATTATGATTTGTGGATATTTTTTATTTGTTGTCCCTTACTAAAAAGAGGCCAGTGTCCCAGTAATGGAAACGATAAAGACTAATGGCTGTGTAGCAAAGCTACTTATTTGCTTCTTAAAGCACTGAATCGATTGCGTACCCAAGTAACCCGTTGCAGGTCGTGGGTGTCCGCGGCCCTGGCATAGGCAACTGAAGGAACAGGGTTGGGTTTTGTCAGTAAGAGTCTGACACGCCCTTCCGCTCCACACAGAGCGAGAGAAGTTATTTGATGGTCTCCCACCCCCTTAAACACCCAGTGCGAGTGCGGTGCTCCTGTTCGGACTATGACTCATATGCTTTTTTTTTTGTGGGGTGGGAAATCATGCAATGACATCACCCGCTCTGGGTGGAGCGGGAGGGCGTGTCAGACTCTTACTGACTAAAACCCACCCCTGTTCCTTCCCTGCCTGAGTGCCCAGGGGTGCGGTAACTCATTTTTAGAATTTATCCGCTACCTCTAGGCATGTGACTGGAGTGCCTGGCTGGAGTGCCCTAAATGTCCGTTCACCAGCACCCTAAAAGATCTAACCAACGTCTATGTCGAAGCAATAAACATAGCCAGCCACCTGCTGTATCCAAACAATATGATTTAAATAAAGTACGAGTACCGTCGAAACGAAAAGAGGAAGAAAACTTATTTACGAGTACTATCAACGACAAACGCATATCTGGGTATTCACAATATGTACGGTCTTATACTGGTAGAATGTAGGTCCTAAGACTTAACGAGCATTCTTATTGCTATGTTTTCACCGCAGACTGTTGCTAACAACCCTACATACTTTCAACACCTACATAATGCATTATCGTTAAGAATACATTAAGGAACCTACGCTACTTTTCAGTCGTCAGAATGAAAATCGAATTTGTGGACCAGAGACAGTTATTATAGAATTTCTTTTTAATTTAAGATCCTAAGCGATTTTGATTGTAAACGCTCGTTTCAAATCAATCTGGTTTTATAGAAAACGTAACGTTTTTTAAATAAGGGAATTTTTCCAGGGTAAAATATATTGTATTTTCAGGAACTTTCATTAAATCCAACCAATATAGCCAATTTGCAAAACAGGAATATTTCAGTGAACGTGACTATTTAATTTTATCATATCCTAGTAATGCCTTTTTCAGTTTAATTTTTACTATTGAGGCTTAAAGTTATTTCTTTTAGAATTAACCGGGTGAAACATTGGTAGAAGTTTTTTTTAAACTAGAACATAGGTTGGGTATATATGACCCGCACATATCTGAAATGTCTTTATCTTATGAGCTTGTCATGTGAAGTTGTTAATTTTCTCATTAGCTGTAGATATTGCATATTCCTACTCTTTTTTTTACATCGTTTTAGTTGGTGTGCACCAGCGACATGTGACAGACGCATCAAAACCTTAAAAAGGGTTAGCCTTTACCCAACTATCTTGGGGTCGGCTTCCAGTCTAACCGGATGCAGCTGAATACCAGTATTTTACGTGGAGTGATTGGCTATTTGACCTCCACAACACAGTTATTAGGTAATACGATACCCTTTGGTAAGACTGGATGTCGGACTTTTGGGCTTCTGACGACCCGTAACGACTGTCAAAGATCCACGATTGACAGCCGGGACCAACGGCTTAACGTACTTTCCGAGGCACGGAGGAGTTTCGGTATGTGTTCCGCCGGGTTAGTCATGAGTAGAATTGTTTTGCAGTTTGTTATCGAGACGGTTATCATTAGAGTATTGTTCAGGAAATAATACCGTGTAGTGTGTAGTTATAGTGTAGCTAAATATAGATGATTATTTAGTTTTATTGTTTAACATCAGACTATCCAATTTCACTTAGCAATAGCGAAGCTAAAAGTTTATTTGGTTTCAAATTAGTACTACCAAAGATTACCTTTTACCAACATACTCGTAACATACAATCATATATCAAGGAACTTTATTTCCGCCTCTGCCTGTAAAATCCAAATTATTCTTCAACGGGTCAGCACATAAATATTTAAATTTTCTATGCTTCGTTATCACAGCAAACTGCACCACTTTTAAAGTTCATCCCGGAAATCCGGATTTTGGGCGAAACAACTGGAACGTCTACCACATAAAATGCAGGGTAAGCTCGTTTGTATTACGTGACTTCCTTAGCTATGTGGGTTTTGTTTCACCCTGAACATCATAAAGCTATCAGGGTGACCCTTTGGGCTTTTTGTGGCTAAACGTGTTTCACATTTGTGTTTCCTTTATGAAAACCATAAGCGAAGACTGAATGTTTGAATGTATAAAAAATTGCAACTAAATTGCTTTATATAGGAGAAATGCGTGACCTAATTTCAATACTGCGTCTGCCCATAAAAAACAGGCCAAGTACGTGTCAGATTTTGCACATTTAGGGTTCCGTACCAAATGTATTTTGACTATTTGTATGGCTTTAGGTCAACAAGATGCTTATACTGTGATCATTTGAAGACTATAGCTCCAACCGTTTGGCAGTAAAACCTCTGTGGCAGACGACGGACAGACAGACGGACAGGTGAGTGACAGCAATAGGGCTCCGTTTGCCTACCGGGTTACCCTAAAAATGTAAAACTTTCTTTAAGAAAGTCATTGTCAATACCGAAAAAAAAAATTGGACCACCCAAACTAATTTTGATCAGCTGGTGATAACTTTGTATGAAGTCATAGAAATATGACTTCAAGAATCCTTGAAGAATTGATAGGCACTTGAACACTATCTCCCCTGATGGTAAGGGATAACATGGTCGACGATAGAGCACGCTTGCCTAGAAAAATGACTACGCACTGCTGACACACTATGTGAACCTGTATACCTACCACAGAGTATTGAGTTACTTCGACGCCGACTGCTAGAGAGAGAAATGCCAAAAAAAATCATACAAAATATGCGGTTCAGTGAGTATCACCGTTTTACTAATGCAAATTGACGGCCTGTGACAATTCTATGGCTATGACAACCTAAACTTATGCTCAGTGCACATTGCGGGGTACGAATATTATGATTAGTGGTATTTTTAGTCACAGCAGCGCTACTGTGGTATACAAGAATGGTACCAAGGATGATATTTCAAAACCAGAAAGGTTGGTTACAGAAAATATACTCTGCTTCATAGAGTATCTCTCAATTAACATAGTTACCAAGATTTATTTCTCTGCTTGCCAACAATCGACTATCTCTATGTTCAGTGATGCATAATTTAGCAGAACTTAACTAAGATTGAATTTTGTACAAAGCTCTTTGATGGTTGCCAATGATTAGTCAATACTCAAAATATATGATTTTGAGTATTCAAGAATTCTGCCACAAATCTGGCCTTTTTCGTCTAATTTGTTCTTTTAAACGCCGCATAAATATTCTTTATTTACCGTTTGACCTTCCAGCAAGAATGCCGAGTGCACAACACCGCGATAGTCAAAGAAAACAGTCAGTCAACATGACTTTGACTTTTGATCGACTTTGGCGTGGTTTTTTCGGTTTCCGTTCAGTTGGAAGGCGCCACTCCGAAGCTTGTTGACTGGTTTGCCTGTCAATCTCGTAAGCCCACGTCTCACCACCAGCAACAATGCGTTTTTATATGAATGTTGGTTCGGCATTGACTCGTTCTAGCATGTCCTCAGTCACTCGTATGCGATTGAGTTTTTGGAGAAATTTCAGATCTTTTGGGTCTAGTCGACTGGCAACATGTTTCATACCCAAGTGATAAAATGGTACAAATCGACACAGAAAGTTCAGCGGCTATCTCTATCAAACTTGAATGAGGATTTTTAGTCACTATTTCCTTCACTTTTGCGATGTTAACTTCAGTTGACGACGTTGATGGCCTACCAGAGCGAGGCTAATCTTCCATCACATCTCGACTGCTTTTGAAAGGATTGTACCATTCATAAGCACATGTTTTTGATAAATTTCGATTCATCGTAAGCCTTCTGTAACATTTTCAGCGACTCCGAACACGAAATTCCATTTGCGAAGTAAAATTTGAGACAAACTATTTGTTCGATGTTTTTGTCCATTATGAAATTCGCAACACACACTAGAGATGATCCAACCAAAAACAGCACTGTATTTAATCCAAATGACAGATGTAACGCAAACTCCGTGCCAAAATGGAAAACAGTTGTGCCAAACTAGCGTCAAAAAAAAATAATAATTTGGAACCATAGACAAATGATAAATCCCCGATACTTTTTTGACAGAATGTATTAGCCTTCCCTTTTTGAATTTATTCGTTCTCCCATTACAGTTATTACATAAATGCATTCAGTGTTTTATAAATATCTATAGCCGTAAGTCTTTTCGTGAGGTATACAGGAAAAACACAATACTCAACCTGATTACAATTACCCTCACATCCGACTTGACCCTTCATTGTCGTTGTACCCTCTTATTGACACATTCACATTCGGTTCACATCCCACAACCTCAGCTTTGGAAACCTTATCTTATATTAGGTAGGAGAATGTCTTGCATGGTATACAGCATCCATCCATTTCCATGTAGACCTACTAATTGAGGAAAACGTCAGGGAAGTATATACCACCATTACTTTCAGCTTTGTCTCTGGATTGGCATCGCACCTGCAATGCCTCTGGTTTTCCCGATAAAAACGGCGCTCCTGATAGTATGATCACCTCTGCCAATTGACAGAGGGTATCTTACTGTCAGGAGCGCCGTTTACTTATTTTCTCTTTCTCTTTATTGAAATAAGGCTTTATCCCCGTCGGTTTCCTCATCATTCTTCGCCAGTTGATCTGTGCTTGGTTGCCGATATCTAAGTTTGGTGCCTTCAGCCTATACTATGAGTCTATGACATCTCATTGCCATCATGAATCCGCTGTGAAAAAGAGATAGTGCTATTCGTCCTGGATAGCTCTTTCTCTTCCCCAGATCGTTATTTAAGGCGGGCATTCTTGTCCTTCAGGCCATATACTTATTTACACATAAACCTATGTATTTGGTTTAAAGTGTAGGTTAAGGAGCAGTAGGGAAGGATTAGCGTTAAACGTTGATGGCTGGAAATGAAGGTTTTCATTAGTCTAATTTATTTATTGAACCGCTGTTTGCGTAGATATGTTTACTGACTACTGACCTTTCAGTTGATGCACACTGTATATTAAGTTGGTAGTAGTGGGAAAATTTGATTCCGGATTCGAAATAACTTTAATTTGCTTCGTGTCGTTCATGCGTGGTAAATGAGAGGCCACTAATTGGTTCAAGTAATGTAGAGAGGCTGATATAGTTTTGAGCTGAATTATTTCTCATCATCACTGAGCTGAGATAGATAATTCTTTATTGACATGAAAAATGTGTACAAACAAAGTGAGACCCTGGTTAGTGCAAATGCGATACAAATAGCCATTTTCGGCAGCCGTCTGGTGATTTTAGTTCTGCAGCGTTGGACGCCTGTTTGACCAAACAAGAGCCTTGTAAAGGGTCATTGATCGCACGACGCCTGCTTAGAGGCGGTGAACTTCTTCCTGTGGTCCTCCGAGGTTGCACAGCAGTCTACGCAAAGCACTGCCCTTCTAATGCGAGGAACCAGGTGCTCATAATAGCTCACTGGACTTGCGCATCTCCAAAGGTCACCGACGAGTTGGGTGGGTCTCTGCTCCTCGGCAGTTTATGGCACTATAGTGCCTCAGTTATATGAGGTGCGGTCTCTAAAACCAGCTTGCGGATTGTCGCCTCGACTCTTGCCACCCCGAGCTCGATAAGCTTAATGTGCCAATCAGTACCTAGGTTTTGATCCAAATCTAATCCATTTAATTTGAATGTAGGTATCTCCAAAACTTTTGGAGGTACCTGTATTCAAATTAAATTTATTTTCACAACAATAATTAAAATTAGATTTCTGCGTTGTCTTTTTTTAACACGATGCCCCAAGTTACGTTTGGAAATTAGCTGTCATAATACGAGTATGATTATGAACGTATTTGCTTGGATGTTTTTCTGTTCACGTATTTGTTTATCTGCTCCAATCATGACAGCAAACAGCGAAAAAATTGCTGATTTCAGACTAGATCCGCCGTTTGTAACCTAGAAGAGAATGTACATAGTACCTATATAATAATGTTTTACACAACTTTTAAAATGATTCTTTTTATTGTCTACAGCCCACCGTCGAATGAGGACAGTTACCAACTGCTTCCTCGTAAACCTTGCCGTCGCAGACCTGCTGATGGCGACCTTGAACGGGGCGCCCAACTTCATATTCCTGGTCACTGCTGACTGGCCCTTCGGGGCAGTGACTTGTACTGCCAGCAACTTCACTGCAAACCTTACTGTGTCTGCTGGAGTGTTTACATTGGTTGCAATCACTGTTGATAGGTAAGTTAGTTTTTTTATGCACATGAAAAGCCTGCAAGTATTCACATGTGAGACATTCCAGTTAATCCATTTACCTCGGCATACTATATTATTCTCTACTATAGCTTACCTATACTTACACCAGTCTAATAGTAAATAATGGTGTCTAATTTGGATTCGACCTATCGTTAGCTTATCTTTTTTACTGACATGAGTAATCGACGTAAACTGAAAAACGCGGCCATTTAATTTGTAAATGTTTAATATTCAAATCAATGGTACAACGTAAAGTTGTCATTACCATGTTGTTCATAATCATAACATTTAACAGTTTCCACCACTAAAATTGCCTAGTTATTTCGAAGTTAATCGATAGTCAACGACACGTAATGGCCAATATCGATTGAGTAATAAATTGCACTTTCATAATACTACTATATTTCCGAGAACGAATAAATGAAAAAATGGAACAGGGTTTGATAGTTTCGAAGGTTGCGTGTTTATGATAAATTGGATTCCGATTTATATATTCTTTTTTTGTAGTTCAGTCAGGCAACAACTATTTTCGCTTAAATGGTTAGTCTTTTATAAATCAAATGATTTTTTTTGTCCGGTCATTATCATGTCATAGAATCGTTGTAAATATCTGACATTCTGTTGGGTTGTTTGAAGTTGCGAACTTGTGACTAAAGTACTCGTACCTATAGTTTAACCAATTCTCAGCTTCAAATTCTTAAGTCAATTGACTAACAACATGGATATAAATTATTAGACACAGCTGTCAGACGGACATTCTTGTTCCAACCATCGAGCCTGACGTCTGCTTAAATGTAATACTGAGTGTAAGTAATGCTCTTATTTGATATGTATGATTATGTTGAACTAGAACCCTAAGAATATCTTTGTTTCAACAACAACAGTGTTTTAGACTTGTCTTTTCATGGAATACACATTATAGCCGGCAGAAACACATCTTTTCTTGTGTCGGTGCTATGGGGTCACGCAGTAGCGGGGCGTGACCTTTTCCCCATAGGGAAAACTGACTTGGTGACTTGGTATTTTTACCTGAGACAAGTGAGGGATTTATGAGGTTTGTTACACATATAACACAGTAAATCAATTGTGATTTATTATTAAAAAAAAGCTTGAATGGATTAAAATAATGCTTTTTCGATATGCCCACGTTTTTTCTATAAGAATAAATTTGAAGGTACGAATAAACTTTGATCTTTTCTACGTACCTATTACTTTTTATCTCGACTCGATTAACATTTTCACCCGTTAAATTAAAACGAGTGGTTTCTGAAAATGTTTTGATCTGACGTGTTTCGCCTTGTAACAACCTTTTAATAATATAAAAGTGTTAGTCGCTTTTGTTATTTTCTATTATTTTTTGTTGTTTGTTTGTTTTTTGTTTGAAATATATAATACGCTCGGTTATAAGCTTGTTGGACAGTTGTTTAGATAAAAACTGGACTAATAAAACGGGTTATTTTGTAAAACTAAGTGTGAAAAACTGTGCCACATTGGTAGTGAAAATACTTGAAAGCTTGGTTGATTCGCGCAGCGCCTGTTGGGGTCACCTTAAGAACTGGTATACCTATTGAACAAACACAACACTCCTCATTTAACTCTGACATACACACATATAAATTATTTTGTTTTTATAAGTAGGTTTTAACAACTCTTGTCTCCTCAAGTCGGATCCTTTGCCCTGGCTTGGCTTATACAGCTAAAATACGTTTTTTTTTTTTTGTAAATGGAAAATAACACTTGGTCCTATTGAACAGTGTCTTAATTTTTGTTGAGAGACTCGTATTGTTTTATTAGGGACAGACGCCCAGTTACTGTGATGACTTCTTCAAAAGCGGCACCTTCAGTGTCGTAAACTTGGGCCCACTATCCCTCTTAAAACAGCCGGCGACAAATGCCGCCAACAAGATACTTTCTTCACGTTTTACGTTCTAATAACTTCCTTATTTACCCTAACTTTGCTTACGACTACTTGCTGAAAGAGAAAAGTTCTGTTCGGTTAACAGTCCGGAAGTTACTTTTGGGTGCGAATTTCATCAATCAAGTCATTACGTCGTGTCCTTTGCAAGATAAATAATAAATAAAATACAGGCTGTGTCCTGCATACTAAACGCGGAATGATCGGATGGAAAGTATATATTATATAGTACATATAAAAGTATATAGTTATACTTTACCTGAATCAACATTTGGAAGTGTGCCAATCATAAAAAAGTTCTTACATGGGGGATCTCAACTTGACCTCTTCCGATGGCAACATATGGTTGCAGATCTATAAGCGGCAATAATCACATGCCATAGTCGCCATAGGTCAGTTTGCCGACCTTTCACATAAAAACTAACTGTGTTTGTTCAGTAATATCATATTACGATTACTAATGTGCCTTCCAAACGTTATAATTTGGCAGCAATAGGAATCCACTCTATGTGATAAGTGATAAGGTTTGGTAAACGTCAAAGTAACGTAACTCAATTCTCGAAGCTAAGCGGTCGCTCAGACTTACAATAATGTGTTATTAATATTATGTAACTAGTGAGCCAGCCCTGCTTTATAATATTTATTATAAGACTTGACAAACCACCTAGATTTCTTTATATTAAGTAAGTTTTCTACAATAATCACAAACCTTCGGAAGTATTTTTTTTCATGGTTTAAGTACAGAAGTTGGACGACCCCACAGACAAACTCGAAAAGCGATCATTATACGTATATATAATACCTAAATATTGAAGAAAATTTTGTGGGACGAACGTTAATCCAGCGGCAGATAATAATCATGTTCGATAACAAAAGTTCTAGTGTAACACCTGTTGTAAAATCACACGAGATAAAATACATAGTTCTAATATCACACGAGTTTAAAAATAGACGAAGTTTGTAAAGTTCGTATTGCGAACCGATTGTATGATCTGGGCTTCATCAATTTAATTCAATTACAATAATTAAATGTATTAAAATTAAAGTAATAGATAGTTTAAACAAATTAAATATCTACATAATAAAGATAAATCTTAAAATCGATTCACGTTTGTTAATCGATTATAGTATTTTTGGTTTGTGCTGAAAGTAATGTCAAAACGCACTTAACTATTCGAAACGAGTGAGTGAGTGTCACTATCTGTCAGTGTCATGGATTGACATCCTCCCAAGTTTTATTGATATTTTCCTCAACTCCTGCTTTTTTCTACGGACTTCTGATCTTGCTTCTTGTACGACCCTAGCTACCGTACCGGACACGGAAACCCCGCTTATACATCGGACTTGGTCTTGTTATTTTGGATTCTACCAACCTACCGAATCACACAAGTATGGATTGTTAAGTAACCTCACTTTTTTACATCCAGGCCCAAGATTGTATGAAAGCATTTCCATTTGCTCTTTTAACAATTTTGTTGTGGAATCTTGTAGCGTTTCATGATTAAAAGTCAAGACTAAATTAGTATTCCCACGAAAATTGACAGCTGTAACTTAACCAAGATGGCTGCTAAACACTATGTCAAAGTTCGGGCGCTCACTGCCGGCACGGCACGGCATGGCATAGCAAAGGATTTTATTACTAATCAAGTTATTTTGAATCTTATTGCAATGAGTTTAGAGTTCATGTTACTTTATTTCGATACCACGATGCCGCGACGTGCCGCGGGATGCTGTGGCATGACGCGACGCGCCCCGGCATGAAGCGGGATGCTGCGGCATGACGAGTCATGCCGTTTCATTCCACGGGTTGCCGCGGCACGCCATTGCATCTCGCGGGACGTATGGGTCACTTTGTGTCGAGGAATTATGATTGCTAAGCTAGTTGAAATAAGGTTATAACTTGTGCAGCGGTCATTTCGGTCAATGGGGCGCAGTCTAATTCACCATTTGTAGATCTTGTTCTCCACAAATTATAAATGTCTTTTCGTCAAATTAAGCCGTTCTCATTTGTCTCTCTTCATCTTCAGCTAGAAGTGCTATTAATACTAAATCCCAGTCAACCATAACGTCACAACCAACTTAGAATCCGCGCGAAGCAAAACTGATTGATGCCAGAGTGGCTTGGCTTTCAGCAGAATGCCACGGCATGCTACGGGATACCACGGGATGCCACAGCATGCCGAAACACAACCTGCCATGCCATGGCATGCCACGGAACGCCGCGGGATGCCGCAGCACAATCTGCCGTGCCATGCCGTGCCATGCCGGCAGTGAGCGCCGGCCCTAAGTGTCATCAACAGGGGCAGAGGTGGAATAAGTGACATGCACACTTGGCAAGTAGGTACTGAAACTGGCAGCGGCAGTGACAAGAGATCAAAAACTTGAAACCTAGCATTATAAATATGACCACATGATTAAAGAGTCTTCGCTTAGTTGGAGTCATTGTCTTTCGGGTTCTGTTCTGACCGTGGTTTGAGTTTATAAAGACAAAATACATAATATTATCGTGACCTTGTGTTATTACAAGGTAAACGTCTATATAGACACGTCTTATTTACAGTCTCAAATTATTTACATACTTAATAGAGCTTAGATAACCACTAACTGGTTGTTGTTCGTATTCAAAACAATAGCAAAACTACCTTGTGTACCTAAGCCATCGCAAACCCAAAGAATATTAAATGTTTTCAACTGTAATTTAGGGTTTATCAAACATTAATTGAATAACAGCACTATAGGAATGCTTAAAAATAGACTTCTGGCTGGATGAGAGGGACTGGTTCGTAATCTTCCACGTGGACCCAGTGCAAGTTGTTGAGTCTGACGTGCCTGATCTTATCAAAAACTTTTTGTCTGGTCATCATCATCATCATTTCAGGAGTCGCCACAACGACCGGTCCTATGCGTCTTGCAACCATCGGTTTCCCGTGACCCTCACCAGGTCATCAGTCCGCCTTGTTGGAGGCCGCCAATCCAGAACTTGTCGGCCCCATGGACAATCTGTTCTGCAAACAATGTGGCCTGCCCTCTGCTACTGAGGCAGTTGTGCCACCGCCGGTGAAGAAGCGACTAACTCTCGGCTATTTTGACGCTCAAGAAAAGTTCAACAGATATACATTCCGTGTGAACAAAAGAGATGCATATAGTTGATCGCTGACTGTTCACACCGCCGGCGAGGACTCGCAGCGAAGACGAAACGAAACTTAGAGCAAAGCCCTCTCCATTGCCCTTTGTGACTTTAAGCCTTCTGATGAGAGCCATTGTTAGTCTGATAATTTAATTAAAATGGCACAAAAACTAGAAGATTATGTCTAGCAGTTGGTGTTTGTGGGTATACAAAGCAACTTAATTCCAAACGACTGAAAATTAATTGTCTGTACTCACAAACACACATCCTACGCAAATACTTATGAATTGAGTTACGTAAAAGTTCATTTGCGTCATTCCATTTCAAGACTGTTGAAAACCGTAACGTGGGTTGTAAATTTACTTAAGAAACTCGGTAAATGAAATGTCATTATTTTAATCACATGTAAAAACCAAAGAACGTATTGCGTGGATAAAAAAATATTTGGGTAAGAAGGGAATTACGTATATTACTGCCTTTTAGGTTTCGTTTTTTTTTTCGGTACGGGTAGTGAGAAGCCTGGCTGAGAGTTTGATAAACGGTCTTACCATATCATATGACCCAGTAACTGGATTGTGGAGGTCATAGTGGCAGTCATCATCATCAGTATTTCAGCCGAAAGACGTCCACTGCTGGACATAGACCTCCCCCAAGTGAAAACACCGACCGGCCCCCTGTGTGTTCGGTCTTTCTGCATTTATCGGATTCCCGCGACAAACACACATAACTCCATCGATAGGCAGTCGCTCCATTTAAATACTAGTACTCAGGTGCATATGGTGAGACTAGAAGTCGAGGGTCCACATAGGTGGCAAAAGGCCCGGCAGATTAATTGATTGCGGTGGGTATCTTTTGTGGTATAATATATGTCGGTGGGTAAGCTTCTTTTATAACACTGTGTTTTCAGATAATGTTATGCAGTTTTCTATAAAATATTTGCGTTGAGCTCATGGTATTTATTAAGGTTTTACTAGCCAGGTTGGCACACTGTTTTTTATTGCTACACGTATTTTTTATAAACTGTGACAAGATACATGTATAGCTACACTAGCTTGTGTCAGCGGCTTCGCCCGCGTGGAATTAAAACGTCCCTCATTATAAATAATATGCGCTATGCCAGACTATTATCTATATCTGTGCCAAATTCATCCAAATCCGTTCAGCCGTTCCGGCGTGATTGAGTAACAAACATCCATCTATCCATCCATCCAAACTTTCACATTAGTAGGATTAGTACGAGGTTTATTAGTAGGATTATATTAGTAGGATTAACAAGGCTTCTGTTCATAAACTAGTAGGTAGCTATATGATTTCTGATTAGTTTAGTCAAATCAACAGGTGGAGGATCTCCGATTTACTACATTTTCCAAGCTATAACACATTTTATTAGGTAGGATGAATAATTGAATAGGTGTTTTACGTATAAAATCTGTCAAAAACTGTTCTAGTGATCCCATTTTTTGTTCTTTGTCCCTTTTTGCTAGTGCCTAAACAATCTTCTGATATACATATTGACGTATCCCAAGTTCGGCGAAAATAAGTTTTTTCCGAATGTTTGAGCAATAAGGCCAGAGAAGGTATTATGTAGCCTGTATTCAAAAGTCCTATGTACACAAGATTGGTAGTTCTTGAAATACTTTTTGATTGAGAGCTTTCCTTTTTTTCATGGACAATACCCAATCATAGGACGATTTATGTTTCCATGTAAAAATCTGAAGCATATTTTGAAGTGAAAACTTCTTCAGGCGGGATGGGCATTTTTGAGATGGGAAAAAACTACTCTACACCGACACCGACACCGACACACAGCTGGACAAAAGCCGTTCACTATTCCATGTATGTGATTTGCTTTCACCGGCAAATCATCCGTAAACGCTTAAATGGTGCCATCACTCGGGTTTCCTAGGCCTCTCTTGACGACTCTGGGCCATCTGTCTTGAAGAATGTTACGAGTATGTTACATTAAAAATAAAAGTGACACTTGCTGGTCGATGTTTTTTACCAACAAAGGCTTTAAACATTTATGTGATAGCTGCTCAGCTCACCGCTGCTTATACACGATGGAGTTATGTGTTTGCCACTAGCACGTGTATACAAACAACATGCATGTGCTGGCAGTTAGGACACCTCCCGATGTTTATATCAACGCTAATACTGACAGCTCGACAGGTGTGCATAACGCGCAGTGCAGGTTTTTATTTTTTTTCTAACTGCCCCCACGGTAATGTTTTTCGAGAGTTTGTATGTATGTGTGTATGTTTTTTTCTTATATGTTTGTATGTCTTTTTCTTGTATGTTTGTAGCCTAAAGGGCTACATTAATTTAAACAAATGAGATATCATTAGATTGGTCTGCCAGCCGAAGTGTCATCGGCTATATGAATTTTGAAAAAAATGGCGGTCGTCAATAGGATCAGGATCTTGTGGGATATCAAAAAGTAACACACTAAAAGGAAGGATTTTTTTTCCAAAATCTCACTGCAAAAAAACAACTATAGTTCCAAACATGTCACTTGTCTAGTAGGCTCGATCATGCCATATTGTCTGTTCTTATTTCACTGTCAATCTCATCCCGTTATTGACGCCTAGATTTGGCATGGTGCCGTTGGCTTGCCGGGAACCTTTGTGGTGAATCTGCGACAGACAAGCCGCAAACATGTCCGTGTCCGGCCCAATCCCACTTAAGTTTGACTGCTTTGTGGGTGACGTCGGCGATTTGTGTTTTGTAGAGTACTCTGATTCTTTAGATACGCAGTTCTTGCTGAGATTTTTGGCCTTAATTGTTCCAGAGCACTCGTGTGACTAATATTCATGTAAGATCATAGTTTAATTCAAAATTATTTTCATGTTAGATTAGGTAAGTATTTCGCTCTGCGCAGACACAATATTCTGAGCGCTATTTTGTGCACTACAAAATAATGGTTAGTGAGGTAGTAATTTAACTAGGTAATTGACTTGTTGTAAGTCAATAGAATCTGATGTGCCATTAATGAGTCCATGTGAAATGCATTTCCATTATCTAGATATTTTGTTCCTATTAAGTATGTTGGCCACGCATTCATTAGTTAATTATGTAAATTAATTCGATAATAGTTACAATCATTCTCTAAGTTTCCGATTCAGCAAAATTAGAATACTTGCTGTTATGTTTTAATCGTGTTAGGTAGATGATAACAAGATTAAAATGCTCATCATCTTCCTGCCTTTATCCCATGTTACTTGGGGTCGGCGCAACACGTTTTTTTCTTCCATTCTGTCCTGTCAACCGTTACGGTATCACTTACTTCCTTTTCTTTCATATCACTCCTCGTACAATCCATCCATCTTTTCTTTGGCCTCCCTCTCCCACTCCATCTATCTACATTTATGTTCATTATTCTTTTAGTTACATGTGTTTCATCCCTCCTCTTCACATGACCATACCAAGATAAGCGGCTCCCTTTCAACTTTTCTGTTACGTGCGCCACTTTTAAACTACCTCTAATGTACTCATTTCTCACTTTATCCATTCTCGTTACTTCACACATCCATCTCAACATTCTCATCTTCGCCACATGCAATCTTTTTTCATCCGTCTTTTTCACAGCCCAACATTCTAATCCATACAGTACGACAGAACTAATCACGGACTTATAGATTTTCCCCTTTAGCTTGAGCATTGATTAAAATTTCAGTGAAGTTCAATGTTCACGTCGATCCTTGTGGGTAATAACCCTTTCATCTAGATAAATAGTGGGAACGTTTATATTACTATTAGGTACCATTGCAATAATTTTCACAAGTTTTTATTTATTGTTATTATTTATGACACACTTTATTGTACACATCATAATGCACCCCCACCCCGGTACAACACTGTCACTTGTGCAAAAATAACTTTTTTTGGAGTATTTGAAAATTTCATGTTGTTTAAAATGATGACCCTTCTTGATTAAGTCAAGATGAATAGGTTATATCCTTACAATTATTTTTAACTTTAAAATGAGCAAAAAAATAGCCCAGAATATTATTATAAAAATAATAAACTAACATAATTTTCAAAATTTTGTTTAAGTGATAGAGTTGCACCAGAGATGTGATAATAGCACAGGACAAACATATCATCGCCTCAAATACAGGATGTCCTAGTTCAGGCATTTAGCATCAGTAAACTTGACACAGATTTATAGACAAAACTGTATAATTTACTGTTTTACCTTATTAAATCTTATTATTATTTCTTATTATAGTTATAAGGTTATTTATGAACACCCTGGATAATACATTTAATGTTGAAGTCAAGGAGAAGGTATTCCTCCAGGTTACTCTGGAACTTAGCTTTAGATTCAATATAGTTTAGATAAAGGTCCTCTCAGACAATAAATTTGTTGAAATATGAAATATGATTAGCATTGTCAAAGGTAAATGAGTGCCACGTGTAGTAAGATAGGTAGGTACCTATTTACTTTAATTACTTAATTTTACCCTACTACTAACAGCAGCGTGTTTAAATTAATATGAAGGTAGCTCAAACGTGTTCTCAGAGTATGTGTTATGAGAGATGTCTTCGAAGGCTTTTCAATATATCCCACACAATACTGTCCCTGTTTGAAAAGACCGCCTCAATTTCTTCCAGATATTATTTTATTTATTTACTAGCACTTCGCCTGCGACTTCGTCCACGTGGATTTCGAAAATAAATATGATAAATAGCCACTCCAATGATGTAGCTTTCTTTTGTTGAAAGAATTTTCAAAATCAGTTCAATGGTTCCTGAGATTACTTCCTACAAACTTTACCTGTTTATAATATTGGTATAGATTGGCCTTCAAAAACTGTATATTATGTACTTGTACCTACATGTTGATGTTGTTGGTGATATTCTTAAAAAAGCATAGCTCAGTATTTTTTTTTCTTGAATCATTCTAATTCTGAGTTTCAACCTCGTTTGTACCGTTGAAAGAGCATTTTTGCGATACAAGTGGTCCTAAATTATTCAGTCCATTATAAAATGCACTTAGCTAATGCTTATTGCAATTTTTTTGTGAAAACAAAGAAACCATACTGTGTGTAGTTGTGTACCACTTTACGACTTGAAAAACTAAATGTCTTTTTACAGCAAAAACAACCCATAATATGCGACTCATAAAAATAAAGTGTACATTATGAACCTTGCATTTATGTGAGTAAGTAATTTGCTTGAAATAATATTACTATGAAATGGCAATTAAATTGCTGTACGATATTGTAAATTTCACTTTTCATGAACATTAGAGCTGTGAACTATGAAAAGTTCATAGCTTTATGATAATGTTCATGAACAGTGAAATTCGTAGTGAAATTAAATGGGTTTCTCTTCATCGCCATTCATAAAGCAGCATGTTTTTTTTTCGTATTGAGTTTATACTATAAGGTTTTCAGCGATAATAAATACATATCTGTTAAAATACATGAACTACACGCGCACAGCTCCAGCTAGGTATGGATGTATACAGACTGTGTATTCGTATCGATTTTGCTTTACTTCATAATGATAAAACTATCGGCACCACCTCGACAAGCGAGGGAATCGCCGCGAGTTGACAATTTGCTTTCGATGTCACTCGTCGAGTAGCCGCCGCCGTGTGTAGAGTCCACGTTCATAGAGTTGTTATGGAATGATGTGGCAGGACGATTATATTGCCGCACGACACGCACTCGTGCAGGCGGCGCCTTATCACTGATAGATGGTCAGAGTTATAATAAAAGTATTAAAGTTAAAAAAAAAACAGAAAACACGCTATTAAATTTAGAGTGACGTCATTTTATTTTTTGTATACTTCTCGGCAAACCCTTTCATTTAATATCCATATCATCAACACTCTCCTGCCCTTATCACATTTTATTTCCAATATGTCACTTGTAATGATGTAATTAAAACTTTTAATACTTTAAATGTTAAAAAGACTGCAGATCTATGGGGTAATTCTGTTGACGTTGCTAGGTCTATTATAAACATTGTAGCACCTACTTTAGCAGTAATTTTTTATAATTGTATAGATTGTGGTGAGTTTCCTGATCTAATGAAATATGGTAAAATTATACCATTGTTTAAATCGGGTAGTACATCAGACCCTACTAATTATAGACCTATATCAGTGCTACCTACTTTTAGTAAAATTTTTGAGAAAATTATTTTAGATCAAATTCAAAGATATTTTAATAAACACAAATTATTACACAACAAACAGTTTGGTTTCACAAAGGGTCGTTCAACAACTGATGCTGGTGTTGAACTTTTGGGACACATTTATAATGCATGGGAAGATAAATGCGATGCGTTGGGCATTTTTTGTGATTTTTCTAAGGCTTTCGATTGCGTTCTCCATGATACATTGATCAGGAAGCTGCACTACTACGGAGTCCGGGGCGCCTCTCTGGATCTTTTTACTTCATACTTTAGTAATAGGATTCAGAGAGTTGATGTGAACGGCAAAAGGTCTCCCGGGTCTGTAGTCAGAATGGGGGTTCCTCAAGGCTCAATTCTGGGTCCTTTTTTATTTCTAATCTATATCAACGACTTGCCTTACCTCATAAAGGATAAACATGATATAGTGTTGTTTGCAGATGACACTTCACTTTTATTTAAACTCAAACGTCAGCAGGTGGTTGTTGATAATGTAAATAATGCTCTTTCAACTGTAGTTAACTGGTTCAACATCAATAATCTTCTCCTTAACGAGAAAAAAACAAAATGCGTAAAGTTCACATTACCCAACGTAATACCAGTGAACACTAGTGTGTCAATAAAGGGTGAAGAGTTGAAACCCGAGGATTCCACAGTGTTCTTAGGTTTAACTTTGGATGCGCAGCTTCAGTGGAGCCCCCATATAGATAAACTGTCCAAAAAACTTAGCTCTGCAGCATACGCCGTAAGGAAAATTCGTGGTTTAACTGATTTAGAGACAGCTCGTTTAGTATACTTTAGTTATTTTCATAGTGTGATGTGGTACGGCATTCTGTTGTGGGGAAATGCCGCCGATATTCAGACAATTTTTGTTTTACAGAAAAGGGCTATTCGTGCAATTTATAAATTAAGTCCCAGACACTCCCTCAGAGACAAATTTAAAGAGATTAATATTATGACTGTTCCCTCTCAATATATTTATGAGAATCTCATGTATGCACAAAAAATATTTATCTGTTTAAAAGATACAGTGATATCCATAGCATAAATACTAGGAACAAACACAAATTTATTGTACCTAAAGCCAGGCTCAAGAAAAAAATAGGTGGTTCGTTTAGATGCCAATGTATACGTTTCTATAATAAACTTCCTAGCCTAATTCAAGAACTAAGCATAAATAAATTTAAATCATTTATTAAACGTAAGCTATGCCAGAAAGCTTTTTACACAATTAATGACTTTCTTGAGGACAACAAGGCGTGGGATTGAGCTGCTTCAATGATATACATGAGCCATTGTTTTCATATTGTACTACTTGATGAAAAATTTTTTTTTTTTTTTTAATATTCGTTTATGACATGAATACTTGTATAGTATTATATTATATTTTTAATTTTTTTTTTATCGACATTTCATTATTATTATTATTTTTTATTTTTTTTTGACTTGAATACTTTGTTAAGTATTATATTTATTTTTTTGATTGACATATTATTATTACTATTTTGTTTGACACGAATATTTTCTTTGTAAAGTATTATATTTTTATTTTTTTTTGATTACTTAATAATTGTAAATGTGAGGACTATGCGGGTTATTATTATTATTTTCTCCTCCTTTTTACAGTAATTTTCAACGTTGTCTGACAGTTTGAGTACTTTTGCGGCCTACCCAAATGTCTTTTCTTTGGTATTGTTCGTCATGTCATTGAGCTCCTTAGTGGTTTTTAAGTTGAGCTATTCGACTATTGACAAATGCTTGCACTGACTGGACAGGTCCACTCAAATATGTTTGGTTCTTTCTTCAAAAGACCACTACAGACACTAAGCTGCATGGTCCTCATATAGAATAATGTGAATGCGAGAACTATGTATGTCGTTATATTCATGTAGATTTTATGATTGTCTGGCAGTTTGAGTATTTTTGTGGCCTACTCAAATGTCCTTACTTTGGTATTGTTCGTCGGTTCGTTGAGCTCCTCAAAGTTCTAAGTTGAGCTTCGCGATGACTGACAAATGCTTGCACTGTCTGGACAGGTCCACTCGAATTCGTGTGTTGCTTTCTTCAAAAGCTCATCCCAGACATAAACGTACATGGTTCTCATATGATTTAACCAGTACACATTGTATGGATTTGAACATTTTAAAAGAGACTTTGACCTCTGAGTTTGTTTCGGTGTTTCTTCTCAGGGTAGCGTAGGGTAGTTCCTAGCTGACAGGAAACACCGGCCTCATCTTGCTTAAACTGACAAAAAACGTTGACGTGTAAAAGTGTTCCTTGTAACCTATTTACTGAATAAACATCATTTATCATTTATCATGATATGTGGGATGTGGACTCAGCGATCATTGTAACGATAGTCGTGTCAGCCAATGGCTTAATAGCCACGAGCCTCGACCAACAGCTCAGGAGGCTCTCGCTAGGCGGCTGGATCAAGGGCTTGATTCAGAAAGCAGTACTTCTGGACACGGCTCGCATTGTCAGGCGGTTCCTCTCTCTGGAGCCCTAACCGCCGCGCCGGTAGCTTGGACCCTGTTCCCGATACCGGTGGGATACAATTTTTTTTATTTTTAAATGTTTTTTTAACTTTTTCATTGAAAAATTTATATGTATTTACAAATGAATAAACGAGATTAATATTAAATATATTATATTATATTTTTTTGTTGTTTCAAAAACTAATAAATGCAGTTTTGGAGTTCTCCGAAAAAGATCTTACCTAAGCTTTTCACTGTATAAATAAGTAACTTTATTTATTTCAGTGCAAACCATTAGGTATCAACGACCCCTGGTTTCACAGCTCAGCAAAACGAGTAACCGTAGTGACCAATAAGAATAAATTGCAAGGTATAAATCGTCAGGCATAAATCGAGAGGCTTTAGAATTGAGACGCTCATTCAAAAGATTTGTGACTCAAAAGTAGTATGAAGTTAAATTCAGCTTACAGAAACGTCCGTTGGCAAAGACGATTGACTTGTAAATTCGAGTCAAATAAAGATCGTGTAAAAGAGGGAGACCCAAACCGATTTAAATTTTATCTCTTTCCATTTCGAAGTCCATAATATGATGTGTTGTATGTAGCTTTACGAAGCGGGCTGTTTAATATTGAATAGTGGCGGCTGTGGGCTTGTGTTCTCATAAAAGTCTAATGGAATGATTGATATAATTTAAAGTGAAGTATGTAAATGTCGTGAATAATAACTTGACAGACAAATCAATCATTTATGCAGATTTATGGATATTTTGAAGGGGAAAAGTGAGTGATTGTAAAGTTCATTCTGAAAGTGTTTCAGTAATTCTCAAGCTGCGTTAAATAAAACATCTACATAAGTAGGTAGGGATCATCATCATCATTTCAATCGAAAGATGTCCACTGCTGGACATAGGCCTCCCCAAAGTGTTGCCACAACGATTGGTCCTGTGCGTTTCGCATCCATTGGCTACCCGCGACCCTCACCAGGTCATCGGTCTACCCTGTGCGAGGCCTTCCTACGCTGTGTCGTCCGGTACGTGGTCGCTACTTAAGAAGTTTTTGGCCCCATCGACCCTCTGTTCTGCGAGCAATGCGCTAGGGGAGGGAGGGGCGTTGCGGGCTATGTCGGTAACCTGGGTTCTTTTGGGGATATCATTATTTCTTATTAAATTACCCAAGGAAACTCTGAGCATAGCCCTCTCCATTTGCTTTTGGGTGACTTTAAGCCTTCTGATGAGGCCCATTGTGAAGGACCATGTTTTAGTGTCATATGTAATTACTAGGTAGGTAGGCAGGTATATATCTCTAAATCTAGACATGATACAATTACTGTTTAAGCGCTTTCATCATAAACTGTCAAGTTCATTGCTCTTTTATTATTAAATTTAAGACATTCCATTAGTCGATTTATTTCAGGTCGATGATCTGTATAAGTCTAAACTAAAAATAACTAATATCCCACGAAAGGGCAGGTAAAATGTTTGCTGGATAGCTCTATACATTTTTCCCCGAACTTTATCTCAGTGCAGATAAATTGTATTGTAGTTCAAGTCATACAATTTAAATAAAACGTTTTAAACTTGAACACTTTTCAACGTGATATGTTTCTAAAGAGCTGAGATACTTACATTTCACTTTACAGTGTAAAATATCGCATATCATATTTCATTGCCTTCGTTGAAAAGATATTTCGTTCGTAGTTTCTACGAATTATGAGATTTTCATTAATTAGAGAAGTTCAGTTAGAAAAGTGTTGTGCATTAAAATTATTCATGGCATTGTTTATGCTTTAGTTCATAAATATTAGCAATAAAAATATATAGGGTTCAGATATTAAACGTTGCTTTGCTCTCTACATTTACAGGGTGTAACGGAAATGCGTGGCTATATTTAAGATACTGCTTCTGCATATGGAAATGAAAAACTTTCTTTAGGCAGTTGTCCCACCGCCGCGCCGGCGACTAAGCGACTAATTCTCGGCTATTTTGAGGCTCAAGAATCGTACAATAGATATACATTCTTGTAAACAAAACAGATGCATATATTAATAGTTGACCGCTACCGGTGAGGACTCGCTCCACAAGTTTGTCGCTGAGCGACAAGACCTATCAAAGCAGACTCGCTCAGCGATGCTCGCTCGGCGGCCAGAACTCACGCCAAGAGACCAACCCGAACGAGTGGGGTGAGTAACCACCCGTCGCACTCGAACACTCGCTTAAAGCCCAGCGCCAAATCTATCGGAACTACAACTCGCTAGGTACTCGCTGCTCGCAAACTTGTTTTTGGATTGAAGCTCTACCCGCTACTCGCTCATCGCCGGCGGTGGGACAAGTGCCTTTGGTTTGGCGATTCATCGGCTATGTCGGTAACCTTAGTTCTCCTGCGGATATCTTCAATTCTGATTTGATCACACAAGGAAACTCCTTAAGCAAATAATAGATAATAGAATAGTCATCAAGACACTTCATTGAAACGTCATTTAATCAAAAACTGTCGAGGTACAAAATATATCTTATTTATTTTCTTTTGGTACAAAATAATGTCGAAAATCTATCAACTGTTGATAAATCTCGTTGGGGCCTGCCAGAGAGAGATGCCTCACACTTGACTGAGAGGTAGTACATTATATGAAAGATAAAGATTATATAATTTGAATTAACTTCAATGAAAGCGCATCCCTGGAAAGCAAGGGAAGCTACTCAGGAACACATTAAAACACACTTTAAAAGAGACTTTGACCTCTGAGTTTGTTTCGGTGTTTCTTCTCAGGGTAGTTAGCTAGGAAACACCGGCCTCATCTAGCTTAAACTGACAAAAACCATTGACGTGTAAAAGTGTTCCTTGTAACCTATTTACTGAATAAACATCATTTATCATTTATCACAGGCTCAGAAAATTGGCAGGAGTCACTTTGGGATAGTTGGCAAAATTTCTTTAAAGCTAACTCTCGCAAATTTTGTCATCGATACTTCGAAGTACTTATCTAACTATGGATTTGCACCTTAATCAAGTTTTCGAAAACGGATTATCCTTGAACTGTGATAAATTTCAGGAGTAGTCTAGATATTGGATTCCCACAAAATGTAACAGTTTAAATCGAAAAAGATTACAGAAATCCATTTCGAAATGGACTATAATGAAATGGACGCTATTGACTTTTTCTTTTTGGCTTTTTTAGGAGAGGTTCCGGGTATCTAGACTGTTCATTTATACAGCTTAAAAGCAATGCTCTTGGGAGAATCAATTTGAATGAAAAGGCAGATGTGGTGGGAGTTTAAAAATCAATACGATCGATTCCTCTGTACTCGTGTGGGCACACATTATGGTTTAAAAAAAAAACGCCAAAAAGCCAAGTGCGAGTCGTACTCGCACACCAAGGGTTCCGTACAAGCTTGCGGGTATGTAAATAGTTCGGGAATTAAGTTTCGATAATTTTTGCCCGAAAATCATCCAGAAAAACTTTTTTTAAATTTTTTTCTGTACCATTCGAAAATTAGATGTGGTTAAAATAATTTAAAATCTGTTTTAACTTGTGCTAATGATGTTTTTTCATCCGCTGGGACATGATACGGTCACCTGACTTTAAAATTTGGACCCGAATTCCTTGTATTCCCTAATTTTTGTGATGTAAAAATTTACGGTTTTCAGACTTTTTCCTTAATTTGTATTGTATGACCTTGCTTCTTACCAAATTTCATGATTGTAGGACAGCGGGAAGTACCCTATAAATTTTGATTCCCTTGAGAGTGTCGAAATATACGTTTTTGCGCCATAAGCTGCCGTATCTTTTTTTTAACTTAGTAGTTTGATTTTTTCACAGTTGAAAGAGACTGTAGACCTGAGTATATCGTTTTGTCGATTGTCGTCGTAATTTCAATTAATTTAATTAATAGTTTCGCTTCCATGCGTTCCTGAGATAAAGGGTCTTGACAGACGGACAGACGGACGGACAACAAAGTGATCCTATAAGGGTTTTTTCCTTTTGTGGTACGGAACCCTAAAAGAAGTTAAACAATAAAGTAAATAAAATCATGAAATAACTCGTAGAATTGTGGTTTTCATAAATCAGTCAGCGCAAGGTCTCTGAATTTCTGGGATCGTCTGCACAAGGATCGGTGATGTATTTTCTTTATAAATTATATTGCTACATTATAAATATTTCTTGAATGAAAAATGTGGTTTCGATTAACTAAACCTTGTACCTACCAAAACAAACCAGGATCCAGAGAAAATGGATAAAAGCATACCATAGCCTTTTTATTCTATAAATTAGTTATTTTTCAATAACGTTACGGTAGAATAACAACAATATCGTAAGGTCGTGACCCACTCTCAGTTATTCGCACTGACCCTAAGCAAATGATGAACTGTGTTAACCTCGGTCGTTTGATAGGCTTGATTGATATCTTCCTGTGTAAGCCCTGCAATGGTGACACCAAACGATAAATACGAAATTGGCTTCGAGCTTGGATATTCCATTTAAAATTATCAACATTTTCTTTCTTTTTACATCTATCAATAGCTTGTGCCTTCTTGAAAGCTAGCGTAGACTATATAAAAAAACTTTTTACAAAAAAATACATCCGACTTTATAATTAACACAAAAAAATGCAAAATAACTTTAATAACGGCAATCGGTGTTTCTAATTTTGTTTCTTCGTTATTTGACACCGACTTCCGAAATTAAAGTTATTTTGCATTTTTTTGTGTTATCTAAGGAAGTCGGTTGTATTTTTTTTGTAAAAAGTTTTAATTTTTTAATTTTTAGTTGTTGTACCTCATAACTGAGAGCAGTGGTGGCCCAGTGGTAACACCCGCGACTTACAAGTTGTAGGTCGTAAGTTCAAACCAAGGCAGGCGCTTTACTTTGTGTAAAATTATTTCATCACCACTGCTCTCAAAACGGTGAAGGAAAACATCGTGAGGAAACCGGCATGTCCTAGAATCAAAAATTCGAAGACATGTGACATCCACCAACACGCATTGGGCCCGCGTGATGTATCACGGTCCATACCCTCACACAGAGAGGAGGCCTGTGCCCCAGCAGTGGGGACATTAAAAAAGGCTGATGATGATGACCCCATAACTAAAACTAAATGAATAGTAAAGTTATGCTCGAATTGATAGCCCCAAAAAATATAGAATTTGAACATAACTGATGAAATTAGGGTGTATCAGGGTGAACAGTACAAATCTGTGTAACCCTTCAGAGTGTATCAGCGTTATGGAATGTTGTGAAGTGGTGTAAACAATAAACAGACATGCGATTGCAACAATTCTGGAAGCTTTGTTATCATTTATTGAAAATTTTCATTGTGGCTACTTAATACGGATCATGAGATACAATCCAAAAAGCCCTACAAAAACACGTTCTGGGAACGTGTTTTTTTTTTTTTTTTTTCAGTTTGTGGTACCCTCTTCGTGTGCCAGTCCGACTCGCACTTGGACGGTTTTTTTCCTTGTGTATTATATAAATACTAAGTGAATTTGCTTTGTTATAAGGTATAATGGTGTGGACCAAAACCACAAAAAAATAAAAAAAGCAAAATCTGGTAGAAAAAATATCGCGTAAATTGAATAAGTGTTTCTTCTACACATAGTATCGAACAAAGTCACTTACTGCGTCTGTTTCACCACTAACTCCTCCTAAACCACGCAAAGGATTTTGATGCGGTTTTTATTAATGTAAAGACCGATGAACGAAGAAGGTTTTTGTTTATAATTTGCACCCATGCGAAGACGGGGCGGGTCGCTAGTCATTAATAAGAAAAAACAGATCGAGCGACGAAACGTTTTCTGCAGATTTTATTTTTGTCATATATTAATGAACAAAATGTCGCGAGAAGAGTTGTGGGTGTTAATGCATGTTAAGAGAAGCATTACGTAATCAACCTTTATAATGTTATTATTATTATTATTATTATTATTAATGTTCCCACTGCTGGGACTCAGGCTTCCCCTCTAAGAGAGGGAATGGGCCGTAATCCACCTCGCGGGCCAAGTGCGGGTTGATGGATGTCACATGTCTTCGCATTTTTGGTTCTAGGACATGCCGGTTTCCTCACGATGTTTTCCTTCACCGTTTTTAGTGCAGTGATGATGAAATAAATTCCACAAAGTGAAGCATCTGCCTGGGATGGAACCCATGACATACAACTCGTAAGTCGGAACTGTTACCACTGGGCCAACACTGTTCTCCATAGAGAAGGGGAGGACCAATGTAATAGAGTGTGTGAAAGATGATGTCAATTAAGTTTAGTAAGTGCGTGATAATTGAGATGTCGACGATGACTTGTTGCGCTGACCCCAAATAAATTAATTAAATACAGAAATACACAGACTCATTTATAAAACTTTCTTTTTTTTTTATTTGGGACAAGCCCGCCACACTATCCCCAAACCACTGAAACTTCTGTAAGCCAGAATCAACAGTGGTGACCACAAGAAAAAAACGCCGAGGCAATGAAGCTCTACGAGTCCCAGAGAAACGATTAAACTGTCTTGGGTCCCGCAACGAAATTAATCAGAAAAGACAGCAGAGGTGTAAGAAAAACATAATTTCCACTTATAAAACTTGCTAACCATATTATTATGATAAGTTTAAATATTGATCAGCGGCTTCTAAATTCAAGATATAGATAGACTATGCGGATGTCTGTTTCCTAGATGCTACGGAGATACTTTTAAACAAACTTGAACGACTGCAAAAGTGCATCCACTTTATTTTTGGCCTCCGGAAATACGACCATGTGTCGGAGTTTCGGACCAGATTAAGGTGGCTGCCAATTCTGCGTCGGCGAGATACCTATATCCTATTCCTTCTTTGCTTGCACTGCGCGAGTGAGCGTGCGCTCTTGCGGAGTGTGCGGCCTTCAGCCGGGCGTTTGAGTGGGTATTGGTATGTATTAGTATATAGTATTTTGTATGTATAATAAATATTCTTATATTAGGGCTTATTTATATAGGCTTATATTATACACAATCCTACCCTCGAATGTGATCTCAATCTATCACTCAAAGGTTGGCTGGGAGAAAACTCAACTTTGAGTTAAGCTCGCCTTTGTACATGAACTGTGTAATGACTGTATTCTATGTTAAGATGTGGTCTACAATAAAGAATTAAGAATTATATTTATCTCTAAAAATATCTATCTCATCCATCAAATTCATCTGTCTACAAAATTATAACCACCCACCCAATTATTACTACCCTTTTTCCAGGAGTAATGTTAAAATAAAAACCTGCTTACCAGTGTTTAAAATAATCACATGGTTAAGTTTTTTTATAAATAAGGTACTAAACGTTGAATTATTAAAATATTTTATATTATTGCGGATTCTATTGAGCTTCGCGATGACTGACAAATGTTTGCACTGTCTGGACAGGTCCACTCGAATTCGTGTGTTGCTTTCTTCATAAAGCTCATCCCAGACATTAACGTACATGGTTCTCATATGATTTAACCAGTACACATTGTATGGATTTGAACACTAAAAGAGACTTTGACCTCTGAGTTTGTTTCGGTGTTTCTTCTCAGGGTAGTCAGCTAGGAAACACCGGCCTCATCTAGCTTAAACTGACAAAAAACATTGACGTGTAAAAGTGTTCCTTGTAACCTATTTACTGAATAAACATCATTTATCATTTATTATTGAGAACGCGTCGAGTGTAGTAAGAGAAAACATTTAAATTAATATGTGAACCATTTTAATTAAAGCTCTGAATACACAGAGGAATTTCATTAGAGCTCGTACTGAAATACTGTCTCCTCGTGTCATATAAACGTATGAATAATTTGTCGAGCAAATAAGTAATTTGTTTATTAATCGATATACACTTCTGGACACATCTATTGGCCCACCTTAGAGTTTAGGTTTCGATGGCCCCTACCGAAATATGATTGCTAGATTGAACAAAAACTGTTGATGCAGTTTTAAACCTGATACATTTTACCATCTTTTTCGATAACAAGTCGGATATGCGCCTTGTTAAAGGCAATTGATTTTTGAATAAAAAACATGTTTTATCAAATAAAGGTTTAATTTAATAACGCGTGTTGCCTCCATGGGCATCTACCACAGCTCTCAAACGATTAGGCATAGAGTTTATCAACCGCTCTATGAAATTTTGAGGGATCATCTCGCATTCCTCTTCTATGGCAGTTTTCAACTCCTGCATCGTCTGGGCAACTGGCTGACGAGCCCTAACACGTCTTTTTAGCTCGTCCCACAAGTGCTCAATGGGGTTCATGTCTGGGCTTCTGGCTGGCCAGTCCATAACTGTGATGTTCACATCCCGAAGATATTCCCTGACGATGCCGGCCGCATGGGCTATCATGCATAAAAAGGAAATTTGGGCCCACATAGTCCGCGTATGGTATCACGTGAGGTTCTAAGCACTCACGAATGTACCTTTCAGCATTTAATGTTGGCAGCCGTGGTCCTGTAACAACCTCAAGTTGAGTTTTGCCGCTCGCGGATATACCGCCCCAGACAGTCCATGAGCCACCGCCATAAGCAACCCTCTCTTCAAAGCAGCATTGTGCGAAACGCTCTCCCTTACGTCGGTAGACCTTCTTCCTTCCATCATTGCCATGTAACACAATTTTAGACTCATCAGAAAAGAGTACACGGCTCCAATCTTGCTGTGTCCAATTTAAATGACTGCGTGCGAAATGAAGGCGCGCTGTTCGGTGGGCTCGCGTTAGTTTGGGCCCATTAGCTGGCTTGTGTGGTATCATATCGCGTTCTTTTAACCTTCTCCGAACAGTTCGAGCGCTCACAGATACTCCGTGGAAGTCGCGAAGTTGGTTTTGTATCTCAATGGAGGTAAGGTGACGATTTCTCAAGCTGGTCGTCACGATGAATCGATCCTGCCTTTCAGTTGTGACCCGAGATCGTGGCCTTCCTTGGCGACGAACAAAGCCGCCAGTCTCTGGGTACCTCCGATAAACATTTTGGACCGCAGATCGACTTAAATTAAGTTGAGCACTAACGTTTCTTTGGCTGTGTCCGGCCTGAATAAGTGCCACAGCTTGGGCGGCGACTTCAGGTGAAGTATCCATAGATTATTGATAGAACCTCACCTTAATGTTAAGAATAAGTAATGTTTGTTGCAAAACCAAAGATATCAATCACTTTTTCAAGAATTAAATCCAAGTAAATCAATAAAACCAGGTTTTCTTAGTATTCGATTGTTTGATATCAACAAACAGGCTCCAAATTGTCTTTTTTTTCTTTAAATTCTGTGTTCGAAATTCAAAAAAAGACTATTGAATGAAATTGTGAATGTGCCAGGTTCAAAACTGCATAAAAACTTTTTGCTCGACCTGATATAAAATTTTAGCTAGGACCAAACGAAACTGAAAATACAAGGTGGGCCAATAGATGTGTCCAGAAGTGTAGTTAATACGATGATAATAACAAAATACATGTACCTACTCTTTATAACCTAACTACGCACCTACATACTTGTATATTCAAAAACAGAATACACTTAGGCGTCGAAGTATTTCTCCACATCGCAGTCATCTGGGCAAGCCGTAAATGTACGCAGAAGACTGGCAGCATTGCCACGTAATAGCAGTTGGCGAGAAATATCTTTGAAAAGATGACGTGCACTCGGACCCCATGACCCAAGTCCATTACAGTTTCGACCCCAAAAGGCTCAAAACAGTAATAATAATAACCAATAAGGTCTCAGCTTGGAATATGAGATGGCGATGGATATTTTTTTTATTATACTGACGACCTTAGTGAAAATTCCCATGGGTGACATGAATAGCTAAACATGTTCTAAATACTCATATTTTTTGTATTATTAATTAATCTAGACTAAGTAGTTAGGGCCCTCTATTCAAGACTCTGGCCTACAATAAAAAAGCTAGTTACTTAATTAATTAATCAAATAAATGAAACCTAACCCATTCTTATGTCAGTTTTATTGCTATTGCTTTGTCCATATTGTCAATTACGATAATTACCAAACTGACATGGTTACAAGTCACGCAGAATAAAATACACGTACTTATCTCTTACCAATATAATTATACACCTATTTATATGTTTGTATATTCATTTAAATGCACACATAAATTATATTTTTAAATATTTCAATAAAAAAATAAAAAAAACATATGTAAAAAATAGTATTCCACCGGTGTCGGAAGCAGGGGCAAAGCTACCGGCTATCAGGGCTCCAAAGAAAAGAACCTCAATACGAGCCGGTGTCCAGGAGTAGCGCCTTCTGAATCAAGCCCTTGATCCATCCGTCTTACGAGAGCCTCCTGAGAGGTTGCCTCCTGAGTTGTTGCGACTGTCGGTAGAATGATTGCTGAGTCCACATCCCCAACCAAGGCAAGATACTTGATTTGCTTATCTTTCTCGGCTTTCACGTGGTTCTCATCATGTGGGACAGAATTCCCTTAAGTTACTTTTTTATTTTATTGGGACAAAACCATAATCCTAAACCACTGTGTGCAGTGGTTTAGGATTATGGGTTAATTGGGAAAATTGATCACCACATGTGTGTGGTGATCAATTTTGTTAGAAAAGTGTCGAGACAATGAAGGTTGGTGAGTGAAAGGGAAATTATCGGGCTGTGAATTTTCAAACCCAGAATGAAGTTAATCCGAAAATAATATTGGATGTCTGGTAAATAATGAAGGGTCAATGGACAATTCGAACAGTTTTTACTTTTTATCTAGAAATGAAAAAAGTTTCATTACCAGCCTTTTTTGTGTTAAAACTTTTCGCAATCAATATTAAATCTCTAGACAATCAGTTACACATATCCCCTATACATCCTTTGGGTCGCCCATGACCCCTAATTTTTCCCTAGCGTCAAGTGTCGCTGGGTCCGTCTCACTCGGTTTGATGTTAACACACTCGGAGATGACATTCTCGTCAGTCTCACAGATTTTTTACCACATTTTTGCACTGATAGTATTAAAAAAAAAGTTTTAGTAGAAGATTTTTTAGACTATGGCGGACGCGTCAATGGCAGACGAAAGTTTATTTAAATTATGTGTTTTAAGAGTTTTATGTTAGTATATTAGTGGGAAGTGTTTAGATATTCATTTATACGTAGTTATTTCATCGTTTTAGATAAATATTTGTACGAAAATTACGAAATAAACATCACATTAATACTTTTTCGGTCAAGGTCATGTGAATCTAAAAGTTTTTGTTCAAGTGTTGTTTTTTGACTATTTTTGTATGTAATCAACGATATATGGGTGTGTATCCATTCATATGTAGTAATTACATAGTCTTAGATAATCTTTTACGAAATATCATCATAAATATCTTCATTTTATTTGAGTAAAAATTGTGACGTCTGAAACCGTTGTTTTGTTTTGGTAGTATGAAGTTTGAGTATGAATATTATGAAAATATTATATTATTATAGGACTCTCAAAAAAAAAACTCTTTTATTAGATTACTTATCTATTCACAGTGTAACATGCAAATTTTTGTAAAAATTGATACAGTAGTTTTATCAGAAATCAACCTAACCAGTTGTCTGATAACATCATTTGTATAAATAATTCAACTCTCGTAACACAAGCATTGTTTATATTATAAATTCGTTTATTGAAAAATCCAAAACATTTTACATTAAGCGCCTCGCACTAATAGAAACGTCAGCAAACCATTTTTTGTGAGCAGGGTCGTAAACACGCACTCAGCGGGAATCCTTTCGGAAGTCGACGGTTGTTGACATAAAAAACATCCAGTAGTTAAGTGAAGTCGCTACCAAAAATACTGATTAGCGGATTCAAATTCTCCATTGAACATTTTGAATTAAGAACCTGCTAATAAGTAAACTAATCACATGATTCTTTTTGATAAGAATACGTCTTTACATTATTTTTTTTTTATTTTGGCTTCACATGGTTTGTGCATTTAGCCAGTGTCAAGTTTGGAAAGTATATGATACAGAATACAGTCACTTTGTTTTCCATTAGAATGCAAATGTAATACATTCTAATGCCTTTACAGTATTTGGCAGCAAATGTATCGAGTCAGCCTTCTCGGCAAGCTTCGCTTAGGTAATCAATACTACAATAAAATTCTTAGCTTCATTTACCTAGACCGCGCATGATTCCACATATTGTCCAGTTGCATCAACATTTGAGACACAAAACTATATCAATCTTACATCAGAACATTTCCTTTTCTTTTGAGGGTTAGATATCATTTAATGACTCCTCCCATTCTGGGTGGAGCCGGGTGTGTTAGACTTTTTCTGACTAAAACCCACTCTTGTTCCTTCAGTTGCCTGAGCCAAGGGCCCTGGTATCTCTCTTTGAAATTTAATCGGAGCAGATCACAATATCATCAATATAAATATCTACATTAATTTGCGAATAATTTAAACAGCCACTGAACGTCACTCGAAAAAATTCCGCCAAACAGCCGCCTTTGAAATTAAATTTGCTTCCATTGTGGGAGGCAACTCAAATTAAAAACCGGCCAAGTGCGTGTCGGACTTCACACATTTAGGGTCCCGTCCCAAATGAGGGAATTATCATTGAAAAAAATCTGAATTATCAATATATTGGTATTTCAGTTGGATAATAAACATTATGTTAGTATTTTCAATGGGAAGTTAAAAAACTCTTCGGAACAAAATTTTGTGACAAAGGACGGACAGACAGAGAGACAGACAGACGGACACGTGAGTGACAGCAATGGGGCTCCGTTTGGATCCTTCGAGTATGGAATACTTAAAAAGGGGATACAGTTTGTTGTTGCAGCTATATCATCTCATTGAGCCATTGACGTTATTTTGCTGCGTTTTAAGATTTCCATTTAGAGTGCGCGTACAATAAGTCTGCACGCAGATGGTGGCGCTGCTTCAAGTTGCCACCCTAAATCTATTTTCCTTCATCTAATTAAAAACGACATTACGTAACTCAAATTGTAATTGAAAGAATTAACTAGCTAAGTATAATTAATGTACTAGGTTATTTTAATTAGTATAATTAAAAAATTAAATCGTTTAGCTCCGATTTCGCCCGCGCGCAGACTTATAGTGCCCGAACTCTAGTATAAGTTTTGACTCGAAACTGCAATGACGTTCGTTTTAGTTTCATTCGACAGCTCTCATCAAGATTAATCGATAGTATAAATAAAAATAATATTTTAAATATTTATTGTAAAAGTTAAAACAGTTGAATAAATTTTGTAATGTACTAGTCAAAAAGCTAAATCAAAACAAAAGGAAAGTATACGATATAAAGGGCTCTTCATGGGTAATCTAATAATACCCATAACATCCCATATAAAAGAGTAAAACGGTCGCCAGCAAGCGAAAAGATGAAGGCGTCCGAGTTGAACAACGACGGCGTCGGTACATCTGAACCCGACGAATATAAAATGTTGCCATCGAAAAATATCACCCGTTACGTAGACGTATTCACGTAAAACACACGATGTTATTTTATCCCCATTTTGCATTTCCCCATTTTATTGACCCCATTTTTTATAAATAGTGTCAATCTATCAAAGATGGCGATTATTACCAGTACCAGTAAAATGCAAATTCATTGAGGCTTTGATCGAAAACTTAAAATGCTTCTGCTTCTTAGGTGATTTTGAGAGGAACTTAGTTACATACTTATTTCCTACTTACAAACATTTTTATACAACAAAATTCACATTAAAAAAAAAGTTAAGGAAAAGCAAGTTTTCTTTGAAATAAACGGTTGGTTAACAAGATTCCAAATCGTTTGAAGACGACATAATACGGACATCTGCAAAACTAAAGGGTTTTACTCACACGATTGTAATTTCATCAGCTCCACTCCCAATCACTTTAAAAGCTGATATAAATACCTTTACTAATATCAAATTCTTCCCCGAATTTGTATCCATTTAGAATGTACTATACTACAGATACCTACAACAAAAATAACTGGCATCAAACTGGTACTTAGAGTAATTACGATATTTTCTATGTAGATTATACCTACTGGTTTTCACTTTACTCCAGTATATTAATAGTGGTAACATTTTATATAAATAATAATTAATATTATTAGTTAAAATAATGTTAATAATCGAGAGATGTGCAATGATTATTGACATTACCGTCCCACATGACGAGAACATCGTGAAAGCCGAGAAAGATAAGCAAATCAAGTAGGTATGAGCAGACTCAGCGATCATTGTACCCATAGTCGTGTCAGGCAATTTATTAATAATAATAATAATGATTTATTATCAGACAACTAAGGCCCATAAATAAAATACAAAATGTAATCTTAAAAAATAATAAACTAATACATGTTGAAAAACATAAAAACTACTGCACACGAAGTGACGGCGTCGTGTTACGCTGCGAGGTGTCGCGTAGCTGGCCGCGGAAACGCCGATACAGCACACCTTTCGGCCAAAACTCTTCCTTGAGGAAGGTCATCAAATGGTGAGTCGGAACGCGCACCACGAACGACTTGAAATTGGTGTTATGGCGTGCCTCCAACTTCTCCACCCTCAAGGTCCAGTTGGTGTTTACCCGCATGTACTCAACGATGTCCTCAGTCTTCGTAGAGTGAAGCAAACGGGACACGTACAGCTGCGTCGTCGGTACTACAGGACGTAGCAGCATGTTAGATCATGCCGGCACCGTCCCACACTGGTTGAGATAAGTAGGCTGCCTCTTTTTTCTCTCCACCTTGATGAAGCCGTCCTCATCGCATGTGTTCTTCGGTGGAACCTGCTGTTTGTGGTCCATCACAGCGCCTTTAGCCGAGCCCGATGCTGAGCGACTCTGCTTTCCCCCTTTATGTTTCTCTGCTTGTCGTTTCGTTTGTGACACAGCAGGTTTTGTCTCGGCGAAAGATTTAGAATAGGCACGTTTGGGGATCGATGTACCTATTACGCGGGTCGCGTCCCCGGCAGGTACGACGCGATCAGTGGAACACGATGCAACGCTTGCATTCTTGACAGCCGATGACGTAGATGCACTTGCCGACTGAAAACTGCAGACAGAAGCATTTTGTGCCCCGCGACGTGTGTTTACATTGGAGCCTTCCGGTGACCCACTTGTCGGAATAGCGTTGTGCAACAACGCTACTTCGGCTCGCAATTCACCAATGGTGACATCCGATGACTTCAACTTAGACATCATCTCAGTCAGGCTTACCTTCAGAGACGTGATGTCCTTCAGCAGCCTGGTGACGTCGACGTGGTCGAAAGTGACAGGAGGCAGCTTGTGCAGCTCCTTTGCCATAAAATCTGGCACGTTATCCGGATCGGTCCTCTTCAGCAGGTCGATGATGTCCTGCAGACTCTTCTCGCCACCATCCCTCCGGCGAGATGGCATCTGTCCGACTTGGTCGAGTGATTGGAATAACAGCAACTTGGCTTTGCATACCTCTTCCTTTTTGAAGGAGGACTTGCAGATCTGCAAGATGCTGACTTCGTCCATGTAGTTGATGGCATGCTTGACGAATGCCAAAAGTTCATTGGCAATGAGCTGCCTTGAAGCCATTGTGCACAAAATCGGGCAGAGGTTACCGCTGCGCAAAACGCGAATAAAATATTCGTGCTGTGTAGCGCAGACGCGTCCGTCCGCGTCCGAGTGCGCGCAGCTCACAATACAATTAATAGACACGAGCCTCGACCAACACCCCAGGGACCCAATTCTCTGCCCGGGGGTTGAGGATACTGCCCGGGGGTTGAGGATAAATTCGAAACAGAGTTACCTCGCCCCTGGACACTCAGGGCAGGACTCAAGGTTTTAGTCAGTAAGAGTCTGACACGCACTCCTCCACCATAAAAAAAGGGGACCCAATTCTGTAACTTTGAGTTAAGCAACACGCCATCGACACTCAATTGACACACAACAGACATTATTTTGCCACTGTTGCAAATTTGGTATTCTGCAAAAACTTCAAAATTATATTGAAATATTATAGTAGACCTGACTACCAATTATTACAATAGTATTATTATGGCGTTTCAATGGCACTACAGTGGCAACTCAATGATCATAAATAATTTATAGAATACCAAATGTCAATGACTATTCTATTGAGACACCACTGACACTACCGACACGTTATTGAAAAGGTACTCGTAGTTATTTTACAGAAATGGGTCCCAGGAGGCTTGAATCAGAAAGCAGTATTTCTGGACACGGCTCGTATTGTTAGGAGGTTCCTCTGTCTAGAGCCCTGACCGCCGGCCGGTAGCTTGGACCCTGTTCCTGATACTGATGGGCTACTATTTTTTTCACTACTCTTGCTCAAAATGTCCGTCATTGTAGCGTACCAGAGCGGGGATAAAATAACATATTATCCTAGAGGGGAAAAAGTATTTTTTTTAATTTTCTGTCTGTTACCAACGAGCCTATAAAAACGAAAAACGCTTTATTCGTAAGTAGAATAATATATAATATTAATATATATAAATATAAATCCCTATTTCCTTGGTCACGGCATCACGCGTGAACGGTTGGAACGATTTCGCTAATTCTTTTTTGTTGTGTTTGTTATTGTCAGGAGAAGGTTCTTATGAAAGAAAATACGGCCACGGGCATACCAGTATGCCGATCCAGATTACGCGGCTTAAACCTCTATTATTAAATAACTAAAGATCTTATATCCTGTGGCATGGTGCACATGCATTCTTAGATAGTTATTACATAGTGTTAGAAAAAAAACGCAACACAAAACGCAACGCAAACGCAGAAACGCAATTTTAAAAAGCCGTTATGTTGTTTTGATTTCGTAATTTGAAGTTTTGAGTGTGAATAATAGGAAAATATGATATCGGACTCTACAACTCCAACAAAACAACTCTATTACTTGTCTATTCATAGTGCAACATGCAAAATTTCATGTAAATTGATACAGTGGTTTTTACAACTACCCACACACACACACACACTATTCCCGACAAATGGTTGATAACAGAATTTGAATAAAATTCAACTCTTGAATTACAAGTATTGTTTACATGTTATTCTAAGGTCTGTTTATTCAACAACCCAAAAAAGTTTACTTTAAGTGCCTCGCTCCAATAGAAACCTCAGCAAGTTGTTTTTTATGAGCCCGGTCGTAAATATGTCAAACTGCGATAAGAGGCGCGGCCGTTGAGGGGTTAAGAAAGTTGCGCGGATAATTAGAAAATTTCAGAAAACTTAACGGCTATACTTCGCACGTTTGACAGTTCAGGGGGCCGATTCTACTAATTTACAACGGTACACGTTCAATTGTGTTTCTACAACCGTTCGATTTCGATCCCCGTTCGATAGTTACCTAAACCTGTCATTCTAATATTTTATGTGCCAACTGGAATCGAATCGAAAACGAATCGTAGCGGGACCGTTCAAGACTTCATTTTTTTTTTAATATTATATATTTGTGGCTATGCCACTGGCTTGGTTACATGACCTTTAAGCCAATTCAAGACTTCAAGCGGTTAACCTGTGTTACCAACATGCCAAATAGTATGTTTTAATAATACCAGATAAAAAAACTAACATTTTTAACCGACGAAAAAAAAGGAGGAGGTTCTCATTACTAAATACGAAAAAGTGTCATTAAAAGTATTTTATATTATACAAAGATATCTGGGCCATACTTATACTTTTTTCCTGTATATTTTATGGTTAATACATACGACAATTCAAATTTTTACCTATTAATAACTCGAAAGAACGTTTCGTTTTGTCCCTAGCTGGCCGAAGCTGTGAAAGGAAACGTTTTGGTTATGGGTTTTTGGCGGGATTTTTTGAGTGAAGTTGTGGCTGTTTTAATTATTCGTTTATTGATTCCTAGTGGTTATTGTGATGTAAAATTGGTGTAGTTTTGTGTCTCAAGTGTCTACGCAACTGGACATTAATTGGAATCATTGAAACAGGCGCAATCTCGGTAAAATGGAGCTGAGAATTTTATTGTAGTATTAACTACCTCAGCGAAGTTGGCCGAGAAAGCTTTTCTTTTTTTTTTGGGTTGGGAAATCATTCAATGACTTCTCCCGCTCTGGGTGGAGCGGGAGGGCGTGTCAGACTCTTACTGACTAAAACCCACCCCTGTTCCTTCCCTGCCTGAGTGCCCAGGGGTGCGGTAACTCATTTTCAGAATTTATCCGCTACCCCTAGGCATGCAGGCACCGGCCACGATGGGACCCGTCAGTGGTGGCTGACAACATCTCTTTGAGGCGCGCGTGGAGCACTACGCGCCGTCAACTCACGGGCCTGGTGCTGATCGGACGGCCCTGCCCACTGCTCACCGTCCGCAGGCCCGGGTCTACGGCAGCCAGAAATCGTCTCGCGACGTCCTTCGCCCAGTACGCCCAGTACCACTCCTGCAGTGGTAGCGGCCGGGGCCGTGAGGGCCACTTCGTTGAGCTTTCCTCACGCGTCCCGCCTCCGCCTTCACGAGCATTACTGCTTCACAGAAGGCGGAGTCTGCCTCCGATTCCCTCTCGCTCCGTACCATGGCCTGAACCAGGGCCGGGCGCGAGAGGTCGCCGCCACCTATCGCATCCACGAGGACACGGCGGGGCTCCGCCCAAGCGGGGCAGACCTACATCGTATGCTTCACCGTGTCCTCTGGGCGATCCGCGCAGTGGTAACAACCGGGCGTTTCCTCCCGCCCGATCTGATGCAGGAACCTCCCGAAACAACCGTGTCCGGTGAGGACCTGTGTCAGGCGGAAGGTGAGGACGCCATGACGCCTCTCCAGCCACTCCTCAAAGAGGGGCACTACCGCCGCAATGGTGGCGTGCCCAGCGCCTGGTTGCGACAGTCGCTGTCTCCACGTCGCCATGAGATCCTGCTGGAGCTCCGTCCGCCGAGCCGCGAGGTGTCGCGGCAGCAGAGTTTCGCCCCGACTTTGGCCTCCTTGCGCCACTCCCTGAGCAGCGCGAGGACCCTGACCTCCAGATCCCATGGCGACAGTCCAGCAAGGAGGCTCGCCGCATCACAGGAGAGCGTGCGGTATCCGCGGATGAGCCGAATGGCCATGTCCCATGTATGCCACATTATTGTAATTTCTCAGAAGGTGCATTAGTATGTCTGTAGTCATGTTTTCTGATTCTGATAGCGAGTTTGAGGGTGATTTATTGAGTTTACTATTTTTAAATGAATATTTCCACGCCACAAAAACAAACTTTTTCATATAAAATCAAGAGCCCAGATATCATAATGCGTTGCATACGTTGCGTTCGTGGGATCAGTTTCCGATTTAAATATACTTCGTGTTCAGTTTGTCTCTTGCTTAACTTGTACGTAATAAATTGAGCTGAATAACTGAATGATTGTGTTTGTTTGTGGGCGTGGAACGTCCAGACAAGCGATATGGGATGCGATTGCTGTGAGTGGAAAAAGGATGGACGGCGATATACGCGATATTGGCCAGCAGTGTTCTGAAGTTGACACACCACGCGTTTCGCTTTTTTCATTTTTGTGATAAAAATAGTAAATGATTGTAGTTGGCTATGTGAAAAGGGACGGAATATATGAACGGACATCGAAAGGACGTAAAGATTTCTAAACGGACAAAAATCGTCCCTTTTGGGACGTTCTGGCAACTCTGCATTTGTTTCCAAATATTCTAAAAAACGTTAAAACGTGTTACATCTACATTTTAATGAAGAAAAAAAACACTACTGATGACTACGTAAGACTAGGCAATATGGTCAGAAGGCTATAGCCTTCCCTTCGGGGTAAATAAAAAAAATAAAAAGTTTAAGTTATGTCAAAAGAAAGGTTAATGTACCTAAACAAAACAAACAGCGGGAAACGAAAACTTTTATGTGCGAGTTCAATAATTAAAATGGTTGATTTATTGTGAGTATTCGTTTTAAAATATTACGTTTTATTTCCGGCAAACGAATAAGTACCATTTAAAAATAACCATTTTAGAAAGTAGCAGATGTTTCATGTTAGAGACCCTACGGCGGGCGCTCCGGAATTTTGGACGTTGTATTTGCTATAGTGCCGAGCGTCCTAGTAAAATTCATTGTTTTTTAACCACATGTTGCATTTCATTTACTGGTAAAAGATTTAGTCTTGCTGCAAGTGTTATTCTGTTCGTACGTAATTGCAGATCTAGTGGAAGATACCAGAAGAAAATCTACCTCCACATTTGGAGGCACACACAAATTTTGCCGTGAGACAATTGCGGTCCAAAGAAGAACGAGCCCTTGCAAAACGCAAGGAGGCGTAGCCAGAACACCTAATGATTGGTCGATGGTAAGTTTTCAAGGTGATATTATCTATTCTTCAAAAATACCAACGTACCAATAATAACAATCATTTTCTATTCATTTCAGTTTTGGAATGATTACAAATTTGTAAGGTGTGGACCAAACTAGCTGAAATAAACCGTAGGGGTACTGCGGATGGGCCTAGCAGGACAGTACAGTTAAGTCCTCTTGAGGACAGAGTTGCTGCCCTTAAAGGAAGGGATACCAGACCACTTACTGGAGTCCGTCAAGATCCAGAGTTTGAAATTGAGGTTATTAGATATTTATCACTCATGTAATAATTACCTATTCCAAAAATTGTGTGTTTTAATCATGTATTTTTTTTATTTAAAGTTTATTAATGCTGAAGTCAGTGGCGTATTTACCCTTAGGCCAAGAGGGCTATGGCCCGGGGCGGCAGACTGCCAGGGGTGGGGAATGCTACCCACTGCCAATTTTTCAAGTTGGATTAGCACTGATATTTCTACTTTTCTTGCCATCCCTTAACTTCTTGTCTATCACAAAAAAATCTTACCGATCCAAATCGTGTAGCTCAAATTCTAAATAAGCAATAGCAAAAAAGAATATTCTCTTTTTTGTTAACTATGGGGCAGCATAAATATTTGGCCCGGGGCGCCAAAATTTTTGAATACGCCACTGTGAAGAGATGAAAGTGGAACAGGACGTTCAAATATAGTGTTTTAAGTCATATTTTGTTAAAATAATGAGTAATTCATAGAATGTATCACGAGTTTTTGATGCTCTAATAAATTATGTAATTATTATTCTATACATAACATCACGTCTGTAAAAAAGGGTTAGGCAGATGTGTATCTACACCCACATTTCGCCAGTTATGTTTAGTTTAAGTCCCATGTAATATGGGGCGAGTCTATTCTAATTTATTTATTTACACTTCATGCAACAAAAGTACAAAGGCGGACTTAATGTCTTAGGCATTCTCTAGCAGTTAACCATCAACTAGGCAAAAATATTATTCTATAGTATGTATTTATTATTATTGTAAATAATTTAGGCTGTCAGGTTCCGTTTTTTTATGTCTTTGCTATAAGATTTTATAATAATGGAAACATTCTGTTTGTTTCAGGCTGATGAGGTGATGACTGATTGTTCTATCTATTACTTTAACTCTGACTTTGAGCCACCACACCGGACATTAATCATTGTGTGTAATGTGTTTCATCAGGTTTATAATGAGACATGATTGAATATTATTAGCTCTATAAATCCTGTTCTTAATAAATAATTTAATGTTAAGATAAATTATGTTTTATTTATACACAAAATACAAAAGCATTAACATAATAAAAGTGTAAACAAACCCTGTTTAGGTTAAATTCTATTTAAAAGGATTAAGTAATATTCCCACACCAATCACTACCTAAAAGGACTATGTAACACATTGATCTGTATTTCAAAGGTTTCAACTTAATATCTCCGATCTCTTTGTCAACATTTTCATCAGAAACTTTGGGAATAGACCATAGTACATACTCACATTAATTACAATGGAAAACAAATAAAGCTAAATTATACAATACTGATATGATATTTAAATTCTAATACAATTCAGTTCATTTATTGCCTTCAAGTCTGTTGCACTTAAGCTGCTTGGTAATTACCCCCTTGCTCTAAAAGGTAATTCGGACGCTGCCGTGACCGATTTTTAGAAATTCTGGCTGCATCATCTCTTTCCTCACGCTCCTGTTCTATTATTTCTAGGACCTCACTGTCCAACTCCAAGTCCTCCAGTCTTAATTGTAGCGAGTTGTTGTGCAGTACACAAAAGGCATTTGTTTGCTGCAAATTCTGGCTTATAGCGCAGTTTTCTGTCTTCTATCAAGCACCTGTGAAAATAATGTACAGACATGAATATTACAATTGTAACTATTGCAATATTATATACAATATTATTATTTTATAATCAAATAAGAGAAACAATAAAATGCATACCTGAATTGTGTTTTTAAAATTCCAATACACCATTCTACAACATTTCTTGTACTCGTGCTTCTCAGTGTAATAAGCCTCAGGAGTGTTTGGAGCAGCATTAAGAATTGGGGTTATCATAGCTTGTCTTAAAGGAAATCCTGAATCTCCTGAGAAAATAGGTTTCTTTTAGAAGAAAATATTACTTTCTCATTATCTATGAGAAAGTAATATTTCTCATAGATCTATATAAATATGATAGTGTAAAAATCCCCTTAATTATAGCGATATTGTTTAGTTAAGTGCAACAAAATAATTACCTAATAAATAAAAATCTTCAACAGTAGTGCTAATCATTCCGTCTAGGATTGACTTTAGAGGATTGTTACTCCATGCAGCACTATAATGTGTTGAGCCAGGGTTACTCGGGTCTATACACAATATTCGGGCATCTGAGTCGCAAATCTGAAACAAGTTTTATGATATTACTAATAAACTAGTTCATACTGCTGTCTCTTTAAAGGTTATAAAGAAGATTCAAGGAATGATATCACCCTTTCTGTTGTAGTAGCGCTCATCATGTGTGTTTGGGGAACTATAGCATTATAAAATAAATAGTAATATAAAATATGTATTAGTAAGTAATTATTGTTTTGTACCTAAATATGTATTGTGTTTTTAGGGCCATAGTTGCCTGAAATAAAGGATAAATAAATAAATACGCGTGCCATCAATGCAGCCTAAAGCTCCAGAAACGCCAAACTTTCTATAGAATCTGCAAAACAACACATTATTATATTAAAGTGTCAACGTCCCATGGCACACGGGTAACAAGACACAATCTATTTGTTTTATTTGTCTGCTTTTTTGGTAACTGACAAGTTAATCAGGATCTAAGTCTAGGTCTGTAGTATACAACAGAGTCGACGGCGCGTAGTGTTCCACGCCCGCCTCAAAGAGTTGTCAGCATTCATGACGCGGCCCGTCATGGCCGATGCCTGCCCAGGAGTTGAGGATAAATTCGAAACAGAGTTACCTCGCCCCTGGGGACTCAGGGCAAGGAAGGAACAGGGGTGGGTTTTACTCAGTATGAGTCTGATACGCCCTCCCGCTCCACCCTAGATCGGGAGATGTCATTGGATGATTTCGCACCTCACATGAAAAGAAAAAAGGTCTACATACAAACAGAAATAGAAACATTGTAATACTTACCCTCTTTTGATTTCATCACGATCTTCCCTGGAGCTTGGAAATTTGACATGCTTCTTAATAATGTGGCTTATTAAAGTACCTCTGTCACTTGTTTTATTGCTCGAGAAACTGAGGGTTGTGACACGGCATGACATTGCGACTGGCCTACCAGTGTTTGGTACGAACCAGCTACATTAAAAGCCAGTGCAACCAAGATCTAAAACGACAATAGAGAATACTTTAGCATATTGTAACACACACCTGGCACATAATAAAAACGAGTAAGTACTTAACTATTTATTTACCTTTGTTTCCGTATCAATACCGTCAAAACGAAGACATGTGAGGACTGATCTCCTCAATGAAAGCTCTTACGAGGTCTTTGGAGAGTCGGAACTGACGATGCTTATGGTCAAAAGCATTATTGCTTGTACTCTTGACGATAAATTTCTTTTTCTTACCCTTCCAACGTCAACCTCATGGGCAAGTTCAACGAAATCCATATAAAACATCATTACTTCTAATGAAGAAAATGAAAGCAAGCCTATAACGATTCTGCAAAAGTTATACTTTACTAACTTATGCCCAACCGCGAATTTCAACAGATGAGTCGCCGCAGTTTGGTTTTGGTTCGATTGTAACAAATGCCAAAATGATAATTTTAACATTTTTGACACTTGTTATAATCGAACGAAAACCAAACTGCGGTTTTTGACATTTTTGACACTTGTTACAATCGAACCAAAACCAAACTGCGGCGGTTGATCTGTCACTCATGTTCGATTTTGTTTGATAACAGAATAGATTTTGAGATTGTTTCGATAGATCGTTGGCGAAAACTAAAACGTAACCGCAGTCGGATCGTTGTGCATAAGTAGAATGAGAAAACGCTTAAAAGTCGTGATTCTATTACGATTCTATTGTGATTTTTGAACAATTTTGTTAGTAGAATCGACCCCCAGAGCTAAGAGACGATAACGTCTGTCGGGGCAGCTAGTCATGAATAAAGACTCGACTTATTACTGTTTCTATTTTTGAAAATGTAATTTACTTTAGTGTAAATGTCATATCTAGTGAGAATGGAGACCCTAGTTTGCAGATGGAAGAGAAACGAAATGAAATCATTTTCAATCTGTTGCCGTTAAGGTCACAAAGCATTTATTTAAATACAACGAAAAGTTTATGAAGTGGAGGACAGAAAAACGAGTGGATTCGCTTGCGGAAGGAGTTTTTATTACATATTTTGATGAACTTTCCAAAAAATATCAAAGTTCAACTCTTTGAAGCACATATTCAATGTTATGAACAACTATACAGAGAAGACATAATGTCAATATAAAGAAATATGTTTTGACGGCTTTACTCAAGAAATTATCCACCGGTTACAAGGCCAAGAAATCAAAAGTTTTCACGAGAAAAGATATAGAGAATTTTGTAAATAAGGCACCAAATGAAAAATACTAGGCAACAAAGGTATTTACTTACATTTGTTAAGTTTTTTTATTATTTTCATCAAATTGAATTGGTAGGCACCAACCAAAATACGGTTTGGACACACTTATTTTTTGTTTTACAGGTTGCTTTAATTTTTGAGATCAGCGGTGCATAAAGAGGAATAGAACTGGCTAACATAACAGTGACAAATGTCGAAACTGTTACCCATCTTCAAGTTTTAAATAAGAGGAAATTCGTTAGAATAATATGTTGAGAATTTCTAAAAATTGTCAAAGCCTACCAAGATTTACGGCCGAGTTTTCGCAACTATCAGAACGGAACATTGATTTTTTTAATAAAATAAACTATTTAATATTGTGCTGAATTATTTTATTTTCTCGCAATTGTAGTGAAAAGTGCAGTGTAACACATGACGCTAAAAACCGTAAGAAGACAAATGAACGAAACTATTATTTGTATTTATCATATTGTTGACACACCCAGTTTGTGTCACTGTCCGTCATACTCATTAGATAACACTGTTTGCGTAAGGCTTTCTTAGATCAGACGACCGACATAGATATTATACAATAGTACAATACTTTATTTGCATAGGTAATAAGCTATCAGACAGGCCTTCAATTGCCAGATTATGACGTCAATCCCATTGACGTAATAGCCCCCCCCTATTCTTATCTTTGTTCAATTCGTCTTGCTTCCTTAAACGTCTGTTATCTGTCTCTGACAACATATCCATCTATCAGAGGGCCCCTCGATATAATCGATGTCATTCCTTTTTTGACACATTAATCTGGCTTTTTCCTGGAAGATACGTTAAATAGGACAAAAAGTGATCCTTCGTGATGAATTTTATAAATAAAATTCAAGTTACGTCATGATTTTAATTTCTTTTTACCCGATTGGCGACGCAAGGGAGAGTAATGTGTTTATCAGCTTATGTATGTATGTATATAATTATTTATGTATGTTTGTTCCTTTGTGACGGTTTAAAGACCAAACGCGTGGGCCAATTTTGATAGTTCTTTCGTCAATTGATTCGTCTTAATCTTGAGAGTGTTACTAAAGATGTGACAGTAATCAAAATACAATAATATATGGCGACAACCAGACGCCATATTGTGAAAAAGAAAAAAAATATCTCGAAGAACTATATTAAGTGGAGTATCGAAATAAAGGGTTCGAGGAGGCGATTCTAAAAATATAACTCAAATAAATGTAGAAAATTAAAAAAAAAAATATATTAAAAAAAAATCGACTGTAAAAAATACGTGTAACTAAAAAGTACCAAACAAGTCACTTTTCAAACTGAAATAACTGCCACCAACTGCATCAGAGTGCTTGAAAAGTGACTTGTAACTTTTTCGTTGTTTTTTACAGTTAGGTTTTTGTATGTTATGACAGTCATAGGCCATCCAATAAATGGTTGTTTCTTCTATAGTGAAGTTAACACCTCAAGGCCCTGCGTCGACGAGAGGCGACAGTGATCAGCACTGTCGTCGGGCCCCGCCGTCCCCTTATGGTGACGGCGGGGCCGGAGTAAAACCGTTCCTTATTAGTAATAATAGAGTTTTAAAGCGCGGGAAACTTCCGCCGCTTATGGCGACGGCGGGGCCTGACGACGGTGATGATTGCTGTCGCCTCTCGTCGACGCAGGGCCTTGAGGTGTTAAAGACTAAAAGAGACCATCAGCAGATTAGTAAGGTCTGACTGCTCCAAAGGGACCAATCGGACGCGATCTTATTTTTACACCGACATATTTCGTGGAAGCGCCGCTACTCAAAGAGACCTTTGGCCCTTCTTCTCACAGAGATAATGAGTTTGGGTAGTGAAAACATTAGGCTGGTTTACTGAATTTATGATTGCTACATTGGTCAAGAGAGATATCAAGGAGTTTCATAATCACCACGCTTAGCGTTATCGCAGTTGCTATCATACTACTGCCCAGCCTTTAAGGGGGAAGTGCCAGGGTAACACACGAAATTCAATTTTTCTTACGTTTTTTGCAATTTGCAGGTCAGTATCAGTTTGTATGTTGATCAAAATAATGGTTTGCAGCCGTAGCAAGTACGTATTTACAGAACTGTTATCATTAAAATCATCAATACAACCTTCTAATTTCATATTGATGCATGGAATGACTATTTCTCTCTAAATGCTTGTGGCAATTAATTACAAGTTAAAGATAAAACTCTATCACCCCAATACCTACTTACTGTTGAGTCTATGTCATTTATTCGCCAACTTTTTTGGTACTCGGCCAATTTCACCGACCTAGAAAACTTTGTGTGCTTCTAGGATAGTGGATTAAAAACAAGAATACGGTTCTTAACTATTACAAATCTTTTTATTTCTGGGGTGTGCAGAAAAGAAATAATAGTTGATTATTCTACCCGCCCGGGACAAAATGCCTCGTGATGTCTGCTCTCTTTTAGAGCTTAGTTACTTATGAAATAAATAATGTTTTTATGTATTCAGTCAATTTTTTCTGTTACATAGCAGGGGTCAAGAAAATACACAGACTTTTTTAAATATTGATAGGCTCGCCTTGCCAGGAGCAGTGGTGGTCGTGAGTTCAAACCCAGGCAGGCGCTTCACTTTGTGTAAATTATTTCATCACCACTGCTCTCGAAACGGTGAATTAAAACATCGTGAGGAAACCGTCATGTCCTAGAACCAAAAATTCTAAGACATGTTACATCCACCAACCCACATTGGGCCCGCGTTGTGGATAACGGCCCACTCTCTCTCACAGAAAGGAGGCCTGTATCTCAGCAGGGGGACATTAAAAGACTGATGATGATGATGATATTCTTGACTAAAATACCCCAGGTTATTGTTTTCAGTAAACACATACTCCAGCAGGAAATTCCACTTCTTAGCTGTACGAATAATTAAATTATTCTCAAAACGATAGATCACTCAAGAACTCAAAGCATTTATTTCAATTAAACCATATTTTGTTGGCACTTTTAAATTGTCATGGTCGTTCAGTCGTAATGATGATGGTAGTGGCATGTTCCAAACCATATATCTCAATTATATAGAGAAGAACGTACCAGAAACTCAATGGACACTCTTTTAGATCATCATTAGTAAATAGATCTATAATATTATGGTTTTGATGTAATAGATATATTTTTGTGATCTTTTTATAAACCTGAGGATTCTTTGTGGTTGTTCAGGTACGTGGCGATAGTGAAGCCTCTTCAGCATAGACTGAGTCGCCGGGTGGCGCGTGCTGCCCTTTTCACCGTGTGGTGTGCAAGTGCATTGCTTGCACTGCCCAGTCTCCTCTACTCTGACACTTATAAGAAACAGTAAGTACATAATATTATAGGTACTTATAAATATTAACCAAAGGTACATTTACTTTACATTACTCCGTGTTTATTTCTGAGGTAGATATGTTTATCCACCTTGTAATTGGTTTATAACCGGGTGTCTTGTATATGTGAGTTTGCATGTTTGTGAACGCACCCACGATACAGAAGTAATTCTTAGTGTGGCACCGTTTTTTAACAAAGTAGATAAATTAAGAAAAAAAAAAAATTAGCTCGTATTGGACTTTTATCGTAATTTCAGAAGTATCTGCATTATTAATATTTTAGTAGGTCTATATACTGATTAGCTTATTCTAAATTCAAGATAAAATATACGTCTCATCCATCAAATTCAATTGTCTATATTTCTATGACAAAACCTCCTTTAAATGATTAATTAGTATTTTACCACCCAAATCAATCCTTTTTCCAGGTTTTGTACCCGGAATATTAATCTGTTTTCCAGGTTTTCTAGCCAGAATAAGGATAGGTGTTGAAATAAGAACCTTCTAATCACTGTTAGAATTAGAATTAGAATTCGTTTATTTGCAAGAATGTAGTTGTACATTGTATGGTGTTAGGTTCGATAAAAGTTTCTTACATTCTACCATAAAATCTGGTGTACAAATATCATTTTAATGTTACAGTTTTAAAATTACTTCAATAAAGCTCAATATAAAATTCATTTAATATTATGTTAATTCAATAATATGTATAAAAATTTTAATATAAAATAATTGTAATTCAATGCCATAATAAATATAAAAATCTGAAGCTGTCATAATAAATATAGAAATTGGAAGTCATGTCATAATAAATGAACTTGTTATCTTCATTTCTTACAAAAGTCCATAAATTCATCCATTTCATAAAAAAACAATTATCGAGTAACCTACTTGTCAGCTTTTTCTTAAACATGGGAATTGGAAGCTCCTTGAATGAGTTAGGCAACTTGTTATATACTTGGATAGCTTTATGTATACATTTTTCTTAAACAACTGTAATTTGCAATAGACCCATGTTTAATTCATATTTATACTTACTTCTAGCAGGAGCTTTCTTGTTAATTACGTCTGATTGCATACGGAAGTATTGCGGATGTTGTTTAACCAGCATACATAGTTCTCTGATATACATGCAGGGTAGCGGCAAGATGTGAAATTCTTAAATAATGGTTTACAGCTGTCCAGAAACCAGACACCAGATATTGCCCGAATACACTTTTTTTTGTATCCGAAATGCTCTAATAAGTTCTGTTGAATTACCCCACAGTATAATGCCATACGAGAGTAAGGAGGACACGTATCAGTGGTATGCAGTGACTGCTGCGTCTACCGATACTGTTGAATTTGTCCAACTTATTGGACATTTCGTTGATATGTGCTTTCCACTTACAGTGTTGATCTACAGTTATACCCAAAAATTTTGTATTTTTAACTTGCTCTATGATACTGGCTTCATATTTTATACTAAGACTCTTAAAGTTTGATTTATAAGTTTTGAATTGTATCACTTTTGTTTTACTAATATTAATTTTTAAATTATATTCATTTAGCCAGCTAATTATTTTTCAGATTGCGTCATTTATTTCCTCTTCCAATTTATTTTTGTCATTGCATTTTATTATGAGTGTCGTATCGTCAGCAAATAGAATTGTCTCATGGTGTGTTGCGTTGAGGTCATTTATGTACATTAAAAATGGAAAAGATCCCATCACACTCCCCTGAGGGACTCCTACCGCGTTAGTTTTGTAGTTCCCATCATCTGTATAATTCCTCAAAGATTAGGCAGAGCTGTGTATGCGCAATTATCAAAATATTAGGCAGAACTGTGTATGCGTATTTATCAAAAGATTAGGCAGAGCTGTGTATGCGTATTTATCTTATTTTTAGACCATTGACCTCTTCAGGTTTCTTTATGAGGTTTTAGCTTAAACACCTGTGACCAAGATATGCACGTCTGAGGTTGTCAAGCTCTAAATACAGTCATATTTTAGTGAAATGGTTAACCACGTCAGCGAAGTCGAAATTTCCAGGTTATCACGATCATTATTCGGAAATATTTCACAGGTGTAAAATTTAAGTACCTATATATAGTAGGGATGAACGATTTCATCGATAGATAGGTAAGGCTATTTTGAAGGCGCTGTGCACATTCACGATTCCGCACACCTGCTAAACTTAGCCATTATACAGGTCACTAGCCGGCCATACATGTATAGCCTATGGGCTATATTACTTGCAGACGACCTTTCTAAAATATATAAATAATCGAACCCATCTCTATTTACGAAAGTGAAATTCGAGCTTACTATATTATTAAAACTATTTGATTATCATGGCTCCAAGTGGTTGAGAATCACAGAATAAATAAATCTTTATATTTAAAAAAGTCGGGTTAGTTACACCATTTATAAGTCAAGAACAGCTGGACCGATTTTTATGATCTGTGATTTGTTGGATTTGTCTCCGCCCCGAATAGCAGAATAACTATTAAAACATCGGCAAAATTATGAAGAAGTTCATTTTCACATACATTTTGTATGTAACAGTTTTTTTGTTTAATGATTCTAAGGCGGTACGAAGTTTGTTATAGATAAATCACTTTTCATCTGAAAAGTACACATGTTGTTTACTATAGGATTCAATGGAAATAGCAAATGGGACTCATCGTTAATACTTGAAAAATGGAATCTAAAACTGGGATCTAAATCCAACTAAAATAAATCAGTTTGGCGGGTCAGTTAGTTATTAAAATAATTCTTAACGAAAAAAGATATATAGAAATACAATAATTATACTTCATTAATTTTGTGATCATCGTTTTTTGAGTAGATGTCTATAAACTTACATATTAGAAAGGTTGAGCAGATTCCCTGTGTTCAAATTATTACCTACCTTGGAGACTAAACTTAATAGTGTGACTTAATAGCCTAACTTTACCTTCCTAAATAATTAAATTACAACATTCCCTCGGCTTCAGTGTCCTTGAACTAGCTATGGTCTACCTTTTTGTGGGCTAGGTCAGGTAAAAAAACTTTTATTTAACTTGCAATTTTCTTATGTAAGTTGACTTCAAAACATGCAAACCATTTTTCGCCCATTTATTGGTTTCCGGTAGAGCTGAAATTTGGCATACTTATGTAAGTCTAGTGATAATGCCATATTATGATACCATCAAGCTGAACTGATGATGGCACCGGGATATAGGGACTGGAAATCCCTGATAGCAAATGGTAGGACAGTTGAATTTGGGTTACTATATTATTTTGATATCATGAGTACTTACCATTAGGTACACATGATGACGAGGAAATTTTTTTTATTGTGTTAGGAAATCATCCAATGACTTCTCCCGCTCTGAGTGGAGCGGGAGGGAGTGTCAGACTTTTACTGACTAAAACCCACCCCTATGCCTAGAGGTAGCGTATAAATTCTGAAAATGAGTTACCGCACCCCTCGGCACTCAGGCAGGGAAGGAACAGGGGTGGGTTTTAGTCAGTAAGAGTCTAACACGCCCTCCCGCTCCACCCAGAGCGGGAGAAGTCATTAGATGATTTCCCACCCCACAAAAAACTCACTTCTAACATTGACAGTAATTCCAGACGATAAAGTTGAAAGGAAATTTTATCATGGTCTTGACATGCATGTGACGATGTAACGATTGATGAAACACATGTGACTAAATGAGTGATGAACATAAATGACCAAAGAAAACATGGAAGAATAATGTGAGAAATGATAGGAAAAAGAAAGGGAATTGATGATAGCGTGATAATTGACGAGGGAAACAAAAACATTAAAACAATTGAATATTTTCAAAAAACCCGACTGTAAAAAGCAACTAAAAAGGTCCAAACAAGTCACTTTTCAAGCAGTCCGGTGCAGTTGGTGGCTGTTATTTTAGTTCAATTATTGATTTCATGACACCAACTGTATGCTGCTTGAAAAGTGATGGAAATTTTTAGTTATTTTTTTACAGTCGGGCTTTTTGAAAATACATTTTTTTTTCTCTACATTTTAGTGAATTACATTTTTGGAATCGCCTCCTCGAACCATTTACTTTGATACTTAATACAGTTCGTCGACTTTCATTTTTTCTTTTTCATAATATGGCATCTGGTTGTCGCCATATTGTATTTTGATTACTATCAAGTCTTTAGTAGCACTCGCAAGGTTAAGACGAATCAATTAACGTAAGAATTATCAAAATCGGCCCACGCGTTTGGTCTCTATAGTGCAAAGGAACAAACATACATACATACATACATAGGCTTATAAATGATAAATGATGTTTATTCAGTAAATAGTTTACATGGCACATTTTTACACGTCAATGTTTTTTGTCAGTTTAAACTAGATGAGGCCGGTGTTTCCTAGCTGACTACCCTGAGAAGAAACACCGAAACAAACTCAGCAAACAACTATAAACACATTACCCTCCCTTTCGTCGCGCAGTCGGGTAATAAAAAAGTTTTTATACCGCTTAATATGATTAAATGCGAACACAACGGCATCCAGCACGGACACGTAATTTTGTTGACCGTTGAAGAGTAGGTACCTTTATCTGCTTCGATGAGTACCTGAACAGGATTGGGCGTGAGGCCACGGCAAATTGCCACCATTGTGGAAGCGACCTTGACACTGCACAGCACACGCTTGAAGAGTGCCCTGCGTGGGCTTCTGAGCGGCAGGTCTTGGTCGCTAGGATCGGGCGAGATCTGTCTCTGCCAGCAGTAGTCAGAGCTATGCTGGCACAGACAGAAAAATGGAGGGAAGTGGCTTCCTTCTGTGAGACCGTGATGGTCCAGAAGGAGGCCGCCGAGCGGGATCGTGAGAGGGCCGATCTCGCTCGGAGAAGGAGGCGTTGGGAAGGTAACCGCCTCGTCGCCAAAATTTTTTTTTTTTTTAAACGTTACCCCAACTAGGAATTACTCCTGTATCGTGGGTGCGTTCACAAACATGTATACTCACATACACAAGACACCCAGACCCGGAACAATTATCTGTAGGTCATACAAATATTTGTTCCGTGCGGGAATCGAACCCGCGACACGCAGCGCAGCAGCCGAACGCTCAACCACTGCGCCAACCGTGTCGCCAAACCCCGAAAATGCCGAAACCCCGCCTGATCTATTTAAGGTAGGCGGGACTCTGGGGTCACGGGCGTTCAGAGCGGGGACTCCGTTCGCCCACTGGTGATTTCAGGAAAGACGGTGGCACAGTGATCACGTGCTGCCGTGCACAGCGAGCCTTCGTGCGAGATCCCTTTACAATCTCCTCAGGGATGTGCCCTAACAGGCGATGCACAGAGGGGGTTCCGGAGTGGTCTTTTAAGAGGTAACGGGACCCCTTCCATATGCTGATGGTGATCACCGGGGTGATTTTAGTGAGGTAAGAATCCCACACTCCCTGGTCTTTTCCCCAAAGGTTCAGGCGCCTCTTAACGGTTTCCCCCCGAAAACAAAAAAAAATGCATTGTCATTAGAACTGAACCAATTTAATAAAAAATAATAAAAGGGAGTGGTTCTAAGCTCTCAGTTTGCAAGATTTGACTCGAACAAACACACAAAAATTGCTAGTTAATTAAAAGCTTGTAAAAAAAACCGGTTTCACAAACCAATTTAAAATGGGGTGGGGCAGAAAAATGATGATAATGAAGAAACTATTTCAAAGTGACTCGCTACTTTCAGTTCACTGATTTTAAATCTCCTCCGACTCGGTAACACGCTCAAAAGTCTGTGTGAAGTGTAGCAGATGATGAAATATCTCAAAACCTCTACTACCCTTTTGGGCATAGAAAGCTAACTTAACCGAATCTGCCCCTGCTCAGCACATTTCGATATTGAATCGGATTGTACCAATAGATACTAATCTAAAGGTAACTGGACCGCAAAATTAATAATCGTGTAGTTCTGAATTTAAGGATGGCTGGATTACTGCTCCCAAATTACTTCAGTAGAGCCTAAGTTAACATCAATCAAAACAGCTAGAATCTAAAGACCTTAATCTAAACTTAGTAGGGGGCCTATAACTTTCTTAGACAACATCTTTTATTTAGGCTTTAATCCTATATTATACAGAGTACATTGTATATTTTAGTCTACTGGCCTACAAAACCAGTGTGTAGTCTAACAAACTTTGGTACATATAATTTTATGCGCCGGTCGGCGGTTAGTCTCAAGGGCCAGTTAACTGCCAGTATTATACATCACAGTTAAGGTTTACTTAGTGAACGCAAAGCTTTGAATAATGTATCTACATAGGTGGCAAATGTAATAAAATTAGGTTGTAATGGATTTTTGTTGTAATTTCAGAAGTATCTACATTTGTCATATTTTATTACCTGTGTTTTAACCTAAACATTTACACTGATTTACATCCTAAAATCAAAATCTCTATAAAAAAAGTGATGATGGTGAGTGTTTAGTGGTTAAGAACTTTACTTTTTTATCCGTGTTTGAAATAAACTTATACTTATTTTTTTTTTACAAATAAGCCTCAAAATGTGCTTTGCCAGTTCAAATTAAATTTTATAATATTTATGTGCCAAAGTGGGCCAGTGACCCGTCGGGCCTCAGCAATGGTAGTAGTGAGGAGTGGCAGAAATTCGATTCAACCGACAGCCAGGGATCAAAACGCCTACTACCAGCTGGGTAACAAGCAAGTTTGTTCCCAATTCGGCTAATATTGTCATACCGAGCCCTCTGCAACACCTTCTTGCAGGACTTGGCAGCCCTGTTGAAGGCTCTCTTCTTCTGACTAACGTCACTTGCTTTGCGCGTACGAGCGTCGGCCCATGCAAGGTACGCCGCGTGTTTGAGCGCATCAGTGCGATTGCACTTGGAACCAAACCATGGACGAGCGTCGTCAAACATTATTACGTCAGAGATCGGAATTTAGTATTCCATCCCCTGCCGCAACACATCCGTCACGGCGTCTGCGCACGACGAAGCATCAGTCGAAGAGAAGCAAGTAGGCTGCCAAGGATAACATGCAAAGAAAGATCGCATGCCATCGCAATCTGCTGACCTGTATCGCCAAAAGCCGCCGTGTGTCTTTAGGGCTAGGATGGGGCGGGGAGTAGACGGACACAGACTTCACCAGACAGTGGTCGGAACTACCTAAAGGTGAATAGATCGACACCGAGTAATAGTCTAGATCTGTGGTCAGCAGAAGTTCCAAGCAATTGTTGTGTTCGAATCAACATCCGGCCACCCTCGTTGCCCCTTGGACCAGCTGGGTGAGATTTAACGCTATAGTGCTAGCTGTCACGTCTCTCGTCCAGCATGGTCTGTGCACTGGCATAGGAAGAGCTACTCCTGATGGTGAGAGTTGAAATCCCCCAGTAACACTAATTGGGCGGAAGGTAAGCCCGGATGTCTCCTGATCACCGCTGTGCGACCGGTAGACACAGGCGTAGATAATCTGATCCAGGCCTGTGTCCACCAGAGCCCAGAGCGTTGAGAATCAGGAGGTTATGGAAGCGTTGACAGGAGATGTCGTCCCGGGCGTACATGCATACACCCGCACGTGGCTTAAAATTGTGCTCCAGGGTAAACCCTGGGTAAAAAAGGTATGCCACGTCAGACGGACATCCGATCTGAGTCTGCGAAAGGAACATGAGCGCTGGTTTCTCAGTTTCCAGGTGCTGGTGGACTGCGGCGATATTTGAGTGCAGACGCCGTATATTAGAGAGGTACACTTTGTGAGAGAGGGAGTGCTGCCGCTGTACAGTTTCTCTTATTTTGTTCCTTTTTTCATATTTTAGAGTGAAGGAGGGAGACGAGAAGGAAGTGAAATGAGGTTCCATGCAGGCTACCTTCAGGCACGCACTGACAGGACGGTATTATTGCTAGTTTGGAGACTGCGGGGACGCCCGAACGCCCCCCCGGGAATCTCCATTGGGCCCTCTCGTCTGATTGCCAACCAGCACGATGGTGCATTCCGGGATTCTTTGACAAATGGCGGGGCAGCCAAATGAGTGGCTAGCACATTACTTGAGCTCCAACTACCTGTGGTCGTCCAGCAGCCCACCGTGCCTCGGATCCCTCCGCGACTAGTCCCCCGATACGACCTTATCAGCGCGAGCCTGGTTGGTCTGCCTGCATTGGAACAACTATTTCGACCCTATTCCTCTAGATTTGCTACACTGAGCATCGTACCGGCACACGGCCAGGCCGCTTGGCCGGTCGAAACCTACCAACAGTTACTGTCACCTGATTAGCACCACCCGGGGGCCACGTGTAGGGCCTATCTATCTATGGATATTCTCCTACGGACGTGGGTGGCTCGACCCCCAAAAGTAGCAAGCAATTATTTGTTTAGTTTTTTAATTTATTAGCTTATTCCTTCGTAGAAGATATCTCAATCTAATACAAACTAAGCTCAAAGTAGTTTAATTTAAATTAAAATAAAGTAGAATCAATATTACTTTACAAAGGCATCTATAAATTAATATAAAACAAAACACATAAATCTATTGAAACTTATAAAATGAAGCTAATAAAGATGCTAATCTATACAATGAAACTTTCAAAGTGGCTTAGCACTAATCTTAAAACTATTGGAATAGTTCGACGGTGTGGTAAGAGTTGCATCATAGTGCTATTTTCCACAGAGTACGGAATACTCCTCACCGGTCACTGCTAAAGACTACATTCAACGCTTAAGTTTTTATACCGCGTAAGTAATTCTTTTAACAATATACGTCACGTTTGTCATTCGATACGGAATCGAACGACGACGCTTCGTTTGACAAATCTAACAGGAGGATTTGAACCAATGGCAATGGTAACGCGTAATCACAATATGTGTCAGCGTTGTTCAGAAAAGCTACAGCAAAACCGCGTAACACAGTTGTACTAATGAAGACAGAAGTGCATGGAGAGTTCCAAACCAAAATCGTTTGTACAGGGTTTCATCGCCTTAATAATACGTCTTGAACGACACAGATGGCGCTAGTATAGTAGTTGGATTGGAAAATATACATCTCTCGTTAAAGAACATTATCTTGTTTTTTGCTAGTTACAATATTACTTAATTTTAACACAAATTCTCCTACGACATTACAAACCTTATAAAGCAAAGCTCGTAATAACTAGGATTCGAACTCGGTGGCATAAAATTTACCGATACCATAGCCACTGGACTATTGAGTCATTACGCAATGAGTTGAAATTATCCTATACTCTTTATTATATCGAAGTTGTTTAGCGACTTTAACCTGTATCATAAATCTCAAAAGAATTGAGGGTAGTTTAATATTGACTGTATAAAAATTAAATCTTTTTGTTCAATCATCACGTTCTTTACTATCTTTGAGTGAGTTCAGTTACGATTGCATTTAACAATTTTTTAATATTTATCTTTACCATGAGTTCGCGTTCTAATATTGATATGGCTACGAGGGCCCAAATAATAGCATTGCATAATCAAGGCCTAAATTATTCTGAAATTTCGAGAGAAACTGGCTTAAACGTAAGTAATGTTTTAAAATCACTGCTCGTTATTTATTTTATTATCCATGGTTATCGATACACGAAAATAATAAATAATATATTTCCCTTATAGTTAAAGACTGTCACTTTATGGATAAAGCGGTTTCAAGAAGAGGGTTCGTTGGAACACCGCAGTAGATCTGGCAGAAGACGCCATATTGACTCAGACCAGCGTCAACTTATGGTGCAAGGTTATGAGGAAAATGGCTTTACACCAACAAGATATTACGCAGAGTTGTTTGATACATCTTTGCGGACGGTGTATCGTGCTCTTCATAGTGAAGGTCTGCATTATCGTCGACATGCTATTAAGCCATTGCTAACCGAAGCTAATAAAAGAGCACGATTGGAGTTCGCTTTGAAATACAGACATTTCGACTGGAGCAACGTTATCTTCAGTGATGAAAAGACTTTCAAGTCTAGCCAGCACGGGCGAGTTAGGTTGTGGCGTACGTAGGAATAATACGCGTTATGATAGTGATCACGTTGTGCCTAACTCTGAATCCGGTCGTATAACAGTGAACATTTTGGGATGGATGACAGCTGCAGGACTAGGAGAACTTACTGTAATACCCAGTCGTGCAAACAGTGTTAACTACTTAGATGTGCTGAATGACGTCATGTTGCCCACTGTGCGGAATGTTTTTCCTGTAGAAGACATGCCAGTAATAACGTTCGTGCAGGACAATTGTCCTATACACCGTTCCATAATTGTGCAAGAGTGGTTTAGCCAGCAATCGGACATACGAATTATTCCTTGGCCTGCGAGATCGCCAGATTTAAACCCCATTGAAAATTTATGGGGCGTTATGGTTCAAAAGTGGGACAATAGGAACGAAAGGACTAAGGAAGCACTGAGTACTCACTGCATGGAGGTATGGGATTCTATACGGGGTCACAATTTATGTGAAAAATTAATAGACTCCATGGGTTCGCGGTTGCAAGCTGTAATCGATCAAAATGGCGGATACACGAAATATTAAAGAATATAAAGTGTTGACTATTGAATTGAGTAATAATGATTGAGTAAAAATGAAAAGACCGGGGTAGCTATAATTTATATGATAAATTACAGTAATCAAACTTGGTGTAAGTTGGATTTATACATTACTTTATAACAACAAAATGTTATTACACTAATGATTTTGATTTCTTATATAATATAAGAAATTAAAATAAAAACAATATAAATATAGATTCCTTTCCAACATAATAAATTATTTATTTATTATTATAAACAACTCGGTCCCAAAATGACAGCTATAACCCGGTCTTACAATTGTTATTGATTTTAGGTTTAGCTTCAATTTCTTCCTCCTTCTGGAACGAATACTTAAGCTATGAACCTTAGTCATAACATAATGCACAAATCAATCATTATAGTCAATACCACTAAACATAATTATGCAAAACGTAAAATTTTTATAATTTATGAGTAGGTAAAATATTTACAGAACTAAGGTTGCATATATAGTGAAAGTTATTATAACATAACGTAAATAAAACTAAATAATAGAAGAATAGCACAACACAGTTTTGATTTAGAATACTTATAATATCTATTATACAGTTTTACTTTGTTAAGGTCTTCTATTTTGTAATAGAGTTATTCAGTTATAAATTTTACTTGTATTTCTCCTTAACAAGTGAATTAAATCATTGTTAATTGGATGTAAAACTGCTAGGTTAGGTTATACATTCTATAAGAAAGAAAGACATAAATTGTATTCTTCTTTGAGAATTAAATGTCTTAAACTATAATCAATAAAATAGTTTCATTTCTTATCCTTTACGAGAATTAAACTTAGTAAATCTTAAGCTGTAAGAAAAATATATCTAAATCTTCTACATAAATGTTTTTTACTAATAATACTAATACTTACCACCAATTATGAAAGTAATTTATATAATATATATTTGTATAATGTTATATATAGTAGTATATGTATACTTGTATATTATCCCTATATTCATTTATACATCTTATACCTCATATTTTTTATATTATTTATAACAAAAAATAAAATAAAAACGTTTAAAAATAGAATATAAATTATATATTATAATAATTAAATTTAAAAAAAGTCGACAAAGAGCTGGATTGCGAACCGGTGCCCTGTTGAACGATCTATATTATTCTGCCATGCTTATCCACCTGAGCTACTGATTATTTATTCTGGAACGTGAAAATTAGAGCTACTTTGTGAATGTAGGGATTTTTATTATTTATGATCGACGCCATCTGTAGTCGAATTAACCGATATACCAATTGGCTTATTTAGTTTGGTTTAGATGGCGCTGTATTAAGTACTCGGAAATAAGAAAATATAGTAATTTTTGTTTATTTGAATATAAATATATTATTATTACTTAGTAATTATTTTAGGTATTAAAAACCTTATTATCTGCCTCTGCATAATAAGGTTTATAAGCTTTGCAGTGTTATTTTCATGATTGAACAGCGCCATCTAGTCGTCTCATGAAAGTCATGATACGTAATGCAAAAACTCACAGTCAAAAGTCGACCTTAGGTTCTCCATGCACCTTTTTCATCAATAGTACCTATTGCCATAGAAATTGCGCGTGTCAGTTTAAAAAAATAAAGTTACGTGCTACTAAACAGTTTTTGTCATACTGAAAAGTTCCCAAATTCATATACCTGGTGTTAGAACTTAAGCGACGCATTGTCAATAATGTATGGGATTGACATACCGACATTGACATACTGAAATGTCGCATGACCAATCCCAACAATGTTGGCAATTCCTATCAGATCTACCACACTTTGTCTGGAGCCCAAGTAACGGGTGATACTCGCTTGTTAGTGAGTAGACAAGTGAGTAACACCCATTACCAACCCATCTAAGCTAACAGTTTGTGAAAATGCTATGTCTGAGATATCAGAAACTTCACGGTCACATTTTATTATTAGTTATGACGTCTCCAGTTGATGCCAGCGCAGCGACTCCTTACTCTGCGACCATTATCTATTCTGTGGTCGCACCCAAAACCCGGTATTAATTGCGTTTCACCACTCAAAGGCAAGTTGAGCGGAAAGTGCCGATCACAACACTACAACGTACAGAAGTAGTTACAGTGTTCGAAGAGTTAGCATTCAGTGACTGCAACGTTGGGGTAATCGGATTATCTCATTTGACTCAGTGAATATAAGCTTAGAGTAGTGGAAGTCTGAAAAAGTAGATTTTCGTTAGTCGCTGAATATTTGTAAAATTAAAAAATATATATCCTGCAGTGTGATTCTGTAAGAGCACATTCGAAACTTCGAGTCTGAATCCGCTGTGAGTTTCTTGATTGGCATTCTAAAAACTCGGTTGATAACTCGACTCTACACTAGCGCTGCCCTTGCGAGTGTGTCAGCGAGTTGAACTAAATTCACAGGGAGATTTTGACAGATCAAGTATGGGATGACGTAAGAAGTGGTATTCAGTAAGGTAATTCCGCCGTCACTTCGACGCTCCCTTCGATCTCGATCCCGATTCAAAGTGTCAATTTATAAGTATCTATTTTACGAGTGAAAATATAAGAAATCCTATAAAAATAGTGTTAAAATAATATTTATATGTCACAGTGTTAATATCTAATACAATAACTATTTAATTTTGTAAAGTGATTATGAATGGCAAGAATGTTTTTGTTTAAATATTTATTAGAAGAGGCTCATACTTTGGATAAACTAGAAAAGCGTCGCCAATCTATCCAAATTCGAAGTTTATCTTTATTAACCCGAGATGACGACTATGTGAGCGTGTATAGATTGTCAAAGGAACTAATTAACCAACTAGAGTATGAGTTACTGCCTCTGATAAAGCCCACAAAACGTCGAGGCAAAGGACTTTCAACTCGTATAAAAGTAAGTGCCTTTTGTTAGTATTTACACAGTTTATAGCTGATAGATTTGTAACCAAGCACACCAACATAATTTATCGCATAACTCACGAAAACAGTTCATAATAAGGAGTATTCCCTTTATGTTGTTTCCCTATTTTGTTTTGACTAGATCTAGATTACTTAATTTTTTTATTGTTTCACAGATATTATGCACCTTGTCATTCTTGGCTGTTATCAGAAAATAATAAAAGAAAATATAAGGACATATTTATCACAACCATCAGCATCTCGTTGCATAAATGAAGTAGTGGAAGCTCTTAGTAATCCGGCAATAGTAAAAAAATATATAAGGTTCCCTAAAAATATACAAGAAAGACAAATATTAAAAGAAAGGTTAGTAGGTACCTACCTATAATTAAAGTGACTGTTCTTTGATTTTTATATTTTTGTGATAGTTTATAATGTTAGTGGTTACTTTAAATTGAAGGTTCTACAAAAAGTTTGGCTTTCCAGCAGCTCATGGATGTGTCGATGGCACTCTGGTGGCATTGAAAAAACCGGTTACCATGCAAGAAATGTGCAATTGGTAAAATGGATTTCAATGTTGTAATCTATTACTATTAGGTATTCAATTAGTCTACTTATTATTTCTTTTTTCTATTCACTTAATATGTTTTTTCAGATAACAGATGCAAATCTAAATATTTTAAATGTGGATTCAACATATGGTGGAGCTACTCATGATAGCTTCATTTTTAACTATGGTGGTATAAAAGCCCACGAGGCATTAACAAATGCTGGTGAAGAAGTAGTTACTTAGTTATTTATAAAAACTACATAATTATTTGATACTTATTATTTTTTTTCAGGTGATTCAGGATATGCCTACCTTATGACGCCAATTAGTGGTGCTGAAGATAATTCCCCAGAAGCTTTCTACAATGACCGTCACTTAACTGCTCGCAATTCAGTAGAGAAAACATTGGTCTCCTAAAAGGACGATTTAGGTGCTTGTTAGTACACAGAGTGCTCAATTATCATCCAGACATAGTTGCAAAAATAGTTATTGCATGTTGTGTTTAGCACAACATGTGCAATCGCGCAGGCATTCACAATTTCAGAAGAAGAGAGACTAGAAGAGCTCCAAACAATTGTTGAAGTTCAAAGGAGACAATTGTATTCCTGGAAACTAAAAATTGCATAACTTTTTGTTTATTTACGTTTTTTATTTTTGCAACAATTAGAACAACAAATTAAGACCGATATTTTGATGTATCATTCGCCTATCTGCATTATTTAGTTTCTGTGTAATTAATTACAGGCGATGACTAGGTAGGTACGGCAAGTGGCGGTTCTAGCGGCCAACTATTAATGATCATAGTGTCTTAGTTTTTTTTTTGCAACAAATTCAGGAATGGAGGTATATATAGTAACAAATTACCACTAATTCCTGGCAAACTTTCATCAAATTTTATGAGTTGGCCTCGCGGTTGAAATTGACATTGCGTACTGTGCACCGTTTTTAAGTCTTATTTCGCCATTTCTCTCTTGGAGAGCCCTCCCAATATGAGAAATGGTTGTAGATTCAATGAATTTCTATTTTTGGCACATCGGGAAATGTATAAAATCAAAACTAATAATCAATGGACAAAATAATACATTCAATAAAACTGCTTTGATATCCGTTTTAGTGTTTTATTTATTATATACTAGCTGTACCCGGGATGTGTTGCAATGCCACGTAAACTAAGTATACAGAAACTACCAGTACCACAACAGCTACCTTTAAAAGTTATTCTGCTATTCGGGGCGGAGACAAATCCAACAAATCAAAAACCATGAAAATCAGTCCAGCAGTTCTTGAGTTATATGTGTTGTAACAAATCCGACTTTGTTTTATATATATATATACATTAAGTATATTAACTTAAATTACTACACCCTATCTCTATTCTTAGCCTCTGACAATGCTTGCATCCCTTTCCCCACTGCAGCCACAGCTTCAGCTAAAATACTATCTCTCTCTGCACTCCTTTCCAGAAAGGACTGCAGGATTTGTGCATTTAGTCGTTGTATCTCCAGCTGGTGTTCTTCCACCCTCAGGAATCTCTCAGGAGTGGTGGAGAATTCCGTTCGCCGTTGAGTTGGTGGAGGAGCAGCAACTGTCCTAGACGTGTGACGTGATGCTGAAAAAAGAACACCGATGACTGTGATGCGTAAATAAAAAAATCTTAAATAGCGGCTTTTCGTTATCATTCGTTTGAAAAATGATGTTTTGATAGTTATTTTTATTTTGTATTTACACACGCAACCAGCACCTCGACTAGCACGAGCCATATTTGTCCTGGGGCGGTGAGAGAGGGAAGCAATTGGCGTTGCTAAAAACATAAATATTTACATAAAATTACATGAAGGTTCTTTAATCTCAATTTTTTTTCTAAATCAAATACTTATATAAAAGTACAAATGAACTCAGATATATATATTTATGAACTGAGTTCATCATACCCGGGCCTGCGGACGGCGGGTAATGGGTAGCTCGCCGTCCGATCAGCACCAGGCCCGAGAGTCGACGGCGCGTAGTGTTCCACGAGCGCCTCAAAGAGTTGTCAGCAATAATGACGGGGCTCGTCATGGCCGATGCTTGCCCAGGGGTTGTGGATAAATTCGAAACAGAGTTACCGCGCCCCTGGGTATTCATGGCAGGGAAGCAACAGGGGTGGGTTTTAGTCAGTAAGAGTCTGACACGCCCTCCTGCTCCACCATAGAGCGAGAGATGTTATTGGATGATTTCCCAACCACAAAAAAAAAACAGTTCATCATCGAGCATGAGCAAAACCACATAATATTGGGTTCCCACCTATGAAATTGGCTTTTTTATCTAACAAATAGAGAACCTCGTCACTTCTAAGAATTAAAATATTCATCAATTGCTTGATATTATATATCGAATAATGACCGTCATAGACAACTTTGTCGACACGGTTGGCGCAGTGGTTGAGCGTTCGGCTGCTGCGCTGCGTGTCGCGGGTTCGATTCCCGCACGGAACAAATATTTGTATGACCTGCTGATATTTGTTCCGGGTCTAGGTGTCTTGTGTATGTGAGTATATATGTTTGTGAACGCACCCACGATACAGGAGTAATACCTAGTGTTAGCAACGTTTAAAAAAAAAAGAACTGCCAATAGCAAAAACAACCTTAATACTTATAGTTATAAAAACAAAAAAATAATACCTTAAAAATTACTCTTCTTTTTGTTAGCAAATTTGTTTTAAGTTAGCCAAAACTTATTTTTTTTGCTTAATTTAAGTGGCATACATTATCATAGTTTTTAAACATTATTGCATAAAAGTTTTAAAACATTAGTGTTCATAATTGTTAAAAAATATAGAAAATGTTAGTATGAAAAATGCAACCTCTTTAAAATTCTCCGTGCAAACGCTGGTTTCATAGATGGGGAACCTAATAGTAGTTAAAGTTGTTTAACATTATTGGTCACTTCCATGACGAAGCAGCAGTTCGACGACAAATCACTGGGGAGGCTACTTGGGTGGCACCGCGGAGCGAAGGAGAAGGTGTGGGTGTGTGTGAAAGTGTTATTGGTGGAGAGGACAGGCTAGGATGATATATATGGGGATCTGGAGGAGTGTGTTCTATGATAGAACACATTTATCTGTTTATATTTACTTAGATAGAACTTCTATCTAAGTAAATATAAACAGATAAATGCTAGATATCATTCATTAATCACATAAAATTATGAATTAAATTTAAATATCATACATTGTCACTATCAGCATCTTGTATTTGTTGCACTTCATGTTATGGAGATGGAGTATCATTTTCCTGAAACAGGTAATAATAATAATTAATGAATTTGCCAAATAATTCAAATAAAAATACACTTTATATTATACTAGCTGCGCCCCGCGGTTTTACCCGCCTAGACCGGAATGAAAGGTAGCCTATATGTTAATCTAGGCTATATGCTATCTACATACTAAATTTCATCCAAATCGGTCCAGCCGTTTGAGCGTGAAGAAGTAACAAACATACGTACTCACAAACTTTCACATTTATAATATTAGTAGGATGTATTTTCAACAGACAGATTGCACAATTCTTGGCCACTACCAGCCAGGCAGGATTGATGCAAAAAAGCTAGTACCTATTGCATTTCTAAATTTCTTACCGGATATGCCTGTATGCCTAAATGTGCATCTCCTGATGAAAAACTTTCACCACCACACAAAGCAACAACACTTTCTTCCAAGCTCTGATAGCTCCACCACATCCTCCACCCCACCACCAGTCTTACGCCTAGCAGCAGAACTCACTGCTACTTTTCTTTTTATGGCACTTTTTTGTCAGTCCAATACTACAATCAGACAATTTATAATTAAATAAATTATAATACAATTCTGTTCTAAACATGTATTTTTGAAAGTATATTAAAAAAAACTCCATTTTCTTATTATTAATAGTCATTGATTGAGTAAAATTAACAATAAGATAAAATTTATGAAACCCAGGAACACTATTTAAACCAAGATTCGTCACACATTTTAAGTGGTTTGCTTTGAGGAATGTTAAGTGGTTCTAACTAACAACATGCAGTAAAAATAAGCGATGCTTACCTTGGTCCACTGTTTTGTGCCACCTATACTATTTAGGCGCACGGCTAGTTCCTCCCACTGGCGTCGACTTCGCTCTCTGGCATTTTGAGTTCTCAAGAAACCTTTCGCCATGCCAGGGTGTCTTTCCATAAACTCTACCAGAGTTTCAACCTGAGCCGACGATGGGTGAGAGGAACGTGTCTCATTTAGACGAACGTTATTGTTGGATTAGAAAACAAAACTAACTTTTTTAACTTATATCATTTTTAAACTACACAGCCACAAATATAAACTTACTTCATTCACAATTATTTTCGGCACTGAACGATCAAATCAAACAAACAACACAAGCGCAACGCATTATCAAAACAAAATATCGTCTGTCTGACACTCTGACACTGACATTTCTTTTTTTTTTTCGTAATGGAAGCTTAGATATTCATGAGACGAATTTAAAGTTTTCTGTTTTTTTACTTATTAGCTACCTCAAATTCCTTAAACAAAGAAATTTTAATTTAAACATCATATTAGCTAAAATTCTGTGCCAAAAACTCAACAATTGTGTCAAAAAAATAAAACCGATAAAACTAGATTAACATTTTGTTGAGTGTGGCAATCACTAGTATAATATTGGTCGCTTCAGAGCTCACTTCACTTCGCTTTCGACTAGGTGATGCTTACAGAATGCAAACTCAAGGTCATTTTGAATCGTAAGCGAAGTGAGAGTGAATAGCGAAGTGAGACGCGAGTTGTTGTTTGAATTTTACAGAATCGACATACTGGCCAACCTCTAAAGGTTCACAACAAATGATGATTTATTTTAAGTCAATAAATCTGCCTTGCATGATTGTGGATACGAGCATAGCCCTCTCCGTTGCCCTTTGGGTGACTTTAAACCTTCGTATGAGGTTCATTGTGAGCGAGCACGTTTCAGTCCCATATGTCATCACTGGCAACACGTCATAGCTATCTGCCTATCTGGTCTCCAGTAACTGGGTAATATTGGCAAGATTGGTGGCAGATTTTCCGACTTCTGACTACACGTAATAACTGTCCAAGATTTACAAATGAATACCGTGACCAATACCACGGAGGAGTCTAAAGGTATGTAATGGATGGTCACCCATCCGCGAACCAACCTTGGCAAGCGTTACTTGGACTTGAAGATTGATCCGTAAGTCACGGTCCTTGTACTAATACCACTTTGAGTAAGTGATAGAATAGTGGTCAGAAGTTGGAATACATGAAAGAAGCCTCTTCAATTTACTTACCTACTGAGCCACAATACATCAGGAGCACTTTGGGCTATCAGTGAGTTATCTGCGCTGATTGGTTTACCCTGTCTCACGCAGTCAAACCAAAGCTAGCTTGTCCAATGTTTTTTGTTTCCAGAGAAAAATTAGATACAGGTGTGAGAAATCGCTTTTCTACAGAAATGAAAAAAATAGAACCAGATGGTGTCATTGGTATAAAAAGCCAAATAATCATGGGAAAAAAATACCTAAGACATCTCAACACTGCCACTAAACTTTGTTTGGAGTTTCAAAAGCTACCGAATTAAATTCATCTCTTTGAAATTTCAACTAGCAAAAAGTTATTATCATAGCCGCCTTCTATTCGTATTTTATTGAAAATGGTAGAAGCAGGCAAAGTTGAAACTCAGGAAAATTTTCAGATTGCTTAACATAATAAAATTCCTTACAAATGGAACTACTGGAATAGAAAATTCATTCGGTCGAGTTTTTAGCAATTTACAATGTTATGTAGTACCACCGACATATTTCTTTCTGTAAGAGCAACTTTATTCAGGTATGAAGGACATTAAATTGAAGCAAAGAGCTTTGACCTGTTTCTTTACATAATAATATACAATCTACAACTGTTTGTTGCCTATAAAATAAATTTTATTTTAGTTATATTTTATTTATACACCAATGAACTGTACACTTAGGTATGATTACTTTTGATACCTAGGTACTCTTGTTATGTACAACACAAACGTGTGTGATAATGAATTTACCTTTGCGCAGTCAAGTAAATGTTCATAAAATATTTTCCAAGCCATAAGTGTAATTCATTCAATGCAATTGTACAAAATCTATATACAAACAAATCATTAAGAAAATTTAACGATGTAAAAGCCAAAAGATCGTAACAATAAAATCATTTAATGGTTTCTGAGAAAAGTAAACGACCAAAGTTCTTCAACCTTTCCGTTGTATGAAGTTGTGAAATATTAGAGTTGCCTCGTTATTGTATAACGTTTCAAAAACTAGTAAAAGTTTTAATTGTTGTTTAACTATTAGAAACATTGATCGTATAGATTTTCGAATATGTTTTCCTGAATTTACCCTATACGTTGGCAATTTATGCGTTAATATACCAATGTCCAAATTCTTAAATTATTATCGATATTTTTTCATATACGTAACAAATTATAAGATAAGTCTTAATGAGAATTGATTGACTAAGCTTAAGGTATTAGAATAAAATAACACTTAAAAAAAATTTACGATGATAAACTCTAATTTCTAGAAACGGATTCTAAGTTCTTACCCTGATTCAGTTAACTCTTATTTTTGAAATATTTTTACCCGTAAACGACTGAACTTCAGTGAAAATTATTTTCTTTGTAAATAACACCGTGCCTACTCCCTATGTCACCGAACTCGTTATCCGAAGAGTAAATCTATTGCAACGCCTGCCGTTGTTAACTTTCAATCTATTTTACGTTATAGCAAAGCCTTTTAGTTTTTATCGTCATTTTACAACAGCGTAAACTATCAAAAGTTTAGGGCACACTAATTGGAAAGGGAATAGATACATATAATGTAAAAAACTGTAATATCATCTTCGTCTTTTGTATCATGAACTAAGAATTCTTCTTCTTGGCCTACTCGGGAGGCAATACTATGTTACGAGTACCATGTAATGTTGTTAACTTCCATGCTATGAAAACCAATGTAAACCAATACCTTTTTTTTGTTTTTTGGTGGGGGTGGGCAATCATCCAATGACTTCTCCCGCTCTGGGTGGAGCTGGAGGGCGTGTCAGACTCTTACTGACTAAAACCCACCCCTGTTCCTTCCCTGCCTGAGTGCCCAGGGGTGCGGTAACTCATTTTCAGAATTTATCCGCTACCCCTAGGCATGCAGGCGTTAGTGGTGGCTGACTATCATCTCTTTGAGGCGCGCGTGGAACACTACGTGCACTCGACTCACGAGCCTGGTGCTGATCGGACTGCGAGCTACCCACTGCTTGCCGTCCGCAGGCTCGGGTCTACGGTGGCCGGAGATCGTCTCGCGACGTCCTACTCCCAGTACCTCTCCTGCGGTGGCAGCGGCCGGGGCCGTGAGGGCCACTCCGTTGATCTTCCCTCATGCGTACCGTCTCCGCCTTCGCGAGCATTACTGCTTCGCAGAAGGCGGAGACTGCCTCCCATTCCCTCTCGCTCCGTACCATGGCCTGAACCAGGGCCGGGAACGAGACGTCGCCGCCACCTATCGCATCCACGAGCACACGGCGGTGCTCCGCTCAAACGGGGCAGACCTCCACCGTATGCTCCACCGTGTCCTCTGGGCGATCCGCACAGTGGTAACACCCGGGCATTTCCTCCCGCCTGATCTGATGCAGAAACCTCCCGAAACAACCGTGTCCGGTGAAGACCTGCGTCCGGCGGAAGATATAACCAATACCTACAGTAAAAACTAAACAGGCGAAGACACTGGTCCCTATGATACAGTTAACACTAGTTTAGGGAAAAGGGGATTCAAGCAAGAATAAATGGGCGGTGGCAAGTTTTACAATCCAGTAAAACTTGCGTTACTAGGCCGGTTGGATTGTTAAGGGTGTGTCAGACTTCTTTGTTATGTAATGTTCCTACGTAACATGAAAGTCAATAACATGGTAACATGCTATTGCCACTAGAGTAGGCTAGTTTCCCGTCAGGCCCCGCGCGCCTTACCTTTGGAACGCAACAATAGGTTTTTAATTGTGTCTGTTAATACGGGGCCTGACGGATTAAATGCACCCATGATTTACCATAAACTTAACCAGCAGTGAATGGTGCATAAAATGACGACAAACAGCTGAAGTTAAATCGTAAAACACGGTTAAACAGTACATTTTAGGTGCCTCAACGCGTACCGATGCAATGTATTAAAAAGTTTTAGTTCTAAACAAAGCTCGGCTCTAAAAGTTAGTAGGTACTGTTCGTGACATTTAACATTTTATTACGTTAGAAGTTATTACGGTTTTATAGGTATCCGAAGGATGTTTGATGAATTTGAGATGTAATTTGAATTAAGAGGCTTTTATTTGTCTTTTTTGATGGAAAGTTTGTTCTACAGTATCGTTTTTATAAGACGACTTTTTCTAGTCCAAAAAATAACTTTGATAAAATAGATATCAAATCTATTTTATCAAAGTTATTTTTTCATTCTTAAAAATTTCTATCAACCTATATTACTTTATGTTTGTTTCAGATACGTGAATGGTGACAGAGAAATCTGTTTTATTAAATGGCCGGACGGTAGTTATCCATCATCAAGAACTGATTACGTGTGAGTATTACAAAGTATCTGAATTGGTTTTGGTTCATCTATCTATGTAATGTAATAGTTTTATTACAAAACTAGCTTCTGCCACCGGTTTCGCCTACTTGGATCTAGTACTACCCCATTATATTTTATAGCGTATGTACTATTTTTATGTCTATGCCAAATTTCATTCGGTTCGGTTCAGCCGTTCTGGCATGATTGAGGTATAAACATCCATTCATCCAAACTTTCGCATTTATAATATTAGTAGGATGGTAAGATTAACTCACCTAGATAAACTATTTGCATAGAGTACCTACATACATCAGTATTCTATACGAAACACGTGTATGTCCGTACTTTTGTTAATGAATTACAAATCTATACTTATTGGTTACTCTCTCAAATCAATGTATGAGGTACATGTATACCGGCTATATGAGCGAATCATTATCTGCCTAGCCTTTTCTCAACTATCTTGGGTTCGGCTTCCAGTCTAACCGGATGCAGCTGAATACCAGTATTTTACATGTAACGAACGACTGCCTATCTGACAACCCAGTTACTGGGTAATACGATACTCCTTGGTAAAATTAGTTGTCAGACTACGTGACTGACGACCCGTAACGACTTGCAAAGACCCACGATTGACAGCTGAGACCAACGTGCTTTCCGAGGCACGGAGGAGTCTCAGTATGTAAAGATGGTCACCCATCCATAGACCAACCCCGGGAAGCGTAGCTTTACCTGTGGATCGACCCGTGCGGCTGTTATTACTTTAGCCACAAGCTTCCTAACCAAAATAAACGTCAATAAATTGCAACGAAAAATTAAATCTAAAAGGTTTTTTGATATATTACTTTTCCTTCAGCTTTCACGCATTGTATGGTATGACGTCAGAATCTACTCTATGAAATAAATGGTATTTCTTTACATTCATTGGACCATAAATAAACTTGAAAACTTTTTTTCTATTAACCTCGTATAGGTCACAGGTCAAGTCAGGTAGATTTAAGCTTTGGCCTAACAATAAATGGATCTAATTGGGGTTCCTAAGCTTTAAGAATATGTTCTAAGAATAGAAAAGATACCTGCCCGGGTATATTAAATCTTTGCGTCGCATATAAATAAACCTTTTAGGCTGACTGTCCACTGGAGCAGAGAGGAGAGGAGTGGAGCGGAGAGGCTCCAATGGAATTGTATGAAATCTTCGCTTCTCGTCAGTGGACAGGGATTTCCGAACTAGATTAAAAATTCATACAAAACTGGGAAGCAGAGCGGGGAAGTGGAAAAGAAGTTTCTTATGAGTGCAACTCTTTTTTGCTCAAGAAATGCGAAGTAGTAACAAATCAACTTTTGTTTCGATGACACGTCTGTTGTCCGAAACATTTCACGTACAACTAAACTGATCTCCCCCCCCCTCCCCCCCCCGGCACCCGCTCAAATTACCTACTCGTCGCGTGAACTCGGCCTAGCTTCACACAGTCTGCAACTCCTCTCCGCACAACCTCGCTCCGCATCAATGGACCGAAATATTCACTGAATTAAAAATCGTAGCTAGCAGCCGAGCCACCAATACATTCTAATAAATAGTGCTGGAATTCTTAACTTCTCTACGTACACATGTTTTCAAATGTTAAAGAATGTATATTGAACTTCTATTGATATTTACTTTGACCACTTGTATTTATGTGACAACATGTGTGGATTTTTTTCGGAGAAACCCTTTTTCGATTTATCTTGAATTTAAATTAAAAGTAATTAAGATGTTTTGTAAAAATAATTGAATTCAGAGAAAGTGTCTATGTCCAATGTACCTACACGTTTTCAATAAAAAAAAGACTAGAATAAGTTTTACTTGCACTAAAATTAAAATATTATTGTTCAAAAAACTAAAAAGACACACTTTGTATTCTTTTTGGCAAACCATTTTATTTGATACCCATATGGGAAAGCATAAAAATAACTAGTCCATCATATTTGGGAGTCTGCCATATTAGATTTAACACACAGGAAAGTGGATCAAATTTCACTTCTAAGATTTAAAAAAAAAAAAATAGAACCGACTTCCAAAAAAAGTGCAAAATAACTTTAATTTCGGAAGTCGGTCTTTCTGTTTTGTGTCTTCGTTTTTTGACACCGACTTCCGAAATTAAAGTTATTTTGCACTTTTTTTGGAAGTCGGTTCTATTTTTTTGAAAAAAAGTTTAATATTTTTCACTTTTTAGTTGTGGTTTCCCACTAAACTGTGTTAACAATTCTTATACATACAATAGCAGCAACCGCGTTGATTTGCTGTCAATTTTTGAAGAGTTCCGTTGTCTGTCTCCGAAACCCATCACCAGATCTTTTTGAAATTTAAATGGGACCATTTCGGAATAAACCCCTTTCGAACAGAAAAAGAATTTTGCAAATCCGTCAATATATGACGCAGTTATGCCCGAACATACATAAAAAAAAAAAAAAATACAAACATCCGAATTGATAACCTCCTCCTTTTTCGAAGTCTGTTAAAAAAATAGTTACAAGTGAAGCTATTAATATTAAAAGCGTGTTAATAAAGCTAAAACAAGCTCGTAATAAAGTATTTTTGTATCGTGTTATGACTTGCATTAAACTTGATGTTTGTTTAGCAAGTCTAATCTCTGCCCGAGCGCATCTACAAAGTTTTCTAAAAGTTTTAATTGATTTTGTACTATTCAGTAATAGCCTCGGATAAAACTACGTGGTTTCTCATCTTCTTCTAGTCTTGTTTTTGTTTCAATAGCTTCAGGTTCATTAAAGGGTATATAGTGCTGCAATTAGAGGGTCTTGTTGCAACTTACGAGTATCAATTAGAATTATATTAAAAATATTGGGAGAAATATTTTCAGAATTTGTCTTGTAGAAAAGCTTAGGAGTACGACTTACGGAATGCATGGTCATATTTTAAATAGGTACTGCGTCTACCCATATAAATGAAAAACTTTCTTGTAAGACTGTAAAAGCTAATTCCGAAAAAAAATGTTGAACCCATACTAATTTTGATCATCTGATGATAACTTTGTATGAAAAGTCGATTAATTTTTTATGGAATTGACCTTAGATTATTAAAGGTTATAGACGGAGTGTCAAAATCCAGCAATCTGAACTACCAGAATGAGAAGCCGGCTTGTACCTGTACACGCGAAATAAGCTCACATAGACAAAATAAGAAACCGATACGTTATCGTTACGTTCGTCAAGGTCACTCACACATTTTAACGATCCTGCTTCATTTGATGTGCAATGACGTTCCGTCTATAACCTTTCATAATCTAAGGAATTGAGTATGTCTTCTTTAAAGAAAGTTATTCATTTCTATGGGCAGAAGATATGACCACCCATTTCCGTCACAGCCTGTATTTTCACTTATAGATTTTTCTTGACTCCATGTAATCTACTCGAACCAAGCCTGACTTCACCCGTAAAAAAGCCGTTCATGTTTAATTTAATTTTCATGTGTTTCTCTGTACTGCACCTTGTGCAGTCTTACCGATCGGTACGTATCGTTTTACCCAGATACTTGGTTATTAAGGTCAGATAGACAGTTGCTTCATGTGAGAACAATACTGGAATATAGTTGCATCCGATTAGACTGGAAGTCAGCTTCTTTAAGCGCGGACACCCACCACTTTTTGAATGTCACAGTTCTACATAAAGAGTTTGAAGAAGGCTTGGCAGTACCTACTCTTGAAAAAGTGACAACCTATCCGCGATAATGATTGTCACAAGCATAATCAGCATAATAATGTTCCCACAGTGGGCCATAATCCATCACGCGGGCCCTGTGCAGGTTGGTGGATGTCAGATGACTCCGAATGTTTGGTTCAAGGACATACCGGTTTCCTCACAATGTGTTCCTTTACCGTTTTGAGAGAAGGTAGTTGTGATGAAATACACGTAGTGCCTGCCTGGATTTGACGATTGTCAAAAGTTCAAAATTATGATTTACCATGTGAAATTTCGGTAGTGCAATAAAAAGAAAAGTGTCAGTCCCAAACATTTAGCACTTTTCGAGATTTCATTTCGCTAGTAGAATGTCTCTTTGTGCTGTGTATTTAAACTTATTTTTCTTCGCAGCTATAATTTGGTGTTCCTGGCTGTGACGTACGTGGTGCCAATGTCAGTCATGGTGTGGGCATATGCGCGCATGAGTGCGGCTCTCAGAGGCCGCGCGATCGGGGAGTGCACTCATCATCAGATGCAGGTCGTCAGGGCTAAGAGAAAGGTACGTGTGATGTGTTAAAACGTTTAAAAGTGAAGGAAATTTTGAAGAAATTTACCTTTACTATTAAAATGCAAGAGAACCTTAAGGCGGTTATCACACTGCCACGCATCACGCTGCATGTTGCGTGTCAACGCACCTACGCGCGTACTTGCGGCAGTGTTTTCTATACAAACGGAGATACTTACAATCAGTTGGAGTACGTATTGACGCGCTACGCTGCGTGGTGCGTGGCAGTGTGTTAATCGCCTTAGAGTAAGTAAATGACAGACAGTTATTATTGAGTAGAGAGTATAGGGCATTTCGCATTCTACCAAGTTCCAAGCCTACCTTTCTGCTGGGGACAGGAAATTACATTGCATACAAAGGCATACCTCTATATTATAGTTTGTGAAATCTGTGTGTGAAAATTGGTAAACGTGTGGAAAGGGCCTTATTGCTGATTTATCGAGAAGGTTCGTCAGACTTAAATTATAAAATCGATTTAACTTTACTCTTTTTTTACGGCCTTTATACTTCCCACGCACGTGGGACGGTTACACGAGTAGTGATCGCTACGCAATAGTCATTGAATGTGTTCCTAGGCTGCCTTTTTGGATAGATTTTTTGTTACCAAACTTTTTCAATACGAGTACCTACCAACATTCCTGTTGTGTTCCAAATCAGCGAAAATATTCAAAGAACTATAAATATTGCAGTTTATGAACGAAAAAGTTTTATAGAACAATATTTTGTGGAATTTACTTTATTGTGCGGTACAACCACGTGTAGAAGCGCAAAGAATGGAAAAATGATAATTTTCGTTCACATTTCATTGGAATGATTGACCTGAAAAATTAGCTGTGGGAATTCGGATTGGCAGGTAGGTACCCATTACCTTACGGAAAACAAATATTATTTTACATTTGTAAAATGATTTCTCAACCTCCACGGTTATGAGAGGAAAGGTGAATCTGAAAACAGAGACTTGCGTTAATTTACCTAATTGGGGATTCAGCCTTTCGGAATTAAATAGTCAACCCAAAACTGAGGGAACATGTTTTATACTTAATTTCTTATAAATATTTAGTTGTTAATTAAAGTCGGGTAGGAAAGCCTTTAGTAGAGCAACCAAACCCAATCCTTTTAGTCAGAGAAATGAAAGCAGAATGTTAGTTTTCTCTGTGCGCATAATATGTGATGTTCGCAACTTAATAATTGAATTTAGTTAAAACTGTGAAAGGGTCATTTTATAATATGTACGATATAATATGTAATACAGGATTTCTTGATTTAAAATCAAGGATGTAAAAGTGATTTAAATGTGTACGATGTGTTTGTTTGAAAACATAAATCAGTTTTAGCAAAGGATGTACCTATTAAAAATGGTGTATAATTTAGACCACAAACGAATTTGCCTTCTAAAGGAGAACGGGCGGGTGTGGCCCAAGTGGCGTCGGAGCATGACGCTGATTTTGTTTGAAAGTTCATTTACTAAGCTTACTTTTTTTGTACGGGTGCAAAAAAATCTATCCTGGGAGAAAAAAGTTACAGTGTATATTAAAATACTCATATATCAAGCTATTTTCAACTATTTCAATGTGCCTAGCCTTTTCCAACTATCTTGGGGTCGGCTTCCAGTCTAACCGGATGCAGCGAGATCTCTAAAACTCCTCCAGTTACTGGGTAATTCGATACCCCCTTTTTTTTTGGTAAGACTGGATGTCAGACTTTCGGGCTTCTGACGACCCCACACGATTGTCAAAAATCAACGATTGACTGCCGGGACCAACGGCTTAACGTGCTTGCCGAGACAAGGAGGAGTCTCGGTATGTAAAGATACCCATCGATGCGTGGTATTAGAAAGGGAGAAAAGATGCAACGCGGGCGCAGCTCAGTAGTCCGTTCCCCTTCCTTCTACTCAATAAATCAGCTCAATCAAGAGCCACTAGACATAAGTCGTACTTGCAAAATCGAGTACCCATGTACCTACGTCCAACTTTAGACACCAGCGCCGAAAACCAGCGTTCGAAATACTTTGAAGTATTTTCTTTCTGCATCGAAAATTGATCCTTAAAGTCATGACGATAAGGAGTACAATCGCGTATGCAGGATACTTCTAACTTCCAAGTCTTGATGGAAGAAAAATACTTGCATAGAACATTGATCCGTAAATATAAATAAAGAGCACAATTGTGTTTACAAAGAAATACTTCCAAACCTAAAAAGTAAAAATACCAACGTACTTTGAAGTACGTAGGTATTTTTACTCTAGCCTTTAAGCATTGTTGGTAGAAAGAACACTTGCTTAAAACATTGATCGTTAAATCGTCGAGGAAGTCGGCTAAAGAAATACTTCTAACCAAACCTTTTAAGAAAAATACTTAAATAGGTACTTGCGTAGAATATTGATCTGTAACTTATGCGTATATTACACCAATCGATCTATCGACGTTGATCGATTGATGTAATAGCCTTGGCTGATAGACGGATACCGGTCGATAAAATATCGATCGGTCGACGTCGACTTATCCGTTCTACCATCGATCTACGCTCGATCGATTGGTGTACATAGTAGAAACTATTGATCGACGTCGAATAATCCATTCTACCATCGATCAACGATCGATCTGTTGGTGTAATAGTAACCATCGATCGACGTCACGCCAAAGTCGCCAGAAAGAAATCAAACACATTAATTAAAAACAGCTGGTAAACAGTGGACGAATGATTAATATATAAAAAAACGTCGATTTGCGAATAATTAGAACAGCCACAGAACTTCACTCGAAAAAATCCCGCCAAAAACTCTAGGTGCGTATATTTACGCGACTAGGTCTTTACACCAGGTATTTACTTGCAAGTACGCCGAGCAAGTGCCGAACCAAAATACTCGCAATACCTACAAAGTATTTTACTCTTCTACTCGCTCCGTCGACTCTCACCGCAATTCTGCTTTTTATTTATATTTAGTTACGGATCAATGTTCTATGCAAGAATTTTTATTTTAAAGGTTTGAAGATTTTTATTTGTATACGCGATTCTGCTCCTTATTTTTATTAAGTTACGGATCAATAGACTATTTAAGTATTTTGCTTTCAACAAGACTTGAGAAATCAAAGTATTTTACTCGGCTGGCTGCTTGCTCCGTTTATTTATATTAGGGTGTTATTACACCAATCGATCAATTATCGATCTATACCAGCGTTCGATGGTAGAATGGATCAGTCCTCCTCGATCGATAGTAACTATTACACCAATCGATCGATGCCATCGATCGATGGTACAATGGATTAGTCGTCGTCGATCGATAGTTACTATTACACCAATCGACCAATCGTCGATCGATGACATCGATCAATGGTAGAGTGGATTAGTCGACGTCGATCGATGGTTACTATTACACCAACAGATCGATCGTCGATCGATGCTATCGATCGATGGTAGAATGGATTAGTCGACGTCGATCAATAGTTTCTACTATGTACACCAATCGATCGAGCGTAGATCGATGGTAGAACGGATAAGTCGACGTCGACCGATCGATATTTTATCGACCGGTATCCGTCTATCAGCCAAAGCTATTACATCAATCGATCAACGTCGATAGATCGATTGGTGTAATATACGCATAAGTTACAGATCAATGTTCTACGCAAGTACCTATTTAAGTATTTTTCTTAAAAGGTTTGGTTAGAAGTATTTCTTTAGCCGACTTCCTCGACGATTTAACGATCAATGTTTTAAGCAAGTGTTCTTTCTTCCAACAAGGCTTCAAGGCTAGAGTAAAAATACCTACGTACTTCAAAGTACGTTGGTATTTTACTTTTTAGGTTTGGAAGTATTTCTTTGTAAACACAATTGTGCTCTTTATTTATATTTACGGATCAATGTTCTATGCAAGTATTTTTCTTCCAACAAGACTGCATACGCGATTGTACTCCTTGTCGTCATGACTTTAAGGATCAATTTTCGATGCAGAAAGAAAATACTTCAAAGTATCTCGAACGCTGGGTTTTGGCGCTGGTGTCTAAAGTTGGACGTACATGGGTACTCGATTTTGCAAGTACGACTTATGTCTAGTGGCTCTTGATTGAGCTGATTTATTTAGCAGAAGGAAGGGGAACGGACTACTGAGCTGCGCCCGCTTTGCATCTTTTCTCCCTTTCTAATACCACGCATCTGAGTCTTCATAGATGTTCGGCAACATCAAACTTATATGGATTAAAATAAATAGATTTAATTAATAAATAGTTGAAAATATATGAGTTTAGAATATACATTATAAGAGGAGCTCATGGTTAAAATAATAACAGCCGTACGTGTCGACCCATCACGTTAAGCTACGCTTGCCGGGATTGGTCAATGGATGGGTATCTTTACATTCCGAGACTCCTCCTTGTCTCGGCAAGCACGTTAAGCCGTTGGTCCCGGCAGTCAATCGTTGATTTTTGACAATCGTGTGGGGTCGTCAAAAGCCCGAAAGTCTGACATCCAGTCTTACCAAATAAAAGGGGGTAACGAATTACCCAGTAACTGAGTTGTAGAGATCTCGCTGCATCCGGTTAGACTGGAAGCCGACCCCAAGATAGTTGGAAAAGGCTAGGCACATTGAAATAGTTCAAAATAGCTCGATATATGAGTATTTTAATATACACTGTAACTTTTTTCTCCCAGGATAGATTTTTTAGCACCCGGACAAAAAAAGTAAGCTTAGTAAATGAACTTTCAAACAAAATCAGCGTCATGCTCCGACGCCACTTGGGCCAGCGCCCATACAAAAATGTCCGATCTCCTTTACTTATGCTATGTGTATAATTATATGTGTGACTAAATTTTCATTATTATTCTCATTGAGTTTCAGCCTCAATGAGAATAATAATGAAAATTTAGTCTGCGAGGGTCAATTAACGGCAAGCATCCATTCATGTTTCGCTCTTAATTTCATTTTTAATATAAAATTCATTTTTGTAAAGTACCAATGTTAAGTAATTGGGTCATATTGGACATTAAAACATGTTGAGTTATTTATTACCTCGGTCTTTTTTTAATTAAAATAAAAAAAAAATCATGTCTTGGAATAGCTGGTTTTTCAGACAGGAGATCACTATTAAATTGTAAAGATACCAATGAATGAAAAGAAAGAGGCAGAATAAATTAGCCCGGCAAACAATTAAAATAAATTAGAGTCGCGGCCAAACAAGGAGGCCATTGGAACATTCCTTAATTTCACAATCTTCGTACCGATCTGATCTCTTAGAGTTTGTGTACTCATCAGAATTTCCATTACAAGACTTGGAACTGACGGCCACTAGGCAAACATAATAATGGCGGATTCATAACGAAGTTGTGGATAACTTTGGTTTCACTTGCAGGAAAACTATTAACGCCGTTATTAGTGTTTGTCTCTTACTAATAGAATCGAGAGTTCACAACTTTGTAGCTAGTAGATTTATTTAACATAATCTTTGTCTCGTGAACAAACTCTGCATTCAGGCCAAAAAGTAGCGATAGTTAAGTTTTCTCTACGTGAAATGTTTTTGTAAAACATATTATAAGTAGTTTAAATTTATATTGTGTTCGTTTACTTTTCGTATTGAACTACGTTTTTTCTGATCTTTAGGTTTATAGAACTTTATTTTCTAATAAGAACATAGATAGTTCACTTAAAATGAGATTCACAAAAATATCTTATTAAATACTAATACAGCTTTAGCTTAGGCCGACAAGTTTCATACTACTCGTATTACAACTAAATAATTTAATTTCACAATCTGTTCAGCAGCATCTCATTATAAATAGTGACTGTAAATATGTGGTTTTAGTTTTTTTTTTTTGTAAATATTTAGATTGTCACACATTTTTATGTCATTAGGCAGGCTGTTGTAAAGTTGTACGGTCATACAGTATGTTTTTTTTTGCCGTAAGTCAGTGTTCGTGGTCGAGTTGTTATTAATTTATATCTGTTTCTTAAGTAATGTTTTTGTGTTTTTTGAGTTATAGTAATGTTTGAGTGGATGTTGCCTGTGATTATTTTTTAAACTAGGTTGCAAGTGTTGAATGCATATAATTGCGTGATGTTCAATAATTTAGTTTTAGTGTAAGTTTAGCTCCTTTGTAGTTGTTAGATAATTATACTGGAATAGTGTTTTAATAATTCTGTTTTGTGTGGTTTGTAGTTGCCTTAGATTAGTTTTGATAGCCAATCCCCATATTTCTATCAAGTATTCGAGATGCGTCTTTACAAGTGAATTGTATACCAAACCACGCACTTTCTTTGGTATGCAATTAGGTAGTTACTTTTTAGAGTGCCCCCAAGACTGAACTCAGTTTGGATTTGATATGCTCAATGTGTGCTTTTCACGTAAGTCGGTCATCCAAATGCAAACCAAGATATTTTTCCTGACGTGATCTATGAATTATATCTTTAATATTCACTTCCATGATCGGACCACTAGGCGTACGGAAAATCCCAGGCATCATACGCATAAAACGTTTTGGGAACATATTCATTGTGCGTACTGGCTAAGGAGTGGAATTACCTGCCAGATTCTGTTTTTCTGGAGGTCTTTAGGTCATGAGTTAAGTTACGTCTAGGCAAGCGTGCTCTATCGTCGACCTCATCATCGCTTAACTACCATCTGGTGGAGACTATCATCAGAGACTATCATAACAAAAAAAAACTTTCGAATTCCCGACTACAACTAGACAACGAGTATTATTATTTATATTTTGAATGATTATAACCTACTATCTGACATACTTACTTGGCTTCTGATGAGCTACCGAAACTTTTTTGCTAACTGTTTCTGGATTCTGAATGGTCCATAAGTAACATCACAACTTTAATGTCACGAACTATCATGATATTGTATCTAATTAAAAGTTTTAAGAGATTTCACGAATTCACTGAATTAAACTGTTTTCTTGTGTTTTATTCCAGGAAAAGTCGTCGAGAATAAACTTTGAAGAAGTGCTCTCAATATTGTTTTAAATGTCATTAGCTGCTCACACTCAATGTTGACGATAGAGAATGCTGTCACGGTACGGAGGGCGTGTCTCGATGCGGGACCGGAGTGGTAGTGTGACACGTAGAGGAGGACGTAGAGTAGGAGAACCGTAGATGAGGAGTTCAATGAATAATAACACACGACGAGTTAACACATTATATTTGTTATTTACAACAGTGGGCTTTATTATAATATTACGAACACATACACTGTGATTAGTTATATAATTTAATTGTATTAATGCACAATTCTAGGAAACTGGTAACTGACACTTGAAGAGTCGAAAAATAATAATGAGGAGCTTCTACTAGCTCGGCTCCAGAATTAGAACTGATTTTTAATATTAAAACAGAGACATGACAGAGAAAACTAAGTAATTTTTGAATTTGAAATTAAAAAAGGTAGCAAAGAACGTAATTTTGGAATAGAGGTCAAAAAATAAACAAGGCTTTAACACTGCCTTGTTACAATGCTTTGCATCAAGTCCGCCTATGTACCACTATTACACATGAAGTTTAAATAAATAAGTATGGAGTTGCTAACCTGAGTCACTTTCAGCCTGTATCATTCCATTAGGTAGAGGCATCTTCAATGACTTCTAGGTGTTTCGGTCCATGACTCAAGGGCTATTTTAGACAATTCGATTTGTAAATAATTTGGTCTACTACGTGGCTCCATCTTCCACGTGGTCCGCTACATCTTCTGTTTTAGGGCTCCATATATTAACCCATCTTACCTCACAGCTAACAGCCGAGTTACGCTAAAAATATGAACCCGGATTTTTTTTCCTTAATGATGCGTTTATTTTTTACGTGAAATTGTGCGTGCATTGTTCGATGGCATTACAATAGGCGGAACAACCATTGTTGATCATCGATTTATGATGGCCCGTATGCCAATAATAATAGAAACTATGTTCATGTATCAGTAATATAACCTGCTGTGCCATTCACAGCCCGCATTACCTACATATATTGTCCCTACCTCCACCAAGACTATAGACGAACATATACAACAAGTTATTCTTAGAGCTAAATGCGGATGTTAAATAACGTTTGCCCGCCTCTTAACATTTTGTCTTCATAGATTTTCACGTCACATTTTCAACCATTTTGCATTTGAAGTTGCGTTTAAGGGATTACGAGTAGAAAAGGACATGTAAAAAGGATTACATTGAATTTATTTCAGCCCCAGTCAACTTTTGGGTGAACTTGGGTTTTGTAGAATCCCACTAGGTAATATTGATACTATAATTAGAAAAGTATGTAGGTATATTTGAATGTTTGTAAATTCGGACGTTTGTTAAACAATGATTGTTTAATTTATGCCTCAGCGATTAAACGGTTATCTATGAAATCGGGCATACAGGAGTATATATATGAACTGTGTTAGGATATAGGACTTCTAATGTTTCCTTTTTATAAATATCAACTTTCACGCGTGCGAAACTCACGTACGAGTACCTACTCTTTGGCAAACTGAACGCAATAATTTGTTAATAGTTCAGGATACGTCTGAAGTTGTCTACCACGAACCTGTGGAAACTGGAACCGCCGTTCGTTCAAGCTTTTTGCCGTACCTACATAATATTATTGGAATCAAATGTAGTGCTCACAATTTAGGATCCTTTAATATTAGTGTTTTACATATATGTTGCTTGGCTTACCCCAGTTGTAAATGTCCCTTTGTGCCTATTTGCCTAGTTTTGTTCTTTCTCCAGCTTGATAGGAGGGGAATTGGAAATTATGTTTTTACCTAACTCTGCGCTGTTCTTTTCTAATTAATTTCGTTGCGGGAGCCAAGACAGTTTAATCGTTAGTCCGGGACTAATCGAGTTTCATTGCTTCGGCGTTTTTCTGGTAGTTGCCAATGTTGATTCTCGCTTTCAGGAGCTGCAGAGGTTGGGAATAGTGTCACGGGCTTCTCCCAAAAAAAATCACGTGGATGAATCCGCTGGAAAAATTCTATAAATTATTTTTTGGATTGTGGGCAATAAAACGAGACTAATTGCACGATTGTAACAGATTTACTTAGTTCAGGTATAAAGACAAAACCGGCCATACATTACATTATAGTTCCGAGCGAACAATTAACAGGAAGTAACATTTTGACAGTTTTAGCAACAGCGATGACATGCGTCAACTGTCACTTGTAAGTAACAAGTGACAGTTGACGCATGTCATCGCTGTCACTGATTACGTTTAGGAGAGACCAAATACATTTAACCTTTCTATGTATAGAAGGAATAAATTATTCCAACTAACCTTTCATAGTCTAAGATTCCAACATAATTCGTGACTTAGAATGAACAGAATTTTTGACGTGTAGCCATTGTAGTGTTTGAATACTAACCATTAAAAATATATTTGCTTCAACTACTGATAAAACTTTCATATTACACACCAATATTTACTTTTGACTGACAATGTTTGTGGTGTATAGGAAAATGTAACATCGTTGGATTTAAGCCAAATATTGTTTGTTTTATTGTTTAAACATGCACACAGTAATTGTTTTTACGGTATTAAAATTCGAACACTTATCTTGACGTTAGCTGAAATATTGCTCTTTGTTCAGAATTATTTGTTTTTATTATTCAGTTAGACTGATTTTGATATGGTGTAAGTTACCAAAAGTTACATCCTCCCACGCTTAAAAAACATTGAATCATTGATGGTATATAACTGAACCTATGAAATCACTCGTACTTCGTAGGTTCAATTAGTAAACAATATCCCTATGGTGTGACAATAGAAAGGTACACTGAATTTAAGCTACTTCAGTGTAGCTACTAAACTAATAAAGCGAGCTAATACCTATTGTAAACCCTGGTATGATTGATGCTCTCAAACACTTGTTTCTGGGAAAGCTGGGAATTATTTGATACTTACTTTAACAAAAACGGAGCATTAATAGTAACCAGTATATAAACTAAGCATATGGTTCACGAGTTTTATAAATAAGGATGATGATCATCAGAAAACAAAACCCTTATGTTGTACCTACTAGCTTCTGTCGGCGGCTTCGCCTGCATGAAATTGGTACTTCTCTCACTATCAATAGCCATTCTTTTTTTTCTTTTTTTTTGAGCTGTTCCATATTATAATCTATCTCTGTGCCAAATTTCATCCAGATCCGTTCTACCGTTCCGGCGTGATTGAATATCAAACATCCATCCATCCACTCTAAGTTTCGCATTTATAATACTCGTATAATTAATATAGTAACAAAATGCTAGCTAAAATATGTTTCTATAAGCATTTTTAACATACCTATTATGTTCTCTTCGAAAATGTTTTTCAATATGCCTAAAGGTTAAAATGTGAACTTTATGGATGACAACATGAAATCACCCTTTGTTCTTTTATATGTCAATAAACCGATACAAATGAATACCTCCTTAATTTAAACCAATGTCCAATGCAGAATATAATATCCGCCGGAGAAATCTTCAATTAACATCCATTCAGTCCAACGACATTCGAAAATTCCTGAACCGAATTAAATACCATACGTTTAGTGTTTACACTGTATTAATTAACTTGAAACACGGTGAGAAAACAACAAATATTTACGGGATAATGGTTTGGCCTTTTGAATATCCTTTTGAGAATATCCTCCAATTTCCTTTACAGATCAGAATAATCAACAATTGAACACGTCAGGATTTGCGCCGCCACTTATAGTCTGGTAAAAATCGTATAACAAATAAAAATCGTAGACCAAATAAAATTCACTTACACACATAGCGTTGTCAGTGATTTTGTCTCGATCCTCTATTCTCATGTTATTTTCGTACTACATTTGTTAGTGCAGCATAGACAACTGGTCCCTTTTTGTGTGGGAGCAAACATTTTATCGTATAATAGAGGGTTACTTTCGATTCATTAGCAATATTTAAGGTTTCGAAAGTTGTTAAATTAATATGAACAAGTTTTACTGTGAAAGCAATCCTGATCAAATCACTGTTTCTTATAAGGTTTGATGTGTATCTGTAATGTCATCATTCTCCTAATCGTATTAACCAATATTGATTTTTCAATTATGTTTGTTTTGATCCCGTAATAACATATTAATGAGTACATTTACCTCGTGAAAGATGGCCAATGAATGAAGAGTCACTCTGTATGCACATTGGTGAATTTTAACTATGTCCGTCATATTTTGTGTTGGTATTGGGTATCAAAATGTACTCAATGAATCAACAGAACAGACAGCAAATTCCGCTTGCGTGCAATGGTTTTAGCCTGTAACCGATATTGGTAGTGTAGTTACTAAGACCGTGGGCCGGGATGTATTAGTTCGGCTCGGGAATTAAGTACGTTGCACTAACTCCCTTTTGTAGATTCGTAGAGATTGATCGATTGCCAAACTCTGTTTGCCCTTACACCTCCCTTATACCCTCCCAGTTCTTCTTCATAACTACTAGAAAACAATAAAGCTATATATATGTAGGCACTTTTTTGAAAGCTTCGAATAAAATAAAATATTATAATTTATAAGAATTGTTTTCAAGAATTTAGTTATGATAAGTTTTGAATTATTTATGTATTTTAGTGACATTGAATTAAAGAAACAATCTGAATGTTCGAGGACTTTACCTCCACATTAATTACCCTTTGTAATAAATTACAAAGCCGACGAAAATCCATTAAGTAATATTAAACATTGTTAGCAAGATTGGCCAGCAAGTTTGTTAGTATCTTGAACAGTAGGTTAGTCAATAGCGAATAGGAACAAGTTGAAATGTTCGCGGAAAATTCTTACAGGAAAAATATTCACAGAGATTCAAGTTTCCCGGTTTCTTACAAACTACTTGATGTTCCCGTTTCAAATGTCACCTAAGTAACTTTATCGTAGAAATTCATTTTCTCCAGCTATATTTTCTAAGTTCAAATTAGTTATGAGGGCAAATATTTTTGATCCTCGTCCGTCGTAGTAAATCATCGTCCCACAAGCCATAGCTTACTCCCTGAACTGCCTGAAACTCACTGGAAATTACGAAATACGAAGTTCCGTTTCTAGTCGTAGGTAGGTACTATTGTAATCCTCACGAGAGTCGAATAATAATAGACGATGTTAGAATATTGTGTAGGTTCTCGGAATTATGATTCTAAATATAGATAGGTAAATTTTTTAATTTATTTTTTATAAAAGAAGATCTAGGTTCAGTAAAGAGGCCAATCAAAGCCTATTATAGTTATCTGCGATAGTCTATACCTAATATCATAAATGCGAAAGTTTGTATGGATTTTTTTTTTTTTTTTTTTTTTGGGGGGTGGGAAATCATCCAATGACTTCTTCCGCTCTAGGGTGGAGCGGAAGGGTGTGTCAGACTCTTACTGACTAAAACCCACCCCTGTTCCTCCCTGCCTCGAGTGCCCGGGGGCGAGGTAACTCTTTCGAATTTATCCTCCACCCCCGGGCAGGCACCGGCCGTGGCAGGCCCCTTCCTTTGGCTGACAACTCTTTGAGGCGCACGTGGAACACTACGCGCCGTCGACTCTCGGGCCTGGTGCTGATCGGACGGCGAGTTACCCGCTACTCGCCGTCCGCAGGCCCGGGTCTACGGTGGCCGGAGATCGTCTCGCGGCCCCTGGCGTCTCCTGCGGCGGTCGCGGCTGGGGGCGCTAGGGCGACTCGGCCGTTGCTGAGCCTCCCTAACGTGTGCCGCCTCCCTCTTCGCGAGCATTACTGCTTCGCAGAAGGAGGAGACGGCCTCCCATTCCCTCTCGCTCCGTACCATGGCCTGAACCAGGGCACGGCGCGAGAGGTCGCTGTCGCCTATCGCATCCACGAGGACACGGCGGTGCTCTGCCCAAGCGGGGCAAACCTCCACCGTATGCTCCACCGTGTCCTCTGGGCGATCCTCGCAGTGGAAACACTCAGGGGTCACCTCCGCCCTGATCCGACACAGGTACCTCCCGAAACAGCCGTGTCCGGTGAGCACCTGCGTCAGGCGGAAGGTGAGGGCGCCGTGACGCCTCTCCAGCCACTCCTCAAAGAGGGGCACTACCGCCTCGATGGTGGCGTGCCCAGCGCTGGGTTGCGACAGTCGCTCTCTCCATGTCACCATGAGATCCTGCCGGAGCTCGGTCCGCCGAGCCGCGAGTTGTCGCGGCAGCGGAGTTTCGCCCCGGCGTTTGGCCTCCTCGCGCCACTCGTACAGGTGCGCGAGGATTTTTGCCTCCAGATCCCACGGTGACAGTCCGGCAAGGAGGCTCGCCGCCTCACGGGAGATCGTGCGGTGTCCGCGGATGATACGGATCGCCATGACCCTCTGGGACGCGTTCATCAGGCGAGCTGATCGCTGCCTCAACGAACGCGCCCACACCGGTGCCCCGTAGAGGGCCATGGACCGCACGATCCCCGCGTAGAGCCTCCGGCAGGAGGCATTTGGCCCCCTCAGATTGGGTAGGAGCCGCTTCAAGGCGGCCCCGGCCCTGTCCAATCTGGGAGCCAAACGTCGAAAATGTTCGACAAAGTTCCACCGGCTGTCGAGGACGAGTCCCAGGTACTTCATCGTACCCTCGACGCCGTCATTTGTATGGATGGATGTTTGTTTCTCAATCACGCCAGAACGGCTGAACGGATCTGGATTAAATTTGGCACAGAGATAGATTATAGTCTGAAATAACACATTGTCTAATTTATAATGGGTGGAAGTACTAATTCACGCTGGCGAAGCCACTAGTAGATGCTAGTGTATCCATAAACTGTAAAACTATTTCGTTATCATGTGCTGTCACGTGCCATATACTTTTTTTTTTTCATTAGGTTTCTGTCAAACAATACGACAGTTTAAAATAAAATGTTACTAATACATTACAAGGCAAAACTATACTGATCCATAGATAATCTGTTAGCTAATTTAATAAAGGTTCCAACGACATAAACTTGTAACTACCTATCGTAACTTTAGAGATATCGTCGTTTTAATCAGACGCGCCGTAATCGCACGGGACCACCCACGACTACCTTGACAGATGCGAGTTTTCGCGCAAAATGGCCGGGCAGATGAGCGGTCTTAAGGCAAAGCCAAAATAGGCTTACAGCATCCAAATAATATGTATTTATTTGTACTGATAAAGCATGAAATACATTGTTATTGAATCAACTCCCTAGCTATTGCTAGTCTATAAAGTTTGTAATAAAAAAACAGCCCACTACCTATTAGATGGATCTCAGTACATATTATGATTTTGATCCCATAGTCTTATTATACCACCGCTCCTCTCTCACGGGAGCATATTAAGAATACAGTCATAAATAACTTGCACGTTGGAATCAATAAATTTCTATAGATACCATGCCTTGACTTTTAAAACTGTTCATGTGATTTATCATATTCGTCTGTTCAGACTTTTCTTCTTCCTGGTTGTTTGTCGGCTTTAAGTCAAGCTATAGCATTTGAATATCCATATTTCACACGAGGCAACAATTTTGATTGCAGCTGGTTGAGAGCTGCCAAGAATCGAGATTAATGGTATACGCTTGAAGAGGAGTGAATGAGTGAGTGAGTCCTGCAGTGAACTGCAACTGAGTGATGATGAATGGGCGCATTCTTCCATTACAGATTACGCAATCAAAACTGAAAAATTAATTATTTTCGTGCCTTTTTAATCTTATGTTGTGTATGTCCGATGATAAAAATAATGAAAAACCATCCGCAGGCTGGCATTTATTTATTCGCAACTTATACCACTGTATAAGTGGTTAGTGGCGGCGGTGGTGGTGGTGGTGGTGGTGGTTGGTGGCTTTGGTCCAGTGGGATCAACACCAAAAGTGCTTCAAAAATATCAACCTGCATTTTGTCGGGTTATGCCAGCAATAAAAAACTTTTTAACAAAAAATTCAACCGACGAAAAAGAACTAAAAAGCAAAAAATAAATAATACTTTTAAGTCTTGAGTATTGAGCTTATTTACCTACATAAAATATCAAATTTTATACAAACTAATTTTGAGTCGGCGCCAAACAACAATCTGATTATTAAATATGTATGATATAAAGGTTAGATGTAGGTAATTAATCATTTTATTATTTGGCGCCGACTCAAAATTAGTTTTTTTTTATTACGGTCGAATTGAGAACCTCCTCCTCCTTTTTTTCGTCGGTTAAAAACAGCTGATTTTCATTCTTATTTTACAGATGATCCCATAAAAAAAGCTTTTCAAATTCGCGAGTAATATTTCCCCCTGATAGGTTGTCAATGAATGTTTATAAAACCAGATTATTCCATCCACAGGTGGTGAGGATGTTCGTGCTGGTGGTAATGGTGTTCGCGCTCTGCTGGCTGCCCTACCACGCATACTTCGTATTGACGTATCACTACCAGTCCCTGGCTTCTGCGCCCTTCGCCCAGCACATATACCTCTTCTTCTATTGGCTGGCCATGGCGAATTCCATGTTCAATCCCTTAATATATTATTGGATGAGCAATAAGTAAGTATAATAATAATAAACTTTACTAACAATCTTATGAATTACATTACATCTTGTTATTACTTAGTTCTACAAAATGGTTTATGTAGGTGAATCTAAATATTAATCTTCATCAACAGACACCTGTTTCTAGATTATCTTGCTTGCCAGCATAGGCCTCCCCAAGTGTTATCTTCCCATCTACGATCCTATCTACCTTTTTTTTGGGTTGGGAAATCATCCAATGACGTCTTCCGCTCTAGGGTGGAGTGGGAGGGGCGTGTCAGACTCTTACTGACTAAAACCCACCCCTGCTCCTTCCCTGCCCTGAGTGCCCAGAGGCGCGGTAACTCTATTTCGAATTTATCCACAACCCCTGGGCAGGCATCGGCCATGCCGGGCCCCGTCATGAATGCTGACAAATCTTTGAGGCGCGCGTGGAACACTACGCGCCGTCGACTCTCAGGCCTGGTGCTGATCGGACTTTTTATGTCTAGGGCAACATTCCGTCACTTCTTTGGCCCACTTTTCTGCTTTACTTCATAATAGATGTTCCTACCATTTCCATTTTATGTAGTTGTTTGATTCGGTATTTTATATCAATAATCTTGGTTTGTTTTCCTATTGTTTTTAGTCGAACTTTGTCTTTTAATTTTATGTTGAGCATACTTCTTTCCAATCTGTGTTGTCAAACTTCAAGTGGTTTAATATTTTTCTTTGTACAACTCCATATGTCTGACATCCTTATGTCTTTCTTGGTAGAATACATGTGTTAAATATTTTCTTTTTACCTTCGATTGATATATAACCGAGTTTTTCATGACGTCTTGAGCCCAGTATCTCTTCCATCCTACGGTTATCCTATTTTTGACTTCCTTTGTTGTGAGGTCTATAGGAGATATTATTTGACTAAGATATGGGTATTCGTTTACATAATCCAATTCAGTAACGTTGTTGGGTTTATAGAAATTTTAGTGTAGTTTGTCATCAATTTTGTTTTACTGGTGGTCATCGATAGTCCTACCTTTTCGCTTTCATGCAGCAGTTGTTAGTAAATAAGTATTGGGTCCCCACCTATGAAATTGGCGTTTTTTTCTCACAAATAGAGAACCTCGTCACTTCTATGAATTAAAATATTCATCAATTGCTTGATATTCTATCGAATAATGACCGTCATTCACAACTGCCAATATTTAAAAAAACCCTTATTACTTACAGTTTTTTAAAAAATAAAAAACCTTAAAAATGACTCCTCTTTTTGTTAGCAGAAATGAAACCATCATTTGTTTTAACTTAGCCAAAACTTATTTTTGTTGCTAAATCCAAGTGGCATACGTTATCTTAGTTTTTTTTTGTCATTGTTGCATAAAAGTTTTAAAACATTAGTGTTCATAGTTGTCAAATAAATTAAAAAAATGTTAGTATAAAAAATGCAACTTCTTTAAAATTCTCAATACAAAACGCTGATTTCGTAGGACCTAATATAAGTTCAAACAATTAATGTAACATAGCATGGCGCCTGTTGTACCCTGAAGGATGAGAGTTGTGCATCCAAAGAGGGTGAGTGTACCTATAATGCAATAGATCGGCTACTATTGAGTAATTCCTGATATAAAAACCCATTAACGGTTTTCCCAACATGAGACTCAAACCGAGGGCCTTATGCTCAGCATAGCCTTCGCGACCACCTAGACCCTCGAGGCAGTGACCGAGAATAAATTCTTAAACAATTTAGTTTATTCGTATCGTTTGCCTCTTGGTGTCAAGTGTGACCGTTGAGTGTAAGGAAAAAAGGGTTATTGGATTTCCGGTTTGAGAATTTCCACAACGTCGCGGCCTTGGATTTGGGATTTTCGCCAATAAATAACGTAGGTAAGCTTTGCCGTTCCATGGAATTTGATACCGTCATCGGCAAACCACATGTAAGTACAGAATTCTCCCGTGTAACATTTGGCGACGGTCCATCGGGAAATTCAGGCGTGAGGCTGAAAACGAAATTATTTGGTGTTATACGTTGTACGTTACCAATTTACTTACCATTTATTTGTGTGATTTTGTAGCTAAGCCGCACATAATTTGTGGCTGATATTTACCTTCAATTACCTCCGATACTTTTGCTAGAGCGTTCCAAAAACTCAACCAAGACACACTTTAGAATGTGAAATATATTTAGAGTTGTATCGTCAAAGATTTTAACGAGATAGTTGCAAAATATTTCACATCTTTACTTAAGCTGAAACATCTTTGCTGCTAACGATCAAGACTAGTTCCATAAAAGCCAGAACCTATATTCTCACCGAGACCAAAATAAACTTTCAACTGGGATGAAGTAGAAAATAATTATTTACTCTACGAGCTGTCAGAACCTTATTTCTGTCTCATGCATTTACCCGTAATTATCCGTTCCCTCAAATGAATGACGCACTGCTTACTTCCCGTAGTGCGTCATTGGCTTAGACGAAGGTTTAACCAAAAAGGGCCATGTGACCTCAAAGCTAGTTCGTCTAAAACAAAACTTAACAATGTTCTCCAAAAACAAAAGACGGATACTGCGAGCGTTACTTATCTTCTCGTTTTACATAATACGGTAAACTTAGCTTGGAAGAAAAGCATTTTTATTTATTAAAAACTTTATGCACAAGTAAACACAATGCACAAAGGCGGGCTTAATATCTTAGGCATTTCCTTAGCATTGCGTATCATCTGGTTACATCTATTCCTTGATGCCTTAAAAAACGTCCAGTTCTTACCAGTACGATGCCTTTTATATTTCTGGAACGCACGGTCCCTGCATCGCGTGGCCATCTGTATTCCTCTTGTTATTCAAGGCACAGGAGGACATTTCAGTTTCATTTTTTGACGGGACCGTGGATGTTAATTTTGTTAATGTAAAACAAAACCTGTTTGATGAAAATTGTATTCTTACAAATGCAATTCAGGAGCTTAACGTAGTAGCTTCTGCACTAAGTATGCGGGTGTAATGTGTTTTGAAATGGCTCGGTGAAAATACAAGTTCGTTTTCTATGCATGAACAGCTTCTGGTGGCCTAAAATAACAGTTTTAAAAGCTCTCTGGGTGTTGGAATATTTGTTAAGTCTTCTTTTAGTCTAGAGCAAAATAAAAAGGCAGTGGTGTAGAATCTATTGGGTTTAATTAGGACTTCATTAAAGTAGGTATGACATGCTACTTTGAACAGACATTTCTTAATCTCAATTTGGATGTTATGTCTGTTAACCTCAAAAAAAGAAAAAAAAAAAGGTATGTTACCCTAGAACGAAATTTGTCGGGTCTTAAACTAACACGGACGTTGTTTAATTCATGACAAATTGCGTCAATATTGGCTTACTACAATTTAGCGGTAAGGAAGTGGTTCAATATTTAATATTCAGCCGTTTACTTACTAGGCAAGCATTAAATTCAGGGCTACTATCCATTTTATTGTTTCGCGGAAACCGAGCGTTGGCGTAAAGATATAATCGCAAACCCACCGCAGTTTTTAGGGTTTTATTACATTTTAATTCAGTGATAATACCTGGAAATCTGTGACCCTTGTTTTTATATCACTAAGTTTATAGTGAGAACCGTAATAACAATAAAAAAACAGGAAGGGTGAGTGTTTTTATGACTGTCAGATTAGAGAGGGTTATAATATGACAAACGTTTATAAAGGGACGGTGACGTCGTTTATCATCGTAAAATATTTCAGTAGGTTTGTGTATAGGGTGATTTTCCCATGGCTTGCCCGTTTTCCTTTTGTTGTCACGTCTTGAACTAATTGCTGAAAAGGAAGTCCTTTGAATTTATTGATTGTGACCATAAACATATATTTTGAGTAAAAATTTCTTTTGATGCTTCTATAGTATGTGTAAGTTGACACATAAAGCATGAAAAAAATTGCGGCTCGAAAAATCAATCTTCACGTAGACGACTGCGTGCAGAGTTGTCAAATATTATTCATTTTCAGTGCTATTAAGTAAATGGTGCATTATACCTGTTGTGTTTACACCGATAACACGTCAAGTTTTCGAGTGGATTGGTAGGTACGTCAGTTCGTGAACATCACCGGCTAGCTTCTGCACAAGTCTACTAAACTTACTAATCTGCAGGTTTATTGCATGAGGAATGTTTGTAGCAAATAGCAAATAATAGTCCATCAATTTGGTCTTCACTTCTCACATTTATTTAGAACACTATGTCACATTAGATTAGGTTTCATGATAGTCCTATTATATATTATTCCAAGAATGTGGTTTTGATGCGACCATTTTCTAATACGTTTTTGTATAAAATCGTAAGTAATATGTAGGGACCCTGTCAACAAGAAAGGATCTTGTTGAGTTTCATGAATGCCACGCTTAAGACTAAAGGATGATTCACGTTACACCGTGTCGCCACCGGGCCGTGCCCCGGCTGGGGCACGGTCAAAGATTATAGCATACATTTTGTATGAAGTGATTCATGCTAGACAGTGCTCCGGCGGGGGCACGGCGTCGAAATGTCGGTGGCAATTGTTTCTCGGCCGGGGCACGGCCCGGTGGCGACACGGTGTAACATGAACGTGTGCACCGGTCCCGGACGTGCCCCGGCCGTGCCCCGGGCGGGACACGGTCAAACAGCTATAGTATACTTTTTGTATGAAGTGATCCATGCTTGGTCGTGCTCCGGCCGTGCCCCGACCGGAAAACATAGTCACCGATATTTCGACGCCCGGTGGCGACACGGTGACAGCCCGGTGTAGCATGAATAGCTGGTCTGCTAGCCCGGCCGGCGCACGGTGGACGTGCCCCGGCCGGGGCACTGCCCGGTGGCGACACGGTGTAACGTGAATCATCCTTTAGCGTCTCTATAGAAAATTCCAAATAGTACTTACAGCGTGATCATTCTAATGCTTAAAGCATTTGAATTAATTTATTTATTTATAATAATAAACACACCAACAGCAATGTCACGATTTGACTCTGGTCCTTCTCGAGATATGGTAAAGTCCTTCGATGAATTCTTTTCCAATAAATTTAGTTTAATGAGTCAGATCAAATTGGAAAAAGAAACGTCATCTACTATCTGTCATCTTGCAAAATAACGCTCCATTACTCGAATGTTTTTTTTTTTTAAATTTTACATGGTGGACTCCCAAAGATGGTGGACTAGTTATTTTTTATACATTTCTATGATATGGGTATCAAATGAAAAGGTTTGTTAAACGTGTTGAAGAATACAAAATAATTACGTTACTCAAAAGTATGTTTTAAGTTTTTAAACTATAGTATTATTATTTTTGCACAATAACACATAGGTTCAATATTATTCCGATATTTCTGGCTACCTAGCCAATCTAGCTGTTTTACTATAGATAAGGTGTATTGATGTCAAGCCATCCATCACTTTTTCAAGCTCTGGCCAGCGTTTCTATTGAAAAATATTAAAGAAACAATCGTATTGTTTTTATTATATAGCCAGGCTTCAATCAAAGCAAGCTTTTTTACCAGAGAACAATAGTCAAAACCTGCATACGATTTTTTTACAAACACTATGTATTGATTCTGGGATACCTGTTTTAATTAGAGACGGTAAAGCCCAACAGCAGTCGCAAACATAGTCCAAATATTTGTAGGTCTAGAATATTTGTCAGTAATGAATTAGGCAGAAACCCAAAACTTATTTGTCATAGACGATACCTAAGTTTTGTGAACTTTAGAAAGTTGGGACAGAAATTCTATGACCCAGTTCCGAACTTAGTCCGAATGAATACACGGTCTGAGGTATTATTATTTCGTCTAATTTCACGTAAAACCATTATCTAAGTAAAATATATGAATAAAAAATATCGTACACTTCTATGTCCTTCTTGAGTTAGGAATGAATCTGTACGAATAAAACGCGATTACTAGTTGGCACGCTTAATTTCGATGAACGCGTATAATTTTGATGAAGTGCTCGTAACTTTGATGAAATGTGCGTTTTGCTCGCCCTGATTTGATACACCTACTTGCTTTTTCCCGTCGTATATACCGCAGGAGCCATTCGTTTTTCCTAGGATTAAAAGTAGCCAATCACTCAGGCATAGCGTAATTTTCAATCAGCGAAAAAATATAAATATCATATCAGGACTTCTAAAATTCCCATTACAAACAACAGTTTAAATCAACAAAAATGTTCACCTTTAAATTTTTTTTTAATTTTATTACTACTAAAAAAAAGTTTTCGTTATCCTTTTATGTCCACATAAACTAGAAACGAAATTCTAAGATAAATCATGGAGTAAAAGCGCGCGTGAAACGAAGCTTTGTTCCGCGTAGATTTGTCACTCTCAATAAACGAATGCATTCAATGTTTTTAGAAACTCGATGACCAGTATTGAATGAATTCGTTAACAACGCTGACATGTTTAATAATATTTTTTTTTAGGTGTGGCCACTCTTGATGCATATTATTATGTCATCGAATAAATTGTATACACTTGTTAGTTTGTAAAAAATTCCATTCATCGTCAACTCTAATATTCTTTATAACTCTCAGTTTTAGCGCGATCTGTATTCTTTGTATTCTAATAAATTAATTATACATCGATGGTTTACACTCTTGCGGCGAGATTTATTACAATCTTACGGCGGTTGAAATTAAACGGTGACAAATACAATTCGTCATGGTTCTAATAATTAGGTATTTTTGTATTTAGTATACATAATCAAACTGAATATCACGTAATAAACGTAAAAAAAAAATACCAACCGATGTCAACTAGAGCTATTCATCTGTTGTAACCACAGCAAGTTCATATATTCTCGCTGCTGATGCTGACAAGATCGAAAGAGAAGCAAAAAAATACTAGTAAACAAACTTCAGAAGGCAAGAAGTTAGGTATAAGGCGTGAAGTGTACCCTTGAGAGGAGTAAAACTAGACGCCAACACTCAACAGTCGACAATATTAACCGACCCTTACGATTTTTTGCCTTTTACTTTCCTTACTCCACTACTTGAACGTACATGAATTTAGAATGGAGAAGCACCATCTATTTTTGTTATAAGGTTACTCAAGTCACTAAAAAGATACACAGAGATAGAGAGAGAGAGATATATGTATGTATGTCGGGCTGGTTTCCGTAACTCCACACTCATGGCGCTTATTATTTTGTCATTCGATCCACCCCAGCTCCGCAAGGAAGGCCAGCAACGCCCTAGTGTTACTGACTATCTCACTTGGGTAACCTGGGTGTCCGAAGTATTTTGCCTTGTATGTAGCGACCACTAGGCAGCATAGTAGCAGTTGAGCTGCTGTCTCATCTTCCCCTTGCTGGCTCTGCAGAGTAGGCTGTCTGTAACTCTTATGACAGAGAGGTGCTTATTAAAAGACACGTGGCCAGTTGTAACGGCCGTGACTGCCCGCAACTGAAGTTTGGTCAGTCGTAGGCCTGCTTTGTGAAGCGGTCATTAATGGAGGGAAGTGCCTCCTTGGCCTGCCTACGCTCGCTATGGTCAGCCCATATCTTGTTGTGTTGATCTCTGTTTCGTTTTCTTACCAGATTGCGTAGGTATCCAAAGGGAAGAGGCGCAATAGGTTCAGGTCTCATCGCAGCCACGCTCGATCCCCTTCTGGCGAGTTCGTCTGCTGTATCGTTGCCTCGGGAATCGCTGTGTCCTTTGATCCTTTGAATGGTTACTCTATTGTGTTTACCCACCTGCACCTGGTAAAGGCGTTGGTGATACTTGTGTATCAGCCCAGAGTTAACCGTGTGGTAGTTCAGCGCTTGCAGGACTGCCACGCTGTCCTAGAATATACATACCGAGAAGTCCTTAACATTCAGAGTGTAACGAAAATGCGTGGTAATATTTTAAAAACTGCTTCTGCCCATGGAAATAAACCATTTTCTTTAAGGAAGTTATAGTCCATCCCTTATAAAAAAATGGACTTTCCGTACAAAGTTATCATTCACAGATCAAAATTAGTATGGGAGGTCCAATTTTTTAAAGACATGACACTAGCTTTTTTTTTTTTTGGGTGTGGGAAACCATCTAATGACATCTCCCGCTCTGGGTGGAGCGGGAGGGCGTGTCAGACTCTTACTGACGAAAACCCACCCCTGTTCTTTCCCTGCCCTGAATGCCCAGGGTCCAGCCCATAAATTCGAAACAGAGTTACCGCACGTAACTCTGTTTCGAATTTATCCACAACCCCTGGGCAGAAGACACGCTAGTGGAGCGTCAAGTCGGTTGCTGTGTGGCAGTTGTCTTCTGATGACAGATCATATCGATTAGGTCTGGAAAGTCGCTGTCGTACCAAATCCGCGACGAACTGCTATCATATTAGCATAATCGCGATGACATTGAAGATGCTGAACCATTAATATGACGAACACTTCTGGTAAAGCTCAAGGTCAATAAATTAAACAGAAATACGAGTAATACATAGATTCATTACGTGAATTCTGTTAAAAGCATTGGAATCTTGATAAATTCTTGAAATTTTGGAGCGCTTCGGTAAACAATCTGCTTGGAATGTTTCCAATGTTACAATTGTTTTCATCTTTGAAAGTACGAGCTTGTACATATAACGATCTACGACTAGTTGTATAAAAAGTTCGATAAGGATTATTTGATGATTCCTCTTTGGCTGAATGTCACTTACTCATGTCAAATAAACACGACCTTCGTAAAAATATAAGCGGGTATCAAGTTAAATATATTCAGTGATCGTTATATTTTTACCCTAGTTAAACAAACTCAAGAATAATTTCACTATACATATTTTATTCTAATAGAATAAAGGATTATTAGTAGTTTCTGTCCATTCCAGGCATTTTTTTGTATGGCAGATAGGCCCTTTGACCCACTTTCCGGTTTCTGATTAAGCTGAAATTTTCCGTACATGTTTAGTTTGGATGACCATGCATGATTAATTAAGTAACGTCATTCTAAATCCAATATGGCGGACTCCCAAAGAATGCATTCCCATGATATGGGTATCAAATGGAAAGGTTTGCTGAGAAGAACACGAAAAATAAAGTGTGTTCTTTAGTTTTTTTAAACTATAATTTTTTTTAGGTCTTTTTATGTAGATATTATACTATTAACCTGTGAACGCCTGACGGCATGCCCGTATGCCTTGTATGTAAACCTCTGTCAACGCCCGACGGCATACCCGTATGCCGTACCAGATTACGCGGCTTAAACCTCTGTTATTAAATAACTAAAGGTCTTATATCCTGTGTGTGTGTGTATAATTCTAACTTCTTATTTGTATCTACTAAGTTATGCTGGGTAAACAAAAGTTAAGATCTTAACGAAACGTTAACTAATCTTGATGATCAGTATTTGAAACGTTCGGTTTTTTCGATAAGTGACAAAAAATGACTGCTTGTCTAGAAAGATCGATTCGTAATTATTATTAAATTGATTATAAAAACCAAATTCAGAAACCGAAAAATAGACAATAACTATTAGGGTAAAAAAAAAGATTTCATATTTATTATTTCATTTTGGGTCCCTAAAGAAAAGTTGGAAAATGTTTTGGTAGATTTGAAAGATGAACGACCTAACAGACGTGAATATATTTTTGAAGATAAATAAGTATTTAATTAACTTTATTTTATTTAGTGAAGAAGCGTTGGGGATTATAACTTTGAAAGTTTTCGTTTTAAGGCTTTTATCTGCACTTTTATTACTAAGAGCCATTAAGTTACTAATGTAAAAAGTTTTTTTTCTAAATAGTGTTTCATTTAGTGTTTATAAGTATATACGTATTCATAATTCTGAAACATTTCAAGTGAAATGAAGGGATTAAAATCATTAATATTAGTATTTTTTTTTCAATTGTGTGTGTCAGTGATTTCATGTGCGTTTTTATTCTTGTCAATAAAAACACAAGTTCACATGTTTTATTTAGGAATAGCCGATCCTGCCCCCTTAGCCAAAATACATTTCTGTTAACGTTAACGCTAACGCTTCGTGCAAAATGTATGGCAACGACATTACTGGGCGTCACGTGTCAGTTCTCTCCGCAGGTAATGTCCTTGCCATACATTTTGCACGAAGCGTTAGCGTTAACGTTAACAGAAATTTATTTTGTCTAAAGGCTCTGCACTGCAAGAGAAAGAACTGTGCCTAAAGCTTGGTTCTCTTTCTTCTTAAATTTTAATAGAAATAATAGGGATGATTCCTTTAACAAAAAAAATATTCAATTAAGTCTGTTAGTTATATTAATTATCAAAAAAATTTCGACCCGTAAAACAATAAAAAATTACAAAGATAAAACGCATCAAAGTTTAGAAGTTGTTATTTCATTTGTAGTTAAAAAGTGGTACGTTGTTTACATAGATGTGACGTTACGCGAAATTTCAACGCACTGTATCGTTCTCATTTTTTGTTTACGTAATAAGAAAATATATTTATTAGTCATATAAGTACTCGTACCTACCCTATATTATTCTAAGTCTAAACTAAGAGTGTTTTCTGTTGGTTTGCCCACAGATTTCGGATCTACTTCCGAATGGTATTATGTTGGTGTTGGACACCAAAAGCAGCAACGTCAACCGACTTGAAGAAGTTAGAAATGAACAAATCTTTTTCTGGTAAGTCCTCTTTGTAATTAAAATCCTCCAGCCATTTCCATGAAAACATCGCGTGAAAGACAATCAGGGAGTAGAATAATTAATTTTGCCAACGCTGCCTTGGTTACGTCAAGGGCACAAAACCACGGAACAAAGATAAGTGTATAGTGATTACTGTATATTTAGTTTCATAACATCAAGACGTGTTACTCGCTCGAGTAGATTTCAAGCTACGTATATCAAAGACGGCTTCAACTTTACAAAACAATCTGAGGACAATAAAGGAACTTAATTTTGCATTTATCTTTTTCATGCATGTGAGTTTTCTTTTGTTTTTCTGCTCGAAAGTGCTTTGTTTTTTTATCGCGCTGCAAATGACAGCGGTTGAGGCTGATATAAGTTCTGTACCTTCACAAAGGACTGATTGCTTTCCTGTGAATCTATCTGAGTAGAAAATGTTGAGGAACCTTTGTGTTTCTATAATATTATATGGATTTTTTAATAGCTTTAACCATGTAAATTGTGAGTCTCGGGTAGCTATTTAGATGGAAGATAGACGCACAGGACTGATCGTTGTGGCGACACTTGGGGGAAGCCTGTATTCAGCAGTGAACGTCTTTGGGATGAAATGATGATGATGCTGATGAAAAATGTAACTGCCAGGCAGAAATAATAGAGTTGCTGAATACCACAAACGACATTAATACCTACATTGATACTGATACCTCATTTATTAATGTTCCCACAAACACAAATTGTTCAATTACAATGTATTTTGGTAAAAACAAATTCAAAGACACGATCACTGAAATTCGAATATTTCCGATAAATTCCGAGCTTCCGCGATTTTATTACTTCGGGGATTAACAAATCCCATGAGCCTCATCTATTAAAAGTTAATACCGATGCTGTTACTAGCCTTCCAAAGGATTCAATTTATTCATGTTCCGTTCCTTATTAATTTGATTGTAGCGACTGATGATATTTTGTAAAATCAATTTATTTTGTTCCATTGTAACAAGTGGTAATACGAATGATTAAATTCAAACTAAACAATTCTATACGATGAATTTCTAGTAGTTTAGAATACTCAATATACACAAAATTATAAACGAAATATGAATAAAATGGAAGAACAAATCGAAATAATTTCATGCATGGTAAACATGAAGGAAGAGATATTGTTAGCGTAAGCTTGAAGTATATAGCCGGAAAATAACTTGATAATGGTAACTAAATCTGAAATGAGAATCTGACGGTACCGTCCTTTTTCGTCCTCAAAGAAAAATATTTTGTTAACAGAATACTTAATTGCTTTGTCAATGGTTTTTCTATCTATATTTACAAGTTGAATACTTTGTTGCCCTAAAACTTTGCCATTTTTACTGCCCAGTAATTTATCTCTGGCATTTTTTGTAAAACAACAGGGTCATTATACGGGATTTGTTGAAGTCTGCCTAATAAGGCATAAGCCTATGTACAGACAGGTTTTGGGCTGGCAGAGGAAATAAACCACACATGTGGGTCATTTAGAATGTTGTAAGTTTAACCTTTTTGAAAAGTTATGTACGTACACGTAGTACCTACCTATGATAATAATCTGAGACACTAAAGTCTAGTTAGGATTTGTGATACTGGCCGGTCAGTGTAACTGTTGTTTTATTAAAATGGGCCCATTTCAAAGTTTTATTATGCTCTTTGGCGCGGATTCTTTGCGAGGACTCTTTAATTCCAACGAATTAATCTCGTTTGCCTAAAAGACAAAAAATAGAACAGTGAACATTATTAACATGCCTGACGTGTTTCGCTTTAACAATTCTACGTAAATGTCAGACCTAATTTCGGCATACTGTTTTATTTAAAAAAGCTTATGTTATTCCTGAAACAATGAAACGAAAGCTAGTTTCTTTTTTTTTTAGGGACCCTAACCTTTTAATTCTGTCATTTAATTTGTGTAGACTAGCTGTGCCTCGCGGTTTCACCCGCGTATAATTTTCCATTTTTTCTCTTCATAAAAACCTTTCTGAGACTTCAACGAATAGTCTTAAAAAAGTTCATGCAATTTGGTTCATCTATTCTAGAGTTTTGCGCTTAGCAACACATTTAGCCATTCATTTTTATTTATATTCCTTTATATAGAAGATTTCACATGATTCTTTTTTCTTTATATAAAATTTAATTTTTTGTTCATTTGGCTTGATTTTGTACAAAGTGTTAAATTAAGGTTCATTCTACCATGTTTTGAGCTCGATAATTGCTTTATCAGATGCCTATGAAACGTTCTTTGTATAAAATCTAAACTAAGCTTGCCGTAAACAGCGTCATAAAATGTAGCTAAAGCCTTCAATAAAGCTACAATTTCTTGTAAAAATAATGATGTTGTGAGCCATGCAAGTGATATTACGTCATCTATCTCTTTGAATAACATGCAATGTAACGGTTCGATTGTACAGACTCATCTTTCGCCACTTGCGACTCAATTATCTAACTTAGCACGATGTAACATACATCGTGCTAAGTTAGATAATTGAGTTGTTTAATGTTTTATAAAAATAAAGTTACGAGTTCCAAACGAAGCTTAAAATTTTCCTTGTGATTAAAATTGTTTCAAAGCTAAACTCGGAATGGAAACGATAGGAACAAAACGTTAATCATTGTGACGTAACATATGTTACGATTGGTAAGCTTTTACTTCTAATTAATTGGTTGCTATTAAAATGGCAACTTTTATCGAAGGATCGATGTTTTTTGGAATTGTTTTGGCATTTATTCAATCTTCTTTTCGAAATGGCCGTGGCCAGATGTAACTGATTAAATATCTATCAAAGTTTTTTTGGGAAATAAATTTTATTGTTATTATTTATTAAAGTGTCTTCTATCATGCTTTTATTAGATTCACATGTAGCTAATAAACTACATGATAATGTAAAAAATCTTAGGAGTTAAATTTGACCCAATTCCCGGCTACCCATTGAGTTGAAATTTTGCATACGTGTTTAGTTTGGATGACAATGCATGGTTAGCTAAGAGACGTCATTCTAAATCCAATAGTGCAGACTCCCAAAGATGGCAGACTAGTTATTTTTTATGCATTCTCATTACGACGATGACAATTTTTTTTTTTACTTTTGATAGGTACGCGTTTGACTGCTATCTCACCTAATGGTAAGCGATGATGTGGTCGAAGATGGAGCACGCTTGCCTAGAAGTAACCTATTCCTAGGTTGTAGTTATCAGGAAACACAGACTTCGGCAAGGAATTCCACTTCCTATCTGTACGCACAATAAATGTATTACCTCTTTTTGACTTTTCAGGGATCATAATTAAGTGTAGAGTGTAAATGATGACTGATTTTTTTTTAAATAGGTTTTAACAACACTTTTACACGTCAACATTGTTTTTTGTCAGTTTTAGCTAGATGAAGTCGGTGTCTCCTAACTGACTACCCTGAGAAGAAACACCGAAACAAACTCAGAGGTCTTTTAGAGACATGTAAAAAGTGCACAAATTGAGGTACTAGACGGACCAGTGGTTTTGCCCGGGGGTTGAGGATAAATTCGAAACAGAGTTACCTCGCCCCCGGGCACTAAGGGCAGGAAGGAACAGGGGTGGGTTTTAGTCAGTAAGAGTCTGACACGCCCTCCCACCCCACAAAAAAAAAGCGGACCAGTGGTTAAAGTGTTCAAATCCATACAATATATACTGGTCAAATCATGAGAGTAAAGTCAACAGGTTACTTCGAGGCAAGCGTGATCCATCGTCGACCACATCATCTTTTTTTTATTTATTTCATCGCTTAGCATCAGGTCTTGGTCGAGTGCGAGCGTACCAATGGTGAAATAAGAAAGTTATTTTATGATCCCTGAAAAGCCGACCTATAATATTAGTCAACGAAACTGACCGCCTTTAAAACGACCACCACTGAATACAATAGACTCTTCGCAAGCTTCTTCCACTTAAGTGCTTATTGAGTTATAATCGAAGTATGATTACACATTGTATGTTATTAGATGTATGTTATTGATGAACAGGCTGTCCGTCCTTCTGTCACCTTTTATGAAAGCCACAATGGTGTGATTTATGCTTAGCCGTTATCGCTGGTCATGATTTAAAAAATAATTACCGTGAGTTGAAAGGATTTCTCAAAGCAAATTAATTTAGCTTTTCTCTTTGCTGCAATAACTCGCTTAGCAGGTTTTCATTTGCCTTGCAGTAGTTTAAAAGATGAAAGGCGTTTGTAAATTTCTTATTTACTTTTTTTTTTTTTTTGGGCGGGTGGGAAATCATCCAATGACTTCGCCCGCTCTGGGTGGAGCGGGACGGCGTGTCAGACTCTTACTGACTAAAACCCACCCCTGTTCCTTCCCTGCCTGAGTACCCAGGGGTGCGGTAACTCATTTTTAGAATTTATCCGCTACCCCTAGGAATGCCTGCCCGGGGGTGGAGGATAAATTCGAAAGAGTTACCTCGCCCCCGGGCGCGTAGGGCAGGGAGGAACAGGGGTGGGTTTTAGTCAGTAAGAGTCTGACACGCCCTTCCGCTCCAGAGCGGAAAGAGTCATTGGATGATTTCCCACCCCCCAAAAAAAAAAAAAAAAAAACCCCTAGGAATGCAGGCACCGGGCACGATGGGCCCCGCATTTCTTATTTACTTGTACTTACTATTTACTACTCCTACATTGGGTGCCTATTTATTTTCAGGTTTATTTTTAAAGTGGATAACTAATGGGTGATTCATTCGGAGCTACTTTTTCCAAAACTAAAAAAAATATGAATAAAACAAATTTATCGGGTAATCTTTATTGTAATACAAAAGAACCATTCCTTACATTTACTTTTTAAGGATTATTTCTTTTAAATGTTGTCCGTAACTGCTATTACGAAGCCGGCCAGAACGTCACTGTCAATGGTGACCGTTATCGTACCATGATAACGGACTATTTGTTTCCTGACATTGAAGCCCGTCATCTTCAAAACTTTTGGTACCAACAAGACGGCGCCACTTGCCACACAGCACGTGAAACCATGGCTTTGTTGCGAGAAAAATTTGGTGAACAGTTAATTTCGCGTTTCGGACCAGTCAGTTGGCCGCCTAGATCCTGTGATATCACACCCTTAGACTTTTTTCTGTGGGGTTATGTAAAGTCCAAAGTTTATATGGATAAGCCGCGTACGATTGATCAACTGGAAGCCAACATTACTCGCGTTATTCACCAAATACCACTGGAAATGCTCGGTCGGGTCATCGAAAACTGGAACTCCAGAATGGACCACCTTAATAGCAGTTAAGGACAACATTTGAAAGAAATAATCTTTAAAAAGTAAATGTAAGGAATGGTTCTTTTGTATTATAATAAAGATTACCCGATAAATTTGTTTTATTCATATTTTTTTTAGTTTTGGAAAAAGTAACTCCAAATGAATCACCCGTTATATATTTTCAAAATTATTTACAATGTCACTTTTTGTTGCAGTAAGCCAGAGAAATTATCGAGACATATCGTCTTTTAGCAGAGCATGACATTCAAAGAGACGGAGCAACACTTCGCGCTCGACGCCGCAGCATGGTAATGGTAAGATACTCAACACCCACACGACACCTACTCACACTTTTGCATGCTTTCTGATAATAGCAGACACTTAAAGTACCCACGAGTCGATTTGATAGCAGAATGAAAGTAGATATACCTGCCTACAAATTTTAGTTTCAATTTTAGTTTCAATTTACCAAAAAAAGAACTTAAATTTACCTCCATTTAGATAATTTTATACTCAGTTTCTTTGCGTGATCAAATCAGTAATGACAATATCCGCAGAAGAACCAAGGTTACCAACATAACTGGAAGAATCTTATAAATAGTCGATGAGGCCGAATAGTTCTGGACTGGCGACCGCGTACCGGAAGACGCAGTGTTGGAAGATGGACCGGTGACCTGGTGAATGTCGCAGGAAACCGATGGATGCGAGTGGCACAGGATCGATGACACTTGGGGGAGGTTTATGTCCAGCAGTGAACGTCTTTCGACTGAAATTATAAATGAAGAGACCAGTTTTTGACATGATTGATGAGGTTGCAACTCGAATTAGATTTCTCATTTCTAAGAAACAGCCTTTAGCTTTTATTATTTAAAATAACGGAAAGCCTTCATTAGTTAACAATATATAATTAATGTTTGTTATTATATTTGAGGTAACGGTTAAGAGAATAGATGACAGGGTACCCCTTCATCTATTCTCTTTCAAAGCATAAAGGGCTCGTCAATGAGTACAAGACCTCCAATTAGGTAAAGGGTCTTTCACTAAAAATCTATTTATATATACACCCTAAACCTATACATGGAAATATATATCTTAGAGTAATCGGTTTCCGTAAATCAACTGGTGTGTCAGCAAGTAACCATAGTATTCAAAAGTAAAAGAATGGTGCTCCCGTCAAATATTCATGTTAGGATTTTTAAGTTCTCTGGTGTTCAACTTTGCCTGCAACCTTATGCTAGCAAAATCCGTGCCGAAGCAATTTTCGACACATTTTATTCCGTCCCCTCCCCACCCACGTAAATAAAAATTCTTTTCGCCCGACGTTAACACGTAGGTAGTAGTCGAAATCTTTTCACATGAAAACATAATAAATGTCTGATAAATTCGTTAAACGAATGGCGCCGGAGTGTTTGGTGACAGTTATCGCGGTCTTCTAATTGACCTCGTTCATTGCATTGTTATCTAAATGAGCACTTTGCCAAACATATTGGCAGTTGTCACACGAACCAATAAGGTAAAGAGACGAGAGATCGTTTCGCTTTTGTTTGCAATAAATAGTTGTCCGGCACCACAGCTTGAAGACATTTGTCATTTGTGCTTTGAGCTGTAATTTTGTGAGGAGAAAATGAGTTTTGTTTTAGAAATATAATTATTGTGTCGTGCTGTGCTGGTGCTGCCGCCGTGACTGCGGAGAAACTCAAGCGGCGAAAATGTAATAACTTTGTTGGCATATTATATGTCGCTTGGGGTGGAGGCTCTCGGATTGTGGGGTCTGAGTTTTAACAAATTGTATGAAGACAATTGCTAAATAAATAATCATTCAAGGGTTTAATCGCAACGCGTCAAGCCCCTCATTAGCAGACACAATTAAAAACCTATTGTTGCGTTACCTTATGGTAACGCGAGGGGCCTGACGCGTTAATTTAATTTATAGTAAAAAAAGGGTTTAATCGAAAAAAAAAACTTTTTTGTTTTGCAAATCTGTGTGCAAGAAGCTTGTGTTCCTGGGTTCAATTCGTTTCTCATTGGGAACTCGGAGTCTTGAGTGCAATAGGCTTCATACCAGTTGACCTTCCCTTATGCCATTAAATAGAACTAGTGTCATGGAATTATGGCAAAACACCTCTGACAACGCCTTCGGATAAAACCTACATTCAGTCAAGAGATTTTTTTTATATTAAAGCTTAATCCTTCCTCTTCTTTCTTCTCTCCATTCATGATGGTTGGCTATCAACTCCTGATATTTCTCTTTGTTCCTTACAAAATGGAACAGCTTTGTCCTATCATATATATCCTATAATAGGTTACGGTACCTCTATTTTCATTCCGTCTCAAATACAAAAGACACGAGTATCGATCAGTGCTTGTAGGTGATTTCAAGCCATTAAGTTCAGGTTTCCTCGTGATGTTCTCCGTCACTGTAAAGTAGATATGTGTGGTGTAGTAACTGTGTATTGTAAGATTAATTTGTTGTTATGAGATTATCTTATAAATTGTTACGAATGATTTGAACTGTAAAGATTTGAACTAAAATTGATATTCGTTGTTTCAATCTTTTAAAGAGTGACGTATTTACGTACTCATGAATACGAGTATAAACAAGAATTTATAAACTCTCAAGTAATGAAAAAGGACTCATCTTTAAATACATTTTTGATTGCATAGGTAACTCGAGAAAAAGCTGTTCTTTTGGCAATCTTAGCGTTAAAACTCATTCAATATACTTATTCCTTAATTCCTTTATTCTTTATTGTACACCAAACAACTAACATAGTACACAGTGATTAAATAGTTAATGTACTATTGATGACAAAGGTGCATGGAGAGCCTAAGGTCGACTTTTGACTGTGAGGTTTTGCATTACGTATCATGACTTTCATGAGACGACTAGATGGCGCTGTTCAATCATGAAAATAACACTGCAAAGCTTATTAACCTTATTATGCAGAGGCAGATAATAAGGTTTTTAATACCTAAAATAATTACTAAGTAATAATAATATATTTATATTCAAATAAACAAAAATTACTATATTTTCTTATTTCCGAGTACTTAATACAGCGCCATCTAAACCAAACTAAATAAGCCAATTGGTATATCGGTTAATTCGACTACAGATGGCGTCGATCATAAATAATAAAAATCCCTACATTCACAAAGTAGCTCTTATTTTCACGTTCCAGAATAAATAATCAGTAGCTCAGGTGGATAAGCATGGCAGAATAACATAGATCGTTCAACAGGGCACCGGTTCGCAACCCAGCTCTCTGTCGACTTTTTTTAAATTTAATTATTATAATATATAATTTATATTCTATTTTTTGTATTTTTAAACGTTTTTATTTTATTTTTTGTTATAAATAATATAAAAAATATGAGGTATAAGATGTATAAATGAATATAGGGATAATATACAAGTATACATATACTACTATATATAACATTATATATATATATATATATTATATAAATTACTTTCATAATTGGTGGTAAGTATTAGTATTATTAGTAAAAAACATTTATGTAAGAAGATTTAGATATATTTTTCTTACAGCTTAAGATTTACTAAGTTTAATTCTCGTAAAGGATAAGAAATGAAACTATTTTATTGATTATAGTTTAAGACATTTAATTCTCAAAGAAGAATACAATTTATGTCTTTCTTTCTTATAGAATGTATAACCTAACCTAGCAGTTTTACATCCAATTAACAATGATTTAATTCACTTGTTAAGGAGAAATACAAGTAAAATTTATAACTGAATAACTCTATTACAAAATAGAAGACCTTAACAAAGTAAAACTGTATAATAGATATTATAAGTATTCTAAATCAAAACTGTGTTGTGCTATTCTTCTATTATTTAGTTTTATTTACATTATGTTATAATAACTTTCACTATACATATATGCAACCTTAGTTCTGTAAATATTTTACCTACTCATAAATTATAAAAATTTTACGTTTTGCATAATTATGTTTAGTGGTATTGACTATAATGATTGATTTGGGCATTATGTTATGACTAAGGTTCATAGCTTAAGTATTCGTTCCAGAAGGAGGAAGAAATTGAAGCTAAACCTAAAATCAATAACAATTGTAAGACCGGGTTATAGCTGTCATTTTGGGACCGAGTTGTTTATAATAATAAATAAATAATTTATTATGTTGGAAAGGAATCTATATTTATATTGTTTTTATTTTAATTTCTTATATTATATAAGAAATCAAAATCATTAGTGTAATAACATTTTGTTGTTATAAAGTAATGTATAAATTTATCCAACTTACACCAAGTTTGATTACTGTAATTTATCATATAAATTATAGCTACCCCGGTCTTTTCATTTTTACTCAATCATTATTACTCAATTCAATAGTCAACACTTTATATTCTTTAATATTTCGTGTATCCGCCATTTTGATCGATTACAGCTTGCAACCGCGAACCCATGGAGTCTATTAATTTTTCACATAAATTGTGACCCCGTATAGAATCCCATACCTCCATGCAGTGAGTACTCAGTGCTTCCTTAGTCCTTTCGTTCCTATTGTCCCACTTTTGAACCATAACGCCCCATAAATTTTCAATGGGGTTTAAATCTGGCGATCTCGCAGGCCAAGGAATAATTCGTATGTCCGATTGCTGGCTAAACCACTCTTGCACAATTATGGAACGGTGTATAGGACAATTGTCCTGCACGAACGTTATTACTGGCATGTCTTCTACAGGAAAAACATTCCGCACAGTGGGCAACATGACGTCATTCAGCACATCTAAGTAGTTAACACTGTTTGCACGACTGGGTATTACAGTAAGTTCTCCTGGTCCTGCAGCTGTCATCCATCCCCAAATGTTCACTGTTATACGACCGGATTCAGAGTTAGGCACAACGTGATCACTATCATAACGCGTATTATTACGCCTACGCCACAACCTAACTCGCCCGTGCTGGCTAGACTTGAAAGTCTTTTCATCACTGAAGATAACGTTGCTCCAGTCGAAATGTCTGTATTTCAAAGCGAACTCCAATCGTGCTCTTTTATTAGCTTCGGTTAGCAATGGCTTAATAGCATGTCGACGATAATGCAGACCTTCACTATGAAGAGCACGATACACCGTCCGCAAAGATGTATCAAACAACTCTGCGTAATATCTTGTTGGTGTAAAGCCATTTTCCTCATAACCTTGCACCATAAGTTGACGCTGGTCTGAGTCAATATGGCGTCTTCTGCCAGATCTACTGCGGTGTTCCAACGAACCCTCTTCTTGAAACCGCTTTATCCATATAGTGACAGTCTTTACCTATAAGGGAAATATATTATTTATTATTTTCGTGTATCGATAACCATGGATAATAAAATAAATAACGAACAGTGATTTTAAAACATTACTTAGTTTAAGCCAGTTTCTCTCGAAATTTCAGAATAATTTAGGCCTTGATTATGCAATGCTATTATTTGGGCCCTCGTAGCCATATCAATATTAGAACGCGAACTCATGGTAAAGATAAATATTAAAAAATTGTTAAATGCAATTGTAACTGAACTCACTCAAAGATAGTAAAGAACGTTATGATTGAACAAAAAGATTTAATTTTTATACAGTCAATATTAAACTACCCACAATTCTTTTGAGATTTATGATACAGGTTAAAGTCGCTAAACAACTTCGATATAATAAAGAGTAGGATAATTTCAACTCATTGCGTAATGACGCAATAGTCCAGTGGCTATGGTATCGGTAAATTTTATGCCACCGAGTTCGAATCCTAGTTATAACGAGCTTTGCTTTATAAGGTTTGTAATGTCGTAGGAGAATTTGTGTTAAAATTAAGTAATATTGTAACTAGCAAAAAACAAGATAATGTTCTTCAACGAGAGATGTATATTTTCCAATCCAACTACTATACTAGCGCCATCTATGTCGTTCAAGACGTATTATTAAGGCGATGAAACCCTGTACAAACGATTTTGGTTTGGAACTCTCCGTGCAGGTCTGTCTTCATTAGTACAAAGGCGAGCTTAACTCAATGTTGAGTTTTCTCCCAGCAAACCTTTGAGTGATAGAGAGAGATCACATTCGAGGGTAGAATCCGGTGTACAATATAAACTTACATAAATAAGTATAATTATCCGAATATATATCGTACATACTAAATAAACACTAATATATATCAATATTATGTCAATGTGAAAGGAAGTGCTCGGTACTTATCTTACCTAGACTAGATAAAGGTATCAAGTAGTTTCTAAGTTGAGACAATAAATTACTCGGAATGTGTTTTTAGGGTTCCGTACCCAAAGGGTCCAAACGGAGCCCTATTGTTGTCACTCACCTGTCCGTCTGTCTGTCCGTCCGTTGTCTATCACAAAATTTTGTTACGAAGAATTTCTTAACTTCCCATTGACATATGAACTTGAAAAGTGATAATGTTTATTATTACGTATACTTTACTAACAAATACCAATATTTAGTACGGAACCCTTAATGTGCGAATTCCGACACGCACTTGCCCAGTTTTTTTAATATCATTTTTATTAGGGTTTTAGTTTTCTTGATAAATTGCCAGGATCGGTTTTTATGAGGAGCTAGTTTGAATCAATAATAAGGGTATATAATTATATAAAACTCACTATCGTCTTTACTTAATTAATGGTATTCTATTCTATATTTTTATATGGCAAGCAAAGCCGATGTCGACTATTCTGCCAATGTCCAAAGTTAAATGGAAGAGCAAGTATGTTCTGATTAATGGTATAAGATGAATGTCATGCTTTTTTTTCAAACTGTAGGTACCTACATAAATAAGCAGACATACACATATTGGCTTCCGCAGTCACTCGCGATATACAACATAAGGTCTAATGTAATTAACATTAGCGAAACTCCGCAGAGCCTGGCTGGAGGCTTTAATAAATTAAAGCCACCACCGGCAAGTCCGTTTAAGCAGCCGACAACCTTATAGGTTGACCTGCGAGATGTCACTCAAAAAAAAAAAAACGCAGACCTACATATTGACGAAAAAAAACTTTTAATTTCACTTTAAAGTGTATTATGGTACTTGAAACGAACAGTGATCGCGAGCTGTCGTGCCGGTTCCAACTGATCCCTAGTCCCAACTCGCCCGCTTTTTTATATGCTTATTAGCTGTAAGGGTACAGTTTGTTGGAAAAGTGCTACGATTTAGAAAATAAATACTTATCACGTATAAATTTTGCTCTAGATCTTTATCTACGTATTTTAAATACAAACCATACAAGCACTTTTCTTACCATCAGTACTTTTGCACACACACACAGGCACCTGGTGATGACGGAATAACGACAGAGCTCCTTAAAGCGTGCGGGGCTCCAGTCCTGAGAGAGCTAGCGAGTCTCTTCAACTCCGTCATCCAAGAAGGTACAACGCCTGAGGCGTGGAGCAGAGGTGCGGTGGTTCTGTTCTTCAAAAAAGGTGACAAAACCTTGCTGAAGAACTGTAGATCCATCTCACTTCCGAGCCACGTCTACAAGCTGTTCTTGAGGGTCGTCACGAATCGTCTCGCCAGGAAACTTGACGAGTTCCAGCCACCAGAACAAGCTGGTTTTCCAAAAGGCTTCAGTGCCGTGGACCACATCCATACTGTTCGGCAAATTATACAGAGGACCGAGGAGTACAACCAGCCGCTGTGTATGGCATTTGTGGACTACGAGAAAGCATTCGACTCCATCAAAATATGGGCAGTTCTGGACTCTCTGCAACGATGTCGAATCGACTGGCGTTACATCGAAGTGTTGAGATGTCTGTACAACGCTGCCACGATGACTGTCCAGATCCAAGATCAGAAAACCAGCCATATCCAACTGCTCAGAGGGGTGAGACTGGGGGATGTCATATCCCCGAAACTGTTCACCAACGCGCTGGAGGACGTCTTCAAGACGCTGGAGTGGACTGGACAGGGTATCAACGTGAACGGCGAGTACATCTCACACCTTCGCTTTGCCGATGACATCGTCATAATGGCAGAGACGGTGGAACAGTTAAACCTGATACTGCACAGCCTAAATGGAGCCTCGGGGCGGGTTGGCCTCGGGATGAATTTGGACAAGACGAAAGTCATGTACAATTCACATGTCGTACCGAGTCCAATCTGCATCGAAGGGTCGCTTCTCGAAGTTGTGAAGGAGTATGTCTACCTAGGGCAAGTCATCCAGCTCGGTAGACACAACTTTAAGAAAGAAGTTGACAGAAGGATCAGGTTGGGTTGGGCAGCGTTTGGAAAACTTCGTTCGGTCTTCTCGTCCCCTATCCCACAATGTTTGAAGACTAAGGTTTTCAACCAGTGCGTCCTGCCCGTTATGACATACGGTGCCGAAACGTGGACACTGACGGTCGGGCTAGTCCACAAATTCGAGGTCGCTCAGCGCGCTATGGAGCGGGCTATGTTAGGAGTTGTTTTGAAGGATAAAATCAGAAATGAAGTTGTCCGGAAAAGAACCGGAGTAACCGACGTAGCTTGCAGAATAAGCAGACTGAAGTTGCAGTGGGCTGGTCATGTTTGTCGAAGTACCAATGGCCGATGGAGCAGACGAGTCCTGGGGTGGAGACCGCGTATCGGCAAGCGTGGTGTAGGATGCCCACCAGCTAGATGGAGCGACGACCTTAAGAAGGTGGCTGGAATAGACTGGAAGGCGGAGGACAGGGTTTTGTGGCGCAGCCTGGGAGAGGCCTATGTCCAGCAGTGGACTGCGATAGTCTGAGTTGAGTACTTTTGCGCCTTCTGGCTATAAATGTTGGTAGATATATACGGACCGGGCGAGATGGGACAAGGGATCAGTTGGGACGAAGCCCATTTTTCAGTCTCCTCAAGGATGTGCCCGAATAGGCGTTGCACACACAGGTGGCCTTTATAAGGTCACGGAGACCCTTCCGTGTGCGGATGGTGATCATTGGGGTGGTTTTAGTGAGGTTAAAATCCCACAAAATCTTTACCCCAAGTCCAGGCGCATTTTGAAAATTTCCCCAAAAAAAAAACTTTTCATGAATATTTTTTTCTAATTATGCCATCAGATATCGATGTCCATTACGTCTGCGGAGTTTCTATAGTTAATTTAATTAGTTTGTCGCGTTGCGTCTGTTTGTGCTTTAATAAATTAATCCTGACCTAACGCTACGTACCGAGACCTACATTTGTCAGGCAGTAGCATGTCAAGCTCTAGAGAATACCTACCATTAAAGGTACTTTTGAAAGTGCCGGCAGTTCGTCAAAGTAGGAAGTAAGGAATTAATGAACACAACTTGTTGACGCTTAAAAGCATAGTTACATTAACGTATCCCTTAAGTTTTGCGCACTAAAATTACCTACGTTATTATTTGGGAACAATAGGTACTAAAACTGATAAGAGGATGTCACAAAAGGAAATGTGTTCTACGAATGTCAGTAATTTTGTTTTCATTCTTGATAGGCACGCGTTTGACCACTATCTCACCTGATGGTAAGCGATGATGTGGTCGAAGATGGAGCACGCTTGCCTAAAAGTAACCTATTCACTCTTGACTTAAAGACTCTCAGGTTGTAGCTATCAGAAAACACAGATATAAACACACACATATCTAGAGCCTTAGCATTTATAGTGGCATGCACCGATTATAAACAATGAATTATGATCAGTTTATGTTGCAGGAGTAACGGCTGTTAAAAAATACGATCTGAAGCTTTGAATTTTTAATCAAAACCCCTTTTTGTAAAATGAGTTTGATTTATTAATGTCTCATTCAAAATAAAATGACTCCTAGTTCAATAGATTTAATCGAGATAAAATTCTTTTACAGTTTTGCGCAAGCCCATGATTAACATGTCACAAAATTTTAATCCCCTCAATCTGTTGAAATCCACCCACCCAAAGCCATCATTACAGTATGATTAATAACTTGGGCGTGAATTTTAAAATAAATATAATAGGGTTTGTTTTTAATCCAGACACTAGCAAGTAATGACACATACAATACATAATGATCATGTCAATTACAGAAAATATTTCAATATGATTAACATTTACAGTTTCAATACACACACCGATGTTTACCACTGTGTGTGTTCTGTGAAACTCAATACTTTTCATATATTTTATTCAATATTTTTGAAGCGGTGAACTATCAGCATAAAATTTGAAGCAACAGTTTGTTTGTGTAATGGTCGCAGCAAACTAGCTTAATTCACCTTTCAGTTAATAGCCTAGCCTTTTTACTACCTGAACGAGTCCACTCAACTGGCCGCCTGACTGATATTCAGCTATTCAATCAAACAGCTAGACAAATGACTTGAATCGATAACGTTGAATTACTTGCCTATTTTACAACTTGAAACAGCTTTTCTTAAATATTTGGGTATTTATGAGAGGCTGCTTCAAGTTGTAAAATTAATTTTGATTTTCGTTCTGCCGGCAATGTGCTCATGACGGTCGTAAGTAAGATATGACGACGGTTTTTCTTTTTAAAATAAAGCAATTTTTGAGTTTTTGCGAATGTATCACGCTAGGCTGTTAACTGAATGGCGAATTAAGCTAGTTGGCTGCGACATAATTATCACGATTATTACTGTCTGAAAAGCACTTGTTGTGTTGTTGTTAAAACATACTTACAAAAAAAAACATTTATCATTTATCACTGAAACTGTTAATGGCCTAGTCTTTAACAAATATCTACCTAGAAATACCTATGCCTTTTACGTAGTTTTTATTATTTATTCTTCAAAGCCTACAAAATGATTACATGTGAAAATTAAGCCAAAAATTAAACCTGACTTTAAAACTAGGCAGATGCCTGTATGCAGTCAGTATCCGTCCAAGAATAAATTAAAAATTAAGAATTTTGAGCAGATTGTGAATTATTATTAATAAAAAAAATATGTCAAAAGGTTAAACCAATCTACAAGTCAAAAAAAAAGGCAACCAGGCCAGGTCAACCTTCATGCGCGTTGTTGATAGCGTTAACAATGAGTCTGATTTGGAATTCAGACTTTTTTGTTATCTATCGGAATTTGAATATCAAAAGAATAAAAATCCCACAAAGCAGCACCTGAAACATGCTTTTTTTAAAGGTTTTCCATATTTCTGGCGTGTATTAGATGCCTAACAAAAGCCAGACAATTCGCGTTAAGAGCTGGGGCAGATACTAAACCTTGTATTCTTGGTAAACATAATTTGCAAGTCAATTTGGTACCAAACCAGTCCCGAGTGATGCCTATCTACGATTGTAATATGTACTAGGCATCTTCGTAGGTTGCTACTTTTTTTTTTGTGGGGTTGGCAAATCGTTCAATGACTTCGCCCGTTCTGGGTAGAGCGAGGGTATGTCTCGGCTTTTTAAAGTTTATTATTTTACAGAATCTCTTCCAAATCTTATGATTGTACTAAAATTGTTTATGACGGTTTGCGTGTCCGTAGCTTCATGTGAGAGGAGTTTCAGTAAACTACAATTAATAAAAAGCTACTTGCGGGCAACAATGACCCAATCATGGCCTAGCAAACTTAGTAAGTTAGTAATAGAACACGAGGCAATACAAAATATTAATTTTAAGAAGTTATTTCCGAGTTTGCAGATGTCAAAGCTAGAAGAAGAGATTTTAATTGTAAGATTTTTTTGTCTTCATTTTTATTGTGTTTTGTTATTTTTTCAATATAAATATTAAATGATCCATGACGTTTATCACACAAAATTTATTGCTTTTAACTTTCGTTGGGGTGACACTACCAACTGCCGCACCGGGTGCCACCCAAGGTAGCTACGCCACTTAAACGCCGGCAATTCAATTAAATGACTGAAGGACAACCAGCCAAGTCGTTGAACGCAACGTTTAACCAGATGGCTAGATGTCATCTGGTTAGATGTCATTTAGTTAAATTGGATATTGATGAATTTGTGATACCACTGATCATTTTTATGTGTGTACAAAAGGCAATGTTAGGATTGGCAAGAGCGAGCGTAGCGAGATCGGGACATGGGGCACCCCGACTCGGATAGGTTAAGTTCGAAGGGAATGAATCGTGGTTATTTTTAACCGACTTCGAAAAAGGAGGAGGTTCTATATAAAAATTTATGTGGGTCCACCATATAATTTTTTTGAAATTGCTTCAGTGCTTTTTGAAAAACTGAACAAAAACGAAAATTACGTACTTATACATAGATGACGTTATGGTTTTCTCCAATTACGAGAAGGTATGTTTAAATTCCACGTTCCATGATAAAAGGGTTTTAGTTCGGGGATATAACAACAAAAAGTTAAAAATAAAAAACTTTTTTACAAAAATACAACCGACATCCAAAAAAGAAAATACACTAAAAATTAAAAAACTACTTTTATTTCGGAAGTCGGAGTCAAATAACGAAGAAACACTGACTTCCGAAGTTAAAGTTATTTTTTAGTGTATTTTCTTTTTTGGAAGTCGGTTGTTTTTTTTTTTGTATAAAAGTTATTTTTTAAATCTTAGGTTCCGCCTTTTAAATAAATTGAATCATTAATAAATAATCATTTTAATAATTCTTCATTTAACTTGAAGTAAATTTGTTTGGATCACTTGGCTGAGTCTTGGTCAGTCATCTTCAAAGGGCTGACTTTCAATACGCCATGTGGTTAAACGTTGACTGATTCTAGTTAAATTAACTATAGGCCTAGCCATTTTATTGAATACCGGCGTTTAATGAACGACCTAGTCGTCCAATTGAATTGGTAATTCAACCAGATGGCTGCGGCATATATACTACCTTCACGAATTTATTTAGATTTTGCAAGCCCGTAGTTTAGCTCTTGCGGGGGAGTACCCCCCCCCCCCCTTCCCCACTCTCCCGCAAGAGCTAAACTCTCGACTTTGAATCGAAAAATACTCTATAATATTTTGAAAGCAGCCCTATCCAACGATACCCCACACAATAGAATAGGCGAGAAAAAAAGTAAACCCCACTTTACATTTAGGGGAGGCATCGTAAAAAAAAAATCTTTTTCAGGTTTTTATTATTTCTTTATCGTTGCGTGATCAATCTATATATATCTAATCATAAAAAATGCAGTTTTCTTGTACTAACAGTCTCTAAGCTACTCGTATGCCTCGGATGGACAGACTGAAACTGTAAGGGTTTCTTGTCCTTGTTAGGACTAAACCCTAAAAAGTTGAAGGTTTTTAAAGTTGATGAAACATTTTTTCAATTTAATTAGATCTGAAATTCTATAATTTATGATCTAATTCAAGAAAACGATTTATTAATTGAATTACCTACATTTTAATGAGTTCTTATTTTTCTTACTCAGATACACAACCTTCAAAAGAAGTAGATGGCAACAAAAAAGACAGAAATCAACTAATTAACCTGGGGTCAACTAACCTCATCAAATTATAACTTTTGAGCAGCAGAAGATGAAAAACACCTTAGACTAGTTTTTCATATTCTGCTGTTCAAAAGTTATAAATACAATGAGTTTTAGTTTTCATTTTGGAATTACAAAGGAAAACTTTTTATTTAAAATACATAACGAATATAAATGACTTCGTAATAATTCCACGGTAGACGAAGACTGAAATGAATTTGTTTTATCACAAACTAAAAGCGAACGTCCTGAAAGCCTGAAAAGCTCTTACCAAACCCATTATTTAATTAGTCTTTTACGAAATACAGCTGAAAATATTGCCTTTCGAATTATCATTCCGAGTTTGTAATCCGTTCATTGATAAAGAGCCTACGAAATTGAAAGAGTATATTGGGGCATGACAATATAGCAACGATGGGCTTAGCATCCCAAGCGATTCAATTTCCAAACAAAGGGCTTGTGAATTGAAACGCTAGAGATTGTTCACGAACTCGTCGATCTATCGATCTTCTATACATATAAACAGGGTGTAACGGAAAGGTGTGGTCATATTTTAAGAACCGGTTCTGCCCATGGAAATTAACAACTTTCTCTAAGAAAAAATCGAAAATTTCCAAAAAAAAACATTGGACTTTCCATACGAAGTTATCATCAGCTGATCAATATTTGTATGAGAGGCAAAAAATTTTTTTGAGAATTTCCTCAGATTCTCTTGAAGAAAGTTGTTCATATTGATGGGCAGATGCAGTCCTTAAAATATGACCACACCTTTCCATTACACCTTGTGTAAAAGCGAAAGGTCCACTCACTCTTCCATTCACCCACTGATTTATCACGAAATCTCAAATACTAATGGACCTACTAAGATGAAATTTGACACAGAGGCAGATTATGAGTAGGAGACGTTAGCTAAGAAAGGATTTTAGGAAACCCTCCCCGTAAAGGGGTGAAATAGGGGGTGAAAGTTTGTATAAAAAAAATACTGTTTGGGTTTGAAAACTTGAAACTTGGCAAAAACGTGTATCTAAGTAAATAAAAAGATTCGACATAATTAGTTTTCTAAAACTACCCCCAAATGGGGGTTTAGAGGGTGTTAAATGGAAGAATCTTAACGCTTGGTCCGATAAAGTTAAAACTTGGCATAAGTAATCTTGAAAAAGAAATAAGAATTACGTATTTAACCAAATTGCCCCCCCCCCACTAAAGGTGTGAAAACGGGTGTTGAAGTTTTTAATGAATAATTTTTGGCTTGATTCAGTTAACTCGATAATTGGTAGAAACAGTCTAAAAGAAGTAATTTTAAGGGGAACTTCAGAACCTTCCGGCTCCATCGACAATCTGTTCGGCAAGCAATGGGCAGGGCACATTGCTGTTATTGTATATTGGGGCATGACAATATAGCAACGATGGGCTTAGCATCCCAAGCGATTCAATTTCCAAACAAAGGGCTTGTGAATTGAAACGCTAGAGATTGTTCACGAACTCGTCGATCTATCGATCTTCTATACATATAAACAGGGTGTAACGGAAAGGTGTGGTCATATTTTAAGAACCGGTTCTGCCCATGGAAATTAACAACTTTCTCTAAGAAAAAATCGAAAATTTCCAAAAAAAAACATTGGACTTTCCATACGAAGTTATCATCAGCTGATCAATATTTGTATGAGAGGCAAAAAATTTTTTTGAGAATTTCCTCAGATTCTCTTGAAGAAAGTTGTTCATATTGATGGGCAGATGCAGTCCTTAAAATATGACCACACCTTTCCATTACACCTTGTGTAAAAGCGAAAGGTCCACTCACTCTTCCATTCACCCACTGATTTATCACGAAATCTCAAATACTAATGGACCTACTAAGATGAAATTTGACACAGAGGCAGATTATGAGTAGGAGACGTTAGCTAAGAAAGGATTTTAGGAAACCCTCCCCGTAAAGGGGTGAAATAGGGGGTGAAAGTTTGTATAAAAAAAATACTGTTTGGGTTTGAAAACTTGAAACTTGGCAAAAACGTGTATCTAAGTAAATAAAAAGATTCGACATAATTAGTTTTCTAAAACTACCCCCAAATGGGGGTTTAGAGGGTGTTAAATGGAAGAATCTTAACGCTTGGTCCGATAAAGTTAAAACTTGGCATAAGTAATCTTGAAAAAGAAATAAGAATTACGTATTTAACCAAATTGCCCCCCCCCCCACTAAAGGTGTGAAAACGGGTGTTGAAGTTTTTAATGAATAATTTTTGGCTTGATTCAGTTAACTCGATAATTGGTAGAAACAGTCTAAAAGAAGTAATTTTAAGGGGAACTTCAGAACCTTCCGGCTCCATCGACAATCTGTTCGGCAAGCAATGGGCAGGGCACATTGCTGTTGCAAAAAAAAAAAGTGGGTAGCCACTGAAGACTGCGGGTGTCGGCCTCTGGACCAGCCGCTTCTCACACGAGACAACTGTACGTCACTTGCTCCCGCGTCACCACACCTGACTCTCAGTACATTTTGGTTGTTGAAAGCTAGACTACTTTTTTTTTAAATATCTAATGTTATTCCGTTATCCACCTTTAAGCTACAATCCTTACATACTCTTTTTGTTTCGTTGACGTCTGTAAACCTGGTCACAATACATATTTTATATTTACCGAATGAAATTGGTGTTTTGGCCGTTTTATTTGAAAGTAAAATAAATGAATAAGATCCTTTCGGAATGCATCGCAAGCACAGAATTATTAGTTTTATTTGTGCAGGTTTACGAGCTTGACGCGGACGAGGTCGCGAGCAACAGTTAGTATTCTATAACGATGGTAATCGATTTTCTTTTGTTGACAGATCACTCGAATGCTACAGAACTGATAACGAATGGCAACGCAGTGCGAATGAATCCGAGGGGAGAACCCGATGAGAGACACTTTCATATGTGCGACGATAAGTTATAAATCAATGTAAATTATAGTCTAGTTTTCTACAAAAACCCAATTGATTGTAAATTATTGTAAAATAATGATCTCGTAGATATTTTGAACGAGAATTTTGGTTTTAAGTCGCTAGATTTTGTAAGAAACTTTGATGATATGATCATAATGTTTTTATCCATTTTTAATACGATACTCGTACTTAATTAGCGCTGTAAGCGATACATCGAAATTATTCATGTTTTCTGGGAACTTATTTGGGAACCTATTGTACGAGAAGGATTCATTGTTAACTTGTTTCTTTTGTTTCTAGATATTTTTAAATAAAAAATGTATAATGAACAATATTTGACTGCTAAAATAATTGTAATTTTTTTCTAGTGTAGAAAGAATTCCTATTTTTTATTGTTTTTTGCTAATCTTAATCACTGATCTGTATATTGTTAAATTAACTTTTTCTCTTCCTGTAAGTAATTATAGCTACAAAAGCAATTTGTCACCTATGTGCCGTCGTGTTTTTTAAATGGGCTTAATAAATTTCATTAACATAATTACCTTATATTTTTTTTGTATTACCTAAATGTATGAAATTTGTATCATTAAATAAAGTTTAAAACATTCAGGGTCATTCATGAAGCCTCATTTCTGATAAGGTCATTTGGTAATAGAATAACTTTAAAGTACACTACTTGATAATATAGAATACCTACGATAGAGTTTTGCTAAATAAAACCGTTAACAATGCTAATGTAAGTCAGTATAGCTGGTGTGTATCAAGAATTATATCAGGTGGCGCTAGTAGTACCTCCCACAAGGTTAAGGCGGTTATCACACTGCCACGCATCACGCTGCATGTTGCGTGTCAACGCACCTACGCGCGTACTTGCAGCAGTGTTTTCTATACAAACGGAGATACTTACAATCAGTTAGAGTACGTATTGACGCGCTACGCTGCGTGGTGCGTGGCAGTGTGATAATCGCCTAACCGACGAGTTGGTGAGGGTCGCGGGAATTCGATGTATGCTCTTCCTCAGGATTGATCGTTGTGGCGACCCTTGCTGAAATGATGAATAGTACCTGTGGTGTTTGTGTTCTTATGACTATAGTCTTATGTACACTGTCTCGTGTGCATGGTGCGGTGGGGGGCCTGCGTCAGTCGACACTCTACCGACGCGAAGTCGAGCGTGAGCCGTTGGCGAGAGCAGACGCATTTGCCTGCCCATACGGTGTGTTGCCGAACCAGTGAGGCGCCACAGTAAAACAAAATAATGTGTTTTTTCAAGCGTTATTTTTGAATTGCTCTTTTCTTTAACCCATACCATAATATTTGGGATTGACATGCGCTACCAATATGACCGGGTCCATCCCAAATTTTTTGTCTAAAACCCAAACTCACCAAGTTTTGTGAGTCCTGTGACTAAACTATGGAATACACTATGGTAGCTACTAGTTTGATTCATTTTTTGTTTCAAGAATTCGTTAATTCTACTCATTCGTCAATGCAGTAACTAATTTACTATTATTTTAAATTATGTTCATATTTTCCCAAAATAACTATTCTCGATATTCGTAATTTGATCATAGTTCAATCATTTGATGTCGGTAGATTTCAATTGATGAATTGGTGTTCATTAAAATGATTGACGGACAACAAAATGTATTGGGTTTCCCTGCTAACGAAATGTAATAGAGACTATAATATGATCAACTATTTTAACCCCACCCTTGTTTTTTCGGCTGAGCTATCGAGGCCTATCATGTCGATCTAGTTCAGAGATATTTTTTTTTTGTTTAATGGCAGCTGTGACGATGACGTAGCTTACAGCTTTCGCCCATAAGGTGACCGCTTGACATTTCAAGCACTTGCTCTTACGCCCAGTTGGTGTCCATTTCACATGCATGGGGTTAAGACTAAAAATGGTGTTTTTTTAATCTTTATTAAGGAGCTTGGTCACAATACTGAAATATATAAAAAAAAAGTTGATGATACATTTTTAGTGCAAAAAAGTTGAATGATTCATTGATTGTGGTAGTGGAACGAATTAGAATACGAGATTTAAGTTGCAGGTACTGTCAGCGTCTCCTAGTATACCTAACATAGATTATAATATTTTCATAGACATATTCATACATTAAAGACAATTACTACAAAATATTTTGTTAATCTACCCAATTTGTTGTTAATTAAATATTTATCTTTAAAATATAACACTATAATATTAAGAACCGTCATTTCTTTTTTCAATAAAAGTGTTGTTGTTTACAATCTTGCTTTTATTTTTCATGCCCTATCAACTTGCATTTTCACAGGGATTTTTTAACAAGTTTACAGTTTCTCTACATAGTATAAAACAAAGTCTGTTTCTCCGCTAAACTCCTCTTAAACCACGCAATAGATTTTAGAGCAGTTTTTACTAATAGAAAAGCAATTAATGAGGAAGGTTTGTGAGTTTTAATTTTCTCTCAAATATAAATCGATAAAATTATTAGTGCGACTTTCATCAAGTTCGTGATTCAGTAGATTTATTAGAAATTTATCTACGCGCATAACCTCCGAACGACTGCATCAAATTGAATAATTATTTTTTGTTGTGTTCGTGTTTGTCAGGAACTCAGGACAAGGTTTGTATGAATGAGAATGTTGAGAAATCAAATAAACAAAAATGCACCCGTGCGAAGCCGCGGCGGGTCACTAGTAGTTTATAAAAATAATAATAAGCACCTGTACGTAGTTTAGTCTCATTAAAATCTGAGAGTTTAGTTACAAATTCTTGTAATACTTTTTTATTTTGTAAAACAAAGTGGGCAAAACCAAAACAAAAAGTTGTCATAGCTGGCTCTACAAAGGCTGAATAAAAAAAAACAACAAAAACACGTTTCTATAAACTTTTTTTTTGTTTTTTTTTTGGGCTGTATCTCATGATCTGTTTAAGTAGACAGTTGAACTGTGTAGTTATTACGGATCGTGAGATACAGTCCGCTGATAGACAAATGACAGCGGAGTCTTCATAATAGGGTCCCGTTGGTTACCCTTTGGGTACGGAACCCTAAAAATTTAAGGATGCTTTGACAATATTATAATTTACCTATATTATATTTTTACTTTACTAGGTATGTACAGTCTGTTGTCAACATTACTAACCCACCCTAAAAACAAACGAATTTGGACCCTTTGCATGTAACATTAAGGTTTATTCAAGTTATATGAGCTTATCAGACAAGTGCTCGAGGATTTGATGAACAAATACAATAATAATACAGACGCGCAAATTTGATCTTTAAAACATTAGCATTAGGTTATATTTTATAACTATTTGTTATAATATTATAAGTGTAATAGCTTATTTTAATGATTGGGTTCAAGTAATTCTGGTCTCGTGGTCTGTATATAAGACTGAGAAAAACAAGGTTCGAAATCAAATCCTGCGACAAAGATATTGTTTTGCTTTCAATATAGAATTTATATTCCAAAACTTTTTCTTGTATTATTGTAAAGAACTACAGACTATACATAAACATTTTAAAATGGTAATATTTTTACATAACTTGTAATAAGTGGGTAGTTGAAAAATAAATATTCGTATTCATTATAAAGAACTGTGAACTTAAAGTTTTTTAAATTACCCACCCGTTTACAAGATAAGTTATTAGGCGAAAATCATATTGGTCGTTCTTTAATATTGCAAGCAATATTGTAGAAATGAAAACAAATTAAAAAAGAAAGTGATGTATAGGTGGACTGTGTTTTCAAACCCACATGCTGTTCGTCGTCAATCCAGCATCAAACCGCTAAGCCACAAGAACTTGTCGGGAATACGCGAAATTAAAGATTGGGTTGTAATTATGTAGTGTGACTTAAAAGCTTTTCAACTTTAATGTTAGCGAGATAATGATTAAAATAGCTTAACAAAAACATATATAATGCCGCTGGCTCCGACCATGTTGGGTGGGTTTACCTTAAGGTTAAGTGTTAAAGATCAAATTTGCGTGTCTGTGTTATTATTGTATTTTTGTTCATCGAGTCCTCGTGCACTTGTCTGATAAGCTCATATAAATTAAATAAACCTTAATGTTACAGGCAGAGGGTCCAAAGTCGTATGATTTTAGGGTGGGTTTGATAATGTTGACAACAGTCTGTACCTACGGGGAATGGATTTACAAACCGCAAATTTGTGTAAAACAGTTCAATTTAAACCCAATGGCAATGTAAATAAAGACGACACGCGCCCAAAAGTTATAAGCCGACTTTCGCACAGACGTAAACGTATCGCGGCGATTTTTTTTTAGCGTACTAGATTTTCAAAGTTCTGCTTAGCGCGGAGAGTTGAAAATCCAACAGTGTATTTTTTCGATGCACTGTAATGAACTCTGTTGTTGTTGAGTTGGATTCTCAATGCCCGGTTCAACACCGAGAGTTGAAAATCCAGTGCGCGATAACATAAAACGACACCTATGACAAAGAATTAGAAAATTTTCGCTGATTAGATTTTATATACTGTAGCATGAAGATTTCGCACCCATACGGAAAGTAAAATGGCACGCAGCGCGTAGTTTTGAATCGTATCCGTATTCATGATCTTCGTGTCAGTCAGATTTTAAATCCACCTTATTCACAAAAGTAAATAGGTGTACTACTTAGTTTTAATTATTAGTAATTAGGTTCAAGTTAACCTAACCTAACATTAAGACAACCATAAAAAAAAACTTATACGAATTCATTCAAGTTGATCTACTGCAATGCTCTATAATGTGACGCAACTTAGAATTCGTGAACTCATGAGCAGTGCGCTTGGCGCGCGCGTCTCCGCGCATCGTAATTTGTTACAAATCGCTACTCCTTGCGGGGGCAGGGGTTTACGTTAAATACCTACGGCGCTCGGGTAAGGCTCGCCTTAATTGTTCAGTTACGTTTTATAGACGAAATAATAACTTTTACCAATTGCGGACACAGTTAATACACAAACATAAGACTCAGAGTAAACATAGACATAAAAAGAGATTTGCTGACTACTTGCTGACTTGTTGATCTGAGTATTTCCGAGAGTTGAAGAGGACTGTCGAGCACTGTTGTGGTCCTCGGCGGCGAGAACGGAAGGACGGTCGTCTGTGTCGTTTTACTGTACTGGTTTCCCTTCTTTTTTTTTGGGGTGGGAAATCAACCAATGACTTCTCCCGCTCTGGGTGGAGCGGGAGGGCGTGTCAGACTCTTACTGACTAAAACCCACCCCTGTTCCTTCTTGCCTCGTGTGCCCAGGGGCGAGGTAACTCTGTTTCGAATTTATCCTCAACCCCCGGGCAGGCATCGGCCATGACGGCCCCGTCCCTATTGCTGACAACTCTTTGAGGCGCGCGTGGAACACTACGCGCCGTCGACTCTCGGGCCTGGTGCTGATCGGACGGCGAGCTATCCATTACTCGCCGTCCGCAGGCTAGGGTCTACGGTGGCCGGAGATCGTCTCGCGGCGCCGGAAGTCCCCGGCGTCTCCTGAGGCGGCTGCTGCTGAGAGCGTGCGGGCGACTCCGTTGTTGATGCTCTCTCACGCGTTCCGCCTCCGCCTTCGTGAGCATTACTGCTTCGCAGAAGGAGAAGACGGCTTCCCATTCTCTCTCGCTCCGTACCATGGCCTGAACCAGGGCAGGGCGCGAGAGGTCGCTGCCGCCTATCGCATCCACGAGGACACGGCGGTGCTCTGCCCAAGCGGGGCAAACCTCCACCGTATGCTCCACCGTGTCCTCTGGGCTATCCTCGCAGTGAAAACACCCGGGTGTACTGGTTTCCCGACGGCTCTCTTGGAGCAGGGTGGTAGAGTTATCGGGTGTGATGAGAGTGTGCTGGGGACGGCGAGTCTTTAAGATGAGGGAGGGTTCGTATCGGCTTGCCGATGCGATTAAGGGGTTGCAGTGGTTGACAGCAGTGCCAAAGAAACGCTTGGTGAGACGTTTCATAAGCTGCTGAATAGTGGGGACTTTGAGATTCTCATTCCGAATAAAGTAGGGGGCTCCCACTACTTTGCGGAGGAAGCGGTTGTGGAGGGTCTGCATCTTATGAAGGTTACGGTGCTTGGCGTGTGCGAAGACAGTGCAGGCATATGTTATAATGGGACGGATTACCGCGGTGAATATGCGCAGTTTGGACTTGAGTGACAGTTTACTGCGGGTGATCAATATACAATGGAGTCTACCTTGAGCGAAGGCGGCGCACGAGCGAACCTGCTTTATGTGCTTAGCGAAGGTGAAATGGTCATCGAGGATCACTCCGAGGTATTTGGCTTGCTTCTCCCAGGGGATCGACCTGCCATACATGGTGACCGGGCAGGAGGGGGGAATGGGGATATATGAATAGTCTCGGTTTCGAATAGAGAACCGCCTGACTCTTTTCCGGGTTAACTTCGATTCTCCATTTCCTGAACCAATGCCCCAAGGTGGTGGCTGCGGCTGGTTTTGGTCTATTTTGTTGGGATTGACACCGGTATAGTAAATGGCCGTGTCTTTTACTTTTCGGGATATCGTTTGTAAACAGCGTGAATAGTAAGGAGGATAGTGGGGAGCACTGAGGGACTCCTGCTTGGATGGGGTGGGGGGAAGACAGTGTGCCCTCTATGCGATAGCGAAAGGTGCGGTTCGATAGAAAGTCTCGTAAGATGAGTACGAGACGATCTGGCATTCCTAGGTGGAATAATTTAATTTACAGCTTATAAATTAAACCACTATGCCAAATTTTGACGATCGCCTTCGCTATATCAAAGAACAAGACGCCCGTCATCATTTTATGCTGGAAGCCAACGCTTATGTGTTCAACGATGCGGTGGACTTGGTGGATGCACGAGTGTTCGGTTCGTAAGCCAAACTGCTCTTTGGGAATAAGACTCTTAGCTTCGGCATAATCTCTGAGCCGCTTAAAAATAAGCCTCTCGTAGATTTTACCGAGAACATTGAGTAGACTGATGGGACGGCAGCTGGCGGGATCAGACTTGGGCTTGTCTGGTTTGGGGATTCCAATTACTGTGGCCTGTTTCCATGTTTGGGAGATTATATTATTACTTAAAGCGCCGTTAAAGACGGGTCAGTAGGATAATAATTTGGGCGGGGAGGAGTTGGATTACTCTATTGGTGATGCCATCAGAGAGCAGAACAGTGTTGGCCGCGACTTACAAGTTGTAGGTCGTGAGTTCAAATCCAGGCAGGCGCTCTCAAAACGGTGAACAAAAACATCGTGAGGAAACCGGCATGTCCTAGAACCAAAAATTCGAAGACATGTGACATCCACCAATCCGCATTGAGCCCGCGTGGTGGATTACGGCCCACACCCTCTCACAGAGAGGAGGCCTGTGCCCCAGCAGTGGGGACATTAAAAGGCTGATGATGATGATGCCATCAGAACCTGCGGCTTTCCTGGGCTGAAGCCTTTTGATGATATCCTCCACCTCCTCTGGGGTGACGGGGGGTAAGGGTTCATCAGGATCTTCAACGGGTGGGAGGAAAGCTCTCCTTTCGACTTCAGCGTCCACCATGTCGAAGTGGGCTTGGTCTACTGGTTGAAAGCTGGGGCAACATTGGGATTCTAAGCTGTCGGCTAGGCATTCCGCTTTTTCGAGGTTGTCGAAAGCAACACTCTGTTCGGGCAGATGAGAGGAGGCGTCGAGACCTCAGCGGCTCGTAGCTTAAGCTGACTTAACATACAAAACAAACATGAAAGTGACTAGTTACATATAAAAAAGAGAGATTAGTATCTATTAGTACTATCAAACTCGTTATGTATCTAATCTATAAATATATATCGGTATGAGTGATGGTGCTTCCTCTACAGAAAGCTAACAGACTAATTCAATAGACTAATAAACAAAGATAAAATGTATAGGTACATAGTTAGAGAAAATCAGTAATGATACCTAAGCTTCAACATATACAAGGTGGAGACGACAATACTACAATAAACATTGGCAATAATAATTATTATGAATTAAATACATGCATCATTATGAACCACTTTTGCTATGGGACCAACAGAGATATACCGAAAAAAAAAATCAGCTGCCCAAACATTTATATTTGCATAACTCAACAAAATGTGTGTGTGTTAAGTTGTGTGCGTGTTGTGTGTGTGTGTGTGTGTGTTTGTGTGTATTTCAGGGTTGGTCCCATAGTAAAAGTTATTCATAATGATGAGTATTGCCAGTGTTTTCATTTATTATTGTTGTAGGTATTGTCGTCTGCACCTTGCTATAAATTGCGTTGACTAGGTAAAATAAAGACTTAAGCTAAACGGATGCCCACTAAATAGAGTTGATACGTTTAAGTATCTTGGACATTTATTAACCTCTGACCTGGAAGACGATGCGGACATTGAAAGGGAGCGTAGGGCGCTGTCTGTTCGTGCTAACATGATAGCCCGCAGATTTGCTCGGTGCTCGAGGGGCATCAAAATAGCCCTATTAATAGGGCATTTTGTACGTCCTTTTATACTGGCAGTCTGTGGATGGATTACACGCAGAAACAGTACAGCGCTCTACGTGTACAATACAACAAAGCGTTCAGGGTGCTCTTGGGGCTGCCTCGCTTCTGCAGCGCGTCGGGGATGTTTGCCGAGGCGCGTTTGGACTGTTTCCACACAATAATGCGCAAGCGGTGCACATTCCTGGTGAATATTGTGCGGGTCAGCCGCAACAGTATCTTGAACGCTTTTGCTGAACGTTTCGACTGTCAGTACGTGAACCACTGCAGCATGGTTCACTTACTAACTAATGCTAAGATATTATTTTGATTTAATTATTTTGTTCTTATTTTATTTTATTGTACTTACTGACATTTAATCTGATTTTATTTTTATTTTTAATTCTAATTTATTGATATTTTTAATTTAATTTGTTTCTGCATTAATCCCATTGTACTGTATCAGCAAAATGCCATTCTGATTATTGTAAAATTGTATTTAAATTTTATGGGCTTTCATAGCCTGAAATAAATTAATTTATTATTATTATTAAATGGATTTAAGTAGGTCCTAGGAACTATATCAAGTCATTCAATATCAAAAAACTAGGAAATAAAAACAATTAAATAAGCTGCACAGTTGTTTGAGCCGTTTAGGGTTGAAACAATAGGGTCATGGGGTCCGAGTGCTCATCGACTTTTACGTGACATCAACAAGCTTTTAGTCGACTCTTCATGTGACCAGAGGGATGGCCTTTTTTCATCAGCATTGCCATTCAACGTGGCAATGCTGCCAGTGTTCTGGGCACTTTTTCCATTGACAGCGATGTGGACGAATTTTTCGTGTGTATGTCCAATGAATTATACTCCTCCCTTTTTTATGCCGCTTGTACATTTGTTTTTGTTTTACCTTCTTTAGCCTATTACGTTGTTTATTAGTTTAGTTATCTAAATATACAAGGCATCTAATGACAATATTTACATTATCGTTTGAACTATGAAGCACAAACGCACGTAAACAAGAAGTACTTCGGTACACTAACTACAGTGAAGAAATAAAGGAAAAATTCGGATGAACAGAGCCAAGGCCAGAAGGAATTTTCCTGCTTTCGTTAGGTCCCCGTTTAAAGCAATTACAGGACACAATTTGCGACAGCCGTAAACCAAATTAAAGCTACAGTACATACATATTCTTGATCAAGCCAGAAGTCTGGGATTAATTTCTTACTATAGGCCAACGAGGTTAAATCAATTTGTTGTTTAGATGTAATCTGGGGTGTTCCACGGCCATAGGCGTATATGGGGAAGGAGGGTGTTAGAGGGTGAGCTGTGAATGGTTTTCCTGGGAATTACGCTCAACTCAAGGCTACAATGGGGTCCTCAGTTAACGTCGCTCGCAAGACAGTTAAGTTCAGTAGCATATGCTGTCAGAAAAATCCGTCAATTAACTGATGTAGATACCGCGAGACTGGTCTATTTTAGTTACTTTCATAGTATCACGTCTTACGGTATTTTGCTACAGAGACGGGCTGCAGAGAGTAGAGAATGCGGAATACGTTAATATGCGCATTAACTAGGTAATCTACAAATCACCGGGTACGATCCATCAAAGTGCGACATTTTAATTAAAGTTCCAATTATCTGCACTCTACTTAGTTAACTGCATAAAAACGAATGATACACCGTTAAACCTTTATAAGTACTTCTTTTTTTATTTTATGGCCTAGGCAGAACTGAAATATTATTTATTTTAGACTTTTCCTACATTCTATACAATGCTGTGTGTTCAGCCAGCTATGTGCTTACGACGGTCGTAAGTAAGATAAGTCGACGGAAACGACTACTCTTACGATCCGTGTGCAATTCAACTTTAACAAATTATGCAACTTATTACAATGAATTCGAATGTTTTATTCAAGCAATCAACCGGTTTTATTAAGCCCTTCCGCACACGGATCATAATCGTAGTCGTCTAGTAAGGGTATCGTTATGACGCAACTAGTACGAGACTTGCAGAGTTCTACAAACGAATCGTCGAGTAGACGTATCGTTTTGTAAGCGACATCTCATTTAGTTCACATCATCAACTGCAGAACACCAACAATATCAATCATCATTACGAAGCATCGTGCAAGCCGGGGCGGGTCGGGCTTTGCATGTGTAAAATATCAACGTAGCTAGTTTTTAATAAATTAAACTATTTAATATTGTATTGGAATATTTTATTTTCTCACAATAAAATTTTAGTGAAAAGTACAGCACACGGTACTAAAAACCCATTATAACTCGGTTTATATTTACTGTGTCTCGATGACCACGCCCATCTTCAGGCGGGACTGTGTGACGATCCTGGCCCATCTGCTCTTATGCATCCTGTAGGTGCCTATAAACAAAAATATTTAAAAAAAAATACTGTTTCGTTATCTTGGCGTGATTTATATATATATCATCATCAGCCTTTTAATGTCCCCACTGCTGGGGCACAGGCCTCCTCTCTGTGAGAGGATTTGGGCCATAATCCACCACGCGGGCCCAATGCGGGTTGGTATATATACCCATGCTAAATTGCTGCTTTCTAGTAGATATTAACAGTATCTACGTTATGCCTCGGACGGACAAACGGACAGACCGAAACTATAAGGCGTCGTCCTAATAGAAAGCGACTAGTGTTGCCCAAATGCAAGACCAAGACGAGACTTAGGCCAGTCTTGGTCTTGGTCTTGCGTCAATGCACCTGGTCTTGGTCTTGGTCTTGGTATTGCGCTCTCAGTCTTGGTCGTGGTCTTGGTCTTGCAGCAAGAGTCTCGCAAGTCTTGCAAGTCTTGCAAATACCTATTAGCCTATTGCTATTTATTGAACACGTTAGTTTAGATTTTGATTCGCGCTGTAAGACGTATGTAGTTAAAGAATTATAATCATCAAAATCATCAATACAACCCTCCAAGTTCATAAAGGTCGAGGAATTATTAAAAAAAAAATTACTTTTTCAACGTCAAACTCATTCCTCGACCTTTGAATATCAATTTTCAATCTTGCTGCTCACATTTTAGTACCTAGGTATATCACTCACTGTCTATCATTTACCGATATTAACAATGATTATTTCGAATTCAAAATATTCGCAATTCAATAGATGCAATACCTACTTAGTTATTAATTATCATCTCGCCCGACAGCCTTAAACGCTGTAGTGTTCAAATTCGAGCCAGTGTGTGAATGTATTTATACAAGAAACTCAGAGCATTCAACTTATACCTACTTACTGCTGAGACATCTTCAAGGTCATTTAATTTTATCCTCCTGTACCAACCCTACCAAAATAGGTAACAATTTTGTGTGCCTCTGTCCGTACTTTTTGTCGGCGAATGCGGCGCTCAAACAGTGTCAAATGCTATATCAAACAGCTCAAACAGTGTCAAATGCTGATACACTTGTTGCAAACCGCGGCGTCTTTGTCGGTAAATTATCAAATAAGTAGGTATATAATACACCGACCGACCAACAGTTTATTCGCAGAACGTCACATTTTCCCAATCAACCTTGAACCTTAATTGTTTAGCGATAAAGTTGAAAATCTGTTAAAGAAATTTGACAGATTGTAGTAGCTTGATGTGCTGGCGTCTGTACCATAACATTGGCTGCCGTAGAAACTGTTACTAGACCTACTCGACTCGCTGTTAGTTTTAAATTTTGCTGAATAGAAGAATAATATAAACTTTAAAACATAAGTAGGTACCTACATAATGTTTAGATAATTTTGTTGGCTATAATTTTAAGCACATACCAACCTACGAGTACTATCGTTAGATCTGCACATTAGACATAAACAAGCATAATATATTATTATAGGTAGATACCTACAAGGTATGAACTTTGCTAGAAAGTTATTCTAGGTACATTTTATCACATGGGATGATGGGAACAGATCTGTGAGTATTAACACGCTACCTACTTAATAAATAGATGAAACATAATAAGTACTTACCTACCTAATCAATACAACCTTTTAGGGTTCTTTCAGACGAGCGGCACGTTGCCAACTGCAGATACAACTGCAGCCCTTAGTTTAGTGTTGTGACGATACCTACGGTTTTGATACTGGGGAACGTCTCTCAAAATCGGGATTGAAATCAAATACCTACTTAATAACGCCCAAATCTCAGTTTGTCTTAACTGCAAGACGCAAGAGTCTTGCAGGTTTTAAGTCTTGTCTTGCTCAAGTCTTGCAGGGTTCAGTCTTGGTCTTGGTCTTGCTACAATAAGGCGGTCTTGGTCTTGCGAAAATGCAAGAACAAGACCAAGACTGCAAGACCAAGACCGATTTTGGGCAACACTAAAAGCGACCATCGCGCGAACACGCGATCATCGCGTTCATTTGTATGGAAAAACCGGCAAGCGCCTGCTGTCATCGCGACAACGCGATCAGGTTTGCCATACAAATAGGTAAGCACAATTATCGCGTATTCACCCGATAGTCACTTTGTATTAGGACGACGCCTAAGGGTACCATGTCCTTGTTAGGACTACGAAACCCTAAAAAGGTCGGCAAGGTGCCCTGAATTTTTGCAAACTTTTGGATACATCATTCCAGTTAAATCAGCTGGTTGCCAGCAGAGCTTTTCAGCAATTCATAGAATTAAGACGTGATTGAGGTTTACTATGGGAGAAGAGAGGTTCTCAAACTTTATTCTTCTCCATATAGAAAATAAGAATGTCAAGGAAAACGTCACACCAGTTTTTTAGATATTTTTGCAAAGATGAAACGAAAATTAAAATTGGTTTAATTAAATAATAATAACCTTGTAATAAAAAAAATAAACACGGTTCATGAAACGTAAAAAAATAATAAATTAAATAAAGTACATTCCGAAAACTAATGATCGAAATACAACGCGTTCAAAATTTCAAATTGAAATTACTTTCAGTGCATATGATTATCATTAAATAGCTTTACTATGTACAAATATCTGGCTGTAACGCTTTTGATAAATTCATGTGGCAGTTCACAATTCATTGTTCAAACATGTGAAACATAATGTTACGTTACAGCGACAAGGTACATAAGAAGTGTGAAGCTATTTATGAACTAAGATACTAATCGTGTTCACTGACTGATTGGGCATCGACTCAGTTTCATCAGCCGTCGCATGTCAGGGGTGGGCCTTTCTTGGAAAATGACCCTAGAAATATCCGTGGTATTAATTTATTACATCAACTATAGGTTTTTACAGTGAACAGAATTTTACAGTGGTTAAGTACAATACGTGGACTTTTTTTATCATCATTATTTCAGCCGAAAGACGTCCACTGCTGGACATAGGCCCCCAAGTGTTGCTACAACAACGAGTCCTGTGCGTCTAGCATCCATCGGCTACCCGCGACCCTCACCAGGTCATTAGTCCACCTTGTGGGAAGCCTTCCAACGCTGCGTCTTTCGGTACGCGGTCACCACTCCAGAACTTTTCGGCCCCATCGACCATCTGTTCTGCGAGCAATGTGCCCTGCCCACTGCCACTTCAGTTTGGCGATTCTTCGGGCTATGTCGGTAACCTTAGTTCTCTTGCGTGATATCATCATGCCTGATTCGATCAAGCAAGGAAACTCCGAGCATAGCTCTTTAGATATCACAGTATTATCCGTCTTTTCACCCGACTACTGGAAGATGTATGAGTTTGCCAGTATGTGTACGAATGTTGATCTAGTCCTTCGTAGCTCCTGAACTCCTCATCAGATTTGTACAGGTGGGGTGGCGTTAGACTTGTGTAAGTGATCCACGTAACACGCTCCAAAATGTTCCAACATAACATTATTAATAGGTATAAGAGGACACTGTAGACCAGTCAACATAGTAGAAACCTACTAAGTATGTGCACACAACATGGATAAGAATAGATAAGAATCTGAGTCTACGGAGTCTCCTGTGTTCTCACATTTACATCATAAAAAATGTAAAAAATATAAAAAATAAAAATAAACCTATTGACAAATATCATGGTTATAAAACTGAATGGATAGCATGTCTACAAAAGTCACTACCTACTGAACTGTTGACCGGATATTTTAAGGCAGATCAGGATAAGCTCTTACGGTCGTACGTAAATACTGTAAGTTTGAATGAAAAACAGAGAACAAAGTATCCAAGAAAAGTGTTTCTTCATAATAATATGGTGTTTCAAGGCTTCCAAGCCTAAAGGCACGGTATTTTTGTCAGAAGATGCCACAGGATACGTGGGTTTAGGCGGACGAGAAGCTCAAAACAAAAGAAGGTCTATATGAACGCTCATAAATTGACTAATCAAATTAAGTAATGGAAAATAACATAGGTAAACAACATTGTCCTTGAGCTACTAAATGGACGGCGGGTCTAAAACAAAATTCACGACAAATGTGTCTGTGTCCCAAGTCAACTTACATTTTTATTTAGAAATAAAAAAATAATATAGCATCCTAATTTAAACCGCAACGTCATTAGTAAACCGCTTAATTTTAATTGCCATAATACGAGTATATCACACACGCATCTTCGACTTACTATTGCACTATTTTCACCATAAGAAGCTTCCTACGAAAATTATGCGAACACCGGAGAACAAGGAGTGATTTTAATGTTGGTATGTATTTTTAACCTCTTTTACTTTTTACTAATTTATAATTATGTACAATTAAAAAAAATACATCAAATAAAACACAGTTGCTCTGATGTAATTAAATGTATTTAAAAAAATATTTGTTCAAAGACGTCTCGTAAGAGCGATGATGTAATAAATCACAAAGAAGCACGAATTTAATTATAATAATATACGAAATATTCTATTATTTATACAACTTTTTTGAAGAACTGAATTAAATCTAACACTTTTTCAACATTTAAAAAGTTAATAGCAAAAAGTCATTTTTTAAACAAGCTTATGTTAGATTTTACAGCGCACTAATTGCGTTAGTAAAAATTTGATTTTTCTGTTTTTATTTGAAAGTAAGTATCATCAAATAAGATGCTAAATAAATACAATTTCACTTAAAACACTCAAAATACTTAATTTTCTTAAAATAAATGTAACTTATTATGTAGTTGACGTTTAAATTTAATTTTATTGATAAGAATTTCTTTTGCAAGTTTAAGGCATTCTCACATCAATATATCTTTTAGCGACAGCTGTCTACAGATTAACGCATTCGAGATCATTTGAATTCATTGCCATCAACTAAAATATTGAATTGAAAATCGTGTATATTAAGTTGACTTTTAAGTGACTATTCGTATTAAGAAATTTGTGTGTAAATTCAAACATTTCAAAATTATCTCAAATAAATAGTTCAAATACACGTAAATCTTTTCATCTCAAAACTAATTCTTGAGAGGCGCCGACAAGCCTTTAAGTTTGTTGGTGGTAGGCAAACACCAACAAGTTTCATAAGTGTGTCAAAACATAACGTTGCCCAGTTATTGGATGTAGGATCTTGTTTCCATTGGAATAGAGCCAGATATAAGAGAATCTCTTAAAACTATTTACTAATTCCCGAAGCTGTTCTACCATTCACATAAGGATTTCAAGATGTTGTAGGTATTGGCGAATATTATTGCTACATTTAGATTAAGCATAGAATGAACACTGAAATGGCGAATATTTTGGTTTGATATCTGAAAATGTGCTCTATCTTGCTTAAATAACAATAACGCTCTTTTGGTATAATTATTCAACAATGTTCGACGATTGCTCTCCAAAAATATTGAGTTCAGATTTTTATTTCTTTATTAGATAAGTTTTATTTCTGTTAAAGTTTTCCAGAAACATGTAATAAAAAAAACACCAAGTCAGTTTTTGAAAAAACTAAATTTATACATTTTAGTTTAGTGAGTTATTTTTTTTTTAATAACCTTCTTGAGTCCTTTATTTTGATACCCCACATGATTACGCCACAACAAATACGACCTCACTAAACTGACAGCGGCCGCCATTTTGTCATTAAAAAAAATTCAAATAGCCTATTTCAAGTCGGCAGTCAAACCAAATCAAATATAAACCCAAACCCAATATCTCAAATTTAAATTTAAATTCAAATCATTTATTTCAAATAAACCATTTACAGGCACTTTTGAATTGTCAGTAAGTCGGTCAGTCAGAAAGATGACGCTAATTGCACATTCCAATGCGTAGATCTCTATGGAGAAGAACGTGCAAGAAACTCCATGGACACTCTTTTAATAATCCATGTTATGTATTACAAGAATCTTGGTTTCATATGTCTTGTTGGCTCTAATATATGAGAACAATGTTAAATAAACAATTCATAAACAATAACAATAAAAAAAGATTAAAATAAGCCAGTGGCAGTTGAGAGATGACCAATCTCAACTGACGGCGCCCGTTCACGAACATGACGCGTGGGTCAGCACCACTCAGCTCAACCATATTGAAGAGAACCGCATGGCCCAACACACGCGCCACTATCAGCGAGACATTTCAGTAAGCATGACAAACTCTCAACTGCCATGCGCGTTCATGTCAAAAAAATAAAATAAAAAGCAATTACATTATATGCCCCATGGTACTCATACTTACAAAATTAAAAAATGTTTCGAAATTATACATTATTATAACTTTTGAAAAGTTAGAAAAAAAAAAATACCTAAAACATTTAATACAAAGAAAAATTAAATTATTGATAAAAACCATGTCTTTCTAAATAAATATAATCTCATTTTTATAATCATTAATAACTCGTAAATCATAAATATAATCCATGTAGCTGTTTAGACTACAGGGTATCCCAAATAAATAAACACACAACTTTTGAAAAACATTACCCTCCTTCTGGGGCAGCCTTCCTTTTTCTTTCTTTCTTTTCTATAAAAAAAAAAGGTTCCCCACACTAGGAATTACTCCTGTACGGTGAGTGCGTTCACAAACATGTATACTCACATACACAAGACACCCAGACCTGGAACAACTATCTGTAGGTCATACAAATATTTGTTCCGTGCGGGAATCGAACCCGCGACACGCAGCGCAGCAGCCGAACGCTCAACCACTGTGCCAACCGTGTCGTCACACAGGTCAGGTCAGGTAAAAAAGACTATAACGTCACTGTCGCTGCGAACAACAGGCTCTGTCAAACTTAGCTAAAAAACACGCTAATAATCTGAGTTCGGTTCGAACTTGTGACCATATTTGGTCAGTCTTGGCGCAACAAACAATTGCAGTAACAAAACGCGTGCAGCTCGCAAAAAAAAAAGCGGCTCGCAAACGGCTCGCGATCTGCGTATTCGCCAGGTCCTACACATCCTTATAAATCGCCTTAACCATGATCCTATTACAGCTTAGTAAAACATGCCTATAAAATTAAAATATCGGCCTATAATTTCCCAAAAGGCCTATTGTAGATTCTGAAAATGTTTTAGAGTTATTAAAGTGTTCTGTCAGACAAATTATTCAATAGGGAGGCATTTTACCTATACTCTAAGAAAAGTTCCCGAAACGCCTGTAATAAACAGTTTTTCAAAGAAGTATGAATGATGAAAAGAAAATCTAGGTATAGTAGTAACTAAATCAAAGGCAGATGTTTTTGGCGTGGAAAGGCAAAATAATGATGAGTTTTAAGAAAAAAACCTTCCAAGGGCGTGTCAGGCGACACGAAGTGTAGGGTTCCGTAGTCGCCCGTTACTACATGAGAACTTAGAATTAAGTTTTATGTTTTTTTACTATGCACATATTAATTAAGCTCACAGTTTCACGGCTAATATGCCAATAGTTTCGCTTGGGAAAGATGGTAATAAAAAACCGGCCAAGTGCGTGTCGGACTTCGCACATTTAGGGTTCCGTACCATATGAGGGAAATCAATATTTTGATATTTTTTAAATAAAATATACATAATAATAAACATTATCACCAAATTTCAAGTTCATAGGTCAATGGGAAGTTAAAAGACACGTGAATGACAGCAATAGGGCTCCTTTTGGACCCTTTAGGTACGAATCCCTAAAAAATCATTTCCACCTTAAGTAGGTAGGTATAGAGGAGAACCCTATTTTTTTTTTCAAGAAATCATTCTACCACTTGTTCGGCGTGATTAATATATCTGGATGACCGAGCTTTGCTCGGTTTTTACACGGATAAAACGACGTTGTCTAAAAATGAAACCTAGCTACATCGATTTATCGCCCCCGAAACCCCCTGCATACTAAAGGTCACGGTTGGAGCCGTTTCCGAGATTCAGATCATATTAGATAAATATACCCATACAAAATTACAACTTTCTAGTAAGTACTAAAAGAAACAGCTAAGCCGCGGACGAACAGACGGGCAAGGCGAAACTACAAGGGTTCCTTGTTAAGTTAAGACTACAGAACCCTAAAAAAGTGAGCCAGTGCTTGATTGATTACAAATAACGGTAGGTAGATAAAAGTTTTGAACAATTTTCTTTTTGTGCTTGCAAAGTGTTACTTGAAAAAAGGGTTAAAGATAGCGGTTTTGACACAAACCCAGGCAGTTAAACTGTAATCTTTTTCCAGAGTTACGCGTTTATTGTGAAGTGGTTGAGAAGGAGATACATTAATCTGTGGTGTCGGGGAGAAATATGATATTTACATAAACACATTTTTCCAATGGCACTTTAAAGAATTTGATTAGATACCTACAGACCGATATTGTGACCTATTTAATTAATATTAGAAAATACAACTATTGCATTTTATAAGCTTCATTAATCAAGTTTTTATAGCAATTATAAATTTTACTCAAAACATGCACTTAACAAACATGTACCAAATTAAATTCAGCAAAAATTTATGAAAATTCTAGAACTTATCAGAAGTAGATCATCTTTTTTTATTCATAATTTTCATCACTGTTGCTTACAGTGTCTGAATTGGAGTTAGACGTTATTAAATTCTTATGGAAATCGTGATATTTCTCTATCTATTTAGGGCAGAAGACTCATTACGTCATTAAAATTTTTAGAGCATATTGGCAATGGTCACAAATATGCTTGTTAAATCACTCAGTAAGATTATAATACCTCGTTTCAAAAAAGAATAGTATCTGAAGGATCACGAGTCTCTAATGATAATTTCAATGCCACTTTTTTTTAACCTTTCTAAAACATAAGCCAGAAAACGCTGTTCCATGTAAATTATTGTTTCTCAATATAGGGCCCCTGAACTTAAAAATCCGTGCACTGGTATTATTTAACTGGTATTATTGAAGTTAGCTATCTTAACCAATATTAGAAAAAATTTATGTTTCTTTGTAGGAGCTAATCTCTGATCATGATCTGATTACGAAAAAATCTAACATGTTTAGAAAACACTATATTATTGCCGAGTTCTAATGGGCAAGAACGATGCCGAGTTCCTGTATACCCCACGGAAGCAAAGACGAGAGAAAAAGGTACCGAACCATTAGCGCAGAGCCGTGGAGCTACTCGCGTTTTTTTACATCAACAAACAATACAAAAGCATATTTATTTAACGGGCCGCACCACGTTTTCATGACCTGTGCACGAAAAATGGCGATGCTTCAAATAAAGGGACAAGCCTCTTACATCTGGCATGGTTCCAAACTTCGAGTCGAACTCGGTCTATGATTTTCCAATAGGAAATCCAATTACATATTTTATAGACCCACATTTGCAACTACAAGAGTCTCTACTGGAGTAGACTTGGCAGGCAATGTGAGGTAAATTTAAATTCTTGGTAAGAAGGTAGGCTAATATTACAATTCTCTAAATTGGTTTGTTTGTTTTATAATATGTTTGTGATAGGTCATAGGAAATGAATGGTCTGTTTACAATTTATTTTAGTAGGTATACTTATAGATCCAGTGTCACAGCCAATTGTAGCACTTTTTTAACAAATAAATAAAGCTTCTTTGATAGAAAATTACACTATTCCTAAAGTAAAAAGTAAAAGTGGCATATGAGACTACTCTCATAGGCCACTTTTACTCCTAGAAAATGCTCGGTTCTTGTAGGATAAGCCAGGATTGAAGTCGTTGACAGAGCTCAAACAGTAAGGGTCAAAATTATTTTCTTTTCGTGATAATTCCAGTTCCTTAAATTGTAGGTTACAACTATAAACCCGTCATTACTTGCGAACAACTGACTTGTATATTACATAAGTTGAACCTTATATTTACCACATGTAGGTACATAAATATAACATGGGGAACACACGACATATCGGAATTAAACTATAATGTACGTAGGTATATGACGTGCAGAAGCAAATAGGAAAACGTTCTTCGAATTTGTAATTGATGGTTTAGTAAATGATAGGAATGATTAATGGTTTAAAGTCAAAGTCACAACAGTATGACACGAGGCAATGTTTATAGTTTATTCCGTATAACGTTTCAACGTGAACGTTTGTTGATATACTGAATGAAAGGAAAAGATTTCTTGTCAGGGAGGGCAAATTGGGTAGCGGGATTGTTCAAAAGAGTTACCGCAGCCTTCACGCAAAGGGCAAATGAAGGAACACGAGTAGATTTTAGTCAGTAAGAGTCTGAGACTCCCTCCCGCTCGCTCCACCCAAAGCAGGAGAACTCATCTGATGATTTCCCACCATCAAAAAATATAAATGGAGGAAAAACTGCCGATGCTTAAATGGAATCTCTGTCGGATCATGGTCTCACAATAAGGCTCGATGGACCATGAAGCAATCTTTTCGGTTTTTAGGTACCTACTTAAAGCAATCATTGTAACAAAACTAATCATCTGCCTAGCCTTTTCCCAACTATCTTGGGGTCGGCTTCCAGTCTAACCGGATGCAGCTGAATACCAGTACTTTACATGGAGCGATTGCCTATCTGACCTCCACAACCCAGTTACTGGGTAATACAATACCCCTTGGTTAGACTGGTTGTCAGCCTTTCGAGCTTCTTACCACCCGTAACGACTGTCAAAGATCCACGATTGACAGCCGGGACCAACAGCTTAACGTGCTTTTCGAGGCACGGAGGAGTCTCGATATGTAAAGATGGTCACCCATCCACGGACCAACCCCGGCAAGCGCAGCTTAACCTGTTGGATCGACCCGTGCGGCTGTTATTATTTTAGCCACGAGCACCTCCTTATTGTAACAAAACTAATAAATATAATTAATGATATCTATATTTTATCATTTACAGGCACGTAGCATTCTGAACTTCAAGAAGAAAGATAAAAAGAGAGCTAAAGATCTGAGGAAAATTAAAAAACTCAAAAATTCTACATTCCTTACAAAAAGGATGAAATTGAGATGGGCTGGGCACATCATCCGCATTAAGAACAACTAGTGGTGGAATTGCAGATCAGAGAGGGACCGAAGAAGTAGAGAAAGACAACGCAGACGCTGGAGGAGCCTGGGGGAGGCCTATGCGTCAAGGGACGCGCTGATGGGTGAAGACGCCAAAGTGCAATAATTTTTTTCGTTTGGTTCATAAAAAATGTGATCAACTATATCAGTAAATAAACTTTATTATTATTTCGTTTATTCACTTTATATACATATCAATTACACTTTTAAATATTTCTAACAAAGCATACAAAAAAAAAGATTTAAAATAATAAAGAAATAGGAGTCCGCCGGTGTTGGGAGCAGGGTCAAAGCTACCAGTGGTTAGGGCTCGAGAGACAGGAACCTATTAAAAATGTGAACCGTATCGAGGAGTACTGCCTTCTGTATCAGGCCCTTGATCCAACCGCGTAACGACAGCTTTGCCAGGTGGTCCTCGAGGCTTTTGGCTATCAGACCGTTGACGGTAGCGACTACCGGCACAATATTATTATTATTATATGTTATGATTACACCTACTCGCCGGCCTTGGGCCAGCGGTACTCGCGCTCGTTTGCCACCACCGCGGCTGCTGCGCCCAAGCAGGGTTCGGCGGGACAGGCCAACCACGGGGCTGTGTTGAAGCCCGCGGGGTCGGCCCCGCCGAAGGCGTCGTCCCAGCCAAGGCGGCAAGTCGGCCCCCCAGACTATCCCGCCTCCTAAACCTCCTGCGGCCGAGGCTGCCGAATGGCAAGTGGCCGGTGAGAAAGAGAAGGCGAGAAAGGCTGCTGCCTTTAGGGCGGCCAAAAGAAAGGAAAGGCGGAAGCGGCGCAAAGAGCGGGCCGCTGCGGCTAGGCTCCGCGCCCCGAAGTCCGCGGCTGTAGTAATTACGCTACAGCCGGAAGTGGTTCAGAAGGGCGTGAACTACCGCAGCGTGCTCGCCTAAACCAAGGCGGCGGCGAGCCTCGAGGAAGTAGTGTACGCCGACGGCGTCCGGGTGAAGGTCACCAAGACCGGAGTCCGGATGCTGGAGGTCCCCGGCGCCTCCAGTGGCCCAGCCGCTGACGCCCTGGCTGAGAAAATCAGAGCGTTGCTGGTAGACGAGGCCAGAGTGTCCAGGCCCACCAAGAGCACAGACATGCGCATCATGGGCCTGGATGACTCTGTAACGGAATCGGAGGTGGTGGCCGCCGTCGCCAGGACTGGAGGGTGCCCTGCCGAGCAGGTGAGGGCGGGCACTCTCCGTCCTGACCTCACGGGGCTGCTAACCGTAACAGTTAGCTGCCCCGTGTCGGCGGCGAGAAAAATCGCCGGGGAGGGCCGAAGACTCTTGGTGGGCTGGGTGTCTGCGCAGGTCAAGCTGCTGGAACCCAGACCTCTGAGGTGCTTTCGCTGCCACGTGGGCAACCACGTGGCAGCTAAGTGCACCTCGGAGGTGGACTGAGGGAACCACTGCTTCCGCTGTGGTCAGCCCAATGAGTTACCGCACCCCTGGGCACTCAGGCAGGGAAGGAACAGGGGTGGGTTTTAGTCAGTGAGAGTCTGACACGCCCTCCCGCTCTACCCAGAGCGGGAGAAGTCATTGGATGATTTCCCACCCCACAAAAAAAAAAACATTACACCTACTTGACTGTGATCGAGTCTTTAAATATGAATATTAACACTAATGGCACTTTTCGCAACACTACAATAAATGATTACAAATGTTAAGGTACCTACGGCATCATCATCAATATTAACACTCGGTCACAGATGGTCGAATCATGGCCTTACAATCCGGCTCGAAGGACCACAAAGCAATCTTTTCGGTTATAAGGTACCTACTTTAAGCAATGTACCATGTAATAGGGGACGAGACCATTGCCATCAACTGGGCATAAGTCTAGACTCCGGACTGCTACTGAGAAATTCCAAACAGAAAAACCCCACAAAATTTTTATGCATTGAGAAAGGTACCCCTTTCTAACCTATTGTTGACTTTAAATATCGGTATATTATATATATTACTATTTTTATTATTATTATTATATCTTACTGTAAAATCAAGTCTCAATTGTATGTTGCTTCATTTTTGAGAGGGTTGGTCGCTGTAACGAGATTTCTAGTTTGGCTACAGGTATCAAATAAATCTAGAACTGTGGTGGCTCAGTAGTAACGGCCCAGAATTACAAGTTGTACGAGTACCTACGTCGTTGGTTCAAACTGCTGCTCTCAAAACGGTGAAAGAAAACATCATTAAGAAACCGGCATGTCTTAGAACCAAAAATTTGAGACAAAGCCATCCATCTAACCCGCACTGACGCGTGGTTAACAGCCCATTCCGTTTCCTAGAGAGGAGTCCTGAGTCCCAGCAGTGGGAACGTTATAAGGCTGATATATGCTTTTAATATAATTATCTAAAAAAATATTATAACCGACCGCAAGACAGTTGGGAAAAGGGTAGGCAGATGATGATCTAAAAAAAATTTTTTATAAAGAATACGAATCCTATTTCTAAAAATCATTATCGACTATTACACTATTCGCCATTTCCTAAATGTTTTGATTTTTTCAACAATAATTTTCTGTGACATTGACATTTTGTATATCAATGTTATTACTTTAATGAGCACCTACCCAATATATGAAAAATTGTTGTATAGGATAATAAATCGATTCTCAATGTCTCTTTAGTGCTTATTCATGCTTTTTAAGTTCACTTACATTAAAGTTTTAAAAATAAAATAAGACGCATTTTTTCATAGCAACTAAATAAGTTTAGTATTTTTTTTCTAGGGATCATTACATGTATTAAGCCAATTTACTTTGAATCGCCTGAGTACATCGTGACTCTTCAAGCTTCTTCAGTATTTTATTTAGCTAGCAATGTTTAAAAAAATTACTTGCCTTTATACAAATGTTTTTGAAAACATGAATACAAAGGAGTCGACTTATCCAGGTGTAAAGATTCTTCAGGCTCAAAGAAAGGAGAAAAAAGGACAAAGAGGGCGGGCTGTAAATCTATGTTGATCAGCGTTGTGGCTATGCCGCACACTGCTCGACATGAATGATGTTTGCATTCTGCTCCGATAAAAATCAAACTTCAAAAGTCATTTTTAGGGTTCCGAACATCCGAATGTAAGAACGGAACTCTTATAGGATCACTCGTGCGTCTGTCTGTCCGTCTGTCACAGCTAATTTATTCCGAATCTACTGGCCCGATTAAGTTGAAATTTACTACACAGGTGTATTTCTATGACCCAAACACGGGTGAGTAACGTAAATAAATTAATTTGAAATATGGAGTCACTTTTGGGGGGAAAATCTGAAAAAAATTAAAATAATTATTTTAAAGTTATTCAACCAAATATACGAAAATTTACCATTTTCTTATCTCTGAAACTGGGTACCGAGTCCAAAAATTTGAAAAATACCAGAAAAAATGGTTCTTTACTTATAGATTAGAGGAAAACCTATGAGAAGTCTATATTTATACAAACTTTATTTAACTTGCTTTGGTTTTGTGTGTTAATCCGGTTAAAAATTAGTAACCCATTTTTCAAACACTTTCTGGTCTTTGATTAGGCTGAAACTTGCATTACTTATTAAGTGCCAAATGCAATAATATAGTACTGAGGCGCGTATGAACTCTGCGCTCAGCTCGCTGCTGGCAGGTTATAGTGCTAGATAGCACTCAGGATAGTGTTTGTATTGACTAGTATTATTACACTAGAAGATGATCAGGATCTGATGATATATTTAGAATCTTCAACCATACAACATAACACCGTCGTGCATAGACTCAATATATATGTACATTCCGACAAGTGTCATTCAGCTAGGTGGTAATTAGGGTCTGATGATAGAGCTTGGGTTTGTTTGGTACATACCTACTAAACAAGAAAGTTCCGCATTGTTTGGTCTCGTCGATTTTGTCATGACTAAAACTATAGTTCCAGGTATAGTTCAGGGTCTGTCATCATAGGACATCCCTCAACTTAACAATGTAGCCCGATGAGGTAAGGCTACTAAGATTTGTCTTGACAAGTTATAGCACACTGGCCGTTTTTTTTTTTATTCGATGGGAAATCATCCAATGACTTCTCCCGCTCTGGGTGGAGTGGGAGGACGTGTCAGACTTTTACTGACTAAAACCCAACCCTGTTCCTTCCTTGCCTGAGTGCCCAGGTTCACGGTAACTCTGTCACGAATCTATCCGCAACCGTCATTTGTTGCTGACATCTCTTTGAGGCGCGCGTGGAACACTACGAGCCGTCGACTCTCGAGCCTGGTGCTGATCGGACGGCGAACTACCCATTACTTGACGTCCGCATGCCCGCGTCTACGGTGGCCGGAGATCGTCCCGTGACACCCAACGCCCCGGGTGTCTAATGTGGCGGATGCAGCTAGGGGCGTATCCTTCGCGAGCATTACTGCTTTGCAGAACGAGGAGACTGCTTCCCATTCCCTCTCGCTCCGTACCATGGCCTGGACCAGGGCAGGGCGCGAGAGGTCGATGCCGCCGATTGCCTCCACGAGGACAAGGTGGTGCTCCACCCAAGCGGGGCAGATCTCCACCGTATGCTCCACCGTGTTTTCTGGGCGATCCGCACAATGGTCACACCCGGGCGTTTCCTCCTGCCTTATCCGACACAGGAACCTCCCGAAATAGCCGTGTCCGGTGAGGACCTGCGTCAGGCGGAAGGCGAGGACGCCGTTGCACCTCTCCAGCCGCTCCTCAAAGAGGGGCACTACTGCCGGGATTGTGGCGTGCTCAGCGTTGGGTTGCGACAGTCGCTCTCTCCTCGTCACCATGAGATACTGACGGAGCTCTGTCCACCGAGCCACGAGCTGTCGCGGCAGCGGAGTTTCACCTCGGCGTTTTGCCTCCTCACGCCACTCCCAGAGGTGCGTGAAGCACACTGGCCGTATAGATTCGATTTTCTTTTGACTGACTAGAAGTTACAGGGCAGCTGGCAAGAAGAATATGTCAGATTGCTGCTGCCCCAGGTACTGACTCTTTCGGCCTTAGAGTTGATACGCTCCTGGTGTATATCAAGAAATTCTTATGTTAAAAAGTATAAAACAAAGAATAAATAAATTAAAATCTTTTTAAGGCAAGCTTCAATCAAATTAAAACGTATAACATTTTCTTTAAAGTTGAGGCGTGCACGTCTCCTACACTGTTTTAAGGATGAGCCTAAAATATTGCCTATGTTTCTAAGTTTTACTTAGTATTTTTAAGTTCATGTCTTCAAAAGATTCTTACTTTTTTAAAAGCGATTTAAAAATATGTGATTTGTTCGAAACCCTTTGCACGCGAGTCCGACTCGCACTTGGCCGGTTTTTTAAGTTGATATTATTTTTTGCCATTAATTGACATTGTTTATTCATTTGCTCTACTTTAATTGATGTTAAATTGTTTCTTCATTCATGTATTAAGGTCAATTATTTACAATTTAAAACGTAATTGTATTACCGTGTTGTCTAAGGACATGACTATCATAATAAACGTAAGTAATACATTACTACTTTATATTATTTTTAATAATTTATTTTCCTACCTTAATGTAGGCTAGCCTTCTCTTTAATTTTCATTAGTCTAAAGAAAGGATTTTAAGGCATTATCAAGCATACTAAGCCATTATATCTAATATTTTCATAATATTAGTGTTTCATAAAAGGATATATCCTTAAAATGCTTCATTTCCTCAATGTAAAGCGGTTGAAGGTAATAATATCAAGTTGCTTAGACTTCGACGAACTGTATCCTCCGCCCAAAATGTTATTAATTAGGTAATTTAGGTAAGAAGGTTGTAATTTAATAGGTAACTAGCGACCCGCCCTGACTCCGCACGGGTACAAATTCCATACACAAACCTACCTTGCTTTTAACGCGTTTCTATTAACCGCATTAAAATCCGTTGCGTGGTTTAGGAGGTGATAGCGGAAAAACAGACAGACGTGGAAAGCGACTTTGAATTACTTAAACTATGTAAGTAAAGATATTTTTTTTTGGTCAGTTTTTTTTTTTGTGGTTTGGGAAATCGTCCAATGCCATCTCTTGCTCTAGGGTGGAGCGGGAGTCAGACTCTTACTGACTAAAAGCCACCTCTGTTTCTTCTCTGCCCTGAGTGTCCAGGGGTGCGGTAACTCTATTTCGACTTTATCCACAAACCCTGGGCAGTTCTTTGGTCCGTTAACAATTGGAACCCGAGGCCAAACCTTATACAAAATTATATTTGTGTAACACAATTTCTAGGGTTTTAGAAATAGGGAAAACAAATTAACGTACCTATACGTTGTTAAATGAAATAGATGATACTTACATAATTGTCGTTTTTAGGGTTCCGTACCCGAAGGGTAACCAACGGGACCCTATTACTAAGCCTGCGCTGTACGTCCGTGTGTTTGTTAGTGGGCTGTATCTGATCATGATCCGTAATAGGTAGACAGTTGAAGTTTTTACAGAATGTGTATTTTTCTTGCCGCTATAACAACAAATAATAAAAACAAATAAAAAATTAAAGGGCCTCTAGAAACATGTTTTTTTTGGCTTTTTTTGCTCGATCTTAATAATGGCAACAAATAGACGCGTATAATCTTGTACGATGGTACGGAACCCTTCATATGCGATTCCGACTCGCACTTGGCTGGTTTTTCAAAGTAGGCTGACAGCCAGCACTTTTTTAACGTCAAAGTTCTACATATAGACAGTTCGCCATAGCGGCCACCCTCGTATAGTCTACACAACTCCAGATGGTAAAAAAAAATATATATATGGTAGTGTAGTAGTAGTATTATAAGAGTAAAGTTTTCAACAATATAATTTCACGCTTTTCGTTAACGCGCTCTTCACCTGTTGCTTAATGTAATTTAGGTATTGGCTTAAAGTTTAAAGGTTAACCAGGAACCAGGCATTCGTTGGTATAGGTCAAAGTCAAAGTCAAAGTCAAAGTTTTATTTGCAGATAAATATGGTTACAAAAGTTCTTCCAATGCAGTAAAATAGTAGCTTAACATATTTAGGTGTGAATAATAAGAACCGCCAGACTCTTTATCATCTGATGAGGGTAATTGTCTGGTAAGGATAATCATCATTTCAGCCGAAAAACTCCTCGGCTGGACATAGTCCTCCCTCAAGCCTCGCCACAAAGATACTCGTACCTTACGTTTCACATCCTTCGGCCTTAACCAGGTCATCGGTCCACCTTGTAGGTGGCTTCCAACACTGCATATTCAGGTATGTGGTCGCCACTACAGAACCTGTCGGCTGTCGGTAACCTTGGTTTTCATCACCTTGGATCTCTTCATTTCTGATTCGATCATGCAAAGAAACTCCGAGGACAGCCCTCTCCATTGTCCTTGGAGTAACTTGAACCTAGTACCTATCTCCAAGAACCTATGCAGATTGACTTTTAATTTAATTAAATTGCAATTTTTAAGGAAGTAACTGTAGATTTTTCGTGATCATCATTGAGCGATTTATTGCAAAAAAACAGCCGTCCTACTTTTTATTCCCCTTTTAATTTTGCAAACACACATATACAAGTCACTCTGTATACCTATCTAGTTAATTAGAATACTTGATTATTCTAATTAACTACGTAAAGAAGTATTCGGTATTTGTTTAATGTTTCCTCATTCTCAACTGCGGTACACTCTTGAGCACTTTGAGGAAACACTTGAAGATTGTTATTAAGGCACTATTAGCGACTAGTCGTTTAGACGTGATGTTCAATTAAAAACCATTAAAAGTCGTATAATTGCGCCTTAAGCGTCTATAAACGTATTCCACATTGGGCACCCGCATAAACGGCACCTGAGTGAATGGCACCTGAGATATTCCACGTACGGCACCTATCGATATTTGTGAATTAAATTTTTAATATTAAATTATTCTAATGGTACCTTCGAAAAATATCGATGGGTGCGCCGTATGTGGAATATCTCAGGTGCCATTCACTCAGGTGCCGTTTATGCGGGTGCCCAATGTGGAATACATCGTCTATTGGTACCTAAATTGTTCCAAGAAGTTATCGAATTCATAAGGGCATAAAAGTAACACTTTGATCAAGAAACCAATATTTTAGCTTTACGAATAATGTGTAAAGTGAGACTAACATAAAGGAAACCAATTTTTATTTGACGTAGGCAACAGCTGTTTGGCTTCTGTTATTGCCATTTTTAGGGTTCCCAAAAGTCTGAATGAGAATACTAGCTAGTCTAGTCAACAAGTGCTTTTTGTTGATCTTTTTTCAGCAGTCTCGGAAAAATATTAACCAGGGATCATTCGATTCGGAATAGCATGTAGATGAATTAAAAAAAAAAGTTCCGCTCGCAAAAATTGCAAAGTTATAAACAATTTACTGAAATAAAAAACCGGCCAAGTGCGTATCGGTCTTTGCACATTCAGGGTTCCGTACCAGGGTCGCAAATAAATTTGAAATAGAGTTACCGCTGCCCTTGCCACAGAGGCAAGAAAAAAGCAAAGGGGTCCCATACTAAAAAAGGGAATTTCTAAAAATCAAAGAAAAAACCTGATTTATCAATATATTGGTATCCTACTAATATTATAAATGTGAAAGTTTGTGAGTGTGTATGTTTGTTACTTCTTCACGCTCAAACGGCTGGACCGATTTGGATGAAATTTGGTATGTAGATAGCTTATAGCCTGGATTAACATCTTTTATTCCGGTCTACGCGGGTGAAACCGCGGGGCGCAGCTAGTTTGTTAATAAACATTATCAACAAATTTCGAGTTCATAGGTCAATGGCAAGTTAAAAAGAATAAGAATAATTTATTGTTAAAGAAATTACATTCAATGCATTGAATCCTGAAACTCACACTAGGATTCCCTGTGTCGTGAGTTCCAGGCTACTTCGTTACGTTTAAATTTTTATTGTTACACAAATAATAATTACATCCGATACAATAAACTAAATCTAATATAATCTGCTCGTTACATAAAAAAAAAATCGGAATAAAATTTTGTGACAGACGATGGACAGACGGACACGTGAGTGACAGCAATAGGGCTCCGTTTGGACCCTTCGGATACGGAACCCTAAATATAATGTTTTTATTTTATAAAATAGATAAAAACTGACCATTCCCCTCTCCCATAACTCCGAAACTACTCTAAAATTTTGAAAAAATAAAGTGCATAAAGATTAAAGAAAAACATATTGAAAAAACATGTTAAAAAAATATGATTCGTTCGGAGCCTGGGCGCGAGTCCGACTCGCTCTTTATGTTGGAAACAAAATTAGAAATTGTATGTTGTATGATGTTTGGAACGTTATCTCCTTTGAAAATATCTCAAATCGTGCTCTATGAGAGAACAGGGCCTGCTGGGAATTCACAAAATAGGTAGGTATTTAAAGAAACTATTGCCGTCGTGCTGCCTCAAGCCTGCCCCCGTAGAGTGCGATAAAGGCAGCTATTAAATGTTTTACTCGTACGTTAAAACTTTTCGAATTTCTCTGGTAATCCTCTAATAACGACGGTAAAAATAGGGCCATTTTTGTCATTTTTGGAGGTTCATATTTTCTGTAAGTAAGTACTTAACTAATAAGTATTAGTTGCTGAAAAAAAGGAAAATAGATGGACGTGTCTATAGCAGACCTTGACTTGAAAAAAAAATATTGCTCTAGAGGTATTATTCAGGAAGAAAAAAGGGAAATACATTTGTATGGAGAATCGCAGCCCCTCTCCCCTCTTACGTAAACTATTAAGATGCTATAATATTTTTAGCAAGCATTACGACACTAATGAATATGGTTATAATGTAATAATGGTTACTTATGTTATGTGTATGAATAAGATTGAGTTTAACATTAACTTATCTTTATGATTAGATGGTAATTAAGTGGTTTTAAAGTAAGAATTACATAAACAGTAACGTACACCAAAAAAGATACACAACCTTATACACGAACTTAAATCTATGGCTACATGGCGGTCTTATCGCTGACAGCAATATCTAACATACAACCTTGGGATGGGCTGAAAGAACCAAAAAATAAAATGGGGAACATTAATACCTAACTACCAATAAATTCTTATTAAAACATTCTCGGTAACAAGAGAGCTTATTTTAGCTTTCATGTCATTACGCTTTTTCCAAAGTCTGTAGTTATCTGAAATAGTTTTAATTACTATATAATGATTCTAAAATCATTCGAATTACTTTCAGTTTATTGCTCTTTAATTATTTATTAGTTAATGATTAAATTGCCAACAAAATACCAAATTGCAGATCTTTTGATCTTGAAGTTTATTAGGTGTAATTTATTATTGGCCTACAGCCGGTTTGTGTCTAAATGCACAATCTATAGTTTATTTACAAAATGCTTACTTGTAAAAAATAAATTCGCCCCTAATATGCTTTGGCGACGACACCAACACTAGTGACTACTGTGCCACTCTATATTCTCAACCTCAATAAGTGCATACTTCAGGAGGCCAGAATTTTACCAACATTACAACCACGGGTATCTTGTAGGACTTTTGTTCTATTACGCTTTCATAAATGATGGTCCCGAGACGAGCGCCCAAATATTTTTATATTTTTTTATTTTTTCCGAAAAATTCAATAGAATGGCAATGTTAGCTGTTTACCTGTCTCAATATAATTTGGTTGGGACTGTTATAAAATTATTTTACAGATAACATTCCTATGTAACTATCGCACCTAAAGTTTTTTTAGCCTAGGTTGTTTTCCACTGCTGGGCAAAGGCCTCCCATTTCTCCTTCCAAACCTCCTTTGTCTTGGGCGTTTTCTAGCCAACATGATCAGATCGTCACACCACTGCTGAGGTCAACCTCGACGGCAACGTCCTTCCTCTAAACTTAAAATAAATAAACAATCTAAACGTAGCCAACTTTGATCTACAAAACCACGAATTTCTTTTCCGTATTTTCCTCCTTGTAATCTAGCCGCGGTTGTCTCATTTATTGTGGGCGGTGCTTGTCTTATTTCATCCCTAATTACGCTTAAGACATTTGACACGCTGAATAGGTTTGCTCCACTTTTTTTGCTTACATTTTTTTGCCTCAGTGGTGTCTGTTGTTGGAATGCTGCTGATTCATTTGTGATTTCCTGAAATTCAGACAACAGATATTTTCACGTACAAACGTGAAAATATATTCTGTTGTCTGATTTCACAATTTGAAGATTGATATTTTCAGGGATATAAAATTTTTATTTTACTTACAAAGAATGATGATGCATTTAAGGCCTATAGTTTAGAACAATTTTTGACAAATTAAAATTAAAAAAATCAAATATAAAATCCTAAATAAATCTTAAAATAAGGCTTCAAAATATTCCTCCACATCGCTGTGAACTAGAAGTGGGCCAGGAAGATTGATTTACCAACTAAATATTTCATAAATTTTCAGTAGTAACCTTGTGCCTTCGATTCAAATTTGAATTAAATGATGCACTAGCTAGACCAAATCGGCATGTGCGACAAATCTTGTGTAACTTAGAAACGAATGGCTCATTTATATTGTCGTGAGAGGACTGCGGCGTGCTTAAGGTGCCCTGGTCGAAGCATTGCTGGCTATAAATGAGAAAGTTTTGATGGGATATTTTTTTGTGGGGTAGAAATCATCCAATGACATCTCCCGCTCTGGGTTAAGCGGCAGGGCGTGTCAGACTCTTACTGACTAAAACCCACCCCCGTTCCTTCCATGCCCTGAATGCCCAGGGGCGCGGTAACTCTGTTTCGAATTTATCCACAACCCCTGGGCAGAAGTTTTAATGGGTGGATGGGTGTTTGTTACTCAATCAAGCCTAAACGGCTGAACGGATCTGTGCGAACTTTGGCACAGAGATAGATTACAGTCTGAAATAGCACATAGGCTATTTTATAACGGGGCAGTACTAATTCCACGCGGACGAAACGACTGGCAGAAGCTAGTAATGCCAAATGTGAAAAAAAAATGGGTGGATGTATGGAATTTAGTGACTCTTTCACCCAAAAACTACTGAACGGATTTTTTTCTCAGAATAATACATAGCTATAATTTGTAATGGGGGGCAGTACCTACTCATTCCAACCGTTTGAAGCCGCTGGTACAAGGTAATTTAAAAAAAAACATAAAACTATTGGGGCACTTATGAACTGCCCAGGGATCGCAGATAAATTCGAAACAGAGTTACCGCGCCCCTGGGCACTCAGGCAACTGAATGAACAGGGGTGTGTTTTAGTCAGTAAAAGTCTGGACACGCCCTCCCGCTCCACCCAGAGCGGGAGAAGTCATTGGATGATTTTCCAACCCCACAAAAACAAAGACACATAAGAAACTTCAGAAGCTAACTGTTTCAAATTGGTCACTTACTATAGGATATCTAGGTATAGATACACATAATATCTAGGTATTATGTTATTATGTATGTTTGCAATGGTCACACACTAAACAGTTAAAGGACTCGGGCAGCCGAAGCGCACCGAAGTCGTCTTGTCAAACTAGGGTAGTGTAGGGTAGTCTTCAAAGTGCGGAGCTGTGGAACTCCTTTTGGAACTATGTCCTACAACATATAGTACCTACTAGTCGAACAAGACACGAACTCGTACAACTTGGTATTTGTACAAACTCTATACTCCTCTTTGGCGTTTAATTGATTTTACATACACCTCATACGTCTATTCAGGATAGTTAGCTAACAGTTATTTCCTATTATTATAATCATACCTACCACAATCATCTTTGCGTTTTGGTCCAGCCCATTAATTGCACAAGGCACATTTGTAAAATAGACCCTAATTGCATTATTTTTTTTTTTACTGAGAATATTACTATTTTTAGTAACACTAGTATTAGTATTTATTTTTAGTATTGATGTAAGCAAATAAATTCAAATGTTTGCTACAATATGCAAACTTTTTATTCAGTACGTATATAACGATTTATAGACGGACCTAGAAGAATGATACTAAAACTCGTTTCAAATATTTTAACCACTCCAGAGTTTATTACAAAATCGTGGTTCTTTTCGAACAAAAATATTTTATGCAAATAAACTGATGCTATAAAATCGAGTACCAAAGCCAATAAACGAACCTATTATCTAATCTTGTTCAAGCCAATGACGTTTCAGTGGATTTATGACAGGCCTTGTTTCTCCTTTAACCCAGTTTAGGGAGGATTAATTTTTTTATCTTTATAACTCCTACCATTGTTGTTCCTGTTTGGTTCACTGAATAGCATGACAAAGAGGGCTATCCCTTTTTTTGGCAGATTGTGTTAGAGTTCGGTTACCCCTGACCTCGCCGATCTCTTTTGACTTTAGACTTAAGCGTAGGTATCTTACTATTACATAGAATAAGGCCTACCTAATTAGCCAACTAAACAAGCTTTGTTTATTTGGCAAATTAAGAAGGAAACTGGTTGGACTAGCTGTTTGTTGTCTGGTTTGTTTTTGATCTTAAATTTAATGAACAACTATTACGAAACTATTAGGTCAACACTTTGCCATATTTCAGCGTGAATTCTCTATTTATTGTATTTGTATTTAGATAGGTGTTTTGATAACGCTATCTAGCGAATTACGCTGTCATTGATTTGTTTTTACCCTTATTACATTACTCTTCTGTTCGGTCCGATTGCATTTCCGAACGCAGCCTTTGGCTGTCACACCTTTTGTTTTATACTCTATTAGTTTTTACTGTCATCTGTTACTTGTTGGTTTTTTTTATTATTATTATTCCCGAAGGGAAGGCGAAAGTCTTTTGGCCATATTGCCTTGTCTTACGTAGTTTATTTATACTTCTTTTCCATTAGAATGCAGATGTAACACATTCTAATGTTTTTTGCAGTATTTTGCAACAAATGTGTCGAGTCAGCCTTCTCGGCAAACTCCGCTGAGGTAGTAAATACTACAATAAAATTCTCAGCTCCATTTTCCCGAGATCGCGCCTGTTTCAATGATTCCACATATTGTCCATTTGCGTTGATACTTGAGACACAAAACTACACCAATTTTACATCACAATATCCACTAGGAATCAATGAACGAATAATTAAAACAGCCACTAAACTTCACTCGACAAAATCCCGCCAAAAAACCGTCACTTGTTGGTTTCGACCATAGTGAAAAAACGTGTTGAAAATGTAGATTCTGGGCTTGGGATTTTGGGATTCAAATCTAGCTGAATCTATTGGTTTTGAACCTAATTGTTTGCTATTTAACTAAATTTGATTAAAGCCTCATTTGACGTAGTGGTGAAACGGGTTATTTTGTGAAAATACTTGAAAGTTTTGTTGGTTTGCGAGAGACTACGCGCTTGTGGAATCACGGCGCCTTTTTTAAGTCACCTTTGATAAGATAAGATAATTTATTTGCGTAAAACATGGTATACATAGGTGTTATTGTAGAATATAAGATCATACATGTTTTGCTTAAAATTAAAGCATGCAAACTTACACGAATATACAAATTTGAGTTTACAAACATTATAATTTATGTTCAAAAAAATCCTTAACATTAGGTATAGAAATTATTTTCATTCAGCCATTCATATAATTTAATTATGAATAACATGCAATTTAATATTTTTAATGCATTAGGTAATTTATTATATCCGCTTAGGATCCGCGGAAAACCCGGGTTGTCAGCCGATCTCGCTTTTTTTTTCACTTATTTTTTTTTTTTTGTTTTCAAACTCACAGTTGAGTTTCGGATCCTAAGAGGTTAATTTTTTTTCCAAGCAAACGTTAACATCTTAAGATCCGCGGACAAACCCGGGTTGTCGAATTGAAGCCCGACGACAACCCGGGTTGTCGTCGGGCTTATAAGGGATATACACGTACACACATAGCCAGACAGCTTTTATTATATTTTGGTAATCTAGGGAGCTCATTCAGTAAAGTCTGTATTGATCACGGCGACTTCGAGAACATACTTCCTCTGCTGTTTTGAACAGTTCTTTATATTTCCTAACAAACATACATGCTTCATACAAATATAGTGAAGGTAACGGTAGTAAACCAAGCCTTTTAAATAGTGGTTGACATGATTTATCAGATGGAATTCCATATATGGCTCGTAAACATTTTTTTTGGGCGACAAATGCTCTATTGTGGTCAGTACTATTTCCCCACATAATTAAACCATAACGCAACGAGGACTCAACATATGCACGGTATGACATCACAGCCGTTTTTATATTAGTTACCTTTTTAATCTGTCGGAGGGCGTATACAAATTTATTTATTTTATTGCGTACATTATCGATCTGAACTTTCCAGTCTAAGTGTTCGTCAATTACTACTCCTAAAAATTTAGTATGTATCACTTGTGTAATTTGTGGTATATCCATTCTAAAATTAAATTTATTTTGATAAGATTTATTAAATTGAATATATACAGATTTATTAAGATGAATACATTTGTAGTCTGGTATACCTACTGACAAGCACTACACTTCCCATATAGCTCTGACACATTTACCCAGATTGCTCCCTGGACGAAGACTTCGGTAACCTTGGGTTAGTTTTTCAAAACGTTTGTAAATTATTCTTTAGCTGTACGTACTTGCAGGCAAATTTGCGACCAGGTTGGAGCCGGGGGTCCGACGGGCACGCTTCCACACTCTTGTCTCCTCAAATCGGATCCTTGCCCTGGCTTGCTCGCAAACATCTTCCTTGAGAATTGTAAAGAGGTAACACATAACCGTGTCAGGGGAAGGAATGAAGGGGAGCCTTCGCCCAACAGTGAGACAGTACCTACAGGCTAGATATAATGTATTATACTAGCTACTAGTACTTCACCCGTTATAACATTCAATGCCCGTTTAACCCTATCAAGGTGGTCTTACGCCCGGCCAGCCGTGGTTCGCGCACCTACTACGTTTTGTGGAGAAAGATCCAGTATTGTGTGATCAACGTTCAGCGATTTTTCTTGTACCATGGATATCCGTTTTTCAAAGTAAATAAATACTCTGTTTTTAGAGCAATAAAGTTCAATATTGCACTAACAAATTATATTTCAATACTCGCCTCGCAAATCCTCGCGCATATAGACCTTTTACACCAAAAATGGCCAGGGCGTGGTTAGAAATTTTACTATACAAATTTCAATTCTCGCTGATCCCATCCATGCCTCACCTCGCTGGCTTAAAACCACCTTCAGGGGTTGAGTTTTGAAAAACCTTTTCTTAGTGGATACCTACTCTTCAAATAACTCACCCTCCAAATTCCATGTCTCTAGGACCAGCCGCTGCGGCGGGCTGTGCGTTGATATATCAGTCAGTCAGTCAGACCGTCCGCGTCATTCAGGACTTTGAATAAGCGTAAAACTCATTGGGCATCGAAAAATTACTTTACGTACATTACTTTTATTTCATTTTCCACTTGTCCTGTTACTGATACTTATATAAACTGTAAATAATATACGAAACATCATTAGAAATTATCTCTATTTTTGCAAAAAAATCTTAGCTCAAGAATGATTACGTATTTTATGATGACGGGTGCTGTTACCATCCCAGTGATAGTTATCTCAGCCACTATTAACGACACCCCTAGGAAAACTGAATCGGTTGAATTGATACCGGTAGATCTGACACTATCTCTTATTGTTGCTACCTATGTAGATCAGATTTTATGTGAGTGTGCTGCTGTGCGAAAAATACCTGAACAAAAACGAAAAATATGATTGTATACATAGATGACGTTTTGGTTTCCTCCAATTACGAGTATGATTAAATTCCATGTTCCATGTTATTGGGCTTTTTAGTTCTGGGGTATAACAACTAAAAAGTGAAAAATAAGAAACTAAAAATATATAATAAATGTAAGAATAACAAAAAATAATAAAAACTATATCAAATAAATAGAACGTAAATTCTAATAATAAATAGCAGTTTGATTACGCATATTTTGACCCTTTTTAGTGCATAGTTTGGCATAATAATATTCATAGTGCATATAATCCGATGTTTAGTGAGCGATCCATGACAAGTTTTGAAATTGAAGCTAACTTACTTGTGAAAAAATAAAATATCAAAAAACAATTGAGCTACGGAACATTTTTACGATAACGATTCTAAAATAAGCAGTTGTTACAAAGAAAACGACCCATCAAGAAGTTTTCAGTCATTTTGAATAATACATCTCATTCATTTTGTTCATTCAACTGCTCGAAATAATATCCGGGTCATCTTCAAAGTTTCATATCAAAGCGATTTATTATGGACTCGATTTCATAACAAACTCTTGATTCCTATTGGTTGAAATCTTTTCAATATTGAAACTGGAATCCTCTTAATTTGCCTTGTAACTGCGTCGTTACTGAAAACAATTAAAATTATTATTCTAAAAGGTTTATTTTGAAAGGCAAATGCAAATTATTGTTTAGTTTATTCTGTAGCAGGTTCGAGAATGATAGTTGTTTATTGAATTCATATTATACACATTTTCCTTAACGTTTTGCTTAGCTGTTCTCATTTAGGAATTAATTTATTTTATAGGTACGATATGATCATTTGATTTTATCAGGTAAATACCATACGTGATCATAGTTTTATAACAATATTCTTAATGAGATTCGTACAATAACCCTCCCTACCGATTTCGATCAAAGTGCACAACCAGCAAAGAACTCTCTACTCCTTTACTCTCATATAGTCCGATGGGACGGCAGTCCGACACGACCGGGGAGAGCAGACGCAGGACTTCACGGCTGTTTTCTACGGATCACAGCACCAAATTCCAAACTTCGGGCTGCTTCTGAGAAATGCCTAAAAGAAAATCTCAATAACAAATTTTGCCCGAACCAGGACCTCACGATCAGCAAGCGCGCTTGCGACCTTGAGATTTTTCTATTTAGGTGCAAACTGGGAAATCATCAAATAACTTCTGCCGCTCTGGGTGGGGCCGGAGGGCGTGTCAGACTCTTACTGACTAAAATCCACCCGTGTTTCTTCAGTTGCCAGTACCAGCGCCGCTGTGACTCTTTCCAATCACACCCGCGACTCAGGCAGACATCGGCCTCAGCGGAACCCGTTAGTTACTGCAGACATCTCTTTGAGGCGCGCGTGGAACACAGCGCGCCGCCGACCCGGGCTTGGTCCTTATCGAACGGCCAGCTACCCATTTCTCACCGTCCGCCCCCGCCTACGGTGACCAGGAATCGACTTGCGACTTCCGACGCCCAGGGCGTCTCTGCGATGGCTAGGGTCGTGAGGGCGCGAGGATTGCCTCTCGCTCACGTATCCCACCTAATACTTTGGGAGTATTACTGCCTCGCAGCAGGAGGTGAATGCTTCCCATATCCTCTTGCTCCGTACCATGGTCTGGAACAGGGCCAGACGCGAGAGATCGCCACCACCGATCGCCTTCACGAGGACACGGTGGTGCGCCATCCAAGCTGGGCAGACCTCTAGACCGAATGCTGCAACGTATCCTCCGGGCGATCAATACAATGGTGACACCCGGGCAAATCCTCCTTCTAATCCAGAACAGGAACCACCCGAAACAGTCGTGTCCAGTGAGGACCTGCGTCAGACAGAAGGTGAGAATGCCCTGGCACCTCTCCAGCCACTCCTCAAAGAGGGGACTTATCGCCGCAATTGTGGCGTGCCCAAACTCTTATCCCAGCTTGGGGTGGTTTGGCAAAAACTACTATGCTACGCTTGGAAAGAGCTCAAATATCAGTCTTAAAGGTTATGGTCTCTAAACCTATTCAATACCCTACTTTTGAGCTATACAAACTCTGTACATACCTCATCTGTCCAGTCCGACAACTTTTTGTTAGGCAAGTCATTCTAAGGAAGCATGTGCAACTATCTTTTGACGTGCAGCTCACCAAAAACAAACGAAGGTCTGATAGAGTTTGCAAATCTTTGCCGCGGAAGACTGCACTGGCGAACCGACATTTTCTTCATTTAAGCTCATTGCTTTACAATAGGATAAATCAGGAAATAAATACGTACCCTCTTTCACTACGAGAATGTAAAACTCAGATCACTAAATACCTGCAAAATCGCACGTATGAAGAGACTGAGAATTTACTTAAGGTTCTGTCGTAGTCCCCATTCTTCCAAAGAAAGAACTGACAAAAGAAATACTCGTCTCACTCACGCACACTCACTGACACACACTCACCTACATACATAAAATTATTTCAGAAAGTCTAAACCATCCCCACGCATTTCGCACCTACTTATTTTTTGACGCTTCGCGCTTCTATTCTATTCATTTTAATGTTATATTTTCGATTTCAGTTTGATTCAATTTAATTTAATTCCGATTATTTTATTTTACTTTGTTATGATTTTACTATTTTTATTTTTTTTACTTATTTTTGATATATATTTTTATTTTTTTTTATTATTTCAGACTTTATTTTGAATTACTCCTGATTATTTTTGACTATGTTTTGGTTTTAATTATGATTATTATTTTTTGATTTGATTTTGTTTTTAATTTTTGATTATGTATTGGATAATTCTTGATTTGGTTTTTGTTTTGGATTTGACCTTCGTTTGATTTTCGATTTATGTAATTCATTTTTAATCTGTCGAATTTTCGTAGCTTTTAAGATAGAATCCATTTATCGTATTAACTACGGTTGCGGGCGTTAATAACTGCGACACAGTGTTGCACTTCTGCAGTTGTTAACGTTACAATTTATTGTTTTTGTATACAAATGTGGTTTTTAATAAATAAATTATTATTTATTATCAAAAAAAAATCGGTATTTAGGTACATATCAGAAACCTGTTGATGGACAGCAAGAATTATCGCTTAGAAAGCGAAGATATAATAGCTTACAAACCAGAACATTATTAGGATCATGTTCATTATGATTCACAACCGAGGTCGCCATATTTTCAAGGCAGATAAGTCTGATAAATGTAATTTATTACCACAAATGTCTATTAAGCGTTTCTGCCTAAAGGTATCCTAGGATTGTTGGTGGGAAAGATAAAAGGCATTTAGTTAATCTGCTTAGTCGAATTAATTATTTCGCTCACTGACCTTTCAGCAGGTCATTGAATAATTAAATTGAGCTTATCAGAGGCATCTAACGGTTAACGGTAAGAGGTTAGTTTTGTACAACTTATAAAGTGAGCGGAAATTCTTAACGTTTGAGCCTGAAATCTCATAATATCATAATTCTTTCTTAATTCGCCACGACTTTTCCAGGTGTTTTTCCGCATCACCAATGACGTCAGCCTAATGCAGTTTCGGAGATTATTAAATAATCATCATTGATCACTTCCAATGTTGGATGTTGATGCAATAGAAACATGAACATCATAGCAACTGTGTTGTTTTTATTTTGCCCCCCACATGTGTCCGAATAAAATGTGACCTGTTTTACATTTGCAGGTAAATTATGAAGCAAATCCCATAAACAAGAAGCGATTTGGTTAGCACCTCGTGCGCCAATCGTTTCGTCCCACATATAACAAATAGCTTGATCATTAGCTAAGTTATGAATTGTTAGGTTGAAGGACCACAATTGCCTTTTATAAAAAGAAACAGAAGTTTTGAGGTAAGGAGTAGGTAAGCATTGCTGAAGATCGAACGTGTAGGCACGAATTGATGAGTCGTGTTTTGCATCGTCTTTGTCTTTCCTCTTTTCGGAATAAGCTTTTTCAGCTAATGTATGATGTGCAGCAAGTTCAGCTTTTAAAGCCTGGATTTCCTGTCCTTGAGCTAACGAAATCTTTGTATTAAGTAAATCACAATTATGGCAAGTATCTTTTGTTGGAAGTGATCAACCATAAGTTTCTTATCAGCGGACATAGTCATATGGAATGTGACTCGGACCATGCTATTATTGAGAGAACTAAAAAGAAGACACAGATTAAAATTAACCATCTTAATGATTGGATACAACTGGTTCGGTCTTCCAAAGTTAAAAACCCCTTTGAAGTGATACCTATGAAGCAAGAACAGTTTCTAAACTTCTCTGAATTAAGTTCAAAAAAAGGGCCGTTCACAATTAAAAAGAAAGACGTCTCTGGAAGCAAATTCCTATGGCAACCTGTGAAGTGGTTGCAATATAGAAAACCCATTGGAGAAATATACTTCAAGACAAACCTTGACAGTGACACTGCATTTAAAGCAATAAACTTCAAGAAAAGAGGCAAATACATTATAGATAACATACAGTTAGAACCAGTGTCCAGAGAGCAATTGCCAGTAAGTCGAGAGAAGAAAAAAGATTTGCTGGATCTATTACCTCTAATAGATCCAGTATTTCATGAATTTTATAGAAATATAAAAACGGATAATGATACAGAAAATATCGACCCCGATCTTGACGAAGAAGATCCTGATAAAGAAGAAAACACAGAAGAATAAGTAATTTAAAGTGTTTTTTCTTGTCATTTGGTTAAATTTCATAAATTTAAAAAAGAATAAAGGATCTTAATCTGTTTCTGCGATTAAACTTTGTTATTACTTCATTTGGTTTTTATTTACATTCAATTATGACAGTTAGAATTTTTATCTTCCTTCAGGGAATAAGTTGATAAGTCGTCGGTGAACAATTGGATAAGTCTGTTTTTAAATGCATTAACAAATATTACATTTATTTTGTAACGTAGACTTAAAACAGCTCCTTAAAGAACCTAAATTCAACTATTAAAGAAGTAATCATCATTATTTTCGATTTACCAGAAGATCGTAAACTTTAAATTGGTTGCCCTGAAAAGTATGCATATATGACATATTAACTTATTCACGCCAGGTACGGATTTTGACCTGTCCTTGGCTTGTACTTACTATTTTAGTCAAAACATTTGTTCCAACACACTTAGATACCTACTCAAAAACTCCGGTATCGTGGTGCGTTCACAAACATGTATACTTACATACCTACACAAGACACACAGACCCGGAACAACTATCTGCAGGTCATACAAATATTTGTTCCGAGCGGGAATCGAACCCGCGACACGCAGCGCATCAACCGAACGCTCAACCACTGCGCCAACCGTTTCGTCAACTTGACGACACGATTGTAAATAAATATTGAGTTAGTGAAGTTTTACTTATTATTTTCGAGTGTGTTGAAAAAGGTCGTTTGATACACGTGTGCAAAAAATTGAAAAGTAAATAATTTAATAATTGTCAAAAGTCAGTTAGTTGTGTGTTGTCATATTGCGGATGTTTCCTTTCTTACACGCCGAAGCCCTGAGACCACACCACCAGGATTGCCTACACACTACTGAGCTCCATGCCCCCACCAAAGGCAATTCTCGCTACTCCAGCCCTAACTGCAACCTTGTTTTCCTCAATTTAGAAATAGGACCCAGACCTCACGTGCAGCATTGGCAGTTGATAAAGTTATTACTAAGCTAGTAAATTAGAAGTTAGACTGTAAAAGTTATGTAATAACGGCTTTCAACCAACTTCACTGCAGGTTCACTTTGACCCTTCAAGTACCAACCAGTCCGGTTATTAAAATAGTTCCTGGTAGGCAGTCCTTATGTCGGCCATTAAAACTTGTGCTTCCTGTTTCCCGGTTACGGTGAGCTGACAGCTGTTGCGTAGGTTTGATTTTGTACTTGGAAACCACAAAATGTTGACCTTTGTTTGGAGTGTTTGAATAAGTTACTTCATAAAAGTGTCTGGACTATATTCAGTTTCTCTTCTGTAAAGATAACTTCACTAAATAGTAAAAAACAAAGTCGATTTCTCTGTCCCTATATCCCTATGTATGCTTAAATCTTTAAAACTACGCAACGGATTTTGATGCGGTTTTTTTTAATAGATAGAGTGATTGAAGAGGAAGGTTTATACGAGTATGTATAATTTGTACCCGAGCGAAGCTGGGGCGGGTCGCTAGTTTAAATTATTTAAAAGTTTCGCTATGCGCTTGCTACGTGCTTGCTACGCACTTCTACGTCACTGCTACACGCGTCCTTTCTTCTCATCATTTCATACATTTAAAAGATGACCCATCAAGAATATGGTTCTTGTGTACCATCTGCACCTAAATCTTTTTTCCAACAACTTAACAACTTGTCGCGTTACCCACTACTCGCCGTCCGCAGGCCCGGGTCTACGGTGGCCGGAGATCGTCTCGCGGCCCCCGGCGTCTCCTGCGGCGGCTGCGGCTGAGGGCGCTAGGGCGACTCTGCTGTTGTTGAGTCTCCCTAACGTATGCCGCCTCCCTCTTCACGAGCATTACTGCTTCGCAGATGGAGGAGACGGCTTCCCATTCCCTCTCGCTCCGTACCATGGCCTGAACCAGGGCACGGCGCGAGAGGTCGCTGCCGCCTATCGCATCCACGAGGACACGGCGGTGTTCTGCCCAAGCGGGGCAAACCTCCACCGTATGCTCCACCGTGTCCTCTGGGCGATCTTCGCAGTGGAAACACTCGGGGGTCATTGCAGTGCCATTGCCATTGAAAATGTATAGGTGTATTTTTTTTTCCAATTTATAATGTCTCTTGCTTCAACTAAAATCATAAAACTTAAACTACTTATTGTAAATCATAGCTGTAAGCTATTACGACATTAAATTAGTGTTCCCTGTCACTTAAACTAGGTAGAACCTGTGATATAAGTAACTAGCGGTTGATCTTGTGAACCAGATAAAGTTAACAATTTGGTTTTTCAAGTTAGCTTGGGCGTGTGACTGTACTTGTTCACTCAGTTGTTAAATTGTAGACTTTAGATAGAGGATTTCACATACTTGTTCCTCAAGCGCTTGAATTTTGACTTTTGCGCAGGCCAGGCTAGCCTCCGACACTTCAAGCCGTTGGTTACACAGTGTTAGGTGTTCTGTAAGCGTTTTTAGGTGATATGTAAGATCACCTACGTCTTCTCGTAATAATTTTATTTCAGACATTAGTTGAGACCAGCTACCTGTGTCCAATGCAGAAGTTGGGGTACTAAGTAACAAGCTGTTGCTGGTATCATTTTTGTGTAGGATGTGTTCATTTTTTTCCGGCGGCGTATCAAAATTGCTCGCGTTGAGCTTTTTCATTCGACAACCCGTACATAACCATGTTGTCTTGGCGGGTTCTGATAATTTACGAAAGTCTGTTATTTTGGCGCACGATGGATGGTAACATTGTCGCATTCAATACATTTAGTGTATTGGTTGGCTCTTAGTGTTTTAGCACAGTTAGCGCAGGTGTTTACCATTTTGAATTGAGCAATTTGTGTATAAAACTCAAAGATGTTAAGAATAAGCGCAGTTGTTTACTTGTCTAGGGATGTTCGTGATGGATCGGAAGTTCTCGGGCAAGCTCGGGAGGATCGTGTCCTTGATTGCGGCAATCGGCGCTTGCCGTCCTTCGGATGTACGCGCGTGTGACAAGGACGAATTATTTTGATTCCGCGTCCCGTTTCTTTTCCGCGAGGGGGCGAAGAGCTTACCTCGTTGCACGTGCTGTATTGGATTATTATTAATTCACTTTTTTTACTTGTTTATACTGCACTCCACAATAGTTTTTATCACTGTAGGTTATGGTTCATAGTTCCTTGTAGTTTTTAGTATTTTTGGGTGAAAATTAGACACGTCCACTCCTCAAACGTTATAGATACTCAAATACATATTTTGACATAATTTCCACTTCCCTCCTAATCAAGCAGGAGACAGAACAAAGCTAAGCCATTAGGCACGAAGGGGGTATTTACAACTAGGGTAAGCCCAGTTGCCAAGACTGCAGTTGCCATTAATATTAGTGTTTTTAAACAGTGGTGACTGTTAAACACTAATATTAATGGGTCCTAAAATTGTGAGCTGTTACACTTGATTCCACTATTAGGTATGGCAAAAACGCTTGAACGCATGGAAATGCGTTGTAGTTTCCATAAGGTCCGTGTAATAGACAACTCCAGGCGTTGGCTGAATACTATCCAACATAATATTGCGTTCAGTTTGCCAAAGAGAACATTCCCAAAGGATATGATGTGCGGATTTTTTGTATTCGCAATCAGGTGTAGAACATTGACATAAAGGCGAGGCAACAAGCGTGAAGGATTTTTTTTTATCGTTGATATGCACGCGTTTGACCACTATCTCACCTGATGATTTACCCTTAAAGTTGCCATGACCTGTGAGAAATTGGCAACACAGTGATCTACCTCCAGCCATGTCGATGATGATGATGGGAAGAACTGGTGGAGGTGCCGGTCTTTCATGGTACTTTCCCATCTACATTGCCATTCGAATAAAAGGTCCTCCCAAACGTCAGTTTGAGGTTTAAGTAATCTAGAAATCTTGGCACGATCACGTTGAGGTAAAAAGTCTAGAACTTAAAACTTTAAAGTTCCTTGTTTCGCAAACGGATCACTAAATCGAAAAATAGTCTCGATAACCCCACAATGATTTTGACAGACCTATCCGAAACTATAGGATAGGCGAGAAAAAAAATAACCTCACTTAACATGTAAGGGTACCATAAAATAATTCTTTTTCAAAATTTTATTGTTCCGTTTTCTTGAAGTGATTAATAAAATTATATTATTCTATCTATGCAAAATTTCAGCTTGCTAGTACTAACAGCCTCTAAGCTATACTTCGGACGGGCAGACTGACAGATTGAAACTATAAGGGTTCCTTGACCTTATTAGGACTACGGAACCCTAAAAATAGCTATCATACAAGAAATATTGGGTCCCTTACCTATGAAATTGTCGTTTTTTCTCACTAATAGAGAACCTCGTCACTTCTATGAATTAAAATATTCATCAATTGCTTGATATTATATCGAATAATGACCCTCATAGACAACTGCCAATAGTAAAAAAACAATAGTTTTATAAACAAAAAAAAATACCTTAAAAATGACTCCTTTTTTTGTTAGCAGCAATGACCACTATATTTGTTGTAACTTAGCCAAAACTTATTTTTGTTGCTTAACGTAAGTGGCATACGTTGTCTTAGTTTTAAAACATTAGTGTTCATAGTTGATAATAAATTAAGGAAATGTTAGTATGAAAAATGCAACTTCTTTGCAACTCTCCATATAAAACGCTGATTTCATAGGTGGGGAACTAATACTAGCGCCATTTCTTAGAACTACGATGTGTCATTGAGATGTAACCTTGTAAGAGCAACAGATATATCGAGGTTTTAATGAAAAAACCTCTAAAATCGTATGAATACGAACCAATGCGCACTTCTAAATTGTCTTCTCTGAGAGAAAATCTTAGAAAGATAAAAAGGTGGCAATGGACTTCAAAACTATTTTTATGGCAAATAAAATTGACGGCACAGTTGGCGTAGTGGTTGAGCGTTCGGTTGCTGCGCTGCGTGTCGCGGGTTCAATCCCCGCACGGTACAAATATTTATATGGACTACAGATAGTTGTTCCGGGTCTGGGTGTCTTGTGTATGTGAGTTTAAATGTTTGTGAACGCACCCACGATACAGGAGTAATTCCTAGTGTGGAGAAAAGATTTAAAAAAAAAGATGAAGGCTCTGTTATGTACAGTAATTAGTTCACTTTGTTAAAAGAGACATAATCCACTAAATCATTGTCTGAAGATAATGATGCTTAAGCTTAGTGATTTAAATTTAAAGTCTGACCTTGCAAGAAATGTTGATTTTATTTCAATCTCAAATTATCATAGGCCATCAAAACAAAATAACAGAAAAGATACTACCGACAATAAAATGAATATTTCATAACTACGTTGCTTTAAAATCGCGGCGAAATGTTACGTAAAAGTTTAGACATTATTTTAAACCAAGGATGAAATAGGAAACAACATCAAGGAACAAAATAAAAGCGAAAAATAGGAAAAGCAAACGTAGAATGTTAAATACTGTACTAACCATTGTATAAATAATTTTCTTGTCAGGTACCTACTGTCAAAATTTTCTGCTAAATCTTATTTACTTGACTCGATTTCTTGCAGAATGTTGGAAGAAAGAGTTCAAAGGGTGATTCTTAATTTAGGATGAAGTTATCAGGACTTTGAAACTTTTATTTACCTTCCAGTTTCACTGGAACCCTAATTGAATGAAATAAAGCTTTGTGACTGTGCATTGCCTCTCAAAAAAAGTAAATTAGTTCACGGATTAACTTCAGCGTCTGTTCTTTAATGAAGACTCATAACAACATAACATAGCATAACCAGCATTTTAACGTTCCCACTGCTGGGAATTAAACCTCCTCTCTGTGAGAGGGAATGAGCCCTTAAGGCGCTATTAGCTGCCAACGACCTTGAGTGGTTAGCTTGCGTGTTCTGCGCTGAGCTCACATAACGCGTCGTATGTCCACCCAGTAATAGGACTCGCTCATCAAGGAGCGCTGTCCGAAATTAGACGCATTATTAATTTATTACACATAAAACAACAAGTATTAAACTAAAACACTGAGACTAAATTATTAATAATTAAATGATCTTTAAAATGGTGAAGGTTTCATAAAAATACGCTTTATAGTTTTTGCGTGATTCTCAATTTTTTATCCGCGTTAGACATAACTTTACAAATTAATTACACTATTTTATAAAAATATAATTTGAAATATTCTGAGATCAAATTACGACGGAAATAGTCTAGAGTAACACATTTTTTTTTTCAAAGAAATAAGACTAGTCGTTTAGACGTGATGTTCATTTAAAAACCATTAAAAGTCGTATAACTGCACCTTAATCCACTATGCGGGCCTAGTGCGTGTTGGTGGATGTCACATGACTTCGAGCTTTTGGTTCTAGGATATGCCGGTTTCCTCACGACGTTGTCGATGTTTGTTTTTCTTGGATGAAAAATTACTAGTCATAAAAACTTTTTTACAAAAAAACAACCGACTTTCAAAAAAGAAAATACACTAAAAATTTAAAAATAACTTTGATTTTGGAAGTCGGTGTTTGCATTTTATTTCTTCGTTTTTTGACACCGACTTCCGAAATAAAAGTTATTTTTTAATTTTTAGCGTATTTTTTTTTTGGAAGTCGGTTGTTTTTTATTTTGTAAAAAAGGTTTTTTTTTTCACTTTTTAGTTGTTATACCCCGGAACTAACCCCAATAAAATGGAACGTGGAATTTAAACATACTCGTAATTGGAGTAAACCAAAACGTCATCGAGGTATAATATTTTTCGTTTTTGTTCAAAATTTTCAAGAAGAAAAAAAAAATTATATGGGACCACCTCGGGACTATATTCCTTCGGATAAAAAATAATAATTAGAAAACAGTCCACAACTGACTGTCGAACATAGAACCTCCTGCTTTTTAGTCGGTTAAAAATTTGCTTCTGGGCCCAACGTATTTAATAAGATCAAAAAAAGTAGTCATAAAATCCATCGATCATGCATTGTAATAGCTTTATTCTCAACCATTGATAGTGGTGGGTATTCGCCCAGGCCATGTAAAGCTCCAAAATGATGAATGGATATAACAATAACAAAATCATTTACAATATTTTTTTGTAATTGAAAGTAATCCATCACTTGTCTCAATTTAGGAACTCGTGTCTTCCAAGTGTATAAATGTGTTTCCGACTGGGTTTATGAAATAGATAACATTCGTTCTTTAAGGAACGCAGTATACGGAACTGATCAAACGAATACCACAATTTCCTTCCTTATTGATATTAAAGTAGGTAGGTACTTCGTAAGAAACAGTTAAGCTTTTGTACCAGATTTTAGGTTTTAGTAGTTGCTTTTGTTATCTTTCTCTACTTTATTTTCTTTGTCAGCAGTTTTTGTTCAGCCCTAAAAAGCGATGATTTTTCATATAATAAAAGCCCGCTATATTCCAAACATAAAATCTTTCCACAATTTCAAGGCTGTATAAAATTTTGCACTTCAACAACTTTTCTAGTGGTATGAGCAAAAGAAAACAGAACTAGGGTAAGCCTTTGTGGTTCACAAAGTTTAAATGAGGAGTATCTAAGAATTCTTTCTACAAATGCAAAAACTTAGCCGCTTTGCAGCATCCATATTGCTTCACGAAAGACTAACATCGATTCTGTAAGAGAACCTTTTTTAAAAATATCGAATTTCACAGGGCTAATGTACTGAAAAACGATGTCGGGCTAAGACCCTTCTCCAAATAGCTGTTCAGTTGTATCTTTTCACCTATTTTATCGCCGTCGAGGTCACTGTCAGCCCTCTTATATTTTATGTACCATTCTCCGGGGAAGCAGAATAAAGTCCCATATGGGTAATATTTCTTCAGATAAACAGCCGATAATAACTACGTGTTTCGAAGTTTATTTATTTGATGTTTGGGTCATTGACATTGAAGTTGCTGCACAGAAAAATAGTTCATGTAGTTACGATACATCAGTGTTTTGCGTTTGTTCATTTTACTGTAGTGGAATACTTGCTTTTCAAAATTACTTAAAAGGACAAGTTTTCTTTACAACAGAATATAACTACAATATTAATGAACTATTTATAACCTAACTATGCACATGTTTACAAAAACAGAACACACTTTGGCATCAAAGTACTCCTCCACATCCCTGTCACAAACGTGCCCAGAAGACCAGTCTTTCTACCAGCAGCATTGCCTTGGGCGAAGAACGAGCCAGATCTTTGGTCACGCAAAGTGTCAATCAGCCGGCGAGAAATATCTTTGAAAAGATGGTGTGTACTCAGACCCCATGAACCAAGTGTTTCGACCCCAAACGGCTCAAAACAGTTTGCAAAGTATTTCCACTAAGACATACATCACTACATACCTACTATAAAACAAAGTACCCCGCCGTGTCTATACGCGATAAACTCAAAAACTATTGAACTGATTTGCATGCGATTTTCACCAATAGACAGAGTAATTCATGAGGAAGGTTTAAAAAAATAAATAAAACAAAAAGTGTATAATTTGTACCCGTGCGGAAGCGGGCGGGTCACTAGTAGTTAATAAACCCGCATGCTGTCATATTAGTCAGTAGTGCGACAGGAGGACGGCCTTGCGTTGACCAGCTTTCGTTTTTTTTTGTCAGTTTAGTCGTATCTCTGGGACTCGCCACTGTTGATTCTGGCTTACAGGAGTTACATTTTGGTTTGGGAATGGTGTGGCGAGCTTGTCAGCTTTGTGTTTATATGTGTGCGTAAAGTGTACTTTAAGCTGCTCTACTTTGGCTGAACGCGCTTGTATCGGCACTTTGTTTGTTTGTGTTATAATTATTACCTAAAGTATTTTGTCAATATTAAGTATTCACTATCCTACTATACCTATGGAGATGGGTGTTGACGGCTGAATAGCACATCTATACTAATATTATAAAGAGGTAAAGTGTGTGAGTTTGGGAGTTTGTAGAGGTAATCTCTGGATCTACTTAACTGATTTTGAAAATTCTTTTACCAATAGAAAGCCACGTTATTTGTAAATGGCTTATGATATAAATTTTTGAAATTCACGCGAACGAAGTCGCGGGCGAAGTGCTAGTAGGTTATAATTTAAAATGAGATCACACTATTTATATCATTCTTTTAACACTGTTCCAAATATTAATAATGTTGTGTTAACACTGAGTGACAGCATAGAAAGTACAACATTTGTGTTAACAACCTTGAACGGCGGGGTGTCTAAAATCAACAAAATTGTTCATAACAAACAACAATCACCACAGCGGTGTCAGTTCAATTTGTGTCGAATGAAATGCAAATACACACGAAAAGACAGAAAACAAATGGACTGGAGGAAAACATCAGGAATAAGCTCATATTCAACACAATATTCTGCTATCAAGCTGCGTGATGTGATGACTTTTTATTTGAAGCTACACGTGCCATGTAACGTGTAATACACTGAAACTGTTATTTAACGATAAACTCGTATGTTTTTTCATCCAAAATGGTGAAAAAGCTAAATGAAAGCGCGTCACTTGAAACGAATACTTACGTCACGGCCAAGTACGTGTCAGGCCACGCGCAGTGTAGGGTTCCGAAGTCGCCTGTTACAATATGCGGACTTAGAAGGGGGCTTTATGTTTATTACTTGAGACATATTACTTGAGAACATATTAATTGAGTTCACAGTTTTACGGACATTAACGTTTAAATTAAAAACGAAAACAACTTTTTTATAAAAAATACAACCGACTTCCAAAAGAGAAAATACACTAAAAGAAGCTAAGTAACTTTAATTTCGGCAGGAGGTGTTTGTATTTTGTTATTTTGCAATTTATAGTGAATTTTCGTTTATGGAAGTCGGTTGTATTTTTTGTAAAAAAAAAGTTTTTTATGTTTTAGTTGTACCCCAGAACTAAAAGTAAGTATTAAAATAATGCCCGAATTGATAACCCCAGTAACATGGAATTCGAACATAGTTGGAGGAAACCAAAACGTCATCATCGTATTTTTTTTTTGTTGATTTTTTCTAAAAGCGCTAAATCAATTTCGATAAAATTTGTATTTTATTCTCTGAAGTATGACCTAACAAAAATAGTACTAACTGTCCGGTCAATTTAGATATTTGAAGGTACATAAAGTCCCAACAAGCTGAAAATCAGTAAAATTGTTCAAAACATAATTATAAACAATGTTTAAAAGTTCCCCATCATTCCCGTGTATGGAAAAAAAAATAGTCAAGGTCAAAGGTAAAAAAATGAGTTTTTCGCGATTTTCAGCAAAACGGTAACTTTTATCATAAAAGTACCTCAGACAAAAATTGTAGATCATAAAATTATCTATAAATAATAAATCATTACTTTTTTCTTACGAGCCGTTTCTGAGATATAACGATTCAAAAAGTTATAAAAGTTGTTATCGTTGTAGCGAACATATGTTCAAATCGCGCGGAAAACTCTGCTTGCGCGATGTGGGAATTTTGCTGTTCTAGTTCGTATGTAGCGTCATAGATGTCGCTACAACGATAACAACTTTTATAAATTTTTGACACAATGTGTGTGTGTATGAACTGTCCGATAGTTGATTTCGGGCTGTTGTATATACAACAGCCCGAAAACAACTATCGGGCAGTTGCCCGGACCAGACACAACACCCGTCTGGTCGGAGGATCCTCTCTTTCAACGGAGGTTTGCGGGACTTTACACTCTGTTCCGCATACCTCCACACAGGTGACCCTCGACTATGAACGTCAGCGCAGCCTTCGTGCAGCTACTCCAGCGTGACGTCATCATCATCACTTCCTCCAAGCTCTTCAGCAACGAGTTATACAGCCAGCCAGTACAACGATAACGCCGACAACGATAACGCTGACAACGATACGCTGACAACGATACGCCGACAACGATAACGCTGACAACGATACGCCGACAACGATAACGCTGACAACGATACGCCGACACCGATTACGCCGACAACGATACGCCGACAACGATAACGCCGACAACGAAACGACGCACCGCTCCGACTCACTGGAGCCCGCAGCAGTACGCCAACTCACTGGAGCCTGCAACATCATCCCGACTCACTGGGATATCATCACCGCAGACAGTTTCGACTTACCGTGAACTATGCGCCTCTTCCGGTTCCGACTCACTGGAACCAGCCTTCCACTGGCCCGGCAAGCATCACGTATGAACGACTCATTGAGAAGAGAACAATCGATCGCCGATCTCTGGAGGGGAGTGATGTAGCGACATCTATGACGCTATATACGAACTAGAACAGCAAAATTCCTACATCGCGCAAGCAGAGTTCTCCGCGCGATTTGAACGTATACAACAGCCCGAAATCAACTATCGGGCAGTTGCCCGGACCAGACACAACACCCGTCTGGTCGGAGGATCCTCCCTTTTCAATGGAGGTTGTGGGACTTTACACCCTGTTCCGCATACCTCTATATCGTCATAATATGCACACGTTTCCACGCCACCTATGAGGTAGTGTACTTAGCGCGATTTTTTAACGTGGTTTCCCCAGTAGGCCTACTCCACAGGTCAGTTGTGATCCTGTATAATGTAAAACTATTGCAAAATAACGGAAATTTTCAAAGATTGGAAAAGATAAAAGCGATGTAAATTAAAAAAAAGTGGTGAAGTTCATTTGCCTGATTCGTAAGTTTCAAATTCTTCTTGTTCTTCTTCTTGATCTTCTTCTTGTTCTCCTTCGCCTGCTTCTTCTTCATTTTCATTTTGGATACAAGTAAATTGCGTCAATAGCGATGTATCGCATGACACTTCGTCGGAATCAAACGAATCCTCCATTGTTTGTGATTCAATATTAGAGCACGACCGGCCTTGACAATTTGTGCATGCCAAGGAACAAAACATGTATGGAGCTCCTAAAAAAACTACCTGTTTAGATAAGCATCGATATGCATGTTTCGTTAAAAATACTAAAAATAAAAAACAAGTTCAATTAGCTTGTCTTCCTCCAACCTCAGTTGCTGCTCATCAACATCTTTTTCGGGTATATTACCAAGTTCATGTGTGGCTTGGTTATCAGCTAGACCCTACAGACTGGGGTTGGAAGTTGGTCAACAATATATTAGAGCCAGTTCAAACTGTACTTCCACCTGCGCCGGAAAAACTGCTGAACACAATTTTTTGCAACTGCAAAAAGGGATGCAGTGCTAAATGTGGTTGCAAAAAAGTCGGACTGTTTTGTTCTTTGGCATGCACAAATTGTCAAGGCCGGTCCTGCTCTAATATTGAATCACAAACAATGGAGGATACGTTTGATTCCGACGAAGTGTCATGCGATACATCGCTATTGACGCAATTTACTTGCATCCAAAATGAAAATGAAGAAGAAACAGGCGAAGGAGAACAAGAAGAAGATCAAGAAGAAGAACAAGAAGAATTTGAAACTTACGAATCAGGCGAATGAACTTCACCACTTTTTTTTTAATTTACATCGCTTTTATCTTTTCCAATCTTTGAAAATTTCCGTTATTTTGCAATAGTTTTACATTATACAGGATCACAACTGACCCGTGGAGTAGGCCTACTGGGGAAACCACGTTAAAAAAAACGCGCTAAGTACACTACCTCATAGGTGGCGTGGAAACGTGTGCATATTATGACGATATAGAGGTATGCGGAACAGGGTGTAAAGTCCCACAACCTCCATTGAAAAGGGAGGATCCTCCGACCAGACGGGTGTTGTGTCTGGTCCGGGCAACTGCCCGATAGTTGATTTCGGGCTGTTGTATATGTTCAAATCGCGCGGAGAACTCTGCTTGCGCGATGTAGGAATTTTGCTGTTCTAGTTCGTATATAGCGTCATAGATGTCGCTACATCACTCCCCTCCAGAGATCGGAGATCGATTGTTCTCTTCTCGATGAGTCGTTCATACGTGATGCTTGCCGGGCCAGTGGAAGGCTGGTTCCAGTGAGTCGGAACCGGAAGAGGCGCATAGTTCACGGTAAGTCGGAACTGTCTGCGGTGATGATATCCCAGTAAGTCGGGATGATGTTGCGGGCTCCAGTGAGTTGGAGTACTGCTGCGGGCTCCAGTGAGTCGGAGCGGTGCGTCGTTTCGCTGTCGGCGTTATCGTTGTCGGCGTATAGTTGTTGGCGTATCGTTGTCAGCGTTATCGTTGTCGGCGTATCGTTGTCGGTGTTATCGTTGTCGGCGTTATCGTTGTACTGGCTGGCTGTATGACTCGTTGCTGAAGAGCTTGGAGGAAGTGATGATGATGACGTCACGCTGGAGTAGCTGCACGAAGGCTGCGCTGACGTTCATAGTCGAGGGTCACCAGTGTGGAGGTATGCGGAGCAGAGTGTAAAGTCCCGCAAACCTCCGTTGAAAAGGGAGGATCCTCCGACCAGACAGGTGTTGTGTCTGGTCCGGGCAACTGCCCGATAATTGATTTCGGGCTGCTGTATACGTTCAAATCGCGCGGAGAACTCTGCTTGCGCGATGTAGGAATTTTGCTGTTCTAACTTTTTGAATCGTTATATCTCAGAAACGGTGGTTCGTAAGATAAAAGTTTAGATAATTTTATGATCTACAATTTTTGTTTGAGTTACTTTTATGATAAAACTTACCGTTTTGCTGAAAATCGCGAAAAACTCATTTTTTTTACCTTTGACCTTGAATAAAACTTTTCCATACACGGGAATGATGGGGAACTTTTAAACATTGTTTATAATTATGTTTTGAACAATTTTACTGATTTTCAGCTTGTTGGGACTTTATGTACCTTCACTCTCATTTTTTGGTCTAGATTGACCGGACTAACTAATGAAAATCAGCACTCACAACTTTAAGAAAAATGAATATGTATAATATAATAATGTGTAATAATATATATATTCTTGGAAACTAGATGGCAAGTTATTTTTAAAGCAAAAATATTACAGCTAGAACACCAATTTATTAAATTAAATAATTAACTAAAAACAAATCAAATCTGCACGAAATTATGAACAAAATAAATGTCGGTCGCTACGACGACGCGCGTGTTGTTGACGGTCCGATGGATCTCGAGCGAAAAGGGGCGCGCTGTTGGACAGCGCTCCTTTTTATACCAATTGGTTCGTTGTATTCTTGTGATTTACAACACGGCCTTTCCTGACAGGAGGCCGTCCCGGGCTCCTTCATGATGCCTTCAGCTCTGCAGGTCGGTCTCCAGCACAGGCACGGAGAGCTCTTCGTCTGCTGGAGGCACATCAGGTTCTACGTGAAGCTGCAGTGGCTCTGGCTCGACGTGAAGCTGCAGTGGCTCAGGCTCGACGTGAAGCTGCAACGCCTCAGCCTGGGTCGCAGAGGTGCTAGGTTGCGGCTGAGAGACAGACTGGTTGGCTGGCGAGGTGAACTCGGTAGCAGGACGTGTAGACTCCTCATCTTCGTGGTCTGCATCTGCACAGGACACTAAAAACATGTGTTCCATGCATAACGCTATGCATTGTGCATACGCACATCATTGATTGTTGTTTAGCACACACTAAGCTATCGAGATAGAGGCACGACGTGAAGCTTGTCTCGACAAATTAGTGAGTCATTCATATATCAAGGCGCATCTTGATATTCAGCTAAGAAAAAGCACCACATTGTGACTTAACTTAGCGGAGTCAGAGGCTAGCCGTCAGGCGTACTCGTAACTCGAAATGGTCAGGATAGAGGCACTACGTGAAGCTTATCCCAACACACCACAATACAACACAACATATATGAAGCTTCATATATAAGAGAGGCATAAAGCACTCACCCTCGAAGTAAGCAGCACATACTTCAGGAGTCCACTCTCCACGCCAAGGAATCATGTACTCCTCAGCCGCCTGCGTGTACTTCCCATACGAGCCGGCCAGGAGTTGAAGCTCGTAGCGTCCTTGTGTAAGCTTGCCAAAATAAGCAACCACTCGTTTGCGACCACCATCGTGCACTCGGAACAGGATAGCTCCATAACCAATGAAACTAGCGTCCGTATGGACTTCTGTCGGCAAGGAAGGGTCATATATCGCTAGGACAGGTTCATTAGTAAGACACTCAACTATTTCTTTACGAGCAGCCTTATGTTTCTTTCCCCAATTAAATTCTATCCCTTTTTTTTAGTAAGGGCAGCGATACAAGCAGTCCTCTGAGTGAAACCAGGTATATACCTACGAAAGTAGCTGGCTAAGCCCAGAAACTGGCGAACCTGTCTTACGTTTTTCGGTTCAGGAGAGTCAATCAGGGCCTTTATTTTGATGGGACTCGGTCGTACCTGACCTTGGCTAATTCTACGTCCTAAATAATCAATTTCAGTCGTTAAAAAGGAACATTTTTTGTTGGTTATAAAATATGCAGAAAACTCATTTATCATATTGAGCAAACGTTGTAAATGATCACCTGCGAGAGGTGTGCTAATTGGTATTGGCTCATCGTACTGAACAGTCATCACATCTACCGTACTGTCTACCCTTCTAGTAAGTGATTGAAAATTGCGCGTGCGAACGTAACGAACACCCTCTCTATTGAGCACGTCGGTTCCCACAATAATAGGCGTTCCTATTCATAAACTCTGGGGCTACGATAAATAAATCTACCTCAAGTGTTAAACCGTCGAACTCAATTGGTAAAATGACATATGAGGTGCTTTCGATTACTTGATTTCCCAATCCTCGTAATACGCGAAATGCTGGCCTAAGCACACACTTGAAATATTTTAGCAGTGACGATGATATAAGCAATATGGTTGACCCACTATCGATTAATACATCCACAGGTATACCCTGTATAACGGCTACTACGATATCGTTATTGCGGGTAGTTTTATTTTCTAGACAAAAATTAACATTATTTTTGTTGCGTGATTCCGATTTTTGTTTTGCGAAACATTTATCTACTTTGTGGCCAGATTTTTTGCAAAAAGAACAAGGTTCAGATTTTGGCGGCACGTACACTGGTTTGGAGACAGAATTATTTTAGTCACTAGGGTTTATATTCTCATTTGAATCGACCTTCAGTTTCTTATTGCAAGCAGCCTGTTTATGTCCCGTCATGCCACACGAAAAACACTTGCCCTCCTCAAGCTTACGCTTTCTAATTACATTACTCGCATGATTACTTTTAACAGAATTATTTTGGAGGGTAGGACGTGAACTTTGTGTCTTAGAAGTAGATGGTTTTACATAAATGGATAAAAAATCAACTATATTGTTAGGTGACAACTTAGCATTAGTAGTTGATGCTCGAATATGAGGGTCCACAATGCCACGAACAACAATCGCAGTAATAAGAAAAATAAAAATACAAAAAATGGCCAAACTCTGGGTTAGTTTTACTTAAGCGATCTTAGTGTGCTTGAAATAAAGGCTGGAATTAAATAACTATGTGAGCGACATCGCCCACAACTGCGACGAATGTTCTTTTGTTTTAGAGCTGATTATGTTTGTAGTCACCACAACTTACAAAAGGGTGTACTAAACAACAGACTGCCACAATAATGGAGAATTTAGGTACCGTTTTTTCTCTACGTCTGATTTTTTTTACTAAAACTGGCTTTTTATGAAATAATGTAGCAGTTGTTCGTTATTGTTGTACAAAAATAACTGGATCAGAGTTTAAATTTCTTAATTCTTAATTCTTTATTGTACACCAAATCTTAACATAAAATAAAGTTATTACACAGTTCATGTACAAAGGCGAGCTTAACTCAAAGTTGAGTTTTCTCCCAGCAAACCTTTGAGTGATAGAGTTAGGTCACATTCGAGGGTAAGATTGTGTACAATATAAACTTATATAAATAAGCCCTGTATATAAAATACATACAAAATACTATATACTAATATATACAAATATACACCAATATATACCCCAATAATATGTCATTGAGAAAGGAAGTGCTCTTTTATTTTCCTCTTAAAGACATTCAGAGAAGGGCTGTCGCGTAGAGAGTGTGGAAGAGAGTTCCAGAGACGCACTGCAGTCACTGAAAAGGAGCCATTATAGCGGCTGGAAGTGTGACGCGGAGTACGAAGGAGAAGAGAGGAGGTGGTGCGACAGAGTTTACCTCTCGGAACGAGGTACTCAAAGCGTTCACGAAGGTATTGAGGAGAAATAGGATTGTACAGAATAGTATAAAGAAGGGATAGGATATGGGTATCTCGCCGACGCCGAATTGGCAGCCACCCTAATCTGGTCCGAAACTCCGACACATGGTCGTATTTGCGGAGGCCAAAAAGTCTTTTCTATAAAAAAAAATTAGGTAGTTACCTACATGACTTAATATTTAATTTCATGTATGCCCGTTTTTAGAGTTTCGTAACTGAAGGGTCCAAACAGAGCCCTATTGCTGTCCCTCACGTGTCCGTCTGTGCATCTGTCGGTCTGTTTGTCTGTCCGTCATCTGTTACACAGGTTTTACATCCAAACGATTGGAGCTACAGTCTTCAAATTTTTACAGTATAAGCATTTTGTTGACCCAAAGCCATAAAAATAGCCAACTTGGCCGTTTCACACAGGGATACCTATATATGATCTATCACCCCAATCAAACAAAAAGAAGTAAGTCTCTTTTTATTCGATCTGGGTGACATAACCCTAGTATTTTTTTTTTATTCAATTGCGTTAGCAAAAAACACTTTTCAAACAGTTTGATGCAGTTGGTGGAAATCAAGGGGCAACCAGGTTGCCGGATTTTGATTTATACACAGCCAATTGTTTGGACCTTTTGCTGACAACAGATCCAGGCCGCCACTCGGTGTCGATTTTTTCACCACTAGGTAGTTCCGACCACTGTCTGGTGAAGTCTGTGTCCGTCTACTTCCCACCCGATCCTAGCCCTAGAGGCACCAGGCGGGTTTGGCGATACACGTGAGCAGATTGGGATGACATCTGATCTTTCTTCGCATATTATCTTTTGCAGCCTACTTGGTTTTTTTCGACTAATCTTTCGTTATGCGCGGACGCTGCGACGGATGTGTTGCGGCAGGGAATGGATATATTCATATCTACACACTACACGGATACAACATTCCGTTCTCTGATATAATAATGTCTTGTGAGGCTCTTCCATGATTAGGTGCCGAGTGTAATCGTACTGATGCGCTTAAACACGCGGCGTATTCAGCATGGGTCGACCATTGTACTAATGAAGACAGAACTGCATGGAGAGTTCCAAACCAAAATCGTTTGTACAGGGTTTCATCGCCTTAATAATACGTCTTGAACGACATAGATGGCGCTAGTATAGTAGTTGGATTGGAAAATATACATCTCTCGTTAAAGAACATTATCTTGTTTTTTGCTAGTTACAATATTACTTAATTTTAACACAAATTCTCCTACGACATTACAAACCTTATAAAGCAAAGCTCGTAATAACTAGGATTCGAACTCGGTGGCATAAAATTTACCGATACCATAGCCACTGGACTATTGCGTCATTACGCAATGAGTTGAAATTATCCTACTCTTTATTATATCGAAGTTGTTTAGCGACTTTAACCTGTATCATAAATCTCAAAAGAATTGAGGGTAGTTTAATAGCGACTGTATAAAAATTAAATCTTTTTGTTCAATCATAACGTTCTTTACTATCTTCGAGTGAGTTCAGTTACGATTGCATTTAACAATTTTTTAATATTTATCTTTACCATGAGTTCGCGTTCTAATATTGATATGGCTACGAGGGCCCAAATAATAGCATTGCATAATCAAGGCCTAAATTATTCTGAAATTTCGAGAGAAACTGGCTTAAACGTAAGTAATGTTTTAAAATCACTGTTCGTTATTTATTTTAGTATCCATGGTTATCGATACACGAAAATAATAAATAATATATTTCCCTTATAGGTAAAGACTGTCACTTTATGGATAAAGCGGTTTCAAGAAGAGGGTTCGTTGGAACACCGCAGTAGATCTGGCAGAAGACGCCATATTGACTCAGACCAGCGTCAACTTATGGTGCAAGGTTATGAGGAAAATGGCTTTACACCAACAAGATATTACGCAGAGTTGTTTGATACATCTTTGCGGACGGTGTATCGTGCTCTTCATAGTGAAGGTCTGCATTATCGTCGACATGCTATTAAGCCATTGCTAACCGAAGCTAATAAAAGAGCACGATTGGAGTTCGCTTTGAAATACAGACATTTCGACTGGAGCAACGTTATCTTCAGTGATGAAAAGACTTTCAAGTCTAGCCAGCACGGGCGAGTTAGGTTGTGGCGTAGGAATAATACGCGTTATGATAGTGATCACGTTGTGCCTAACTCTGAATCCGGTCGTATAACAGTGAACATTTGGGGATGGATGACAGCTGCAGGACCAGGAGAACTTACTGTAATACCCAGTCGTGCAAACAGTGTTAACTACTTAGATGTGCTGAATGACGTCATGTTGCCCACTGTGCGGAATGTTTTTCCTGTAGAAGACATGCCAGTAATAACGTTCGTGCAGGACAATTGTCCTATACACCGTTCCATAATTGTGCAAGAGTGGTTTAGCCAGCAATCGGACATACGAATTATTCCTTGGCTTGCGAGATCGCCAGATTTAAACCCCATTGAAAATTTATGGGGCGTTATGGTTCAAAAGTGGGATAATAGGAACGAAAGGACTAAGGAAGCACTGAGTACTCACTGCATGGAGGTATGGGATTCTATACGGGGTCACAATTTATGTGAAAAATTAATAGACTCCATGGGTTCGCGGTTGCAAGCTGTAATCGATCAAAATGGCGGATACACGAAATATTAAAGAATATAAAGTGTTGACTATTGAATTGAGTAATAATGATTGAGTAAAAATGAAAAGACCGGGGTAGCTATAATTTATATGATAAATTACAGTAATCAAACTTGGTGTAAGTTGGATAAATTTATACATTACTTTATAACAACAAAATGTTATTACACTAATGATTTTGATTTCTTATACAACGTTGATGTGACAGAGGGGCATTAAATTAAACTACGTATACTATACGTGTTTAGTATTAATTCGATACGGTATAAAAATAAAAATAATAATAAATGAGGTTTTTTTTTTTTCAAACAAACTAAATAGCTTACAATTCAGAGTAAAACGCAACCACCCTTTATACCATACTTTATACCCATTATCCTTGTTTGCATTGCCATCTTATAGCGAAAATGTACTTGTGACTTGCGTGAGAACGGCAACAACGCGTCGTATCGTCGGTTATACTCAGATTTATCGTTTTAAGGTGCATGACCTGTGCGTATAGACATAATCAGCTGTTAGGAAAGATACATCGTGTTCAAACGAGGCCAAAACTTAAAAAATCGTTTGTGACTAAACTACTGCTCCGATTTAATTGATTTTTGGTACAGAGCTTGAAAATAGTACCTAGTATAGGCAGCTTAAAGGAAAGCCCCTCTGTCGTATCAACTTTGTATAATATAAGAAATTAAAATAAAAACAATATAAATATAGATTCCTTTCCAACATAATAAATTATTTATTTATTATTATAAACAACTCGGTCCCAAAGTGACAGCTATAACCCGGTCTTACAATTGTTATTGATTTTAGGTTTAGCTTCAATTTCTTCCTCCTTGTGGAACGAATACTTAAGCTATGAACCTTAGTCATAACATAATGCACAAATCAATCATTATAGTCAATACCACTAAACATAATTATGCAAAACGTAAAATTTTTATAATTTATGAGTAGGTAAAATATTTACAGAACTAAGGTTGCATATGTAGTGAAAGTTATTATAACATAATGTAAATAAAACTAAATAATAGAAGAATAGCACAACACAGTTTTGATTTAGAATACTTATAATATCTATTATACAGTTTTACTTTGTTAAGGTCTTCTATTTTGTAATAGAGTTATTCAGTTATAAATTTTACTTGTATTTCTCCTTAACAAGTGAATTAAATCATTGTTAATTGGATGTAAAACTGCTAGGTTAGGTTATACATTCTATAAGAAAGAAAGACATAAATTGTATTCTTCTTTGAGAATTAAATGTCTTAAACTATAATCAATAAAATAGTTTCATTTCTTATCCTTTACGAGAATTAAACTTAGTAAATCTTAAGCTGTAAGAAAAATATATCTAAATCTTCTACATAAATGTTTTTTACTAATAATACTAATACTTACCACCAATTTTATTATGAAAGTAATTTATATAATATATATTTATATAATGTTATATATAGTAGTATATGTATACTTGTATATTATCCCTATATTCATTTATACATCTTATACCTCATATTTTTTATATTATTTATAACAAAAAATAAAATAAAAACGTTTAAAAATACAAAAAATAGAATATAAATTATATATTAGAATAATTAAATTTAAAAAAAGTCGACAGAGAGCTGGGTTGCGAACCGGTGCCCTGTTGAACGATCTATGTTATTCTGCCATGCTTATCCACCTGAGCTACTGACTATTTATTCTGGAACGTGAAAATAAGAGCTACTATGTGAATGTAGGGATTTTTATTATTTGTGATCGACGCCATCTGTAGTCGAATTAACCGATATAGTACCAATTGGCTTATTTAGTTTGGTTTAGATGGCGCTGTATTAAGTACTCGGAAATAAGAAAATAAAGTAATTTTTGTTTATTTGAATATAAATATATTATTATTACTTAGTAATTATTTTAGGTATTAAAAACCTTATTATCTGCCTCTGCATAATAAGGTTTATAAGCTTTGCAGTGTTATTTTCATGACTGAACAGCGCCATCTAGTCGTCTCATGAAAGTCATGATACGTAATGCAAAACCTCACAGTCAAAAGTCGACCTTAGGCTCTCTATGCACCTTTGTCATCAATAGTGCAAATCCTGCAAGAAATTGTTGCGGAGGGCTTGATTTCCACAGTCATTAGCCGAATCGGGAACAAACTTGCTTCATATCCAGCACGTAGTAAGGCGTTTTGGTCCCTAGCTAAGTCGGTTGAGTTACACTTCTGCCGCCCCTCACTACCACCACTGCTGAAACCCGACGGATCGCTGGCCCAGTCCGCTGAGGATCCAGGATCCTGGTGGTGCGTGGCCCCCTGATTCTCTTGATGAATGCGAATCGAGTATGTCAAAAATTCGCATTCATCAGAAGGACGTACGTAGGGTACTGCGTAACCTAGACGAGAACAAGGCTAGTGGCCCCGATGGGATATCGGCCGGCTGGCATGAGATGTCTCCGATCTTGACACGCCTATTTTGCCTTTCATTTGAGACTGGAAAAGTGCCGATGGCTTGGAAGCAAGCTAACGTGCAGTTGCCCAAGAAGCAAATTACAGACTCATCTCGGTACCGAATGGTAAGCTCCTGACATACCTAGAAGCTCATGATATCTTTAGTGACTGGGGATCTTCTATCGTATGCCATTTACATCTGGAATGAGGCCATCGAGAAACACGGGGAAGCACTTGCGATCTCGAAGACCTTCAACAGGGTCTGGCACGACAGCCTTATTGGCAAGCTTCCTTCCTTCGGTCTACCCGCCGGATTTTGTGTTTGGATTGCAGATTTCCTGAGGGATCGGTCTATCCGAGTGGGCATAGAAGGCTGCTCGTCCGAACTGCTGAATATTAATGCCAAGGTTCCTCTGGTGTCGGTGCTCTCGGTAACATTATTCTTGCTGTAGGTACAGTCAACGCCTAGAAGTCCACTTAAACCGCAATGACCATTATCGCCTGCGCTATATGGGCAGCGGCGCCTATACACACTTAAGCATATTTATCCGTGTTAGTGATGTTCCAACGCTAACAAATTAACATGTTGTGTAGCATCGCTACGAGTATTTATAGATGTGGTCAATGCTAGGCAAGGATGACAATATCAGTAACTTGTTTTTTTATCGCCGTCTAATTATATTTTTCATAGTAATGCAAAATTTCGACAAGTGAACATAAGTTAACATTAACTAGATCGGTAACGAGGCTGCTAATTGTTATTATTTATATGTTTTAGGTATTTATTTTAGTAAATTACTTTGAATAAATAGATATTACAATAAAGGTAATTAATTTATTATTATAATATAATAATAAATGAAACAAATGTTGATATGGTAACATTGTAATATTTTATAGATAAAAGAAATTCTTTACACTTCCTTATCCACTCGAACGTAGAAACCCGCAGCGTGGTTATTTTTACACGTCTACCCAACGTAGACACCGCTCGGGAGGTCAAACGCGCTTCGTCCACTTTAAATCGGTTTTTATCTGTAGTCGTCAATTTTATTTGGCCATGCTCTATTTGAGACAATAATCGACTAAATTTTGCGTCCGTGACACTAGGCACAATGATACGCAACCATAGCTAATAATTTAAAAAAATGTTTGAAAGTCGATGTTCTGTCATTTTTTCACGTCAGTGCTACAACGGAAAGAGCTCTGCGTTTAAGATGTAAGTACAATTTTATTTAAAACCCTGTGTATTAGTGTATTATATCAAAAGAATCCTCAAGGTTTAAGCTTTACGAAAAACTAAACATGTTGTAGGTTCAAAGTGTGTTGGAACCGAAAATATCGAAACATAAAACCAGGTACTTGGCGGCATGACGCCGCAACAACGCCGTGGTCATTTTCGTAAAACTTTTGTATGATTTACTATCTAATCTATTATAATGGTGCTCGTAATATGGGAATTAGTTCATTATTAGTATTTACACACACTTAGACAGTAAAAATACATCGAAAATAGTTAAGATTCCATGTTTTAAAATTTACAGTCCTCAGGTTGACAATATGCACCGCGGCAATGGCACGGACGGTTTTTTTTAGTTTTCACAGTAAGGGTTCGTATATACAAGTAAATCGTATGTGTGATGGCATGTTTTTTTCAACGGTTTACCCGACCACGCTAAAAGTCCCGAAGGGTTATGGATTTGGGCCTGAGAATTTTTGTTTTAATGCTTACTAATGGGTGATGATTGCATTTTTTTTTTGTTCAACTGTTTAACCGACTACGAAAAAAGAGAGTTATGTTTTGAGCTTGAGCACAATGTTTTACTAATACTTACTAATTTTATGGATATAATTGAACGCTCATTTCTTTTTGATTTTTTCATCGGTTTAACCGACTATGAAAAAGGATTTGAGCTCGAGCACAATGTCTTTAATAATGCTTACTAATTTTATGAATATAACTGAACGCTCATTCCTTTTAGATTTTTTCAACGGTTTAACTGACTATGAAAACGGAGTGTTAAGATTTGAGCTCGAGCAAAATGTCTTTAATAATGCTTACTAATTTTATGGATATAATTGAACGCTCATTCCTTTTTGATTTTTTCAACGGTTTAACCAACTACGGGGTACTACTAAAGAGATGACTTTTTTCTTGCAGTTTTTTTTTCTGTCTTGTCTTTCAATGGTTTTGGGCATGAGAACATTGTTTTTTTTTAATGCCTAATTGCTGTCTTATATTAAAAATAAACTATGGAATCTAAATCAAGTTTCGATTTTAGGTCTCAAAATTTAATTTGGCTGATCGGAGGCTGGAGATGCGGAGAGCGATGAGTTGGCTGATCAGGGGTCGTCGTTATACCAACCGTGAGTATTTTTATTTGAGATTGGTTATGAGCTTATGGTAAGTAGTATGTAATTTTGTTGTAATTTATATTTTAGATCTTCAAGTTATGAAGAGGCGGCAGGAACAGCACGTGGGCGTGGGCGTGGCCGGGGCGTGCACGTGGGCGTGGGCAAGGTCAAGGTGTTCAGGCGTACGTATCTTTTTTAACTATGTATCTTACACAGGCAGAAAATTTCTATGATCGATAATCTCCACGTCTGCGGAGTTTCGCTGGCTGATTTATTTTCAACTAGCTGCGCCCCGCGGTTTCATCCGCGTAAAACGGTATAAAAAATGTTTGTTAATCCAGGGTATAACCTATCTACATACCAAATTTCATCAAAATCTGTCCAGCCGTTTGAGCGTGAAGAAGTAACAAACACACTCACAGACTTTCGCCTTTATAATATTAGTGTGATTATTATAAGTGCCTTGTAATGTGTGTCTATTGTGATCGTTTTAGGTAATTATGTAAATAAAAATAAAAAACATGGTAAAAAAAGTTTGTTGTTGTTTGTTTTGTAAAATACATTTATATTATTATTAAATAACTATGTACATGTATCATTGTCTCATTTCAATAACAATCACAAAATAAATAATTCCTATCAAACTATCTATATTTAATCATGTACATTTATGCGTAAGAGCCCTACGGGCGGCCATCTTGCCGTATTTTACCTCATTTTCGCTAGCGCAGGTGGCATGAAATTGACGAGGGAAAGGGTGGTTTGTTTTCATTTATTGTGCTACATAAAACAGTTTAAGTAAAGACATAGGGATATCAAAAGAAAGCTTATATAATCTAGTTTCATAATAAATAGGTTTAAGAGATAAAAACTACAAAGATATTAGTAAAAACTTAGTAAGAACATATATTTTGCTGTTTTTCAACCCGTAATCTCAAGTTTAACTTTTTTTTGAAGTACTTAGGACTAAGTGTTGTGATTTAGTATTCACATAAGTCAATTTTCTATAGTTTCAGCTATACACACGTATTTTTATTTGTGTGTAGCTGCAGCAGTTTAATAGATATTAAGCTTTAAGTTGGAAGCGGCACGGGGTGCTGGCGCGGAAGGAATTGCCGAGCGGGGGGACGACGGACAAAGTGACAGCAAGGTTTCGTGTCTCCGTATTTCTACGTTCGAGTGGTTATGTTATTATTATGGTATTGAATGTTAAAAAACAGATTTTAGGTTACACATAGATATTATTAAATTTCTGATATCATTTAAGAGGTTAAAGCTTAATTATTTAATTATTCATTTTCTCAATGAAAAGAGGATTGATACCTAACCTCAATATTACAAAAATATAAATACTAATTTGTTAAAGTTACGGCCACTATGTCCCCTGACACAAAATTACTTGTTTAGGATTTTTAATATTTTGTGTGACCTCCGTTAGCCTCGATACAGCTAATGAGACGTCGACGCATAGACGCCACAATATGTGCACAGATATTTGTGCCGCGCAAACTATCCCATAACTGCATGCAATAGGATTTGAGTAGCTCAGGGCATATCTCATACCGAGCTTCCCATCTTTGCACTATTAATCCCCATATATTTTCTATGGGGTTTAAGTCAGGAGACCGAGCTGGCCAAGGAATAACTTTTATTTTCGGATGACTGCTAAACCATTCGCGAACAATGCTGGCACGGTGAATAGGAAAATTGTCTTGCACAAAACTTATCTCGCTTAAGTCTTCTGCGGGGTAGATATTATGCACCGTAGGCAACATTATATCGTTCATCACTTCCACATAGTTGACACTGTTGGCTCGCGTCGATATAAAACTTAATTCACCGAGCCCTTGAGCACTTATCCACCCCCACATATTCACACTGATTCTGCCTGACTCCGTATTTGGTTTGACATTGCCTTCAGATCAACGCGTGTTATTTTTACGCCACAAATGCAGCCTTCCTTTTTGGCACGATTTAAAAGATTTTTCGTCGGTGAATATTGTCGTCTCCCAATCAAAGTCCAAATATTCCCGGGCAAAACTTAACCTCTCCTCTTTATGCCGTTGCGTTAAAAACGGTTTTTTAGCTGGCGTTCGGTGATGAAGACCTTCGGCATGGAGTATGCTGCGAACGGTGCGTACTGATGTGCTGAACTCATCGGCAAAACGCCCTGTTGGGATGAAACCATTCATCTCATATTCAGCTACCTTATAACGTCGCTGAGGATGGCTAATAAGAGGTGGTCTTCCGCTCCTCTCACGACTCTTCAGGCTACCTTCTTCCTCAAATCTCTTCACCCAACGCCTAAAAGTCTCTCTCTAAAAAAAAACTATATTACACACTTGCAACAAGCGATTAATCTACCATTATATTTTGTAGGTATAATCACATAAAATTAAAAAATATGAACTTACGCATAAGCCGGTTTCATTCGATATTTGAGATATATTCAGGCCATTCGAATATAGGGCCACAACATTTGCCTTGGCTTCAATACTAATATTAGCCTGCATATTGAATTCAGAAGAAAACTAAAATAGCAACAACAAGATAACACAAACGCTCATAACTATGTTCATCAACCAACAACAGCGAATAGTAGAATAATTTATGTGAACTAGTAAAGTAGTTAAAACATGAGGGTAGATTTGAAACAAAGTGAACTTATCACTTTGTTTCAAATCTACCCTCTGTAACTCGCCCTAAAAAACCCTATGCTGAGTAAAATTTTCGTTTTTCCTAAATAGATATATTTCATAGATATATATTTGGATTTTGATACGGCTTCCCTTACAGAGAAGAGAAAGGGCTCACTCCCCGCCCTTCCTTGTGGATTTACGACAATTCCTGACATGGATAATCCCCCACCGTCTATTCGAAGTGAATTCCCATACTACAGCTCCTTGTTCCGACTTATATAAGTTTAAGGAACAAGGAGGGGAAACAAGGTGAGATTAATATTGGGAATTCACGGTTAGTATAGTAGTACATAAACTAAATAAAATAAGTAGTAGTAGTACATAAACAAAATAACAACAATGTATGAAGTTAATGAGACAAGAGGGATGCAAAGTGCATTTATAAGGTGGGTGCGTCACGCTTTATGCTTAGGAAATCCAACATTACAGTTACGTTAAATTATATGCTTAGCGCTCTAGGAACCCATTTAGTGACATGGAACAGTTGCCTCGTCATACGTGTACAGTTAGGGCTAATGCAACAGGACCACTATTTGGGCACTGTAGCTATTCTAAATGTACACTTTGCCTATGCTCTATATAAATGTCTTACACAACTCTAAGACAGAGAACTGCGAAGTCCACCTGCCGTTGAGGAAGACAAGTTTAGGTTTTAGGAGACTTTAAACGCGTACAAATGTAAACAACCCAATTACGTTAGCTTACCCCTTTTCTAAAGTCACACAAATCTTGCACAAACGCTTCGCGGACTCAGTCTGTAGCAGAATTCATTGCGACATCCTTGGTGCATACCGAAGTGATTCAATCGTCACTCCACATTTCCTTAAGCTCCCCAGTTCGTGGATATACGGTACAGCTGACGGTACGGGCTGCGGTATGGCTGATGCCATCCAATTCTCGTGTTTCGCCAAATAGTGTCGATACAGATATAGGCCTACAAAACGGCCGGGGTTGGTTTTAACGAAACACGATTACCTAGCGTCCTTAGAGAACGATTAGTTTATGAAACCCAGTAAAGCCTAGGTGGTGAAGCCTAACCCATTTAAGAAATCTGTATTTACCAAGAATTACGCAGGCTTTCTCTGCTAGACCATAAATATAGGAAGCAGTAACCATCACCAGCGTTTAGTTAATCCTACAATCCCACTTACGGGGTGGCCATTAAGCCTGAATATCAACTGCTCACCCTCCAGCTTCTCTATTGCCAAACGCCAGTGACAAATATCTGCCAGGGTGTGAATTTAAATATATAATATGGGCACATATTAAAATATGATAATATAGCAGTAACTATAAAATATGATAAAGTATAGAAATAGTCTCGCTACGCTAAGATAAATGTTTATAAATAAACTGATGCTCGCATGAAACAGCCAAAACTCACCCATTCACTCTCCATCGCAGTCACCGAGATTCACACACGTATCTTTACACTCTACTTACGGATATTTAAACCCTAGTATACTCTACACTCATAATATTCAAGTATAAACTAATACTCTTGCCTAATCTCTTCAGAGACGTAACCACACACACTTTAAATACTAATTAACTTAACTGGACTAGTCCGTTTATATTTTACTTAATAACGACACTCATACTTCTAAAACTACAACTGGACGTAGGCCTTCTTCCTAACTCCTCGACCACGGTCTACGCTCTCTCAAGTCTCAAGTCCGTCTCCCCTCGACTCCTCCACTCACTACCTGCCCCTCGCTCCAGCAACCTCATCCCTGCCCTTCGTTTTTCGAAAACCCCGAATACGTCGTCCTTTAGTCACCTATCTCAGCCTCTCAAACTCCCAAGTGTAATATTTTTGGGTTTGGTCCAGCCCACATTGCGAATGCTCAGTTTTTTTTTCAATATTCCCACAGTTTTTTTCTGAGTAGCCCTTATGTTAGTTTTTGTAATAAATCTTAATGGTTTTCGGACTCAAAACTTTATATCCCAACTTCTTAGAATTTGTAAAGATATTGCTTTTCAGCGACCTTTTTGCCATAATGTTTGCAATAGAACAAAATACTTTATTATATTTTCCCAAAATCCTTAGTATTGTTCTATTAATAAGGGTCTCTCTTAATGTGTTTCCAAAAGGGTCGCCAGCCATTGAAAGAAATGTTGTTTTGTAAGAGGCCATTATCTCTAGATGTTATTTTAAACGAATAGATATTTCATTTTTAATTTGCGCTCCCTTGACAATCCTAAAATTCAGATGGAAGTGTGTTTCTATAAAAACTCGGCCATGTGCCCAAGGCGTTACTTTTGAAATAAATATATTTTTTATGAAATTAATTAAATAGGATTAAAGGTGGACGGTCACACCTCATATTTTAATAACGACGCGACGATAAGATTGAAAATTTAAAATTAATTGTGGAATATTTAACATATTTGTTAGCAACTCGGCATTCTTATTTCACATGTAATACATAATAAATATTTTTCATGTTTGATGTGAGACTCGAACCCGAACGTTCGCCATGCGAGGCACAGTGCTAACCACTTTGGCCACCGTAATGCTTACGAAACCTATTGAAATTTGTAATAACAATCATAAGCGGGCAACAAGTTGCCAATGTGTAGTATTGTCAAACGTTCTTATAGAAGAAGGTCATACATAAGTACAACTAATATTTCTATGCCATAGTTTTGTGAGATTGCTAATCGACTTCTTACTGTTATAGTACATTAATAGTCGCCTAAAACTTGGTACCTTTGGGTATGCAGACGACAGCACTGTTGCTAAGAGAAACGTGTCCAACGCACGAGCCGGTAAGTCTTAGACCCGGTCTCTGCGAGAGGATATGGTTGAGCGCTTGAACTTGTCCTTACAGGCTGTTTTTGAATAGGGCGATGCCAATCTGGTCAAGTTCAATTCTGCTAAAACCTAGACCTGTCTTTTTTCCGCTAAAAGGAGCCTAATACACCCAGCACCATCTTTCCGAGGTGTAACCGTGCTGACTTGAGCTTCTTGGTGTTACATTAACATATACCCTCAGTTTTAGGGCTTTCATAGAGCATATTGCAAATATGTTCATGGAGCACTTCAAAGTGCGATCACCTCTCGGCCGCTCAGATACGATGACCGATGCTGAGTCCTTCCGTAGAACCGGGAATGTATTTTTCGACTAAGCAGGTCAGAGCTGTAGATAAATACATGAGTAGAAGTAAATCACCCGGACATGATGGACTCAGCATCGAGCATTTTAAGTTTGCTGGTGTTCACCTACCGAGGGTCCTGTCCTTGTTTTATTCAATGTGCATTAGGCACTCGTACGTACCAGCAGAACTAATGAAAACTTTTGTGGTACCGATAGTCAAGAACAGGACAGGGGATATCTCGGACAGAGCAAATTACCGGCCGATCTCTCTTGCAACTACCATTGCTAAAATATTGGACAGCATGCTTGATTCGTGCTTGGAAAAACATCTGAACTTGCACGATTCACAGTTTGGGTTTCAACCTGGACTGTCTACTGAAAGTGCAATCCTAAGTCTCAAGAATACTGTCCAATATTATACAGATCGTAAAACGCTGGTATATGCCTGTTTCCTGGATCTTTCCAGGGCGTTTGACCTTGTGTCATATGATGTGCTCTGGAGGAAGTTGGGGGATAGGAATGTACCGGCGGAAGTTCTTAAAGTTCTGAAGTATTGGTATGCGAACCAAACTAATCACGTGAAGTGGTCCAACATTCTCTCCGAGGTTTATAGGTTGGAGTGCGGGGTGAGACAGGGAGGGTTGACGTCTCCTAGGCTCTTCAACCTATATGTGAATGACCTCATGGTCGAGCTCGGCAGCATGCGTGTCGGCTGTCGGGTAGGTGGTGTTAATATTAACAGCATCAGCTATGCGGACGACATGGTGCTGCTGGGCCCGACTGCAGGATCTATTTGGGACATGTTAAAAGTGTGCGAGGACTACGCGGCTGCACATGGGCTCGTGTATAACGTGAAGAAATGTGAGTACATGATCTTTCGGGTCGCCGGTAAGTGTGCAAATTATTCACCTACCCTCACCCTGAATGGCTTGAACATAAAAAGAGTAAATCAATGCAAATATCTGGGATATATACTTGCCGACAACCTGAAGGATAATGTGGATATTGAGAGGGAGCGCAGGGCATTGGCGGTCCGCGGTAATATGTTGGTTCGTAGATTTTCTCGCTGTACGGACCAAGTCAAAATAACACTTTTCAAGGCGTATTGTCAGGGTCTGTGCTCGGGGGGTCTGTGGATCAGCTACACCAAAAGGTCGCTAGATGTCCTGCGCATCCAGTATAACAATATTTTTAGAATGCTCTTGGGACTGCCCCGGTTTTGTAGTGCGTCAGAAATGTTTACACAGAATCGTACTGACGGCTTCCACGCAATTGTGCGTAAGAAAATAGCGTCTCTGGCAGCTAGAACCCGGGCTAGTGGCAACAGCATTCTGAAAACAGTGGCCGAGAGTGTGTTTTCCCCTTTTATGAGGCATTTTATGGACAGGATGAGCGTACGTTAATCTTCTATGTAAAATGCTACTTAAACTCTAATTTATGTACGAGTACTAACACTATATATAAGGTATGTTACTAACACTATGGATTTCTGTTATCTGACTGTAGAAATAAATAAATAAATAGAGGCAAAGGCACAAATGGTGGCCAAAAAATTGGAGATCCTAGCAAAAGTGAGACGGTACTTCACGCCGTAACAACTTTATCAAGCGCAAGTTCGATAGTGTATGAAGTACTGCTCTCATCTTTAGGACGGATCTGCCAGCTACCACCTTTTTTTGAGTCAATTGAGAAACGAGCCAAGAGGATCATCGGCAATAATAGGCTCGTCGAGTCGAAGCTCCAAAGTCTTGAGCATCGACGCAAAGTTGCTAGCCTGTCGGTTTTCCATCGGTGGCATTTTTGGGAGCGTGTGACAGCATTGCATAGTTTAATTCCGCCAAGCCCGTTCCATCATCGGACTACAAGACCTACGGCGATGCGCCGCCGGTACATGGTGGACATCCTACCCACACGCACAAAACGTTTAGGGAACACATTTATTGTGCGTACAGCGAAGGAGTAGAATTCCCTGCCTGAGTCTGTGTTCTCTGATAGCTACAACCTGGGATGGAGCATGCTTGCCTAGAAGTAACTTATTCATTCTTGACTTATTCTAAAAATATTGAATAAGTTACTTCTAGGCAAGCATGCTCCATCTTCAACCATTCATACCATCAGGTGATATAATGGTCAAACGCGTGCCTATCAATCAGTCTTGTAGCGACCCAAGCGATACGATAATCTGCTTCGATTTTTTTTATATTTAAATGGAGCATGAGGTGCTGTTCGCTAGTCGCTTACACACAACTGCCCGGTCAAGTCATAAAATAACAACTATTTTAATTAATCAAATTAGTGTGGAATAAGATTACACGATTAGTATATTCATTTCAAGTTTTCTTTGCATCTCCATTCATCAAGACTTTTAACAGATAACACGCACAACAAACTGTAGACAATCTTTTAATGTCTTTCTTTTTTAAGAGAAATCCTCAGACAATTTTCTCATTGTTGGTTTTACGTAGAAAACGTATTTGGTTTCAGAGTGGGTGGCCATTGTTCATGTAAGACTCATTTACCTCTGTTTTATTCTCATACAGGGTTTGTCTGGTATTGTGAGTGTATTTACGATGAATGAAATATTAACGTAGTCGTATATATAGTGGTTTTTACTTTTTCGCTGGCAATCTTCTGGGTGGTGAAAGTACTTCTCAGAATTAAAAGTTCCTGAATGTAGTTGAATGAATGAAAATAGAAACTGATTTTGACTCGTCAGGCCCCTGCCTTCTGCGCTGTTGTCCTCAGTATAATATAAAGGTCAACAAGTTTACCTTTATCTCATAAAGCTGCATATATATCATTGAAATGGATAATAGACTGGTCCCTTGACAATACAACCGCTACCGATCGAGTTCCAAGCGTAGGTATCTGGTACTGTAAATGTTATGCAAACTGTAGATACACCCACTCGCTTCTTGAGTCCACGTGTAGGGGACATACTACTTGTGTACTTAGGAAATTTGCAGATATAGGAACACAATATGCTTTTGAAAGCATGGGTTCAAGAAGCTAATTAGACTTAGGTACTGCACTAAAGCTTTAACTTAATTATGCATTACAAGCTGCATTAAAAGTTTGATAATATCATTGGTCATTATTGGAATGGGTGAACTACGATTATTGATATCTGAAGTAAAACTTCTCTGTCAGCGGTGGAAACCACAATTGACGTTAACCGGGCGCTCGACCAAATGGTGGAAATCCTCAGGGAGGAAGGTATGCGATTATGCAAAATGCGGCGTTTGGGAAAGAGGTCGAAACTTTCAGAAGATACTCTGGAGCTTATAATGGAGCGACGTGAAAACACACCTGTCACTTCGTCAGAACACGGGAAATAAAAATAAGACGGGTGACACGTCTGATCTTGGTAACTATCGGCCCATCTCACTCGCTACAACAGCAGCCAAGATACTTGATAGTCTGCTGAATAGTCGCCTCACAGCACAGGTTGAGTTGCACGATGCCCAGTTCGGGTTCAAAGCAGGAGTCTCAACAGAGAGCGCTATTCTGAGTCTGAAGCGAACTGTCATGTACTACACAGCAAGGAGGACGCCGGTGCATGCGTGTTTCCTCGACTTGTCAAAAGCATTCGATCTGGTTGTGTATGACCTACTGTGGGACAAGTTGGGGGACGCAGGTGTGTCGGCGGAATACACCTCCCTTCTCAAATATTGGTACTCTAACCAAAAGAACCGGGTGGGGTGGGTTGGTACTCTATCGGACGAGTACAGGCTGGAATGCGGAGTTAGACAAGGGGGGTTAAGCTCGCCTCTGCTATTTAAGCTCTATATCAACCGGCTTATCGGGGGGCTGAGCGGTGCACATGTCGGCTGCCACATTGACGGAACGTGTATCAACAATATTAGCTATGCAGACGATATGGTACTTCTCAGTCCGACGATGGGTGGGTTGAAGAGGTTGCTATCGACCTGCGAGGCCTATGCGGGGGAGCATGGCTTAATATACCAACACGAAGAAGAGTGAGCTTCTTACATTTAAAGCGCCTAGGCAGCAGCCGCGCAGTGTTCCCCCTACATTTATTTATTATTTATTTATTATTATTTTTTATTTTTTTTTATTATATTTTTTATATGTCTCAACGGTGTAGCACTAAAGGTTGTCGATAGTTTTAGGAACCTTGGCCACATTGTCACGAGCGACCTAAGGGATGATGCAGATATAGAGAGTGAACGCAGGGCGAACGGTCTGTGAGGAGCAATATGCTTGCCCGCAGGTTCGCTCGCTGTACGGTGGATGTCAAGATAACCCTTTTTAGGGCATTCTGTCAGTCGTTTTACACGAGTGGCCTGTGGGTGTCATACACGCGCCGAGCATACAGCGTCCTGCGTGTTCAATTTAATAATGCTTTTAGGATGTTGTTGGGACTGCCATGGCGCTGTAGCGCTTCGGGAATGTTCGCGGAGGCTCGCACAGATGGTTTCCACGCGATGGCGTGGAAACCATCTGTGGAAGGAAGCTGCAGCTCCTTCCACTTGCTGCTGCTGTAGGTGTGAAGGATGCTGTGTTCGCATGATGATGCGAAAAAAAGCAGCTTCCTTACTGCAGCGCCTGCATTGTAGTGACAACAGCATTCTAAAAATGATCGCTGGCAGAGCGGATTGTCCCTTTCAGACACACTGGGTGGGGACAGTCTTAGCTCTGCATCAATAAATAATAATGAAAATAGTGAAAACTAATAGTACTAACATATTTGATAAGCACTATTGTTACTAACACCAAAATACTAACCAAATTATGGACAATCGTCTGAAATAAAGTTTTATTTAATTTTAATTTAGAACAACGGGCACTCAACAGAAATATTAGGACACTGGTTCGGCGCGACCTCCGACGCTCCAATACACGCTCTATAGAAAAAGCGATTGAGCAAAACCGGGGGTCGAAAGTGTTCGTCCAGTCACTTGGGAGGAGCCAGCTGACGAAGTTGACCAAATCCAATGGGGATATCGTCGCTTCGAAGCCGGAGATTCTTTCGGAAGTCGAAAATTTCTACGGCCAATTATCCGCATCGCACACATCGCGACCTGATCCCAAAAATGAGGATTCCAGAGCCATCTTAACCCGCGACTTCACAGAAGACCTGCCAGCAGTCAGCCAAGACGAAATCGAAGCGGCTCTTAAACAGCTTAAAAATGGAAAAGCCCCTGGTAAGGACGGATTACGACCGAACTCCTGAAAGCGGGAGGAAGCCTTTTGCTGAAAGAGCTTCGGGAGCTTTTCAACTCTGTCCGGTTCTCTGGGAGAACTCCAGAAGCGTGGCGAAGGAGCGTGGTCGTTCTCTTCTTCAAAAAGGGTGATAAGACCCTTTTGAAGAATTACAGACCCATTTCGCTCCTTAGCCACGTATATAAGCTGTTTTCAAGAGTCACTACGAATCGTCTAGCGCGAAGACTCGACGAGTATCAGCCACCGGAGCAGGCCGGGTTTCGAGGAGGATACAGCACCATGGACCACATCCACACATTGAGGCAAATTATACAGAAGTCAGAAGAGTATAATCGGCCCCTACGTCTTGCGTTTGTGGATTATGAGAAGGCATTTGACTCTATCAAGACCTGGTCTGTTTTGGAGTCTCTGCAGCGATGCCAAGTCGACTGGCGATACATCCAAGTGTTGACATGTCTTTATGAAAACGCCACAATGGCCGTCCAAATTAAGGATCGGCGAACTGAACATATCCCCCTGCGTCGAGGTGTGAGACAAGGGGACGCAATTTCCCCGAAAATGTTCTCTAACGCATTGGAGGATGTGTTCAAGACGCTGGACTGGGAGGGACGTGGCATTAACATCAACGGCGAATACATCTCACTCTTGAGATTTGCAGATGACATCGTCATACTGGCTGAATCGCTCCATGATCTGCAGCAGATGTTGGACGGCCTAATTGATTCTTCTGGACGCATTGGCCTCCGGATGAACTTGGACAAAACCCAGGTTATGTTCAACGAACACGTCACTCCGGGACCGATTGTTGTCAATGGCGGTGCTCTTAAGGTTGTTCGAGAATATGTTTACCTCGGGCCAACTCTGCAGTTTGGTAACAACAACTTTGAGAGGGAGGTCAACAGAAGGATCCAGCTGGGCTGGGCAGCGTTTGGGAAGCTTCGACGAGTCTTCCACAGAGCCTAAAGACCAAGGTCTTTAATTAGTGCGTCTTGCCTGTTATGACTTACGGAGCCGAAACGTGGACACTCACGGTACGACTGGTCCATAAATTCAAGGTCGCTCAGCGAGCTATGGAACGGGCTATGCTTGGAGTCTCATTGAAGGATCGAATACGGAACGAGGTGATCCGGCTGAGAACCAAGGTTGTCGACATAGCTCACAGAATAAGCAAGCTGAAGTGGCAATGGGCTGGCCATATTAGCCGTAGAACCGATAACCGTTGGGGTAGACGTGTTCTCGAGTGGCTGATGATGATCAGCGGTACATAAGTCTTTAGATGTGGCTATTAATTCTGGACACATCGAGCTCCATGCTGTAGAGGAGAGGTTGTATGAAAGGGACACGTATTGAAAGTCACAATGTAAATTACCGACAAAAAAAAACTGTTTCGGTTTAACACTATTTTTATTGCATGGCAACCCCAATGCACATCCATTCTTACCTCACTTTACACTCCTGTTATTTCAAAGACGGCTTTGATTTGCGAGTGTTTTATTGATAATATTTAAAGTATTTTTTTTACTCTTTTTTTCGAAACGGTTCGCCAAGTGCTGTGAATTGATAATTTATTTTCTATTGTGTATCATTGGTTACATAAGATAGAAAGAAAAAGAAAATGACTTCTGTCATTTTCTTTTGACTTTTATTTGAGACTGTAGATTAAGTTCTATGAAAAGATGTTTATTTTTTAATTGAATTAACATCTTTAGTTAAAAAATGGCTTATAAAACTTATGTCATCTGTTTTAATTAGAATTAGTTACTATATAGTTATCACCTGATTGAAACGATAAAATTATAAATAAATATTCGTCACTCTTGAAAGATTAGTTTATAAAAATACCTATGTAGTTTTTTTATACTACGTAATGTATATGTTGCAGCCATCTGGTTAAATTAGCAGTCAATTGGACGCCATTTTTTTTTGGGGTGTAAAACCATCCAATAACATCTCCCGCTCTGGGTGGAGCGGGAGGGCATGTCAGACTGTTACTGACTAATACCCACCCCTGTTCCTTCCCTGCCCTGAGTGCCAGGGGCGTGGTAACTCTGTTTCGAATTTATCCACAACTCCTGGGCAGAGTCAATTGGACGCCTCGGCCGTTCATTAAACGTCGGCATTCCATTAAATTACTAGGCTTATAGTTAATTGAACTTAAATCACTCAACGTTTAACAACTTGGCGTATTGAAAGTCAGCCCTTTAAAGATGACTAACCAAGACTCAGCCAAGTGATTCAAATTTACTTCAAATTAAAAGAAAAACTAGGTGTCAAGTATAACAGACACAACTAAAAATCTATTGTTCAAATCACAATGGTGTGATTTCGGTACCTCAGAGCTAACAATGATTATTTGTTAGTGATTTAATTTATTTAAAAGACGTAGTTGGAGCCCCGCTCCGCGGCGCTTTATGGTTTAACCAGTAATAACCACGAAGGGGATGGTGTGGTCAGAGTTCGTTCGCTTTTCTCGCTCACTAGACCCCGCCATCCCATTCGGCCCTAACCTATCTGAGTCGGGGTGCTGAATTTCCCGAGCTCGCTTCGCTCGCTCTTCATCCTAACATGGCTTTTTGCACACATCAATATCCAATTTAACTAAATGATTAGACGACATGCAGCCATCTGGTTAAACGTTGCGTTCATTGACTTGGCTGGTTGTCCTTCAGCCATTTAATTGAATAATGTTTAATGAACGGCCTAGGTGTCCAATTGACTGGCTAATTCAACCAGATATATCCTACTATCCTACTAATAAAAAAAAACATTTCTTTATTTTTAAAAAGAAACAAAACTGCATTCAAAGATTTCTCGACAAGCTTACCTAAACCGGGAATCGAACCAGCTAAAAATGAAAAAAAGTAACCACTCGCTATTTTATTGTATCAATCGATAGGATTATTGTTTAGGATAAAATCTCTTTCACAAACTTGGTCTTAGATCATGAAATCAAGCATAAATTTACTTTATCATCCATTCTATTATGAAGGACACGTAACGTTTTACTTTTCCACAGAACGCCTCGTCTCAGAATGAAATGTGTATAGAATAATTATTTACTAATAGGGAAGTTTCCTGGATACGAAAAAAATAATTCTATTTAGTCCGAAAGTTAGATCATCAAAACAAAATATATTGGACATTGTTTGCTTTACCAAATCAATAAAAAATGCTGTAAAAATACATCAAAGTTCAGGAGTGGGGGCTCGTTACATCATTCAGTGGTAAAAAGTGTCGCATACCGTGTCGTCACGCGAAATTTCAACGCACTATATCGTCCTCATGTTTTGTTTACGAGACAAAAGAAAAAATACGTAAGTATCCAATATTTTTGTTAATCTACTTACGGACCAATTAGATTGTTTTAGGAAACTGTCAATCTACCCTATTATACGATTTCCATATTTAAGTGTTCAACAAGGTACTTAGAGATAAATTAACAAGCTTGTACTTCATAACATATCTTTGGACGTTAGAGTTATAAGAAAATTATTATAACGTGTCTTTTACTTGCTGAAAGTGAACAGTTCTAGTCTAGATGACATTGATTACCCTTTTTTTTATTATTTTTTTTATTTGGGTACTGAACTTTAAATTTCATGACATATCTTGTCAGACGAGTGTAATACCTAATGTTTCTTGGAGAAATTTTATCTTTAACATTGACTGTATTGACTAGTGAAATAAAATAGTGAGTGGTTATTTTTTTTATTTTTAGCTGGTTCGATTCGCGGTTTAGGTAAACTTGTCGAGAAATGTGTGAATGCAGTTTTGTTTCTTTTTAAAAATAAAGAAATGTTTCCTTTATGTAAAGTAATCTATCTTAAGGATATAAAGTGGTTTCACTTCAGGGCTCATTGATATTTTCCACCCTGTATACTCATTCCTAATTCTATCCATGCGCGTTATACCACACATCGCTCTAAGCGTTCTCATCTAAACTGCATGCAATTGCTTTTCATTCATCCCTTTTGAGGCCCAACATTCTGAACCATACAAGACAGCAGGTCTGACCATTGTTTCATAAATCTTCCAAAGAGGAAGAGTTTAAGGGAATGTGGGAGTAGCAGATAGTCCTCTCGCCATTTCATCCATCCAGTGTTAATTCTGTGCTTAACAGTCAGATCTATTTCGCCATCGCTTTGCACGAGTGAACCGAGATACCGAAAATCGGAGCTAGTCTGCTCCTGGAGAAGCGCGCCATCTAGCGCTGGAAATACCGCCGAAATTGCAGAAGATGTATTCAGTTTTGGTTCTGCTGATTTTCAAGCCAACTTTCTCCAGCTTCGTTTGCCATTTTTTCAATCTGCTCTAGATTTTAGGTCCGTCTTCACCGACAAGAACAATGTCGTCGGCAGCAGCATGCACCAGGGTGCCTCCACCTGTATTTTCGACATAAGAGCGTCCATAACCAACAGGAAGAGTTAAAGACTTAAAGCCGCCCCTTGATACAATAAACCTACAGCCACACTGAACTCGTCGTTGTTGCTGACCGGACGTAAGTAATAGATTGACTGTACATAGCACGAATCAACTCAACATACTTGCTAGGCAAACCTTTTCAAGGCCCACTACAACACAATCCGCCCTTTTTAAAGCAGTAAATTTATAGAAGGCATAAAATACACATTTTTTAAGACTGTTAAAGTAAACCACTAAAAATGTAGAAAATATATTTTTACATTTTATTTTAATAGTTAAATAATGGAGGTTATTGATTCAGCGTTGACATGTTTAAAATATTACCTCATTTATTTACACTTCTGAAACAAAAATGTCCCTTTCATGCCACCTCTCCCTACCCAGTGCAGTTCTATAAAAATCTCACTGTCTAGACTTAGGTTAAGTGAGCTGCTGACTTACCTCATGCTAGGGAGTGATAGCTTACTTAAACTAAGTTCACGGTAAGGGTTTCACAGAATAAACCGGCTGATCATCATCATCATTATTTCAGCCGAAAGATGTCTACTCCTGGACATAGGCATCCCCCAAACTGACCGGCTGATCAGTTTTCATTATCTATCCCCGGAATATAGGGTAGCAACAAGCCAGAAAACTTGTTTTGACCTCAATAAAGATGGCCATAATATAGATACTTCCTTGAACTTTGCATACAAGTTGCTGTGTTTATTGCTTTACGTCTCTGTTGATCTACACAAAGTAAAGTTAATGTAACAAAATTAGGAAGTTGAGCCCCAAGATCCGAACTTGCAAACATTGTTAGAGTTCGAAATATTCCTGAAACATAAATCAGGCGTGTTTAAATAAGAGAAACTAAGCCCGTATTTTATAATAGGGCTCAAAGGGATCACGAGACGTCTTTGAGAATTTGTTTTAAAGTACTTATTGATAGGTACTTGCCTACCTACAGAGCATTATAAGAAAGTTATGTAGAAGGTCAAAGAATGAATGTAACCATTTTTGAATAATAATATGTAAGTAACAAGACATAAGTCCACAAAAGTTTTCCACGAATTTGCTTAATGAAAAAAAAAAACAAACGTTAAGTAATTTTCTAAAGTGTCTAGACATCTTACTGTGTGGGTTTAGATGATAATGATATCATTTATAGCAATAATTTTCAGCTTTCACAGAACTTTAATTACAGATACGTTTTAAGGACAGTTTTGAAGAGTCATTTAGAAAAGATCTAGTGGCAGCACTATTTAAATATTCTGTGATTTGATTAAGTTTTCCTATAGATCCCTGAAAATACAGAGATCTACTACACACCTACTAAAAATTGCTCCAAGTAATACCAATGAAAACTTAACAAAAATTATTCTAGTCTTCAGCTATCTGCTAAGAGCTGAAACCTAAAAAATGGAATTTAGTATTAACTATCGTAAGAATTTTACCCACCCACCACCACTGCAACTCCTGAAAACCAGAATCAACATTGTCAACCACGACAAAAAAGTGGAGGCAATGAAACTCGACGATTATATTTATGTCAGTCTCTTTGACACTTCTTCGTCCAATCTAGAGTTCACTCAATATCGGTGACGCGGCGCAATTCGCAACATGTTACGTCCTCGACACGACATTACAGCTTACCTGTACAGTCACCGACAAAAATAAGTACACAGTCGAATTCAGCGACATGAGTTTAACTAACGATGTTAGACATAACGATGTTATTAATTGTTATCGACATTATCGTACCTACATATATCGGGTGTAAAAAGACAGTTTCCGAAGCCGAAAGCCACATGTTTTACCCATTATTTGGATATTTTTTTTCAACTAGACCATACCTGGGAATCCACTGGTTCTGGAGTTATTGAAGGTCAAAGTCGCAATTTTTTTTTACTTTTTTACGAAAATTAATTACAAGTGTTGTTAGGTACTAAACTTTTTTTCCGAACAAACATTACCTGAATTTTCGATTTTTGTTTTCGAAATTTTGAAATTACGCATTTGCAGTTCCAAAAACGCAATGAATATCAAACGCATTCGACAAGTACCTACGTGGCTTAGAGCGAAAGGGCGGGGTTTAACTCCACTTGCCTAGGTTCGCGTTACATTGCGCGAGTTAAGGAACCCCAATTTACCAATATTAGCTTTGTCAGCCATTAGGTATTTATTAGATATATTATTTCCAAATATTCCATTGCTTGATCAGCACTCGGAATAATCTGGGACATGCGTCATCTCTGATCACGTTATGCATGTACTACGTTAGCCATAAGTTAGTATATAAGATTGATATCTTATTAGATTAAATTAATTACTGTTGAGCTGTAACACTGTCGGAATAAAGACAGATAACGGCTGTGGTGATGTGATCAAAGATTACTTACATATGCGGTGTTCACTAGAGAAGTGTAAAAAGTTGTATCACTCGAAGTGTCTTGCCTTAACAGAGGTCCAGTTCCAGGCATTCACACCGGAGTTTATGAACGGATGGATATGTCCAGAGTGCATATGTACCACTCCAAGGACGGGTAATAATGCGGAAACACCGGTCCGAGGAAGCACACTGATGCACGAAACTTGTACACCAAGTTATGTAAACACGGAGCGCGGGGCGGGACGTCGAAATCCGAAGGAGCGTACCGGGAATCAAATGCTTGATGAACTACGTGAGTTTCGTTTAGAAGTTAAAGATCACCTGGATGAGCAAAGGAAAGAGTTCATACTACTACAGAATACATTAGTGAACACAGAAAAAGAATTGGAAGATGTCAAAAGTATATTGAAGGTAGTTCAAGAAAAGGCAGACAAAGTTATTATTTTGGAAGCTAGAATTAAAGAACTATTGGGAAGAAATGCACAGTTAGAAGCCATGACAACTTCTACAAATAACAAGAGAAAAAGTGAGACTGAATTTGAACCTAAAATACCGGTTACGTCATTTGCAAAAGCAGTCACAGAAAATCGAAGGGAGGTAATTAGAAATTTACCAGCAAAAGAATGTGTGGCCACGAAATCTGCCAACATGACTGGACGGACACCGAATTCAAACAAGGAGAGAAGTTTAAATATGTCAGTTAATGTTAAGGAAAATGTGGATTCGGAAAAAGAAGAAAATTGGACAGTGGTTAATAGAAAAAAAAACAGATATCCCATTAGCGAAGTGAGAAAAGGAGGCAACAAGGGATCAACTGGAATTCAGGGAACGGAGAAAAATAAATATCTTCATGTATGGCGTTTGAAGAAAGACACAACAATGGAAAATTTAGAAAAACATGTGAAAAAGTTATTTGGGGAGGAATTTGTGCAGATTAAAATAGAAAAAATAAAACACAAGACAGAAAGAGACTATGCTTCCTTCATTATAGGAGTCCCGGAGAGCAAGTACGAGATATTGTGCCAACCAGAAAACTGGGCAGTAAATATTGAGTTTTGCGAATGGGTGTGGTTTCGGAGACCAACCAATAAGTCAAAACCACCGGAATAGATTCGTAGAGATATTTCATCAAAACGTAAGGGGTCTCCGAACTAAATTAGAGGAATTTTATGCAGGAATTCTGTCTTCCAGCGCAAACTTGTTTGCCATAACAGAAACAGGATGCAATGCATCCATTCATGACGCGGAATTAATTCCATCGGGATACTCCATAATAAGATGTGACCGTGCAGACGGGCGTAAACACGGAGGCGTTTTTCTCGTGGCCACACCGCGGTTCGAGTTGCGTCGAGTGTCGCCACCTAGTGAGATCAACATTGATAATCAGGTGTTTGAACTAGTTTGTGCAACAGTTTACCAGCACAATCGTTTATTGTTTTTTTTGTGTGTTATTTATATCCCACCTAATAGTAAAGAAAATGAATATATGACATTGTTTAGGATTATTGAACAGTTGTGTAAACGTTACAGAAATAGTATAGTAATTGGGGACTTCAACTTGTATTCTTGTCCTGTTAACGTACTTAATTATTTTCAATGCTTTCAAACTCAGTGTGGGTTCGCTCAGAGTAACAGAGTGGACAATTGTAATGGTCGACAGTTGGATCTTGTGTTGAGTGCATTTGGGGAGGGCGGGAGTGTGAGTGTGCGCGCGGCGGAGGCACCGCTTGTGTTGGTCGACGCGTATCACCCGCCGCTTGACGTGACCGTGAGTATGCGTGTGCGCCAGCGCCGGTGCGCCGGCTCGTCGGCACCGACTGCAGGTACGCATGAGCCTGGGGGCTGGAATTTTAATAAAGCCGATTTTTTTGTTTTATACTCATCAATTGCGGCCGTAGACTGGGGTCCTATGTATGGGTTAGACTTGCAAATGAGTTTAAATTATTTCTATGACAGTATTAATGCAATTTTGGATGACTGCGTTCCGAGAAAAAAGCGAAGTCGTGTAAGCTCAAGGTGCATTTACCCTGAGTGGTACACTGTTGAAATAATTCGCGACATTAAAACAAAGTCTGTTTTACATAAACGGTACAAAATAAGTGGATTGAGGACGGATTATGAGGCGTTTGCGCGGTGTAGAAGTAAAGTAAAAAAATCGATAATCTGTGCGCGGGAACAGTATGCGCACCGCGTTCAGAATGAATTGTTAAAAGACCCTAAGTCGTTCTGGAACTATGCAAAATCTAAAAGACGTGATAGGAGTCCGCGAAAGATTTTAAAGAATGGCGAGGCGTTGACTGACGAACAGTGTGCTCAGGAATTTGCCGAGTACTTCTATTCGGTGTATGGTACAGAGCAGGCAAAGTTGGATGTAGGCGTGGCTATAACCGAAGCAGGGGGGGAGATCGGAGCGGCGCGAGTACATCTTGATCACTTACAGCTGTCTGATGTATTTTGTGCGCTTCAACAACTCAAACCAAAAAAGTCTTCTGGACCGGACGGCATTCCACCCTACATCTTAAAGGATTGTCGTTCGGCGCTAGCCAAACCGCTGCAATACATTTATAATAAATGTTTAGAGGGAGCGGTGTTTCCGAAGAAGTGGAAGGTTACTCGCGTCGTTCCGGTATCAAAGGGAGGTTTGGGGACGACGGTGGATGGTTACAGGCCTGTAGCAGTGCTGTCGAGTCCAGCAAAGGTTTTTGAGGCAGCTATTCATAAGAGCATATTTCAGCAGGTCAGTAGTCAGCTTTCGGACGCTCAGCACGGATTTCGACCAGCAAGAAGCACTACTAGCAATCTCCTCAGTCATATGGCTAATCTTGTACCATCAGTGGATGGTGGGGGTCAGACAGATGCTGCTTACTTCGATTTTAAAAAAGCTTTCGATGTAGTAAATAATGATGTCTTGCTCAAAAAGTTAGCGGCAGTTGGTTTCACCCCACATCTGCTAAAGTTTTTTGCAAGTTACTTGGGTAGTAGACAGCAGTACGTAGAATATGCGGGACATAACTCAGAGGCATATTTTACTAGGTCGGTCGGGTAAGTCAAGGCAGTAACCTTGGGCCATTGGAGTTCATACTTATGATAAATGACCTGCCAAAAGTAGTAAAAAACGCCAAATGTTTGCTGTTTGCTGATGACCTCAAGCTGTCACTGGAGATAAGCAAGTTGGACGACTGTGAAAGGCTTCAAAGAGACATAGACAGAGTTGTGGCCTGGAGCAAGGAGAACCTCTTGCAGTTCAACGTCTCAAAGTGTGTAACGATCACTTTCACTCGCAAGCGATCTCCTATCCTATATAGTTACGACCTGGACGGGGTGCCAATTGCTAGGGCTACGAAAGTTAAGGACTTAGGAGTGAACTTCGACACCGAGCTAACGTTTCATGATCACGTCGTAAGTTGTTGCAGAAAGGCTTACCGTAATCTAGGTTTCATGCTCCGTATGCTACGTGAGTTTACTAACATTGAAGCGATAATTGCTTTATATAATGCTTTGGTTAGAAGTCAATTAGAATGTAACGCAGTCATTTGGGCTCCACATGAATCTAAATATAGGCTCATGCTGGAGAGAGTACAAAACAAGTTTGTCAGGTACTTGTACTTGCGCTTGTATGGTTTTTACCCATTGATGTACCCAACTTTATTTATTTTGGGTATGGTTGGATATAACGAGCTGAGAGTCAGGAGGGATCTCGCACTCATCTCGTACCTATTCAAAGTACTTAGAGGAAAGGTACACAATGCGGACATATTGGGGCAGGTTTTTTTTTTTTTTTTTTTGGGGGGGTGGGAAATCATCCAATGACTCTTTCCGCTCTGGGGTGGAGCGGAAGGGCGTGTCAGACTCTTACTGACTAAAACCCACCCCTGTTCCTCCCTGCCCTACGCGCCCGGGGGCGAGGTAACTATTTCGAATTTATCCTCCACCCCCGGGCAGGCACTGGCCGTGGCAGGCCCCGTCCTTTGCTGACAACTCTTTGAGGCCCGCGTGGAACACTACGCGCCGTCGACTCTCGGGCCTGGTGCTGATCGGACGGCGAGTTACCCGCTACTCGCCGTCCGCAGGCCCGGGTCTACGGTGGCCGGAGATCGTCTCGCAGCCTCTTCGCGAGCATTACTGCTTCGCAGAAGTTGGAGACGGCCCCCCATTCCCTCTCACTCCGTACCATGGCCTGAACCAGGGCACGGCGCGAGAGGTCGCTGCCGCCTATCGCAACCACGAGGACACGGCGGTGTTCTGCCCAGGCGGGGCAAACCTCCACCGTATGCTCCACCGTGTCCACGGGGCGATCCTCGCAGTGGAAACACGCAGGGGTCACCTCCGCCTTGATCCGACACAGGTACCTCCCGAAACAGCCATGTCCGGTGAGCACCTGCGTCAGGCGGAAGGTGAGGGCGCCATGGCGCCTCTCCAGCCACTCCTCAAAGAGGGGCACTACCGCCTCGATGGTGGCGTGCCCAGCGCTGGGTTGCGACAGTCGCTCTCTCCATGTCACCATGAGATCCTGCCGGAGCTCTGTCCGCCGAGCCGCGAGTTGTCGCGGCAGCGGAGTTTCGCCCCGGCGTTTAGCCTCCTCGCGCCACTCGTACAGGTGCGCGAGGATTTTTGCCTCCAGATCCCACGGTGACAGTCCGGCAAGGAGGCTCGCCGCCTCACGGGAGATCGTGCAGTATCCGCGGATGATGCGGATGGCCATGACCCTCTGGGCCGCGTTCATCTGGCGCGTTGACCGCTGCGTCAACGAACGCGCCCACACCGGTGCCCCGTAGAGGGCCATGGACCGCACGATCCCCGCGTAGAGCCTCCGGCAGGAGGCGTTTGGCCCCTTCAGATTGGGTAGGAGCCGCTTCAAGGCGGCCCCGGCCCTGTCCAATCTGGGAGCCAAACGTCGAAAATGCTCGACGAAGTTCCACCGGCTGTCGAGGACGAGTCCCAGGTACTTCATCGTACCCTCGACGCCGATGCGAACCCCTCCTACCGTGATCTGGGAACCCACCGGTGGCTCGTTCCGATAGCCATGAAAGCACATGGCCTCGGACTTGTGCAATGCCACCTCGAGTCCCAGTGGCCGGATCCTCCCTATGACTGTCGCAACCCCGCGTGTCATACGGTCGGCCGCCGCCTCGTGCGACCACCCCTGCGCTAAGACTAGCGTGTCGTCAGCGTAGCACACTACGCTGACGCCAATGGGGAGGTCGCAGCGCAGCACCCAGTCGTATCCGATGTTCCACAAAGGCGGCCCCAGGACCGATCCCTGTGGAACACCGCACGACATCTCTCGCCGGTTCCATTCTCCCTGATGACCGGGGTAGATGACGGCTCTGTCCGTCAAATACGCCTCGACTACGCGACGGAGGTAGGGCGGCACCCGGTGATACCGGAGTGCCTCCACTATGCAACTCCAGGGCAGGGTGTTGAAGGCATTGGAGATGTCCAAAGACACCGCCAAGACGACCCTGCCCCGGGCAACTGCCTCCCCCGTCGTGAGGGCTCGTACGCGCATGATGGCGTCCACCGTGGAGCGCCCCCTGCGGAAGCCGTACTGGCTCTCCGCCAGATCCGGCCCCACCCGCACCATCTGCCCGACGAGGCGGTCTGCAATTACTCTTTCAAAGAGCTTGCCCACCTCGTCGAGCAGCACAATGGGCCGGTAAGCGGACGGAGAGTCCGCAGGGCGCCCCACCTTCTTGATCAGGACCAGCTTCCCCGTCTTCCACCGACGTGGAAACTGGCCCCTCTCCAAGCATGTGCTTAAAAGCCCTCTGAGTCGAGGCCCGAGAGCCTCTTGCAAGGCCAGGACCCAGGCTTTCCCATGAAAGCCGTCGGGTCCTGGGGCGGTGCTTTTGGCGTTCAGCCTACGCACCGCCGCTCTCAGCTCTACCTCGGTCACTTCGGGAACGTCGTCGTCGTCGGGTTGGTCCGCGTCAGGTACCGCAGGAGGCGGAGCCATAGGCGGAGGGGTATGTTCCCCTCGCGAGGGGAACAGAGCGCTCACCACGCCCTCCACGAGCTGCGGCCGGAGACTCTGCGTCAGCGGGGGGGGCCCATGGGCGGAGTTTCTGCCGCACCGCTTTGTACGGGCGCCCCCACGGGTCTCTGTTGAGAGCCTCCAGCGACTCCTCGCGGGCCGATTTCTTGGCCCGCAAGATCTCCGCTCGGAGGGCGGTCCTCGCCGCTCTGTACCCCTCGTATAGCTCCGCCTCGACGGCTTCCGTTTCCGGCGTGCGGTTACGGAGCCGCCTGCGATACCTGGTGTACCGGCGTCGCGCGGCAATACACGCTTGGCGTAAAGCCGTAAGCGCCGCCGACCACCAGTACACTTGGCGCCGAGCACAAGGCCGGACCCGGGGCATTGCCACGTCACAGATCTCGGACATGGCCTCCTGGAACCACTCTGCCTCGTCGTTTATGTCGGCAGGCCTGTCCGGTGATGTCACCCAGGCCTGCACGATCGAGGCTTCCAGGAGTAGCTCCCGGTCCAGCTGCTTCAGCGACCAACGCGGACCACTCGGGGTCTGTCGGACCGGCGCGCTGGAGGTCTGGGCGGAGACGTCAAACCGGATATACCGATGATCGGAATGCGTCTCCACCTCCTCCATGACGTGCCAGTCAACTACGTACGGTGACAGGGCGGGGCTGGCGAATGAGATATCCACCACCGATTCGCCCTGCCACCGCACGCACGTGGGGACAGAACTGGGGTTCTGTCCCTTCAGGACGACCAGGTCTGTCTCCAGAGCCCAGTCCTCCACCATCCTGCCCCGCGCGTCCGTGTACCGGGAACCCCAAGCCAAGTTCTTGGCATTGAAGTCCCCGAGGACGAGCACGGGGAGGGAACGGTACCCGACGACGACGACGTCTCTCAACTCCGCGAGAGAGATTTGGAACTCGGCGAGAGATCGGTTCGGGGAAAAGTACACCCCTACTACTACTATATCCCCGAACCGTGCTGCTACGCAACCCCGACCTCTCTTGACATCCTCAAGGGTCGGGGTACCGGCGGCGGCCGACGTAATGATGGCCACCGAGCCGTCCAGGTCCTCCACCCAGTCATCCCTGGGCGGGACATAGTACGGCTCGGCGACCACAGCGACGTTAATCGACCACTGCGCCATGCTCTGGAACAACAGGTCCTGAGCAGTGGCACAGTGGTTGAGATTCGTCTGGAGGAGGCGTAATGGGGCCGTTATTGGCATTCCATTACAGCCTCCTCCTGAGCCCCCTGTGAGGGTCCCGCCGCCGCGGCGGTTGCGGCGGCGACGACGACGGCTATGGGGGCGGCAGCGGCGGAAGCGGCGGTGACGGCTGCTGCGGCGGTGACGGTGACGGCGGTGGCGGAGGGCTTGGCCTTGCCTCTGGTCTTGGCCTTGGCCTTGGCGGGTGGAGCGCAGTGGTTGCTCCCAGCCCGGTGATCGGCCGGCTTGCCTGCCGCCGCACATACCATGCAGTGCGGCGCGGCGTTACACGAGCCGGCCTTGTGACCGGGCTGACCACATCGGAAGCAGTGGTCACTGCGGTCCACCTCCGAGGTGCACTTAGCCGCCACATGGTCGCCCACATGGCAGCGGAAACACCTCAGAGGCCTGGGCTCCAGCAGCTTAACCTGCGCTGAAACCCAGCCCACCAAAAGCCTCCGGCCCCCCGCGGTGATGGCTCGGGCCGCTGACACGGGGCAGCTCACCGTGATGGTTTGCAGCCCCGCAGTGTCAGGATGGATGGTGCCCGCCCTCACCTGCTCAGCAGGGCACCCTCCAGTCCTGGCAACAGCGGCCACCACCTCACCCTCCGTCACGGAGTCGTCCAGGCCCATAATGCGGATGTCAGCGCATTTCGTGGGCCTGGACACCCGGGCCTCGTCCACCAGCAACGCCCTGATCCTTTCGGCCAGGGCGTCAGCGGCTGGGCCGCTGGAGGCACCGGGGACCTCCAGCATCCGGGCTCCGGTCTTGGTGACCTTCACCCGGACGCCGTCGGCGCACCCCACCTCTTCGAGGCTCACCGCCGCCTTCGTCTTAGCGAGCACGGCGTGGTAGGTCACGCCCCTCTTAACCGCCTCCGGCTGTAGTGTGATCACTACAGCTGCGGACTTCGGGGCGCGGAGCCTAGCCGCGGCGGCTCGCTCCTTCTGCCGCTTGCGCCTCTCCCTTCGCTTGGCCGCCCTTGCCGCCTTGCCCGCCTTCTTCTTCTCCCCGACCACTTGCCATTCGGCAGCCCCGGTCGCAGGAGGTTCAGAAGGCGGGGCAGTCTGGGGCGGCCGCCTTGTCGCCTTTGTCGCCTTTGCTGGGACCCTCCCAGGTGGCTTTGGCGGCGCCTTTGGCGCCTTCGTCGCCTTAGACGGGGCCGGCCCCGCGTGCTTAAGCACTGCCCCGCGGTCGGCCCGTCCCGCCGCACCCTTGGGCGCAGCAGCCGCGGCGGCGGCAAACGAGCGCGTTTGCCGCTGGCCCGAGGCCGGCTGGCTCGCCGCAAGCGGAGGGCGCAACACAATGCCCTCCAGCACGGAGAACCGCCTGTTGAAGGAAGCCAGCTCCTGCCGCACCAGGTCGAGAACTTGGTTCTCCGCGGCGGGCAGGGGCTGACTCGGCCCGTGCTGGAGCTCCTCCTGCGCGTCCCTCCGGTGACCTCCTCGGAGTTCGGCCAGGTCTGCCCGGAGCTTCTGGTTCTCCTTAACCAGAAGCTCCGTAGTGGCGGTCAGGCGGGCGACCTCCGCCCGCAGTTTGGACGTCTCGTCCAATGCAGACGGAGGCCCGCCGAAACTCGCCTCTGCCGCCGCCACTATGGAGGCCGTGGCTTCGGAGGTGGCCCTGTTTCTGGATGTGGGCAGCCTCTTCTGCACCACACCCTTGATGGCGGCCTCCACGACCTCCGCAAGCCTGGCCGCTCGCTCCGAGTTGGAGCTAGCGGCGTCCGGCTCTCCACCCGAGGACCCAGAGGCCGAGGCACAAGACCCCAACGCAGCGGGGTGGCGCGCCTCCTTGGCGAGCCTTGCGGCTCTCCTGCCCGCCTATATTGGGGCAGGTAGGATTGTGTGTTCCGGACCGGTACGTGTGGCGACGACGACGGCCGCAGCTGCTGGCTGAGCCGAGTGGTCGAACCAATTTGTTACGGGAGGTGCCAATGACGCGTGCGCTCCGCGCTCTCAACCTCATAGCAAGTGAGTCGGACCTATTCTGTTGTTCTCTGAGCGAATTCACAAAGAATGCCTTGTTCATAATTAGCTATAAAGTTTAATGCATAAATGATGAATTTAATTGTATTTTTAATTGAATATTGGCTATTGGATTATTTATTTGGTTGTATTTTTAAATTGAATGACAGTGTTTAGGTATTGCTTGATTTATTTAATTGTATTTTTAACTAGTGACATTTTTTATTGAATTTTTTTTTATGAATTGTATTAATTGTTGTATTGTATTTTTAATTGATTGACATATTGAATCGGATTGTTATTGATTTGTATTATTTATTTAATTGTTATTTAATGAAACTGTTAATTGAATAAGTAGATATTATAATTATTGTACTCTATCGCATTAGGCCCATTGGCTTGTAATGATAGTTGTTACTTAGATAAATAAAATAAAATAAAGTTATTTTTTTAAATACTTCCGTTGTCGCTTACTTAATTGGCGCAGCCGGCAGGATCTCTGTAGTCAGTCTGTCGTGTATACAATTCTACGTGGAGCAGCCGACATCCGTGCCTACGGTTTAGCAGAGATCGCCGAACAAATAAATTCATTAAGAAGCCACTTCGAATTACGGAAGAGGACCAGCCACAGCAGTAATTCAGGGAGCATGAAGCTAGCTGCAGAATTGTGAGTAAATCTTTTTTACCTTCCTCTCAGCTCTTCCATTGATACCCCAACCTTGTAATAAGTCCATGTGCATATATTATTAGGGATTGGACAACGCCGTAATAATATTTGCATAGATTTTCACTGTATTAATATTTTAGAGTAGTGATATTTTAGTAGCACATTAGTGAGATTTTTTTTTCTTTCTCTTTTCCTTGTTACTTTCATAACTTTTTCACAATGGAAAACGTAACCCGTGTCCCACAGGAATTGGTTAATATCATACCAATATTCAGTGGCGACACTAGAACGTTACCTTTATATATAAAAAAATGTGAATACAAATTGCCTACGTTCCAAGGAACCGGAGCCCAAAATCAATATTTATTTCATTTGGTAACAAGGTTATACCCATTCCTATATTCCATTCTCCAAATAACTTTACTATTATACCCAAATACCCTTACCTGATGGTGAATAGGTTGAAATACATGCCCGTGGTAAGCCCATGTGCTGAGATTGAAAAAGACAAATTTCTATGCGCTGAAACTAACTTAGCCCAGTATCCAACTGTGACCTGCATTGAAGAAATAATGTTGATGAAGAATAACTACAAAGACTGCATACAGAACCATATTGAAATAGAGAAAACTAAGATACAAAAAGTGACAACCAATGGTATGTTTACTCAGAAGAAAATCTCATCATCACCGAGAATTGCAATACAGAAATTCTGAAATACACTGTTCTTGGGACCTACATCGTGACTCCAGGCCAACAATACACAATACATACATACATACACAAATAGGCGAAGTCATCGTTACCGCTACCACAAACACTACAGTTTCTAGTCTTCAGCTGTCATTGATCCAGATGCCAGAGCTACAACAAGACATCCAGAGAAGGTCAAAGAAAGTGGATCTGAGAAATGTGGACTTCAGTGATGTGAAAGAAGTGTTACATAGTGCAAAATTTAGTGAAATAGACGATTCGACCCAAACAGTGACAATAGAAATTAGTATATGGACCATCTTCGAGTATGTGATTATTGTAATAGCAGTAGTTATCTTTATAATGTATAAATTTCAGTTTATAAATTTTTGTCGAAATTCTCCGAAACCGTCTGCGACACCTTCGGATAATTTCTCTCTTGGGGAGGGAGGAGTTAAGTAACCCCAATCTACCAATATTAGCTTTGTCAGCCATTAAGTATTTATTAGACATATTATTTTCAAATATTCCATTGCTTGATCAGCACTCAGAATAATCTGGGACATGCGTCATCTCTGATCACGTTATGCATGTACTACGTTAGCAATAAGTTAGTATATAAGATGAATATTTTATTAGATTAAATTAATTACTGTTTAGCTGTAACTCTGTCGGAATAAAGTTATTTTTTTTAAATACTTTCGTTGTCGCTTACTTAATTCGCGCAATAAAGAATAGTTATATTTTTCATACCTAAAAATAAAAGTCGTTTCCCAGCAATAATTTTTACGTGAAGCTACTTTGTTAGACGTACAGTATACGTAGTTAACGGCTTTGTGATATGTCTTTTTACACCCTGTATAAAATGCATTATTGTATAGTTCGATATTGAGATAAACTCATGATAGCAAAAGTCCTTAATAAAATAAAAATAAAATCCTTAGTGGTTTTAGGTTGATATTTAATTAATAATCCTGTATTCTTTTGTCTAGATGATAAATAAATAAAAAACAACAGCCTCATTTATAAAATTGACTAACCTTACGTTTAGTTTCAAATATACTGATTAACGGATTCTAAATTCAAGATAATGTCTCATTCATCAAATTCTCTGTATATAGGACAAAACCTCCTTTAAATGATAAGTCATGCCAAGGGGTTGAGGATAAATTCGAAAGAGTTACCTCACCCTTGGGCATTCAGGGCAGGGAAGGAACAGGGGTGGGTTTTAGTCAATAAGAGTCTGACACGCCCTCCCGCTCCAACCTAGAGCGGGAGACGTCAATGGATGATTTCCCACCCCACAAAAAAAAAAGATACCGAAGTCAGTACTTTGTAACAAGGCAGTGTTAAAGCCTTGTTTATTTTTTGACCTCTATTCCAAAATTACGTTCTTTGCTACCTTTTTAATTTCAAATTCAAAAATTACTTAGTTTTCTCTGTCATGTCTCTGTTTTAATATTAAAAATCAGTTCAAATTCGGCAGCCGAGCTAGTAGAAGCTCCTCATTGTTATTTTTTTGACTCCTGAAGTGTCAGTTACCATTTTCCTAGAATTTTGCATTAATACAATTTAATTATTAGTCACAGTGTTTGTGTTCTTAATATAATATTAAAGCCCACTGTTGTAAATGTGTTAACTCGTCGTGTTATTATTTATTGAACTCCTCATCTACGGTCCTCCTACCCTACGACCTCCTCTGCGTGTCACTCCTACGTCCTCCTCTGCGTGTCACTCCACAACTCCGCAACGAGACACGCCCTCCGTACCGTGACACTGGCGCCCTCAACGTGATCGAACCCAGCCCATACCATCCCAGAGCCCAGCAGCCGCCCTCAACGTGATCGAACCCAGCCCATTCCATCTCAAGAGCCCAGCAGCCGCCTCAACGTGATCGAACCCAGCCCCTCCCATACCAGAGTCCAGCAGCCACCTCATCGTGAACCCAGCTCATCATCGCGGAGCCATCAGCATCAGCAGGATAAGCTCTGGTCGTGAAGCTGTTCTGGATAAGTCTCGACCCCGTCTGTCGAGTGAAGCCCATCCCATCTAAAATAATTTTTAAATTTTTATAATTTTGTGTTGTTTTGTTATTTATTGTTATACTGTTATTTTATTTCTCAAAATTCCAAAAGGAACTAGTCTTCCCAAAAAATTTGCGGCCCCTTTTGACTACATCAATTCCATCATTCCAATAAAAATAAAGCATTTTAATTTATTAACATTTCTTACAGGTTCCAATTTGCATACTACTTATCAAGATTTTACCCGACATACTATTTTATTATTATTTTACAACACACATATCCAATCAGTACATGGTGCAATACTTACTTACAAAACTCAAAACAAAACATAACCACCCCATCCTACAGACAGTAACATTACCCAAGGTTCACATCTGAACCCTCATAAGCTGGTAGCATTCACTTGTGCTAAACTCCTCGGAGACACTTGTGTTTGTGACCAGTACTGACTAACGGGAGTGCTGTTGGAGAATATCCTCAGTGTATCCTACATACCAACTATTGATTAGAAGATGACTCTTCTAGGGCATCCTGCCGACATGCTAGGGGTCACTGTATAGTCAAAGTTGGCTACTACACACGCACAACACAAATTACTATTTAAATAAATAACGGTACACTTCACTTTCAAATTTATTTAATCATATTACATAGTTATTATAAACGTACCAACCCGTTAACAATTAAAAACCATGATGAATCCGTTATATTTATTATAAATCAAAGCTTCTATGAGTTATAGCTTTGACGTATTAATTTCCCTCTTTCCTCCTCAACCTCTGAAGAACTCCGTAGGCATGCATTACTATGGTGTTTTCACATATTCTCACTATGCACCGTAAATAGTATGCATAAAGATAAATTACATAACTATTTAAACCTGCTACTGAATATTTAACTAAATAATTATTTTAATCAAATCTGTCTGCAAAAAAATATTTCAAACGTCAGACACATTTTGACAAAATAACAAATCTTTCTTTTTAATTTTCTCTACGCAACCTCCGTACAATACAGAATTGGAACTCTTTTATATTATTATTTCTTTTGATAATTTTATTTTTTTTCTAAACCTATTAGGTTTATACCTATTGTTTACGTCATTAACCCATTAATACCCCTTTCAATTACATTCACCACGATTGCTACATCGGTGGTTATTTAGTTAAAGAATTCTATGGAGCGGGTGATTACTCCCTAAATAAGCCTAAATCATTACCGATCATGGTCTTCCCCTTGATCATTACTTTATTCTATGGCTTTAAACCATAAGAATCTTTCGGAGCGGGTGATTACTCCTTAAATAAGCCATAATCACACTACTTATGGTAATATTTTTGCCACTTCATTATTTAGAGCGGCTAGCTACTCTTTAAATAAGCCTTAGGTCCGTTAAATATATACCATAGGTATATTATAATTAAGGTTATTCCCTTAATAATTACTTAACGTGCATAGCACGAAGGCTTCTTCGCCTTATTTACTACTTGTTACAGCAGGTAATTAAACTTGTATCATAGCTTCTTATCATCATATAATTTAACATCAGCGGTTGGTGACTGATAAAATAAGCCTACACTATTGAAGGGCAATCTAATGAGTTATGCCTAATAATAGGACAAACTCTTTTTGACTTTGCGTTATGTTCTGCACTTACCTATATGCGAACATAACTATGAATGAACGATGTATGGAAGGTATTATGGAAGGTAATATGGATGTGGTAGATTGTTCCTTTTGTAAATACTCGTTGAATATAACACCCTCGCCTTCTAAATTTTCACCTCACTCATAACCATCCTATTTAAGATATATATTTTTTTATATTAATTTAATGTCAACCAAAAATCGCTTACCTCTGCTGCTCGATTTTTCTTTCCGGGGCAGCCGGGTATTGTAACAAGGCAGTGTTAAAGCCTTGTTTATTTTTTGACCTCTATTCCAAAATTACGTTCTTTGCTACCTTTTTAATTTCAAATTCAAAAATTACTTAGTTTTCTCTGTCATGTCTCTGTTTTAATATTAAAAATCAGTTCAAATTCGGCAGCCGAGCTAGTAGAAGCTCCTCATTGTTATTTTTTTGACTCCTGAAGTGTCAGTTACCATTTTCCTAGAATTTTGCATTAATACAATTTAATTATTAGTCACAGTGTTTGTGTTCTTAATATAATATTAAAGCCCACTGTTGTAAATGTGTTAACTCGTCGTGTTATTATTTATTGAACTCCTCATCTACGGTCCTCCTACCCTACGACCTCCTCTGCGTGTCACTCCTACGTCCTCCTCTGCGTGTCACTCCACAACTCCGCAACGAGACACGCCCTCCGTACCGTGACAACTTTACCATCCACATCTACCTTTCTTCCGGGTAAAAACAATTGAATTAAGAACCAGCTAATAAGTGTTTAAAGTAATCGCATGATTATTTTATTATAAATAATTCCCTAAGCGTTGAAAGATATGTACCGATCGCTTTTTACGTTAACAATCGTTAATCAAAAGATAAAAGAAATTTTATTTGTAAAACATGAGTATGGAGTAGGTTAGTAACCAACAAATGGTAGTTTGTTCTGTGCACTGTGTTTTTATAACTATTGCCAAAGATCGTTCGATATTTTATTTATGTCTACATCGATGATATAAATTTCACAATCACGATTGATATTGATCAAGACAGCATGTAGATGCGACATCAATCGTGTAGATATTTTATCAATGCTAAGCTAATGTGTGTCAGAAACTGGAGTTCGTGATGAGAACATCTCTTCACGGATCGCCAAAGCCCGAGCTAATTGCGCGTAGCTGAGACCTGTTCGGTAGTCGCAAAAACTGACCCAAAGGATTAAACTCAAAATGTCAAATCCATGCATGTCTTAGAGTGCGAAACGTGGAAGGTCACAAAGGACATCTAACGCCAGATCCAAGTCTTCGTCAACCGCTGTCTTCGTCGCATCCTGTTGGAGAATTACCACGAGAGTCCGATCGATCGCCAGATCAAGCGTCATTAGTCATAACTGGAGATTAAGAGAAGGAAGAATGAGAAAAGATTCCAATCACATACTCAAACAAGCGCTGAACTGGAATCCTCAAGGAAAAAGAATCGTGGCCGTCCCCGTCAAACCTGGCGTCGCACCGTGTTGGCAGAAGCGACGAGCAACGGAATGACGTGAAGCGAGATGAAGCGTGAGCTCAAGACCGTTCGCGATGGTTGACTACTGTGGACGCCCTCTGCCCCATATAAGGACATAGGATATTAAGAAAGTCAAGCTAATGTGTGAATAATCTTGCTCGTGCATCTTTGCTCGTGACTGTACGTTGTGACGTAATGGAGTTCCATTACATCGTTCCCGGTATTCCTTAATCGTACATTCCGACATGTCAGTTTTAGAGACCCACTTTTACGATAGACATGTTTCGGAAAGTAATGGTAACATTCGTGTTTATGTGCCTTATTTGGGTGGTACTCGTTGAGGAAATACAGAATTTTAGGACGGTAATAATGAGGTTAATATTACCCATTTTGTGATGGTGTGTCAAAATAATCACGGAGACTATATAGTACCTGCCGTTGTTTGTTTTAGACTTAATGGCCACAATTGAGTTGTTAAATACCCGTCAGATTATTAATCATCGTTTATTTTAATGATACTCAGTTCAAATTATTGTTGAACTTATTGTATAGAAAACTAAGCAGTTTTGTACGTTAACTTCGTAGTATAAATTGATCGATTTGACCTCTTTTCACTATCACTTGGAACTACGATGTCAACGTTTATTCTAAACATGAGAATTTGTATATGAAAACTGTCCCAACGTTTTTACCCAGAAAAGTCCTGTCATATCGACATTGTAAAGTTTAGTGATAACAGAAACTGTAATTAATATCCAACTATGAAAACATGAAACTACAAACGCAGTATTCTGGGTATAAAACAATTCAACTTCTAAATAATACATGCTTTCGTACACAGTAGACAACTCCAAGACAACTGTCGTAAATGAAACAAATATGACATAATACCCGAAATAAACTAATTTTATGATATTTACATCAGCGCCAAGCTCAGGTTTATGACAAGGTGAACGGTGAGAACGTGATCTGATTTTGAATTTAGGAAGGTATGAACACTGAACGAATGAAAAGGTTGAGCATTTTATTATGAGTGTCATGTTCATTCTGTTGAAGTAAAATCAGTTGGAGTAGTTAATGCATTGTGAAGCCCAGCTGCAGGGTGGAATGAAAGGGAAAAGGCTTGACAACAAAGGCGAGCCGTGGCTTTTGCCAATTATACGTTCTGCTATCTAGACGTTTCGGGCAGTTGGACGTTTTGCTACTTAGACGTTTTAATCGTGAGGCATATTCATCATCATTACTGCAGCCGAAAGATGTCCATAACTGGACATAGAACTGGGTAGTAGGTACAATTACCAGCATAACGCAACATCGACCGTCACCATATAGATGGACTGCTTGGAGCAGTCATTGCCGGCAGCTTCAAGCGGTCGCTGTTGGGTAATCTGCAGTTTCAATACAAAATTGACATTCGCAATACATGGACCGCTCAAGCAGTTCATTTGCAGTAGCAGCTAAAATTGGAGTCAGCCCGTGATTTAATTTCGTCGTGCGGTCGGCAGCAAAGAGCTCCATACACGGACCAATTGAAGCGGTTCTCTCCGACTCCGAGTCTATAAAAAAAAGGCAGGCAACCAATATTTTTTCAATTCTTTGCTTAATTTCTTTCGACTCATGCTTGATTAACATGAACATCTAATCGGCAAACCAATAAAAAAAAAAAAAAATTTAAGTTTATATTAGAGATGCCGCGAATAGTCGAATACTCGACATTATTATTCGAATGAAATGAAATGAATATAAAAAATAATAACAAGTATTCGCGGCATCTCTATTTTATATTATTAAACAATAATTTTAAATATTGTTAAATAATATAAACTTGATTTGGCCTCGGATTTAGCTAGGCAATCATTTGCTATTTATTAATAATATATAATTATTCTCTAACATATAAACTAAGTCATCTTCAAATAACAGATGAGAAAATATATTTCAATTACCGTATCATAGACTATCGTTCGTCTATCCATAGACGGACTGCTTGGAGCAGTCAGTGCCTTTCAAGTTCAGTTTCAAGCGGGCGGGTAGAAGTTGTTTTTAACCGCAACACGACTGTTCTCCAGAGGACACGGTGGAGCATACGGTGGAGGTTTACCCCGCTTGGGCAGAGCACCACCATGTCTTCGTGGATGCGATAGGCGGCAGCGACCTCTCACACCCAGCCGTGGTTCAGGCCATGGTACGGAGCGAGAAGGAATGGGAAGCCGTCTCCTCCTTCTGGGAAGCAGTGATGCTCGCAAAGAGGGAGGTGGCATGGGTGAGGGAGACTCAACAACAGAATCGCCCTCACGCCCTCAGCAGCAACCGCTGCAGGAGACGCCAGGGGATTCTGGCGCCGCGAGACGATCTCCGGCCACCGTAGACCCGGGCCTGCGGACGGCGAGTAATGGGTTGCTCGCCGTCCGATCAGCACCAGGCCCGAGAGTCGACGGCACCTAGTGTTCCACGCGCGCCTCAAAGAGTTGTCACCAAAATATGACGGGGCCCGTCATGGCCGATGCCTGCCCAGGGGTTGAGGATAAATTCGAAAGAGTTACCTCTTCCCTGGGCCTTCAGGGCAGGACAGGAACAGGGGTGGGTTTTAGTAAGAGTCTGACACGCCCTCCCGCTTTACCCTAGAGCGGGAGATATCATTAGATGATTTCCCACCCCACAAAAAAAAAACACGACTGCTCTAGTGCAGTTGGTCTCCAGTCCGTCTATGGCCGGCCGTAGCCCGATCCTGTGCTTCTCGCATCCAGCAGACTCCTCGGCTTTCGGTAAAGAATATCTCATATCTTCCACTGGGTATGTACGTAAAAAGCGAACGAGATATTCATTAGAGAATGGACAGTAACATTGTCTAGGCATTTCAACACCTTACTAAGATCGCCAACCCCTCATCTCACCATCTCACCAACCCTCAAAATGAGTAATATTATTTCATAAAAATAAACTAGACACCTATCATATCAGGTCGGTACCTATCAACAGTACAACGCGTAACAAAAATACCCTTGTCTGCGTGTCGACGCAATAATAGCGGAAATATTGTACTCGTACATTACTTATGTTGGCAATTATCACGATAGGGAGAACATTATAATGTTTGTATTGCCCTGAAACTATTTCGGGAATATTAACATTTCCATTATAATGGTGTGACGGGAAATGCCAAGGGCTGTGGGGTATGGGACAACAATGTACTGCATACCTACTTAAGGCGCTATTAACTGCCTATGATCTTGAGTGGTTAGCTTGCGTGTTCTGTGCTGAGCTCACGTAACGCGTCGTACGTCCACCCAGTAATAGGACTCGCCCATCAAGGAGCACTGTTCGTTATTAAACAACAAGTATTAAACTAAGACACTGAGACTAAATTATAAATAATTAAATGATATTTAAACTGGTGAAGGTTTCATAAAAATACGCTTTATAGTTTTTGCGTGATTCTCAATTTTTTATCCGCGTTAGACATAACCTTACAAATTAATTACACTAGGTTATAAAAATATAATTTCAAATATTGTGAGAGTAAATTACGACGGAAATTGTCTAGAGTAACATATATTTTTTTCAAAGACTTAAGACTAGTCGTTTAGACATGATGTTCAATTAAAAACCGCTGAAGGAGCGCTTCTTTGGCCGCCTGAAAAAGGTTTTAAACAGCCTTTTATCGGGCGGGAATAAGGTGCGCGCCTTCAACGGTTGGGTCATGCCGGTTTTGATGTACTCTTTCGGCATACTCAAATGGACTCAGACCGAACTCGACGCCCTGGATAGGAGGGTCCGTACGCTGCTGACCGCAAACCGGATGCATCACCCACGTTCATCGGTGATGAGACTGTACATCCCGCGGAAGTGTGGAGGTCGAGGCTTTTTAAACGCTAAGACTCTCCACAACCGCGAGGTGTGCAGTCTAAGAGAATATTTTCTAGAAACCGACGTGGGTATGCACCGAGATGTGGTCTCAGTGGACAAGGGACTCACCCCGTTGTCCATGGCAAAAGAGAACTGGCGCAAACCTGTAGTACTCACTGTTGATGACCGCAAGGAGATATGGAAAAGCAAGGAGCTTCACGGGCGCTTTTATCGGGCTCTTCATGGGCCTGATGTAGATTTCTTAGCGTCCGTGGCCTGGCTACGTTTCAGCGACCTCTTCGGGGAAACTGAAGGTTTTGTCTGTGCGTTTATGGACGAAGTTATCTTGACGAATAACTACCGGAGACATATTATGAAGGATGGGACGGTTGACGTGTGTCGGGCATGCCATCGTCCGGGTGAGTCCATCAGACATATTATCTCTGGTTGTTCTCGTCTTGCTAACAGCGAGTATTTGCACAGGCATAACCAAGTGGCCAGGATTATTCACCAGCAACTTGCTTTGAAATACAAACTTGTGGATTCTGAGGTGCCGTATTACAAATATGTGCCCGACCCAGTTCTCGAAAATGACCATGTCACGTTGTACTGGGATCGGTCTATCATCACTGACAGGACTATTGTTGCAAATAAGCCTGATATAGTGGTGATAGACCGATTAGCGCGCCGCACAATGATAATCGATGTCACCATCCCACATGACGAGAACCTCGTGAAAGCTGAGAAAGAGAAACAAATGAAATATCTTGATTTAGCACACGAGGTTGTCGATATGTGGAATGTGGACTCGGCTGTCATTGTGCCGATAGTCGTTACCGCCAACGGCCTGATAGCCAAAAGCCTCGACGACCACCTGTCGAAGCTGGCGTTGCACGGTTGGATCAAGGGCCTGATACAGAAGGCAGTACTCCTCGATACGGCTCGCATTGTGAGGAGGTTCCTGTCTCTGAAGCACTAACCACCGGTAGCTTGGACCCTGCTCCCGACACCGGCGGACTACTATTTTTTTATAATTTTAAATGTTTTTTTTTTCTTTTTTATATGATTTGTAAGAAATATTTAAAATTATAATTTATATATGTATAGAAAATTAATAAACGACATAATAATAAAATGTTTATTTATACCTCCACAAAATTACTTAATGCTAGCTAAGTATGTTGACAGATATTATGGCAAAACAATTGTAATTTGTGGGAGATCTGGAGTCTGAACTAAGCCTAGGCCTGTATTTCAGAGCTCCAGGCCCCCATCACATCCTAATATTAAAGATTGCCAACATGTAAACAGTGCGATAGAGTGTGTGTGGTGTGTATGTGTGTATATAATATTTATAAATAGAATGGCGTGCAATTGGAGAGGCCTATGACCAGCAGTGGACTGCTTTAGGCTCATGATGATGATGATGGTACACGATAAATGTAATAATTGATGGACTTGTAAATTTGCATTCGTTTGTATTCGGAAATGCGATGACTGCCGAGGGACATTAAGAAAAAAGCTGTTGTACATTCTTATAAAATCTACTCGCGCCTATCGGCCTGACATACGTCCATTATTGTAGTCTGCAGACGTCCTAAATTTATTAGACTAAAACTCAAATCAGTGTGTTTTTTTTTTCATTTAAATTATAATGTGCCTCTACTTCTTCAAATCTAAATAAGTCCTGATGGAAGTTTCTACAATAATAATAATAATATTATAAATTTTAAAGTCATAAAACGGTAATTTTAATATTCGGTCAGACATATCGGCCGTATGTCAGATGAGATATAGGCGAAAAGAACAACTGCGACATCGCGGCAGACCAAGGCAAAGATGGCAGAACGTTCTAGACTGGTCCCCACTAATAGAAGACCCCTATTATAACAGTCTTTGCATTACAATGGGACTAGGTAGTAGGTTTCGCGAGATTAATAAATTCATCTACATGTCTCGAGAATAAATCTTTTTTTTCTTGATAGGATCAGCAAAAAGTTTCATTATCACATTTTATGATAAAGTTTAGAGTGTGGATTATGATATATATCTAATAATTGACGGACACGGAAATTAGCATTCGTTTGAATTCAGAAATGCGATGATTGCCGAGGGACAAATTAAGAAAATAGTTGTACTGTATGTAAAAGTAATTTCAATAGGAATATAATAATATCCTAGATCTACCCTGCCTTTGATTTCATGTTCCTCGTCCCTGGATGTTATATTATCTAGACATCTCTTTATGATCATAGGTTGTTCAGTTATTGTTAGGTGCTTAGGTTTATATATTAAAGCGCAGTTATACGACTTTTAACGGTTTTTAATTGAACATCATGTCTAAACGACTAGTCTTAAGTCTTTGAAAAAAATATATGTTACTCTAGACAATTTCCGTCGTAATTTACTCTCACAATATTTGAAATTATATTTTTATAACCTAGTGTAATTAATTTGTAAGGTTATGTCTAACGCGAACAAATTAATTACACTAGGTTATAAAAATATAATTTCAAATATTGTGAGAGTAAATTACGACGGAAATTGTCTAGAGTAACATATATTTTTTTCAAAGACTTAAGACTAGTCGTTTAGACATGATGTTCAATTAAAAACCGTTAAAAGTCGTATAACTGCGCTTTAATATATAAACCTAAGCACCTAACAATAACTGAACAACCTATGATCATAAAGAGATGTCTAGATAATATAACATCCAGGGACGAGGAACATGAAATCAAAGGCAGGGTAGATCTAGGATATTATTATATTCCTATTGAAATTACTTTTACATACAGTACAACTATTTTCTTAATTTGTCCCTCGGCAATCATCGCATTTCTGAATTCAAACGAATGCTAATTTCCGTGTCCGTCAATTATTAGATATATATCATAATCCACACTCTAAACTTTATCATAAAATGTGATAATGAAACTTTTTGCTGATCCTATCAAGAAAAAAAAGATTTATTCTCGAGACATGTAGATGAATTTATTAATCTCGCGAAACCTACTACCTAGTCCCATTGTAATGCAAAGACTGTTATAATAGGGGTCTTCTATTAGTGGGGACCAGTCTAGAACGTTCTGCCATCTTTGCCTTGGTCTGCCGCGATGTCGCAGTTGTTCTTTTCGCCTATATCTCATCTGACATACGGCCGATATGTCTGACCGAATATTAAAATTACCGTTTTATGACTTTAAAATTTATAATATTATTATTATTATTGTAGAAACTTCCATCAGGACTTATTTAGATTTGAAGAAGTAGAGGCACATTATAATTTAAATGAAAAAAAAAACACACTGATTTGAGTTTTAGTCTAATAAATTTAGGACGTCTGCAGACTACAATAATGGACGTATGTCAGGCCGATAGGCGCGAGTAGATTTTATAAGAATGTACAACAGCTTTTTTCTTAATGTCCCTCGGCAGTCATCGCATTTCCGAATACAAACGAATGCAAATTTACAAGTCCATCAATTATTACATTTATCGTGTACCATCATCATCATCATGAGCCTAAAGCAGTCCACTGCTGGTCATAGGCCTCTCCAATTGCACGCCATTCTATTTATAAATATTATATACACACATACACACCACACACACTCTATCGCACTGTTTACATGTTGGCAATCTTTAATATTAGGATGTGATGGGGGCCTGGAGCTCTGAAATACAGGCCTAGGCTTAGTTCAGACTCCAGATCTCCCACAAATTACAATTGTTTTGCCATAATATCTGTCAACATACTTAGCTAGCATTAAGTAATTTTGTGGAGGTATAAATAAACATTTTATTATTATGTCGTTTATTAATTTTCTATACATATATAAATTATAATTTTAAATATTTCTTACAAATCATATAAAAAAGAAAAAAAAAACATTTAAAATTATAAAAAAATAGTAGTCCGCCGGTGTCGGGAGCAGGGTCCAAGCTACCGGTGGTTAGTGCTTCAGAGACAGGAACCTCCTCACAATGCGAGCCGTATCGAGGAGTACTGCCTTCTGTATCAGGCCCTTGATCCAACCGTGCAACGCCAGCTTCGACAGGTGGTCGTCGAGGCTTTTGGCTATCAGGCCGTTGGCGGTAACGACTATCGGCACAATGACAGCCGAGTCCACATTCCACATATCGACAACCTCGTGTGCTAAATCAAGATATTTCATTTGTTTCTCTTTCTCAGCTTTCACGAGGTTCTCGTCATGTGGGATGGTGACATCGATTATCATTGTGCGGCGCGCTAATCGGTCTATCACCACTATATCAGGCTTATTTGCAACAATAGTCCTGTCAGTGATGATAGACCGATCCCAGTACAACGTGACATGGTCATTTTCGAGAACTGGGTCGGGCACATATTTGTAATACGGCACCTCAGAATCCACAAGTTTGTATTTCAAAGCAAGTTGCTGGTGAATAATCCTGGCCACTTGGTTATGCCTGTGCAAATACTCGCTGTTAGCAAGACGAGAACAACCAGAGATAATATGTCTGATGGACTCACCCGGACGATGGCATGCCCGACACACGTCAACCGTCCCATCCTTCATAATATGTCTCCGGTAGTTATTCGTCAAGATAACTTCGTCCATAAACGCACAGACAAAACCTTCAGTTTCCCCGAAGAGGTCGCTGAAACGTAGCCAGGCCACGGACGCTAAGAAATCTACATCAGGCCCATGAAGAGCCCGATAAAAGCGCCCGTGAAGCTCCTTGCTTTTCCATATCTCCTTGCGGTCATCAACAGTGAGTACTACAGGTTTGCGCCAGTTCTCTTTTGCCATGGACAACGGGGTGAGTCCCTTGTCCACTGAGACCACATCTCGGTGCATACCCACGTCGGTTTCTAGAAAATATTCTCTTAGACTGCACACCTCGCGGTTGTGGAGAGTCTTAGCGTTTAAAAAGCCTCGACCTCCACACTTCCGCGGGATGTACAGTCTCATCACCGATGAACGTGGGTGATGCATCCGGTTTGCGGTCAGCAGCGTACGGACCCTCCTATCCAGGGCGTCGAGTTCGGTCTGAGTCCATTTGAGTATGCCGAAAGAGTACATCAAAACCGGCATGACCCAACCGTTGAAGGCGCGCACCTTATTCCCGCCCGATAAAAGGCTGTTTAAAACCTTTTTCAGGCGGCCAAAGAAGCGCTCCTTCAGCGATTGTTTCATGTCAGTAACATTAATGCCTAACGCTTCCGACATACCCAAATATTTGTATGTTTCGGTCGAGGAGAGGGATCTAAGGTGTATGAAATCCGAGAGTTGGATCCCTTCGGATTCCATAATCTCCCCTCGCTTTACATGCATGACTGCACATTTGTCCACACCCAATTCCATCTTGATCGCGCTACTGAAAGTTTCAGTTACCTTCAGTAACTCCATCAGTCGCAAATTGTTGGGGGCAAAGAGTTTCAGGTCATCCATGTAAAGAAGGTGAGATATGGCTTGACCACCTCTTCTCAACCGATAGCCCAGCCCCGAGTCCTCCAGCAATGTGCTTAGAGGATTCAGGGCCAAGCAGAACCAAAGAGGACTCAAACTGTCGCCCTGAAATATTCCCCGTTTAATCCATATAGGTTTATCACTCCCCTGGATTGGTCGACATCCTGGATAGCAAAGGACTGTCTTCCATTGCCCCATACATGACCCAAGGAAGGTGCGCAGAGTTGCATCTATTTTGTACAACTCCAACACCCTCATGAGCCATGTATGTGGAACAGAGTCGTAGGCCTTCTTATAATCTATCCAGCATGTCGACAAATCCTTGTGGGATCGACGAACCTGCTGGCTTATGGCCATGTCTATGAGGAGTAGCTCCTTAGTACCGCGGGACCTGTTCCTACATCCATTCTGAGAGGCAGACATAATTGAATTACTGTCAATGTGCAGATTAATTTTCGCTCTCAGGATGGATGTAAGAAGTTTATAGACCGTCGACAAACACGTTATCGGTCTATAATTCTTAGGTGCCGCGGGACTACCTGTTTTATAGAGCAGGTGGGTAACACCAGTTGTTAGGAACTCAGGCAGCGACCCAGACTCTAAGGATGACTGGAACTGAGATGCTAGAAGCGCGTGTGAGCTGCTATACCACTTTAGCCAGAAGTTATGCAGCCCGTCCGGTCCTGGAGACTTCCAATTCGGTAACGGACGGACTGCTCTGGCTACATCTAATGGGCTGATGTCTATTTTCTCCATTTCTGGTATAGCTTCGCACACACGCTCGAGATCACGCATCCAGCCACCCTCAGTGTGACAGACGGGCACCGACCAAATGCTGCGCCAGAATGTACTCGTGGCAACATCATCCGGGTGGCACCCATCCGTCACATTTTGTCCAGGTCGCTCCCAAGCTCTATATACCCACCTCTCATCGCTCTGGAACATGCGATTCTGCGAGTACCGGTCAACTCGCCGCTTATACCGCCGAATACGGTTTGCCCATGCACAAACTTTCTGCTTCAGGAAGTCGATGCGCTCTGTGACTCGGGACATGTATTCTCGAGGGTTGATTTCAGTCCCCGAGAACGCCCGCCTCACAAAGCGCATCACACGTGGGCGTGTATTGCCCTCCCTGAAGCAGATTAGTTTGCCGATGAGTACCCTGGCCCCATCGATACGCCTCTCGATCCTGCATTGCCAGGCTGGTACAGCAGGCTTTGGCCGAATATCTCCGTCGCTAATCGGAAACTTCACGTTGGCCAAACGACATGCCGCAACAGCCCCGCAATACAAGATTGAGTGCGTATCAACGAGGTTCTCGCTGCTTTCAAAGATTATTATTATTATTCCATTTATTTTATAATATATACATACAATTTACATTTTTAAATATTAGAATATCAAAATATAAAAACATTTAAAAATATAAAAAATAGTAGCCCACCGGTATCGGGATAGGGTCCAAGCTACCGGTGGTCAGGGCTCCTGAGAAAGGAATCTCCTAACAATACGCGCCGTGTCCAGGAGTACCGCTTTCTGTATCAAGCCCTTGATCCAGCCGCCTAACGAGAGCCTCCTTAGGTGTTCGTCGAGGCTCTTGGCTATTAAGCCATTGGCCGTCACGACTATCAGCACAATGACAGCTGTATCCACCTCCCACATGTCGACAACCTCGCGAGCCAGATCAAGATATTTTGTTTGTTTATCTTTCTCAGCTTTCACGAGGTTCTCGTCATGAGGGACAGCTATATAAACAATCATTGTGCGACGCTCTAGTCGATCTATCACCACTATGTCAGGCTTATTGGCAACAACAGTCCTGTCAGTGATGATAGATCGATCCCAATATAACGTGATATTGCCATTTTCGAGAACTGGGTCGGGCTCATACCTATAGTACGGTACTTCAGATTCCACAAGATTGTATTTAAGAGCAAGTTGCTGGTGGATAATCCTGGCTACAAGGTTGTGTCTATGCAAATAGTCTCCGTTAGCTAGACGAGAACAACCATAAATAATGTGTCGGATTGATTTCCCGGGCCGGTGGCATGCCCGACAGATGTCAACCGTACCGTCCTTCACAATGTATTTCCGGTAGTTATTCGTCATCATAACTTCGTCCATAATCGCACAGACAAAACCTTCGGTTTCCCCGAAGAGGTCACCAAAGCGCAGCCAGGATACGGACGCTAAGAGATCTACATCGGGCCCATGTAGGACCCGGTAAAAGCGTCCGTGAAGCTCCTTGCTCTGCCATACTTCCGTGCGGTCATTAGTATCCAGTACTATAGGTTTGCGCCAGTTCTCGTTTGCCAAGGAGAGCGGGGTGAGGCCTTTGTCCACAGCGACCACATCTCGGTGCATACCCACGTCAGCTTTGAGGAAGTATTCCCTAAGGCTGCATACCTCGCGGTTGTGTAGAGTCTTAGCGTTTAAGAAGCCACGACCCCCACACTTCCGCGGGATATACAGCCTCATCACCGATGATCGTGGGTGATGCATGCGATTTGCGGTCAGCAGTGTGCGGACCCTCCTATCCAGGGCGTCAAGTTCGGTCTGAGTCCATTTGAGTATGCCGAAAGAGTACATCAATACCGGCATGACCCAACCGTTGAAGGCGCGCACCTTGTTCCCGCCTGATAAAAGACTATTTAGTACTTTATTCAGGCGGCCAAAGAAGCGCTCCCTCAACGACTGTTTCACGTCAGCAGTGCTGATGCCTAACGCTTCCGACATACCCAAATACTTGTAGGTTTCGGTTGAGCAGAGGGATCTAAGGTGTATGGAATCCGAGAGTTGAGTTCCCACGGATTCCATAATCTCCCCTCGCTTTACATGCATGACTGCACATTTGTCCACACCAAATTCCATCCTGATGGCGCTACTGAAGGTTTCTGTTACCTTCAGTAGCTTCATCAGTTGCAAGTTGTTGGGGGCAAAGAGTTTCAGATCATCCATGTAAAGGAGGTGTGATATGACCTGTCCACCTCTTCTCAACCGGTAGCCTTGGCCCGAGCCCTCCAGTAGAGTACTGAGAGGGTTTAAGGCCAGACAAAACCACAGTGGACTCAGACTGTCGCCCTGGAATATGCCACGCTCAATCCTTATCGGTTCGCTGTTCTCCTGGATCTGTCGACATCCTGGATAGTGAAGGACCGTCCTCCACTGCCCCATATACGACATCAGGAAGGTGCGCAAAGTTGCATCCACTTTGTACAGCTCCAGCACCCTCATGAGCCATGTATGTGGCACTGAGTCGTAGGCCTTCTTATAATCTATCCAACATGTCGACAGATCTCTTCGAGAACGACGAACCTGTTGGCTAATGGCAACATCAATAAAGAGCAGCTCCTTAGTACCGCGGGACCCGTTCCTACATCCATTCTGAGAGGCAGACAAAATACAATTTTTGTCAATATGATTGTTAATTTTATCTCTCAAGATGGACGTAAGAACTTTATAGACCGTCGGTAAACACGTGATCGGCCTATAATTTTTCGGCTCCGCAGTACTACCTGATTTATGGAGCAGGTGGGTTACTCCTGTCGTAAGGAACTGGGGCAGCGACCCTGACTCTAGGGCAGACTGGAACTGAGCTGCCAAGCGAGCGTGCGATCTTTGAAACCTTATTATTATTATTATTATTCAGCTCGATTCTCAACTTTCATCCAGCTACAAAAAAAGGGTGTTACTAGCAGTTTTACATGTAGTAAAACATACGAACAAAAAAAATAAGATTACAAAAATTACAGACAAATAAGATTACTTTCAGAGAAATATATGGAAAGCTGATCAGCAAGTAGCAGGTCTCACTGCCAAGACTAAGGAGCACCAGACGTCTTGTTTTATTATACACCTATAATTGTCTCTCGTCGAAGTTCAATGGCCCCAGTACCTACTCTAATCAAAAATGCCATTGGCCATTTTTGGAAAACATTAGTACCCATATCTAAGAAGTGTCTATTTTCACTTTAACTGTGTTTATTTAGGCTTATAGCCACGTACCCTAAAATATATTTAATAGCTGCAGAAGCATTTTTTGGCAACTTACAATGCAGTCGGCTTCTACTCTGAATAATGATGGCAGATTTATTTGGTTGTTTTTATAAGTGAACGCCAAAATTGCTTTTTCTACTGATATGTAACTCCACTTTATTACTGTTTTATTATTGTCACGATCCCCAAACAAATGTTGGAACTCTATGAATGGCAATAAAACATTCTGGGAAAATACTTATGAATGTAGGTATTACTGCGTTTATCTTTGTTTTTCTTCAGTGCTGTAGGTAAATGTAACATATTATCTTATTTCCAACCAATATGAAACATGTGAAAGTATGTTTAAATGCTTGTCAACCTGGATTCGCACAAAGGATACTTAATATCTCAATAGACTTACAGGTAATGCAAGTCTAAGCTATTGAAATGGCTGCACAAACTGGACTATGATAGTACCGAACTACTACTTCTAGTCCTGTCTTAGACTGGGTCCGCTTGATGGAAGCTTCCTTCACTACAGCGATCCAACGACCCAGGCTCTATGACCACGGAATAAAAAATCCCAAAACAAATAACAACAACACCCATACACGTCACACATATGAATCAGACATTCAAACGTCCTTTACCACACGAATCTCAGAAACGCTCGCAGCCGCAAGCCACACGCATAGAACCACTTCTCTTACATTTTGTTCTTCTCTAATAGTATTCAAATTATATATTTTACTCTGTTGCTTCCTAGCAACATGTAAATTGTTTTTAAAAAAAAAACTTATTATTTAGGGTGAGGGCCTGGCGATCCGTAACACAGGGTCTCCCTAGTACGGACTCTAGTGTCTCGCAAAGGAGCTTCCTACTTATTTCTTAAGATACTTAGTTAACATGTTAAATTGTAAGCAAACCTTTGTGTAGAGAGAACAATACATTGTGATTATTATATAGCTTATTCATTTGTCTATCACATTGAATTATATTTTTTTATTTCAATAAAAAAAAACATTTAAAAATATAAAAAAATAGTAGCCCACCGGTATCGGAAACAGGATCCAAGCTACCGGCGCGGCGGTCAGGGCTCCAGAGAGAAACCGCCTAACAATGCGAGCCGTGTCCAGAAGTACAGCTTTCTGAATCAAGCCCTTGATCCAGCCGCCTAACGAGAGCCTCCTGAGATGTTGGTCGAGGCTCGTGGCTATTAAGCCATTGGCTGAAACAACCATCGGTACAATGATCGCTGAGTCCACATCCCACATATCGACAACCTCGCGAGCCAAGTCAATATACTTGATTTGTTTATCTTTTTCGGCTTTCACGAGGTTCTCGTCCTGTGGGACGGTAATATCAACAATCATTGCACGCCTCTTGATTCGGTCCACCACCACTATATCAGGCTTATTAGCTATAATAGTCCTGTCAGTGATGATGGACCGATCCCAGTACAATGAGATATGACCATTATCGAGAACTGGGTCCGGCACATGCCTGTATTACGGCACTTCCGATTCCACAGGAGAGTATTGCAGAGCAAGTTGCTGATGGATAAGTCTGGCTACAAGGTTGTGTCTATGCAAGTACTCACCATGAGCTAGACGTGAACAACCAGAGATTATGTGGCAGATTGATTCTCCCGGACGATGACATGCCCGACATATGTCAACCGTGCCGTCCTTCACAATAAATCTCCGGTAGTTTTTCGTCATGATAACTTCTGATTATTATTATTATAGGTAAATTCATACTACTATATTATAGAGCATATATTATACAAACTAAGAGGCAAAATAAAATTTCAAACGGTATAAAAAGGGAGGCAAGGAACACATTAGGCATCTAAAAATTTGTGCACTTGGAAAAGTGCGCAGAACACTGGCAGCATTGCCACGTTAAATGGCTATGCTGAATCAATGGCCAGAAACAAGCCAGCCCTGTGGTTACGTGAAGAGTTTACTAAAAGCTTGTTGATATCACAAAAATCTCGATGAGCACTTGGTCCCTAAAGGTTTCAACTCCAAACGGCTCGAACATATTATTCCCAATAATGTTGTTATAATATCTGGATCGTTTTCTGCACCTGCAGCTACCGCCCCAGTACAGCCCACCGTGCTAAGAAGATCGTATGGCGCAAGGGTGTTGAAACAAATTGCATCTCACATCAAAATCAAAAGTCATTTATTCAAACTAGGCTGAGAGCCAGCACTTCTTGAACGTCAAAGTTCTATATAAAGACATCAAAGGCCTACCCAACTTCCAAAGCATTATGGTCATACCGTGCGGCCTCTTCTCATCGTCACGTGCCAAGCTAATGGGTTCCTAAGGAGCTGGCACCCCGGCGGTGGAACAGTCCGACGGATGAAGTCATTAATACTGGCGTGTAAGTGCTATCTGACCTGCCTCCTACTGGATATAGGCAATAGGCAATGGTGTCGCAGGTAGTCGAGTGCTTCACCAAATTTGCAGCAATGTGGAGCTACGCTAGAAGCACCCAAACGTAGCATAGTACCTATGTTGGGTGACGATAGTGCCTCTAGCCAGAGGCCCAACTCCCATTCACCCACAGCAGGCGGGCACGCACGAAGGATCATTAAAATGATTAATGTTTTATCAGTGAATAAAGAACTTTTTTCTAATGACCCCTGGAGCCATTGCATTGAATTTATGAGGGGTCGATTGTCTGTCGATATTGTCGGAAAGAAAAATTTCGCATTATGAGTGGAACGCCGACGGATTTTCCAATACATTCATCCTGCTCCTTCAAGAATTGTAAATATTATAAAACGGTGTAACCTACCGTCACTTCCTCTCGTCTAAATACTGCATGTTAAATTTTGAATTTAGTTGTTATTAGATTAGATGACTAGCCAGACTTAAAATAACTGATGAAACGGTCGGTGTGCAAATTTCAAAGTGTTTTCTTTGTAAGTATAATAATTTAGAGGGCTGTCCTTATTCAGAACGCCTGATTAAGAAAGCTGACCTTCCCACATAAAACCGAAAATGATCTCAATAGTTGGTAAGTTATTTACTTATTTAAATGATATTAAGAATTATTATTATGTTATAAACCTTTTACGATCACAACGGCATAGATTTCTATAATCTACCTCTACCTCTCACAAAGATATTTTTAAGTTTTAGAAAGTAGTTGTGAGGTATTTTTTTTTGGCCCCCACATCAAACGCTAACAAAACCGGATAACTGACGACAGGTTATTTCTCTACACCACAAATTTTATGTGAAGTAACAGCTTGCTGTTTTTTGTCGCTCACCTCCCGTCTATAAACTGTTGATATCTGATCTAATCAGATCAATGACCACCTCTAGAACGTCTATGTCAACGTCATAAATATGATTATGAATGTATTGATATCTCCATTAATCTCAAACTACATAATAATAATATATTATCCAACCAAATAACACACATTTCCTTATAATATATAATTAGTTTGTATCCCAAGACAGTCGCGTGTTGGATTCACATTAGTTTTCAAAGTCTGGTGACGTGGGCTACTGTTTGCATAAACAACCCCGTCAGAACGATATGAGAACTTATTACGTTCCATAATGATTTTCTGCTTCTCATAGTTAGTCATATACGTCGTACCAATCGCCGTCTCTGTTTTGAGATAAATATCATTTAATCAGGGCAACGGTTTCTCTGCTATCTAAAATATAACTGTCCATCAAACCGGATAGTTAAACATTATTATTTATTTAAAACTAGCTTACCCTGGTTGTCCTATCTTAGCTATGAACTGTTAAATGCGCGAAGTTTAAATATTCGTGTTTTCAGAAATTTTCCGCGCAACTTTCTTAAGGTGTATATATTCCTCAATGGCCTTGAGCCGTAGGGCGGAGCTAAGCTCACTCGCCGCATGATTCACGCACACATGGAAATGCTTATCGCGCGCGGACTGTGTTCAAAGAATATGCGTGGACGCAAAGATGCGACTAGCATTCTTGCCTACGATTCCGTAAATAAATATTTACGTATATTTTAAGTTTTTGATCAACATTTTTTATCATATTAAGAATATAGGTAGGTCAAGTACAACAAAATAGGGTAGATTAAAATCTACTTACGTACCTACAGGTTTTTTTTTTAATTGTAAACAGTACAGAAAAATCACAAAATTGTTACAATCTACCTTAAGACACACACAACAACAACAACAACAACACAACACACCAACACATCAAGAACACCAACACAACAACAACAACAACTGTTTAGCATTTTCAGACATTGGAGAAGTGAGTATTGTGTTATGTTTTAAGTTATTATATTCGTTTATAAATACTAAGTAGGTAATTAATAAATAAATAATTACTTTAAAAAAAAAACTCAAACTGGAATGATAGCAATATAGCATAAATTCAAATCCAGTTATCTAGTCTCTTTCGAATTTAACCAAGATTGATTCAACTTTTTAGAGTTACATTCATATCCCACCCTCAAAACTTTATAAATGATTTGTAACATTTTCTTTAGAATAGAAAAGTACGTCATTTGCATAGACTATAAGTAGGTACCTACATAAAAATCGACAAAGTGCGAGTTGGACACGCGCGCCTTGGGTTCCGTATAAACATATTTTATTCAAGACAATTGGTTGTTAGTATGATTTTCGGTTACAACCCCAAGGATAACTTTGATTTTCACAATTTTATCTTGAGATTCAATGAAATAAAAACTAAATATGTAAGTTTGTATTTCATTAAATTTCTCGATTGTGATTGATAAAAACAATAATGTGCATGCATAAATACCTATGCATCCTAATTACGGAACTCTTCACTTCGTGATCGGTTTTACGAATTTTGTCGATACTACATATAAGTTGTATCGTACTTTAGACGGTTTTTGCAACGGTACTGGTAACAGTTTACTACTCAGAGAGTATTGACTCTCTTTATAATGTTACAAATAAAACACAGCTTATTCTAAAAAATAGTAAATTTTAATACTCTTTCGCAGTTTTGCTCTGCTAAAACTTGTATTTCTTTTTTATCAGTTTTCTGGTTTTTAGTGCGAGTACTTGTATTGAAGTCTGAGCAAGCAAAGGATTCTAGGATTGAACCGATAACCGAAGCGAGTGGTTCAAATGTAGAATCACCGGACAGATGGACAGACGGACAGACGGATAGACGAACAGACGGACAGTCGCACAGACGGACTGACGGACAGACAGTCGCTGACGGAGAGACGGACAGACGGACAGACCGACTGACGTACAGACAGACAGACAGACGGACGGACGGACAGACAGACAGACTAACAGACGGACAGACGCATAGACGAACAGAAGGACAGATAGACAGACGGACAGACGGTCGACGGACAGACGGTCGATGGACAGACAGACGTACAGCCGGACAAATGTACAGACTGACGACGGACAGATGGACAGATGGACAGACAGACGGATAGACGGATAGACGGACAGACGGACAGTCGCACAGACGGACTGACGGACAGACGGACAGAAAAAAAGGACGAACAGACGAGCATAAGGACAGACGGAATGACGGACAGAACAGTCACAACTAATAATAATAATAATAATAATAATAATAAAAACTAGCCAAAGTGCTAAGAAACAGTCCATGTTTTTCCCAAATAATAATAATAATGTTTTATTGATATAAAAAAGGTTATACATTTTCGTTTGAAACCCTGACTCCTGAGCTAGGTGAGACCTGTGTTACAGTAGTCAGTGTCTTCTCCCGTTCTTTAGAATTAACAATTTATACAATAATTCGAACAAGTAAATCACTTAAAACTAAATTTAATGCAAGCCTGCTATTGCTTGGTGTGTATTTTGCGCGTGTATGTGTGTGTGTGACTGTGTGTGTGTGTGTGTGTGTGTGTGTGTGTGTGTGCGTACGTGTGTATAGCTGCGTATGTGTGTGTGTGGATTTGGGTGTGTCTGTATGTTTGTGTGAGTATTATGTTTGGGGTTATACTCGTACATACATATACATAAGAGAGTTACATTTTATATTTTATTGTTCAATCATCATCAGTACTGTTCCTTTATTAAGTTTTCTGTCTGCAGGTAGTCCAACGTTTGAAGCCATGAATTTAGTTTAATCTTAGTTTTATATATTGTAAGTGGGTTAATGTTAAGAATGCTATTTAATTTGTTATATATATAAGTAGATAAATATAATCGTTGCCGTCGGGCGGATGCGGTCTTAAATTTGATGGTGCTACATACATTACCGATAGTTCTCTTATATTTCATTGCATGATTTACTGGTGTGATTTCGTGTTGTCTTAATGTAAGATTGAGAAGATATAATTGTCTCACTGTTAGTACTTCGCAACTTTCATATAAACTTTTTGTGCGGAATCGGTACGGCCTGAAGGTCATCACTTTTAACAGAGATCGTTGGGCTCTCTCAAGGCGTATCATGTAGGTTTTGCAAGCTCCACCCCATGCCGTAATACAGTAACCCACGATTGACTGTGCTAGTGCTAGGTAAACAGTCCGTAGAAGCTTAAAGTCAGCCACTTCTCGTAGTTTTTTAAATGCCCATATTAGTTTCCTAACACGGGAAGCGGTTTGATCAATGTGGTGCTGCCAACTAAGTCCCTCATCCAGAATCACCCCCAGATACTTCACTGTATTTTGTTGTTTGATTGGGAGACATGAGCAAGGATTACTATTTTTAGCGGCGTCACAGGAATGCGCTTTGATCCTTATTTCTGGTGGTTTGGAATTGGCGAAAGTAAATTGTAAGAATGACGTTTTCGAGATGTTAAGACTTAATAAATTAGCTTCCAGCCAGTAAATTATTCTGCGCAAGCCTGTCTCTGCAGCATCCCGTGCCGCCTCCCAGCTCTCTCCGTGAAATATTAGTACGGTGTCGTCTGCATAGCTAAAAATTTTACCGTAACTAAGCGACTGCTGACATAGGTCATTTACATATATCAAGAAAAGGCTGGGAGATAGGCAACTGCCCTGGGGCACACCATAATTGACCTTAGCTTCATTGCTAATGATTTCTCCAATCTTTACTCTTTGTGTCCGGTCATTGAGGAAGTCTGTAAATATGCTAAGAGCCCTTCCGCGGATTCCTGCATGTTCTAACTTGGTCACAAGGGTCGGAACGCAGACGGTGTCAAATGCCTTGGCTAGGTCCAAGAAAACACCCAGACATTTTTGCTTTGCATCAAGTTTCTCAGTCACGTAATCAGCTAGTTGGTTAACTGCGTCTGTGGTACTTTTCCCGGACCTAAAGCCAAATTGTGAGTCCGATATTATTTTGTAGCGCTCTAGGTATTTCATGAGTCTGCGGTTCAATAGTTTTTCCAATATTTTTGATAGTGCTGGCAGAACAGAGATTGGTCTATAATTTTTAACATCGTCCTGGTTCCCCCCCTTGTGAACAGGTGTTATTAAGGATTTCTTAAAAGTTCGTGGAAAAACCCCTTGTGTAAAGCAGATTTCAATCAGTTTAGTAATAGGTGGGACTAGAACATTTTTACCCAACTTGAGAAGTTTAACCGGAATAAGGTCACAGCCTGTAGCGCTGTCAGTTTTTAAGTTGTTAATGACTGCTTCTACTTCAGCCTCATCTGGAGGAAGGAGAACCATAGAATTACACACTGGGGGTGTCTCATTAACGTATGGAGCCCGAGAAGAATGTTGGTTTAGTAAAATAATATTGTCAGCCAATTGTTTACCAATATTCGAAAAATAATGGTTTATATGTTCAATGGCATTAGACGCATCCTCACCTTCAGTGGCAGGTAGAAGTTTGTCAGCTAAATTTCGATTCCCAGTTTGGTTGGTAATGGATTTTATAATACTCCATGTTTCTTTGTTGTTCTTTGAAGATTTTAGAGCGGATCTTTCGTGGGCGTTTTTTAATTTCCTTAGTAATAGGTTACAGTGATTACGATATCTTTTGTACGATAACTTGACAATTTCATTTTTTGGGTCTGCCTGAACTTTTCGGTGGAGGTTATCCCTGTGTCGGACGCACCTCAAGAGACCAGGTGTGATCCAGGGCTTAAGGACCACTTTACGGTTAGAGAACTTCGTTACGGTTGAATGTTGGGATACCGTGGACGTAAGACAATCGACAAACCTTGTTGCAGCCTCGTTAGCATCATGATTTGGGGTAAGAAAAGTAAAATCTGTTGTTTTTAATTGTTGAATAGCACTCTCATAGTCCATTTTTACACTGTATATTTTTTTATAATTCTTGTTTTTATTGGAGACGGTCTCTAGACACAACATTACGGAGGCATGGTCGCTGACTGTGGAATCTATAACTATGACTGATACAGAGGTAGTGGTTCTAATCATGGCGTGATCAAGGCAGTTGTGCAGTCTCGTAGGAAAAGTATGTCCTGGTAGGAGGCCCATTTCTGCAGTCAGATTTAGATAGGATGAACTATTTCTATCAATACTATTGGGTTTTATGTCTATATTAATATCCCCTATCAGAATTATGTTTTTCCCTTTTAATTTACATAAAATGTTTTCGAGAGAGTTAAGAAAGCTATCAGTGTTGTATATGGAAGGCGACCTATAGGAAGCTATTATACAGGTATCAGAGTCAACATTCAACAGAAGAAAATTAGCTCCTATCGGGTCTGGTTCTTCTACCGTGCATTGGAGATTGCTTTTCACAAATATCGTAATACCGTCATTTTGATTAAGGCATTTTGCGGTAGAGTATGTTACGTAATTTTCAATAGTTGGTATTGGCTTTTCAGCATTTAACCAACACTCAGTCAAAATTATGATGTCCATATCGTAGGAGAACCTTGCCAATTGTGCCTGGAAACCGTCTAAATTTTTATAGATGCTTCTGATATTTTGGGTTATAATTCTTAGCGACGTGTTAGAGGCTTTCAAGATTTCATTACAGGCGTTCGTATCACAGTGATAAGATGATGCCACCGTAAAGTTGTCTATCTGTGCTGAGACATTATTGGTTGTGTTAGCCATTAGGAGCACATATATTTATATTGCATGTTGGAGTGCGAGAAACTATAATGAAAGTGAACATCAGAGCTGGATAATTGATGTTTGGTATACCCTGAGTAGAACAAATAGTATTGTATGTATAAAACGTATTTTCCATGTTTGTTTGTGTTATGTTGAGTGTTTTTGGTTGGGTGTGTTCGAGTGATTTATGTTTATGTGTTTTACAAAAAAATTGCAGTAGCAGATAAAATAATAAAAATAGTAAAATTACAAGCAGTACATGAGCAAGACATAGTCATTGCGATAGTTTAAGATCAGCTTCGCTTTTTATAAGTATGTATTTATCTCCTTCTTTTTGCCGAATAAATACTTTTCCAAGCGAAGTCCAACAGAATTTGAAGCCATTTTCGCTCGCAAATTTCCTTGCCAGATAAAATAATCGCTGACCCTTCATCGTCAGACTCTCTGATATGAAAATAGGTTTTGATTCACCTGGTATATTAATATGGGATGTGTTTAACTTAGTTTTGGCATTATTGCGATTAAACGTGCGCAGTTTGTGTAGTATATTTTCCTTTACAGTCACTGAGACACAGTCCACGATGATAGACGAACCCCCGCTTTTTTTATTTATACGGAAGATATCCTTAATATCGTGTTGTCGTATAGGCATATCCAGCACCTTGGCTGTTTCAGATACAATTCTGTGTAGATCTTCTTTACTCTCACCTTCCTGCTTAGGTATATTTCTTATCTCGATTTTAGTGAGACACAAAGTACGCTCTAGATTCTCAACCTTATTTTCTAGTTGGTTAATGTAGACGTGATCGGTTTTTCGGTCTCTGTCGATTTCGTCTATTTTTATTATTAAGTCATCATACTGTTTAGTGACGAAAGCTAAGGATGTTTTTAACTCCGAGTTCTGTGCTATAATCTCACTCATTGAGTCCTGTAGGGATTTAAATTTGATATCCGACTGCGCAGTAGACGATTCCAGTAAGTCCCGTATATCCTGCATAAATCCAACCAGTTCATCCTCACGTTTGCGTTTGTTGCGTGAGGTAACATTTACATCTCTGATGTTAAGGTTTGGGACAGATCCGGTCAGTGAGCTAGTCGGCTTCCGCACCTGAAGGGTCTCAGAGTCACTAGCTATGGATGTGCCGGGCGATTTGGGTGGTGTACGCTGCATGTTGTTATTGTTCGTTTACGGAGACGCTTTGAATACCTTATAACACTAGTAGCGGTGTCCGGTGCCGGCGTATGCGCGTCGTTCGATACAAGTGAAGAGCCCGGAGAGATGGTGAGTCACGGCGCACGCAGTCACTGCGCGAGTAGGACAGCAATTTTATTATGTGTTGAGTGTTCTCAGATCGCGCAGGTGAGGTGGTTGGGGTAAGGGGCGCGCGGTAGCACACCTAGTGAGCTTGAAAATCACAATATCAGCACATTCAGCACGTCGCGAACGCGAATATGTTCACATGTAGTATTTATATACAGGTGACAATCCCGTACGCGATACGAGTAAAAATTAATTAATTTGTTTTCGGAATATTGACACACGTCTGCCTTTGGTCGCGGTCACGGGAGGGAGGAACTTTTTGTCCCGAAGAATTTTTTAACTTCTCATTGACCTATGAACTTGAAATTTGGTGATAATGTTTATTGTTACGTATATTTTACTAAAAATACCAATATATTGATAAATCAGATGTTTTCTTTGATAATTCCCTCATTTGGTAAGTCGCATGGAAAGTTTATACAGTTGAAAAAAATCCATTGCGTGGTTTAGAAGAAGTTAGAGGAGAAACAGACATGTCAACAGACGCGGACAGCGACTTTATTTTATACTTACTACTAGCTTCTGCCAGCGGCTACGCCCGCATGGTAAAAGGTTGCCTATGTTATCCAGGTTATAATCTATCTGTGTGCAAAATTTCATTCAAATCCCTTCAGCCGTTTTTGCGTGATTGAAACACAAACATCCAGACTTTCGCATTTATAATATTGTTAGTAGTATTTAGAAATACGAATGAATGAAACAAGTGACTATTTATCGGCTGCTATCGTGTTGTATCTACCTACTATTAGTATACTACAATGATTTACCAGAATAGAACTATCAACATTTTCTGCAGATGTAGTCGGATCATGGTCTTCGTGTTTCGATTCTGATGATTCTATGATCTAGATTTCCTGGAACCGTTTCGTAATAACTTATTAAAATCAATTGTGAAAAAAAGGAAAAACATTAAAATAAATTAATATTTAAATGTAAGTCGTCGAGATGTGTAACTATTTTGATGTAAAATAAAGTATATTCTTTTCAACATCAGATAATACACACACACACACAGCGCGAACAATTTATGTCTATATAGCTCAAATTGTTTTTGTTTTTGTAGTGTTCTGGTTTTAGACTTATTGGACACACTCTTTATTTTTTCTTATCGTCTCTAATTTCATTTTGTCAATGTCATGCATACCTGTTATTTGCATGGTTACTGAAATGCCGATTTTAGATGTTATTTTTATTTGAATTGTAAGTGACAGTGCTGTTGGTGCGCTTATTATTATAAATAAATAAATAAATAACAAAAACTAAAGACGTACATACACCCTATTCGTTGATGAAAAAATCTTTTTGTTAACAAACAAACGTCAGATGGTTATAATCAGACTAATTTTAACACCTTACAACGCAAAATGGTTACTTTTGTAGCTCTCTTTAATTTGTTATCATAATACCTAGTTATGAACTTTCGAGATGCTGTTGAATGTCGACTATTGGTTTTGGTTTTAATAATACCTTTTTTGTTTAAACATTAAATATATTGATATTATTGTAAAATACAGGAAAATAATAGTTCAAATGTTTGATATTGTATTTGGTTGTTCAATGAAATAAACATCTTCTCATGATATTTTACTTTTTATGGTTTGTTTATCTTTCATTTTTTCTCTCAGCGAATAGAGTGGGTATAGATATTATTTAGGTATAATAAGTAGGTAGGTACTAACAAAACCAGATGCATTTTTATTCAAAACCATTACCCTAGCCGTTACCAAGGAGTAGGCTTTAGAAAGTACCCGTTTTATGGCACTTTACTGGAGGTAGGCCCTTAAGGGCCTTCTCGCGGTCCAGTGGCGCCCTCATTGAAAAAAAAATCGTAGCATAGCACAGAAAATAAATATTAAAAAATCCAACTTCACGTTTGTTACAAAGAGGATAAAGAATTTTTACGTTGTTAAAACAGGTCTCAAAATGTTTTGTATCCAAAGTAGTAGGCAAAAGTGCCAAAAACGGCCGTTTCTGACACTTTTGCCTACTACTTTGGTACTAGAGGTATTATGCCGCTGATAATCCATATTATACATTTTTGGAACAAATAAATGTGTACGTCCCCTCTGAGCCCCGGAAACTCACCGGTGAGTTAGAAAAAAAAAAAAATATTTAAGTGAAAAAAAAAATAATCTGCTGTCAATCCGGGTTGTCGTCGGGGTTCAATTTTAAAACCCGGGTTTGTCCGCGGTGCCTAAGGGGTTCATTAAGTCAAATAAACATATTTTGTTATTATCAAATCATTCATAATTCACAATAATTTGTTATAAAATATTTGCATTTTATCGCTTAAAATTATAATTTTGAAGTAGGTTCACTCACCTTGCAATTAGCGCGTAAAAAAAAAATCCTATAATTTTCATATTTTGTTTCTATCGTATTTATCGCTGTGTGGTAAATTATTTAGATTTTAAAAATGTTAAAACGTGCAGAAGATGAACAATTGATAGAGTTAACCCCGCCCGAAATACTAAATGAAGCACGAAGTGCAAAAGTAGCCTAATCCCCGCAAAATCTAAAGAAAAGTACTTAGCTACTACGATAGTTTCCTACAATGGAAGAGCGATTTTTACACTGGACACAGTTTTAGAAGAACTTCGGCTAAGTACAATGTTGGCTGATTCGGGGGCCAATATACATGGCGTTCTGACTCAGTCGCTAAATCATACATAGAAGGCTCTATTCATAACAAGGTGAAGATCAGTGACAAAATAAAACAAGCCATTAATTTGGAGCCAAAGGCAAAAAAGAATTGCCCCGAACAACAACCACGTACGTCGTGTAGCATGAATTATTTGGTGCCTACTGCTTCTAGTAATTTCTATTATTTGCCTTTGTCGCCGACATTTATACAAGAAGAAAAGAAAAGTACTAAAACGTTTAATTATTAAAACAATTGGTGAACGTACAATTTTCAAAGCGATATTGAATTGATTTGGAAGGCAATTTCAGTTTGTGATAATTGGTGCTTGCTACTTCTTTAGCCACTAAGCAATACATGTTTATTTTTTCCTCGCAAATGTGTTGAAAAACGACGTATGAAACTCGCGATCTCTGCTCATTACACACTCCGCTAAATTACGCCCTCGCCTACGAGTCGGGTGCAACCCGCAGCTTCGTGTGTAATGAGCAACTTAGCTCACTTGTATCATAATATACACTTCTGAACTTCGTGAGATCGTATTGAAACGGTAAAATAAATTTGTAACAAGCTGGACCAGCCAACTTCGTACCGCCTCAGAATAAATAAATGAATTCGATCTTGAGATATCATCAAAATAGCGTTACTTTCAAAATGTAGGTATGAGAAAATGAATGTTTTTCTTTTTATATTTTGATATATATTTTCTAAGGGGCCTAATAAATCTAAAAATACTCTATCGGATGCCGAAGTTCCAACGTCTGTGATGTGGTGACTGTGACGTCCACTTGTCACAGGGGTAAGCACAGATCGTTTAATAAAACAATAGTTTGTTGTCTTTAAATAGTATATCGATTGTACATGTCCGCTCGGTAGAATGACAGCTGTCTAGTGACACAACTACCCGCGCGGACCTACCTTCGCTTCTATATTCTTTAATCACCACACCTCTTCCTTTTTAACAAATATTAATTTTTCAGATTTTTATAAAAACACATAAGTGAATCAGAAAACTTAAACTCATATAAAACGTAATTGGAATTAGACTACTTAATGTAGTTCACACCGAACGTAAATATAACTTTAAATTTAAATTAATTAGTCCACTTTCAACTTTAATCAAATAATTTACACATAGATTTTAAACAAAAGAAAATTATACATTGTTAATTACAATTACACAAACACGAGTGACAAATAATTATACAATTCGTTGTCTGAATCGCAATCGCTGGTGTCGTCACAATCAGGTGTGTTTTCTCCACACACTTGCCATTTACCTCTTTATAGATGGACAATATTCCTCCTCAACCCTTGTCCGGTGTTACCGTTCTTTATGGTATTTCAGAACCTCTAGAATTTACGACCGTATGTGGTGTGGGGTTAAAATTCGGTGTCAATATGTTTTCTTTTATTAAGTTTTTCTTTTATTGTTCTCCCTATCCCTGACCCTTTTTTTTTTTTGAAAATCTATCTTTATCCAAGCAAACATTACCTGAGTTTTCGATGTTTTTTCAGGTATGTGAACTACCTTGAAATTTTATGCCTGCCTGCCTAATTGATTTTGATCTGTTAACAAATATAACTGCCAGCGGCTTGTGATCAGTCACTAAATCAATAGTTTCTTTGCCGTATAATTACTGTAGGACCCCAAGGCACCAGTACGGCATGCAAGAATACTGGGACGTTCTCGTAAGTTCAGGGCAGACTTCTCACTCGTTGGCAACGCGAGAGTGCTTTGTACAAAGGGGTAACTCGCTACGGGCGGATAAGAAAAGAGCTGAGGGCACTTTAAATAACTATATTGGGTTTATTAAGAAATAAAATATGTGCCCACTTGCAAGGGCTAAACTCTAGTCCCACATAAAACAAAATTGATATCTACTCTTTATTCATAATTCCATCGACTCTCCAATATTCTTAACTACCAGCTAAAGGCCGGTGCAGACCCGCTGCTGTGTCTACAATCATAACATGAGCTACGCCCGTACGAATAGAAGCGCAAACGCTAGTAAGTCTTCTATTCATTACACATTTAGAGAGGCGATCGAAGCCTACCTAACCCTAATACGAATACTTACCTAACGCCAGAAATAACTGTACATTAAGGGTATGTCCTTTGCAGAAGACGTCTCAAGACAGGACGAACGACTTGTCCTGACACTACGCATGTGTCTTCAACTTTAATATTTGCTATGGTGCCAATGAGCAACAACAAACTAACGTCGTCATGTTTGAAACTCCTGGCACCAAAACTGACGAAAAAGATGCCAAGCATCCCTTTAATACAAATAAAATTATGTGTCAACACACATCATCCCAGAAGGGGATTAATAACTATCATAAACCTTTACATCATGACTTTAACTTATCGGACGCTTATCGTGTCAGAGAAAACAAAGACAGAACTGTGCCAGTTCGAATAAACGTTAAACGTTGACCCCGCTCCAGTGGCAAAACTTTTCATATATCATTAATTCACTATCAGTCCATATTGACTGAACTGTGGGCTCTCAATCATCAGCTGAACCGATGGTGTCAACCAAACACCCTTTGCAAAGACTACGCTTTGCATCGACAGGGTACCGACATGAAATACTTTGGTCTATTCAAGCTAGAAACAATGCCATGCTGGACCGCGCTCATATCCTAAGCTAATCTAAAAAAACGTAAAACATTAACAATAACGCACAGTATTCAATCTTCAACGGTCGCGTCCCTCATTGAAATGAACATGAAACAAAAAACATTGAATGATTAATATTACACAAAATTAAATTAAACAGATTGTTTACATTGTTAAACCTAATAACGTTGACGTACCAAATGTCTGACAATTATTTGTCATGTCAACTGACATCTGACACCACTGTCTATTCTCTACAAACACACTTTTTTTTCAAAGAACAAGAGACTTTTCGAAAGAAAATTAATAAATTTCTTCTTATGTTTCCAAAATTTATATTTATTTACAAAAGACTGCCTTATTAAATTATTTGTATGCAGTTCATGATTTCCTTTACATATTTTTATAGGATAACTTGGATTATGGGATTTACTAAATCCGCACCTTCTTACATTTATGATCGTCAACTCGTTTATTAAATTGCTATGACAACACGTCAGCCAGAATAAATAAAATAGACACAAAAATAACTTTATTTTTAACAAAGAAATGGACACCATCCCTTTTAACAACATTCGGGAGGGTACAGACCTCCTGCTCCGGAATATCCCAGAAAATATGTCGTTCCGCTTGCTGTGGAATGCTGTGACGTTGTGAAGTGGCATTTACGTTGCAGATTTCACACCGGAAGATATCCGCTGGACTGTCACTTATTGGAATAATAATAGAGGGATCCTTCATCGCTTCTCCTGGCGCGCAGCGCTGTTCCGACTATATCTTCATTTCGGACTTCTCTTGCTCGCAAACATCAGCAAAAATATACTCTATTTGAACAACATCAACGTCTGATTCGACGTCACGAAAAACATGCGCCTCCGATGGAACCTCCATCTCGCAGTTTTCCATCCCGACGACATTAGTCGAAACCACATCTAAATAAAAACAATTCTCGTTTGACTCGTCCTCGCCATGTGTTTCTTCTAATAAAGTTGTTTCCTGGTTCCCTGAAATATTATTTACAGGACTAATTGGAAAGGATTGACCCGATTCTGTATTTTCATCCACGTAATCTTTCTTCGCTTCATGATTAACCTGGCTGCTATCATCATAGCTTTGGTCATCATCGCCTAGGCCGCACTCTCCATGGTCTTACACATCATTGACTGGGCTGGCCTCAACGCAGCTCTGGCCATCATTGTCATATTCATCCTCATTTGTTTCAATTATTTAGCTAGAAAATAACTGTGTCATTGTCATTATCCTCGTTCCTATCACCCGACTGTTCACCCGCCTCGGACACAACGTCCAGCCTCTCAAAATTATAAAAAATATTGATTATTCCGCTCCTTGCAAGAAACACATTTGCATGGGAATTCCTTTCTAAGCTCTTCGCAAAGCGATTCGAATTCCATACCATACTCGAACGCATATTTAAAGAAGTGTTGGGCTGCGCCCTGGAGCCACACTCCTAAAATGAGAGCATAATCACTTTTCGCCACCCGTTGGCAATGGCCATCGACATAATTTCGTCCATGAATTCCTCAAGGCATACTTGATATGTGTGGCCTGAGAAAAACCGCATTTTTCACTCCCTCATGTGGGTGACACTTATAATAAATAAAACCACTCAGCTTTGATTATTCATATACTCCTTTTAGCACACGCGTTTGCGTCACAGTTAAATTCAATTCAATTTATCTTAATTCTGTTAAATTCATAAATAGCTTAACTTGACTTTTTGGTGAGTAAATTACTTTTCATATATGGAATAAGAGGCTGAACACTATCATAGGCTTTTTCTTATCGTATTTTATTACTTTGGCATAACCTTGTTTTTAAAACAAGGCGCGATAGTGGTCAAACACGAGCACATAAATGGTTAAAAAAAATCTGCACTTCACTCGTCCGTTTTAACATAAACCCATATAATTTGAATCTAGTAACCTCGTAAGTACCTACTGTTCATTACTGGCAGTCTAAGCTGGCAGTACCTACATATATTATACTGCTGTCATAAGCTGAAACTTTTCAATGTCAATTCTTGTAATAGAACTATCGAATTCTCAGGCCTACTAAGGCTTTTTTTTAAGGCTGTAATCTATACTAATATTATAAAGAGGTTAAGTTTGTGAGGTTGTAGGGGGTAATCTCTACCCGGGCCTGCGGACCGCGAGTAATGGGTAGCTCGCCGTCTGATCAGTACCAGGCCCGAGAGTCGACGGACGGCGCGTAGTGCTCCACGCGCGCCTCAAAGAGTTGTCAGCATACAGGACGGGGCCCGTCATGGCCGATGCCTGCCCGGGGGCTAAGGATAAATTCGAAATAGTTACCTCGCCCCTGGGCATTCAGGGCAGGGAAGAACAGGGGTGGGTTTTAGTCAGTAAAAGTCTGACACGTCCTCCCGCTCCACCCAGAGCGTGAGAAGTCATTGGATGATTTCCCACCCCACAAAAATAGGGGGTAATCTCTGGATTTACTGAACTGATTTTGAAAATTCTTTTACCAATAGAAAGCCACGTCATTTGTAAGTGGCATAGGCTATAGAATGGACTTCATAAATCTTTTAAATCCACTCTATACTAATATTATAAAGAGGTAAAGTTGGTGAGGTTGAAAGGGAAAATCTCTAGATCTACTGAACCAATTTTTATAATTCTTTTACCAATTGAAAGCAACGTTATTTGTGAGTGTCATAGGCATAATATTTTTGAAATCCACGCGGGCGTAGTGCTAGTCTTTAATATAACAGTTTTCTATTTGCACATACTTTAATAAAGGTATATTTAACTGTTTAAGTTTGAGAGGACTTTAAATAATGGTTCCGAATTTTACGCTTCGAGAAAATTAACTCTCAGCTTTTGTATGTCAAGGCAAAATCTATCTACGAATGTGTATGAATATTTTACATGCATCTCCCACATGTTGGTAGTTCAGTGTTAGTTTAGTGAGAGTGACCACTAATGGGTAGAAAAGAGGTGATCTTTGATGATATTTTACCCAGAATTTTCGTTCATAAATGTTCATGTCAAATGGAAATCATATTTTATTCGATTAAGCAAATATCAGTTTTCGAAGAATTTAATTAAATAGATTAGCCTTAATCTTACCTACAACTGGATTTGTGTTAATCTAGTTTGAAGAAAGTATGTGCCTACACTTATTTAATGAGCTGAATCATTGAATTATTATTCAATAAAAGAAAACCAATAAGCTATAATCCCACTTTCATGATAGGTAATGCCCCTGAGATGACCTTTTAGAACAAAGAAAAACCCAAATTCTTAACCAAAAGTTGGAAAAGTTCTGCAACAAGTCTTTGAATACGGTATTATTTGTCGTTCCGATTGGATGTTTGCCAACTCAATAAAGCATGAATTTTCTGGGTATTCCGTAAATGTGCCGTAAACGTCAGATGACGAATGAGTTACAACATTTGTATCAGGGATATACCATATCATAGCAAAAGTCTAGGGAAGCTATCCATCACACGCGTAATAGCTATCATTGAAGGTTGAATCCGGCTTTATTGATACTCTAGATTTCTCGAATAGCGAACTTGTGAGAAAAAAAATTGGATGATTTTGGGAAGACTTGTAGCCTCAAACCAAAGGAGAAATGATTAAAGTGCCTCGATAATGCTTTAAAAATGGGTCAACATGCCCGCCATAATCATCATTAGTTACTTGAAGGTCTAGTATATTTGTCTATAGTAAAACCAAGTAAAATAGCTGATGTAGAATTTTCTTCCTTTTATTGTTTAAATAATGGCTGTCCGATTTCATAAATGAAATCTTAAAAGACAACAAAGAAACAAGCGGTAGACATCCCGCCCCTTGTTCTGAATTAAAAATGTGATTACGTAAGCTGACTAAGGAACAGGGGTGGGTTTTACGTTTTGGTCAGTAAGAGTCTGACACGGAGAGCGGGAGAAGTCATGGGATAAATTAATTAATTAATTAAATAAAAATAAAAAATAGTTTATTTCTCACCAGCTTAGCAAGAAGGATTCCCCACCGAGTGTTTCCACGTTGCCGTCGTGGTGGGGCTTATGGGTCTCCATGATCCTGGGGACTTCCGGCATGAGTGACTAACTTGTGCCGGAAGGCTCCAGGGGAGAGGCCCGACTAAGAGGAACACACCGGGGGTCGCGTCCATTGTCAGTCGATCATCGTCGACTGCCAGTGGATGCGACCTCCACCCAATCCTAAGCTTGGAGGCGTGGCTATGGGATGCGTACCGGAGGGATGTCCGGATGCTAGCGCCTCACAAGAGGGCCGCGCCGTTGGGAGGCTTGAGCAAGCTGTTCGAGCCTCCTAACGGCGTGGAACCAGGGGGAATCTTCGTCGCTGCTCTCTGGTACGCATCTGTTCATCAGATGCGACCTTGAGAGTGGCGCCGAAACTGGGGGGGGGGCCCATAAGGGCAGAGTGTGTGAGTGAGTGAGTGAATGAGAGAGAGTGAATGTGTTCATACGATATGCGAGGGAAAGATAGGGAGGTCGAGTTAGGGGAGATAGGGACCTCACCTTTAAAAGGAAAAACAAACATGGACCAAGAGATTAATGTAAATGATTCCCAGTTTCGCCCCCATTCGTATGCTGGGGGGGGCGGCCTTAATCTTCCGATCACACACGACGACCTGGATCCGCTTGTCGGGGACAATCCCGACAACAAGAGCCGAGGAGGCTCGAGATCATCTCCTACATTCCAGGAGATGATCTCCTTCAGCTATAAGACGCCCGACAAGCCGCGGTCGGGCGATGATAGCCAAATCGAAGTCGGCAAGGAGGTGGAGCGTGGTGCTGCGTCGGAGTCCGGCGCAGCACTGGCAGCAGCTCCGGGCTCTGGGAGTCCGGAGAATGAGGAGGAAGTGGGTGCTTCCGGGGGAGTCGTGGGTGAATGCTCGCGGTTCTTCCGGAACCAAAAGCGCTCCAAGTCGGGGGATGGCGGGGAGTCGTCCTCTGACGTAGAGGTGATGGCCCCGCCTCCCAAGATCCCCACCGGTCGGAGGGGAGGAGGAGCGATCCGGAGGCCCAGCAAGGCCACCAAGGCGGGCAGGAGAGCCGCAAGGCTCGCCAAGGAGGCGCGCCACCCCGCTGCGTTGGGGTCTTGTGCCTCGGCCTCTGGGTCCTCGGGTGGAGAGCCGGACGCCGCTAGCTCCAACTCGGAGTGAGCGGCCAGGCTTGCGGAGGTCGTGGAGGCCGCCATCAAGGGTGTGGTGCAGAAGAGGCTGCCCACATCCAGAAACAGGGCCACCTCCGAAGCCACGGCCTCCATAGTGGCGGCGGCAGAGGCGAGTTTCGGCGGGCCTCCGTCTGCATTGGACGAGACGTCCAAACTGCGGGCAGAGGTCGCCCGCCTGACCGCCACTACGGAGCTTCTGGTCAAGGAGAACCAGAAGCTCCGGGCGGACCTGGCCGAGCTCCGAGGAGCTGGCCCCGAGAAGGACGCGCGGGATGAGCGCCAGCACGGGCAAAGCCTGCCCCTGCCCACCGCGGAGAACCAGGTTCTCGATCTGGTGCGGCAGGAGCTGGCTGCCTTTAACAGACGGTTCACCGTGCTGGAGGGCATCGTCCTGCGCCCTCCGCTAGCGGCAAGCCAGCCGGCCTCGGGCCAGCGGCAACCGGGATCGTTTGCCGCCGCTGCGGCTGCTGCGCCCAAACAGAGTTCGGCGGGACGGGCCGACAGCGGGTCTGTGCTGAGACCCGCGGGATCGGCCCCGCCGAAGGCGTCAATGGCGCCGCCCAAACCGGGTGGAGCGGCTGCACGGGCGGCGAAAGCCCCGAAGGGCCCAGCCCAGGCGGCGAGACGGCCGTCACAGCCTGCCCCGACTTCCCAACCTCCTCCGGCCGAGGCTGCCGAATGGCAAGTGGCCGGGGAGAAAGAGAAGGCGGGAAAGGCTAAAAGGGCGGCCAAACGACGGGAGAGGCGGAAGCGGCGCAAGGAGCGGGCCGCTGCGGCTAGGCTCCGCGCCCCGAAGTCCGCGGCTGTAGTCATAACCCTACAGCCAGAAGCGGTACAGAAGGGCGTGACCTACCGCAGCGTGCTCGCCAAAACCAAGGCGGCGGTGAGCCTCGAGGAGGTGGGGTGTGCCGACGGCGTCCGGGTGAAGGTCACCAAGACCGGAGCCCGGATGCTAGAGGTCCCCGGCGCCTCCAGCGGACCAGCTGCTGACGCCCTGGCCGCGAAGATCAGGGCGTTGCTGGTCGACGAGGCTCGAGTGTCCAGGCCCACCAAGAGCGCAGACATGCGCATCATGGGCCTGGACGACTCCGTGACGGAGGCAGAGGTGGTGGCTGCCGTCGCCAAGACTGGAGGGTGCCCTGCCGAGCAGGTGAGGGTGGGCGCTCTCCGTCCTGACCTCACGGGGCTGCAAACCGTAACGGTGAGCTGCCCCGTGTCGGCGGTAAGGAAAATAGAGGGCCGAAGGCTCTTGGTGGGCTGGGTGTCTGCGCAGGTCAAGCTGCTGGAGCCCAGACCTCTGAGGTGCTTTCGCTGCCATGTGGGCGACCACGTGGCAGCTAAGTGCACCTCGGAGGTGGACCGAGGGAGCAACTGCTTCCGCTGCGGACAGCCCGGTCACAAGGCCGGCTCGTGCGATGCCGCGCCGCACTGCACAGCATGTGCGGCTGCTGGCAAGCCGGCCGATCACCGGGCTGGAAGCAAGACCTGCGCTCCACCCACCAAGACCAGGGCCAGGGGCAGGCCCTCTACCGCCACCGCCGCCACCGTCACCGCCGCAGCCGCCGCCGTCGCCGCTTCCGCCGTTGCCGCCCCCACAGCCGTCGTCGCCGCCGCCAACATCGCGGTGGCGGGACCCTCACGGAGGGCTGGAGAGGAGGAGGCTGTAATGGAATGCCAATAACGGCCCCATTACGCCTCCTCCAGACGAACATCAACCGCTGCGCCCCTGCTCAGGACCTGTTGTTCCAGAGCATGGCGCAGTGGTCGATTAACGTCGCCGTGGTCGCTGAGCCGTACTATGTCCCGCCCAGGGATGACTGGGTGGAGGACCTGGACGGCTCAGTGACCATCATTTCGTCGGCCGCCGCCGGTACCCCGACCCTTGAGGATGTCAGGAGGGGTCGGGGTTGCGTAGCAGCACGGTTCGGGGAGATAGTAGTGGTAGGGGTGTACTTCTCCCCGAACCGAACTCTCGTCGAGTTCCACAACTCCCTCGCGGAGTTGAGAGACGTCGTCGCCGGGTACCGTTCCCTCCCTGTGCTCGTCCTCGGGGACTTCAATGCCAAGAACTTGGCTTGGGGTTCCCGGTACACGGACACACGGGGGAGGATGGCGGAGGACTGGGCCCTAGAGACGGGCCTGGTCAACCTGAACCGGGGTTCTGTCCCCACGTGTGTGCGGATGCGGGGTGAATCGGTGGTGGACATCTCGTTCGCCAGCCCCGCTCTGTCACCGCGTGTCGTCGACTGGCGCGTCATGGAGGGGGTGGAGACGTATTCCGATCATCGGTATATCCGGTTTGACGTCTCCGCCCAGACCTCGACCGCGCCGGTCCGACGGACCCCGAGTGGTCCGCGTTGGTCGCTGAAGCAGCTGGACCGGGAGCTACTCCTGGAAGCCTCGATCGTGCAGGCCTGGGTATCATCACCGGACAGGCCTGCCGACATCAATGACGAGGTGGTGTGGTTCCAGGAGGCCATGTCCGAGATCTGTGACGTGGCAATGCCCCGGGTCCAGCCAGGATGTGCTCGGCGCCAGATGTACTGGTGGTCGCCGACGCTTACGGCTTTACGCCAAGCGTGTATTGCCACGCGACGCCGGTACACCAGGTACCGCAGGCGGCTCCGTAACCGCACGCCGGATACGGAAGCCATCGAGGCGGAGCTGTACGAGGGGTACAGAGCTGCGAGATTCGCCCTCCGAGTGGAGATCAAGCGGGCCAAAGAATTGGCCCGCGAGGAGTCGCTGGGGACTCTGAACAGAGACCCGTGGGGGCGCCCATACAAAGTGGTGCGGGATAAACTCCGCCCATGGGCGCCCCCGCTGACGCAGAGTCTCCGGCCGCAGCTCGTGGAGGGCGTGGTGAGCGCTCTGTTCCCTTCGCGAGGGGAACATACTCCCCCGCCTATGGCTCCGCCTCCTCCTGTGGTGCCTGACGCGGACCAACCCGACGACGACGACGATGCTCCCGAAGTGACCGAGGTAGAGCTGAGAGCGGCGGTGCGTAGGCTGAATGCCAAAAGCACCGCCCCAGGACCAGATGGCGTGCACGGTAAAGCCTTGGTCCTGGCTTTGCAGGAGGCTCTCGGGCCTCGACTCAGAGGGCTCTTAAGCGCATGCTTGGAGAGGGGCCAGTTTCCACTCCGTTGGAAGACGGGGAAGCTGGTCCTCATCAAGAAGCCGGGGCGCCCCGCGGACTCTCCGTCCGCATACCGGCCCATCGTGCTGCTCGACGAGGTGGGCAAGCTCTTTGAAAGAGTAATTGCAGACCGCCTCGTCGGGCAGCTGACGCGGGTGGGGCCGGATCTGGCGGAGAGCCAGTACGGCTTCCGCAGGGGGCGCTCTACGGTGGACGCCATCATGCGCGTACGAGCCCTCACGACGGGGGATGCAGTAGCCCGGGGTAGGGTCGTCTTGGCGGTGTCTCTGGACATCGCCAATGCCTTCAACACCCTGCCCTGGAGTTGCATAGTGGAGGCACTCCGGTATCACCGAGTGCCGCCCTACCTCCGTCGCGTAGTCGAGGCGTATTTGACGGACAGGGCCGTCATCTACCCCGGTCACCAGGGAGAATGGAACCGACGAGAGATGTCGTGCGGTGTTCCACAGGGATCGGTCCTTGGGCCGCCTCTGTGGAACATCGGGTACGACTGGGTGCTGCGCGCCGACCTCCCTAGCGCCGTCAGCGTAGTATGCTACGCTGACGACACCCTGGTCCTGGCGCAGGGGTGGTCGCACGAGGCGGCGGCCAACATCATGACATGCGGGGTTGCGATAATCGTGGACAGGATCCGGCAACTGGGACTCGAGGTGGCATTGCACAAGTCCGAGGCCATGTGTTTTCATGGTCCTCGGAATGCGCCACCGGCGGGTTCCCAGATAACGGTAGGAGGGGTTCACATCGGCGTCGAGGGGACGATGAAGTACCTGGGACTCGTCCTCGACAGCCGGTGGAACTTCGTCGAGCACTTCCGACGTTTGGCTCCCAGACTGAACAGGGCCGGGGCTGCTTTGAGGCGGCTCCTGCCCAATCTGAGGGGGCCAAACGCCTCCTGCCGGAGGCTCTACGCGGGGATCGTGCGGTCCATGGCCCTTTACGGAGCACCGGTGTGGGCGCGTTCGCTAAGGAAGCGATCTATTCGCTTTCTGAACGCGTCCCAAAGGGTCATGGCGATCAGAATGATCCGAGGATACCGTACGATCTCCTGCGAGGCGGCGAGCCTCCTTGCCGGATTATCGCCATGGGATCTGGAGGCAAAAATTCTCGCGAACCTCTATGAGGACCGCGAGGAGGCGAAACGCCGGGGTGAAACTCCGCTGCCGCGACAACTCGCGGCTAGGCGGACGGAGCTCCGGCAGGATCTCATGGTGACATGGAGACAGCGATTGTCACAACCCCGCGCTGGGCACGCCACCATTGCGGCGGTGGTGCCCCTCTTTGAGGCTTGGCTGGAGAGACCTCACGGCGCCCTCACCTTCCGCCTGACGCAGGTCCTCACCGGACACGGTTGTTTCGGGAGGTTCCTGTTTCGGATCAAGCGGGAGGTGACGCCCGGGTGTTTCCATTGCACGGATCGCCCCGAGGACACGGTGGAGCATACGGTGGAGGTCTGCCCCGCTTGGGCGGAGCAACGCCGTGTCCTCGTGGATGCGATAGGCGGCAGCGACCTCTCGCGCCCTGCCCTGGTTCAGGCCATGGTACGGGGCGAGAGGGAATGGGAAGCCGTCTCCTCCTTCTGCGAAGCAGTAATGCTCGCGAAGGCGGAGTCGGGACGCGTGAGAGAGCACCAACAACGGAGTCGCCCTCACGCCCTCAGCAGCAGCCGCCTCAGGAGACGCCGGGGACTTCCGGCGCCGCGAGACGATCTCCGGCCACCGTAGACCCGGGCCTGCGGACGGCGAGTAGTGGGTAACTCGCCGTCCGATCAGCACCAGGCCCGAGAGTCGACGGCGCGTAGTGTTCCACGCGCGCCTCAAAGAGTTGTCAGCAAGAGACGGGGCCCGTCATGGCCGATGCCTGCCCGGGGGTTGAGGATAAATTCGAAACAGAGTTACCTCGCAGTGAAAGTACTTAATACTAGGTATGTATACTAAAATCATGCACATTATATGATAATAATCCAACAGCATTAGCGGTGGTAAAGAGAGGTTTATTTCGGGTGTTAACTTTATCTTCTGAACTAGGCAAGGCCTGTATCTCAGAAGATAGCACTCAGCTGACAATTTCGTTATCTATATCCTAAAAACATTGTGTGTTACTGTTTTAATTTATTAATAAAGAATGTAAGTAGTGAATAAGTGTGTGTGTATGTGTGTGTGATGGAGTGTGGGTGTGTATATAATTAATATGTCTGTGAAAACAAAAGATTTTCGGTATTTAGGTAGTCTAATTTTATTGTAACAACCATCTTTTCACTGAGATCTTAGCATCATGTTTGCTTAAATGTAATATATTTAGTTTTTTATTAATTTTGTTATAAAGTATGTTGCTTGTCACATAATACCGTCTTCTCGAAAATTCTGTGTGATGTGAAGGATTATGACAAACTAGTTTCTGTTTACGTCTGGCAGTAGGAGGAATGAACTGAGCGATGCTTCCTCAAGATGGATTCAAGCACAAAGATCTGTCGGACCCTAAACACTTTGCAGTCAGAATATAGTTGTGTAGTCGAGTATCAAAATGGCTATCGGGTCATCACTTTAGAAACAGGTCTTTGTGCCCGCTCCAACGTGAGGAACCGTGTTTTTGTAGCACCCCCCACACTGTGATGCAATACTGAATAACAGATTGACATCATCTGCCTAGCCTTTCCCCAACTATCTAGGGGTTGGCTTCCAGTCTAACCGGATGCAGCTGAATACCAGTATTTTACATGGAGCGACTGCCTATCTGACCTCCACAACCCCGTAACTGGGTAGTACGATACCCCTTGGTAAGACTGACATAGTGCAATATATGTTTTTATCCAAGACCTCAGAAGAGATTTCGACTCCAAGGTACCTGACAGTAGTAACCCAAGTAATTGTTCAACAATTACAATTTTGTGATCTGTCTAAACAAGTATGGGCAACAATACTAAAAGTTTTAGGTGGTTAAGTGATCTTAGTAGGTAATGGAAAATGTAACATAATTTGTTTTGTCCAGGTTAAGTGTGAGCAGGTTGGAGTTGAGCCATTTTATAACTTCCCCGAAGCAATTTTCCGCTTTTTTTTTGGCCTCGTCCCAGGTAGGAGCGCCTAGCACAATAGGTATGTCATCAGCCTAGGTATATATTACGGCGTTAGGCATGGACATTCTGCAAAGCTCATTAATATATATTTTAAATAACGTTGGGCCTAAAATGCTTCCCTGGGGCACTCCGTAAGTAACTAATTTCTCCTCACTTAGGTTGGAATTAATTTTAACTTGTTGAGTTCTGTTGCCAAGATAATCTTTGAACAATTGTAAAGGTGTAACCCTGATGCCCATATACTCCAGTTTTGTTAAAAGGTTGGAAACAGAGGCTGTGTCAAAGGCTTTTGCCATATCCAAGAAAATGTTGAGTCATTTATTTTTATTGTCAAGCTGTTTTACAATAAATTGAGTTAAAACTAACACAGCATCTTCAGTAGAGACTCCGTTTCTAAAACCATATTGGTTACTGGCAATTAAATTATTTTTGTTTAAATATTTGTAAGGACACATGTACAAGCTCACTCAGCGAAATATTAGTTGTGACGCACGGCTGCGCCCGTGATACTTACAGAGAGGTTTTTTAGTCGCTAATAAACTACAGTCGTAAATAGTCGTTTCTATTAAATTTGTACCCCAACACTAAATAAGTAGAACACGTAGACTAGATATTACCCAGCAGCAATATCCCTTAAAGTGGTGACCCCTGTGAACATTATTATTATATTTTGGTGAGGTGCGTGGATAGACTGAAACGGAAATGAGTCTTCAACAAAGTGTTCCGTCGCGTGCGCAAGATGCGAAGGGCATGTCTGGAGATGCTGCCGAGAAAGAGCTGGCCAGCGTAACTGTCTCTTCGCGTATGCCCGAGTTTTGGGCAGACCAAACGCGACTCTGGTTTGTCCAATTCGAGGCCGCGGTAGAAAATCAAAAACTAAGTGATGCAGCCAAACAAAATCTGGTTGTTACGAAGTTGACCAAGGCTGCTATACAGCAGGTGAGCGACTAATTGCTTGCTCCGCCGGAGTCTCGGAAGTATCAGACACTGAAGGAAAGGCTACTGGAGGTGTTCGAGGAGTCGGAGGCAAGGAAGTTCCAGAAACTGATCGGTGAAATGGAGTTAGGAGATCAGCGCCCATCACATTTACTGCGACGAATGCGTGAGTTGGCCAGGGAGAAAGTACCTGACGATACCCTAAGGTTGATGTGGCAATCACACCTGCCGACATCGGTGCGGACTGTACTGGCAAACAAGGTGCTAGAAAGAACGGGAGAAGGCTCGTCAACGCTAGCCGAGGTCAAAGCAGTAGAGGTTCAGAGCAAGACTACAGGGAAGAGGCGTGATGTATCATCGGATATCGGCCAAATCCTGGGGGAACTGGCAAAGATCAACCTGCGTCTCGCTGGTCTAGAGCGTGGCAGAGGCAGAGAGCGTTGGGATAACGGCAACCGAAGATCGAGATTGACATCGAAGCATGGTGATGCGGTTGGCGAGAGAAAGAGTGCTAATTGGTTGTGTTTTTATCACTATCGTTACAGGGAGAAAGCAAAAAAGTGTGTGAAACCCTGTAATTGGAGCAATGGCCTGGGGAAGTCGGTGGGAAAATAGACTTAGTGCAGCCGACGGCGGGACGTTGCTCAATATACAACCACCTAGTAATATGTGATAAGAAAACAGGTATGCGATTTTTAATTGATACGGGAGCTAATGTGTCCGTAATACCCGTGAAGAGAAATAGTTTGCGTAGTTATTAAAATAGTAATAAGTCTAACGGTACATTGTATGCCGCTAACGGCACAATAATTAAAACTTATGGTATTCAGACATTAACTCTAAATTTGGGATTAAGACGTCCGTATACTTAGCATTTTATTGTAGCAGACGTAAATCGGCTGATTTACGTGAAAAATCTGCGCCTCTAATAGGCTTATTATAGGCGCAGATTTTTTGTTAAAATATAAGTTGTTATTAGTTTTAAGCGGCCGACGTCTCTTAGATCAAGTAACTAGTTTAAGTGCACTAGGTTCAATTGTAGTGTGGAAGGAGCCATCCTTAACTACAATCGATAACACTTGCATTTATTCGGATATTTTATACTAGTGGAATTGCCCGAGATCACTAAACCTGTGTCTTTTAGGGAGGAACCCCCACATGCGGTGTTTCATTACATTAAGACACACGGACCACCTGTATTTGCTCGAGCTAGAGCATTAGCCCCAGAAAAATATGTCAAGGTTAAGGAAGAGTTTCGGCGCATGCAGGAAATGGGAATATCCAAGCCGTCAAAAAGTCCTTAGGCCAGTCCGCTGCATTTGGTACCCAAAAAGGATGGGCAGATACGTCCTTGCGGTGATTATAGGGCCTTGAACGCTATTACAATACCTGATAGGTACCCCATCCCGCGGATAAATGATTTTACGTATATTTTAGGAAATAAGTACATATTCTCGCGTTTATTGATTACACCGGAAGACATAGAAAAAACAGCTATAACTACTCCTTTCGGTTTGTATGAGTTTACGCGGATGACTTTTGGTATACGGAACGCTGCGCAAACTTTTCAGCGATATATGAATAACGTGGTATTACAAGGCTTAGATGCACAATTTCAGATAGTTTCAGAAGGTCAATCAGAGTCTAATTTCTACTTCTGTTACATAGATGACATCATCGTGGCTAGCGAGACGCCCGAGCTCCATAAGTTACACTTCAAGGCGATATTTGAGCGATTAAATCGATTCGGTATAACTATTAATATGGCGAAATGTAGTTTCGGAAAAGAAAAGCTAGAATTTTTATGGTTACGAGGTCATGTCATCAGGAATCAGACCATTACCAGATAAAGTTCAGGCAAGAATCGATTTCCCAAAACCCAACACGGTAGATCAGTTACGGCGTTTCTTGGGAATGGTAAATTTTTATAGGTCAAGCCTGCCTAGGGCAGCGGAATATCAATCTGTGTTGAATAAGTATTAATAGAATGATAAAAAAAAGATAAGTCTATAATTGACTGGTCGGCAGTAGCAGACATTGCGTTTGCGAAATGCAAAACTAGCCTACAGAATGCAACTGTGGTATCGTATCCGATGATGAACGCTGAGCTTGCTATATGGGCGGACGCGTCGAACGACTGTGTTGGTGGCGTGTTGCAAGTCAAGGTTGACTCACACTGGTGCCCGTTAGGTTATTTTTCTAGGAAACTCAGTGATGTGCAACTAAAATATAGCACATAGGACAGGGAGCTTCTAGCTATCTATTTAGCGGTACAGCATTTTCGTTATATGGTAGAAGGCAGATCTTTTACAATTTATACGGACCATAAGCCATTAGTTTATGCGTTCACACAAAAACCCAGTGATAAAAAGACAACTAGACGCGTTAGACAACTTATGTTTATCAGTGAGTTTACAACAGATATTCAGCACATCAGCGGTAATGACAATAATGTAGCGGATGCACTGTCTCGGATTGAAACTATCACATGCCCGACAGCGCTCGATTTCAGCGAATTAGCATTACCGCAACGGACTGACGACGACCTGACATTGCTCTTATCAGTAGAACACAAATTGATGCAATTTAAGCGAATTATTTTACCCAACTGTCAAAGTGAGGTAATGTGCGAAGTGTCTATTAGGGTTGCAAGGCCATATCTACCAGTAGCTTTTAGAAAAAGGGCATTTCAGGCTGTGCACAATTTGTGCCACCCTGGAATTCGTACTACTCGGAAATTAGTGACGTCTTAGTATTTTTGGCTGAGCATGAACACAGACGTAGGAAAGTGGTCCAAAACCCGTGTTCAATGCCAAAACTCAAAGGTAATACGTCATACTGTATCGGGACTAGGACTATACGAAAACGGTGGAAGATTTGAGCACATACATGTTGATCTAGTAGGGCCTACGTCACCTGATGATTATAGGTGTTGCCCTAGGACCTCATATAACCTCCGTCATGTCTTGCAGTCGCTCGCGGGCTGCAAAGTTATAGTCGGTGAGGACGTAAACGCATCTTCTTCCCTGTGGTATGGCAAGGTTCGGTTTATGGACTCCATACGACGTTGTGCTGTTGAAGACTTCATTGCTGAAATGAACCTATCAATTCATAATACCCCTGACGCACCACCTACTTTTTGCAGCCAAATGGGCGAATCTTTTATTGACGTCACACTTTCTAGTGCAGACGTACGCTTAGATAAGTGGCGTGTCCTGCCTGACGCGTCTTGTAGTGATCATCGCCTGATTGTGTACGAATTCGTTCCTATGTTTACTCACGGTCCGACACACGTAGATGGTAATTTTAGATATAAATGTAAAGGCGCGAATTGGGAATTCTTTAGCTCACTTTATGCGTGTCATGCCAAAGACTTCACTCGCGACGGGCTGTCAACTGAAGAAAGTGCTGAGATTATGTCAGAAACCTTCACTTACTGTGCTGACATTGCAATTGGTCGTACATCTATGACCAAAATTCGTAGGTGTGATTGGTGGAGTGACTACTTAGTTGAACAACGCAAAAGTTATCGCAAAGCGCGCAGACATCTTAATAAGCTGAAAAAACGTAATGTCACCGGGGACCAGTTTACTCATGCTTTAAATACGTTTAGAGTTGCCAAGTCACGCTACAGAGCATCGGTGGAAAAATCTAAGGGTAACGTATTGCAGAAAATTGTCGAAAAACTAGATAAGGAGGGTCCGTGGTCTCCTTTATATCATGAGTTCAAGTCCAATAGATCAGTCGACCTTGCGTATGTCCAAAACATCAAAGTAAAGAATGAACATACTACCGGTATCGAAGAAACAACGGAAGTTCTGCTTAATTCTCTTATACCTGACGATTCAATAGTAAATGACACTGAATACCACCAACAGATTAGAGCGTGGGCAGCTGTGCCACCTGAGTCACCAGAGTCAGACCTTCCATCCACTGACGAATTCATGAATGTTGTCAGGAGACTACCTCTTAACAAATTGGCAGGTGAAAATAAAATATCTAACATAATGATTATAGAAGCGTGTAAAACAGCGGGTGACGTGATTTTAAGTGTCTATAACCGATGCATAGCGGATAGTATTTTTCCTCGGAAATGGTCACAATGCTATATACGCATAATTCCGAAGAATGGTGATAAGCCTCCTGACGACCCTAAGTCGTATCGGCCCATAACACTACTTCCATCTTTGGGTAAGCTCTTAGAGCGACTAATCGTTCCGCGCTTGCTACCGAACGGACCTAAATTTCATAATAACCAATTCGGTTTTACTGTTGGAAAATCTACCGTCGATGCAACACTCTCTGTCCGTAAAATTGTTAATCTTTCCGAACATAAATACGTTAACGGGATTTTTCTAGATATTTCTGGGGCTTTTGATAATGCATGGTGGCCAATGCTACTACTAAAATTGCAAACCCGTGGTTGCTACAAAAATATTAATTCTCTGGTTCACTCGTACTTTTTAATGGTTCCGCGAAAATCATTCTGTGACGAAATCTCTAACCATGGGATGTCCTCAAGGCTCAGTGATAGGCCCGTACGTATGGAATTTGGGGTACGATGATTTTCTCGCGATTCCGTTTCCTTGCGATTGCTCATTAACCGGGTGTGCGGACGATGGGCTGCTGATCATTCAGTCAAGTACTCGGGCTGGCCTTGAGAGTTTGGCTGAGACCTCCGTTCGTTTAATATCTCAGTGGGGTGATTGGAACCGTCTTACCTTCGCACCGCATAAAACCTATCAACTTATGTTGAAAGGTAACCTTAAGTCTTGGCCTAGTATAAGGTTTAATAACGTTCCCGTTAAAAAAAAACAGTCTGTATGCTACCTCGGTATGGTATTAGAAAATAACTTTTCATTTATTGAGCATGTAAAAACAGTAGGTGAAAAAGCTAAAAAGAACTTCTATGCGTTGACGAGGATTTCCAAGGCTACTTGGGGCCTATCGTTCCTAACGTTAAATACAATCTATGGGGCTACTTACCTGGGTTGTATGTGCTACGGGGCACCTGTTTGGGCTGATAGGGCCACCATTGGAGTGGTACGACGTAAATTGCTACAAAGTCAACGTTTAGCTTTGATTTTCCTATGTAAAGCGTATAGGACGGTTAGCACTGAAGCCTTACCGGTACTTGAAAGTATACTTCCAGTCGATCTTGAGGTGCAGCGACGTGCTGCAATGTACTATTCTGCACGAAAGACTACAGACCCAGACTTTTTACCTCAACGTGATCGTGCCAAGATTTCTAGATTACTTAAACCTCAAACTGAAGTTTGGGAGGACCTTTTATCCGAATGGCAATATAGGTGGGAAAGTTCCATCAAAGGCAGACACCTCCACCAGTTCTTCCCATCGGTTCGCAAACGGCTGGATAGGACATGGCTGGAGGTGGATCACTGTGTTGCCCAATTTCTCACAGGTCATGGCAACTTTAAGAGTAAATTATTTTCCTTCAAGCTTGTTGCCTCACCTTTATGTCAATGTTCTATTCCTGATTGCGAATACGAACAATCCGCACATCATATCCTGTGGGAGTGTACTCTTTGGCAAGCTGAGCGCAATATTATGTTGGGTAGTATTCAGCCTACGTCTGGAGTTGTCTATTACACGGACCTTGTGGAAACTAGAACGAATTTCCGTGCGTTCAAGCGTTTTTGCCATACCTATTATTGGAATCAAGTTTAACAGCTCACAATTTTAGGACCCATTAATATTAGTGTTTTTAACCAGTGGTGCTTGGCAACTGGGCTTACCCCAGTTGTAAAAACCCCTTTGTGCCTAATGGCCTAGTTTTGTTCTGTCTCCCGCTTGATTAGGAGGGAAGTTCAAATTATGTTTTTCTTACTCCTCCGCTGTCTTTTCTGAATAATTTCGTTGCGGGACCCAAGACAGTTTAATCGTCAAGACAGTTTAATCGACTGGGCCTGTACAATTCTCAGCCGTATGACACGCGTTTAGGAGTCAGCCAGGGTTCAATATTAGGACCTCTACTGTTTCTAATAATGATAAACGATATTCCACAAGTTTTGAATCACTCCAAATGTTTATTATACGCTGACGATTTAAAGCTAAATTCTGAAGTTGAAACTCCAGCTGATTTCAATCCATCTAAATGTTGCGTTATGAGTTTTAGTCGTTCACGAAATCCAATTCAATACCATTACAGTTTAAATAACGAAGAAATAGCAAGTCATGACGGTCAAAGATCTTGGTGTTATTTTCGATACTAAGTTTACCTTCCATGACCACATTATTGCTCTAGGCAAAGAGTCGTTTCGGAGGTTAGGGTTTGTCCTGAGAAATTGTCGTGAGTTTACAAACCATCAAGTGATCCGACTTCTTTATAACACACTTGTTAGAAGTAAACTTGATTCTAGCTCTTGTGTTTGGAACCCTTACGAGAAATCTTATACCCTTATGGTGGAAAAAGTTCATAAAGCATCTACAAACGTAGGTTTGGGTACTATCCATATATGTATCCAACCAAATTTCTGCTGGGTTGCTTGGGCTTTACCTCACTCCAGGTGAGACGAGCTTTTGACCAGCTTGTAACTGCTTCCAAAATAATAAACGGAAGCATCGACTCTCCTTGTTTACATGCGGCGCTGTGTAACATTTTTGTTCCTGACAACTATTGCCGAGCGAGACCGCATAAATTATTTATGGTGCCACGTTGCCGCACGGATGCACGAAGTATGTCACCCATTCCGCGACTGCTAAATGCACTCAATGCTCTCCTAGAGTCCAGTCCTGGATTAGAGCTGTTCGCTAATGAATGGAAAAAGACATTGTCTGAATGTCTGACGATTTGCGAGAAGACTGAGTGAAAGGCTTAAATATGCATAATATTGTGCAATTGTAATATTTTTATTTTATTCTTAATGTGTTTTATACAATTTGTATTTTGGTTTTAATTTATAATGTGTATGATCAGTGTATTTTGGTATTTTGTCGTTTTGGTTAAATAAATAAGTGATTAAGTTTCTCTGGGACTCGTCGAGCTTCATTGCCTCGGCGTTTTTTCTGGTGGTCGCCACTGTTGATTCTGGCTTACAGAAGTTACAGTGGTTTGGGAATAGTGTGGCGGGCTTGTACCAAATAAAAATAAAAAAGGTATTGCCTTACGGTGGTTGATAGGGCGACAGGCTGGCCGGAAGCTTTTGCAATCAGGGACATTCACGCTAGCACGGTAGCTAAGACGTAGTACGAAGGCTGGATTTCGAGGTACGGTTGCCCGGTAAGGGTTACTACAGACCAGAGCAGACAATTTGAGAGTAGCTTGTTTAACGAGTTGATGAAATGTTTAGGAATAAATAAATTAAGAACTATGGCATATCACCCGCAAGCGAACGGCACTGTAAAAAAGGTTTCATCGGGTGTTAAAGGCAGCACTGATGGCCAGAAGGGACAGTGGCACGTGGGTTGAAGAGTTGCAGACAGTTCTGTTTGGGTTACGCGTGACACCGCGGAGCGACACTGGTGTCAGTGCCACGGAATTAGCATTTGTAAAAACATTACGGTTACCCGGCGATTTTTACGGTAACAAAAGCATAAGCGTTAGCGATCCAAACGAATATGTTAGCAAAATTAGGAATAACATCGAAAACCTTAGGCCAAGATCGACGAAACAGAGACATGCGAGGACTATTTTTGTTCATTCATATTTACAGACTTGTTCACATGTTTTTGTGAGAGTAGATCTGGTTAAAAGATCCTTACAACCTCCTTATGACGGCCCATATCAGGTTTTAGAGAGGAAGGAAAAATATTTCTTGTTACAAATTGCAGATAAGCGTGTAAAAACATCAATAGTTAGATTGAAACGGCATACACAGTTAACGAAGGAACCCTTCCACTAAAACAGCAGGAAAAAGATAGTGTTGTAATTAATCCTAATAATAAACTGTTTAGTGATTAGACTAGTAGCTCTAAGCGTGTAATTTATACCACACACAGTGGTAGAACGGTTAGGCAGCCGATAAGATTTGTAAAATAAAACTATGTTGTAACTTAGGTACATTGAGCCATAATGTTACGAATAAGTGGGTTCAATTCCTACCTAGAAAAAAAAAACAAAACAACGATTTTATTTAAGCAATTTGATAAATTAATAATGTAAGTTTTAAGTGTACGATTTCAAACAACAAGTACCTATGTAACACTTTAATTGTTTTGCATATTGACAGTTTTCAAGCATATTGTAATAAACAATGAAATAATGTCATTCTTGCATGTTAACGTACCTATGTTTTTCTAGGTCAACGAAATGTATAAGTTTCATAAAGAATTACTGACTAAGATAAATTATAATTATTATAGAATGTTCTTAATCTATAGAAATGGTATTTTAGCATTAAACACAATTTATTCATTGTGTGAATAAGACCTATAATTATTTATAATAAAATGTCTCTGTAATTAAAATGGGTTGGGGCCAAAGTAAACCACAGCAGAGCAATGTAGCTTTAGCACAAACGGTGTCTAATGAGTCGATTGGACAAAGAGTTGGATCTTTGGAAATTTTTGTGATCGTGTGCGCTGTTCTCATCGGATTTTTGATACTGTATTTGATCAGAAGCCAGTGTAAGAAATGGGTACGAGGCTGGTTTCAGAAGGAAGCGGTCGTGGCCGGTTGCCACTCAGCCCACCCGTAGTAAAGGTGCAAACAGTGCCGCCACCGACTGTACCCCGTAACCCAGATGTGTATTAGTATTGAGTGTTTAAAAACATAGTACCTATTGTGTTGTGTCGTATGTGTGTCGTGTCATTTTTCATAAATACGTGTTCTTCTTCAACATAAAAAAAATTGTGTAATGTTATAATAACAGTGTTTGGATTAAATAAAACAATGTAATTAGACATACATTTTTATAATAATATATTGTTGTTGAAAAATAGATATACATTAGCGTAAGTACTTCTTTTAAGAAGGGGGCTACTGTAGGGACACATGTACAAGCTCACTCAGCGCAATATTAGTTGTGACGCACGGCTGCGCCCGTGAAACTTACAGAGAGGTTTTACACTACAGTCGTAAGTAGTCGTTTCTATTAAACCTGCACCTCAACACTAAATAAGTAGAACACTAGACTAGATATTACCCAGCAGTAATATCCCTTAAATATTTATTAAGTCTTGTGTTTCATATTATTACTAAGACTTTAGATGGCGCTGATAGCACTGAGATTGGCCTGTAGTTATTTACACAGCCTCTGTCTCCTCCCTTATAAACTGGGTGGACTAGAGTTTTCTTAAAAGCATGGGGAAATACTCCGGTTTGTATAGCCAAATTAAAAATATGCGTTATAGAGGGAATAATTGAATTTCGACGTTGTTTTAGTATACTAGACGATATTTTGTCCCAGCCCGTAGCACAGTTACTGCGTAGCTGTTGTATTATTGATTCTACCTCAGTAGCATCTGTCTCTAAGAGGACAAAAAAAACAGCAGGAGGGACTGACTTATTTAATACTGAACTTGAATGTATGTTTTGGTTTGACTATATAACTTTATCTGCAAGGGTCTTGCCAATATCTGTGAAATATGAGCAAACATGGTTAACCGATAGATTAGGGTCGTTACAAATATTGCTGGCTGGGTCGCTGCACGATTTGCAGTAGATGTTGGACGGCCTAGTTGATTCTTATATACGCATTGGTCTCCGGATGAACTTGGATAAAACTCAGGTTATGTTCAACGAACACGTTACTCCGGGACCGATTGATGGCAATGGCGGTGCTCTCAAGGTTACTCGAGAACATGTTTACCTCGGGAAAACTCTGCAGTTTGGTAAAAACAACTTTGAGAGGGAGGTCAACAGAAGGATCCAGCTGGGTTGGGCAGCGTTTGGGAAGCTTCGACGAGTCTTCGCGTCGCGTATTCCACAGAGCCTAAAGACCAAGGTCTTTAATCAGTGCTTCTTGCCTGTTATGACTTACGGAGCCGAAACGTGGACACTCACGGTATGACTGGTCCATAAATTCAAGGTCGCTCAGCGAGCTATGGAACGGGCTATGCTTGGAGTCTCATTGAGGGATGGAATACGGAACGAGGTGATCCGGCTGAGAAACAAGGTTGTCGACATAGCTCACAAAATAAGCAAGCTGAAGTGGCAATGGGCCGGTCATATTAGCCGTAGAACCGATGATCGTTGGGATAGACGTGTTCTCGAGTGGAGACCGCGAATCGGCAAACGTAAGGTAGGACGCCCTCTGGCTAGGTGGAGCGATGATCTTCGCAGGGTGGCTGGTAGCAGCTGGATGAGAGTTGCCGAGAACCGAGCTGAATGGCGTGCAATTGGAGAGGCATATGTCCAGCAGTGGACTGCTATAGGCTGATGATGATGATGATGACAAATATTTAGAAGTTCTAAAGGTCGGGAACGGTTCTTTTTGGTATTAGTCATCATCTTCCTGCCCTTATTCCATGTTACTTGTGGTCGGCGCAACACGTTTTTTTCTTTCATTCTGTCCTGTCAACCGTCACGCTATCACTAACTCCCTTTTCTTTCATATCACTCCTCACACAATCCATCCATCCTTTCTTTGGCGTCCCTCTCCCTCTCCATCCATCCACATTTACATTCATAACTTTTTTAGTTACATGCGTTTCATCCCTCCTCTTTACATGACCATACCAAGATAAGCGGTTCCTTTTCAACTTTTCTGTGACTGGCGTCACTTTTAAACTACCTCTAGTGTACTCATTTCGCACTTTATCCATTCTCGTTACTCGACACATCCATCTCAACATTCTCATCTCCACCACATGCAGTCTTTTTTCATCCGTCTTTTTCACAGCCCAACATTCTGACCCATACAGTACCACAGGTCTAATCACAGACTTAAAGATTTTCCCCTTTAACTTGAGGGGCATCCTTGTTGGTATTAGTAATATCTTTAATTACATTCCATAGATTTTTTGGATCACTTCCAGCTTTCGCAATTTCCTCTCTCTCGTACTCTCTTTTTAGCTTACGAAGGAAGGAATTGCAGAAATTACGATAGCGCGTATAAGTTAATTTAAGAATTAAATTATCCGGCGCGTTGAATGATTTCTTATGTAGTTTATTTCTGTTGGCAATGCAGCGTAAGAGCCCAGGAGTAATCCAGGGTTTTACTTTTCTTTTTCTTCTAGAAACTTTTTATATGTGTATAAATTTATGATGGACCTAACTATTGATATAAATTTATTTGTTGCTTCATTAGCGTTACTTGATTTTAATATATCGTCAAAGTTTGTATTTTCTAAATCAGTTTTAATCGCTCGATGATCTATATGTGTGAACAAGTTATTACCTTTTTGGTGTGAGTTTATATTTTGCAAAGATAAGATGATGGGTGCGTGATTTGTAATGTCGGTTTCTAATATTATAGAAGCTGAAGGTAACTTAGATTTTAAAAGGATACGGTCTAAGCAAATTTTGAGTCTAGTGGGAAATAGGTGGGTTGATATTAGGCCATGCATAGCATTCAGTATAAGATAGTCATTACTTCACTCATCTGTAGTATCAGTTTTTGAATCTATGTTAATGTCTCCTATCAGTGCTATATTGTGATAATTTCCTAATTTGGTGTAGATAGTGTTCAAGCTATTCAAAAATTCATCAAACTTATGTAAGCTCCGGTGAGATGGTGAGCGATAAATAGCTACTAGCGATAATTTTTGATCTATAGAACAAAGAAGGCAATTAGTTCCCACAAAATCTGGTTCAGACACCTTGCACTTTAAATCTTTATTACTATAGATTATAATGCCATCATTTTGGTTTTTTGTCCGCTTAGTATAAAATGAGGTATAGCCTTCCAAAATCGGTATTTATTGACTTTGCTTAGCCAACATTCTGTTAAGATAATTATGTCGCGTTTTGTTTTAACAGTAGTCAAGAGTACAGATAGATCGTCAAAGTGTTTATTGATACTTCTTAAATTTAACTGTAAAATATATATTGACTTATCTATTTTAGTTACAGTAGCCATTTATAACAGATGTGCTTCCAAAAATGATATTGCATAAATGTCTGATAGACCATGTGATTATGAATGTATGTATGACAGTAGGCGTATAACTTGTAGCATGTTATTTATATGCGTAATAAGAATGTATGTACGAAGGCTTGTGTTTATAAATGCCTTCGTACAGATCAATACTTCGATCATACTTCGTGTTAGATCAAATAGGCGTATGACTTGTAATGTGCTATAGAGAATAAGAGTAAGTAGAAAATATTATGATTTCTTACAGTGCTAAGAGGTATGTATATAAAATTAGTGTATGTATTCTCATCTCGTAGTGTAGTAAAGTAGACGTACACTAGCTTGAAGATATTGTCTAGACACTTATTAACTATACACCACAACAGTAAATATAATTTCAGTGATACAAATGGAATCAGTAATAGAACAATAACAACAAATAAGAGTCATATGTTATTTTGTAACTCAGTTAAGCACTTCTCAGATGTTATGATAATTTGATTGTCACCCTGTTCCTTACGTAGGAAGATATTTCCATTTTCTGACCAGCAGAAAATTTGTAGCCGTTCTTTTTTGCAAACTCGCGAGACAGGAAAAACAACTTTTTTGAGCTTGGTGGTAGGTAGTCTGCAATATAGACTGGCTGACGTAGTCCAGGGATTCCAGTCATTTCAGTGTTAAGTTTTTGCTCTTTACTCTTGATGACGATGACTTTCCACCCCCAAAAAAAAAATAAGGCTTACTCTTAATATAGTAAAAGATGTAATAAACAAATGGCATAGTTTTAGTTCATTGAATGGTTTCAAATACAGGACCTACGATCACACTCAAAATATTAATTATTGTGGTGTGCCTGCTCGCTTTAAATTATACTGTAAAGGGTACTAAGTATTCATTAGATAATTAAAAACTTTAACGATAATGTACATGCTTAGATGATTATATAATTCGTGAATCATTCCATTTCATGGCGTTCATTTTACGACGCGTTTATATTTTATAGCCAATAGTGTGCCTACAGTATTATCGTTATGCAGTTCTTGTGTTGTTTTGAGATTTCTACAAAATGAATCTACTTTTGTGTTTTGCCTGTAAGTAACAAAATATAATACAAAAAATATATACCTATATGCAGCAGCTTTTTTTCGGTCCGTGTGGCTCCGGCTTAAGCATGCTGCCACTCCATTTCATCCCATGGGTGTCCTAGGAGGCGACTAAGGGAAATTTTTAGACCGTGCATTATTTCAGCACCTTAGGTCACCCGCATGATGGCGGGTAAACCATCAGCAACCGCATTCCCAAGGAGGGTTGGTGTCAGGCAGGCGACCGACCATAAAACATTTGCCAAATCATTAGCAATATGTTAGGTATAAATGGAATGAGCGATACAGTTAGGGCGTACCCCACAGGCGACGCGCAGGGGCAGCACCCGGCCACTGTGGGAAATGGACTAGGGTTGTTGCACCACCCCGGGCGGGGGCAACGTTAGAAGCTAGCTCGGGAAGTGAGATTAAGGTATGCAAGTTGGAATGTTGGGACTATGACTGGAAGGGCCAGAGAGTTAGCGGACGTATTAAAAAGAAGACGAATAAATATAGCATGTTTGCAGGAAACTAAGTGGAAGAGAACAAAGGCGAGGGAAATTAGTGAAGGATACAAGATTTTCTATTGTGGAAGTGAGGGAAAAAAATGGCGTGGGAATAGTATTGGATAGTAAATTAAAAGAAAGCGTGATGGAGGTTAAAAGGATTAATGATAGATTGATAGTTGTGAAAGTTATGATGGACAATGTGATGCTGAATATAGTTAGTGTGTATACCCCGCAGGTAGGACGTGACGAAAGGGTAAAAGAGAAATTTGTGAGAATTTTGATACAACGGTAATGACCATCCCCGTGCATGAGGAATTAATAGTTGGAAATGATTTTAATGGGCATGTAGGAAGAACGAGAAATTGTTATGAAAGAGTACACGGATAATGGGGTTTTAGAAGTCCCAATAACGAGGAGGAGACGCTGTTGCAATCTGCTACCATATTTGATCTGGCAGTAGCCAACACTTGGTTCCAGAAGAGAGATGAACACCTAGTCACATACAAAAGTGGTAAAAACAACACCCAAATTGACTATTTTCTAGTTAGGCGCAACCATATCACGCACGTCAAAGACTGCAAAGTGCTGGTCTCACAGCACAGGCTCCTGGTTATGGTATTAGCAATAAAAACACTGTGTACAAAAGCAAAGAGCGTCCTCCTCCTACAATAAAATGGCATATGCTAGAGAAGAATGATTGTGCGAAGGAATTTAGAGAGCGAGTAGTAGACAAAATTATAGAAATGGGAAACATGAAAGATCGAAGTGTAAATCAAAGCTGGAATGAGATAGCTGGGTGTATTAGGAATGCAGCGAAGGATATTTTGGGAGAGACAAAAGGAGGGGGCACAACAGAGAGGAATATATGGTGGTGGTCTACAGAAATACAGGAACTGTTGAAGGAAAAAAAAAAGAAATTCAAGGAATAGCAGAGTGTAGAACTGGAAACTAACGCTTAGTTTAAAAGCTGAAAAAAAGAGCGAGTATGATGCGTCAAAGAAAAAAGCTAAGAAAGCCGTGGCAGTAGCGAGAGCAAAAGCTCAGGACAAACTGTACGATATACTGGACAGTCCAGCTGGCCAAAAAGGTCTGTACCGGCTTGCTAGAGCCAGAGAGAGGAAGGCGAAGGATGTTAGTCGGATAAGATGTGTAAGGGATGAAACTGGAATGCTTCTATCAGAGGATGAAATGATTGAGGATAGATGGAAGGGCTATTTTGAAAGATTGATGAATGAGAAATATATCTGGAGTATTGTTGTAGAGAATAAACCACTGAATGAGGGGTTAGTGAGAATGTTCAGTGTGGATGAAGTGAGAATAGCAGTGAATGGAATGAAGAATGGTAAGGCAATTGGTCCAGACGGAATACCAATTGAAGTGTGGAAGTCATTACGGGTAGATGGATGGATGTGGTTAGCTTTGTTCTTCAATAAGCAGTTGCTGGAAGAAGCCATACCTGATGAATGGTGTAACAGTTCGTTGGTGCCCATCTTCAAAAACAAAGGTGATGTGCTGGAGTGCAACAACTACAGAGGAATAAAGCTAATGCCACATAGTATGAAAACATGGGAAAAGTTATTGAAAAGCGGCTGAGAGAAGAGAGTGAAATCTCACGAAACCAGTTCAGTTTTATGCCTGGTCGGGGTACAACGGCTGCCATTTTCGCTATCCGCCAGCTGTGCGAAAAATACAGAGCTGTGTATAAAAACTTGCACATGGTGTTCATTGACATCGAAAAGGCATATGACCGGGTGCCTCGAGAGGTTTTGTGGTGGGTCCTTAATGAGAAAGGTGTGCCTGGGAAGTATGTGCAGTTGATCCGAGCGATGTACAGTCGATGCAGTACCCAAGTCCGGTCTGCAGTGGGCACTACTGACAGTTTCAGTGTAGCGGTCGGTTTGCACCAGGGGTCGGCTCTCAGCCCTTACCTCTTCCTGATAATAATGGATGTTCTGACTTCAGACATCCAGGAAGAGGCTCCCTGGTGTATGATGTTTGCTGATGACATTGTGCTGGTTGCCGAAAGCGGCTTAGAGGTTCAGAGCAGATTGGAGACGTGGTGGTAAAGACTGGAGAGTGTGGGCCTAAAATTGAGCAGAACCAAAACGGAATATCTGTTCTGCGATTTCGGTGGTCTCTCCAGTCCTATGCCTGTAGCTCTCAACGGAACGCCTTTACCGATCTGCTCCGACTTTCGGTACCTCGAGTCGCTTGTTCAGGGGAATGGCGATATAGAACGAGACGTAACGCACAGGATCAACTCAGAATGGATAAAATGGTGACAGGTCACTGGAACAACTTCCGACCGACGGATGCCCCTTAAGTTAAAGGGGATAATTTATAAGTCCGTGATTAGACCTGTTGTACTGTATCGGTCAGAATGTTGGGATGATCATGTAAAGAGGAGGGATGAAACACATGTAACTAAAAAAGTTATGAATATAAATGTGGATGGATGGAGAGGGAGAGGGAGGCCAAAGAAAGGATGGATGGATTGTGTGAGGAGTGATATGAAAGAAAAGGGAGTTAGTGATAGTGTGACGGCTGACAGGACAGAATGGAAGAAAAAAATGTGTTGCGCCGACCCCAAGTAACATGGGATAAGGGCAGGAAGTTGATGATGATACAGCAGTTTTTTTTTGTTCATTTAATAAACTTAGCCTCGTTTCATTTTCAGTGGGCTCGTTAGCTTTCTTAGTAACAAACGGTAAGAAGATTAAAATACAAATAGATTCACAGGATTTAGTGAACTTATTTGAAGGAGTGATGTATTCAGAGGTATTACAAAAGATTGCAAGTGAACTTGTTCAAAGAAGTTCCAAGATACGTACCCTTAGCAACCCTTATCATCCGGAGGATGCACTAATGAGCAATTTTGATAATAGTGTTGACAAAGAAAAAAGACACGTAAAAGATAGGCTTGAACTACCTAAATTAGATCTTAAAACTGACTCTTTAGAAAAACTAAATGAACTTTTCCTAAATGGAAATAACGTCGAAAGTGAGGATATCCTAACTGAAGCCGAAGATGACTTGAAACCAACATACAAAATAATAGAAACACATGGTTTAAAGAATCTAACTTCAAATTCTACAAGAAATTCTACACTTGAACATATTAAACTACAAAAAAATGAAGTTAAGAATAGTAGTATATCATTCAAAGAAGTTGCTGAGAAGATATTTGTCGATGACAGAGCTAATTTTAAACCGGTACAAAGAAGATTTGTTACAGTTAAAAATTCGAGTGAAAAACCGACTACACTTTAATGTGTGGAAAAAATTGCTTATAATTAAAAGTTTAAAATATTAAAAAAGCCATTTTTAATACGAACACATTGGACGGATAAACAGATTACACCTGCAACTGATATTATACTTAATACCTATAATTGATGAAAATATTTCACTTCTGAGTGGCTTTTATATTCCGTCGGTATATTTAATGATAATGATAAATGATGTTTATTCAGTAAATAGGTTACAAGGAACACTTTTACACGTCAATGTTTTTTGTCAGTTTAAGCAACATGAGGCCGGTGTTTCCTAGCTGACTACCCTGAGAAGAAACACCGTAACAAACTCAGAGGTCAAAGTCTCTTTTAAAGTGTTCATTTCCATACAATGTGTACTGGTTAAATCATATGAGAACCATGTACGTTTATGTCTGGGATGAGCTTTTTGAAGAAAGCAACACACGAATTCGAGTGGACCTGTCCAGACAGTGCAAGCATTTGTCAGTCATCGCGAAGCTCAACTCAGAACTTTGAGGAGCTCAACGAACCGACGAACAATACCAAAGTAAGGACATTTGAGTAGGCCGCAAAAATATTCAAACTGCCAGACAATCATAAAATCTACATGAATATAACGACATACATAGTTCTCGCATTCACGTTATTCTATATGAGGACCATGCAGCTTAGTGTCTGTAGTGGTCTTTTGAAGAAAGAACCAAACATATTTGAGTACACCTGTCCAGTCAGTGCAAGCATTTGTCAATAGTCGAATAGCTCAACTTAAAAACCACTAAGGAGCTCAATGACATGACGAACAATACCAAAGAAACGACATTTGGGTAGGCCGCAAAAGTACTCAAACTGTCAGACAACTTTAAAAATTATTGTAAAAAGGAGGAGAAAATAATAATAATAACCCACATAGTCCTCACATTTACAATAATTAAGTAATCAAAAAAAATAAAAATATAATACTTTACAAAGTAAATATTCGTGTCAAACAAAATAGTAATAATAATATGTCAATCAAAAAATAAAAAATAAATATAATACTTAACAAAGTATTCGAGTAAAAAAAAATAATAATAATAGTAAAATGTCAATAAAAAAAAAATATAATATAATACTATACAAGTATTCATGTCAGAAACGAATATTAAAAAAAAAAATATAAAAAATTTCGTCAGTAAGTCATATGAAAACAATGGCTCATGTATACTCGTATCATTGAAGCAGCTCAATCCCACGCCTTTTTGTCCTCAAGAAAGTTATTAATTGTGTATAGCTTTCTGGCATAGCTTACGTTTAATAAATTACGCTAGCTATGCCTAGTTATGCTTAGTTCTTGAATTTGGCTAGGAAGTTTATTATAGAAACGTATACATTGACATCTAAACGAACCACCTAATTTTTCTTGAGCCTGGTTTTAGGTACAATAAATTTGTGTTTGTTCCTAGTATTTATGCTATGGATATCACTGTATCTTTTAAACAGATTAATATTTTTATGTGCATACATGGGATTCTCATAAATATATTGAGAGGGAACAGTCATAATATTAATCTCTTTAAAGTCTCTGAGGGAGTGTCTGGGACTTAATTTATAAATTGCACGAATAGCCCTTTTCTGTAAAACAAAAATTGTCTGAATATCGGCGGCATTTCCCCACAAAAGAATGCCGTACGACATCACACTATGAAAATAACTAAAGTATACTAAACGAGCTGTCTCTAAATCAGTTAAACCACGAATTTTCCTTACGGCGTATGCTGCAGAGCTAAGTTTTTTGGACAGTTTATCTATATGGGGGCTCCACTGAAGCTGCGCATCCAAAGTTAAACCTAAGAAATTTACCGATGTAATACGTAGAATGTAAAGCTATTATTTATAATAAATTATTACTTGTTATAAAGGGAAACATTTGCAGATTACTACTTAAATACGCGACTGTCACGGATGGTTGCGCGAGCGCGACTAAATCCGAATCCCGTTTTGTGTGTGGAATTAGAATATAAATCTCTATAAATAGTACCTAAATAGTATAGTACCAGGGCTAGGCGCGAGAGGTTGCTGCCACCTATCGCGTCCACGAGGACACGGCAATGATCCGCCCAAGCGGGGCAGATCTCCATCGTGTCCTCTGGGCGGTCCACACAATGGTGACACCCGGCTGATTCCTCCCGCCTTTTTTTTTTAGTTTTTGACCTGCTGTAGGGCGTTATTTACGTCGTCCAGATTTGTGGAACGTCTGTTAATTTTAAAAATTAAGGAAATATCATCCGAAAACAATACTATTTGTGGTTGATTTATTAATATATTGGGGAGATCATTTGTATATACTAAAAAGAGGAAAGGACCCAATATTAAGCCTTGTGGCACCCCCATTTTGACTTTTAAATCCCATGAATCGACATCATTTATTTGAACTTACTGCTGTCTGTCATTTAAATAAGACTTCACTAAACTCTGTGCAAGTTTACCTAGTCCGTAATGTCCTAGTTTCAAGAGTAAGGTCTCATTATTAACGCAATCAAATGCCTTTGAGCGGTCGCAAAAGATTCCTATCGCATCTTGGTTCTCTTCCCACGCTGTAAATATGTGTTTTAATAAATTGACACCAGCGTCAGTTGTACAACGTCCTTTGGTGAAACCAAACTGTTGATCGTGTAAGATTTTATTGATGTTAAAATGATTGAGCATTTGATTGAGCATCACTTTTTCAAACACCTTGCTTAAAACCGCTAATTATTGGTGTCTTTACGGTCGCCGTATTTAAAAAGTGGTATAACCTTACTGTACTTCATTATGTCCGGAACTACTTGGTCCACACACAAATTAAATATTAAAGCCAAGTATAGTCATAGCACTATACTACTACTGTCTCAATTGTAGAAGTGTATACTTTGATAGACATTCCCCATAGGTCTTCGGTTAATTTGATTTTGATTTGCCGGAAAGCCTTTATGACTGTCATAGGGTTTATATATTTGAATTGAAATTCAACCGGATAGCCTGGAACGTTTGCTCTTAATAAAGCAACTGAGGCATCGGGTGATGACCTTAAAGCTTCAGTTGTTTTATGAGGTATATTGGTGAAAAAATTCACAAACTCTTGAGCTAGTCATTCGCTAACTCTTGAGTACTTCTAAGTTAGAGCTTATTGCCCCCCGTGAAGTCTCCAATAAAAATTCGTCTTTCGTACTTTATTCCTACCCGTTTCATGATTGATAACTTTCCAAACTGTCTTTATTTAATTTTCTGCCGATTTGATCTAATTGCTAATGTGCAAGGCTTTGGCTACCTTGCAAGTATTTCTAAAAAGTTTTGAATATTTATTTACATATTTGTTAAAGGTTACTGTGTTAATTAATGGCATATAGCTCGAATAGTCTTTTCCTACTTATCCGAATACCTTTAGTCACCCAGTCACTAAATAGAAACTTAGGGAAAATATTTTTCTAATCTTTTTCAAATGCTGTGTTGAATTTTTTTTGTGTTTGCCAGTTGTAAGGTCTAAACTGTATTTAAGTTTTTTCCAAAGCAGCTTCAAACTTAAGAGTTACCATTTTTCCACTTTGATCCGACGGAAGATGATTTATTATGGCCTTATATAAATAATTACAATTGCAAAAAATGTTATCGATACAAGAAGTGCCGTGGCGCCTCTCCACCTACTCATCAAAGAGTGCCCCTCTATGATAAGTACCGCCGCAATGTTTTTTGGGTTAGAATTTATAATGGAATGGAACGCAACCACTTTTAGTTTTTTCAACTTAACACGGGTGGCACTGCTTCCGCCATCTTTTTCTCACTTGTCATTGTGCTCTCAATGGTTACAATATAATTATTATAAAATTGTATCAGCAAGTATTTCATTTATTACAAATCACGCTAAAAGTCATAAATGGTAGCAGAGCGTGGTTCATTGTAGTACAGTTAGAAATATCAGGAAAGTAAAAAATACAATTTCTGTTGTCGAAAAAAACGTTAGAACCCAGGTAGGGTATAGCCACAACGTGTTACTTGTGAAAGTCGCATTAAGAAATATCTTTTAATAAAGATGGGCTATATTATGTTCAATATAGAAAAACTAATCGGAAGAAAGAACTTCACCAGCTGGAAATTCAGTATAAAGACCTATTTACAGCACGAGAATCTATGGTGTTGCATCGAGCCCCCTAACAACGTACCGATAGACGCTAGTCAGAATATCAAAGCGAAAGCAAAGATGATTTTGCTCCTTGATCTTCAAAATTATGTTCACGTTCAGGAGTGCACAACAGTAAAATAGGTATGGCAAAGTTTAACAACATGCTTTTGATGATAATGGACTAAAGCGAAGAGTAGGCCTTCTAAAAGATTTAATAAACACGACACTGGAATCAAGCAACAGTGTTGAGAAGTAGGTATGTGAGCAAGATTATGAACACTGCACACAAACTGTGTAACACTGGATTCGATGTCAACGATGAATGGCGTGTCACATTAATGCTGGCTGGCTTAACAGACGACAAGCCTATGATAATTGGGTTTGAAAACTCTGGAATCAAAATACTAAGCTGAACTGGCTCTCCGCTAGATCCGGCCCTATCCGCACGAGGCGGTCTGCAATTACTCTTTCAAAGAACTTGCCCACCTCGTCGAGCAGTAGCCAGATACACGGTTTATGATGATGCACTGTGTAATGGAAGAGCTGAATTGCTGTGGTATTTTCTGTAAACTCAAAACTAAAAGTAAAGTCAGTAATGTCAAAATCTTTTCAGTGTTTCATTTTTTTTTTGCAAGTATACTTTTACAAACACTTTTCGTTGCGGCGAAAAAAATAAGTGACACTGACGTCAGCCTATATTGACAGCAAAACGTTCCGTTTTGAGTTGTCACAAAATAATCATAATTATATTTTTTACGGGCTGTTTACATTTTATTTTAATGTTTGGTTTTTTAAGTTTTTGTTATGTTTAACAAGATTTAACTATAAAAAAGGAAAATCCTCAAGTAAAAACGTATTTAATAACATGTCTGTTGTAATCAATAGAGTAGATTCAAATGTAATCCGAAACACCTTGCGTTTCGTAACTGCACGATAACTTATTTAATCAAAATCATTTCTAACTTTTAATTCCCAAGTCCTAGCGACTCAATATTTTTTGCACATGCACATGAACGGCACTTCGAATGTTCAAATTTTGTGGCTTCAAACTCGCTATTCTCTTTTGAAAGAGAGTCACCGCGGCCCAGGCAACTGAAGGAACAAGGGTGGGTTTTAGTCAGTAAGAGTCTGACCCAGTAAGTCAGTAAGTCTCCACCCAGAGCAGGAGAAATTATTTGATGATGATGCCCCAACCAAAAAAAACGATACTAGTGTTATGTGCTGCTGGCTCAAATTATTTATACTATGTATTAAGACAACAGGTTGGTTGTCCGTTGGCAATTTAGCTTAACTTAACAACAACAAAGTATTTTCTAGCACTGAAAAAGGGACACAGAAATCCTTTAATTTATTCCTTCAGAACATTCGAAACTTTTCTTCGAAATAATTGGAAAATTGAAATATTTGAAAAAACAATGTTTGCTAGTACCTACTTGTAAGCATTGATTAAAGGATTTTGAAGAATGTTAATTAATTATGAGATTTATAATGTGGGCAGTGGTTTTAACGCGTCAGTTACCGGAGAAACAGACACAATAAAACATTCAATATTGTTACTTTAGCCGTTGGTACCCGACGCGTTAAACGAAAATCAATGTTGCGTGGGGGTTGTTCACTGATCCTAATTAAAAGTTGTAAAAACTCATAAAGACAGGTAGTTGAACTGTCCGTTGAGCACAGCGTTGAACTGTCTTGTGTTGAGCTGATGGATAAGCACGTCATTCATGTACGTTTACATACCCCCTAATTATCACATCTTTTCTATATTTGAGATGTTATGACTTGCAAAAACACTAAAAAACTAGTTATAACTCGGACCTATGGTGACGTTAATATTATACTACATGTATTGATAATGCTTTTGTTGCTGCGAATAGTTAGAAAAAGCCGTTGTAAATTACCTTCCTTATGGATCACAGCGGGGTTTTGAGTCCAACATACCAATACAACCATTACAGATCCTCCTGACCAATCCAATCCAATCCTGACCAATTACGTTCGGTAAACTCAATAAATTTAACAGCACTTTAGTAATATTTTGTATTTATTTTTTGATTATTTGTTTGCCGGACTCTATCTATATTAACGCGCACTTCTTTCTACATCGTTCTTCAGCATTTACAATATAACTACGATTTTATGAATATCTATATTTATTGATTTAAAAGAGTGTCCGTAGAGTTTCTTGCAGATTCTTCTCCATAGAGATCTACGCTTTGGAACGTGCTTAAAGCTTCATCTTTTTATATAATTATTTAGATAATTAACAGTGCCTATTAAAAACTTAAAAACAATGTATGTACCCTTCAACGTCGCCAACAGCCCAGAGGCAAAAATGAGGAATAAATTCTTTAAACCTAAATGGTTTAATTGAAATAAATTCTTTGAGCTTGACATGAGCTTGAGATGAGTTTGAGTTTTCGATCAATATTTTCCTAAAATATTTTTTTATAGAAAACAAATATGTTTGATTGTACCTTATACCTTTAATGTTTGTTTAACCCTTGGATATTGTTTATCACAAAAATGGTGCAATAACACGTCCTTATTGGTGCTATAACCGTTTAGTACCTAACATAAATTGTTCAATAAGGTGTAAACGACTCCGTGGGTCTGAGGGAAGATATTTTAGTGTAATACACTCACAAAATTTATGGTAATCATTTTGATGTTATCCTTCGGAAAATGTTGGTTTGGTATTTGAATTTCCAACGTGTTTCTTATCGACTTTGAATTATTTATTCTGAATGTCTTATATGCAGTATAAAAATGTTTGGTAAAGTTATATTAAGTATCTGACTAAGTTGGTCTTCTAGTTGAGATTAGATTTTTTAGATGAGCTTTTTGAACCGACTTCAAAAAAGGGGCGTTCTGTATTTGATCCACATGTTTGTATGTCCGAGATTTTCTCAAAAACTACTGATCCGATTTGGATGAGGTTGTCGTTATTTAAATCCATATTTTTAAAACAGGGTTTTAGTATCTATATAATACATTAGGATCTGATGAAGATCTTCGGAGACAGACAATGGAACTCTTTAATAACTAACAGCAAATGGCTCGCGATTGCTGCGATCTTATGTCTTTGCATTGTTAATACAATTTCATGGGGTACAACTAAACTAAAAAGACCTTTTTACAAAAAATAGAACCGAATTCCAAAAAAGAAATATTTTTTTGGAAGTCGATTCTATTTTTTTTTTTTTCATAAATTATATTACAACAATGACAATGCAATTTCGATTAGTCTATTACAGATGTTTAAATACTTATTCCATGTCTAGTGAAAAGTTTATTGCAAATGTTTACTCTCCTGAAGTGCATTAGCAAAATAAAAAATATATAGAAACACATCTTTGTTCCCAACATTAGTAAATAAAAACATTGAAACATGACACAGGATAAACAAAGCTTTTAAAGTCAGACCATATCAAAGACACAGTCAAATATGTCTGGTGAAGGATAGCTGCTGAAGATCCTTTATTAAATTTAAGTTGTATTAGGTATCGCTTTCACTTGTTATCTGAAAGCTTTTTGGTGCAACAGGGTATTTTGTTTTAATTTTTGTAGAATATTTTTTCTGTAACAACAATTAACACTCAAAATATCTTTTTTTTAATAAGTAGGTAGCATAAAAGTCATTAATTAAAAAAAGTAGCAATTAGTATTTCAAATAATATATATATAAAGAGTCGGCGCCGGGCGTGGTGGGGACATGTATCTATCTTTTTGGTACGCGCGTTACAGTGCCGTCATATACGTCAGTGTGTGCATTCTTTTTCTGCTACTAGATAGTTTCCCCTACCACCAGATTTGAAAGATTTCTAAGGTTTTTATGTTCGATTTTGGATAAAGTTACATTTTGAAACAAATGATAAAAATGACCCTGTTTGACGTTGACGTTGTTTGTCAGGTGCCAATTTAATTTTGTGGTGAAAAAATAAATAAATAAAAATAGTTTTCTGATACATTAAGAGCAATTAATTACAATCCTGGGCTCTCGAAGATCTTCCCTTCATACCTGTGGAAAGAAAATTCAAGGGGGAGCGAAGCATCATCATCAAAATATCACTGAGAAAAAAAACTAAATGTCACTTCAGGTGTTTTAATTTGCTGTGGTGGAAAATACACATTAATTATCTTCCAAAAATTCAGCCCCTAACAATACTGAGGAAGTTTATGCACAGTTACCAACCGCCATTACGAAGCGCAATGCCGCTAGTCAGCTGATGGAGAGTGCAGTCTGTAGGCGTCGCTAAAGACTTCGAGTCACCCGGCTATGGTTACCAGGGCGCCGCTGCCAGTCATCATGGGCGTCGTGGTGCCCCAGACCACCAGCGTGACTGCGCCGCTCGTGTGTTGTCGTTGTCGTGTAATGTTGAGTTGACATTTTAAAGTGGTTTTTTTATCTAGTGCTTTCCTATTATTTTGTTTTTTAATTATTAAATAAGTGTACAATTAACATTGTACATGAATATTTTAAATGCAAAGTGGCAGCAGTGATGTGGCGAAAGACAGTGCGTGTCAACCTTCGACATCTCTGAGTATCCTGGAGAGGTGTGCTCTGTGCACCCAGGCACGGTTTTTTAAAGGTAAGCGGATCTGAACGTGCACATTGGGAAGGCGCACAAACCCCAAAATGGGCAACCACTCACTTCAGACCGTGTCATTGCTTCTTTATGTCCTACACCAGCTACATCTACTGTGGACCCGTTTTGAAAAACTGTTACAAAATTCAAAAACTTTGTTCCGATTTTAAAGCGAGTTCCCCGTGACACTAGACCTTTAGTGGCACAACATTTAGCAGGATGCGTTCGCGTTGCCGCCCGGGAGAACTCGCAAAGTGCCTGGGAACATCTATTCGTCTTCCCTTATAGAATATTACACGTTCCAAAAAATTTGGCACCCAGAAAGTCGTAAACTGCACAAATTAAAGACAATTGTAATATTTCGGACCATAATTTAGATTCAAAATTATCGACACAGAGGGACTCTTCAAGAGGCATATCCTATCTGGTCGAATCTAAATTAAGGGAAGGTGACATTACCGGAGCAGCCAGGATTCTCTTTAGTAGTGATGTGGTGGCTCCGTGTTCTTCAGATACTCTTGCAGCTCTGGAGAGCAAACACCCTGCCCCAGCGGATGGCCTTTCCTTTCCCGAACCCCCCGATTCGGACATTCACACCCTCACCGTTACAGGTCGAGAGGTGGTCTCAGCCGTTTGCTCCTTCCGGAGCGGCTCTGCTGGCGGCCTCGATGGCCTTAGTCCTCAGCACCTAAAAGACCTCATATGTTCAGGAGCCGTGGAAGCTGGTGAGTTACTCCTGAGGGAGCTTACGGCTTTGATTAACCTAATGCTCTCAGGCAAGGTGAACGAGAACATCGTCGACATCTTGTACTAATGAAGACAGAAGTGCATGGAGAGTTCCAAACCAAAATCGTTTGTACAGGGTTTCATCGCCTTAATAATACGTCTTGAACGACATAGATGGCGCTAGTATATTAGTTGGATTGGAAAATATACATCTCTCGTTAAAGAACATTATCTTGTTTTTTGCTAGTTACAATATTACTTAATTTTAACACAAATTCTCCTACGACATTACAAACCTTATAAAGCAAAGCTCGTAATAACTAGGATTCGAACTCGGTGGCATAAAATTTACCGATACCATAGCCACTGGACTATTGCGTCATTACGCAATGAGTTGAAATTATCCTACTCTTTATTATATCGAAGTTGTTTAGCGACTTTAACCTGTATCATAAATCTCAAAAGAATTGAGGGTAGTTTAATATTGACTGTATAAAAATTAAATCTTTTTGTTCAATCATAACGTTCTTTACTATCTTTGAGTGAGTTCAGTTACGATTGCATTTAACAATTTTTTAATATTTATCTTTACCATGAGTTCGCGTTCTAATATTGATATGGCTACGAGGGCCCAAATAATAGCATTGCATAATCAAGGCCTAAGTTATTCTGAAATTTCGAGAGAAACTGGCTTAAACGTAAGTAATGTTTTAAAATCACTGTTCGTTATTTATTTTATTATCCATGGTTATCGATACACGAAAATAATAAATAATATATTTCCCTTATAGGTAAAGACTGTCACTTTATGGATAAAGCGGTTTCAAGAAGAGGGTTCGTTGGAACACCGCAGTAGATCTGGCAGAAGACGCCATATTGACTCAGACCAGCGTCAACTTATGGTGCAAGGTTATGAGGAAAATGGCTTTACACCAACAAGATATTACGCAGAGTTGTTTGATACATCTTTGCGGACGGTGTATCGTGCTCTTCATAGTGAAGGTCTGCATTATCGTCGACATGCTATTAAGCCATTGCTAACCGAAGCTAATAAAAGAGCACGATTGGAGTTCGCTTTGAAATACAGACATTTCGACTGGAGCAACGTTATCTTTAGTGATGAAAAGACTTTCAAGTCTAGCCAGCACGGGCGAGTTAGGTTGTGGCGTAGGAATAATACGCGTTATGATAGTGATCACGTTGTGCCTAACTCTGAATCCGGTCGTATAACAGTGAACATTTGGGGATGGATGACAGCTGCAGGACCAGGAGAACTTACTGTAATACCCAGTCGTGCAAACAGTGTTAACTACTTAGATGTGCTGAATGACGTCATGTTGCCCACTGTGCAGAATGTTTTTCCTGTAGAAGACATGCCAGTAATAACGTTCGTGCAGGACAATTGTCCTATACACCGTTCCATAATTGTGCAAGAGTGGTTTAGCCAGCAATCGGACATACGAATTATTCCTTGGCCTGCGAGATCGCCAGATTTAAACCCCATTGAAAATTTATGGGGCGTTATGGTTCAAAAGTGGGACAATAGGAACGAAAGGACTAAGGAAGCACTGAGTACTCACTGCATGGAGGTATGGGATTCTATACGGGGTCGCAATTTATGTGAAAAATTAATAGACTCCATGGGTTCGCGGTTGCAAGCTGTAATCGATCAAAATGGCGGATACACGAAATATTAAAGAATATAAAGTGTTGATTAATGAATTGAGTAATAATGATTGAGTAAAAATGAAAAGACCGGGGTAGCTATAATTTATATGATAAATTACAGTAATCAAACTTGGTGTAAGTTGGATAAATTTATACATTACTTTATAACAACAAAATGTTATTACACTAATGATTTTGATTTCTTATATAATATAAAAAATTAAAATAAAAACAATATAAATATAGATTCCTTTCCAACATAATAAATTATTTATTTATTATTATAAACAACTCGGTCCCAAAATGACAGCTATAACCCGGTCTTACAATTGTTATTGATTTTAGGTTTAGCTTCAATTTCTTCCTCCTTCTGGAACGAATACTTAAGCTATGAACCTTAGTCATAACATAATGCACAAATCAATCATTATAGTCAATACCACTAAACATAATTATGCAAAACGTAAAATTTTTATATTTTATGAGTAGGTAAAATATTTACAGAACTAAGGTTGCATATATAGTGAAAGTTATTATAACATAATGTAAATAAAACTAAATAATAGAAGAATAGCACAACACAGTTTTGATTTAGAATACTTATAATATCTATTATACAGTTTTACTTTGTTAATTAAGGTCTTCTATTTTGTAATAGAGGTATTCAGTTATAAATTTTACTTGTATTTCTCCTTAACAAGTGAATTAAATCATTGTTAATTGGATGTAAAACTACTAGGTTAGGTTATACATTCTATAAGAAAGAAAGACATAAATTGTATTCTTCTTTGAGAATTAAATGTCTTAACTATAATCAATAAAATAGTTTCATTTCTTATCCTTTACGAGAATTAAACTTAGTAAATCTTAAGCTGTAAGAAAAATATATCTAAATCTTCTTACATAAATGTTTTTTACTAATAATACTAATACTTACCACCAATTATGAAAGTAATTTATATAATATATATTTATATAATGTTATATATAGTAGTATATGTATACTTGTATATTATCAAATAGTAATAATATATATAGCAAAAACCTTGATGACACGCCCCAGTGGCCACACCAAGGGCGGTTGGCCTTTCTCTTTGATGAGAACCAGTGCTCCCACTGAAAGTTGGCCTGTTGACGCTGTCCAGTTAGTTTTTTGCTGGAGCAGAGAAACATATTCTAATTGAAATCGGTTCCAAAAATGTTGTTTTATGTGCTCCTCTTTTTGGTAGCGCTCCAGTCGCCCGATGTTGAGATCAGTAACCTGTGGATGCGGAACAGATATCAGTGGTCGCCCAATTATGAAATGTCCGGGAGTAAGAACGGAAAAATCTAGAGGATCAGTGGAGAGAGGGGTAATAGGACGGGAATTTAAAACGGCCTCTATTTGAGTCAAGCACATGACCATCTCCTCGTATGTGAGGTGTGTTAAGTATAAAAATATTGATTTTAAAGGTGATCATTATCAAATGGCGTGGAAGTTACTATGCGACTGCTTTGATAATAGTAGGCTTTTGGTAGATACCCATGTTAGGCATTGTTTAACGTAGATTGTATTACACAAGAATCATCCACTTCTTTGCGTCGTTTAAATGATATAATTAATAAAAATATCAGAGTCCTTAATGCAATGAACGAGCCCACAGACAGTTGGGATACGCTGATTATTTATACGCTGGCAATTAAACTAGATCCTATCACCAGCAGGGAATGGGAAGGTCATCGCAATACCATACCAACAAAACCAACAGTTTCTCAATTTTGTTCCTTTATTAGCAAAAAGGCAGACTTGTTGGAGACATTAGAATGTAACAAAATCACACTTAACATAGAAAATGATACTAATACTTATATCAATAAACTAGAAAACCGTCATAAATCATCAATAATAGCAACTAATCAAACCGATAATTCACAACAAAAATATAAAACAAAATGTCTCCTATGTAATCAAAATCATCTATTATACACTTGTGAAGGGTTCCAAAAATTAAACGTAGAACAACGTATATTAAAGGTTAAAGAATTCAAAGTTTGTTTTAACTATTTACGTAGTGGTCATGAATCAAAACGATGCAGATTAGCTCGTTGTAAATATTGCAAAGGTAGACATAATACCCACATGTGGAACAATCTGCTCATCTCCAGGATCCCATGCCCAATAGTGTAGCATTGCCCACTATTGTTTCTGGAGATGCTGCTTCACATAATGGCACCACAGAAAATATATCCTTGTCAAGTGACGCTCGATCGCAACATACTACCTCTCATATTTTACTGTCCACAGCGTTGGTGAGAGCGTTGAATCACCGAGGTATCAAGAGCAGCGCCAGGATCCTGCTCGATCCTGCCCAATCTGAGGAGGCCAAACGCCTCCTGCCGGAGGCTCTACGCGGGGATCGTGCGGTCCATGGCCCTTTACGGAGCACCGGTGTGTCGCGTTCGCTAAGGCAGCGAACGACTCGCCGTCTGAACGCGTCCCAAAGGGTCATGGCGATCCGTATGATCCGAGGATACCGTACGATCTCCTGCGAGGCGGCGAGCCTCCTTGCCGGATTATCGCCATGGGATCTGGAGACAAAAATCCTCGCGAACCTCTATGAGGAGCGCGAGGAGGCGAAACGACGGGGCGAAACTCCGCTGCCGTGACAACTCGCGGCTCGGCGGACAGAGCTCCGGCAGGATCTCATGGCGACATGGAGACAGCGATTGTCACAACCCCGCGCTGGGCACGCCACCATTGCGGCGGTAGTGCCCCTCTTTGAGACTTGGCTGGAGAGACCTCACGGCGCCCTCACCTTCCGCCTGACGCAGGTCCTCACCGGACACGGTTGTTTCGGGAGGTTCCTGTTTCGGATCAAGCGGGATCCATTGCACGGATCGCCCCGAGGACACGGTGGAGCATACGGTGGAGGTCTGCCCCGCTTGGGCGGAGCCACGCCGTGTCCTCGGGGATGCGATAGGCGGCAGCGACCTCTCGCGCCCTGCCCTGGTTCAGGCTATGGTACGGAGCGAGAGGGAATGGGAAGCTGTTTCCTCCTTCTGCGAAGCAGTAATGCTCGCGAAGGCGGAGGTGGGACGCGTGAGAGAGCACCAACAACGGAGTCGCCCTCACGCCCTCAGCAGCAGCCGCCTCAGGAGACGCCTGGGACTTCCGGCGCCGCGAGACGATCTCCGGCCACCGTAGATCCGGGCCTGCGGACGATGAGCAACAGGCCCGAGAGTCGACGGCGCGTAGTGTTCCACGCGCGCGTCAAAGAGTTGTCAGCAAGAGACGGGGCCCGTCATGGCCGATGCCTGCCCGGGGGTTGAGGATAAATTCGAAACAGAGTTACCTCGCCCCTGGGCACTCAAAGGCAGGAAGGAACAGGGGTGGGTTTTAGTCAGTAAGAGTCTGACACGCCCTCCCGCTCCGCCAAGAGCGGGAGAAGTCATAGGATGATTTCCCACCCCCCCAAAAAAAAAAAAAAAAGGATCCTGCTCGATAATGGTAGCACAGCAAATTTTATTACGCAGAAATTAAGTGATAAGTTAGGACTTCCTCGACACAGCACGAGTTCCACGGTGCTTTTGATAGCGCTCCAGTCGCCCGATGTTGAGATCAGTAACCTGTGGATGCGGAACAGATATCCATAGGTCGCTGGAAAATCCGGCTTGAAGGACCATTTGTTAGGGACCTAACTAAGGACTAAACTAAAAAGCAGTGGACTGTAACTTAAAATAAATGTAATCCAGATAGGTACAATAATATAGACATTGGTAAGAGTATGGGGTGCGCGCGCGAGTCGTCCTCGGAGATCGGTGGCGAAGTGTCTTGGCTGCCCGCGTCCCGCACGCCGCACCTCTCGCTCCTTCCGCTGTCCGCGACCGCAGCCGAAGATTGCCGAGTGGTCGAAGGCGCCCGAACACTCACACTTTCAAAATTTAACGCTCTAGCACCAGAAATCAAAATTATACAAAAAAGCTCTCTTCGTCTCCTTGGGTCACCAATTTTCGAGAATTCCTTTCCCGAATTTGTCGAGGAAAAAATTAAAAATTTCAATGACATTTCGGAAAGATTACTCCAAATTAACATGCATTCGGCCATCACTTTGATTCGTTACTGCTATTTCGGCCCTAAATTAACATATTTCCTTCGCGCTTCCCATTTATGGAAACACCCTCATCTTTTGGGAAAAATGAACCAAATTATTCGTCATACTCTTACGTCAATTTTAAATGTGGCCATGGACGACCGAACCTGGGCTCAGTCTACTCTTCCTATCTGTATGGGCGGTCTCGGCGTCCGCAAAATTACTGGTATTAGTTTACCGGCTTTCATATCGTCGGTTCACAGCACTGAGAAATTAATCAGGAATATCTTAAAATTAAAATTCATCATAGAGATCATAGCACAATACAATAAAAAAAAAATAGCTTCAATAAATATCTACAATTAAAATTAAAATTACAACTTATTTGTAGCATTAAGTTATTAAAAGTCATTATTTAAAAACAAAATTAAATTAAAACGCGGTATGTGAATGTCAAAAAAAAAAAATAATAATAAAATGTCAAGCCGTGCGCCTAACCCAATAATTTAACGTGCCTGTCACAACAGTGTCGAATGTACGGACAGTCGAGTCGATCAGCGATCATCGCCAGGACAGCATTGGAGCTGGCCCGCACCCTGCGCACCAAGGACGCGCACCGCTTGCGCATGCTGGCGTGGAAACAGTCGGTGCTCGCTTCTGCAAACATGCCCGAGGCGCTGCAGAATCGGGGCAGCCCCAACACACACACATCTTAGCTTCCTCACTGATTGATTTTGATGTGCCGTGCTTCATCCACAGCCTGGATGCCTGGAGACTCGCTTGCCCGAATATAAATTCGCCCGACTACCCATCTTCCCAGAGACGGTGGGATGAGCCGCTCTGCATAGTAGTTCAGGAAAACCTAATTGCTACATCTGCTACGACTGCGGAGCGTGCGCGCCTGCTGACTGTGAGAGAGTGGGAGTCCGGCCTCTGGCTTTACGCACTACCGTCGTCGAACATAGGCACCTTGTTAGACGATATTACTTTTCGCCTCGCTGTTGCCCTACGTCTAGGCGCTCCCTGTTGTTCTCCTCATCGCTGCCACTGTGGCGAAGTTGTCAACAGCCTCAGACACCACGGCCTGTCGTGAAGCCGAAGCGCGGGTCGCATAGCGCGGCACGCGAATATCAACGACATCATCCGACGAGCTCTTGTCACCGCCGGCGTTCCGGCTGTGTTAGAACCACATGGTTTGGCTCGCGACGATGGTAAAAGACCAGACTGGATGTCGTTATTTCCGTGGAAGTTGGGTAGGCCTTTAGTGTGGGACGCTACATGTGTCGATACTCTTGCACCTCACCTGCTGCTCGATTTTTCTTTCCGGGGCAGCCGGGTATTGTAACTTGGCAGTGTTAAAGCCTTGTTTATTTTTTGACCTCTATTTCAAAACTACTTCTTTCCTATCTTTTTTAATTTGGAATTCAAAAATTACTTGTTTTCTCCGTTAAGTCTCTGTTTTGATATTAAAAATCAGTTCAGATTGAGCAGGGGAGCTAGACTAAGCTCCTATTCATCATTGTAATTTTTCCGTCTATTCAATAAATGACAGTTACCAGTTTGTAAGAGTTAAAGTTCAGCTTTTATAATCAGGCAGTTCCTAGTAATAATACAATTTAATTACGCACCTAGTATGTGTTCGTACTATTAATGAGTGCTTCTTATATTCAAGCCTACTTTTGTAAATAACAAAATATACGTGCTAACTTGTCGTGTGTTATTCCTTCATCCAACTCCTCATCTACGGTCCCCCTACTCTACGTCCTCCTCTGCGTGTCACTCCTACGACCTCCTCTCGTGTCACCTTTACCTCCAGCACCACACCACCACTCCGGTCCAGCAACGTGACATCACCTCCGTTCCGTGACAATCTCATCTTCCTAGTTCGTCGTGCTGTGCCGGTGCTGCCGCTGCGGCTGCGAAAACCTCAAGCGGCGGAAATACAACAACCTTGTCGGTAGCTACATTTTCGAGCCGTTTGGGGTTGAAACCCATGGGCCGTGGGGTCCAAGTGCTCACATATTATTTAAAGATCTGTCTAAACGCCTTGTTGACACTTCGCGTGACCCAAGGGCTGGTTTTTTCCTCGGCCAGAGGTTAAGCATTGCCATATAACGTAGCAATGCCGCCAGGTACCTTTTGGGTACACTTCCAGTCGACAGCGATGCGGAGAAATTTTTTGACGCCATATTTTAAGTTTTATTTAGTTAGGAGTTTTTGTTTTGATTACAGTTAGTTAAGTATTATATAAGTTTTTAAATAAATTTACTGAGAGAGTTGTCGTAAAAAAAAATATATAAAAATAAAAAAGGGTTCCGTATGATTTTATTATTTGTTGTTATAGCGGCAACAGAAATACACATTCTGTGAAAATTTCAACTATCTACCTAATTGAGTCATATACGTATATGACTCAATTCGGGACCCTATTACTAAGCCTCCGTAATAGGTAGATAGTTGAAATTTTCACAGAATGTGTATTTCTGTTGCCGCTATAACAACAAATAATAAAATCATACGGAACCCTTTTTTTATTTTTATATATTTTTTTTTACGACAACTCTCTCAGTAAATTTATTTAAAAACTTATATAATACTTAACTAACTGTAATCAAAACAAAAACTCCTAACTAAATAAAACTTAAAATATGGCGTCAAAAAATTTCTCCGCATCGCTGTCGACTGGAAGTGTACCCAAAAGACTACACTATTGAAATCTTTAAAGTCACCAAACTTTTGGTAATTTAAGATGTCATGTTGTGATGAGTTTGTTGAATGAAATAAGAATTTTTTTCAGCTTCATAAATTACTTTCCATATTTTTCGCGATCAATGCCCGTTAAATCAATTGTCAATGGATGAAAAAATTTACATTTACGACATCATTATAATAATTTATAGTCGATGAATAAATGATGAGTATGTAAACAAATTAATGAAAATGTAAACTCAAGATTTGCTGATCAGCATCGAATGATAGATTAAAGGAAATAGCTCTGCAAGCGAATAAATACTCAAATACATAATTAAACCAAGCCCATATTTTCGTTAAGGGGACGTAAAACTCCGAAAAGTGCCTTAAAAAACATTGTGACAAATTCCACAAACTGCGAACGAGGCCCTGAAAATTGTTTCACTTCCGTGTATGTAAATATGTCCATATAAACGAATGTTATAAATGGAACTGAAAATGTGGGTGAACTCGCAAGCGCAGACTGAACTCGCAAAAATGTTAATTTAGGCGTTGATTGCGTAATATCATAATCATTGAGGCTTTATATCCCTAAGTGTTGCGGTAATAAACTTTTGTACGTACTGATCATTTTCATACCTACAGTCTACCTAGATAATTTAAATCCCAGGTTATTTATTTACTGGTCAGGCAATATTCAAGATCGGTAAAGAAATTTTCTAAAATTCAATACTGTTTTGTCTTGATGCTCAGCAGATAATCTTCATTATCATCATCATTTCAAATGAATGAAGTCCACTGCTGGACTTAGGCCTCTCCAAGGCGTCCGGTTCTGTGCTTCTTGTTTAGCAGATTAAAGAGGAAATTAATGGGTCTATTATTATGTTCCAAACGTAACTGACCAAATAAAACTATGTCCTGATGGTTAAATGTATGTACGTAGCCTCTCATATATCCATATCTACCATGTTTTGCACATAGCATTAACAGTATCTCTGTAGAGATCGACCTAAAACCAAGTAGGCAGATACTTTTCCGAATTAATTTACTGTACTATAGGGTCTGTAGGCAACCCAGTTCGTTTCGTTTATACGCCCGTATCGTTCTCACTTTAGGAGCCAGTGAACTCATGCGGACGAAATTGAAAACAATTTACGCTACGTGAATTTACAGGCGGGCCTTAACAAGAGGAAAACGTGACGGAAAATCGAGTGCAATTGAAAAAATTAGACGTTTTCAGTACGCGTGGCAATTGGTGAATTAAGCGGTATTGTTTGTTATGATTGCGCTTTGTTTTTGTGTTGTTGCCATGTGTTACAAGGTACTGTGCTAAAGGTATCAGCGTGCAACCTCACAGCAAAATACTTCTGGCTGGATTTGAATACTCATTCGAATACAGAAGATCACCGTTGCTGACAGGCGTGCAACAGGCACGGTCTTAAGTTAGTTGTACATATCGAAATATCTTGGAATACTAACCAATACGCATTTGCTGTCTTTGTATTATACACTCATGGGCACAAATTGACCGGCCACCTATTGTAATTCGATTTCTCCTGGATAATTTGGTAATATCAATGTTTTTATTACAATATTAAAATGCATGTATCTTTACCAAAATATAACTAAACCGGAGTCAGGTATGATATGAGATTCCCTCACGTCCCTGGCAGCTGCCGCAGGAAACGCCCTCACGCCTCTAGCAGCCGCCGCAGGAGACACCCCGGGCATCAGGAGACGCAAGCCGACTCCCGGCCATCGTAGACGCGGGCTTGCGGACGGTGATTAATGGGTAGCTCGCCGTCCGACAATGACCAGAGCCCGAGTCAAAGGCGCGTAGTAATCCACGCGAGCCTCAAAGAGATGTCAGCAGCAACTGAAGGGGCCCGCTAGGACCGATGCCTGCCTAGGGTCGCGGATAAATTCGAAAGAGAGTCACCGCAGCCGTTGGCACAAGCAACTGAAGGAAAAAGGGTAGGTCTTAGTTTGTTAAAGTCTGACACGCCCTCCCGCTCCATCCAGAGCGGGAAAAGTCATTGGATTACTACACACCCTCCAAAAAAAAAGTTGTAATATGGTTTACTAGATAAAAATTAAATATTGTATAACTTTACTCCCGGTTACTTCAGGATCTTTAAGTTCTAGCAGAACCTACTTTCAGCATAAAAGTATGACTGGTAAATCAAAATTTTGTATAAATATATCATTTACAGTGTGATATTTTCAACGTATTTCTGACTTTACTTCAGGCCGCCACACACGATGAAGATGCTATAATTTTATAGTATCTTAGAACATATTTCATAAAATTGCCAGCTGTACATTTGAATGCAGCAACACACATGAAGAAGATATATGTATACATATAGTTATTCCATGTGCATTTTTTTTTGTTGGCTGGTAAATCATCCAATGACTTCTCCCACTCTGAGTGGAGCGGGAGGGCGTGTCAGACTCTTACTGACTAAAACCCACCCCTGTTCCTTCCCTGCCTGAGTGCCCAGGGGCCTGTAAGATAGTGAGATTAGTGAGCGAACGGAGGTATATGCCAGCTGTCTTTTAACATGATCGTGGAAGGAATGAAAATGTTACATATACTACCTATAGTATCTTAACCGTGTGTGATAAATATAGAGATAGTTAATATAACATTTTATCTTAATATGAAATAGTCTATTATCTTCACTGGGTGTTATGGCCTGTGTCCGTTTCAGTAGTAGGTAGCTTATTTAGACGTATTATTGGAACTTTTGATATTTTGCACTTTCATCTTTTTGTGATTTGGACATTTCGCTTCTTTACCAATGTGAGCTTTTGACATTTTGCGTTATTGTTATTGTGCAACTATAAGAAATGAGAAGACAGCCTATATTTTCGGGCAGACATATGTCTATACTAATATAGTACGGTGTGGCAAGCACGTATTTGCTCTTTTGAAAAAACCAAGAACATTTTCACCTTTAATGCTGCTGCCAATCATGGAGTATATAAAGACATACAAATAAGAGCATTTCCCTGTCACGTTCTTCCGATATTACGAAAATACAAACAAAAGCTCGAACTGAAAGGCTTTGGCGGAAGGTTATCTTGTGTAATGTGAGTTTCTGTAAAAGTTACACACTGTTCAATTTTTAATATTAAATAACTATACGATGTTTTATTGAACTTAAGAGAATATCGTGTACACCTGTAATTGTTACTTACATAAGAACCTTAACCTATACATTTTTATTGTTGAATGTTTGATCTCTAAACGGTTGGCGTACCTATTTTAAATAAATAAATAAAGGCCACCTATTAAGGTGTCGGGACGGGTGTCATGGCATTTTACTTGACGAATGGAATGTAACCTCAATGAACGTATTTGTACTAAATTCTGCCGAGACATGGGGATAAAACAAATAAATGCTTTCTGTGAACACGTGTTACAGAACCTGACCTGAACCTAGTCTAAACAATTATTGCTGCTGCGAAACGAAACAAAACAGATTCGTCTCAAGTAACCTAAAGCGGATATTTTAAAAAGATTCAGTTACGACACACCCGTGGAAACATTCGAACTATGTATATAAGCAACCTCGAACCTTCGAAGACATGTGAAATCCATCAATCTGCATTGGGCCCACACTCTCTAATAGAGAGGAGGCCTGAGGCTGATGATAATGAACCTTACTGTTTTTTAGGGTTCCGTAGTCAACAAGGAACTCTTATAGTTTTGCCATGTCTCTTAGTACTAGAAACCTATAATTTGGCATGAATATACATATTAATCACGCCAATAAAGTGGAAAAAAAATATTTTTATGGTACCTCCCGATACGTAAAGTGGGGATGTTTTTTTTTCGCGTCTACCCCATGGTGTGGGGTATCGTTGGACAGGCCATTCAAAAATATTACGGGTTTAATGGCTGATCTGTCAGACAACAGACACAAAAGAAAATCTATTGTTCGTGGTCACATATGACCTACGTGACAGATGAGGTTCTATGCAAACCATTTTTCGATTCAGGGATCCGTTTGCATAAAATTAAGCTTTAAATTGCAAATTTTTGTTAGTGTCAAATATCCGCCTCATCATTTTTTTTTGCTATCTAAATGGTTGCTTTTGGGATATGTGAAAAATTCACGACAGTAGTTTATATAACAAAATTAAAAGGAAAACTATTACGGCTAAGTTATCTCTGTTAGTTTTAGAGTAATAGTCGCCTAACTTATAAAATGTTTCTACTGGTTAAATTTCGTACAAAATACAAAATCATTGGAAAAAATACTTAGGCAAGGGAGGGTTCCCTAGACCATAGTCTACGGAACCCTACCTTGTGCGTGGCCCGATACGCAACTGGCCGGTAAGGAACTGTCAATGTCAAATCGTAGGTACTATTTGCGAGCGCAGAAGTTTGTTTTCATAGCGCGATTATCTGTGTAGGAAGCCAATGAACACGAAAAAAGAAAAAAGGAAAAAGAGCTATTAGATAGTTTGTCTAATAAACACTATTGAATAAGTCAGCACAAAAAAATAATAACTATGCAAATCATCATTCAGTAAGTATCCTTCAACAAGGCTTGTTATCAATCAATCAATCTGCCTAGCCTTTTCCCAACTATCTTAGGGTCGGCTTCCAGTCTAACCGGATGCAGCTGAATACCAGTATTTTACATGGAGCGACTGCATATCTGACCTCCACAACCCAGTTACTGGGTAATACGATACCCATTGGTAAGACTGGTTGTCAGACTTTCGGGCTTCTGACGACCCGTAACGACTGTCAAAGATCCACGATTGACAGCCGGGACCAACGGCTAAACGTGGTTTCCGAGGCACGGAGGAATATCGATATGTAAACTGGTCACCCAACATGGACCAACCCCGGCAAGCGTAGCTTAACCTTTTTTTTTTAACCTGATGGATCGACCCGTGCGGCTGTTATTACTTTAGCCACGAGCTCTTCAACCTCAACTCAACAAATTTTGTTATCGGGGCACAAATTCAATTATGTGTTCCTACCCGGAAACTAAAACCTAAGTTAAGCAGAAACTCACTGGCAAAGTTCAGGAAGTTTATCTGTGAACTTGCTCTTATGATAACGCTTTATTATAGCCAGGCTATTGCCTCGGTGGGCGATTGACCTTATGGCGGCTGAACTTTTCGAGTCGTTTTATGTAAGTTCGTGGGCCCCTTGCTTTAAGGGGTTTAGTAAATGAGGTTACGTTTGATAGCGGCAATATTTCCGGATGTGAATGTTGGTTTGTGGTGCTATCTTGTACTCATAAAACCTTTAATAGATTGTGAGCTGTTTGGTATGCAAACGTATTTGTACTAGTTTTTTGGTCCTCCTCCAGCCTGTAGGGATTAGAATAGCTCCTTCCGCCTGTACCCCTCATATTGTGGAGTCACATTTATTTACGATTCACTTTTGTTTTTGATCTTTGCCCGCCCACAGAACAAAGTTTCGTAAATATTGACCCCGTCGACAGTTTATTTTATTTTTTATCAATATTCTTTTTCCTATTTTGGTTCATTAATTTAACTAAACTATAATGTAACTGTCCCATCTATTTTTTGGGTTAAATTCACTATTTAGAACATTTAAAGTTGATTTTTAAAGAGCCAAAATACGGATTTAAAAAGGTGTTCCCTTTAAAACAATCCAAACTGTTCAACACTTCTTCCCGAATATGTTTTTTCTATTGAACCATGTTGTTGGACTAATCCATATCAACAACATTTTATTAATGCTCATAAGCTGTTAAACCCCAGAAAGATATTTAAAAAAAAAACTTTCACACTATTATCAGTTCCATTAGATAAAAAAAACTAACAAAATAACCCTTTGTATGGCATACTGCACAGCACTGTACTCGGGAACCCTGTGGTCCACGTATACCCAAAAGGCTTACAATGCTCTGCGAATCCAATACAATAACTTATTTAGGGTATTGCTGCGACTGTCGCACTTCGGTAGTGCCTCGGCAATGTTTGCAGACGCACGCACTGACGGCTTTGATGCACTATGGCTCAGTATAAATATGGACAGTAGGGAAACTACGTACAAGTCGAAATGGCATACTCACACAGACGCGCGCATCTACGCTAGCCCCAAGCGATACTTGCGGTCGCGGCTGACGTGTCGAGACGAGTGGTCGTGTTATCTCTTGAGCCACGGACCGTTTTAAAATGCCACGAGCGCATTGCGCAGTGTACTGTTGTATGAACTCGGCTTCTTCAAATCCGGGGCTTTCGTTTTCTAAACTCCCTGCTAATCTTGAAAGGTACCTAATAATGATTTAATTATGAAAAATAATAGAAAGAAAAGAAAGAAAAAGAATTTATTCTGCACAGATATAACGCACATTACAGAAAAATGGATTAAATAACATAAACATACAAGAATGCTAAAAGCCTCGTATTCAATCAATATAAATCTTCTGTTCATTGCCTAATGTCAGAGTCCGCCAACAACCAAAGACAATACATATTGCGTAATACTATGTAATCTGTACTGCGACACTGGCAAATACAACAAACAGACCATCAAAACGAAACAAAAAAAAAACAGTTGGTGAATGTGGAAAACCAACTAGACTAATCTTTTAACAAACACGAACAAATTAAGCTGTGCGTCGCATCCGTGCAAGAACAGGTCGTTGCTCAGCAAAATACTGCGACTTCAGGCGAACTTATCGTCAACAGCGCTGGTTTTCAGCAAGTACCTACCACGCGAATGACGTAATGATGCTCCCCTGTGACGTATTTTATTGTAAGTATATGCCATAATCTCTCACGGAGTACAACATACCATGAGAAAAGCATGGAAGTACACATTAATAGATATATATTTATAGTGTTCCTATATAACTCAACCATTACTTTATTATTTTAGTGGGTCGAATGGATCAAGGATCCTTCAATGTACGAAGGAGCAAGATCCCCCAACATCCAAGTAATGCAAAACCAAACCGCCCCTCGACACAAACCGGACCTAAAATAGGGAAGAATCAGATAGGCCACTCACACTGTTGGAGAACCATAACCATTGCCTGTAGGCCATGACCTTTGAGGTTAGTACAAAAAGAGCAGCAATTATTACTAATATTAGTTTCTAATCATGCAGATTGTTGTATGTGCATGAAATGTTTCTTTAAGGTATTCAAAAAAATGCTTTATAATGACGTTTTTTTAAAATGTTAATGGTTTTTCATTTACATCACACGCATTTTCAGGTTGAAACGCGGTAAGGTGCGCTGACGCAGGGTTAACTAGCTATTGGCCGAGCGCCGCGCATTTTGACTTCATTTTAACACCCTCGAAAACCATGAAAATTTTTGCGACGTGAAAAAAGAACGATACGGGCCTTTGTGGGATATCTTAATGTTTTTCAAATTACGCGGCAATTTTGAAGCATCTTCCATAGAAAGAATTTTTTTCCAAACATTAACAGTGACAACCCTAGCTCTCTAATGGAGCGTAGGTAATTATCTCAACAAATAGGATTAGTTGCCATACTGTCCATATTTATACTGTGACTATGGCGTAAGAAATCTGCCTCGCTACTCCACAGGCTGCGTGGCAGTCCCAACACTATCCTGCAATCGATAACCGCCCGGGCAGACAGCCCGCTAGTGTGGGCGCTCACAAATTGGACCCGATCTGTTTTAGTTATTAAGTAATAACATAAGGTAAGCTATTGTATATATCATTTTAATCTGAATAAATAAAGATTATTATTACTAAGAACTTCTAAGATACTTCTGCCTTTGTGCCGGTCGTCTTCCGACGAATCCCATTTTTTTGAATGCACTGCTAAATTAATTTATTTTTAACACTGTCGCCTCCTAATTACCCGACTAGCGATTGCACCAAAGCCATAGTCTAATTTATTCTGTTTGAACGTACTAGATAAATATGTCCGATCAATTGGCAACAAAACAAAGCACGCCACCTGGCGGCAACTATAAACACTAAAGTTGGCGGGCTTGGACAGAGTAGACGCGTTTCCGTTAGACTTCGAGGTTGGGGAAGACTCGCCTAGACGGGCATTCTTAGCCTGGGAGTCACGGAGTGAAGACGCATCGGAACTGTCCTACGTTTTTTTGCTACTAGTATTTTAAAGTACCAAGTTCATAAGTTTCAAATTAATTAAAGTGAATAATTGCTTTGCCGTTGTTATTTATCACACGATATACCTACACAGACCCACCTGATGCCTGATTGTAGCTTGATACATCCTGGTGATCCGACAGATATAATACTCTTTATTGTACATTATAATAAATTACAGTAGGAGCATAAGTGTTAAAAGAGTGTAACAATGGGCAGTTTTATGGTTAACAGCGATCTTTATTTACCGACAACATTTGTATGGATTTGACCGATAAGGAAAAATGAGACGCAGTTAGTCCGTGGTTTATATTCCATTTAAATACAAACAATATATAACTAATATAATACGTACACAATTATATGCAAAAGCAGAAAAATAATAATAATATTTACGTACCTATACTAAATGACATTCAAGGAGAGAGAGACGTAGTGAATCTTGACCATATTTTTAAAAGAAGTTAAGGTTTGGGCTTGTCTTACCGACATGGGCAAAACATTCCATAGCCATACCTACTGCGTGAACTGCAATGACTTATCATAGAAATTGGTGCAATGGCTTAGCAGCTCTAGCTTCAAGCTTCCCGATAAAAAAATATGTTTTTCTTACTCCTCCGCTGTCTTTTCTGATTGATTTCGTTGCGGGACCCAAGACAGTTTAATCGTTTCTCTGGGACTCGTCGAGCTTCATTGCTTTGGCGTTTTTTTCTGATGGTCGCCTCTGTTGATTCTGGCCTTCAGAAGTTACAGTGATTTGGGAATAGTGTGGCAGGCTTGTCCCAAAATCTTTCCGATGAGCTTAGATCGGGGGGTACTACTGGTATAAAAATTACCCTAATGTTCATTAATATATTCAGATGTCCAGGTATAGGTAGTCCATGCCCTCAATTGAGCATGGTCTACCCGTATTCCTCAGGCACCAGGCTTTCACAAATTTAATATAAGTAGGATTTAAAATCTTATTTGTAGGCTCATTGACTGCGAAAAAGTTAAGGAAAATGTTTCAATTTAACAAATTACGATTTGGCTACAAATATTTGACGCCATTTAAATGTTAATTTCTTTTTGACACCAGTGATGCAAATAATTGGAATTTATGAGAGAGATATTTTTCTCAGTAAATTTATCACTGCTTATGTACTTGTAATATTATTTTAGAAAACACTTAGTAGAACTGAAAACACGTTCATAGTAGCTATGTACCTCTAAAACAGACGATCCGACGTTTCAATGAAACTATTTTAGTTCAGGTTTTAAAAACAATATAGCTCGAGTAGTAATATCGCATAATATTTTTTTCATGAAACTGTATAGTTAATTCCTATTACCTTTAACAACAAACTCACCCAAAACTAATCTCCTCTGAGACATGAAAAACGTCCTCCCATGTTTTGCGAAAGAAAATATTGATTTCAAACGATTTCAAAAGAATCCTCGAGACAGCTGTACAAGTAGTTCTAGCTCTAAGACCAATAACAGAGCTGGAATCCAGATTCAATTTACTTGAGCTAATCAATGTTGTGCCATTCGTAGCGGAGAAAGATTCAATCAGCTCCCCTGGCACGAACATTATGGAGCTATATTGTAGAATTCTAGACTGACGTTATGGAGGACTCCTGCGGGTATTAGAAAAAGAGGAAGACCAGTAACTCGTTGGGAAAACGATTTAATAAATATAGCTGGTAAAAACTGGATAACAAATGCCAGAGATAGAGAAAAATCGAAAAATCTGGAGGAGGCCTTCACCCTCACATAAGAGGGGTTCTTGCATGCCTGCATGATAAACTATATAAACCATTTTAAAATTTTAGATGCAATACATTACCTTTTTGTTTTTATTTGATTTTAAAGATATTATTCGATTTTAATGATTTTATTTTATTGTAATGATTTTTTTTTTATTGTAATTATTTTATTTTGTTTTGTAATGTTTGACGTTGATTTTTTATTTATTTTATTGAACTGATATTTTGCCTGATTTGAAAAATTTTTAATGTCTAGTTTAATTTTTAATTTAACCTGCAATCGTGAATTTGTGTGTGTAAAGTTACCTCTTTAAATAATTAAATTATTTTTACTCATATTTTCTGTGAAGAATCGATTTTAAATAATACGGTTAAGTGCATTACTACATGAATTGATATTTGTTTTAAATTTCGTAATCAAATTAAATGACAGTTTGTGGAAACTCAAATAATTTATTATAAAATCAAAATGTATTAAAACTTATTTTATTTTTAATCTATAAAGCATTTATTTTCTAAATATGCATGAAAGAAAGGGCTTTTTTATTTTATTTTATTGTAGAATTCTTCGAAATTCAGCCTTCGAAAAACTCTGATCTTAATGTCTATATAGGTCTGACGGACTGATCCCATGTCAATATTATTTTTCATTGGTAAAACTTATCCAAACCCGTTTGAAGTGGCGCGAAGGCGCAAGAAAAGAACTCTTCAATAACTAACAGCAAATGACTCGCGATTACTCGTGTTCCTGGTATTGTGTGTCCGTTTTTTTACACCGACTTCCGAAATTAAAGTTATTTTGCACTTTGTTTTTGGAAGTTGGTTCTAAATTTTGTCATGAGTTTCACTTTAAGTGCCTCCGCAGCCGGTGGTGGCACCCAAAAATAACGCCGTTGGGAACCAGCAGTACTTTTTTCTTCTTCTTCTATTTTATTAGTGTTTAGTCCATATTACTGTTTAGGGCACCCCGACACGGATAGGTTAGGTTAGAAAGGGATGGCAGACTCCCCCCCTCTTCGTGGATTTTTTTTAAACCATCCTGAAGCAGAAGCCCCTCCCCGCTCCGCGGGGCTCCGTCGTTTTTCCTTACTTATGACCGTCATTAGCACATAACACCTCCATATTTCAACTTTTTTGTTAGATGTAAGCTTAGACAAGAGATTAGAGCAACTTATACGACACGTATGCTTGTGATTGCAACTTCAAACCCAGCTTGCACATGTTTACTTTTTGGATTTTTGGGACTTGTTTGAAAAAAGATTTCTTTCTGATAAATATTTTTTATTTTTCACTTTATTTGTGGTTCCCCATTAAATTGTGTTAACAATACATAGACAAACGATCGCAGTGATTGTGAGTCATTTGCTGTTAGTTATTGAAGAGTTCCACTGTATATCTCCGCAGATCTTCCATCAGATCCTAATCCTACTAATATAATAAATGTGAAAGTTTGAGAGGATGTGTGTTTGTTATTATTTCACGCAAAAGCTACTGAACGGATTTTGATGAGATTTTACAGTAATATTACATCACAATAACACATAGGCTTTAATTTATAATGGGGGAAAGTAGCACGCAGGTGAAGCCGCTGGCAGAAGCTAGTGTATTATATACTAAAACCGTCCTTGAAAAATATGAATTTGAATAATGAAAACCCCATTCAAATCGGATCAGTAGTTTTCTAGAAAATCGCAGACAAACAAGCGTACATATAACTACATACAAATATATACATACGGGTCGAATACAGAACCTCCTTTTTTGAAGTCGGTTAAATATAACATAAATTATCAAATTGTCTTTACTAAGAATGTGTCCAATCAATTCACGTATCTTGGGGTCGGGTTCCAGTCTAACCGGATGCAGCTGAATACCAGAATTTTACATGGAGCGACTGCCTATCTGACCTCCACAACCCAGTTACTGGGTAAGACTGGTTGTCAGACTTTCAGGCTTCTGATGACTCGTAACGACTGTCAAAGATCCACGATTGACAGCCGGTACCAACGGCTTAACGTGCTTTCCGAGGCACGGAGGAGTCTCGGTATGTAAAGATGGTGGTATGTCATATATATTAAATGTGTCCAATCATTCTAACCAAATCTATTACGGCGAATATACTTCATTCTTGTATTTGTTTGCCACTTTTGTACTTTACACTATTCACTAACACTAAACACTAACTGAAACGATTTTGTTCTTTTTAGTCTTCGTACGTTTGTGTGCTCTACAAGCTGGAATACTTCAACGTTCACATGCTGATGATAAAGCCTCTTTTCGTTAGTGACTGCAAATTTATGGATCACGTTTTCGATGAACTCAACTTTTAGATCCAGATGGAGGTATCATTTCTTATGTACCATATTTACAATTTCCCTTAGCACTTTTTCTGGAATTGTTATATAATTAATATATTGGTCTGTTTGGTGCAGCCTCACAGCTGGATACCATAAGTCCAAACTAATTGGGGTTTGTCTGTACAGCAACAGTTTGTTTTGCAATTTCTGGCAATCAAACAGTTTTCCCAAGAATAATTGCTTTGTTATATCCTAGTTGGAATTGAAAACTTTAAACATTTGACAACGACAATATATGTACTAGGTACAAAACGATATCATTTCATTTTGTACCTAGTACCAAAATTGGAAACGGGAACTTCATTTATTGGAGCAATTTATCCGCTGTCATGAAAAATTGGAAACATGAGCTGTGTGTAAAACACAAATAGAACGAAATTCGCCACATACAACACGTTCATGTCCTATTGGTGGTGTCGGGGCACAGGCCACCAAACTAATACAGTTCTGGCAGGCCAAGTAGGTCGAATGACAAATGACCGCTGAGCAAAATATAAATCTGGCTAGTAGCAGAATAAAAAAAACCGGCCAAGTACGTGTCGGACCTCGTTTACATTTAGGGTTCCGTATCAAATGAGGGAATTGTCAAAGAAAAAATCTGATTTATCAATAAATTGGTATTTGTTAGTAAAATATTCGTAATAATAAATATTGTCACCAAATTTCAAGTTCATAGGTCGATAGGAAGTTAAAACAATCTTCGGAACAAAATTTTGTGACTGACGACGGACAGACAGACAGACGGACACGTGAGTGACAACAATAGGGCTCCGTTTGGACCCTTCGGGTGCGGAACCCTAAAAAATTACGCTGTAGAAGACCCAGGCAAAGATGGCGACACGAACAAAACTGCTTCAAAGGCCTCTCTCTATTTTTTCTGCCTCACAACAAAAAAAGTAGAGAGAGGCCTTTGCCCAGCAATGGAGCAAAATGGGCTAATATAAATTAATGTCTATGGGACAGTTTTACAAAGCACATCTATAATGCACTCTGAGTGTAATATAATAACATTTTCAGCACTCAGTTGCAGCTTCCGCGGTACTGTAGTGCTTCAGGCATGTTTGCAGATGCAACATAGATGATTTCTATACATTTATGCGTAAGAAAACGATGTCTGTGGTGCACGGTATCGTCGATTCTTGAATCGAAAGGTGCAGGATAATGAAGAATCATTTATCGGTAACTTTATTTCCATTATTATTCTTATTGTACTAACATAGTTTAGAAGACTTCTGTTACAATTTTTTTCTATGGAATATTTATTTGTCTGAGATAAATGGTTTTTATTTTTAATAATATTTTTATCAGACAGAGTCATTAACAATTACATTTATCAGTATATTCAAACTCCGCGCCCCTCGAATGAAATCACAAAGATTTCTTGCATGAAAACGCACAAAGCTAGGCGGATTAAACTGAAGCTGCAAGCCATGATACATAATTCGCAAAGCAAGAAAACGTGATCCACATGCTTATAATTTCCGCACACTTACTTGTAAGTTTACATTATCGTCTAAGCAGAGTAAAGAGCAACTAAAACAACATACATTTTTATGCTATCAGCTTATAACTTTCCCACTTCTGGCATAGGTTTGTGAAGCAGTAATGCTCGTGAAGGAGGAGGCGGAACGGGTGAGGGAGACTCAACAGAGTCGCCCTCCGCAGGCAGCAGCTCCCAAGCAGCTGTCGCTGCTGGACACGTCCTGGGTGGTGGGGGTCGCGAGACGATCTCCGGCCACCGTAGACCCGGGCTTGCGGACGGCGAGTAGTGGGTAGCTCGCCGTCCGATCAGCACCAGGCCCGAGAGTCGACGGCGCGTAGTGATCCAGGCGCGCCTGAAAGAGATGTCAGCAATACCTGACGGGGCCCGTCATGCCCGATGCCTGCCCAGGGGTCGCAGATAAATTCGAAACAGAGTAACCGCACCCCTCGGCACTCAGGCAACTGAAGAAACAGGGGTGGGTTTTAGTCAGTAAAAGTCTGACACGCCCTTCCGCTCCACCCAGAGCGGAAGAAGTCATTGAATGATTTCCAACACCCACAAAAAAAGGCCTCCTCTTTGTGAGAGGGATCGAACTATAAGTTCTTTCAGCATAAATCCCTGTTTTCATTCTTTCACCATTACAATGTCATCGACACGAAGTAAACACGTGCCTATCCATCACGAGCCCAGTGCGGTTTGGTGATGTCTGCGAATATCTAGGACGTAGTTGCCTCACGATATTTATTTATTGATAGGATCATCAACATTGCACACACTTTAACACCAACAAAACACTGGTGATTCTCTTGTTCAATAACTTAACTAAAATTAGAGAATCGCTGTCTTTTACTAAAAGGATGTTCGAAAAATAGACGACTATAACAATGAAATAAGTTAGAGATGTCATACTAGTTTACGCCTTGCGCTTCACCGTGTTTATAATCGAAATGTATTTACGTGTACCCTTAATTTGTATGGAAATATTAGTTCAACTAAATTTGACATCTCTAATTTACGCTCGTCTCTTTCTTGTTTTATTAGAGAGAAAAAGATAGGAATAGCCTAAATTAAGTTTAGTTTTTGCACAACAAAATCCGCACCATTACCTACTTACATATTTAAAAACTATAAAAGTTTTGCAGCACTTACAGACAACTTACAACATTAAATAAAATATAAATCATTTACAAGAAAAAGTGAAAACAAAGTAAAAATTCAAAATGAAAATAAAACAAAAGTCCAAAACATAATTTAAAAAAGCAGCCAAGTGCGTGTTGGACTTATTAGATAGGGAATATGCATGATATTTTTTTTATTTGTTCAATTGAAGTCTTATTAACTATAGTGAACAAATATGAAGGAATTTTCAAAATATCATCATCAGCGACGAAGTTATAAAGCTTTAAAGTTGATAATTAGAAAGAGAAGTCCGACGTGTTCTTTGACGTCAAAGGATACGACGCCTATACAACTGCCATAGAAAACAGCGTTTTCAAGAGAGGAGCAGATATATTTGTTTAAAATTGTTATATCTCGTATACCTAATTTTCGATCAATTTTGATTCTGCTTTCACTGTTCGTACTCTATTTTAGTATATTCATCGATAAACCGGTTAGATAACAAATATTTTTTCATGCATATTTCCTATTATCAAAAAAAAACTGATTTTATTGGTATTTGTAAGTAAAAGATACGTAATAATAAACATTAATAACACCAGATTACAAGTTCATAGGTAAATGGGAAGTTAAAAAATACTTCGGAACAAAATTTTATGACAGACGACGGACTGACGGATAGAGGGACAGATGGAGAGACGGACACGTGCTCCGTTTGGACCATAAAAATTCTGTTCTTTGTTAATTAACAAAGAACAGAATTTTTATGGTCCGGTTTTTTTTTAATTAAAAAAAAACCGGCCAAGTGCATGACAGACGACGGACAGACAGACAGACGAACAGACGGACAGAAAGACAGAATACGGAACCCTAAAAAGTAAACGTGTGCGAGCTAGATTTGAACTTGCAATCTCAAGCATACGTAACACTTGACCCGAACACTCAGCTAGGCTCATATGTGACAATACAGGTGAAATACAAGAGTGAATAAATAAATTCAACCTACGATACCTAATTCGGACCCGCTACCATTAGGTCATTGCTCTCTGTTAGAAAAACATAAGACAGTGATAAAGTAGAAAAGAAATACCATCTGTTACACCCTTGTTCACATATAATATAGAATGAACACTCCACACGAGCCGAATCAGAGATTGAAGAGGCATTTTGATATTAATAACAGTTCGTCTACCGACAACCCTCTGGGGATAGCCATGTGTAGTGAATACTGAACTGGTCTGGCTTTCAATACCTTCTTTATTTCCTTTGCCAAATGAATAATGATCAAACATTTTGTTTAACCAAACACAAAGCCTTAAGTAGTTATCAGGGTGCCGAACGTCCGAATAAAAAAACGGAACCCTTAAAGGATCACTCATTCGTCTGTCTGTCTGTTAGTCACAGCCAATTTGCTCCGAATCTACTTTGCCGATTAAGTTGAAATTGGTACACACATGAATATTCTTAACCAAAACAGGGACAAGAAATGTAACTAAATGAATTTGGAATATGGGGCCACTTTTAGGCTGAAGTCGGAAAAAGTAAAAATAATGTTTTTCAAACTGAACCGTGCGACATATCGAATGAAATATCAAATAGGTGTATTGTAAGTGTCTCAAATGATTTTTTTAAATAAATATTTTTAATTTATAAGAAAATAGACAAAAATACCATTCCGGTATATCCGAAACTACTAAGTACATGTACTATATAGATTACACGAAAACTTAAAAGAAAGTCTATTGTTTAAAATATATATACTCATATACACTAGCTTCTGTCAGTGGCTTCGTGCGCGTGGAATTATTGCTTTCCCTGATTATAAATGATAGCATATATGTTATTCTGATGTATAAGCAACATTACTGTAAAGTTTTACCAAAATCCGTTCAGTAGTTTTTGTGTGCAAGAGTAACAAACATATCTGCATCCTCACAAACTTTCACTTTTATAATAATACTAGCTGTGCCCGTGGTTTCACCCGCGTTTATGTATCTTTCGAAAAAAAAAAAATTTATATATAAAAAGTATCCAATGTTACTTCTAATACCTCCAAGAATATGTGTACAAAGTTTCATGATGATCGGTTAAGTAGTTTTCGCGTGAAAGCGTAACAAACAAACTTACGTTCACATTTATAACATTAGTATGAAGTATGATATTAGAATTTGTTCGGCACGCTTTGCAAGCAAATGGGACTCGTACTTGCCCGTTTTTTTTTCAAATAGTATTTTTTAGGAGATAGCCTTCTTTTTTTTGACTCGCTAGTCTAGCTACTTACTGCTGATCATAAGGGCCTGATCGCCTACCATAACGTTTTAAAATCATTATAATTCCGGTATGAGAAAGCAATAGTGCTATTGGTACTCTACTGTATAGTTCCGTTTCTTTCTCACACCAGAATTCTGATGATTTTAAGAGGTCATGAATGGGACCCTGGGCTTCTCCATCTGGAAGTCAAATGGGAATTAAACATAACTGGCCAAATACGGCTGTACCAAATACAGGGTGTAACGGAAAGGTGTGGTCATATTTTAAGAACCGGTTCTGCCCATGGAAATGAACAACTTTCTCTAGGATAAAATAGAATTTTCCCAAAAAAAAAAATTGGACCTTCCATACAAAGTTATCATCAGCTGATCAATATTTGTATGGATCGAGCAAAAAAAAATTGTTTTCCCTTAGGTTTTCTTGAAGAAAGTTGTTCATATCGATTGGCAGATGCAGTTCTTAAAATATGGCCACACCTTTCCGTTACATCCTGTATATACCTCTGCCTAACCATTTTGGGAATACAGTCATTATGTCATATTGTTGCTTAAGTTCTAACACCACGTTTGTCAAAATCGGGAACTATTCAGGAGATCAAATATGCTGTTTAGCAGCACGTAGCTTGTGGGGTGGCAAGTTACGGGTTGTAACTATAGCAATACAACTATATTAGTATTGGTTTAGTATTCTTTTTGGTGTTAAATTACGCGTCACCATTGGTACAAATCTTCGTGTTTGATTTCTCAAACGCTGTGTCTTTCGATTCCCTATCGAATGATGATGTTAACTTAAGCGACGGTATGTAAGATAGGCAGACAACATTCAAATATAAATTGTGTGAAGTCAGCCAGGACCCATCATTATCATCTGTCTCCTTTGTGTCAAAGAAGCTACAACCGTTTGGTAACATGCGTACTGCGTACTAGAGCAAAAGACAATTTCTATCGAATGCTGACTATTCAAGCAGAAAGGAATTTGGGGCATCAATGTCAAGCACAAGCATCCATACAATTTGCAGTCATGCTTTAAGTAGGTTAGGAGGAAAATTGACACAAATAATAATAATTTAAAATATTTTATCTAAAATCCAAACTGTTTCGAGCAACAGGGATTCAACTGAATTTGAACATATTTTGCCGGATTTTTCCGACTGCTATGTGCCAAAACAATTTAGTTCAACTTGATATCAATTCTAAAATTATTTTTTATTAAATATTAAACTTTGCTAATCTATTTATCGTGATTTTAAAAATTTATAGCCTATGCCACTCAAAAATAACGTAGCTTTCCATTGGTAAAAGAATTATCAAAATCGGTTCAGTAGATCCAGAGATTACCCCCACAACCTCACAAACTTTACCTCTTTATAATATTAGTATAGTTATGTATTCCCCAAAAAGGTAGATTTTCCCATATATAAAAATCTAAATGAAATGTTTTGCATGTTGTTGTATAATAAGCTGCCGAAGCTTCACAAAAAAATTAAAATTTCACATACAAATGTTTTACAAAATGCTACGCCCATTTTAATAAAAATCTTTTACAAGTTATTGTCTTTTAAGCGAATCGAAACTCCAATAAATTATGTTCATATGGTATTTCCACGAGGAGATTATTTTAATTATGTAGGTAATGTAAGTCAATCTTAGGGATTTCTAAAGTGTATGGATATGGTTTTGTAAATGTTGTTCTTGTTGGCAAGGAGGCAGACTAGCGGTCTTGGCTGCGCTAGGCCGTTTTGTACTAAAATTTCATAAAGATATTGGCCAATTTAAGCCATTTATTAATAAAATCAATATTAATAAGGTATTTTGCTCGTTGCGACCTGTATTAGCGTTTTTTTTTTCTTTTATTAACAAAAATAGTATTTTTATTTTAAAGGACAAGTCGAAAACTTGAAAAAGTAAGAAAGAAAGAAAACTAGTTTATTTGGCACACACAGATGCGGACGCGGCACGGAGTGGCACTATCTGCAACTTACTTATCCTGAAAAAGTACGGGAATAACATAACACACAAGTCTTTTTTGTGTAAAAATCCCCTGTGACTCAAAAAGACTTGTGTTTTATTAACAGAAAGGGCCACTTTTCTTTGAATCACACGCACATTAGATATTTTTAGGGTTCTGTACCAAAATGGTAAAAAATAACCCTTATGCGACTCTGTCTGTAGCGGACGCCGAGCCTACGTACTAAAAGTGATGTGTGCGTGTATGTGTTATCAGATAAAAGACTGATTAGACTGTCGATGACGAGACCCTATCTACGCACCATGGTGCAAGTAGTGGTAGGAACAAACAAGTGTGAATAGTGTGTGTTTACGCCTGTGTTAACAGCAACTATTAAGACATTCAGTGCGTGTAGTGAGTGCTAATCTAAAGGGCCAGGCGCCCGTATGGATTTTTTGTTTAATGCATACCCACACTACCCTTTTTTTTTGTCTAAAAATTACAATGTCATGAACTTGTACGCTCCGCATATTTTATGTAAAAATTCAGTTTATACCTAATTATACGAGTATAACGATACCTCGACACGGGAGTTTCATTTGAACATCATTGAAGCCCCAACACCTGGCGACCGTGAAAGGACCTGCAATTTTAGCGGAAAATCCAGTTCGATCTTTGCGACCACGCGCTGCCGCATGCCGGTGTGCCATTGCGCCGCAGCTACTTTTCACCTAAATCAAGCATCATACCTGAGTTCCCTGGAGGTGTACCAGCCATTGCAGCCACCGCCGGTTAGCGATCAGCATTCAGCATCGTACCGCAGCATCGGCCAATACAGCTAAGTCCCATTTTTCCTTGTGAATTCCCTGTTACCTATACACCCTTACCTTCTATACCTAACCTTAATAAGTCTATCCAATACCTATTTAAAATAGCTTCTATGAGAGCATTGGTATCTGTAGTCACAGTGTCTTAAAATAATTACATAAATACCAACACCATACGTAGATTATAAAAGGAAATTCACATTATCTATTGGTAAACGACTAACTGTCAATACTAATACAATAGTAGGCTATTTTCCTGTCTACTTAACTGTAGACTCTACTTAACTGTAGACTCTACTTAACTGTAGACTCTACTTAACTGTAGACTCTACTTAACTGTAGACTCTACGTGACTGTATACTCTACTTAACTGTATACTCTATTTTTCTTAAGAGTACTCAACTGAAGGCTACTAAACTGAAGACTGTACTTTATCCTAGACTACTTAACTGTTGACTCTTCTTAACTGTTGACTCTACTTAACTGTAGACTCTACTTAACTGTAGACACTACTTAACTGTAGACACTACTTAACTGTAGACACTACTTAACTGTAGACTATAATTAACTGTAGACTCTGCTTATCTGTGTACTCTACTTAACTGTATACTCTACTTAACTGTATACTCTACTTAACTGTTGACTCTACTTAACTGTTGACTCTACTTAACTGTAGGCTCTACTTAACTGTAGACACTACTTAACTGTAGACACTACTTAACTGTAGACTATAATTAACTGTAGACTCTACTTATCTGAATACTCTACTTAACTGTATACTCTACTTAACTGTAAACTCTACTTTACTGTAGACTTTATTTTTCTTAAGAGTACTCAACTGAAGACTGCTTAACTTACTTACTTAATTCTAGACTCTATTAAACTCTAGATTTTATTTAACTCTAGACTATTTAACTCTAGACTCTATTTAACTCTAGTTTCTATTTATCTCTAGACTATTTAACTCTAGACTCTATTTTATTTTTTTAAGAGACCTAACGTGACTTGACAGTTGACATGACTGACAGTTGACACAGACACACCACTCACAGCTTATGGTCTTGTGGCATCTGTAACACTACCGGCTTTATTTAGTTATGAAACTGTGTTATTGTTAAGTTAAATGTACACTTGTTCCCCAACGTGTTAGATATTGTTAAACGTAACAGGCGAAACGATATGTTACGCTGGCGACGACCCCACCGAGTGTTTCTACGTTGACGTCGTGGTGGGGCTTATGGGTCTCCATGATCCTGGGGACTTCCGGCATGAGTGACTAACTTGTGCCGGAAGGCTCCAGGGGAGAGGCCCGACTAAGAGGAACACACCGGGGGTCGCGTCCATTGTCAGTCGATCATCGTCGACTGCCAGTGGATGCGACCTCCACCCAATCCCAGCTTGGAGGCGTGGCTATGGGATGCGTACTGGAGGGATGTCCGGATGCTAGCGCCTCACAAGAGGGCTGCGCCGTTGGGAGACTTGAGCAAGCTGTTCGAGCCTCCTAACGGCATGGAACCTGGGGGAACTTCGTCGCTGCTCTCTGGTACGCATCTGTTCATCAGATGCGACTGTGAGAGTGGCGCCGAAACTGGGGGGGCAGAGTGTGTGAGTGAGTGAGTGAATGAGAGAGAGTGAATGTGGACCATGCGATATGTTAGAGGAGGGATAGGGAGGTAGAGAGTAGGAGATAGGGACCACACCCTTAAAAGGAAAAAACAATGATGACAGACAAGATTATTGCAAATGACTCCCAGACACGCCCCCATTCGTATACTGGGGGGGGCGGCCTTAATCTCACACCTACAAACGACGACCTGGATCCGTTTGTCGGGGACAATCCCGACAACAAGAGCCGAGGAGGCGAGTGAATGTAGAAGATGATCTCGAGATCATCTCCTACATTTCAGGAGATGATCTCCTTCAGCTTTAAGACGCCCGCCAAGCCGCGGTCGGGCGAAGTAAGCCAAAACGAAGTCGGCAAGGAGGCGGAGAGTGGTGCGGCGTCGGCGACCGACGCAGCACCACTACTCGCCGCTCTGAGCTCCTTTAGGAGCCTGGAGCGTGAGGAGGGGAGCGCTTCCGGAAGCGCCGTGAGTCAGGGCTCGCGGTTCTTCCGGAACCAGAAGCGTTCCAAGGCAGGGGACGGCCGTGAGTCGTCCTCTGACGCTGAGGTGATGGCGCCGCCTGCCAAGGTTCCCACCAGCACGAGGGGTAGGGGGGCGGGGAGGCCGTCAAAAGGCTCCAAAGGTAGCAGGCGAGCCCTGAGGCTCGCCGCGGAGGAGGAGCGCCGCTCCACCGCTGGGGGTCCCCGGGTATCGGTCTCGGGGTCCTCAAGCGGACGATCGGCGTTCTCTGTCAGCTCCAAGTCGGAGCGAGCGGACAGGCTTGCGGGGGTCGTGGCGAACGCGATCAAGGATGTGGTCCACAAGAGGCTTGCCTCTTCCAGGAGCAGGGCCACATCCGCGGCCACGGCCTCCATTGTGGCGGCGGCGGAGGCGAGCTACGGCTGAGCCGAGAGCCATACCCCAAAGGGGGTGCCCTTAGCGTAGTCGCTTGTAGTTTTTAAGTATAAGTCCTGGCTGGAGGCTTTAATAATAATTAAAACCGCCACGGGCATGTCCGCTTAAGCAGTCGACAACCACGATGGTTGAACTGCGAGTATCATACAAAAAAAAATAAAAAATAGAACGACCTTTTTTGCTGCTCGGTGCTCGGTCTGGACGGACGTGTGAATCATCAGCTAGTCGCAAGGTTACGTAAGCCATTTGAGTTTAGTTGATTGAAAAAGTGATAGTGTGTTTATGTGTTTCATTTAGTGGATTTTAACAATCTTAGTGAACTAAGTAAATTTTGCTGATTGTAATCGGAGTCAATTGTATTTATGAAGTAAAAATGTTTTTTTTTGTTGTGAATTGTTTTTGTTTTAGTAAATTTCCACTTCTAAAGCTTATAGTACCATATTCTCACAAATAAATAAATGATTAGGTTTGTGATTAAAGCTTGACCACATAATTTTGAAATGCATAATGAATGATCTGTATCCCATCCTAACTGTATATTAGAGCACATTGATTTATTTTTCCTAACCACCGCTCGATATCCTGCAATTTATTGTTAGGACCTAACTCGTTAAAATATTAGTCGTTAAAGTATTTCACTTAAATTGCTTGTTGCTGACGCAAGCGCGGTTCATTAAATTCGAACTACAGCTCACCTACGTGTCTTCATATGACACAAGCATCAACTTAACTGCACTACAACTCACCTACATGGCAGCATACGATACAGGCGTCCATCAAACTCAGAACTACAGCTCACTTACATGGCTGTATTATAAAAAAAGCGTTTGTCAAACTTGTGAACAACAGCTCACATATAGCTGCATATGTAACAAGTGTATATTAATAGTCCGGTCATTTTAGACATAAAAATAGTGATCAAATAAAGAAAATTCCGACAGAGCCAAATCTTCGTAGAGACCTTAGGTTTACCACAAGGAATAAAGTGTCAAAAGCCCCCATCAGTCCCATGTGAGCTTAGGGACTTATTCGGGGCCCAAGGTCAAAATTTTAGGTTTTTTGGATTTTTCTCGAAAACGGTAAGTTTTATCGAAAAGTACCTCAGAGCAAAGTTGTAGATCTTAAAATTCTCTATAAAAATGGTCCCTATGATTTTTTCTCTAAGACCCACATTTCCCAGATATTGCGCTTGTAAGAATCATGTTCTACATAGTATGCACACATATGCCACGTATATACATATTTAGGTACTCAAGCAACTTGAGGCCCGGAATAAGTCCCTAAGCTCACATGGGACTGATGGGGACTTTTGACACTTTATTCCTTGTGGTAAACCTAAGGTCTCTACGAAGATTTGGCTCTGTCGGAATTTTCTTTATTTCAATTGTCTAAAATGACCGGACTATAAACAGAACTACAGCACACCTTATATAGCGGCCTCATAATAAAAGAATAGACTCTTTTTAAATCTGACAGCTCACCTTTAGGTCAAAACTCTTCTGTAGGGGAGGTAATGAAGAAAACCAACAGTAAAAATAGATTTCGGAAATGTCGCGGACGAGGAGAATGCCTACGTGCGCGCTGCTTTGATACGTCCACCACACTCCCCGATCGCCCCGCGATCCCCGCGTCGCGCGCGCGCTCCCCGCGCCCACCTGCTTCAGCCCCGTGCACCCGAACAAGCTCCTCGAACGTAACTTTTGAGTTTATTTTTAAAACATTTGTTAAAGTACAACTTAAATTGTTCCAAGTTTTCCAGTACACTGATAACCCTACCGAGGAGTTGCCTCAACCGAGAGTACCACTTGCATTATTCCAACCACTTAGAATAGGCAAAAATATGTTTGATTATTTAAGAATGAAAGTCTGAAAAAGACTACTTAAATATCAACAACTAGCACCTCGCCCGCACTAACTTCGAAAATAGAGTCCATAAAACATATAATTTATAGCCTATGACACTCACAAACAACGTGGCCTCTCACTGGTAACAGAACCCTCAAAATCGGCTCAGCAGATCCAGAGATTACCCCCACAACCTCACAAACTTCACCTCCTTATAACACCAGTCTATAAGTATAGATTTATAGATAAATAGCTCACTGAACCTATCCGCACAAAAGAACACATGAATAAAAATACTCACGATTTCTGTCCGACATGGTTCGCGACGTTCATAAAACATAAATACTAAAAGGGTTTTGGAACAATGCACACACACAATAAAAGTCACGAAAAGTTATTGCAGGGTATTCCGACAATATCTCCAGAAGGGTGCGTCTGAGCTCAAAAATAACCAAAGTTTTCACCCCCTTTAATATACCCCGTAGAATGATCCATAAAACCTAAATTCATATTAAAAACATTTTGTTCCACCTTCATGTTTTTTTTTTATATGAAATTAAATGTAGTGAAAACACGACATTTTGTTAGTTTAATCTATTAGAATCGTAATCCATGATTATAAAGCGAACCCCCTTAGAATGATCCATAAAACCTATATTCATATTAAAAACATATGTAGTTAAAACACAACACAGATTCCTGTGCTTCTCCTGACTATAGCTGTCACAATGCTATTCAATCGACCACAATATTGAAGTTATTCTTAAATAATAATTATTCATAAATATCAACCGGGTAACGTCGTAAGCCCGACTTATAGCTCGCCCTAAAACCAAGTGAACGAATCGATTGCCGAAAGGTGCCTTCTTTTCCGCCTTGACAACTGTCATCGATTGGTGTTGCCACCATAAATAATTAATCACAATAATAGACTTTTCAATTTAGTCGATTTTAAACCACAGATAAATTAACCTAACAGCGGGACGCAAGTGAAAAATATGAGCAAGGTTATGTGCAAAACGGTTTAGGGAATTAGAGCTACTGGTCGACAAACTCCCTCGCCATCGCTTCCAGTCAACCCACCACACCACACTCCGACGCGCACAGCTGAAAAGAGTACACTACATACTCTCGCACCACTCAGTTACACACCGTTTCATACCTTTGCTACGCATCCTGGCATCGCGCATGCTCCTCGCATTGCTTTAGTGGAAACAATCACGTTTTCAAAACGACGCTACACATCCTCGCACTGCTACCTTGCTCACCACTGTTAAAACAAGCCAATGGAACTCTTTTCCTCGGCTTATTTCCCTCTTCATAGGTTGATAGCATTCCTCTTGGAGGAAGAAACCTTTGTCGTAGAAACTACACGTGTGTAAAATATCAACTTAATTACAAGCCGGCGAAAACTCGATTATAATTCGGCTGTCAGTTAGCCAAGTGTGAAACGGAATTAAGGCAAGAAATGGCCAAAATAAGGCAGCCAGCCTTATTAAGCATTTTTAGCCGAATATAACGAGGCTGTGGAAAAAATATATTTATGTTAATCTTGAATATATATCTGAAAATTTGGTTGTTTCCAGAACATTAGCAGAACAGAATTAGAAAAAATATCTCGATACAATATGGTATTTTACTCTGTATGAGAAAATAACTAAAAATAGATTATTGAGATTGCTTAGGCAAAAAGCAGTCGGAAAAGGTTATTTAAGTTCATAAAATAACAAAATAAATTCTAAAATTCAATTTAAAGTTTTCAGTTTTTTTTATCTGTTTTTAACACCATGGAATAGTAGCCGCCATGTTATACGGCTGTGTAAACTATAAAGTGTCAACTGTCAACTGATCAGCGTATCTATACTTTGTACTTTTATTTACACAGCCAACTGACGTCATGACCACTTTTCGTCAATTTACGCGCGAAATGTGAAATTGAAATTCATTTTATGGCAACTATTGATGGAATAAAAATTTAAGTCACTAATTTAATAATGTTACCTAAAAGAAGTCTGCAGGTTAAAATTTTATTCTTTTCTTATTTCTTTTATTATTCTCTTTTGTTTTATTCTTATTTCTTATTTATAAGCGGGCAACAAGTTGCGAATGTGTAGTGTTGTCAAACCTTCTTATAGAAGAAAGTCATAAGTACAATTGCTATGCCATAGTTTTGTGAGATTGCTAGTCGACTTCTGACTGTTATAGTACAGACGGACAGACGGACGACGGACCAAACGACCAGACCAAAGAGAATTAAACCACTTGAGAGCTGAAAACTGCTCTCCTGGTTCAAAACCAAGCAGCACCAACAAACACACACACCTACTCGTACTTTAAATACTAAATTCATCTAAACTGATCTAGTCCAACTATATTTAATTCGATAGCAACATTGCTCTTCTTGGAGTTACAACGGGACATAACCATTTGATCTGATACCAAATCTCCTAACTTTACTCGAGCCAATGTCATCCCTGCCGTGGTTCTAAGCCAAGTCATCATCGCTTACCATCAGGAGAGATAGTGGTCAAACGCGAGCCTATCAAAAAAAAAAAAAAAAAGTGTCTCTCCTTGCGTTCACGTCATCATTCCGAACCTTCTAAAACACTTTTAGCCGGTTTGTTGAACATTCCACAATCAGTAAGAGACATATGTCGCCAAGTCCCTATTTCTTGCTGCTATCATGTACGTTGCGCTTGGATTTCCTGCTGTAGGTTCTTAGAATTTGTGGAGAGTATAACATCTCAATTGACTCAGAATTTGCTTTCGACTGATTGTTGGCATAAGTGCCGGATTGTTTCCCATAAAACACACACTGAATGTGTTCCTCAGAGGCCTTTTTTTTTTTGGTGGTGGGAAATCATCCAATGACATCTCCCGCTCTGGGTGGAGCAGGAGGGCGTGTCAGACTCTTACTGACTGAAACCCACCCCTGTTCTATCCTGGAACACCCAAATACTCCGAAATATTTCATTCCGAATTTCGATGTTCCGATTTTCAAAAGTCCGAATTTCATTATACCTAAGAATTATAATGTCTAATAGTAAAAATCACGAAATTTATTTTACCGAAAGTCGTAAATACGATTTGTTAGTTTTCCAATTTTCATAAGTTCGAAGAATCAAATGCTCGAAGGGTTCTCGGTCCGAAAAACGACATTCCGATTTTCAATACTTTGAATAAACTAAAATTCAACATGTTGTGCTACAAAATTTAGTGACAGAAACGAATCGCTGCAAAACCGACTTCACGCAGTCTTGTCTGCCCCACCCTAGAGTGTAATTTAAGCCCGCGTAGGCGCGGAGGGGTGGCGCGGCCCGCGAGCTGAGGAGCAGGTGGTTTGAAGGCCCGCCGCCGCGACTGCCCAAACCTCGCAGCGCCGGAGCCGTGACAGAGACAATGCTTGCTGCATGTTCCATGCCTTGCTTGCTGCTTGCCTGCTTGCATGCTGCATGCCTGCTTGCTTACCTGCTTGCATGCTGCATGCCTGCTTGCTTACCTGTTTCCATGCTGCATGCCTGCTTGCGTGCTGCATGTCTGGTTAGACGCTGCATGCCTGCTTGCATGCTGCATGCTTGCTTGCATGCTGCAAATCCCCTGTATTATTGATGAATCACTTCCGTTAGGTTAGGTTAGAACTGTGACTATTAAAGTCCTCGTACTAAACATAATATTACTCTTACTAATAATATTACTTAACTTACTCTGGTCACGTGAAGAGTCGACTAAATTTTTGCTGATGAGTAGAAATTATAAACGTTAGGAATTTTGAAATTTAGGAATGATTAAAATCGGTATTTTGAAATTCGTATTTGTGACTGACGGAATAAAGTTTTCGTAATTATGTAGTTTACCCGTTCCATCCCTGTATATATATATAATATTATATTATGTTCTTTTAAAACGAATAGGTAACATGTTTTGCTACTCTTGATACTGAGTAATGAACTATCACATAAAATACACATTTAATATATCTCTCAGTGGCCCATGCGGTAAATAGAAAATATTTTTATTGGTAAATAATATTTTATAGACTTACCCAGTCAGTCACAGCATCATTGTTCAATTAGATAAAATAAATTTCTTGTGAAATCGTACGAAGTTCACTAAAAAGTTAATCAGGAATCAGGATCAGTGAATCGTTTTGTGAGAGGAATGATAGTGGTGAATCTTGAGAATAGGTATTGTATCGTCTATGGAGGTTACCTGAAATACGGACCTTAACAGCAGACTGGTTGAGCGATTATACTTTTAAAGAGTGATGCTAGAATAGGGTCATTCCTCTGGGAGCCTTCGATGTAGACAGACGCTTTGATTAAAACAACGTATAAAGACTTTACAGTACAATAGCAATAAGTCCACAATCAAGAAGTACATGCACCACTGAGCTACGCTACAGACGCCCCCAGTCACTACAGTATCTACTTATTAATTTTATCTCTCCATTTACAAATACCAATACAATCTCGTACATTTTGCTGAATTCTCCGGAGAGCACATACATACGTTGGTTCTGTTTTCATACGAATAACTGTCGATACAGGCAGGCTGAAATTAGAAATTCTAGTAACTAGTCTAGCCTTTGAATGTCGTTATTGCTCAGTAATTGGGTTGTGGAAGTCAGATGGCTGTCACTTCATGTAAAATTAATAATATTCAGCCACAACTAATCAGACTGGAAACTGAGTCCAACTTAGTGCAGCTGGACGAATGATGATATATATCATAACATCACGCCAGTAACTATTCCAAAAAATTATAGGTAGATATGTACGTATCATTTGCTACCTATTAAAGGGGGCAATTCTTTGCCATCAACCGGGTAAAAATCCAGACTCCAGGCTAATTTAAATTTCTGCATGGTAATACCATAACACTATAACCAACCTAAATATCACAATTTGGACAATTATTGCTCGTGCTCAATTTTAAAGTCCTAGGTTTTACTTAACTACCTCCATAAAATATTATGTAGACGTTGAAACATATTTTGTCATTCAGGGTCTGGTGGGCATTTGCGTTGGAAGGGTATGATCCCTAACTAACAAAATATTCTGGTATACCTACTAAAGTGAAAATACAGGAGAAAATAAATAAAACAATTGGGCAACAAAATAGAATAGTTTTCCATCAAAACTCAATGGAATTTTTATTCATCAAATAGCTGAGGAATTCCATCCCGACTGAGCGAACTAAAAAAAGTTTGCTATGTTACTACTGTGAAACTTTTGTTTTGAATATAATGTATTTTTTTTTTTTTGGTAAGGACAATATTTTGTTGTCGCTTGATAAAACCACTGTTGTTTTTTTTCTAAAACTTGTCGGGAGTTTAGCTCTTTAAAAAACAATCTGCTTAGCCTTTTTCCAACCTGGAAGTAGCTGAGTACCAATATTATACATGTTACGACTGCCTATCTTATCGTGCTTTCCGAGGCACTGCGGAGTCTCGGTGTGCAAACGATGGTCACCATTCCACGGACCAACCTCGGTAAGCGTTGCTTACCCTGGAAAATCGACCCGTGCGGAATTTATTACATAGCCACGAGCTCTGCTCCATAAAATTATAGGAAGAAATTATTAGCAGAAAACGTTATTGGCATAAATTTCCTAGTATTATTTTATCCAAGTAGAATTTCCAAGACCTTGTAGACAGCGAAAATTTATTTAAGTTGGCAATGTTGCTGACACATTTTGTGTACCTAACGACCCACGCGCGAGCTTCCGTGAATAAGAAAGAAACGTTACCCGTGTAAGAGTATTTTAGTGTGACATTTTCCCAACACAATTAAAGTTTTAGAAAATACTGGATGAATTATATCCATAATTTATAGGGAGTGCCTCCGCTGCCGGCCGTGTCCCGAATTGGCTGCAAGCGCCGGTTGCTGCATTGACTGATGGCACTGACTTTGGATAAAAAGCGGAAAATGAAGTTGGCAATTTTGCCTATGAAATAGATGGGCGGGGTAGGTAGGCATAATTTAAAAAAAAACAGATGCAGCCGGCAATGTCTTAACGAGCGACGGTCGTTAGTAAGTTAAACTAACGGAGCCCCGCCCCGGGGTAGCAGCGGGGCTAGTATATATTTCAGCAGGGTTTAATGAAACCTTACACTATAACCCCGTTCAGCCCTTTCGAACCTAACTGGTCCGTGTCGGGGTGTCCAAAGTTCCCGAGCTCGCTTTGCTCTCTCTTGGATTTAGTTCAAGAATTTTCAGCTCCTGCCGACGGCATGGGCAGCCCCTTTTTTTTTTGAATCTCGACTGCCGGCAGCAATGTATTGCCGGTACCCAACGGCGTTTTTGTGGGTGTTGGAAACTTTTATTTGTGGTCGGCTTTCAGTCTAACCGGATGCAGATGAATGCCAGTATTTTTAGTAAATCCGATCTATCACTCTTCCTACCTCATTGAATAATTTTCAAACTAAGTTATCCCATCATACTATTTTATTAAATATGACATGGCACGACAAGCTAAACAAGCCACAAGCCACAGACGCGACGTGTAAATGATATGTCAGAGTTATGTCGCATCTTCACTAACTACGGTATCAAACCCAACTGCACTGAGCCCGCGTGTTTTAATACGGCCAATTAATTCTCCTAAAGACCTGAGTCCCAGCAGTGGGAACATTATAAAGTCTGTACATGCTTATGCTTATGCTTAATATGTTAAAGGAAGCAGTCACTGTTATTTACTAATAGTTTCATGTTTACAGTTGTTGTGCATTTAATTAAAAATAAAACTGGGAATGCCTCTGATGCCTCAAATTACAGGCCTATTTCCTTGGCAACTGTTTCAGCAAAGGTGCTGGACAGTCTGCTTGACGAACAATTGGCTAAGCATCTAATACTTCACCCTTCCTCCTGGACTGCGACAGCGAATAGACGTGCATACGTACAAGTTTTTATTTAAAATAATTTTAATTTTGGCAATAAATACAAATTTTTATTCGGCAACGTACTAGGCGCGCATAAAGCGATAGTGAACACGGAGTACTGGAGCGAGCAGGATAGCAACCGCGAAGACGACGATAGCGGCGTAGTTCAACTGCGGACACGCAGATCGTCACGTCATCCTCGCCGCTTGCCACAATCCACAAGCGGCAGCGATTTGTGATGACCAGTGATTGGAATTAGAATAACGTAAACTTGAAAAAGTGAATTATTAATTTATTGGATCATAAAATCATAAAAGTCACTATGTCCAAGACACCACCTAAAACTCCTCCGAACCAATACCCATCCAGATCGGAGTCCGACATTCTGAAATTATATGCTGACAAGGACATGGAAGGATATATCACACAACGATTTGGCTCGTTGTGTGATGCATGTCCGGAGATGCTTTTCTGATGAGAATACTGGAGATGAGTTGGACATCTTAAAAAATGAGTTCCGGAAGATGTTCAATGAAATGATTACCTCCTAAAATTCCAGACTAGACAAATTAGAAAACCATATCTTGGAGATTAAAAACCATTACACCGAAATCAAGGCCACCAATAATGAACTTGAAAAAGCTATGACAAGTGTCTCCGATCAATTACAATCGCTAGAGGATAAAATTTCGGGACTAGAAAAAGAGCGCAGCTCCTTGACCATTAAGTTATCTACGCTGGAAGAAAAGATAGAGTCATTCGACCGTAATCTCGTCAAAACCTCCATAGAATTTCGAAATGTACCCAAAAGAGTAAATGAGACCAAAACCATGCTGTTCGATACTGTGATACACCTGTCAAAACACTTGAATATTGATACGGAACCTACCAGTATTCGTGATATTACAAGACAACTGTCTAAAAGGGAAGAATTAACTTCTAGCATAACAGTTGAGTTCTCAAATACACTCTCGAAAACGAAATTTCTGTCTGTTGTAAAAGAATACAATAAACTGAACCCCAAAAATAAGGTGAATTCGACTCATCTGAATATTAATGCTGCAAGGGAAACACCAGTATATATAGCTGAGCAGTTGACTTCAAACACAAAAAGACTGTTTTATATAACCAGAACCTACGCCAAGTCCCACCACTACAACTACTGCTGGACGTCAAACGGAAGAGTCATGTTAAAAAAGGATTCTAATAGCCACACCATCATAGTTAAAAATGAAGAACAGTTAAAACAGCTGTCTTCGTCCAACAATCCATGACTACCTATCTATAAGTATCTCGTCTATTTTCTTACCGATTCTATATCTATTTTAAATTCAGTATCTCTAAATTGTTTTTTTTTATATATAACTTATTGTACATACTCTCAACTAACATACCATGCTATCACTACTATCACATAAATAATACAAAATACTACTCTACACCTATTACACAGACACAACTCACACTTTTAATCATTATTCGCCTACAACAAACACCAAACGCTCGTCCACAGATCTCATTAATTTGCACATCTAGCCTAATATTAACTCACCTTCAAAAGTTATCAGACCTATTAATTCTCTCCGCTCACGGCTATAACTTAAGCCCTATTTATCTTCCTCTTCGCTTTTATACTTCTACCCCAACTTTACTATAAAATGACTAATAACGCTAATTACTTAAACGATGATATTGACCAGCTATCTGTGTCCACAACACATTCGTGCGCGCCAGAAGAAACACTTACATTTGTAAAACATTCAAATACCTTCATAAAAATTTTATCACAAAACATACGTTCAATTAATCGTAACTTTTTAGGCCTGCAAACTCTCATGCATCGTATATCTGTTGACTGTGATTTGGTCGTCCTGACCGAATGTTGGTTACAATGCTCTAGCAACACTAATATCCCGATTTTGGGTGATAACTACACCGTATACAAGACCACCAAACATTTAAACCAGATTAAACTTATCATAGACTTATACCAGACAGCTTCAGGGCTCTTATTTAAAATTAATTCCGATGTAGCGGTACTTTGCATCTACCGCTCGCCTTCAATAGTCAACATCAGTTGTTTTCTTTTAGCTCTCAACAACATTCTATCATCGCTGCAAAAGTTCAAATCTGTAGTCATAACGGGTGACATAAACCTTGATATAAAACCCACTACGCTTGACACTCGTTCGCACGACTATTTGAATTGTCTTGCCACTCATGGTTTTCTTCCTGCCAACACTCTCCCAACAAGGATTGGCAATTGCTTAGATCACACGATCCTAAGAACCAAATACCCCACCCTCACACTTATATATAGTTCCACAATGACTGATCACTGTTCCTCTTTACATTGTATTCACAACCAACGATTACGAACGGTCGCTGGTTCAACCATCACTAAGATAGACAGCGAGGGGCTTGATTTGTCAATGTTGCAACTAGACTTTATCCCTTCGTTTTCTATAAAAGATGCTAATATTGTGACCGATAAATTTATACAATTAGTGACTGCAGCCATTTCTGAAAACACTACAATTAAAAAAATTCCATCAAAAAAGAAAATGATCAAACCGTGGATTACTCCAGGTCTCTTACGGTGCATGAGGTAGGGACGCCCTGCACAAAAAGGTCAAAAATTGTCCAGCAAATGAAGTGTTAAAAATCACATACAAACGATACAGAAACTTTTGTATTCGTATACTGAAAAAAGCGAAGAGAGCTTATGACACAGAAGAACTAAATAAGGCCAGCAAATACCCCAAAAACTTATGGGATACTATAAAACGAGTAATGAATACCTCCAAATAAAAAAAAAACATCTACACAATTATTAACTTTGTCACCATTACCTACTCAGTCGTGTACCACTGTAAATACCTATTTTGCAAATATTGGTGAAAAGCTTACAAATGACATAATCAACAGTCGAACCCTTAAAACACCTACATTTCCTCAAACTACATCAGCTTCATCTTTTGTGCTAGAACTTACAGACCCGAACGAGATTATTACAGTTATCCAATCATTACGGTCTTCTGCTGCTCCAGGTTGGGATGGCATTTCGCCCTCCTTCCTTAATTAAGAAATACTCAACTATGCTGGCACCCATCTTATGCCATATCTTCAATCTTTGTTTCGAGACTGGCGTCTTTCCCACATCTTTTAAAAAGGCCATTATTCATCCTGTCTTCAAGGGAGGGGACGGGAACTTGCCGAACAATTATCGTCCCATAGCCGTCTTGAGTGCTTTATCTAAGGTACTCGAACGTTTGATTTATAAGAGACTTACTTACTACCTTGAACATTATAACTTAATATCGTTGCAACAATACGGCTTTCGCAAAACCAAATCTACCTGTGATGCAGTTCATGATTTGACTAACCATGTCGTGGAAAACTTAAATCAAAGCAAAAAGGTACTTACCATATTTTTAGACCTCGCGAAAGCTTTCGACACCGTTCCCATTCCCACTCTTTTACTCAAACTGGAGGAGGTGGGTGTCAGAGGTTTACAACTGCATCTCTTTAAGAATTACCTCACAAATCGCTCCCAGATTGTGAGGATTGATAGTTACAAAAGCGAGGAGCTCCCCATCCATTACGGCGTACCACAAGGGAGCATACTAGGTCCCACCTTGTTCCTAGTCTTTATCAATGACCTATGCAATCTTAATATTCAAAACGCCAAGATTATTTCATTTGCGGATGACACTGCGATAACTTTCGTCGCTGACACATGGTCTGATCTTAATAACAAGGCTCAGCTAGGTTTTAATTTGACTTTAAAGTGGCTTTACTCTCACACGCTTACTCTTAACACCTCAAAAACTAATTTTCTCACTTACTTCATAAGCTCGGCCTCTCAACCTAATTTTCCTATGTCTCTTAAAGCCCACTTTTGTCATACACAATCTCTCGTTTCTTGCCAATGTTCACCCATAACCTCTGTTGACCATATAAAATACTTAAGCATAGTCTTAGATAAGAATCTTAACTACAAACAACACATTAATCTCCTCACTGGCAGAGTCCGAAAACTAATATATATATTTAAAACCTTACGCAGTATTGCAAACCAAACTATTATACGTAATGTCTATTTTGCCCTATGTCTATCTATTATAACGTACTGTGTTTCCTGCTGGGGTGGTGCGGCGAAAACCATTTTAAAGCCGCTCTAAGTTGCACATAGAGCCATATTGAAAGTAGCACCTTCCGACCAATATTGTTCTCTACTGATCAATTATATAAAGAGTGTAACGTTTTGACCGTACGGCAGCATTTTATAGTACAAACCGTTCTACTACAACACCAGAAAACACACTACAAACAATTAAATAAACGTCGTAGCGACATAATCTGTACCATTCCAAGAACCTACAAATCCTTTACTAAAAGATTCTTTTATTTCCTTGGTCCGTGTCCTTACAACAAAATAAGTAAAAACTGTCCAATATACGGCTTATCTTACTACAACTGCAAAAATACCCTTCGTTCATACTTGCAAAACAAATCCTATGACGAAACAGAAAACTGTCTAACCTAAGTGGTGATAAGTCCTCACATTCACTTCTATGACAACACTGTCCAAGCACATATACATCCACTGACTTGCACACACATACATACACACACTTTCTCTCTTTCACACACACACCATCACACATACACACACACTCACAAATAGTTGATTGTAAATTATTTACTCTTTAGGTTAAGTTTGCACATTTTGTAAAAATTTAGCACTTACAACTTCAACAAGCACAATAAAAGCACAATGTACTGTGTTCAATATTTTAGTAACCATATTCAAAGGGGTTTGGGACTGTTACTCCTTACTACAGGTTATTTTATAACCTAGCTTTTTTGGGGGCCGAGTCACCCGCGTCCGTAGGAGTATACCCATTGAGTCCCTACACGTGGTCCCCGGGTGGTGCTAATCAGGTGACAAACTGGTGGTAGGTTTCGACCGATGGCTTGCGACCACCCATTGGGCAAAGACGTACCGCCAAGCGGCCTGGCCGTGTTCCGGTACGATGCTCAGTGTAGCCAATCCAGAGGAGTTGGGTCGAAATAGTTGTTCCATTGCAGGCAGACCAACCGGGCTCGCGCTGATGGGAATGTATCGGGAGACTAGTCGCGGAGGGTAGCGGGATCCGAGGCACGGTGCGCCGCTGGCCGACCGCAGTTAGTAGGGGGCCCAAGTAGTGTACTAGCCACACACGAAAGGCTGCCCCGCCAACTGACGAAAAATCCCGGAATGCACCATCGTGCTGGTTGGCGACCAGACGAGAGGGCCCGATGAACATTCCCGGGGGGGCTCGGGCGTCCCCGCAGTCTCCAGACTAGTCCCCCAATGATACCGTCCTGTCAGTGCGTGCCTGAAGGTAGCCAGCATGGAACCTCATTTCACTTCCTTCTCCTCTCCTTCCTTCACTCTTTTATTCATGAAAAAAGGAACTAAAAAGAAAAAAGCTGTACAGCGGCAGCACTCCCTCTCACACAAAGTGCACCTTTCTAACATTCGAGGTCTGCACTCAAATCTCGCCGCAGTCCACCACCACCTAGAGACTGAGAAACCAGCTCTCTTGTTCCTTTCGGAGACGCAGATCGGATGTCCGTCTGACGTGGCGTACCTATCTTACCCAGGGTTTACCCTGGAGCACAATTTTAAGCCACGCGCTGGTATATGCATGTACGCCCGGGACGACATCTGCTATCGGCGTCTCCATAACCTTGAGGACTCTAGGTTTTCAACTCTTTGGGTCCTAGTGGACACAGGCCTAGATAAAATTGTCTACGCCTGTGTCTACCGTTCGCACAGCGGTGATCTGGGGACAACTGGGCTCACACAACATCTGAGTAAAGCGGCGGATGTGGCTCAGCAACGGTACCCTTCTGCCCAATTAGTGTTACTGGGGGACTTCAACGCCCACCATCAGGAGTGGCTCTTCCCATACCAGTGCACAGACCATGCTGGACAAGAGACGTATAAGCTAGCGCTGGCGTTAAATCTTACCCAGCTGGTCCAGGGGGCAACGAGGGTGCCGGATGTTGATTCGCACACAGCCAATTGCTTGGACCTTCTGCTGACAACAGATCCAGACCGATACTCAGTGTCGATTTCTTCACCATTGGGTACTTCCGACCACTGTCTGGTGAAATCTGTATCCGTCTACTCCCCGCCCGATCCTAGCCCTAGAGGCACCAGGCGGGTTTGGCGATACAGGTCAGCAGATTGGGATGGCATGCGATCTTTCTTCGCATGTTATCCTTGGGGGCCCACTTGCTTTTCTTCGACTGATGTTTCGTCGTGCGCGGACGCCGTGACGGATGTGTTGCGGCGGGGAATGGAGTACTACATTCCATTCTCTGACGTAACAATGTCTGGCGGGGCTCGACCATGGTTTGGTGCCGAGTGCAATCGCGCTGATGCGCTTAAACACGCGGCCTACCTAGCATGGGTCGATGCTCGGACGCGTAAAGCGAGTGACGTGAGTCAGAAGAAGAGAGCCTTCAACAGGGCTGCCAAGTTCTGCAAGAAGGTGTTTCGGAAGGCTCGGTTTGACCACATTGGCTGAATTGGGAACAAACTTGCTTCTTACCCAGCTGGTAGTAAGGCGTTTTGGTCCCTGGCTAAGTCGGTTGAATCGAACTTCTGCCGCCCCTCACTACCTCCACTGCTGAAACCCGACGGGTCGCTGGCCCACTCCGCTGAGGAGAAAGCAACCTTGTTTGCCTCTATGTTTGCGGAATCTTCGCGTCTAGATCCTGGTGGCGCAAGGCCCCCTGGCACTCTTGGTGGATGCGAGTCGATTATGTCAGACATTCGCATTCATCAGAAGGATGTCCGGAGGGTACTGCGTAACCTGGACGTGAACAAGGCTAGTGGTCCCGACGGGATACCGGCAATTATACTGAGGACTTGTGCGCCTGAGTTGTCTCCGATCTTGACACGCCTATATCGCCTTTCGTTTGAGACTGGAAAAGTGCCGATGGCTTGGAAGCAAGCTAACGTGCAACCCGTACCCAAGAAGGGTAGTCGAGCTGACCCAGCAAATTACAGGCCCATCTCGGTAACTTCCGTTCTCTGTAAGAGTATGGAACGTATACTGAATGGTAAGCTCCTAGCATACCTAGAAGCTAACGATATCCTAAGTGACCGACAATACGGCTTCCGCCGAAATCGGTCAACAGGAGATCTTCTAGCGTATGCCATTCACATCTGGAGTGAGGCCATCGACAAACAAGGGGAAGCCCTTGCGGTCTCCCTTGATATCTCGAAGGCCTTCGACCGGGTCTGGCACGACAGCTTAATTGGCAAGCTTCCTTCCTTCGGTCTGCCCGCTGGATTGTGTGATTGGATAGCTGATTTCCTGAGGGATCGGTCTATCCGAGTAGTCATAGATGGCTGCTCGTCCGGACTGCTGGCTATTAATGCCGGTGTTCCTCAGGGGTCGGTGCTCTCGGCAACATTGTTTTTGCTGCATATTAACGATCTGCTAAAACCCGGTACCTTTGGGTATGCAGACGACAGCACTGTTGCCGAGAGATACGTGCCGGACGCACGAGTTAGTGGGTCTCAGGTCCGGTCTCTCCGAGAGGCTATGGTTGGGCGCTTGAACTTGTCCTTGCAGGCTGTCTCAGAATGGGGCGATGCCAATCTGGTTAAGTTCAATGCTGCTAAGACCCAGGCGTGTCTTTTTTCTGCTAAAAAGAGTCAATTTCACCCGGCTCCATCTTTCCGAGGTGTAACCGTGCCGATAACCGACCGACTTGATCTTCTTGGTGTTACTTTAACATCTACCCTCAATTTTGGTCCCTTCATAGAGGCTAAGGCTCAAGTGGCTGCCAAAAAGTTGGGGGTCCTCGCAAAGGTGAGACGATACTTCACGCCGGAACAGCTGCTCCAACTCTATCAAGCGCAGGTCCGATCGTGTATGGAGTACTGCTCTCATCTTTGGGACGGATCTGCAAGATACCAGCTTGATGCCCTTGAGTCAATTGAGAAACGAGCCAAGAGGATCATCGGCAATGATAGACTCGTTGAGTCAAAACTCCAAAGTCTTGAACATAGACGCCGAGTTGCTAGCCTGTCGGTTTTCTATCGATTACATTTTGGGGAGTGTGCGACGGAATTGCATGATTTGATTCCGCCAAGCCCGTTTCATCTAAGGACCACAAGACGTACGGCGAAGTGCCACCGGTTCATGGTGGACATCCCATCCATACGCACAAAGCGTTTTGAGAAAACATTCATTGCACGTACAGCTAGAGAGTGGAATTCTCTACCGGAGTCTGTGTTTCCTGTAAGATACAACCTGGGAGTCTTTAAGTCAAGAGTGAATAGGTTACTTCTAGGCAAGCGTGCTCCATCTTCGACCGCATCATCGCTTAACATCAGGTGAGATAGTGGTCAAACGCGAGCCTATCAAACATAAAAAAAAAAAAAAAAAAAATAGCTAGGGGGACAGTGCATCACCCACCTGATTGGAGACAATTGTACGAAACCACATCATTATAAATTGTTAAGTGAACTATTGTACTACAATCCCTGTTTATAAATAAATACATTTATTATTATTCCGTTTAGTTATTTTTATAGACATATTATTTACATTTTTAAATATTTAAATATAAAGGATAAAAAAAACATTTAAAAATATAAAAAATAGTATCCCACCGGTATCGGGAACAGGGTCCAAGCTACCGGCGGTCAGGGCTCCAGAGAGAGAAACCGCCTGACAATGCGAGCCGTGTCCAGAAGTACTGCTTTCTGAATCAAGCCCTTGATCCAGCCGCCTAACGAGAGCCTCCTGAGGTGTTGATCGAGGCTCGTGGCTATTAAGCCATTGGCTGACACGACTATCGGTACAATGATCGCTGAGTCCACATCCCACATGTCGACAACCTCGCGAGCCAAGTCAATATACTTGATTTGTTTATCTTTCTCGGCTTTCACGAGGTTCTCATCATGTGGGACGGTAATGTCAACAATCATTGCACGCCTCTCGATTCGGTCCACCACCACTATATCAGGCTTATTGGCTACAATAGTCCTGTCAGTGATGATGGACCGATCCCAGTACAATGAGATATGACCATTATCGAGAACTGGGTCGGGCGCATATCTGAAGTACGGCACTTCCGATTCCACAAGAGAGTACTTCAGAGCAAGTTGCTGATGGATAATCCTGGCTACAAGGTTGTGCCTATGCAAGTACTCACCGTTAGCTAGACGAGAACAACCAGAGATTATGTGGCGGATTGATTCTCCCGGACGATGACATGCCCGACCTATGTCAACCGTGCCGTCCTTCACAATAAATCTCCGGTAATGTTTCGTCATGATAACTTCGTCCATAATTGCACAGACAAAACCTTCGGTTTCCCCAAAGAGGTCACCGACACGCAGCCAGGCTACGGACGCTAACTGGTCTACATCGGGCCCATGTAGTGCCCGGAAAAAGCGTCCGTGAAGTTCCTTACTCTGCCATACTTCTCTGCGATCGTTAGTGTCAAGCACTAGAGGTTTCCGCCAGTTCTCGTTAGCCAAGGAGAGTGGAGTAAGGCCCTTGTCCACTGCCACTACATCTCGATGCATACCCACGTCAGCAGCTAGGAAATATTCCCTTAGACTGCATACCTCGCGGTTGTGGAGGGTCTTAGCATTTAAAAAGCCTCGGCCTCCACACTTCCGCGGGATATACAGTCTCATCACCGACGAACGTGGGTGATGCATTCGAAATGCAGTCAGCAGTGTACGGACACGCCTATCCAGGGCGTCAAGTTCTGTTTGAGTCCATTTGAGTACGCCGAAAGAGTACATCAATACCGGCATGACCCAACCGTTGAAGGCGCGCACCTTGTTTCCGCCCGATAGAAGGCTATTAAATACCTTCTTCAGGCGGCCAAAGAAGCGCTCCTTCAACGATTGCTTCATGTCAGTAACATTGATACCTAACGCTTCTTTATTATTATTATTATTTCGTTTATTCATTTTTTAAACATATTAAATACATTTTTAAATATTTCTTAAAAAAGAATATATAAAAAACATTTAAAAATATAAAAAATAGTAGCCCACCGGTATCGGGAACAGGGTCCAAGCTACCGGCGGTCAGGGCTCCAGAGAGAGGAACCGCCTGACAATGCGAGCCGTGTCCAGAAGTACTGCTTTCTGAATCAAGCCCTTGATCCAGCCGCCTAACGAGAGCCTCCTGAGGTGTTGATCGAGGCTCGTGGCTATTAAGCCATTGGCTGACACGACTATCGGTACAATGATCGCTGAGTCCACATCCCACATGTCGACAACCTCGCGAGCCAAGTCAATATACTTGATTTGTTTATCTTTCTCGGCTTTCACGAGGTTCTCGTCATGTGGGACGGTAATGTCAACAATCATTGCACGCCTCTCGATTCGGTCCACCACCACTATATCAGGCTTATTGGCTACAATAGTCCTGTCAGTGATGATGGACCGATCCCAGTACAATGAGATATGACCATTATCGAGAACTGGGTCGGGCGCATATCTGTAGTACGGCACTTCCGATTCCACAAGAGAGTACTTCAGAGCAAGTTGCTGATGGATAATCCTGGCTACAAGGTTGTGCCTATGCAAGTATTCACCGTTAGCTAGACGAGAACAACCAGAGATTATGTGGCGGATTGATTCTCCCGGACGATGACATGCCCGACATATGTCAACCGTGCCGTCCTTCACAATAAATCTCCGGTAGTTTTTCGTCATGATAACTTCGTCCATAATTGCACAGACAAAACCTTCGGTTTCCCCAAAGAGGTCACCGACACGCAGCCAGGCTACGGACGCTAGTTGGTCTACATCGGGCCCATGTAGGGCCCGGAAAAAGCGTCCGTGAAGTTCCTTACTCTGCCATACTTCTCTGCGATCGTTAGTGTCAAGCACTAGAGGTTTGTGCCAGTTCTCGTTAGCCAAGGAGAGTGGAGTAAGGCCCTTGTCCACCGCCACTACATCTCGATGCATACCCACGTCAGCAGCTAGAAAATATTCCCTTAGACTGCATACCTCGCGGTTGTGGAGGGTTTTGGCATTTAAAAAGCCTCGGCCTCCACACTTCCGCGGGATATACAGTCTCATCACTGAAGAACGTGGGTGATGCATTCGAAATGCAGTCAGCAGTGTACGGACACGCCTATCCAGGGCGTCAAGTTCTGTTTGAGTCCATTTGAGTACGCCGAAAGAGTACATCAATACCGGCATGACCCAACCGTTGAAGGCGCGCACCTTGTTTCCGCCCGATAGAAGACTATTAAATACCTTCTTCAGGCGGCCAAAGAAGCGCTCCTTCAACGATTGCTTCATGTCAGTAACATTGATACCTAACGCTTCCGACATACCCAAATACTTATAGGTTTCGGTTGGAGAGAGGGATCTCAGGTTTATGGAATCCGAGAGTTGAGTTCCCACGGATTCCACAATCTCCCCTCGCTTTACATGCATGACTGCACATTTGTCCACACCAAACTCCATCCTGATGGCACTACTGAAGGTTTCAGTTACCTTGAGTAGCTCCATCAGTTGCAGATTGTTGGGGGCAAAAAGTTTCAAGTCATCCATGTAAAGCAGGTGAGATATAACCTGACCACCTCTCTTCAACCGGTAACCTAGTCCTGAATTCTCCAGCAGTGTGCTTAGAGGATTCAAGGCTAGGCAAAACCAAAGCGGACTCAAACTGTCACCCTGGAATATACCCCGCTCGATCCTTATCGGTTCGCTATTCCTCTGGATTTGTCGACATCCTGGATAGCGAAGGACCGTCCTCCATTGCCCCATACATGACATCAGGAAGGTGCGTAGCGTTGCATCAACTTTATACAATTCTAGCACCCTCATGAGCCATGTATGAGGAACTGAGTCATAGGCCTTCTTATAGTCTATCCAACATGTCGACAGATCCTTTCGGGAACGCCGAACCTGTTGGCTAATGGTCATATCTATGAGGAGAAGCTCCTTAGTACCGCGGGACCCATTCCTACATCCATTTTGAGAGGCAGACATGATATAGTTACTATCTATATGTGTGTTAATCTTAGCTCTCAAAATGGATGTAAGAACCTTATAGACCGTCGGTAAGCACGTGATCGGTCTATAATTTTTAGGTTCCGCAGTACTACCTGATTTATGGAGCAGGTGGGTTATTCCTGTAGTCAGAAATTGGGGCAGCGACCCTGACTCTAAGGCAGACTGGATCTGAGATGCCAAGCGGGCATGCGACCTTGTAAACCATTTTATCCAGAAGTTGTGCAGCCCGTCCGGCCCTGGAGATTTCCAGTTAGCTAACGGACGGACTGCACGAGCTATATCTTGGGGGCTGATGATAATTGCCCCCATTTCTGGTACTAGATCGCACGCGCGCTCAACATCCCGAATCCAATCGCCCTCGGTATGACAGACAGGCACCGACCAGATGCTGCGCCAGAAAGAGTATATGGCGTCATCATCCGGCAGGTGCGTATTAGTCACACCTTGGTCCGGTCGCTCCCAATCCCTGTACACCCACCTTTCATTACTTCGGAATGTGCGATTCTGGATGTACCGCTCCACTCGCCGCTTATACCTGCGAATACGGTTTGCCCATGCATATACTTTCTGCTTCAGGAAGTCGATACGCTCTGTGACACGGGACATATAGTCACGGGAGCTGACACCAGTCCCCGAAAACGCCCGTCTCACAAAGCGCATCACTCTTGGGCGAGTGTTGCCCTCCCTGAAGCAGATTAGTTTGCCTATGAGTGCTCTGGCCGCACCAATACGACGCTCGATCCTGCACTGCCAAGCCGGCACGGCTGGCTTCGGTCGTGTAGCTCTGTCATTAGGAAATTTGACGTGAGCTACACGACATGCCGCTACAGCCGCGCAGTACAGTATCGAGTGTGTATCGGTGAGGTCTTCGCAGTCATCAAAGTAATTTGACAACTGCGAATCCAGAGCAGCCACCAGCGCCCTATTCTTATTATGCATGGGCAAACGAGGTAAGCGTGGCCTAAGCTCGAGCGGCATGCTGCGATATTCCCGAATAGCACACTCCAAAGCACTCCTCAATACATCATTGCAGTGGGTACTTACGTTTGTAACCATGTCATTACACTCCTCGTCAGCGTGGTTGGGAGCATGGTTGGACGGTGGTACCACAACTGGTACCACAGTCTGCGACGGAGGGGCAATAACATGGCTACCCATTTCAGTTCGGAGGCGATCAAGTACAGTATCATCCAACATATGATTACGCAGGATGACCCGTACCTGATCCGACAGTCGTTGGGCCGAAACGTTGACGGCTGGCTCAAGCACCTGGAACAAAGAGAGCATCCGAACACGGTACGCGGTCAGGTTGTTACCTCCCTCTGTAGCCCCATAGTATGAGCGCATGACGTTTTCATTGATGGATTGCGTCCATCGTATGCGCTGCACACTTCCGCCGGGAGCTGGGACCCTATCAGAGGCCGGTGAGCCTCGAGGTCCTAAGCCGCTCGGCGGCCGGCGTCCTCCCCGTCGACGCGCAGGTGGTGGTGTCGTCGGCGGCGAGAAGAACTCGTCGCTGGAGCTCGACGCAACTGCCACGGCCGGTGTCACAGCACTCACGGTGGGGCTGGGTTCCGGCGGCGGCGAGGCGGAGCTAAGCGACGAGGCCGGAGGTGGTGGGCGTGCTCTCCGTGCTGCGGCTCTCGTCAACATTTTTCTCTTCTCACTGTTTCATTCATCGTCATTGTTAACTTTATCTTGTCATTTTCACTATTGTTTTTTTATTATTTATATATTGTAGGTATTATTGCAGTTTTTGTCTGGTATTGTATGCATTTTTGGACGTTTCAAATAAGATAATTTGTTGATGTAATTGATAAAATATGCAGAGAAAATTTTTCTTGTCAGTTCGGTTGACAGTCGAGCCACAGATTTTATTATTATTATTATTATTATTATAATACTGCATGACGCTCAGTTGGCTTTAGGCGGGGGCTGTCCACTGAAAGTGCTATATTGTGTCTTAAGCAGACTGTGCACTACTACAAGGATAGAAAAACGCCCGTCTTTGCCTGTTTTTGGACCTATCAGAGGCATTTGATCTTGTCAGTTATGACGTGCTGTGGAATAAGTTGTTATTTGAAACTTCTGTGCCAAGGAGTTATATCAATATTTAAGTACTGGTATAGCAATCAACGCAATTGTGTAAGGTGGAACGGTTCGTTGTCGAGTGTGTACCGGTTGGAATGCGGAGTGAGGCAGGGCGGATTAAACTCGCCTCGCTTGTTCAACCTATAATAATAATAATAATATACTTTTATTGTACAAATGGAAACACACACTCAAGTTAGTCATACACATAACGAAATTGTACAAACGGTGGTAAAAATAAACAAGTTGAACAGCTGGCTCCTGAACTAAGTAAAAAGATACTTGTATCTCAGGAGCCAAAGTTTCTCATATACATAGGTTGTCCTAATTAAATGCAATCAGGTTAAAGTGATTCGGTAATTGACACAACAATGACATGACAAACAATGACAATCATGACAATGACAGACAATGACATGGCAAACAACTGTTTCGGAATATCAGTAGACTACGAATTTATATGGTGATCGTTAGAACGTCTTCTGTATCATCGTAAGACAAATTCTGCAACCAATTAGTCAGCTTTGCTTTCAGCGCAAACTTGGGCAGCGTGTAAATATCAATTAACCGATGTACCTTATTATAAAGACGAGCGCTTAGGACTGAGTAATGGCGACTAGCAAGAGCGGAACGACATTGAACGGTTTCACAGACTGGACGACCACGACGTCTTAGAAGGATATTTGGGTCGAGAGGTAGGATGGAGTGACGGCGTAAGACTACACGCAAAATGAATAGTTGTCGCACGGTGAGGACTTGGGTTTCAGAGTACAGCAGGGCGGTTGGATAGTCTCTACGCTTAAAATGCATAACCTTTAGAATCACCCTTTGAGCACGTTCTATTTGAATCAGAAGGTTTTTATATGTGCCTCCCCATACTGTAATACAATAGGTGATTATTGAAGCACATAGACTCTGGTAAACCAATGACAGAGTTGCAGGGTCTGCTGAATGTCTCAGTTCCTTAAATATGAAGATGAGCTTCCTTGTACGTGTACATAATGCCTCAATGTGGGAGCGCCACGTTAGTTTTTCATCAATGTACACCCCTAGGTATTTGATACATGAAACTAATGTGAGTGCAAGACAACCGCAGCTGTCTTGCACTCGACACGAATCCTGTCCTGTACAGGAGTGAACTTTCACTATACTACTCTCGGTAGGTAAAGGAATAGAGTTCGACATGGAAAAACGTAGGAGTTTGGTCTTTTCAATGTTCAGTGTTAAGAGATTTGCTGAAAGCCACTCCATCACAAGGCGGAGAGAGTATTCCGTTCTTTGCTTGGCCATGTCCCAGTTATCATCGTGCACAATAAGCGCTGTGTCGTCAGCGTAGGTGAATATGTCACAGTTGGGGATAGACATTTTGCACAAATCATTTATGTATATTAAGAACATTGTAGGTCCTAATATACTTCCTTGTGGCACCCCAAAGCAGATACACTCCTCTTCGCTGACAAAGGAATTGATTTTTACACGCTGAGTTCTTCCGGTCAAATAATCTGTGAACATTTTTAACGCAAGGCCACGTATTCCAATGTTTTCCATCTTCAAAAGCAGTGTGGGAACAGAAACCGAGTCAAAGGCTTTACATAAGTCTAAGAAAACACCGTAACAGTTTTGCTTTTTATCTAAATTAGATACGACGCTGTTTACAAGATCTTGGACAGCGTCTTCAGTAGAGGTTCCCTGTCTAAATCCGTACTGGTTGTCGGCAATTATTTTAAATTTGGAAAGATATGAAGTTAATGATTGATTTAATATTTTTTCAAGAATTTTAGATAAGGAACTCAAAACAGAAATCGGCCTATAATTAGACACATTTTTTCTGTCCCCACTCTTATAAATTGGATGGACAACTGCTTTCTTAAATACTCTAGGGAAAATACCGGTATCAATTGCACGATTACATATGTGTGTGATAGGTGAAGTGAGTATAGGGCTGGATTGCTTAAGTATTTTTACTGGGATATTGTCATGGCCAGTCGCACAATCTGTTCGTAAACTACAAATTATCTCATACACCTGTGATTCGTCGACCGGCATGATAACGAGGGAATTTGACGGAGTCGGCTGAGTTGTATTATTTATGTGGGGATTACTGGAAGGCTTAATGTTTGAGGATAACTTCTCGCCCACACTCACAAAGAAGTTATTTATTTGGTTGATAGACGAATTTACATCGGTAGAGCCCAGGATAAGATCATCGGGAGACTCGGGCTGAAAACTAGAGTTAGTGATGGCTTTGACTGCTTTCCAAGTAGCTTTTATGTTATTTCTAGCCTTTATCAATTCGTTCCTATCGTGTGTGCGCTTCAGTTTTTTCAGCAGATTATTCAGAAAGTTGCGGTAACGCGTGTAGGTTGTTTTTAGTATGTCGTTATTGGGTGAAGAGGTTGAAATGAGGTGAAGGTTATCGCGGTTTTGGATGCAGCGGACAAGACCCGCTGTCATCCATGGTTTGAGGACTCGGGTTCTGTTTGATACTTTTATAGTTTGTGAATGTTTAGAGGAAATATGTTTAATTATATCAACAAGCAAATCAGCCGCCCGGTTCGGATCAGACTCATTTAATACAGGGCTGAAGTCAGTGCTGTCTAGCTCGCGTTTGATGGCAGAATAGTTCAAACGGTAAGTGAATGTATTTGGAGTTTTAACAGTATTTTTGTTATTTTTTAGACATAAAATGATAGGAAGATGATCAGTTATATAGGTGTCAAGTATAATTACGCAAGCAGTGTTTTTAGTTTTTAGTAGAATATGGTCTAGGCAATTTCCTAATCTAGTGGGATGCACATGAGCCGGAAGTAGTCCAAGCGAGGCACTGAGGGTGAGGTAGGCATGCGAGTGGCGGTCATGATTATTTGGTTTGATATCGATATTCATGTCCCCGACTAGCGTTATGTTTTTGAACCGTTTTAAAGATCGAACTAAGGTATTTAGACTATTATAGAAATTTTCGAGGTCTGAGAAAGAAGGGGAACGATAAACACAAACTATAACCGTATTGCCTACATGACATACCAAACAATTGGCATCTTGAAAGAGAGGTTCAACGACGGAGCATTGTAAGGTGCTCTTTGTGTAAATCACAATACCGTCGTTCTGGGTAGGATTATTTTGGCTGGCATGGCACGAATAACCTTGAAGGGTTGGAAGTGACCCGGTACCTTTCAACCAACACTCCGTGAAAACAATGACATCATAGTCTATTTTAGTCGTAGTTAGCATAGTAATAAATTGATTAAAGTTTTTATTAATGCTTCTAATATTTATGTGGATTAATTTGAGATATAGGTGAGGGTATCTAACAAAACCCGAAGAACGTTCAGGAGAGCATAAGTAAGAATTAGCTATTGCGATGTTATCAATATCTGTATTTACATTATTTATATCAGCCATTGGTAGAAGTAAGCTTGCAAGTGAAAAACTGGGACAAGCAATAAGCATTATACATTATAGCCTATACATTAACCAGCTGATTGTTGAGCTCAGCAGCACCAAGGTCGGATTCCTATTGACGGAGTGCGTATCAATAATCTTAGTTACGCAGACGACATGGTGTTGCTGAGTCCATCAATTAGTGCTATGAGGAGGCTAGTGTCGATATGTGAATCATGTGCGGTGACTCATGGGCTCAAATATAATGTTGGGAAGAGTGAACTATTGCTCTTTAAAGCCCGTGGTTTTTCTTACCCAGCATTACCCAATGTATCACTGTGTGGCACTCCTCTGTGTAGGTTGTTTAAGTTTAAATATTTGGGACATTGTGTCACCGACGATTTAAGTGATAATGTAGATATAGAAACGGAACGCAGGTCGCTGGCTGTCCGTTGTAACATGCTGGCCCGCAGGTTTGCACGGTGTACGATTTCAGTGAAAATCACGCTTTTTAAAACATACTGCCAATATTTTTACACCTGCAGCCTGTGGGTCAGTAATTCGCAGCGGGCATACAGCGACCTGCATGTCCAATATAATAATGCACTCAGGGTACCGTTGGGGCTGTCATGGCGTTGCCGTGCGTCAGAGGTGTTTGCTGAGGCGCGGGTGGATGGCTTTGCCGCTGTCGCATGTCGTTAGGAAAAGATGCGCCTCCCTACTTGCTCGCGTTCGTGGCAGTACCAACACTATACTGAGTGTTTTTAATGATCAGTGGGAGACCCCCATACTGTAAAGGTGGGTGCGGCTTCATGCCGTAAAATAATTTTATTGCCAATACTAACATTAATTCTTAAGTACATTATTTCTAACAAAATATGGACCTGGTCTGAAATAAATGTTTACTACTATTATTATTACTCTAGACGGTAACATTACTAGCGATAACGGTTGTCAAAAAGACAAAAACAATTAGGATCGACATACGAAAATGTCCCATCCCAAACATAGATAGTAAAAATTCAAATTCAAAGCACTTATTTCAAATAAACCATTTACAGGCACTTGAATTGTTTATAATTCGGTCAGTCAGAAAGATAAAGCTAATTGTACATTCCAAGGCGTAGATCTGTATGGAGAAAAACGTGCTAGAAAGTCCATGGACACTCTTTTAAACCATGTTATATTACAAAATCGTGTTTACATAGGTCTTGTTGCTTCTATTATATGTGAACAATGTTAAATAAACAATTCATAAAAAGAAGACTATAATAAGCAGTATGGCAGTTGAGAGATGACCAGTCTCAACTGATGGCGCCCGTTCACGAACATGATGCGTGGATCAGCACCACTCAGCTCAACCATGTTGAAGGGAACCGAATGAAGATTTTTTTTACATGACATTTGAGTGAGCATGACAAACTCTCAACTGCCATGTAAAAAAAATCAGTTACAGTATATGCCCATGGCATTCATATTTACGAAATAAAAAAATATTTTGAAATTATACAATATTAAAACTTCTGAAATGGTAAAAATAAGAAAAAACAACATTCAACATTTACTCCAAAAAAAAATAAAAAACCATGTTTATAAAAAAACTTTTTTACAAAAAAATAGAACCGACTTCCAAAAAATGTGCAAAATAACCTTAATTTCGGAAGTCGGTGTCAAAAAACGAAGACACAAACACGAAGTCGGTTCTATTTTTTGTAAAAAAGTTTTTTATTTTTCACTTAAAAGTATTAGTCAAACACGCTGTTTTTGAAAATATTTTTTTTTAGTTAGCAACAACCGAAAAATGTAGGATATGAGCACAGACAGTCAATAATTATCGGTGTCTTTACTGTCGCCGATTTAAAAGTGGTATAACCTTACTGTATTTCATTATGTCTGGAAAGGTTCACACATAAATTAAATAATAAAGCCAGATATAGTGCTATGGTCTCAATAGGGTATTTTACTCATGAGAAAAAAACTAAAAATATGTTATTGAGATAGCTTAGGCAAAAAGCAGTCGGAAAATGTTAGTTTTAGTTCATAAAATAACAAAATAAATTGTAAAATTCAATTCAAAATTTCCAGTTTTTTTAATCTGTTTTTTAACACCATGGAATAGTAGCCGCCGTGTTATACGTCATACGGCTATGTAAACTATAAAGTGTCAACTGTCAACTGATCAGCGTTTATATGATTTGTACTTTTATTTACATAGCCAACTGACCTTAGAGCAATATGGCGTCCACTGCGTCCAGCGTTTTCGTCAAATTACGCGCGAAATTTGAAAATGTAAAATTTAAATGCATTTTAGGCCACTTATTGATTGAATAAATTTTTATGTTTTTTTATTGGTTTATTAATACTATAAAATCTAATTGAGACAATTTTCAAAAATGGGTGTAATACCCTGTTATAGATGTACATACTTTGATAGACATTCCCCATAGGTCTTCGATTAATTTGACTATGATTTGTCGGATATAAATATCGCACTAACCACCGAATAATATGATAATGTGGTACCTACTACGATAGTTTTCGTTTTATTACGTATTCGATGTTTAGAGCATTTATTACATCTTGTAGGTAATTTTTTTTGTATTTTTTTATGTATATTTATAAAAGTACAATAATTTCAATGCTACCGTAATGAACATAACAATATTATTCCCTTAAAATCTCAACACACTTTTTGCACGAATAATATCATAACTCGTTATTACAGATATGCAATCTATAATTTTATCTGTAAGCGACGATTACCATTTTATTCGCGTATGAAATGCATATCTTGTTCCATGTAAAGTATAAAACAATTTTATTTGTGTGTTATTTTCATTTACTGAATTTGGTAATGTTGTTTTACAAAACATGACAGATACTTATACAAAACGTAATGTCGCTCACTGTATCATAATAGTCAATATTTTAAAGCAAGCGGTTGTACAATAAAATATTACGATGGTGTCGGTACATAATGAATGAATACAATATTATTATCCATAATTATTGACAAGTAAAAGACTTTTTTATCATTGATAGGCTCGCGTTTTACCATTATTTCACCTGATGGTAAGAGATGATGTAGTCGAAGATGGAGCATGCTTACCTAGAAAGAACCTATTCACTCACGACTTCAAGACTCACAAGTTGTAGCGATCAGGCAACACAAACTCGGCAGGCAATTACACTCAAAACGTTTTGTGCGTGTGGGTGGGATATCCACCATGTACCTGTTGCGCACCGCCGTACGTCTAGTGGTCCAATGATTTCAATTCCGATGCACTCTCCCCAAAATGCAACAGATAAAAAACTGACAGGCTGGCAACTCGGCGTCGATGCTCAAAACTTTGGAGCTTCGACACGATGATCCTATCATTGTCGATGATTCTCTTGGCTCGTTTCTCAATTGTCTCAAGGGCGTCAGGCTGGTATCTGGCAGATCCGTCCCAAAGATGAGAGCAGTACTCTAAACACGATCGAACTTGCGCTTGATAAAGTTTGAGCAGCTTTTCCGGTGTGAAGCACCGTCTCACTTTTGCTAGGATCCCCAAATTTTTGTCAGCCACTTGAGCTTTTGCCTCTATAAAAGGACCAAGGTTGAGGGTTGATGTTAACGTAACACCAAGAAGCTCAAGTTGGTCGGTAATCAGCACGGCCACACCTTGGAAAGATGGACCCGGTTGGAATTGGCTCCTTTTAGCGGGAAAAAAGACACGCCTGGGTCTTCGCAGCTTCGAACTTGACCAGATTGGCATCGCCCCATTCAGAGACAGCCTGTAAGGATAACTTAAACGCTCAACCATAGCCTTTCGCAGAGACCGACCAGCTCGTGCGTTGGACACGTATCTCTCAGCAACAGTGCTGTCGTCATCATACCTAAAGATACCTGGTTTAGGCAGATCATTAATATGCAGCAAAAACAGAGATTTTGCTGAGAGCACAGACCCCTGAGGAACCCAACATTAATAGTAATCCGGATGAGCAGTCATCTATGAATAGACCAATCCCTCAATAAATCTGCAATGCAATCACACAATCTGGCAGCTAGACTGAAGGAAAGGAGCTTACTAATAAGGCTTTCATGCCAGAACCTGTCTAAGGCCTTCGAAACGTCGAGGGAGACCTGTGTTTCTCGATGCCCTCACCCCAGATGTGAATGGCATACGCAAAAAGATCCCCTGTTGACCGATTTCGCCGGAAGCCGTATTGACGGGGGGCCTCGCGTCACCAAACAGTGAGGCAAAGTTTGGTTTCTCCTCAGCAGAGTGGGCCAGCGACCCGTCAGGTTTCAGCAATGGTGGTTGTGAAGAGCGGCAGAAATTCGATTCAACCGACTTAGCCAGGGACCAAAACGCCTTACTAACAGCTGGGTAAGAAGCAAGTGAGTGTTCCCAATTCGGCTAATGTGGTGAAACCGAGTCCTCCACAATACCTTCTTGCAGAACTTGACAGCCCTGTTGAAAGCTCTCTTCTTCTAACTAATGTCATTCGCTTTGCGCGTATGCTGCGTATTTGAGCGCATACATTCGACGACCTTGCTATTTTTTACGGACTTTGATTGCTTTTATTAACGTGTTAGCCTAGCTGTGATAATAAATAACTTTAGTGACAGGCATTTACTAGCATATTTCTAAGTATAGAAGGGATTAATTGTAACTAAAAATAACCTCAAAATTTTTGTTTTCTTTTTAAATAAATGCTTTCTATAAGGTGTCCGTCATTAAACTTTGTCTGCATGAGAATATACTCGTAATTTAGAATACGCAAAGTAATTCCTTCCTTCCTTCGCTGTTGGATTTTGGGCGAAAGATGAACAAACTCCTTTAGATATTTAATAATCAGACGAAATTTAGAGCACTTATTACATCTTGTAATTTTATATTTTTTCTATGTATATTTATAAAAATAGAGAGCAGTGGTGAGAGCAGTGGTGGCCCAGCGGTAATGGCCGCGACTTACAAGTTGTAGGTCGTGAGTTCAAACCCAGGCAGGCGCTTTACTTTGTGTAAATTATTTCATCACCACTGCTCTCAAAACGGTGAAGGAAAACATCGTGAGGAAACCGGCATGTCCTAGAACCAAAAATTCGAAGACATGTGACATCCACCAACCCGCTTTGGGCTAGCGTGGTGGATTACGGCCCACACCCTCTCACAGAGAGGAGGCCTGTGCCCCAGCAGTGGGGACATTAAAACGACTGATGATAATTTATAAAAATACAATATTTTTAATGGTACCGTAATAAACATAACAATATTGTTCCCTTAAAATCTCTACACTTTTTGCACGTATAATATCATAGCAAGTTATTACAGATTATTTAATCTTTAACGTTTTCGGTAAGCGATGGTTACCATTTTATTCGCGTTAGAAATGCATATCTTGTTCCATGTCAAGTTTATAACAATTTTATTCGTGTTATTTTCATTTACTGGATTTGGTAATGTGGTTTAACAAAACATGACAGATACCTATGCAAAATCGTAATGTTGTTCACTGTATTATAGTAGTCACCATTTGTAAAGCAAGCGGTTGTACAATAAAATATTACGACAGTGTCGGTACGTTATGAATGTATACTATACTATTATTATTCGTAATGATTGACGAGTAAGAGCGCACGCTTAATTTTAATTCACTACTAAAGAAAGGGACATCGTTGCGTCAGAGACTTTTTTATCATTGATAGGCTCGCGTTTGACCACTATATCACCTGATGATAAGCGATGATGTGGCAGAATATAGAGCACGCTTGCCTAGAAGTAACCTATTCACTCTCGACTTAAAGACTCCCAGGTTGTAGCTATCAGGAAACACAGACTCGGCAGGGCTTGTTGTGCATGCACGCATGTCCACCATGTACTTGTTGCGCATCGCCGTACGTCTAGTGGTCCAATTGATGTTAATTCCGACGCACACTCCTCTAAATGCAACAGATAAAAAACCAGCAGGCTGGCAACTCGGCGTCGATGCTCACGACTTTGGAGCTTCGACACGACGATCTTATCATTGTCGATTATCCTCTTAGCTCGTTTCTCAATTGTCTCAAGGGCGTCAAGCTGGTATCTGGCAGATCCGTCCCAAAGATGAGAGCAGTATTCTATACACGATCGAATTTGTGCTTGATAAAGTTTGAGCAGCTTCCGACGTGAAGTACCGTTTCACCTTTGCTAGGATCTCCAAATTTTCGGCGGCCACTTGAGCCTTTGCCTCTATGAAAGGACCAAAATTGAGGGTTGATGTTAACGTAACACCAAGAAGCTCAAGTAAGTCGGTTATCAGCATGGTTATACTTCGGAATGACGGAATTGGCTCCTTTTAGCGGACAAAAGACACGCCTGGGTCTTCGCAGCATTGAACTTGACCAGATTGGTATCGCTCCATTTAGAAACAGCCTGTTAGGACCAGTTAAACGCTTAACCATAGCCTCTCGGAGAGACCGGATCTACGACCCACCAGCTCGTGCGTTGGACACGTCAACGTCGACCTCTCAGCAACAGTGCTGTCGTCTGCATATCTAAAGGTACCTGGTTTAAGCAGATCATTAATATGCAGCAAGAACAATTTTTCCAAGAGCACTGACCCCTGAAGAACCCAGGCATTAATATCCAGCAGTCTGGATGAGCAGTCATCAATGAATATACAGAACCGTCGAGACGTCGAGAGAGACCGCAAGTGCTTCCCCGTGTTTAGATGGCCTCACTCCAGATGTGAGTGGCATACGCTAGAAGGGCCCCTGTTGACCGATTTCGGCGGAAGCCGTATTGACAGGTGGCCTTGCTTCACCAGGATTTAGACGTAAAGATTCTGCAAATAGAGAGGCAAACAAGTTTGCTTTCTCCTCAGCAGAGTGGGGCCAGTGACCCGTCGGGTTTCGGCAATGGTGGTAGTAAGAAACGCCTTACTACCAGCTGGGTAAGAAGCAAGTTGGTTTCCAATTCGGCTAATGTGGTCAAACCGAGCCCACCACAACACCTCCTTGCAGGACTTGGCAGCCTTGTTGAAGGCTCTCTTCTTCTAATTTCATTCGTTATGCGACTACGAGCGCCGACCCATACCAGGTACGCCGCGTATTTGAGCGCATCAGCGCGATTGCACTCGACACCAAACCGACCGACCGACTGACCGAGCGTTGCCAGACATTGTTACGTCAGAGAACGGAAAGTAGTATTCCATCCCCTGCCGCAACACATCCGTCATGGCGTCCGCGCACGACGAAGCATCAGTTGAAGAGAAGCCAGTAAGCTGCCAAGGATAACATGCGAAGAAAGATCGCATACCATCCCAATCTGCTGACCTGTATCGCCAAACTCTAGGTCTAGGATCGGGCGGGGAGTGGGATCCACCTGTGCTGAGATATATGCATAAAACAGTTTTTTTTATTTTTCCTGTAAAATGTAGAATTATCGATTACTATATTATTCGGTGGGGGGTGCGATATAAAAAGCTAATAGCCTTGGAATTGTGTGTCTAAAACTAATTGGTGGATTCGCAGTATCCCTAGTTAATTTTAATTTATCTACAAAAATGTTGGTGTCAAAAAACATAAACTTGTCACTATAATGACTAACTAAGAAGTGCATATACTATTTGCATATGAATATAATTATTTTGTCTATTTGACAATTGATCAAAGTATGGAAAAGCACAAAATATAATTTATCTACAATTTAAGTTCAGATTGATAGATAAATACTCTTTATTGTACACCATAGCAAATCACTCTTGGAGCTTATAATTATCAGAATGTACTTATCGCTAAAAGCGATCTTTTACAAACAACCTTTGGATGGATTTGTCAGAGTCTCGACATAGATAGCGATGCCGTCAGTATCTATTAAGAAGAAAATGAAAAGTACAACTTTAGATATTAGAAAAAACCAATAGAAATATTATTAAGCACGGTACCTAACGCAAAGATACTCACTTGGTATTCCACAGAAAGTCCATAAGGTATTTGAATAGATGGGCGTTCACCAACGAGCTCATGAAACATGTCCTTGTTTATTCGGTAAAAGAAAAGAAATTGGCCATCCTCTAAATCAAAAGAATTTTCACTTTCACGCTGGTTTCGTGCAATTTGCCGCCGCATGAATATATCGCGTCTGTGTTCGAGCACGACCAAATCTTACGGGGTATCGTATTACCCAGTAACTGGGTTGTGGAGGTCAGATAGGCAGTCGTTCCATGTAAAACTGGCAGCCGACCCGAAGATAGTTGGGAAAAGGCTAGGTAGATTTTTTGTTGTTCCCAAAGTCAAAGTTCATATTTAATTACTGTAAAATTTTGCAAATGAATGTACGGATACATTATTTGTTTTAAAACATTTGCTGTATGCTGCACTGGTGTGCGAGCTGCCTCCGTGATCACCAACATGCCAGTTATTATGCCTATTGCGTAAACCAGGGCTCTAACTCTACTAATTTAGAAATCGACACTTTTCTAAATTAGTAGTGTTAGATCGTGTCTCTCGATACTTTTGTTAGATTTGCAATACAAAATGTGTTAAAAACATTCATTTAAAAGCCTCTGACAGGTTTGTAAATTAGTGGATTAAGGACCCTGATTTTTCTAGTAACCTTGTCATATTTTTTTTTTTCCATTCGCCACTTACCTAAACGTTCTTTTTAGTCACCATTTTAGTATATACTCGTATATATAGTGCTTTAAAATTTTGAATACCACGAATTAGCGGCCATTAGTCGCCTATCTTTCTGAAGCCAGTGTGCATTACCACTTCAGTACGCCCTTCGAATGTCGTAACTGTTTTAAATGGTCACTGTGTTACATGCACCCTGCAGTTGACTGGTGTTGCCCTTAAATGCCACGTGAGCGGCAAACACAGATGTTTCTTAGCCGAACTTGAATTAATATTCTAAGCAACTGTATCTTAGAGCACTAAGGGCTAGAAACTCGGTGAAGGGCGTTGTTGAAACGAGGAACTATATTTAGGTTAGTAACGTCTAGTACCTACGTCCGGTCGGCTGCTGGCAACACCGATGAGTTCAGTGTGGCTGTAGGCTTGCATCAAGGGTCGGCTTTAAGTCCTTACCTCTTCCTGTTGATTATGGACGCTCTTACATCGGAAATACAGGAAGAGGCACCCTGGTGCATGCTGTTTGCCGACGACATTGTTCTGGTCGGTGAAGATGGACCGGAGATCCAGAGCAGATTGGAGAAGTGGCAACAGAAGCTGGAGAAAGTTGGCCTGAAAATCAGTACAACCAAAACTGAATACATGTTCTGCGATTTCGGCGGTCTCTCCAGTTCTGAAGCTGTAGTGCTAGATGGCGCGCTTCTCCCAGTCTGCTCCGATTTTCGGTATCTTGGTTCACTCGTGCAAAGCGATGGCGAAATAGATCGGACTGTTAAGCACAGAATTAACACTGGATGGTTGAAATGGCGGCAGGTCACCGGGACTATCTGTGACTCCCGCATTCCCCTAAAACTTAAGGGGAAGATTTATAAAACAATGGTCAGACCTGCTATCTTGTATGGTTCAGAATGTTGGGCCACAAAAGGGATGAATGAAAAGCAATTGCATGTAGCTGAGATGAGAATGCTAAGAGCGATGTGTGGTGTTACGCGCATGGATAGAATTAGGAATGAGTATATAAGAGGAAGTCTGAAAGTGGCACCGCTGACTGAAAAATTGTGTGGAAATCGGTTGTCGTGGTATGGGCATGTGATGCGGAGGAATGAAGAAAATTTCGTGAGGAAAGTCTTGTGTATGGATGTGGATGGCTATAAGAGTAGGGGAAGGCCAAAGAAACGATGGTTGGACTGTGTGAAAGAGGATATGGGTAAAAAGGGGGTGACTACAGAGATGACGACTAATAGAGGAGTATGGAAGAAAAAGACATGTTGCGCCGACCCCAAATAAATTGGGATAAGGGCAGGAGAATGAACGTCATCTACAGTATCTTCCTCATTTATCCAGCAATTTATAGGACTACTCAAAGACGTGCTTTTGTGAAAATATGTTAGCATTTTCTATTTCTATAAAGGAATAGCTTTATCCGACTCTTGCCCTATTTTAAAGTCCACTTTTAAGATAAAGATACTTACGCATTTTTTTGATAAGAGATACGCAGACGATACGCTCTATTCAAATAGCAAATATTTTTATGTCTATCTGTATTTATTTGTTTTCAAAGTAAATCCAGTTTTAGATCCTCTGATGTTTTTATATTTGTATTGGTATACAAATATAAAAATTACAAAGGGTTATGGCAAAACGGATTTGAGAAATCACGATATTTTCGGTATTTTGTTTATTTTCCTAGTAAACAAATAAAATAAAACTAAAAATTATAAACAAATATTTTATTGTTACGTCTACTTACAAACACACAACTTTCTTACTGATCATTCATTTCATAATTCTATAGTATGTAAAAAGTTTATTTATACAGTCAGTATTAACAAAACGAATACATTTGTATCTTCTAAAATAGCACATAAAATATATACAAACATTTATAAATGGCTATGATCACACATTTCCAACTTAGCATCATAATCTGTACAAATAAATAATAAAGATGTTTCTTGATTTTTTTTTAACTGGAAATAGAGCTGAACAACAGATTCACAGATAAAATAATTTTCAGGAAAGTAGATCAACTATAATAAGGGGTAAGATATTATTGGTTCAGTCAAGTTATTAAAATGATAGTAACATAAAACTGGTAACATTATGTAAATAACTTTGTTACGACACTTGTCAATGCTGCTTTGTAGTGGAAAATAAAGTACTCCTAATTTTCGGGAAATACTCTTTTTCCAAGTTGTAAAAGTTTTTTACAATACCTATTGATTGTTGGCGGTAACAAATAGATTTGTTGTTGTCAATAGATTTTACTTAACTTATTTATTTCTTAGATTTTATTAAAAATGGCCTCTTACATCCTGCCATAATGTTAGATCAACAAACGGCAGTTGATTGCAGGGGACTACCTTGTTCCTGGAAAAATAAATAAAAAATTAGTGCCTACACAACAAGCTAACAAAGGTCATTAATTAAAAACAGTCTATAATTCTACACTAAGCACAACACATATAGATCATTATAACTGGCGTACGTCATCTATCTCAAACTTTTTGCTTTACCTATTAAGTTCAAGGAGAAAGAGGAGCTATAACATTTTTTTTAAATTCGATTTCAGATTTAGTTACACATCTTGTCGAGTGGAAATTTAAAAAAAAAGTAAAAGTTTAGGCTTAATAAAACCAAGAACCTCCGAAAGTATTGTGATAACTGTGCCATAAAATCACCATCAAAACCTCTGCCAGCCAGCACTGAATACATTATCACAATAACTCTTCATCTTCCGTATAATTCAATAGGAACGCACTCCGTACTCGTATCTCGCTAGCACAGTATATTAGCCGTAAAATACGGGACTGTAAGTAATGACAGTACTTACCCGTGCGATATCTGCTGGAAGGCTCTAGGTTGCATGGCTTGAATGCCATCACCATTATCGCAGAGTAGACGAGCCATTGATGAGCCTTTACGTATCGTATCGAGCTGACCTGTTTATAAAAGTACAGTATTATCTATCTATAAAATACACACATAACACCACACACGACTAGATCATCGTAATATCCCCGGAACTACAACTGACTTGAATACGCGGCCGCCATCGGATAGAAAAAGATTTTCCTAAATATGATCCGTAACCCGACCTTCGGGGCTGAAAAGTTTCATGAGAACAAAGTAGCGGGGAACAGCTAGTAGATATTCATACGTAGGTACTTCTTTTGCCCTTTATGTAAAAACCTCCCATGTTTACCTTAAACTGTAGTTTTTACCTGACTATGGCAAAGCCTAAAGGATCTTAATCGTGTAAAGCTTCTTGATCGTCCGCTGGTTAAAGGTTATGTGACGTCACACTAAACTCAATATGACGCAATCAAAATGACATAGACATGAAAAAAAAAAGTTACCGTTTTTGAAAGTTGCCGTTTTGAGCATCAAATGAAAGGACTTAATTAGCACTTTTCAATAATATTTACATTACTAAATGTTGCTTTACTTACATGCAATATAAAATTATTTATTTTATATAGTTTAGCTAGAGCACGTATGTGCATGTCGGCTGACTAGACTCGCCGGCGGATGCGCGGCATTTACAATAATACATTTCAGTATAACAGTAACATTCGATACAGTAGAATCTCTAAGGCAAGGTGGCGTTAGACCACGGCTATCCTCTAAAAATCAGTATGTCTAAGAATATTTTCTTCTTTCATTCTTTTCAGAGCGTGATTTTTTTGTAGTCGGGGTTCTATTTTTTTAAACTATTTTTGCTACAATACTGGCATTTCGAGGACATCTACAATTTTATTTCAATACAGTATGAACTTTCTTAACTTTGTTTTTCTCATTGTGCATCAAAATGTGAGTTTATCTGTCAAGGAAAATTGTTGTTATTATCTGCCTCAATTACTTTACTTATCTTAGCTAATTTGTGTGATGTGGCTTTTGTCTGCTGCACTAAACATACAGATTAACAAGATTTGTTGAGGAAACTAATAAAATAAGGGTCTTTGGGGAAAACTGTTTTGATAACTTTGAGCCACGTGCTCTGAATCTGGTGAATAATTGCCTTTATTCCCATTTTATGGCGTGTTTTGTTGAAAAATATGACAGAGGAAGGTAATTCATTTACAGAATTGGCATTATTTGCAAAAGACATAAAGTAACAAAGGCTGGACATGGGTTTGTCGCATTCAATTTTCTATGTTAAAAGAATGATTAACAATCATGCATTAAAATACCACGTAACGCAATAAAATATTACCTATATAAATTTTCATGCTTTAAACGTACGCAAAAATGATTAATTTAGCCGAATTAATGAGAGAAATATATAAGGCTCTGTTTTATTTACACTCATAACAAAATAAATATGATACTCGTGTTATTTGTTAGGTATTCAGGATAATAATAACTGGATTAGTCGACGACATCCGTCAACTATCGGATAACCTATTTTGTCTAGACTGTCCTAGGGAACATACGAGTGGTAAATAAGGAATAGAATAGAATAGAATAAAATTTATTCAGCAACAGTACACGAAACACGCACGGTACACAGAAATAACAGTGAAGAAAAAAAAAAACATTATAACAAACAGTGTGCCTCACGACTGCGCTAAAAAGGTCCATTTCAGCGCTAAGGGGCAACTTTTCTGGCTGGAATTTTATTTCGTCTTCGTTTTAGTGCCAAGCAGATTGGCTTTAGGATGTTACTAGATAAATACGTTCGATAATTACTAATCCTGCAAGTTTTTCCAGAAAAATTGTAGAATAAACCTAGTCTATTTAGTCTAGTCCTGTTTTTGCGTTCTGGAGGTAACCTTCCAAAGAGGCCTGGACTTTTGGGGAAAAGAAGGGAGGGTTTTTTACCTCACTAAAACCTCCCCAGCGATCACCATCCGCACATGGAAGGGAGGCTCCGTGACCTCTTAAATACCACCCCGGAACCCCTCTGTACAAAGCCATATTTGGGCACATCCCTGAGGAGACTGTAAAATGGTATCCACTGAGCCTCGCTGTACACGACAGTACGTCATCAATGTGCCACAGTCTTTCCTGGGATCACTCGGTTGGCAGTCCCGCCTGCATTAAACTAGGCAAGCAGGTTTTCGGTTTTAGGAGTCGAGGCAGTTCCTTCCCCGACGCGTTCCTCTCTAAGCGGGCTCTTTCTGGACCATCACGAGTTAACCTAGTCCTAGGTATTCGATTTTTAGGCCACATGGTTTTTCGTTCAGTGAGAGATCGGACCCGTGACCTAAATGAGCTTTCAGAAACAATGCCAACTTCGACACTCAACTTCTAATTACGAGTCATACATTTATTATAAAAAAACTTTTACTTTTGTATTTTCTCAGGATTATACAAAATGAAACTTACTAGGCGTAAAAGCAGTGTCTGGATCAGCTCCATTTTCATAGAAGTATCGGTCCCCAACTCTTGTCCTGTAGAACTGTTCAGTCAAGATGCACAGGTACGTAGGCCCAGCCTGCGCCCCCGGCACGTTGCGCTCCAAGGAGCCAGCTACAACCAGCTCGACGTCTTGAGGAGTCTCATATAAGTTTCGCAAGACATTCACGTTCTGGGGGAAAAGAAAATTATTAAAAAACCGGCCAACTGCATGTCGGACTTCGCATATTTAGGGTTCCGTACCATGTGCGGAAATATGATATTTTGTATTTGTTAGTAAAATTTACGTAATAATAAACATTATCACCAAATTTCAAGTCAATGGGAAATTAAAAAAATTATCGGAAAAAAAAATTGTGGCAGATGACGGACAGACAGATAGACGGACAGACGGTCAGACTGACAGACTGACAGACGGACACGTTAGTGACACGATAGAGCTCCGTTTGGACTCTCAGGGTACGGAACCCTAAAAATAACTGCAATTCTGTAACACATTTTAAGTCTCATTGTAAGGCTATAGCTTAAATACTCGTATGTGTCGTAGTAGGTATGTGTTATTCTGATGTGTAAGCTATATTAATGTAAATTCACCAAAATCCGTTCAGTAGTTTTTGCGTGAAATAGTAACACACGTCCATATGTACATCAATCTTCACAAAGTTACACATTTCTAACAAACAGTAGGAAGGATAGGATTGTATAGGCTTAAACCATTAACAGACACTTTTTGAGTTGATGGATTATCCCCACTCATCATTCTCCTGCCTTTATCCCAATTTATTTGGGGTCGGCGCAACATGTCTTTTTCTTCCATACTCCTCTATTAGTCGTCATCTCTGTAGTCACCCCCTTTTTACCCATATCCTCTTCCACACAGTCCAACCATCGTTTCTTTGGCCTTCCCCTACTCTTATAGCCATCTACATCCATACACAAGACTTTCCTCACGACATTTTCTTCATTCCTCCGCATCACATGCCCATACCACGACAACCGATTTCCACACAACTTTTCAGTCAGCGGTGCCACTTTCAGACTTCCTCTTATATACTCATTCCTAATTATATCCATGCGTGTAACACCACACATCGCTCTTAGCATTCTCATCTCAGCCGCAATTGCTTTTCATTCATCCCTTTTGTGGCCCATCATTCTGAACCATACAAGACAGCAAGTCTGACCATTGTTTTATAAATCTTCCCCTTAAGTTTAAGGAGAATGCGGGAATCACTGATAGTCCCGTCCCGTCAATCCCCACTACAATAGACTATTCTTATAATAGATATCAAAGTTAATATTTATGTCCTAACACGAACTCCATCTAAATTATTTCAGCCTCAAGTGTTTCTACGCCTACACACCGTATTAGAATGGATTGTTGTTAGAAAGCGCCATTACTTCTTACTGCTAACAAGCAAACTACCAAAGTCGATTTGCATGTTTTAAGTGTATCGTCAGAGGTTGGCAGAACTCGTAAAGTGGTCCTAGACCAAGTAAAATTCTTGCAATGATAAGGCTAGTCAAATTTGCATAATGCTGGTTATAAAATGTATCAATCCTTCTCGCTAATATAGTGACTCTTTCTGACATTTCGATAGTGCATGTGAAACCTAATATATTTTGGATTTTATTACAATTCAGTTTTTTATTAAAGGTAGTATTTTATAAAAACATTGTGTGAACGCAACAAAATATACACACACAGATAATATAATACTAGCGCAATGTGGGGCACCCCACTATGAATTACTCCTGTATCATGGGTGCGTTCACAAACATGTAAACTCACAAACACAAGACTCCCAGACCCGGAACAACCATCTGTAGGCCATACAAATATTTGTTCCGTGCGGGAATCGAACCCGTGTCATGCAGCGCAGCAACCAATCTGACTCGGCCCTGACCTTGAAATAATTACCTCCTCCAGTACCTTAATTTCATCTACCTACTTGAGATTCATTCTGGTTTTGTGATGCGTAAATATTATATTATTAATAGTTGAATGAAATTCGTTGTGAATGAAATAGTAAGTGTTAAATAAAAATACATGTTGTGTTTTTAATATTTAATAATTGTAAAGAGACTGAAAAGTATTTGGCCCTCGACTGAGACGTACGAAAAGCTTTATTATTAAATTTAATAGTACAAAAAATCCGCATTCGGATAAAAATTTTAATTAAAAATACTTTTAGTATAAAATTTTAATTTTATAAATACTCTTTGCCATATTAAGTAAATACTTGTACTTATTTCAATAAAATATTCACAAATCGATTGACAGCCGGGACCAACGGCTTAACGTGCTTTCTGAGGCACCGAGGAGTTTCGGTATGTAAAGATAGCCTGATGGATCGACCCGTACGGCTGTTATTACTTTAGCCATGAACTTATTTATCTTACTAATGTTAGAAAATCATTAATGAATGTAGGCACCTAGTGCTTTATTCCATGATTTTCAGAAATAATAAACGAAAATAAGCATTTTTACATTCAGCCATGACCGGATCGTAAAAATATGGTTATATCTACTTTCCTAAGATATCAAAAAAATACATAATTCATAAAGTGTGTAGGTTTCTTTCGAGCCTGTCAACTTTGTTTGACTCTAAATCCACTTAGCTTCGTAACACTCCTCGCGCTATCATTTTTATTTATGTATCTACACAAAACCTTTTTGTTATTTATAAACTGACAATGTAGGTAATTAGAAGTTTATACACTATATTCGATTGATTTTATTATTTCCTTAAGAACCTTTATGCTTTCCCTCATTCACCTCAGTCTTTTTAAGTTACTTTAATTAAAGGTTTCTTAATAAAAGATTACCTATCTTTTCAAAAAGAAAAGATAAATTCAAAGCTTAAAATCTGTATCATAATCATAAGCGTATAAAGAATGTAAACATTTTATAAATAAACTAGCGACCCGCCTCGGATATGCACCTAAACCTTCCCTATGTCTTTGGTGAAAAACGCATGAAAATTCGTTTAGAAGTTTTTGAGTTTATCTCAAACAGACAGACACACGCGGCGAAAGCGCGTTACTATTTTTTGTAATATATGTAATGATTAACACCACAGTTAAACCACTAAAGATTTTAACTTTCTCTCTTATGAAAATGATATCATATTGCCTTGGTAACCGTTTTCAATTTAAACGTTCCTGGCATACCCATCAATTGCGATCTTAATTATTACAAGCCATAGTAAACTGGATTTATAATAGGAGATAACACTTGACAAGATCCCGACGTTAATCTATTGACGACACCAGGCTAGCAGGAAAGATTATTATAGGTCAGATATATTCTAAGAATAGCCGGCTAGAAACAAGGCTAACCCACTGCTCTTCAGTTTGGATCCTTTATGGAAAATTTATTTGTATAAATCCATAATAATATCCTACTAATATTATAAATGTGAAAGTTTGTGAGACACTTCTTCACACTCAAACGGCTGGACCGATTTGCATGAAATTTGGTATGTAGATAGCTTATAGCCTGGATTAACATATAAGCTACCTTTTATTCCGGTCTACGCGGGTGAAACCACGGGGCGCAGCTAGTCCATAATAATATCTATTGATAAATATGAAAGTAACCATGTCTGTACGTCTATCTAGAGCTGTTACCGTTTCACGCCTTATTGGCGGATGTACTAATTTGGAAGAAATTTGGCAGACAGATGAGGGTACCTGGGCCATGAGCGGGTTAGCTTTTACGTATTTAGGTACATGCCAATGTCTATTATTTTTGGGACGAGCCCGCTACACTAGATATTACTAACCACTGAAACTTTTGAAAGCCAGAAGCAACAGTGCCGACGACCAGAAAAATGCCGAGGCAATGAAGCTCGACGAGTCCCGTAGAAACGATGAAACTGTTTTGAGTCCCGCAACGAGATTAATCAGAAAAGAACAGCGGAATATAAGTGAGTAAGAAAAAAACCATAATTTCCACATCCCTTCTTATCAAGCAGGAGACAGAACAAAGCTAGGCTAATAGACACAAAGGGAATGTCCCTTTACAACGTACCAACGTCTGTTACCCCCGAAAAGTAACAATAGGACTAATTAAAGAATCATGAGTTTCATACATTTCTCCTCTAAGCACACCTTTGTACATAAGCCCGTAGTAACTACAAATAAGTTGCTAACAACAAAAATAAAGACCACATAATATCTCTTAAGTTATTTTAGGAAAAACCGTATATCCAAAAAAAACCTCAAGGAAGGAACAAGTCACATTTATTTTCATTCTATTCGTCACCAAACATTTCCACACATCAACTATAAATAAACTCAGCTGTTTTGCCAAGTCAGTTTTCTCTTTCATGGAATATATCACTCGTTATGTGAAAATCTACCAAACTATACTGAATAAAATATATTTTCGATTTTATATCACGTCTTTACTTATTAGACTAGATGTGAAATTTAAATCCTAATCTTAATAATATAATAAATGTGAAAGTTTGTGACGATTTATGGATGTTTGTTACTCTTTCACGCAAAAATTACTGAACGAATTTAATGAAACTTTACAGTAATATAGGTAATACATTAGAATAACATAAAGTCTATAATTTAAAATAGGGAAATACTAATTACATGCGGGCGAAGCCGCTGGGAGAAGCTAGTATTATAAATCTCAATGTAAGTTTGATTGTTTGTTACCTTTCACGTCTAAACCACGGAACCGATCATCATGGAATTTTGCATATATGTAGTCAGGGTTACAGAAAAGTACTGGTCCTATGGGAAAGAACAATAACTTTCGACGTTCACATTTGCTATAAGACGCTAGATGGCGCTATGTGTCTTTCTTAACATTTTGCTCCCGTACGAACCCGAGGTGGGTCGCTTGTTTTTTTTTTTTTTTTTTTTTATGTTTGATAGGCTCGCGTTTGACCACTATCTCACCTGATGGTAAGCGATGATGTGGTCGAAGATGGAGCACGCTTGCCTAGAAGTAACCTATTCACTCTTGACTTAAAGACTCCCAGGTTGTATCTTACAGGAAACACAGACTCCGGTAGAGAATTCCACTCTCTAGCTGTACGTGCAATGAATGTTTTCTCAAAACGCTTTGTGCGTATGGATGGGATGTCCACCATGAACCGGTGGCACTTCGCCGTACGTCTTGTGGTCCTTAGATGAAACGGGCTTGGCGGAATCAAATCATGCAATTCCGTCGCACACTCCCCAAAATGTAATCGATAGAAAACCGACAGGCTAGCAACTCGGCGTCTATGTTCAAGACTTTGGAGTTTTGACTCAACGAGTCTATCATTGCCGATGATCCCCTTGGCTCGTTTCTCAATTGACTCAAGGGCATCAAGCTGGTATCTTGCAGAGCCGTCCCAAAGATGAGAGCAGTACTCCATACACGATCGGACTTGCGCTTGATAGAGTTGGAGCAGCTGTTCCGGCGTGAAGTATCGTCTCACCCTTGCGAGGACCCCCAACTTTTTGGCAGCCACTTGAGCCTTAGCCTCTATGAAGGGACCAAAATTGAGGGTAGATGTTAAAGTAACACCAAGAAGATCAAGTCGGTCGGTTATCGGCACGGTTACACCTCGGAAACATGGAGCCGGGTGAAATTGGCTCCTTTTAGCAGAAAAAAGACACGCCTGGGTCTTAGCAGCATTGAACTTAACCAGATTGGCATCGCCCCATTCTGAGACAGCCTGCAAGGACATGTTCAAGCGCCCAACCATAGCCTCTCGGAGAGACCGGACCTGAGACCCACTGACTCGTGCGTCTGGCACGTATCTCTCGGCAACAGTGCTGTCGTCTGCATACCCAAAGGTACCGGGCTTTAGCAGATCGTTAATATGCAGCAAAAACAATGTTGCCGAGAGCACCGACCCCTGAGGAACACCGGCATTAATAGCCAGCAGTCCGGACGAGCAGCCATCTATGACTACTCGGATAGACCGATCCCTCAGGAAATCCGCTATCCAATCACACAATCCAGCGGGCAGACCGAAGGAAGGAAGCTTGCCAATTAAGCTGTCGTGCCAGACCCGGTCGAAGGCCTTCGAGATATCAAGGGAGACCGCAAGGGCTTCCCCTTGTTTGTCGATGGCCTCACTCCAGATGTGAATGGCATACGCTAGAAGATCTCCCGTTGACCGATTTCGGCGGAAGCCGTATTGTCGGTCACTTAGGATATCGTTAGCTTCTAGGTATGCTAGGAGCTTACCATTCAGTATACGTTCCATACTCTTACAGAGAACGGAAGTTACCGAGATGGGCCTATAATTTGTTGGGTCAGCTCGACTACCCTTCTTGGGTACGGGTTGCACGTTAGCTTGCTTCCAAGCCATCGGCACTTTTCCAGTCTCAAACGAAAGGCGATATAGGCGTGTCAAGATCGGAGACAACTCAGGCGCACACGTCCTCAGTACAATTGCCGGTATCCCGTCGGGACCACTAGCCTTGTTCACGTCCAGGTTACGCAGTACCCTCCGGACATCCTTCTGATGAATGCGAATGTCTGACATAATCGACTCGCATCCACCAAGAGTACCAGGGGGCCTCGCGCCACCAGGATCTAGACGCGAAGATTCCGCAAACAGAGAGGCAAACAGGCTTGCTTTCTCCTCAGCGGAGTGTGCCAGCGACCCGTCGGGTTTCAGCAGTGGAGGTAGTGAGGAGCGGCAGAAGTTCGATTCAACCGACTTAGCCAGGGACCAAAACGCCTTACTACCAGCTGGGTAAGAAGCAAGTTTGTTCCCAATTCGGCCAATGTGGTCAAACCGAGCCTTCCGCAACACCTTCTTGCAGAACTTGGCAGCCCTGTTGAAGGCTCTCTTCTTCTGACTCACGTCACTCGCTTTACGCGTCCGAGCGTCGACCCATGCCAGGTAGGCCGCGTGTTTAAGCGCATCAGCGCGATTGCACTCGGCACCACACCATGGTCGAGCCCTACCAGACATTGTCACGTCAGAGAATGGAATGTAGTACTCCATTCCCCGCCGCAACACATCCGTCACGGCGTCCGCGCACGACGAAACATCAGTCGAAGAGAAGCAAGTGGGCCGCCAAGGATAACATGCGAAGAAAGATCGCATGCCATCCCAATCTGCTGACCTGTATCGCCAAACCCGCCTGGTGCCTCTAGGGCTAGGATCGGGCGGGGAGTAGACGGATACAGATTTCACCAGACAGTGGTCGGAAGTACCCAATGGTGAAGAAATCGACACTGAGTAACGGTCTGGATCTGTTGTCAGCAGAAGGTCCAAGCAATTGGCTGTGTGCGAATCAACATCCGGCACCCTCGTTGCCCCCTGGACCAGCTGGGTAAGATTTAACGTCAGCGCTAGCTTATACGTCTCTTGTCCAGCATGGTCTGTGTACTGGTATGGGAAGAGCCACTCCTGATGGTGGGCGTTGAAGTCCCCCAGTAACACCAATTGGGCTGATGGGTACCGTTGCTGAGCCACATCCGCCGCTTTACTCAGGTGTTGTGTGAGCCCAGTTGTCCCCAGATCACCGCTGTGCGAACGGTAGACACAGGCGTAGACAATTTTATCTAGGCCTGTGTCCACTAGGACCCAAAGAGTTGAAAACCTGGAGTCCTCAAGGTTATGGAGACGCCGATAGCAGATGTCGTCCCGGGCGTACATGCATATACCAGCGCGTGGCTTAAAATTGTGCTCCAGGGTAAACCCTGGGTAAGATAGGTACGCCACGTCAGACGGACGTCCTATCTGCGTCTCCGAAAGGAATAAGAGAGCTGGTCTCTCAGTCTCTAGGTGGTGGTGGACTGCGGTGAGATTTGAGTGCAGACCTCTTTATTCTTTTTAATGCCTTTCATTGTTGTGAAGAGTGAAGGAAGGAGAGGAGAAGGAAGTGAAATGAGGTTCCATGCTGGCTACCTTCGGGTACGCACTGACAGGACGGTATCACTGGGGGACTAGTCTGGAGACTGCTGGGACGCCCGAGCCCCCCCGGGAATGTCCATCGGGCCCTCTCGTCTGGTCGCCAACCAGCACGATGGTGCATTCCGGGATTTTTCGTCAGTTGGCGGGGCAGCCTTTCGTGTGTGGCTAGTACACTACTTGGGCCCCCTACTAACTGCGGTCGGCCAGCGGCGCACCGTGCCTCGGATCCCGCTACCCTCCACGACTAGTCTCCCGATACATCCATATCCGCGCGAGCCCGGTTGGTCTGCCTGCAATGGAACAACTATTTCGACCCAACTCCTCTGGATTGGCTACACTGAGCATCGTACCGGAACACGGCCAGGCCGCTTGGCGGTACGTCTTTGCCCAGTGGGTGGTCGCAAGCCATCGGTCGAAACCTACCACCAGTTTGTGTCACCTGATTAGCACCACCCGGGGACCACGTGTAGGGACTCAATGGGTATACTCCTACGGACGCGGGTGACTTGGCCCCCAAAACTCGGCTTGTTATGATATATCGAATGAAAGAAAGAAAGAAAAAGAACACGAACACAACACGAATAGTAACACGTCTAACTTGTCATCTTATTGTTGCTATTCAGAATTTATTGTTGTTCCCTACTTCTTTCTGCTTGTCTAGATATAATCCAGGGCATGAAGAACACAGTTTGATAAAACTTTGGGTACCGCCTGGCGTCACGTAGTACGAATCGGTACAACATGTCACATTTCATACCTAGCGAACCATTTTGTAGTCGTAATAAAATTGATTAATTATGTTGTAGCCGAGTTCCACGCATTTTACTTGGAAGTCACAAATTATGTTACCTACTTATTTATTAGCTTGTAGACAGTAAAGCCACATTTATAGTCCCGTTTTAGAATAACAATAATGATACCTAAACGATTTTATTTTTTTAAATAGGTTTTAGATTGATGAGGCCGGTGTTTCCTAGCTAACTAACCTGAGAAGAAACACCGAAACAAACTCAGAGGTCAAAGTCTCTATTAAGGTGCTATTAGCTGCCAATGACCTCGAGTGGTTAGCTTGCGTGTTCTGCGCTGAGCTCACGTAACGCGTCGTATCCACGTGCGTCTCAAAGAGATGTTGTCAGCCACCACTGACGGGGCCCATCGTGGCCGGTGCCTGCATGCCAAGAAGTAGGGGATAAATTCTGAAAAATTAGTTACCGCACCCCTGGGCAGTCAGGCAGGGAAGGTACAGGGGTGGGTTTTAGTCAGTAGTCTGACACGCCCTCCCGTTCCACCCAGAGCGGGAGAAGTCATTGGATGATTTTCCCCCCCCCCCCGCAAAATAAAAACGTATAATCCATAAAGTAATTATTGTGGCCAGTATCCTGAAATAAACTTGACAACATTGATAAACCGGCCAAGTGTGTGTGTTAAATTATGTTAATAGTGTGTAAGGTAAGCAATCACTTCATGCATTTTGATTTAGTAGATACTTTAAATTTTCACTAACTTGTTCACAATCAGCTGAATGTGGTTCAATGTCAAACATTAATCTCTTTCATTAACGTTGTTCAATATTTTCTTGCATCGTTCGGATGTCATGATAAATTAATGTTTTACACGCCTAAGTGAAATCAATTTTTGAGTAGAAGCAGCGGGTAATTCGTGCATGACCACCTCATCGAAAGTGCGTCCTTTCTATATATTATAATGTACTCTGTGATTGAAGCGCCCACGCAATGCTCAAACCTTATTACGCGGCAGTTTGAGCGCATGCAAAAAAAAAAATTAAGTAGGCTTAACTTACTAACACAAAAAAACTTTGCTTAAATTAAAGTAGCTTAAATGCTAACGTTACGTCGAAATCGTTTCAGGTAAAAATGTATGTTCGACCAACTTGTTATTAAACATTGACGACAAAATGCGCTTAACGTCCAAGTGATTGTAATTAGCAGAAAGGTACAGTATTTTTACGCACTAAACAAAAAAATACAAATAAATAAATTATTTTATTTCCAAAATTATCAAAGTGGCCAACTAGTAAAAAGTTTTATTGCCAAAAAAAAAAAATATTGGGTAAAGTGTTTTAACATTAAATCTTTATTTAGACAAAAAAAAAAACAAAATGAATTAAGGCCAACTTTCTAGCATTATGTACGGCTTATGAAACAAATGACGAATATAGTTGGATTTAAAACAAAATTCAATACGGAAATGACTGAAATCACCGTTGTATTAACGACCACAAAAGTGCTCAGATTTAACTGGAACCCTAGAAAAATCTGCCGATTCCAACGATGTAAACAACTCAATTTTGACCAAAGTGGTCGTTAATGCAATTTGCCTTTCAAGCGTCGATATGAGATTCTCATAAATGTACTGAGAGGAAACAGTTATAATATTAATCTCTTTAAATTTGTCTGTGTCGGAGTGTCTAGGACTTAATTTATAAATTGCACGAATAGCCCCTTTTTGTAAAACAAAAATTGTCTGAATATCGTCGTCATTTCCCCACAACAGAATGCCGTACGACATCACACTATTAAAGTAACTATCGTACACTAAACGAGCTGTCTATAAATCAGTTAAACCACGAATTTTAAATAAAAGAATCCAAGAGTCTATCATTCACAAGCCACTGCTGTAAGTGATGCTATATTTAAACTAAAAATAGTTCAAAATTACGACATACACATTTTTTTTTTGGGTTTTGTAAGCCAGAATCAACAATGGCGACCACCAGAAAAAACGCCGAGGCAATGAGCTCTACGAGTCCCAGAGTAACGATTTAACTGTCGCATCGAAATTAATTAGAAAAGACAGCGGAGGAGTAAGAAAAACATAATTTCCACTTCCCTCCTAATTGACATACACGTACACACTTTTATATCGTGTAGGTATTTAGAAAAGGTCCCCACTAATACGACCCCCAACAACGACGACCCCACGGACCCGACGGTCCCCATTAAGTCTGTCTCAGCCATCTTTTTGAGGTCGTCGATCCGTCTAACCGAGGGGCACCACACGATATGTCTGCTACAACACCCACCAGGTCTTAGAAGTGCAAGGCTAACCCACTACCAAATCTGTTTGATAACTATACAAGCTTATCGATGACCTCAGTTCCTTTCCGTATATTTTCTTTCTATACGATCCATACTTCCTAACTAACAGTATATATTCGTAAATACTCATTTCCTTATAGATACCAGTTTTGTAACAAGTGAACTCAGACGATCCCATTCAATCTGTCTCAGCCACCTTTTTATCACCGGTCCTTCTAAAAGAGGGGCGTTCCACACTATGTTTGCCAGTTCGCGGTTTCCACTCAAGGACATGCCTGCTCCACTACCCACCATCTGTTAGACGGACAAGGCCTACCCAATGCAACTTCAGTGTGTCCACGTTGATCAGTGACTCACGATAAGTTTTTCTATGATTAAATACTTCCGTTATGTACTAAAAATACGAAATGAACTATGTCGTTACGTTTATCTATTCCTATCCTATTATTTTTTGACCTTTCACGTCTGAATGGCGGATCGAATTTAAATTTTCAGCACATTAATCGCCCATGAGCACACTCATAGGATCACTTGGCACAGAGATAGACCGTGACCGGGTGAGGAAATGTAATCCCCCACCTTTTTAATCCGAGTTATTTAGTAAGTTCCCGTGACATAATTTCCGAGGACAAAACTTGTGTATATTTTTTCTTTAATTAACCTGTATGTTATCCGTTTATTAGGCAAAAATCTTCGCCAAATTTTTCCAGCCAATTTTATCTGCTGCCTTATTTGGTCAATATTTCAGGAACGAATAAAATAAACATACCTCTTCTGAGATGAAGTCCAGCATATCATGGAAGGACTTGGGTACGGACAGACCGCAGGCAGCTCGAGTGGCCGAGTAGGATCCCAAGCCGTGGTCACGGCCTCTTTGGATGTCCGTCGCTCGCAAGTCACCTCCGAAAGTGTTGTTACGCCTGCAAACATAGAGATTAGTGTTAACGTATGGTTTGTTAATTTGGTCATAAAACCACTAATTTGCTTGTAACGTAGTGGCGTTACAATCTCATTTAAAATTAAACAAAATGAAAAAAACAACAATGACCAAAAGCCACTAATTCAATTTAAGAAAACATAAACAATATTAGTTTGCTGACAACATTCATTGTCTGTGGACTCGTTGTCATCTGTCAATGGCTACGATTATAAAAGGGGCCGCACAGGCGGCGTTCAGACTTAATTTCCTTTACTCGGGCTGCCGGCAGCAGATTCACATTCTCTTTGTTCTGTTGAACACGTTGAGACTTCACCCGTGATCTCCACCAATTCTGGCAGCTGCAGTTTACATTGGCAAATACTTGCCAATCTTACGTAAATTGTGTGAGAACTAACCCTGTTCTTGGGTAAGTGTTGATTCAGCATACAAATAGCTTTGTGCATTTTGTGTTCCTAATTTTTATATAAATTCTTTCCAGAACATGTTCTTCCTATGTCTTGCATTTTTCCTTTCTTTCTACTGTAAAATCAAGGTTTATAACCTACAATAAAACTATTGTATTGTCGTAACCACGCCTTCCACGTGGTTAACTTTATAAGGCCTATGCTATGCGCATCGTGACTTGTGTGTACCCTACTGCTACACTGAAATGTGCATGTCATCATGCTTTTCACCTCACCATTGTAAACTCCGTCTGATTGTGACAACCACACTGCCTTATTAGCGCACGTACAGCCGCTTTGCTGATGCCTGAGTGTCACAATCAGCGGAGAAAATCATCAGCCATCTTTATGACACGCTGGATATTATTTTCCAGGGTCCCAGATTCGGAGTTCCAGATTCCGAGACCCAGGTTCGGACTCCCAGATCTGAAAGCCTGAATATGGAGGGGAAGATTTGGAGCCCTACGCTCCGACCGATTTGGTTTTATATTAGAAGAAAAGTTACCTGAACGTACAGCCCCCCCCCCCCCACCACCCAATTATAATCTGAGAAGTGTAAAAGCAACTTTATAATCTGTAATCAGCGTACAAAAGTTGTAATTATTTCTAAAAGTTAATCCCAACGACCTTTAGAGTTTTAGCGATGTACTCTCTGCTTAATCCAAACAATAGTAGGTATTATAATTTGATATTTTCATTATCTTAGTTTAGTTATTAAACTTGTACAACAAACAATTAACTAGGGTTCCTAGATTTCAGATTAATAATAGAAGATAAAGAGACGGAGTATTTACCTTCACCAAGTGGAAAATAACAACGGCCTTTCAGGTCTTGAATCTTACTTTCATTGTTTTTGTAGAAACCTTGTTTTGAAGATTTGAATGGTAAAATATAAAATAAAAAGGTGCATAAAAGCCTCAAGCTATGTTATTTTATGAAAGTTGTAATACAATGGAAAATGTAACATTTTAATATTGGGGCATATTGTCTAACTTCAGAAAAATATCCCAATGGAACATATTCCCAGGGTAAAAAGTGCCTTAAGTCCTATCCCAGGCCATGGTATATCCGTACGCCAAGAATTTCACTTTGTCTAAAGCCCACAGCGTTTTGATTGGCCATTTATTATTTAGTACTACTTCTACCCACGACAACAACAAAACGCGATTCTCTTACTATGCTCTCTTATTTTCCACGAATAATTTCGAATGATTTCCTTCCCTCCTTAGGAAATAACAGATGAATCAAATCAGCATAAAATTACGTTGACTGCGAGACTACTTCAAAGGAATGACAATAGGAACTTTGAAGTCAGATAAACATTTTATAGATAATTCTATCACCAATGAACATAACTGAAAATTATCCAGGCATTGCCTTTGATGTGACGTCATACCTTGATTGCCAAACCAAGCATTATTATAATAATGTAATCATTATTCACATAAGTTCTTGACAGTTCATCCGTAATGCCGAATAACGCCTAATTTCCAGTTTATTATAGACATATCAATTTGAAGGCGTAATATCGGCTCAGATTGGTTTTAATATTAATTAGGCCATAAATCTCCTTCGTATCTTCCATACAGTAAAACTTTAGCACAATTTTGGCGACTGTTTTTGTCGTAAATCATTGGCATTGCGACCATCGTTAACCCTTGTGATTGCAGAAGCTTATTTTGAATATATATATTTCGAAAGTTCTAGCGTAGAAATTTTGTCTCGTCTGCATCCAATGTGACGTTCTCTAGATATTGAATGTCTGAGTTTCCCGTTGCATTAGTTTGAAGCTCAAAGTTTTTATTAGTTTTCAAACTAGAATGACTTACTTGAAAAGGAATTGGGTCATTTCCGAGTCCCAGTACTGGTCGCTGAAATCTTGTTCCTGCGTCGCGAGTCCTCTTGCCAAATGATCAAAGGCATTGTCAAGTTCTAACAGTAGGGGTCGGTTGAACCAGTCACTCATACGCACGGTGCCGACTGCACGACGGTTCTCCGAAATTAGTCTGTGAAAAAAAATGGAAGCTTAAATTATATTTTTATTTTGATAAAATTAAGATATACAGCTTAATTTTATAACTCGTTAACCATATGCTTACTATAAATACTGATTAACGGATTCTTATTTCAAATTCTTAATAGAATTTTTTGAATTACGAACCTTTTAATCAGTGTTTAAGCTAAGCATGTGGTTAGCGAGTGACCATTAGAGACGAAAAATAACTTAAAAATATTGGTAATGATTATGTTAAGTTCGGCTTGCATAATAAACCCAGATGTGACCGGAATCGCAATTTCCTATCTGATTAATATTAATAGTCAGTAAATGTATGGTGTGATTGCACTAGAGGCAATTTAGCAAAAACATTATTATGAAATTGATATAGAGCACAATATCGACCCTAATGATCAGTGTTGTAATAACCATATTGGTGTGACGAATTTGACGACAGTGAGATATGACGGCGGCACTCAAATTAGAAATTAGATTAATCAAGATTCTGGTCATCCAACAATGAGGCTCATTTTCTGGAACGAAAATTATCTCAAATTGTATGTAACAATAATCAGAAGCGGTAATTGTTGTGATTTGTTGAATAAAATTTCAATAGCCAATCGTATTACTTGATTTGCGACCTGTCGATAATTTCTCTCCGGTGTTAATTTGATAACGGAACTGATAGGTCATTTCAGCAATTAGAAGCCTAGATACTTATCACTAGAGGGTAAAATAGCAAATTACTGTCTGCACAATTACTTACTTCAAGTAACCCCTGATCAAGGAGTGGAAGTGTCTGAAGGCGGCCGTGGCATGCTCGTCAAGCACTGAAGGGTCCACTCCGGGATTGTAGTCGTTCACGTAGCCGTGAGCCCCCGGGTAGATCAGCTTGTTCTTCAACATGTTTTCAAAACCTGGATATGAAATAATGAATTAAAAAATACAAAGAAATGGATTCAGAAAAGAATCGTAATATTATGTCGTTGTCAAAACAAAGCGTTTGGGCGGTGACTTCGTGATGCTAAAATGTTGGACTCTTGATCGGAACATTCGGAACGGACAATGTTCCAGTTGCATCAGTCAATGGTGCCAGACACATATTGCGTTGGTCTTTTGAACAGTCAACGCTGCGGGGCGGTATTTGATGCTGGACATATATCCGCCTCACCGCTGACTTCGACGGAACAAAAGAGACGTTTGTCATTCAATTATGTGTCTGGCACCACATACCGCAGCGTTAGGCATCAATAGACCAAAGTTTTACGACGTTGACAAAACGTAGCGTTTGGACAGCGACTTCGTGACGCTAACGCAGCGACACAAAACGGCGTAGCCACGGCGTAACAAGCGCGTTTGCTTACCGTTTACGCTGCTTAAACAATAAAGTTTGACAAACGCCTAAGCTGAATCAAAATCGCGAAAACGGCCTAACAGGAAAAACCTAACAAATATTATCAAAGTGGTGAGAGCAAAAAAAGTTAACAAATATTAGGAAATTCTTCTTCACACTTATAACAAAAAAGTCGGCCAAGGTTAAGAGGGCGGTTTCCTCTTTTATTTATCTTTTTAGGCAGAAATACGCCTTGTATAATGTTTAGTAGATCGTAAGGTTTCCGCCAAATTATTTTGCCTATAGGAGATTCTTTTGCGTTTGCGTTTGAAAGTCGACATAATGAATTGATTGATGAACTTCGACAGGAAAAACGATTAACGCAATATGCCCCATGACTTAATTAAAATACCCTTATTGTATGATGGATATGATAACATGCCCATGATATTAAAAAGCCCTTTTCAAAAATCGTTTAGACCAATCAAATGTAATAAAAACTCCGAGTTAACCTAAGGACACCCTTTTATATCATAGGTAATGGTCATTCGTAGATTTTAACTTTTGACAGTTCTTTGTTTGGTTCAGATATCAAAGTTTAAGTAGGTATTACTTTTGACATGAGGTTGGCTGTAGGAATTTAATTAACGCATATATTTTATCTGAACGAAAATTTTCGCAAAATTAATGTGACCAATTCGCTAACTTCTATGATTGGTTGAACTTTCAACAGCAAATCGCATCTGTTGGCTTTTGTTTAATTTGTGACGCGTTGACAATTAATTTCCAGAGTATTATTAGTTCCTTACCGAGAAGAATAGGCAGGTATTCATAATAGTTGATGTGTTGTATCTCAGCGATGTGGATGCGTCTCGCTTCCTGGTAGAGAGTCTCGTCGTTCCAATGAGGGTTGAGCAGAGCCAGACCATCGGCGATGCGGTTGTGTTCACGCAACAAGATCACTTGGAGGACCGTCAGTTGAGGGTTTTGGTTCACTCGAATGTCACCTGTGGAAAAGAAGATATTTTACCAAATATCCTTCAGAATCAGAACTGATCTGGTCGGGTTTTCTTTAGGCATTCAATGCATGCGTGTGTCACGTAGTGGAGAGCCGGAGGAGTGACCTTAGAAGAGGGACGGAGGAGTGACAAGATCAGGGACGTAGGAGTAACACGTTGAGGAGGACTTGGATGAAGATAAACACACGACGAATTACGACGTATATTATATTATTTACAGTAGGCTTGATTTTAAGAAGCACTTATTAATCGAACGTACACCATACACTGTGACTAGGTAAATACTTAAATTGTATTATTGCCAGAACACATGCTTGAATCTGCATGGTTATAAAACTACACTTGTCTGTTTAGTAACTCTTACAAACCGGTAACTGTCATTTGCTGAAGAGTCGGAAAATGACAATGATAAGGAGGAGCTTATTCTAGCTCGGCAGCTGAATCTGAACTGATTTTAAAATGAAAAAACAGTACTCTTAGACAGAGAAGGCAAGTAATATTTGAATTTGAGTTTAAAACTAGATACAAAAGAACGTGATTTGGAATGGAGGTCAGAAAATCAACAAGGCTTAGGCTGCCTTGTTACACGTGTAATATAACATTGGCCTAGCGTAGCATAGTCAGTTTGTATTGTTTCCATTGCTGGGGCACTTGTCGTTATTTCAAAATTACAAGTACTTCTGTGGCTAGATCCAAAAGCTCGCTCTCTCTATTTATGGCGACACATGTGAAACAATTTGAAAACAGCACAAACAATTCTCGTATATTGTTAACTGGCCTGAAAGTTTTTTATACGTACGATCTTCCTTACTGGTACTGCAAACTTCTTGTGTACTATAGAGGGTGTAACCGAAATGGGTGGTCATATTTTAAATACTGCTTCAGCCAATAGAAAAAAAAACTTTTTTACAAAAAATAGAACAGACTTCCAAAAAAAAACGAAAAAAGTGCAAAATAACTTTAATTTCGGAAGTCAGTGTTCCTGGTTTTGTTTCTTCGTTTCTTGAAATCGACTTCCGAAATTAAAGTTATTTTGCACTCCTTTCGTTTTTTTTGTTTTTCACTTTTTAGTTGTGGTTCGCCATTAAATTGTGTTAACAATACTCGTACATAGACAAACGATCTCAGTAATCGCGAGTCATTTGCTGTTAGTTATTGAAGAGTTCCACTGTGTATCTCCGAAGATCTTCATCAGATCCTAATGTATTATACAGCATGTAACAAAAACCCTGTCCGATCCAATAAAGGCGTATTCCTGGTTTAATATACATATTAGAAAAAAATTGTTAAAAAAAATGAGTGAGTGAGTGTTTTTTATTTTCATAAAATATGCGAAATTTAACACTAATTATGGCAAATTTTCATAAGTTGACAACACTTCACCGGCCGGCGAAATCTTTACATTTTTACCTATTTTTATTTCAAACGATACCGCCTTGAACTAGCCGCGCTGTAGGCACTTAGACATAAAACTGTAGCTGAACTTTGTCGAGTGCTCAGTGTTGCCTTTGATAAGTTTTTCTTTTTTTTTTAATTACTTAATTATTTTCGTTGCGGAAAAATAATAATCTCGTATCCATTAAATGATTACGAATATGTGTACGCACGCAGTACGATACCAAATAATACCCTTCAGGATCGGACAGGGTTTTTGTTACTTACATGCTGTATACTATAACCTTCCTTGAAAAAGTAGTTTCCGAGAAAACCGTGAACAAACAAACATACATACATACGGGTCGAATTAAGAACCTCCTATTTGAAACTTCATCAAGAAAGACAGATAATTCCAAAAAAAAAAAAAAATAACCTCACATACCAATCTAGATCTGGTGATGATAACTTTGTATGAGAAACAGAATTTATTTTGGGAATAATTATGAGTTCCTTGAAGAAGTTAGTTGATTCCATGGGAAGAAGCAGTATCTAATTTATGACCCCGCATTTCCGTTACACCCTGTATTTATGGTATTTATGAGAGGGCAACTATAATTGGAAGAACTTTTACAATGGTACTCGACCCTGTAATTGCGCTCAAGAGGGTTATAAGCAAAGATCTAAGTGGTAGATCTTTCCGTCAGTATTCAAAAGGCTTATGGTTGTGTAAGCATCTTTAAGAAAGATCTGTTTCCATAGCTGCCTTAAACTCTGTCAATATACTCAAGTGGATTATAGTGAACCCTCTCAGCTTAGATAGCCCGTATATTATGCCTAATATTGGCTTAGCTGCCCGAATAGAATATAGGTTATTCGCAGTGTCAACAAAAAATGATTTAAGTGCTATTAAAGTTATCGTAATACCTACATAATAATATATGTAGCAATCTACATGTGTGGTTTTGTTATGTAAAGCACGAATAAATATGTACCTAATCGTAAAAAAATATAGGTATCTATTAATATAATAGGTACCTAATCTCAGGTTGTCTTTAAAATATTGCTTTTAGCGATAAGCTTAAATAATGTTTCCTTCTTGTTTATTTTCTGAAAATTATCTGGTGTACATAATAAAGAGTATTTCATCTATCTATATGGATTGTAGATATTATAACGGTTTTATAAGACGGGAGTTTAATAGCAAGTACCCTAGCAAGTCTCAAGAAATTATTAACCTATCTAGGAATGCGTAAGGTAAGTGAAATATGTATATAAGGACTAGCTTCTGCTTGTGGCTTCGCTCGCGTATTCACGGAGCACACGCGGCGATGTTCGTCGGATCACATTCCAATGGAACATACTCCCAGGATAATAAATTCCTATATCCTAATCTAAGACAAACCTAGTCTACCCGTGCGCCACGTTTCACTAAAATCCGAGGTATCATTTAAAAGATTAAGAAAGTACATCAGTTTCCACAAATGACTTACCAGTCAAATAACAAGGTTCATTAGGTGCTTGCGCAGACTCGCAAGTGATGGTAACGTTGGGGTCCTGTGGGGGCCACTCCCGACCTCCCCTCACGTTGGTCAGCAGACGGCCTCCTTGGAACGCTCTGATGGGATTAGCTTGACCCTGACTGCTGCCGTAGACCAGCGACAGATCCATGTAAGCCGTGACGGTTGTAATCTATTAAAAAAATAATTTAACTGTAAGAGTTTAACGAGTTAGGATGTAAAAAAACTTTTTTGTCAAAAAACGAAGACACAAAACAGGAACACCGACTTCCGAAATTAAAGTTATTTTGCACTTTTTTTGGAAGTCGGTTCTATTTTTTTGTAAAAAAGTTTTTTATTTTTCACTTTTTAGTTTTGGCTCCCCATTCAACTGTGTTAACAATTCATAGACATACGATAGCAGCAATTGCGGTTGATTTGCTGTCAATTTTTGAAGAGTTCCGTTGTCTGTCTCCGAAACCCATCATCAGATCTTTTTGAAATTTAAATGGGACCATTTCGGAATAAACCCCTTTCGAACAAAAAAAGAATTTTGCAAATCCGTCAATATATTATGACAGAGTTATGCCCGAACATACATAAAAAAAAAAAAAATACAAACATCCGAATTGATAACCTCCTCCTTTTTCGAAGTCGGTTAAAAATGAGGTGCATCCACCGATCTATAATAGTATAGGTAGGTAGATACACCTGTTTTTTTTTTGTTCTACAACTCTATTTAATATTAATCAACTAATTCTAATTCAATATACTATTTACATCCTTATAAAATACTTAACTAGCTAATTAAAAACAAAAAACTCAGAACAAAATAAATCTTAAAATATGGTGTCAAAAATTCCTCCGCATCGCTGTCGACTGGAAGTGTCCCAAAAAACTCGCGGCATTGCAATGAAATGTTATGTTATGCTTTAGCTCTCTTACTCTTTGTAACCATGGAAAACCCAATAATTGACTTAAAGGGATATTTTAAAAATTATAACACTGGCCAGAATAGTTGTGTTTAACAGTAAATGTTGCTTGAATCCAAACTCAAGTGACAACACATCATAAACTGAAAGCCAACTATTTTCAAAGGATCATACCAGATTCACAAGTTCAAAGTTGTTAAAAGTCGCTGATTACAAGTTAAAGCCAAATTCGTTTCATTGTTCTCAAATAGCGAAATAAAACTCGTCTAAGTAGCAGGTATTTGCAAACTTCGGAATCCAATTCCCAGGTCAAGTAACGTTCAACCTAACTTATTTATTTGTAAAAGTTTTCAAGCGAAGAGGACTATTCAGAATTGTCGGAGAGTTTTTTGATTTGCTCTCTTCACATTGAAATCTTATACTGCTATCGGATAGCTGAAAACTGAGACGGTATGCATCTCTGGGGACCTCCTCAGATAAAACCAATTGACCGACTTGAGAAAACATTTCACATAAAAGTTGTTTAGAAATGGATGGATGTTGTTGGTTGAATACATACAGGTAGTCAGTAGGTACAGTTTACTCGTAAACACAATGTAAACTTTACATGATTTAAAAAAATATTTTGGTTCCTATAGAATTTACTGAAAGCAGTGGCCCAGTGGTAATAACCACGATTAACGAGTTGTAGATGGTAGGTTACTTAGCCAGGCGCTTTATTTGTGTAAATTGTTTCATCATCATTGCTCGCAACTCAAGACGGTGAAGGAAAGCATTTTGAGGAAACCGGGATGTCCTAGAACCACAAATTCAAAGACAAGTGACATCTACCAATCCGCACTGGGCCCGCGTGGTGGAATACAGCTCACTTTCTTTCGCAGAGAGGCCTTTTTTTTGGGGGTGAGAAATCATCCAAGTTAGTGGTGGCTGACAAACATCTTTTTGAGGCGCGCGTGGAACACTACGCGCCGACTCACGGGCCTGGTGCTGATCGGACTACTTGCCGTCCGCAGGCCTGCATTTCGCAGAAAGGCCTGTGACCTAACAGTAGGAACAATAAAAGGCTATGCTCATGTTATATAGGATTTATATCCTGTATCGGAACACGAGGCTAAAGCGTGTTCCGGGTAGGTACAGTATTATTATAGTAACCAAATATATAACTCATCATTATCTCGTTTGTGTAGCGTAATGGCACAGAAAAATACATTCATGATGCTCATATTATGTTTAACTTTACTTTTTCACGGCAATTGTAGCCTCCGGGGTGTACTAAATCTCTTTTTACCTACTGTTTATTTTTCTCATGTGATCCGCAAAATTCTGTTCAGGATAACATTTATGACATTATTTTAGACTCTCACAACATAAATTAATGCTTTTATTTTTAAAAACAGCCCGTACTATAAATTAAAAGGGGTTTTCAAAATATAATAAATTGTCTGTGAAATTCGTGATTTAAAATTGTAATTGACATGAATGTTATTAGATTTATTAGATAAAATAAATTTGGCTTTCAAAAAATTTATTAGGTACCTACTTATGCTCTAAACTTTTCTATATTTTCGACGACACTCTGATATATTTCATTAATCTTTCTTTTTATTCAGTGGCATTTTCAAAATGCTAAATAAGAAATTCTAGAAATACTGGACAAAACCTAGTTTAGCAAGATTGCACGTTTTGCACATGACAAGAATTTATTCTAAGCCCAATCGGACAAGAATACAAAGCTTTTTTATATTTGGTCTGTATAATAATGAGTTAATATTTGCTTCAGACCCTTAGCCAAAAAAAGGCCAGTCCATTTCGTCCCGTGGGCTTTGTGGCAGGCCAGCTTCAACCACTTTTATACGTCAACAAAATCTAATACACAAAAAGGAAAAGAAACAATTTCAGATAGATTTTTGAGCTCAGCGGGTAAGTCGCAACAAACACTTTGAAATTAAAGATAATTCTAACGATCCAAAACATTTTGGCAATAGGGAGCTTTAATATTGATGTCATATTGGCTTCTTCTTCTCGGTTATTAGATATTCATTAAGCTGTTTATTTTCACATAACAAAAATTATCCCCCTGGTTCTAAATTGTCTTCCTTTAAGAGCATAATATTTCATGTAATTGGGTTTTTTCATCTGAGATTTCTTAGTAACAGCCCATAGTCTGGATTTCTGGGACTTAAACATAACTAAAAGAATGTGGATGTAATAGCTAGGTACACCTCTGCCTTACTCTTCACGGAATACAGGTATGAATTCATGTTTTGTTTTTGCAGTGAAAACTTCTATAGCCGCGTTGATCGACTTTTGGCAGGGGCACAACTTATGCGGGTGCGCGTTACCGACATGCTAGTTACATGTTGAAAAAAAACTTACGTAGATTTGAAAATGTATATAATTATTGCTGGGAATGCCAACAGATGTGAAAACCAGAATAATGTTAATAATTTTAATTTATAAATTATGATTTTTATATTAGGTATTCATAATAATAATTAGTTAAAAAATTAAAAACAAACACAGTTGTTCTAATTAATTTTAAAGTTTTCACTTCTGTTGGCAGTCTCCTTGACTGCCTATTTTTCCTTACCGGTTCAGCAGGAGCATTTGGAGCTGTGCATCCTCTATCCCTGGTAGTACCAGTTCTGACGAAGTTCATGCACTGCGTTCCTTGAGGGCCGTGGACGGGGTCATTCGGGGGAATCAGTAGAGGTGCACACGCTGGGTTCGTAGTTACGTCAGGAGTCAGTCGACCATTATCGTCGCAGCAAGTCACCAGTTCCTTATCTGTATATGGAAGAAAGGATTTATATATTGAAGTAGATGATACTTGAGGCTCTACATTGCAACAGCGATAGTGATTGTCAGAAAGTCTTAAAAGGTCAAGTCTAAAACAATATAAATGATTACACCCAAAAAAAAAAAACAAAAAAAATATCACCGGATGATTACAAACACCGTAAGATTTTAGTAAATTTTGCGAGACTGTAAACTCTTCATATCCTATATAATGAATAGAGAAATTCAAATACAATAAATCCCATGCTTACAATGTATCCGAGCCATACTAAAAATAAAGAGTTTACAATTTTACAGGATTTTTCATAAACTAACGTAACTAACGTGTTCAAGTTCAATTATCCGGCGACATAAATAATTCCCCCTTTCTCCAAAATGTTTCTGATTTAAAATGAATTAAAAATAAAAACTATTAACAAAACACCAAAATCGGAGCTGGTCTTGAGGATATGTGAGTAAAAGGCTTCACTGACGTGACAATAAATATGAGAATTGACATAATTATGGAACCGAATGTCACGTCCTCTCAATCAATTTCCGACAATCGTTATTGCTGATAAAATGAAATTTTGTCTAGTTAGAACAATTACGGAAACGACTATAACCTGAATCGGTCGGAACGATGTTTAGGCTTTTTCTACAACGTTTGGTGTTACTTTACAACGTAATGATGTGTTGCGTTACCAATTTAAACACAAACATTTAAGATACAAGTGCAAACAAAGAAACAGAGTACTGATACCTACATAAAAACAGAAAAAATATTGTAACAGTGAATCATAATATTTTTATTAAGCCTCTTGTTGGATTAATCTCATGATTAAATATATTTTTATGGCTTTAGATATTTTAAAGCCCACACATTTTTGAGAACAAAGGAAAGCTTTACACACAACTCATAACACTGTTTCTGGCAACATAAATTCTTCTAAACAAACTACACCACGAACAAGGATGTTGTCTGAAATATTTTTGTAGAACCATTTTCCTTTCCGGATATTGCTGCTCCGCCATTTTCTCTACAATAGATAAGGTTTTATTAAGTCGCGTCCATCGTCTATTTGAGCAGTCAATCGTAAAAAGACGCGTTTTAAGTGAGACAGAAAATTGTCTCTTAAAATGTTCAAATATTTTCATCGATATTCAAACAGATTTGTTTTTTTGTTTGACTGTCGAGAGAAGTCGTGAAAATAGTAGGTATTTCTTTCCCAAAGCCATTTCTTTACTCTTGAATGTTAAACCATTTCAAATTAACACTTTTTGTACCTACTACTTGAAAATATTAGAAAAATGTTTTCTCATTTCAGAAAACGGATTCATTTCAATCAAATATCTTGTTTACCTCATGTGAAACAGACTATCTAACAAGAATTGTATTATGTCTTATAAAATTTCTAATGATGTTTTTTGACTTATGTACAAGTCTGAAGTATTTACTACATAGACCCAGGCTTTTACATATGCCAATTACGGGCAATCAACATTCTAAAAACCATGCGATACCAATAGATATAATACATAGACACGCTACATATAATGTACATAGAGACACAAATGAAATCGTGACACTAAATGTTATAGACTGATGAAACACAAAATGATTTATTTTTAGTAACACATACACACACACATTAAACTTACTCTCAGCTTCAGTAGAAAAGGCTGTTGAAAAATAATTAAATTTAATTAGTAAAGAAGACGAAAGAGAGAGGTTTACTCCTGATATCCTTGATACGTAGCATGAACCCTACATTCTGAATGACTGATATCCTTCATTAGATTAAGTAATTTAAGACCTGAGCCTTAAAATCTTCCAATTATACTCATATAAAGTTCACATTTGACAAAAGATTTAACTGAACAAACGCAGAACAAGTATTTCTCTCCTCAGTTATAACATAACATAAATATATAAGTACCAAGAGTCTATACGTGTATATATTTATTTCTTTTGTTACAGTTTATTATCCGTTCACTAACACTTTACTAATGTCACAAAAGTTCACGTTAGAAACATTGTTTGTACGAAATCCGATAATCCTAGCGTAAATCTACACCTTCCCGTTTTGTACGTCCTAATGTACACTCAACCAACTCAAACAGTAATATGTATATGATGGATGATGGTAGATAGAAAACTACTTTTGGACTTACATGTGAGACACACTGCAACCGAGTTAAAAAAGAAATTGAAAATAGCTTTTCAAATCTGTAATTGACGATCAAAATATCTGAAATAGTTAAGAAAGTTTTCCTACCCAGTAAAAAATACCCAGCTTAGTATGGTGTGAATTTTGTATTCTGAAAATGCACACTATTTTTGTCACTTAATGAAGCTCAAAGTGTAGTTGGAGTAGTGCGTATATACGTTTATTTCTTGTCTGATCATCAAATTGTTTTGTCAAGTGTACACTTAAGGTAACAAAGTAACGAAAAAAACTTTTTCTTCTTTTTCCCACAACTTCTAAGAAATTAGTGTCGAAACTTACGGGACTGTACTACGCCGGCTGTGAGTGACATGTCGTGGGTTACAATTTGTCCCCACTGTTGTGTGTTGAGGTTCCAAATGGGATCGACCAGTTGTCGGTCTGGGAACAGCCGGAGACTGATGTCTCGGGGGTTCGGGAGTGGACGGCCGGAGGTCGATAGTGTCATGGCGCTCACACCTGGAAAATAAAGATTTAATCAATCTCATGAGATCATGACAGCTACGAAAATCAATAATTTACTTAATAGCTTTTTTTTTGAGGGTGGAAAATCATCAGAACACAACAATTTGTAAACCAATTATTTGACACAATAAATTTTATTTTTTATTTTATCAGATGACTTCTCCCGCTTTGGGTGGAGCGGGAGGGAGTGTCATTCTTTTATTGACTAAAACCCAAAACCCACCCTTGTTCCTTCATTTGCTCTTTGCGTCCCAAGGCCTCGGTAACCCTTTCGAACGATCCCGCGACCCAAATACTAAGTATTCCTATCTAAATATCGATTTTTTTAAATGAAGACTTGAGTGGGTCTTTTTCTGTTCCTAGGATCTTAAGCCTGTTTTACTTTGCTTTGGAGTAATAACTTTTTGAACGATTTAATGACTTAGTGCATACAAGTTTTATGTATCACATTAACCGTTTTTAATGACCAAGCAACACTATGCTCCTACATTGGCGAAAAAACTAATAATTCCTTCTAGCAATATTTCACCAAAAGCTTCACAAATGAATAATACTAGTATCTGCAAACATAATCTATCTCGCTCCACTCGCTACCTTATGGGAATATTTCACCCCCATAAATCCCAACATCCCTTCACCCTGTTCACATCCTGCGCCATTAGGGCTAAATTAACATATCCACATACATATATGCGCAATACATTAATTACTAAGCGTCACAATCATTCATCAAAACGTCGCCAACTAAGGAAAATGGCGGCCATCGCTTTCGACTGAAAGTAAAATAAATAGAAGGAAATTATCTTATTGGAAATGGTACCAGTGGAAATGATTGATTGTGTAGGGAAGAGACTTACAATACTAAGATAAATACGGAAGAAAAATGTTTTATAAGAACTGCAGTCAGTATCTTGAGAGTTTATTATTCCTGAATCAAATAAGTAAGAAGAAATAAAAAATAATACAGTTGTAACTAAAACCTCGGCGCCATTTGTACCGCAATGTACCACGACCACGACCACGACCACGGTCCACGACCTAAGTACTATTTGTGAAGATTAAAGAACATCATAAGGACAAATAAAATAAAATATTTTTTCAATACACTTACTCGAAAACCCGCTCCCACCCCTACCGCTTTTAGGCTCGCAATGTAGTGTATTTCACACTAGTGCGAAAAAGTATCAGAAGTCAGTCCCCACTGTTCGCCACCAAGGCCATATATGAAGAATAATCCGCGAGCCATTTCTCACATTAATTTGTATTAATTATTATGGTTAAGCTACGCTTGCCGGGGTTGGTTCATGGATGGGTGACCATCTTTACATACCGAGACTCCTCCGTGCCTCGCAAAGCACGTTAAGCCGTTGGTCCCGGCTGTCAATCGTCGATCTTTGACAGTCGTTACGGGCAGTCAGAAGCCCGACAGTCTGACAACCAGTCTTACCAAGTGGTATCGTATTGTCCAGTAACTGGGTTGTGGAGGTCAGATAGGCAGTCGCTCCATGTAAAATACTGGTATTCAGCTGAATCCGGTTAGACTGGAAGCCGACCCCAAGATAGTTGAGAAAAGGCTAGGCAGATGATGATGATGTTATGTTTAAGAAGTTTTATTTAAGTATTAGTTTCGAGTAAGTGTGTTGTAAAACGTTGTTTGATAGACGTGGTGAATTTTTCATTGCAGTTTCTCGACTGTAAAACGACGCGGGCGTGATACTTCGTGTGATTCGCCTCGCGGCTGCATTAATAAAGTTTGCCTACTTGCATTAATATCATCACTACATAGCATAAATCAAAGTCGCTTGCCGCGTTTGTCTGTTTCTTTGCTAACTCCTCTTAACTCACGCTACGGATTTTAATGCAGTTTCCCCTAATAGAAATAGCGATAAACGAGAAAGGTTTGTGTGTATAATTTTTACCCATGCGGCGCCGGGCGGGTCGCTAGTTACTGTTGAAGGTAATTCAAAAAGACTTAAGCAAAAATGCGTACCACATGGCGGGCTTCCTCTACAAAATGTATAAAAAATTACGTGACCGCATATACTCCTCTCTTTTTAAGTCGATTCAAAACACGTAATAAAGTCTTGCCGTTTCAAACACTTTTTAGGGTTCCGTTCCCGAAGGGTAACCAACGGGACCCTAAACAATGAACGGACGGACGGACGGACAGCGGAGTCTTAGTAATAGGGTCCCTATTACTAAGACTCCGCTGTCCGTTCGTCCATCCGTCCGTCCGTCCCATCCGTCCGTCCGTCCGTCCATCCGTCTATCTGTCAGCGGGCTGTATCTCATGATCCGCAATAGGTAGACAATTATAATTTTCACAGAATGTGTATTTCTGTTGCCGCTAGGTATAACAACAAATATAAATAAATTGACGAACGTGTTCTTTTTGGCCTTCTTTGCTCGATCTTAATAATGGCAACAAGTAGACGCGTATAATCTTGTACGATGGTACGGAACCCTTCATGCGCGAGTCCAACTCGCACTTGGCCGGTTTTTAGATTCTGTGTACTACGCTTACTACGCGCGTAGTACGCGACTACGCGCAGCTACGGGCTACGAACCGTTCCTAACACGAAGTAGCTCCGCAACGCACGTATTACCTTCGCTCGTGTAGTTTTGAATGCGTGTCCTTACTACCAAAACCTTTGGTGAAGCTTTTGGTACATCTATTATTCTTATCTCATATGTAATTTTAGAAGTCAGAGCAGATTATTTAACTTGTGTTTATAACGTTGCAATTAAGGCAAAAAAAACTCCATGATTGTTACTCTATTGGTCAAAGTTAACTTACTAACCCAATTTTCATCAGTGAGAGAGAATTTCGTCGGTAACTATTTATGTTACTAAATACATTTTCTTTTCTTCATAATTGTTTCAGTGGCTTGCTACATCATTGTCAAACAAAATTATCGATAATAGATAGGTATTTAATATCAACAATTCTGCTAAAATATAATCCTCGAGGTTAGTAATCAAAGCTTAAACAGACAAAGCAATAAAACGATTTAAATGAGAATTCTTTTTCCAAATGCAAATAAAATTATCTTTATTAAATTGTTTCAGAAAGTAAGAAGGCCGTAAAACTTGAATGATGATGGCACTAGTCTTCAAAGTTCACGAATCATTTGAGAATTCGATACTCGATTTCCCCTAAAATTGCTCCTTAGATGCTCAATTTGTAGATTAAGTGGGCAAAAATTAATAATGCAGCTTCGTCAGTGACGAGTGAAATAGCATGCAAATGTCTGAAACGTGGGCATTTTAGACATTTGCATAAACCGAGCACTGACCCGAGGCGCGTTTTCGTGCATCCGTAAATCATTTGTTACGTTGAGCCGACGTGGAATATACACTCGTGTAGCAAGCCTATTTACTTGTCACTTTATTTTTGTGCTTACCTGAGTATTTTAAGGGTGAAATGAAACTGTCTCAACGTATTATTGCAGATTCTAATTGTTGTACTAATTTTTTAAGGCAACTTCTGATATAAGCGAGTACCCGGGCGTTAATGTGCATAATCGAGCTTTGGACCGAGACGATCACGAAAAATTATTGAAACTTTGTGAGCGTGTGTGTAATCGAGTGCAAAAAAATGAGGTCACTCGTTTTTACGTGACAGTCTCTACCCAATAGAAAAGAACCAAAGATGAACTTATTCTGGAAAACAAAGTAAAGCCAGCAATAACTGACCATGCTTATTATTAGTACTTCGTACTTTTAAATATTTTCATACATAATTAAGTGCACTTGCCATCAGCATAATTATAAGGTGCCAGCCGTCCATAAGGCGTCTGGGGCATGCCCCAAAATGGTTTCTGGAGGTTGTTGCAAGACCCATCAATGGCTCTGTATCGGGACTTGGCGCAGAATGGGGGTGACAGACCACAGGTCTGAGTTGCTGGGTCCTGCGCAGATCCTAGTGGAGGCGGAGGGTTGCTGAAACTATACCAAGGAGAAGAATTTTAGACATCAGTTTTGTTATTGATGAAGCAGCATGCAGATATGTTAGATAGATAAATAGTCGTTTGCATGCATATATAGTTGTTAGTGTAAAAAAATGTATACATACATTAGAAAAATATATACAATTTTATGGTTGGAATGCTTTTATTGTTGGCTCATGTAAAAATGCAATATTCACAGAACATAAATATTATTTACAACACAGTCTTTCAAGTAGACAAACTTTATACATAAGTATGAGACCTAAGTACATTTCTACAATTTAATAACATGTTAGAAAGAAAAGAAAGAAAACACACACACACATATCACACTCACAACACACACGGGCACACACGTCTACAAGTCTTTAAGAAAATGTTCCCTATTTCCACCTTCGCTTTTCCTTGAAAATGTAGCGCAACCTTCACTTGTTTCTAGTTATACTCTCCCGCTCTGGGTGGAGCGGAAGGCGTGTCAGGCTTTTACTGACTAAAACCCACCCCTGTTCCTTCCTAGTCTGAGTGCCCAGGGGCGCGGTAACTCTGTTTCGAATTTATCCGCGACCCTCGAATTTATCCGCGACTTTTCTAGTTATAACCTGCGAGAGTGATAAAGCTAATTCACACGGTCTCAAGTTTGTTATTTACAACTCTAAAATCGTTCAAGAGAAAATCTCTGCAGAATCTTGTTGGCGCTTGTAAACACGTGCTGGTGACATCATTTAATTTAGAGCGTGAGTAACATCTCGCGCTCGTCAATGTAGTAGTTATTTCTATCCTATACTTATAATCAAATATTAGTGAAGATAATGTTAGATAATAGTTTTTAATTAAACACGCCTCAAGGGCTGAACGGATTTGTATGAAAACAAGGGACATAGGTTTTTTTTTTTAGGAAAACCCGGTCTGGCCGGATTTCCATGCGGGCTAAGCCGCAGGCTGCCAAAAACTGATCTAAAAAATTTGCAAATAAAGCGTAGCGAAAACTCAAAAATTGCTGGTTGGTTTAATTTTTTGACATTTTTAAAAATGCGCTCAGGCCACATGTGACGCGCAAAATTTCTGAAAACAAACTTTTTCCTAATAAAATGACCAAACCTATGTACATTTTTAATATCAGACATATTGTGATAAAACCGTTAGCTTATTTTTTTTGACATAGCAGAAATAGGCCTCCATAAAACTGAGACATTTTTGGCCGGTACTGCCCTCATAGTCGGGGTCAGATTCATATAATCTTAAGATGTTATACGGTTTTGGCTGTAAAACGATGGAACATGGTTTTGGTCGTGGGCTCTCGTACTATTTAAAATAACACACACATTTTACTAGTCAACAAACATCAGTAAAATTGATAGCAATTATACGAGTAGAATCGAATCTAAGCAAAACTTGGTTGTTTTAGATTTTTAATAACTCAACTCATTTTTGAGTAAAACAATCAAAAATGATCGATGATGAATGATGATGATGATGATTGCTATATTTTGAAATAAATTTCAAGCATTGTGTCGTCGCGCAACTCTTTGCAGTCAGACAGTAACCGCACTTTAGGTCAAGTTACAGCCGCATGCAACCTTTACATTGCAAATGTTCGTTCAGTTTATTAAGAATAATATACGAACACAAAGATGGTGTTTGTTTTTAATTGTTAATCCATATATTTCATTTACGTTCTTCTTGATTTGACAACTACTAGGTCTTTATATTTACAACAGCTTTATGAAGCACAACTCAATGATAAGAAAGACTCTTAAAGACTTTTAATAAAACTAGGTAGATTAGTCATATGCAGTGGTGCTAAATGTGATATATAAAAACCGAAGACGATACTGCAAAATGTCTTAACTATTTCACTTTTACGAGAACAAAGTCTAAATAACACACGTACATATTTAGACGAGGGCACCGTATCATGAAGTGATATTTCACTTTATTTGACGCTTTGTATAGAAAAGGTATTCACACCCTCTGTTATAAGTATTCATACGTAAGTATTAAATATTTATGATAAGAAAATACATAGTGTGGAGGTAAAATGGTCTCAGCTGTTAAAACCGGGTGATATATGAATACGAGTATTTCTCAAAGGCAATCATTTTTACAGTGAGCGGATTTTTCAGGTCTAGCAATATTATTAAATCACTACATTATTTATTTTATATTAGGTTTAGGCGTGTCAAAATTAAATTAATGTAGGACTAAAGCCTATAAAATATTTGAGCGTACCTATTATTGTAATGTTTTAGTATTTTCTGTTCAAATCTTGCATTGAATTAGGCTGTAAATCATACTCGTATTTTACTTATATTATTATAGGTAGGTTATGCGAATCTATGTAACATAAATGCGAAATTTGTTGGTGGGCACTTTTTGAGGAAAAGACTCAAGAATTTTAAGTAATTTTTGCATATGTTATAGGCCAAAGGTGAATTATTATTTTCCTAAAACTTAGGTATTAATATTGTGTTCTTACTTCATTAGTCTCGTTAATAGTTAATTTGGTTAACAAATATTAAACTAACTAAACATAAAACTACCGTTAATAAATCGTTATTTAGTTAATAGTGTTAGTCAAACACATAAAGAGCAAATAACCTTATCGTCGATCCATAGTGGGCTGGGTCAATCGTCGGGCTGTAGACAGAATCAGTGCATTTTACAACAGGTACATGCAACACAGAGAACGAATTAGCATCCAGTGCATATACAGTGCAAACAGAGAATTGTACAGTTTTTAGACAGCCGCTTGTCCGTTACAGCTGGGTGAAAATTATTCACAGATTCAGTGCAAACGATAAACAAGGTACTAGGAATATACTAAGTATGAAATACAAAGGTGCAGTTGCAAAATGAAAAGGGAAAGCAACTTATGAGAAAAAACGGGGTGTGGCTGACACAGCCGTGTGTTTCACGTGAATACGTCTACGTAACGGGTAGAATTCATTACGCTAAATGACGAGTGTGACGCATCGCGCACGGTGGGTGCCTCGCCGCCATTTTGAAGTCATTTTGCTGCGTTTCGACTTCGAGATTTCCATTTCGTATAATATTTGACTCGGAGCAGCTATGACGTTTGTTTTAGTTTCATTCGACAGCTCTCATCAAGTTTTGTCGATTGTTTAACTAAAAAATAATTGTTTGAAATAGATACAGTATACATCTATAGTGTTTAAGTAAAAAAATAGAATACATCTTGTAATGTCAGCCTATACTAGTCAAAAAGCCAAAATAAAATATAAGGAACTTAAAGGATTGGAAAGGGCTCTTCTAAGGCAATCTGTGCCCTCGAAGAGCACTTTCAAATCACAATTTTTTCTACTTAAACACCAGATATATTTAGAACATATATATACTATTTAATTATTTTTTTTATTTATACAATCAATTAATCTTGATGAGAGCTGTCGAATGAAACTAAAACAAACGTCATAGCTGCTCTGAGTCAAAAGTTATACTAAATGGAAATCTCGAAACGCAGCAAAATTACCTCAAAATGGCGGCGCTTCTCCCTCCACCATGCGCAGTGCGTCACAGTCTTCACTTAGAGTAACAAATTCTTTGATCCTTTAGCTATCGAATGGTGTAATTAAATTTGGATGGAGATGATAGATATGTAGCTGCAACACCAAACTGTATGCCCCGATTTTGTTATAATTGGGTTTTTTGGATTGTATCCAAAAGCAAGCAAATTTAAAGACGTATTCACGTCAAAAAAAAATTACACAATATGGAATAAGCATGATATTTTATTATTTGTGCAATTAAAGACTTATTAACTATAGTGAACAAATATGAAGGAGTTTTCAAAATATCATCATCAGCGACGAAGTTATAAAGCTTTAAAGTTGTTAATTAGAAAGAGAATCCCGAATTCCCGACGTATTCTTTGACGTCAAAGGACATTTCAACCATACAACTGCCATAGAAAACAGCGTTTTAGAGAAAGGGACAGATATATTTGTTTAAAATTGTTATATCTCGTTTAATTTTCGATTAATTTTGATTCTGCTTTCACTGTTCGTACTCTATTTTAGTATATTCATCGATAAACCGGTTAGATGACAAATATTTTTTTCATGCATATTCCCTATTGTCTCTTTTGGGAATAGAAATGGTAATCCGAAAAAGTGAGTGTTATATATTGGAAAGGAAGTTATTTAAAAACTGATTAACCTTTTCGTTCCACAAGTACACATGTTGTATTTTATTATGAATTTCGTCTCTTGCAAGTTATAGCATCACATAAAACTGTAACAGTAACAATGCAAGACTTAAGTTAGCAAAATCATATTGTTGTGTATGTCGTTAATTTGTGGCAAATAAATACTTTTTCTTTCTTTCTTTTTCTATCCCGCATTACGTTATGAAATGAAAATCATAAACTCATATTCCGTATTCCCGAGCACACATTGAGAACAGTGTATTTCAATTACGTACAAGAAAATAATTTAACAAATTCAACATTAATTTGTGTTCCAAAAGCAACATTCAAATCGTTTAATTGTAAAATACTAGCAAGTGCTTGTAAGTTAGTTACATTTTCGAAAGAACTTTAATACCTTCACATTCTAATTAACACTACACTTACTGCAACAAATCAAAAAATTTCGTCATTTGCGTTGATCTTTGAAAATGTTCATTTATTTTTTAGCTTTCATACCCGAATCCATTGACAGGTAATCGTGCAGGTTGCGGCCCATAGGCTGCAACTTTTGCGAAGGCGGCCCCGGGTCCAGAGAGATGCAAACTTGGGTTCTCCAGGAACAGTTGAGTCGGGTTCGTTCTGAAGTTGAGTTGAATGCCCTCTATGGCACAACACAATGCCAGCGCCACGTATATTGTCGTCGTGGCCATTGTATCTGCAAAGAAAGAGAATTGCGTAAGTACTTCTATCTTATAACTCCCTAGTACATGGTGCTACTACAATAAATGTGCCGGAACCATAAGAAATTATGGGAAATCTGCATAGTAGGTATGTCGCTGCAGACTGTTAAATTGGCTGCGATCAGGGTGTATTTTTTACACCGATTAGCTCAATCCAAATGGGCTCAATATTTGTATTTTAATAGTTAGTTAAGGTATTTATATTTATTATAGTATATATTTTATATATATATATATATCAGCATCGTTGTATGTGTAGTATGAAGGCTTAGGGCGATTTTTGCGTATTTGGCGCTTCTTGTCTAGGTCTTCAAGACGATTGGTTTCAAAGCATTCTGTTGCTTTGTGGATTGAAGTGTTTTTATTTATTATAGTACTTAGTTTATAAGTCCAATTTGTAGTCATGACAAAGGGGATGGGCTGTAAATCAGCGTTGACTAAAGTGAAACTGTTCAACAATTGCTGAGCCCGCTCCTTTTGCAACACTGAAACCCAGTATGTTGTTTCTTAGCTTTGTCTATCAATGTTATGTTTGTAGTGTTGGCAATAAATGTTTCTTTCTTTATTTATTTCAAAGAAATAAAAATATTCATTATTTTGTAATTTGTAAATAAATTGCAATTCACTGCAAACGGTCCATCCGTTTGCAGTGAATTCCGAAGTCTGTCCGCTGAGCCTTTACTTGTTCCTTATAAAAACAACTGTTTTCATTGACACTAATAAAAGTACTTAATGATAATTATGAAGCTCAATATCCCGGTTAACATCCAAACCCATAATGTTAAACTCCTTCAATTTGCCGGAAGACATTTCGTATTTTTGTTTTCCATCCGTCCATTTTATTCCGAAATCGAATTCGACTAAACGAGGCGGACACAAAGAAGCATTTAGATGCTAAGGGCCCTCACGAACATTGAGCACCTAAAGATCATTATTATTGAACGTGATGCTGATCTCTTAACGATGGGACCATTCCTGGGTTGTAATAATTTGACAACAGGCTACCAACTTAGAATATTCTTATAGTCATTCGGTCCACGACGCGCGACGTAGGTTAGTGCCTATTTTCCTTACAATGAGAATGTTTGAGTTCCAGCTGTGGGTAAATGATTATTTTCTTTTATTACCCTTGACGTAACGAAGAAGGTAAATGCGTTTTGGGTGAGAGATTATTTATTTGTATATCTCCTAAGTTCATGATCAGTTTGGACTAGTGCAGGTTGAGGTTTATAACGAGTTCCAGTTGAAGATTTAGGTAGACTTCATCAAATCTGTAACCAAATTAGTCCGGCAGTAGACTAGTGCCGACAGTAGGAAAATGCGTAGTATTTTGAACATTTTAACGACAAGAAAACTATCTTCGAAGTCCAAACATTGTACTTATTGTAACACAATACTTCTCAAAAATATCATAAATTGTTCTGTTCAAATCAGAAGATTTTGTATTTTTGCATATATTTTCCTGGTACAACCAGTTTAAAACGCGGCGGTTTTTCAGCATAATTTTGCACTTAATTATGTAGTGTAACATTAATTTATTGATCGACAAATGCAAAGGAAGCGCGTCAGGTTATATATTTTTTCGACTTTTTCAAGATTACAGTTTATAAATAGTAATGAAGTCGGTTAAAAAGGCCATAACTTTCAACACTGACTTTGACATCATTTTTTTAAAAAGTCTAATCTTCAATCTATTATATTAGTTGTAATACTTTCCTCGGAAAAGTCGTACACTGCATTGTTTATGTTCTGGATAAGAGCCAATAACTGTACTGTTGTGTCAAGATAAACGCACGTAAACATTGTGGCTAAGTTGATTTCAATTTTGCTTATAATTATATCGTGTAACTTTAATTATCGACAATTTGTAAATATAAATTCCAATGGCAAAAACGACGAATTTCTATACAAACTTTCTTAAATAGGGGATTATTTAACCCATGTCAGGGCCCAATTTTCAAAAATCATTCACTGTATCACCTTCGTTATGTTATTAAGAACTCTTCTGGAGAATTTAATGCTTATATCGATTTAGACTGTGCATCGTCTGTCAGAAAAAGTGAATTAAAAAACCATGCCGTTACATTCTCCGTTTCTTTAAAGTATGAGCGTTTTTCTTGTTAATGCTTGTTAATGAATGAATTTTCGATATGCAACAATTGCAATATGTCGCATATCGAAAATATATATCTACTTTAAATAGTCATATTTACTATTATGATTATGAAACATGTTGCTATGTTTGGTTTCTCAGGCACTAGTGCTCTAACCAAATGAACCCTACCTAGCCTATGGTTATACATATGTAACCGATACCGCATTTTACAATTTTCATCTTCTGTTTAGCGTGTCAATGGAAAATTATAAAAAAAAATATTGTGTTTGTCCCAGTATTCAGCCACGGTAACGGCATTCGCTGACGAAGCTGTTATGTCCTCACACAGTACAGGCAACGGATGCGTTGCAAGACGAAAGGTGGTCTGCAAAGATTTTTCTTAATAATTGTCTAGATAATACGATGCCTAAATAATTTTATCGTGATTTATTTATTTAATCATTTATATACCACAAAGACAGGAAAAATAAACAACATTATAAATAATATAGTACAAAGGAACTGCTTATTTCTTAAAAAATTTCTTTCAGCAGACCTGCGAGAAGTGAGAAAGAAATGGAGACAGTAGTGTGTAAGAAACAGAAAAAAGAGTACCTGCAAGATGTCTTACACTAAAGTATATAAACCTACACATATAATGTAAATATTAATATATACTTATATAAATATGTACCTAATACTATATATATATATATATATATATATAGATGCATAACATACATACAGGGTGTAACGGAAAGGTGTGGTCATATTTTAGGAGCCGGTTCTGCCCATGGAAATGAACATTTTCTAAAAAAAAACAGAAAATTCCAAAAAAAAAAAATGGAATTTCCAAACAAAGTTATCATCAGCTGATCAATATTGGTATGGGAGATTATCTATGTAACATTATCTTCCGCCTACATTGTGCAGACATTTTTATCGACTTGGGTCAATAAAAATGTCTGTTTTTTCTCATATTGCGTAATAAGTTCTACGCTACGCTTGTGTGATAATACATATTATTATTTAATAACTAACTTTAATGTGGGTAATATTACCCTTTCAAAATCTTACAAAGCAGACTACGTAATTAGCAATCGCAGACAGCTATTTAAACCTACGTAGTAATATATTAATTTATCATATTGTGTAATATCTGGTAATATGGTTAATTTGGAGAATTTATTACAAAACAGTATTCATATTGTATTTATATACTACTAGCGGACCCGGCAGACGTCGTCCTGCCTGGAAAAGCATTCAAACCTTGCAAGGACCCCACTCGAACGTACACAAAAAAATATCATTATATCGGCCCTGCCGTTTCGGAGAACATCAGTGACATACTGACAGTGCAGCGCCACCTACCGGGTCCAATTGTATTTTCAAAATATACAGGAACCCATTGAAATATACTTACTTACACATAAAAGTGAATTCAGTAAGTATCCAACGTTTAAGGTTACAATAGGGTATTACACTCATTTTTGAAAAGTGTTTCAATTAGATTATATAGTGCTAATAAACCAAAAAAAAAAAACACAAAATTTTTATTCAATCATTAAGTGCCATAAAAATGCATTTAAATTTTACATTTTCAAATTTCGCGCGTAAATTGACGAAAACGCTGGAAGCAGTGGACGCCATATTGCTCTGCAATCATGACGTCAGTTGGCTATGTAAATAAAAGTACAAAACATAGATACGCTAATCAGTTGATAGTTGACACTTTATTGTTTACATAGCCGTATGACGTATAACATGGTGGCTACTATTCCATGGTGTTACAAAACAGATTAGAAAAACTGAAAACTTTGAATTGAATTTTAAAATTTATTTTGTTATTTTATGAACTAAAACTAATATTTTCCGACAGAATTTTGCCTAAGCTATCTCAATAATATATTTTTAGTTTTTTACTCATATAGAGTAAAATACCCTAATGTAAAAAATGCTCTCGCACTACATTTAAAATAATAAGGAAGTTTTTGAATGCTACTTATATTTTAAATGTGAAAGTTTGGATAGATGTTTGTTTCTCAATTATGCCAGAAAGGCTGAACAGATCTGGATAAAATTTGGCATAAAGATAGATTATAATCTGGAACAACTCCTAGGCAAGGAATATGCATAATATTTTTTATTTGTTCAATTGAAGACTTATTAACTATAGTGAACAAATATGAAGGAATTTTCAAAATATCATCATCAGCGACGGAGTTATAAAGCTTTAAAGTTGATAACTAGAAAGAGAAGTCTGACGTGTTTTTCGACGTCAAAGGACATGACGCCCATACAACTGCCATGGAAAACAGTGTTTTTGAGAGAGGGACAGATATATTTGTTTAAAATTGTTATATCTCGTATAATTTTCGATCAATTTTGATTCTGCTTTCACTGTTCGTACTCTATTTTAGTATATTCATTGATAAACCGGTTAGATAACAAATATTTTTTTCGTGCATATTCCCTATTTTAATGGAGAAGTAGGTACTAATTCCACGCATGCGAAGCCGCTGGTAAAAGTTAGTAATTTATATATCGATTTACATAGTAGGTATACCTATCATCTTACTAGCGGTTCAGCAGCTTCAATATGAACCTTTATTTATTGTATACAAAGTTGAAAGAAAGGACAACGAACCGAAACCATAAGAAAAGAATTCATTTCATTATTCTGAGCCAAAATATTCAGTCACCCCGGAAAATTCTGAATTTCCCAAGTAATTGTGTTTGCTATCAAAAGTCAGTGACACGGCTAACCACTATTTTTATTAAAGCAGGTGCCTAGTAGTCTGATGCGATTGTTTTACGACCGATTACATTTTGCTCTGATTTTTTTGGGTTTGTTTGTAGTTTGACCTCGTTCTATCACAATAAATTCTAAAATCGTCACGGCTATATTACCTGAAGGTTTATGCGAGGGTGTACCACATTTCGCCAGTTACATTAAGTACCTAATAAGAGAGGACGACAACAACCAGGCAGAAAACCAGACTGCTTCTCAGAAATTTCACAAGGAAAAACTTAATAACACTGCCCAACCCGGGAACCGAACTAATAGCCTCATATTTAGCAGTAGCGCTTTCGTCCACATGATAAAGCCAACAGGGCGTTTTTTATTGTCTCCGATGAAAGTGTAACCTTTGGCGTTGATTAGTAAGTTCCATTCATAAAACTCAAAGGCGGGTTCAATATATAGATTAGCTGAATGTTAATGACTTTTTCGTTTGGCCTCAATTAATATGAACAAAATAAATGACTGGTACTTATCACGCGAGCCAATAAACTATGGCTGCATAGAAATGTAGGAATCAAGATATTACTCATTGGCAAATTGGTGGTTGGACATGACTGCCAAACATGAACCCCTAGTTAAGGGTCTACTACCCGCCAAGTGGCGCCCTCATTGAATAAAAGACTGTTTTGAGACTTTTGCTTACTGTAGAACAAAACAAAACACAACAAACAAACAAACAACAACACAACAACAACAACAACGCAACATTTTGAGTCCTGTTTTAAAAACGTAAAAATACTTTATCCTCTTTGTAACAAACGTGACGTAGGATTCTTTAATATTTATTTTCTATGCTATGCTACGATTTTTGAAGTTATACTTCTTTAGGCGCGTTGAAAAGCAATTGCATGTAGCTGAGATGAGAATGCTAAGAGCGATGTGTGGTGTTACGCGCATGGATAGAATTAGGAATGAGTATATAAGAGGAAGTCTTAAAGTGGCATCGCTGACTGAAAAGTTGTGTGGAAATCGGTTGTCGTGGTATGGGCATGTGATGCGGCGGAATGAAGAAAATGTCGTGAGGAAAGTCTTGTGTATGGATGTGGATGGCTGTAAGAATAGGGGAAGGCCAAAGAAACGATGTTTGGACTGTGTGAAAGAGGATATGGGTAAAAAGGGGGTGACTACAGAGATGACGACTAATAGAGAAGTATGGAAGAAAAAGACATGTTGCGCCGACCCCAAATAAATTGGGATAAGGGCAAGAAAATGATGATGACTTCTTTAGGCGCGTTATGAAAAAACGATGAGCGTGAAATTTTAAGATGCGCACGTATCACTGTCACACAAAATTCACAGGTTTAAGTTAGCTAGAACCGGCACCCTATGGTCATGAAGAATGATTGTTTTCCTTTTGTAAACTTTGTGACAGTTTGCTTTTTTATCTTATTACGCCAAAGAAGTATCATACGTGCGTACATAAGTACACACACACTTTTTTTTATTCAATGAAATGGCACTTGGTCGGTAGTAGGGCCTTAGTAGCGGTCTCATGTTTTATAGTTTACAGACGCGACACGACAATGCGACAACTCTGTTAATAGAAGGAACATTGTTCTTCATATACATTTCTACGTAGTATAGACCAAAGTTGATTGCCGCGTCTGTATGTTTCTCCGCTTACTCCTTCTAAACCACGCAGCGGATTTTAATACAGTTTACACTAATAGAGAGAGCCATAAACGAGGAAGACTTTTGTGTATAATTTGTACCCGTGCGGCAAGCGAGTCGCGAGTTACTGTTGAAGATAATTCAAAAAGACTTAAGCAAAAGTGCATATGGGACCATATGGCGGGCTTCCTCGTGGTCGCTAGTGTTATATTAACCATAACATCTTCTATGAAAACCTTTTGTCACATTGTTACGTCAAGTCTGTCTGCAGGTCTGCTTTTATTTATTATGATGGCACATTTTCAGTAGCCCTGTTTTTTTTCAGTTACTTTTGAGTGCCGGTCATGTTTATAAACTTTAGCCACTATTATCCCAGCCTACCCCTTTTAATGTTAGCATAGCGTGACGTTTGAGTAGGTTCTCAACACGCAACGCATGTAATAAAATATTTCACGGTCTGTTCCTACTCGTATAATAAAACTAGCTTGATAGTTGATACTCCATAATTACTAGCAGTCTAATAATTATGTGTAAAGCGTTTATGGCCGACACGATAATTAGTTTTATTGATTGATGTTTGACTGACGAATTTTAAGTTAAATATATCACCCATGGTTGATGTACCTCTTCAAAAAAAAAACCGGCCAAGTGCGAGTTGGACTCGCGCATGACGGGTTCCGTACCATCGTAAAGGATTATACGCGTCTACTTGTTGCCATTATTAAGATTGCTACATTTAAAAAAAGCCATTAAAGCATACTGGAATGAAAACAAATTAAAAATTAAAGGTGGCTCTCCTTTAATTTTTAATTTGTTTTTATTATTTTTCGCTACAGTGGCAAGCGAACCCTAAAAACGACAATTACGTAAGTAGTGGGACCTACACCCCAAGATATTCTGTCATACAAACAACTTTGCATAAGATTTGGCCTCGGATTCCAATTGCCAACGGACCAAAGAAAGACTAAGAACAAGAACAAGAACAAGAACAAGACGAACAAGAACAAGACAAACAAGAACAAGAAAAAGAACACGAACACGAACAAGAACAAGAACTAACTAGAACTATAAGAATAAAAACTTTTAAAAAAATGCATTGGTATTGATTCCTGAAACTCGCACTAGGATTCCCTGTGTCCTGAGTATGTATAAATCAATGTCGCTTTCTGCGTCTGACTGTTTCTCCGCTAATTACTCCTAAACCACGCAACGCATTTTAATGCGGCTAACAGAAATAAACAAGTTTGTGTATATAATTTGTACCCGTGTGGAGCCGGGGCAGGTTGCTAGTTAACTATTAAATTACAACCTTCGTACCTAAATTACATAATTATGAACATTTTGGGCGGAGGATACAGTTCGCCGAAGTCTAAACAACTTGATATTTCCTTCAACCGCTTTACATTGAGGAAATGAAGAATTTTAAAGGATAACCTTTTAAGAAACACTAATGTTATAAAATATTAGATATAATGGCTTATGCTTGATTTTGCCTTATAATCCCTTCTTTAGACTCGTGAATATTAAAGCCTACATTAATGTTGGAAAATAAACTATTCAAAATAATGTAAAGTTAATGTATCACTTACGTTTATCATGTTATTCATGTCCTTAGACAAAACGGTAAACCAATTAATTACGAGTTATAAATTGTAAATATTGACCTTAATACATGAATGAAGTAACAATTAAACAACAATTAAAGTAGAGCAAACGAATAAACAAGAACAATTGACGAAAAATGTTAAAAAGTTATATCAACTAAAAAAACAAAATGACATCGACCTTAATCAAAGTCTGACAGACTTTCTCAATGGAGTTCGAATTTTGAAAATCAGTGTTGATGCTTGTTGTAACTTTTTCTGTTACGTTTTTTTTTTTTTTAACCAGCCAGTGTTTTGCAAATCAGTTGATTACCTTCATGAATAAAAAATGGTTATCATTGTAAAATATGTTTTAATGATAAGTAATAAGCATACCGACTGAACCGAGTATAATTGATGGAAAGCTTGTTATTGCTTTGATTTAGAGCGTGTTAACGTATTACAGTAATTAATAGCTACCGGTTCAAACGTTCACACATATCCAAATAACTGTCTATTATAGAAGTAATTGAGCATCAGTAGTTATCTATCAAATACCTATTGTAAACATCATCATCTTCCTGCCCTTATCCCATGTTACTTGGGGTCAGCGCAACACATTGTTTTCTTCCATTCTGTCCTGTCAGCCTTCACGCTATCACTAACTCCCTTTTCTTTCATATCACTCCTCACAAATTCCATCCACATTTATATTCATATCTCTTTTAGTTACATGTGTTTCATCCCTCCTCTTCACATACCAACATAAGCGGTTACCTTTCAACATTTCTGTCACTGGCGCCACTTTTAAAATTTTACCCAAACGGATCCCTGAATGGAAAAATTTACATAATATTTTTAAATGGCTTAGCCTCCGATACTCCACATCTTGAGATAGACGAGAATAAAAAAAACATCTCCATTTTACTTGTAAAGGTGGTAGATTTTTTTTTTCATTATTTAAATTACTTACCACTTTGTCGGTGTGATTAATATGTATATCCATGCCAAATTATAGCTTTCTAGTACTAAGAGTCTCTGAGCTAAGCCGGACGGATGGACATGGCGAAACTACAAAGGTTCCTTTTTGACTACGGAACCCTAAAAAGTCACAAAGAACGCCGAAGAAGCGAAAACGGAGTAGCAGCACAAGTGGATGTAACCGCAGGCCCATCTAGTATTATTATTAATGTTTTACAATACAATTACTATCTAAGTATATTAAAAAACATATAATACAGCAATGTTAATACAACATCATTTTCAAAAACAAAAGGCTGTTAAAATAATTTATAACAATAATTTTACGGATTACCCTTGTGTTAATCTGACCATCTGACCACTTAGTTAACAGTGTGGTTGGCACAACAGTGATCGCAATATAATATTATTTATATAATACATAATGCAGGGTGTAACGGAATGACGGGGCCCATCATGGCCGGTGCCTGCATGCCAAGGGATAGCGGATAAATTCGTGACAGAGTTACCGCTCCCCTGGGCACTCAGGCAAGGAAGGATTAGGGGTGGGTTTTAGTCAGTAAGAGTCTGACACGCCCTCCCACTCTAACGAGAGCGAGAGAAGTTATAGGATGATTTCCCACCCCCATAAAAAAATGTGTAACAGAAAGGTGTGGTCATTTTAAAAACTACTTCTGCCTGTGGATATTAACAACTTTCTCTAAAAAGGTCATAGAAAATTCCCAAAAAAATAAATGACTTGCCATACAAAGTCGCTGATCAAAATTAGTATGGGAGGTGCAAATTTTTTTTTGGGAAATTACCATAACTTCCTCGATGAAAGTGGTTCATTATGGTGGGTAGAAACAGTTTTTGAAATATATATGACCTCACCTTTTTGTTACAATCTGTATATACAATTAATCAATCATATCTGTGACCGTTATTAACGCGACAAGGGGAATTAGGAACTCAGCACAAAAAGGAATTTGGTTTTTTTCTGGCCTTATTTATTTTATTTTTTTTTTGTTGATAGGCACGCGTTTGACCACTATCTCACCTGATGGTAAGCGATCATGTGGTCGAAGATGGAGCATGCTTGCCTAGAAGTAACCTATTCACTCTTGACAGACCCCGGTAGGGAATTTGATTAAAATATTGAAAAATCAAAAAAAAAATCAAAAAAAAAAAATCAAAAGTCATTTATTCAAACTAGGCTGAGAACCAGCACTTTTTGAACGTCAAAGTTCTACATAAAGACAGTCCCCCAAAAAACGCCCGCCCGTCACCACTTCCTAGTGTTTTAGCTGTGAAGAAGAAGTGGCCAACAAACTCCCCAGCAACACATCTGTCTGTTAAGTTTTAAGAATTTGAATCTATATAATTCTAAGCAACAATCTCAACATTATGTAAAACAGAAAAATAAATATATGTCGTCTAAAATATAATCATAAAATTAAATAATCCGCCACTTGCCAGCTAGCACACTCAATCATGCCATTAAAAACCAACTCAAGCATAAACACTAAACCAAATTAAAGAAGCCTCCATACATAACTGGTGTGCCTGCTTACAAGAACAAAGATTGAAACTATCAAAGGGCTGTGATTCGAAGCCACAAGTGATGAACTAGGGCCATCACACTAAATTTGGTAGACAATTATTATATGAACTCATATAATTTGTTATAACCATAAGCTAAATATGGAGAAAGAACATCAAGTGTAACATTGTCTTGCGTTCAACACAGCGACCAACTATTATTATCTTCTAAGTAGTCGTTGATGGAATGCATGTATGCTTTCGAACAGAGACTAGATTTAACTTTAGTTTTAAATGAATTAAAAGGCAAGTCAAGAAAAGAACGGGGTAGCTTATTGTAAAATTCGATACCGAGACCGTCAAACGAACCATGAACCCTACGAACACGGTGGGAAGGAACATGAAGTTTATACTTATTTCTGGTGTTAAAATTGTGGATATCACTGGTCTTTTTGTACAAATGTATATTTTGTCTAATGTATAATATGTTTGCAAAAATGAATTGAGATGCCACCGTGAGAATTCCAATCTCTTTGAAAATTTCTCGTAAAGAAACTCTTGACCCTAACCTATAGATTGCTCGTACAGCACGTTTTTGTAAAACAAATATATTTTGTATGTCCGCAGCTTTACCCCACAAAAGAATACCATAAGACATAACACTATGGAAATAACTAAAATAGACTAACCGTGCTGTGTCAACGTCAGTATATTGTCTAACTTTTCTGACGGCGTAAGCGGCAGAGCTGAGCCTTCCTGATAGGCCTGATATATGTGCGCCCCATTGAAGTTTGGAATCAACAGCTATACCCAAAAAAACTGCCGAGTCCACAGTTTCAAGCACTTCTTTATTTAAGATGACATTAGGTCCTAGATTTATAACATTAGGTAAGGCAAACTTTATACATTTAGTTTTCTTAGCATTAAGAACTAAGTTATTTGTCGTAAACCAATCCGTAACCATTGAGAGAGCGCTATCTACGTTATCAAAATCATTTCTATTCCTATCTACTTTAAAGATAAGAGAGGTATCATCTGCAAACAGTACTACGTCACAGATACCCTTTAAAAAATATGGTAAATCATTAATATACACCAAAAACAAGAATGGTCCCAATATCGAGCCTTGAGGCACACCTAAATAAACTAGTAGCCCGGAAGACTTAACACCATTGATATCTACACATTGGAACCTATTACATAAATATGAATCAATTACATTTAGAGCTTCGTTTTGGAGACCATAATGACGCAGCTTACGCAAAAGCGTGTCATGGTGTACGCAATCAAAAGCTTTGGAGAGGTCACAGAAAACTCCGATTGCATTTTGCGAGTTCTCCCATGCGTTGAATATGTGTTTTAGGAGAGCAACACCCGCATCTGTAGTCGATCGACCTTTTGTAAAGCCATATTGATCATTATGAAGGAGGCTATTTACATTAAAATATGTTAGCAACTGCTTCAGTATTAACTTTTCAAAAATTTTGCTAAATGCAGGCAGGATGGAAATAGGCCTGAAGTTGCCTACATCATTTTTATTGCCTGATTTAAATAGAGGTATGACTTTACTACACTTCATGAGATCAGGAAAAGTTCCTGAGTCCACGCATTTATTAAAAGTTACAGCAAGATAAGGCGCTACGATGCCTATTATATCACTCAAAAGTTTAATTGAGATGCCCCAGTAATCCCCTGTGTTTTTTGATTTTAGAGAGTTAAAAACGTTAACTACGTCAAGTGGTGTTACATGCTCAAAACTAAATGATTGATTGCACTTAGGTACACTACCGTTCAAAAGACTTTCAGCTTTAGACGGGGATGAATTTAAGAAGCGAGTTGTAGTTATAGGTATGTGGGCAAAAAACTCATTAAATGCCTGAGCTACGTCAGCTGGTTTACTAACTAATTTGTTTTCGAATAGAATCTCTAGCTGATTTACTTTTTTAACAGACTTTCCCGTTTCATTATTTATTATTTTCCAAGTGGCTTTTACTTTATTATCAGAATTTTTAATTGTCTCGCTTAAGAATTTTGATTTAGCAGCAACACAAATCTTCTTAAACAATTTAGAATATTTTTTAACATACTCTAGAAAAGGAGTATCGAACCTATATTTTTTTAAACCGTATAACTCGTATAGTCTCGCTCTACTTTTATATATACCAGCAGTGGCCCATTGGTTGAAGCCAATGGAGGTACCCGTTTGCATTGCATTGCAAAACCTACTGCTCTACGGATCTTACAAAGCAATTGATTTTTAGTAAGTAACTTTCAGTACCACCAAGTTCACATAAGATAGATAACTAAAACTAATCTCGAAAAAGCCAGATTGTGGCCAAAAAAACAACCAAGTAGTGTCACGCCACGCGCAGTGTTTCCGTATAGTCACCCGTTATAACATGTCTAAAGATTTTGCGTTTTCTACGAAATTTTCCGAGCGTAAACTTCTTGTAAGCTCGAGTATCTTAAATGGACGGTTTTACGATACTCGAGCTTACAAGTAAAGTTTGCTTGTGTAGGTATATATTTTTGCTCGTGACTGTAAATATTATAAGTTGGGCGACTATAATTACTCTTAAACCAACAGAGCTAACTTAACCGTTGTAGTTTTCCTTCAAAGTTTGTTATATACACAACCATCACGATTTTATTCAGAATTTTCAAGCCAACGAATTAGCTTTTAGCGGGGAAACACTCGACTCGAACAAAAAATATCACTTTAAAGTTTAACCCTTCAGCCCCAGCGGACAAACCCGGGTTGTCAAATTGAACCCCGACGACAACCCGGGTTGACAGTCGATTTTAATTTTTTTTTCACTTAATTTTTTTTTTTTTTGTTTTGTCAAACTCACCGGTGAGTTTCAGGAGCGTGGAACCCAATACAGAAATACGCTTGTACGATATGACTATATACAGAAAGCACAGTTAATAGAAATCTCTATTCCTAGACAGCACGTTTCGCCGAAAACTTTGTTGTTAGAAAACATTGTTTGTAGACATCTCGGTACATAGGAAGCACTGTTGACAGAAATCTCTGTTCATAGATAGCACTTCTTGCCGTAAACTTTTTCATAGAAACCACTGTTTCCAGATACCTTGGTTCACAGAAAGCGCCTCTGGAGAAAAAACTATTAATATTTATTATATTACTAAATTTCGCTTTTCTGCCTCTCTATCCATAAAAAAAAAACACGTTTATTTCATACAAAAATGCCATTTTAATCAAAAATGAAGCAAAACGAAAGCAATAGATGAAATTGAAAACAAAACAAACTCTTTAGCTTTATAATAGAAATAAAAAAGTACTCGATATAACTTAAAAAATATTGTTTATACACTAAACTTCAATATTATTATTTTTTCATGTGCAAAATATGAGCTAATCCACCTAAAAAGGCTAATAAGTCCATCTCACTTCTTTGAGACAAGTGCTTTTGCATTCTGTTTTCGTATTGAATTTCTGGAGATCGACGACGCTTTGGCATGGGCTCTGACGCCCGATGCGCTCAATTTCACATTCTGTGTATTTGACCTCTTTTGAAAATTCTTTTATAGTTTTAAACACATTCCATTTCTTACGGTTAAGAAGTGTAGTCCAGCGTTCATGCCAAGATTCCAAGACGTTTTGTGTCTTGGGAATGTCATATGTGCGATCAAACACTGACCACATAGCAGGTGGAAATAGTGGCTTTCTATTTATTGTTAATTTTTACTATTGGCATTATTTCTTACATACGTCCCAGAGACATAATATTTATCGAACCACTTCGCTACTCCTGCGGCTTCCTCTGGTAATACTTTATCTTTAACAAGTTGAAAAGCTTCAGGTATCTCGTTGGGATCTAGGAATGCCAAAGCAAATAAATGCCTAATTTTATGCGCAAATGAAAAATCATTCCCATACTTCTTTGCTAAACCCTCGATCTGTACATGCCGCCAAATGCTCTGCGTAAGATGGAATAAACATAGTCTTTGTATACATTCTGGAAATTGCTGTTTAACGGCATTGATAGCAGCTATTTCAAAATCAGTTAAAATGTTCTCAGGAGACAAATTAGTCTGAAATGTATTAGCGCCATATCTTTTTAATAATTCTAATAAAATTGTATAACATGTTTCTGTCTTATGCGATAATAATGCAAACACTAAAGGTAGAAATTTATTTGTGCCATTTTCTGTTCCTATTGAACCATATATAGTATATATTTGACAGAATGGCGCTGGACATGTAGAAAACGTGCCATCCATTACCCAACATTTTGCATTAATAAGTAGTTTGAAATTACTTTTTGTGCAAAATACGACTACACTCTCATTTTGGTTAATATATTGGCCGATTAAAAATTGCTCTTCTCCAATTTTTGAAAGATAGTCCGGTATGTCGAAATTAATTGTATTAGGGATTTTCGGTTGTCCTTTATTCCTAATGCGGTGCACAATCATTCGTGCTGCTGCTTTATTAGGCAAGTGGACAGCACTCGTACTTGAAACATCCTGGAGGCAGCGGTTAACGATTTGTGACGGAGAATCCATGGATTTTTTTGCTATATTCCTTATTTTTGATTTATATTCCATTTGTATTCGCTTTTCTGGCTCTGGCAAATGTCCATGTGCGTTGTTTAGATTGATGATCGAATGTTCATTACCGATAAATAATGTTTTTACAGTAGCACCACAACCTTTAGCACTACTCCGCGCACATCTCCAGTAAAATGTATCATTCACTTTTTTATTTACGTGATATGAATAACCATCCACTATAAGTACACTTGCTCCACGATTTGATTCTACTAACTTGCAAGCACTCATTTAAAAAAAATTTTTTTCATTAGCGTCGCGACAATTACAAATGCAAAACTAAATGCGTAGGAAACGTTTGTTACTTTGTAAGGCGCAATAGTTTACATGTACCCTAAATTTTTTCACATTTCTGCATTCATTCTCGTATTATTGTTAAACTTCTACAATACGACGCGACGCAATGTGCATAATCACATTATAAAAATAATTATCTAATTGGTTTCCGTAAATAGATAATAATTTATTGACATGGTTATAATTACATGAATTAATGAATACTATGTAGCGTAGCGGCTAACATAATGCGTGTCTGAATCTGAGCCAGAAAAGCGATAATAAATATTAATAGTTTCTTCTCCAGAGGCGCTTTCTGTGAACCAAGGTATCTGGAAACAGTGGTTTCTATGAAAAAGTTTACGGCAAGAAGTGCTATCTATGAACAGAGATTTCTGTCAACAGTGCTTCCTATGTACCGAGATGTCTACAAACAATGTTTTCTAACAACAAAGTTTTCGGCGAAACGTGCTGTCTAGGAATAGAGATTTCTATTAACTGTGCTTTCTGTATATAGTCATATCGTACAAGCGTATTTCTGTATTGGGTTCCACGCTCGAGTTTCAGGGCTTAATATATCGCAAAAGAATCACTGAATCGAAAAATAGTCCCCACAACCCCGAAATAAATTTAAAAGACCTATCCAACGATATCCCACACAGGATTGGCGAGAAAAAAAGTCATCACCACTTTACATGTACGGGACCTACCATAAAAAAAAAACACTTTTTTATTGTGTCGTTATCTTGACGTGATTAATACATACCCATGCAAAATTGCAACTTTCTAGTACTAACAGTCTCTTAGCTATGCCTCGGACGGACATACCGAAACTATAAGGGTTCCTTGTCTTAGTTAGGACTACGGAACCTTAAAAACATAACGAAACAAAAACAAGCAAGTATATAAATAGAACACATTTCAGCGAAAAAGTGATTTGCGCATGGTGCGTCGAGAAATGGCCTGGAAGACGGTCGGGATCAGTCCAATATGAAGTAAATGGGACGATATTAATACAATATATGTTTTGCATATAGCAGAAAAAAGAATTCCATACCATCTGGTTTGAATATTCCCGTAAGGTAGAAGTCTCAACTTTTTTAATTTATGCTCGAGTAGTCGCAAAAAACTGTGATAGTCTGAAAACTTCGAGATTCTTGAACTGTGAAGTTAAAAGTCATCTCCGTACCATTTGGACGAGTTTTTTTCGATAGCTTTAGTGCGTCCATTACATTTTCAAAATGAAGTAGACGTGGTTCATTTATCTTGTTTATAGAGCCAATTACATCTGTCTGTCTTGTTGAAACGATCGTGCTCAAAAGTTGTTGATTGGCTAATCTTGTTTTCAGATCTTCGGCAAACTTAATCTACTTTCTCAAGCATGGCTAAAAAATAGCGCAGTGATCCTTAAAGCCCTATTACTGGCCAAGTGGCGCCCTCATTGAATATAAAATCGTAAGTCGTAGTAGTAGGCAAAAGTATCAAAAACGGCCGACTCTGACACTTTTGCCTACTACTTTGGATACGAAACATTCTGAGACCTGTTATAACAACGTAAAAATACTTTATCCTCTTTGTAACAAACGTGACGTTGGGTTCTTTTATATTTATATTCTATGCTATGCTACGATTTTTTATTCAATGACACTTGGCCGGTAGTAGACAATTAAACTGTTTACACCTTGCTAAACATGAAGCAAACACGCAAGCAACTTGGTTAATAGCCCCATAAGAGGGAAACTAGAGGCAGAGGTACTTACATAATGTATTATGCTTTTCAACGAACGAGATTTGGGTCATAGACGGATTTGGGATACTCGATAAATCCACAACACTAGGTGTGAAATACAGTGAAGGAACATTTACAATACTAGATTTATAGACTAGGAACAGTAAAGAGGTCTACCCAAAACCTATAGGAATAATGTTTCTAGTCGATATATTTCGACCTTTCACATTTGGATACTAAAGCACTTACTAACGCTAACACATTACTAACATTATCCTTGAATCCTAAAGTAACCATCTGTAGGCTTCAAGGATAATGGATAGGTTTCCTAGCAGATCAACAATTAGGCATCCTACTAATTACACACAGCGCTATTTATTCAACAATTAGGCATCCTACTAATAACATAGAGCGCTATTTATAAAAGTAGCTAACCGTATGCTTAATTTAAATACTGTTAGGCAGATTCTAAATTTAAAAACTCCATTGAAAATTTGGAAGTAAGGGTAAACTAGTCACATGATTATCTTCTCTAATATATAAAAATCTCGTGACACTGTGTTTGTAGTTGCACTCCTCCGAAACGGCTCGACCAATTTTAATGTTTTTTAGGGTTCCGTACCTCAAAAGGAAAAAAACGGCGCCCTTATAGGATCACTTTGTTGAACGTCCGTCAGTCCGTTTGTCTGTCTGTCAAGACCCCTTATCTCGGGAACGCGTGGAGGTATCGAGTTGAAATTAAAACGATATACTCAGGTCTATAGTCTCTTGTAGCTGTGTAAAAATCAAACTTCTAAGTTAACCTAAAAAAAGATACGGCCGTTTATGCCGCAAAAAAAAGCATATTTCTACACTCTCAAGGGAATCAAAATTTATAGGGTACTTCCGGCTGTTCTACAATGATGAAATTTGGATAGTTGTGGAATATTATTATTATTATTTATTATTATTAAGTTAAGGAAAAAGTCTAAAAAACATACATTTTTAATTACATCACAAAATTAGGGTCCCCATACAAGGGATTCGGGTCCAAATTTTAAAATGAGGCGACCGTATTATGTGGGGCATCGTATGAAAGGACCTCATTAGCACAAGCTAAAACAGATTTTAGATTATTTCAATCACATCTAATTTTCGATTGCTACCGAAAAATTAAAAAAAAAGAGTTTCTGATTAATTTTCGGGAAAAAAATCCGAAACTCAATTTCGGAACTATTTACATACGCGCAAGCTTGTACGAAACCCTCGGTGTGCGAGTCCCACTCGCACTTGGCCGGTTTTTTTTTGTATATATTTGGTAGGTATGAGAATAGGTCGCTAATCATTTTTCACTCTCCTACCCCACCCCTCATTTTTCACTCTCCTACCCCACCCCTTATTTTTCACTCTCCTACCCCACCCCTTATTTTTCACTCTCCTACCCCACCCCTTATTTTTCACTCTCCTACCCCACCCCTCATTTTTCACTCTCCTACCCCACCCCTTATTTTTCACTCTCCTACCCCACCCCTTATTTTTCACTCTCCTACCCCACCCCTCATTTTTCACTCTCCTACCCCACCCCTTATTTTTCACTCTCCTACCCCACCCCTCATTTTTTAATCACAGAACAACGTTTGCCGGATCAGCTAGTTATTTATATAAATAAGGCCCATAGTCTAAGTCTGTGGGTATGTTCGGATGTTTACTATTTGTTGATCGATCATGCCTCAACGATTGAACGGATTTGTATGTTTGAAACAAACATACACCATGGCCTTTTTTAATGGGTGGGTAATCATCAAATAACTTCCCTCGCTCTGAGCGGAGCGCGTGTCGAGACTCTTACTGACTAAACCCCATCCGGTATCCTTCAGTTGCCTATACCAGGACCACGGTGACTCCTTCGAGCAACACCACAAAAAGAAAAAAAAGTGTGTGTGTACTTATGTACGCACGTAAGAAGTTATACTTCTTCGGCGTAACAAGATAAAAAACCAAACTGTCACAAAGTATACAAAAGGAAAACAATCATTCTTCATGAACCACAGACTATAGCTAACTTCATGGTGGATCGGTTCTAGATAACTTCAACCTGTGAATTTTGAATTTTTAACTTTCTGAAAGAAGTATAACTTCAAAAAATAAAAATCCCTGGCAGGATTGTTATCATTTTTCTTTTACTCTATTTAATCACGTTATCATAAAGGATAAATAGCTAGTTAAACTACAGTTAGCAACGGGATGTTTGCCAGAATTATTTGCTATGGATAAAGTGTCGCAGTTGACTAACAACATGATTATAAATTTATTAGACTCAGCTGACAACCGCCATTCGTGTTTCCATCCAGTTAGACGTCTTATTAAAATGTAAAGCTGAGTGTGAGTAAATGTAAAGCTGAGTCTGAGAAAGCATTTATTAGATACTAGCACTTCACCCGCGGCTTCGCCCGCGTGGTTTTCAAAAAATTATAGCGTATGCCACTCACAAATAACGTGGCTTTCTATTGGTAAAAGAATTTTCAAAATCAGTTTAGTAGATCCAGAGACTATCCCCTACAACCTCACAAACTCACAAACTTTACCTCTTTGTAATTTTAGTATAGATTGTACTATTTACCTAATTATATATAAAGTGACTTGATAATTCTAACCTGACACAAGTGAAGGATTTTTGGGCTATGATTACAGGATACATAAAGGCCTGGCTTTGGAAATAGAATACCAACCTACTTTTTATCCCGGTAATACCTACGCACCCGTTAGATATTTTCGACTTTCATGCCAACGACGCCGCTGGCGAGAGCCACTTTCAGAAACTCTAAACCGAACATTGTACCTTCATGAACGAATTTGGCTTGTCTAACGCTATGAAAACACCGATGACATCGTTTTGTATCGTCGCAAAGTAGACATCAATAATAATGTGACCAATATGACACAGTTTTCTTTTCTCAAACTATTCCTAGTACACCTACAAAAATATTTTCTTCACGTCAGCGTTGTTCATTGGCGCGAACATTGATTTCCACAACAATGCTTTATTTTGTGCTTGTTTTTCTGTGCTATTATTTATTTAATCATTTACTTCGAGTTACAACGAGACTCATAGGGTTAGCCAGTTATATTTTATGCCTTTGGCAAAATCTTTTTTTTTTTTTTACTATCAGGTAAAGCGCGAGCCTATAAAAGTTGAAAAAAAAAATTATCACAAGCAGACGCTCGTTCTTGAAAAAAAAACATAATATCGATCAGCAGCATCGTAAGTTAATAGTTAATAAACACAGTGACTTTTAGGCTATATGATTTTACCTTTGTATTGACAGTGTTTCTAGCAAATAAACGTTTCAATTTCCCCGTGCAGAATAGAAGACTGCGACGACTAACCAGAAGATTTATCCAAAACCTCCATAAAGATTGTATTCGCAATCATTTAGAAAGGCAACATTTATGTAATAGATTAAAATTAAATGTATTAGATTTGGGTCAATTTCAATGTTTTCTGGCTCACCCTGCAAGCTTAGAGCTAAGTTTATTTATAAAGAAGAAGTCTTAGAAAAATGTCCCACGTCTGACAGCAAAGAGACATATCTCAAAAAATTGCAAAAAATTAATAAAAAAGAAATACATTTTTTCGGTTTCAATCCTTACTGGCTAACATACAAAAAAATTGCTCTGAATATTCTTATTAGGGGTAGTATATAATTTAGTAAAATCTGGATATTTTAGTATTAGAACGGCTAGAAATGCAATAAAACATTTCTGCTTTTAATATTTACTGGCTGACATACAAAATGTTTTTATTGCATTTCTCCCCTGAACGAATAGTCAGAGCAATTTTTGCGTAAATTAGCCAGTAAGGATTGAAACCGGAATTATGTATGTATTTCTTTTTTATTAATTTTTTGCAATTTTTTGAGATATGTCTCTTTGCTGTCAGACGTTGGGCATTTTTGAGCCTTCTTCTTTATTGCTAATAGTTTTAAGATGATTTTGTTGCTAGCTTAAGGATATGATAGGGCTGACATGACCTGTAAATGTTTGCAAGGCTCTATAAAATAAAGACCTTTCCACCGTTCTTTTTTTTTGGGGGGGACGGGGGACGGGGGGGGAATCATCCAATGACTTCTTCCACTCTGGGTGGAGCGGGAGGGCGTGTCAGACTCTTACTGACTAAAACCCACCCCTGTTCCTTCCCTGCCTGAGTGCCCAGGGGTGCGGTAACTCATTTTCAGAATTTATCCGCTACCCCTAGGCATGCAGGCACCGGTCACGATGGGCCCCGTCAGTGGCGGCTGACAATCACCTCTTTGAGGCGCGCATGGAACACTATGCGCCGTCGACTCTCGGGCCTGGTGCTGATCGGACGGCGAGCTACCCATTACTCGCCGTCCGTAGGCCCGGGTTCCCACCGTTCTGACTTGCTTCTCACATTCCTTTCGGTCATTAGTAATACCAAAGCAAGTTAGGAACCTACTCAACTAATGACTGCCTGTTTTTAGATCTTGATGTTTCTTTCATTTTTTATTTAGAGTTGAAATTATATATTTTTTCCTTAAAACCGCAAGGCGTAAAGTTGTATAGGTGTTAGGTTCTTGTAGGTGGCACTTATTTTTACGATCATTTCGTTTTTGTTGTTATTGCTAAGAGTGGGTTTTATAGTCGGGTCAAATATTATGTACGAACTTTCTTAGCCTACATTTTTAACGGTGGCTACATTTATCTCAGTGTCAACGTAAAATCTAGACCTCGTAAACTCCTTTAGATCTTTTGTTAGGTTCTAAAGGGGTGTTAAAACTGGCCTAAGGGAAGAAAGATTAGCTCCATGTAAATTCCATTTTATATTGTAAAAAAAATCATGTACACTACAATTCAAAGTAGATACCCAAATATATCTGTAACCCTATCAACTAGAATACACGTGCACGTTTCAGCCAGTCAATATCTTTGATCGCAAAGTAATTTTTTTTTCAAGCATTATTGTCCTCTGACGTAAGTACTACCATAAAAATGATATTACTTCGACGCCCTTCGAAATATTACGCCCCATGTTGTATATGAATTTTGTACAGGAATTTCGTAACGCAATAAGTTCGGACCAAAATAGCTGGATCTAACAAGAAATTACTCCAACCTAAGCGGCAGGTGTGCTAAATTGTCAACAATTTAACTTTGGAGACGGACTTTTATATACAATCTTGCGACTCGCCCCGGCTCTGCATGGTTACAAATTATACACACAAACGTTCTTCGTTGACCGCTTTTTCTACAAGTGAAAATCGCATTAAATCAGTCGCGTTTAGGATGACAGACAGACGCGGAAAGCAACTTTAATTTATACTTATTTCTTTATTTTTTTCTTATTTAAAAAAAAAAAAGTTGCCCCACACTAGAAATTATTCCTGTATCGCGGGTGCGTTCACAAACATGTAAACTCACATACACAAGACACCCAGACCCGGAACAACTATCTGTAGGCCATACAAATATTTTTTCCGTGCGGGGATCGAACCAACCTCAACCACTGCGCCAACCGTCAGAATATACTGTGTCGAGATAGAGTCTAAGATCGAAACACGTGAATTCCCTCTAGTGTAGCTACTGTACGGCTATACTAATGTTATCTATAAATAGTAAAAACTATCGACCTCCGCGATTATTTATGAGTTATTGGCATCTTATGGAACAAACACTATTCCATTGTTTAAAATACGAAAAAGGTAGAATATCGGGCTCAAGTTTTCCCATCCTAATAGACATGATTTAGATCATGCGTAGTTTAGGAGGCAACCACAAAGCCACAAGAAAAAATCACATAATGAAAAAAATATCAAACCGCTACTTTATTGACGAAGAACTTGAATGCAAACAAGCTGGAGAGAAAATTAATTAAAGAATAAAACCAATTGAGAATAAACAAAGACAAAGGTACAATAAAACAAAGATGTGCTGTCCACAATCGCTGTTACCTAGTATCTCGGATCAACAATGAATAATGCATTTTATGAAAGTGCTCCGTTTCCGTTTTATTCATCGTAAATAACTTTTACCAAGCTCAGAACATCAAAAGAAAAACTATTCTCTCAACTTCCTTGAAAAGCATTCAAAACTTTAGGGATAGCGGCTCAACCAATAGAAAACCGTGTTCAAATCTCTCTTCTCTTTACTGACTATAATATATGATTAGTTTATTCCCTTTAGAACTAGTGATATTCATGATATGCTTTGTAAGGTTTAGCTACTAAAATAGATTAACTTTTAAAAACCTACTTCCAGCCATCTCTACCTCCCGGGCCTGCGTACGGCGAGCATTGGGTAGCTCGCCGTCCGATCAGCACCAGGCCCGTGAGTCGACGGCGCGTAGTGCCTCAAAGAGATGTTGTCAGCCACCACTGACGGGGCCCATCGTGGCCGGTGCCTGCATGCCTAGGGGTAGCGGATAAATTCTCAACATGAGTCACCGCACCCCTGGGCACTCAGGCAGGGAAGGAACAGGGGTGGGTTTTAGGCAGAAGTCATTGGATGATTTCCCACCCCCCAAAAAAAAAGCCATCTCTACCTCCCTCACCAATAGGCTACTTTCCTAAAAAAATCCAATTAGGCCGTCAGTTAGTTTACCAAAAAATATTGGACAAGTATTTTTTCTTTGAAATTTCGCGTAACGTCACACCTCGATATACTTTGTACCGTTTAGTGACATAACAAGTCCCCGCACTCCTGAACTTTAATGCGTTTTAACTTTGACATTATTTATTGGTTTGGTAAAGCAAAAAATACGTGTCCAAAATTTTTTGATAATCTAACTTACAAACTAGGTAAATAGAACTTTTATTATTTTTATACCCAAGAACCATCATATTGTTTGCTTACTGATGAGCGTCGTGATATTTCCCACAAAATTTTTTGACTCTCTCTCTTCGTTTGTGACGATCTTTGAAGTTTTGTGATCAGGGCTTTGTCCCCATTTTCTTCTATCTCCCGTAACCACAGCTAATGACTGTAAAGTATTAATTTGTTCGCTCAAGTTTATCAACTAGGTAAGTAGGTATCTATCAACCTTTGTATCGATAGAAAATTTATCTTAACCTTGAATTCCAAATATACTTTCAACTGTCTCATTGTATCGACCGTTCATTCAGCCAACCCCCATAAGACTTATGACGTCAGCTTTTGACGACAGCAAAGACATTATTTTGCTCATAAATGCCCTATATAACCTGCCAGTCAGTTATAATGTCAATTCATTTAGAGTTCAAGTTCACGATGCAACTGATATGGGCATTACATACCCATGAAGCCTTATTTATAAAACTCGTTTACCGTATGCATAATAACACTGATTAGTGGATTCTAAATTCAAATTGTAGATACATACAATGTTTTGAATTAAGAACCTGCTAATCAATATTTAAACTGATCACATAGTTAATTTATTTTTTTAATGAGGACCATTGTCGCCACGTTCTGCTACGATATTTTCCGTTTGGATAAACTTTATAAAGAATTTCTTACTACTTTGTTTCCAAACCTCATTCTTAGTAATTTAATGCCACTCGACTAAATCAAATCGACAGCTATATCATGAGATTTTCATTTATTAATCGAGGGTTTTTTTACGTTCTAATGGCGACTGTGACGCTTTTTTTTTTGTGGGGGTGGGAAATCATCCAATGAGTTTTCCCGCTCTGGGTGGAGCGGGAGGGCGTGTCAGACACTTACTGACTAAAACCCACCCCTGTTCCTTCCTTGCCTGAGTGCCCAGCGGTGCGGTAACTCATTTTCAGAATTTATCCGCTAGACTGTGACGCTTGAAGTGGAAAGAGTTTCCTTTCCACTTCAAGGCTTAGACTGTAGGCCTTAATCTAAGTAAAGTTTAACCAATTAATTGTTATTCTGATAAAGTGACCATAACAATTATTTGATTTGATTGATTTGGGTACAAGTGATTTGCATCGTCTTAGCTGTTTGGAATATTAAAGCCGATGGTTTGAACGGCGGCTACAAGAGTAAGGGAAGGCCAAAGAAACGATGGTTGGACTGTGTGAAAGAGGATATGGGTAAAAAGAGGGTGACTACAGAGATGACGACTAATAGAGGAGTATGGAAAAAAAACATATTTTGCGCCGACCCCAAATAAATTGGGATAAAGGCAGAAGAATGATGATGATGGTTTGAACGGCACCACCTCGTGCCATGAGTTGATTGAGTTGATTGCTAATGATTAATAAAGACAGAAACTCGAAAATGTCAAAAACAACCTTCTATTTTCAGCTTTCATTAATCTTAATTCACTTATCATCAGTTACGGCCATATTGTATGGTTGTCACGCACATATTTTATGAAGGGCCCTGTCTATAATATTTTCCTTTTAGGAGCTTCATTGTTCACGCTCGCCCTTTTTACCATCACTTCCCGTTAACGCCACCCATCCACCCATCGCACATTGTACTCAATGCACACTCTACCCTCATCACTTTCAATTTTCCTATTATCCATAGAACATTGTCAATTCAATATACACGCTCCTAAATGTCATACGTCGTTGTTGCCAGTTTTTTGATATCAATCAATAGGTAATATTTTCTTTCACAGTATATTAGATCCTTGACATTCATTTTCTATTGAACCAGCGATTTCAATTTCAAAGAAGCAATCTGAATTACTGCTTCAGTTTATTAATTGAATATGTTGATTGGTGTTATAGAGAAAATTACAATATTTAATGACAAGCATACAAATGTGCTTAGAATGGTTAGAAAGCAATACATAATGTTGTTTACAGTTAAGAAGTAGTTCCACGTACCGATACAAATACACGTGCATTTAATAGCGAACCAGTTGGCAAATACCCAACTAATGTTTATTAACATTCTGTGTATTTTTCCCTTTAAGGACGTCTTTTCTTTTCCTCTCTTCCACGACCAGACTACTAGAGTACCTAGTACTACTAATCGTACTCAGCACTTCTCATCTCACCTCATTAATTATGTGCACAGCCAATATCTGGCTGCTGCCATGCACGACGCTGCCCCGACAGCGTATGTGTTCCCTACCATCTAAAACCCACCAGACACCTTCTTCCATCGTAGACTTCAGAGATCGTTTTCCATGAGACAATATCGAGGTCCACTTCGGGCTCATCACGAATTAAAAAAATACCTAAGTAGGTATAAGTAAGCAAGTATCTAAGTGAGACAGAAGTAACTCTTCTACCTAGGTAATTTAGGTACAAAAATACGAACTAAAAATTCTCTTTAGCCCACTTCATGCCTGATTAGATAACGGAAGGATATGAACAAACTTTTAAATCGGCATCGATATAGTTACTGAGGTATAATTCCTCCGTGACAAATCCAATAGACGAACTGTTGAAACGCTTTGAATATTGTTTCACGATTAATCTTCGAGATGAAGGTAACGCGAACCCTCCTTATTTTTCCTGATGTCCTTCAGTGGGGTTAGGGCATGGGAGTGAGTCCTCTCCAGAAAGGGACCAACCTCGGAGATATAATTGGTACCCCATTTTTTTTTTCTTTTGCAGATTTCTTTAGGCAATAGTAACCATCTTCCAGCAGCTGATACTTTGGCTTTTTTTTTCTGAATGCATTTGAATAATAGTTTCAGTCTAAAAAATCTATTTGGTTCATCAATTAGATTAACAAAAAATATGGGACACATATTTTTACTTTTGTTACGTAAACAAAAAATGAGGACGAGGTGTGACGTTACGCGAAATTTCAACACACCGTGAGTAGAAATGTCGCGTAACGTCACACCTACGTCAAAGATGTACCACATTTTACCTAGAAGTGACGTAACTACGTACTCACTCTTGAACTTTGCTGCATTTTATCTTTGTCATTTTGTATTGAATTGGTAAAGCAAAAAATACAGGTCCAATATTTTTTGATAATCTAACTTCGGACTAAATAATTATATTTATTATTTTTGATTCCTGGATCACCATTTTCGATCGTCATTCATAACCAGCCAATTTTTAAAACCGTTTCGATTCAGTTTATAGATGATGTAGATTATGCAGTGCATATGTTTTGCTTGATAATACCTATTGCCATCACCATTGTCTCTATGGTCACACAAAACACAATCACGGTAAATTAATTATGTTCTGTTGTGACATACTAGTATTCTGCTTTTCAGCGGCAAAAGGTTAGGTAGAAGATGATTGTCTCCTTGGTCTCTCATTTGGTGTTTAAAACGCCGCGTTCAGCACGTTTCTCTACATCGCCAAGAGTCAGTAGGGCATGAAACTATGTGGGACAGCCTTGAAGTTGTGTCACAGCACAATTACCGCTCAAACAAACAGATATACTACGGTATACTGTTATAAAATACGCTATTGTGACCATATTGTGACACGGACTACATAGAATTTGTGATGGAATGTCAATGTGAAATTACTCGAAATAGAACTATTGTTGTATTAATAAAAATGTTGGTTTTATAACAATGAGTGGTAATATTAGTTCTAACTATTTCGTATGGGAATGTCTAACAATGATATTTGTTTTTATCTCCAAACTTAGTAGATAAGGACAGAATAGACCCTTGAGACGGATGTTTAGTTGATTTCATAATTTTGCACAATGGATGAAGGTATCTTTACCTAATACTAGCTGCTGCCCGCGGCTTCGCCCGCGAAAAACTTGTAGCTCTGTGCTAAATTTCATCTTCGTAGGGTTAGTAGTTTTTGAGATTTCATGATTAATCAGTGAGCGAATGAATAAGTGACCTTTCGCTTTTATATATATAGATATATAAATATATATATATAAATATAAATATGTATATAATAGATAGTAACAGTAATTAGATAACCTTACATTTTTAACTAATGAATGGTTTGTTTTCAAAGCCGACAAGCTGAAGAACCAGTTCATATTTACCTAAATAACATGTAAGTATTTTCATGAAGTAAGAACGACTGAACTTTGATTCTCGAGTTAAGTTATGACTTAGGAAGTAATCAAAAGAACTGTATATACTTTTTAAATGTGAGCTTTATGTCTATCTTATTATTGTTTCCGAACAGGCAATTCGGAAATCGCAAACTTCGGGTTACGGATAAATTTGAAAGAGAGTTACCGCGGGCCTGGCACAAGGAACTGAAGGAACAGGGGTGGGTGTTAGTCAGTAAGAGTCTGATATCTGATCCCTCCCGCTCCACCTAGAGCGAGAGAATTCATTGGATGATATACCAACCCTAAAAATAAAAAATAAAAATGGGGAAACCTTCAAGACACCTGGACTTTTAAGAATAAGACTTTAGTGTTTGGGATTTTACCTAACTTAGACCACCCCGATGATCAGCACCAGTGCATGGATGGGGGCCCCGTAATTCTTGTGCTAGAAAAGACCACCTCCGGAATCCCCTCCGAGCAACGCCTTGTTAGAGCATATTCCGAAAGAGACTGTGACAGGGTCTCTTCTGAGCCTCGTTTTGTACGCAGGTCGTGTTCACTATGCCACAGTCTTTTCTAGGAACGTAATAATATATACCTTCCTATGTATGATAGATATTTAGTTTTTTTTTTGTGCGGCGGGTAATCGACTTCTCCTGCTCTGGGTGGAGCGGGAGGGCGTGTCAGACTCTTACTGACTAAAACCCAGCCCTGTTCCTTCCCTGTCTGAGTGCTCAGTGGTGCGGCAACTCATTTTCAGAATTTATCCGCTACCCCTAGGCATAGATATGTTGTATACTCCAGTATTTGTACCAAACGTTTTAATAGTGTTCGTTAAGATTCCGAGCGTTTAATACCACGTCTTAATTACTGATTGCCGTACGATTGCCGAAAGTTTTCGACGTTATCCTTTTAAGTGCTGTATAAGTATATCAAACATTCCCCGATATTCCGTTTGGATGACCTCGTTAAGATATGTGCGCCTTGTTTTGTAAGTGAATTCTGAGTTCGGCGCTGTTCAGCAATTGAGATCATAAAAGACATCCGGAAGAAGTATCGTTACAGAAGTACGAGTAGTATTGATTCTTATTGAAATAAACAACAGCAACAAGGTTATCAGTTAACACCAAAACACTTAACTCAGTCGAATCCAATAAAAGAACCATTTTATTGGATTCGACTGAGCTTTTACACAGAATTTTTGAATAAGCTTGACTTTATATATAAAGATATCACTACTCACCTTGCAGAATTCATAAAGGTTAGCCTGATTTATAACCTACCTCAATAATATCTTGATTGAAGTTCATCAACCTAACCTAGCGTAAATGATTTCATGTCTAGCATGTGTGACTAACTTAATAAGAATCTACATTAGTTAACCTGTTTTCGTAATGTTAAATTGATTATCACATCTAGTTGTTACATAATATCGGGATGTAAAAAGACAGTTTCCGAAGCCGAAAGCCACATATCTACCCATTATATGGATTTTTTTTTCCACTAGACTATTCCTCGGAATCCACTGGTTCTGGAGATATTGAAGGTCAAAGTCGCATTTTTTTTTTTACTTTTTTACGAAAATGAATTCAAAGTGTTATTACTAAACTTTTTTCTAAACAAACATTACCTGAATTTTCGTTTTTTTTTTCTGATTTTCGAAATTAGGCATTTGAAGTTACAAAAACGCAATGAATATCAAACGTATCCGACAAATACCTACGTGGCTTAGAGCGAAGGGTCGGTTTAACTCCACTTGCCTTTTTTTTTGTGGGTTTGGAAATCATCCAATGACAACTCCCGCTCTGGGTGGAGTGGGAGGGCGTATCAGACTCTTACTGATTAAAACCCACCCCTGTTCCTTCCCTGCCTGAGTGCACAGGGGTGTGGTAAGTCATGTTAAGAACTTAACCGCTACCCCTAGGCATGCAGGCACCGGCCACGATGAGCCCCGTCAGTGGTGGCTGACAATCATCTATCTGGTGCTAATTGGACGGCGAGCTACCCACTGCTCGCCATCCGCAGGCCCGGGTAACTCCACTTGCCTGAGTTCGCGTTACATTGCGTGCCATCAAAAATAGTTTTTTTTTTTTCATACCTAAAAATAAAAGTCGTTTTCCGTTTACTTTGTTAAATGTACAGTATGCGTAGTTAATATATCTTTTTACACCCTGTATATGAATCAAGAATTTAAGAGATATAATGATTTCTTATAAAGAGGTTAGAAGTTCGAAATTGTGTAGATAGAATCAATTATGTACTTATTTATAGATATTTCCAAATTAAATTATCAATCAATTCAGTGACATTAATCAGCTTAATAACGAGATTACTTCCAGTTGTTGAAAGTCTATTTCATACCTGCTGTACCTATCAACAGACATATTGCTCGCAGAGCAGACCATCTGTTCGATGGAGCCGAAAGGTTCTGGAATGGCGACCGCATACCGGAAGACGCAGCGTTGGAAGGCCTGACAAGGTGAACCGAAGATGAGGATCACGGGAATTCGATGGATACGAGACGAACAGGACCTGTCGTTATGGCGACACTTAGACGTCTTTCGGCATGACCTACAACTACTTACATATTCGAATTCTATTCTTAAAAACACAGCTTCAGCAACTAACGTCTCGTTCATTAACCAAACGTAGGTTACTTTTTGTTCTATCAGAAACTTGGGTCGCTTTTCTCTGATTAATTGACAGTTCAACGATTTATGAAAGAGTGGTTCGTTTCCCGGAGCTTGAACGTCGCTTTATACGTCCATTCAACTTGTCACCGTGTTCCAACTTCCCACGGATCTTTGCAATCCACACTTCGATTTTCACACAGAATAATTGTTCGTAATGTAATTAAAACAATGCTTATAACCTTATAGTAGGTATTGTTGCCTAACGTAGGTATGCAAGTTCACGCACACTGGTGAAAAACCTTCAGTATCGCAACAAAACAAATGAATGAATAAGACTACATAAGAGCAAATTACGTTGTGTACGAAATAAAAAAAATCTGGCTATTACAAAGGTATTGAGTGTTTGAAGGATTCTACGTCTCACATTTCCTTATTTCTTACAACCATTAATGGAAAATCGATATCCGAAGTGTGAGGTATTACTATCACTTGTATAGACAATGACCTTTCAAAAAAGGTATTTTGATAGTAGCTAAGGACGTGTAAAACGTCGGGGTGAACTTTGTGCTTCCTAACAGTGAGATAGCCTATGCATTACATGCCTTATGCTAAGGGTATCTGGTCTAAAATAACTTAAACTAAAATATATAATCATCTTCTTTAAGTGCAATTAGCTTGGTATCTCTGACTGACCGACTTCCTGGCAATCAAAAGTGCCTGTAAATGGTTTATTTGACATAAAAGCTTTGAGTTTGAGTTTAGCAATGAGGTGAACAACAGGAAACAAAGGAAAATGTCTGTGGGCACGGAACTTAAGGCACCCTATTCTATAGCATAATGAGCGAAATATATTAATATTTATTCTGAATAAATTCGGCTGTCATTTTGAAAAACGACCTCGCTGCATGATAAGGCCTATTCTTATAAATAGTCTAGAAGTAAATAAAAGATCTCTATAGAGTGCCTATCACTCACTTTATTCACATTTTGATAGAGAAAAACACATCATTGTTTCTCCCGAGAGAATTCTTATAAAAATAAAGTAAGAAGATTGAGATACTCAAACGCCTAAAAAGTATTCGCAACAAGTATCATACAACAGTTATTCGAGGCTTAGAGGTTTCTTTTTATAACTTTTATGCTCTATTTTCAAAAAGTTTGCAAGATTCCTACCTTCTGTGTAACTTTTTTACAAATTAAATGAGCTGACTGCGTCAATCCTTAATGATAAATTACAATCATTATAAAGAAACAGGTTGTTCATGTATGCATATATATACTCGTAGGTATATGTATAAAATCGCAGATGCATAACCATACTCAGCCTGTTTTTTAACCGACTTCGAAAAAGGAGGAGGTTATCAATTCGGATGTTTTTTTTTTTTTTTTTTTTTTTTTTTTTTATGTTTGTCCGGGCATAACTCCGTCATATATTGACGGATTTGCAAAATTCTTTTTTTTGTTCGAAAGGGATTTATTCCGAAATGGTCCCATTTAAATTTAAAAAAGATCTGATTATGGGTTTCGGAGACAGACAACGGAACTCTTCAAAAATTGACAGCAAATCAACCGCGATTGCTGCTATCGTATGTCTATGAATTGTTAACACAGTTTAATGGGGAACCACAACAAAAAGTGAAAAATAAAAAACTTTTTTACAAAAAAATAGAACCGACTTCCAAAAAAGTGCAAAATAACTTTAAAATTTCGGAAGTCGGTGTCAAAAAACACAGACACAAAACAGGAACACCGACTTCCGAAATTAAAGTTATTTTGCACTTTTTTTGGAAGTCGGTTCTATTTTTTTGTAAAAAAGTTTTTTATAACGTTCCCACTACTGGGAAGACATGTGATATCCAGGATGAGGCCTATATGCCTCCTCGTGGATGTCACATATCTTCGATTTTTTTTGTTCTAGGACATGCCATGCCGGTTTCCTTAAGATGTTTTCCTTCACCGTTTTGAGAGCAGTGATGAAATAGCAGATGGCCGACTAGATTTTCTACAATTTTAGAGGTATTACAATTCACAAATCTTTGCCATCCTAGAGACAAAACTGAAGTAAAATATTTTTTCTTACTTTTTGATAAGTCACTAGTAAACTATAGGGTAGATGATAAGATGATTAAATCTATTTGGTTCGTCAGTTATTTTACCAAAAAATATTGAACACGCTTATTCTTTTGTCACTTACTCAAAAAATGAGGACGATAAAGTGCGTTATACACCATACACCTACATCAAAATGTACCACTTTTTACCTCGAAGTTACGTAACAAGCCCCCAGGCCACAAAAAAAAAGTCCATTCAAACTGAAACTCAAAAAAAAAAGATCGCACCATATGACTTGATTTATTTGCCATATATTACCTATTTCTTTTTACGATCATTCATTCAGCCGTGTTAAAATACAAATTGTTAGACATCCCACGTCAAACCTAATAAAAAATTCTAAGTTTGTTATTACTTTCGACCTAGTTCTTAAGAAATGAATGGTCGAATATGTTTATGTGTCAAGTAAGACGTGTTTCACTTGAAAACTTATCAAGTGAAACTGTTTTATCAATGTTTATTGTTCGTAACATTGGTTATGCGTAGGAAGAAATGTACTTCAATATATTTAACAAAAAACTATTCTTAGCATAAAACCGCTCATCTATGTGTGATTCTCACAAAACCTTTGTGAATCAATTGGCTGAAACATATATTGAGAAAAGCTTTAGTAAAGCTGATAGGATAAAGGTAAGGTATTTATTACAATCCCTAAAATGGAAAAGGTTCCAGCAGAAAAGTAAAATACGCTGTCTAGGTGAAGTAAATCGAATCGTGGCACCTACATATCAGGTACTGTGGCGATTGTGCACACTGCCTAAGTCCGCGTGTGGGTACCGGCCTTCAGCTGGCTGTTGAGATTATTGAAGAGCCGTTCGAATATAGAATGAGTAGGCATCACATTTGTTTTAGGGTTCAGTTCTGCTCGCCTGACCGAATCGGGCACTTGTATTATTCTGTTTTTATTACCAATATAGTTATATAGAGTGCCCTATCCCTCTTTCCTTCCTTACACTGCACATATAAGCCAGTCACTCTCAAACATCACACTCTCGCAAGCAGCGAGTGAGACCAATCCCCCAAGCTATAGAACACCCCTAGAGCCCTGCAGGCCTTACTGGAGCCCTGAGGGCCCTACAGTACCCATCTTAGGGATCTTGAGCTATGAAATTACCGTTTTACACTTTGAACTGTGATAACTTCGGATTGACTTGGAATTATATATAATAAGCAAAAAAAAATTAATTTAACACGAATATCCTATGCCCTAAATAAATATAAAATTTATTTGAACTGGTAACTCCAAGTGAATCTGAAGTCATCACAGTTCAATGTGACCCGTTTTATAAAATGGCAACTTCATAGGTTCATATTACAGTATAGAATGATTATTTCATGAAATCATGACATTCGCCAAAAATTCTAACTTAGAGAGTTGTATTGATGATTCTAATTATTAAAGTTCTGTAAATTCATACTTGCTACGGCCGCGAATTATATTTTGACCGACACATTCAACCTGACACTGACCTGCAAATTGCAAAAAACTTGAGAAAATTTGAATTTCACGGACTACCCTGAATGGTTCACCTTAAAACTTATACCTAGCACGATTCGATTCACATTCGCTTAACTGTCGATTTAGGTTCGATTTATCACTCCCTTCCTCTAAAGTCTAAACAGATTGTATTTGGATCTGGCACGTCCTCTAAACAAAACATGAAGGAAATGAAACCTCAACCCGGGGCTCGCGTGGTGGATCACGGCACACGGGTTCTCACAGAGAAGAGGCCTGTTTCTCAGCTGTGGGAAAATCATATAGATTATGCTAAGTGACGAGATAGCAAAAAAGAAACATTTATAAAAATATGTGATGCTATTCTGCTTCCAGTCCCGTAGTTAAACCGTCACTTTCCGTATTAACGATAAATTCATTTTCGACTGCGTTGACATCATAATACTTTTCCAATAAAATATCATCGGAAAGACTGGACAATATGAACCAGCATTAATTTGCAAGTCTCTGTAAAGGGAACACGGTCATAAATTCGTATCTCGATGAAACCTGTGGGTATTGTAGGTAACTGCGCCGCTGCTGACCAGTTGTGTATTGCTTAAAAGCGGCGAAAATTGACTAATAATTCAGGTAGGAACATATTTGATAGTTGTCCAACGAGCAAACTCGAACACGAATTGGATGTATTAAAACTAAAGTCCATAGAAGGCGTCGTCCTAATAGAATGCGATCGTCGCGCGAATTGTTGGTAAATTTTAGTCGGTTTTCAAGTCTTTTTGAAAGCTTAGAAAACAATTACTGAAGTAAAGTTGGTCTTTAAAAAAACTACCTAAAATAATATTGCAGCTCTTTAACTAAAAAATGGATATCAAACAACACCAAAAGTTAGTCTTAAATCGAAATGGTGGTTAAAAAGTTGCATCGGGTTTGGCCAGTCTATAGTATCTAAGTGGAAATAACAAAAAGTTAAGCAGTAAGAAAACACGCTGGTCGTTTTTTCCATGCAATCAACTTTAGTTAATTTCTTGCAACTGTTGCAAACAATTGCAGTCGTAACACTGGTATGCTATCTCTAGATTGCGTTCTATATAAACAAGATAATTGAGTTTTATGCATTTATAATAGTGCAATATTCTACGTTTGCTGAACAATTACTTCGCCTGTTGTACAAGTAAACGAGTAAGCTATTATTAAATTATATTTTTAGAGTTTCTATGGGCTCACACAGACAGGCGTGTCGTATCAATGCGACAACGATGCGATGACCGTTTTCAGTAGAAAAATGATTATATTATAGTAAATGATTTATACGAGATTTCGTTAGGTGCCAACTTTTACCTGTTTTCTTTAATCTTTAAAGACAGTGGTGCCGATTCTCTTGTTCAATAACTAAACTAAAATTAGAGAATTGCTATCTTTTACTAAAAGGCTGTGCGAGAAAAGGACGGCTATGAACTAAGTTAGAGATGTCAAACTAGTTTACGCCTTGCGCTTCACCGTGTTTTTAATCGACATGTTTTTACGTGTACCCTTAATTTGTATGCAAATATTGGTTCAACTAAATTTGACAGCTCTAATTTACGTCCGTCTCTTTCTTGTTTTATCAGAGAGAACACCATAGAAATAGTCTAAATTAAGTTTAGTTTGTGCAAAACAGAATCCGCACCAGTGTTTAACATTTACAAAACAATCTAATCTAAGACACTGATTAAACGTTTAATTTCCACAAGAACCATTGTTAAAATTTATCATTAAATTTATTATTGTCAGCCTTTTCCCAACTATATGTCAATAGGATTACAAAATTAATTTGTATTAGGATACGAATTACATGGAACTCTAAAACTAATTAAATTCTCTATTAAATTAATAAACACTACGGCGTTTAATGAGATTTGTAACAAGACTGTTTCTTCGTATGAAAATAAATTTCATTCGTTGTATTTAATTTTTTAATTTTAATTCAATTTGCAGCATAACTTGCTTTGCAAGAATGTGTTCGAAATCTTTACAAGAGTAAATTAGCTGCAAATGAGCTTTGGGTGTAGAAGTTTGGAGATTAAGTTTTTTTTTATCTTTTTGCTTCGCACGGTTTGTGCACTTAGACAGTGTCAAGTTTAGAAAATATTTCGTTTTTTAATACAGAATACAGGCACTTGGTTTTCCATTAGAATGTGAATGTTAGGATAACTATCTACACAAGTCTAGGTCTAGATAACCCAACTAGACATTTTGGTTAACAGGCTTTTTAGGATTCCGTACCCAAAGGGTCTAAACGGAGCCTTATTGCTGTCACTCACGTGTCCGTCTGTTTGTCGTCTGTCACAAAATTTTATTCAGAAGATTTTTTTAACTTCCCATTGAACCTTGTCATTTAGTGATAATGTTTGTTATTTATATTTTAGTAACAAATACCAATATATTGATAAATCAGATTTTTTCTTTGAAATTCCCTCATTAGGTACGGAACACTTTTTTCATATTTTTTTTTTTTCTTTTGGGGTGGTAAATCATCCAATGACATTGACATCTCCCGCTCTGGGTGGAGCGGGAGGGCGTGGCAGACGCTTACTGACTAAAACCCTCCCCTGTTCCTTCCCTGCCTGAGTGCCCAGGGGAGCGTTAACTCTGTTACGAATATATCCGCCAGTGGTGGCTGACAATCATCTCTTTGAGGCGCGCGTGGAACACTACGCGCCGTTGACTCACGAGCCTGGTGCTGATCGGACGGCGAGCTACCCACTGTTCGCCGTCCGCAAGCCCGGGTCTACGGTGGCCGGAGATCGTCTCGCGACGTCCTACGCCCAATGCGTCTCTTGCGGTGGTAGCCGTAGTGAGGGCCACTCCGTTGAGCTTCCCTCACCCGGCCCGCGTCTACGGTGGCCGGAGATCTTCCCGCGACCTCCGACGCCCAGGGCGTCTCCTGCGATGGCTGCGGCTGGAGGCATGAGGGTCACTCCGATGAGTCTCCCTCACCCGTTCCGCCTCCTTCTTTGCGAGCATTACTGACTACTTCCCATTCCCTCTCGCTCCGTACCATGGCCTGGACCAGGGCCGGGCGCGAGAGGTCGCTGCGGCCTATCTCGTCCACGAGGACACGGCGGTGATTCACCAAAGAGGGGCAGATCTCCACTGTATGCTCCACCGTGTCCTCTGGGCGATCCGCACAGTGGTGACACCCGGGCGGCCGTTCCTGTACCTGCCCCCCTAGCTAAATAACTTTCCTATTAGCGTTCATCACGCTAACGCTTAGTACAAAATGTATGGCAATGACATTACCTGCGATAAGTCACGTGACAATTCTCTCCGCTGATCTCTCACCTGTCGAGTCCGATTGCCATCCCATCGGAATATGAGAGTAAAGGAATAGGGAGAGCACCTGTGTTTGTACGCTCGTGGAAGAGCGTAAGAGGAGCTTGTGGCTAAAGTAATACCCGCTTGCCTGGGTTGGACCATACCGAGACTCCTCCATGCCTCGGAAAGCAAGTAAAGCCATTGGTCCAGGCTGCCAATCGTGGATCTTTGACAGTCGTTACGGGTCGTCAGAAGCCCGAAAGTCTGACAACCAGTCTTACCAAGGGGTATCGTATTACCCAGTATCTGGGTTGTGGAGGTCAGATAGGCAGTTGCTCTATGTAAAATACTGGTGTTCAGCTGCATCCAGTTAGACTGGAAGCCGACCCCAAGATAATTGGGAAAAGGCGCGGGCAGATTGCTTGATTAACCTGTGTTTGCACACACGCTTGTGCACATTAATATCTCCTACGTACTTGGATAACCTCCGTTGAGATTGGCTACCGTGATCGAAATTCGCTCAGGAGGATTATTTTTATTTCAAATAGACACAATCTACAATTCTCAACCATTTATCATTGCTAAGCTGATTTACCGATAACATTTTTCAAAGCTTACTACCAAGCCGTTATTGGGACGTGCTGTGAATAAATTTAGAATTATAATATAGAAGCTGTTACAGGTACTACTTATGTTAGTTTTGACGACACGGTTGGCGCAGTGGTTCAGTGATCGACTAATGCATTGCGTGTCACGGATTCGATCCCCGCTCGGAACAAATATTTGTATGGCCTACAGATAGTTGTTCCGGGTCTGGGTGTCTTGTGTATGTGAGTTCACATGTTTGTGAACGCACCCACGATACAGCAATAATGCCTAGTGTGGGGCAACGTTTTTTTTTTTTTAATAAGTGAAAAATAAAGAAATAAGTATAAATCACAGTCGCTTTCCGCGTCTGTCTGTCTTCCTAAACGCGACGGATTTTAATGCGATTTTCAGTTGTAGAAAAAGCGATCAACGAAGAAGGTTTGTGTGTATAATGTGTAACCGTACATAACAAACATGAAATCTCACATACACAAGACACTCAGAGTGTCTTGTGTATGTGAGATTGAAACGCACCCACGATACAGGAGTAATTCCTAGTGTGGGACAATGTTTAAAAAAAAAGAAAAAAAAGTCTAAGGTTTAGTGCTGAAATGAAGTGTTTAACATTCACTAAGTTTTGAGGTTCTCTAAATCAACATGAATTGTTTTACTAACCAAATTATCTATATGATTCTGTCAGGTATTCTCTGTGTATGGGTCAATATTGCCTGAAAAAAAATAACTCATTAATCTTTCTCCGCAAACCCAAAACCCTAAGAAAAGCATCAGAAAAAAGAGCCATCGGAACGTAAATATTCCATAAGGAAGTGTGAAAGATTAACGACAAACAATCAAGTGAGCGACGTCGTGTAAAAGTGCCTTAACATTTAATGTTCGACCATATACCTTTTATTTGAAGGGCCCGCAGTTAAATAGCAATGATTGTAAAGGTTGAGGCTGACTGCGCTTCGTCGTCCTTAGCTCTTGTAAACGAAGAGATATGGCTTTACAATTGATATTTTTTTACCACACCTACCCTAGGAATTATTCCTGTATCGTGGGTGCACATACACAAGACACCCAGACCCGGAACAATTACCTGTAGGCCATACAAACATTTGTTCCGTGTGGGGATCGAACCCGCGACACGCAGTGCAGTAGCCGATCACTCAACCACTGCGCCAACCGTGTCATCAAGACTAACATAAGTAAGTACCTGTAACAGCTTCTATATTATAATTCTAAATTTATTCACAGCACGTCCGAATAACGGCTTGGTAGTAAGCTTTGAAAAATGTTATCGGTAAATCAGCTTAGCAATGATAAATGGTTATTTGTTCCATGCGAGAAGCGAACCCGTCACAAGCAGCGCAGCAGCCAATCGCTCAACCGCTGCGCCAACCGTGCCATCATTGTTTTACACAAGTATGTATCTACTGCAGGAACGTTCTAGCACATCTCCCTTGCAAGTCCTTGATTCGCTGCACAGCTTAGGATGCTACCACACACAATGCTACTCTACCTTCTCTGCCTATATTACCCTCGGAGCCCTTGTTGTTCCTCTATTAAGGGTCTACTACCGGCCAAATAGCGCCCTTATTGAATAAAAAATCGTAGCATAGCACAGAAAATAAATATTAAGAAATCCAACGTCACGTTTGTTACAAAGAGGATAAAGCATTTTTACGTTGTTAAAACAGGTCTCAGAATGTTTTGTATCCAAAGTAGTAGGCAAAAGTGTCAGAAACGGCCGTTTTTGGTACTTTTGCCACTTTGTAATAAAGTTCAGAGTTCTAAACTTTATTGCCAAGTGCACGCGTGAAATTGCAAGTGCGTGCTCTAAGTTAAGAGCTGTCCAACATTAGCGGGAAAATGCTCGAGTACCTATTCAAATATGGAACCAAGATATTTTGAAACATTACTCATCGAGAATAAGCTTAGGTAATCTGCGCTGAAGGCTTGCTAATCCTTCTCCGTTTTCGCTTTTTGATTTCCTCTGGGTATTAACCATTTAGGTTTAAAATTGTACGAAATTTTAACGAAACTAAAGTTCCTATCTACTTGTTAAAGTCATGTTTCAGATCCTATTTATAGCTGTGCCAATCTAAATAGAAAAAAATGTGCCTTATTTATAAAAAACTGGCCAAATGCGTATCGGATTTCGCACATAAGGGGGTTCCGTATCAAATATTGGCATTTGTTAGTAAAGTATACGTTAAAATAAACATTAATCACCGGTCAATAAGATATGGAGGCTTATTTAATTTGGCTTAGTGTTTATGCTTGAGTTTGATTTTAATGGCATAATTGAGTGTGCTAGCTAACAAGTGGCGGATTATTTAATTTTATGATTATAATTTAGACACACATAATTATGTTAAGATTGTTGCATATAATTGTATAGATTCAAGTTCTTCAAACTTAACAGACAGATGTGTTGCTGGGGAGTTTGTTGGCCACTTCTTCTTCACAGCTAAAACACTAGGAAGTGGTGACGGGTGGGCGTTTTTGGGGGACTGTCTTTATGTAGAACTTTGACGTTCAAAAAGTGCTGGCTCTCAGCCTAGTTTGAATAAATAACTTTTGATTTTGTTAAAAAATTCTTTGAAACAAAATTTTATGACAGACGAACACGTGAGTGATAACAATAGGTCTCCGTTTGGACCCTTCGCGTACGGAACCCTAAAAAGTAACCATTTCATTAGTTTAAACACTGATTCGCAGGTTCTTAATTTAACATTTTCTACCTGGAAGTAGGACGGCTTTTTTTTTAACTTACCTAATTTTAACATTATTACTAATATGAACATTGGTGGGGCCATCATCAAATAGGGTTGACGACTAAAAAATATAACTTTAACAAAAAATTAAGACGACAGTTTTTTTTTGTGGGTTGGAAAATCATCCAATGACATCTCCCGCTCTGGGTGGAGCGGGAGGGCGTGTCAGACTCTTACTGACTAAAACCCACCCCTGTTCCTTCCCTGCCCTGAATGCCCAGGGGCGAGTTAACTCTGTTTCGAATTTATCGTCAACCCCTGGGCAGAAGAAGGATAGGTGTGGGTAGTACAGTACTAAGTAATCATTTAGAAGGAGGTTTTGTCCTAAAGACAGCTGAATTTGATGGATGAGACGTGTGCTATCTTGAATTAAGAATCTGCTAATCAGTACTTAGGTATTTAAATTACTGCCTGGGGTCGCAGATAAATTCGAAATAGAGTTACCGCGGCCCTTGGCACATAGGTAACTGAAGGAACAGGGGCGGGTTTTAGTTAGTAAAAGTCTGACACGCCCTCCCGCTCCACCCAGACCGGGAGAAGTCATCGAATGATTTCCCACCCCACAAAAAAAAATGAAATAAAAAAAGGTATTTAAACTAAGCATATGGTTATACAGGGTGTAACGGAAAGGTGTGGTCATATTTTAGGAGCTGGTTCTGCCCATGGAAATGAACAACTTTTTCTAAGAAGAAATAGAACATTCCAAAAAAAAAATTGGAATTTCCATACAAAGTTATCATCAGCTCATCAATATTTGTATGGGAGGTAAAAAATTTTTTTTAGAATTTCCTCGGATTTTCTTGAAAAAAGTTGTTCATATCGATGGTCAGATGCAGTTCTTAAAATATGACCACACCTTTCCGTTACACCCTGTATAGCGAGTTTTATAAATAAGACTTATTACAATAAGTCTATAAACCAATTATTAGTTAAACAGACTCGTAGATCATCATTCATAATCATCATTCTCCTGCCCTTTTTTTTTGTGGGAGGGAAATCATCCAATGACTTCTCCCGCTCTGGGTGGAACGGGAGGGCGTGTCAGACTCTTACTGACTAAAACCCACCCCTGTTTCTTCCTGCCCATAGTGCTCGGGGGCGAAGTAACTCTGTTTCGAATTTATCCTCAACCCCCGGGTAGGCATCGGCCCGGGCCCGGGTATTCTCCTGCCCTTATCACAATTTATTTGAGGTCGGCGTAACATGTCTTTTTCTTCCATACCTCTCTATTAGTCGTCGTCTCTGTAGTCACCCCTTTTTACCCATATCCTCTTTAACACAGTCTATCCATCGTTTCTTTGGCCTTCCCCTACTCTAAACAGACTCGTAGAACACAGCATGTAAATATAACTTTCTATATTTATGGGTTAATATGTTGCCGCGATATTTCTCACAGTTAATGAAAGGTCAAAATAATTGACTAACCTTATATGCCTGGCCTCATTTAAAAAAAAAAATACCATGCGATTAATTTAAAAACTGATTACCAGTTTCCTATTTCAACATTTTCCACCTGGAGGAAGGGTAGATGTGGGTGGTAAAGGGCTGACTTATCATTTGAAGTATGTTTTGTCCAATAAACAGTTTAATTTGATGGTCCAGATGTATGTTATCTTGAGTTTAGAATCCGCTAATCAGTGTAACTAAGAATATGATTAATGAGTTTTATTAATAAGGGTGATTATTTAGAGCTTTGCCAATCTAAATAGTAAAATGATTCTACAACCCAATTATTAGTTAAACAGACCCGTAGATCATTGCATGTAAATATAACTTGCTATAGTTACGGGTCATGTCTCCACGATATTTCTCACAGTTCATGAAAGGTCAAAATAATTGACTGACCTTATATACCATACCACTAATGAAATACTAGAGCATTAAATGTTATTACAGCCATTCAAAAGTTCAGAGCAATTATATTTTAATTTTAGAGTAAAGTACTTCCGCATCACATAAATCTAACATTAAAAAAAATTGCACTACAAGTGGTCATTACATATGACAATAATGGCGTGCATAGCATTTGCAATATGTGGCAGAGTGATACAAAAACTAGTTTAAATACAATAAAATTTAAATGTAACAAAGAATACAACAAAAATAAATACATTGAAGTACTTATACAATTAGGTACTAAATACACGTACTAGTAAGTGTACTTGGTCATTAAGTAATGTAAATAATGTGTTCTATGTTTGCACGCTTTACCATTTACTTATTATTTATATCACGGCAATTTAATCATAGTACATACAAATGATTCACACGAAATATAAATTAAAACAATCTTTTATTTTAATGTTGATGAATTCTGATGCTCGTAACGTTACAATAGTTTTAATCTCAAGTATTTAAGCTATTGAGTTCAAGGCTCGACAGAGGCTATTATTGTTTTTGTTTGTAAAATGGATCCATAATAAAAGTAGCTCTCGAAATCTCGAAGATAGAGCAGGCGACGACAAGTTTGATTAATATATTAAAATTATATTAAACTGACACCTTAACATTATTAAATAAATTGTTTATTTTTTTTTTCTCCACAATATTACTCTTAATTGCTAGCCTTATTTCTAAAGTGACATATAGGTGGTGCATTATATTGTGGGAGACTGGTGCCTAAACTAGGCTCAAGGCCTGTATTTAAGGTCACCAGGACTCCCCCATTAAAATTTAACAAATTATGTTATGTACTCGAGCATACTATGCAATTAGGAAATGTTAACATTTAGGCAAAAAGTTTAATTAGTATTGTTAGTATCAGGATAGGAGTACGGTTGAGTGTGTACTGCGAGTGTGTGTAGTTTGTGTAGTTAGAGAAAGTGTGTGCAGTGGTCGTGTGTGATTAAATGCACAAGAAATGAAATGAAATTTTCACTTAAGGGACTACCTCCGCATAAGTGGCGCCCTCATTGAATAAAAAATCATATCTTAGCATAGACAATAAAGATTAAAGAATCCTATGTTGCGTTTTTTACAAATAGGATGAGGTATTTTTACGTTGTTAAAACAGGGCTCAAAATATTTCATATCCAAAGTAGTAAGTAAAAGTTTGGTACTTTCAAATAATTTCAAACGGCCGTTTTTGACACTTTTGCTTCTAGAATCCTATGTTGCGTTTGCTTTAATCTTTATTTTCTACGGTTTGCTACGATTTTTTTATTCAATGAGGGTGCCACTTGGCGGCTATACAGCGTGTAACGGAAAGGTGTGGTCATATTTTAAGAGCCGGTTCTGTACATGGAAATGAAGAACTTAATCCAAGAAAAAATAGAAAATTCCCAAAAAAAAATTTGGACTTTTCATACAAAGTTATCATCAGCTGATCAATATTTGTATGGGAGGTAAACATTTTTTTTTAGAATTTCCTCGGCTTTTCTTGAAGAAAGTTGTTCATATCGATGGGCAGATGCAGTTCTTAAAATATGACCACACCTTTCCGTTACACCCTGTATACGCCTTATTATCCATGCAGCCATGATACCACTAAATAAATAAAAAATCTTAAATTAAAAGTTACTAACTTCTGCAAGCGGCTTCGCCCGCGTGAAAGTAAAATAAAAATATGGCTATTTCAGACTATAATCTATCTCTGTGCGAAATTTCATCCGGATCCGTTCAGCCATTCTGGCGTGATTGAGTAAAAACAGCCATCTAAACTTTCGCCTTTATATATTAGTGTAATAGTAGGATAGTAAATTTATTTATAGAGTAAATTGTACATTTATTATTATATGATCTATAATATCTCCAACTATTTAAGAAGGTTAACCTAAGTAATTGAAACAATGAACTCACTCCACAAAATTAATTCTCATTCTATAAAATCTTAATAAGGTTTCTTAATTCTTAAGTAAGTACAAGGCTTAAGAGACAAAAAGTGGGTGTAATGTTCAATGAGCCGCTGTAATTAATTTTCACTAAAAACCACGAGGTTAATTGAAGCTATTAAAATGGCGATGCTTTAAACCTCACTCTATAACTCCATTTATCATCACATAAGGCACCAACACACATAACATAACAACACATACATAAGCATAAGGTCTCGGTAACTTCCGTTAGAGGATATAACGCTAAGTTTTTTAATTAATTAGCAATCTTTAAGGGCGTGATAATGTTTATTAATATGAACTACTCCTATTGTGAGCAGTGGTGGTCCAGTGGTAACGGTCGCGACTTACAAGTTGTAGGTCATTAGTTCGAACCCAGGCAGGCGCTTTACTTTGTCTTTGTTTAATTATTTCATTACCACTGCTCTCAAAAGAGTGAAGGAAAATATCGTGAGGAAACTAGGTCCTAGAACCAAAACTTCGATGACATGTGACATCCATCAACACACAGTGGGCCCGCGTGGATTACGACCCCTACCCTCTCACAGAGGAGTGTGTTCCAGCAGCGGGAACATTAAAAGGCTGATTATGCTTATGCTTTCTCCTACTACCCCATTCTTCCATACATTTTGTGGCGTTACGTGAAGATACCTACTTACATATATACAGGGTGGAAGCTTACAGCGGGGCAGTAAGGGGAACTACGAAAAGGGTCTAAGGACAATCCATAATTTTTCGTGAAATTTTGATATGCATTCACAGAATTTTCAAAAAAAATGTACAGTTAGCAAGAAAATGGCCATTTTACACAAACGTTTTTATTGATGCCAATTGACCTTGTTTCTAATACTGATCAAAAACTTCTATGGGACCAACCCTGATTAGAGGACAAAAAAGTCAGAAATTGCAAAAATGTAACCGATACATTCTGTATCATCATTTCAGACGATGAAAGACGTCCACTGCTGGACATAGGCCTTCTCCAAGCCTCATCATATCGACCGTTCCTGTGCGTATCGCATTCAGCGAATTCCTGCGGCCTTCACCAGAACATAGGTCCATCTTGTGGGACCTTGTATGTGGGTACTTAATTATAATAGGTATGTATGTAGGTACTTACTTTATGCAGAGATGATAACCCTTACGGTATGGGCAATTTTATTGTATCTTTTTGTACTACTTACTCTTTTCTTGACCTTATTCTATTCTTTTTTATTCCAGAAACCAAATGATAAATTGGCATCCGCCAAATGTTTCGAGATCAAAGAAACCATTTCTGATATCATCTTAATTTGAGGTAAATGTTGAGGAAAATATGGCTATAATAAATACGACACCCTTTACTGAGCTTTTGCTTTTAAGCTTTTAACATTCTTCACTTTCTGGTCGAAAATATATGACTAAGTTGCCACCTATGATTTACAGTGACGATAAATCAGTCTAGTCTAAATTGAAAGTTATGTTGAGTCTGAACTTTATGTCTAAAACTTTCCATCTGCCACCACCCTAGATGAATCTTTCGGGTCATTGATCTTTACATAATTCCACACTATGGCCGATTGGCGGGTCAAAATCATATGTCTCGAAAGCTGTCGGTATTTCTGCAGACATAACCATTATTATGATTAAGTAATCAGCGAAATAACATCTTGTTAGTGTTCGCACCTTGTCTATATTATTATATGGTAATAAAAACAAAAAAATATCTATCGTAAGCTAGATTACATCTTCTCATCCTATTATAGGCATGCTAATTTTGACTTACATTCACTTTCTAACTTATCTATTGAATCAAGTACAGTCAATATCAAAAGTTCTTTCTGCTAGCCACACAATTAAATCATTTCTGTTAATGATTGCTTTGAAATGTCAAAAATTAACTAAGGAATAGGAAGTTTCACGCTTTTGATTAATGCTGATCATAATATTAAATTAATAACATAAACATTTTTAAAGGGTGTTGAAGGAGTTAGATCGGTAACAGCGTTATTGTAAAAAATAGTTTTTTTTTTTCATTCTAACAGAGTAAATCATTGATTTGTGCAGTTATTTTAGTTCAATCATAGATTTCATGCCACCAACTGCATCAGACTGCTTGAAAAGTAACTTGTTTGGAACTATTTTATTGTTTTTGCAGCTGGGATTTTTAAAATATAAAATACTAGCGACCCGCCCCAGCTTCGCTCGGGTACAAATTATACATATAAACCTTCATCTTCAATCACTCTATCTATTAAAAAAACCACATCAAAATCCGTTGCATAGTTTTAAAGATTTAAGCATACATAGTGATATAGGGACAGAGAAAGCGACTTTGTTTTATACTATGTAGTGATAATCATTTATATTTTTTTTATTTTCTATCTTTTAGTGAGTTGTATTTTTGGTACCACCTCCTCGAGCCCTTTATTTACGACACCTAACATGATCATGTCACAGAAAAACATTACGTAGCCTCCATCTGGGCCAGTTGGGTAGGCAAAGATACGACCTCACTAACCTAATGGCGGCAGCCATTTTATTTTATATTCAAAATTGTTATAGCCTATGTCACTTCGGCAGTCCAACCCTATCTAATGATACCTCATTTGTTGAAATCCTTCCAGCCGTTGAGGCTACAGGGCGTGGCAAAGAAACAAAAATAAAACTCTAGAAAAAACATTACTCTCCTTTTGGGGCAGTCGGGTAAAAAGAAATTGTTATTGTTTTTCTTTCCCATATCAGATACTTTTCTAAAACCACACAACAACAACATTCAACAACAAAATCATTTTTTTTTATCAATCCTAACAACTTTAGTCGCCGCCAGTACTTCGTGATTTGTTAAAATATTATGCAAGATCTTTACAATAATCATGCTCGCTGTACACTGGGTCTGTTTGAGCGCAATGTAGTGCAACTGGCCCTACACGCACGCAGAGCATTACACATATTGCATAATTACTCATAATGGTGTGTTCTGTAATAGATTAATAGCGTTATGTAGTGTAATGATGTGTATCCAACTAAGTGCTTCAGATAATAACATAACAAATTAATATACCTAATTTTAACATTATTACTAATATGAACATTGGTGGGGATATCATCAAATGGGGTTGACGACTACAAAATATAACTATAACAAAAAATGAAGACGATACAGTGGGTTGAAATTTCGGATGACGTCACAAAAAAAAATTTACCTCCCATACAAATATTGATCAGCTTGGATAACTTTGTATGGAAAGTCCAATTTTTTTTGGGAATTTTCTATTTTATCTTAGAGGCAATTGTTCATTTCCATGGACAGAACCGGTTCTTAAAATATGGACACACCTTTCCGTTACTCTCTGTACACTTTGAAGAGTTTATTTGTGTGGTTGAACGCGCTAATCTCAGGAACTACTGGATCGAATTGAAAATATATTTTTGTGTTGAATAGTCCATTTATCGGGGAAGGCTATACAGGGTGTAACGGAAAGGTGTGGTCATATTTTAAGAACTGTATCTGCCCATCGATATAAACAACTTTCTTCAAGAAAATCTACGAAATTGCACAAAAAAATTTTTACCTCCCATACAAATACTGGTCAGCTGATGATAACTTTGTATGGAAAGTTCAATATTTTTTTTGGGAATTTTCAGTTTTTTCTTAGAGAAAGTTGTTCGTATCCAGGGGCAGAACTGGTTCCTAAAATATGACCACACCTTTCCGTTACACCCTGTATAGGGTGACTGGTAATTAGTGACCGATACTTAAACCAGTGATTGTACTCATGATAACAAACAACATTCCCAAAGAAAGAACGGCGTCACGCGGCTAACAGCTGACAGGTCACAGGCGCGCGCCCGCGAATTTCATACGGCTGTTGTGTTATTGTGATAAAAGTGAATGAGTAAAAATAAAATGTTACTTTGGGAAAGTTGTTTGTTATTATGAGTACAATCACGTGTTTAAGTATCGGTCACTAATTACCAGTCATCCTGTATAAAATCACGCTGCAACCAATAGGAGCGGAGCATTCATTAAAATGTGGCAAAAACGGGTAAAAATATTCTTTTTAAAACCTTCCATTGCGTGCGCTGCGTAAACGGTTAAAGTTACGCAAAAATTATGTATGACGGAATTTTCTAAAAGTTCCTCTTTAAAAGTTCTAAAAAAAAGTCCGCGACAACATATGTCTATCTTTAAGGTTAAGTCACTATAATCTTTTTTATGGTAATCAAATTTGTTCTAAAATAATGAATTATTTGCGAAGGTATTTTTATAAACGTTATATTAATTCTTATCCAAATAAATACGTTATTCATCATAACTATTTAATTTTGAACCAAATTGCACTTGACATCATTTGATGTCAACGAATATCTTAGGAGATATCATAGTTTTAATCAAGTACCACGCGCACATTTATGATGTGCAAGGCGCCCGATGATGAGGGAAGTGGGGGTGCGCTTGCGCTGGCCGGCTTCCGCCAGTAGCACTGCGAGGTACCATTTTGAACTGTATAACCTATTTATTGAGGATTGTTTAGACTTTAAAACATCACGCTACGACACAGTAATCATAAACGCGGGTGAAACCGCGGCACAGCTAGAAAAGAAATAAAGTTCTCTGTTTGTATTAGTTAGGTGTCTTATCTCTGAAATTACTGATCCAATTACAAAATAGTACATTTTGATGCAAGTTGATTGTTTGTCATTGCAGCCGACGCGGAATACACACCCGACCCGAAGGCGAGTTCGAGCCAAAAAACTGCAATGACCATTGCCCACGTGTATCAAACGACGTTTTTTAACACGCTTACTCGAAAATAATAAGTAAAACTTCATAAACATAATATTTAGTAACAAATTGTTGTGAAAAATGACTCGTAGTTTTTTTTTGAGCCCTGTCAGGGGTTGTCTAGCGACCAGCCTGATAAAATAAATATAATTAGTTGTGGCGGAGCCTGGCCGCCGCACTTTTCCGCACTGGTGCGAAATACACCTCATTGCGAGCCTAGGTCCCTAAGAGCTTACGAGTAAGTGTGTTGAAAATGAATTATTTAACTAGTAGAAAGTTAGACTACTGCTGTTTACTTTTTTCTCTAATAAATGCGTTGTCCCAGTAGAATATAAAGGAGCGGAAGCGAGGCCTCGGGAAAAAACTAGAATAGAATAGCCCTATTGCTGTCACTCACGTCTCCGTCTGTCCGTCTATCCATCTGTCCGTCTGTCCGTCTATCTGTCTATCCGTCGTCTGTCACACAGGTTTTACACCCTTTTTGTGGTTGGAGTTCAAATTTTTACAGTATAAGGATTTTGCGGTCTCTCCAGTTCTGAAGCTGTAGTGCTAGATGGCGCGCTTCTCCCAGTCTGTTCCGATTTTCGGTATCTCGGTTCACTCATGCAAAGCGATGTCGAAATAGATCGGACTGTTAAGCACAGAATTAACACTGGATGGTTGAAATGGCGGCAGGTCACCGGGACTATCTGTGACTCCCGCATTCCCCTAAAACTTAAGGGGAAGATTTATAAAACAATGGTCAGACCTGCTGTCTTGTATGGTTCAGAATGTTGGGCCACAAAAGGGATGAATGAAAAGCAATTGCATGTAGCTGAGATGAGAATGCTAAGAGCGATGTGTGATGTTACGCGCATGGATAGAATTAGGAATGAGTATATAAGAGGAAGTCTGAAAGTGGCACCGCTGACTGAAAAGTTGTGTGGAAATCGGTTGTCGTGGTATGGGCATGTGATGCGGAGGAATGAAGAAAATGTCGTGAGGAAAGTCTTGTGTATGGATGTGGATGGCTATAAGAGTAGGGGAAGGCCAAAGAAACGATGGTTGGACTGTGTGAAAGAGGATATGGGTAAAAAGGGGGTTACTACAGAGATGACGACTAATAGAGGAGTATGGAAGAAAAAGACATGTTGCGCCGACCCCAAATAAATTGGGATAAGGGCAGGAGAATGATGAAGGATTTTGTGGACCCAAAGCTATACAAATAGTCAAAAATACATTTGGTACGGAACTCTAAATTTGCGCAGTCCGACACGCACTTGGCTGGTTTTATATCAGCCAAAACAAAACGATAACTTGCATGTCTTTGTTTAACGAGTTTGGAAGTCAGTGATTTAAATAACAATTAGGACTGATTAAAACCTTTTACACAGTTAAATAGCCAATGTTGAAAACAGCATATCTGTTCATCCTCATCATTTTAATTAATGAATTGACACATGAGCGTAATTACGTAAATTTAAACACACATAACAGTCCATTGCACTTTATTAATTACAATGTATCGAATCGAACATTTTGGGTTCCGAGAATTCATTAAGAAATAATCAATTAATTTGTCTGGCTTTCCCCTACCTTATCAACATGTTGGACGTTGGCTTCAAGCTTCTTACCGGATGCATCTGAATATATATTATAGTATTTTACACGAAGCGATCGAATTAAATAAATACGAGATAAACAAAAACATATAACTTATCAAACGTTACTTAAAATTCGAAATATGTCCTCTTCGAATAGTCTACCTAATTAATTATGCGAATTGCGGTCACTTATTGTATTGAGCAGTGGTGGCCCAGCGATATTGGCCGCGACTTACAAGTTGTAGGTCGTGAGTTCAAACCCAGGCAGGCGCTTAACTTTGTGTAAATTATTTCATCACCACTGCTCTCAAAACGGTGAAGGAAAACATCGTGAGGAAACCGGCATATCCTAGAACCGAAAATTCGAAGACATGAGACATCCACCTATCCGCATTGGGCCCGCGTGGTGTATTACGGCACACACCCTCTCACAGAAAGGAGGCCTGTGCTCCAGCAGTGAGGACATTAAAAGGCTGATGATGATGATGATTGTATCGAAGATAGAAGCAGGCAAATTCTGTAAATAATGGTATTATAAGTAAAACTGTTGTATTAATAATTAAATTTACTACCAGTTTGGTCTACCATATTCTGAAATGCAAAGCATCACAAAAAGCTGAATGATTAAAATGCTATGCTAAAATTTTTGACAATCATTGTGATATAATGACTTGATTCACTATTGTTGTTTTAGTTAGAATAACATTTCTGTGATTGGCACAAAGTGTTATTTTAACAATTTTTACATGAAAAAGGTGTTAAATAACTAAACTTGTCTGAAGAGCCGTCTAAGGTAGGAATAAAACAGTAATGCTACAAAAATGAGACATTAGGTACCTTACCTTCAGTTACAGCCACTCCTCTTTACTGTCTCACAGAGTGTAAAAAAACCATTTAGAGGGCATTTTTCATTTCAGAGTTCTGTACCCGACGGTCTACCCATTGCGTCATCAAACTAGATAGAATGGAATATTCTTTATTTACAAGAATACGAATACAATAAGAATAAGTTGGTAAATATATATTATGGATTCCGTCATGTTCGACCAGACATAGGTGTGCATAAATTAAAAATTTCTAAAAAACTTAAAAAACTTTCACAAAAATATAAATGAATTACTTTTTTTTTAAAGTAAAGCACATAATAAATACAAACAACACTAATTTACTTTAATCAATATTTATCCTGATGTTATTATTATATAGCCATGTGGTTATTAATTGAATACTTTTGTTAATTTCGTTGTCAAAATATAAATTGCTGTCAACGGCAAATAGTTACATGTGATAAATGGTTACTTTTGGTAGATCATTGATTTAAATTAAAAATAATCAGGGACCTAGCACGCTCCCTAGCGGTATACCACACTTAATTAATCTTTTATTAGACCTAAACATGCATTCAAATTGAGTTTTTGGGTCTATTTTAGAAATCTCTACTTATTTAGACCTGAGGTACTCGTACATCGAAATTGATATTTAATTCAAACATATTTATTATTTATGTAGATGAATCTGTCAATTATAATGTTACCTCGTATCCATAAGCTTCTAACTTCCTAAATAAAACACTATGGTCTACAATAGTGTACATAATCGCAAGCTTGGGTCATAACATAAAATATGTACTAAAGACACGGGTGTTTTATTGTCAATATTTGTAATGACTTTATTGAAAAAATGTATAGAAAAGAAAAATCGGTTTAATGTTAAGTTTCACTGGACCGTCCATCCGGGAGCGTTAAACATGCGTGAAACGTCCTGCGCGGACACGGAAAGGTTTCCCGATCAAGCGCCCCGCGCCGATTACAAAATAAAGCTTAATAGCTAGTAAACTACTGAAGCTACACACAAAAAAATACATACGTGTGTATAGCTGAAACTATAGAGAATCGACATATGTGAAAACTAAAGTACGATAATGTGTACTAAGTACTTTAAAAGAAATGTAAACGTTAACGTAACCGTTAAAAGAAATGTAAACGTTAACGTAACCGTTAAAAGAAATGTAAACGTTAACGTAACCGTTAGAAGTAAACGTTAAAATATGTTTAACCTTGTTGTTTGTGTCTCTAAAACCTACTTATCGTTAAACTAGACTATATAACCTTTTTTTTGATATCCCTAAGTCACTACGTGAAAAGTACCACATTAGATCCAAACAATCACCCCATCCCCACAGAATTTTAGCGCCGACGGCGGGTCAAGGTTACGCCAAGATGGAATATTTACCTATTTTATCGTTGTATTTTACTGTTCTATCTGTTTGTAAACACTAATTATTAACTAATTATCATATTACGAGCGATGTTTTACGAGATTACTTAGTAAATCATGGTTAAATTAAATAAATAATACATTATTTACATATGTTAACATGCCGGCTATTTCGATGTATTCTATTTCAATATTATCATTTTCAACACACATTGAACCTCTGACATGTTTACTGATTCGTAAAACTTGATTCTTTGAAGATTTTTTAGATATTTAACATAATTATACCGGATTTTAAGTAAATTCTAGTTAAATCAACAATTCAGGCAATAATACATCGCGCTATTGTTTGACACTGACATGTAATTTTACTCTATGATTACGTGCAGGGTGCCCAGTAAAGAAAAGACGCAAATTTTAATACAGTGCCATCTTCTTTTTACTTCTCAAAGCTCAATCAACGCAATAACAGCAAAAAATAGTTTTAAGTGAACAAACCGCGCTGGCAACCGCGTTTGCCATAACGCTCAAAAGCATTGTAAATGTGGCAAACGCGGTTGCCGGGACGTGCAAGTGGATCACACAAAAAAAACTCGGAACAAACGAGTGTTTACTGTCAACATTTGTAATGACTTTATTCAAAAAATCTATAAAAAAAAAGAAAATCGGTTTAATGTTAAGTTTTTCAAAAAAAATTGTAAAGGTTTTCGTACGTACTCGTATATTTCTCAAAGACTTGAAAATATTGGGATGAGTGCCATTAGTCGAAAACACCTAATGTACAGTAAAAAAATGCCCCAAACTTGTGTAGGTACAGACTAGGGCTAGACATAAGTCATTGCATTCTCCTAAGTGCATAATACGTAACCCCTAACTTGTCATATGAGCATTTAGCATACCTATTAGATATTTATGTACTCCATTTCAACGAAAACTAACCAAGGTAAATGCCATAACATAACATACCATAACGATAAAAAATAAACATTATTTTGGTCACCTTGGCAGTTCAATAACGCCATACGGCCTTAAAAAAGAAAAGATAAAAAAAATATTTTCTCACAAACGATAATACGGGGAAGTTATGCACAATAAAGACTTCGATCAAAAGGTTTATTTTATAGGAATAATACGACGGGAATAACAAAACATTTCGAAAGAAAATCTTTCGATAGAATGATATCAGAAACTGCAAAGAAATCTTATTTCTCAGCGGAATATAGAGTTAGAGGTTCTGAGTTCTTTCGAACGACGTAAATCTTGAAAGTATGCAGGAGTTCTTTTTTTCTTATATTTCTCTAGTCTCGAATTCGAGCTATGAACTCAAACATTCAACATTGAGTTTGCAGGTGAAAACTTTTTAAGTAATCCTGCCAAGTGCCAGTACAAGTTGATTATTGAAATCTGTGAATTTAAAACAGATTTTTTCCCAACTCTGACATTTAACACAGCTTTTAGCTATTAAAATAAATCATCCTATATACAATAGGTATGTTTCCTGGTTACAAAACTAATAATTCTATTTAGTCCGTAAGTCACCTTATCAAAAACATTGGGCACTTATTTCTTGTTTTACAAGACCAATAAAAAATGACAAAGATAAAACGCATCAAAGTTCAAAAGTGATTGGTTGTTACTTGTTATTTCACTTCTTAAATTCGTAACAGAGTTACCGCTCCCATGGACACTCAGGCAAGGGTCTCGGGAACAGAGGTGGGTTTTAGTCAGTAAGAGTCTGACACGCCCCACTCCACCCAGAGCGGGAGAAGTCATAGGATGATTTCCCACCCCCACATTTTTGATGTATGTGTAACTTTACGAGGAATGGTTTCGAACTCAATTTTAGTTTACGTGACAAAAGATAAAATATTAGTCCAATATATTTTGGTTCTTCTAACTGACGAACTTATTAGACTTTTTAGTCATCTACTCAATAATCTCTCCTTTACCCACACTTTTACTTCAACACCTAGAAACAATCTTTACATAGCCTTTAAAAGGAAATAAATGAGTAACTGATTGTTTTGTAACTACAAAGACACAGACACATCTAGGGTCACCACAAAACAATATGTTAGCGAGAGATTGCTTATTCTAATACACACAAACTCTCCCTCTCTCTCATAAACACACACACACACACACCTACCCATACATACACACACACACATACACTAATATATACATATACGTCGTCCAGTACTCCCATACACATCCCTTCGAAGATTAAATAAGTAGCGTTTACGATCTCCGGTTGGAGCCAGGAGACCCAAAAAACAAGCTTTGCTTAGTTTGGGCTCCTGTCTCTCGTCCAATTTTGTACTAATTCTAATTGTTAATATGTTTTAAGGGAGAAAATAAACGAATTTATTATTATTATTATTTAACCTATACATAAGTTTGTCGCCTATAAAATAGGGGCGTGCCGAATCATTGTCGTGACAAACAAAGGTCACCGCTCACTGAACCTTAAGTACATACCTACCTACTTAACCCAAGCTTCGTTACGACATAATCTACCTAAAAACTCCTAACAACTGTCTCGCTTTTAATTAACGAATAAATACCGGTTAATTAACTTTTGAAAGAGTACTTAAAAACAGTATTTTTTTCGCAAAAGGGTTATTTTTCTGACGGACATAGTTGGTTCTTGGAAAAATGAAATGTATAACAAAATTCGCGTCAGTTTGCGTGGGTGTTATTGTACTTACTTTTTGGAAACAAGTAACAATGAGATGCCAGGAATAGGTTCATACCCTTGATTAATGGAACGGCCTGAGAGTAAATTGTTTGATATTAAAAAATAAACCTTGTTTCTGTTCTGTTCAAAGGATTTTTTTCAGCATTCATAACAGAATACGAAATGGAAGATTATTTTTCAGTCTATCAGGAAAAATAAACCTAGATTGAGATAAGTTGGTAAATACTATTTTCATGTTTAAAACAAAAAACCAAAAAAAAAATATTACAAAAAATACAACTGACTTCCAAAAATGAAAATACACTAAAAATTTAAAAATAACTTTAATTTCGTAACTTGTCGGTGTTTATATTTTATTTCTTCGTTTGACACCGACTTCCGAAATTAAAGTTATTTATCTATTTTTAGTGTATTTTCTTTTTTGGAAGTCGGTTGTATTCTTGTAAAAAAGTTTTTTATAAATAAAAATTGAAGTTACGCTCGAATTTATAAACCCAATAACATGGAACATGGAATTTGAACACTCTGTCGTAATTGGAGGAAACCAAAACATCATCTATGTATACATATTTTTTGTTTTTGTTGATTATTTTAAAAAACACTAGAGCAATTTCGATAAAATTTATATGGGACCACCTCTGGAGTATACTCTTATGGATAAAAAAGAATTTTAGAAATCGGTCCGAGTTTCGGAAACTGGCAGAGAAATTGGTGGACATACATAAAAAAAACACACATACAGTCGAACATAGACCTTCCTCCTTTTTCCGAAGTCCGTTAAAATAAGGTAGATTTTATTTAGTCGCAAATCATTTTTCGTTTCTACAAAACATTACAAATTACCAAATCAATATCTAGGTATGAAAATTGATACAGCAAACATAACAACGTTCTGGCACGTGACTAATTCCAATTGTAAATAACGTTCCAATACATTTGACCCAAACCCAATCACACAATAAGCATAGTCAGGTAGGTAATTAAAACCAATAAATCACGCGACTAAAACGCCTAGGTAAGGTTTAAAACAGCACCTAAGCATTGTTTACAAACATTTTGAACGGTTAGAACGCCAACCTTCAGGTCAGACGGGAAGCCAATCAATTCGACGCGGCTTTTGTATAGACAGTATAAAAAAGACTTAAGCGAACTATTGAATGAACCAATCACAAGGTAGGTGCTGTTTTAGTTGCTTTAGTGATTGTTTAATTAGTAGGTACAAACTAAAACAGTAATGTTTTTAGAGTTCCGTACCTAAACCGTAGCACTATTGCTGATCAATGATCACTCACGTTATTTTTTATTTTAATTTTTTGGATAGGCACGCGTTTGACCACTCTCTCACCTGATGGTAAGCGATGATGTGGTCGAAGATGGAGCACGCTTGCCTAGAAGTAACCTACTCACTCTTGACTTATAGACTCCCAGGTTGTAGCTATCAGGAAACACAGACTCCGGTAGGGAATTCCTCTCCCTAGTAGTACGCACAATGAATGACGTGTCAGTCTGCCCGTCGTCTGTCACAAAATTTTGTTCCGAAGAATATTTTAACATGCTATTCAAATTAAATCAAAGCATTTATTTCAAATAAACCCTTTACAGGCACTTTTGAATTGTCACTAGGTCGTTCAGTCAGAAAGATGAAGCTTATTGCACATTCCAAAGCGTAGATCTCTATGGAGACGAACGCGCAAGAAACTCCATGGACACTCCTTTAAACCAGTGCTATTTCTTTATTTTATTGATCTAAGAACTTTAAATTTGATGATAATGTTTATTTGTACATTTATTATGTTACTAACAAATACAAATATATTAATAGATCTGATTTTTTCTTTGATAATTACCTCATTTGGTACGGAACCTTAGATAAGTAATTAACCTTAGATAAGTTAAGCACAGAATTAACACTGGATGGATGAAATGGTGGCAGGTCACCGGGACTATCTGTGACTCCCGCATTCCCCTAAAACTTAAGGGGAAGATTTATAAAACAATGGTCAGACCTGCTGTCTTGTATGGTTCAGAATGTTGGGCCACAAAAGGGATGAATGAAAAGCAATTGCATGTAGCTGAGATGAGAATGCTAAGAGCGATGTGTGATGTTACGCGCATGGATAGAATTAGGAATGAGTATATAAGAGGAAGTCTGAAAGTGGCACCGCTGACTGAAAAGTGGTGTGGAAATCGGTTGTCGTGGTATGGGCATGTGATGCGGAGGAATGAAGAAAATGTCGTGAGGAAAGTCTTGTGTATGGATGTGGATGGCTATACCTAAGAGTAGGGGAAGGCCAACGCACGATGCAGCGATGGTTGGACTGTGTGAAAGAGGATATGGGTAAAAAGGGGGTGACTACAGAGATGACGACTAATAGAGGAGTATGGAAGAAAAAGACATGTTGCGCCGACCCCAAATAAATTGGGATAAGGGCAGGAGAATGATGATGGTACGGAACCTTAGATGTGTCAAGTCCGACACGCACTTGGCCGGTTTTTTTTCGGAATTTTCTATGACTTTCTTGAAGAAAGTTGTTCATTCATATGGGCAGAAGCATTATTTGAAATATCCACCCATTTCCCTAACAGCCTGTATAAATAAATTAAGCCTACTCATACCTTGAAAAAGTAGGTTAATCTAATAAAAAAATGTCAGTATTAATGAAATAGTACTCGTATGTGGTAGGTATCTTAAGCAAGTCATAATTTGACGGAAATTGGCTAATATTGCGTCCATGTAGCGGTAATTATGTGATTTGTCTCAAGAGGTGCCTTTGATGACCGTGGTTGTATAATAGAATGTATTGGAAGGAAGTTCTTTTGATATCTTCTAGCGAGGTTTCACGTTGTAGTCTGAAAATTCACGCTATTGTAAAATGAGGCTATAGAAGCAGCTAGTGTATTGTTACACTTTTATTGATGTGTAATTTCTTTTCTCTCGCTTTCGCTGCAATCTGTGGGAGTGATTTCGTGAAATGGGACGGAAGTGCACATCAAGATATTTTTCAGATTTTTCAAGCCAACAGTTTAGATATTACTTTATTATAGATAATGTTAAAAACGGCCGTTTTTGGTACTTTTGCTTACAAACATTTTGAGTCCTGTTTTAACAACGTAAAAATATCTTATCTTCTTTGTAATAAACGCAACATAGGATTCTTTAATCTTTATTTTCCTTGCAAAGATACGATTTTTTTGCTCAATGAGGGCGCCACTTATGCGGAGGTAGGCCCTTAACTACAAAGTACTATTTTTAATCAGCCACTGTAACAGGCCAGGTTCATATTTTAAAGCCGTCATCAAAATAGGCCTTAATAAAGTCGATAATCTGGCAGCTTGTTAAAAGGGACCCAAATTTAATGATCACAATATAATTGGAGAAAAAGTTGTGAAATTTCTTGTTTTAATGACATGAAAACTGTCTAAAAATTACTTCGCTTGTATTTCAAAGGAAATTTAGTTGGGTGTCCTAGAAATAACTGTATCTGCAATTATTAGAAAGAGCGCTGCTGAGTTTTTCTTTCCAACACGTAAAAAAAAATATTACTTTGGCCAAACACTAGTAACAAGTACCTAATAGATAGTTGTAGTGTACCGGCGGAATTATCGCTCGTATTAGCATTGGTTTAAACAATGTAAGTTACAGTTACAATAGTAAAATTAACTTAACTACACAGCACAGCTAGCGGCTATTTTACTAAGCAGTACGTTTTTAACCGACGAAAAAAAAGAGGAGGTTCTCAATTCGACCGTATAATTTTAATTTATTTTTACGTTCTCTAAATAGTTTTCAATTTTCTTTTCTTATCAATTCTAGATCATTGAAAATTGGTGGTAGGCGTGGTTTTCATTATGAATTTTCGGTTGCCTACTGACTAAAATCAAACAATTTAATTGTGCTTAGCCTTTTTTTTTTTGGCGGGGTGGGAAATCATTCCAATAACATCTCTCGCTCTGGGTGCAGCGAGAGGGCGTGTCAGACTCTTACTGACTAAAACCCACACCTTCTTTTTTGTGGGGTGGGAAGTCATCCAATGACATCTCCCGCTCTAGGGTGGAGCGAGACGGCGTGTCAGACTCTTACTGACTAAAACCCACCCCTGTTACTTCCCTGCCTGAGTGCCCAGGGGTGCGGTAACTCATGCTAAGAATTTATCCGCTACCCCTAGGCATGCGGACACCGGCCACGATGGGCCCCGTCAGTGGTGGCTGACAATCATCTCTTTGAGGCGCGCGAGATCGTCTCGCGACGTCCAACGCCCAGTGCCTCTCCTGCGGTGGTAGGCAGTTAAACACAGATATTGTAGCTTCTATTTGTGTTTCCTGAAAGCTACAATTACCTGGGGGTTTTTAAGTCTAGCGTAAATCCTTCTAAACAAGCGTGCTCCATCGCCTACTACAACATCGCTTACCAGCCGGTAAAATAGTCGTCAAACGCGAGCCTATCAATAATTAAAAAAATATACCTATCTTTGCATAATTATGCAAAACTCCAACCATAAGAAAGAACAATAAACATTGAATGTTTAATAAGAATAAACATTGGTCTTGCTGACGACCCAAGCCGCCGTTACGCTCAAAATTAGAATTACGCAGACGTGCGCAGGCGCACGCGACTCTGTTACGACAGCAAACATGATCAACACTGATCGACACTGTAATGAGATAATTTATGCAACGTAACTGTAATCATTGGACTGAGGCGAGTTCCGTTATTGTAATGCATTATAATTAAGGGTGATAATAATAAAATAAATCGTAATAAATTAAAGTTGTAATGAAACCCACGCTTTTCCAATATCAGCAAATTCTTACAATCTCTTTGTTGTAAATAACTGTATCGGTGTTGCATAGCAAAGTCAACGTCAACCAAATTCGTATCCAATTTCGTCTTGGCGCAAAACGTCCGATTTGGAAAATATCAATATTCGTACCCGAAGGGTCCAAACGGAGCCCTATTGTTGTCACTCACGTGTCCGTCTGTCTGTCCGTCGGTCGTCTGTTACAAAATTTTGATACGAAGAATTTTTTAACTTCCCATTGACCTTTGAACTTGAAATTTGGTGATTATGTTTATTATTACGTATACTTTACTAACAAATACCAATATATGGTACGGAACCCTTAATGTGCGAAATCCGACACGCACTTGGCTAGTTTTTACTTTTATTTCTTTATGAAATACTCTGATGCTAATCAGTCTGCGATCTTACACACTTTGTATTCCAGACTACTGTCTGTCGAGTGTTTTCCAGTTTTCCTTCATCACAATATTTCATGTTGTTTATTTTGAAGAACTAATGGCGCCCCGCGGTTTGTACGTCTGCTAAAAGTGAAATGTAATATACTATCTACTTGAAAGCAGTCATAAATAATATGAACAGCTTTACAAAAAGAGATTCATCTCCAAATTATACCTACTTTTCCTTTTGGCTAAGCCTTATTTTAAATTTACACATAAGGCCAGAACGTTTCAAATTATAATGTCTACAGACTCTAAATACAGGGTGTCATGGAAACACGGTGGAGCATACACTTGGGCGGAGCACCGCCGTGTCCTCGTGGAGGCGATCGGTGGCAGCAAATTCTCGCGTCAGGCCCTAGTCCAGGCCATGGTACGGAGCGAGAGGGAATGGGAAGCAATCTCTTCTTCTCATTCGTGTTCTTCATTACTGAAGGTCGTGCCCGTCCTGGAAAGCTTTTACGGACTCTCTGACGAGCTGCTTCCAGGCTACTCTATCTTCGACTCTTCTCAGAGCAGTGGTCACCGTGAGTCCTGCCCTCGGGGTCTTTTTCGTTCTTCCCATTACAACCAGTTTTTCTAAGTTATCAGTTTGCCTCCGGGCGATATGAGGTCCAAGTTTTTTTAGAATCTATTAAGATTTTCTTGAATAAAGTTGTTCATTTCTATGGAAAGAAGCAGTATTTAACCCACCCGTTACTGTTACACCCTTTACAACTATTTACATATATATCATAAAGTACGATAAAATTGATAGTTCGATAGTAGAAGATAATTAAGATCTCAGGAAATACTTAAATTTTAAAAATTCTTCCACCTTATGATCTCTTAAAAATCTCGAATCCTATGCGATAGGTCACAGAGCAAAACCGCAGGGAAATGCTTGTATAATATAAAAAGACGAACTTGGATGCGCCTTAACAGTATTCAGTATAGTGCAGACGGTAGCAAAATAAGATGCATGAAGCTAATGAATACTGAACAAGAAAGGGACAAGATACCAATTAAATTTAAAATTTAAAAACCCCCAACTGAGCTGATGAGCTTGAAACGTCTGAACGGATTTTGATAAAACATATCGAAGAACCATCGCTAGAAAACCTGCTTTCATATAAAAAAACCGCATTCAAATCGGTTTACCCGTTTAAGAGCTACAGTGCCACAGACCGACAGACACATACATAGCGGTCTTACTTATAACTTCCTCTTTTTGAGTCGGGGGTTAGAAACAATGTCATCCTTTCCGTCCTTACCTTCAGTTAGTAACCTTGCTGAAAGCTATTTATAGGCTTATTAATTTCACATTCCAAATATATCCTAATATCATTAAAGAATTACGTTGCGAATTGCACATATAACTCATACAGCCTAATAAAAACACATAGACACACAATTATAATACTAAATTAACGCCTTATAAACACATCGTAAAGATACTCCACTTAATACGCTCTATATCAAGTAAATAAGTGCACCTCAAACATTTGCAACACCTCGTTTACGAAGTAGAGCTACTTTCTCTTTATCTGCACCTCACAGCTGTTGGGGGGAAGCAGTGGCCCAATTCAAGGTCTCGCCCTCCCTTCCAACCTTGAACCACTTGCATCCCGCTTGTCTGTCACTGCCTTAGGCCTCGGCCAGGGTGAAAAGCTTGCGCGGCTGTTAAAGCGGTGTGAAGTATTAAACATAATTATGAAACCGCCGTTTGCGTCTATATTAAAGTGATTATGGTGGGCGCTTAGCGTGTCTAACTTGCAATCGATCGTCTATTGTTTTAACCTAAGATAACACGTCCTACACGGCTACCGCGTGACAGAGACAGTTGCTAAAATACTTGCGTGTTGCGGGAAGAGTGAAGGGACACCGATCAGCGGACGAATAACCGTGACGTCACCGACACCCCTCCCGCACCGCAGCTTCTGCTGCTGCTGAAGTTAGTTGGATTATTTCTCACAAAAAAAACCCATAGCCGGTTCTGCCCGCTACAACAACTCGCGATTTACTGAGGCCTAATCGCGGCCGCCACCGCGCCCGCTCCTTATTCACCGCTCGTTCACTCTGGACACGGCCTAATACTCCTCTTGCCCGTGGACATAATCACGGTCGCGGACATTTTAGTTCTCCTTTCGAAAAATTCGTGGAATTATGTTTTTTTTTTAATTAGTTTTACTGAAAACATTTTGTAATACCTTAACGAGCAAAATTGTGAAATTGTGTCTTTAGTTTTTTAATGCGTCTTTTTTTTCATTTCAATATTACACAATTTAGTCATTAAAAACGAAGTGTAAGTTACTTTGTTCACACTTATTGAGAGGGGTTTCAATGTCAGCATTAAAACTTACCTGTTTTCAGATGTTCGGTGTCACCTGAAAATGAAAAAAAAACTTATTAGCTTTTTTGCACAATAGAGAGATCGTTTTTTCCTAGTGGAAATATTTTGTAAGAGCACTTTTTCTTTCTAAATATTTTTAGAAGAGACGTTCTAGACTTGAGAATATTTTCATTTAATCTAGAACTTTCAAAGTTATTCAAATTAGTTTTAAAGATCAAAAGAAAAAGGTCAAAGCTTCTACTTCTTCAGGGATTTTCAATTTTGGTCGTTTAAGAATAAAGGCAGGTATCTATATAGATACCGATATACCGATATACCAGCTACCTATTCAGAAAAAGAAAAATTAATTCCGCTTGAAAACAATAGCAAGTAAAAACAAGCGTAAAAACTTTATGCTTCTGGTGTTAGCCATTTGAACATTTATTAATCTACATTTTTTATGAAAATCTTGAAAGAAATCCTCCTGAGAAGGTGATAAATTTCACAATTGCTTGAACACAAAAATGAATAGAATTTTCAAGGAGCGAGCAGCGTTGAGAGCATCGAGGAGCATTATTATTGTTATGAATACCGTAGCGTTTCGCTGCTACATTTCATCGATAAAATCACTATTAGATTGTTCATTGAAAGAAGGAAACGAAGTAGCTGTACACATAACATATAATACGTTTTCTCATTTTAACAAAACATTTAACTGTAATAGAGTTTGCTGAGTTACCTTACTTTTCTGTTAGTTTCAGGAATATCTAGAGCCGACACAAACATATTTGTAGATTCTAGGTCACACGTAGAAAAACCTCTTCCACTACTATCATTTGTTACAGTGACATATATATTTTTTTATGATTTCAGGTTTCAGGTAAATGTGCCACGTTCCGTCAGTAACGCAGACAGTCCTTATGATCGTAGGTAATAAAAAAGAAGGTGGGTAGATATTTTTCAGGCGAATGGTTCTGAATTTCTGACGGTACGTGACTTGATTCAGATTTGTAATCACAGGTACCCTCGTCACGGTGTCCTGACTCCTGAGCCCAAAAATTTTAAACTAGCTTTTAGTCCACCGCTTCGCCCGCGTTAAAAGTGTTTTATTATACTAAGTGAACATACTACGGGGATAACAAGTATCCTATGTCCTAATATGATATGATCTGTGGTGCTAGAGTAGAATGATAGAAGTATCATGGACCGAATTTTGCACCAAAATCTCTGTTCTCCAGGAACTCGGCAATAAGTGACTTCTTTCGTCGTTATTACGGACACGTATCTAGGTGCGAGAGCTACTGCATCGAGCTTCTTGTCATGCAGGGAAGGGTGGAGGGCACTAGAAGGCAAAGAACGTCACCTTTGTGCCGGACCGAATAAATTAGGTCTCCTGTAGGATGGTTCCTTGCCAGAGTGCACCAGGATTGTGAGGCGAATCACATCGGCCTCTGTAGAAGTCATGTGATCGTCACGACCACTCTGATAAGAGAATCACGACAAAGAAGAAGATGTCGTAATCCAGATCTTGGTCCAACCGTGTGCTAAATTTTACACAAATCTGTTTAACCGTTAAGGGGCGAAAAGGTAACAGACAGACAGAACTACTTTTGCATTTATAATATTATTAGTATGGATTCGAACATGACGGATATACCTAGTAACGGAGACATGACAAGCAAGACGAGGAAGAATTTAATCGAGGGACACATCATCCGTTATAATACCTGTCTAGATAGTCTATCCCAAATATCATAAAAGCCTGGGTAAGTGGGTATGGATGAAAAATTGGAAAACCTTGATACTCTACGCTTAATCTGGTTATAAATGGTTAAAAAGTTAAATGTTAGCCGGGTCATATAACCTTGCTTAGAGACGCAAGGTTATACATACTTTAAATTTTTATTTCTTTGTTTATTTCTTTATGGTATTCTATAAAAACAATAAAAAGGCGTAATAAACATACCTCAAATCTTAACAATACAAATAAAAAGCTTGCCACAGCCTATTGTTTACAAAATCTTGATCTTTACAACAAAACATCCGAACCAAGTTTAATATGTAGGTAGTATTTAAAGCAGGCATAGATATTCGCATATGGTACACTGCTTTCTGAATTTCTATCAGGAAAACTACTTGAAATTCAGAAGGTAACACTACAATAACTTCAATCATTCTCTGATGTTTCGCTAAATTGCGGCTACTAAGTGTTCTCATACTGTGAACTTTACGAGAACGTACTCGTAAACGTTTTTTTTTTTTTTTTTTTTTTTTTTTTTTTTTTTTTTTTTTTTTTTTTTTTTGGGGGGTGGGAAATCATCCAATGACTTCTTCCGCTCTAGGGTGGAGCGGAAGGGTGTGTCAGACTCTTACTGACTAAAACCCACCCCTGTTCCTCCCTGCCTCGAGTGCCCGGGGGCGAGGTAACTCTTTCGAATTTATCCTCCACCCCCGGGCAGATTTATCCTCCACCCCCGGGCAGAAACGTTACTGTAACAACATTGCAGTAAATTGGGCTTCTCAGCCCACCACGCTGTCCCACTATTAGGCAAAGGCCACCCCCTATCTTTTCAGCTTACTTCCTAAATAGTAAAGATTGACAACGTGTAAACAGTGAGATGGTGTGTGTGCATGTATGTGTGTGTGTTTATAATATTTATAAGTAAATTAAATATAAGTATTTACAATTACAGAAGAAAATGTTTTTGTAATATTTAGTGACAAAGATGTAAGATTCTTAGTACTCTCTTCCGGGAAAGTATTGAAAGGAGATACAAGGTACTTATTGGAAAAGTTTATTCGTGAGGCACGTTCCGTCCTTTGATTGAAAAAGGTACTCCTCTTTCAAAAGTCATTTATATATTTCATGAATGTACGTTTAAATGAGCTTAGAACACGTGTGGTGAGGTTTAAATGAGCTTAGAACACGTGTGGTGAGGTTTAAATGAGCTTAGAACACGTGTGGTGAGGTTTAATTTTCTCTCGTAAGTCCATTTTGTTATACGAGGAGCTCGTAGTCAAAGTAATAACAGCCGCACGGATCGATCCATCAGGTTAAGCTACTCTTACCGGGGTTCGTCCACGGATGGGTGACCATCTTTACCTGTGCCTCGGAAAGCACGTTAAGCCGTTGGTCCCGGCTGTCAATCGTGAATCTTTGACAGTCATTACGGGTCGTCAAAAGCCCGAAAGTCTGACAACCAGTCTTACCAAGGGGGTGGGTTGTGGAGGTCAGATAGGCAGAGAGGTAAAGTACTGGTATTCAGCTGCATCAGGTTAAACTGGAAGCCGACTTCAAGATAGTTGGGGAAAGGCTAAGTAGATTGAAGTCCATTTTGCTATGTCTATTAATAACGTTTAAGTAGAAATGCTTACTACAATAGTAAATAGAGACGCATTTACTGTAAGAAATCATCATGTTCATCGTTGCAAAGAAGTACTACGTGATATATGTCACCCCAATGACCGAAATATCACAATGAACTTATTGACACCTCATTCTACAAAATCGATTCAGTAGTTTAACCGCTACGGTGGAACATAGTAAATACATACATACATACATAGACGAAAATCATAACCCTTCCTTTTGGCATTGCCATGTTTGTGTTAAAAGGAACGTGTAGAGCATGTATCATAAACGTAATCATCCTGTAGCCAAACTATTTCATAAAAGTAATACCGGAATCCTTATTTCTTTTTAGGGTTCCATACCCAAAGGGTCCAAATGGAGCGCTATTGCTGTCACTCACGTGTCCGTCTGACCGTTCGTCCGTCTGTCCGTCTGTCTGTCGTTTGCCACAAAATTTTATTCCGAAGAATTGTTTAACTTCCCATTGACCCATTGAACTTTAGAGCTCGTGGCTAAAGTAATAACAGCCGCACGGGTCGAACCATCTCGTTAAGCTACGCTTGCCGGGGTTGGTCCGTGGATGGGTGACCATCTTTACATGCCGACACTCCTCCGTGCCTCGGAAAGCACGTTAAGCCGTTGGTACCGAATGTCAATCGCGGATCTTTGACAGTCGTTACGGGTCGTCAGAAGCCCGAAAGTCTGACAACCAGTCTTGCCAAGGGGTATCGTATTACCCAGTAACTGGGTTGTGGAGGTCAGATAGGCAGTCGTTCCATGTAAAATATTGGTATTCAGCTGTATCCGGTTAGACTAGAAGCCGACCCCAAGATAGATGGGAAAAGGCGCGGGCAGATTAACCCATTGAACTTGAAATTTGGTGAAAATGTTTATTATTACGTATATTATACATATATAACAAATACCTAAATATTGATTTCCCTCATATGATACGGATCCCAAATTGTGTGAAGTCCGATACGCATTTGGCCCGTTTTTTCTATGTAAACAAACATCAAACGACGACGGTAAAACGATTTACCTAGCTCTTTTATTGAAATATTTTCCTATCTTACTATGATTTCGTGGAATTCCACTCTAATTGAAATCTAAATATACGAGTTTCATAAATTATTTTTTTTGTGGTAGTGGGAATTATGCAATGATTCCTGCCTGTCAATTTTGTTTGTAATCGAATACTAATATTATTACTTTAGACAGAGGATAAGCACCATACAGCATGGCAATGCCGTTTGGGCACGTTACCAGTCGACAGCAATGTGGAGGAGTTATTCGACGCCATATTTTAGATTGTTTTTAGTTAGTTTTAAATAGTTGTGTTTTTTTGTGTTAGTGTAGGTACTTACATATACATGAATATAGTTACTTTATTATTTCATGTATGTAGCAATGCTTAAATAAATAAATAATCTTACAAATACATACTAACATTTATGAATAAAAATAATAATTCGTTCGACGGCGGACATCGGATATTTAACTTATATATACAATAGTGTATTTCCCTTACGATACTTGAAATTTTCACGATCGATTTGTCAATGGCTTAAAATCGGACATGGATCACCCTGAGGATCTTAAGGTTATATCTACATAACCAACAATATAATACATTGTAACTCCGCCCTAATTGGGTTATTTTTGACAATTTGTAGCGCTCAAGCAGTATTAGGTATAAGTGTTAAGGCGCAATTATACGACTTTTAATGATTTTAAATTGAACATCACGTCTAAATGACTGGTCTTATGTCTTTGATAAAAATATTTGTTACTCGAAACAACTTTCTTTGTAATTTTATATGTGAATATATGAAATTATTAATTTATAACATCGTGTAATTAATTTGTAAAGTTATGTGTAACGCAAATAAAAAATTGAGAATCACGCAAAATCTATTCAGTGTATTTTTATGAAACTTTCACGATTTTAAAGATAATTTAATGAATTATTTTTTTAAATACGTGTTTTAGTACAATACTTTTTTATGTATAATAAATGAATAATGCTTCTAATTTCGGAAATCGCTCCTTGATGAGCGAGTACTATTACTGGGAAGACGCACGACGCGTTGCGTGAGCTCAACACAGAACACGCAAACTAACTACTCAAGGTCGTTGGCATATGACTACACCCTAAGTGGTATCCTTAAAACACGACACGTCTTGCGCCCACTGCTAGAGACGGCAACGTCAATACTTGTCATACAAACCTAGCGTGTCAATAAGTGAAACCTTCAACTGATACAAATTGACGGCCCGTGACCTATGTGTGAACCTCTGTGTGTGTGTGTATTAGTAATGGCCTCTCTAGTAGTTGACAACGCAGCGAATCCGTGCTCTGTGGCACTGCATTACAGTATCGATGTTTAACTATTTTTTGCTCTTACCCCTAAATACTTACTACAAAACAGCTCTTCAAGGAGGCCGTCACACATGACCAGTTGGCTAGGCGTGGTCCTCGTTCGCTTAGTTTTTCAGCAAAATGAACTAAGTCACTAGGCGTCGCCAGTCTGTACCACCTTACGTCAAGTTTTTGTGCTATTGTTATGTAGAATACGAGGCCGACAGTGAGGCAATATGATTCAATGGATAATAGACCATTTTTAGTTTTGTTCCTTGTTTTTCCTGGTGTTGAGCAATTTGGTAGCTATACTATGCAGTGACTAATTTTAAGAGCTGATTTAGAATGTTGGTTGCAACTTTATTGTCACTGAAAATTACCTACTTATTTATTATGGATCTGATTAGATCTTTAAAGCCACTACTTAATTATTTATCGGTTTAATTATAATAAAGGAGTATGTGTGCTGCTGGAGAGTTTGTTACACCACTCCTTTATTCCAAGTATAACGTTAGGACGTGATGAAGGACGGGTTTTGGAGGACTGGTCTTCTATCAGTTGCAAGTCGCAGTTTCATCTATATAATAAAAAATCTTTGCCGAGTGTTAGAATCTGATGATCTATCACTCGGCAAATGATTCAGAACGGCTCGATCAATTTGGTTGTCTTTTTTTTTTAGTTTTTGAGTAATCCACCAGAAAATAAGTTGACGTGTGAAGCTTAATTTTTAACCGACTTTCAAAAAAAGAGAAGGTTAAGGCAGTATGTATGTTTTTTTTTTATGTATGTCCGCCGATTTCTCCGTCAGTTGTCGACCGATTTTCAAAAATCTTTTTTTATCCGAAAGCATATACTCCCGAGGTGGTCCCATATAAATTTTATCGAAATTTCTTCAGCGCTTTTTGAGAAACTGAACAAAAACGAACAAATACGTATACCTTGATGTCGTTTTTTTGTTTTCACCAATTACGAGTATATTTAAATTCCACGTTCCATGTTATTGTAGTTTTTAGTTCTGGGTAAAACAACAAAAAATTAAAAAAAAAACTTTTTAAATTAAAGTTACTTTTTAAATTTTAGTGTATTTTCTTTTTTGGAAGTCGGTTTTTTTTTTTGTAAAAAGGTTTTATTTTTATCCATACTTATCAAACTTCAACCGCTCTCTTTTTTGGCAAAAGGCAAAGATGCTACATAATTATATATCATATCTTCAGCTAGCAAAATATTCCAGACAGCGTAAATACCTACTGTGACACGCAAATCATATGACCTAGCAATAGTCCGTAATTACAACACAAGGAAAATATTGCAATCACAAGGACTTTACCAGTCATTGAAAAGGTAATGAACGTAAATGTAACCATTAATATTTCTCGTGATTTATTTGAAACTATACTTTTAATTTCCGATTCATCTGGTGTGCACTAAAACATTGTAAAACTAAAGAGAGAAAACGCTTCAGAAATACAAAAAAAAAAAATACAAAAATGTTTATTTAAAACTCAAACATTGTGTCAAAAGAGAAATGATTGTGTATTTGTACTTTTATGTTCATTGGTGAAGCTGTACTTATTTAAAAATTTAAACTAAAAAGACTATTTCGAATGAAATGTTATATTACCCAAACCGTGAGGCATAGAGAAACTTCCAGTAGTTTTTTTAGGTTTTATCCTAGACAAGGCGTAATTCAAAAAGGTAACTGAAAACCTCTCATGAACTCATCATAATTAACTTACTATGACATTAGTATGAGCAGCTTAGTTCAGGACCTCCTTTCAGGTAAAATATTTGAACTAACCGTGGAAAACGAAGAACATTTTACAGCTGATGCAAAATATAGACCTAATAATAATAGTAGAAAGAAGTTTTATAATAAACCCAACTTACTTTTTCCTTTATGTAACATTAAAGTATTCTATTTCCGTAGAAAACTCTACAATACATAAATCTTGTGAAGAGAATCCTGAAACCTCTATCTTTAACTGAGACTGCCAAATCCCTGTGATTTATGCAAATGCTGCAGATTTTGCTCTGACACCTTGAAATAGTTTAGCATTACTGGCTACATAGAAAATTTTATTTTTCATAAAGAGAAAATTGTTTAAAAGAATAAATTATTATTTACTATTGTTTATGGGTCTTCGACTTTTCACGGTACCCTGGGGGTCCAGGACCTTTGAAAGCGTGCTGAAACCGTAGCCAACTCGCAGAGGCCCCAGTGAGAATATACCTACGGTCCTGGTCCCTGGTTGGTGCGAAACTACTTTATTAATATAACTGGCCCGAATTGTTCCAGTACTGGACAAATACCTCCATTCCTTTAATCGGTCACGATAGGAAAATTAATTTATAGAAGAATAATTGCACAACCTGGGAATAGAACTCAAGAGACCATCGAAACCGTAATTTTACAGAGGCCTTCAGAGAGCAAAGACCATCACGCGGCAAAAAATTGAAAACAGAGCGAAACAAATCGAACACGTAACGTAGGTGCATACCTATGTACTTATTTCGTATTATTATGACATAATTAATTAATAACAACACATGACCAAGCGTGGGAACATATCGTGCGATCTCTCTAACTTCCTTTTCCGATATTACCCACTATTTATCTAGCAGGTAATTATCCACTCAATAAAACTTCGAGCCACGCTGACTGACTATAACTCATACCTCGATTCCGTCCGGTATTGGATAACGACGTTAAATTATACAAAGTAAATATCTGTTATAGGTATGATAATTGATCTAGTTAGATCATTAATAATGAGTGTAGACCGCTGCTTTAATTAGATGCCACTCAAGTTTTCAGTGCCCTAATGACTACTTATTTTATTTTTTCTATTTAAAAAAATAAACGTTGTCCCACTCTAGGAATTACTCCTGTATCGTGGGTGCGTTCATGTAAACTCACATACACAAGACACCCAGACCCGGAACAACTATCTGTAGGTCATACAAATATATGTCCCGTGCGGGAATCGAACCCGCGACACGCAGCGCAGCAGCCGAACGCTCAACCACTGCGCCAACCGTGTCGTCAAATTTATATTTACTAAATATAAATAAAAATTAAATGCTATAATTGTTACAGCACTACTACGGAACATTTCGACCTATTTGGCTATTTATGTTTAATGTTTGTAACCCTTTGAGTAAACTTACTAAGAAAGAAAGAAACTGAAAAAATCACTGGGAAAGTTGAAAAAATGGGCACAGCTGAAAATGTTTTATTGCATAGAGTTTTGTATGAACTATTTCGAAAGGACAACGTTTCTGGGTTCTGCAAGTTATTTAGAATTAATAAATATTAATTCTATAATCCACTCTTTATGTAAATAATTTCATCAATTCATCACTGATCTCAATACGAAAATTCGAAGACATGTAACATTAAAAGAGTGATTTTGCTTATATTAAGCATAATATAAGCAAAATCACTAATCAGAGAATTCATTGTTATAGTAAGGATACTATAACAATGAATTCTCTGAACATGAAACTTTACCCACAAAACAACTAATCAGGCTCAAACATAATATATAAATTGATTTTCAATACATAATGTGTGAATGTGTGGAACAAGCTCTGCTTCTGGCAAAATTCAAACACATACAAATATTGTGTCCACGGAAAGTATTTTGTTGAACCAAAATAACCAAAATGGAATTTAGAATATTGAGTATGAAACTTAATTGAGTTTTGTTAACTTACACCTACATAGGTAAAAGTTACAACTAGGGGCATGGGCAACGGCCCATCATCTCGTGTTGCCACGGGCAATCAGAAAAGACAAAGTATCCTTTATGTAAAGGGACCTGAATAGGGATGATTCAAGGCTAAAAAATAATTATTCTATTTAGTTCGTCATCATTCTCCTGCCCTTATCCCAATTTATTTCGGGTCGGCGCAACATATCTTTTTCTTCCATACTCCTCTATTAGTCGTCATCTCTGTAGTCACCCCCTCTTTACCCATATCCTCTTTCAACAGTCTAACCATAGTTTCTTTGGCCTTCCTCTACTCTTATAGCCATCCACATCCATACACAAGACTTTCCTCACGACATTCCTCCGCATCACATGCCCATACCACGACAACCGATTTCCACACAGCTTTTCAGTCAGCGGTGCCACTTTCAAACTTCCTCTTGTACACTCATTCCTAACTCTATTTAGTCCGTAAATTATCTAAAAACATTGGACACGTATTATTTCCTTCTCAATTCAATGAAAAATGACAGAGATAAATCGCATTCAAGTTCAGGAGAGGGGGCTTGTTACGTCACTTTTGAGTAAAAAGTGGTACAATGTGAACTCAGGTGTTCATGCGTAATTTCAACGCACTATATCGTCTTCATGTTTTGTTCACGTGACAAAAGAAAAAATACGGGTCAAATATTTTCTAGTAATCTAACTGACGGACTAATTGTTTAGTCATTCAGCCAATTAGTGTTGAAAATAGTTGATTTGACAAGCTTAATAATAATAATAATCTGTGGCCCGCCTGTCAAGCCGACTGTCATAATTTTTTCCATATATTTTTCCTAAACTATTTATATTTATTATCATGTTTACAATAGTGAAAATAAGACCAAAAACGAGAGAAAAAAAAAATATTACCAAGTGCAAATCATAGTGAACAACAGTGAGATGAGAACTACAAAAATAAAACGGAACTTATGACAACGTGAAAATGCTAACTAGGAACCGGGCCAAATTGCTGACCACACACCCAACATCTTCGGGTTCGTCGCTCAGCTCCGCCTCGCAGCCGCCGGGACCTGCACCAGCCGTGAGTCGAGTGATTCCGGCCGCTGCAGTTGCGTCGAGCTCGAGCGACGAATACACCACTCCGCCGACGACACCACCACCTGCGCGTCGACGGGGAAGAGGCCGACCACCAGCCAGTTTGGAACCTCGAGGTCCACCGGCCTCTGATGGGGTTCCCGCTGCCGGTGGAAGTGTGCAGCGCATGCGATGGACACAATCCATTAACGAAAACGTCATGCGCTCATACTATGGGGCTACAGAGGGGGGAATTAACCTGACTGCGTACCGTGGTCGGATGCTCTCTCTGTTTCAGGTGCTTGAGCCAGCTGTCAACGTATCGGCCCAACGACTGTCGGATCAGGTGCAGGTCATCCAGCGTAACCGTATGCTGGATGATACCACACTTGATAGACTACGCCTCGAATCACGGAGTAGCCGTGTCTCACCTGCTTCGCCACCGGCCGCGGTGCAACTGCAACCTAATGCACCACCGCGACCTGACCACGTTGGTGAAGATGATGATGACGTGGCTATATCCGTGAGTACCCAGTGTAACGAACGATTGAGGAGCGCTTTGGAGGATGCATTCCGAGAGCACCGCTCCACACCGCCTGGGCTTAGACCTCGTCTACCTCGTTTGCCCATGCATAAGAAAAATAAGGCGCTGGTGTGTGCTCTAGATTCGCAGCTATCAAATTTTTTTGATAGCAGCAAAGACCTTGCTGATACCCACTCAATCTTGTACTGCGCGGCTGCAGCGGCATGTCGTGTAGCTCACGTCAAGTTCCCCAACAGTGACAGAGCTGCACGACCAGCTGTACCAGCTTGGCAGTGCAGGATCGAGCGTCGTATCGGTGAGGCTAGAGCACTCATTGGCAAGCTTATCTGCTTCAGGGAGGGCAACACTCGCCCTAGGGTGATGCGCTTTGTGAGGCGGGCATTCTCGGGGACTGATATAAGTTCCCGAGATTATCTGACCCGCGTCACAGAGCGTGTCGACTTCCTGAAGCAGAAGATCTATGCATGGGCAAACCGTATTCGTCGGTACAAGCGGCGAGTGGAGCGGTACACTCAGAATCGCACATTCGCAAGCAACGAAAGGTGGGTTTATAGGGCTTGGGAGCGACCGGACCAAGGTGTGTCCGATACGCACCTACCTGATGACGACGCCATGAGCTCATTCTGGCGCGGCATCTGGTCGGTGCCGGTCAGGCACACCGAGGGTGATTGGACTCGAGAGGTCGAGCGCGCGTGCGATCTGATACCAGAAATGGGGGCTATTACCATCAGCCCCCAAGATGTAGCTCGTGCAGTCCGTCCGTTGCCTAACTGGAAATCTCCAGGGCCGGACGGTCTGCACAATTTTTGGATAAAATGGTTTCAAAGATCGCACGCTCGCTTGGCAGCTCAGTTCCAGTCTGCCCTAGAGTCAGGGTCGCTGCCACAGTTCCTTACGACAGGAGTAACCCACCTGCTCCATAAATCAGGTAGTACTGCGGAACCCAAAAATTATAGGCCGATCACGTGTTTACCGACGGTCTATAAAGTTTTTACATCCATCCTGAGAGCCAAAATTAACAATCATATTGACACAAATTGTATCATGTCTGCCTCTCAGAATGGATGTAGGAACGGGTCCCGTGGTACTAAGGAGCTGCTCCTCATTGATGTTGCCATTAGCCAACAGGTTCGTCGTTCTCGAAAAGATCTGTCGACATGTTGGATAGATTATAAGAAGGCCTATGACTCGGTGCCACATACATGGCTCATGAGGGTGCTGGAGCTGTACAAAGTGGATGCAACTTTGCGCACCTTCCTGATGTCGTGTATGGGACAGTGGAGGACGGTTCTTCACTATCCAGGATGTCGACAAATCCGGGAGAACAGCGAACCGATAAGGATCGAGCGTGGCATATTTCAGGGCGACAGTCTGAGTCCACTGTGGTTTTGTCTGGCCCTAAACCCTCTCAGTACTCTACTGGAGGGTTCGGGCCAAGGCTACCGGTTGAGAAGAGGTGGTCAGGTTATATCACACCTCCTTTACATGGATGATCTGAAACTCTTTGCCCCCAACAACTTGCAACTGATGAAGCTACTGAAGGTAACAGAAACCTTCAGTAGCGCCATCAGGATGGAATTTGGTGTGGACAAATGTGCAGTCATGCATGTAAAGCGAGGGGAGATTATGGAATCCGTGGGAACTCAACTCTCGGATTCCGTACACCTTAGATCCCTCTGCTCAACCGAAACCTACAAGTATTTGGGAATGTCGGAAGCGTTAGGCATCAGTACTGCTGAAGTGAAACAGTCGTTGAGGGAGCGCTTCTTTGGCCGCCTGAATAAAGTACTGAATAGTCTTTTATCAGGCGGGAACAAGGTGCGCGCCTTCAACGGTTGGGTCATGCCGGTATTGATGTACTCTTTTGGCATACTCAAATGGACTCAGACGGAACTTGACGCCCTGGATAGGAGGGTCCGCACACTGCTGATCGCAAATCGGATGCATCACCCACGATCATCGGTGATGAGGCTGTATATCCCGCGGAAGTGTGGAGGTCGTGGGTTCTTAAATGCTAAGACCCTACACAACCGCGAGGTATGCAGCCTTAGGGAGTACTTCCTCAAAGCTGACGTGGGTATGCATCGAGATGTGGTCGCTGTGGACAAGGGCCTCACCCCACTCTCCTTGGCAAAAGAGAACTGGCGCAAACCTACAGTACTGGATACTAATGACCGCAGGGAAGTATGGCAGAGCAAGGAGCTTCACGGGCGCTTTTACCGGGTCCTACATGGGCCCGATGTAGATCTCTTAGCGTCCGTATCCTGGCTGCGCTTTGGTGACCTCTTCGGGGAAACCGAAGGTTTTGTCTGTGCGATTATGGACGAAGTTATTATGACGAATAACTACCGGAAATATATTGTGAAGGACGGTACGGTTGACATCTGTCGGGCATGCCACCGGCCCGGAGAATCAATACGACACATTATTTCTGGTTGTTCTCGTCTAGCTAACGGAGACTATTTGCATAGACACAACCTTGTAGCCAGGATTATCCACCAGCAACTTGCTCTTAAATACAATCTTGTGGAATCTGAAGTACCGTACTATAGGTATGAGCCCGACCCAGTTCTCGAAAATGGCAATATCACGTTATATTGGGATCGATCTATCATCACTGACAGGACTATTGTTGCCAATAAGCCTGACATAGTGGTGATAGATCGACAAGAGCGTCGCACAATGATTGTTGATATAGCTGTCCCTCATGACGAGAACCTCGTGAAGGCTGAGAGAGATAAAAAAACAAAGTATCTTGATCTGGCTCGCGAGGTTGTCGACATGTGGGAGGTGGATACAGCAGTCATTGTGCCGATAGTCGTGACGGCCAATGGCTTAATTGCCAAGAGCCTCGACCAACATCTCAGGAGGCTCTCGTTAGGCAGTTGGATCAAGGGCTTGATCCAGAAAGTAGTACTCCTGGACACGGCTCGTATTGTTAGGAGATTCCTTTCTCAGGAGCCCTGACCACCGGTAGCTTGGACCCTATTCCCGATACCGGTGGGCTACTACTTTTTATATTTTTAAATGTTTTTGTATTTATTTATGTTTTTATATGTAAGTACCTAAATATTTGAAAATGTAAAGTGTATGTATATAAGATTAAATAAATGGAATAATAATCTACCTATTCGAGGAAACCGAAGGTTTTGTCTGTGCGATTATGAACGAAGTTATAATGACGAATAACTACCGGAAATATATTGTGGAGGACGGTACGGTTGACATCTGTCGGGCATGCCACCGGCCCGGGGAATCAATCCGACACATTATTTCTGGTTCTTCTCGTCTAGCTAACGGAGACTATTTGCATAGACACAACCTTGTAGCCAGGATTCTCCACCAGCAACTTGCTCTTAAATACAATCTTGTGGAATCTGAAGTACCGTACTATAAGTATGAGCCCGACCCAGTTCTCGAAAATGGCAATATCACGTTGTATTGGGATCGATCTATTATCACTGATAGGACTATTGTTGCCAATAAGCCTGACATAGTGGTGATAGATCGACTAGAGCGTCGCACAATGATTGTTGATATAGCGGTCCCTCATGACGAGAACCTCGTGAAAGCTGAGAAAGATAAACAAACAAAATATCTTGATCTGGCTCGCGAGGTTGTCAACATATGGGAGGTGGATATAGCAGTCATTGTGCCGATAGTCGTGACGGCCAATGGCTTAATAGCCAAGAGCCTCGACCAACATCTCAGGAGGCTCTTGTTGGGCAGTTGGATCCAGGCCTTGATCCAGAAAGCAGTACTCCTGGACACGGCGCGTATTGTTAGGAGATTCCTTTCTCAGGAGCCCTGACCACCGGTAGCTTGGACCCTATCCCGATGCCGGTGGGCTACTATTTTTATATTTTTATATTTTTTATATTTGAATATTTAAAAATGTAAATAGTATGCACATAAAGTATAATAAATGGAATAATAATCTAAACCACTATCGTAACTAACAATAATAAAACGAGTAACAATGTTTACCTTTAAATCTTCGATACCTCGATATAATTACACTGTAAAAATTTCAATTGAAAATTCACTCAAAGGGATTATTGCCATTCATAAGGAAATTACACAGAATGGTATAATTAAGAACATTTCTATTAATAAAGTTATCAGAGTCTTCTCACAAATTTATTTTTAGTGTCAATTCGCGTTATCACGGTACCATTAAAAGGTTGAGGGGCAGTACTTGAGTATTATAAGCACCTAAATTAAATAAAAGGTAATTAAGGGAAAGTTTTGTTAAAGATCTATTCTATCAATAAACGTATTACGTGGGCTGAAGTATTTTGTTGATGAAAATTCGTTTGACTTTTGGTGGTTCTGGCGGGAAAAGTTCGTGTTATAAATAAGTTTAATTTTGGTTATTAAAGCTTCATTATTTTTATTTCTTTTAACTTGAATTGTGTTTTATGGAATGATTTGCTTTTCGCACCGAAATCCTATAAACTGCCTTTTTTTATAGACTGCCTGAAAAGTTATTTCAATAAAAAATGACAAAGATAAAACGCATCAAAGTTCAGGAGTGAGGACTTGTTACGTCACTTTGTGGTAAAAAGTGTCGCACACAGTGACGTCACGCAAAATTTCAACACACTGTATCGTCCTCATTATTTTGTAAAAAAAAAAAAAATACGTGTCCAATGTTTTTTGGGAAACTAACTGATGGTTTTAATATACACAAAACCAAAACAGAACATTTATTATCATAGTGTACTACGACGTCTTAAAAATCATCATAATATAATATGCATGTATTTTTTTTTCCCTTATAGTAATAAAATACAGCACTATAAACTCAATAAAACTATTTAAAATAAATTCAAGTACTGCATGTCACTCTAAAAATTATTTAACTCCTACAATTTTCTACTACACTTCAAACGGTCGTGACTGTCAAAGCTGTACCTACTGTGACGTCACTTACCTCGATACGCCTTGTTTACATCTTATTTTTTGTCCTTAAATGAATAATTTTACTGATTGCATGTACTTTAGTCAAGCAGAAATTGAAATTTCAATATTATAATTAAATTTTAGTGAAAACCGCATGCCGACGGACGTTCAGGGGTTTATCCCCTGAACGCCCGTCGGCATGCGGGCATGCCGTCGGGCCCGAATTAAGTGTTACTTTGACACATATATTTTTTCGTGACCACAGGCATTATTGAGAACGATACGTTTTGAGTTTACGTTTAATTTCATCGAAAACACGCAACATATGATAATTAATTGTAAAATGTGTGATGAATTAAAAAAACAAACAAGTACACCACATTGTTTCTATGGTTTTGAATTACTTGCATATTCCCTAGACCTACCTACACGGACGAACATCACCTACAGTAGGTACCTATACCTACACACCACATTATTATTCGGTGAAACACAACATGATAGATATAATATATAGATTAATAAATACAAATTTGGTTTTATGTAATATAGTATGAGACAGAATATTATTATTTTAGTGAACTATGGCAACCAGATGCATAAACGTAGACAAAGCAAAATAAGCAAATACCTACACATTATTATGTAAATAGTGATCATTACTTTTTTTTATTTTATTTATCCCGAAGGGAAGGCTAAAGTCTTTTGACCATATTGCCTAGTCTTACGTACTGTATTTTTACTTTTTTCCATTAGAATGCAGATGTAACACATTCTAATGTTTTTTGCAGTATTTGGCAACAAATTCTCGGAAAACTTCGCTGTGATAGTCAATACCACAATAAAATTCTCAGCTCCATTTTACCGAGCTCGCGTCTGTTTCAATGATTCTACATGTTGTCCATTCGCGTAGACACTTGAGACACAAAACTACACCAATTTTACATCACAATATCCACTAGGAATCAATAAACGAATAATTAAAACAGCCACTGAACTTCACTCGAAGAAATCCCGCCAAAAACTCCTAGTTGTAATGATCACTAGGAGTTTTTGGCGGGATTTCTTACAGCGTTCTATAGTTTGTCTAGTCTATAGAGAAAAGGAGTGAGTTTATATTTATGAATGAACTTTCGAGATAAATATGTACCTCGTCACATGTCTACTTATACATTCTGTAAAGTTTCGACAGAATATATAATAATAAAATAATTAAAAAAAACACTATCCATAAATACGACCAACTCCGGAGGTCCTCTAGGGTCATCTTTAAATCACAAAATAATGGAAGCTTTCAGGAGTCATGGCCACTCGTAATGAAAATATTATAACAAAAGGGATTTAAACAGGAACCTCAACGGAAACAAAGCAATTTTTGGAGCGTAGAGATTAAAAATCGTCTTGTTTCCTACTACTTATTAAAAAAATGTTGAAGTTTGTATGTTTGATTTTTGAAATTTTCTTTACCAATCAACGGTTGAACAGATTTGGAACAAGGGTAGACTACAAGCTTTCTTTTTTTGCCTTAGAATATAATCATAGAATCCCAGGGAGATGAGTGTCAGACTCTTACTTACTAAAACCCACCCGTGATCCTTCAGTTGGCAGTGCCAGAGTCTCAGTCTGGCAAACTAGCCGGATTAGGATATTTTTTAATTGATACAGGGTACCGACATAACCGGAGGAATCGCCAAACTGAAGTGGCAGTGGGCAGGGCACATTTTTAGCACTTTTCCGTAAGACGCAGTTCGCAAGACCTTACACAAGGTGGACCGATGACCAGGTAAGACACACAGGACCAGTTGTTGTGGCGACACTTGGAGGAGGTCTATATCCAGCTGTGTACGTCTTTCACGCGAGCGGAGCCGCTGGCAAAAACAGTTCATAAAGGAAAAAAAATCTTCCTGGTTCGAGTGTGAAATTATTATCTTAACACGTTTTTCTCATTTATATTCTTTATTGTACATTGTACCTGTGAAGCCCCATGGCAAAATCCGGGTTGTCAAATTAAACCCCGAGGACAACCCGGGTTGACAGCCGATTTTTTTATTTTTATTATTCTCTTTAATTTTTTTTTTTTTTGGTCCGACTCACCGGTGAGTTTCGGGGCTTCACAGGTTAAGCAGGAAGATTCATAAAACTCCTTTTGTTTCAGACCAGATAAGGTAATAGATTTATTTTTGGCTTTCAGGTAAAAACTGCTATCTCGGCCCATAGCAATTGCTAACCAGCATGCTTGTGAAATATTGACGATATTTTTTGGTGTCGTTTTGGTCTTTTCACTTAATATCTTTACAATGAATTATTATAATATTTTTTTTTTATTTCACACATTAAACATGTTTATGCAAATACAAACCCAGAAGACACGGTGGAGCATATGGTGGAGGTTTGCCCCGCTTGGGCAGAGCACCGCCGTGTCCTCGTGGATGCGATAGGCGGCAGCGACCTCTCGCGCCCTGCCCTGGTACAGGGCATGGTACGGAGCGAGAGGGAATGGGAAGCCGTCTCCTCCTTCTGCGAAGCAGTAATGCTCGCGAAGGCGGAGGCGGGACGCGTGAGAGAGCACCAACAACGGAGTCGCCCTCACGCTCTCAGCAGCAGCCGCCTCAGGAGACGCCTGGGACTTCCGGCGCCGCGAGACGATCTCCGGCCAGCGTAGACCCGGGCCTGCGGACGGCGAGTAATGGGTAGCTCGCCGTCCGATCAGCAACAGGCCCGAGAGTCGACGGCGCGTAGTGTTCCACGCGCGCCTCAAAGAGTTGTCAGCAAGAGACGGGGCCCGTCATGGCCGATGCCTGCCCGGGGGTCGAGGATAAATTCGAAACAGAGTTACCTCGCCCCTGGGCACTCGAGGCGGGAAGGAACAGGGGTGGGTTTTAGTCAGTAAGAGTCTGACACGCCCTCCCGCTCCATCCAGAGCGGGAGAAGTCATAGGATGATTTCCCACCCCAAAAAAAAAAAAAAAGCAAATATAAAGGGACAGCTTATAACAAGGGCGAGCTGAACCCAGCATTTAGGTTTCCTTATGGCAATTCAACCAAACGGTAGTCAAACGCGAGCCTAACAATGGCTAGAAAAAAAAACATATTCTTAAGGTCAGGAAACGCGGATACATTCTAGACCCTGAACAATGCAACACTTTTAAAACCGCATAGTGTTTATGTCGCAGCCATTTGGTTGAATCTGTTAGTCATTTGGACGCCTTTTTAACCGACTTTCGAAAAGGAGGAGGTTCTATGTTCGACTTTATGTATGATTTTTTTTTTTATATGTATGTCCACGCATTTCTTCGTCAGTTGTGGACCGATTTTCAAAATTCTTTTTTATCTGAAAGAATATACTCTCAAAGTGGTCCCATATAAATTTTATCGAAATTGCTTTAGCGCTTTTTGAGAAACTGAACAAAAACTAAAAATACGCATATCTCGATGACGTTTTGGTGTTTTCCAAATGTTTAAATTCCACGTTCCATGTTGTTTTGGTTTTTAGTTCTGGGGTATAACAACTAAAAAGCGAAAAATAAAAAACTTTTATAAAAAAAAAACAACCTACTTCCAAAAAAAAAATGCACTAAAAATTTAAAAATAACTTTAATTTCGGTTGTCGGTGTCAAATATCGAAGAAATAAAATGCAAACACCGACTTCCGAAATTAAAGTTATTTTAAAATTTTTAGTGTATTTTTTTTTTGGAAGTCTGTTGTTTTTTTTTTTGTAAAAAAGTTTTGTTTGAAGTAAAATCTTCTTTAGGTACGTTGGGTATTTTTGAGATGAAATTTGGAAAAAAAGCAATTGAACTCGAGCGACAGGGTCACCGTCACCGTCCGTCCGACTGCTAAGAGAGTGCTACGATGCGGATCGCGAGGCGCGTTGAATGCACCTTTTCTATGAATTTAGATCTTATGGATCTTTCTACGGAATTTTATAAAGGGAGCCCAATGTTTACTTACCTTACCGTTTTCGAGATATTTATGATTTTATTTATCGAGATATTTATGATTTTATATAGAGAGCTAGCGTCGTAGCTCTCGTAGCGGACCGCAAGGCGCGTTGGGCATTTTTGTTCAAGTTTTCACTTCTGTCGGCACTCCCAGAGTGCCACTGTTTTTTTTTTGGTCGGGATGTCGTCCAATTACTTCTCTCGCTCCACGAGCGCGAGGGCGTGTCAGACTTTGCCTGACTAAAACTCACCCCTGATCCTTCAGTTGCCTCTGTGCCAAGGGTCGCGGTAACTCTATTTCGAATTGATCCGCAACCCCAGACAGAGTCAATTCGACGCCTAGGCCGTTCATTAAACGCCAGCGTTCAATTAAATGGCTGAAGCACATGCAGCCAAGTTGTTGAACGCAACGTTTAACCAGATGGCTGGATGTTTTCTAGTCATTTAGTTAAATTGGATTGTGATGCGCTTGTGATACCACTGATCATGATTATGTGTGTACAATGGGCAATCTTACCTAATCTAATCTTATATGTATCTATTGTAATATATTTTATCTAATATTGGTATTTTCACACTAGTGACAGCCCCATATCATGTCAAGGCAATTACTGTCCATTCTAGGTTTCCTTGCGATAAGGCCGCCCATTGTATTTGTTTAGTTTTAAGTTTCTTTTTATTTAATGTATCATGGTGTACAATAAAGAATACAATAATAAATAAATCTTAGGATGCAAGAACGAGCGAAGTGAGCTCTGGACATGGGGCACCTCGACTCGGATAGGTTAGGTTCGAAGGGGATGGCGGGGTCTAGTTAACAAGCGAAGCGAGCGAACTCAGACCCCACCATCCCCTTCATGGTATATTTTTCAAACCATAGAGCTCCGCGAAGCGGGGCTCATACTACGCCTTTTAAATAAATGGAATCACTAATAAATAATCATTTTAAGTAATCATTTTTCAATTAAGTTGAAGTAAATTTAAATCGCTTGGCTGAGTCTTGGTCAGTCATCTGCAAAAGGCTGACTTTTAATACGCCAAGTTGTTAAACGAGTGATTCCAGTTAAATTACTATCGGCCAAGCCATTTAATTGAATGGCGGCGTTTAATGAACAGCCTAGGCGTCCAATTAACCAGATGGCTGCAACATAGACATAATTTTTATTTAATATTTTAGAACACCCCATTCATTCTCAAGAGAAAGTTTTAACTTTAAGAGAAACTTTTAGGTCCAGCAAAGTTGAAAACTTAGGTCCTGTATGGACTTCAGCGGAAAAACTTCTGAATTACTTTTAGGCAACAGATGTTCAGACCGCTAAACTTTCACTGAATCTTGTTCAGTGCTAGTGGCTAATTAAGCGAATGCCAAGTGGAAACTCATATTTACATGGGGTACGGCGATGTCATTCATTTATTTTTGAACGAGACTCTAAAACATTTATTGTTTGCATATTGTTGTATGTTGTGTATTGTTTGTGTTTTTTTACAACGAAATCTAGTAGAGATTTCGTTGTAAAAAAGCACAAACAATACAACGAAATCTCTACTAATTCTGTCAGTTACGCTTTCACTATAAACCGCTGAACCGATTGTAATGAAATTTGGTACAGAGATAGATTAGACTTTGGACATAGGACATAGCCTTTTTGTTGCGAAAAATGAATTGAAGGGGTTGAAATAGGGGATGAAAGTTTGTATGGGAGTCCGTCAATGTTTAAGATCAAACCATGAAACTTTGTATTTAGGCAGTTGATATAAAATAAATGAACATTTGCTCAAGTTATTTTTAAAAAATCGACCTACATGGGGGTGAAATAGGGGATTAAAATAAGTCGAATGAGAGAGACTAGTTTTCTAAATATATTTGAAAAATTAGTATCCTAAATATAAAAACGCTGCCCAGAGTAACTATTCCACGCGGACGAAGTAGCGAGCAAAAGCTAGTTAAGAATAAATCATCAGATAAAGTATTCTTTGTGCTATTTTATTACCAATAATAAGATAATGGTGAACTTTTGGTAATAAACTCACGCAAACTTGTTTAAGATTAACAACACTGAATTGACATTGACACGCATTATTACACTGTGAAAGTTGTTGTCATTCATTCATTCTTTCTTCACGTACCTAATTAATAACTGGACAGTGTTTATTATTACTTAATAGCTAGGTATTCCATTCCAATAAAGGGTGAATTATTTGGTTGACTTGGATTACTTCTTTTTAAAACAATAACAGCCTTATTGATAAAACTCACTAATTATATTAGCAGATTCTAAGCTCAAGAGTCATGCATCAATTTCAACTGTACGTATAAAGGACAATGCCTAGGGGTCGCGCATAAATTTGAAACCGAGTTACCGCGCCCCTGGGCACTCAGGCAAGGAAGGAACAGGGGTGGGTTTTTAACCGACGAAAACAAAAGAGGAGGTTCTCAATTCGACCGTATATATATTTTTTTTACGTATGTTCGGCCCTCACTCCGTTATTTATGATCCGATTTAGATGATTCTTTTTTCTTAGATAATACCTCAAGGGTGGTCCCATGTCAAGGACATCAGGATCTGATCATGGAATCCTGAAAAAAATGAGAGAGAACCTCGAAAATTGGGCACAAATATTGTTTTTGTTTACTTTTCATAACTTTAGCAGATATTAGGCATTTAGGAACCATCACATCATGAAACTGAGCTGATGATGGAAACCCTACCTTTCCTTAACAATAGAAGTTAGATATAAAAACTGGTTTTAGTGACAAATACCACTTAATATGCTTTGAAGAAAAGACGTCTTTACAATATTGAAGGTAACCTCAACTGATCATCCTGGGAACTTCATGGAAGGATTGTTATATCATCAGCTCAGTGGCAAGAGGAATGATGAAGAATTAGAAATTAGCCTCAGAGTGTTAAAAGACGATGCGAGCCACAAAAAATCATAAAATAAAAAACTTTTTAACAAAAAAATTAACCGACGAAAAAGAACTAAAAAGCAAAAAATAAATAAACCTTTCAAGTCTTGAGTAATGAGCTTATTTACCTACATAAAATTTCAAATTTTATATAAACTAATTTTGAGTCGGCGCCAATTAATAAAATGATTAATTACCTACCTATTTACAGCCTTCTTCATTTGTAAGTACTTATAAAATTTAGATATTTAATAAACAGATTGTTGTTTGGCGGTTTATTTATTTTTTGCTTTTTAGTTCTTTTTCGTCGGTTAATTTTTTTGTTAAAAAGTTTTTTAGTCAGTAAAAGTCTGACACGAAGAGTGGGAGAAGTCATTGGATGACGTCCCACCCTATAAAAAAAGGATAAATTCTCCTTTAACTAATTAGTCAGCACTTCAACACCCACATCTACCCTTCTTCTGGGTAGAAAATTTTGAAATTTAAGAACCTGCTAATCAATTTTTAACCTATTGACCGCCCCAGTCAGATTAATACGACAAATGTTTTCGTGCCCCTGCCACCTCAGTCGTATTTATACTTCAGAGAACTTAGGAGTCAGTGAACCTTTGACACTTTGACCTCTGAGTTTGTTTCGGTGTTTCTTCTTAGGGTAGTCAATTAGGAAACACCGGCCTCATCTAGCTAAAACTGACAAAAAAAATGTTGACGTGTAAAAGTGTTGTTAAAATCTATTAACATAAATAAAAGTATTTATTATTTATGTACGATTTTGATTTTTTTTTTCATTGCACGACCCTATTTTATCGTAAATATTTATTTGATGATGTATGAGCTGGGCGCTGAGGCACGGCAATCGATATAAAACCAAACGGTTAATAGGTAAATAAGTATCCAATTAATTAGATAACTCTACCTACCTATATACTTCTCTGTGCAAGTAAAAGTTTTAGTCAAGCTACCTCTGGGAAAAAATAGAGCATCTAGTACATTTATTTTTTTGTGGAAAATCGTCAGAACGAACGAGTTGTCGAAAGCGGAGCGTGGCGTACACTCCAGCTGTCACCACGCCTTGTCCAGGATCATACGGTACTCCAATATAATAAAAAAACTTTTTTTACAAACAATAGAATAGAATTCCAGTCGGTGTTTTTGGTTTTGTTTCTTCGTTTTTTGACACCGACTTCCGAAATTAATTTTTTTTTGCAGTATTTTTGTTTTTTTTTTTTTTTGGAAGTCGGGTCCATTTTTTGTAAAAAAGCTTCTTAGTTATGGTTCCACTCGATGGCAGTAATCGCGAGTCATTTGCTGTTAGTTATTGGAGAGATCCACTGTCTATCTCCGAAGATCTTCATCAGATCCTTATGTTTTATATACTAAAACTTTCCTTGAAAAATATGCAATGAATGAAAAATTAATAACGAAAACCCTATCCAAATCGGATCCCCCACCGAGTGTTTCTACGTTGCCGTCGTGGTGGGGCTTATGGGTCTCCATGATCCTGGGGACTTCCGGCATGAGTGACTAACTTGTGCCGGAAGGCTCCAGGGGAGAGGCCCGACTAAGAGGAACACACCGGGGGTCGCGTCCATTGTCAGTCGATCATCGTCGACTGCCAGTGGATGCGACCTCCACCCAATCCCAGCTTGGAGGCGTGGCTATGGGATGCGTATTGGAGGGATGTCCAAATGCTAGCGCCTCACAAGAGGGCTGCGCCGTTGGGAGGCTTGAGCAAGCTGTTCGAGCCTCCTAACGGCATGGAACCTGGGGGAACTTCGTCGCTGCTCTCTGGTACGCATCTGTTCATCAGATGCGACTGTGAGAGTGGCGCCGAAACTGGGGGGGTAGAGTGTGTGAGTGAGTGAGTGAATGAGAGAGAGTGAATGTGGACCATGCGATATGTTAGAGGAGGATAGGGAGGTAGAGGGTAGGAGATAGGGACCACACCCTTAAAAGGAAAAAACCCAAAATGAAAAAAACGATTAATGCAAATGACTCCCAGACACGCCCCCATTCGTATGCTGGGGGGGGCGGGCTTAATCCCACACCTTTAAACGACGACCTGTATCCGTTTGTCGGGGACAACCCCGACAACAAGAGCCGAGGAGGCTCGAGATCATCTCCTACATTTCAGGAGATGATCTCCTTCAGCTTTAAGACGCCCGACAAGCCGCGGTCGGGCGAAATAAGCCAAAACGAAGTCGGCAAGGAGGCGGAGAGTGGTGCGGCGTCGGCGACCGACGCAGCACCACTACTCGCCGCTCTGAGCTCCTTTAGGAGCCTGGAGCGTGAGGAGGGGAGCGCTTCCGGAAGCGCCGTGAGTCAGGGCTCGCGGTTCTTCCGGAACCAGAAGCGTTCCAAGGCAGGGGACGGCCGTGAGTCGTCCTCTGACGCGGAGGTGATGGCGCCGCCTCCCAAGGTTCCCACCAGCACGAGGGGTAGGGGGGCGGGGAGGCCGTCGAAAGGCTCCAAGGGTGGCAGGCGAGCCCTGAGGCTCGCCGCGGAGGAGGAGCGCCGGTCCCCGGGTATCGATCTCGGGGTCCTCAAGCGGACTATCGGCGTTCTCTGTCAGCTCCAAGTCGGAGCGAGCGGACAGGCTTGCGGGGATCGTGGTGAACGCGATCAAGGATGTGGTCCACAAGAGGCTTGGCTCTTCTAGGAGCAGGGCCACATCCGCGGCCACGGCCACCATTGTGGCGGCGGCGGAGGCGAGCTTCGGCGGGCCTTCGTCTGCGGACGAGACGTCCAAATTGCGGACGGAGGTCGCCCGCCTGACCGCCACTACGGAGCACCTGGTGAAGGAGAACCAGAGGCTCCGGGCAGACCTGGCCGAGCTCCGACGAGGAGCTGGCCCCCGGAGGGACGTGCGGGATGAGCTCCAGCACGGGCCGAGTCAGCCCCTGCCCGCCGCGGAGAACCAGGTTCTCGAACTGGTGCGGCAGGAGCTGGCTGGCTTCAACAGGCGGTTCTCCGTGCTGGAGGGCATCGTGCTGCGGCCCCCGCTGGCGGCGAGTCAGCCGGCGTTGGGCCAGCGGCCACCGGGCTCATTTGCCGCCGCTGCGGCTGCTGCGCCCAAGCAGGGTTCGGCGGGACGGGCCGACAGCGGGTCTGTGCTGAGACCCGCGGGGTCGGCCCCGCCGAAGGCGCCAAAGGCGCCGCCCAAACCGGGTGGGACGGCTGCACGGGCGGCGAAAGCCCCGAAGGCCCCAGCCCAGGTGGCGAGACGGCCGTCACAGCCTGCCCCGACTTCCCAACCTCCTCCGGCCGAGGCTGCCGAATGGCAAGTGGCCGGGGAGAAAGAGAAGGCGGGAAAGGCCAAAAGGGCGGCCAAACGCCGAGAGAGGCGGAAGCGGCGCAAGGAGCGGGCCGCTGCGGCCAGGCTCCGCGCCCCGAGGTCCGCGGCTGTGGTAATTACGCTGCAGCCGGAAGCGATCCAGAAGGGCGTGACCTACCGCAGCGTGCTCGCCAAAACCAAGGCGGCGGTGAGCCTCGAGGAGGTGGGGTGTGCCGACGGCGTTCGGGTGAAGGTCACCAAGACCGGAGCCCGGATGCTGGAGGTCCCCGGCGCCTCCAGCGGCCCAGCTGCTGACGCCCTGGCCGAGAAAATCAGGGCGTTGCTGGTCGACGAGGCTCGAGTGTCCAGGCCCACCAAGAGCGCAGACATGCGCATTATGGGCCTGGACGACTCTGTGACGGAGGCGGAGGTGAAGGCCGCCGTCGCCAGGACTGGAGGGTGCCCTGCCGAGCAGGTGAGGGTAGGCACTCTCCGTCCTGATCGCGCGGGGCTTCTCACTGTAACGGTGAGCTGTCCCGTGTCGGCGGCGAGCCAGATAACTGGGAAGGGCCGAAGGCTCTTGGTGGGCTGGGTGTCTGCGCAGGTGAAGCTGCTGGAACCCAGACCTCTGAGGTGCTTCCGCTGCCATGTGGGCGACCACGTGGCAGCGAGGTGCACCTCGGAGGTGGACAGGGGGAACAGCTGCTTCCGCTGTGGTCGGCCCGGTCACAAGGCCGGCTCCTGTGAGGCCGCGCCGCACTGCGCAGCATGTGCGGCAGCTGGCAAGCCGGCCGATCACCGGGCTGGGAGCAGGACCTGCGCCCCACCCGCCAAGACCAGGGCCAGGGGCAGGCCCTCCACCACCACCACCACCACCGCCACCGTCGCAACCGCCGCCGTCGCCGCTTCCGCCGACGCTGCCCCCACAGCCGTCGTCGCCACCGCAAACATCGCGGTGGCTGGACCCTCGCAGAGGGCTGGGGAGGAGGAGGCTGTAATGGAATGCCAATAACGGCCCCATTACGCCTCCTCCAGGCGAACATCAACCACTGCGCCGATGCTCAGGACCTGTTGTTCCAGAGCATGGCGCAGTGGTCGATTAACATCGCCGTGGTCTCCGAGCCGTACTATGTCCCGCCCAGGGATGACTGGGTGGAGGACCTGGACGGCTCGGTGACCATCATTTCGTCGGCCGCCGCCGGTACCCCGACCCTCGAGGAGGTCAAGAGGGGTCGGGGTTGCGTGGCAGCACGGTTCGGGGAGATAGTAGTGGTAGGGGTGTACTTCTCCCGGAACCGAACTCTCGCCGAGTTCCACAACTCCCTCGCGGAGTTGAGAGACGTCGTCGTCGGATACCGTTCCCTCCCTGCGCTCGCTCTCGGGGACTTCAATGCCAAGAACTTGGCTTGGGGTTCCCGGTTCACGGACGCAAGGGGCAGGATGGTGGAGGACTGGGCTCTGGAGACAGGCCTGGTCGTCCTGAACCGGGGTTCTGTCCCCACGTGCGTGCGGTGGCAGGGCGAATCGGTGGTGGACCTCTCGTTCGCCAGCCCCGCTCTGTCACCGCGCGTACTTGACTGGCGCGTTCTGGAGGAGGTGGAGACGTCTTCCGATCATCAGTACATCCGGTTTGACGTTTCCGCCCAGACCTCCAGCGTGCCGCCGGTCCGACAGACCCCGAGCGGTCCGCGTTGGTCGCTGAAGCAGCTGGACCGGGAGCTACTCCTGGAGGCCTCGATCGTGCAGGCCTGGGTGACATCACCGAACAGGCCTGCCGACATAGACGACGAGGCAGAGTGGTTCCAGGAGGCCATGTCCGAGATATGTGACGTGGCAATGCCCCGGGTCCAGCCTTCTGCTCGGCGACAGGTGTACTGGTGGTCGCCGGCGCTTACGGCTTTACGCCAAGGGTGTATTGCCGCGCGACGCCGGTACACCAGGTACCGCAGACGGCTCCGTAACCGCACGCCGGAAACGGAAGCCGTCGAGGCGGAGCTATACGAGGGGTACAGAGCTGCGAGGATCGCCCTCCGAACGGAGATCTTGCGGGCCAAGAGATCGGCCCGCGAGGAGTCGCTGGAGACTCTGAACAGAGACCCATGGGGGCGCCCGTATCTAGCGGTGCGGGGGAAACTCCGCCCATGGGCCCCCCCACTGACGCAGAGTCTCCGGCCACAGATCGTGGAGGGCGTGGTGAGCGCTCTGTTCCCCTCGCGAGGGGAACATACTCCTCCGCCTATGGCTCCGTCTCCTGCGGTATCTGACGCGGACCAGGACGACGACGACGACGACGATGCTCCCGAGGTGACCGAGGTAGAGCTGAGAGCGGCGGTGCGTAGGCTGAATGCCAAAAACACCGCCCCAGGACCCGATGGCTTTCATGGGAAAGCATGGGTCCTGGCCTTGCAAGAGGCTCTCGGGCCTCGACTCAGAGGGCTTTTAAGCGCATGCTTAGAGAGGGGCCAGTTTCCACGTCGGTGGAAGACGGGGAAGCTGGTCCTGATCAAGAAGGTGGGGCGCCCTGCGGACTCTCCGTCCGCTTACCGGCCCATTGTGCTGCTCGACGAGGTGGGCAAGCTCTTTGAAAGAGTAATTGCAGACCGCCTCGTCGGGCAGCTGGTGCGGGTGGGGCCGGACCTGGCGGAGAGCCAGTACGGCTTCCGCAGGGGGCGCTCCACGGTGGACGCAGTCATGCGCGTAAGAGCCCTCACGACGGGGGATGCAGTGGCCCGGGGTAGGGTCGTCTTGGCGGTGTCTCTGTACATCGCCAATGCCTTCAACACCCTGCCCTGGAGTTGTATAGTGGAGGCACTCCGGTATCACCGGGTGCCGCCCTACCTCCGTCGCGTAGTCGAGGCGTATCTGACGGACAGAGCCGTCATCTACCCCGGTCATCAGGGAGTATGGAACCGGCGAGAGATGTCGTGCGGTGTTCCACAGGGATCGGTCCTGGGGCCGCCCTTGTGGAACATCGGATACGACTGGGTGCTGCGCGCCGACCTCCCCGCTGGCGTCAGCGTAGTGTGCTACGCTGACGACACGCTGGTCTTAGCGCAGGGGAGGTCGCACGAGGCGGCGGCCGAACTTATGACACGCGGGGTTGCGACAGTCATAGAGAGGATCCGGCAACTGGGACTCGAGGTGGCATTGCACAAGTCCGAGGCCATGTGTTTTCATGGTCGTCGGAACGCGCCACCTGCGGGTTCCCAGATCACGGTAGGAGGGGTTCGCATCGGCGTCGAGGGTACGATGAAGTACCTGGGACTCGTCCTCGACAGCCGGTGGAACTTCGTCGAACATTTTCGACGTTTGGCTCCCAGATTGGACAGGGCCGGGGCCGCCTTGAAGCGGCTCCTACCCAATCTGAGGGGTCAAACGCCTCCTGCCGGAGGCTCTACGCGGGGATCGTGCGGTCCATGGCCCTCTACGGGGCACCGGTGTGGGCGCGTTCGTTGAGGCAGCGATCAGCTCGCCTGATGAACGCGTCCCAGAGGGTCATGGCGATCCGTATCATCCGCGGATACCGCACGATCTCCCGTGAGGCGGCGAGCCTCCTTGCCGGACTGTCACCGTGGGATCTGGAGGCAAAAATCCTCGCGCACCTGTACGAGTGGCGCGAGGAGGCCAAACGCCGGGGCGAAACTCCGCTGCCGCGACAACTCGCGGCTCGGCGGACCGAGCTCCGGCAGGATCTCATGGTGACATGGAGAGAGCGACTGTCGCAACCCAGCGCTGGGCACGCCACCATCGAGGCGGTAGTGCCCCTCTTTGAGGAGTGGCTGGAGAGGCGTCACGGCGCCCTCACCTTCCGCCTGACGCAGGTGCTCACCGGACACGGCTGTTTCGGGAGGTACCTGTGTCGGATCAGGGCGGAGGTGACCCCTGAGTGTTTCCACTGCGAGGATCGCCCAGAGGACACGGTGGAGCATACGGTGGAGGTTTGCCCCGCTTGGGCAGAGCACCGCCGTGTCCTCGTGGATGCGATAGGCGACAGCGACCTCTCGCGCCGTGCCCTGGTTCAGGCCATGGTACGGAGCGAGAGGGAATTGGAGGCCGTCTCCTCCTTCTGCGAAGCAGTAATGCTCGCGAAGAGGGAGGCGGCACACGTTAGGGAGGCTCAGCAACGGCATGACGGGCCCCGTCATGATTGCTGACAACTCTTTGAGGAGCGCGTGGAACACTACGCGCCGTCGACTCTCGGGCCTGATGCTGATCGGACGGCGAGCTACCCATTACTCGCCGTCCACAGGCCCGGGTGACGCAAGTTGCTCTTTGATATGTCACCGTATATTTTGAAACACTGTTAGTTTATGAATAATAACGTAAAATTGAAAACCTAAAAGAAGCATATTGTTTAAAAAAAAAAACATGTTAAAAAGTATGAGTTTTTCAGAACCCTTTGCGCGCGAGTCAGACTCGTTTTTATAAAATGTTAGTCATATAAGTGTAGTGTACAATAAAATATATAAGAAATAAGGGATAGTGTAGCTTTTTTTTAGTGAAATGTTTTTAATAATCGGATCAGTACCTCTATGAAAACAAACAATTTTACCTATTTATAAAACTGAGTTATGACGTCCTCTATAAATAGTAAAAAATAGACTTTTCAACGAGATCAACGAACTGACTGACATCAACGAAAAATAAACCAAATGATCTAAACCAAATCTTACAATGGAAGGATTTAATAGTAGGCATATTATGTTACTAATTAAACTTTCAAATTAAAACAGATTAAAACAACTTCTAAATAAAATAAAACACGGAACATTAAAATACACTCTCAGTAGCTCTTATTAACGCGTCAAGTATCAGTAGCAGACACAATTAAAAACCTATTGTTGGTGGCGACGCAAGGGCCTGACGCGTAATCCAGTGTTTATTTACATTGGTTTAACGTTAAACGTTTGGCTTCTATTAATTACAATTATGTTAGCTTTAATTCCATATAGCAGACATTTTGTTTGTCAACAGACATAATTAACAAGGTGATTGATTGCGTGATCGATGGCCGTGCTATGTGACAGAAAACAGGCTTATCTTGTAAGGTGTTGGTATTGGATTGATCTATGCTTACTAGTGTTATCTGATTGAGAAATCCGATTTATGAGATTTGATTTTCGGGTTCCGAACCCGAAGGGTCCAAACGGAGCCCTATTGCTGTCACTCACGTGTCCGTCTGTCCGACGTCTGTCGCAAAATTTTGTTGAACTTGAAAGGTAATAATATTTCTTATTACGTATATTTTACTAACAAATACTAATAATATTGATAAATAAGATTTTTCTTTGGAATTCCTTAATTAGGTACGGAACCCTAAATATGCGAAGTCCGACATGCACCTGGCCAGTTTTTAAAGCTACACCCATACTTTACCTACAACTAACAATATGAAGAGGTACAGTTTGTTAGTTTGTGAGGTTGTAGGGGGTAATCTCTGGATCTACTGAACGGATTTTGAAAATCCTTTTACCAATAGAAAGCCACGTTATTTGTGAGTGTCATAGGCTATAAATTTTTGAAATCCACACGGACGAAGTCAGGGGTGAAGTGCTAGTCAATAATAAATGGACATGCCAAGCCATGCTTTTACTTTCATGAAAATGTCACAATACACAGCATAAAATGGAGGTACATATGTCCTTGAGACAAATTCATGCAATTTGATTCTGAACATTTGCTACAGTACCAATCAAGAGAAAGTTTTATTTAATTGGACCATTTCGGTCACTCCAGACAAACTGCTGTTATTTCTAAATTTCGTTTATTTTTTGTTTATCTTCCACAAAAACTGCCATCAGTGAAGCCATGATAGATTAATATTTACGGATTAGTGAGAAATATAGAGGAGCTCGTGGCTAAAGTAATAATAGCCGCACAGGTCGATCCATTAGGTTAAGCTACGCTTGCCGGGGTTGGTCCATGAATGGGTGACCATCTTTGCATACCGAGACACCGATGAAAAGCACGTTAAACCGTTGGTACCGGCTGTCAATTGTGGATCTTTGACAGTCGTTACGGGTCGTCAGAAGCCCAAAAGTCTGACAACCAGTCTTACCAAGGGGTATCGTATTATCCAGTAACTGGATTGTGAAGGTCAGATAGGCAGTCGCTCCATGTAAAATATTGGTATTCAGCTGCATCCGGTTAGACTGGAAGCCGACCCCAAGATAGTTGAGAAAAGGCTAGGCAGATTATACTATTAGTGAGAAATATAGTCTCACTAATCCGGCAGTATTGAAAACCAGGGGATTATTGAAATGTTTGAATTAGGTACATTTTTTTTTTTGTGCAGTGGGAAATCATCCAATGACTTCTCCCGCTCTGGGTGGAGCGCGAGGGCGTGTCAGACTCTTACTGACTTAAACCCACCCCTGTTCTTTCCTGCCCTTAGTACCCGGGGGCGAGGTAACTCTGTTTCGAATTTATCCTCAACCCCCGGGCAGGCATCAGCCATGACGGGCCCCGTCACTAATGCTGACAACTCTTTAAGGCGCGCGTGGAACACTACACGCCGTCGACTCTCGGGCCTGTTGCTGATCGAACGGCGAGCTACCCATTACTCGCCGTCCGCAGGCCCGGGTTGAATTAGGTACTGGATTGTATAAAGATAATTAAAATGAAGCATTTTAGAATGTAAGAAGCGGTACTATATAATAGCTAAAAATAGCGTTTCTGAAAGGGGTAGGTTGCACTACGTTTCATTAAACTGGAGCAAATGGATGGACAAACATTCAAGTTTATAGTGGCGGTGGGCGCTCGACCAACCACTCGCCATGTGATTGCATAAACCGAACCCACTATTTTTATTGATCTTGAAACTTTGTGATACTGAAAATATATTTAGTTCCCTTCCCGTATGTCACGGTATTTTTTTTTGGCATGTGATGCGGAGGCATGAGGAAAAGCTCGTGAGAAAAGTGGGATGTGGAGGCATGAGGAAAATGTAGTGAGAAAAGTGTGCTGCGGAGGTACGAGAAAAATGTCGTGAGAAAAGTGTGATGCGGAGACATTAGGAAAATGTCTGGATGGCTATAAGAGTAGGGGGAGAGCAAAGAAACTGAGGATGGACTGTGTGAAAGATGATATGGCTAATAGGGGATGACTACTGAGATGGCGACAAAAGTGAAGTGTGGAAGAAAAAGGCATGTGGCGCTGATCCCAAATTAATTGTGTTAAGGACCAAGAGACTAATGATATTTTCAAAGCAATCATAGTCTAATATAAAAACATAACGTGGAATAATTTTATAATAAACTTTGATTGTATTGCAATTACACATTTCTATGCTGATGAAAAAGATATTTTTTTCTTTCTACATTGTATTTCATTTTGATTCAGACTTCAATAGAAACATGATGTGTCCAATAAATTGAAGATATAAGATATCGTTTTTATGAGGGTACTAATCTTAATAGGATATTTTCTGTATATAAGGGTCGATGATAAGTTATTTATTGGATACGATCGGTCGCGTAAAGTGCAAAGAGGGTTAAATTATAAACTTTTGAGACAAGCAAAAATTCTTTGCAGTTTGTTATTCTCTGGCGTTTGGATAGATTAACCGAGCAGTGGTCGCGCGGTAGGTAACGTGGACGATAAAAACTCTGCCACCTGCTGGCGCAAATCCAAATTTTTTTTTTTTGTGGGGTGGGAAATCATCCTATGACTTCTCCCGCTCTGGGCGGAGCGGGAGGGCGTGTCAGACTCTTACTGACTAAAACCCACCCCTGTTCCTTCCTGCCTTTGAGTGCCCAGGGGCGAGGTAACTCTGTTTCGAATTTATCCTCAACCCCCGGGCAGGCATCGGCCATGACGGGCCCCGTCTCTTGCTGACAACTCTTTGAGGCGCGCGTGGAACACTACGCGCCGTCGACTCTCGGGCCTGTTGCTGATCGGACGGCGAGCTACCCATTACTCGCCGTCCGCAGGCCCGGATCTACGGTGGCCGGAGATCGTCTCGCGGCGCCGGAAGTCTCAGGCGTCTCCTGAAGCGGCTGCTGCTGAGGGCGTGAGGGCGACTCCGTTGTTGGTGCTCTCTCACGCGTCCCGCCTCCGCCTTCGCGAGCATTACTGCTTCGCAGAAGGAGGAGACGGCTTCCCATTCCCTCTCGCTCCGTACCATGGCCTGAACCAGGGCAGGGCGCGAGAGGTCGCTGCCGCCTATCGCATCCACGAGGACACGGCGTGGCTCCGCCCAAGCGGGGCAGACCTCCACCGTGTGCTCCACCGTGTCCTCTGGTCGAACGCAAACAATACTTGACATTGACACTTCACGATATAAAATATAATCACGCTATGAAGTGAAAAATAATAACATTTAACTAAATGAAAATGTTTTGCTGCATTTCAGGATGCTCGAACACTTCGAAGAAAAATAAAAATAAGTCAAGTGGTGTAAAATTCTACTTTCCTACGAATAGTACAAATTTTCCATGGTTATGTGGTAAACGACAAAAGTGGATAAATGCAGTAAAAACCATGTACCAAAGTATGAGTTTGAAAAACATTTAGAAATTAGGTACATATCTACTAATAATGTTATTTGTAAAAATAGCAAAGTTTTGTTTGTATTAGTAATATTCAATAGAACCAAATCTGTAAGTAAACACATCTGTAAATAATCAAAATACAAATCAAAATTAATCAAAAAAAAAATCGGCCGGTACCCATATTTTATCATTTTAATCATAATAACAACATAAACGGCAACAGGTCTGAATAGTGGTAAAGTAGTGTCTTACGTCACGGGCGGCATATTGAACCCTGAGCGTAATGAGGGATTCAATGAACTCCCGAGTGAAGCGAGGGACTGGACTTTTCAGAGCCCTGAGTAAAGCGTGGGGTTCAAACTGCCCAAGACGAATATAGGCTTTATCCCGGAGGAGCATACTCGACTTTTCACACCATCTGCGAGACAAACCACGGATGAACCCATAAAAAGCCAGGGCTCACTGAAAATCGCAGTACCAAACACAGTCTTTTGTTTCACATTATTTGAAAACGCGCTCTTTTTCTTTTTTGAGTTCTGCTTATGATGGCCAGTTCGATTTTCGAACAAACCTCTTTACAATGCCTTACGGCATATACCAGTATTTTACATGGAGCGACTGCCTATCTGACCCTCACAACCCAGTTACTGGGTAGTACCCGTTGTTGAGACTGCGTGACAGAGTTTCGGGCTTCTAACCAGTCGTAACGACTTTCAGCCGCAGCCGCAGCAGATCCACGATTGACAGCCGGGACCAACGGCTAAACGTGCTTTCCGAGGCACGGCGGAGTCTCGGTATGTAAAGATGGTCACCCATCCATGGACCAACCCCGGCAAGCGCAGCTTAACCTGGTGGATCGACCTGTGCGGCTGTTATTACTTTAGCCACGAGCTCCTTATATTCAACCGACTGTACTTTGCAAAGTAAATGAAAAGCGGGCGAAAACGGAACTTTATTTAGAAAGAGGCGAAAAAGGAATAATTTTTTTTTTTTCAAGATTGTCCGAAATAGAAGGCGAAAACGGAACAAACCATTTTTTACTTAGAGTTTTCCACGAATTTGACGTTCCAAATTCAAATCACTATACTTCTGGAGTTTCATACAACTTAACCTCCTTTGGGAGGTACCTAATGCTTTACACGTTGAGATAGCATCATGTGTATTAGTGGACATTGTCGAGCAGATGGTGTGAATTTGTTTTTATCACGCTATGGCGCTTGTGTCAATTTGTGCTGCCACCTACAGTTCGTGCACGTTCCATAAAATCATCCACACGACAAAAAATGTCGTTTTTATTTTGATTTTTACTTTTTTTACTGGTATCTTATCCTACATAGATATTGAATATTTTCAGAAACCACGTGGAGTGATTGGGTCAGAAAGAGTAGGTATCTACCCTACGTCTTTGTCAGTAGATAACTCACTTCATCCACGCGACCAGTATGATCCACTTCCAGAATCAGTATGATTGCATTATTAATTTTTGATCATTTTTGTACTAAAATGCGTTTATTTTGTTTTAGTAAAAACGGATCTATAATAATTCGACGCCAAATAATAAAATGATTAATTACCTACGTAGAGCCTTTTTCATTTATACGTACAAATAAAATTTAGATAATTAATCAGTTTGTTTTTTGCCCCAACTCAAAATTAGTTTATATTAAATTTGATATTTTGTGTAAAAAAGCTCAATACTCATCACTTAAAAGGTTTATTTATTTCTTGCTTTTTAGTTCTTTTGCGTACGTTAAATTTTTTGTTAAAAAGTTTTTTAAAGCTTATTAGGTGAATTTTTGTTAAGAGCTTCTATATTTTGTTGAAAGAGAAGTTTTAATTTGATTAATGTTGTGTTCTTTGTTATGGTAGCCCGCGAAATTCAAATTTTCTCACGTTTTTTTGGAATTTGCAAGTCAGTGTCAGGTTGTATGTTGGTCAAAATATAATCATTAGAATTATCAATACAACTCTCTAAGTTAAAAGTTGTCGAATGTGATGATTTCATGAAATAGTTATTCCATACATCAATGTGAACTTGGAAGGTTACATTGATAATTTTAATGATTACAGTTCTGTAAATACGTACTTGCTACGGCCGCGAATCATATTTTGATCAAAATACAATCTGATACTTGCCCTGCCAATTGCAAAAAGCGTAAGAAATTTTGAATTTCGCGAGTTACCCTAGCGCTTCACCCTTCAGACAAATAAAAAAAAAATTGTAATAAACGCTTAATATCACTGTTTTTTTTTTTCAACTTAGAATAATACGGTAACAGTTTCTCATCAAACCTGGGTTATTTTAACAGAGGTAATCTTAAGACTATTTTTAGGAATCCCTCTCAATCTTTCAAAAGAGGTAGTTTTAAGTACCCCCTTACCTACCTGCCTGTTTGACTATATTAGATGCGTTTTAGACCTAACACTGAAGACTTAATTGTTAAGACCCTCCCACACGGTTTATCACCTTAAGGCTTGAGATACAGATCTCAATGTAATTATCACGCACAAGTAATGAACTCGTTCTCGGATTCTAGAACACCTTACTACTTTATCAAGATTGAATCGCATTAATTAGCTCTTTGCAATACACTGAACGATACTAGAGACGCTACTAGTGTCTTCCCCTTAACGTCAGTCAATGGAACGGTAAGAAATCTCTTTACTCGACTAAATCAGTACGATTTGTACGTATGTATAGAGGTTTTTATGGTGTCCAATCATGTGTTCTTCATTTCATTAAGTTATATGCATCGTAAATTAAGTTTAAACGAACTAAACTGTCTGTGTTGTTGTCCCTAGTGTTAAAGAAGTATAATTATTAGTAACTATTAAGTATTTTTATGGTCTAGTACTTGGAAATTATACTTACTTAGATCCAGGTGGAATAGACCTCTCTTTATCTGCAACAAGGAAAGTATTTGGATGAGCAATTAGATATAAGAAACTTTTTATATTAGATTACTACGACCTGTTTTAGTAGATTAGTAGTTATTTATTCAAAATAAGCGAAGAATCAGCAATTTTAAAACGTCTAACTTGACATAAAGACAGTTCCCAAAAACGCCCGGCCTTCACAACTTTCTAGTGTTTGTGCTGGGAAGAAGTGGCGCAACAAACTCGCCAGCAACACATGTTATTGGTAAAGCAATAAAAACAACAGGCAGGCTATAGCTCGAAGAACCATAGTTCATTGGGAGAAAATGGCATTCGATAACCGATGGGACAATGGAAGGCGGGGCGTGGGACAGTAGCATATAGGTAGTCAAGATCTATTGATTAAAGGGTCATCTATGTTCTATGGTTCCCATGACACATACATAACCTTAGATGCACTGCTAAACATGACTCCACTTAATAATAGCTGCAATATACCTAATAGTCAAACAAACATGCAGACAGGGACCGTTGCCACGGACGATGCCGTGTATTTATTGGGCCAATTTGTGTAAGGCGATTGTCACAATCATGACGCCGCACACTGATGCAACAGGTGATGAAGCGGATTTCATGTCGCATTGACTTTCATAAAATCCGTTGTATGTATGTACATCGCACGACCTAGCGCCGCATCTACCCCTTCGCTCCTCATTACCGCTCAGATCACTCTGGGATAAGAAAGTGTTGCACTTTATTGAAAGTGGATTTCGAAACGACACCAGTCGAGCTATTTTGTAATTTCTAACCGTGAAAATTTAGGTGAAGTGACCTTGAAGTGAGCTGTCAATCCATATAATTAAAGTGGAAAGATAGTTCACTTCACGCTCACTCCACCTAAATTTTCACGGTGAGATTTTAAGGCATATATAGCCGCCAAGTGGCGCGACATTCTATAAAAAATCGTAGCAAACTGAAAAAAAGAAAATAAAGATTAAAGAATCCTATGTTGCGTTTGTTAGAAAGAGGATAAGGTACTTTTACGTTGTGGAAGCATGACTCAAAGTGTTTCGTATCCAAAGTAGTAAGCAGAAGTACCAAAGACACTTTTGCCTACTACTTTGGATACGAAACATTCTGAGACCGCTTTTAACAACGTAAAAATACTTTATCCTCTATGTAACAAACGTGACGTTGGATTCTTTAATATTTATTTTCTATGCTATGCTACGATTTTTTATTCAATGAGGGCGCCACTTGGCCGGTAGTACGGCCTTAACAGAATCGACCGGCAGAAGCTCATCCGCGCGGACAGGCGCGCTCACCGCCTCTCCGCACAGCGCGCCAGCACCGCCACAAAATCCGCTCCGCAGTCATTATGTGGATACGGCCTTTCGGTCGTGCCAGCAACACATAGAAGAGAAATAGTCAAAGAATAAATCAATCAAATGCCGATTACATCGAGACGTTGATGGATAAGTGATCGCTTTTACCCTGACAAACAGGCAAAGGATGCTGATAATAACAAAACGGGATGAAGAAAGAAGATAGTAGATTAGGAATAGTAAATTGGCCAGTCACGGCTAAAGTCCCTAAATTGGTTCGTTTTAATTAATTCAATTAAACACAGGTGAACACGCTTCAATTTGCTGATGCAAAAAATGTTACCCATCCAATTTGCTTTGTGTTTTTATGAACGGTGTTAGGAGCTGAATAAAATTAAAGAAAACCCTTACGATAGAATAAACAAAAATAAAACAAGTTTTATGAAAATTATACTGGCGAAAGAAAAATCTGGAAAACACAAATTCAAAGTTGTTGAGCAAACAATGAAGACTTTAGCCAAGTTCAAAGATTGTAATTCATTAGCCTAGAAGTTTCTAATTAAAGTTTAAGATTGTAATTCGTTTAACATCTGAGTAAACTTTTTTCTTTGTCACCAGGAACAATTCTGTAACACTCGTAAATATTATTAATTAATTTAAACTTCATGTACAATAGTGGTACATAGGCGGACTTATGCAACAAGACATCTACCAGTCAACTTTTGGTTTAGAGAGACTACATTGAAACAACATTGTTTCTGTATTCCTAAAATATTTTATCTTGAGGCAGAACACGCGAAGTGATGACGCAAAATCGATTTAGATTTATTTCTGTCCGTCCCATGGGCATAAATTAGAGATCTCCCTCCATTGCTGCTATTTTAGGAAAGGCAGGGTCATTTAAGGTTATTTTAACCCAGAATATCTTTGTAATAAATAGGTACTTACCCACTACCTTTATAGATTACAAAAGGATAACTGTATTATAAAAGACATTTTTCTAAAAAAGTTATAGCTCAAATGACTTAGCGACAAAAACTTTTTCCCAACACTTTAAGGTTGGCTTGCAGTCTCTCGGATTCAGCTAAATATCAGCATTTCACAAAGAGCAACTGCTTATCTGACATCCACCACCCAGTAACTGGGTAACATGGTACCCATTGGCTAGAATGGTGTCAGATATTGTGGCTTCTGACTACCGTAACGACTGATCTGAACAATAGAGATTATGCATGCCAATTTGTATTTACTAAATATAAAACATATTAACTATAGTAAACAACTATGCAAGATTTTTTTTAGTATCTACATCAGGACCGAAGTTATGAAGCTTTAAGGATGATACATAAAAAGAGAAGTCTAACGTAACATCTGACGTCAAAGGACATTAGGCCCATACAGCCACCATAGAAAACGGCGCAGGTGTTTTCGAAAGAAGGACTATATTTGTTAAAAAATTTTTAAGCTCGTTTATTTTTCGATCAATTTTGATTCTGTTTTTCCAGTTAGTATTCCATCTTTGTATATTTACCGATAAACCGGGTAGATCCGAAATAATTTTCTATAGTTTAAATAAAAACTCGCTTTATTTTTTATTTTTGTATTTTTCTCAGTTTGCTGAGCCCTTTCATTTGATACCCGTAACACGGAAATGGATAAAAAATAACTAGTCCGCCACCTTAGGGAGTCCGCCATATTTGATTGAGAATGACGTCACATAGCTAACCATGCATTGTCATCGGTCCTTAAAAAGTGTGCAAAGGATCAACAATCCGACTTTTTAAAGTGGATAAAAATCACGTTCAAAGATTCCGTTACATACATACATAACAAGCTAATAAAAGCGTGTTAAATTTAAAAAAATATCTGCAAATTCCCTTTCCAGTAATTTTTAACGTTGTTTGACAGTTTGAGTACTTTTGCGGCCTACCCAAATGTAGGACTTCGGTATTGTTCGTCAGTTCGTTGAGCTCTTCAAAGTTCTGAGTTGAGCTTCACGATAACTGACAAATGCTTGCACTGTCTGGACAGGTCCACTCAAATCTGCGTGTGTTGCTTTCCTCAAAAGCTCATCCCAGACATTATCGTACATGGTTCTCATATGATTTGACCAGTATATATTGTACGGATTTAAACACTTTAAAAGAGACTTTGGCCTCTGAATTTGTTTCGGTGTTTCTTATCAGGGTAGTCAGCTAGGAAACACCAGCTTAATTTAGCTAAAACTGACAAAAAAAAATGTTGACGTGTAAAAATGTTGTAAAAACCTATTTACCTACAAAAATAAAATCATTTATCCCTATTGGCAGCCGGGACCAACGGTTTAACGTGCGTTCCGAAGCACGGATGAGTTTCGATATGCAATGGATGGTCACCCACCTACGGGCCGACCTCGGCAAGCGTTGCTTAGCCATGGCAATCACACCGAGTACATACACATACCACGTGTAGTAGTTAACAAAATAAAAGAGCTACTGACAGTAATTAATAATGTATATTTTACAAATATTACACGTTCCAATACCACAGGCTTGCACATTAACATTTATGGTTATCACTACCAATATTGCAGGTTATTAACTTCGTTCTTTGACATATCTGTGGGCTGGACACGTGTAACCTGTAAGTTATAAAAAAACATGAACTATTTTCTTTTCCCAATCACAGGAACGTGATCGTCGAGCTTCATGCCTCGGTGTTTTTAGGGTTCCGTACCCGAAGGGTCCAAACGGAGCCCTATTGCTGTCACTCACGTGTCCGTCTGTCCGTCGTCTGTCACAATATTTTGTTCCGAAGAATTTTTTAACTTCAGGTTGGTTTTTTTCTGGTGGTCGCCACTGTGATTCTTGCTTTCAGGAGTTTCAGTGGTTTGTTATAGTGTAGCCGGGTTGTCCCATAAAAAAATCTCAGGAAGGACTAATGAAAGGTTCTTAAGTTACATTTGTTCTATAGTTCGACTTTTAATTGTATTCAGTAACTTGACAGTTCAAAGAAAAATATTGTTTTATGTTTCCGTGTTTTTAAGACAACTTATTAAATTTAAAATAAAAAGATTGCTTATCAGTATATTATTGAAGTTCATTAAATTTCGTTCATTCTTACTCCAACTCACCATCTGTATTTTGTCAAAATCTGGCCTCTTCAACCGTCAAGTTACTCAATACAATTAAAAGTCGAACTATAAGTAATAAATTGTGTTCTTGATATTTTTTTTTCGTAGGTAGATTACTTAGGAACGAAATACCGCAAAGCCAACTGGGCTATAACCTTCATCATATTATGTTCATCCGCATTTATTTCTATAAATTAAATATCACACAACGATGCTCACCGCCGCGCAGGGACGGAGGCTGCGGCTGAGGTTAATAATTAAATTCACTACAACTGCAACACATTAATAACTAACAATTTAAATCAAAACAACAGCTAAACTATAATTATCCCATACTAAAAATAAACTGGTGTCGTGTCTGTTCAAATTGTCTGTCAGACGTAATGGTAGGTTTGCTTAACGAGTAATGCTTCAGCAAGACAATGACCTCGACTTTGGGTCAAAAACATATCGATGCCTAATATTTGCGTCGTTTCCAAAGACAGACTGTGTTCCACCGTTTATTTTGTAACAATATTTAAGTAGTTTATGAAACTCATGTGAGTGTGTGGGTGGATTTTAAAACACTAACATAACATGAGTTTTGGCCCTACCAAAAACCGCTCAACGCGGTTGAAGAATATTTCACTTAAAAAATCATTGAAAACTCACTTTGTCTGAAATTAGTCAGTCGATTAGTCAGATGGAAAGTAACATGATGACACCGCTAATGCCGTCAAGAGACTCCATCATTGGATGTTTAAAAACCAAGCCTATCTAGGTATTACAAATACACATACACACACTGAGGGTGGTCGCGTCCAGGGTTTGGCATAAACTGGCATTCCTGTGCGGTGCCACTTTGTGATTTCTTTGACTTTTTTGTTGTATGTACTAACAATAGCTTATAAGGTTTTTTGTATTACTAACAGTATATGTACTACGTCTGTAGTAAATATCTTATTATTATTATTATTGAAACGGTATACTAGGTTTGCACCTGTTCCTAATTATGATTTCTTTAGGGATATTTCGAAAGAAAATAATGTATAGTATATATTTACTTTTTTTTATACGCCCGCGTGGAAATAGTAGGTACTCGTACTTCCCCCATTCTAAATTGTGCTTTTCAAGAGTTTAATCTATATCTGTGCCAAATTTCATCCAGATCCGTACAGCCGTTCTAGCGTGATTGAGTAACAGCTATCAATCCATCCATCCAAATTATCGGATTCATAATCATCATCATTCTCCTGCCCTTATCCCAATTTATAATCATCATCATTCTCCTGCCCTTATCCCAATTTATAATCATCATCATTCTCCTGCCCTTATCCCAATTTATAATCATCATCATTCTCCTGCCTTTATCCCAATTTATAATCATCATCATTCTCCTGCCCTTATCCCAATATATAATCTTCATCATTCTCCTGCCCCTATATCAATTTATTTGGTGTCGGCTTTTTTTTTCCTTCCATACCTAACTTTTCTTTTATTTTTTTGGTGGTGAGAAATCATCCAATGACTTCTCCCGCTCTGGGTGCCAGCAGAAGGGCGTATCAGACTTTTACTGACTAAAAAAAAGAAATAAAGGATAAATAAATAAATAAAACCCACCCCTGTTCCTTCAGTTGCCTGAGTGCCCAGGGGTGCGGTATCCATTCAAAGGTTGTCTTGAAAAGATAGCTTTTAGCGATAAGGCCGCCCATTCTCATTGTGTCACCTTATATAATGTTTTCTTCATATTCTTCGTCGACTCTCGGGCCTGGTGCTGATCGGACGGCGAGCTACCTACTACTCGCCGTCCGCAAGCCCGGGTCTACGGTGGCCGGAGATAGTCTCGCGGCGCCGGAAACCACTGGCGTCTCCTGCAGCGGCTGCTGCTGAGGGCGTGAGGGCGACTCTGTTGTTGAGCCTCCCTCACCCGTTCCGCCTTCTCCTTCGCGAGCATTACTGCTTCGCAGAAGGAGGAGACTGCTTCCCATTCCCTCTGGACCATGGCCTGTACCAGGGCTGGGCGCGAGAGGTCGCTGCCGCCGATCGCCTCCACGAGCACACGGCGGGGCTCCGCCCAAGCGGGGCAAATCTCCACCGTATGCTCCACCGTGTCCTCTGGGCGATCCTCACAGTCCCGACACCCGGGCATTTCCCTCCGCCTTATCCTACACAGGAACCTCCCGAAACTTCCGTGTCCGGTGAGGACCTGCGTCAGGCGGAAGGTGAGGACGTCGTGGCGCCTCTCCAGCCACTCCTATTCGCTACCCTTGGGCAGTTCCAACCGTACCTACTTCTCTATTAGTCGTCATCTCTATATAGTCACCCCTTTTTACCCATATCCTCTTTTACACAGTCCACCCATCGATTCTAACATTTTATAATATATAATTAGTAGCATAGTAGGATACCGGGACCACGAGTACATCCTACTTTACCCAGGAGAAAATAATTTTGCTCAAAATGAATTAAGCTCCAAAATCTTCGTTCAGATTTATTAAAAAGGACCCGGAATGTCGCTAATTAAAGAGCCCGTATTTTTGTGTCCTCTACTTGTGGTATGGCGGTCCTGCTAATTAAAAACTTTGCTCTCAAAGTATGCATGCGAACCACTTAACCATCACGCTTGGGTTCGCGACAGAAAACTAGTGGTCAAAAGTATAATTAAGTCATACAATATTAAACCTTATCTAACATTATGAAGGGGTCCTTGGGATGATTTAATTTTAGATGTAATTGTATGTATGTTTTAGAACTCAATCACTTCGAAACAAAAGAACGAATTTCGATTAAATTTTTTGGACGTATAAACGGTTTTGGGATCAAAACGTGGGATAGGTACCTAGAAACAGGTAAGAGGTAATAATTAACTATTAAATATTACAATAAACCGCTCAAAAACACGTGTATAATAATGTGCGAATAAAACTTTATTTAATCATAAATAAAACTTTTAATGCATGACACCATTACGTATCTTAAATATGAATTTAACGAGTAAGATCAAGTCATAAACTTAAGTGCAGTCTTAAAAACCATGGCAGTAATTACTTATCTCTAACCTATAATTTTGACGCAATCAAAATATAATTTTCAAGCTAGTTTACTGTAGCGTGGCCTTTTAGATTTGATTGATGACACTATTATCCCTCTACATTCCACCTACATTATCTTTAGGGTCAGCCTATGCCCTTCCTGCCAGGGTCACGGGCGTGATTAAAGGAGTCACCGAGGCCCTGATGGAACACAGGTGGGTTTTAGTCAGCAAGAGTCTGACACGCACTCCCGCTCCACCCAGAGCGGGAGAAGTTATTTGATAATTTCCCACATAGTAAAATAAAAGAGCAGTGGTGGCCCAGTGGTAACAACCGCTACTTACAAGTTGTACTCGTAGGTCGTGAGTTCAAACCTAGGCAGGCGTTTAACTTTCTGTAAATTATTTCATCACTACTGCTCTCAAAGCGGTGAAGGAAAACATCGTGAGGAAACCGGCATGTCCTAGAACCAAAAATTCGAAGACATGTGACATCCACCAACCTGCATCGGGCGTTGGGCTCGCGTTGTGGAATACGGCACACACCCTCTCACAGAGAGGCCTGTGCCCCAGCAGTGAGGCATTAAAAGGCTTATGATGTTGATGAAAAATAAAAGCCTATACCCGTTATCATTTACTGGCCGGTACCGAATGTAATTTCATTTGGCAACTCAAAATAAAAAGCGGTTAAAATTAAGCTTAGAAAACTTATTATAAACCAGCTTCTACCAGTGGCTTCGCCCGCGTGGAATGAGTAGGTACTTTCCCCATTATAAATTATAGCCTAGGTATGTGCTATTGCAGACTATAATCTATCTCTTTGCTAAATTTCATCCAGATCCGTTCAGCCATTTTGGTGTGATTGAGTAACAAACATCCATCCAAACTTTCGCATTTATAATGTTAGTACTCGCTTCTGTCAGCGGCTTCGCCCGCGTTGAATTTGTACTTCCCTCCAATATAAATTATAGCTTATGTGCTATATCAGACTATAATCGTCTCTGTGCCAAATTCCATCTAGATCTCTTCAGCTGTTCTGGCATTATTGAGTAACAAACATTCAGCCATCCATACGCATTTATAACATTAGTAGAATAGTAGGATACTTACCTATATAGTATACTAGCTGCGCCCCGCGGTTTCACCCGCGTGGACCGGGATACAAAAGTATGCCTATGTGTTAATCCATTGTATAAGCTATCTGCATACTAAATTTCATCCAAATCGGTCCAGCCGTTTGAGCGTGAAGAAGTAACAAATATACACACTCTCAAACTTTCGCCTTTAGAATATTAGTGTGGTGACTTGACGATCAGGGAAATACCAACTCTTCCGGAACAGCTTTTTAGGTGAGAAATGAGAAATAATTAAAGTTTCTTTATTCTAGATTCCATTAAAACAGCTGTCGATTTAACGAGCCGCCCCATAAATCACGGTCGTCCCATTAATTTTCACTCCCTTCAGGGATAGCAATGTTTAAAATAAGCTGCTAAATCAGCTTTGAAAAATGGTACAAATAATGAGATCCTATTTTTGTTACACTACAATTTCTAAATTTAACTTGATCAAGAAATATGATTAATTGTTTCTGCGCCTACGTACCTACTTACTTGCCTGTAAAACCCTGATTTGTTCAAATATACTTATTATTTTATAACTATTTATTTTTATTCATATCTGACACTTGTTCGGCCATAAACCTATCTGCTAGGTAGATACATAAATGATATAAGATGGAACAAAGGTGACATTCACCTGCCTTTTAAAAGCGTACCTACTCACTTTATATTCGAACTTACACCACCAAATTGTTGCTGTCCAGAAATACAAGAAAATGTAAATAATTCCAATTCTTTAGCCGTGCGGATGTAGAAAGTAGATTCGAGACTTTTAATCCGAGGAAAAAACGTTAAATGGTCCCATTGAAAATAATTACACAGCTAATAAGTAGGTACCTAACATTGCGTAAGACGACGCAAGAAAGACATCGTGTAAGAGCATTTATGAGCGCTACAAACTTAAATACAATTTCCTTAAAAACATCAAGTAGTGAGAGATAGTAAACGGAAATCGTAAAATATCCTAGTGCGTAATACAATTTGTATGCACATATTGCAAAACTACACTTTCCACGAGCTATTGCACAACTTGAATGCCCCAGACACGTGGGTGCTTGAAAAATTAACTGTTTATAACAACAACAAACATAATATCTACGCCAATATTGGCAGATTGTATACCGCATATCAGATGAGCTGTGGGCCGATTTTATGACAAGCGATCCGTCCCGGTTTCGGGAGCAAAATGATTCGAAAGATACGTAGCGCCATCTAGCGTCCTATAGCAAATGTAACCTTCGAAAGTTATTGTACTTTCTCGGGAACAGTACTTTTTTTCTGGATGACAGGTACTCTTTGTCCTTTTCTGTACCCTTTTTATTTTGGGTGGGAAATCATCCATTGACTTCTCCCGCTCTGGGTGGAGGGGAGGACGTGTCAGACTTTTACTGACTAAAACCCACCCTTGTTCCTTCAGTTACTTGTGCCAGGGCCGCGGTAACTCTCTTTCGAATTTATCCGCGACCTAGACAGGCATCGGACCTAGTGGACCCCGTCAGTTTTTGCTGACATCTCTTTGAGGCGCGCGTGGAACACTACGCGCCGTCGACTTGAGCCTGGTCCCATCGAACGGCGAGCTACCCGTACCCCTGTCAACCTAGGTATAAGCAAAATTTCATGACGATCGGTTCAGTGGTTTTAGGCGTGAAAGGGTAACAAACAAACTTACACATTTATAATATGAGTTAGGAGTAGAATTAGTAGTCCACTTGTGTAGATGGGCGGACAAACTTCTTCAAATGAAAGGACTGGTCCGCAATGGCAGAGGACAGAGGTGGTTAAGGGAGAAGGTCTTTGCCCAGCAGTGGGACAGGCTAATAAGGTGTGCTTAGTAGGCAGACGAAGGTCAAACAGTCCGTTAGCAAGAACGTTGCTAAGTCTTTCTAACTTATAAAATAATAACTTTTTAGGCCTTCAGACTGATAAGTTTTTCCTCAGGGATTAATCCCGAAATTGACGCTGAAAAGGACACGAATAGGTATTATTTCGCACAAGCCTTGCCAAGCCAAACTTTAATGTCAGTAGGGATTAACATTCATGTTTATTTATCGACCATTAATACAATTAGGAATTAAATGCTTACTTTATTATATGGGTGTAAAAAGACAGTTTCGGAAGCCGAAATCCACATATTCTACCCATTATTTGAATCATTTTTTCCACTAGACCATACCATTTTTTTTTTTGGTCTGGGAAGCCACTGGTTCTGGAGATATTGAAGGTCATAGTCGCAATATTTTTTTTACTTTTTTACTAAAAATGAATTCTAAGTGTTATTACTAAACTTTTTTCCAAATAAACATAACCTGAATTTTCGATTTTTTTTTTTCGAAATTTCGAATTTATGAATTTGCAGTTACAAAAACGCAATGAATATCAAACCGTACACCACAGTACCTAAGTGGCTTAGAGCGAAGGGACGGGGTTTAACTCCACTTGCCTATGTTCGCATTACATTGAGCGGAATAAAAAATAGTTTTATTGTTCATACCTAAAAATAAAAGCCGTGTCCGCAGCAAAAAATTTTGCGCAAAACTACTTTGTTAGACGTACAGTATGCGTAATTAACGGCTCTGTGATGTGTCTTTTTACACTCTGAATTATTAATAAGTCAACCCATTTGATTTGTGAACGTTAAAACTGGTATTCATTAATTGGCGGTTATTAATAGGCCTTTAAGTCGATTGTAGTACATCCAAGGACAGATAATTTGGAGTATGATCGAAAGCAAAGCACGTGACTTAACATGTGGTGCCAAGGTAGAGTGCGGTCAAAGAAAGGTACTTACCTACCTACTCAAGTGACTAAGAGCCCTCGCATACCCGCTGTTAATTTGCCTCAGCCTCAGGTCAGTTTATGACGCACAAGGCCGGTTGCCAGATCTGTTTCTCTACGTCTCGTAACTCGCACGTCTTATGCAATCCTGGTACTTGGTAGATGATTAGTAAAGTTTGACAGATAATGTAAAACAATACGTAATTTTGAGGGTTCCGTACCCTAACGATCTAAACGGAGGATCCCTATTGCTGTCACTCACGTGTCCGTTTGTCCGTTTATCTGTCTGTCCGTCAACTGTCACAAAATTTTGTTCCAAACATTTTTTTATCTGCACATTGACCTGTGAACTTGAAATTTGGTGATAATATTTATTATTACGTATATTTTACTAAAAAATAGCAATACATTGATAAATCAGATTATTTCTTTGATAATTCCCACATTTAGTACGGAACTCTACATGTGCGAAGTCCGTCTCGCACTTGGCCGATTTTTTTATGCTAATGTTTATTATACTAATATTTTATCCATTGTATTAAACTACTTCCCCTTCGATTTAAAATCTTTATGAGGCAAATAAAAATATGAAATGATAACACATAACTATAACAACTTGAAGTTATTATCGTTCCGTTTGTTGAATAAATAACCATCCTACTTCCTACTAATATTTCAAATGCGAAAGTTTGGACGGATGTATGTTACTCAATTACGCCAGAATGGCTGAACGGATCTGGATGAAATTTGGCACGGAGATAGATTATAGTCTGGAATAGCACAAAGGCTATAATTTATAACGGGGGAAGAACTAATGCCACGCGGGCGAAGCCGCTGGCTGAAGCTAGTGTCTAAATAAAAACTCCCTGTCATCATCAGCCTTTTTAATGTCCCCACTGCTGGGGCACAGGCCTCCTCTCTGTAAAGGGGTGGGTCGTAATACACCACGCAGGCCCAATGCGGATTGGTGGATGTCACATGTCTTCGAATTTTTAGTTCTAGGACATGCCGGCTTCCTCACGATGTTTTCCTTCACCGTTTTGAGAGCAGAGGTGATGAAATAATTTACACAAAGTAAAGCGCCTGCCTGGGTTTGAACTCACGACCTACAACTTGTAATCGCGCGCGACCAATACCTGTCAGTCATAATGTTCTCCTTTTCATCGGTTAAAAAACTTTTTTTTCTGTGTGTGCTGTTTGATGAAAAGCTTCTCTTTTGATTTACTCTTGAAGCATTTTTCAATAAAAATAAACTGAATGAAACAACTCGACGGCTGAAAGCGTGTGTTTTACAAATATCAGTAATTAAGAGTCGAGTAGTGTAATTAACTCTTCTTTTGATCCAGCTGTTAAATATAAATAGTGCGCAATTTTTACATTAATTAAGGCGCAGTTATACGACTTTTAATGGTTTTTAATTGAACATCACGTCTAAACGACTAGTCTTATTTCTTTGAAAAAAATATATGTTATTTTAGACAATTTTTTTCGTAATTAGATCTGAACATATTTGAAATTATATTTTTAAAACATGGTGTAATTAATTTGTAAAGTTATATCTAACGCGAATAAAAAATTGAGAATCACGCAAAAACTATAAAGCGTATTTTTATGAAATCTTCATCATTTTAAAGATCATTTAATTATTTATAATTTATTCTAGTGTTTTAGTTTAACGCGTCAGGCCCCGCGCGTCGACATAACAATAGGTTTTTAATTGTGTTTGCTAATGAGGGACTTGACGCGTTTTTGTGTAATAAATTAATAATGCGTCTAATTTCGGACAGCGCTCCTTGATGGGCGAGTCCTGTTACTGGGTGGACGTACGACGCATTACGTGAGCTGAGCAGAGAACACGCAAGCTAACCCTAATTAAATAACTAACTCAATGTCATTAGCATTTAATAGCGCCTTAATACACGATGCTTTCCGGCTTTGAAAACTTTAAGATGTCTGTAACGACGCTGAATCACGAATACCAATTCTTACGAATGTAAGTCTCTATTCTAATGCTGTCAGTGACTTTTTTTAACTTTTGGTTCCGCACGGTTTGTGCATTTAGCCAGTGTCAAGTTTAGCAAGTATTTAGTTTTTAAAAACATAATACAGTCAATTGGTTTTCCACTAGAATGCGGATATAACTCATTACCATTTTTTTGCAGTATTTGGCAGCAAATGTGTCGACTCAGCCTTCCCGGTGATTTAACGAGATCGCGTCTGTTTCAGTGATCATAATGCCCAGTTGACACAAAACTACACTAATTTTACATCACAATATCCACTAGGAATAAATTTGCGAATAACTAAAACAGCCGCTGAACTCGAAAAAATCCCGCTAAAAAACTGCTGTCACTTACTTTAGGACAATGAAAGAATGACCATGCTTTAAACACGTTTAGCGTTAAATCCACTTAGGAATTTGTTCAGATTTATCACTCTATGGACTCTACAGTATAGTCACTGCTACAGCCAGCAGTTACAACCCCCTAAAAAAACCAATAAAAATAGTTTCATCCCTCAAAACAAACTAACCTTCTAAGTCGTTAAACTACCCGGTTAACGAGTTTACATAGGAGAATATAACTTTATTTTTCTTCAGCCTCTTTCCTTCAGACTATTTAAATGCTGCATGACTGAATAAGAAGCTGTATAAAATTGACATTTTGGGGGCAATATTTTTGGAGAAGCCTTAATTAGTAGGTACACGTCTTAGCAGTTAGTGTTCTGTCTACCCTCATTTGAAAAAGCCGTGAGTTTATGGGCATTATCTTTAAAAAAGTTTATGATGTGATTAATTTAAACACTGTTAAGCAGGTTCTTAAGGCGCAGTTATACGACTTTCAATGGTTTTTAATTGAACATCATGTCTAAACGACTAGTTTTATTTCTTTGAAAAAAATATATGTTACTTTAAACAACTTTCGTCGTAATTTGATCTGAGAATATTTGAAATTATATTTTTATAACATAGTGTAATTAATTTGTAAAGTTATGTCTAACTCGGATAAAAAATTGAGAATAACGCAAAAACTGTAAAGCGTATTTTTATGAAATCTTCAGCATTTTAAAGATCATTTAATTATTTATAATTTAGTCTTATTGTTTTAATTTAATACCTGTTGTTTTATGTGTAATAAATTAATAATGCGTCTAATTTCGGACAGCGCTCCTTGATGGGCTAGTCCTATTGCTGGCTGGACGTACGACGCGTTACGTGAGCTCAGCACAGAACACGCAAGTTAACCACTCAAGTTCATTGGAATTTAATAGCGCCTTAATTCAAAATTTTCCACCCGGAAGAAGCATAGATATAGGTGGTAAATAAAGTAATACAATAACTATTCATTTGAAGGAGGTTTTGTCTTATACACAACTGAATGTGGTCGATGAGACGTAGCATACGTCTCCTCTCCCTCATCTTGAATTTATAATCTGCTAATCAGTATTTAACTAAATATATGGTAAGCAAGTTTTATAAATAAGGCTAAATATGTCTGAATGGCTAATTAAGGTGAAAGCGCCAAGGTAGCCCGCGAAATTCTAATTTTCTTACGTTTTTTGCAAATTGCAGGTCAGCTTCAGGTGGTATCTTGGTCAAAATTTGATTCGCGGGCGATTATCAATGCAACTTTTTCAGTTAGAATTGATGCCAAATGTAAGAATTTCATGAAATCATGACATTTGGCATCAATTGTAACTGAAAACGTTATATTGATGATTTTAATGATTACAGTTCTGTAAATACGTACTTTCTACGGCCGCGAATCAAATTTTGACCAAGATAAAACTTGACACTGACCTGCAATTTCGCGGGCTACCCTGGCGCATCCACCTTAACGCTTTACTAAAGAACCTAGAGGACCACTACTGGATGCACTAAACATGGTATTCCGAACCTCCAACCACTTCGGCGTTTTCAATTTTTTTACAAGGCATATGTATGTGAGTGGAAACGTCGGGAGTGGACCTTTTATAGACCTCATTGGTGATTTTCTTCAAGAAGTCAGATGGTGGTAGGTACTTAGGTACAACTGGCGTGCGTATATGATAGAATGATGTATGAACGTTAACGAAGCAAAAAGAGTTCTCTAGTTTCAGCCACGCTGGGGGCACCGTGGGGATAAGGCGTGACTTTATGTAAGTAGGTATATTGCCAGTCCAACCCTGACCGTGGTTTAACAGGAAGTGGACATGTGTGTGCAACCGAAATGGTGGGCATCAACCAGTTATTAATATGGGGACGGAAACCGCAATCTACAAGTTGGTACCTTAAGTTGCGCTAACTCGAGTTAATCGAATCGTTGCATAACTGACCGCATTTCAGCACAAAGCAGGTTCACATAAGGTCTGAGCCTATTTCGATGGTAATAAAAGTAAATAAAAGCAACCAATGGTGCCGTTATATCAACATTAAAACTCATTTCGGGTTAAACTGGTTCGCTTTCGGCTTTCGGTATTGAAAGGAGGTTTTAATAATTCAATAATTCGTACGCGGGTCCGGAAGACAATCACGTGTGATTTTTTTCGTAAATAAAACCGACAAACAATTAGGTACGATAAGATACAACCTGGGAGTCTTTAAGTCAAGAGTGAATAGGTTACTTCTAGGCAAGCGTGCTCCATCTTCGACCACATCATCGCTTACCATCAGGTGAGATAGTGGTCAAACGCGAGCCTATCAAACATAAAAAAAAAGGTACAAATTATACTACTGTCATTTAAAAAAGTTTTAAAGCTCTCGCAGAGGAACGCTACACGACATTATGGCAACGATGCCCAACGCGTTTTCATAGAATTTGATCAACAGCTATGACAATTTGTATGAAAACGACGTTACGTCATTGTCACAATCGCTGGTGGTCGCATTGACACGTTGTACCAGCTTATATTCAGTGCAAGATATTCAAAAGTGTTTTTCTAGTCGCTATATGGTTCTTATTATTCCAATAACTTGAAATAGACGCCATGATTTGAGTTCAATTCCATTATTTATTATACTTTCTGATTACCTGACTTTTGCACGTCGTCTATCTCACGCTTGGAACTTCAAATCTTTGCAGCTCTATATAAGAAAATCAATTAAGGTAGGTATTGAGAAAACAAAGCAATCCAGTCAATATAGACTTCATTGATATTTTTTGTTACAAATTAGTACGGATCTTAATAGAGTCACGTATTTAATTTCCAGAGTAATAAGTTTCTATTAATAGTAATAGCTGCAGTACTGAGAAAACTTTATAAATATTCAATTAATGGAATTACTACAAAACTCCATGGGCATGTAGATAAAAAAAAACCTATGAGTAGGTTGGTCTAAAACATAACTACATCTATAATCTAGTTAATGGTCTAGGTATGTCTAGAGGTTATCCATAATAAAATAGATTGAATTTTCAACATTGCCAAGAATGTGTTTATTTTACATATTCATACATGAACAAAAGTCAAAAATAATGAATTAATGTGAACCTATCTAAGAGCTTACAATAATATTCTAATGCTCAAACAACTTATACAAAAACCTTTGAATATTCATTTGAAAGTTTCAAATCCTCCAACATTTCGAATTTCATTGGTTTCAGCTGAATGCATTGATCTTTATTAAAAAATAATAATGAGCAAAATATCCCTAGAATCGATAATGACTTTATTTCGTCAAGCCGCCGAGAACAGAAATATAAGAATTTATTTTTTTGCCATGTCAACGACTAAAGCCTTGGCCCGCTCCAAGAATTCTTAATTTCTGAAAGCGAATTGCAAAATGGAGTGTCGTAGTTATTTTAATTGTTATTAGTAATATCACACGTGATTGGAGCACTTTAATGAAATGTTGGTTCCAGTTCGAACAACATAACCTTAAAAATATTTGAAGTAAAAAAAAAATCAAACTATTTATTTGTACACGTGTATTCATAAAAAAAAATATTACATAAACAAAATAACGCTTTTAAAATCTTTATGTGCGCTATCGATTTAGACTCGCTCACGGGCCTTTAATGTCTGGTAATGGGGGTACACGTAGGCCCCTCTCCCACTCTAGGTTTACCTAAGTGATCTCATTCTTCACGCGCGGAGTTGAGTTCGTATGGTTAAATGATTTTTGTATACTTAATCCAACTTCCTACTAAGTGATATCCTACTAATATTATAAATGCGAAAGTTTGGATGGATGGATGTTTGTTGTGCAATCACGCCAAAATGGCTGAACGGATCTGGGTGGCTATATGGAATAGCACATTAGCTATAATTTATAATAAGGAAAGTACTATTACACGCGGATGAAGCCGCTGGTAGAAAGTACGCACGTTTCACGCGGGTGAAGCCGCTGGTAGAAAGTACGCACGTTTCACGCGGGTGAAGCCGCTGGTAGAAAGTACGCACGTTTCACGCGGGTGAAGCCGCTTGCAGAAAGTACTTCTAAATACAATGAGTAGTAGACTACACAGGGCCTTGTTAAGACGCTTTGTTTCATGCAAAATTAACAGTTACATCATTTCCATCTTCAGTCACAGAATAACATCATAAAATATTTTTGCTACATATTTCTGAAGTGAATAAAACAAGAACTAGATAGCTACCATAAACTTAAAAATACGGATTTTTTTATAACCAATTCCTTTACTATTGTTTGATTACAATATACATATTATACATAAGTAAACTAATAAATAAGTTAATAAATAAAATATGTACCTACAAGCGGCATAAAAAAGGGAGGAGTACAGCTCATTATTCAACCATAAACACCATTCTAAACTTTTTGGTTAGCAAAAAGTTCCTACATTTTCACAAAAAATCCTAAAACTCAAACAATCAATCCTCTTAATGACCTTTCGTGGTTATAATATTATATTGACCAACCACTGATGGTCAGTTAACGCTTGGAGCGATATAAAACTACAACGTTCGGGTTTATTGCTCATAAAAAGTTTAAGTTGGCAAACAGAGGCTGCAAGCTAAAGTGCGATTTATTTCTTTAATGGTACATTATGTGACGTCATACTACAAACCTATTCATTCTAAATTCCGTGTTTAGCTTTGTATCAGCTGTGCATACTATATTCTTTGAATCAGAAATTAATCAAATCCATTGTATGGTCCTGCTAAACGCACATAAGAATAATTTACTATGTAAGAAATTACCTACATTTGTCGGTTGAATTCCAGGAACTCACACTAAGATTCCGTGTCGTGAGATCCAGGCTACTTCGTTCCGGTTACGTTTAGTGCTCTAAAATAAGTTTAAATACATATGTTGGCTTAATCCAATAGCCAGGAATACAAAAATAACAATAAAAATAATGAACACATTAAGTTACCTAATACGTGTGCATGGGGGTATGAATTTAGACAGTTCTGAGTGTGTGACATTTACAAATATTTTCTAATACATTAATTAGGTTTGCTAAAAGGATCTGAGGTTAGGAAAATAAAAAAAAATGATTGGGTGATTTCAATCGTAGTCTGATGGTATAAATGCTGTTCCAAATATTCTCCAGTCGACATAATTCATTCATTCACTCATTCTTGTTACACGAAATATTTCTGCCCATGCTTATCAGATTGAAAAATACACCCAAGTTACATCAAGCCAATATCGTGCCAGCAGAATTAAACCAATCACTAGTATGCTCTTTGACTTTCGTTCAATTAATCTTCATACATTATGATGTTCCATACAAAAAGATCATGCCAAATAAATTGCCATTCAAACGGTTGTGAAACTAAACAAATAGAAACAGTTTGCATGATTGATTGTGGCACTATCTATTGCATTCAGTCAGTCGTTAGTGCATTTAAACCTTTTATATGTGTTAATGGCTTGCATGCATTACTAAGCTTTACTTTTTAGGGTTCCATACCCGAAGGGTCCAAACGGAGCCCTATTGCTCTCACATTTCCGTCTGTCCGTCTGTCTGTTCGTCGTCTGTCACAAAATTTTGTTCCGAAGAATTTTTTAACTTCCCATTGATATTTGAATTTGAAATTTGGTGATAATGTTTGTTATTACATATACATATTTTACTAACAATACCAATATATTGATAATTCAGATTTTTACATTGATAATTCCCTCATTTGGTACGGAACCCTAAATGTGCGAACTGTGCCACTATAGATATTATGTCCAGCATTGTAATACTATAGGGAGACTATGGTATTATATTTTCTTTTTACTGTACTATTTTAAGTACAGTAAAAAAAACACAAGATTTATCCTACCTTCTGGAATCTGGACCTTCTTTGCTGTTTCTTTGGTCTGCGATAAAACATTGTATTTTTGGTTAAAACGGATTTCCGTAAATGTCTATTATAAATCATATCTAGGTAATAGAAAACCTGACCATAAGCGTAACTGCCAACAATATCTTATAGCCATAAAAGTAATATAAATTGTGACATAAATAATAGATACTACCCACAAGACAATGTTGTGTTATGTTATCAAATCCATACGACGTACATAGATATGATTATTAGGTATTTACCTATGAAATGGGCGTTTTTGGAAACTGCACACTTTGAAGTGTGATAACTTCGGATTTACTTGGAATTCTAAGTTCAAATTAACTTTATATACAGGGTGTAAGGTACATGAACGCACATACGTGTACTAGTGATTCAGTACATGATTCTGGACCCCCTAGCGTTGGAATTTTTCGTCGGCCTTCAATCAATTATTACTAACACTAGTCTGTAAGCTCGCAATTGTACTAACAAATATGGATGTAATATGAGTCCGAAATAAATGATTTATTATTATTATTTTCCTAATTATTGAAAAAAAAAATTTATTAAATTTTTTCATTTAAAATATCTTTGGGGTAGATAGGTATAACGATTTTATACAGTTTAAAGTGATTTTTTTTTTTTTTAAATGATTAAATAATTAGTTAAATTTTTTCATTTAAAATGTCTTTGGGGTAGATAGGTATAACGATTTTATACAGCTTAAAGTGAATTTTTTTTTTTTTTTTTTTTAATTAGGAAATAGCCGACGAAAAATTCCAACGCTAGGGGATCCAGAATCATGTACTGAATCACTAGTACACGTATGTGCGTTCATGTACCTTACATCCTGTATATTTAAAGCAAGTTATTCCTTTTGCGATAAATACAACAATACTACAAAAAATAAAAACACAAAGAAACAAATAAATAACTAATTCCAAGTCAAGCCGGAGTTATCACACTTCAAAGTGACTTCATATATAAATACCTAATCATAGAAATATAAATAATAGAAGGTGTCACATGAGCGAGATGGATACAATTGGTCGCTGCGTTTGGTTTAAGATGATACTACGATTTAACTACGATATATCGTATTGTATCGACAACCCAGCTGTAGACTATTGCATAACACTTTGAAGCGTACCTAATGCACCAAAAAAGCGTGACACTCGCAATACAGGCGACACGCGTCGGATACTATTAAAGGTCGATAGTGCAGTACCGACACATTATTGTACGGTAACATACATGATGGTAGAAAAAACCGAACTCTGACTGCCTCGTGATTGAAATGCGACTGCTGTGCGCAGCTGTGCGTGAGGTCTTTTTTTTTTTTGGGGTGTGGGGAATCATCCTATGACTTCTCCCGCTCTGGGTGGAACGGAAGGGCGTGTCAGACTCTTACTGACTAAAACACACCCCTGTTCCTTCCCAGCCCTGAGTGCCCAGGGGCGCGGTAACTCTGTTTCGAATTTATTTACGACCCCTGGGCAGGCATCGGTCTCCGTTGAGATTGACCACCGTGATCGACATTCGGTCGGGAGGTTAACTACTTACATAACTGGAAGAAACAAAATACAACTATCCGGCTCGAAGGAACAATGTGAAAAGAACAATTAAAGCCTTAACGACCTAAAGAACGAAGAAATGATTGAGTCATTAAGATAAGTTAAGATAGGATAAGTAAGGTAGGAGGGAGGGTTAGTGGGTTGGAGAGGGGTAGGGGGGTAGGGTAGTGGTAGCAGGTAAGTAAGGTAACTGTCTGGGGTATTGGATAGACACGAACTAAAAAGAAAATAATTTGTTAAATTAACGTTTTAAATCTTATTACACGGATATCCACAATTTTGTATTTAAATTTACGCTTATTCGCACAAGGTACCTATACTGAGAATTCTTCAGCTATGCTAGTTGTTTTAATTGGAGCAGAGTATGACAACTGCATAACTGTGAAAATATCTTCGTTGCTTGCCACACTGAGTTTGTGCCCGTTATCGAATAAAAATATGTGTAATAAATAAATAAATAACAAATTGAAAAATTAAAAAGCTTTAAAACAACCTCAAAAATTGTGAATGAATATGTGGACTGTCGATTTAAACTTCTTTTTTTCATTTTGTTCCTTATAATAACGTTATAAAGTCCTTGTAAGCAGACAATCATCGAGTTCCATTTTTGCCTTTCTCAGAAACGGTACATTTACCGATATCGACCTCAAATGAAATGTTATAAACACGCAAAATTATCCTCGAGCAAGTGATCTGTGTTCAACGGTCGGTGTCACTGCCAAAAATGGCGGCTATAAACCCAGGGATACATACGGTAATTTCTTTTTCACTCGCAAAAAAACCGGACGAGTTATGCACGGTTTGATAATATCGCGTGCGTCTTATTCCTCACATAATTTATGCACCAATCTGAGAACCGGTGAACTGAGATATTGAATTCGTTTATTTTTTTATACGTTTAGGTATTTACCGGTAATTTAATAACTTTCAATACGGAAATAAAATGAAATTGGTGCAGCAAACAAAATAAAGCAAGTTTATATTGACTGGTACCGTTAACAGCAACCGACCCCACTTTATTTTGTAAATCATGAGTCTCAACTAAAAATTCTCTCATTTCTTCCACAATCAGGTTAAAAGATTATATTTGCCTATTTTTTTAAACATTTTCCCACACAAGTAAACTCACATACTCAAGACACCCAGATCTGAAAAAACTATCTGTGGGCCATTCAAATAAAAATATTTGTTACGTGTGGGAATCGAACCCGCGACATGCAGCGTAGCAGCCGTTTGCTCACTATACATATTAAAAAAAAAAAAAAAATACCTAATAAGTTTAATTTTTTTTTGGGTGGTGGGAAATCATCCAATGACATCTCCCGCTCTGGGTGGAGCGGGAGGGCGTGTCAGACTCTTACTGACTAAAACCCACCCCTGTTCCTTCCCTGTCCTGAGTGCCCAGGGGCGAGGTAACTCTGTTTCGAATTTACCCTCAACCCCTGGGCATGCATCGGCCATGACGGGCCCCGTCATGGTTTTTTGACAACTCTTTGAGGCGCGCGTGGAACACTACGCGCCGTCGACTCTGTGGCCTGGTGCTGATCGGACGGCGGGCTACCCACTACTCGCCGTCCGCAGGCCCGGGTCTACGGTGGCCGGAGATCGTCTCGCGACGTCCTCTGCCCAGGGCGTCTCCTGCGGCGGCTGCTGCTGAGGGCGTGAGGGCGACTGTGTTGTTGAGCCTCCCTAACCCGTTCCGCCTCCTCCTTCGCGAGCATTACTGCTTCGCAGAAGGAGGAGACTGCTTCCCATTCCCTCTAAGTTGCGGGCACAAAAAATAAATATTATCTAAGTTGTGTATTTTACTTAGCAAATGTATGGCTGGTGATATTGTGAAAAATGTTTTAGGATATTTATAGTATATTCAGTGCGTGTCAGACTAGTCAACACAACACCTTCGAGACCATAATCATAATAAAACTGGTTTGTGACATTACACAGGTGAAAAACCATTTAATAACACAAAATTGTCACATGCCTCGCATTTCTCTCTCAAGACGATCAGACAAGGTAAGAGTCTTCTAACAAATTTTCACACAATTTGCATGAAGTTTTACTGCCTGGCTGTCTTATTTAATTAATGAGCTCTCCAACTCGATCGGGTGCGAAATCGTGGGAAATATGTAACGTGCGTGTTGCATAATATTTTATTCAGCAATACTTTGTATCAACGAATGCCGCTGGTGATTACGAAACCGACTGCAGAGAATGGAGTCTTAGTACGATTCCGGAGCAGGGTAATTTTTCAGGGGCAGGAAAAATCTGAATTGGTGCCTGCTCAGTGTCAATAAGCTCACCCCTTGTCACATTTAAGAGTATCTAGCTTAAACAGGGTGTATCTATGGAAATGTATCTAGCTTAACAGGGTGTATCTATGGAAATGTATCTAGCTTAACAGGGTGTATCTATGGAAATGTGTCTAGCTTAAACAGGGTGTATCTATGGAAATGTATCTAGCTTAAACAGGGTGTATCTATGGAAATGTATCTAGCTTAACAGGGTGTATCTATGGAAATGTATCTAGCTTAACAAGGTGTATCTATGGAAATGTGTCTAGCTTAAACAGGGACTATCTATGGAAATGTATCTAGCTTAAACAGGGTGTATCTATGGAAATGTATCTAGCTTAACAGGGTGTATCTATGGAAATGTGTCTAGCTTAAACAGGGACTATCTATGGAAATGTATCTAGCTTAAACAGGGTGTATCTATGGAAATATATCTAGCTTAAACAGGGTGTGATCTCTGGAAATGTATCTAGCTTAAACAGGGTATATCTATGGAAATATATCTAGCTTAAGCAGGGTGTGATCTATGGAAATGTATCTAGTTTAAACAGGGTGTATCTATGGAAATGTATCTAGCTTAAACAGGGTGTATCTATGGAAATGTATCTAGCTTAAACAGGGTGTATCTATGGAAATATATCTAGCTTAAACAGGGCGTATCTATGGAAATGTATCTAGCATAAACAGGGTGTATTTTTGGAAATGTATCTAGCTTAAACAGGGTGTATCTATGGAATTGTATCTAGATTAATACAGGTTGTTATCTATGGAAATGTATATAGCTTAAACAGGTGAATGTTCATATGAATGAACAACTATCAACAGAAAACCTTAATCAATTCCAAAAAAAATAGACTTCCCTTACTAATTATAATCAGCTGATTTAGTCGACTCTTCACGTTACCAGGTGGCTAGCCTTTTTTTCGGCCAAAGAATCAGCATTGCCATTCAACGTGGCAATGCTGCCAGCATTCTGGGCATTTTTCGCATTGACAGCGATGTGGACGAACTTTTCGATGCCCAATGAGCTATACTTCTGCCTCTTTTATGCCACTTGTACATATTTTATTTATTTTTATTTAACCCGTTTATCCCATTAAATTATTTATTAGTTTAGTTATGTATATGTAAGTTTTTATTAATATTAATAACACAATCAGCTGATTGAGATATGAGAAGAGATTTTTTTGGGCATTTACTTCCTTGAAGAAAGTTGATCACTTCAGCAGTATCTAAAATATAAACACCCATTTCCGTTACACCCTGTATATGAAGGTTCACCGAAACTAACCTTACAGGCTTTTTATTATGTTTCATTGTATCAACGAAACACTTTTATTTAAAATTAAACGTAACATAACAACGTTAAAACATTTATTGTAGAAACGACCTTTAGGCCTCAACTTGTAACAATAAACACAGTTACGGCAACGCTTTAAATCAAATTTTCCGGGATAAGAGTAACTTACTCACTTGCTTACAAAGAATCCCTTTGAATCTGAACCACATCCATCATCGGAGTGTTGACGCGTGAAAAGGTTCAAAGTCGAGGAAGTAAATAAATAAACGTTATTTAATTTACCTACATGGTTACAGAAACGTGAAAAACCGTTTATTGAAACGACAAAACATGTATGTATTTTTCCAAGAAAAGAGTGAATAATAATATTATTATTGTTATTTCATACCCATCCTCTTATAAATGTTATATTCAATGTAATACTTACTAGAAAAGCGGAAATAATAATAAAAAAGCATAATTTAATACATTATTAGTTCATAATCAAACAACACTAAAAATATGACGCAACATTTCAATTTACAGCACTTATACGTTATTAAACGTTGAGTAATATCATAATAGTTAACCTATTTCATGATCATCATTTCCTTATCTTAAATCACTTTCATTGGACCATCAAACTTATTGTGATAAACTTTATGTAACTTAAACAATCACTTAACATATGATTACTTATAGATATTCTATTTTTCGAAGGCGGGTTGGTTTTTAATGTGTGTGTACTCACGTACTCATTTTCTTTGTGTGCGTAAGCTATTACCTACAACCTGGGGGAGTATGAGTCAAGAGTGAAAGGTTACTTCTAGGCAAGTGTGCTCAACCATTGACCACATCATCGCTAACCTTCAAGTGAGGTAGTGGTCAAGCCCATGCCTATGAACGATAAAAAAAAACCGGCTAGGTGCTTGTCGGACTTTGCACATTTAGGGTTCCGTACCAAATGAGGGAATTATCAAAGAAAAAATATGATTAATCAATATATTGGCATTTAAACATTATCACCAAATTTCAAGTCGCAATGAGAAGTTAAAAAATACTTCGGAACAAAGTTTTGTGACAGACGACGGATAGACAGACATACGGACACGTGAGTGACAACAATAGGGCTCCGTTTGTACCCTTTGGGTACGGAACCTTTAAAAGTGTTAGTACATAAACGTACACACACATCCAAGACCAACCCGCCTTGATGAGGTAGAACAACCATACCTACATTATGTCTAAATTGCCTAGGCATTATAAAAGATAATATTAAACATTATTAAATTTTTATTTACGCTAGTAGTTATCCACTATGGGTATAATAAAAGTGAACTGGGGACCACTTGAACTACCAATCACTAAATGCATTTAGCGCTAAACGAATTTAAAAATAGTCGTTCTATTCCTGTCAATTGTTTGAAGATGACAGAGACAGGTGTTGTTTTAAATGTGTTTAGAGTTAAATGTATTTAGTGATTTGTGGTGTAAGTGGGATTTAGTACAGTCTATATACTCGTACTAGCTTCTGCCAGCGGCTTCGCCCACGTGGAATTAGTACTTCCCCACTATAAATGCTTTTCCAGACTATAACCTATCTCTTTGCCAAATTTCATCCAGTAAGGTTCAGCCGTTCTGGCGTGATCGAGTAACAAACAGGCATCTATCCAAACCTTCGCATTTATAATATTAGTAGGATAATAATTGTACTTATCCTTAAAAATGATTTTTATGTCATAATACCTAAGACGTAGCTATATTATATAGTTTCCTACTCGCAGATTTATTGAATTGAATGTAAATCAGTAAACAATAGAAATACATAAATTTATTGCTCGTAAATGCAGGTTTTATGTAAATTGTGTTATCTTATACTGACGAGTTTTAGATTTATGCTGTTTCGAAATAGCATTATTTGCATTTTGTCACACTCTGTCTCGACACACTGTGTCTAACCTTTAGTAATCGTAGGTGCGACACTCGTAATGTTTTTTTTTTTAACAATGATAGGTTCGCGATTGACCACTATCTCAAAAAATAAAAAATAAAACCTGATGGTAAGCGATGATGTGGTCGAGGATGGACGCTTGCCTACAAGTAACCTATTCACTCTTGACTTAAAGACTCCCAGGTTGTAGTAAAGAACTTACGCGCGTCAGGAAACACAGACTCTGTCAGGTAAATCCATTCCTTAGCTTTACGCACAGTAAATTTGTTCCCCAAACTTTTTTTGCGTGTGTATAAAAAATACAAGTACAATAATGGTTTACCTACATTTTGCCTAATTACATTTTCTGCACAAATATTTGTTTGGGATACGTGTAGGACAAACAATCAAGTTACCAATTAGGACCATACTATATCACTATGTAGACACAATATTTTATAAATTCAGCAGTATTTTAATCTCGCTGTTAAATGCATTTTCAAGTCCTTCACCTCGGACACGGTTAATTAAATCAAGATTAAATTTAAATGATTCAAAAGTACCTACTAAAAAAACTGCACCTTCATATTTTTTACGTTATCTCGACTAAAATTCTCATATAACGTAAACATAACTAATCGATTTTTATTAATACACTTTGTATATTTAAATCGAATCCATGAAAATCGTCATGAAAATCATCTTTAATTGATTTTAAATAATCCTAATTCTTTATTATTATTTTTTTAACTAAGTGCCCACAGCTGGGCAAACGTCTCCCCTTTCTCCTTACAAATCTGTGTCTTGGGCGATTTCTGCCCAAGTTTTTCAAGATTGTTTATTTTATTGTTTTTCAATTCAATTAACTTTATTTATAATAGCCGCCTATTCACAATAGTATCTCCAAATTATGCCTCATTTATACTTAAACATACACAATTAATTTGTAACACTAGAAAACGAATCGATTTTTATCATTACACTTTGTATATCTAAACCGAATCTATGAAAATCGATAGTAGACACCATCTTTCGCAATAGTGAGTTGTTTTAAGCGTAACTGAGTCGAGGAAAAACGTGCGATAGAGAAAAATAATAAGTCATTGTTACCGACAAATAATAGAGGTACCTACCTTAGTGACATTGTATTTGTCGATAAAGTGAACAAACTGAATAATCACTACTAGGGAGTTTTTGGCGAGATTTTTTCGAGTGAAGCTCAGCTGTTTTAATCATTCGCAAGTTAATTCGTAATGGATATAGCTATGTAAATTTGGTGTTGTTTTGTATGTCAAGTGGATTATATATGTGGAATCATTGAAACAGGCACGATCTCAGTGAAATGGAGCTAAGGATTTTATTATAGTATTGGCGAAGCTTGCCAAGAAGGCTGACTCGATATATGCTACCAAATATTACCAAAACATTTGAATGTTTTACATCCACATTCTAATGAGAAATTATAGTATAGCTTTCAATCAAAGTAAGAATTTTCGTAATCAGATCAATAAACAAACAATGTGACCTCTATAGAACATAACTTAAAACATCGTGAAAAAACCGGTATATCCTACAACCAATATTGCGAACTTTGTGACACCCACCAACCCGCACTTGATGCGTGGTGGATTATGGCGCATTCCAACTCCTAGAAAGGACGCCTCAGGCCCAGCAGTGGTTTGCCCGGGGATTGTGGATAAATTCGAAACAGAGTTACCGCGCCCCTGGGCATTCAGGGCAGGGAAGGAACATTGGTGGGTTTTAGTCAGTAAGAGTCTGACACGCCTTCTCGCTCCACCCTAGAGCGAGAGATGTCATTGCATAGTTTCCTGCCCACAAAAAAAAGGCCCAGCAGTGGTTACATGTTACAGGCTGATTTTATGTATTGTTATATTTTAATTTCTTTTGATTTAGACAACCAATTTAAATATTTCATAAATTTACTTCGATATCTTTATGGTTTCGGATGCAATACGCAATATTGGCCATGCATACAAAACCAGTGCAGTGTCACAGATAATAAAACACTGCAGTGTGGACCAATCTTTACAACCTTCTTATATTATGTTTCGTAATACGATAATTATGGTGTTACAGTTACCTACTGATTGTTGCTGGTTATTAAAGAAATTAGACCAATTATATTAAATAATAAGTTAAACACAATTTTTTTTTGTAATTTTATGCATATAGGTACTCATTATCTCAATGTATCAATCAAATTATTTTACAATAAGATAGTAGGTTATCATTTCTCACTAACTGAAATCATTTATTAATCAAAGTAAGATATGATTGTTAGCTCACACATACTCTGCGAGGTATTTAGTTATTTTTCCCACACTGAGATTAATATCTCAGACAACACTGTTGAAGAATTAATTATAGCTTGCAATTTTATGTGTAAGCGATAGCTACTTATTTTGCACTTATTGTTTGGTTAAATAGATTAATTAAGATTTAATTAAAGTTATCTCTTATTTTCTTCATATCCTTAACAAAATTATTTTTAATAGCATGGATACAATACTCGTATACATATTTTATTCTTTTTTTATTTACACTCTTTCTGTACCTATTCAGTACTTTGAGGATGATTAATATTTTTTATTCAGTTTAACACTGTTTCTTTAGATATTTTTTTTTAATTGTGCAAAATTGTACACATTCGCACAAAAATTTATAATTAAAAATCATAAAACTCACCTGTTCACATAAATCAACGTATCTCCAAATCACACCACTATACACTTGCGTACAATTTAATCGTAACAGCTTTCCGAACGTTAAACTCTCGCGTGCGCTTGCGCAGCCGATAGTGCTGCCAACACGCGCCAACCTCAGACAACTAAACCGCTGGAAGGGCGCACAAGGAAATATATACAGCCAACAAAAGCGGGGATACTTAGTTACCTTAAATCATATTGAAATCTTTAAGTACCAACTTTACACTGTTGACTTTAAAAATAACAAACAAAGTAACAATCAAGTTTAGTAACAATCAATAGTTCTTATTGACAAACTGATTGATTTTTTTTAAACAAGCTTTCTAAGCAAAACCTAGCATTTTATTCATTGTAGGCTAAGATATAGCCAGTACTAAATAAAATGTTTTAAAATCTATAACGTATACCAATCATTACACTTGCAAAATGTAGAAAAAAAATGCAAAGGAAAGATAATAACTATTACATAAACAGAATATTGAAATGCTTGTATTGTTATAAGTACTGAATTCAATTTGTACCTATATTATTCACTACACCACACAACTACTTTTATAATTATTTAGATCGGGTGATATAAAATAAAAAACTTTTTTACAATAAAAAATAACTTTAATTTTGGAAGTCGGTGTTTGTATTTTGTTTCTTCGTTCTTTGACACCGACTTCCGAAATTAAAGTTATTTTGCAATTTTTAGAAGTCGGTTGTATTTTTGTAAAAAAGTTTTTTATATTTCACTTTTTATTTTTTCTTTAAAATCATACAGACGTATTGAGAGAAGAAGTTCTTTTATTAACCGACTTCAAAAATGAGGAGGCATTTTTGAAGTCGGTTAGTAAAAAAACTTCTTTACAAAAAAAACAACTGACTTCCAAAAAAGAAAATACACTAAAAATTAAATAAAATACCTTTTAATTTCGGAAGCTGTCGGTGTTTGTATTTTATTTCTTCGTTTTTTGACACTGACTTCCGAAGTTAAAGTTATTTTTAACCGACTTCGAAAAAGGAGGAGGTTCTATGTTCGACTGCATGTATTTTTTTTATGTATGTCCACCGATTTCTCTGTCAGTTGTGGACCGATTTTCAAAATTATTTTTTTGTCCAAAAGAGTATACTCCAGAGGTCAAAAATCAACAGAAACAAAAAAATACGTATGCATAGATGACGTTTTGGTTTTCTTCAGTCGGTGTCAAATAACGAAGAAATAAAAAACAAACACCGACTTCGGAAATTAAAGTTATTTTTTCATTTTTAGTGTATTAATTTTTTTTTTTTTTGGAAGTCGGTTGTTTTTTTTTTGTATAAAATGTTTATACTACTAACTAAAAACCCCAATAAAATGGAACGTGGAATTTAAACATACTCGTAATTGGAGAAAACGAAAACGTCATCTAAGTATACGTATTTTTCGTTTTTGTTCAGTTTTTCAAAAAGCACCGAAGCAATTTCGATAAAATTTACATGGGACCACCTCGGGAGTATACTCTTTTGGATAAAAAAAAATATTTTGAAAATCGGTCCACAACTGACACAGAAATCGGTAGACATACATAAAAAAGAAATACATACAGTCGAACATAGAACCTCCTCCTTTTTCGAAGTCGGTTAAATATAACTTTAAATTTGGAAGTCAGTGTCAAAAAACGAAGAAGTAAAATACAAACACCGACTTCCGAAATTAAAGTTGTTTTTTTTTATTTTTGGTGTAGGTATTCATTTATTTTTCGGAAGTCAGCTGTTTTTTTTTGTAAAAAAGTTTTTTATTATTTAGTTTTTAGTTGTTATATACCCCAGAACTAAAAACCCCAATAAAATGGAACGTGGAATTTTAACTTACTCTTAATTGGAGAAAACCAAAACGTCATCGAAGTATATGTATTTTTCGTTTTAGTTCAGTTTTTCAAAACGCGCTGAAGCAATTTCGATAAAATTTATATGGGACCAACTCGGGAGTATATTCTTTCGGATAAAAAAAAGAATTTTGAAAATCGGTCCTCAACTGACATAGAAATCGGTGGACATACATAAAAAAAAAACATACTCGTACATACAGTCGAACATAGAACCTCGTCCTTTTTCGAAGTCGGTTAATAAAACACAAACTCTTTTCAAATATTAATTTTATGTTAGGTATTTATCAAACTCTACATTAGTAGTACTATTATTTATTCTGTGACATTAGCCTGAAACACCTGTAAAATTTTGGCAATAAGAATTCTTCTTACAAAAACCGGCCCTAGCTATACTCCTAGGTATATTTTAATATTGTAATTTAAAATAGTCAAACCAACTTTTGAAAAAGTTTCAAGCCATTCAATATATATTAAATAACTAGCTGCGCCCCGCGGTTTTACCCGCCTAGACCGGAATAAAAGGTAACCTATATGTTAATCCAGGCTATAAGCTATCTACGTACCAAATTTCATCCAAATCGGTCCAGCCGTTTGAGCGTGAAGAAGTAACAAACATACACACTCACAAACTTTCACATTTATAATATTAGTAGGATGATTATGAAAAAAAAAAAATATAATAAATAACTTGAAGTAAGAAAAAGTATCATTTACTATACGTACTGGTTTTTCTTCCACAAACCTATTTACTATAATTCATTTACCATATAATTTTTTTTTATATTATGTAGTAATTAGTTTCTCAATACGGCTCCAAAACCTCTTTGTCATGTTGAAAAAGGCACCTTTTCGGAATAAGGAGCTCATTGTCATTGGTCCCATGAAATGGTCCCCTAATAACCTCCATCTTTTGTAGTAAATGCTAATAATTATTGTAGATATAGCTTCCTATTAAAGCTCAAGGAAGTATTTTCAGATAATGTTTTGCCGTTGAGTTCGAAGTGATAAAAATAACAGGATATTTCTGCCAAATTTAAATCAAATCTTTCCATCACATTAAGAAAAAGCTTGTTATGGAGAATCCGCAAATCAAATTTGTGAATAATCGGCAATTCTCGAAAACCCCACTAATAGCTCTGTTGTTTCCAAAGATTTGTTTGATGACAGCATAAAAACAATCTCGAGAAAGAGGCTAAACAAATAAGGCGATATTATGTATTATCTAATAATTATGTCATAAACTAAAATACTCAATGACTCATATTCATTGAGTATATATAAGAAGCTCTTGCTCAAAACATAACAACCGCGTCAATCTTAGAGGTTTTAAGCAACGGTATCCGAGGTAGGTCTGAGGATAGTTGACCATTAATTACTTACCGAGAATCCTTCATGCCTCGAAAAGCATGTTAAACCGTTGGTCCCAGCTATCATTTGTAGATGTTTGACAGTCGTTACGCACAGTCAGAAGTCAGGAAATCTGGCTCCAGTCTTACCAAGGAGTATCGTTTTACCAACCAAATTGAAGGACTGAATTTTGAAGAACAGATAGGCAGTCGTTCCATGTCGCCCGAGGCCAGTCTCCTATCCCTCGCACACTCTCCGCGCTCAACGCTCTCTGGGATCCTAAACCTGATTATGACGTGTGTGTAAGAATAAAAGAAAATCTTGCCTGTATGTCTCGAGTATTGTGAGATGAGTGTATGACTGTGGTATAGTGGTATTTTATTCTTGTTATGTTCATAACTTGTCTTTACCGAAGGTTCCAAACGGAGCTCTATTGTTGTCACTCACGTGTCCGTCTGTCTCTCCGTCCGTCGTCTGTCACAATATTTTGTTACGAAGAATTTTTTAACTTCCCATTGACCTATGAACTTGAAATTTGGTGTTAATATTTAGTATAAGTATAACGTTTACTTTACTAACAAATACCAATATTTGGTATGAAACCCTTAATATGTGAAATCCGATACGCACTTCGCCAGAATTTTGGGCTGGGAAATCATCAAATGACTTCTCAGCTCTGGGTGGAGCGGTTTTTTTTTTTTTTTTTTTTTTTTTCTTTTTTTTTTTTTAGGGCGTGTCAGACTCTTACTGACTAAAACCCACCCGTATTCCTTCAGTTGCCTGTGCCAGAGCCGCGGTGGCCATTTCGAACACTCCCGCAATTTGACCAATATGGCCTTGGGCTCAATACATAAATACTTAAATAAAAAAATGTTAAACACTGGTTAGACTGGAAGCGGACCCCAACATAGTTGGATAATGGCAAGCAAGGCAGATTGAAAGGAATGAGTCATTTGCGTGTTCTTCTATTCTACGGTTTGTTGATAGTCATGAAGACGTGGAAACCTTGTTTTTACTCATTCAAGACCCTGTAGATGACGAATGATTATGTGATGTCTTGTCTTGAAGCTGAGGCACCTAAATACAACATTCACCGCTTTAAAACTGTGTATAATCTGCATTCAATGATCCTAAAATAGAATAATTTTACTTTTACTGCTAATCAAATTAAAATTTATTAATAAATTTATTACTAAGCGAGACGAATTATATAACTAGCAGCTTTTTAGATGTATTTTTTTTAACTTTAGGCGTCTTGCGCTGTCTTTTTGCGCTTTGGACACTGTGCGTCTATAGAAACCTTTTTAAATCACAGTTAATAAACGTCGATTAGATATTGAACGTTGCCCAAATATAACTACTAGTTTTTGCCACCGGCTTCACCCGCGTGAAAGTTGGATATTACTCCAAGGGATACTCCCGAGATAATATCCAATGTTTTATGGTTTACCCGCGAGCCAAGTTTCATCCAAATCTGTTGCGCCGTTAAGACGCAAAAGGTATCTAAATGATAAATATCTAAAAAAATATTTATTTTGTAAGTTGATTAAAAATAACACGCAGTAACAAATTACAAAAATTCACACGTTAACCAAGCAGATAAACTTTCAGAGTTACTTTTGCATTTATAAAATTAATTAGGTTTGTTGGTATATTAGTATGGATATTTATATTTGATTTCTTAGCTATGATTTAACACCGACAATCTATATATAAACCTCATCAAAATACTAGAGATCGGTAAAATCTGATCGTTATGATAGCACTTTAGCTCGTCATAAAATTACTATTTTAATTGAAATCTGAAAAGAAACTATGACTAACTCTAATCGTATTGACACTAATATTACTTGAGTTTTATTTACTACCTATTCTATTAATTGTTTACTTGATTACTTCCCAATATTTCTAAATTTTGCATCACTACCTAAGTCTCCATATTTTACTCTAATGCTAATGAATAAAAAGCAGGTACTTATATTGAAAAACGTCATTTGTATAAATAAATTACCTTATTTGTTTTGATGGAAAAGTAGGTACAAGGAACAATCTGTATCCTTGTGAACATTTGCAACATGTTTTAACCTGTTAGGTATGTATATGGTAAAATTATATATGCTGAACCACAACCCCCTACCAAAAAAAAACCACAGATACATTTATTACTGGAGCACCTATTAATACGTTACATGAGGCAAGTTTCACGATCCCAAAAATAACTTTAAAAGCAAACCGAAGTTTGACAGCTTTTAAAGTTATTTACTCCGGCTACTACTCGAAAATAGTCCCGAACTCGAGGCTTTTCCAAGTTTTAAATCATGTTTCCCGCAAAATTGGTCCATATCCATTATCATTAACGAAGTTTTCTGGCCGTAAAATCTAATGAAATCACGGTATGCACGAGTTTTTTACACATTTAGTTGAATCTTTTTCACTAGAGCTCGTTTGGAAGAGACGGGAAACCAATTTATCAATCTTCATAGTTATCCCGTGAGTAAGGACGTAAATTATCTTAGTTCTCACTGAAAGGAACAATTTAAAATAAATGTTTCACTAGATTTACGGCCATTTTTTGGTGCAAAGTGCTCCTGAAAAGATCTCACATCTTATCGTTTTATTATTCCACAAGGCTGGAACTGCGGATGAGGCTGTTTTATTTAAACTACGAGTAATACATCTTTTAATATTTATTTACTCTCATTTCTATTGAGTGCGTCCTCTTTAAATCCACCCATCCCAATTTAGCTGCAAAATATTTTTTAAGTCTACTGCCATACCCTTTTCACGTCTTAAAATCATCGTAATTCCGGTGTGAGAGAGAGACGGAGCTATAACTACAGGACGAATAGCGCTATCTCATTCTCACACCGGAATTATGATAATTTTAAAACGTCATTGTCAGCTGGTGTCTTTTTTTATGGAGGGTGGGAAATCATCCAAAACTTCTCGCGTGTCATACTAACCAAACCTTGTTCCTTTGACGGGGCCCATCGTGGCCGGTGCCTGCATGCCTAGGGGTAGCGGATAAATTCTGAAAATGAGTTACCGCACCCCTGGGCACTCAGGCAGGGAAGGAACAGGGGTGGGTTTTAGTCAGTAAGAGTCTGACACGCCCTCCCGCTCCACCCAGAGCGGGAGAAGTAATTGGATGATTTCCCAAGCCACAAAAAAAAAAAAACCTTGTTCCTTCAGTTGTCTATGCCAAGAACCGCTGTAACTCGCTTTTGAATTTATCCGCGATCCCAGGCAGGTTCGCTAGTGTCTGAATTCTGAACCATACATGTACAAAAACTGCAGTTTCAAGGTACAATGCACCCGATAAACAAAGATGAGAAAATGTTTTATGAGAGCCTCTTAACGTGAGTAGTTTCTGTAACAAAAATATTTATATTGGCGCTTTATTTTTCTTTCAGATCAAAATCCTTTTAAAATTAACGAAGGTTTGGACCCCTCATTGGTGTAATCATCAAATGGGTTTTAACCCCCTGAGATTGACAATATTGTTTTAAGAAGGGTTCACTGATCAAGGGATCACTGTACCTACAATAAAGAGTCTGGTCATTGTGCCTCCTAATCAGAAATGCTCACAATATTGATGTTTTGTTACAATAGATTTAAGTTAAAAAAAAAATCACGATATAAAATTGTGAAGAAAATACATTTTCTAATACATTTTGTATGGAACGGCTTTTTTATGATATCTCAGCTAGTTATTGTATTAAATTCTTCGGTGTTTTACTGCACCTTAAAGGATCCAATGGTTCTATTATAAGAATTTTTAACCGACTTCAAAAAGGAGAAAACTCTCTATTCGAATATATGGTTTTTATTTGTATGTTTTTTTCGGTTGGTTTTTTGTTTGGTAGGTCAGATTTCAGAGGTCCCTTATAAATATAAATATAGTCTCATAAATATATTATCTTTCATTTATATACTATCTTTCAGCTTTTTAAAAAAATCACCAAAAACAAAAAATATGTAGGTAACGCACAGATGACGTTTTGGTTTCCTCCAATTATGTTCAAATTCCGTGTTCAATGTTATTGGGGGTAACTTTAATATTTAGTTTTAGATCTGGGGTTTTTTTTTATACCTACAACAACTAAAAAGAGATTTTTTTTTTTTACAAAAAATACAACCGACTTCCATAAAAGAAAATACACTAAAATTGCAAAAAAACTTTAATTTTGGAAGTCGGTGTCAAATAACGAAGAAACAAAATACAAACACTGACTGCCGAAATACAAAGTTATTTTGCAATGTTTAGGATATTTTCCTTTTAGGAAGTCGGTTGTATTTTCTGTAAAAAAAGATTTTATTAGTAGAACAGGATAAATAATTCCAGAAGCTATATATTTTTACGTCTATCCTCTATAGGTAGTAAAAACAGAGTTAGTTTGATTAGGGCACAGATAAAAAGTAGCTTATGTTGTTAAAATTAGAGATAAAGCCATTGAAAAGTCTATAATAAACTTAATCCCCGACTGCGAGCAGTCAGTTTAGATGTAAGTACTAATTAAAATCCCTTTCCTAAACAAGAACTCTTTTTTTTATAGCTTAGTCTTTCGCTGTCGCACTTTCGCGTCACGCCCGTCTGCGTTAGTCTTTATCATTGTTAGATATCAAATAAGTTAATAGGTACCTAGATATACAAAATGTTATATCCTTATGACTCCGTGAGTTTAAATAGCTTTTCTAACTCCACGGAGTTTTGTGGTTGAGATAACTAAAACAATCCACATGCAAATGAATATAATCCCTGTTAGTTTCACCAACGGTTCAAACAGTTCTGTATGTGTGGATCAGGGTTTTATAATTTGAATTATCCAACTTGGTGTCATTAATATAATCAACGAGCGGTATTATTTGTTTTGGTTTATTTATTTTATGAATCAAGACGAATAGGTAGGAACCTAATAGCTAAATATAGGGACTATTTTTTAACGTGTGAAAATCACCATGGATGTTCTCTGCCCCGAGGCAGGCGCAGGAGTCTGTCAGTAGCTCGACGTCCGATCAGCACCAGTCCCGAGAGTCGACGTTGCGGTAGTGTTCCACGCGCGCCTCATGTTAGCAACACGTGACAGGGCCCGTCATGGCCGATGCCTACCCAGGGGTCGTGGATAAATTCGAAACAAAGTTAAGTCTGTTAGTGTTAAGGGCGTTGCATTTTCCCGCTCCCTTTCCGCCGCCTCCTTTGAGGCCATCAATTCCTCACGGAAGGAGGTGACGGCATCAGACGCGCTTTCGCTTCCAACTATGAACTGGACCACGGCTGGAAGCGAGAGATTATCCGCAGCACCTACCTACTGTATTAATCTGAAAAAAAAATTAAGGCTGTTAATTTTCAACCAATTTTCAATTAGTCAAGAATTTGCCAATGGCCTTTATCATTTTAACATAAATTAATTTAGCAGTTAATTATTAAGATATTTTGGATTAATCAGAGCGTACTCTGATAAAAACATAATATTTTCGTTCATTGACTTTACAAACTTACGTAGTGATGAATTCGTGGAGGGGAGTTCCTTCAATCTGCCTAGCCTTTTCCCAATCATCTTGGACCGCAACCAGATGCAGCTGAATACCAGTATTTCACATGGAGCCACTATCTAACCTCCACAACCCCGTTACTGGATAATACGGTACCTCTTGGTAAGACTGGATGTCAGACTTTCAGGCTTCTGACGACCCGTAACGACTGTCAAAGATCCACGATTGACAGCCGGGACCAACGGGTTAACGTGCTTTCCGAGGCACGGAGGAGTCTCGGTATATAAAGATGGTCATATCCATGGACCAACCCCGGAAAGCGTAACTTAAATTTATAGATCGACCCGTGCGGCTGTTATTACTTTAGCCACGAGCTCCTCAAGCGTTCTCTGATAAAAACATAATAATTTCGTTCATTGACTCTACAAACTTAGTATGAACTCGTGGAGGGCTAAGAGTTCATATACACATAAAAAAAACATTAACATCGCTCGCCAGCCTGTAACGTCTACTAAAGTATGAAAAAAAACAAGAAGTTACGAGAAGATCCTAACATTAAAGGAAGCAGGGCGTTACGTTATGTTACCCTTTTTATGTTTATGTACAAACATTATATTACAGCTACGCGAAGTTAGGGTGATTTTCTTGTCAATATGCAGTCTCCATAAATAATGTATAAGTAATATACTATGAATAATAAAACGTAATATCAGCTCACATCGTTTCAAATTAGGTTCCAATATCGTTCTAGCGATAACCCATCCTAACATACTGCTCAATGATTGAGATGATAGTTATAGGTGAAGGAAGGTAGAAAGTCTCCTCTTTCAAATTCGAATCAAAATTCTACTGGCAAAGAAATCTGATCTACTTAGGTCTGAGTCTGGTCTTCAGCTTTCATATCTAGTTTTTTTTTTTATTTTTTTTTTTTAGATGGCTTTGCTCTTGACTCTAGTCTAGGTCAGAGGTGACAGAGACAAAGTCGACGATGGTCTGGGCAAGGACGCACAACGGCCGGGCTTGCGCACGGTGAGCAATGGCTAGCTCGCCGTCCGATAAGGACCAAGCCCGAGTCGACGGCGCGTTGTGTTCCACGCGCGCCACAAAGAGATGTCAGCAATAATTGACCGGGCCTGCTAGGGCCGATGCCTGCTGGGGTCGCGGCAGTATTTAAAAGGGTCACCGAGGCCCTGAAACGCTCAATCAACTGAAAGAAGATGGGTGGGTTTTAGTCAGTAAGAGTCTGACACGATCTCCCTCTCCACCCAAAGCGGGAGAAGTTATTTGATTTCCCACCCCAAAAAAAGGGATGCATAACGGCCACTTTCTAATTTTAATTCAAAATGTTTAATGTCACATAAACCTGAGTACATGGGCACTTTGAAGTGCCAGAAGCTAGGCGCACGGTTCCAATCAGGGTTTTCGAGAAAAGTCACACCACTAGTTGGCGCCACTGAGGCAACAAGTCTATTCTATTCTATTCTATTTTTCTCTTTGGCAATCGTGCTGATGTCGACAATTCTGCCAATGTCAGATGTGCTATGAGAAAACGTGTGCATGGAGAGGCAACAAGTCTTTTAGTTTGAAATCGAAACATAATGACGTTGTCGTCAGTTTAACTAATGTCAGTTTTAGACAATATCTGAAGCGTTTTGACAGGTACCTGGACCTGACGCCTCAGTGCTGCCATCTGGTGTAGTAAACCATCATTGGTAGTAAGGAGAAGACCCGGAAAGTAAATTCACGGTTATTGTTTTAAAAATATTTTATATCTAAGTGTTTTATGTATAAGAGGGCAGTCAACTACCAACAAGTACCTACCTTTTGTAGACCACTTCCTCTACTATGTTTACCTACAACATAAATAGGTACTCGGTACTTCCCTCGACCACAGGCTTCCTAATACCACCCACATATTGAATGATCACCAGATTGAAAAGACCACAAACACAAAGGAAATTCGTTTCTCTACGTTTATCTAACCTAATCTATTAATTGAAAGATATTTTGCTTCCGTGAAAATTAATTTTGATATATATATGAGGTAACTATCTACTGCTTGAATGCACAATGCTTTCATAATATTTCATTTGGACAGTTTATATAACTATGATAGACTTCAAAGTGAGTCTCCGTGTGTATCTTTATGTTTTTTTTTAGTCCAATCATGCATGAACCCATTATAACCATATCTATCTACATCTAAAGGTGCCTAATGGGATTTTTTATTCTAGCCAGTCGAAAACTTTATAAGTGGGCGCTGTCAAGAGTATAGCAACTCAAGAAACTTATGTATAATTTATGTTTGTGAGAAATGAAGACAAATTCTCGGTAGCAAACTTAATCTAACCGACTTATTACAGTTTTCGGGAATTTTCTCGACTATGTGTAAAATACATTTCGTATCAGTCTCATGAAACCTAGAATATGTGGGAGTACGGGAAAAACGAAATTTAACATATTAAGTGGACCGAGAGGAAAGTTCATGTTTCGTTAAATTGTTAATACTTAAGTAGGTATAGGGCACTCAGTTTAACTCTTACACTCACATCTTTCAAATATTGATTACGAACGTAATTATAGATATTATAATTCTAAACCGCTAAATAAAAAGTTCTTCTTAATAACTACTAAGACTTACCACATCCATTCTTGGACCGTTTGTTGACGACGAGCAACGAGAAGACTCCCACGGACAGTCGCGAAGCGATAATGGGACACAGAGGCGACGACTTTTTTGTAAAGACATTTTTTCATGAATAATATACAGGGTGTAACGGAAAGGTGTGGTCATATTTTAAGAACTGCATCTGCCCATCGATATGAACAACTTTCTTTAAGAAAATCCGAGGAAATTCAAAAAAAAAATTTTTACCTCCCATACAAATATTGAACAGCTGATGATAACTTTGTATGGAAACTCCAATATTTTTTTTGGGAATTTTCTATTTTGTCTTAGAGAAAGTTGTTAATTTCCATGAGCAGAACCGGCTTCTAAAATATGACCACACCTTTCAGTTACACCCTGTATATACAGTATGTAACAGAGTATGAGCAGTGTTGGCCCAGTGGTAACAGCCGCGACTTACAAATTGTAGGTCGTGAGTTCAAACCCAGGCAGGCGCTTTACTTTGTTTAAGTTATTTCATCACCACTGCTCTCAAAACTGTAAAGAAAAACATCGTTAGGAAACCGGCATGTCCTAGAACCAAAAATTCGAAGACTTGTGACATTTACCAATCCGCATTGGGCCCACGTGGTGGATTACGGCCCACACCCTCTCATCTCACAGTGAGGCGGCCTGTGCCCCAGCAGTGAGGACATTAAAAAGCCTGATGACGATGTCGTCGATGTAACAGAAAGTTTTGGTCATATTTTAAAAACCGGCCAAGTGTGAGTCGGATTCGCGCACGAAGGGTTCCGTAACATTATCTATAAAATCGGCAAAAAAATCATGTATGTTGTAAGGGAGGCCCCTTAAATATTTATTTTATCGTTTTTTAGTATTTGTTGTTATAGCGGCAACAGAAATACATCATTTGTGAACATTTCAACTGTCTAACTGTCCCGGTTCATGAGATACAGCCTGGTGATACACGGACGGACAGCAGAGTCTTAGTAATAGGGTCCCGTTTTATCCTTTGGGTACGGAACCCTAAAAACTGCTCCTGCCCGACATAATGAACCACTTTCTTCAAGGAAGTCATGGTGAATTCCCAAAAAAAAATTACTCCTTTTCTCATTTTGATCAGCTGGCCTGATGATCACATTATACGGAGAGTCTAATTTTATTTTTGAGAATTTTCTATGACTTCTTTAGAGAAAATTGGTTATTTTGATGGGCACAGAAGCAGTTTTCCAAATAGGAGGAGCTTTTTTTTTAATGGCTCCTACTTACCTATACTATAGGTAACTGTATGTACGTAGAACGATTGTATCTTATAAAAGAAAATAAAAAAAAAGAACGGCCGACGTCGAATTCTCTATCGATCGACAATTTTTTGTCGATCCTCAATCCACAGGCTTAAATTGTTTTTTTTTTTTTCAAACCTTAGACAGGAGTCAATTAACTTCAGTATTTAATTAACACCAAATGCTAGGCGACCAATGGATTGATGACCTGGTGAGGGCTGCAGGTAGCCGATGGATACGAGACGCTTAAGAACGGTCGCTGTGGAGACGCTTGGGAAGGGGGCCTATGTCCAGCAGTGGACGTATTTCGGCTGAAATGATGATGACAATTATGAAATATTCAGTTGGCACATAATAGGTATCATTATTATTTTATTAGGTATCGTTCTTCTAAGAATTTGGTATTTGGAGTAAGAGGATGCACTTATATTACCTAAGTTCATTTGCTCAATTTGTCTTTAAACACCGCACGTAGAAGGAAAATGATTTAGATCTTTTAGTTGCATACGACCGGAAATTGTTTTTTTTTATAGTAGTTAACTAGTACCTAAGTTTTATGCGACAGCAATTATATTATTTAGCACGGCTACATTTTTTACACTGTCCTAGACCTAAAAATTCTCAGGTTACATTTAGCATGAAAACTAGGAAACTAATATTTTTCAGAAACTTCACTGAGAGAGAAATTCTTTAAAGCAAATCTATTAAGTTATGGCATAGAATAGGCTCAGGGCCTTTTGCTTCTCATATTATGAACTGGTGAAAACCACGGACCGCAGGTTGCGAGAAACACAGGACCAAAGCCAGGGTTGCAGGGTTGCGGTTGAAGGAACACGGGTGGCCACCCAAGGCTAGAAGTCATTTGATGATTACCCACCCTCAAAAAATAAAAAGGATCAAGGACAATAAGGCGATGCTTTGGGGAGGCTTAGGGGAGGGTCTAGCAGTGGACGTCTTATGGCTGACATGATGATGATGACATAGATAACCTACTAAAAGAAGACGAAGTGACAACATTTTTAAAGCAGATATGAGTAGGTACAAAATCTCCAAGTAGTTTGTAATGGTAATTATATTTTCGAGCCGTTTGAAGATGAAACTCTCGGATCGTGAGCTCTGAGTGCTCACAAATTGTTTAAAAAACTGTCTAAACGCCTTGTTGACACTTCGCGTGACCCAAGGGGTGGCTTTTTTCTAGGACAGAGGATAAGCATTGCCATACAACATGACAATGCCGCCAGTCTTTTGGGCACATTACCCAGTCGACAGCAATGCGGAGTAATTTTGCGACGCCATATTTTACATTATTATCAGTTTTAGTTATTTAAATGTTTTTATTTTTTGTTCCTTTGTTTATTTGTAGGATAATAATATAATAATATAGCCATTTAATCCCAAAGTATACAGATTAACAAATTAAATCTAGGACAGACCATTGCATGCATTATAAAATCGTATGTATATGATTTTATAATGCATGCAATGGTCTAATGAGATGTTTTAGTTTAATTTAATTTCATCATCTGCCTAGCCTTTTCCCAACTATCTTGGGGTCGGCTTCCAGGCTAACTGAATGCAGCTGAATAACAGTATTTTACATGGAGCGACAGTTACTGGGTAATACGATACCCCTTGGCAAGACTGGATGTCAGACTTTCTGGCCTCTGACGACCCGTAACGACTGTCAAAGATCCACGATTGACAGCCGGCACCAAGGGCTTAACGTGCTTTGTATACATAAATTAAATTAATTAATTAAATTTATGTATACATAAATTAAATTAAACTAAAACATCTAAATAGTGCCATATTTCAATTTCATGTTTAAAATAATCAATTCAATAATACCAATAGTAATTTAATTATAACAATAGCAATTCAATAATAACAGTAATAATTTAATAATAACGATATTAATTCTAAAATAACAATAATACTTTAACAATAGCAATAACGATTCCATAGTAACAATAATAATTCAATAATAATTTATTCTTATAATCATAATTCATTCCAATACTAATAATTTGTTCAAATAATAATAATTAATTGTAATTTGGACACATCGCAATTCAAATAATGAAATGAAATTATTGATCAAAATATTATAGTTTAGAATAAGATGAAAGAAGAATTTGTAAGATAGTTATAGTTAATTAAGTATATTTTTGTTTCATGTATACATAGAAACATACATATTTCATTTATTAAGTTATTTAATAGTTTTGTTATGTATATTTTAATCAAATAATAAATTAATGTTTCTGTACATACTTAGATAAATTTCAAATAAAATTTAAATAATTATAGCAAAAAATTTACGTTTCTACGCGGTTAGATATGAAACAATAACCACGAATCCAAACTTCGAAACAAATTACAATTTAGCTTTAAACATTCCGAATCCCAAACTTCCAATAGATTGTTAACAAAGATACTATAAACAAAAACAAGTGAAGTTAAAGTTACATTAAGTAAATTGCTTACGAAACCTTTGCACGGTCGAAGACATTTGTTTCTTGGAATGTGAGGAAGGAAACTAAAATAACCGTTAAATGTATCAACCACTTATCTTCGAGACAAATTGTGAGAGAGTGTGTTGCGAAGGTGCTCGTAGGAGATGTACGACTATCTTGATCTGAAAAGACGATTGAACATACGACCTGTTTTAACGTTGTGGGAAGGCAGAAGCTAAAAGTAGATTTCACTAAGTGAAATATAGGGGTTCCTTAATTATCTTATTTTCTTAAGTAGTTGAAAATTAGAGCATCCATATCAAAAAGGACCCTAATTCCCACTATTTGAAATGAGACTTATTTATTCATGTGAATAGTATCTTCTAAAACTACTCTTCAAAACACCTGATCTGATCTAGAAACGTCCAATTATCACTTTTCATCTATCCAAATAATAAAGAAGATCTGTAAACGTGTCGGCCCAGTTCGCATCTCTTCCACCTCAGTTACCTACCTACCTCTGATTGGAAATGAAATTTATTTCAAACTGATTTAAATAAAATTAATTCCTTCCGACAGAATCTGATCACGCATTATGTTGCTCCTTTCTCATTGATGATTTGCCGATGTCCCGACACTTTGCTGAACCCGCTTTCAATTTTTCAGAACCAATCTGCATATCGTTAACTCGGGTGAATGTTAGCTCTCTGTTACCGCTTTTAAAGACAACTTCTTGAATGTTGCCTGAATCTAATGCATCATGCATGTTTTGATAGAATAAATCTTCTTGCATTGTATCTCTGACCCTGAGATTTTGGTGAATATGCTCTCGACTTTTTTTGAGCGTGCTGCATTTCGAGGACAAATATAGCCTCACCATTAGCGTTCTGCCTTTACCTTCCTCTCCTCCCTTAGTAGCCTCCAAAAGTAGCCTGTTTTAATCCAGGTTATAATCTATCTGTGTGCAAAATTTAATCGAAATCTCATCTGCCGTTTTTGCGTCATTGAAACTCAAACAAACAAACTTACAAATATACAAACTTTCGCATTATTATTATTATTAGTAAGATTCAGCAGACAATCAATCTATCCTCCCTCCACTTTAGGATATTTTTTTATATACTTGTTTCTTTAAAAAAAAAGCGTTTTGATTTGTCAACATAATTTGTTCCTTTGACAACATTTAACTAAAATCAATTAGGAAAAAATATATGTTGCATACAAGGATCATCGTAATACTCCAAATCTTCGATGCCACCTCCACACGAAAAGCACTTCATATAACAACATCGTTTAAACCACTTTCACAGTAAAATAAAACCTACATCAGCCATTCCCATCACCAATCTTCGTTTTGAATCTACTGTAGCCCAATAATGTCGAAATGAACACACTCGAATTTAATTTATATATTTTATATCGCGGGCTAAAATAATTTTGCATAATTTTTAAGAAGGTCTCGATACGTGTATGTATAAAGAATAATGAACTCTTGTATCTGATGATCACAATTTATAAAGATGTGGTGGTCCGAGTCGTAATGTAGCAGGAATGACAAATAATGTTCTTAGTACTAATGAAATTAGCAGTTGTATAGTAACTGCTCATGGATTTAAATTTAAATAACTACACAATGTAGTTCGCGAGTGTTTAACTTAATTGTATATTGCATTGATATCATAGGTGTTCGAGAAATCCCCCGGGGGGTCACAGATAAATTCGAAACAGAGTTACCGCGCCCCCTGGGCACTCAGGCCACTGAAGGAACAGGGGTGGGTTTTAGTCAGTAAAAGTCTGACACGCCCTCCCGCTCCACCCAGAGCGGGAGAAGTCATTGGATGACGTTAAGTCCCAAACCCAAACCCCACAACAAAAAAAAAGGTATTCGAGAAATAAGACTGCAAAGTACTCGTAGAATAGAATAGAATAGAATACTCTTTATTATGTACACCATATCGTAGCCCGCTCGTAGCTTAATTTTAAATATTATTATTTCTACATACCACTTATTAAACAAGATACACTTTGAAGCACTTATATTGTAAATATTTATGTAATAAACAGTTATTATCTTATTCGATGAGAACATTATTTTCTTCACACCACTTAAAGACAAAATACATTTCTAAGGCACATAATTATATTGGTATGATGCATACAACTTATAATGTCAGATGAAGTTGAATAGTTATTCTACAATGTTACTAAACTAGGACAGTTTTTACTTTCTAAGTTATATACATTATTAATTTGAAATATATTTCTATCGCAAATTCCTTTTATTTAAATCAGTTTGAAATAAATTTCAATTCCAATCAGATGAAAGAGGTTGAATAGATATCTACGGACTGGGCAGACACATGATAATTCAAATTCTATAAATATAAAGCAGTCCAAAGCCTTGTTGTTGAGACAAGGAAAGGATTGAAAGAAATGATTAATGAGACTTAGGAATTTACGGCACCACAACGTAATTTTAAGACATGTGGATCTTCTTTACTATTTGAATAGACGAAAAGTGATAATTGGACGTTTCTAGATTAGATCAGGTGTTTTGAGTACTAGTTTTAGAAGATACCATTGACATGAATAAATAAGTCTCCTTTCAAATAGTGGAAATTAGGGTATCCAGATCTTTTTTGATCTGGATGCCCTAATTTTCAACTACTTTCTTAGTTCAAAAATCATGATATTCTCACAACAAAGGATAATTTTTATGGTGACTATTTACGCATTCGAAATCTGTCAAGTACATTTTATTCTTACAGTTCACAAAGTGTGAGGAACAGCAGATTTTTTTCGAGTCGGTCTGATTCATATTCATGAGTACGAGTACTTTACCAACTGAAAGATTGCCAATTTATTAAAAGTCACTCTGTATAAATACATTGAAAATGTTCACTTCAAGATTCATATGTACACACACAGACATATCGTCCAATATATGGAAAAAAATTAGATGCATAAATAATAATGTTCACCAATCGATAAGTATTACTCCTAATATAAATTCACTGAACCGCATACATAAACGATAGAGATCCCACGATGTATAATTTGGAAACTTATTCGGGACAGTTCAAAGAAAATATAAGAGAAAAAAAACTTCGATGGAACGAAAAACAAATTCTGTGGAAGTAACAAACTTTACGTTTAATAATACGAAGAAACTCGCTTTCTAGGTGCTGATTTGGAAATTGGGTTTTATCGTTTCTACATTTCTAGAAGATTACGTCTTGACTAAGGAAATAAAATTTCCATCTTTAGTAGGCTGGATGGAATTGTGATTTTGTGAAGCTTCCTGTAATTCGGTTCTGTTTTAGTTTAATTCTAAGATTTCGTCTTCTAAAAATAATCGTTTGTTTACAATATTGCTCATTGTCAAGGCTGTTACTAATTTTTTGGGTAAGCTTTCTTTATAAACCGTACTTTCATATAACTATCCATAATAATATTTTAAATGCTGATAATATTGTAACTCTGTCTGTCTGTTACGTCTTCAACTCTTCACGTCGGATTTAGACATCCGGGCTGAACAAAGCATGAGTTTTAGTTTCTTAAATTCCGTGGCCCACAGGACACTTGGTCAGCCGTATCGGCCCCGCGATTTTTTTGAGTGATGTCAGGCACCGAAAAAATTAAACAGTTTGTCGCTATAATTTATTGAAAGTAATACCTACTCATCGTTTCAGCCCAGGTGTAAGGGATAGATGAAACTTGGCACAGGGGTAGACCATATTGGGTCGCGGATAAATTCGTAACAGAGTTACCGCGCCCCTGGACACTCAGGCAAGGAAGGAACAGGGGTGGGTTTTAGTCAGTAAAAGTCTGACACGCCCTCCCGCTCCACCCAGAGCGGGAGAAGTCATAGGATAATTTCCCACCACCATAAATATTATCTTGGAATAGGATAAAGGATACTTTTCATCCCGGGAGTATGTTCCCCTGAGATATGGTTTTAAAAGCAGGCGAAGCCGCTGGCAGGAACAAATTTTTGGGTTTCCAATTCCGGGCCCATTATTTGCTGGTCTGTGTACGTAAAAAGTTATGTAGAGATCATCAGCGTCTTATAAATGTACAGCGATCACCAACCCATCAGGCTAGCGTGTTGATTACAGTTAGTTTTATTAAGACTATCCATTGTGGCAGTCATTGAGGTCACACACATCAGCAAACATTCACTGGAATTATTTTTATGCCACTGAGTGGTAAACAAGCAGGCGACCCGACAGATGATAAGTTGTCATTGCTGTCGATGTCAAAGGTACACGGAGCAGTGCCTACGCATTTCAATAACTCTTCAATTTATTTTTGTAACTGTCCATGTTGTAGCTCCGTGGAAAGCCCTCAGGAGTGATCCCAATCCACATTTAGTAGATATGTAAACCAACCAGGTTACAGACATAGCCTGAAGAATCGCCAAACTTAAGTGGCAGTGGGTAGGGCACATTGCTTGCAGAACAGATGGTTGATGAGGCCGAAAGGTTTTGGAGTGGCGATCGCGTAACGGAAGATGCAGCGTTAGAAGGCCTCCCTCAAGGTAATCTGATGACCTGGGCCTGCAGTCTCGACATAGTTAACGATCGCTATATCCTAACACAGACCAGGCCCTGCAGTCTCGACTTTGATAGCGATCGCTACGTCCTAACGATCGGTCGCTACGTCGGAAAAATAATTGATTTTCTTGAAATTTGTACAGAGACCAGCAGATCAGTTGATCAGTTTTCATTAAAAATAGTGCTAGCAAGTTAAAAATCACGCCGTCTCTGTACATATTTCAAGTAAATCAATTATTTTTCCGACGTAGTGACAGATCGATAGGACATAGCGATCGCTATCAATGTCGAGACTGCAGGCCCAGCAGATCAGTTGATCAGTTTTCATGAAAAATAGTGCTTGCAAGTTAAAATTTACGCCGTCTCTGTACATATTTCAAGAAAATCAATTATTTTTCCGACGTAGCGACCGATCGTTAGGACGTAGCGATCGCTATAAATGTCGAGACTGCAGGCCCGAGTGAGGAGTCGCGGGAATCGTTGTGGCGACACTTGTGAGGGGGCTATGTCCAGCAGTGGGCGTCTTTCGGCTGGCATGATGATGATGAAACCAGCAAGAAAAACATGTAGCTTAACTAAAAGAAACCATCGTACTAAAATCTCATGAGGAGGTGAACACAGTTGCCGGAAGGCAGTGCACTAGACTATTTAGCTTTGAGCCTCTTTGCTGGCTTTATCCAAGTAATTGCTCCCAGAGCTTGAAAATTGTCTAAAATAAATGTAGTGCTGTGCTTGACAGAGATACGAACCCTCCGCATCTCTGTCAAGCACAGCTCTACATTTTATTGACCACAAACATATCATATTAATTAGTAGAATTTATGACTTTTATAATACTACCTGTTTATGCTCGTTCGCTATATAAAGCACCTCTGGGATATTGTTTGATATCAAAAGCATTATAGTAATAACTTATCTATTACCAATTTGATGGTCTTTATTTTTATTAGTCCATTTATTATTTTTATTCAATTTCTTAGCTTCTACTAGCCAGGCGGAGTAACCATAAACTCGCTCATGAGTTCGTTATACTTTAGGTAAACCATGTTGTTCAGCATAGGGCTCACAGGATTTCCGCCTCAGTCCGCCGATTGAAGGGCTCAACAGCACCATATATCATATGCATAACTTATGTTATTAGAGCGCAGTTATAAGACTAATGGTTTTTAATTGAACATCACGTCTAAACGACTCGTCTTATTTCTTTGAAAAAAACATTTGTTATTCTAAACAATTTTCTTCGTTATTTGATATGTGAATATTTTTACAACATAGTGTAATTAATTTGTAAAATTATGTCAAACTCGGATAAAAAGTTGAGAATCACGCAAAAACTATAACACGTATTTTTATAAAACCTTCACGATTTTAAAGATCATTTAATTATTTCTATTTTAGTATACGTTTTTTAGTATAATACTTGTTGCTTTATGTGTAATAAATTAATAATTCATCTAATTTCGGACAGCGCTCCTTGATGGTTGAGTCCTATTACTGGGTGGACGTACGACGTGGTGGACTCGCCCATCAAGGAGCGCTGTCCGAAATTAGACGCATTATTAATTTATTACACATAAAACAACAAGTATTAATCTTAAACACTGAGAGTAAATTGTAAATAATTAAATGATCTTTAAAATAGTGAAGGGTTCATAAAAATACGCTTTATAGTTTTTGCGTGATTCTCAATTTTTTATCCGAGTTTTACATAACTTTACAAATTAACTACACTATGTTATAAAAAAATATAATTTCAAATATTCTGAGGTCAAATTACGAATGAAATTGTCTAGAGTAAAATATATTTTTTTCAAAGAAATAAGACTAGTCGTTTAACTGCGCCTTAAACAGCGCAATCATATTATTCCTCATGACCTTTTAAAGTTCAGGTGAGTGGATAGAGTACCTAGCAAGATTATTTTTTGCAAATAAACAGCACTATGTAATACCTTACCGCTGTAGGATTGTACTTACCCCAGAACGATGTTTGTTTTCTCTTCACTTCTTATCTACATAGGTAAGAAGTTTCTGTTAGACCTCCTATTACTGTAATTTTTAGATTTATTAGGGAACTGTCATCATTACTGAAGTCTGCACACAATAAGTTAATTTAGTTGACGACAGACAACATGGCGACACTTGTGAAGCAATGTGGTCTCAAAGCGCATATCCTCTACATACAACAATAACTCGTAAACAGAGAGTAGACCAGTGCCGGATTAGCCTACGTGGCTAATAATATAAGTGGCAGGAGAAGCAAATGATACGGGCCCCATGCATTGGGGGGGCCCAGTTGTACGTACCAAAACAAGTTAAGGTGAAAGCGCCAGGGAAGCCCGCAAAATTCAAATTTTCTTACGTTTTTGCAATTTGCAGGTCAGTGTCAGGTTGTATGTTGGTCAAAATATGATTTGCGGCCGTAGCAAGTACGTATTTACAGAACTGTAATCAAAAAAGTAATTAAAAGATGATTTTGATTATTATAATTCTATACCTATTTCCTTAAGATATCATATAGACCTTTTGAAATCTAACCAATTTCGGATTACCCATAAAGACTATGTAAGCAACCGCCTTTGGGCCCATGATGGTTAAAGAAAAATTATTCTAAGAAGTTTTCGTTATCATTTCATAAAGATTTATTAGGCCCCTTCGTAGAGTTTGCTACCAGGCCCCAAACTGACTTAATTCGGCACTGGAGAAGACACGATATTAACATTAAGTACCTCGTACCGTTTATACCGTGTCTTAGTCCAAGAGTAATGATCTGCTCGCAATTGTTCTATGTAATGCAATACGAGATTAGGACTGCAAATAATGTAACCGTCTAGTTCAAACAAACAAACAGCTTGAAATGTAGAAAGATAAATACCTATTCTTGGTGTTAGTAGCGGTGTGTATATTCATTGATTGTTAGGTTCTTAATTATTGATGAAGGACTTTTCATCGGTTAAAAAAAATATGAAATAAAAATAGGCCAAGTCCGTGTCGGATTTCGTACATTTAGGGTTCCGTACCAAATGCATTTCAAAGAAAAAATCTGATTGATCAATATATTGGTATTTGTTAGTAAAGTATACGTTTTTAAAAAGGCGACGGATAAATATAGCGTGTTTGCAAGAAACGAAATGGAAGGGTGCAAAAGCAAGAGAATTAGGAGAAGGATATAAGTTTTATTACTGTGGAAGTGATGGCAAACGGAATGGTGTGGGCATAGTTTTGGATAGTGAGTTAAAAGAATGTGTGGTGGATGTTAAAAGAGTAAGTGATAGAGTGATAGCTATTAAAGTGGTTGTGGAGAGTATGATAGTAAATGTTATTAGTGCGTATGCACCCCAATCAGGATGTGAGGATAGTGTAAAAGAGAAGTTTTGGAAGGACTTCGATTGTGTGATGATGAATGTACAGGAGAGTGAAGAGGTGTTTGTGGGGGGTTATTTTAATGGGCATGTAGGAAGTCTGAAGTACGGTTATGAGAGAGTGCATGGTGGTTGGGGGTACGGAGACCGTAATACTGATGGCGAGACATTGCTGCAAGCTGCTTCGGCTTTTGACCTGGCAATAACTAACACCTGGTTCAAAAAGAAATACGAACACCTGATCACTTACAAAAGTGGCCAGCACGCAACCCAAATTGACTTTTTCTTGGTGAAACGAAACAGTCTCAAAACAGTCAAAAACTGTAAAGTGTTGCCAGGCGAAGGCTTAGTCTCTCAACACAGGCTCATAATGATGGACGTAACAGTCAGTGTCTCGTCCAGTAGGAACAAAGAACGGCCCCCACCCAAAATCAGATGGCGTATGATAGAAAATGAAGAGTGTGCAAGTATGTTTAAGAGTCAAGTGGTAGATAAAATGATAGACATGAAGGATATGGAAGGAAAATCTGTGGATGAATGTTGGAAAGAGATGGCGGATTGTATAAGGCGAGTAGCAAAAGATGTGTTTGGAGAATCGCAAGGTAAAGGCATGATAGAAAAGGATACATGGTGGTGGAATGAAGATGTGCAAAAGATGCTAAAAGAAAAGAAAATTTCGTTTAAAGTATGGCAGAATGTAGAAACCGGAAATGATAATTTGAAAGAAGAGAAAAAGAAAATTTATAAAGAATGGAAGAGGAAGGCAAAAAAGGCGGTTGCAGTTTCCAGGGCTAAGGCGCAGGAAAAGTTATATGATTTACTGGACAGCCCTAGAGGCCAGAAGGAGCTCTACCGGATTACAAAATTAAGAGAAAGGAGAACGAGGGATATAATGCACATACAATGTATGAAAGATGAACTCGGTAAAGTCTTGTCGAAAGATGACGAAATAAAAGAGCGATGGAAGGTTTATTTTGAAAAGTTGATGAACGAAGAGAATGAATGGAATGGTGTGCTCAAAGAGGTACAAGTAAATATGGGTTTGGTGAGAGAAATTAGCATGGATGAAGTAAGAAGGGCAGTTCAATGTATGAAAAATGGAAAGGCCATGGGCCCTGATGACATACCAGTAGAAGTATGAAAGTGTTTAAAAGAGGATGGATGTATGTGGCTGACTGTATTCTTCAATAAGTTGTTGTATGAAGAAGTGATCCCACAAGAATGGTGCAATAGTTCGCTAGTGCCCATCTTCAAGAATAAAGGGGATGTACAGGACTGCAACAACTATCGAGGGATAAAGCTCATGTCACATACTATGAAAGTATGGGAGAAAGTGATAGAGAAAAGATTGCGAGAGGAGAGTGAGATTACCCCGAACCAGTTTGGGTTTATGCCAGGTCGAGGGACAATGGACGCCACCTTCGCTCTCCGTCAATTGTGCGAAAAGTACAGACGTGTGCACAAGAACTTGCACATGGTGTTCATTGATCTTGAGAAAGCGTATGATAGGGTACCTCGGGATGTGTTGTGGTGGGCCTTGAAAGAGAAAGGTTTGCCTGGGAAGTATGTTGAGTTGATTCGTGCTATGTACAGACAATCTAGTACCTACGTCCGGTCGGCTGCTGGCAACACCGATGAGTTCAGTGTGGCTGTAGGCTTGCATCAAGGGTCGGCTTTAAGTCCTTACCTCTTCCTGTTGATTATGGACGCTCTTACGTCGGAAATACAGGAAGAGGCACCCTGGTGCATACTGTTTGCCGACGACATTGTTCTGGTCAGTGAAGATGGACCTGAGATCCAGAGCAGATTGGAGAAGTGGCAACAGAAGCTGGAGAAAGTTGGCTTGAAAATCAGCAGAACCAAAACTGAATACATGTTCTGCGATTTCGGCGGTCTCTCCAGTTCTGAAGCTGTAGTGCTAGATGGCGCGCTTCTCCCAGTCTGCTCCGATTTTCGGTATCTCGGTTCACTCGTGCAAAGCGATGGCGAAATAGATCGGACTGTTAAGCACAGAATTAACACTGGATGGATGAAATGGCGGCAGGTCACCGGGACTATCTGTGACTCCCGCATTCCCCTAAAACTTAAGGGGAAGATTTATAAAACAATGGTCAGACCTGCTGTCTTGTATGGTTCAGAATGTTGGGCCACAAAAGGGATGAATGAAAAGCAATTGCATGTAGCTGAGATGAGAATGCTAAGAGCGATGTGTGGTGTTACGCGCATGGATAGAATTAGGAATGAGTATATAAGAGGAAGTCTGAAAGTGGCACCGCTGACTGAAAAATTGTGTGGAAATCGGTTGTCGTGGTATGGGCATGTGATGCGGAGGAATGAAGAAAATGTCGTGAGGAAAGTCTTGTGTATGGATGTGGATGGCTATAAGAGTAGGGGAAGGCCAAAGAAAAGATGGTTGGACTGTGTGAAAGAGGATATGGGTAAAAAGGGGGTGACTACAGAGATGACGACTAATAGAGGAGTATGGAAGAAAAAGACATGTTGCGCCGACCCCAAATAAATTGGGATAAGGGCAGGAGAATGATGTTAGTAAAGTATACGTAATAATAAACAAAATTTTGTGATAGACTACGGACAGACGGACACGTGAGTGACAGCAATAGTGCTCCGTTTGAGCCCTTCGGGTACAGAACCCTTAAAATATAACCATGTGATTAGTTTAAACACTGATTAGCAGGATCTTAATTCACAATTTTCTATGGAGAATTATAATAATAAGCATAAGGTAAAAGGAGTTGTTGAATTGCTAGTTTGGAGAAGTATATCTCATACAATACTCATCCGATTACGAATAAAAGGTTTCACTAATATATAATTAATAAGATACCTACGTTTTGTCCCGGAAAAATGCATGGTTCCTGTAGGAGAGATCACCGTGAGCTCTAAGACATGGGAAAGGCTAGTCAATAATAACGATAATTTGGCGTCAGCCAGTGACTGGAAATTGGAGGATTATATCCTTGATAAAAATGCTTGGCTTAATGCCGGTCCTGCTCCACAGCCACAGCCACTTGGATCCACTAGTTAGTTCTTTTTTGTATTAGTATATTTCCCTTTTATTTTTATAGACATGATTTTTTTATTATTTTTTTTTGTATTAATTGTTTAATGTATTTTTTTATTTGTAACTTTTTAAAATGTATAATTTCGAAGTATTTCTTAATTTTGTACATATAATGTAACTGCTTTTTATTTTATTTTTTATTTTTTTGACATGAATGAGCATGGCAGTTGAGAGTTTGTCATGCTCACTGAAATGTCTCGCTGATGGTGGCGCCTGTGTTGGGCCATATGGTTGAGCTGAGTGGTGCTGACCCACGCGTCATGTTCGTGAACGGGCGCCGTCAGTTGAGCGTGGTCATCTCTCAACTGCCATTGGCTTATTTTAATCTTTTTTTATTTTTATTGTTATGAATTGTTTACTTAACATTGTTGTCATCTAGTAGAAGCAACAAGACTACTACTATGTAACCAGGATTTTTATATTACATAATATGGTTTAAAAGAGTGTCCATGGAGTTTTTTGCACGTTCTTCTCCATAGAAATCTACGCCTTGGAATGTGCAATTAGCTTCATCTTTCTGATTGACCGACTTATTGAGAATTCAAAAGTGCCTGTAAATGATTTGATTTTTAGTTATTCTTTTTGCTTAGTAAATAGCCACGAGCCTTGACCAACACCTAAGGAGGTTCTCGTTAGGCGGCTGCACCAAGGGCAGATTCAGACGGCGGTACTGCTGAATACGGCTCGCATTCTTAGGAGGTTGCTTTCTCTGGAGCCCTAACCACCGTTAGCTTGAACCCTGTTCCGGATACCGGTGAGCTACTGCATATTTTTATTTATGTTTTCAATGTTTTTTTTTTATATAAAAATATTTGACAATTTATAAAATATGTAAAGATAGTGAATAAACGATGGTAGCCTATATTTATGAAGACACTAAGGAAAATAAGAAATTGTGCAATATCCAACTTCCCTAAACATGACGTCAATTGTCATCTACATGCGGTGAACCTTGTCTGAGTGACGAGGCTATGATGATAATTAGACGTTGGAAAAATCAAGAGTCAATCCGTTATGGTTGTGACGTGTACCTTCGTGCGTAGCCTGGTGACGGCATGGGATAATGACTCTTTTATTTGATCGAGTCTATTTTACATCTTTCGAGAGATGACATTATGCATTGGCATCTTTTACACACGCTGTTATTTCCAAGTGTGGTAAGATGCTGTGACTAAGAAATTCAGGGAAATCTTAATTGCGTTGCTGCTTGCGCATTGCCGAAGGAAACTGTTTTAAAAAAGTTAATAATATTATATTCCTACTGCAATTGCACTCTCTGTTTAATGCTAGTAAACCATATCTGTTTACGTCTGAACCTTTTAAACCCTAATCGTGAGGGCCTAGTTTGAGTTTTTAACGCACTCGAACGCGTTTGCGTAAACGTTCGCTTATCTCATATCCAGAGGTCGGAATTAGGTATAGTTATTTATGTACTTGCATCGAAATGTTGATATAAATATGGATCTTCCCGGGATTTCTAATGGACAATCCCGTGTGGCCAACAATATTACAAATAAATAATAATAAAAACCTCTATTGTTTTCTTTTGTTCTCGCAAGCTATGTTGTGTGAACTACAAATGTGGCAACATCGCGCGTGCAATAGTTTCAATTGTGTAAAAGTAAATAGCTTTTTTATTTAATAAATCACGATATTTTCTGCTCTTCAAATTTAATCTCGGGATTTGAGGCATATCCACTTTATTCTTGTAAGTACATAAATAAGTCTGCCTAATTCCGACCTCTGGTCATATCGTATAGAAAAAAAATAGGTTAACTCGGGGCATAGACATACGAGCACTCGTATTATATTATTGTTTCATCGAAATTGCAATATACCTATACGCTGCTGTTGGTGTACCTAAAAAATAAATAAAAACCAAATACGAGTCTGCCTCGTTACAAGCGCCTAGTGGTTACAAGCGCAGTGAGCTCAGAGCCTTTAGACAAAATACTTTTCTGTAAACGTTAACGCTAACGCTTCGTGCAAAATGTATGGCAAAGACATTACTGGGCGTGTGTCACGTGACAGTTCTCTGTCTAACGCTTCGTGCAAAACGTCGTTGCCATACTTTTTGCACGAAGCGTTAGGGTTAACGTTTACAGAAATGTATTTTGGCTAAGGGGGCAGGTTTGATTACTTGGTCGGGTAGTTTTATTGGGTTATTCTATCAGGAATTTCTTAGTAGCAGCCGGAGTCTGGATAAATGCCCAGTTGATGGCAATGGTCTCGTCCTCTGTTACATGGGTCGTTAACATAAATGGCGTATGGTGGGTGTGCTATAGGTACATCTTTGCCAAAACCTTCGAGGAATACTGTCCTGATACCTATGTAAATGTCACCGGAAAATTGTAAACACCGTAAGATTGTAAAAAATGCTGCGAGAGTGTAAACTCTCGATATAATATGAATAGATCATTTCAAATACCTACAGTAAATCTCATCCTAATTCTGTAAGTTTCAATGTATTGGTCGTTGCTTGGGCAGTCTTTTTTAGGGTTTCGTAGTCCTAACAAGGACAAGGAAGAGGAACCCTTATAGTTTCGGTCTGTAAGTCTGTCCGTTCGAGGCATAGCTAAGGGACTGTTTCCTTACAAAAAAAATACGTAGTAAACAATTAATGTTATAAAAAAATAACGTTTTTTATTCAAAGGTTATTATTGTCCGTTAAACCGTGAACTCAATGAATATGTTCATAGTAATAAACATAAAGCCCCCTTCTAATTCTAAGTCCGCTTACCTGGCGACTACGGGACCCTACACGGCGCGTAACCCAAACCCCGACAGGCCAGTTTTTTTTTTAATAAAAATAAAAAAATTACGTTACTTTTCACAACTAACGGTGTTTGCAATTACTCGTATACTGCGACATATATAAACAGAGCAGTAGTTAGGCTACTGCCCACCATCTTAGAAACTGGAACATTAATTTTAAGCCGCAACTGTTTATGTCTTAAACGTGGTGATTCTATTCTTAAACGTGGGTTTTTTTTTTTAATTTTGGCTAAACGCACAAACCGTCGCTCGCACGGTTTGTGCATTTAGCCAAAATTAAAAAAAAAACATCAAAAAGCATTAGAATGCAGATGTAACACATTCTAATGTTTTTGCTGTATTTGGCAGCAAATGAGTCGAGTCATCCTTCTCGGCAAGCTTCACTGAGGTAGTCAATACTACGATGAAATTCTCAGCTTTATTTTACCGAGATCGCGCCTGTTTCAATGATTCCACATATTGTCCAGTTGTGTAGACACATGAGACACAAAACTACATCAATTTAACATCTATCAATATCCACAAGGAATCAATTTGCGAATAATTAAAACAGCCACTGAACTTCACTCGAAAAAATTCCGCCAAAAACTCCAAAAGAAATTAAATGTTCAGATTTCAACCCGACTTATTAAAATTAGCTACAGTTAAAATTTCGTTGCCTGTATACGACGTGATATCGTTTAATATCAGAGCTGTGTTTATTCAGTTTAATTATGATGTTAATTTGTCTTACGCATGTTTTACAAGTCACAAGTAGAAATATTAATAACACTGTTATATTAAAGCGAGGAGCAACTGAGTGGATTGGTACATCTTCTTGAAATAATAGTAGGAGGATATTTGAAAGCGAACTTTGCAAATACTGAAGGGAAAGGTTAAAGGTCAATGGTAGTAAACGTATATAGAGGGAAGGAAACCGTGACGCGTGACTGTACTTAATGTCTGCCTAGCAACTTTATTGATGTCGGCTTCCAGACTAACAGGGTTGCCTGCCAGGGTCGCAGATATGTTTGAAAGAGTAACCGCAGCCTCTGGTACAGGCAACTGAAGGAATACGAGTGAGTTTTAGTCAGTAAGAGACTGACACGCACTCTTGCTCCACCCAGAGCGGGAGAAGGCATTTGATGATTTCCCACGAAAAAAAAAAGAACTAACCGGGTGCAACTGAAACCAAGTATTTTATAACAAGTGACTGCCTACCTGACCTCCACTACTCAGTTACTGGGTAATCTCGTTGGCAGATTTTCGATAACCTGACTACCTTTAATGACTTCAAAGATGGAGGAATTTTGGTGTGTTCTGAATAGATATTCATCCACAGACGACCCTCGAAAACAGTTTCTGAACTAAATAATAACTTAAATTATATAGATGTCGCTTCAAATTAGGTTTATTCGCCATTCAGTTAACAGCCTAGCCTTTTTACTAAACGGCGCCATTCAACTAGCCGCCTGAATGATATTCAGCCATTCAATCAAACAGCTAGGCAAATGACTTGGACCCAGACATTTGAGAGAGGCTGTGGCAAGTCGTAAAGTTATTAATAGTAATTTGCGTTCAGCCGGCAATGTGCTAACGACGGTTGTAAGTAAGTGCGGGGCTGCGGGTCTCCTATTTCAGTTTGCAGGGTTTAAAGGAACCTAACATGAAGGAGATGACGGGTGTTAGAGTGAGTGAGCAAAGCAACCAAGCAAAGCCCGAACCTAACCTTAGCGTGTCGGGATGCTCTAAGCCATATCAGATCCATTAATAAATAATAACAACCACACGGGTCGATCCATCAGGTTAAGCTCATGGATGAGTGACCATCTTTACATACCGAGACTCCTCCGTGCTTCGGAAAGCACGTTAAGCCGTTGATACCGACGCTGTCAATCATGGATCTTTGACAGTCGTGACGGGTCGTCAGAAGCCCGAAAGTCTGACAACCAGTAACCAGTTAAGGGGTATTACCCAGTAACTGGGTTGTGGAGGTCCGATATGCAGTCGCTCCATGTTAAAGACTGGTATTCAGCTGCATCCGGTTAGACTGGAAGCCGACCCCAAGATAGTTGAGAAAAGGCTGGGCAGATTGATCCATTAATCTACAAAGGAACTGATTTGGAATCACCACTCGTCAACATCGTGCCCTTCGACAGATTAAACCGGACCAGTGATCTCTGACACTGTCTTAAGCTTGCTAAATCTACTACCAAACAATAACATGGACCAATTAGTGAGTTAAATTGGACTTGATTGATTGATTAACCATAGAAAACATGCTGTCTCAATTAAATCAGTTCAATGAAACAATCACCAATCTATGTGAAGGATCGGAAGTCATGCCATAACATTAGAGATACTATAACCCCTGGGCCTATGGTGATTGTTATGTACCCACCTATAAATTCTTTTGTTTCGCCTCGTTTCGACAAGCCATAAAATCTTGCCTTGAACAATTCGTGTATTGGACCGTGGAGTGACCTTACTTATGTTGGGTAAGTAAGCCAATTTATTGGTACAAGTGCGTAGGTTAATGTACCAAAAATGCGAGATTTAATTTCGTAACTTGTTAAAGCGTGAGAAAGTTTAAAATTCGTGAGTATTTAATGAGCCAGGATACCGAGATCTTCGGTCTACTATGGCAGTAAGAGACAATCCAATTCCTTTAGGTCTAGGTAAGTAGGTACGTAACTTTTTCGATTACCCAAACGCCACCACAACTATGCTCCTTTTATCTTATAATTTCTTTTAGACTGAGCCAGATGCTTTAATAAAGTGTCGGTACTTAAATAAATTTATTCCAATTCCAATAGATCCAACGATAATAACATCAAAGTCTAAGCTGAACATTTTTCGTTTAAAGTAAAAAATATTTTAAACGCCGTTGTAAAATTGAGCTTCAGGAATATAATGAAAGCGAGAAGTTATACCTAGATGCCGAAACGGCTCAAAAAAATTGAATTCAATATAGTAAAGATGAGCCTACAAAATGTATTATTATTCACACTCCCGTTTTCGAGTTCACTCTTCCATGATTTTTTTTTTGGGGTGGGATATCATCCAATGACATCTCCCGCTCTGGGTGGAGTGGGAGGGTGTGTCAGACTCTTACTGACTAAAACCCACCCCTGTTCCTTTCCTGCCCTGAGTGCGCGGTAACTCTGTTTCGAATTTATCCACAACCCCTGGGCAGGTATCGGCCATGACGGGCCCCGTCATGATAGCTGACAACTCTTTGAGGCGCGCGTGGAACACTACGTGCCGTCGACTCTCGGGCCTGGTGCTGATCGGACGGCGAGCTACCCACTACTCGCTGTCCGCAGGCCCGGGTCTATGGTGGCCGGAGATCGTCTCGCGACGTCTTACGCCCAGGGCGTCTCCTGCGGCGGCTGCTGCTGAGGGCGTGAGGGCGACTCTGTTGTTGAGTTTCCCTCACCCGTTCCACCTCCTCCTTCGTGAGCATTACTGCTTCGCAGAAGGAGGAGACTGCTACCCATTCCCTATCCATATACCATGGCCTACACCAGGGCCGAGCGCGAGAGGTCGCTGTCGCCGATCGTCTCCACGAGGATACGGCGGGGCTCCGCACAAGCGGAGCAGATCTCCACCGTAAGCTCCACCGTGTCCTCTGGGCGATCCTCATAGTTTCCGTGATGACTTCTCTATTCGAATTACATTGCCGCAAAGGCTTTCACGTTAGAGCAAAGCTACACTGCTCTGATGCACGACATTGCGTCATTTTACATATAAATTTCAATTATACATGCCACACTTCTCCATTGCGTTGTCGTACGCTTGGCGTCGACGCAAAGACGAAGCGGGTGGAAGTGATGCAACAGAACACATTTCCTACGATCCATAGTTGGTTAAATGCTGAGGAATTTTCACAGAGACGCTGCGACGTCGGAATAAGCGACGTCGACGCAGCGTCCAGTATGGCATGCAGTGGGTCCAAATCCAGCGTTGCAACATCGCAACGCAACGCAACGGAGTAGTATGGCTTCACTCTTATGCCTCCTCTACACGTCGACAGATTCTTGAGCAGATGTCATCTGCAAATGCGTCCGCTGACGTGTAGACTGGGTAATTTGCTAGTCTGTGTTAAAGTCGGCAGATGCGTCTGCCACCAATCTGTTTGTTGGCGGTTTTTGCGGCATGCAACAAAGGGTTGCAGTGCGAGCGCCCGGCGTATGTCCACACGTCTGACGAAGTATCAGTAATATCGAAGTCGCGAATGAGAGTATGCGTAATGCTTCTTGCGTATTTTTCTCGTTTGTTAATGCACACACAATACACACTTCAGTAGTAGTTAAAAGTAAATAAATAACTGCGGCAGCTACTGTCTCAAAATTCATTTTTTTAATGTTGCGTGCGTGTGAATTGCGTCTGTCGAGAATTAACACAGACTGATCGACCTACAGACCTCTACAGACGTGTGGTCGGCTCGTGGTGATCTATCTGCTGATGCATCTGTCGACGTCCGCGTACGCGTCTGTCGACGTGAAGAGGAGGCTTTACATGAGTGCGTGCGTCTTCCTGCCAGTAGGTATGCACGAAATCTCCTTCCGACAGTTATAAGCTAGTAGGGACCTTGTCTTAAAAAAATGGGCCAAATATTTTGATTCTATTTCTAAAATTATTGGCCGATTTTTTCCCCCTTTGGGACTAGCTACGTCACTAGCCAATAACGATCATCGGGAAATTATATAGCTACATGTAAAATAACCCGAGGAGTAAGCCAGCGAAAACTATCAGAAAGTCGTGGTGCGGAACACACAAATGTAATCACAGAGGCAAATAATATAGAGCCGCTAAACCAACATCCTCCAGTAACATTTTTCTCTATTGTCGGACAAGCTCTACAATGTGCCGGCTGACCAGAAAAGCTTCTCAAGTGTTTAACTTTCAGCTTACAGCCAGGTCAAACACCGATATTTATGGTTTTTAGCGTTTTCCGGACTTCTTTTTTAATTCGCGAAGATTTTATACAATATAAATGGTTTTGAATCGCATACGGGAAGACGCATAGTTTTTTTTTTTTTTTTGGGGGGTGGGAAATCATCCTATGACTTCTTCCGCTCTAGGGTGGAGCGGAAGGGCGTGTCAGACTCTTACTGACTAAAACCCACCCCTGTTCCTCCCTGCCCTGAATGCCCAGGGGCGAGGTAACTCTTTCGAATTTATCCTCAACCCCCGGGCAGGCATCGGCCGTGGCAGGCCCCGTCCCTATTGCTGACAACTCTTTGAGGCGCGCGTGAAACACTACGCACCGTCGACTCTCGGGCCTGGTGCTGATCGGACGGCGAGTTGCCCACTACTCGCCGTCCGCAGGCCCGGGTCTACGGTGGCCGGAGATCGTCTCGCGGCGCCCGAAGCGCCTGGCGTCTCCTGCGGCGGCTGCGGCTGAGGGCGCTAGGGCGACTCTGCTGTTGTTGAGTCTCCCTAACGTATGCCGCCTCCCTCTTCGCGAGCATTACTGCTTCGCAGAAGGAGGAGACGGCTTCCCATTCCCTCTCGCTCCGTACCATGGCCTGAATCAGGGCACGGCGCGAGAGGTCGCTGCCGCCTATCGCATCCACGAGGAAACGGCGGTGCTCTGCCCAAGCGGGGCAAACCTCCACCGTATGCTCCACCGTGTCTTCTGGGCGATCTTTGCAGTGGAAACACCCGGGGGTCACCTCCGCCTTAACCCGACACAGGTGCCTCCCGAAACAGCCATGTCCGGTGAGGACCTGCGTCAGGCGGAAGGAGAGGGTGCCGTGGCGCCTCTCCAGCCACTCCTCAAAGAGGGGCACTACCGCCGCGATGGTGGCGTGCCCAGCGCTTGGTTGCGACAGTCGCTCTCTCCATGTCACCATGAGATCCTGCCGGAGCTCTGTCCGCCGAGCCGCGAGGTGTCGCGGCAGCAGAGTTTCGCCCCGGCGTTTTGCCTCCTCGCGCCACTCAGACAGGTGCGCGAGGATTTTTGCCTCCAGATCCCACGGTGACAGTCCGGCAAGGAGCAGCGCCGCAGCGTTGGCAGGCTTCCCACAAGGTGAACCAATCACCTGGTGAGGACCGTAAAGTCCGCCAGATGCGAGAAGTACAGGGGGTCTACTACGAAGTGTTTTTACGAAGTATCGGCCGAATGTTCGTACATATTTGTGTGAAGTGTTAAAGTGAATATGCCATACCTAAAATTGTATCTCTTCTCTGAGAGCTTCTTCCACCAAAAACATACGTAATGCAATTTCGCTACAATTTTAGGTATGGAAAATTCACTTTAACACTTCACACAAATATGACCGAACATTCGGCCGATACTTTGTAAACAGACTTCTTAGTAGACCGCCAAGACCGGTCGAAGTGGCGATGCTTGGGGGAGGCCTATTTTAAAATAATGATGATGATCTTATACAAGGTGGAGGACAACAAAACATGAAAAGATGGGCAATACATATTATGTATTTTGTTGTCTAATGATGACACTGAGAACAACTTTTACTACGGGACCAACCCTGGAATAGTCAAATCCCCAAAAAAAAAACCGCTCTTCAGTACATTTTGTCGACTTGTGAAAAAAAAGGTGTCTTGTAGATCCGGACATCGTACACGCAGTCACTAACCTATAGGACTCTAGTCAACCATGCATCACGTAAGTTCACGTAGGTAGGTACTGAGCAATTAACCAAATCCAAAACAACCTTTTCCTGACCGCTGATAGATCTTATTTACAGACAAAATATTACCTGTCCACACCTCAGATGTGAAACTTTGATAGGAATCTTGCTTGTAAAACCCGTTTTATAACTTGATAAGGCAAATCCTGTCCACCAAGTATGGACGGTAGGTACCGTTATATTTTTTAAATTGAACATTATTGTTGTATATAATTTGTCTTTGCTACATTTATGACCTTCACGTTGATTGATCGTGAAGGTCATAAAATAATGTTCTTAAATTCTCATAATAATAATTATTATGAACAGGCTCGATTTGCAATAAGCAAACTTATTTCAGAGTTTTTCTGGGTTAGGCCCTACTACCGGCCAAGTGGCGCCCTCATTGAATAAAAAATCGTAGCATAGCATAGAAAATAAATATTTTAAAGAATCAAACTGTCAAAAACGGCCGTTTTTGGTACTTTTAACCTACTACTTTGGATATGAAACATTTTGAGACCTGTTTTAACAATGTAAAAATACTTTATCCTCTTGGTGACAAACGTGACGTTGGATTCTTTAATATTTATTTTGCTATGCTACGATGTTTTATTCAATGAGGGTACACTTGGCTGGTCCGGTAGTAGGGCCTTAATAAAATTTAGTGTCGCGTTAAATTCCTACCTTCTTTTTTTTATTTTACTTAGGCACGCGTTTGACCACTATCTCACCTAATGGTAAGCGATGATGTTATGATGATGATGGTGATGATGATGTTGATGTTTCTTACTACTAATATTAGGTCCCCACCTATGAAATCAGCGTTTTGTATGGAGAGGCCCTACACGAAATTTTGGCTGATTTCACTGATTTACCTGATTTTATAGATGTGATTTTACAGTTGAAATAATGCATTTCTATAAGTTTTAATGCACAATATGAAAGATCATTTCAATTATGATCTAATGAATGAACTAGATTCGAACCTTTTTTTATTTTTTTGTGGGGTGGGAAATCATCCAATGACATCTCCCGCTCTGGGTGGAGCGGGAGGGCGTGTCAGACTATAACTGACTAAATCCCATCCCTGTTCCTTCTCTGCCTGAGTGCCCAGGGGAGCGGTAACTCTGTTAAGAATTTATCCGCTACCCCTAGGCATGCAGGCACCGGCCGACAGTGGTGGCTGACAATCATCTCTTTGAAGCGCGCGTGGAACACTACGCGCCGTCGACTCACGGGCCTGGTGCTGATCGGACGGTGAGCTACCCACTACTTGCCGTCCGCAGGCCCGGGTCTACGGTGGCCGGAGATCGTGTCGCGACGTCCTACGCCCAATGCGTCTCCTGCGGTGGTAGCGGCCGGGGGCGTGAAGGCCACTCCGTACTACTTGAGTCTCCCTTAACCATCCCGCCTCCGCCTTCGTGTGCATTACTGCTTCGGAGAAGGAGGAGACTACTTTCCATTCCCTCCCGCTCCGTACCATGGCCTGCTCCGCCCAAGCGGGCAGACCTCCACCGTATGCTCCACCGTGTCCTCTAGGCGATCTGAGCAGTGGTAACACCCGGGCGTTTCCTCCCGCCCTATCCGAAACAGGAACCCCCCGAAACAACCGTGTCCGGTGAGAACCTGCGTCAGGCGGAAGGTAAGGACGCCGTGACGCCTCACCAGCCACTCCTCAAAGAGGGGCACTACCACCGCTATGGTGGCGTGCCCAGCGCTGGGTTGCGACAGTCGCTGTCACCATGTCGCCATGAGATCCTGCCGGAGCTCCGTCCGCCGAACCGCGAGGTGTCGCGGCAGCGGAGTTTCGCCCCGGCGCGGCGTTTGGCCTCCTCGCGCCACTCCCAGAGCAGCGCAAGGACCTGCGTTGCGTATTATAAGTCGAGATTTGGGTTGTTTTAAAATATTTTTTATTGCCAAATGTTTTTTCTCAATAAATGCATTGATAGTGAACTGAAGTTAATTTATTATGTTTTCATTTTATGAACGAGAGTTCTAAATAGCCATAATCAAAAGCAATTCTTTGCCCATTTTCTCTAAAATTTGATTAAGTTAAATATTTATTTAACTCAAAATTTTTGTATAAAAGTGGTAAAAAGTTATTCATGCATTTTATAGACGACTTTAGCAACAATACATTCTAATTTTTTCATACCGTTTAGACTTCAAAACGTTTTTTCATACCGTTTAGACTTCAAAACGATTCGTAAAAAAACTTAGCTCACATATTACATCATAATTGAAATGATATTTCATGTTGTGCATTAAAACTTTTAGAAATATCAAGTCTGTAAAATCACGTAAATCAGCGAAATCGGAAAAAAAGTCGTATACGGCCTCCTCTGGGTAACTTGCTTCTGACAAACAAATGAAAAAAGCGCGGTAGTAAAGTAAACATTACGTCTTTGTGAGCACACACGAGGTGAACGTAGTGTAGCGTGTGTATTAAAATTGCATTTTGTTGCTTTTACTGAAACTCTTGTTTTCATTACGTTCTGAAAATTTAATTTTTCTCCCAACCCAACCAATAAGAAGCGATTATTTAATACTTTAGGAGTCCAAATAGAAATGAAGTAGAAAATACTACATTTTCTGAACCTATAAATACTTTTATAAATTGATAACTGAAATTTTTAAACAAATAGTTTTGATTTCAGGAAGACGAGACAGCAGCTCATCTGCTTCTAAGATGTCGTATCGAGTGGCGGGATACAGGACAAAGTACTTCGAAAACGACTCCGTCGATAGTAACGCCAGGGCACCTTGAGGAGCTGGGATGGATCGAACGATATACTTGGACCACCCGCAAGCAAAATCCGCGCTTTGGACTTGCTTTGGGTTGCGGAGACCAGCCCGATATATGTAGATACATACATAACGCCAACGGAACCCGCTACCCTGACACTCATAAATCATATTCTTTTCTTTTTTTATTGTGGATATAGGCACACGTTTGACCACTATCTCACCTGATGGTAAGCGATGATGTGGTCGAAGATGGACCACGCTTGCCTGGAAGTAACCTATTCACTCTTGACTTAAAGACGACTTGACTTGAAGGTTGTAGCTATCAGGAAACACAGACTCCGGCAGTGAATTCCACTCCCTAGCTGTACGCACAATGAATGTTTTCTCAAAACGCTTTGTGCGTATGGAAGGGATGTCCACCATGAACCGGTGGCACTTCGCCGTACGTCTTGCGGTCCGTTGATGAAACGGGCTTGGCGGAATCCAATTATGCAATTCCGTCGCACACTCCCCAAAATGTAACCGATAGAAAACCGACAGGCTAGCAACTCGGCGTCTATGTTCTATGACTTTGGAGTTTCGACTCAACGAGCCTATCATTGCCGATGATCCTCTTGGCTCGTTTCTCAATTGACTCAAGGGCATCAAGCTGGTATCTGGCAGATCTGTCAGATTCAACACACGTAACAGTAGGATGCATCACCCATTTTTTTTTTTTGGGGGGTGGGAAATCATCCTATGACTTCTTCCGCTCTAGGGTGGAGCGGAAGGGCGTGTCAGACTCTTACTGACTAAAACCAACCCCTGTTCCTTCCTGCCCTGAATGCCCATGGGCGAGGTAACTCTTTCGAATTTATCCTACGCGCCGTCGACTCTCGGGCCTGGTGCTGATCGGGCGGCGAGTTACCCACTACTCGCTGTCCGTAGGCCCGGGTCTACGGCGGCCGGAGATCGTCTCGCGGCGCCCGAAGCCCCTGGCGTCTCCTGCGGCGGCTGCTGCTGAGGGCGTTAGGGCGACTCTGCCGTTGTTGAGTCTCCCTCACGTGTGCCGCCTCCCTCTTCGCGAGCATTACTGCTTCGCAGAAGGAGGAGACGGCTTCCCATTCCCTCTCGCTCCGTACCATGGCCTGAACCAGGGCACGGCGCGAGAGGTCGCTGCCGCCTATCGCATCCACGAGGACACGGCGGTGCTCTGCCCAAGCGGGGCAAACCTCCACCGTATGCTCCACCGAGTCCTCTGGGCGATCCTCGCAGTGGAAACACCCGGGGGTCACCTCCGCCTTGATCCGAAACAGGAACCTCCCGAAACAGCCATGTCCGGTGAGGACCTGCGTCAGGCGGAAGGTGAGGGCGCCGTGGCGCCTCTCCAGCCACTCCTCAAAGAGGGGCACTACCGCCGCGATGGTGGCATGCCCAGCGCTGGGTTGCGACAGTCGCTCTCTCCATGTCACCATGAGATCCTGCCGGAGCTCTGTCCGCCGAGCCGCGAGTTGTCGCGGCAGCGGAGTTTCGCCCCGGCGTTTTGCCTCCTCGCGCCACTCATACAGGTGCGCGAGGATTTCTGCCTCCAGATCCCACGGTGATGCATCACCCATAAACCATGAAATAAAAGTCATGAATCCATAGTAAATAGATTTATTGGTTGTGTAAAAAGAACATAAGAATAAAAAGTCATTCTGATTAAACATTACATTCATTTCAATACATTCATTTTGTTCGCAGATGACAATCAAATTAACAATAAATTCTTTAACATAGTCAGCCTTATTTATAATACTCGCTAACCATATGCTTAGTTTAAATATTGATTACCGGATTCTAAATTCAAATTCACCATAGACAATGTTGATCCCGCTAACCAGTGTTTGAACTAATCACATTTTTTTTATAAATAAGGCCATGTAACATTATGATAAAAACGATAAGGCATGCTATGATATTGTTTTGGTAGTTTTATAAACTTTTATTATTTTGTGACAAAAACATGTGTCCAGCTGATACTAATACAAGAAACAGAACGCTTTGTGCTAGATCTGTATGCAAAAAATTAACTCGGTAAAACATTTTTTTAAACCCAAAAAGATTCGATTTAATCATTCTCTTGAGCAAAAAATATTCAATTTACAAAAACATCAGGATTTGAACAGATATGAAATGCATATTTTTATTCGAGAAATCAAGACACAATAGTGATAAAATTAAAACTATATTACACTAACACTGAAATTGACATTTTGCTCTACAGTCGACACTTTCTACATCCTAAACAATAAACAAACATCAAAAAATGAACTAGAATTTATAGTCCATCTTAATTCAGTAATTTAGATAATGTCAACGCAAGTTAAACAAAAAATTATCAAAGTTTAAAGTCGTCAGACTTCGCTATCAGTTGCAATCCAATCTTTGGCATTAATTTCGCCATCGCTTCTAAATTTCGTTGTCAATATTAAGAAAAAATACCTATTAAGAACAATACATGCCCGTTAACTTAAAACTATCAACATAAGTAATTCATAAGAGAAAATAAAGAACCCAAAAACAAGACGAGATAATAACAGAAAACAAGGAAAAAAAAGCGCAGACATCCAAAAAAATACTGGGACCATATTTTTGAGTGTGTATATATAAAAAATCTTCACTTGGATGCAATATAACTTATATACGATAACGATCAAAATAAAGACCATGTTACTCAAGACATAATAAATATTTCAGTGAAAACTGGTTAGCCTCGTTATGTCACTAAAAGCCAGAATCCTTATTTGGATCGCATCGTGCGCCACGCAAAAGAAATCTCTTGTCACCCACATGAGTATTTCCTCATCGGGTAATATGACAATCCTAGAGTAGTTTTAACAATTTAATCACAGATAAAACTGTGTTACTTTTTTAAAACCACAACCCTTCGCCGGGATAAGCTGGTGACACATTTTTTATTATCATTACTCCTTAATTCATACACTCAAAATTACCCTGGCTTTGCAGTCTAAGTACGTTAAACATTATAGAATTCCTCTTTATACATCGAGTTATTAAGATGTTGTTTTATTTTTATTTTTGTTATTAGAACAATCCTCGGATCTTTTAACATATGGATCACAAGAATCATAAACTCACGTCCCGACCTCGAGACTTTTTTCTCTACGCTGTGAACTTGACGTCCACATATCACAGCCACTGTACGACACGGTACAAACACACGACAGGCAGATACGAACAAACCAGTCTTCATCATAAATGATAAGAATCTCAAATTCTCAGAAGACACTCATATGGTCTACACACTAAAGACGAACGACTTAGTTCACTTTCGCTTAAGCATCGAGGAACGTGGTTTAACTACGACTAACTGATAAAAACACTGTCACAATCAAACAAAATACTGAATCTCTCGACTAAAATTATTTACTCAACGTCCGCAATGCAAGCTGGAACAGTCTTAATACATTCTCTATTAACTTAACTACGTAAGTGTTCAGTTTCATACTTAGAACTTCGTGGTATTGTAAATACAACTAAGTTCCAAACATCAAGTTTTATTTTAAGTACTCGATGGTCCAAAATGACGTAATGACTAACATTAAAAACTAAATACATGGGCCTAACTTGCATTACAGATTAACAGAAGATACTTATGCTAGGTGAGAATCTACTTGGTGGAGTTTCCCGAGCTGCCGACTTTGTTTTTGAGCCAGTTGTTGGTGCGTGTCAGAATATCAGGCTGTTGTGCTGAAGCCTGCCACGCTTCTAGATTAACCTTCTTGATTTCTTCACATGGTACGATAGGATTGCTACAAAGATAAAACAGAATGAGTCAATTATGAGTGTAATGTAATAAAACAACCGTTAATGAAGGCAAATGTCACAATGAGAAGGAAAACCACTTTCAATACTGTGATGATGAAAATATTTACAAATAAACAACTGTTGCAGGAAGCATCACAACGAAGGTCTTTAGTGCCTGTGTTGATTCTACGTCCATCTGCATCCTACTTTCCATCAGGAATTGAATCGTTTAGACAAAGTTCTGATGTAGTCACCTACCACAAAAACCATTAACCTTGAGTGAGTACCGTAAACAATGATCAAGCCTATTTTAGTTCCCAAATATCCAATCTCTCACCACTCCCGATGACGCAATGTTGGCCCAAGAACTGTGCCTTGCGGCATACCTATGTCTATTAGTTTATCTTTTAAAAAACTTTATCAAAAAATGGCCCTCGTAAGACAGTATAATTTCTTACCTGCGTAAAATATTTTGAATTGCAATGTGTAACGGCACATTTTGAAACAGTGCTCGTGTGTTTTTAGACTATAAGCTCTTTGCTTTTGGAATCTATGTAGGTTAAATGCATATGCGGCGAAGTTTGGTTTTCAAATTAGGTAAAATGTTGTCCGTAGAAACATATGCTGTAAAACAACTATAATTTACCTTTCAGAAGCTGGCTGGAACACATCCTTCTGAATTCTATCAAAGGGTGTGTTGTCACAGAGCAGTCTTGCAAGAGATGCACGTCTTATTTCAGTGAGCTGTTTCTTGTTAAATTTGCCGGCTTCGTCCTGATGACTGTAGAAGTATCTGTCACCTGCCTTTGTGCGCCACAGCTGTTCCTCTGTAGAAAAAAGGACAAAATCATTAGTTACAATTGGCAAGATGATTATAATCTCATAGATTTTTATCGTAGGATTATCTGATTACGCCAGTATCAGAAGTTGATTCAATGATTTTAATGTTGTGTTGTAATGAAGCTGTGGTTTCCATTTATATTTTCAACACACATTGTCGTATTATTGCCATTATTCTCTAGAAGACTGGTTTGATAATGTTTTTTATTGCAGAAAATTCTATCGACAATACTTCTTCTCAACTCAATGCCTATCCTATATCATAGCGTGAGATACATTGATATGAAATGGTAACATTATATTGTGTATAATAATAAAAGGTACTAACTAATGAGACAAGTAGCGGTGGGTCCGACCAGTGATCCGGGGATGGGGGTCTCCGCCATCAGACCAATTACTAAGTCGATATCACCAGGCTGCTCGTACAGTTTGGATAGTTTGTCAATAGTCTGTGAATAAAAGAAAATTGTTTATATACCTACACAAAATCATAATAAAAATGTTTAGGTTAACAAAAACTGAACAGGCATGTTATAAACTTATGACTATTGTTTTTTCGAGTTCTTTTTAGCATCTTTTAACTAATACAGATGAGAAATTCGTGCTCTTGTGCAGTTTTACTCCTTGAAGTGTTTATTATGTCTTCGATCTCGAATGCCATCAATATTTCTAAGTAACATATCTACTTCTTCGGGCACTTTCGAATTATACATTCTTTAGAAGGTAAATCACGATTAAAAGAGACGCTTACCTCTTCTGGAATAACATCAGCGAGTTGTTGGAAGTTGGTAGCAGCAGGCAGATTACACAGAGTACGGTACTGGGTGTACCCAGGCAGACCATGGTCCCGACCACGCTGGACGTCCACTGCCAACACGTCCAGACCTCCCAGCCATTGCTGACGGAGCTGTTGATTGAATTTGACTTTAGGACTTGGAATATGGAAATCATGGTGTTAATGGGTGAACTTCAACCGTTTCTATTACGTAAGAGTAATAATATGTCTTTTTTTAATTTTGATAGTATCGCGCTTGACCACTATCACTCACTAACTACTCGTATTTAGCCTGTTCCTTATAAATAACATAAATATAATTCTTGATAAATTTTAATGATTTGTAGCAAATAAAGAGCAATAAACAAAGTAGTTTAATTATCTAGTTAGTATTTAAAATTATCGATCACGCAATATGCAATGCAAATATTTATTTGCGTAAAGGAACTTTGTTGAATTAATAAGATATAACTAGTAAAGTTAAAATGCGGAGAGCTTGCAGATTAACATGCATTAATATTAAATTATTTACTAACCGTCCCGGCTCCGCACGGGTGCAAAATATATGCACAAACCTTCCTCGTTTATCGCTCTTTCTATTAGTGAAAACCATATCAAAATACGTTGCGTGGTTTAGAAGAATTAAGCGGAGAAACAAACAGACGCAGACAGCTACTTTGTTTTATACATATAGGTAGGTATTATTTAGAGATTTGTTCTACCGACTTCATTTGCATGTTTATAATTACGAGAATTCATTCGTGATAACTACACCAGCGGTAAGTTATTGATAATAAGGCTAATAATAGCACAACCAACGTCTAGATTAGTACTATACGTTACACGTTTACGTGTAGTAAACGCGAAACGAGTAATTTTATTCCCTGCAGTCAATGTTACAAATTATTGCTAGGTCATAGAAAGACAAAATGAATTAGTTTTCTAGTTCACCTGAACTTATTAGAAAACTAATTAATTTTGTCCGTAGCTAAACCACCTGGTTTAGCTAGTACAATAGAATCGATTAGTGTTATAGACACGACAAAACAAATTAAACAAAATTTCAGTAGCGGTAAAACTCAAAAGCACTTTTGCTGCTTGCAAGTGATTTAAATAAGAAGCGAATTTGGTATGTTGTAGTCGAAGAAATGAGAGAGGAAATAGGAATCCATCAGTCTTAATACTATCGCAAAATTCTTAGGTACAGCTTGGCAAAAAAGAGTGCCTATCAACAATCAAAAGAAAAGTCTGACGCGGTGACAGCTGAAACTAAAAATGAAACTGGACATTGAAGCCTTCCATGGTGTTTGCGTGGCGTCCGAGGGACTGAACCACCCACTTGGGATTGGGATCATATCCCCAAAAATAATAAAATTCAAAAACTGTTGAGTAGTAGTATTCCGGGTTTCCACAGGTGCGATACTGGCGACCTCATTTATTCCAGACTCTTTTTTGCCAAGCTGTACCTACGAGTACATTTATGTCTAATTGTCCACTGTAGGGCATATGATCCACTATAAGATCAGCCTCCTTCATTCTTCGAAAGGAGACCTTGTTGCTGCAGGAAAACTTGGCTGAATAGTTATTTAATCAATTTGGCTATGGTCTTTAGTAAATTCTATATCTATTGTTTTGCGTTAACATATTTTGAATTGTTTCAAGATATGCTCACAGCACACATGACGCAAATTTGTATATACATAAACTTATGAAGATCTTTGTCTGCGTTTATGCAGTGCTTTACGTTATTTACTTAAGGCAAACACGTTCAATGTGACATTCAACCATTGTACAAGGCGAGAACAAACGCTGGATAAAAATTCATAACAATATTCCTCATCGCTTTGTTATTTTTCTCAGCGACATACTCTTCATACTCGGGCAGTCTTTTGAAATGAATTTCCAAACATTCAATTGAATTTTTTACTGTTTTTACATCCGAATAATTTACTATTTCTTTTAACATTCGACTGTATAAACGATGTGTTTTGATCTGGTATTGTATATTACACGTTACCATAAACATAAATAAGTTCTTTGTCAGTATACTCTGATATGGATTCAAGGTGAATGTGTTTGCAACAGTTAGGAAAAGTAAATATTTTTGATCAGTATTATCGTTAGGTTTTATTAGCATACGTGTGCGAATTGCATGTACTTCACTTGTCAATGTTACCTTATCAAATAAAACTTTTAGCCTCATTACTGGGCATCCCAGTCAAGTCAAAACATTGTATACCTTTACCATTGACATATCGACATTCAGATGTTATTTGACATTGACTCAGACTCATAATAACTTCAGCCTATCGATTAACGTCTGCTTACGTCATTACTACGTACTTATTAACTTTGATATTTAAGTAAACATTTTCATTCGAAGGTTAATCTTCCCTTCCTTATCTACCCCTGTTTTTCTTTCATTCATCATCCATATTTTCCGGGTCAAATCCTACGTCACTACTACCCCGAACTAAGATTGCGTCTTATATCATAGTTGCGTGATTTCTTTCTAAAAATTCATCTTTTATGGCTCCGTTAATTGCAGTGTTCCCTTTCTTTACCTCTGCTATATTAAAAATATCAAAGATACTTACATCATCATCATAATTTAAGTCCAATCCCTGGCTCTTTTGGCTGATCATTCCTCTCAAGATCTTCTCCAATCCTCCTTTCTGAGAAACCAGCTCTGGCTTGAAGTAGTTATTCATGAGACGGTGAGACGCCATTTTTTTGTTCGCATCAACCAGCTCGATGTCTTGATCCAAGAGACTGTTCACGAAGTGGAAACCAGCAGTGGCGAAGGAGTTGGTGATGGTGGGGTCAACGTCTGGGTTGTACCCAGTGTCGTAGCCCTCATTCAGCTCATCGAATGCTTTTCCTGCGGAAATGACAATTTACATAAATTAGCAACGGTTTTTGAAACACTAGAGTACCTACACGTCAAATTCAAATGTTTCACGTCTTTATTAATTTTCATGTATTATCTCTTTAGAAAATATGCAAATCAAATCTTTTCATTGCAATAACATACAAGGTGTTGGAAAAACATAAGCTACAATGCAATTTGTTGGAAGGATACTTGCTTTTACCTCATCAAATATTTTATTCTCTAATAAAGTAGTTTCTACGTTAAGTATTGACCTGTTCATTTTTGTCAATGGATGAGAAAAATCCATTGCTTTAACGCGTCAGGCCCTGCGCGTCGACATAACAATAGGTTTTTAATTGTGTCTGCTAATGAGGGACTTGACGCGTTAATGACTGTATTTCTTATATTAATGTAAAATCCTTACCAGTTAGTGCCGTTAGCCAAGCCTTGTAGGTAATATGCTGAATCTCGGCGATGACAATCCTCCTTGCCTCGTGGTACAATCTGTCGGAGTTCCATCCAGGGTTGAGAGTAGCCAGGGAGCGAGCGATGCGGTTGTGTTCCCTTACCCAAAGTGAGTACATGCTGGTTAACCAGGGGTGGGTGTTGGCACGGGTATCACCTATTGACAAAGAAATAAATGCAATGTTATTTGGGCATTTGGGTCTGATAAAAGATGGAAGTCGGCAAACATAAGTCTTTAAAAGACTTAACGTTTTATAAAAATCTATTTATGATCTTTTCGTGAGTCATTTGCTTTTATTATTTCTACCTAATACTCAGTGATCAATTTTTACTCCAGTATTCAGTTGTTCCAGTTTAAAACCTAGTTATATCTTTGTATTTGAAGATAATTTATATTATCGTGTCAAACAACATGCAGTTTCAAGAAAGAGGTGAAGAGGTTACAGTTGCTGTTTCTAAAATAGCGCATTTGATTAACTGCTAGGGTTCGCAAAAATCCGATATATAAAAAATAATAAAAACGAGCGCTTGATTATTTCATGTTTATTATAAAAAAAGTAATGCAATATGGAGTATTTTTTTGAGAATATTAAATAATAACCATTTCTATTCAACGCTCTGAAGAGCAAATATTATATTATTAATAATCTCCAGTGGCTAGCCACCTATTTTTTTTATACTGATACAAAGCTTGGTTATTTTTTCATCTCTCCGTGCGATGGCGTTACTCAACAGATTTAATGTCGTCTTTGGCATTTTTATGAAAATTTAATTTTAAAAAATACCCGAAAAATCAATAGCTATTATACTTTTCCTTTGATTTGTTTTAATAAATTTTAATTAAACTTTCGAAAAAAAATACAAAACTATTGTAGTTTTTCGCTGTGTTGCCAGTTAACATCAGTCAGCTTAATTTCTAATTTAGAAGATAGAACAATTTCAATTGATTTTTCAAATGATTTATACCCGCTGATATATATCGGCGAACCTTGTTAATTGGTAACAACAAAGAAAAACTAAACCAAAAGCTAAAATTAAGAATATATCTAAATCAGGCAAACAAGTCAATGAATCTAAAATCGAAAGTACCAATGTATCTTCTATCGGTACCTACATCGAAATAATTCAATCAATGTGTCATCTTGGATTCAAACTGGGCAACGTGGCCTTGAATGACAGACTTTGATAAATTTATCTATTCTTAAACTAGGTTATTGTACTATTGATAGGTAACAATTGCATAAGTAAATGAACCCATTAATTAAGATAATTGAAATCTTGATTGATGATGTCTGAAATGTTAAAACGATGTTCCTCTTTGCTTAAATTCTTATTTGTAACATAGAGTTGTAGATAGGTACTATTTTCGTCTTTTTCCTGTGAGTCTCATTCAAACGAAAGAACTAGAACATTTCTAAATGGAACTTACCCAGAAACTTTTTCACATTATTATCTTATCTGATGACTTAATCATTAAAGGAATAAGATACCTTAATAACATAATATCTTTATCTCCTTATCTCCTCCATTATCAGAGTCATCGTATGGCCACATGGCACTTATAAAGTTTGTAAGTACTTAAATATTGTTTTATACCTAAAGTCCTCGAGTTTATTTTAACTTCATTCTAATGTTTGCAATGCCCACATTACAAATAAAGTGTGAAATGCATTAACTTATTAGCAACTTTGTTGACTTTAACATTTGCGACCAAAAGTTGAACGTGTTTAAAATATCCAAGATATGATCTGTATTTCCCATAAAATCATTTCACACCTCTGTAGCAAGTACCTACCTATTCTCTTTTAAAGAATATTTGTCAGTGAATTGTGAATTTAAGTCATTATTTAATTTTGGATCTTCTTCTACTGGTAGTTTTTTTGTAATATGAACTATTATACTGATTCAAACAGAACATCGAGTTTGCCAATAAATTTTCTAGCCAACTGCCTCTAACAGTATTTTTCACTTATCAGATAAAAGTGACTTACCAGCATTAAAGCAAGTAGCAGAACTGCTATCCACAAGGCACTTCTCCGTAGGGTTGTCAGCCAAAGGCAGGTGTTCCTCTTCCTCAATAGTGGAAGTCTTCAGTAGCCCCCCAGTTCTTTCGCGTAAAGCAGCAGCGTCCCAGCTGTTGGCACCGTAAATGTTGGATCCGTCAAGGAAATGAGTCGCTTGATTCATCTGAGAGGAAAACAGACACGATTACAGTTTCATTGAGAAAAAGTTTTTAGTAACTGTCGAGGACTTTTAATGTAAATACGTAACCAAAAGAAAAAGAAAAACTAAGTCGAAAGTAAGCTTGTTTGTTTGTTTGTTACCTTTTCACGCCTAAAAACCAATGAACCGATCATCATGAAATTTTGGATATACGTTGTTAGGGGTACAGAAAACGACATGGGTAGGTAACTTTCATCCAGAAAAAAGTACTGTTCCCGAGGGAAAGATCGATAACTTTCGTCGATCACAAAAGGGATATTTACTGGGTATACAAATAATAATTCTACTTAGTCCGTAAATTAGATTACCTATCAAAAATTAGTGGACACGTATTTTTTGCTTTACCAAACCAATAATGACAATTATTTATCGCATCAAAGTTCCAGGATTGGGTATTAGTTTCGTCACTAAACGGTACAATGTATATCGACGTGTGACGCCATGCGAAATTTCAACGCACTGTATCGTCGTCATTTTGGTTTACGTGACGAAAGAAAAACACGTGTCCAATATTCTTGGACACGTATTTTTCTTTCGTCACATTTAATCTCACTGACGGACTAATTATTTTCACGTATTTTTCTTTCGTCACATTTAATCTCACTGACGGACTAATTATTTTCACGTTTTTTTCGAAAGAAAAATACGTGTCCAATATCTTTGGACACGTATTTTTCTTTCGTCTCATTTAATCTCACTGACGGACTAATTATTTCTTTTAGTAAACTAGCCTATTACTCTATTAGGATGGCAGATGGCGCTACTTGTCTATCGAATCATTTTGCTCCCGGGTAAATCTCCAAGCGTTAGGCTGATAATAATGACAGACTGTTGCCGGCAATGACGAATCGTGGGAAATAAAGTACATTAGTAGAATTCATTGCCTAGTAGTACTAGTGTACTTTAATTCTAGTGTATTAAAGTTGAATTTTCCACGATCCGTCATTGCCGGCAACAGTCTTTCATTATTATCAGCCTAACGCCTGGAGATGCACCCTCCCGTGCGATGCCGGGGCGGGTCGCCAGTTCTAATTATTTTTAATTATGTACGATCTAATTGCGTCATTTATATGAAACTGCTATTTATTGATACTTAGTAGTAGGTAAGTAAAGTATATTAAAGTGGTGTCCACCAGTTATAAATGGTGCCGGTGACCTTTTTTACTAGAAATTAACCTAATTAATAATCAATAGAGGTAAGTAATTTTTTTGTTTATGAGTTACCTATATTCTATACAGATACCTACTGAAAATATCCCCGTATAAGAAGAATTGTTTTGTACTTAAATTGGAACATTTATTCCCAAAAATATATTAAAAATAATTTAAGCAACAAAAATGTTGACGCATCTACGTATGTCATGTGCCTCAATACAGATTATGTTATGTTATGTGTATAGCCTTCACAGTGAAGGTCGAGGTTAGATCAGAATCTAATAATAATTATGGCTATTTCTCTTACCATATATTATGTAATACATTAGGTAAATCATTGAAATACCCTCCGGGAAATGAAAATAATTGCTCATAAAAATTTTAACACTTCGAAACGATGTGAAAATCTACTGCCTTACTCGTAAAACAATGCGTTAGTACTTTCATAGGCCAGATTTTTTCATAAGAAATCGATAACGCAAGACATTTCAACACGTATGGTAGGTACCCTAGAAGTACTTTAGAAGACCGATTGACTAGGTAGATATGTAGGACTTACCTAACTATCCAAGTTATTAAGTCAAAAACCTACACTTATTGTGCTTTTAGAAGAGGGTAACAATTGAAAATAAATTGATTATCATTAATTTTCAACAAAAAAATAATATTTATACTTACTTTTTTTTTCAAGTTTTAAAATAATTTTAAAAGGAATTCCATTATTTCGGAAATCATTTTGTTGATACCTACTTAATGTACAATGAAAATAGGAAAGCATACCTTAGAACTACGAGTATTAAAAGTTTTCTAAATCCTACATATTATGTACTTAGATAAATTATTTTCAATAAGTTTCAAGTTTTTAAAACGCTCATAATTCAAAACTTTTTTACAAAAAAAACAACCGACTTCGAAAAAAAAAGTACACTATAAATTAAAAAATAACTTTAATTTCGGAAGTCGGTGTTTGTATTTTACTTCTTCGTTATTTGACACCGACTTCCGAAATTAAAGTTATTTTTTAATTTATAGTTTTTTTTCGAAGTCGGTTGTTTTTTTTTTTTTAAAGTTTTTTATTTTTCACTTTTTAGTTGTTACCCCAGAACTAAAAACCCCAATAACATGGAACGTGGAATTTAAACATTTGGAGTACACCAAAACATCATCGAGGTAAACGTATTTTTGGTTTTTGTTCAGTTTCTCAAAAAGCGCTGAAGCAATTTTGATAAAATTTATATGGGACCACTTCGGGAGTATGTTCTTTCGGATAAAAAAAACAATTTTGAAAATCGGTCCACAACTGACGGAGAAATCGGCGGACATATATAAAAAAAAAAAACATACATACAGTCGAACATAGAACCTCCTCCTTTTTCGAAAGTCGGTTAAAAAATACGGCAGCCAAAACACACGTTGCGAAAACATAAATTTACTTGAAAATATTAACAAAAACGTATTAATACCTACCTACTCTGCAATGTTTACAAGAACAATTCCAGTGAATCTGCATAATAACTGGGTAAATGCACAGACTGTGTATGTTTCAAGCAGTTTAACGCAATCAGCAGGAAACCTGCATTAAATTATTTTATCAGGGTCGCATTACAAGGCGAACGAACTGCAAATAATGAACTAATTAATCAAGTTCGTCAATCATAATAACATCCATCCATTGTATTGTATACTTATGACTCTAGGTAAGTAGGCACGTTTTACAAAAACATGTTTTTTCCGGGTCACATCGCCAGTCTTTATCAATAGCATGTTTATGAACATGTTGTGAACTAATCCGGATATTCTATTATGAGTCAAGTGACGTAAGTATTCCAATCCACTCTCACATCGGCCACTATTCTGGCGTCCACAAACAATACTGTTATCTGACAAAATCACATTTTAAGTTACGCACAAAAGAGCAGCGTTGAAATACAATACATAACTCAAGGGAACTTAACGGTGATTTTATTTATTTATCTCGGGATCTATTGATAGTAAAAATAACGATAGAGGCACGCGTTTGATCGCTATCTAAGCTGATGGTAAGCGATGATGAGGTCGAAGATGGAGCATGCTTGCCTAGAAGTAATCTATTGACTCTTGACATAAAAGACTCCCGGGTTGTAGCTAGTTGTATTTTTTGTAAAAAAACGAAAACCCGCCAAATGTCAGATAACGGTACTTTAGCTTTAGAACGGCAGTTTTCTATACTTCAGAATCAAATGCTACATTTGAAGACATTACGTAATCTGCAGACGAATTTTTCAACTAAATGTAAGTATATAAATGAAGCTCCTGAAATTCCTTTGATAGAAACAAAACATCAAAACGTAAAAGCAAGTGAAGATGAATTGGGTCACCCTCTGAATTGAGCTGTGTTACACAATCAGTCTGCCGGTCCCTTGTGTAAGAGTGCATTCTCAATAGAATCATCTAGACAAGACTATTATTATTCCCACTGTAAGTAAGTATATATGGCTCGTGTTCATTTATTAGTCCGTACCTATTTGCTATCAATTGAACCCACTCAATGAAAGTACAAATCTATTCGCATTGCAAATATTTGAACTCTTGGACCCATACATAGTACCATCAACCTTTAAAATAAATTACAAGTAGAATATTGTTCTAGCATAACTGTCATGGAAAAATTCTCAAGTCAATTTAAAGTCGTTAGCACAATGGCCTTCGAGATTCGTCTATCCATTAGAGCCAAAGCTTGAACACGCGTACCTAGCTTTAGGTACTGGAGATAATTTTGTTGTTTTTCTACCTATATGTATCTAAATATAGGATTCTTATTCTACTTATGTAAGTACCTACATATAGTTTTTGCTAAGTAATCGATACGGGTAAACAAACTAAAGCCAATGTTATCATATTACTAAATTTTTGTTTACATATACATTCAACTGTTACGAAGGTAACAAAACAAATATGCACAGTTTTATGTCATCATCATCATCATTCTCCTGCCCTTATCCCAATTTATTTGGGGTCGGCGCAACATGTCTGTCTTTTTCTTCCATACTCCTCTATTAGTCGTCATCTCTGTAGTCACCCCCTTTTTACCCATATCCTCTTTCACACAGTCCAACCATCGTTTCTTTAGCCTTCTCCTACTCTTATAGCCATCCACATCCATACACAAAACTTTCCTCACAACATTTTCTTCATTCCTGCGCATCACATGCCCATACCACGACAACTGATTTCCACACAACTTTTCAGTCAGCGGTGCCACTTTCAGACTTCCTCTTATATACTCATTCCTAATTCTATGCACAGTTTTATGTATGAACACAATAATAAGAAGTCAACGAGGTTTCAAAATATCCCTATCAAATCAGTAGGTCCTATTGATATAAAAACTCTATTACCGATTCAGACAAACGGTCAAAGGCAGACGTGATAGGTATGAAAAGTAACAACAACACCCAAAACAACATAGTCTGTAGGTATTGACTAAATACAAAAACACCGTACTCAAACACAAACTAAGTAACACGACTTCGATGCATGATCGATGACGTGATATTGGAGGTAGGTACCAGCAGGCACAGACAGTCTTCGACCATGATCGTAAGCATGTATCACAGAAATTGTTTTGCTTTTCTTGATAAGGAATGACGCGCGACTCTCTTTATACAAAAGTTCAAGGAACAGAGTATTGTTATATTAACTGACTTATAAGAATAACTAGCGACGCGCCCCGGCTTCGCTTCGTACGGGTGAAATTATATACGAAATCCTTCCTCGTTTATCGCTCTTCATATTTGTGAAAACCACATCAAAATACGTTTCGTGGTTTAGGAGGATTTAGTGGATAAACAGACAGACGGTGAAAGCGGCTTTGATTTATGTTGCGTAGAGATACCACGGAATTTTAACACTTCAAACAATGGGAACCTCCATTTACTTAACCATGAGGTCCTCGACATCATATTGAAAGAAGCCTCTTGATGGATCAATGAGTTCGCAATTACACCAGACATAACTTTGGAAGCGCGATTTTGAAATACATAATTATGGCAAATAGGTACAAAAGCATCCTAGCCAAACAAGCATATAATTATATTATATACTGGTATGCCATCTTAAAAACTCGTCGGTCTATAACCACCGCACTGTCTGGCTAGTATATGGTTGCAATATATTTTTAAGTCAGTATCTCACCTGTTCAGCAGCTCCAAAAGTGCAGTCTCCTCTATATGTAGTGACCGACCGAGTGTACTCCATGCAGCTGACATACTTCTCCTTGTAGAAAGGATCGTCATAGGGAACGGTGATAGGCATACAGCTCGGGTGGATGTACCTCGGAGTGAGAGGGAAGCCGTCGTTACCACAGCACCGGATAGCTTGGTTCGTATGGACTGGAGACAAAATGCAGTGGTGAGAAACACTTTGCCAAAAGTAGATGTGCGTATTTGGATGTAGATAATGCATTGCAAATCAAATTGATTATACAAAACGTGGACTGTAGGTAATATGAGCTCATGATTGTGTGCTAAATTAAAATTGCAAATGTAACATGTTGTTACGAGTTTCAATCAGACATCGTGACTCAAGGATTCTCTTCAATTAGTTACATTTAATGTTTTAAATATACTTCGATCAATAAATAGTACTAATAGTGATCGAAGTAAATATAACTTAATATTGTACATTATTTGTTTCATATAATAATGCAGCTGTACAATCATCTGGACTGAACTGTTGTTACCATGTACTTATTTGTTAATTTTTGTACTTTTAAGGAAATAAAAAAAAAAATTATATTATAAAATAATAATATTATTTCAATGATTTTAATAGACTCACTTGTCTTACGAACTGGAGTGTGAACCAGATCATGGTAGATGAATTGACTCCAGATTGCTAAAGCCATAGTCTTGTCATTGTTAGGCACGTCCAAGTTGTTGGTAAGTTTTGTGCTAACGGCACGAGCTGAGGGGAGAGCATTGTGGCTCAAAGCACGACGAGGCTGCAAGAAAGAAACAGAATTATACCACCAAACTAACACCGGAATATGTTCCATAAACCAAACTGTTACTCAACAAATATTGATAACTTATCTCCAAAAAATCCATACCAACGTAATAACAATCCAGTTGTTTACTAATAGATAAGCCTAAAGGTCATTTAACTAGTTCCAAGTGACTTGATGAGTAATGTTCTAGAACAAAAAAGAGGACCAAAACTTAATAAAACCAACCTCTTCGATACCATCAGCGTATCTGGGGTGCAGGAGACGTTTGTAGCCGGTAAGTGCCTGGCCCCAGGATGAACGCATTTTGTTGTTGCAAGAAGCATCAAAAGTACGATACTTCGACGACCCCTTGTTAGAACGGCACACAAAACGTTCAAGAGCAGCACACTCCCCACCGAACTCACTGTCGCGCAGATTCAACGTGCTGATGAAACTCGCGCACTCGTCATTAGGGAGACCGTATCTGAATTTGGACAAACAAAACAGCTATAAAACCAAAACCTTTTAAAACTGAAGATTATTTCTTAAAATTAACAGTGAAATTCGTCACGTACCTTCGGCATCTCGTATAGACTAGATTCTGAGACGCCTTCGTGATAGTCAACGAAGACTTCTCATATAGCATAGCGTTGTCAGAGACAGAACCATCAATCGCAAGTCCTTTAGCAGGAGAGCCAGTTCTAGGGGAGATCCCAGCAGACTGCAAGTTCGTTTCCAGTCTTTCCAACATTGACACTTCCAACTTGCTAATCCTTATTGACCTGTTCGTATGCAATGTAGTGACAGGTGGTAACCTCCTCAGGACTTCAGCACTCGGAAACGGAAAATCATACATAGGCGGTGGATGACTGAAATCTGCAACAATAGAAAACGGTTTAGAACCCAGTCTCTATAAACAATAGTTATTAAATGAAGATGAACTAAAGAAGTAAGAACTTACCTGTTGATAATATTAGATTTAGAGGGTAAGGAGCGAGCTGGCTCCCGAAGGTGACTCCAGCCCAGAGCACCACACCAAGCAACACCATCTTCGTCATTTCTTCCAATATACTGCAACAAAGGATCCAACCATGAGTCACTGAGTCACCATACGAATAATAACAACATGTAAATGTCAAAAGACCAACCGCTGACAAATTTTAACTATCAACATACTTCGTTCTTATATCTGAGACGTTTGGAGTCCAACTGATCAATAAATGGGTGGATAAACAGTTTTATGAAGACTTCGAGAAGGGGCCTGACCTGTGATGATAACCTATGCTGCTGATAGCGTAGACATATGCATGTTTCGTCACAGTTATACGCCGTTTTTAGCTATCATACGATAAACAGACAAGCCCCCTAGACTACAAGATCAGTTCCGGCTAAAGATAGATTTAATTATAATCGTATATCGAATAGCTTATTACTTTTAAAGCATGTCTCCAGACAATCCGTGTTAAAGTACGTAAACAAGTGACGAATCAATGTTTGGTCTTGACTGTTGATTGACAAGTAATCTAAGTATTGTTTTTTTATAGATTTAAGTAAGTACGCACAAACTTACTACGCAGAACTTGTGCCTTAATAACAGATTTCTTTCACGTAAACCTTATCCGAGTAGTATGATTGTTTTTATCATTAAGGTCTGTTTTTAAATTTCAAGAAAAGTTGAAGATGTTCACTGGGAAACTGACGATATTATAATGAACAGTTTGAATCAAGTAGTGGGTAGTCGTTAAAGTTTTATATCTATGGGTTGTCGCTACTTGTTTTTTGTCAACACGTGTAGATATTTTATTTATTATTTTTATTGTTTTAGTTTTTGTGTTTGGCTTTTGTGCTTGAATTGACAGCTCAAAGAAATGAAATATTTCAACAGTGTGGATAACAGCGTGAACGGCTTGCTTTCGTCGTTATTTATAACCATACTTCCAATGCGTGCGTCTTACGTCAGTATGATATGAATTCAGCAGTAAAAACTCTACTGTGGGCTAACCCCGTCAGGGTATACCTATATATACCTACCCAATATGTATATGTTCTGTGAAGGTAAGTTTCAATTGCGGAAATTATTTACACTAAACTACAGTAATACCTAGTTTTTTACATACGTACCTACTATTATGAAATTTGATTAATGTTTTTAAAGTTTTGACGTCTGTAAAGGCCTTCACCTAGATAACTTATCAGTCATACAAAACATGCTCCCAGATAGTCCTTTTTCCTTACACAAGAGCAAGAAAAGCAACAATGTTAAATGCACTTGCAAGTAGGCACATAGATGCTAACTGGCCGTTTCTTTGAAACCAACTCAGTCTTGTCTTTTATCATCTAGCTATATTACATAATTATGTACTTTATAAATTATCAATTATTGTCTCACTTTCGTAAAATATCTTTAATGAAATTCTAACTCCTGGGGCAGTCGGGTAAAAAACAATTAAAATTACGTAACATAATAAGATGGTTAGTTTATTCAACAACCCGAAAATGTTTACATTATGTAAGTGGAGCCAATAGAAACGACAGTGAACCCAAGTGCCCGGCCGCTGAATGGTTTGAGCTTCTACTGGTTCGATTTTGCTTTTTTGCATATTATAAACTTCGGAAGGTTCACGTCCAATCAAAAAAGTCATCTAAATGTTCCAATAGTTCCAATGGTCGTTCGATGAGTCTCCAAAAGGCGACCGCTAAAGCCAGGTCTAAACATACCCATAGGTATTTTGATACTGGGTTTTAGTACTGGGTATATGGCCATACCCATACCTTTGAGGCCGGGTTTTTTTTTTTTTTTTAAATAGAATGTTGCAGGTATATCTCATCCCTAATATGTAGATCAAAGTAAAAAAAGGAAGTCTGAAAGTGGCACCGCTGACTGAAAAGTTTTGTGGAAATCGGTTGTCGTGGTATGGGCATGTGCTGCGGAGGAATGAAGAAAATGTCGTGAGGAAAGTCTTGTGTATGGATGTGGATGGCTATAAGAGTTGGGGAAGGCCAAAGAAACGATGGTTGGACTGTGTGAAAGAGGATATGGGTAAAAAGGGGGTGACTACAGAGATGACGACTAATAGAGGAGTATGAAAGAAAAAGACATGTTGCGCCGACCCCAAATAAATTGGGTTAAGGGCAGGAGAATGATGATGTAGATCAAAGTAAGTAGTAGTAAAATACGAAGGCCTTATTAGATTGATATAAGACCCTCTTTGAGAACGACCTGTATTGTCTCTCCAGCCTGTTAATATGGATAAGGTTGGAAATTCATCGATAAGTAGGTACCGAGAGCTTCGTTCTTACTAATGACTAATATACCGGATTTTATTGTTGGATTGCCTGCCGGTTACCATTCATTTGCCTAGCCTTTTCCCAATTATCTTGGGGTCGGCTTCTAGTCTAACCGGATTCAGCTGAATACCAGTATTTTACATGGAGCGACTGCCTATCTGACCTCCACAGCCCAGGTACTGGGTAATACGATACCCCTTGGTAAGACTGGTTGTCAGACTGTCGGGCTTCTGACTACCCGTAACGACTGTCAAAGATCCACGATTGACAGCCGGGACCAACGGCTTAACGTGCTTTCCGAGGCACGGGTAGTCAGAAGACTACCCGTAACGACTGTCAAAGATCCACGATTGACAGCCGGGACCAACGGCTTAACGTGCTTTCCGAGGCACGGAGGAGTCTCGGTATGTAAAGACGGTCACCCATCCATGGACCAACCCCGGCAAGCGTAGCTTAACCTGGTTTATCGTCCCTTGCGGCTGTTATTACTTTAGCCACGAGCGCCTGCCGGTTACCATTCCTTTAATTTCATAATTTGTGCTCAGGTACCTAATACCTACTTCAGAGGCTAAACGTGTTAGTGTAGCAAGCTAATTAGATTAACGAGTTATTTATAATAATGTTTAAACTTACGACGTCTCGTAACTACTGATTATATTATTAATTAGTTGCATCATCACATCACTAATCAATATGCTAATACCAAAACAAAAACAATGTCTGCAGAAATGAGGATAAATACTTTAATTACTCTGAACTGTTTACGAAATTTTGTAGATGATGCTCTAAGAATAAATAGATAAGTTGTTTTGCTGATCGTTGGTAGGATGCATCACTTGCGAACGGCTGGGCCAACGACCAATACAGCCGGCTGGGCCAACGACCATACAGGGTAGTTGTGCTGGACCGTTTTGGTTATTTTTTTATGTTATCTGTGATATAGTCTAAGTAAGGGTCCTAAGGAAAGAAAAAATTGAAAAGGTGACTTGCTCATTTTGTAAATTAGGGAAAAGCTACCTGTGGATTTTTGTATGGTCTAGGATTTTTGGCTTACCTACCAAGTTCGGTGGTGGGTTTTTTCACATTAAGTTCTTTTTCACTGTCATTTTTCGTTTTCATTCTTTTATAATTACTGCCGTAGTTTTAAAATAAGGCTAAGGGCTGATTTTTTAACCCTCGGCACAAAAAGTGTTATAAGTTTGACCGCTATGTGTATATGTGTCTCTCTGTATATCTGCCCATCTTGCACCGTAGCTCTTAAACGGGTAAACCGATTCGAATACGGTTTTTTTTTTAAAAGCAGGTTTTTTAGCGATAATTATAAGACATGTTTTATCAAAATCGGTTCAGCCGTTTCAAAATCATCAGCTCTTTTGTGTTTTTTAAATCGCTTTTCTTTTAAACGTTGGGTTTTTTTAATTTTTAATTTACTACTGAAGAATAAATATGAAGTGTTTGACATAATTATTTTCTGTATTTAAACTGTCAAAACGCCATTTTTATTGCGACTATTGAAACTAAAAATCGGGCCTTTAGAAAAATAGACTAGGTACGTTTTATAAGACGGCAGTAACAAGTAGGTTAAGAAATAATCTGCTAATTCGTTGCCAAGCAGCAAAACGTTTAATATAGACGCTCCTACTGCCAAAGAGCTTGAGTGGTTAGCTGGCGTGTTCTGTGCTAAGCTCACGTAACGCATCGTACGTCCACCCCGTAATAGGACTCGCCCCAAGGAGCGCTGTCCGAAATTAGACGCGTACTTATTAAGTTATTATACATAAAACAACAGGTATTATATTAAAACACGTACTTATATTAAAATATAAATAATTAAATGATCTTTAAAATTGTGAGGGTTTCATAAATATACGCTTTATAGTTTTTGCGTGATTCTCAATTTTTTATCCGCGTTATACATAACTTTATATAATAATTACGGTATGTTCTATAAATATAATTTCAAATATTCACATATCAAATTACGAAATTGAAAGGAGAAAAGAAATTGTCTAGAGTAATATTTTTTTTTTCAAAGAAATAAGACTAGTTGTTTAGACGTGATGTTCAATTAAAAATCATTAGAAGTCGTACAACTGCGCCAAATTTTCAGTGCGTTACCTACTTAACATCATAACTAAAAATCTTTACCTACTTAGTTTTCCCGTTATTTTTCATTTTTTTTCTTTTTAGGTAAAACATAAAAAAAAACCTACCAAACTTACCTATTTTTAAGTAGGTTAGTATTTTTCTAATTAAAATAACCCACAAGCCACAATAGACAAAAAAAATGTAACTAAATAAAAAGCAAAGCTAAACTCTGTGCAATGCCGGATTCAACAATGATAAATGAAAAATAAATCGGCGATGTGCGAGTCGGACTCGCGCACGAAGGGTTCCGTACCATTATCTCTAAATACGGCAAAAAAATCACGTTTGTTGTATGGGAGCCCCGTTAAATATTTATTTTATTGTGTTTTTTAGTATTTGTTGTTAGAGCGGCAACAGAAATACATCATCTGTGAAAATTTCAACTTTCAACTATTTATTTATTTATTAAAACTTCATGCAACACAAATGTACAAAGGCGGACTTGATGCCTTAGGCATTCTCTACCAGTCAACCAAGGGTGGTGGAGAGATAACATAGCAGGTGCATAAACTGAAAAAAATTATAACTAAGAAGAAAATGGTTACGAAAGTGTAAATATATACTTAGTTAAAATAAACATACATATATATTTAATATAAAATACCTACATACTAGCACTGTTCATGAGATACAGCCTGGTGACAGACGGACAGCGGAGTCTTAGTAATAGGGTCCCGTTTTACCCTTTGGGTACGGAACCCTAAAAATTAGCATAGATTAAATTATCGAAATATTTCAAATTCAAAAAATTCAAATTCAAAATCATTTATTTGCTAATATGGGTAATTACATAAAGTTGTTAAAAAAAAAGAGCATAGTCCAACCATATTACGCCTTGAGGCATGCAAATCTCAAGCTTTGACTGTATCAAAATTACAACATTATTATACAATTACTTGCAACAATAATTTATATATATATAATGAATAAGCCAATTTTGGTAATATCACCGTGGCAAATAGTAATAGAACATTAGCAAAATAATAATGTCACTTAAATAATTAAAATTTAAAAATAAATATAGCCCCCTACATGGGCATGGGCATGTTGCCTTGTTCATGTGTCCCTTCTAAATTTTTTTTTGTTTCTTTTTTTGTTCCTTCTGGAACATTAAAACAGCCACTGAACTTCACTCGAGAAAATCCCGCCAAAAACTCCTTTTTTTGTTCCTTTTGGAACAGGCTAAGGTCAGAGACCATGCCGCCTAGTCATCAGTAAGTAGTGTATTTTTATTATTTTTTTTCATTAGAATGCAGATGATTGTAATGTTTTTTGCAGTATTTGGCAACAAACGTGTCTAGTCAGCCTTCTCGGTAAACTTTGCTGAAGTAGTCAATACTTCAATAAAATTCTCAGCTCCATTTTACCGAGATCGCGCCTGTTTTAATGATTCCACATACCTATTGTCCAGTTGCGTAGACACTTGAGACACAAAACTAGACCAATTTTACATCAGAATATCCGCTAGGATTGCTAGGAATCAATAAGCGAATAATTAAAACAGCCACAGAACTTCACTCGAGAAAATCCCGCCAAAAACTCCCAGACCACAACCAACGAAACCTCTATTTTGTGAAGAAAAAAAAATACCTTCGTGAAGTTAGGGCTTGTAGAGTTAGAAGCTTGGCTCTACGAGGACCTGATAACTTTTTGACAATGCGAGCCATATGGTCTCGTCTTTTCACGGTTTTTTAAAAACATTTGTAGGTAAGTATAGCGATTGTCAATAAAAAATTTACCTTTAGCGATCTTATTGTCATTCATTGACACCTTTAACTAATACCAAATACCTACCTTTAACGTGAATTAATGACTAAACCATGTTATAATCATTCATTCAGTCAAGATCAATGATCTCTTTTTGACCCAATATGGTCCAAAATTACCCTTTTTGACCGCTATTCGTTTCAAATGTAAACAGACATTTGGATAATATTGGGCCGCGCTAGTTAACTTCACCAGTTTGCTAAAGTCGGTCAAGAATGCACATCAATGACATTGATCAATGTAAACTAGCGTTAAAAATAAATTATTTCTCGGTCCACGGCCTAAACCAGTTCGTGCCTTCATTTTTGTTCCTTTTTTGCTTTGTAAGTGCTGGTTAGCGTGAACGCCGTCTATTATAGTTACACAGTTGCATTAAACCTAGATCCAGAAGTTTAGTGACCCTACTTTAATATAAATAGGTAGAACCAAAAAGCACAGGATCCACACTTACATGGAATGTTCACTACATCCATTGCATTCCGACCGCCTTCTAGAACATTTCTGCGTTGAAATATTCTTGGCATCCGCATTCAACATGGACTTTCCTTCAATGATCCGTTTAAACAACATAATAGTAACAGCAGGATTTGTTGTTTACGACAATTGTCGCGTCTTAGGCGAATGTTCGATTTGTTTAACACGATTGCAGACACTTTCTCGAAGGAGCGATTTTCCATTAGATTGGCAGAGAAGCCAATTTCACCACTACTGCCAAGCTCGGACTGGAACTGGTAAAATTGCAGCGAGCCAAGCCAACGAACGGGACGGGCGTCCGATCGAATCAACAACGTTCACCCCTCCCCTCGCCCCTGGAGTGTGATGTCAGAAAAGAAACCTTCGCCACAGCCTAAAGAATTGCTTGTAAACTTGTAAAACATTTAATGGTGTTGAGACGGTTGGTCCTTGTGCTATGAAATTGAATAACTTTGATGGTTTCTAAGTTCCATAAGTAAGGGACATTTATTTAGATCTCTTGTATAAGTTAGGTAATAGGTACCTAACTAATGTTTTTATCAATATGTTGATCATTATAATCAAACACATCGTTTGGACTAACTCATTTTGCTAGGCTATGGCATTGTTGCCTTTATTAGTGTGTGAATGGATAATTAAGCCGAAATTTAGGATTAGGTACTTTGAAATAATTCTACTGTTTTGTCTAAAGCGTGTAGGGTATAGATCAGAGAGTTTGTTAAAATGTATCTCACAAAAATTTTAACCCCGGAAACACGTTTTTTTTTTTTCTATGAAAACATTCAAATAATTTCAATTTAACTCGATGGAAAAAAATATTTAAGTAAATAAGCATATTTTGTTTGGAGCATTTGTAGAAGAGATTAAGTTTTACATGTAGGGAACTAATACGTAAATTAAAAAAAAATATCCGTGGAACTATCCTTTTCTTAACTTTTATTGGAATTTGTACCTCAGGCATAAATATTAACTTATTTTTTTAATGTGGGTACAGATAGGTAGGTCCTTACCTACCTAATTTACTGACGTAACACGCATGCAAGACGTGATCATGTTTACTACTTATGTTATTAAACATGCTGAATGAATCACAAGATACGTGATGTTCATTGTTAATTAAAATACCTACTTTCGAAGAAAAACCGCAGAAGTATTGAAAGTAGATCTATTTTATTTTATTTAAAGGTGACGCACAGTAATAAAGTCTCACGAGCACGTGGAGTGCGCATGTTCACAGCGTGGTCTCCCCTCTCTCCCTTCATACTTCATCAGCCTCCCCTCTGTCCACATTCCCCTCGCCATCAGCTGATCACGCGGCAACAGCGTGCACAAAAGCCGGTTCGCGTGGATCGCATAATATTATGACTAGGCATACAAAACAAAAACCAAGGTGGGTGAATACCTATACAACTATACCTTTGTTTCCGTTTACTGCACGTACACGAATATGAATCGCTATGTAAACAATATGAATGCAATCATTTTTGATAGAACGAAAAGATCAAATTATTAAAAGCTAAGGGGACTTATGGGACAACAAAATAGAAAGTGAAAACATACTTACTTCGAAAACTTTTTTACAAAAAAAATACAAACGACTTCCAAAAAAAACACTAAAATTCGCTGTATCAAATAACGAAGAAACGAAACTAGAAACACCGTCTTCCGAAATAAAAGTTATCATGTAATTTTTTGTCTTTTTGAAGTGAAAACTTCTTTAGGCGCGTTGGGCATTTTTGTTCATGTTTTTTGTTTTCACTTCTGACGGTACCTACTCTTCTGCCCGGGGGTTGAGGATAAATTCGAAACAGAGTTACCTCCCTCTGGGCACTCAGGGCAGGAAGGAACAGGGGTGGGTTTTAGTCAAAGAGTATAATAACTATTGGTTTTAGTCAGTGAGCGGGAGAAGAGAGAGAAGTCATTGGATGATTTCCCAAGCCACAAAAAAAAAAAAAAAATGGTACCTGTCGTGGAGTGGCCGGAGTGCCAGGTTTTTTTTTTTGTATATTTTATTTGACAGCTTAAAATGCTTGGATTTTGTATTGTGACCTGAATGGATAGAAAATCAGATGAAGTAGGTACTAATTCCATGCGGGCGAAGCCGCTGGCAGAAGCTAGTTTTTTTAAGTGATTTTGATTTTTAAGGTGAAAGCTTCACCCTAGCCCGCAAAATTCAAATTTTCTTACGTTTTTTGCAATTTCCAGGTCAGTGTCAGGTTGTATCTTGGTCAAAATTTGATTCGCGGCCGTAGCAAGTATGTATTTCTACAATTATAATCATTAAAATCATCAATATAACTCTCTCAGTTACTATTAGTGCTAAATGTAGTATTTCATGAAATCATGACATTTGGTACCGCAAGGAACAAAACGGGAAAAAATGCTATCTGACTGTCAATATTGTCATTCTACCTTTGCCACAAATGAATATAATAGTAGACCTTTGCTCAGCGGAGTTTTTTTGGTGGGATTTTCTCGAGTGCAGTTCAGTCAGTGGCTGTTTTAATTATTCGTTTATTGATTCATAATAGATATTGTGATGTAAAATTGGTGTAGTTTTGTGTCTCAAGTGTCTACGCAACTGGACAATATGTGGAATCATTGAAACAGGCGCGATCTCGGTAGAAGCTCAATTACACGTTCCGATTTCAAGAGACCCAATTTAGGAATAAACTAACTAGGAAGCAGGAAGCGAGCGATTACACTATCCTAAATTGAACTTATTGAACTCCTAAATCGGGCTCCTAAGTCGGCAGTGTTGCCAACTCTTACAAATTCGAGTCCCTAGACAGAATATCAAAAGGAAGGAGCGGACTAAAAAATAAAAAAGCGGACTCAGTTTTTTTTCTGGAAAAGGGACTTGTGAAATTTAATTTAATTTTAAACACAAACAAAAATACTAATAGCCCATTTGTAGCGACAAAGTCGCTAAATTGGCAACACTTAGCTCTAAATCGGAGTGATGCGATTACACTATCCTAAATCGTACACAATTTAGGAAGTCAAATCGGGATCTTTCAATCTCACTAAATCGGACACTAACTGCTGCTATTACACCTTCCATTTTCCTAAATTGGGTTCCTTGAAATCGGAAGGTGTAATTGAGCCATAAAATAAAGCTGAGAATTTTGTCCTATTATTGACTACCTCAGCGAAGCTTGCCGAGAAAGCTGGCTCGACTCATTTGCTGCCAAATACAGCAAAAACATTAGAATGCGTTACATCTGCATTCTAATGGGAAAAAAGTGACAGTATTCTGTATCTGAAACTAAATACCTACTTTCTTAATTTGACACTGGCTAAATGCACAAAACGTGAGAAGTCAAAACAAAAAAAAAATCCCACGTTTAAGAATACGACACATTTGTTGCCAATCTGCAAAAAACATTAGAATGTGTTACATCTGCATTCTAATGGAAAAAAAAGTAAGAAGACACTAAAGACGAGGTGGTATGGTTTATGACCTTAGCCTGCATGAGAAAGGGCGAAGAAAAAAAAATTGCTCACTCAGCTCTACTCAGCTGGAGTTTTTGGCGGGATTATGTCGAGTGAAGTTCAGTGGCTGTTTTAATTATTCGTTTATTGATCCCTAGTGGATATTGTGATGGAAAATTGGTGTAGTTTTGTGTCTCAAGTGTCAACGCAAATGGACAATTATGTGGAATCATTGAAACAGGCGCGATCTCGGGCAAATGGAGCTGAGAATTTTATTATAGTATTGACTACCTCAGTGATGTTTGCCGAGATGGCTGACTGTCGACACATTTGTTGCCAAATACTGCATAAAACATTAGAATGTGTTACGTCTGCATTCTAATGGAAAAAAGTATAAATACACTACGTAAGACTAGGCAATATGGTCGAAAGACTTTAGCCTTTCCTTCAGGGATAATAAAAAACAAAAAAATCTACTCAGCTGTCAAAGTTGTCAAATTCGGTAATTTAATTTATTTAATATAGGGATCCTGACGAGTTTATAATCACTTGGTTTTAAAAATAAATTAGACGACTAAAAACAGTACAGAATCCTCTTTCCGTGTCAAACAAAGCTATATAGTTAATTGGGATACATACCATGGCATCTCATTTGAGCACTAAAGACCGACTACTGGCGTTAATTGACGACATAGAGTTAATTTCAAAGTGAGTAAAGTTTTTCATGTAATTAATATGAAAAAAGAAAGTGTTGTTAAGATGATATAACTCATATTACAGAGAAATGATAGAAGTTTCCATCGCTCCGAAACCTCAGAAGCTTTCTGCGGCAGACCATGCACAGCTAACAGACCTACTGCTCTCTAAAGATTCAGAATTGAAGAAAACGTTGGAGTTAGCTGATGAACAAGCTAAGATTCAGCAAAAAATGAACGACTTGAAGGCTGAAGTTGAAAACAAGGTAAAATACACAGCAATTATTGTTTCTCTTCTATAATATGTTTGCATACTAAGCACCAATAACATATTGGTGCACAAACACTAACATCATTTTATTGTTTATATAGGATCAAGACATCTTCCACTTACAAAGACAACTCAAAGATGCAGAGCAAATTCTTGCAACATCATTATATCAAGCTAGACAGAAGCTTGCTTCAATAGTCAAGTCAAGGAAACGGCCAGTATCCTCTGAAGATTTGATCAAGTTTGCTCACAGGCAAGTCTTTCACTATCTCAAGCTTAACTATAAATATAGAATTTCATATTCTTGTTATTGAGTAGAATAAAAATAAGAACTATATTTTTTATTTCACTAAAGTAGATTTCCCTGCAAATAATAATGCTGCATTTTACCCATAATACAATATCAAATAAATAAATTTTGTGTAAAAAAAATGATTGTACTCACAGTTCCTTGTTAACACAAATACAATAAATCCTCAGAATCAGTGCCTCAAATGCTGTGAGTGCACCACTGTCGTGGCAGCCTGGAGACCCGCGCAGACCGTACCCCACAGATCTTGAGATGAGGTTGGGAATGCTTGGCCGGCTCTGTGACCTGCCACTCAATGGCCACACTCCGTCTACACTAAACGAACTACACAGAATGACCACAGGCGGAGGTGAGTCATATTATTCATACTTTTCCTAGGAAATTTATTCTAGCTCATTTATACATTAAAAGTTTCTACACAGCAATTATAGGTATTTCCATGCTTGAATAAACTTTATGGCTCATTTCTTTTATGGTGTATTGCGTTTCCTCATGTAGTCATACTATATAACTATGACAACTTACTATTTGTATCATGTAGGATGTAAGTGCTAAATATGTGTGTTGTGGTCACAGATAATAAAATACTAGCGTACAGATGCCTCATCCCATACAAAGAAACGGTACCGCCGTAACTACTGGTTTTTTTCTGGCACAAGTAACTTTTGTTCTTCGTTTGGGCCCGTCCTCTACACCTTGCTAGATGGTGTTAGCAGCGACGGCTTGCAAGCTGAATGAATTTACATAAAGTCTTACCAATATTTTCTCGCACATTGAGGAATTATTTTATAGTATTTTTGGCACTATATAACAGTTTTACTGTATCAAAATGTGTCACTATTAATATTTTAAAGAGGCGAATGGATAAACTTTAAAACTTCAAACAGCGCCATCTATTGGTACAATAAATATAGATGTCTAAGGATTTGTTACAATAATCGTCTAAATTTGAATTACAAGCCCATTCCACAATTTTATGCTTAGGGCAGTTTATTAAATAAGAAAATACAGTTTTTACCATGTTTATTTGTAAAATATTAATATTACATAAACTTCAATAAGAAATCGATGCATATTACGCCATCTATTGAGATTTATTTGAACTAAATTTTCTTTGTTCGAGATGAGACCCCGTGGTGTGTTGTAAGGTTCATAATTCCTGAGGGAAATAGGTAATGAAATTCATGTTGGGAATAGTAGATTGGGACTTAATATTGTTTGTCCCATTGCTGGACTAAGGTCTCCATTTTTCTTTCCAAAAAAATGTATAAAACTAAATATCAAGTCTAATAAAAATAGACTTGTGATTGGAAGTATTTCGTACTACATAATGTTTTTATTTTCTAACAGTGCCACCTTCAGCATCAAACCAGTTCACATGGCATCCATCTGGCGAGCTCCACATGACGGTCGGAGGAGGCAACTCTGTCGCCATTGACGGCCGCGGCAAGGATGCGCCCAACCAAGAGGATGTAGAAGTCATGTCCACCGACTCAAGTTCAAGTTCCAGCAGTGATTCCCAATGAATAAGGAAGAAAATGTGTTTGAAATACAGTCAAACATTATGATAGTTATGTTGTGTTGTGTAACATTGAATAGACAGCTATGTGCAAAGAGCTGTGAAGGTTTTTGTTAGACACTGCAATATCAGATTTACAAGACTGTTTTTAAGAAATCTGTAATGTAATTTATGTACTATTATTTTAGACATAATTTTCTGATTAAAATAGTATTCTAACTCATTATCTCAAGTAGCGTTTTATTTGTTGACTATTAGATGTTGGAGATTGGTTAGAGATTAGTAATACAGGAGTGCCTCGCCGATACATTTTGCAAGGCGTTTCGGTTTAATATCCTTGATTGGCCCTGCCACCAGAAGCATCAGCCATGGAGTGAAAAATTACATCAAGCATGAAACACAACCGTCTGCTGTGTAAATTTTTTTCCCTCTGTGTTAGTCTTATATGTAGCGGATATTTTGTTACATTGTGTTTTGTTACATGGTGTACATAATAAAGAGTATTCTATTCTATTCTATTACATTTTGTCAGGTCAAGTGTACCTATCGTCACAGATAATATAATACTAGCGTACAGATGCTTCATCCCATACAAAGAAACGGTGCCGCCGTAACTACGGGTTTTCGACTTGCACAAGCAACTTTTGTACACCTCGCTAGATGGTGTTAGCAGCAACGGCTTGCAAGTTGAATGAAAAAAGGAGAGTGTGCGACGGAATTGCATGATTTGATTCCGCCAAGCCCGTTTCATCTAAGGACCACAAGACGTAAGGCGAAGTGCCACCGGTTCATGGTGGACATCCCATCCATACGCACAAAGCGTTTTGAGAAAACATTCATTGCACGTACAGCTAGAGAGTGGAATTCTCTACCGGAGTCTGTGTTTCCTGTAAGATACAACCTGGGAGTCTTTAAGTCAAGAGTGAATAGGTTACTTCTAGGCAAGCGTGCTCCATCTTCGACCGCATCATCGCTTAACATCAGGTGAGATAGTGGTCAAACGCGAGCCTATCAAACATAAAAAAAAAAAAAAAAAAAAAAAATGAATTAACATAAAGTCTTACCCATATTTTCTCACACATTGATTCCTTTATAGTATTTTTGGCACTTCATAACAGTTTTACTGTTTCAAAATGTATCACTATACAAATTGTAAAGAGTCAAATGGATAAACTATAAAACTTCAAACAGCGCCATCTATTGGTACAAGTCATATAAATGCCTAAAGATTCGTTCCAAATGTTCCCATAAACATCTAAACTTGAATTAGGAGCTTTAGCGTTTATTAAATAAGTAAATACAGTTTTTACCATATTTTTTTCAGAATATTAATGTTACTAAATTTTCTTTGTTCGAGATGAGACCCCGTGCTATCGTCCAGAAAGGACAGCTCTACTCTTTGTAGTTAGGTACGCGATGAAATTTCACCACAGTATGTCTTTTCTCTTGAGAAGTTATTGATGGCTGCGCGTGATTAGACTCGCCGCAAGTAGGTACGTTCGGGTGTTTTTCCAGCCGCTTTTGATATTTTTCTGTCAAGGCCTGAATATCCGCTTCTATTTGCTATGTAAATGACCTAAGCCCCTAGGTTTATAGTCATTCCCACCTAGGAAAACGAGAAATGGTTAGGATGTAGGTAGGTAGATGTTTTTCCACCCTATAACCACCATCGCATGGCCTCATCAGCCAAGGATTCTTGCAAGTTTGCAACCACGAGATTTCCTCGGTACAACATAGATACTCCTTTCTAATAAGTTGATGAGCTAATGCGGAACATATTGCTATGCAACAGGCAGTCACCATGGAGACGAAACCTTGTGTACAATATACACGACGTATCGTTGTTCGACATTGACAATTCTAGTCACGTATTAAATAATTTTACTAGGATAAATAGTTTTAGAAATGACTGAGAGAGCTCCCGTGTCCTCAGAAGAAACCTTAGTTCGTTATGACAATCCTGTACTGGTTACTAAACGGGTGGAAAAAGTCGTAAGCAATTTTATCTTGTTTGAAACATTCATCGTTGATAAGCTAAACAGAATCAAGAGGTGCATGGCATGCGATGCGAATTATAGCTTCTTATTGCAGGTACCAGTTCTCGCAGGTTCTTCCATACAGCCATGTGTGCCAACAGAAGCCAAAAAGGAAACAGAAGAAATTCTAAATGCCATTTTGCCACCGAAGGAATGGGAAGAAGACGGCCAAATATGGACACAGAAGGTGCTCTAATGTCTTTTCACACCTTTGCTTAGTTCAGTCTTTGGAATAGCTATGATTTGGGATACCCAGTGACTAATAAAGCAACCAGCCCATTAGTTCCGGCAGGATTTTAGGTGCGCATGTTGGTATGATTTTAAAGAAGTCAGCCGTTTTCACCAGAACGTCAATCCACACTAACCAGACATCAAAAATAATGTTGTAAAGAAAGAAAACTCATTTTTAGCCTTTTATTAATCGTACCATGACACGCGATTATGTGATGTAATACTGTAGGTACCTGAAAACGAATTTCGGCGCTTTCTGCTCCTGTAGGTATGAAAAGATAAATGATCTTACGTTTTTATTTAGATATCATCGACTCCTGCAACTCGGTTGGATGTGATAAACCTACAAGAGATGTTGGACACGCGCTTGCAACAGAGACAAGCCAGAGAAACCGGCATTTGTCCCGTGCGCCGGCAACTGTACACTCAGTGCTTCGATGAGCTAATACGACAGGTTTAAACATTTTAAGAATTATTCTAAAAAATAAGTTTGAAGATAGCATGACCTTACACTACATGAGCACTTTTTTAACCGACTTTCGAAAAAGGAGGTTCTATGTTCGACTGTATGTTTTTTTTTTATTTATATCCACCGATTTCTCCGTCAGTTGCGGACCAATTTTCAAAATTCTTTTTTTATCCGAAAGAATATACACCCGAGGTGGTCCCATATAAATTTTATCGAAATTGCTTCAGAGCTTTTTGAGAAACTGAACAAAAACGAAAAATACGTATACCTCGATGCCGTTTTGGTGTTCTCCAAATGTTTAAATTCCACGTTCCATGTTATTGGGGTTTTTAGTTCTGGGATAAAACAACAAAAATGTGAAAAAAAACGTTTTTCCAAAAAAAAAAAAAAACAACCGACTTCCAAAAAAAAAATATACTAAAAAGGAGAACGGGCGGGTGTGGCCCAAGTGGCGTCGGAGCATGAGGCTGATTTTGTTTGAAAGTTCATTTACTAAGCTTACTTTTTTTGTATGGGTGCAAAAAAATCTATCCTGGGAGAAAAAAGTTACAGTGTATATTAAAATACTCATATATCTCTCTACTTTCAACTATTTCAATGTGCCTAGCCTTTTCCCAACTATCTTGGTGTCGGCTTCCAGTCTAACTGGATGCAGCGAGATCTCTACAACTCAGTTACTGGGTAATTCGATACCCCCTTTTTTTTTTGGTAAGACTGGATTTCAGACTTTCGGGCTTCTGAAGACCCGACGCGATTATCAAAAATCAACAATTGACAGCCGGGACCAACGGCTTAACGTGCTTTCCGAGACAAGGAGGAGTCTCGGTATGTAAAGATACCCATCCATTGACCAATCCCGGCAAGCGTAGCTTAACGTTATGGATCGACCCGTGCGGCTGTTATTACTTTAGCCATGAGCTCCTCTTATAATGTATATTCTAAACTCATATCTTTTCAACTGTTTATTAATTAAATCCATTTATTTTAATCCATATAAGTTTGATGTTGCCGAACATCTATGAAGACTCAGATGCGTGGTATTAGAAAGGGAGAAAAGATGCAACGCGGCCGCAGCTCAGTAGTCCGTTCCCCTTCCTTCTGCTCAATAAATCGGCTCAATCAAGAGCCACTAGACATGAGTCGTACTTGCAAAATCGAGTACCCATGTACGTCCAACTTTAGACACCAGCGCCAAAAACCAGCGTTCGAGATACTTTGAAGTATTTTCTTTCTGCATCGAAAATTGATCCTTAAAATCATGAAGATAAGGAGTACAATCGCGTATGAAGGATACTTCTAACTTCCAAGTCTTTTTGGAAGAAAAATACTTGCATAGAACATTGATCAGTAAATATAAATAAAGAGCACAATTGTGTTTACAAATAAATACTTCCAAACCTAAAAAGTAAAAATACCAACGTACTTTGAAATACGTAGGTATTTTTACTCTAGCCTTTAAGCCTTGTTGGAAGAAAGAACACTTGCTTATAACATTGATCGTTAAATCGTCGAGGAAGTCGGCTAAAGAAATATGTCTAACCAAACCTTTTAAGAAAAATACTTAAATAGGTACTTGCGTAGAACATTGATCTGTAACTTATAGGTGATATTACACCAATCGATCTATCGACGTTGATCGATTGATGTAATAGTTTTGGCTGATCGTCGGATCGACGTTGATCGATTGATGTAATAGCTTTGGCTGATCGACGGATCGACGTTGATCGATTGATGTAATAGCTTTGGCTGATAGACGGATACCGGTCGATAAAATATCGATCGGTCGACGTCGACTTATCCGTTCTACCATCGATTGACGCTCGATCGATTTGTGTACATAGTAGAAACTATTGATCGAAGTCGACTAATCCATTCTACCATCGATCGACGATCGATCTGTTGGTGTAATAGTAACCATCGATCGACGTCGACTAATCTATTCTACAATCGATCAATGTCATCGATCGACAATTGGTCAATTGGTGTAATAGTAACTATCGATCGACGTCGACTAATCCATTGTACTTTCGATCGATGGCATCGATCGACGATTGATCGATTGGTGTAAAAGTAACTATCGATCGACGACGACTAATCTATTGTAACATCGATCGATGGCATCGATCGACGATTAATCGATTGGTGTAATAGTTACTATCGATCGAGGAGGACTAATCCATTCTACCATCGAACGCTGGCATAGATCGACAATTGATCGATTGGTGTAATAACATCCCAATATAAATAAACGGAGCAAGCAGCCAGCCGAGTAAAATACTTTGAATTCTCAAGTCTTGTTGAAAGGAAAATACTTGCATAGTCTATTGATCCGTAACTTAATAAAAATAAGGAGCAGAATCGCGTGTACAAATAAAAATCTTCAAACCTGTAAAATAAAAATTGTTGCATAGAACATTGTATTGCGAGTATTTCGGATCGGCACTTGCTCGGCGTACTTGCAAGTAAATACCTGGTGTATAGACCTAGTCGCGTAAATATACGCACCTAGAGTTTTTGGCGGGATTTTTTCGAGTGAAGTTCTGTGGCTGTTCTGATTATTCGCAAATCGACGTTTTTGACGTGACAACGTCTTATAAATTGGTTTGCCGGGTGACACTTCAAGAAACTGCGTTACGCTCCGCTCACGTTATGCGCTCACAATGAGAGCGAGTGAGAGGCACGCGTCCCTTCCACTCGGGCATGGTTAGCCCGCCTAAGAGCGAGAGAGACAGACATAAAAAGTGAAAGGCACGCGTCCCTTCCACTCGAGCACAGTTAGCCCGCCTAAGAGCGAGAGAGACAGAGCGGTAAAAATAAAATTTTGTTAATATGAAATTCAGTGCGAGATTCTTTATATAAATTAATGTTTTAAATATAATTCTTTGTATAAATAAATGTTTTAAATTGTTACTATTATTTAATCCTTCTTCCTACTATACGAATGAATATTCACATTAAAATTATTTTACCACTCAAAGTCGTTGTCACGTAAAACTTTCGCCCGTATACCGACTTTACAGGCAACCAATTTTTTTTTTTATCTATTAATTATTCGTCCACTGTTTACCTGCTGTTTTTAATTAATGTGTTTGATTTCTTTCTGGCGACTTTGGCGTGTTTATCTGAACTGCGGGCTCTAAGATAACTTAGAGCTCAGCACAATTCAGTATAAGCAGACTCGCTGCGTTTCTATGGTCGGCCATGGTAACGTATTGTAGTGCCAACTTAAAAGAATAGTGTTACGGTCGTCGTCAGTGTAGGTACTCGTTTACAGCGCAAGTGGAGACAAAAAAATATGTTAATGAACCATTTTTCAAATAATGTCAATGAGTATGTGTAAACACGCCAAAGTCGCCAGAAAGAAATCAAACACATTAATTTAAAACAGCCGGTAAACAGTGGACGAATAATTAATAGAAAAAAGGCGATTTGCGAATAATTAGAACAGCCACAGAACTTCACTCTAAAAAATCCCGCCAAAAACTCTAGGTGCGTATATTTACGCGACTAGGTATTTACGCCAGGTATTTACTTGCAAGTACGCCGAGCAAGTGCCGAACCGAAATACTCGCAATACCTACAAAGTATTTTACTCTTCTACTCGCTCTGTCGACTCTCGCCGCAATTCTGCTTTTTATTTATATTTAGTTACAGATCAATGTTTTATGCAAGAATTTTTATTTTAAAGGTTTGAAGATTTTTATTTGTACACGCGATTCTGTTCCTTATTTTTATTAAGTTACGGATCAATAGACTATTCAAGTATTTTCCTTTCAACAAGACTTGAGAATTCAAAGTATTTTACTCGGCTGGCTGCTTGCTCCGTTTATTTATATTAGGGTGTTATTACACCAATCGATCATTTGTCGATCTATGCCAGCGTTCGGTGGTAGAATGGATTAGTCCTCCTCGATCGATAGTAACTATTACACCAATCGATCAATCGACGATCGATGCCATCGATCGATGGTACAATGGATTAGTCGACGTCGATCAATAGTTTCTACTATGTACACCAAACGATCGAGCGTCGATCGATGGTAGAACGGATAAGTCGACGTCGACCGATCGATATTTTATCGACCGGTATCCGTCTATCAGCCAAAGCTAATTCATCAATCGATCAACGTCGATCCGTCGATCAGCCAAAGCTATTACATCAATCGATCAACGTCGATCCGTCGGTCAGCCAAAGCTATTACATCTAACGATCAACGTAGATACGTCGATCAGCCAAAGCTATTACATCAATCGATCAACGTCGATCCGTCTATCAGCCAAAGCTATTATATTAATCGATTAACGTCGATCCGTCGATCAGCCAAAGCTATTACATCAATCGATCAACGTCGATAGATCGATTGGTGTAATATCACCCATAAGTTACAGATCAATGTTCTACGTACTCGTAAGTACCTATTTAAGTATTTTTCTTAAAAGGTTTGGTTAGAAATATTTCTTTAGCAGACTTCCTCGACGATTTAACGATCAATGTTATAAGCAAGTGTTCTTTCTTCCAACAAGGCTTAAAGGCTAGGGTAAAAATACCTACGTATTTCAAAGTACGTTGGTATTTTTACTTTTTAGGTTTGGAAGTATTTATTTGTAAACACAATTGTGCTCTTTATTTATATTTACTGATCAATGTTCTATGCAAGTATTTTTCTTCCAAAAAGATTTGGAAGTTAGAAGTATCCTTCATACGCGATTGTACTCCTTATCTTCATGATTTTAAGGATCAATTTTCAATGCAGAAAGAAAATACTTCAAAGTATCTCGAACGCTGGTTTTTGGCGCTGGTGTCTAAAGTTGGACGTACATGGGTACTCGATTTTGCAAGTACGACTCATGTCTAGTGGCTCTTGATTGAGCCGATTTATTGAGCAGAAGGAAGGGGAACGGACTACTGAGCTGCGGCCACGTTGCATCTTTTTTCCCTTTCTAATACCACGCATCTGAGTCTTCATAGATGTTCGGCAACATCAAACTTATTTGGATTAAAATAAATGGATTTAATTAATAAACAGTTGAAAATATATGAGTTTAGAATATACATTATAAGAGGAGCTCATGGCTAAAGTAATAACAGCCGCACGGGTCGATCCATAACGTTAAGCTACGCTTGCCAGGATTGGTCAATGGATGGGTATCTTTACATACTGAGACTCCTCCTTGTCTCGGAAAGCACGTTAAGCCGTTGGTCCCGGCTGTCAATTGTTGATTTTTGACAATCGCGTCGGGTCTTCAGAAGCCCGAAAGTCTGAAATCCAGTCTTACCAAAAAAAAAAGGGGGTATCGAATTACCCAGTAACTGAGTTGTAGAGATCTAGCTGCATCCAGTTAGACTGGAAGCCGACACCAAGATAGTTGGGAAAAGGCTAGGCACATTGAAATAGTTGAAAATAGAGAGATACGAGTATATGAGTATTTTAATATACACTGTAACTTTTTTCTCCCAGGATAGATTTTTTTGCACCCGTACAAAAAAAGTAAGCTTAGTAAATGAACTTTCAAACAAAATCAGCCTCATGCTCCGACGCCACTTGGGCCAGAGCCCATACAAAAATGTCCGATCTCCTTTAAAAATAAGTAAGTAAGTAACTTTAATTTCGGAAGTCGGTGTCAAATAACGAAGAAGTAAAATACAAACACCGACTTCCGAAATTAAAGTTATTTTTTAATTTTTAGTGTATTTTTTTTGTTGTGATCGTGGGGAAACCTTTAAACAGCTCCTGGACTTTTGGGGAAAAGAACAGGGAGTGCGGGATTCTTACCTTACTAAAACCACGCTGGTGCAATGCCAGTTAGGGCACATCCCTGAGGAGACTGTAAAGGGGTCTCCCCTGAGCCCCGCTGTGCATGGCAGCACGTGATCACAACAGACTGCCGCCGTATTCCTAGGGGCCCAATTCTGTAATTTTGAGTTAAGCAACACGCTGTCGACACTCCATCGACAGACATTATTTTGCCACTGTTGCAAATTTGGTATTGTGCAAAAACTTCAAAATGACATTTGACATATTATAGTAGACCAGACTACCAATTATTACAATAGTCTTATTATGGCGTTTCAATGGCACTACAGTGGCAAGTCAATTATCATTAATAATTTATAAAATACCAAATGTCAATGACTATTCTATTGAGACACCACTGACACACTACCGACACACTATTGACAAGTTAGTTATTTTACAGAATTGGGCCCCTGGAATCACTCGGTGGGCAATCAGAGTCCCCAATCTGAGCTTCTGAGATTCCAAAATCCTGCCTGCATTAAATGATGTGGTATGTTAGGCGTCGAGGCGATTGCCTCCTTCTTAATTCTTAATTCTTTATTGTACACCAAATCTTAAGATAAAATAAAGTTATTACACAGTTCATGTACAAAGGCGAGCTTAACTCAAAGTTGAGTTTTCTCCCAGCAAACCTTTGAGTGATAGAGTTAGGTCACATTCGAGGGTAAGATTGTGTGTGCTCCTTGGCGACTTCTTCGAACGGAATCGGCCCTCATGATCCCGCTGCACTCGAGCAGCCTATCAACGATTCAGTGCTCCTATGCATGTGCGTGCACCGTACCTAACAAGTACACCTACATCGCTGCACCTAACCTACTCTGATTATGCTTCACACAATCTAGGTGAAGATTGAAGATATTTATACGGGACTTCCACCACGTCTTTTGTTTTTGTGAAATTGGCTTGGTCGTGGAAAACCCAGCTTATTGACGCTATACAGGGTGTAACAGAAAGGTGTGGTCATATTTTAAGTACCGGTTCTGCCAATGGGAACGAACAACTTTCTCTAAGAAAAAAACAAAAAAATCCCAAAAAAATTGAACTTTCCATACAAAGTTATCATCAACTGATCAATATTTGTAATTGTATAGGAGGTAAAAAAAAAAATTAGAATTTCCTCAGCTTTTCTCGAAGAAAGTTGTTCTCAATAAACAGATGCAGTTCATAAAATATGACCACACCTTTCTGTTACACCCTGTATAAGATAAATGTCTAAGCGACTTCAGCTTCTGACGTCTTGAAAAGTTGGCGTCTTTTAATTATGCATTCAATAGTTTAACTTATTCAGGTTACCATAAACTGTGGCGAAAGAGGTCTCCTATTACTGAGGGTGCGCGATGAAGCGAAAATCACAATGGAAGCTTACCAAACGCTCTATTGTAGCTCCATCGCATTCGGTATGAGGAAAGCATTACAGGTTTGTTGTTACAAATCATTTCAGTAAATTATTTTACTGTCTTGTAGCTGAGAAGATTACAAGTGCTACAGCTGAACGAAAGGTTCAAGATGTGCTTCTCATATGGGCAGTTTTTTTAGGTTCAGCTCAATGCTAAGATTTGTGCTCGCTTGATACATGGCACTAACAACAGAACCTAACTAATTATGAAATGTGAATGCACTAACACCTTCCGAGAATAAGTACAAGTGTGTGTTCATTGAGGAACGCAAGTAATCATTTAATTTGTATCCCAGTCAGAACAAGGAAAGTCAGACTTGATGGATCAAGTAGCAAAGCTGGAAGCTGAACGTTCTGCCTTGGAGAAACAATGCTTGGAGTTGAAACAAAAGACTGAACAACTTGAGAGGCGTGCGGCCGAGTTACGAGCCGCTGAAGAAAAGCGTCACCAAGAAGAGCTACTCGCTTTGAAGAAGACTAACGCTCAACTCAAGGTGAGATCTACTTATTTATGGTCTTATTCTTCTTTTGCGAGTCGATAGCAATCAAAGCTGCCAGCCGTCGGCTTCGCATCTTGCATCGTCTTTGGTGATAAATTTTACTAGATAACGTCTCTGAAAACTTGTAGGTGCTGTCTACAATTCCCTAATATTGCTAATTTTTTTTTCAGGCGCAACTGGAAGGCATTATTGCACCAAAGAAGTAAAAGTGTTTTATTAGTTACGTATTTTTAAGATGTTTTTGTTGTTCTTACTAGGTTAAAGATGTTTAAATTGTGTTCCTCAGATATATTATTATTATATAGATTAAATAAACTAGCTTATATCTTCTTAAGCTTTTTTTTTTAATAAAACCACAAAATAATTTTATTAAAATATATATTAAAACATTTAATTGGGACAAACATACAATGTTTTCAATAGTTTACAATGCACATATCACTAGAAAGGTATAAAGGACACACATTCTTCCATTCACCACTTCCAATTTATTTACCGTAATACATATTTTATAAAACTCAAATATTACCTACATTTCATACAGTCGGAAATGTACATTTTGTTGTTACGTCTGGACATTTACAGCAATCTTAAAAATAAACACCACGGTCATACTGATGCAAATGCGTAATTCATCAATATTAGGATTACAATCTTTATATTATAACTTAATGTAAAATTACTTTTCGAAACAAAATTACAAGAATAATAAAATATATTATATGAAGTTTGAATAATAATATCGTATAATAAAAATAATAAAATTGATTTCAAGAAATCAAGGCACCACATATAAAATTAAATTAATATTACATTAAATTAAAATATTAATACATCATCAAACACAAAATACTGAATGAAACAACGAGGCGCAAATAAAATAAGTAATTGTATAATATAAGTATAAGTAGTAGATATAATTAAGTTATATCGTCAAATGTGATGCCACTCTCGTACACTTGCGTCGCATTCCTTTGCGTGTTGTTGATGGTATGTACTCCTCTAATATCGTCTTACACTCAGCCTACATTCACATTCTGGTCGATCAACCAGTCATATTCCTCAGCAGGTATAGCATCAACATTCAGTCATAATAAAGACTTGCACGGAATGAAAATTATTTAAAATTAAATACGTAAAGTATTCAAAGAATAATAACTATTAATATTTCCAAAAATATATAGTAACACCTATCATTATTCTAAAATCTCCGTCGCAAAACTAAAATAAAAAAATAAAAATTGTGATCAAAATCAAATGCCACAAAACGCATCTCGCTAGTGGATTTCTTCAAGCGCCTTTAAGTAACATAACAAGTCGGTGGAATCTAAATTTATTATCACAGTTACAATACAAAATTAAGATGGAAACTCGTTTCACGAACGTTCGTTTCGTTGAAGAAATCTACAATCGAGTTCGATTTTCGACGGCGCGCGGCGGTCGAGTCGTTTCTATTACAACTGTGTTTATAGCCGATGTGTTGTCATGGGGTCGTTCAAGTAGGTAAGGGAGCGGAGATTGAGGCGTGTGGGGGGTAGAGATCTGAGTGTGTGGTCTACTGCGGTTGTTCTGTGTAGGCGGTGACGCGGTGCGTGGGCCCCACGGGGATGGCGGTGACGCGGCCGGCGCCGCCGTCCAGCAGGGGGTTCACCACCTGCACGATGTCCGGCTGCAGCGAGTCCCCTCCCTCTGTCTCTCCCTCTCCTAAGCTAATACCGGCCTCCTCAAGATCGGTTGGCGCCGTTTCGCTACTCGGGCTAGTTGTTAATTCCAAAGAAATTATTTTTTCTTGCGTCGTTTCCACCTGTATAGATAAACACTATTAAAACCAAAGTCTAGGATTTTTTTATTACTGTTTGAGAATACTGAGAAATGCTTCTGAGATATGCTATGAAATCTACTGACTTCAGAAAGTTATCAAAGTTCTTTAAATTAATGAAGTTCTTTTAGTATTTTGTTCCAGAACGGGCAATTATGAAAGTATTTTTTCAATTCGTTAACAAAGTTAATGTCATCGAACTGTGCTCAAAATTGTGATAACATAACTATAACAACATAAAACACAAAAGCATTCTACTACAGGATAATGATCACAATTTCGGGCACCTTTTTGACATGTGATGTAGGTTACCTATGGGAAATGACATGCACTAAATACTTATATAATTATTAATATTCTAATATATACAGGCGTTAGTGGGTTAGTTTTGCTTCTGCTGCTAAAGCAATGAAAAAGCTTTAGTATATATATTTCTGAAGAGTAATAAACGCAACAAACCATTGTTTTCGTTGAAGCTTGCCGTGTCTAGAATCCAGGTATCGTCTGACAAATTACACAATAAATTAAGTTAACATGCCATGCCAAAATATCATGCAACACTCGTGAAAACATTAAATAGATAAGAAGAAATAAAAGGGGAAACCTTGGGAATCGGGATACTGTCAAATGGGGCAAATAAATTGTATATAACATGGGATTTGTAACAATATAGATGCTCTATAACTTAAGTCGTGTTATTGCCACGTCTATTTTAGTTCTATAATATATTATTAACGTGAGTGTAATTATTAGGTAAGTACTACGTGATTATCTACATTTCAAAACTTTCACAGAAAAGTTACATAATCAGTTATTTTATCACATTCATAATTATTTCCTTAAATTCCACAAGCTGGTAGCGACCGCCCGATCGGCAAACCTTACGTTTTTACTTAAAGAAGGGATTAAAATCTATCTTTAAACCCTCATTTACTAACATCATATGGATGAAGACCCGAATTATAGTTATTTTTTCTTTTTTTTTTAACCCTCTTTTATTGACTTTCAGATTTTGTTAGCCAGTCTAGTCAAAGAGCATAAAAAATTAGAATCAAGCATTTTGTGCGTGTGTGGAATTTAATGCAATAACTCTTAATATATATCACAACTGATTAGTAATTTTTCCTAAAACATATCTACTGCAAATTGTGGTGTTTATAGTTTGTGTTGTGCTAAATAGTGTATTTCGTTATGTGCACTTAAAAAGGCCCCTTTAACATTTTAGTGTTTATACACGTAGTTGATCTTTGTCAGTCGATCTGTTTCATTGTCTTGATACAAATATCGTTTTGTTCAGTCAGTCTATACTTCGGTCTTTGTCCGTCATAATAGTTGCACGTTGAAAGCTAAGCGTAGTTTTAAAGATATACAAAAGATATAAAAACCACACGATTCGGCATTGCTTGTGTACAGCGTCTTACGTAGCACAATGTACAAGTCGCGGCGTTGTACGCGTACCTCTTTTTCAATGACTTTCTCAATGTACTCGACGGTTCGCACTTTAGTCTCGCCGGTGGCCGGGCACACGAACTCCTCGGTCCGAAGAGTAATGCGCTCGTCTAACAACTTTTCTTTCTCCTTGACGGCCAGTATAGGGCCCGGTTTTGTACGTAACGCGATACGTGGCAGGGGCCATTTCTATAATTTGTAAAGCCAATTTTGACATTCGCAGCCCAATGTGAACGTACAATAATATGCCAGCCAAGCGACATTGATCCCCACCCATGATAAGACATATTTACCACAATGTGTTAGTTCAAGTTAAATCATAGGTACTTGCAACAAGACATCGAAGATATCAATTCAAACATTCAAATGGAATACAGACAGAACTAGGACAGACTTTATCATTGCTTACTGGACAAAGACAATATGCTTTCAGTGTTAATCACAATGTTAACAGTTACAAACAAATTAATACATGGAATATTATTGGATTATGACAAAACATTCTAAATCTGAAATGGAAAAAAGATGACGTTGGATATTTGAATGAAAAGCGACGATGACAATGTGATGAGATATTTAATGCTACATTGGATAAATTAAATAATAGGTTTCAGGGGAAAAAAAACATGATCATTTTTCCATTTACAGGATTGGTTGCTTTAGTATTTTAATTTGGACAACATTCAACTGATTCATCAAGTCATGGATGGTTGTGGCTATTATTTGCAGTAATTACCTCGTTGGAGTTCTCCCTCGTTGGATCTTCTAAGATGTCACTAGCTGGTCCCACCATGCTTTTTATCACTTTCTGTGATTCAAGCGCCTCCTAAATAAATCAAATGCACTTAAATAATACGCCAAAATCGGAACAAAAAAAAACTATCTCAATTGCATTGAATTAAAATGACAGTAGTCAGCTGCACTTCATTTTAAAAGCGGTTGCGCACGTCCGATGCGAATCCGATCAGAATTCGTGAAAATACGGTCCGGCGTGGTCGTGGAATAATTTTTATTATAGTTTACGCACTACATCCGATTTCCGTCATCCGTGAATCTGCACTTCGGACATGATTACTGACGGACCGAAGTAGCCATAGTAATATTTGTATGAACAGTTAGTGGGGCGGGGGGTATGTGGCCGGGGAGTGACGTGACTCGACGGACAGGGTTCCCAACTTAGGGGTTTTCCCCTCAGTGGGATTCGTTTTTTTAGGGGCTTTATATTGATCGGGGTAATTTTAGGGACTTTTTATTTATAAGTAAAAGTCCTAGGATCCTCAAATTTTAATTGTTGTCCTAGCGACATAACAACAACTAGTGCAATTGTATCCTGGGTATAAAATAATGATTCTATTTAGTCCGTAAGTTAGATTATCAAAAAATATTTCACACGTATTTTTTTTTCTTTACCAATTAACAATTTACCAATGAAACGAAAATGGCAAAGGTAAAACGAATCAAAGTTCAGGAGTGGGAGCTTGTTACCTTACTTCGTGGTAAAAAGTGTAGCATGGCACAACGTCACGCGAAATTTTAACGCACTTTATCGTCCTCATTTTTTGTTTACGAGACAAAAGAAAAAATACGTGTCCAATTTTTGGTATACTGAAACCCATTTAGATTTTTTTAGGAAACTACCCTATTCCTCATTAGTAAGAATACTTAGGTACTTGCATAACATGTAGGTAATCGCATCCATTAAAATGTTAAGTTTATACTCGTACAAATGTATGATTTTAAAAAACAACCGACTTCCGAAAAAAAATACACTAAAAATTAAAAAAATAACTTTAAATCCGGAACTCGGTGTTTGTATTTTATTTCTTCGTTATTTGACACCGACTTCCGAATTTAAAGATATTTTTTAGTGTATTTTTTTTTTGGAAGTCGATTGGTTTTTTTGTAAAAAAGTTTTTTTTATTTTTCACTTTTTAGTTGTTATACCTCAGAACTAAAAACCCCAATAACATGGAACGTGGAATTTAAACATAGTCGTAATTAGAGATCACCAAAACGTCACCTAGGCATACGTAATTTTCGTTTTTGTTCAGTTTTTCGAAAAGCGCTGAAGCAATTTCGATAAAAATTTATATGGGACCACCTCGGGAGTATATTCTATCAGATAAAAAAAGAATTTTGAAAATCGGTCCTCAATTGACAGAGAAATGGGTGGACATACAAAAAACCAAAAAACAAAAACACATACATACAGCCGAACATAGAAACTCCTCCTTTTTCGACGTCGGTTAAAAAGACAAAACCAGAAGAAAACGAAATTTTAAATACCTAAGAATATTACAAAACCTAAAGTGCTTTTTTTGGGGGATTTTCAAATAAATGTGATTATACTTACTCCTTCTCCGAGACAGTATTTACAAGTAGTAGCGTGGGTATCGTACCTCGCGCCATCACAATAAATTCAAAGCTAAAAAAAAAATATATTTAAACTGTTCTCTCTCGTCGGGCAACACTGTGTGTACATGTCATTACGTGTTTTTGTGCTTAGCGCTGTCACTACGTTCTCTCAACAAAATACAAATTAAATTAAATTATCTTAGTTATTAGTGTATACAATCACATTAAAATTGATTACCATGATTAAATTCATGATATATGATGTGTGTAGACCATTATTTATCGAAATAACAAGTGCACTGAACATAGGTGCCGGTGTGAGTTTTGTTTACGAAGAAAACAGGTATGTAATTATTGAAAATATAAAGAATGATCAGTCTATCGAAGCATTAACAAGGTAAGACTTGAATTTATTAAAGAATTCTATGAAAAATTCCTTATTTTGATGGTTCTAACCTAAAATTACCAAACAATTTCGTTCACCTTTTATGACAAATCAAATTAATGACCGTTTCCGGTACTTCCGGTCATTGAGAAAACTCATTCAAAAGATCGGTAAAACTATCTGAACTTTCTCGTTCATTCGTTTTGCTAACGGTTTTTCACTTTTCGTGATTCTGCTCATTCTGCGAACATCTTATTTTTTCGACTCGGTGCTCTGATCTTACGGAATTAACCGTGCTTTTCGAGAATAAAGAAATGGGTAAACGGAAGAATAAGGACCAGGACTATATCAAGAAGAAGATACGAAAATTGGAAAGAAAACTGGAAAAGATGCCAGTTGAAGTGGATTCAATTGATTCACCGCCATGTTCACTGCGGGCTCAAACACCTTTTCCATCTGTACTGCTGTCCCCGGTTGCTCATCCAACCGGAGTACCGTCGCCACCTGCGCCGAATATATGTGCTCAGAATGATTTGGAACAAGAACTTACAGGTCTGTAAAACATGAAATTCCTTACGTTAACCATATTTTAATATCGCACTCTTACGATGTCAGTTCTTCAAACGCCTGGGTGATCCCAACAGAGGAATATTATGTTAACAACGCATAAGCGCCACCACACGCGGGTGGACACTGCGTCAAATACCATGGTAAGCGCTATCACACTGCGGGTAGACAATACCAAAAAATTAATTTCCACACTGGAATACTATTGACTTAGCGCTATCACTAAGCGGATAGACATGTCTATATCTTTGATATTGAATTTTTTCAGAAGATAATCTACCTGAAGAGCTCTTACAAGCCTTGGGAAATGAAGGCGAAGAAAATACAGAAGTTGGAGACGCTATTCGACCAGAACTAGCACTCCGCTGGACGAGGATTATACAGACAGGACTTGGTAAGGAATCTCGAGAGGCAATTTGTAAGAAATATCCTACGCCTATAAATTTCCCAAGGACAGTAGCTCCTTTGATGAATGCTGAGATATCAGCATCACTATCAGACCCAACCCTAAAAAGGGATAAAAGGATCAGCTATAGAAAAAATCTCACAGGAAAACTCATGACTTGTCTTGGAAAATCATTGAGCAAGGTACTGATGGGGAACATAAATAGTAAAGTCCTTGTTGAAGAAATAAGTGATGCAGCAAAAATTGCTGCAGGACTCCTCTTCAAGAAGATTTTTTGCTTTGGCTGGTGTCAATAAAGTAGTACAAGATGCTGTACGGACAGCGACACCAGATGAGACATTATTTGGGACAGACTGTGCGGAAAAAATTAGAGCTGCACAAGCTATCCAAGAAGCAGGTTCCATGATTAAAACAACGGAAAAGAAAACATTCAAACCAGGAACTCAAAAGAAACAGTTAAACTGGAGAGGCCCGCCGCAGTACCAACAACAGCAACGAGCTCGCGGCGGGCATCAGCCTCTACATCACCAGCATCAGAGACAACCTCGACCGGATCAAACACGCTGGAAGACTCAGAAGCCAGCCCCATCCAGTTCCAATCCAGATACCGCAGATAGACCTTCAGGTACATGCAGGTAGACTTAAATACTTTAGAAATAATTGGTGTGAAATAACCAGTGACCCAATAATTCTAAAATGGATTGAGGGTTATGAGATTCCATTCAAGGAAACTCCACCTCTTTATCAAGCTGGGCTACAACATTGGTCAGATAAAGAAAAAGTACTAATTAAGATAGAAATTGAGAAACTAATTACTTTAGGTACAGTCTCAGAATGTTCCCTCTGTCCAAATCAGTTTACATCTCCAATATTTTTAGTGGCTAAACCTAATGGCTCATACAGATTTATATTGAATTTGAAAAAACTTAATAGTTTTATAGACACAGAACATTTCAAATTGGAGGACATTAGAACTGCTTGCAAACTTATATCAAAAGACTGCTTTATGTCCTCTATAAATTTAAAAGAAGCTTATTTTTCAGTACCCATAGCAGATAATTATAAAAAATATTTAAGGTTTACCTTTGATGGCCACTTATTTGAATTCAATGCCTTATGGTTTATGTACAGCACCATTTGTTTTTACAAAACTTCTGAAACCAGTTTGTACTTATCTTAGAAACAATAACATTATCATGACAAGTTATTTAGATGACAGTCTGTACTTTCATAAATCAAAAAGAAAATGTGAGGAAAATGTAAAACTTACAGTAAATCTTTTACAAGATTTAGGGTTTGTCATCAATGTAGAAAAATGTCACCTAAAACCAAACCAATCACGTCAGTATTTGGGTTTTATTTTAGAATCAACAAATCTTACTTTATCGGTTCCCCAACAAAAACAAATTGCCATTTTAGACAAAATTAAAACTTATCAAGAAAAAAGGCAATGTCAAATTAGAGAATTCTCTCAACTTTTAGGAACATTAAGTTCAATTTGTCCAGCTATTCCTTATGGCTGGGTATATACCAAGATTTTAGAAAGAGAGAAATATTTGGGTCTCCTACATTCAAATGATAATTATGATGCAATAATGCCCCTTAAAAGTATAGTTCATCCAGAATTAGACTGGTGGAGAAAGAATTTATACAAATGTAATCCAATAAAGCAACATAAATTTAAAACAGAAATACTAACAGATGCCTCAACTACTGGTTGGGGAGCTGTGTGTGAACTGAATAAAGCTTCAGGCTCATGGTCAGATTTAGAAAAGAAGTTTCATATAAATTATCTAGAAATTAAAGCTGCCTTTTTAGGGCTTCAATGTTATACAAAAGATCTGCATGACTGTGAGGTGTTAATAAGAGTGGATAATACTACTGCAGTCGCATATATTAACAAAATGGGGGGAGTTCAGTTTCCCCACTTAAATAGTATTACTAGAGATATCTGGCAATGGTGTGAAGAAAGAAATATTTGGATTTATGCGTCTTACATAAATACCAAAGATAATTAGGAAGCCGACAGAGAATCAAGAAAAATCAACATTGAATGGGAGCTCTCTCCAATGGCTTATAGCAAAATAGTAAATTGTCTTGGGGTACCAGATATAGATTTGTTTGCTTCTAGAATAAACAGTAAATGTGAAAAGTTCGTATCTTGGAAATGCGATCCTGAAGCATTCCAAGTTGATGCATTCACTCTTAACTGGTCTAATTATTTTTTTTATGCATTCCCTCCATTCTCACTAATATTAAAATGCCTTCATAAAATCAAAACAGATAATGCCACAGGTATCCTAGTTTTTCCATATTGGCCATCTCAACCATGGTTTCCTTTATTGGATTCATTGTTAATCAAGGAATTGGTAATCTTTGAACCAAATATAAATTTATTATCATCTCCTGTCAGAGGAAGTCATCCCCTTCACCACCAACTTACCCTGGCTACAGGGCTGCTCTCAGCGAGGCATACATAAGAAGAGGCACACCAAACTCAGCCCTCCAAATTATGTTAAATTCACTGTCTAATAGTTCCATGAAACAGTATGACTCATCGCTAAAATCTTGGTGGTTATTTTGTAAGAAATGTAACATAGACACCTACGAAGCTTCCATTCCCTATATTTTGAAATTTTTAAGCGATTCCTTTGAATCCGGGGCATCCTATGGTACAATAAATACCACCAGATCAGCCCTTTCACTGTTAATTAGTACAAAAATTGGATCTGATGACAGGATTAAACGATTCATGAGAGGTGTATACCGTACAAAACCACCTGCACCAAAGTATAATCTTACTTGGGACCCTGGATTAGTATTAACATATTTAGCAAATCTTTATCCTAATGAAGATATAAGCTTAGAAAAACTAACAAAGAAAGTGGTAACTATCCTCGCCCTTACTACAGGTCATAGAGTACAAACTTTGTCTCTAATTAATATTAAAAATATTAAAGCCATGAGGGATGGAATTCAGATATACATTCCAGATATAATAAAGACTTCAAAAACAGGCAACCTTCAGCCACTATTACATCTTAAAACTTTTGAGAATAGAATTGAGATTTGTCCAGTCACCACTGTAAAATGTTATATTAATAGAACCAAAACACTGGGAAGTGATACTGACAAGTTAATACTAACTTTCAAAAAACCACACCATAGTGCCTCAACTCAAACTATAAGCAGATGGATAAAAGCAACTTTACATGAGTCTGGAATAGATGTAAATACTTTCACAGCACACAGCACCAGACATGCTTCTACGTCAGCTGCTAAAAGATCTGGTATCAGTATAGACCAAATACAAAGAACAGCTGGGTGGTCTCAGAACTCGGTCACCTTTGCTAGACATTATAACAGGCCAGTTATTCAAGATACAACTGTGTTCAGTGATGTGATATGTAACACCCTAAATAATATGACTGATTTTTGTTGATCTATAAGATTTTGTGATTTTATTAAATACCTTACTAATTCCATTACTAAGTTATTATTAACTCATAAACAACCCTGACTGCCTTCAAACATCTACTTGTAAATACTGTCTCGGAGAAGGAGTAAGTATAATTATGTGATTAAACGAACTTACCTTAAGTGAAGTTCTATCATAATTATACGAAGCTCCTTCTCCGAGACAGAGTCTCCCAACCCGTCCCTACTGGAGTTTTTTCCCCTAAATGGGTTGTTTATAATAACTAGCTTTAAACGAAATGACATGTACACACAGTGTTGCCCGACGAGAGAGAACAGTTTAAATATATTTTTTTTTTAGCTTTGAATTTATTGTGATGGCGCGAGGTACGATACCCACGCTACTACTTGTAAATACTGTCTCGGAGAAGGAGCTTCGTATAATTATGATAGAACTTCACTTAAGGTAAGTTCGTTTAATCACATAATTTTAGGGGTTTAACTTTAGGGGTAAATAGTTTTAGGTCTTTCTAGGTCTTCGTTCGGCCAAAAGTTAACATCTTTTGAAAGGACTCATGATCAACGACGTGAACGCTCTGCGTAAAATGACGTCTGAAACACGGATTGGGATCGGAGGTAGTGCGTAAAGCAATAATACGTAAAGCAAATATTTTCTAGATATGTATTTTCACAGATTCGGATCGGACGTAGTGCGCAACCGCTCTAAAGCTTGCCATTATTTTGTCGATATTGAATTTTAGGAGATTCTAAAAGTCCGGGCTTAGATATGTTCGTAATCTCTTAGCCCGGACTTTTAGATTTACTACTCCGTTCTATGGTCCTTTGAGCCGGATTATGGTACAAACATCACTACGCCCGAGCGACTGCAATTTTAGTAATTTTCGTGAAAGAATCGTTTAATTTTCCGATTTTAACTTAAGAATTCAAAATTATAGATTTTGAATTCTTATCGTCACTTTATTTTATAATCATCATCCCCGCCTTTTGCTGTTATGTTGTTGGGTTTTTTTTTGTGGTGTGGGAAATCATCCAATGATATCTCCCGCTCTGGGTGGAGCGACTGGCGTGTCAGACTCTTACTGACTAAAACCCACCCCTGTTCCTTCCCTGCCTGAGTGCACAGGGGAGCGGTAATGTTGTTGGGTTGGGTTTCTAGACTGATCCGATGGAGCTGGCGTTACTATATTTACGAAGGGTTTATATGATTGTGCTGGTGACTGACCTGCTCGAGCGAGCGCAGCCTCGCGGCCCGCCAGGCAGCGCGACGCGCCGCCCGCGTGGCCGCATCCTCTACCTCACCGTCACGCCCCGCGCGTCTGCGTTGTGACTTTGCAGACGGACTTACGCCTCCAGACACACTAAACAGAAAAAAATATGTAATCAAAATAAGCTAGGCATGAGTCGGATGTATCGAAACGTAACTTATATCGGATATGTGTTAGATATCATACCATATCGATATATATGTCAACATAATCGATATCACAAAAACTGTATCAATGCGAAAACGTACGAACGCAAACTTCTTAAACGATATGAACCATATTCGCCATCTCTCTTTCTAAGTTTATATTCTTTTACTGGTATAAAAGAGATGAAGCGAATATGAGGTAACTTTAGCCATGTTTGCATGATTAATGGTTTCTTAATAATATATCTTACTGTACTAGCAATAAGGTTTAGTTTCTATTGTATAGTTACGATAACGCTTTTAGAGTTTTTGTTTTGGCGGCTGGGGGCTACGACTACTCCATATTAGTGAGACAATTACTCTATAAAATAGAACTACAGTTCTAAGTAATAAGGTTTAATTTGATCAAACAATATGTTTGATTTGTACCTGCATCGATGCACTGAATAACTATAAAAGTGTAAGTTTGCGTTAGTTCGCGTTCGTTGTTAGTTTGCTCATCTAACTATCATGTTAACGTTTGCAAACTGTACTAAAGATATCGATATCTGAAAACCGTTTTCGATATCGATATGTAAACTGTATATCGGTTACATAACCGTCCATGTCTAAAATAAGCACAATTCCCGTTATCCTTCCTTAACACTTTTTTACCGCCTCAATGGTGTAGTGATCGTAAACGCGACTACTGAGCATGGAATTCTAAGTTCGATCCCAGGGTTGGGCAATTAATCATTGAGTTTGTCTTGTCCAGAAGGATTTTTTCCACACACTTAGTGATCATATACGGGTAACATCTACTACCTAAATGGGACTTCAACAATACTAGTAAGTGTTGATTACTGTAATGAGTACACCTCTGCTAACCCAATAGGAAATATACTGTGATTTTAAGCGAAAACACTTTCCTTCATGTCATTTTATCCACTAAGAAACACTTCCCTACACTCGCCAGATTATCATGTAATTCAGTTATTGTCATACCTATGGCCATTCTCATAAGGTTCGTCATCGGAATGTGAGCTATATCCACTCTGCCGGTCCTCGCCTGGGGACCACGAGCCGAGCTCTGATCGCGACAGGGACGCCATCTTCCTTTCCTCTTCTTGCTTCAATTTCTCCACCTCATCCGCTGATAGGAATGTGAAAACTTTTTCTGAAAACAGTAGTTTACGATTAAAGTACTTCATTTTAAAAATGTATCCTTCTCTGACTAGGATATGTAATCTAGTGTTAAAATAATACTTTTTGCGTGTGTTATTTTCCAGGAGTGCAAAGTTTTGTTTAAATAATTAGGAGTCGTGCCGCCGATTAAGTTTCAATAAGTGTTTAACCACATGGTGTGCGATATTTAATAACTACCTTAAATTTCCCCAAGTAATTCGTGTAGATCATAAAACCTCAAATTTAACCAATATTTACCTGGTTTAGGCGATGGTTTATGACTTTCTTCCATTGCATTTTCAAAGAACTTCTTCTTATCGCTGACAGACGCTTTCACAAAATTACCAGAATGAGGTGGGGAAGCCTGAGGACATTCGTTTTAATTAGCGAATCTCACGAACAACTTTACACGTATATCAAATAAATAATGAGTTAAAAAGCTTATGATATATTTACAAGCATTGAAATCCCTTCTCCAGGCTTCACACCCATGCAGTCAATGTTTTAATAAACCATAATAATAAAAAAGGTTATTGCGGTTAGTAAATCAAACATGCAAAATATAAGTAATTGCAAAGTTAAAAACAATAATTCAATGGAGGTAAGTAACAAAATGGGATATGGAGGGATGGCAGACTATGTGGTTTTTAGTCAAAAAGTTGGGTTGTCGACGAACACAATCAAAAGAAGCTGAGTGTGTGTGTGCGAGGATAAGATTCCGTACATTGATGTTTACCTCGCCGATGGCGAAGGATTTGATTTTGCTGCTCCATGCGGGTTTCAAGGCGGATGCGGGCGTAGGGCTCCCTTCCCTCAAGGGATCCGAACTGTTCGATATTCTATCGGTTTCGGCCACTGTCGTCACCTCACCGAAACGGACTCTTCTCTCTGATTGAACACTTTTAGGCGCATCATCGTTAGTAGTGGGGACAGATGAAGTGATGTTTGCATTTATATCTTGTCCTAAAGTACTGACTAGGGCGGTATGTGATTTGTGATTCATAAAACCAATTGGATTGGAAGAACATACAGGGACTGTGCATGTGTATGGATTGTATGTTCCAGCTACAGTCGTTAGAGATGGGTAAGGGTTGATTGGCGGGTATGTGTTAGAGTGAACCATACCCGATGTACTATTGTCTGTCCTCAAATCACGAAATGAACGGTGCACGGGTACATACATAGTTCGTTGATCGATATAAGTTTGATCTGGATGTAAACTACATGGAGAGTTAGGGACGTGCGAGACAGTAGGCAGAGTTTTGTATTGTGCGTGTAGCAATGCAGGGGGATCGGGTTCTCCACTAGGACTTACAGAAAGTTCTTTATAATATTCATCATTGGTTACAGGAAGTTCAGATGTACGGAAGACTTGACTTGAAGGCACTGCTGATACTATAACCGAGCGAAATGGTGCGTCAGGAACGACCGGCCCCGAAACCAAATTTGGAAAGGCTTCGTAATTTACAAGGGGAGGAGGAACTTCGGTTTCAGGAGAATTTGTGGAATTTGAGGACTGCATGGATGTTTCGGCCACCGCAGGCTCAGGCAGCAAAATCCGTTCAGGAATTGCGGTGATAGGTGGTAGACTTGCCTCAAAATCTTCATCTTCAATTAATTCACTATCACTAACGTAAGTGTCGAACAAAGGCGGAGGCGGGATGATGAGGTCGGCGTGTAGTACTCGACTCGCTTTAGGGACCGGTCTCGAGACTCCCAACTCGGTACTCGTTTGGTTTCGGATTAGTAAGGAGCTGAACCCCTCGCATGCATCGTTAGTGTCAATGATCACAGGCTCCGATCGTTCGTCTTCATGCTCGTCATGCAATGAGTATCGGAATACATTCGTATCGTTCGTCGATAAGGGGTAATGTTCGGGTTCATCCATCGGTTCTTGTGTGAAACTAACTCGCTTCGTGTGTGGTTTGCGAGGCACTTGAGGTTTTTGTTTGGCAGGAGACGCTGGGGTCGCAGGAGTCGACGGGGTGGCGGGGGGCGCAGGCGGCGGCCGCGTGGGGCGCTGCAGGCGCGGCGGGTCCACCGGCGTGCCGTCTGCAGGCGTGGGCGGGGGGGACGGTGCGGAGGGGGGCGGCGTCCGAGCCTTCTGCTGCGCGAACACCGCGAGCGGCGAGGGGGGCGCCGCGAGCGAACTAGACGACTAACCAAACCAACAAAATATACTGCACCACTCGGTACTTACGCAACTCATTACTTTGGCTACATACGTTTAAAAAAAGACCAAAACAAAATGCTACATACTCGAGCGTAACCACGAATTGAGCCAAATATAATTCATTATTATTTCATACATCGAACAATAGCGAAGCTACTTGCACGAAAATATGAATACGAAAATCATGAATAAATTAACCAATATCATTATTTAGCATAAAACCCAAAAGCCTAATTCAGCGTCGAACAAAAATCTTCCAAAATAAATGTCATTGAAAACATGCTAACTTAAAAACAAAAGAAAACGTCATGTGGAAACATCATGTAATTTAATGCAACACTAAACATAACGTCAATTAGAACAATTTTGTACATTAAAAAGTAAATAAAGTAAAAGCACAATAGTTTTTATCAAATGTAAAATAATTGGCAGTTGAGAATAGTAATTTGGCCAAAATTCTTATTATTAAATCTTACATAATTTGAATCAATTGAGAATAATTATTTTAACAAATATTTGGTACTCAACAAAGGTACCGTTTCATCAGAAAAATAAATTCATAAACACTGTCAAATAGTTGGAAGCGAAGGTTATAAACATTTCAAAATTTTATTTAGACGTTATATTGCCGGGTTCATTTTACATGATTTATGTATATTAATAGAATTGTTCTAGATAGACAAACAGGGATAAACAGGTATATAAAATTGGTCTTTTGGATTGAAGATTACATAGAATACACTGTGTTACAAATATATCAGTATTTAGGTGTTACTTTTAGAATGTGGTTGTAGGCTAAATATTTGACTATATTTATTATAGTGATATAAATTGGTCGTATCGGACTAAGTAATAATGTAAAACATTTACAGCTTTATTTATAAAATTCGCTAACAATTGCTTAGTTTAAACACTGACTAGCGAAATCTAATTACTAATTCTCCACAGAAAATTTGGTATTAAGAACCTGTGAATCAGTGTTAAAACTAATCACATAGTTATTTATTTTTTATAAATAAGACCCTTAATGGTAATATTGAATCAATGGATAAATGCGTGCTAGCCGAAATCAGCCTAATTCGAGATGTTTATATGACTGAACAAATATATAAGGTCAGGTCGAGTATTATGATATTAAATATGTAAAGGCGACAGGTGGGTTATTATGTCCCAAACTGTTATGAGGTTAGGGTGGATAGAGTTTTCCACATGTTATGGATGGATACTAACACTCAGTAAGAAAAACTGCTAAATCCAGTATTTCAAACTAAAATATTGTTTGACACGTATCATGATATCTTAACTACATATACCCTTCTCTTTACTTACTAAGTACAATGATAAATTTTCCTATTATATACATTTACCACTTTATATTAAATTATTTTTCATAATGAACATTTTCATGTTTTACATGTAGTTGATTACATAATGTTAAACAGCGCGAAGCTAGAACGACATATAGAAAAAGTATGTTTGGATACGGACATAAAAGATCATCAATGCAACTAAATAGCATTGCATTGGTACATGCTATTCTGAATTAAAAACATTTAATTTATTTATTTTATAACACTCATTATAATGGTAAACCAAAATTATAAATGCATAATTATTATATTTCATTTAGATTTTCTGGTCAATAATACAGTTCACAGATAGTTTAACACATATAAATAAGTTTACTGGACATGTTATGTGTATCCGATAGTTTACTGAACATTACTGATTTACAAAGAGTTTGGACAGAAGTTAACATTGCCGTACTATGTGTTTTCTTCTTTTTCCTCAATTGATGCATTCTGCAATGGACGTAATACGCTATGTCATTAATTTAATTATAAACTGCACCAGTCAGGGTCGTCCTCTAGGCAGAACCCATATACAAGCTAACACATGACGACATTGATCTAAGCTACATAAAATTAAAATAATAACTGAACAACATCGTCTTGCTATAAGGTTTATACTAGAAGTACTAGGGTACACTTAGAAATTCTATTACATTTCCATCAATTATTACGTAGACGTCCCAACAGAGAGAACTTAAGGAAATTGAGGATACATGCAAAACAGTCCTTTAAAGTCAATATCAATGCTGTAATATTTAATACATTTACAGTTAATAGACAGAAAGTTCGCCGTAAAGAGACAGGTGTACTGAAGTTTTCTGTAAAGTGCCACCCTTCCATTTCATAACATCCAACTACATATTAAAGGCTCATGTAGATATACTAAACAACATTTATTTTGGAAGACAAGGAGTTAAACATACGAATAGTATACTTAAAGTACTCAATACAGATATTTAAGAATATTTTCATGCAAGCAATATTTATACTACAAAATATACATAGTGCATGCTATCGACGTCAGAGTCAGGAAGATGCTAACCGTGCAAAACAGTTATACAGCAGAGTTGTTTCGGCCTTTTATAATACTATAAAGTTATTCATAATAGTATAATACAAAGCTAAATCTTATTTATCATGCTGTAATATAAACTTTCCAATTATCAAAAATATAAAGCTTTTCAAGAAATAAATTGTTAATATCAAATTGGAAAATACAATATAATACATGCAAAGTAAAGTTATTTACAGTTGGACACAGAACAAACCAAGACAGTCTCATACAATCCAAATGTTATGGCTCTAAAGTATTTATATAAACAAAACTGCCTTTCTTATTCTGTGACCGTCTGTGAGGATTCAAATTTACTCAGGGGATCATTAAGAAAATTGCGACTAACAGTAAAGAAATAGTTTAATTTTTCTGATATTTTGAGATAGAGCAAATCATTTAGCTTCTATAAAGAGCAAAGACATTTAACGGTATAGCTTCTATTTTCAAAGAGTAGTTTTTCAATATGTACAGTAATATGTACAGACTAACCTGAGGTTGGAGTGTGTGCTTGGACATGACGACAGTGGTCGTCTTGTGTTGTAGTTCGGGCGATATCGGAGGCGCGGGCTCGAGAGCCATGCTCTCTACGGCGTGGACGATATCTAACACCTGAAATGTTTCCAAGAGATGCTCTAGATTATGAACTGTAAACCATCGGCCTGATTTATAAAAAATATAACCATGTAACTAGTTTAAATAGAGGTTTTATTCTAGACAGCTGAATTTAATGGATGAGACGTTGTTATCTTGAATTTAAAAAAATCTTTTTTACAAAAAATACAACCGGCTCCTAAAAATTGCAAAATAACTTTAATTTGATGAAAGAAGTCGGTGTTTATAATTTGTTTCTTCGTTATTTGACACCGACTTTCGAAATTAAAGTAATTTTGCAATTTTTAGAAGTTGGTTGTATTTTTTGTAAAAAAGTTTTTTTTTTTTTTCAGTTTTTAGTTGTTGTACCCCAGAACTAAAACTAAACAATAAAGTTATGCCTAAATGCATAACCTCGAGGAATTTGAGCATAATTGAAGACAACCAAAACGTCATCTTTGTATACATACATAACCTCATGGAATTTATTTATTAAAAGTTATTCACAAGTGGCGTAGAAATCACGTAGTAACAAACAAAAAAGAAAAAAAAGTAGACGAATTGAGAATCTCCGTCTTTTGGAAGTCAGTTAAAAATCCGCTAATCAGTAGTTAAATTGGTAAGCAAATTTTATAAATAGGCTGCATGCAGTTTTATAAGTACCGTAAGTTCAGTTTTGGTAATCTAAGTGGAAACTTGAAGAACGAAAGATGTCTTTTAAACAAGAAGGATTGTTCCTTCTACTACGTATTATAACTTAACCTGTGAAGCCCCGCAACTCACTGGTGAGTCGGACAAAAAAAAAAATTTAAAGAGAAAAAAAAAAAAAAATCGGCTGTCAACCCGGGTTGTCCTCGGGGTTTAATTTGGCAACCCGGATTTTGCCGTGGGGCTTCACAGGAAGTTATGTTTGATAAATCAATAAAGCCTCAATGGCTGAACGGATTTGGCTTTAATTTAGAACATGGGATCATGTCCTGGACTTAGGATTTTGTATTCCGGCAGTAAGTTCGTGTGGGATATTTTCATCAATATGTTTGACTTTTAGGTGGGCCGAGGCACTGGCAAAAGTTAGTAGCAAAAAATAATATAATATTCCAAAATATGAAAATAATCAAACAAACAAAATCATTTGAAGTTATAATGCAAACTGAATATGTTAGTTGTTTTGATAAAGTTGTATTTTCAAAAATAAATATTTGTTGACCTGTTTGGAAACCAAACGCAGGATATCAGGGTTTCTCATTCCAGTATAACATAATATAGAATACAGTAACTAACCTTTTCGGGTGTAGACTTTTCCCTCATTTCTGCGACTTGTTTCTCGTGTTCAAACTCAACAAGATCCTGTTGGAATTGTTGCTCCTGTGGTAACCAAATTCATAGATTCATTTCTTTAATAAAAATAGGTAATCGAGCAATTTTAGTAGTCTGTATATACATACTTTGGTCTTCTAAAAGAAAGATAAGTATACGGAATACAAGATTTGGGATTGCATTCACATTGTCCCCATTTCCACCTTAGGTAAAAAAGTAGAGGTACAATAGATTCTAAAGTATAACAGTATCTTAAACGTTATAGTTCAAAGCTTGAGGTGAATGCTTGTGTTCAAGCTTATTAAAATAACAAAAAGAAAAAAAAACATGCCACAATTTAGATGCAACAAAAGGAACTTAAGGAAGCGCTCACTATACTGACCTGTTGCTGTTGGTGCAATGTGCTATCATCTCTGTCCAGGCTTGACGTTGAGTGAGACAGAGAGCCGCCAGTTTCCGCCGTCCCGCTCTCGCTACCGGTCTGTGCAAACATTCGTTTCGTCTATCTCTTTCTAACAAGCGCTCGTGAAAATGGACTCACACGAATTCGGGTGTGGAAGACAAAACACACTCGGGAGCGTGCCAAATGAAATTAGTGTCAAAAAGAATTGATTCAAAATGTGTATTAATAAAAGCGTGAATTTTGGAAGCATTGTAAAAGCTTTCATATTTATTTCATAAGAGAAAACTTATCTTTATTCATTTTGACTGAATTGTGTGGGTATGAGAAACAATGAAATAAAAATATATACAATACTCGACAGAAATATTAGCAACCCATATGCACTTTACTTTTAATCAACCATTCATGCATTGCAACTGGCTGCTGTAACCAAATGGTGGGTCTGCACATATTTCCGGCGAGCTTTACGTGTAATTGATGGTCTTACAGTGATCTTCTCCGGCCGGGTGTATCCGTAGCACACGACGAGGTGTAGAGGTGCGTTGGTGGCTGAACGCAACGCGTTCACGGCTTCGTTGTGCGTCGCGCCGAGCAGCGACACACCGTTCACTTCTAATAGACGCATGCCCACCTGCGAGATAGGTATAGCGTTATAATTATATTCGACGACACATATTTAGGCTTAAAATTTAAAACAACGTTCTGTTTCTGTAATTCGTTTGAAGATGAGAGAGATAGAATGATTAATTCCTAAGTATGTTAATTGCTAAATGCACAATCAGTGTTTGTAGTGCCAGCTGATCTCATTTAGGACCTTCAATCAAGATGAAACATTAATTTTCTACGTTCAAGTATGCGAACAAGTATGGTGACCCTGCAAAATATTATAGTTACGAATAAATAGTATAGTACCCACCTTCAGTCTACCATCTCTCCTGGCGGCTCCACCGCTATTTATTTTCGATATGAAGACTCCCTCATCATTAGGGTCGTTAGGATTGCCACGCTGACCGTTCAAACCACCTTTTATGTGCATTCCTAGCTTCTCACCTTCTTGTTTGATTATGGTTAGGTCCTGAAGAGTAAAAAAAAGTTGTAACAACGAAAAAACAAATAATATAAAATCTATAGGCATTGATTCAAAATATTAAAAGAAAAAAAATTGTACCTGATACAAAGTTTGCTATTTAAGTCGGGTTGAATAACTACATTCACAAACACTTGTAACATGCAAAGCCACAACACAATACCTCATGCACTCAAGGTGACAAAAGCTTTCATACTAAATATTTACAACAACATTCTAGATATAAAAAAAAAACCTAGCACATGACAGACAAAATCGTAAAGGGTGTAAGTTTCAATGTAATTTGCATGACAGTAGAAAGAGCTATAAGCAAAAAGGATTCTTAAGATGTAAAGTCGCGTTCTAAGTAGGAAAAGCTGTATTACGAAATAACCATTCGGAATACGACGATAGCTGGGCACACGGACTGACTGGATGGGGTTGGAGACTGACATATATATTTGGTAAAGTAACACACATAAGTTCGAGATCGCCGAGCGACGTTCACACTTACAGTTGCGTCAACTATCTCAACTTGTATGAGACCCTGAACGTGTGGCGGTGGCCGTGTTGCGAACGTGTGGAACAAAACAATTGTTTGCGTTTTATAACGACAAAATAAAACTTGTATCAATGTGCTGTTCGAGACTCAAAAGATTGTGTCCCTGAACAAGAAATACGCTAGTAGGTAAGCGACAGAATTCTTAGCAAAGACATACTAGATGCTTTTGTCAGTAAAAATGTTGAACAATCATGTGCATCAATGCATAAGCGTTATGCATACTTTTTATTGTTGTATACCGCCAAATAACTACTGTAAGCGACAATACTCAAATCATTCTACTCGTGAATTCACATTATGCCTTCAACTTCTCACCATTATATCCACAAATTCGGTTACTTGCATAACATGCAAAACATTGCGCGCTTACGTATGTGTTTGTATGTACACACAGATTACGAATATTCATAACAAGACATACCCAATGGTGGGGACTGTATTTTGTCAAATTAAGAGTATTTGTCACAGTTAAATGTTTCTTCAATTTATTGTATTTCATTCGTTTGAGATATTGTGTGACACAGGATTGTACAAAAACTATTGACAAACGCTCGATTGAAGACAATATAAATATTATCAAGTATTTCATACATTTAAAATGTTCTTAATGATTATATTATTCCCATAGTTAAGATAATTTAATTGATTAAAATTAATTTAAGTCAAATCTTTGGTTTTAACAAAATATATTTTCTTTTATACAGAACTGCTTGAAACAGCATAATATAGCAAAACTTACATAATTATGTTCGTACTTCGTAACTTAACTTTTCAAAATCACAATAAATTAATGAAGAATATATTATTCAATCCCGTGTCACGGTGTTTGGTGTATAGTGTGATGACGTCACAAACCTGGAATCCATTAGGCAGAGGATCGTGTCGCACGGTGAGCGTGAGCGTGGCGCCCGGTTGCAGCAACAGTTGCACGGCGTCGCGGTGCGTTGCGCCCGGCAGTTCTACGCCGTTCACTTTCAGGAGACGGTCACCCATGCGCAACTTGCCTGAACGAGCAGCTACTCCACCAGGCACCACCTGTATTTAGTAATAAAAACTCCTGATCAATCATTTGTTTTTGGACTATAGTGGCCATGGCAGTAGTTGGCGTGACAGCTTAGGCTGGAATCTCAATCAAATATCTTGATGTGGGATACAGCTATATGCGGCTGATTACGCTTGTAGGATTTCACCCTAACAGCGGGCATAAGGGTATTCTCCTGTGTTTAAGACGTTTCAAATACTGGTATAAGGAAGAGTGGGGAACATCTCGCTATCTCTATTGTACGCATGTACGTGCATTCTTTTTCTGTCACTTGTCAGTTTCCCCTTCCACCAGATTTAAAAGGTTTCTAACTTACAAAATTTTGACCAGATTTGAAAAATTCTTTCTTTTTTCGCTTTTGAATAGAAGCTTTTAGAAACAAATAATAATAAAAAAAATTAAGTCAACTACCCTGTAACGAAGTTTTCATACTAACAACAAGGCGAGTATGATTTAACTTACATGTGATATAAAGATTCCGGGTTCCTTTCCACCGAATGGAACGCAAGAGTGGTCAGTGCCACCTATAATACTGAACCCTAGAGATCCTCCTTCTTTGACTAAGGTGACTTCCTGTAACAAAAAGAAAACAACTTTAAAGATTTTCAGTGCATTTAGATTGTTTGTTTTAATATATTTTACTTCATTACTGGATTTTGCAAACAACTTCTTGTTGTAATATTCTATACCTTGCGATGACATAATATGAGTGTGTTTTACAAAATAACTTCACCGGATAGTAGCTCTCTATCCGAGAAGTTATGTTTGTGGACAACTAATCAAATAGGAATGTTATAGTATTGTTGTGCTTTTGAGTGGTTTTAGGTATGCGTATTTAATTACATACGCGCATTGATTAAACTTTACTCAAAATCTACCCATTTTGCTTCCTCTATTATCACTAATTATCAGACATTGACAATTTTCTAGGTTTATTTTTTGTATTTTAAATTTTTATCATTTCCTTAGTGGAAGGAGTCTACCACACGTCTTTAAGAAATTCGCGTGCCCGACCAACTACAATGCGACTCTAAACCACCTTTAGTTGTCCTTTCTTAAATAATATTAGAGTAGTTTTAACTGATATCCATAATAAATGTGGATCTCCTCATCTCTACCCATCTCCTTTCGCTATAACATAATACTGCGTGCTAACTACGAAGATTGAAAGGTGGTGTGCAATGATTATATCATGCAGGTTAGGTAAAATTCGAATGCATAATTTAGCATAACGATTTGCTGTTTACTTTCCGCGGTAAAAAGGGAATACGCATGTTTTTACTTCTTCTAATTTCTGTTTCCATCGCAGAGTACATTTATTGGCCATTTCATATCGCTGATTATTAAGAAACACGTCTCAGTGTGCCTTTAGAGCAAATACTGAAGACAGTTTTGTTGAGGCCCAGTTAAAGCATTTATTGATATAATTTTGCCAGGGAAAAAAATCGAAATAGTAGGAAGAGCTAGACTCATTATTAGGGTTCTGTACCCGAAGGGTAACCAACGGGAACCCTAATAGCATTTATTGTTGGCCCAACCAAATGCCAACACTAAATGCTATTAGGGAGCTATCACTATGCTTCCGCTGTCCGTCCGTCTGTCAGCGGGCTGTATCTCACGATCCGTAATAGCTACACAGTTGAAATTTTCACAGAATGTGTTAAAACTTAAGGGAGTCCCCTTTAATTTTATTATTTGTTATAGCGGCTATAGAGATACAAGCTGTGTGAAAATTTCAACTGTCTACCTATTACGGATAATGAGATACAGCCCAAAAAAAAACACGTTTCTAGAAGTGTTTTTTTTTTTTGGGTTTTTATTTCAGTTTATGGTACGGAACCCTTCGTGTGCGAGACCGGCTCGCACTTGGCCGGTTTTTTAAAGACTGGTCCATAATAGAATCGCATCGCGCAGTCGTTACAGTGGGACGATAAGGGCTGTTACAAAGGCCTTAAGCCTAAATTCGGAATTGACTGTAAAGACTTTTTCTATATTTTAGATCTAAACTATCGACAGAAGAATTTCATGTCTAGATTTAGTATTGACATTTTTTATCTACGTGATGATTAAATTAACAAACGATAAATATTCAAATCAAATAGTTATCTTCGTTAATCATATTACCGTTTCCTGAATCTCTTTTGCTACGTCATGGTATATGCTGCATACCAATACATTTTTTACACATTCGTTTTAATATTGTATTCCGTCCATAAATCTGGATGTCTCACTCTCTCCTTGAATCTTATCTGAAGAATATTCTTCAGGGATTTAATTAAAATGTTGGTTTACTAACATAAAATATCCGGGTATAGCTTTGTTTTGGTGCTAGGACCCTGTTAGAACATATCTTGTTTAAACTTGCTTAAATTAAACATGCGTATTCCCTTATCAAGCGGATTAAAACTCGAAGTCGGCGGGAAGAATTAATAAACAATTTGGACATATTCGACACAGCAATGTACCGAAACACCTCTTAAGGTTGGTTTAATTTTGTTGTTGATTCAAACGGAGATTGATAACTGACTAATACTTAATTTACAATTCAAAGGAAACTAGATAGGTTTAATCAATTTTATATGCTAGAAAACGTGCATATTACCTTTCACCTGTTTCTAAAAATACTTATAATGAAAAGGGATTGTGCCTCCACCACATATCGAGAGAGTATCGGCTCCGCAAAACCATGAGATTTTAAAAAGTTGCCATTGCGAGGTCGTGGCCTCATACTATGAAGTAGTTGTAAGTTGTCGTCGGTCGTCGTTCTTACTTCGATGATGAGCGGTTCCACAAGTTGGTTGTCGGTGATGCGGGTGACGGTGGTCTCGGTGAAGGTGGACTTGGTGATGGTCTCGGTGACGCGGCCGAGCGCGGCGGGCGGCGGCGGCAGCACGACGGCGGGCGCGCGCTCCACCGTGACGCGCACGCCGCGCTCGGGCGGCGCGTGCGCCGGCGCAGCGCGCGCTCCGCCCAGGAAGTGCGCCGGGATCATCGCTTGGAAGTCCTCGTTGGTAATCGGCCGCGACGGCTGCGCGTTTAACACGTTCACATCGAATCAGTCTAAATTTATTAGTGCAGGGAAAAGGAGATGATTTGGCCATGGTAGCGTATCATTATAACCCAGATTACTTTTTTGCCAAAGCCTAAACGTATTTCGAAATAAATACGTAAGCAAAGTAATACAAACCTCGTATTCAAACGGAAAAAAATGCCAATCCATTACAGTTTAACGAGTCATTCCAGAAGGGTTTAACATAAAGTGCTATCCGGTTTAGATTAGCCCGTCTAAAACAGCGAAACAAGTTCTTTTGCGTACCAAAATACGGTTATTACTGTCTGTCAAAGCGAGCGGTTTCGTTGAACAATCGAGCGTAGAGGAGTCATCGGAGTGTATGTGTGGGGTCTAACAACTCTCACAGTATGACAGTTCTAAACATAGAATTCGAGGCTCCGTTTATTTTAAGTTTATTTTATGGCCTTGCCTCTATGATTTAAGGCGTCGTCCTAATACAAAGCGACCATCGCAAGAATACGCGGTCGCGTTAATTTTTTCGGCAAAGCTGGAAAGCACCCTCTGTCGGCACAACGCCACGATCGGGTTTGCCGTATAGATAAACGCGATGGTGTATATAGTAGCAAACGATTCTTCGTGGGGTGCTGATACCGAAAATAAGTAACAAATCCAAGTTGGTCGCCACGAAAAATTACAATTTGCTCTACAAAGGTGTATTTTACGTGATCAGAATAAAAACTCAAATTAATTCTAAAGCGGCCATTGAGAATTATTCATCTTATTTAATTTGGTTTTCCATGATTTAAGGGGGACGGGAATCGTAGAATACCCCTAGTATTCTTCGAGTTTTAAGCGGTTTTATGCCGAATATACGCTTAATGAAAATCAAATAAATTACAATTAATGTCAAAGTACCCACGTTATTCCGAAATATCAATACGAATAACGAACTTTTTTTTGTATTCACTTCAGTCAACTATTGGCGATGAACAACTGCCGAGCGAGAAAAAAACATATATACGGTCGAATTGAGAACCTCCTCCTTTTTTTTTATCGGTTAAAAAGGAGGTCACTGTATTTCACAGCACGAAGTCTCAAAATGTTTCTGCAGAATTTTAGGGTTTTGTTATTTGCATTGATATCTACCATGTTCAGTTCAGTTTGGAGTAACAAAATCATGTCCATTGTTTAATCTAACAAGATTTTCACTAGGAAATCTAATACAAAAGATTTACGAGAAAACTGTAGATTTGAACATCATCTGATTTTTAACCGATTTCCAAAAGGAGGTTATCAATTCGGATGTTTGTATTTTTTTATGTTCAGGCATAACTCCGTCATTTATGACCGGATTTTCAAATTTTTTTTTTATTCGAAAGTAGTTTGATCCGAAATGGTCCCATTTAAATTTGATATAGATCTGATGATGCGTTTCGGAGACATACAACGGAACTCTTCCAAAAATGACAGCAAATCAACCGCGATTGTTGCTATCGCCTAGATATCCATTGTTAACACAATTTAATGGAGAAACACAACTAAAAAGTGAAAAATAAAAACTTTATACAAAAAAATAGAACCGACTTCAAAAAAAAACAAAAAGTGCAAAATAACTTTAATTTCGGCAGTCGGTGTCAAAAACCGAAGAAACAAAACCAGAAACACCGACTTCCGAAATTAAAGTTATTTTGCATTTTTGTTTTTTTTTTTTGAAAGCCAATTCTATTTTTTTGTAAAAAGTTTTTTTTATTGTTTGTTCACGTTTGAATATGTATTCTTTATATTTTTATATTTATTTCTTAGCAGCACATTGTGGTAAAGCTTTCTGTGACCTAAAAATATATTGGTATCTTTCCGCTTACTTTCCGAGAAGAGTTAAATAATGCTTATAGGAAGAGGCTTGTATTTCTTTGGCATACATACTATTCCATGCATTTTATAATTTCAAATAAAAGACTTTACAGTTTTCTTAATTTAATTAAAACACCCCGTAGCTTTCCAGCTCTAAAAATCTGAAAAATTAAAAATAAGTGATTTTATAGATGTTTTTTTTCTAGTAATCCACTAGCTACCACAACTCATTGGTTACTTTATTCAACTAAAACTGACTAAAGTTTTTCCAAATAATAACTCGGTTCCAATTTTAGCAATACATACATCTGTTTGTACTTCTGAAATCCTAAATACATATAATACATACGGTTTTTACATACATATTTTTATATAAAAAGAATATTATAATTTACATGATAACAATAAATAGTTAATAATCGTGTAATATGGCAAAGTTATAAACAATGTAGCGTCGACAATGTTTATTGGCGATAGTGCAATTTTATAAGGTCAAGCTGAAGCTTTCAAATTATGCTCAAACTAGTGAATACAATAAAATGTGCATAATTACTAAAAATACATAATGATAATACACCTTCCGACTTTAGAATAAATGTAATGATACGTTAGCATGTCTTTGTTTACTTACAATCATTCGAACCAGGTTTATTAATTATGATTTTTATTTTACCCATGAGGTTTTAATAACAGTATCCAAGGTCTGAAATGTTGAATGTTTTATAGGATAGTGAAGCAGATAAATGCAAATAAAGTACGGAGATCTCATTCAGCCGAAAATTAATAGTTGTGACCGGTATCAAATCCGAACATCACGAAATATGAGCTCTATATTTCGGAATGCATCGGACATAATACCATTCGCAGCTATTGGGGCCTAAATGTCATCGCCGACTTTCAACTAGTCTACATACTGAAGTGAAACAGATAATGCGCCGCACACAACTGTGGTAAAGCTATGACGTAAAAGCTCGGATGTGAACGTGTTAAACCAATACCATCACCTGCGAATTGGGTAAGTTAATAAATGAGTGAGTCTTACCTGAATATCGTCGAACACATCGTCGTTAGATCCGTGCACGTTATTGGCGCCGGGAGTTAGGGGCGTGCTCGTACTGTTAGTTGTCGGCTTGGCCTGGAGTGAACGAGGTTTAATTTTGAATTTATTTGCGTCGCTAAAGTGCAATAAAAGCATACCGACATGAATTCTCAAAGCATCTTGTTGATATTTCTAAATAACACATCTTTATTAGTCCAACTAAAAACAGCATTTTGAAATCTAAATGTTATTTTTTGTACAACTAATGTGCGAAAATGGAAGCTAATCAATGTCTATATTAATTTTACGTTCCCAAAAATGAGTCTAAACCGAGAAATCCATAGAAAGCGATCACTAAGCCTCACCTGTCCGTTTGGTTGACTCAGTTTTCGCGGTGCGGGTTGCGGTGGGACGGTGGGTGCGAAGGCTGCTTGTTTGTGTACCGGTGCGGGTTGTGCCACCGGTGCGGGCTGTGCGGCCGCTGCGACCGGTGCGGGCGGACTGACCGGGGTGGTCGCGCGCGGTGCGGTGTGAGTGTGCGTGTGATTCCCGATAGGTGTGCTAATGTGATTCGAGGTGGGTTTCGGTGTCGGAGTGACGTTCACATTCTGCAGACTGCTCTTGTGTTCTCTCACTTCGTCTGATGTCGATTTCCGGGTCATCAATTCGCCTAAACGAGGAAAAAAAAAAACATATTTTAATGGACGAGAATTAAGCCAAGCGGTCTGTTTGGGAGATTTTTTTGTAAAATGATATTATTTTTGCCAATGCACAAGCAACTGATTTGGCAAGCCTTCAGTAACCTACATAGAAGCAAGTAATTAAACAGTATATTTACCTTGTTCCGTTGTGATAGTCCGCTGTAGAACGAGCCTTACGAATCTCTCGTGTCCGGTGAGAAGGGACACGGCAGCTTCGTGAGGAGCGCTCTCCATATCTACGCCGTTTATCTAAGGATATAAATCTATATTAACTCTTTCCCTGCGGTTAGCTTGGCTGTCGTACTAAAACGTTTGGTGTAATTCATGTTTACAAATTACTTTCTCTTGTTAAACAGTTTCTAGCTAGCATTATCTTGACTAGTGTCAAGATAGTGTAATAGCTACGAGCTGTTTTACCACAGAATTTTCAATATAAATTCTGCATTATGTTTTAAAATGATTTGTTTTCTTATCCAAATTTTCGCTTGCAGCTAAGCTATATTTAGCTTATCTTAAAAGTAAAAGCGAGTGTTTTCTGCATTCTACGAAGTTAAAGCATTATTTTGGCATTAAATGGCCAACTTCGGTGTTCTTATTCAGAGAAACTGAAAGACTTCCACAACTTTAACTTATTGAATGGTGGAGAACCATTATTAGTATAGTTTATAGCGTCTCGCTTCTGGCAATTTTTTGATGTGAAACATCTATAGCCGCACGTAAAACCGATTTCTGGCGTGGCGACGCATGCCGTGGCGACGACGCGTCGCCAACGCTATACGATGTTTTTTTGTTTTGTTATTACAAAGGTTTTATTCGTAATATTTTATTTTATCATTATGACATATTTAGTTCCTATCACAATATGTTCTTTTCTGCATATTACTTTTACAAAATAATGTCGATGTTTCACATCTGCCAGGCGTCCCGTGACGGCTCACATTTTTTTCTATATATTTATACATTTTAAACCAAAAATTCCGAAGTAAGTATATCATAAAATTAAATAAATCAATAAAACTGACAACGGTACTTTTTCGAAATTTATACCAGAATTAACGTTAGGCCATGAAATTAAATTTTGTTTTTTTTTTTTAATCTATATATAAACGTAATTACAAAAGAGCTACATTCGTAATGCATCGGCCGTTCGAACTTCGAATGTATGAAAGAACAAAATTTTGTGATAGCACCCTTCGGTTTCTTCTTACGATGATGTTACAATTAAATTGGTATTCAACATAAGTTGAGTTTGTAGTCATCTTATGAACACGTTACTCGATTTTATATGCACGGCGACATATCAAGCTGTAAATTTCTAGTATAAGCTGACCTTTCAATATACGGCATCCTAAACAATGTGAGGTCAGGTTTAACTGGAATATATCGAAATGTCGGCGTTTGCATATTGACTGGTTACTTGTCAATTAATCACTTGTTTATTACGACGCCATTTGTATCGCTTAATATGACAAGGTTCAAAAGCATTAGGATCTAAAGTTTTCAACCGACTATGTGTGTGTATGTGGCGAAATGAAAACTTAGTAATTTGCATACTGGTACACCCCTGCTTAATCCTTTTTAGGGTTCCGTACCCGAAGGGGATACCAACGAGACCCTATTACTAAGCCTCGTTGTCTGTCTATCTATTAGCGAACTGTATCTCATGATCCGTAATAGGTAGACAGTTGAAATTTTCACAAAATGTGTATTCCTGTTGCCGCTACAACAACAAATAAAGATATACAAAAAACGTGATTTTTTCAGCTTATGGTAGGGAACCCTTCGTGTGCAAGTCCGACTCGCACTTGGCCGGGTTTTTGATTATTTATAGGCTTGCGTTTTACCACTATCTCACAAGCAATTGCTAAGTAATTGTGTGATCAAAAAAGAAACACGCTTGCCTAGAAGAACTGAGGATTCGTGGTGTCATGTGATGTTTTTTTAAATTAGTACGAGTGAACTTACAGAAACAACTTTGTCGCCGACCAGCATCTTGCCGTCCTTGGCGGCAGCACCTTGCGGGGAGATCCGGGAGATGTAGATGGCGTCACTGTCGTCCCGGTACGGAGGGGAGCCCTTGCCGCCGGCTATACTGAACCCGAGGCCGGCACCGTCGCGGATCAGCGTCGTGTGGACTAGCACCTTTTGTTGGTAAACTAGAAAGAATGGAGAGTTTGATTAGTCCTGTATGTGGTTTATAGGCCGTGCTGTACTCTGGAAAGTTAAAAATACAAAATAGTGAAAGTTAAAAACAAAAAATTCACAACGGGTAGAAAGTACGTACTTTACAGTAATGCTAGCGTTGAGCAAGACCGCATTACGGTTTTGATTTAAGAGTCCTTTTTTGTGGTGTGGGGAGTCGTCCAATGACATCTCCCGCTCTAAGGTGGAGCGGGAGGGCGTGTCAGACTCTTACTGACTAAAACCCAACCCTGTTCCTTCCCTGCCCTGAGTGCCCAGGGGTGCGGTAACTCTGTTTCGAATTAATCCACAACCCCTGGGCAGAGTTAAGAGTCCTTGAACCACGACTTTGAAATTAAAATAATTTCTACGATTAGATTTAGAATTTCACATTTAAAAATTGCAGCAATTTAGAGAGTACAGTATGATTTGGCAGATAGTGATCTCATCATCATCATCATCAGCCTTTTAATGTCCCCACTGCTGGGGCGCAGGCCTCCATTGACATGACATTTACTCCATACTTGAGCATCAAAACAGTGCGCTCCTAGGCAACCTCAAATTAATTGTCAAACTAAAGTTCAAACTGTCTACCAATACCGCTATTAATGATCTCAATTAACATAATCTCATCTCACTATTTACGCAAGCTTGCCCTTTTCCCACGAACATCGAGTTCGGCTTCCAGTACAACCAGATGCGTACACTATCTGTATATTAGACGGTGAACTGACGTCTGACCTCAGCAACCCGACTGAGGAAATACCTGTATCGAAAGGTTAGACCGGTAATCAGGTTTTATTGAGCTGCCTGTGACAACTTTCAAAGAATAATTTACGATGCTCGAGACCGACAGATGATCGTGCCCTCTGTGGCGCTGAAAAACAGCATCCGTTTGTAAAAACAAGTATATTATCCATCAAACTGGCTTTGCTAAGTAGATATATCGCGGCAGCCACGCGTCTATGTTATCGGCTTTCATCACTCGAGATAAAGGACGTGCATAAAAATAGCTTACACGAGTGATTATAAGTACTTACTTAAAATGTAGGGCCGGCGCATCCTAGGCAGTCAATATCTGGGTTGCGGATAAATTCGAAAGAGAGTTAGTGTGACCCTTGGCACGGGCGACTAAAGGATCAAGGGTGGGTTTTAGTCAATAAAAGTCTGACATACCCACCCAGAGCGGGAGAAGTTATTGGATGATTTCCCACATTCCAAAAAAAAAGGAAGTTAATATCTCTACCAACTTCACTGATTAGTACTTTTGTCATAACATGGGGCCCATGCGAAAGAATAAGGGTTATGATAAAAAACTTTTTTACAAAAAAATAGGACAGACTTCCAAAAAAAGTGCAAAATAACTTTAATTTCGGCAGTCGGTGTTCCTGGTTTTGTGTCTTCGTTTTTTGGAAGTAGGTTCTATTTTTTTGTAAAAAAGTTTTTTATTTTTCACTTTTTAGTTGTGGTTCCCCATTAAACTGTGTTATACGACAGCTGCAATCGCGGTTGATTTGCTGTCAATTTTTGACGAGTTCCTTTGTCTGTCTCCGAAACCTATCATCAGATCTATATGAAATTTAAATGGGACCATTTCGGAACAAACTCCTTTCGAGCAAAAAAAAAAGAATTTTGCAGTTCCGTCAATACATGAAGTAGTTATGCCCGAACATACATAAAAAAAAATACAAACATCCGAATTGATAACCTCCTTCTTTTTGAAGTCGGTTAAAAACGATTGTTCTATTACTTTGAAATGCTCTAAAACTTACCGGGCGGTATGTACGGCTCAGACACCGGCGGCGGCGGCGACGCTTGCAGCCGCTGGTACGTATCCGTGGTGACCTGCCCCGTGGGGGACGGGCTGTAGCTCGTCACCACGGTCGGCACCGTCTGATTCATCACCTGCTCCTTATACTCCGGCTCGAACTCCTGCGCATACTGGTTGCTGATGATGAGCGGTTTGTTCGGTATACCGCGACCCGTCGGGACCTGTTGAAAGAATGACTCGTTTTATCATATAGTTGTTGCAATTAAACTTTAAAGCTCCGGTCAGGGTAATGAACTTAGTCGCGGGTGTGTTTTAAAGTCACTGCGGTCCCTGGGCCAGGCGAAGGAACACGAGAGGGTTTTAGTCAGTAAGAGTCTAACACGTCCTCCCGCTCCTCCCAGAGCGGGAGAAGTTATTTGATGATTTCCCACCCAAAAATGAAACTAAAAAAAAACCTTTTTTACAAAAAAAAACTTTTTACAAAAAAAATACAACCAACTTCCATAAATAATACTAAAAAATGCAAAATAACTTTAATTTCGGAAGTAGGTGTTTCTAGTTTGGTTTCTTCGTTATTTGACACCGACTTCCGAAATTAAAGTTATTTTGCATTTTTTAGTATTATTTATGGAAGTCGGTTGTATTTTTTTTGTAAAAAGTTTTTTATTTTTTACTTTTTAGTTGTTGTACCCCATTCTAAAACTAAATTAATAGTAAAGTTATGCCCAAATTGATAGCCCCAAAAATAGGGAATTTGAACATATATCAGGGTGAACTGTACAAATCTATATACCCCTTCAGAGCGTATCAGCGTGATGTAATGTTCTGAAGTGGTGAAAACAATATACAGACATGCGATTGCAGCAATTCTGGAAGGTTTGCTATCATTTATTGAAGAGTTCCATTGTGTATCTCCGAAGATCTTCATCAGATCTTCACCAAATTAAAATGGGACCACATGTGAAGCAACAGCTTTCAAACAAAAAAAAAAATCTTCAAAATCGGTTCACGTAGTAAGAAGTTATGAGGTAACACACATAAATACAATCGAATTGAGAACCTCCTCCTTTTTTTGAAGTCGGTTAAAAAATATAACAGACTTCAAAAAAAAGTGCAAAATAACTTTGATTTCAGAAGTCGGTGTACTGGTTTTTTGTCTTCGTTTTTTGACACCGACTTCCGAAATTAGTTCAATTTTTTTTCTTTTTTTGTAAAAAAAAAATATTTTTCACTTTTTAGTTGTGGTTCCTTATTAAATTGTGTTAACTCTACCTAGACATGCGATCGCAGCAATCGCAGTTGATTTGATGTTATTTTTTAAAGAGTTCCGTCGCCTGTCTCCGAAACTCATCATCAGATCTAGTTATATGAAATTTAAATGGGACCATTTCGGAATAAAGCTCCTTCCTACTGAAGTGACTACACGCCTAGTGCGACGTGTTGGAGCGGTTTCGCTAGAGAACAATCGTCTATTGTTTCACGCTGAGGAAACACGTCTAGCCTCTTATGCCCGCTACAACAAATCGCGCCCGCCTCCGCGCTAGTCACCGCGCGTTCACTCTGGACAAGGCCTAAGAACTGCGTTGCATATGCCCGCGATTTGATTTCCATAATACATACATTGTGGCGTGAATATCGAATGAGATGTTTACCTGTCCATTTTCTAGGGTTGATATTGTGTCGGTAGTGCTTGATATGGAATGATGGCTCGCTCCGCTCGGTGCTCGGCTGTGGGTTCTGAATAAAATTAATGGGTAATTAATCATGCTAGAGTTTAATCAAGATGAGACGAACAAAAGTACACCTACGTAAGACTGCCTTTACCAAAGGAAAATTAAATAAATAATCATCTAAATAAGCCGATAATAGACCATACAAAAAGAACACTATTTATAGATTCCAAATACCGGTATGTTTCTATTTGACCTGAGAATTGGTTTCGGATTTTAAACTCTCGAATTAGATCAATACCTAATGCTATTAAACAGTAAGTATTCATAACTGCAAATGTTGCACAAAAACACTAAAGCAACTGCACTCAACTGTTCTAAATAATTTAGGTTCTCGCAATCTGTATTGCAACAGCGGTGATGAGACATCGAGATAAGGAACAAACGGTGCTTACCTGGTCGAATTGGGTGAATCTCTGGTCACGACAAGTGTGAGCGTGGCCCCGCTCGCTTTAAGTACTTCCACTGCATAGTAATGATCCACTTCTACGACAGACGTACCGTTCACTGAGAGCACCTTGTCGCCAACCTGAAACAATATAAACGTTTTTATTGTGACTTACTTACACTATGGCCGCGTTTCTATCTGTAAGCAAATTGCATACAAGTTGCATTATGGATTACCGAAGTTTAATCTGATCGATCGGACGTTCGTATCCCGTAATGTAATTCAACTTGATTGTAAGTGGAAACGCGCCCTATATTGTATTGCGCGGTTCCGCTTTCGTGGCCTATCCCACAGGAACCGTGTTTTACTCCGGGATAAAAAGTAGCCTATGGCTCTTAGCGATAGTGAAACTTTCATTAAGAATTCTATAGAATATCTTCCACAAACAAGCAGTTAGGACGGCACGGTTGGGACAGTGGTTGAGCGATTGGCTGCTACGCTGCGTGTCAAGGGTTTCGATTCCCGCACGGAACAAATATGTGTGTTCTGTCTAGCCTTTTCCCAACTATCTTGGTGTCGGCTTCCAGTCTAACCGTATGCAGCTGAATACCAGTATTTTACATGGAGCGACTGCCTATCTGATCTCCACAATCCAGTAACTGTGTAATACGATACCCCTTGGTAAGACTGGTTGTCAGACTTTCGGGCTTCTGACGACCCGTAACGACTGTCAAAGATCCACGATTGACAGCCGCGACCAACGGCTTAACGGACAAATATTTGTATGGGCTACAAATAGTTGTTCCGGGTCTGGGTGTCTTATATATGTGAGTATATATGTTTAAGAACGCACCTACGATAGAGGAATAATTCCTAGTATGGGGCAACTTTTTTTTTTAAACAGACAAACGAAAACAATGCTTTACCACTTTATAATAAAGCTAGTTAAGATCAAATAGGAACAGATAATCCACCACAGCTTGTTACGCAATTCAATTGTTAGAGAAAATTTAAAAGCGAGCGTTATTTAAAAAAGACCTCATTAAATGACGTTTCGGAAATAGGAAGGCGACAGCATGATTAATAACAGTACTCAAATAAAACAAAAGAGAAGAAAGTAATTGAACGGATACCATAACAATTTAACGACGACATTAATACATCCCGCAGTGATTCATATGATTTGAAACGGAAACAAACACTATCTAACACTTGTCATGTAAGTTTATACGACATTTGAATAGGTTTGTGATATTGTAGTAGCTGTACTTAGAGCTCATATAGCGGCTCGTCCGGGGAAGTACTAACGCCACTCCTGTCTCCGCCGTCAAGCTCCGTTGCTGCGTTTCAGTTTGAATTATGCTAGTCTTAATTTTTTTTTTGTGGGGTTGGAAATCATCCAATGACATCTCCCGCTGTAGGGTGGAGCGGGAGGGCGTGTCAGACTCTTACTGACTAAAACCCACCCCTGTTCTTTCCCTGCCCTGCATGCCCAGCGGCGAGGTACCTCTTTCGAATTTATCCTCAACCCCCGGACAGGCATCGGCCATGATGGGCCCCGTCATGTTTGCTGACAACTCTTTGAGGCGCGCGTGGAACACTACGCGCCGTCGACTCTCGAGCCTGGTGCTGATTGGACGGCGAGTTACCCACCACTCGCCGTCCGCAGGCCTGGGTATAATGCTAGTCTCTTACTGCAGTCTTTTCTCTATGATGACCATGCACAAAAGCGGCGGTGTCCACTTACCATAAACCTCCGGTTTAATTGCCATTGAATAAAATAAAATATTCTATAATAAATGTGTTCTTTTAGGGACTTACCCTAAGTCCAGCATTGTATGCAGGTCCATTTTGTGTGACTCTCGATATGAAGATGCCGTCATCATCACCAACATAAGGCGTGGAACCTCGTCCACCGGCTATGCTGAGCCCCAGGCCTCCAGCGGTGCGCGCGATACGGACCTCGATGCATCGCTGATCGCTGACCACCCGCGCTTCACTCTCCGCCCTTTCGGATACGGACTCACCTGAGACAATACAAAAGCAGGTTAAGCTAATACTGTTATCATAATATAAACTCATAAATGCACATGTGCTTGCCCTATAAACGCATCGAGAATTTTTTATATCAGAACACTGATGCTACTGATATCACTCGCTCGCTAACCGCACCCTATTCCCTTGGATTTACCAAGGTTATAAAGATTATAGTTCCAGTCGATAATGTTTACAAATATCGTTGCTAAATACATTTATTACCAGAATTGTATACATTATGTCATCCATCAACATTCTTATCATTGTAAAACCCTTTACTTTATTTATCTGTAATTTTAAGTAATTGCTGCGTTTGGAATTGATAAGCGAAGTGGAGCATTCAGCTCAATGACTAATACTATTCAATATTAATTAATCCATACAGACTAAATACATGTCTGTTATCTGAACCATTCATTATGTAATGCGTATTGTTTCAGACTACTGGTTCCGCCATTTGCGCAATGCTCATGTATCTATTGTCAGCAAGTGTAAGGTCAAGCTTACTTATGAAAATGGATATTCGTGAGAATAACACAACGATACACGTATAGACCAATTAACCTACTTGTCAGGTTACTTACATAATTAAAGATGAGTACCAGACTTCCCTAATAACTCAGAAAACAAATTATCCTAAACAAGGTCTTCTTTGAGTTAATAGGATAGTGGGCGTTTAAAAGTGCCGGCAGCACTGAACTAATTATTGACCCTCCTGTGAATAGGAACAATGCGCTGTATGCAATGCGGTGCATATGTTTGCAAGGTCGGCGCTTAAACGATCATGAGCTCGAAAATAAACCATCACGATACAGACATTATGCCAGTGTGACGTATCACCTGCTTGCGGTCGTCACGATTGTGAACTATCAGTCGGTAAATGTTAAGTCTGCGACCGCTATCGCTAAGAGAAATGCTTTGTTCCAGAGACCAATGACAAACGATGCGGTGCGACAATTATTGATGATACGTTTCTACGCAACCGGATTTCTAATTCCACAGATCTTCAATGCAAACAGTACGGAATTGAATAACAAATGATCGCGCGTCACTCTGCAACGTTCGCACGACAATCGCCATGTCGAGACGAATGAATGGACCACAGTGAAATCATGATCCCGAATGGTCGCCGTTCGGGCCCGCCGCCCGCGTCCTGTCTTCTGCATTACAATAGCCAATCAGTTGCGATACTTTCACCCCCGGATAAGCTTAATAGAATAACTACACAACTATTGTACCCTAGAACGAGTCGTGATAGTTTACAGAGGGATTCGTGACTCTCATTTTACAGTAGTCTTATTGGAAAATGCTCTTTTCTAGGAATGATGGTAATTTAGTTCCAATCTAAATGTAACGGACAGGTGAAAGTTAATGTTGTGAAATGATTCAGTGAGTAATTTAACGAAAAAGCATGTAACTAATAAATAATTGCTGCAGGTACTTTATGAAAGTAATTTAAGTAAGAGCAGTGAAGCAATTTTCATCGAGTATGTAGCGAATGCAGTTTTTGTTGGCGACTGCGTTTAAAACACGGTAAAAACATAGAAGCAATGTAAGAAATTGCAGCTTTGATGACAGGAATAAATCCTGAGCTTGATAGCAGTCCGTTAATGTTAAATTAAGAGTGGCAATTTGATTTAATGGCTGTAGTGGGCTATGTACACTTTGTAGTAACGGGTGTAAACACGTAAATGTATGGTGTTAGCTGCCTGCGCCAGCGCCGGCCTCGAGAACATTACGCCGTAAATATACTAAACGTATGACTTCATACATTCATCATTTACAACGGTATAGCCCCATTATGTTAAGTCTATGCATGAACTTTATCCATATTCGCTGTACTAACACTTTCTTATATTTTATAGCCGTATTATGCATTTCTGCTGATAAATAAAATTTTCCATTTTATGTTTACCTCGATTTATCAATACCATACATATTTATAAGGGCGCATATACATATTTTGGATTTTATGCGATAAGTTTAGTTTTCGCAATAATATAATCGAAGAGCAATAACGTTTTATTTGAATTTTCATACCACACTGAGTGACTGAGTGCCTATAAATCAAAATTTACAGTGGATGCAAATGACGACAGCGAATAGTCTCTTGAAATAAAATAAACCTCAATAATCAAGGTACATTTCATATAAGTAAGTGGTTAAACTAACTTTCTCTCAGTAAATAATGAGGAAAGAAGTCCCGAACCTGTGATTCTGAGCTTTTGAAAAATACTGAACACATGAAAGTTGATTTCTTTTATTCAAAATCAGAGAAGGGAATGGACGCAGCAGTAAGTAAGGGGTGATCTCATCAGTGATCTGGTTTTGAAAGCTGTTTGGTGTTACAAACTGCAGAGTAGGTATACGGTACTCTTTGCAGTTTGCACGTTCGAGTACGCGCTGCAAGCACTAATCACAGTTATGAAAGATAATTTCAACGGAGGCTAGCAATTTACACGAAAAACACGTAATTATGGTGTAAAAGCTTTATGAAAGGCAGGAGAACAGAAATGATGTTGAATTTCATAGATGAATGATGGAATTACGTAGTGGGTAGGAAGGAGACTACTTCAAACCGAACATAATGTGTTGTTATTAAATAATCTATTTTAGATGATGACAAAGTTAAAGGTCAATCTTAAAAGGGCATCCTATTCAAAAATAATCCAATGGCAAGAGATATTATGTCAATAATGACCAATACAACTTGGTAGATACTTATATGTATAGGAATACTACGCACTTACGAAACACAGTACATACAATAGTCTATACGTAACTTAGGGGGACTCATCCGAATACGTGTGCTAAGCGATGACCGCATAACACAACCATTGCTGTTTCACCTTCACACTAGGGTACGTACAGTGTCTGACCGAAGGTTCAGTTTCGGCAAAAAAAAAAATTGTTGGTAGTAGTAGCAAAAAGTGGCTTCGGATTCGGCTTGACCGAAACTAAACTTTAACAAAATAAATAAACCGACAAAAAAAACTAAAAAGTACAAAATTCATTTAGTTTATTGAGCTTATTTACATTAACTATCAAATTATATATAGGATGACTGGTAATTAGTGACCGATACTTAAACGTGATTGTACTCATGATAACAAACAACTTTTACTATAGGGCCAAACCTGAAATCGCGAAAGAAATCTGCTGTTCAGTACATTTATGGTCGCCTACTGACTGGTCAAAATGTACTGCCTATTTTTTTTCGCGATTTCATGTTTGGTTCCATAGTAAAAGTTGTTTGTTATCATGAGCACAATCACGTGTTAAAGTATCGGTCACTAATTACCAGTCACCCTATATATATTAATTAATTTTGAGTAGGTTTAATTTTTGGTTAAAAAGTTTTTATTTTATGATTTTTGTGGCTCGCATAATTTTTTCATATCAAACTTCTAAGTGTTTAAGAAAGGTATAGTTTCCATCATCAGCTCAGCTTCATGATGTAATGATTCCTAAACGCAAATACCTGATTAATTAAGTTATGAAAAGTAAACAGAAACGCTATTCGTGGCCACAATTTTCGAGGGTTTTTCTCAATTTTCATCATCACAAGAGCCTGACTTACTTGACATGGGACGACCCTTGAGTTATATCCTATGTAATAAAAAACGAATCATCAAAACAGTTTCTAAATAACGGAGTGAGGGCTGAACATACCTACATTAAAAAAACACGGTCGAATTGAGAACCTCCTCCTTTCTTTTTCGTCGGTTAAAAACTGAATGTCTCGTTCATATATGTTGTTATTTTTCCAATTTTTTATTTTTGGTAATTTTTCTGTTATCACGAGAGTTTCGGTTTCGGCCGAAACTGGAAGGGAAGCCGAACAGTCGGTAACGAACGGTTTCGGTTAAAAATTGTGTTTCGGACACTAGTATTTACAAAGCACGTAAAATGTGTTATGTATGGTCTATTGAACAGAGGCGGTTTGTGAATAAATGTTATTGAGTGCAATGCGCTGTAGGTAATACTTAAAGGTAATTGGTATTTATATGCATTGTTTTGCGGTTAGCACCAGCAAGGATTATGTTCACTTATGTACGCAACTATAAAGGTGAAGATGATGCGCGGATAATTTATTATTGAATATTTAACTTCGACCAATGCCATTTTATTTAAGAGAATGACCTATTCATATCGGAATTCGGAAATAAAATATCGTATGAGAAGAAAATATTAAAAATCAACTGTTACAAAACATAAATTTTAAAGCAACGTGCCGTAAAATTTGACTACTAACTTTGGGTTATAAAATAAAACTTTGTTTTTCTTTATGTTACGTATGGAATTCGTGTCGAGTTACTATCCAATTACTCGTACTTGCCGTGGCAGATTTTAATTAAAATCTGATATACATGTTACAATATTTTAGACACGTTCTAATTCACGTGTTTGTAAAATAAACATTGTTTTAGATTAATGTTCGTAGTAAACAAACCGAATCGCGGATGCATTATGTCGATACCCGATACGGGTTAGTTAGATAAACTGGATGAACATGAATTACTTAAACACATATGGCGAGTCCTTGTATGGATGCTCTCTTTTAGGTAGGGTTAGTTAGCTTTACGTTACGATCAGGTTGACATTATTTTTATAGCTAATAGGTACCTACTAGACTCCATTCACAAAATCATTAGAAAAAAAGTGACCAAGTGCGTGTCCGATTTCGCACATTAAGGGTTCCGTACCAAATATTGGTATTTGTTAGTAAAGTATACGGTATAGGTCAGTCGGAAGTAAAAAAAATCTTCATAACAAACGGACATGTGAGTGACAACAATAGGGCTCTGTTTTTAGGTACGGAGCCCTAAAAAAGAGGCACGTAGAAGCACGGATGCAAAACTTAAGTTAACACAATTTTATTAATTTTAATTTTAAAACAGTAACAAATAACAACTAAATCACGAAAATACGGCAATAACAATTAACAAGGCGTCGCATTCACAAGTATTCACATTGAATGACAATCACAGAACATTATTTACGTCAATTTAAACAGACTACATAAACCAGTAAAATTGGAAAAACGCAACTGTCAGAACTTATGAAGGGATTAGGTAACATTTTAAATTTGGTAGAAATAAACTGAAAAGAAAAACGTTCCGGGTATGTTCATTCATGCGTTTTTTAGGCTTTTAGCATTGCACGGTAATTTTCAATTGGAATGAAATAATATAACTAATGAAAGCCACATAATTTTATAAGATAAATAGTTATAAGTGTGAAAGCTGCTGTATACATTTATAATAAATTCGGCGTATAACATAACTGTAACATGTTTATTGTAATTTTTTTTAAAGTGTGTATTAAAAATAACCTTTTTTAACTTCTGTCTAATGTTATTGCGAATGGAGTATAGAGATGGCCAAAATATAGATAGTAACCCAAAAATCCTAGTAATATCCTACTACTAATAATATGTATAAATGTGAAAGTTTGGATGGATGGATGTTTGTTACTTTAGCAAGCCAGAACGGCTTAACGGATCTAGAAAAAAAATTTGCACAGACATAGATTTTAGTCTGGAATAGCACATAGGCCATAATTTTAAATGGGGATGTACTAAATCCATGCGGGCGAAGCCGCTGGCAAAAGCTAGTCAGGAATAAATTCGGTTAACTGACCATCAGAGATCTATCTGAGAGTAGTGGTGGCCCAGTTCAAACATAGGCAAGCGCTTTACTTTGTGTAAATTATTTCATCACCACTACTCTCAAAACGGCGAAGAAAAACATCGTGAGAAAACTGGCATGTCCTAGAACCAAAAACGTCCACCAACCCTGCATTGGGACCGCGTGGTGGAATATAGCCCACACCCTCTCACACAGATGAAGCCTGTGCCCCACCAGAAGGGACATTAAAAAGCTGATGATGATGATGACTGACCACCATTAGCTGTTACAAGTGTTATATTGAGGAACAAGAGTTAATTAGTTTAAATAAATAAAAAAATACTTTAACCTATCCTATATAAAATACTAAACTAGTAACTTCCTACTTTAATAAAATATGAACATAAGAAACGCAATTAACAACATTATGTGAAATTTTATAAAGTTCCCATCCCATAATAAGAGAATGTTATTTTCTATCTAAGTAATAAAAACAACAATGAACCTTGACTGGCTTGTCGCAAAATATTACAGAGTTGTAGTGTAGAGCACGATATCCGTTCCCCGGCAGTATTTCCATAACCATAACAAAGTTAAATAAAAGTCCATAGAATTTTGTAGCCGACTGTTATTTTTTTCAAAACATTACATTCAACAATGCGGAATGTTAATTCGGGTGAATTGCATCAGAGGTTTCGCAAACAAAATATGTGTAGGTATGTCACAGGTTACACTAGAAACTCGGCCATGGGAAATTACAACAAAAACTCAGTTATTCAGTAAGCATTTTACAGAAAGGGTCTTATTCATTTAAAAAAAAATTAAGCATGTGATTAGTTTGTACACTGATTGGCAGGTTCCTAATTCAAAATTTATGTATTATAATTAAGTCTATGGTCAGCGAGTTTAATAAGTAAGGCTGAAACTCACCGTTTTATAAATTACGTATTTTACACAAGGATACAAACTAGGAACTAATTAAATCAACATAGGTAAATAAGTACCGTTACAGCGTTTCCTCCCGGTTAGTTATCTAATCGTAGAGAAAGTAAACTTACGCTTTTTTCTCCTGATCACACCCATTTCCTCGACTAAAACTAGTCCCGGGCTACTTCCTGAATAGGGGCAGCTACGTCCGTAGGCGGAGGTTGATTTACCGGCTCTCGTAACGATACTATCTGGTTAGTATCGCCCGTCAATCAAACCGAAGCACCGGCTATTCGCCCTAATGCATTTCGACTAAGTCATTGTCCAATTTGATGATAAATAAATTGTCCATAATTTTATAAGCTATTTAGTTTATCAAATGCTTATCTAATTATATTTACATTTAGATGTGTAACCGGCTTGAGATTTGTTGCGGCAAATCAAAACAAACAAACAAGTCGTGAACACCAAACTGGGTATAAGAACGCGTGGAGTGCGCGCAGCCCGGGGCGCATGCGGTGACGGAATGCGCGCGCAACCACCACGAGATCTGGCGGACCCCGCGGAGCTGCGCAGTCGCGGAGGCTGTGGCGCCGGCGCCCGCGCCCGCGACCTCTCCGCCCGATTAAAAATAGAAAGTCTCAACCTGGCGCATACCGATTCCTTTATTTTTACCCTAGCGTTACCTACCCATTATCTCCAGCGATCGGTCGCATCTACATCCGATCTCGTTACCGACACTTTCGATTTTTTATGAGTACGTATCGATGTGATCGATTGTATACCCAGTTATTATTGCTTTTATCACTTCTGTATTGTTGATTCGAATGTCTGTGAATAATAAATTACAGCTTCAGAAATTATATACGCTATAAGTCGCAACGAAACGTAAATTGCTAACCCGAGTATTTTTTTTTCGTGTTTGTTACTTGAAAATCGAAATTGACTGGGTTGATAAAATATACGAAGAGTGAAGAGAAGTATTTTCATCTGGTGGAAATCTTCTCCTTCTTACAAATCCATGGTTTCCTAACTTTTTAAAAACTTTGGGCCCAGAAGCTGGTGGAAATGATCTGTCATAATTAAATTAATATTGCAATTATAAAACAAGGCGCCAAATGGATGTTGCTTATCCGATATAAAGATTTTCTTTAATAATATCAGCAACCAAACGGTGCAAAAAATGGTAGGTCTTGTAACTTCAGTAGGTAACTTGAAAGATATATAATAACCAAAAAATATTACACGTATTTTTTCTTTTGTCACATCAACAAAAAATGAGGGCGATACAGTGCGTTGAAATGTCGCGTGACGTCACGCTGCGCAACTCTTTTTACCACCAAAGTGACGTAACGAGCACTCCTGAAATTTGATGCGTTTTATCTTTGTCATTTTTATTGGTTTCGGTCAAGAAAAAAATACGTCTGACGCACTAATTAGATTTTTTTTAGTAAAATACCCCATTATGAACAAAAGAAGCTTTTGCTTACTTTAAACGGAAAAAATAATGCTTGTTTATTTAATTGTTACGGAAAACAACAAAACACCGTAATCAGATAATCAATGAGCCTTTGAAAATCAAGGTGAAGAACGCAATTTACATAATGGGTAATCGAACATCCATAATAAAGCACTCAAAATAAACTGTAGACATAAACTGCTGCTGAATGCCAATATTAATTTACAAAATATGTTTAAGATGACAGTTAATTACACTACGAAACGCTATAATATTACCAGCTATCGGAGAAAATTAGAAATCGCGTAGCAGCCGGGATATGGCTTTCAGTTAACCGTAGATTATTGAACAGGACTTCAGCTTTCGAAAAGCAGTCCAACCGGTGATCTACATACAGGCAATGCACACCTTGCAGGGTGATTAATGTATGCAAGGATGCCAATTAGATACGGCACACGTCACTGAAGTAATGGACGTTCAGACCTACTTAATATAGCACTCACAAACTTGTTCTCAAAAGGACACTTTTCTCACCGAATGTTTATGCGTCTACGTTTCGAGTAACGGTCATGGTGACATAGCTCTGTAAGAATTTGTTACTGTTTCTGCGTAGGTGGAGTTGACGATAAAACGTGTTAATCCGTGAAAAGATTACAGCGACCTCTCCTTAAATCCATTCTATTGAATTGTGTCTTGGATTAAACAGAAGTTAATTAAAATGTTTAGTTAGATTCACAAATTAATCGTCATACTTTTTATGGATTTTCACCCTGATTACGAGCCAACAAAAATGTTTTTGTTAGACTGATGAAAAATAATTCAAATGCTAGCGAAAAGCAGTGCAGCAAAAGTAAATATAAATTAATGATAGGGGATCATGTTCTCAGGGTATCATGTTATTGATGCGCTTCAATAACTCATTTCACAGGTTCACTTTCGAGATCTGCCCGCAGCACGGATGTTAACCGCAACGCACGGTTTCCTGTGCACATTGCAGATTCTATACCACCACAGCCAACAGGTACCTATCTAAGATCTGACACACTGCGGTCAAATACGATATTAGAGAAACTACGACAGCTATAAAATAAGACATATTCACGTGCATATCCATTGAAACAAACGTCCTTATAATACAAAAGAAAAGATAAGATTGAGCCAGTGGTCCGATAAAATTCCAACGTCAAGTGGCGATGGCAAGCGTGCTCTTTTCATGCACGAGATTAATAGTCAGAGAAATCAGAAAAGGTTACGTATTTCTGCTAAACGCATTGTAACAGCAATAACAATTAATAAGTTCACGGGGCCAGAATACACAATAACAAGGACTTTCACGGTGTTGAATAAGACGCGGATGCACGAAGATTGATAATAATGCAAAAGAAAAACATGAGTGCACTACCTATAGTAATTACTGCCACAGAGAAAGGCGTTTTGTATCCAACATTATAATAACATGTACCAAATTACAATCTATGACATTTATATATTAAATTTTCGAAAGTAAAACACGGTAATTTACGTTCGTGTGACGTGACTGATAGATCCCTAGCTTAGTAACAGTTAATAATAGATCTTCGTTATTGCCCAATCACATTCCTAGATTCGTATCCAAATTATCTTAACATTCCAATCTTAGTCATTGTTTACTTGGTATATTTACATCCGGTGTTAATCTTCATGGCGGGTTTTCTTTATTTTTGATCCAAGGTTCTTGATAAAAAAAAAAACATGACAGATTAAGCAATTAATTAAATACGGTTTTTTGCTGTTTGTTTTATTTTATAAGCAAACTAACAGTAGGGTGCGGTCTAGTAAAATCGAAATGCGATGTTATTTGAGTGAAGCTGTGAGTTCACGAGTGTCAATCGTGCTCGTCTCCTTTTCTATCAGGCATCGGTGCACGACCTGGGCTCAGGCACGCGCACTCTGGTACCACACCGCCTTCTCCACAGCACTCACAACTAAAGCTCATCCGTTATTATTTGTTAGGGTCAAACAACCTCCAACTTTATACACTGTCTGCATTGTACTTTCTATCCGATATCGCCAACCATTACACAACTCCGAGATATAGATTATGGTTTACGAACCATTTGTTATTAGATTTTATACCGTAACAGTCCATTACATAAACCACGTACCTATCTAACTACACTGCACAAAACGAACTCAAAGATTGGAACGCTAACTTTCAAATAAGGCTATCCTACATAAACTTGAAAACATAAAAGAAGCTTTGTGAGTCACACGGAGTATAATGAGAAGATAATATGGCGACTAATCATATTCTTTATATCTTCCTTTTATATGGAATATAAAATTAGAAACGAGTCTTCACCGCTGTATTTGGTACAACTTTTGTAAACTTATAGGACAATAAATAGTCGTCGACCTTCTAACTGGGCCAGTGCTCTTTTAGTGCAATGCTAAAATGGTGACACGAGAATATCAAAACATAGAAACCGATTATAACGGGACCGACTGTTATTCTGTCGACGTGATCAAGATTAAAATATATTCGAAAACAAGGTTTAACATAATCTACTCATTACTTTGACTTAGGGTGTAGAATTTATTGATAGATATTAAAACAGTGGGTCAGTTTAATTTAATATTTATCTTATAGGAGATTAACTTTAAATGAGTCCGGCTAACCAATGTTCAATTCAATCAACTCGGACATCTTACTTGCTTTGAACGTAAACTCCATGAGGGAACACATAATGCCACGAACCGCTGACTTTGTGACCGCCATCACAAAGATTTTCCTTTGAAAAATGATTAAACACCACTGAATTTCAAAATGTGGGTACTTATGGTAGAGGCATATGAAGTACTGAGAGCTACACAACGGTCTGACCCATTAGAGCGCACCAGTAAACGCGGGGAGAGTGCCCTGCTGCAGCTATTGTTGTCCGTCCCTCGGGAGGGTTGGCCCAGATGGCGTCCTATTTACGCACACACGCATAATAAACCTTTTGTTTATATATAGAAGTGACGGGAAAATATTGTTTGATATTACAACAATAAAAACCTAAACTGAAATAGCCAGGTATGCACACTGTAAAGTTTAATCGATAGGTAGAAATCTGTAGCGAGTTATAAATAACCTCGCTGAATTTAATTGTCGCGAACTAGTTAAGATAAACTGGTTCCCGAGAGCTTAATAGGTAGTTAGAATATCGATACTAAGTATTCAAAACACTATGGTGGTTGAGCTGAAAGCAGAATACTTTATGGTAGTTATACCTTGATACAACGTGATATATTGCAGGTTAACGACTAGATTAGTTTCTATTCAAAACGACTTTCTACCGTGGATTTCTCTCCCGACATCACTGTACAAAATTTATATTACTTACCAATAAAACATTTCTTCAAATACATTTGAAAAATATAGGAAGATAAGCACTTCATTTAACAGAATTTCAGTATATTAATAATCATCAGATATTATGCATTTCTATAGCTGTTAAAGATGCTTGGATATGCAATAAGTGAAAACTGAAAAACAACAAGGCTACTTCAGCTAGTTTCAGTCAGACTGACTACTCTCAGAGACAACTAACAACGGACTAATATTAGGGAAGATAGCAAGTCCCGTCAAGTGTCAGCCGACATCAAAACCATTGTTACACATTTCAGGATGTGCGCTTTGTTGTACCGAGTTGTTAGAACTCGGCTACATATAGCTGCGGGTGCTATTCGGGAACATTTAAATTCCCCGTGAATTATACTTGGTTACTTACCATTATATCCGTGTACAATGGGTTCCAGTTCGCTTATCCGCACTCGTCTTGGTCCGTACTTTGCTGGTAACGAGTAGGTGTTGGGATAAATAGGAGTACCCTGTTGCTGATCTTGACGGCTTACTGATCGAGGTAAAGTGCCATGTAATCGAGTTGACGGGTCATTGTAGCTAGGATTGGCTCTTTGTTCATCAATCCGGTTTAATCGTGGCATTGATCCATGCAGTCTTGTGTTATTTTCGGGACTGTTTCTATAATATTGTTCATTACGGCTTATTGATCGTGGCAACGACCCATGCATCGCCTCGTTATTATAATTCGGATTCTCCCTTTGCTGATCTTGGCGACTGACTGATCGAGGTAACGTTGAACGGAAGGAGTCCTCATTATAAACCGGATTGTTTCTTGGTTGTTCATTACGGCTTACTGACCGTGGCAACGATCCATGCATTGTCTGATTAGTATATATCGGGTTGTCCCGTTGTTGATCTTGGCGACTGGCTGCTCGAGGCAATGTTGATCGAAAGGACTCGTCATCATAGACAGGACTGCCTCTTTGTTGATCTTGGCGACTGACTGAGCGCGGCAACGTCCCGTGCTGGATTGATGGATCATTATAGACAGGCTGATACTGCTGGTGACCCACATTGTGCAGCTGTTGTGGCTGTTGCTGATAGTAATATGGCTTCCCAGAGTCATTGTAATCAATATACGGGTTGTTTCTCTCCCTTATACCGTATCCATTATTTTCTGATTGTTGGTAATGATTTAATGCTTGCAAGCTTTGTGCTGAATATCCATATTGATTCGGTTGCCTGCGGTACTTGTCGAGTATATCAAAGGATCTGTTGTGAGGTGCGGAGAAACGATCGGTGGCGAAGATCTCGCTCACGGGCAGTCCGCTGCTATTGTTGCTTGCATTACTGCGGTTACTCCTAGTACTACTCCGGAGGTTGTTCCGACTCAGTGAACCGTCACCACGAACACTTAACGTCACTTCCAGTCTCTTTTTGTCTTTCATTATGTCCTCTTTTTACACTTTCGTGAGAACCCCCTTGCTATCACCATTAGTTACTTAATGTGTTCGAATTAGAAACGTTGTCAGACTAAATAACGAATTAATTATAGTTTACGGTGTTATACAACGAAGCAACATATCACGCTGAAGAAAGTAAATTGCATGTACATCGGTGTACATCATGAACGATGAGTAATGATGATCGTCGATGTATAAGTAAATGACCACAAGCTCGAGAACAAGACCGCCGTTGTCGAAGTTAATTGAGGTTAAAATAGTTTGAACGAAACATCGACACGACTTTCGGACAAAGGTACTGTCAATTCCGTGCCAGGCAATTTGACGTATAGACGGAGGAGAACAATATAAAACTTGTAAGGAGAAAATTTATAGATACGTTTAGAGATTAGTTAACTATTACCCTATCAATCACAGTTACCTTCAGTTCAGTTAAATGCTATTGTCACTATTGTACACTACACGGTGTTTGTAAACTTCACAATAATTTATACAAATAGGCTCATAAAATAATTGTCCGTGCACTTTTAAACGAATTAGGGAACACGTTTACTCCAAAGAGATAGTCAAAACATAATCATTTAACAAATACAAAACCGCGATTGGAAATATAAACAATTGCTAAATTAGATATACGAGCAACGATGTTGCTTGATAAACAACTTCTTGACATGCAATATCCGCGCAGACGGAGTGGATCCGTTTTAATAAAGTTTCCAAGAAAACATTTTTATTTCACGATAAGGCACTAACGAAACGTAACCAATTAACAAAGATGACTGTCTGGCCAAGAATTTCCAACTGATTTGATGTTGAAGAAGCTAGTATTGAAATTATATCAAAATTTAACTAACGACTTTCCTCTACTTGACTGCAATGTTCAGCGACGACTGACAATGAGTTTCGATCGAATAAATAATTTATTGTTGTAGCTGATAAGATAAAGCCGTCAGTTCAATAACTCGTATCAACAACACGTACATATATTGCACCCTAGGAGCCTAGAGGCACATAACACCTTCTAGGCAACCTTAGCCAAGTTATTGTTTGCTAATGTAAAGCGTATTTTTCTAAACTTGGTATGCCGCACGTGAATCATGTGAAGTACACTTACTTGAGGAAAATGTTATGCCTTGAGCAAATGGAAAATACGTAGGTACCTACACTGGGTCAAGGTTACAGGTGCTCTCGCATTGTTTTGGGAACGAACAAATGGTTATAATTTGAAGCAAGTTATTACAATACGATACCGATTTTATAATGGTTTCGTCTACGAAAAAATGAAGCACGATTGTGGAATATAATTAGCTCAAATTGCTATAAAAGGATTTAGATTCAAAGTGAAAGTTTTACTTTGGCGAAGAAAATAGCGTTTGATGCAGAAAAAAAACTAAACTATAGGCGTGTCTTATATTAGACGAGCGTGTAATGTAAACGTTTCAACACGCTACAGGTCAAAGTGTTAAGAAACAAGTTACTGTTTGTTTGTAAATCAAACAGACCACTATTATCAACTGTGCGCGACTGTGCTTAATTCAACAACTTGTTTTATTTACTTAGGACTACCGAAATTAAGATATCAGTTACCGTGGACAAGTTACTATTAAGTTATTTCATAAACACGACTCATTAGGTGGGGAAGCAACAAAGAAGCGCTTTGCTTACTGTGGTATGACACAGGGAAAGTGGGTACGTGTGCAACTGTGCACGTAAGTGCAGGGTATATAACCCGCAATTTTAAAGTAAATGGAGCAGAGCGTATTACCGCGAAGTTCCATAGAATATTGAGATGTTTTCGAAACAAAAACATAGAGACATGACTAAGTGACGCGTTTATATGTAACGATGTAACAATAACTGAGCTTGACCTTCATACATTGCTTGAGCACACTAGTTTCTAGGATATCATACATACGTGCTTAACAATAGATAATGTTATATACTCATGATCGAATCAATAACTCTATCATGTTAAGCCATTAAAGGAACACTGTTATTAAATTACGTTATCACTAAAACACTAATTCCGGCACTGAATATTTTGACAACTTAATAACACTTATTAAAAGGAACTGGGATACGAAGGGGAATTACGTCAACGCAAACCGTTTTATGAGTCGAATGTGATCAACTTGTGATTCTGACTCATACAATACCTAACGCAGGTATCACACGAATTCGGAACAGATCACGAATTTCTGTATCGTTTAGTTTGAAGTATGTCACGCGACTAGAACACAGTGTTATTAATTTTCACTGAAGAAGGAGGTGGAATTAGCGGCAAACTCGGCACAGGCAAGCGAAACACTGCGGGGCTTCGTTCAACGGAACGAAATGGCACGCCGAGTAAAGGAGATAAGCTGATAACAAAGCGATACCGATTTATACAACGCTAACATTGCGTATTACAGGTATGTTGCTTCATTCATTGTACTTTAGGAAAAGGATGTACAAACTAACCTATGTGACTAATCACATCGGCCCTAATTATGGGCAATTTCTTTGAGCCTGCAGCATATTCGCATGATCTCTCCTTAAAGAGCGATATGACAATTAACGAGCACACGTTTTCAAGTCGGGAAAGTTATTAGCCATAGTTAGATGTTTCCCACATAAAAATAAAGGCGAGACGGTGCGTTTGTGTGACGCGAGAGTGACAGACGGGCTCCGCTCGGTTCACGTTCGTGATCGCAAGACGACAGACTATGGTCACGAACGTGTGAAATAATGTCGCAACTATCGAATATCTCAGGGGAAGATCGTGCACCACCTAACTTGTGCACCGTAATAACAACTAATGAACTGCTTAATTTGCTAGAACAAATAAAAAGTATATTTGTGTAACTCACCGTCGTGAGCGTCTTCAGCTGTCTCTTCGTCATCAGTCTTCGGTTCCTCAGTTTGCTCTCGTTTTTTAATTGCCTGTGAAAGAAAGCATGCTTTATACGCCGGAATAAATTCGCTATAGTCTTTCACGGGAGAAGGTAAACAGACAATAACAAAAGACATAAGCCACACTGATTACAGCTAGTAGAAAAGTTACTTAAATGTCGCATTACACTACATGCCAGTGAAATGGTATGATCGTGACACGACAATACACAAGCAAAGCAAGCCAAACAAAATGCAGTCGAATCTAAATTGAAATCTTTCGCTAAATGTCTTTCTATCTTGCATACGCATCTCACCCGGGCGAGCCATCCTCCTGCCGCTTTCAAGCACCTCATTTTAATATATACCGATAAGGAGCACTTTGGAAATTGGCCGGTGTTTGTTGGTGATTTATTTAACACTACACTTGTTTTGAGAAAGCGGCACTTCACTTATCGATTAATCGCGGTACACGAAGCATTGTTAGTCTGTGCGCGGTGGAAGGCACTCATTTCTGCGAGCCTCGCGGAGGGTCTACGGAGAGCGTCGTGGTCGAGGGCCCGCGCGCACCAGCCCGTAACAGCCGCGGTATTCCAACAATTACCCACGGTTGGGTCGTGCTTACAGAAACGGAGCGATTCACCAAGAGATTTATTACTATTTACACACTCATTGCGATGTTACCAGATTCTTCACGGAGATTTCAAACTAGATTTTGAACTAGTGTTTAGAAATTATTTTAGAGTAGGATGAAATGTGAGTGAAGTGTGAATACTCGCTCCGTTGATCGTTTTATGGTAACATGTTCACAGAGAACAGGTGCGATGCGAAAGAGATCTCACGACGCTATTGTTTCTGCTATTCTCTGGTGAACAAGAAATTTCGACGCGGACCGTGCGTCAGCTTTTACCCTTTCGCGTTATTGTATAGTCCGCAATTTAGATGCCATTGTGATGCGCAGCACGATTGCACGATAGCACTGTATTTAATTGATGAACGCTCATGTGTAAGATACCTTCTACAAAAAATATCATCACTTGCAAATAGAAACATGGTAAATGTAGAGAAGCATAATAATCAACGAAGCATTTTTTATACAAAATATTTTTACTCAAATTATTTTAGTTATCAAGGTTTTCACTTACATTATTCTTTCAAAGTATTATCATTGAACACGTGTCAGATAAATTAAAAATTGATAATACAGTATGGCAATAATTCCAATGAAAGATTTGTTGTTTTCGTAAATGTTTTGTTGACGTCGTATAAGTTTAATCGTTGTTTAAAAAATGAGGTTTTTAAGTTAATAATTATGTATTAATAAACTAATTATTTATAGCTCTCGAGTACAAAAATGATACTTGCTTAACCAGGGTTGACATTTGCCTTTATAAATAGGTTTTGTTTCAATATTATGATGAAAATGAAAGAAGGCGTAAAAGGGAGGCCACGCTGAACGCTTTTCTAGTTAAAAATAACTTTATCGTAGACTTCAACAAAATAATACTGCCTTATTTTGACAAGCTTTGAAACACTGAGAATGTTACGAAAGTAATTTTAGAAATGAGACGGTGTGAACAAAACACAAACTATCAGAAATACAGTAAAGGAGGTCCGAGATTTGACCCTTTCCCTATTTCTGTCAAAAGTTAAGTTTTGGTCACCTTCTTCTCCTAAACGATCATACCTCCATTCCATACGAAGGCCGTAACAGGACAACTGATAAAATGAAATACAACATTCACAAATATGGTTTTATACTGAACAAGTACATCATGCATGAATGAATGAATTTACACTGCTATATGAATCTAATTAGAACAACGGTCGAATATGACCAAACATCGATACAAATACTACGAAACGAAGCAAGATTCTGATATTAACAACAGTACACATGAAGGACATAATTAGAGTACCATAAACTACTAGTCTTATCCGCACTGGCCAAGAGCATTCTTGAGAAAATTTAAAATTATGAAAATTTTGTACCAGGTTTCTTTTTGTTCTAAATTTGAACTTAACGTTGTAACAAATGTCACATGTTTCGATACATGTTACAAAACTTATCTCAGTACTTTGGCCCTTGTCGTGTGGACTAGACCTTATAATCAAATGGTTCGTCGAAACAAGAAGTTATAATGAATAATAGTATACACACAATTCTCAATTCAGTTAAACAATTCAATTAAAAGATTAACCCCAACAAACCAAAAGTTATTGAAAAATATATAATTATATAATCATCATGCAAACAGAGAATTTTAGTGATTTATAGTTAGAGATTACACAATCATACAAGTTACCACTAAGATGCAAGGAAAACTGGACTACAAAATTGTACTTGAAAATAGTGGACTAAACTGCTACAGAAGACGTGTTATAAATGTAGTCATTAATATAAGATTTATTATTCAAATAAAACTAAGACTTGGATTATAATTTTTATAGTCCAGTTACGGTCTTTTCACGCCTGTCTGCATCAATCAACAGTTTCCTTATTTAACATAAAAGCTGTGCATGCGCACCTAGGAACGCAGCTTCAAGCTAAATGATAGGTTGTAACGTTGGCGAGTTGTTACCTACTTGTTGGTTAAAGCTGACAGCTATGATTAAGAACCTCAGTATGAATGTACCTAGCACCATTCGAGCAAGCAAGACTAGGGTCTGTTTTAATAAAATTTGATAGAAATGTTAAACGCAAAAGAAAAGGGTCACAATATGTAGAACTATTTAGAGTTCTAGTGAGTGAAAAATTGGTTGTTGGTCCCAGTCGTCATTTGTAGATCTTTAGTCAGAAGCTACAAAATCTGTTACCAGTCTTGCCAAGTTACTCGGCTGTGGAGATCAAATAGGCAGTAGCACCATGTAAAATACTGGTATTCAGCTGTTTACGGAAGCCGACCCCAAGCATCGTAGGGAAAGGGTAGGCAGATTGAGTGAATGCAAAATTATGAAATTTTGCGAGTGTCAGTTTTAATTCCTATAAAATTGTATCAAAACAGACCATACAAACAGAGTTAACAGGCCGTCATTACATACGAACACAATGCATTAGGAAGACGGTAGCAGCACCTGCGCAATAAGGTCTCGCGCACGTCGTGCGTCGATCTGATTGACGCGTTTGTTCTTGAGGTGGTGCGGCGTGTCGCGGCGGTGGAGCCGGCCGGCCGCCACGGGTGCGCCGCGCTCCTCCACGGTGGCACGCCAGGCCACCCGCCGTGGACGCTACCCGCCACCGGGGGACACCCGTCATACATATACCCAACTGTCATAGCCCGAATGGAGTGACTCAATGATACGCGAATGTGTTTTTGATTATGGCTTGCCCCTCAAATTAAACGAGTTTAGCGTTAAACTTGGTATCATGTTACAGGTCGGTTCAAACTTAATGACGTCTCTGAAGTTCGCTATTTGCTGCGCAGTACCCCATCCCTCAACCCCGCTGTCACATGAATTTGCTGCTGCTCAGCGATTCGCGGAGTGTTCCGAGCCGCCATTACATTTGATTCTACATACTTGTACTTAGCGGTGAGCGGTGTTTTTGTTTTTGATTACCGCTTGTTCCACAAATTAAACATATTTAGCGCTAACCTAAAGGGTACCTACCATATAAAATATTGGTATTCAGCTGCATTCGGTTAGACAGAAAGTAGAGCTTAATATAGTCTGGACAAGGCTGAGCTGATTGATTGTTTAGCGCTAAACAAATTTAAAATATCGTTCTGTTTCTATCCGTCGTTTGAAGATGACAGAGACGGAGTGTCTTAATATAATGTCGACGCTAAACGCATTTAATTTTGTGACTTGTGGTGTAAGCGGGCCTTAGTGAATAACCACAGCCGCACGATCGATATCGATAGATTGACAGCTCAAAGAAATTACTTTCCAATTAAACTTAACCGCTTGGTATACCCATTGAGTAAGAAACTTTATCGACATCGGTTATCGCCCGGATTTGGTAAAACCCCAATACCCTAACTTTCATTCCGTAATGGTGACTGATATTACCCAAACCACAATATAAGAAATTATTTTCATGGGAAATTGAGATTCGCTTACCTTCGAGCTATGACTGTTTACCTATATCCATTTTCCAGTGTAAATGTGTAAGATTATGAAAGAATATGCTTATGAAAATCAATATAGTCTTTAAATATGATGAGGAGTGTGGTATTGTTGTTGAAAGTTCTATTAAAGTCTATTCCAAATACTGTAAATAAGTTTTCATTGGCATATTTCTATCGTTTCACATTAGTTTCATAATATAAAAGTGTTTTTAAACCAACAATATAGCTACCGGGTTTAAAGAAGTTAATTATTTTGTTATCTTTATTAAAATAATGTTAATAGTTTCCTTTCCTATGTTTAATGTTAATAGTTTACTTTCCAATAACTTAGAATGGTAATTCCATTCTAAGTTATTGGAAAGTTATGAACTTCAATACCAAGCATAACTAAAGGGGAGTTAACTTCTACTTTTTGGGTAACATGTTAATCCCAGGAACATTTAGGATAGTCAGATATTAGTCTCTGTCCCGAATATATTTTAACCTGATTCAGATACTTTTTACAAGCCTTAATTATGCAAAATAATCGTATCGATTCTCTTGTTCAATAACTAAAGTAAAATTAGAGAATCGCTATCTTTTACTAAAAGGCAGTGCGAAAAAAACAGGCTATAGCTATGAACTAAGTTAGAGATGACAAACTAGTTTACGCCTTGCGCTTCACCGTGTATTTAATCGAGATGTTTTTACGTGTACGCTTAATTTGTTTGGAAATATTAGTTCAACTAAATTTGACAGCTCTAATTTACTTATGTCTCTTTCTCGTTTTATTAGAGAGAAAATATAGCAATAGCCTAAATTAAGTTTAGTTTGTGCACAACAGAATCGGCACCATTGTCTAGTTTCCATGACAGAAATCTAGAACGTATACGCGTGCAATCGCGCTTTAGCGTGCGTTGCATGTGAACGCGGGAAATAGCCTACAGTTTTCAAAGCGAGCGTTAATGCGCGCCTATCTGAACGATTGTGTGGTTTTATAAGGATCTCTAGGCGTGTTTCAGCTTACCTTGTCATGGAAACATGGGTCTTAAATGACGTAGTTTACGTATACATATATATTTATAAAACTCTTTAATCAAATGCTTCGTTTAAATACTGATTAGCGGATTCTAAATTAAAATTCTCCATTGAAAATTTTGAATTAAGAATCTGCTAATCAGTTTAATCACATGGCCTTTTTTATAAAGAAGGCCCAATATATTAACGCTTGTAAAAAGTAGGTACATAGTAAGGTGCCTACAAATCTGCTCGATTTCTGTTAAAGTTGCGTGCAATCGCCACAAAACGAGCAGTGTGTAGGCCGCTACCACTCTTAGATTTTTCTAAGCCAACTTACCTCTAGTTCATCAGAGTCATCGTTCTCGTCGTTTTCACCTTCAGACGATTCTCGATCGGCCGCCGTCTGGGTGTCGCTGTCTTCCTCTTTCGTTAATTCGGGAAGAGGTTGTGGTGTGTGGATCGGCTGAAAACGGAACTTTATTTAGTACTAGCGATCAACCCCACCTTGGCTCGGGTACAAATTATATACCGTAACCTTCCTCAGGAATCATTCTGTCATTTGGTGAAAACCGCATGATCATGATGAAAATCTGTTCAATGGTTTTTGAGATGAGAATGCTAAGAGCTATGTGTGGTGTTACGCGCATGGATAGAATTAGGAATGAGTATATAAGAAGTCTGAAAGTGGCACCGCTGACTGAAAATTTGTGTGTAAATCGGTTGTCGTGGTATGGGCATGATGCGGAGGAATGAAGAAAATGTCGTGAAGAAAGTCTTGTGTATGGATGTGGATGGCTATAAGAGTAGAGGAAGGCCAACGAAACGATGGTTGGACTGTGTGAAATAGGATATGGGTAAAAAGGGGGTGACTACAGAGATGACGACTAATCGAGGAGTATGGAAGAAAAAGACATGTTGCGCCCACCCCAAATAAATTGGGATGACAGGAGAATGAATGATGGTTTTTGAGTGTATCGCATACAGACGCGGCGAGGGACTTTAATTTATAATAATACTAGCGACCCACCCCAGGTTTGCTCGGGTACAAATTATACTATTGAACCTGCCTCATTAATCAACTCTTTCTATTGGTGAAAACCGCATGAAGATCCGTTCAGTAGTTTTTGAGTTTATCGCGTACAAACGCGGCGGTGAACTTTGTTTTATATTATGTAGTGATATATGTAGTTATAGTGATAAGTGGCGACATCTATTACGCCAAATACGAACTGCAACATTAGAGGTAACGTCAGCAGCCCGACAACAACCATCGAGATATTGATGATGACAAAACATCAGTCCGGCTGGAGCAATGACTATAAAGCCTCTTGACTGCCATGCTCATACGGGCGACTCAGGCTCACGACTTATATATGATATTGCATTTAAATTAGACGGCAATATGAGTGGCCATTTTAGTTTTGACCAGTTGTTAGATCTCTGCACACGCGTTTATTTTGATAACTTTTAAAACATTTCTGCGTTAATAAAAAATACAATTATGAGTTCCTGTTCAATTAAATGGTGTGGGAAATCGTTTAGAACATCTAGCTATAAAATATGGCATAACTTTTCATCAGTAAGTAAAATATATTTATTAGTTATAATATTATGAGTAAGTACACAGCTCAAGTTAATCTGGTTGGTTACGTAAAAATGTATACCGCGTTGATGTATTTTTGAAAAGTCCCTTTCTCTCACTGAGTATTGTTAATACGTATGTCCCTTTCTATCTGTATTAAAGCTGTAGTGCTGCAACAACTAACTTCGAAACAAAGTCGAGGTTGACGAAATTATCGATGTTCCATAATGGTAAAAAAATTATTTTAGTTAATGTTTTTACATTTTAGATTTCCAAATATTCAGAGAAAATTGGTGAGAAATTTTAAACTTTAAAGATCCAACGCCGCCTGTTTAGTTCAGCAACACCGACATTGTTTTTGCCTGTTTTGGTATTTTTTATTATATGCATATTTCAGTTTAATAAACAAGTAGTATTAATAGACGTCGACTTTATCATTATTGTTGCAAAACTGACTTGTGCAGATGTCTGAAACATTCGTCCTGACATTGTTGCATCGGCCCATCACAACCGTTGTATTTATTCGTCCCGGGGCTCGCAGTGGTGAGTCGTGTTATTAGACGAATTCGATCTATCAGCTCTCAAGTGGTTTAATTCTCTTTGGGCTGGAGGTACAGTCCTTTTCTTTGGAGTATGAGGAACTGTCCACCTTATTCGTCATAACTCTACACATGCTTTAACTATAGTTACCACAGAAATCCCGATAAGAACCTATATTAATTTTTACGGTAATTTAAGAAACAGTCAACACCTCACAAGCAACAGGGTTTTTTTTTACTTGACAGTGTATTGTGCACACTCAATACTTTTCTATAATTTCAAGGAAAATAGCAATACAAATAACTTGCTCTTAAACTTAGCAATAATTAACACCTAAACACTATTAACTCTCACTGGCCATACATTTTAAATGTGAAAGTAAAATTAGAAAATTATGATCTTAACGGAATAGCTTCATGATTTCCAAGTTGGCTATAAAACTAAGATCATAAACTGAAATAGCTGCCCCCAGTTATTAATAACAAATATGTAGCACGCTAATTAAATTCCGCTTTTCAGAAACCTAGCAAAGAAATTCTTAACTTACTGATACGACTAATATGAGATTTTAGCGACGTTCAATTTCATTTTAGTCTTGGTTACACAAGATGGAGACAAGAATACAACAATAAATGAAAACTCTGCCATTAAATACTCATCTTTATTAATAACTTTTACTATAGGACCAACACAGGAATCACGAAAAAAAAAAATTTTGCTGTTCAGCACATTTTGTCTAGTTACGAAGACATAAATGTATGAGGCAGTTGGTTCGCGTTGCTGTTTATAAGACGAGTATTGCTAATGTTTTCATTTATTATTCTAGCTGCGCCTCGCGGTTTCCCTCGCGTAGACCGGGATAAAAAGTAGCATATGTGTTAATCCCGCCGTGTCCTCGTGGATGCGATAGGTGGCGGCGCCCTCTCGCGTCCGGCGCTATTTCAGGCCATGGTACAGAGGGAGAAGAATGGGAAGCAATCGCCGCCTTCTGCGAAGCACTAATGCTCGTGAAGGCGGAGGCGGGACGCGTGAGGAAGCTCAACGGAGTGGCCCTCACGGCCCCGACCGCTACCACCGCAGGAGAGGTACTGGGCGTACTGGGCGTAGGACGTCGCGAGACGATCTCTCCGTAGACCCGGGCCTGCGGACGGCGAGCAGTAGGTAGCTCGCCGTTCAATCAGCACCAGGCCCGTGAGTCAACGGCGCGTAGTGTTCCACGCGCGCCTCAAAGAGATGTTGTCAGCCACCACTGACGGGGCGCATCGTGGCCGGTGCCTGCATGCCTAGGGGTAGCGGATAAATTCTGAAAATGAATTACTGCACCCCTGGGCACTCAGGCAGGGAAGGAACAGGGGTGGGTTTTAATCAGTAAAAGTCTGACACGCCCTCCCGCTCCACCCAGAGCAGGAGAAGTCATTGGATGATTTCCCACCCCACCAAAAAAAAAGAAAAAGGGTATAAGGTCCAGCCGTTTGAGCGTGAAGAAGTAACAAACACACACACTCACAAACTTTCGCCTTTAATATTAGTGTGATTGTTGTCGCCACCTTGTATGTTGACGTAGGGTTCGACACGATATAAAATTAAATAAGCTTTTAGAAATATCATTACAACCCTTGACAATGACTTACAGAAGTAATGGCAACAACGAACACGGAGAAATTGGTGCGTGTTCTGTATATTCGATTTCTTGTTTCCAATCAATATTATGTCATCACTTAAACAATTAGCAACTTTTTTCAAATCTAAATTAAGTTCATATTACAATCACCAGCACTATTGATCAAGTTTTAAATATGAGAAAAATGCAATAATTACTTACCTCAATAGGTTCTGGCACTGGCACTTGAACGAGTTCGGGAGGCGACATCGTAATCCCGTTGGTCGTCGGTGGCTCTTGTTTCGCCGCCAACAAAGCCGCAGCTTCGGGAGATCGACCAGCTAGAAGTTTCTGTGCTTTCGCCTTCAAATCCTTCGGGTGAGGTGTGTTTTGTCGGACGAACGGAGTCTGTGAAAATAACAATATATTAGAAAGGGTTAAGGGACAAAAACGTTGGTTAAATATCACTTACTGCATCACAGCGTTTGAAATTGAGAAAAAAAATATACATGCGCATGCAGAAAATATATATTTGAATAAAAAGTGTATTAATAAAAGCTTATGCCAATACTTTTTGTGAAGACAAAAGAAAAAATTTAATTTTGTAAAGAAAAATATAAGCTGTATTAGATTTGTATACTAACACCAATCAGCAAAATTTATAAATATTTGTTAGTAAAAAAAAAACATAGAATGCCAAAAATATCTTTAGCAAATTGCATCATTCATAATAATGCTGTGCAGTATTAATTTAGTGTGCTAAAGATAAAAGATAAGTGTCTACAAAGCAAGCGAGTGTGTAATCATAATATGTTAATTATACTAAAGATAAAAGAATCTCCCGTATAAATGGTACTTAATGAAATGCGACTTAATCGGTATTACAATCGTTCACACAGAAATCCCAAAAAAAAAAACAATATAAAAATGGGTTTTCAATCAATCCAAGTCGTGTAGAAACTCAATGGCTTATCCCAATGTAATGCTTAGATTCCTGACTAAAGTACCGAAATATGATAATTGTCACTTAACCTATTAAGCGCATTCTGTCGCAATGTGTGAGACGGACCGGAATGATTCACAGGATATGATATCACACGTTGTCTCCTCTTCGTGACACTACGACGTCTCTTGCTGGAGAGCTAATCTACTATAAGTGCAGTTCAAATATTGTGCGCAATGTGGAATTAGTTGGAGGAAAATTTTAAAACAGGTGGTATGGTTTTTAATGTAGTGTTTAGTATTAAGAGAATTTTGGGGAGCGGCTGGGAATTTATTACTTTGATTTGATATGTGTCATTCCATGCCAGGTCAACAGGTGTGGTTAGTGTTACGTAACGTTTAATTGTTGATGTGTGAGTTCCAAATTCGCATAAAAAATAGTAAATGCGTTTGCAAAAACAACACTAATTTGTCTATGCATTAGTCTACTTCCAAAGAAAACAAACTATTATCTAAATACTGATAGAGCAAGAGGCATAGTGGCGGACAGCGCATACTCAACTCGATGGTAGTGCATTCACAATATTTTAAGCAATTCTTAGTGTATTTGTTGCAGGTTCCACTGCGGGTTTCAAGAAGACGGTAATTAAATATCTGTGTATATAGTACCTTACATTATGATAAAGAAAATGACTATCAGACTAAAGTGTTAATGGTTTGTAAAAGTAAAATTATCAAGAGCCTTAAGAATCTCTTATGCTTCATTCTTCGATCAAGAGATAATGCAGGTAATATATGAAAGATTAGTCTGTGTGGTGGAACAGTAAATACCTAATTTGAAGTTTTACTGTGTTACAAGTTGATATTGTTATTTGTGAATGCACTCCGTGAGACGCTTTGCCGCATACCTCCGTGAGGTTAGTAATAGAGGAGGATAGTCGCTGCAGAGAACTCCGCCGCTGTGTAGTGACTAGCTTGCGAACTACGTTTATAGGCCGCCTGAAGGCAAGCATCGACTGTTGTGCGAAGAACGAGGACTCAGAAGGCATGACGTCATCTCTCTCACTCTCCTCCTGAATCGACGGAACCTTAAAATCAAAATTTGTTTGTTCCAGGAACACTTGACAACCAATGAGGTTCTACGTACACACACATATTTCTTCTATGTTACATTATACCCATGTATGAATAAACTATTAAATTTTTTTCACACAATTAAATAAAATAGTCATTTGCGCATTGTTTCCTGTTTTCTACCTATACTTATTAATAAATAAACATAGACGATAATAAAATATTGTTATAACGAGGTTTGTATACCAAAATATTTGAAATATAGTTATTAAAATCCAGGCTGATATTACTGTGATGCTCATTTTTAATTTTGATCGGGGGAAATAAGCTAACTCATTTTAATCAATTGTTGATTTTAACAAGCTTGTAGGAGAAGCTACCTTATTAAGTTAGTTTGTTGCAATTTTGTGTCTGTAATGCAACATACCATATTACGATAGAAAGTACAATTATTTACGGTTGCAAGATATAAAAACTACAGTTTAAGTTAAATTCAGATAGATAAGATATCATGTGTTGAATGTACAGTAACGAAATATACAGTCTGAACAGATAATTAAAAATAGTAACTAAGAAAACGGCTTGTCATTCAATTCCTTAAGTTTTTTTGGTTTTACAGTCATTATTTTTATTTGTCTCCATAAACCGCTTTTCTTATTGAATCAAAATACCTAACAGAGGTAAAACAAAATAATACATGCAAATAAAAGATAAAAAATAATAAACATTAAAAAGTTTATTGCATAAATAAACATAAAAAAGGTTAGTATTCACCTTATACTACCTAAATAATACTGAAGTTTTGTTAAGCCAACTAATAATAATAATAATATGCAGATCGATTATCACCAAACCTTTTATTAAAGTGTTCTCCTGCCTTTATACAAATCGAGAATTTGCATATTTTTGTATGAAAACAAATAACTAAAACATGCTAAATACAGTACAGTCTCACTAATCCTGAACTTTAGTATTCCGACACTCTCCACCGCTGCCTAAATGGTTCCTTTATAAATTAGGACATACCTAAAATTCTTTATTTTAAATTAACTAGATTTTTGGCACGCCTGGTTTTAAATACTGCCAGGTTAGTCAGACTCTACTGTATAAGCGTTAATAACATTTTTACAAGTACATTATAGTGTGTTTGTTTAATACTGATATTATTCTAAAGCTACAAGTATTGTACTCAGTGCTAGGTAAGCTCTGTGCCTCGACAAATTTTCGCGTACATGTATTCTGAACCAAGAGCCTACCATCCTCCACCGTTCACTAAGCGTGTCTCCAGCATGGTGGAAGCAAGAAGAAACGTTATATCGAAAGTGTTTGTGATAGTACCTAGTATTAAAGTTAATTTTCTTTTTATTTCTATTTTTATACCATCCCTTAGTATTGTTGAATATGTTACTACAACAGCAAAGGCTCACCTCTTTGAGTTCGGGAATATCTTCTGTGAACTTGACTGAGTGTGTGCGCGAGTTCTCCTTTTGTTCCCAATTCTCGTCGTCTGAATCCCGGTCGCGAGATATGCTCGACTCTGTAGAACCAATTCAGTTAGTCGTATATTGAGAAGCATGATTAAGTAACAGTACACACGACTAATAAGATAATTATACTGGAGAGCAATTATCATGTAATCACTGTACAGATTTTTTGTCATTGTTATTGTGTACGGTCTACGTGGTATAATTAGACGGATACTGACAAAGTATCCGTCAGTATCTGCATCCGTCGTCGTCATCATCATCAGCCTTTTAATATCCCCACTGCTGGGGCACAGGCTTCCTCTCTGTGAGAGGGTGAGGACCGTAATCCACCACGCGGACCCAATGCGGATCAGTGGATGTCACATGTCTTCGAATAATTTCGAATCTTCGTCTTTGTCAGTATCCGTACGTATTTGTGCATCTAATACGAGTAAGTACTAGACGCACAAATCTGTAAGATAAATGAAGCTAATAATGAGTCAGTATACTTATTTCATCCGTCGATAGTACTAAATAATTCAGTGAATCAATGTATTTATAAGTATATGATAACACTATACCATCATAAGTACCATGGATTTTCCTGACAACATTACTGTAAAATTGTATATTCTAAAATTAAATGAATTTTCCCGCTTAGTAATACTAGAACACAAATGACCATAGACAATCACAACACAGCAGCGCTACGTCACAAACCAAACAAACATTGCAAGCCAAAATGATATAACACTATCTTAAGTTGCGTAAAATTATATCAATGATTGATTAATAATTGTGTGATAAGTGTCCATTGTAAATTCCTTAATCATATTTAACCCAGCCTGCACCCTAATTTTGTGTAACACAGGCGTAATGGCAATTCTTTTCATTTTGCGTTGTAATTGCGTTATTTCTGCTTTAAATTGATGATAACTGACGAAATGTATGTAGGCAATGTCCGACCGAAGGTTCGGTTTCGGATTCAGCCAAAAAAAACTGGTTCCAGTTGGAATGCGGTCGGATACCTATAGGCACCACCTCTGCCTAGCCTTCCGGGCAATACAGGCTTGAATTTATGTAATGCCAAAAAAATATGAATTTTCATACTTTGTGTGTTAAAAGGGTGCCAGCAACCCAAATGCTCATGTAGGTATAGTAAAAATAGGTACAAATATTATAAAGTTCTAAACAAAACTACATTTCTATTCAGTGCAGTGCTGTCGGACACCTAAAGGCACTACCTCTGCCTAGCCTTCCGGGCAATACAGGCTTGAATTTATGTAATGCCAAAAAAATATGAATTTTCATACTTTGTGTGTTATACAGGGTGCCAGCAACCCAAATGCTCATGTAGGTATAGTAAAAATAGGTACAAATGTTATAAAGTTCTAAACAACACTACATTTCTATTCAGTGCAGTGCTATAGCTTGATGACCATGAGTTGCGTTGTGTCGTAAAAAATAATAACAGTGCGAAATTGTCACTATAATAGAGTATCTTCATTTCAACCTTGATAAAGTTGTGCGTCCATCTGATAGTAGAACTGGCGCGAGGTTTTTTATTTGTTCAGTTCAAATAACATCACTTAACACCGTTTAGTTTGAATATAAAATTCATGTAAAGTATACTATTACACTTTAACAACAATTACCCGTGTTGTTATTATTTATTATTGAGATAATCACAATGGTTCGTTCCAGGCACTCACATTTTACAATCAAATGGACGCAGAAATATTTCGATAGCAGTTTATAGCCCAAAAAGGTTTCAATTCGTAATTGTATTGTATTTTAGTGAACCTTACCTCTTCTATCTAGCTCTTGCGATTGTGTATTAAATCTGTGATCCCTGTACCAGTGTCCACTGCCGACCTCTGACGTGTGTTCCAGCTCTATTCGTGTTTGACAAGTGCATTTAGTATATTTACACAGCAAAAACAAAACAAGAACAGCCCAGAGACAAGTCACAATACATTAAAACTGCTAAGTTGATTTAACAAGAAATTAAACCATGAATCATTCAATTATGGCGAAGAATTAAGCAATAACTCCGCAATGCGATGTCCGATTAAATATTTTCGTGTTGCGTAAAAGGATGCTCATTTTGTTTACAATGGTCCATTATATTTGTTGAAAAGCGATTCGTTGGTTTATGGTATAGTAGGTATCGGTCTCAGATTGAATATGTTCCAAACACATTGAGACGCCCAAAAGAAATGGTTATGCGTGTGATAAGCTTTGGTTTATTGTTATTCACACTTTCCTGCATAAGGAACTCCAGGGAAGTTTTCTCAAAGATGATCTCCCTAGGCATCGATATTTTACGCGAAACTCGGCAGATTAGTGCTGAGATAAGAAAATCAGTATTGTGAACTGTCCCTGAGTTTGCGTATAATTAAATAAAAGCACGAAAAGCATTGGCAAAGACGACATTAATTACGTACCAAAATGCTCACATAAAAGCAAACATACAATGGCAGTAATATTGTTTACCATGCTATATTGATATAAATATATTACATTTGCTTGACAATGCGATTTCCTTATCATTATTACTATAATAGAAAAGAATCAAAAGGAAATAAATCCAAATCAATTAATGTGAGTTTCAAAATCATAAATTCATAACATATTCACTATGCAAAGTAAATACTTCAGTTGATAACTTTCTAACAGGTTAAAATAAATCACAAGCTAATGAAATTGACAATAACCAGTGTTGATAGGCAAAGATGAAGATTGTGAATATGAATCACCTAAAACTTGTATTCAGAATCTTAGATAAAATTATCAAATTTTGGATAAACTCTGTCATTGTGTCAATGTTCATTGTAACCAAAATTTGTTTAGGAACTTTTTATTGCAAATAGTAATTCAAAAATAGAAGTCAACCTGAACGTAGTTGCTAAATGGATATGGCAGTCATTCAAAAATAGACTTTAGTACGAAGTGATTAAGTAGATTATGATTAGTATGTAAGTTTCTGAATTCAAGTATAAATACTAAAGGTATTTCTACGAGCAGGACACCAAAAGCGACACCATGATAATAATTTAAGGGCACATTCATACCTGGCTGCTGAGTATAACTAAGCTGAGGTAGTAAGAAGCAAGTAAGAACATTTTCCCCTGTGGTTTCATCCCTGTCCGTTTGGAAGGTCAGAAGCGGTTGCGCCTGATTCTCCGATAGCCACACCGCTTTCAATTCCAAATTCACTAATGTGTAAGGTAAGTACTGTAACCTGAAACATTTTTAAAAAGAAACTATTATTTTCCCATCTCAAGAAAAATGACAAATAATTTAAATAACCTAAGTACTTTAGCAAGATCCGCTTCGCGCGTTTTTTTTTTAAATTACATTTTATGTAACATCGGAGTACCCATTACAAAATACATTACCATCATGAAATCTGTTTGGTTACATTACATAATCATATTATTTAAGTACTCAACGATAAATACGCAAATCAATGTCATAATTATCAGCAACAAAAATCACCTCGGGAGTTTTAAAATGTGTTTGTTAGCTGTTGCTATTCAGCGAAATGCATCGCGGCTATTTGTAGCTTATTAATAAAATAAACAATAGAGATGTTTCGTGGGTACAATAATAATAATTCTATTTATTCCGTAAGTTAGATTATCAAAAAATATTGGACAAGTAAAGTACCTACACACGGGGTGAATAGAAACGAAGGGGTGAATGGAAACAAAACTACGATTACGATTTTCACTTTGATAGCTTATTTATTGGTTTCTAGCAAAGCATCGATTTAGTTTTTACAACAATTCATCAATAGATCGGAGTACTTAAATGCTACAAAAAGTTTCTAAATAACGTGAAAAACCCCTTCAAAGTTTTTGTTTCTATTCACCCCTGCGTTCCTATTCACCCCGTTTGACGTAATAAATTACTTTACCAAACCAATAAAAAAATTACAAAAATAAAACGCATCAAAGTTCAGGAGTGGGAGCGTGTTACGTCACTTCGTGGTAAAAAAAAGTATAGCACGGTGTGACTTCACGCGAAATTTCAACTGTATCGCCCTCATTTTCTGTTTACGTGACGAGAGAAAAAAATACCGTGTCCAATATTTTGTGGTAATCTACTCGTAACTGATGATGACGGACCAATTAGGTTTTTTTAGGAAACTACCCTATTTTTAAAATCGTCGTAATACAACTTACCGATTGCCGCTCACGTCCAACACATGCAACGATTTACAATTCCCCAGCTCGTTCGGCAATCTCGTAAGTTTGTTATCTCTAAGGCATAACACACCAAGCAAAGTCATATTACCGATCTCTAACGGTATATCAGCCAAGGTATTCCTATCTACATTCAGTACAGTCAACTCATTGAGATTCCCTATCGATTTAGGCAGCTCCATTAAAAAATTCTCCGTTAATATAAGCTCTTGTAGATTTGTACACCTAGAAGAGAAATACGGAATCATTAGCGTTATAAATAGCTCAAGATAAACTAACAAAATGAAATATATGTTAAACAGTGCGATATACTAACCTTCCTACATTTTCGTTTAATGTATGTAATCTATTTTGGTCCAACTTCAGTATAGCTAACTTGGATAAATCTCCGATACCGTTAGGTACAGTTTCCAGCATGTTTTGGGAGAGATGTAAGTCGGTCAAAGAGCACAAGCCTCCAATCTCTTCAGGAATTTTCTCTAGTTTATTCTCACTCACATCTAAACATATTAGTGCCTTCAAATTGCCGATTTCTGGTGGCAGATACTGGAGTTTATTGTGATCTAACCATAACTCTTCCAGCGCAGGCAACTCTCCGATGAAACCCGGCTGAAATTGATAACGGGACATGGTTATTTTCCCATAAAAATATAGTACATAATTATATATAAAAACGCGAATTTAAAAAAATACATACCAGTTCTTCAATGTCATTATCACCAAGATCCAGCCTTTGTAATCTCGTAAGATTTTTCAAAGACTCTGGCAGCGACTTTAGTAAATTTTCTCTGAGCTCGAGCGACTGAAGTGAGATCAAACTGGAAAGATAAAAAAACTAATATTAAAAGGATTATAGAGAGCAAATAAAAGGTAAGGTTTTAATAGCATGTGACCTTCGCAACCTAACAATTGTGGCATAATAATTTGATGAGACAATTCAGCGAGGTGGAAACACAATGGAACGACAATCGCGGTAACAACGTCTCGACGACTCCCACTGCATCGTTGCAAGGTTAATTTAACACTAATATTTTCTTTTTATCTCAGAAAAACACCTTAGAAATCAGTCAGACGTGATTTCCTGAGTATGCTCGCTTCTTTTAAGGCCGGGTGCATTTGGAATTGAAAAATATCGATATTTCGCACTTATTCCAGTACTGTTTCTTTAAAATTTACAATCAAAGATTCTTAAAATACACTCGGAAACAAACAAGAGTCGCTCTGTTGAACATTGATTTGATTTAAGTATAACACTACAAAAGATGGCAACCAATTCAAAGAATTGATAAATGGATCTTGAGAAACAAATACGGAAATGTTAAAACTACTCATTTCACTTTATGTCGGGAACTAAAATTATTTTCCTAACAAAATTAAATAACGGTGAGGAAGTAATTATTATTCCGTAATATCCGTCCGTACAAGGAGTTCCTACATCACAGGAAAATGAAATTTTCTCACCAAAAAGAGTCTCGCAAGCAATAAAAGATAATGAAATGAAGACTCTGAATGTTTGTCGTCAGAACTTGGGGATACGAATTCATGAGAAGTCCTATTTTCAGCTCATTGTTGGGAAAAGTACTGAACAGTAGCTATGCCAGGCCGTCCGTGATTAGCTTTTTTTTTCCACATGCGAAAATATTCCACAGTAGGTATCGTAGTTTCTTAGCGACAGATCGATTACTCGATTCGGGCTCAGAAGAAGAATTTACACCTTATAATTTAAGAGGTTTTCTTACTTTCTCATACTCTGAAGTCTTTAGTAAAACTATAACGCATCAACATAACGGAGTTCTCCGCATCAACAGCAATAGTAAGAGAGGCGTGTGTGGCATAATATCAGATTCTAGCCTCGGTGAGAAGAAGCTGATTGCTAAAACAAGTTAGACATGCACGTATTTTACGTGCATGTCTAACTAGTTTTTGCTTACTCCTAACTTAGTCGAAGAAGCGGAATTCATATCGGAGGCGGCACATAAAACCGCGACAGATTAACTGACTACACACGTACGAGTTTAGTTGATAAGTCTAACCGGTCGTAAAAGCAATACATTTTTAAGTTCAAGTCTCACCAACTGGCAGAAAATTATCCTGTTAGGAATGTGGATGAAACCCTTTTGCGACGTGGCGTGTTATTAATGTTTGAAACAGGTTTTAAATTACATTCGATCCGCCAAAAGGCGCGTGTTTATTTTCAAAGTAAACTTTAGCGTACGAGTAAACAAATAGCGTTTAGCGTTTACCGAATGCTCTTTTTTCCGGGATGATCGAGGAGTGATATGATTCAATAAAAGCTGCCAAAGCTATCTCAAAAATAGTTTGATTGTTTTAACGCAGTTTAGCGGTCCATTACATTGAATTTTAACTCATTTGAGGTTTTCAATCCGAGTGTATAATTTATTTCGGAAGGTCATTTTTTGTTCAATCACATATTTCTTGTGTGGTGGTTGTGACGAAATAATTAATGGGGAAAATTAAACCACAACTCTGTGGAAATATCCTTCTGCATTAAAATGTACACGACCGACATATAACATTGGTATTCAGCTTGCTCTGTCGTGGATTTCCAGAAAACAGTTGCAACGTGCCGACACACCATTCCGGGAAATTACAGTCTCATAAAAATAAAGTTGTATTTGGATATTACGTACTGGAAGTCAAAGTATTTTAAACGTTAATTAGCTTCCTTTGCGAGTCTTGGCAAAGATTAAGCAATTGTCTGAAGTTCTGGTGTTATGAAAAAGCCCTATTGTTTACTGATAATACGTGAGCACACGTCATGTTTGTTTAGAGCCTTGAGGCCACATTCCGTAGTCGATGTCATAGTACTTAGCGTCGGTTTTGTGCTCGTACTACAGCGTGTTCTGACTCACTTAAGTCCGCTTATGAACTCAAGTAATTAGAATATGGAGTAAACATCACCTATGTACGTGTTCCAGTAAGCATGGTGCGATGTTCGTGACCCAAATCCACGAATAGAACGATAATAAAGTTGTATTCTTGTTAATTATGCTATGTTAAACCGCAACAATCACAAAAATGTTTTATGATGTCGGAAAATTAGGTTTATTATTATAATAAAAGCAAGACGTCTTGAAAACGGCTCTGGCTTGAAGGAGACGTAATGTGTCAATTAAATCGTAAAGGAAAACATTAATCAGTATGATGTAAGGCAACAGGTTATAGCAACAACGCGTACAACGCAATATTACACACCTCTTCTAGCGGATCTCTACAACTAACATCGGTCGTACAAAGTTCATTGTTTATGTTTAATGACATGTCATTTCCTCAGTCAAAACCGTAACCAGTGACACACACAAATCGTATTTTTTTTATTTATTAAACTTACAAACACTATCTTTACAGGATGACCCCAATAGGTACAATAGTGGTTGCTACTTACTACAATGCGTTGGATTTAAAGGCATTATGTGTGAGAAGGTGAGGTGCCCTAACGCACGAATGTTCTAAAGATATTGACTTCGTGATAAAATGTTTTCGGTCCTCAAAAATATCATTATTGATTACAATAATAAATACATAAATCCATTGGAAAACCGAGTATCCGGTATCCGGCTGCTTTTACTATGCGACCGGATACCAAATAGTTGGTTCGGACGGATATTAGACCACAATATTTTTACCAAATTCCATTTTCAATATTCTGTATCCAGCCAATCAATTATTCGTTTCATCATGAAAATAGTATGTTCTTCTAATATCAATTAAACTGTTCATAATATTCAATCCATATTCAAATGAGACTAGAAAATATTCAATAAACCGAACGAGAAAGTGATTTGAGCTCAAACGCCTGAAAATTGGGTCTTTGATAAAGTAATTTACGTTTCGCAGAAAATGTATTCTGATGAGCCGACGAGGCTTTTTAATGTTATTAATGTTAAATGGCGATTTATAAATAGTTGTTCGCGGCTTACGTGCTGATGTTCATCATCTTCCCGCCCATAACCCATGTTACTTGGGGTCGGCGCAACACATTTTCTTCTTCCATTCATTCATTTATTCATATAATACACATACAATTATTTTTACAGGTAAACCCAATGTAATAAAAGTAGTCCTATAATGAGAATTGACCAGTCCCAAGCAGTGGCTCAGGGTACCGGCACAAGTTACTTAGAAGACAATACACTAACTGTCACCCTCTGGAATTCCACCAAGGAGCAGAAGAAAATATCCAAACGCTGAGAGATACTATTTATAATAGTAACCGCCCGACATACAGGTGCAAACTTTAAAATACGTTTGTACGGGTTACCGGAGATTCAGTCCTGTCAGCCGTCACGCTATCACTAAATCCCTTTTCTTTCATATCACTTCTCACACAATCCATCCATCTTTTTTCTGGCCTCCCTCTTCCTCTCCATCCATCCACATGTATATTCATAATGTTAATACATAGTGCCAATGGATGTTATGGAATATTAATAAATCAATCAATGCCAGTTACTTGAAACCCGATGAGTTTTAATTGAAACATCATGCTAACTGCATACACATGTTGTATGCTGTCAAGCCACGGTATTAGTCATCAACATAATGCGTACGGTAAAGTCACTGGACGATGACGATCATATAAATCTTATACCTAATAGTGTTGGTGTCAACTTACTAGCTTTAATTATGTTGAAGTTCATTCTGCAAACCAAACCCAAAACCTAAGCTCTCCTAAATTATAAAACTTATTTCCAATTCAGCAAGAGTTCTGGCACCATTGAAAACTGTCTTGTTTTATGTTTACATCAGTGACAAACAGCTTAAAACGATACATAAAAAGAGGAATCGGTAAAGCTTTTCTCCTCGTAATCCCCGTACAATGGCCTAAGCGTTACACAATAGATGGTACTTAGAGAACAGAAAGAATGGTACTTCTGACAAAAAGAACGTGAAACCAGTATAACAAACGTATTATTTGTTTGTATACTTGTAATAGGAGGTTGTAAGAGCCGACCATAGCTTTCCAGTTCAACTTTCGCTTTCTCCTTTAGCTCAAACAAAGCTTGGACATACAATTTGTTAGTGCAACTATAGTCGTGTTCAACCATCACCTTATTTACTTTCACGGCTATGTACAACAGAATTGATGAATTAGAAGAAACAATATTTGATCTACATGCAAAATTAAAGTCTCATTGGATTTTTTTATTGGATTCTATTTGAAACCCAGTGATGTAACCTGTTAAGGAATTATATAGTGGAATGAGAACAGTAACTCGAATTTGCGAAGAGTCACTGACTTGAATAATAAAGTGTATTTCGTCCATTTTTGCGAAGAGAACGTCACAGGTTGTTGAAATCTGATGAATAATTTAAGCTGACTATTCCCTACCTTATGAATGTTTGAACAGTTACTCCTAAAACGCTCACACAAGCCAAAGCAACGTACTTAAAGTCGAGCACCTTACCATGTTCCAAAACTAAATGATTTACAAGTCAACATATTAATTTATTACATTAAATTGTGTTCTGTTCTGCCTAGCCTTTTCCCAACTAACTTGGGGTCGGCTTACAGTCTAACCGGATGCAGCTAAATACCAATATTTTACATGGAGCGACTGCCTACTTGACCTCCACAACCCAGTAACTGGGTAATACGATACCCCTTGGTAAGACTGGTTGTCAGACTTTCGGGCTTCTGACGACCCGTAACGACTGTAAAAGATCCATGATTGACAGCCGGGACCAACGGCTTAACGTGCTTTCCGAGGCACGGAGGAGTCTCGGTATGTAGGTAAATATGGTCACCCATCCATGGACCAACCCCGGCAAGCGTAGCTTAACCTGATGGATCGATCCGTGCGGCTGTTATTACTTTAGCCACGAGCTCCTCTATTACATTAGATTGTAAAGCTAAACTATTAACCGTAATAAATTTTGTTTGTCAATCACCATAAGAAGAAATGGCTTAGATGGAATCTGAACACAAAAGGCTTCTGATCAATGTCGAACTAAAATCAATTTCCCGCAGGAAATTAGTACCAAGTCGAGCAGAAGCAAAGTAATCACGTTATAAGTAAGCTATATTGAAAATAATTCTTTCATTAATATTGCCGGTTACTAACCCCCATTTCGGACAAACAGGTCTATTAAGCTTGTTAATGAAATTGATTTGATTCGTGGCTCTAGCATGCTAACATGGCTCCTCTGTGATAATAAGGCTAAAGACTTCAAGGCCTAAACCAATTCAAAATAGACATGATAAGATTATAGCACTTAGACTACTGTAAGGTTTATTAAAGGGGTTTCCAAACGAAATCATATATAACGTAACGTAACTCACCGAAAGCCTTTAAAAAAAGACCATGTGATTAGTTTAAACACTGATTAGCAGGTTCTTAATTCAAAACTTTCTATGGAGAATTTGAATTTAGAATCCGCTAATTAGTATTTAAACTAAGCTTAGGGTTAGCGAGTTTTATAAATAAGGTTGAAATACTCCTGGTTACATCCTCCTTTCTTTGATAACTTAATAGATAACGATCGAATGGAATTTCTTTTATTCTTATCTAAGCCACATGTAAGTACCCAATATTGTGACTGCATTACAATCACAAACTCTTAGTGTTTCGAAAAACAACGACGAATAAGTTTAAAAAAACCGGCCAAGTGCGAGTCGGACTCGCGCACGAAGTTTTCCGTACCATTATCTATAAAAACGACAAAAAAATCACGTTTGTTGTATGGGAGCCCCCTTAAATATTTATTTTATTCTGTTTTTTAGTATTTGTTGTTATAGCGGCAACAGAAATACATCTATGAAAATTTCAACCGTCTAACTATCACGGTTCAGGAGATACAGCCTGGTGACAGACGAGCAGACAAACAGACAGACAGACAGACGGACGGACAGCGGAGTCTTAGTAACAGGACCCCGTTTTACCCTTTAGGTACGGAACCCTAAAACTGACTTCATGTTACATATTTTATAACTAGCTTCCGCCAGCGGCTTCGCCCGCGATGAATTAATACTTCCCCTATTATAAATAATAACCTATGTGCTATAGATCTATAGCTCGCTCCAGACTATAATCTATCTTTATGCCAAATTTCCTCTAGATCCGTTCAGCTGTTCTCGTGTGATTGAGTAACAAACATCTATCCAAACTTACATATTTATAATATTAGTAGGATTTTACGACGTTCTACTTATCATTGTACACAGAGCGCTATGTCACATGAAAACATGTAATAAAAGTGTACAATCAGTTTTAATGCCGTGACAAAGGTCTATTTATCATTGTTAGTTTATAAATCTTTAGTCATGTAACAAAGCCTCACTGCTAAACAACAGGATTTGGCCCGAAGTAATAAGCGTTCAAATCAAATATAACTTTAATTTTGCGCATATTTTCATTACCATCCTTGAACATTATTGACTCGCTCACTAATTAAACATTGTGTTCCAGTTCTCGTTATTTCATATTTTTATTGAATACCAATGCTATGAGTAGAAAATAAACTTTTGTTATAGGTTTTGTGGAAATTAATTACCTATGTTCAAACCTAAAAAACGACACGTCTCCACTGAAACCACGCCATGCAGTCTTGACATTGATAGCGATCGCTACGTCCTAACGATTGATCGCTACGTCGGGAAAATAATATTGATTTTCTTGAAATATGTACAGAGACGCCGTAATTTTTAACTTGCAAGCACTATTTTTCATGAAAACTGATCAACTGATCTGCTGGTCTCTGTACATATTTCAAGAAAATAATTTATTTTTCCGACGTAGCGACCGATCGTTAGGACGTAGCGAACGCTATCAATGTCGAGACTGCAGGCCCTGCCCCCTTAGCCAAATAACTTTTATAATAGCGCTAACGCTAACGCTTCGTGCAAAATATATGGCAAGGACATTACCTGCGGAGAGAACTGTCACGTGACTCACGCCCAGTAATGTCGTTGCCATACATTTTGCACGAAGCGTTAGCGTTAACAGAAAAGTATTCAGAACAACTAGTACTCAGAACAACTAGGTGTCATTTTGGAAAAAAGGACAGAGCAGACTATAGTAATGCCAATTCACTGGCTCACTGCTCTCTCAAAATGGACACATTGAGTAGATCAGTGAATAGTCAAGATGCCAATTTAACGTCCAATAAGAATGTGACTCGTTCAGTAAGTTTGTTTAACGACGAATTATATGTCTCACCTGCCAAAGTCGCTGGGCAGGCTGGTCAGGGACATATCATTGAGGCCAAGCACGGTGAGCGCCCGGAGCTGGCTGAAACCAGCCGGCAGCCGCGGGATCGGGTTGCTGCTGAAGTCCGCGATCTGCAGCGCCCGCAGCTTCTTGATATCCTCAGGGATATCGGGAATGTCTGTAAAATAAATAAGATGTGTAATTTCCGATATATTTATTTATTTCTTGGTTAGATATCGCTACCGCTTTGGACCATAGATGTCAATATGAACAATATGAAAATCGTGCGTATTACGAGTATTATACAAACGTTGGGTCATAGGACAAACGATGATTCTCAATAGGTACATCGATTTTTATTTAAGTGGCAAGGTTGTATAATAGGTCAGTCTGGAGTATTTCAGTCATCGCGGTCCTCGCACAGGTAACTGAAGGAACACGGGTGGGGTTTAGTCAGTACTAACGACCCGCCCCAGCTTCGCATGGGGAAAAAATATACACCTAAACCTTCCTCATGCATCACTCTGTCTTTTGGTAAAAAACGCATGAAAATCCATTTAGTAGTTTTTGAGATTATCGCATACAGACACGGCGAGGGACTTTTTTTATAATATGTAGTGATGAAGAGTCTGACACGCCCGGCTGAGGACGCGCCCTGCTCCACCCAGAGCAGGAGAAGTTCTTTGATGATTTGCAAACAAAAAAAAAAGTTGTATAGTAGTAAGGTACAGCTATTTTCTGAGTTAATGTGGTTAAATTGGCACGTTAAAAATGAAACTGGTTATTCTTGTCAAAGTTGCATAAAAAAAATCATGCCCTATGTTTGCGTAAATCAAACCAACAAAGGCAACACAATTATTTCATTGCTCTTTGAAATAATTATAACTTCGTTGTAAATTTAAATAGCACATACTTACAGCTTGTTTTGTTTCTTAATCATAAGATAAAGCGTGAGAAATGTAAATGCAACAATTTATAATCTTTTACCATTCTAAGGTGTAAATATTAGACTAAGTATGTGGCATAAGGGAATATTATGCAGGTACCGAGTGCACTCTCGTAACCTTTCAAGAAAGCACTTCATGTAGGTTACTGCAACATTGAACGTCCAAATACGGCACAGGCAACTAGTGGCAACAGATCGCAGTTTCGGCATATGGCACAGTTAACGCCACACAAGGACATATTACATCGCATGTAGTGAAGCTAAGGGCCGCTGAAGGTCGACATGAGAGTAATTGGCACATGGACATAAACATTGCGGTCATCAAAATAATTTGCGATTGTTCCACGTTTCCAGACGTTAAACAAAACATTGTAAACGACGTCGAGACAAGGTCGAACCAAGATTTGAATGCAAATAACATTTTTAATCTTACAGATGAGTTTTATAAAAAAGAAATTACTTGTTTCATCAAATTAAATGATAGTTATTTCGACAGTAATAAGGCAAGGCGATGACCGCAAACCTAGGACGTTAAAGTTGAGCAATAGCAATTGTTTGATTTCACTTTCAATTTAATCTTTCTTTACACGTGTAACATCATCACACGCTAACCTAGAATGTTTGAGAGCCTGTTACTTCTCGGTAATAGCCTCCAGACCTTAATTCTTTAGTCTCATCTCATCAAAGGTCAACGGAGCGGCAAATTATACAGCCGTTCCTATTAACTAAGTATTACTTACAGTAGAGTTACAGTACTTCATCCACATTCACAATTCTCATCTCATTTGGATTATCAAATTGGATTTCCTTTTGTCAGTTATGTATTGTTAAATGATAAATTTTATAATGCATACTGTATAGAACATAAGTCATGTTATCTATGCTTGCTATTTAAAATAAGAATCGTTTTTACTCCTTGCCGCTTGGTGCGCTGTTCTGTCTATTGTCTCCTGAAAAATTGTTATGTCGTAGCGTTTTAGGTTAATATTAATAAAGAAAGTTTAACTAGAAATCTTACTCAATATTCTTATTTTTGAACCATAATAATAGGTTATGGGCCCAGGTACGCTTGGTAATAAATTGAGTAAAGAGCAGAAATAAAAAGTGAAAAACGTACGTGTTCGAAAGTGAAGAACCTAAAAAAACAAAATGGAGATCACAAATTCAATGAGAATTGAGAAGTTTAATGGCAAGGATTTTCGACAATGGAAATTTCAAGTCAATTGTGCCTTAAAAGCGAAAGGTTTAAATATCCATGAAGAAAAACCCAGGGTGGGTGATACGACGCAGTGGGACAAAAATGATGGTATGGCCATGTTTCTATTAAGTTCGTCTATGGAACTAAACCAAATCTCATTAATTGAAAATTGTGAAACGGCAAAGGAAGTGATGACAAAGTTGGAATCAATTTACGAACAAAAATCGGAGCTGAACAAAATGATGGTGCACGAGAGATTCTATCAATATAAGATGTCATCAACCGATAGTATTGCACAGCATATTGCCAAAGTCGAGAACTTAGCTAAACAATTGAAAGAGACTGGCGAGGAAATAAGTAATACAGCAATTATGACAAAAATATTAAGTACGCTACCTTCTAAGTATCGCTCTCTGCGTCAAGCATGGCTGTCATTAGATCCACATTCACAAACTATTCAGAACTTAACAGCAAGATTATTAGATGAGGAAGCGAGCTTGACAAATGAAGAAGAAACTGAGAGTGCTTTAGTAGCCATGAAACATTCTAAACCACAAAGAAAATTTCAGAATCACAATATGCACCAAAGTTCAACATCTGGCCAAAATAATCAGCATCGATTTATATGTTATAACTGTAACAAGAGAGGGCATTTTGCAAGAGATTGTCTAGCCCCAAAGAAGTCTGAGAGGAAACCTCAAGAGCAAAAGATGCTTGCATTCAGTGCCGAGCAATGTTTACAATCTGAAGCTGATATAGATACATGGATTCTTGACAGTTGTGCATCTGCACACATGTCACACAGGCGTGATTATTTCTGTGAGTTACTAGATTATGGCCAGAATAGTGGTGACACAACTGTGAAATTGGGAAATAAGAAGGAACTAGTGGTGCAAGGTCGTGGAAATATATTAACCTGTCAAGCCCCATGGCAAAATCCGGGTTGTCAAATTAAACCCCGAGGACAACCCGGGTTGACAGCCGATTATTTTTTTTTTTTATTCTCTTTAATTTTAATTTTTTTTGGTCCGACTCACCGGTGAGTTGGCGGGGGGGGGGGGGGGGGGGGTGGTTGGTTAATAGATGTGTGAATGGCAAGTGTGAGCAAAGTATTCTAGAAGATGTACTTTATGTACCAGAGCTACGCAGAAATTTGTTCTCAGAAAGCATGGTAACAAGAAAAGGCTATGTTATAATTAAGAAGTACAATGAGGCCTTAATATTGAAAGATAATACAGTTGTTATGACTGCAACATTGAAGCAGAATAATCTTTATGAAGTAAATATTAAAACCATAGTGCAAATAGATTGTAATTTAGAACAGTCAAGTTTGAAAATCTGGTATGAACGTTTGGGACATTTAAACTTGAAGGAAGTGCAAAATATGAGCAAGAATGGTGCGATTCCAGTGAAGTTAACAGATGACATCAACTTTGTTTGTGAGGCTTGTCAATATGGCAAACAGAGCCGTTTGCCATTTCATAAATCTTGTAGAGGAAAATGTGAACTTGGTGATTTAACCTACAGTGATGTGTGTGGACCTGTAGAACATACATCTGTATCTGGAGCAAGATATTTTGTCTTATTTAAAGATGGTGCCACCAGCTACAGGCATGTGTTTATAATCAAGCACAAAAGTGATGTCCTGGATTGCTTTAAGAAATATAATGCAATAGTGAAAAATAAGTTTGGTCATGGCACTCGTATATTCCATACAGACAACGGACGTGAGTACGTTAACAATGAATTTAAATCTTATTTGGATAGTGAAGGGATAGTTCATGAACGCACAGCACCTTACACGCCCGAACAGAACGGAAGAGTGGAGAGAGAAATGCGCACAATCATGGAAAGCGCAAGATCTATGTTGTACTCTCGTGATATATCATTGAATCTATGGGCTGAAGCAGTAAACTGTGCTGTTTACTTATTAAATCGAAGTTCTTCTACCCAGACAAAGGATGTATCCCCATATGAGCTGTGGAATGGACAGAAGCCAGCACTTCAACACATAAGAGTATTTGGTTCAGAAGGGTATGTTCATATACCTGATGAAAGAAGAAGAAAACTAGATAAAAAGAGTGTAAAACTAATATTAGTAGGATATGAAAATGAAAATTATAGAATGTTTGATATTGAAAGTGGGAAGATAACAATAAGTAGAAATGTACATTTCAATGAGAATAACATTCCAGTACTGAGAAAAAACACCACTTCAATTTGTATCACCGATGAACAAGAACAAAGTGAAGGAATTCAAGATATACCAGTTTCTCCAGGAGATGACCAAGATATTTCTGAGTCTAGCTTTGAAAGTGTAGAGACACAAGAGGATCCCAATGATGTGACGTATCAGCCTTCACAAATAATTTCTGAAAATGTTGAAAGAAATATTACACTGAGACCTAGAAGGAACAGGAATGAAGAAGCAAATTTTATTGAGTTTGATGTACCAACAACCTATGAAGAAGCTATAAATTCTAAAAATAGTAATAAATGGAAGGAAGCTATAAGCGAAGAATTACAGTCTATAGAAGAAAATGAAACCTGGAAGTTTGTAAATAGAAATAATGAGAAAACAGTGACATCAAAATCGGTATTTTGTGTAAAAAGAAATTCAGATGGTGATATAGAAAGATACAAAGCTCGTCTTTGTGCACGTGGGTTTACACAAACTAAGGATGTTGATTACAAAGAAACATTTTCACCAACAACGAGATTCGATTCCATTAGAATAATATTGTCTCTTGCAGTTCGAGAGAATTATGAACTCAAACAATTTGATGTCAAAACAGCATTTTTGTATGGTGAGTTGTCAGAGGATGTCTATATGGAGGTGCCTGAGGGTGTCCATGCTGAGCCAGGAAAAATCTGTAAGTTAATAAAATCCTTATATGGGCTCAAACAGTCATCACGCTGTTGGAATAGAAAATTCTCTTCTTTCCTAACTACTTATGGTTTTGAAATGTGTCCCTCTGACAACTGTATTTTTGTTGGTCATTTTAATAACTATAAAGTTATCTTGATCTTGTATGTAGACGATGCTTTATTATTGTCAAAAAGTAAAAGTATATTGTTGCATATTATAAATGATTTGAAACAAAGTTTTAAGATAAAAGAGTTGAACTTAAATATGTTTGTTGGCATGGAAATAACTAAAAGTGATGGAATAATTACTTTAAGTCAAAAACAATACATTAAACAAATTGTAAATAGATTTAACATGTCAGGTGCCAATCCTTGTAGTACCCCTGCTGACAATAATGTAATTTTAAAGAAAAATGATAATGAAAGTAAAATTAATTTTCCATATAGGGAAGCAGTGGGAGCCCTGATGTTTTTGTCAACCGTATCTAGGCCTGACATTTCTTATTCTTTGAATGTAGTTAGTAGATACTTAAATAATCCAAGTATAGACCATGTCAACGCTGTTAAACGAATTATTAGGTACTTGTTAAAGACAAAAGATGTTTGTATTACTTATAATTGTAACAAAGAACTTGTAGGTTTTTCAGATTCAGATTTTGCCTCAGATATTGATTCTAGAAAATCTAATACAGGATATATCTTTATGATGAATGGTGGGCCTGTTACTTGGGCTAGCAGAAAGCAAAATACTGTGGCATTATCAACTACAGAATCAGAATACATGGCTGCAAGTGAGGCTGCCAAAGAAATTTTATGGCTTCGGCAGTTATTAATTGATATTGATGAACCACAATTGGTGGTAACTCTGTTCATAGATAATCAGAGTGCTATTAAACTCATTCGTAATCCTATTTACCACAGAAGAACAAAGCACATTGATATAAGATATAATTTCATAAGAGAAAAGGTTGAACAAAATGTCATAAATATTCAATATGTGAATAGTTCAAGCCAACTTGCCGACTTTTTAACAAAAGCTTTACCTTCTGGTAAATTTATTCATAACAGAGATCAAGTACTTAATATAAACTGAGATTGTTGAGTATAATATTAAATACTTATTATGTTTAAAAGTAAATATTTTAGTTAGGTTTAATTTTGTTGGAAGACAGTAGTTGGTTTGAAGCTTACTATTGTAATAATTCTAAAATTTAAGTGGGAGTGTTAAATGATAAATTTTATAATGCATACTGTATAGAACATAAGTCATGTTATCTATGCTTGCTATTTAAAATAAGAATCGTTTTTACTCCTTGCCGCTTGGTGCGCTGTTCTGTCTATTGTCTCCTGAAAAATTGTTATGTCGTAGCGTTTTAGGTTAATATTAATAAAGAAAGTTTAACTAGAAATCTTACTCAATATTCTTATTTTTGAACCATAATAATATGTATGAAGCACTTACTCTTAAATTTTTTAAACTTTGGATTTAGTGACTATATTGTTAATTATAATAATTATATCGGTGACTCCATCATTATGTTTTCATGATTGTAACACAGCATAGCGTTGGTTTAGAACGTCAGTTCCAATAACTGAAAATATAGGATCAAATCTGGAACCGATATCGATAAAAAATATTGGCCGAACTGATTACCTTTTATTGGCTTCAATTGAAGCCAACATGTCGAAGACAAAAATAAAATTGTTAGACAAATCGTGCGTCACTCAAGTGTTAAATGTTTTATTACTTTATGCTGACAGGCGAATAGGGCAAGGATGAAACTGAATACTAGAGTATCTGACTTAAATTTTCATTAAACAATCATTGTGTAATAACTTGTTAAAGACGATTCTTAGAACAGTTATGAAATAAATTTCATAACGTTTTATTCTTAGCAAAAGTTTTATTCGCTACTAAGTTACTTGAGCTCTGTGCTAATTAATTGTTTTATTAAGATAACATAATTAGTATCTCTTTCAAAGGGCATATTATTGTATAACTGAAAGTCAAAATAATTAAACTGGCATAATGTTCTTAGGAGAACTCGAGTTCAAGAGATATAACATCAGTTTAATTTACTTAGCAATTTGCTATTTTAGTAATTGGGGAGTGTAAGGTAGCACCTTCAGTAATTCAAGTGTATATTTCTTTGAACACTGTTTTTTTGTCCAATTTAGTTCTCAAAATTAGAAATGAATTAGTAAAATGCAAAGATGATAAAATAAAGATTGAAGATGATGATTGATGATAAAGTAGAAAAACGATTAAAGAATATAGTATTATGTAAAGATATCAAACGAATCATTTACAAAACGTGTTTACTAGAGCAAGTAAATCGTAACAGTCCCGTAACCCATAGTTATCGAGCAGCGGATACCAAGGTAGGTCGAGTCGAGTAGCGAGTACAACACTAACTAATATTCATATCAAGAGCTATAATAGCAAAACTGTTACATTCCAGCATTTCTATTACAACATTAACTTCGTCCTATTGTATAATGAACATTTTCTCGAAGGAGCAAAGTAATTTCTTGCCTAAAAAGGATAATTGATTCACAATCTCAAGAAACTTTTTGATGTCGATAACAAACAAGAGCCTTAAACAACAACGTAATTAAAATTTAATTCAAGTTTGGATAGATTTTAGCAAAATAAACACCATTACGGAGGCGGTAGCAAACGGGTTTTCTAATTTCACGATGGTAACGGTAGTGCGCCCCGGTTTCCGGTTTGGCGGGCGGGCATTCCAACAGGCGTGTCGTCATCAATTATTTGTCAAGCCGCGAGCACTACTTATTTTATGGATGAACCACACGATAACACAGGTCAGTAACTTTTAACCAGAAACTTAATTTTAATATGGTTATGTCAGAGTTTTGGCCGTAAAGCAATATGTTCAAACGATATTATGCTGCTTAAGAGTATACGTAACATCGTTTGAATAATTATATTGTTTTAACGAAACAACGAATTACTTTTAATAATTTTATTTATGTGGAAATATGGCCTTATTTATAAAAAAATAACCATATGATTCTGATTAGTTTAACAGGTTAACCCGCGAAATTCAAATTTTCTTACGTTTTTCTGTAAATATACGTACTTGCTACGGCTGCGAATCATATTTTGACCAACATACAGCCTGATTGCAAAAAAACGTGAGAAAATTTGAATGTCGCGGACTACCCTGACCATAGAGATTCTTATTTCAACTTTTTCTAACCGGAAGAAGGGTAGATGTAGGTGGTAAAGTCCTATAAATAGTTGAATTTGATGGATGAAACGTATGTCATCTTGAATTTAGAATCGGCTAATTAGTATTTAAACTAAGCATATTATTAGAGAGTTTTATAAATATGGCTGAATATGTAAACCGCAAGCGAAGTTAGATCTGTTTTTCCTTCAAATACCTGCATGCAATCCATCTCATCTCACACACTAAGCTATATTCGCCGATAAACGTTACATGTTACAACAGCATTAAAGTCTTTCAGTACAAAACTTCCTGCATGTTCTAAAAGAAAATCATCAATTTATGTAACAGGTGTTCGAAGCGGTGATAAATCATTCATTGAATAATGTTTAAGTAAAACATATTTATAAAAGGGAGGCAAGGGAAATGCTCTTTTTGAGTGCGAGTATGGCTATTTTCGGAAAGGTATGTTATGTGGATTCAAAGTGTGCCTCGTTGTTTATCTGAAGGGTGCGGGAAGACGTTCACTTCAGGTCTACGGTAATGAATGGCACTTCCGCTGTAATTCCAAAACCGTTCTGAAGATGTTTATTTAAGTGGAAGTAAAGTACTACAAACTCTTGAATGTACCCAATATGTCAATGCTCCCAATAATTTTGAAGATCACTTCAATCAAATGCAGCATGTTCTAAGAACTCTTTCATATCATTCGATTAAATTAGATCGAGAATCGTTTAAATTAGCTACTAATCTAAGAGTAGGTCAAATGGAAAGTATAACAGGCGAACAATTAACAAAGTGGTGACGGATCTATAATTTAAGCAGTGGGCTGCTCTTTTCATCGTTATTTGAAGATGTTTGTAGTTTATTACAGTTATTACAGAAAAGTATAATTATCATACAAATACTGCTATACAATTTGACGATGATTGACAGATCTCAAGTGGCATATGGCCGGGATCAAGTAATATCCGTAGCAAAGCACAAACCAACGGTGAATCGAATGGAGACCTAGAAACGGCAACTGGAAGGAAATTAATCTTCATCTTGCGGCGGAATCTCTATTGCTATGATTGTCTTATCGTATACCTATGAAGATTAACTAGGCTTGCATAGATGCATCAAAGACTAAAGTCAATACACATTCCTCATTGCAGGAATTTATTAGATAAGCAAAAAGTTTTTTCGGAGAGATAGCATATGGAGTCACCGACGCCGATATGCCAAATTCAATAAAGCCGTTCGAAAGGAATAGAAACAAAAACACATCACGTCATATAAAGTGAGCAGGTGAATGAATCAGGCTCATTTAGAATTCTATTTGCGCATTGTTTTCAAGATAACATGCCATGTGTCGTCGCGAAACGGTTCAAGTATGCGTGGAACCAGTTAAGGCGTATATAGCCGCCAAGTGGCGCCCTCATCATCATCATCATCTGCCTAGCCTTTTCCCAACTATCTTGGGGTCGGCTTCCAGTCTAACCGGATGCAGCTGAATACCAGTACTTTACATGGAGCGACTGTAACAAATATAAAAAGTACCAAAAACGGCCGTTTTTGACACTTTTGCTTACTACTTTGGATACGAAACACTTTGAGTCCTGTTTTAACAACGTAAAAATACCTTATCCTATTTGTAACAAACGCAACATAGGATTCTTAATCTTTATTTTCTATGCTAAGATACGAATTTTTATTCAATGAGGGCGCCACTTACGGGGAGGTAGGCCCTTAACAAATCAGTTTTAAGCTGTCCTTTCCTTGTTATGGAAAACTAGGATTTTCAGATTATACTTATATGGAACCAGTGAGTACTAGATCTTGTAGAACATTACGTTAATGAATTCAATTCATTGATTATGATTGCAGACGGTTTCAAAAACTTGAGCAAATGGCAAATGCACATTTGATAGATAGCAAAACATCAACGTAATTACTCTCGTTAACCTTCCTGTTAAATACGCACAAGATCCAGTTTATTAATTGAACAAGCAACTAATTTATTTTTAAGAGATGATGTAACAAGTGTTCGGCAGACAACCACAGATTTTCATTGGGTCTCGGACGCACCCATTTCTCATCTCGCATAGTTTGGGTAGCAGATGTTTGATTCGCGTGTTACAGTAACGTCAGCTGACTTCGAAGGTAACCCTTCGGCGAGACAAATTTAAAAAAAAAAGAACATACGGTTTAAGTTTTATAGGTCGCGAGTCTACATAAACAATGCACAGGTTCGATAAATGAACAGTAAAAGTTATAGTCGCCGGTCGAGCGGTCTCGCGTGGCTTACCACCACTGGAATCCCATTAGAACGTTATTGAGTTGTTCGTTGTACAAACCAACGAACGGGCGTCTATAGCGACCCAACGCTCACAATAATGGATGTTTTTGATACAACCCAGGGCACAATAGACACCCTGCGGGCAAAAATCCTATTTGTTTTGCGCGCTTCGCATCACCGAGTCAGGTGACCGCTGAAGTAAAACGTGTGGTAGTTATTAATATGGCTCCAATGTTGAGGAAAATGTAGTTATAGTTGTGAGCACTGTAATATAATTATGTTATTTTTCCAAAAAGATACGTCGGTTCTTACTTTAGGTAAAATCCAATAGATAAATCATTTTAGCTTCGTAATCGGTTAAGTAAGACAAAACTGATTGCGGATTTAACCGTTTTGCATAAGCAAATTCGGTTTTGCGTGAACTACTGAGCACACTCATTTTGGATTCAAATATTACAATATTTCATGTAAACTAGGTTTTGCAAGCAGTTTCTGGGAGAAGTATTGAAACTGGGTAAACTGAAGATGTTTAACATACATCCCCTATAAACAAACGATATTATGATATATGAATTTTGTTTCCGGGCGAACTGAACGATACTAATGACGAAATTCACGCTCAAATAACTTTGTGGGAAATGGTTGGTGCAGTTCAATTTTACACCATTAATTGCATAATGAACATGTATTATAATAAGCCTCTGCATTGATAAAGCTAAGGTAAAATCAAAAAAAACATGAATTTAAATTTAGGTTAATAAACATCCAAATCATAAAGAAGGCTTACAAACGATCACTGTTTTGACAGCGTTGATATGAAACACATCACTGCTGCATATGTCTTCAAGCGCTTTAACCAACAAATATGAACGTGGGAATGAATATGTTACGTACATTGCATCATATATATTCATAATAGTATAGATTTAACATGCACACTTCAATTATTTTAAACGTATCTGTATATTAAACATCTTGTTTTAAGTACTCGCTCGCACGCAAGAATTAGTCACACCTGCGACAGTAAACGTGCCATTGCTCCCAACTTGGATATTTCCTGACGCTTTGATTTTATTACTGTACAGTTGAATATTTAATGTAACGACATGTGTAAAGTTGCAACTTTGAGAAGTTCTACGGTAATTTATTGGTCGTAAACGATATTCCACATTGCGAACAATTTGATCCGCACTCTGCGGTGCTCCGTGAATTTTATTTTGGCCTGAATTATGTTTAATAAAACAACGACATCATCGACCGAAATCATTTAGAAATATCCTCTTTTGTGTTTTGTGTGTCGTAGGTCTTTAACCAGACTGAAGTTTTCTCTAGTACCTATCTTTAAAAGAAACTTTTTTACAAAAAAAACAACCGACTTCCAAAAAAAAAAAATACACAAAAAATTTAAAAATAACTTTAATTTCGGAAGTCGGTGTTTGTATTTTTACTTCTTCGTTATTTGACACCGACTTCCGAAATTAAAGTTATTTATAAATTTTTAGTGTATTTTTTTTTTGGAAGTCGGTTGTTTTTTTTTGTAAAAAAAAAAATATTTTTCACTTTTTAGTTGTTATACCCCAGAACTAAAAACCCCAATATAATGGAACGTGGAATTTAAACATTTGGAGAACACCAAATCGTCATCGAGGTACACGTATTTTCCGTTTTTGTTCAGTTTCTCAAAAAGCGCTGAAGCAATTTCGATAAAATTTATATGGGACCACCTCGGGAGTATATTCTTTCAGATGAAAAATAAATTTTGAAAATTAGTTCACGACTGACGGAGAAATCGGGTAACATACATACAAAAAAAAAAAAAAACATACAGACGAATTGAAAACCTCCTCTTTTTGCAAGTCGGTTAAAAAATATCTTTTACCAAGAAAACAATGCTATTCTTTTATTAAACTTACACTGCTAGCTATTCAAATTTTTGGCCCAAGGCTATAATTGGTGTTTCACAATAACGACAACAAATCTTATAAAATTTTCAACCCATAAACATATCATTCGATTTATTGTAACCAAACCGGTCCAGTAGTGACCTCACTGCGGTGATCCAATACTTGTAACGAACGAAACCTCGCCTTGTGTGATAAACAGCATAGGTACATGTTCGGGTAACAAATGAAGTAGGAGGTTTAGATGGTGTTCATGAATATAGGAGAGGAATTTTTGATATGGGAGAACGATGAGATTTGTAATAACGACTATATGGGGCAGACAAGTGAGGAGCGAGAGCACAAGCGCGTGGGAGTATAGAGTACAATGCGATGTACGGCAGCACGCTCCGTTAGTTCAACAGCCCCATGAGCAGTCATTGAAAACACTGCGTCGCTTCACCTCTGACCTCCCACCAAAAAAAAAAACAAATAAAATGTCTAGACAGCTCGTGATTAAAAGTTTGCAAGTTGTTTGCAAGCGAATATCACCACTTAGATAAGCTGAGGATTAGAATGAAACTTTTTCTTAGAATGGATATTATAGTTTGTTATTACTATAAAGACACATTCCAATGTCTTCCGATTGGAGATAGAGAAACATTTCAATTGGCAAAGTATAGCTCCTCCATTTCATAACATATACGATCATTATCATACTTTTGACCTCAAACCAACGTGAGTATTAAGTAATTGGCAATTAAAATGGAATTCTCATTACTTCTAAGTACAGCATAATCGGATTAATGCGAGCAACGATAATGAACCCCGCGAGAATCCAAATTGTTTATGATTGTAAAGGGCAGTGCAACTGTCCTTGAACTGATAACATCAAACTATGACATATTCTCGTAAAACCATTACAACTTACATTGTTATGGCAGTTCTTTTTGTTTCTGTTAGAACTAGTGTCCTACCGAAGCTTCGGCTTCGGCCACCTTCGACCAAAAAAACCACCTTCGGCCCGACCCGGCCGAAGCCGAAGGTTCTAATTTAATTATAATATATTATAATTATAATTTGTTGTTGGTAATACAGTAATTATCTGATTATTTATAACTATAAATTAAAAATAAATGTAACAATTATGATAATTATCATAATTGTGACATTTATTTTTAATTTTCTAAAATTTTTAAAACTGCATTTTATTGACCAATTATGTAAGTGAATGTTTGTATATTTTAGTCTAGTAGACAAATAAATTGCAAGGTCATTTTTTTATTATCTCTAGGTCAACTTCTAGAAATGACTTAAATTTCCTTTCTATATTATACAAACAACATTAACCTTTATAATAAAGTTTTAAAATCATTTATATTATTAATTACAGCTTGTAGCAAATCTTGACAAAATGTCTTAGAGCTTTTAAAGCCGAGGGGGCTTCGGCCGAATGTTGTGGCGATAGCCGATTACTCGGCTTCGGCCAGAAATCGACTTTCGGTTCGGACACTAGTTACAACATTAAACTGTGACTTCCAAGGATGTCGCTTGAAATACCTACGAACCTCATAAGCAGACAGGCTGGTTGATTTAATATACTTTTAAAATTTAGAATAGGTTTTTGAATATTAAGAATAATTTATTTTGTTTTAAAGGATTACATTGGGGCCATCGATGTCGACAGTCGCTTTGATGAATATAACATAATACGAGGGCGGGTCAATAAGTCCGTGACTTTTGGAATAAAACACAGATTTTTTGATAAATAAATCATTTTATTTTTCAACGTAGTCTCCCTTGAGCTCTATACACTTTGTCCAACGCTTCTCCAATTTTTTTATCCTTTCCAAAAAATATGATTTGTCGAGGTCCTCAAAATAGGCCTTTGTTTGCGAGATGACTTCATCATTGGAGTCAAATCTTTTTCCACCAAGCCATTTCTTCAGGTTTGGGAACAAGAAGTAGTCACTCGGAGCCAAATCTGGAGAATAGGGCGGATGAGGGAGCAATTCATAGCCCAATTCATGGATTTTTGCCATGGCAACTGCACATGTGTGCATCCTTGCATTGTCTTGGTGGAAAAGAACTTTTTTCTTGGCCAAATGAGGTCGGTTTTTTTTCAAATCGTCATTGAATCGGTCCAATAAGTTGGCATAATATTCCCCATTGATTGTTCTTCCCTTTTGAAGGTAGTCAATGTGGATTATCCCGCGTGCATCCCAAAAAACAGTCGCCATAACTTTATTGGCTGACAAACCCACCTTGGCCTTCTTTGGCGCCGATTCACCCTTAGAAACCCAGTTTTGACTGTTGTTTGGTCTCTGGTGTGTTGTGATGGATCCATGTTTCGTCCACGGTTACAAAACGGCGCAAAAACTCCTCCATATTGCGATTAAACAACGCCAAACCTTCCTGTGAAGTTGTTACACGATTGCGTTTGTGGTCGACTGTGAGCAAACGCGGCACCCATCTTGCGGAAAGCTTTCTCATGCCCAAGTGATCATTCAAAATTGAAACCACTGAGCCATGCGACATCCCTACGGCTTCCACAATATCTTGCACTTTCAATCTTCGGTCGGCCAACACCATATCGTGAATTTTTTCGATTGTTTCGGGTGAAGAGACCTCAACTGGGCGTCCAGGACGTTCGGCATCTTCAGTGCTTGTACGGCCACAACGAAATTCAGTAAACCACTTTTTTACCATTGAAATCGATGGTGCAGTCCCCATAGTATTTATCAAGCTTAGCCTTGGTCTCGGTAATGGTTTTTTTTTCGCAAAAAATAATGCTTAATAAGCACACGAAATTCACTTTTTTCCATTTTTTCCTCAAATTACTGGGTAGTCTGATAAAGATAGCTGTCAAACACAAACTAACTGACGCAGCAAGTTCAAATTTTGACAGGAGTCAACTGACAGATGCCTGTTGACAGGAGTAGTGTTGCTTTTTCAGTAAAGAGGTCAGAAATTCAAAAAGTCACGGACTTATTGACCCGCCCTCGTATCAAGTATTTCGAGTGAGTTTTTCCTTTCGCACACATCAAAACCATAAGACACACACACTGTCAAGAAGTACACACCAATGGGTCTACGCCTTCCCAGTAATTATAATACCCGCCACACACGGCCACATTTCCCGAAATGTCACAGAGCTGGTGATATTTAATTTTCTACAAGAACAAAACAGGAACTGCTACTGCCCGTGGAAATAAACAATTTTTGTTAAAGAAGTCAAAGACAAAGCCCAAAGAAATGGGCGATACGTACAAAGTAATCATCAGCTGAACAAAATTAATCAATCAATCTGCCTCGCCTTTGCCCAACTATCTTGGGGTCGGCTTCCGGTCTAACCTGATGCATCTGACCTCCACACCCCAGTTACTGGGTTTATGCTTGAGTTGGTTTTTAATGGCATGATTGAGTGTGCTAGCTGGCAAGTGGCGGATTATTTAATTTTATGATTATATTTTAGACGACATATATTTATTTTTCTGTTTTACATAATGTTAAGATTGTTGCTTAGAATTATATAGATTCAAGTTCTTTAAACTTAACAGACAGATGTGTTGCTGGGGAGTTTGTTGGCCACTTCTTCTTCACAGCTAAAACACTAGGAAGTGGTGACGGGCGGGCGTTTTTTGGGGGACTGTCTTTATGTAGAACTTTGACGTTCAAAAAGTCCTGGTTTTCAGCCTAGTTTGAATAAATGACTTTTGATTTTGATTTTGGGTAATACGATACTCCTTGGTAAGACTGGTTGTCAGACTTTCGGGCTTCTGACGACCCGTAACGACTGTCAAAGATCGATTGGCAGCCGGGACCAACGGCTTAACGTGCTTTCCGAGGCACGGAGGAGTCTCGGTATGTAAAGATGGTCACCCATCCATGGACTAACCCCGGCAAGCGTAGCTTAACCTTAGATCGACCCGTGCGGCTGTTATTTATTAATTAAGCCACGAGCTGATCAAAATTAGTATGGTTTTTTTTATGGTAATTTACTATGGCTTCCTTAAAGAAAGATGTAATTTTGATGGGTAAAGCAGTTTTTTAAATATATGACCACACCTTTACGTTACACTGTATTACTTCTCGATGTCACAGACATGGTATTTGATGTTATGTAATTTGTAGTCGCCAGGTTTAAGTAGTTCCAAACACCACATAACGTGTGTATTATTAATGGTAATAATTATTTCACAAACTTTTAATAAATATCTACGTACCTAACATTATAATGATGTTGACTAAACCATATTACTTACTTTGTGAGTGGAGTGCACTACAGAGAAAATTCCAACACGGTAGTCAGGCAAGTGTTCCCAACAATTCTAGATTAAGCTTATATCTCGTTCCACTAGAAAGCTTAGCAAGTTACTTCAGTAAAGCATCTACGTCACGTAGCTGGTAGGTCATGCTAAGATTGAATAAAGATAGCGCAAGCCGAACCGTGGCCACAAGGAAGGCATATTTTATGCGCAAACTAGACTAGACTTAAGGCGCAGTTATACGACTTCTAATGATTTTTACTTGAACATCACGTCTAAACGATTAGTTTTATTTCGTTGAAAAAAATATATGTTACTCTAGAAAATTTCCTTCGTAATTTGATATGTGAATATTTGAAATTGTATTTTTATAACATAGTGTAATTAATTTGTAAAGTTATGTCTAACACGGATAAAAAATTGAAAATCACGCAACAACTATAAAGCTTATTTTTATGAAACCTTTGCCATTTTAAAGATCATTTAATTATTTATATTTTAGTATACGTGTTTTAGAATAACACCTGTTGTTTTTTGTATATAAACGAATAATGCGTCTAATTTCGGACAGAGCTCCTTGATGGGCGAGTCTTATTACTGGCGTACTGAGTGGACGTACGACGCGTTACGTGAGCTCAGCACAGAACACGCAAGCTAACCACTCAAGGTCGTTGGCAGTTAATAGCGCCTTAAAGAAATAACTCCATCAGATTTGCATCTTGCATCAATTTAGTCAGATGGAATTAGTATCCTTTCTATTAGATGCTGAGGAATACTCAAGTACCTACTCGTGCTCTACTGCAAAAGGGTTTTAGTATTTTTTTTTAATGTCTGTCCACCGATTTCTCCGTCAGTTGTGGACCGATTTTCAAAATTCCGAAAGAATATACTCCCGAGGTGGTCCCATATAAATTTTATCGAAATTACTTCAGCGCTTTTTGAAAAACTGAAAAAAAAACGAAAAATACGTATACCTCGATGATGTTTTGGTTTTCTCCAATTACGAGTATGTTTAAATTCCACGTTCCATTTTATTGAGGTTTTTAATTCTGGGGTATAACAACTAAAAAGTGAAAAATTAAAAACTTTCTTACAAAAAAAAAAAACAACCGACTTCCAAAAAAGAAAATAAGTGTCAAAAAACGAAGAAATAAAATGCAAACACCGACTGCCGAAATTAAAGTTATTTTTTAATTTTTAGTGGTATTTTCTCGTTTGAAAGTCTGTTGTTTTTTTTTTGTAAAAAAGTTTTGTCTTCTCTTTTTGCAAATGACAGTGAGTGTCGTAGATAACCGCGACTGTCCGCGAGTAAATTGATAAAGACATCCATGAATATATAATCATTATGTCACTGGATAATTTTAAAATCTGTAAGTTTACAAAAAAAAAACTCCAAAAATTATTAACTCATTTATTCGATAAGACACTGATACATTATAATTATTATAAAGTATCGAATTTAGATTGGTTATAGTGTATTCGAAATGTTAAATGTGAAAATCTATTCACAAAATATTGAGAATTACATATATCGCAAGATTCGTTACTTCTTCGGAGTGCAATCATCCGGATTATTACATTAATTGTACACTGGACCCTGCCTTCAGTTGTAATTTTTCTCTATCCCTCAAACGTTTGCTTGGAGAAAACTTACATAACTGCAAGTTAAACTCGTCTTTGTAAAGTAACTATTAAATAAATAAAGAATAATATCACTGTGTATTTCATGTTGTTTTAGTGAACAATAAAGAATAAAGAAACATGCAATATTCCTTGTCTATGTAGTTCTTAACAATCATAACATAACTTTTATTAAAAGCGGAGTTGCTTGTTCTGTAATTCAAAGCACTTGAAGTGCTTTGAATAGGTACCCTACACAGACAGACAGACATCTCGTTCGTACGTTTAAACGTTCGTACGTTAAATTCCTTGCACAGAGAAAATGTATAACATCAGGTTTATTATTAAACTCTAAATTAAGCACCCCGCTAAAGTAATTGCTGGTCTGAAGTAATATTATTACTACAAAGGTAATTTAATTATAGCTGTCAGGATCGACTTAATTAAGTGCCCAGATTCACGATGTCATCAACAGACGGGTCTCATTGCAATAACAAACAAATTGTTAATTAGAGCACATTAACAACGTTTTAAGCCCAAATTATTTATCATGCTGGAAAGTACCTACAATGTTTAGTGTGATATGGTTTCAGTATAAAGTTGCAATACTTCGTTTCATTGTTTTAAAATTCAGAGCGGAGCAGTTAACTGTGAATAATAAACAGAGGTTAGTGTAGTACCTATACAACATAGTATAGCACTAACCGCTTGATGGAGAGTTTAACAGGAAATCTAGTTCATCTACACGGGTCGTTGGAACCGTACTCGAATCACCCACCGCGAACTTGCCATCTGTGTACATGTTGGTAAAATACTATACCTACATATACCCATACATATCATGATGTACGTAATCTGAAGTAGTAACCGTAAAAGCTTTAAAAACTGTAAACTAGAAAGTAGTTGATTTACATCAACATTCGACACACAAAATGCAGATGTTGGCTAAGCAAGAAGTGCGGATATTTTGCGCAACAAAGAAGTGCGCGTGGGACCCTCGTCAAATTAGTTAATGAAGTGAAACACAAAAGGTTAACATCGCACTAGATAACCGCTGCCGGGTCAAAATTTGGACAAGATATTGTCCAAGTGAATTGACATTGGAGTAAAGTGTGAAATTCCGATTGCGTCCACAAGGATCCAGTATTCTGCAAGGGCCGCGGGTGTGTTTGAAAGATTCACCGCGACCACTGGCACAGGCCACTGAAGAAACACGGGTGGGTTTAGTCAGTAAGAGTCTGACACGCCCTTCCGCTCCACCCAGAGCGGGAGAAGTTACCTATTTGATGATTTCCCATCCCAAAAAAAAGGATCCAGTATTGAGTTAAATTTTTTATCATAACTACCAAACCTAATCCCAATTTACTAATCTGAGGTCGGTGCACTACGTCATTTTTTTATGAAGGAAGATTCCTTCATTATAGTATAGTCCAAATAATACTGAGATAATATATCCACTAGGATTGTAGGTACTTATTTTTTTTTTGCACTCGTGCTCCGAATGTCTTTATCGAAAATCCTTGTCTGCAATAACCGAACAAGTTACTGTTTCTGATATAGAACTTATGTTTGCAAAAGCTCTGTTTACGCTGTACAAATAACAAGAAAAAGCTTTCTGCGTGGATACGAACGGTATCCAAGTAGCGGTGTTGCCTGACGACAGAAACGCTTAATAGATGAGATCCTCATCTTGACCCGTGACTATGCGAAATGAAAGGCTTGAAATTGTGCCTCATTTAGTATTATGGATAATTTTAAAGTAAACCGTATGATAATCGTATCACACTCCATTCTATGCAAGTAACCCATTAACACCCGAATACAGAATGGATTGAAAATCAACTGATACAACATTAAGGTTATCTTTTCCAAACAAAAGATGATATCGATGATAGAAAAAGATTAGCGACCTAAAAATAAATTTTCCAACAGCAACACTATCAAGTCACATAACGCGCAATGATTACATGTAGTTTGTTGCTGAACTAGTTCGCATTCGCAAATGGCAAATTCTTGGTGTTCGTCTAATGTGGGAACGCATTTGTTTAATAACAAAGGCTCAATACTTGGTGACGTCAGGTTAGCGGTAAAAATAATTTATGTAGTTGTGCGGTTTAAATTGTAACGTTGAGCGGGCAAGGTCGGTTGTGGATGGCAAATTTATACAAAGGTCTTTTAAAAACAGCACTCTTATTATGTACGTTTTACTAGAACGCCCAGAATTCAGATTTCCAAAACCAAAGTGTTTGATTCTCATAGGTATAGTTATCATAGTGGTATCATCGTCATCCACAGCCTTTTCGTGCCACTGCACCTTCCAGAACAAAAAGGTAACCCTCTTCATCCCTTGCCGTTTAACGCTAGTAGGTGTTCCCTATTTTATGCCAGGTCTAGTTATGTCGCCAATCCGTGTGGCCATTGTCTTTCTGTACCTCTTGAATCGCTCGGGATCCATTCGGGCAAAAATTTATTATTTCAGCTGTCACCATACCATCTAGCGAAGTGTCCTAATATCTTCGCTTCCACCACCACCATAACGATATCATGCAAATCAAATATTAATATTTTCGGGTGGCTTAGTCGCAAAAAGTCTCTTTCGCAAAATTTCTACAGGTCGTAAAATGTCTCTTTCTCATAAAGTCGCTTTCGCAGAATGACTTTTTCGCAAAATGTCCCGTTAGTAACTTAGAATAATATTTACCCAGGTTTAAAAAATATATATTGATAAATAAATTGATGATCCATTGTATATTCTTTAACAACTGATTTATACATTTTTTATGCTAAATTGTAGTAGCACGTTGAGCTGTGTGTGTAGCTGTGAATTTAATGTCCTGTTATGTTACCTTGACAGGAGATTAAAATTCAGACTTAGAAAATTATGTGAAGGTAGGTACTTCGAAAAAACTTATAAACGTGTGTGTATGTGTCATTATGCCACGATCGACTATTAAACTGTGAACTGGTTGTGTTTATGTAATAAACTCATAAAGATAAACATTATTAGGTGATTTGAGTTAAAACATGGATCATGAAATTGAATATATCACTAATAAAAAAATGGAAGCACTTTACGGCGGGGCGTAAAGACTGGATTGGAGGAAACCAAAACATTATCTGAGTATAGGTACAATCGCATTTTTTGTTTTTTGTTGATTTTTACAAAAAACGCTGTATCAATTTTGATAAAATTATTAGTATATGGGACTACCTCTGAAGTACTACCTACCAAACAAAAAAGAATCATCAAAATCAAATCACAAGTGGCCGAGTAATCGCGTAGCAAACATACAAAAAAAAACATAGTTGAATTGAGAACCTCCTCGTTTTTGAAGTCGGTTAACAAAGATTGATACATCGTGATTATATTTTTTTCTATAATTATAACACCTCACCATAGCTAAACTAAATCTCAAAGACAATCGAGCGTGACAATAAATACAAGAAACGACTAAGACAAACAGTAAGAGCGGTTGCGCACTACGTCCGATACTTATCCGTGAAACAACGTCGTCGTAGAACAATTTGTATGGTAGGTTGCGCACTACCGATCAGAGTTCGGTCCGAGTTTTCTATAGATCTGTATTTTGACGGATAAGTATCGGATAAGTACCTATCGAACGTAGTGCGCAATCGCTCTAAGGAGTTGACGCCGCCGTAATTTTTAAAGAAAATTATTTTTTTACAAAGTTCAAATAAATATTAAGTGACATTTGAGAAAAGAGGTAATTTAAATACAAAGTTGGTTTTGTATTAAATAAGTAAATTAGAGTACTTATTAAAGTGAAGACTTTTAAGGTTTGTTTATTTTTTATAATAAATGACTATAATAAAAGTTATTTTTTTGATTTCAACCCTAAAATTTTATTCTAAGTTACTAATGCAACATTTTGGGAAAGAGACATTCTGTGAAAGCGACATTATTTTTATTTATTTTTTCCTGTTTCTTGATGCAATCTTTACATTAATTGACATTCAGCTGGGATTTTGTCATGCTTGGTATGCGCCTACTGGTGCATCCACATCAATCCGCTTTATGGTATGTCAGCTGTCACAGCAACAAGTCTTGTGGGTTAAGTCTCTTAAGCCTCCTGAATGTCCTGCCCTTCATCAAGTTTGATGTTAGTTTATTAGGATGGGTCGTAATCCTATTCCTGTAGGCACTGACTGCGTGCGTGATTTCTTCTTTTACCTTACGTATTTTTAAGTTCCGATGCAAGCTATCGTTAGTCATGTACCATGGAGCATTAGTTATAATCCTCAGCATTTTTTATTGGAACCTTTGGAGGATGTGTATGTTTGAATTGGCTGCCGTGCTCTACAGCTGTATTCCGTATGTCCAAATAGGCATTATGACACTTATAATTCCTGAGCTTATTTTCCAGCGAAAGCCTGGACTTTTTTGATAGCAACCAATTGTGTTTCCTGAGTTGTAAACTTAATGCTTTACGTTTAGTGAATATATGTTTTCTCCAGGTTAGTCGACGGTCTAGGTACATTCCAAGGTATTTAGCCTCTTCCGCTTGATCACATAATTTAGTCGTACTGGTGGGCATGCGTCTCTTCTTGTTGTGAACGTCACGTGTACAGATTTGGTTTCATTTGCCTTTATTCTCCATTTTCTCAGCCAGTTCGAAATTTCATCCAAGCTCGTTTGGAATATCTTAGATGCCTGTGCCGCATCTTCATGCACAGCTAGTGTGGCAGTGTCATCGGCAAATGTGCCCAAGACTACTCCTTCTGACACGGGGAGATCAGCTGTGTACCGTGTGACCCTACACACTGCTTTGAGGAACTCCTGTCCGAATTTCGTGCAGTCCAGTTATTTCATTGCCTTGTTTTACAAAAAAGTACCTCTTTTCCAGATATGATTTAAGTAATAAATATTATTATGTAATAACTAATAATTTGGTGGGAGTACTTTTTTGATATTTTTATTTATAAGGCCCTCGTGCTAAACTCGATCGAAAGCCTGGGAAATGTCCAGAAAGGCAGCCGAACAGTATTTTTTCTCTTCATAAGTTGCATGGATTTTTTTCGACAAGCCAATGTATCTGCTCTATTGTCCCATGACTTTTTCTAAACCCAAATTGATGGTCAGGGAAGAGTGAGTTTCGGTCTATAAGGGGTCTAGCCTATTAATGAAAAATGTCTCCAGTAGTTTTGAAGGAATAGACAGCAAGCTTATGGGCCGGTAAGATTTCACGTCCCCAGGACACTTTCCAGGCTTAGCAATCATAATTATTTGGGCTACTTTCCATTGTGGGGAAATTTACCCCTTCAGGAGCATGACATTTTATAAAGCAGTTATGTAAGTTATGCCTGCTTCAGGAACTTCTTTTAATTTATTGATAGCAGTCCTAACTCCATTTTTCGAAACTTTTTTCAAAGGCAAGTCGAGTTGGTATGTTTGCTGTAAATATGATGTTATTTCATTATGGGTTTCTGGTGGTCCTTGAGCTTTGTTGGGTGTAAATACTTTGCATAATGTATTCGGCAAAGGTTTGTGCCTTTTCGAGGTCACTTTTGGCCCATGTGTAGTTTGGGTGGGCTTTAAACAGCTGATATTACTAGTGGTCCTACCCAGTCTTCAATAGTAACACAAGTTGCCTGTATTTCATCTGTGCAGTAGGGATTGTTTTCATAATGCTTGATGTTTGATTTTATTAAGATTGCAGATCCACCGTGAGCTTTGCCATCCGGATGCATTGTGTGATAAAGTAAATATTGAGGAATTGAGAAATGGCTCTTTTCAGTAAAATGTGTTTCTGATATAAGTAGTATGTCTATCTTGTTAATTTTTAAGAACGGTTTCAGTTCTAAAATATGTTGTGAAAAGCCGTTAGTATTCTATAGGGCTATTCTTATGTAATTTGTCGAATTTAGGGTAATTTTAGTCATGATGTTGATAAGAAGGTGCTCGTGGCTGCCACACGGATCGATCCATCAGGTTAAGCTACGCTTGCCGGGGTTGGTCCATGGATGGGTGACCATCTTTACATATCGGGACTCCTCCGTGCCTCGAAAAGCACGTTAAGCCGTTGGTCCCGGCTGTCAATCGTGGATCTTTGACAGTCGTTACGGGGCGTCAGAAGCCCGAAAGTCTGACAACCAGTCTTACCAAGGGGTATCGTATTACCCAGTAACTGGGTTGTGGAGGTCAAATAGGCAGTCGCTCCATGTAAAATACTGGTATTTAGCTGCATCCGGTTAGACTGGAAGCCGACCCCAAGATAGTTAAGAAAAGTCATCATTGTCATTTGCTGCAGTACTTGTTTTAGCATGTTTAGTATTAGTTCTGTTTCGTTTGTATTTTGACAGGTTTGTGTTGTTGGGAGTAGTTGTCCATTTCTATTTCTTGAGCTGCTTGACTATAAATCTTACAGAAAAGAGTGTCACTGGATGGATTTTGATGTGGTACACGTTTGTGCGCTTTGGTTTCTGAAGACATCTTTGCTTTTACGGGCGGGTATTTAACCTTTTGAAGCTCTTTGTAAACAACACAACCTTTGTAGTTTGCGGGATGATTTCCCTCACACAAAACACATTATCCGATCTTCCCTTTCTTTCGCAGCTAATTGAGGAATGGTCTCCAGCACATTTGATGCACTTGGGTTTCCTGTGACAGTATCTCTTAGTATGCCCATACTGTTGACAGTTAGCACATTGTGGAATTTCGCGTTTTGGCCGTGGAGGCTCGAAGGTACAACGGCAATGCAGTAGACTCACAACTTCATAGATCAACTTATTATTGTTACGTCGACCGTATTACTCTGGAACGTTCGAGAATGTGGTCGAAGTTTCCAGAAGTTTCCACTAGGTTCGAGAACATTCCATTGTGGTACTGTATAGAAGTTCATAGATGTTTCTAGAATATTCCACTATAGGATAGTTCGACAATGTTCTGGAAACTTCCATGACCGTATAAATAGGCCGGACGGCGGGCGAGTGAGTCAGTCTGATTTCGACTACGGATGCGAACGGATGCGAATACAAGCGATTACGAAGAGAATAGTGATTATTAGCGAATTAGTGTTTGTGTTTATAAGTTGTTGAGTTATTAAAGGATATTTAGTTAATTAATTGTTGTAAAATAATTTATCCCATACCCAGCTCGTAACAAATTGGTGTCAGAAGTGAGGGATAAATTATGCCAATTTTACCAAAGGACGACACGGAGGGTATTCGTACAAGGAGTCAACGGCAGCAAGACATGGATCAGAGGCGGTTTGGAGATTCCCCGATACAGACGCCGGGTGGTGTTCAGCCTGCGACAGAGCCAGTCGCTGGCCCATGTGGAGTTTCTTCGGCACCAGCGGTGCCAGACTTGTCTGCGCTAATGGTGCTGTTGCAGGAACAGGCTCGTCGCCAAGAAGAGCAGGCCCGTCGGTTGGAAGAGAAGCTTCAACAAGATAAAGAGGAGCAGGCCCGCCGCCAAGAAGAGCAGGCCCGTCGGTTGGAAGAGAAGCTTCAACAAGATAAAGAGGAGCAGGCCCGCCGCCAAGAAGAGCAGGCCCGCCGGATGGAAGAGAAGCTTCACCAAGACAAAGATGAGCAGGCTCGCCGCCAAGAAGAGCAGATGCTCCTCATAAAAGACCTTCATTCAACACTTGGCAAGGAGCTCCAGGTGATGAAGGAGCAGGTTCACCAGCATGAGAATCGTATCTCAGAAGCTGAAGTTCAGATTGCTGGGGTGAAGAAGGCTTTAGGTGAACTTAGGGCTGGAGACGGGGTTGTGCCTTCAGTGGTTGCTGCACCTTCGGCACGTGGATTTAAGGTGCAGCCATTCGACGGAACATCTTCATGGTCGGCCTACAAAATTCAATTTGAAGCCGTTATGAAGGCGAATGGGTGGACCAAAGAGCAAGCTATGACCGCGCTAACCTTAGGCCTCCGAGACCAGGCCCTAACCATACTTGAGGCTCTTGGCAAGGATGTGACCTATGAGCAGCTGCTGGAAGCCTTAGAGTTCAGATATGGTGACGCGCACTTGGAGCACGTATTTCGCGCTAAGTTAAGAGATCGTGTTCAACGTAGTGCCGAGAACCTACAGCAGTGGGCCTTGGAAGTTGAAAAGTTGGTTCGGAAAGCATACCAGTCCGCCCCTGCACTCATCAATGGAAATCTGGTACAGGCGTTCATCGACGGAATACGTGACTTGGAAGTTAGAGCCGCTGTAAGACTTGGGCATCATGAGACACTGAAGGATGCCTTGGCCCATGCCTTGGAAGTAGAGGCAGTGAGGCAAGACCATCGAACACACCGTATCAGGGAGGTTGTGGCATCACCTCTACGCGATCGTCCGCAAGGATATAGCCCTAGATGTTACACTTGTGGAGAAAGGGGTCATCTTCGGTTAAGCTGTCCAAAGCGAGGCATACTGAGAGAAGATCAATCCCAGCAAGGAAGGGCGGCTCGGCCAGTTCGGTGGAGGAGCGCGAGTGGCGCGACATGGCGCACGACCGTGGCGGAGGCCCCTGAAAGCCTTAGTTCAAGTGATGTCGTCAAGGTCGGTGCGGCACCCGACAAGTGCATAAAACAGAAGCAAGTGAAGAGTAAAGTGAGTGCAGGTGCGAATGGTGTTGCCAGCGACGTGGCCTCCAAGAAGGACAACTGTGTGATAGTGAGCGCGCGCGATACGGACGATAGGTCCGACCCGGGAATGAGCGGAGTGAGGATGCTAAGAATGGATGTCAACAATGAATGGAAGGAAATCCTACAGCTTGCTCAGCAAAATGACCCGGACCTTAAACCGATCTTCGACTGGATTAAAGCTGGTGCTCCTAAACCCAAGTGGAGTGATGTTGCGGCGTTGAGTTCAATCACGAAAAGTTATTGGGCACAATGGAACAGCTTGGTTATCCAGGATGAAGTCTTGTGCCGTAAATGGGAAAACGCTCGAGGAGACAACTGTCATCTACAAATTGTTGTCCCCAAAGCCAAAGTACCTGATGTTTTACGGCTCTACCATGATGGATGTTCAGGAGGACATATGGGGGTAAAAAGAACTCTACTAAAGATACGAGAGCGGTTTTACTGGATTCACTGTCGAGAGGATGTTGAGGACTGGTGCCGCAAATGTACCAGTTGTGCGGCTGTGAAAGGACCCCAGACACGCAGCAGAGGTGCTTTACAATTATACAACGTGGGAGCCCCCTGGGAACGGATAGCACTAGACGTTGCAGGACCATTTCCGGAAAGTGAAAACGGAAACAAGTACTTAATGGTTGTCATGGATTACTTCACAAAGTGGCCAGAAGTCTTCGCCATTCCCAACCAAGAAGCAACAACAGTCGCAGATAAATTGGTTCAGGAAGTCTTCTGTCGTTTTGGAGTACCCTTGGAAATTCACAGCGACCAAGGGAGGAATTTTGAATCACAAGTTTTCCAGGAGACTTGTCGACTGATGGGTACCCACAAGACCAGAACCACTTCTTACCATCCGCAATCTGATGGAATGGTAGAACGTTTCAACCAAACGTTGGAGAGATATCTGGCAAAAGTTGTGGCAAGCAGGCAAAGGGATTGGGACAAGCACATACAGCCATTTCTTCTGTCCTACCGTAGTGCAGTTCACGAAAGTACGACTGTGACACCAGCCTTCGCGAACTTTGGAAGGGAATTACGGTTGCCTGCAGATTTAATCACCGGAACCCCCCCTGATGCCCCACACAGTGTAACCGATTATGCGAATGACTTGCGTAACAAGTTGAATGATGTATATGAGCATATCAGACAATCCGGGCCACAAATGTCTGATAAGATGAAGACCCGATACGACCGGAAGGCAAACCATACAGGTTTTGACGAGGGTTCACTGGTGTGGTTGCATAACCCAGTGCGCAGCAAAGGGAAGTCTCCCAAATTGCAAGCAAAATGGGATGGAGCATACCGAATCGTGACCAGGATCAACGATGTCACCTACCGAATACAGAAGGGTCCACGAGGTGCGCCTAAGATTGTCCATGTAGACCGTTTGGCGCGATACTACGGGACTAATGATGCTCGGGACGAGCATGTCTAAGGAGGGGGCAGTGTTACGTCGACCGTATTACTCTGGAACGTTCGAGAATGTGGTCGAAGTTTCCAGAAGTTTCCACTAGGTTCGAGAACATTCCATTGTGGTACTGTATAGAAGTTCATAGATGTTTCTAGAATATTCCACTATAGGATAGTTCGACAATGTTCTGGAAACTTCCATGACCGTATAAATAGGCCGGACGGCGGGCGAGTGAGTCAGTCTGATTTCGACTACGGATGCGAACGGATGCGAATACAAGCGATTACGAAGAGAATAGTGATTATTAGCGAATTAGTGTTTGTGTTTATAAGTTGTTGAGTTAATAAAGGATATTTAGTTAATTAATTGTTGTAAAATAATTTATCCCATACCCAGCTCGTAACATTATTACTATTTGGTTGTAATTCCAAGATAAAAATTGGTAACGGTTTTTTGGTAATTCTCTGCTTTATATTCCAAATATTTATTACTGTGTGACCCATAAAACAAAAAAAGTCTCAGAAGACTTTGGTTGAATTTTTACATCATCATCATCATGGAGAATTTTTATTTCATAACTACCATCGGCATATTCATCAAGCAGTTTAATAAGAAGCTGGATATTGCTGACCTTATCAACATAGATTTGTTGGGGTATTTTGATTGGTTCGTATTTCTTTCGGCTGAGTATTTTAAGTAATCTTCCTCAAGGTTGGAAAAGCTGTTTGACGTCTCAATTGGTTTGCTTAGCCAGTAGTTATTTAGTTTGGTTTGTTTTTCATTTCTGAGTATCTCTGGACTTTCTCTCTGTCTCTTTTAAGTGACTTTATGAGAAAGAGACCTTTTACGACCAGCAGACATTTTGCGACTAACCCTTTCGGGTAAATCAAATTTTGAAATCAATGCCCCATTTTGGGACCATCACTTGATGTAGTTTATTTTTGAGCGTCCATACTTTGTCACCGTTAAACCGTCAACCAATGCGTTTTACCTACATACAATACATTGTAGGCAAAAATCATTGTATAAAGAGGAGGGTATTCAGGCCTTATAGCATTTTTCAATCACTGGTATCGAAGTTCAGTTAGTTCGGAACTTATATTTTTATTTCAAATGGCTCTATAAGGCAAAGGCTCTATTACGCTACAATACAAACAATTTTATTAGGCGCTCTAATAGACTGCAAGGAAAACATAACAAGGAAACTTTGTAATTTCAATAAACAGGTAGGTAAATAAACAAAGAGGTCTCAATAATATTTACCATGATCATTCGTACTAAGTTAGGTTCATTAACCTTTTCTATTTCTTTAGGTACAAACAATTTAAATATGTACTTAAGGCGCTATTAACTGCCAATGACCTTGACTGGTTAGCTTGCGTGTTCTGTGAGAGCTCACGTAACGCGTCGTACGTCTACCCAGTAATAGGACTCGCCCATCAAGGAGCGCTATCCGAAATTAGACGCATTATTAATTTATTATACATAAAGCAACAGGTACTAATAATACCTGTTGTTTTATGTAAACACGTATACTAAAATATAATTAAATAATCCTTAAAACGGTGAAGATTTCATAAAAATACGCTATACAGTTTTTACGTGATTCTTAATTTTTCATTCGCGTTAGACATAACTTTACAAATTAATTACTTACACTATGTCGTAAAAATACAATTTCAAATATTTGCCAACTTACGACGGAAATTGCCTACAGTAACATATTTTTTTTTAAAGAAATAAGACTAGTCTTTTAGACGTGATGTTCAATTAAAAACCAATTGAAGTCGTATAACTGTGCCTTAAGAGTTATTGACCTGGTAGTATTTAAGTCAAGTGTGAATAAGATTACTTCTAGGCAAGCGTGCTCCATCTTCGACCATATCATCCCTTACCATCAGGTGAGATAGTGGCCACGCGAGCAAATATGTAATACGATCGTCATCAAATTCTCGAAAACTAGTAATTTACTGTTTCTTATTCAGCCAGAATCACCAAAGTTGACGTTCTCGCAGGTCAGAACTGATTATTGATCTTCCCAAATTAAATAAACCGTCAGTTTCTCAAAATAGCAGTTTACTTTTCATGAATTTTGTCCTTTGAAAAAAGTTTTTTGAGTAAAATAAACGTGAGTGCGGAAGTGCTTTTATAATCACATTTTAACGAAGTAAAATTGCACTTTATTTATTACTTAGACGAGCCTCGTTTGAGAGACCTTGCCGCCCCGCGCCTGTCAGCATTGAAACGGTATTCATACCTATCGTAAACTTTATAACAGCAAAGCTTTAACGCATCGCCTTAAGTTAAATGAGGTTGGTGTCAATTCGATGCAAATGTGAAACAGAACTTAGTTACTTAGTGAGAAACTTAAAAATAGAGATTGCAAATGTTCACGTTCTTGCTGTGCATTGCGTACCCAGTAAGCAATTTCTTAACAGGTCAATATTAGAGGCTATTTGTGCTGACGACTTGATGAGATCACTATTTTCATATTACATCGATTGAAATAAATAAAAGACACGCTGTCGTCTGCATACCCAAAGGTACCGGGTTTTAGCAGATCGTTAACATGCAGCAATAAAAATGTTGCCGAGAGCACCGACCCCTAAGGAACACCGGCATCGGCACCGGCATAGCCAGCAGTCCGGACGAGCAGCCATCTATGACCACTCGATCCCTCAGGAAATCTGCAATCCAATCACACAATCCAGCGGGCAGACCGAAGGAAGGAAGCTTGCCAATAAGGCTTTCGTGCCAGACCCTTTCGAAGGCCTTCGCGATGTCAAGGGAGACCGCAAGGGCTTCCCCGTGTTTCTCGATGGCCTCACTCCAGATGTGAATGCCGTGAATAGCATACGCTAGAAGATCCCCAGTTGACCGATTTCGGCGGAAGCTGTATTGTCAGCCACTGAGGATATCGTTAGCTTTTAGGTATGCCAGGAGCTTACCATTCAGTACGCTTTCCATACTCTTACAGAGTATGGAAGTTACCGAGATGGACCTATAATTCGCTGGGTCAGCTCGACTACCACAGGTTGCACGTTAGCTTGCTTCCAAGCCATCGGCAGTTTTCCAGTCTCAAACGAAAGGCGAAACAGGCGTGTCAAGATCGGAGACAACTCAGGCTCACAAGTCCTCAGTACAATTGTCGGTAGACCGTCGGGGCTAGTGGCCTTGTTCACGTCTAGGTTACGCAGTACCCTACGGACATCCTTCTGATGAATGCAAATGTCCGACATAATCGACTCGCATCCACCAAGGGAACCAGGGGGCCTCGCGCCACCAGGATCCAGACGTGAAGATTCCGCAAACAAGTTTGCTTTCTCCTCAGTGGAGTGGGCTAGCGACCCGTCGGGTTTCAGCTTTCAGCAGTGGAGGTAGTGAGGGCGGCAGAAGTTCGATTCAACCGACTAGCCAGGGACCAAAACGCTTTACTACCAGCTGGGTAAGAAGCAAGTTTGTTCCAATTTGGCTATTGAGGTCAAACCGAGGCCTCCGCAACACCTTCTTGCAGGACTTGGCAGCCCTGTTGAAGGCTCTCTTCTTCTGACTCACGTCATTTGCTTTGCGCGCCCGAGCGTCGACCCATGCTAGGTACGCCGCGTGTTTAAGCGCATCAGCGCGATTGCACTCGGCACCAAACCATGGACGAGCTTCGCCAGATATTGTTACGTCAGAGAACGGAATGTAGTACTCCATTCCCAGCCGCAACACATCCGTCACGGCAACCGCGCACAACGAAACATCATTCGAAGAAAAGCAAGTGGGCTGCCAAGGATAGATAGCATGCGAAGAAAGATCGCATGCCATCCCAATCTGCTGACTTAATCGCCAAACCCGCCTGGTGCCTCTAGGGCTAGGATCAGGCGGGGAGTAGACGGATACAGACTTCACTAGACAGTGGTCGGAAGTACCTAATGGTGAAGAAATCGACACTGAGTAACAGTCTGGATCTGTTGTCAGCAGAAGGTCCAAGCAATTGGCTGTGTGCGAATCAACATCCGGCACCCTCGTTGCCCCCTAGACCAGCTGGGTGAGATTTAACGCTAGCGCCAGCTTACGTGTCTCTCGTCCAGCATGGTCTGTGCACTGGTATGGGATGAGCCACTCCTGATAGAGGCTCCGGGCAGAAGGGTACCGCTGCTGAGTCGCTTCCGTCGCCTCACTGAGGTGTTGTGTGAGCCCAGTTGTCTCCAAATCACCGCTCTGTGCGAACGGTAGAAACAGGCGTAGATAATTTTATCCAGACATGCGTCCAGTAGAACCCAAAGTGTTGAGAACCTGGAGTCCTCAAGGTTGCGGAGACGCCGATAGCAGAGGTCGTCCCGGGCGTACATACACACAACTGCGGAGCTGCTCCAGGGTAAACCCTGGAGGTACTCAGGTACGACACGTCTGACGGACACCTAATCTGCGTCTCCGATATAAACAGACTGACGAAAAAAGATGTACGGAGGAAAAAGACAAGCTACACCCAAACCCAAATTTTAATAAACTGGGGACATAAACAAGAGAAAATGAAATTTAAAGATTTTTGATGAAAGTGGGCAAACTTTGTCATCGTAGCCGAAGCGGAATAGACGCCCGAGCCGAAGGTTAGGCCGTTATAGAGCCGAGGGACCCCCAGATCGGACCGTGTCATTGGGTTCTTCAAAAGATATGTGTAATTTCTCAGTAGCAGTACGGAGTCTGGATTTGGGCCATGATAATGGGATTAAAAAAATCAAAATCAAAAGTCATTTATTCAAACTAGGCTGAGAACCAGCACTTTTTGAACGTCAAAGTTCTACATAAAGACAGTCCCCCAAAAAACGCCCGCCCGTCACCACTTCCTAGTGTTTTAGCTGTGAAGAAGAAGTGGCCAACAAACTCCCCAGCAACACATCTGTCTGTTAAGTTTTAAGAACTTGAATCTATATAATTCTAAGCAACAATCTTAACATTATGTAAAACAGAAAAATAAATATATGCCGTCTAAAATATAATCATAAAATTAAATAAAATAATCCGCCACTTGCCAGCTAGCACACTCAATCATGCCATTAAAAACCAACTCAAGCATAAACACTAAACCAAATTAAAGAAGCCTCCATACATAACTGGTGTGCCTGCTTACAAGAACAAAGATTGAAACTATCAAAGGGCTGTGATTCGAAGCCACAAGTGATGAACTAGGGCCATCACACTAAATTTGGTAGACAATTATTATATGAACTCATATAATCTGTTATAACCATAAGCTAAATATGGAGAAAGAACATCAAGTGTAACATTGTCTTGCGTTCAACACAGCGACCAACTATTATTATCTTCTAAGTAGTCGTTGATGGAATAGTATGCTTTCGAACAGAGACTAGATTTAATTTTAGTTTTAAATGCATTAAAAGGCAAGTCAAGAAAAGAACGGGTAGCAAGTAGCTTATTGTAAAATTCGATACCGAGACCCTCAAACGAACCATGAACCCTACGAACACGGTGGGAAGGAAAAATAAATTCGTGACTATACTATATGGCACTCATAACTGGCGAAATATGGTGTAGGTACTATGGGATTATTATACACGTCTGCCAGCCTTTTCGGGCCAACAGACTTAATGTTATGTTATTGGAACGATTGTTCATGTAAAAACAATACTAGGTCTTGCGGTAGTGACCTATTATGCACCTACGGCCGTCGTTACTAAATGGTGTCGCGTTGTTAGTTGCAGTATTGTCGATACGCTATGCATTACCGACATTACCATGCGAATAATTAGGGACGCGAGTATGCTTGGTTACGTTATATACAGAACTCGTAGTAGATACATGTACAGCTGAAACTACAAACAGGTCGTTCAAATGTTATTCTACTATGTTACTTCGGGCGCAAATTTATTAGCATTTGAGTACCTCCTAAATTTTCCAGGTAAACAAAGCAAAACAAAAACTTTTTTACAAAAAAAAACAACCGACTTCCAAAAAAGAAAATACCTACCTACACTAAAAATTAAAAAATAACTTTAATTTCGGAAGTCGGTGTTTGTATTTTATATCTTCGTTAATTGACACCGACTTCCGAAATTAAAGTTATTTTTTAATTTTTAGTGTAGGTATTTTCTTTTTTGGAAGTCGGTTGTTTTTTTGTAAAAAAGTTTTTTATTTTTCACTTTTTAGTTGTTATACCCCAGAACTAAAAACCCCTGTGACATGGAACGTGGAATTTAAACATACTCGTAATTGGAGAAAACCAATACGTCATCTATCTATACGTATTTTTCGTTTTTTACCAGTTTTTCAAAAAGCACTGAAATTTATATGGGTTCCCCTCGGGAGTAATTTCTTTCGAATAAAAGAAGAATTTTGAAAATCGGTCCACAACTGACAGAGAAATCGGTGGACAAACATAAAAAAAAAACATCCATACAGTCGAACATAGAACCTCGTTAAAAAGGATCTAAGTATGTATCAGGATTACATTTTGTATTTAAAAAGGTGATTTGAAATTCGGCAAAAAAGAATATTACCAACAATGTTGGAACATTTTTATTCGAAGTATCATTGCTCGAACGTTAGACTTGAGACACGATTAATTTAACCTCAGTCGGAGATAGCCGCATAAAGTTTACAACTTATTCGTGCCAGCTTACGACCTTCTTTGCAAATGGGTTACGAATACAGGTAGAAATTCCCACCTGATACAGTACTAAACAAGAATAAAATATTTTCCCATTGAATACACAATAGGGAAAGACGCTTAGTGGAGATTTGCAGCCGCGCGTGGCATTTGTGCAAGGCGAGGTCACTGGAAACCTCATGCGAGCAAGTCCGTAAATCGTTATTATTTATGTTATTATCAACTCACTGCTATGATTTGACCGTCAATTAACTTTTAAACTTAACAGAATAGTCTTTTTATAGTGTTCTTACGTCTACGTGGTTTTAGGATGCGACTTTTGGGTAGCATTTTACGGCACTATCACCAGCTGCTTTCTAAAATACTTATTATTTTGTTAACCGGTTGTTAAATTCGTGTCAATTGATTTGATTGACTTTTGATTTCATTCAACCAAACCCTGCAGTTTCAATGAGTTTGTCAATCTGTTAGCTAGCTTGAGTGTTAACCAGCAGTTCAGAAATCGAGTAAAGTGATTCAACCTGAAAAGAATGTGCAATTTGTACATTCAATAAAGGTGCTTTTAACATCCAACTAAGCTTAATTAACTCTGAATCATCGTGCATTAACTTAATGTTAGCTAAACAAGACATTTACTGCCCTGTTACTTGAAAGACAATAAAACTGATAGTCTCGATAATGGCCTCAAATTGAGTACCTATAGATTATTTTGCTAATAGGTACCATAGGACATTTCACAGCGTTGTCATCAGGTTTTGAAATCTTTGATTACTTTTCTAAATTACTTGTAATTTCGTCAGGAAGTCCATCCGTTTGCAACAGACTTAGTTGCTATAGTAGAATACAGTAAGTGTTTTTTTTTTTTGTCAAATTTTTTTTTTCACTAACGAGTATTTCGCACCTGCTTCGTACGTGAAGTTATGCGCTTGATGGAAAGGACGCCACGTGCATACTGATAACAGGAGGTACATTACCGACAGCCTTATAAGATTTCAGCATGGGCTGTTTATTTGGCTACAAGTATTTTAGAAAGTTTTCCAAATTTACCACCCGATTGGCTTATTTACTCTCATTTCTGAGAAGAGATTGTTATGATTTCAGGAATTTACCAAAAGCGTCGTAAACAGTGAACAAAGTAAACAAAAAGTAAGTACCCAGTCTCTTGAACGTTTCAAACTTTCTCTCAAAGGTAAATTGAACAGTCTTATGATCAAGAACGTGACGTAATCTGGTGCAAAAGTATTAAACTTCCTTTCTTTGAAAGATGAAAGTGTAATCGACTGGAATGTTTTAATTCTAAACATAAACATTGGAATTTTTGTTTTCTTAACCGTTTATGGTCCAGTTTACTTGCGATGTTTACTTGTAAATGCTAAATAGTTATCTTGGAACATGATAAGATTTGACAGAAAAAATTAAGGATATTTTAGAAGAAGTCATTTCATAAAATATTTTTGACGATTTCGTAGGGAGCGCTGATTTGGGCGCCTTTTCTTGAGCTCAAAAAATTCGATTGTACTGGACCGCGTCTGTCTATCTGATTACGATAATCTCAAAAACTACTGAACAGATTTTGATGCGGTTTTCACCAATAGACAGTGATTAATGAGGAAAGTTTAGATTTACAATTTGTCCTGGGTCACCAGTTAATCATAAGTAGACTTGTATTACCTATCAAAGTACTGTAATAAATAAGATTGATTGATAAACTTACCATTTCGAGAAACATCTAGCTCGACTAGATTTTCAAAATTCTGTATGTCCGCTGGAAGTTTGTGGATTTCATTATCACTCAAACCTAATCTTCTTAGCCTATGAAGTCTGAAGAAATTCTGTAACAAAAAATACAGTACAATAAGATTAATGTGCCAAGAGAACATCCATATTTCTAAAACTAAATTATATTTTCTCATAACCTTGCAAGTCTGGAAAAAACAAAAAAAAAAACAAGTTTTGTGCATTGAGTTGTAAGGTCAACATAGTTGGTGTTTCTGTTTCAAGAATTCTGAATATTTCTTGGATTATTTTATGAGTAAACTGAAATAAACACCATACTCTTTTCTATTGAATAAAGGTTTAAATGATAAATAATACTTTCTGAAAACCTGATTCTCTCCTCTGAACTACTCCAGCTGGATTTAACATGCCGCTGGGCAGCTGTGAGGCCGGCACCAAAATTCTAAACTCATTATTTCAAAGTTTTACTGCTTACAACAAAAATAAAGCCTTAATTAAAAATATATGTCATACAGTATACATATTCTATTAGGATCAGTTTACTATACCTACAACAACAGTTGTTGAACAACTCATTTGAATATTTGTGAAGTATCCAATGAATAAAATGCATTATTAATTTTTTTTTTTAAGGGAGGTTTTTGTTTTTGTTTTCTATAGAGGATTTTTTTATGAATCATGTTTTCCCATCACATAATAATTCAGTACATATTCTCGATTTTACTATACTTTTTTTTCAAAGTGATTGATTCAATACTTTCATTGCATCCTAAGCAGTGTCAAAAAAATTCATTTGAGGTTTTTATACATCAAACAGACAAAATATGTTTTAGAAATAGATGAGATTGGTGTTTCCTAGACTGAGAAAATTAATCTCTTTAGCATTTGAAAAAGTTGAATAATCAATGTTAGACCAGAAAACATGTATTACTGATACAATTGCCATGAAACAGATGTCTCTTTTTACAGCCAAAAGTAACTTAAGACTAACTTTATTGCAACTTATGTTTAACAACACAAGTAACCATCAGACCAAGAAATTAATATGGATTTAGAAAATCAATAATTGTAGGTAGTCTTGAGAAACCAACTTAGTTTTGCAATTTTAAGTTGATATTCTCAAAACAACGATTTTCGACTTGTATCATAATACACAGAAGATCTGTTAGATATTCTGTTAGAATTACCAGTTTGATACTTACTTGACTCTTATTATTTAAAAAGGATATGTTATGAAGAGGCAAGTAAATTACTTAGTTTTAAGTTGTGAGTGGTGCATATGTGACAGAAATAGTATTATAAAGGTGACTGATGACTGGTAGAGAATTCCTTGTTGCATTAAGTCTGCCTATGTACCACTAATATACACATAAAGTATAACTAAATAAATCCCATATATTTTATGAAGAATTTCGGGTTGGAGTGTAGCCTTAGGGGCGCTATGGCACGGGACTTAGAAAATTTTTCGAAAAATATTTTTTTTTTCCAATTTTAACAGGACTTAGGGCACCCCGACTCGGACAGGTTAGGTTAGAAGGGGATGGCGGGGTCAAGAGAGCGAGCGAAGCGAGCGAACAGACCCCTCCATCCCCTTTGTGGTTATTTTTTATAAACCACTCAGAAGTAGGAGCCCCGCGAAGCGGGGCTCCGTCGACACGTGGCTCCATCGACATGTAAACCTAACACATTATAATAAAGGAGAAATTTTCTAAGTCCCAAAAAATTTTTTTTTACCAAAAATTTTTTTTTTTCGTTTTCTGCACGGCTCATGGCGCCGTATGGTACCAATTCGAAAAAAAAAATTTTTTTTCCGCCCCTAAGGCTACCCACTGACCGAATTTCGTATTTTAAAATTAAACCACAACACAGTTTTTTAATAAATTAGTACAACAATTCCAAACATTTTTTTTTTGCTACTACAATGGCTATGGAAAAAACAGAAGGGAAAATTTAGGTGGAAAATTTGTTCTCCATTACTTAACAAGGAAGAATAACAATGTTATACAGTTTTGATATTTTACACTCAGTATGAATCTGTTTACCCATAAAATAAATAATGCAGTAAACATTCAGAAATCATTTTTTTTGAGGTATTTTTGATTTCAAGGTGTATTAAGACTTTATGACTTCATAAGATCTTATGATCCAAGTTACTTAGGACTTGGTTTTAAAGCTTTTAATATTGTAATATTACATGAGAAAGCTCAATTTTAGCCTGAAATATTACAAAGTGTTTATCAAACTATTAAAGACATAATAACAGAATTTGTAAACACCATGAGACACAGTATGCCTAGTGTTTAATGTATGTAGCTTAATGGAATGTTTATAAGAATCTGTTAAACTCAAACATATGTATTCAGGGACATGACTGTGTTTCTACTTAAATTTCTAGAAAGAAAAATTACAAAATTAAATTTATTGTATGAAATAACTCAAGCAATTCTCAAGTAATAATTTCAAAGCGTGAGCATTGGGTTGAAGAATAACAACTTAGGACGCACTGATATTATTTACACATAATCAGTGATAAGGTATACGCCCACGGGTGAAATGAATCCTCATATCTAGGTTACATATTCACTCACCTTCGGCAGATCTCGTATGTGGTTCGCATCCAAAAAGAGTTCCTCTAAACTCCTGGAATATCGTAAAATGTCTTCGGGTATTGTTGGCAACGAGCAATGCCGCTTGTCTACACATTCCACTTGGCGATTACATTTGAACAAAGGTATACATCGAAACATGTTGGACACTACACTTCATACAAACTATAATTGAATGAACCACTACAACGACACATATTTGAGCACTTTCAAGATTGTAACACTATTTCAGCATTGTAAAATTGATAACGATATCAAAATAATCCAAAAAACACAACTTACACCTCACCCTACAAAATGAAGCCACAAACTGTCGGAGTTGCCATATCACTGATGTTTCTTTCTTGTTTTTATTTTTTTTCTTGGCAGCACCACTGAAACTGATTGCAATGCAAAATAACATCCAGTAAGGCTGGACTCACATATTCTGAATTTCTCACTGAATTCAGAATCGAAATCCACGATAGCCCGCGAAATTCAATCCCAGAAAAAAAAATCTAAGTCAGCTCTTTTTCGATTTTGGTCCGCTCCGAATCAGTTTTAGAGACTTTATAGCACAGATTACTAATATGTAGCTAGCTACTTTATAGCGACTTTTGATATTCTGTCTAGAGGGGCTTGAATTTGTAAGAGTTGGCAGCACTGCTGATATAAGATTCCAATTTTTAGGATTCCAATTTAGGAAAGTGTAATCGCCAGCTTCCTACTTCCTAGTCAGATAGTTCCTCAATTAGGTCCCTTGAAATCGGAAGGTGTAATTGAGCCCTAATACCGAATGGTAAAAATTGCAATAAAATTCATACAGCTTCCCCAACCAACAAAATCTCAGAAAATTTCTAAAGTCATTGTGAACATTGATCGAAACATATGTCATGCATCCTTGAGGTCAATAGTATGTTTTGGAATGAGTCTCCCATCAGTTCTGTAATCTTCAAGTTTAAAATGTGGCGCAATGATGAATCTATTTAAAGATTCCCCTGAACGCCCGACGGCATATTTGCATGCCGACCAGATTACGCGGCTTTATTAAATAACTAAAGATCTTATATCCTGTGGCATGGTTCACATGCATTCTTAGGTAGTTATTACATAGTGTTAGAAAAAAAACGCAACACAAAACGCAACGCAAACGCAGAAACTCAATTTTAAAAAGCCGTTATTTTGTTTTGATTTCGTAATTTGAAGTTTGAGTGTGAATAATAGGAAAATATGATATCGGACTCTACAATAAAAACACTGTTCTTAGATTACTTGTCTATTCATAGTGCAACATGCAAAATTTCATGTAAATTGATGCAGTGGTTTTAACAACTACCCACACACACACACACACACACACACTATTCCTGACATATCGTTGATAACAGAATTTGATTAAAATTCAACTCTCGACTTACAAGTATTGTTTACATGTTATTCTAAGGTCTGTTTATTCAACAACCCAAAAAAGTTTACTTTAAGTGCCTCGCTCCAATAGAAACCTCAGCAAGTTGGTTTTTATGAGCCCGGTCGTATTCTATTCTATTCTATTTTTTGTTGATGGCAAGTAGAGCCGATGTCGACTATTCTGCCAATGTCAAAAGTAACTTGGAAAAGCAAGTGTGTGAATAGATAATTTAAAAAATAAAAGAAAAGGAATTTTAAACTGGACAGCAACTGTAGACGTAACAAAAATCTTCGATTGATATGATACAGTTGAACTTGTTGGGTTAGTACTGGACTGAAACAAACAGAAAATAAAAATACATAAATATAATAATGGTTAAAACATTTAAACATATACCACAACTACAAAGACAGATATGCAGGTTTGAAGCTACCACTCATAGTTTTATGTTGTTGTGACGGATGAATTTCATCAGCGCCACAAGTAGATCAGGCGAACAATATGTTAAAAGAGAGGGGAAATTAATTGGGAGAGGAATCTTAAATTTAGGGAGACGACTATATAAATCTAAAGGAGGGATGTTGTTTGAGCATTCAAAAAATATGTGGTCAAGAGTACCCTCTGTAAAACCACATTCAACCATTCTTTTAAACAGAATGAAGCAGTTCAAGTATTTGGGTCACTGGGTCACCGACGACTTGTGTGACAATAGGGACATTGAGAGGGAGCGCAGGGCGTTTTCAGTACGGTGTAATATGTTGGCTCGCAGGTTCGCACGATGTACTAGACCGGTTAAGGTGACTTTGTTTAAGGCGTATTGTCAGTCGTTTTACACGTGCAGCCTGTGGACTAACTTTACGCAGCGGGCGTAAAGCGCACTGCGCGTGCAGTACAACAATGCTTTCAGGATATTGTTAGGGTTTCCGCGGTATTGTAGTGCCTCAACTATGTTTGCTCAGGCGCGGACCGATGATTTTTTCGCGATCATAAGGAAACGTAGCGCATCGCTAATGAGTCGCCTACTGAGCAGCTCGAGCAGCGTCCTGAAGGTATTGTCCGAGCGGTGGGATCTGCCCTTGTTGCAGAGGTGGATGCAGCTTCATCGTAGTGCTTCCCCTTGTATTATGTAGTATTATTGTTATTTTTATTTCATCTTGACATTTCTGTATTATTATTTTCTTATTTAATGTGTACGTATTTTATAATCTATTTGATTAAATTGACATGTGTTTGTATTTTATTTAATTGGAACGACATGTGTATGTATTTTATGTTTTATTTGATTTGAATGACATGTGTATGTATTGTAATTTGAATTAATTTGAATGTTAAGTATTTATTTTATGTGTGAATTTTATATTAAATTTATTATTTTATAAGCGTTAAATTATCAATTGGAAAGGACTCTGTCTGAAAACTTATTTAAATGAAATAGTAACTAGTTGTCAAAATTACTAACATAGTTTTGTAAGTACCTACCTACTGTAACTAACCAAAATATGGATGTACCTTGTCCGAATTAAATAAATTGAATTGAATAAAACGTGTCACCGTAGCAGCAAAAAAAAAACGTAAACAGATAAACGCGTGGCCGCAGCAGTTATCAGAGTCCTTTCGATTTAATATCTAAAGAGCCTGACTTTAATGTGAACTGGCGCAAAATTAATCACCATAATGGAAGATGTTCTATTTTTTATTGATGGCAAGTAGAGCCGATGTCGACTATAGAGAGCGAGTTCAACTATACTCGTATCAACCGAAGATTTTTATTACGTCTACAGTTGCTGTCCATTTTATTTATTTTTTTAGATTTCTTTTTTGAAATTATACAAACACTTGCTTTTCCAATTTACTTTCGACACTGGCAGAATAGTCGACATCGGCTCTACTTGCCATCAGCAAAAAATAGAATAGAATAGAGTTTTTAGCGGGCTTTTCTCGAGTGAAGTTCAGTAGTGCTATTCTGTAAAATCTCACCGTGAAAACTTAGGTGAAGTGAACGTGAAGTGAACTGTCAATCCATACAATCAAGGCGGAATGACAGTTCACTTCACGGTCACGCCACCTAAGTTTTCACGGTGAGCTGTTAACAGAATCGACCGGCTGTGGCTGTTTAAATTATTCGCATAGTGATTCCAAGTGGATATTGTTATGTAAAATTGGTGTAGTTTTGTGTCTCAAGTGTTTACGCAACTGGATAATATGTGGAATCATTAAAACAGGCGCAATCTCAGGAGCTGTGAATTTTATTGTAGTAAAGATTACCTCAGCGAAGTTTTCCGAGAAGGCTGACTCGACACATTTGTTGCCAAATACTGCAAAATACATTAGAATGTGTTACTGCATTCTAATGGGGGGAAAAAAAAGTGATAGTGATCAAAATTATGACTTCGCATAGAGGTCTTGTAACCATGCCAGTGGCATATCCACAATTGTTAAAAAAAAAAAAACTATAGGGAGCGTGCACGAATCATAAATGGCGGCACATGAATGTCAATATGTTATACAGTAAAAGTTGCGGATTTCACTCACTAGATGCCAGTCTACGTCATACGTGCTGCATGTGTGGATGATGATGATGCGTGTGTGTATACATGTATGGCACGGAAATGTCAATGACAAGTTTTTAAAGGGTGAAAGAAATTATATTCTCTTTGGGTGAAAGTTTCGAATTTACTCCATTAGATGGCACAGACTACGCCGTGCACGTTCCCTATTCTGCCAATGGCAAAAGTAAATTGGTTAAGGTTTATTATTATTATTTATCCTAGATCTTTGTTCAATGTGAGTTTGTCAATCAAAGAAGTAGGACGACTTCATCAAATGTGTCAGCAACACTGATATTTGATAAAAGATTTTTGACATTTAAATCAAAATGGCTGCAACTAAGATTTTGTCTTTCTATTAATAAACGGTGATATTTTCCTAAGGTTCTTAATAATAATGGAATAATTGAATAATTGTTAATTTGATCAAATACATATAGGATACAGCTAATTGACAAAGTTATAGGATATATGTTATACCACCTGGTGTGGCGAGTTGCCGCCACTCTGCAAGTTGGATGGGGTGTGGTATCACGGCGTGTGTGGCTCGCTTTGGCTTGTAAGGCAAGTGAGTAGCCGGCTTTACGGGAACTATAGACAATTTAAAATGCAGCAATCGACGTCACGTCAGTGTGCCTATCGCCGCGAGGCAGTGCGCATCTCACCGCAGACTAAATTAATGTCTTATTAATATCGTCCCCGCAAATACACTAAAATCCCGAGTAATATCCCGTAAACGTTGGGGATTCTCCGGGAATAATAAATAACCCATATTTACCGCGTCCGTATAACTAGTGAACAGCCAGGAGTGTTGGTGTGAAGAGAATCGAGTGGCCACTCGTCGTCGGAATCCAGCGTGGCAGCCGAGGAAAGTCAGGTAACGCTTGTTCTTGATAGCTTAGAGTAAGGCCACATGCGCCGTCTACTGCCAACCACTCCTAACTTGAAGTTATACAAACAAATATAGGCAATTTTGGGCCAGCATTCAATCCAAGTGTTTGGCCGTAATTAATGTCCTGCATCCTGCAGAGAACCACGGCTATTTACACGCCTGGGCACCTGCATTTAGATGGTCCTTTCGAGCCTGGATAGGCATCAGTAAAATTCAGTACAAATTAAGTACAAGTCATTACAGTAGGCACATAACTTTATTAGTGCCCCAAAATGGCGTCCCACAAGCAAGAAGCTAAATTGGCTCAGCTTACCGCTAAAAAAACAAATGATTTTCGAGCGAGTTAATCGCATATATAATGATTCCAGAAACATCTCGAACTTTGATTCACGTTCAAATGAGACATTCTTAGCGCAGTCAGAAACAATTACTGAGCAATACAACAAATTTGAGGAAATAATAGAACAAATGAATGAATTGCAATTCGAGATTGACCAAACCGCACCAGATTATTCGAGTCTATATTCTATTGAAGACTTATATTCTAATATTAAATATAAACGTAATCTCATACTTTCGAAAAACGAAACATCGGAACACAAAGTGGGTACTCGGATAAAATTACCGCCCATAGATTTGCCATCGTTTGATGGTAAAGCGGAAAACTGGCCCATATTTTATGAAATGTTTCGTAGCAATGTTCATTTAAATACCGATCTGGTTGACTCGCAGCGTGTCCAGTACTTGATCAGTAAATTGACTCATGATGCCTTAAAACTAACCGCAGGCATTGTTCCTACAGGTGATACATACAACGTTATGTGGAACAGTCTCGTTAAAAGGTATCAAGATAAATAAGCGTAGTTTAGGGATTCATTATCTCAATAATATACTGGATATTAAACAATGCGCCGGAAATGCCGCGAGCCTCAATACTTTTGTGGAACGATATTCAGCGTCCGTCGCAGCCTTGAAGCAGTTAGACATTCCAGACTTACTGGATTTTGTTTTATTACACTGTGTTTTAAGAAAGGTTGACGCGCAAACTGTCTTACAGTTTGAATCACTTGTGAGTGAAAAAGAATTACCTTCCTATGCGGAGTTTGTAACATTCATGCAAGAATATGTTAAAGTGCTACAACGCTCATACGGTAATAATTTACAGACGGAACCGCGCGCTAAGTCTAGTTCAGTTAATCATCAAACAAAAAATAACACCGCTAAGTCATTCGTGTCGCGTAATGAACCGGTTTCAAATAGCAAATGTATGCTATGCGATAAGGATGACGTACAACATCAGCTGTTCTATTTCCCGCAGTTTAAAAATATTAGAACACCGCTTGCACGTTTTGAATTTATTAAAGCTAAACGTGGCTGTATAAACTGTTTAAGTCTATCCCACTCTTTGGTTAAATGTAAGTCACGTAACGTTTGTAAAATTTGTAAAAAGTCCCATCATTCTCTCTTACATTTCCGAGAAAAACATGAGTCATTATCGCCCGAGCCGCAAGTGCCTACTAAGGATACATCTGTTTCGCTCACTACAGCTGTTAAAACTGGGTCAACCATTTTGCTAGCGACCGCGCAGTTATATGCATACTATAGCGACATCAGAGATAAGGAGGTGGTTCGGTGCCTACTAGATAACGGATCGCAAAATAATTTAATTACTGTGGACTGTTGTAAACGTTTGAACTTACCCATAATTAAATTACGCAATTCATTTTTACAAGGTGTTGGAATGTCATCGAAACCAATACACGGTTTTATTCATCTCGACATAGAATCTCGGTTTGATCCTCATACGAAGTTTTCGATACAAGCGTTAGTTGTTGATTGTATTACAGATAGACTTCCCGCGAAATTAATTAGATTACATAACAATGATAACATGTCATACTTAAATAGCTTGCCGCTCGCCGACTCGCTCTGGAATGTTCCGAGCGGAGTAGATCTTGTGCTTGGAGCACAATTGTTCCCCTTTATTTACCTGGGAGACAGGGTCGACTCAGGTACCCGTGCACCCCCTGCTATACTGACTAGCTTCGGTTATGTACTTATGGGTGATATTGATTGTTGTAGTAGTGATGTCACACACATTGCATCTTCGTTTACCGCGCAGGCCGACATTGAAGTCGAGTCAAGTTTGCATAAGTTTTTTGAGCTAGAGGAGCGTTTTATTAGTCCGCACGAATTAGAGTGTGAAAATAATTTTAATTCTTCGGTCTTATTTGAAGACGGCAGATACTTTGTCGATCTACCTTTTGCGCGCTCACCCGGCGGGCTAGGTAGCTCGCACGGTTACGCCCCTAGGCGCTCACTTGCGCTCGAGCGTAAGTTTACGTTAATGACCCTACGCGAGAATAATAATAAAAGTATCGCGGATTATATGACTCACTCGAGGTTGTCGCTCAATGACATTTTGCATGTCGGACCTAATTTGCAAGCAGACTTGTTTTTGTTATTACTTGATTTTCGTACATTCCCTGTCGCGATGACAGCGGATATAAAACAAATGTTCTTACGTATCGGTGTAAAAGAGCACCACCGCAAATATTTACGAATCTTGTATCGTTTTAGCAAAGGTGAGCCTATTCGCACCTTTAATTTTAACCGCGTTCCCTTCGGACTAAAACCTAGTCCTTATTTAGCGATGCGCACACTGCGTAACTTGGCGTGTGAGCAAAGCGACCGCTTTCCTGAGGCTTCTAAATTGGTAGAAACTCAGTTTTACATGGACGACTACGTCTACTCTGTTTCGGACGAACAGACAGCTATGCGTCTATCCCGCGATTTAATTGATTTAATGAAGGTAGGTTCCTTTGACTTAGTCAAATGGGCTACCAATTCACCCGCTTTATTAGAGATTCTCCCAGAGTCTCACCGCTTACCAGTTAATTTTTCTGGCATGGATAATGATGTCCATAATTTCAAAATCCTTGGATTAACCTGGGAACCCGCTGATGATTATTTTTCTTTGACAACAATCGCCGTGGATGATAAATGCACGAAGCGCGCGATTCTATCGCTAGTTGCCCGCTTGTTCGACGTACTGGGCCTTGTAGGACCCGTTGTGCTGTACGCGAAGGTATTAATTAAGGAACTTTGGTTAGCTAAAGTAGGATGGGATGAGGTTCCACCGGAATCCATCACAAATCGGTTTGCCGCTTTTACGCGCGATTTTCCTTCACTCTCTTCTCTAAAGGTTCCTCGCCACATTGGCGTCTTTAGAGAAGCTGTAGTGAACATCGTAGCCTTTTGCGACGCCAGCTTTACTGGTTATGGCTGTTGTATTTATTTACACATTACCAACCCTACAGGTGATATCACTGTCCGACTCTTATGTGCAAAGTCCAAAGTTTCCCCCGCAAAAATAACAACGCTAGCTCGATTAGAACTTGTCGCCGCTTTACTTCTGTCTAAACTTGTTCGCGTAGTCAAGGAAAAACTTTCCGCTCGTGTACCTATTGCAGGTGTCCACGCTTTCTCGGACTCCACCATAGCTCTCTCGTGGATCCACTCATCTCCCCATAGATGGTCTATTTTTGTCAGCAACCGCATTGCTCAAATACAGGAAAACTTACCTGCCGCTTGTTTCCGTCACGTGTCCGGGAAAGAGAATCCTAGCGATTGTCTGTCTCGCGGCATGCTGCCGTCGGATTTAATAAGACACTCGTTGTGGTGGAACGGCCCCACATGGCTCCATCAGCCCATGAGCGAGTGACCTTTAAAGTTCTCTCCTGCTCAATGTGAAACATTGCCGGAGTTTAAATCAAAGGTTTTTCTTGTAGAAACTTCGAATACTGAACCGCGTATTTTAGATACTATAGCTGACCGTGTTTGCTCATGGAATAAACTGTTACGTGTATTTATGTGCATTCTTAAATTTATAAACAGACTACATAGTCATAGTTCTGTTAAAAACATTCAAACCGCCGAAAATTTCATTGTTCGAGTAGTTCAAAGTTTACATTTTGCGAGCGATTTAAATTTAATTAAAGCAGGTGAGCTAAGAAGTTGCGCTGTTTATCTGTCTTCATTGATAGCTTCGGAATCTTACGCATTGGGGGCAGATTGTCTAAATCTGACTTACCGTATGAAGCCAAGCATCCCGCGCTTTTACCTAAACGCGACCGCGTAGTCGATCTAATTATCGATCACTATCACAATACGTACTGCCATACGGGCCCAGGGTTGTTGATGTCCATTATAAGGCAGCGGTTTTGGATATTGGGTGGCCGAACGGTTATACGTTCTCGTTGTCGGAAATGTAATACTTGTTTCCGTCTAAATCCTAAGCATCCAGTACCCAAAATGGCTGAACTTCCTGGATACCGCGTCCGTGATGCTAAAGCCTTTGTACACACCGGTGTAGATTTCGCCGGGCCGCTTGCTTACATACCTATTCGACGTAGGGGTCAACGTTCGCAGAAACTTTACATATGTTTGTTCGTATGCATGGTGACTAAAGCCATACATATCGAGCTTGTATCGGATCTCACATCTGAGGCTTTCCTATCCGCATTTAAGAGATTCATTTCTCGCCGCGGTCCAGTGTCTGTTATGTATTCAGACAATGGTACCAATTTTGTTGGCGCTAAGGCGCAATTGGATGATATTTATTCTTTTTTATTAAATTCAACTGTTCAAACGAATATTAAAAATGAGCTTCTTAAATCACGCATCGAGTGATAAATGATAAATGATGTTTATTCAGTAAATAGGTTACAAGGAACACTTTTACACGTCAATGTTTTTTGTCAGTTTAAGCTAGTTGTGCCGGTGTTTCCTAGCTGACTACCCTGAGAAGAAACACCGAAACAAACTCAGAGGTCAAAGTCTCTTTTAGTGTTCAAATCCATACAATGTGGACTGGTTAGATCATATGAGAACCATGTACGTTTATGTCTGGGATGAGCTTTATGAAGAAAGCAACACACGAATTCGAGTGGACCTGTCCAGACAGTGCAAGCATTTGTCAGTCATCGCGAAGCTCAACTCAGAACTCTGAGGTGCTCAACGAACCGACGAACAATACCAAAGTAAGGACATTTGAGTAGGCCGCAAAAAATACTCAAACTGCCAGACAATCATAAAATCTACATGAATATAACGACATACATAGTTCTCGCATTCACATTATTCTTTAAGAGGACCATGCAGCTTAGTGTCTGTAGTGGTCTTTTGAAGAAAGAACCAAACATATTTGAGTGGACCTGTCCAGTCAGTGCTAGCATTTGTCAATAGTCGAATAGCTCAACTTAAAAACCACTAAGGAGCTCAATGACATGACGAACAATACCAAAGAAAAGACATTTGGGTAGGCCGCAAAAGTACTCAAACTGTCAGACAACGTTGAAAATTACTGTAAAAAGGAGGAGAAAATAATAATAATAACCCACATAGTCCTCACATTTACAATAATTAAGTAATCAAAAAAAAAATAAAAATATAACACTTTACAAAGTAAATATTTGTGTCAAACAAAATAGTAATCATAATATGTCAATCAAAAAATAAAAATAAATATAATACTTAACAAAGTATTCAAGTCAAAAAAAAAATAATAATAATAAAATGTCAATAAAAAAATAAAATAAAAAATATAATACAATACTATACAAGTATTCATGTCAAAAACGAATAATAAAAAAAAATATATATATAAAAAATTTTTCATCAGTAAGTAGTACATATGAAAACAATGGCTCATGTATATCATTGAAGCAGCTCAATCCCACGCCTTTTTGTCCTCAAGAAAGTCATTAATTGTGTAAAAAGCTTTCTGGCATAGCTTACGTTTAATAAATGATTTAAATTTATTTATGCTTAGTTCTTGAATTTGGCTAGGAAGTTTATTATAGAAACGTATACATTGACAACTAAACGAACCACCTATTTTTTTCTTGAGCCTGGTTTTTGGTACAATAAATTTGTGTTTGTTCCTAGTATTTATGCTATGGATATCACTGTATCTTTTAAACAGATTAATATTTTTATGTGCATACATGAGATTCTCATAAATATATTGAGAGGGAACAGTCATAATATTAATCTCTTTAAATTTGTCTCTGAGGGAGTGTCTGGGACTTAATTTATAAATTGCACGAATAGCCCTTTTCTGTAAAACAAAAATTGTCTGAATATCGGCGGCATTTCCCCACAACAGAATGCCGTACGACATCACACTATGAAAATAACTAAAGTATACTAAACGAGCTGTCTCTAAATCAGTTAAACCACGAATTTTCCTTACGGCGTATGCTGCAGAGCTAAGTTTTTTGGACAGTTTATCTATATGGGGGCTCCACTGAAGCTGCGCATCCAAAGTTAAACCTAAGAACACTGTGGAATCCTCGGGTTTCAACTCTTCACCCTTTATTGACACACTAGTGTTCACTTGTATTACATTGGGTAATGTGAACTTTATGCATTTTGTTTTTTTCTCGTTAAGGAGAAGATTATTGACATTAAACCAGTTAACTACAGTTGAAAGAGCATTATTTACATTATCAACAACCACCTGCTGACGTTTGAGTTTAAATAAAAGTGAAGTGTCATCTGCAAACAGCACTATATCATGTTTATCCTTTATGAGGTAAGGCAAGTCGTTGATATAGATTAGAAACAAAAAAGGACCCAGAATTGAGCCTTGAGGAACCCCCATTCTGACTACAGACCCGGAAGACCTTTTGCCGTTCACATCAACTCTCTGAATCCTATTACTCAAGTATGAAGTAAGAAGATCAAGAGAGGCGCCCCGGACTCCGTAGTAGTGCAGCTTCCTGATCAATGTATCATGGAGAACGCAATCGAAAGCCTTAGACAAATCGCAAAAAATGCCCAACGCATCGCATTTATCTTCCCATGCATTATAAATGTGTCCCAAAAGTTCAACACCAGCATCAGTTGTTGAACGACCCTTTGTGAAACCAAAGAGTGGACAAGAATACCGCCGCGAGCTCCACACTTCGGAGGTGTTTGGGAGTCGAATATTAAGAGTGCTAAAACTCACTTGTTTAGAGTCGTAGGTAAACAACTTCTCACTTACGAGGAACTCTCGACCGTATTGGTGCAGATTGGGTGCCTTTTGAACTCTCGACCACTTAGTGTCATTTCGTCAGACCCACATCCGGAGGTACTCACGCCCGCGCATTTTTTAATGTCCAGTCCACCCACGTATTTGCCTTCTTCTGAATTGACAGAAGAAAGCATAAACCTAAACAACCGCAAAAGGCTCTTGGATCAACTTGTGTTATCCTACTGGAATAAATGGCGAATTGAGTACTTGCACACGCTGCAAGTTCGCCAGAAGTGGTGCACTTCCGATCGCCCTATAGAGATAGGTACTGTCGTTCTCTTGGGTCAAGATAACGTACCTCCATTGACTTGGCCATTGGGTATCATAGAGGAAGTTTTTCCGGGATCGGATGGTGTAATTCGAGTCGCTTCAATAAAAACCGCGTCAGGCACGTATAAACGTCCTGTCACTAAGTTGTATCCTTTGCCAACTCAATAGATTATTATTACTACGTAATTTAGTTTAATTTAGTTTAGGGTTCATAGTATACGTTCCAATGGTACGCCATTACATAGTTGTAATTTAGTTTATTCGACTTACCATAGTCAAGTCGAACCGCAATTCATTCTCAGGACACTGATAATTATTTTTCCCGAGCATTATATCAATGCGATGGTGTTTCGGACTGCTGCTTGGATTTCCCTCAAAGCTCTTCAACAAGTAAATGCTTACATATCATCACCGCTTCTTGAACCTCACTCGCTCCGCATAGATTAGCAGCTTTTGAAAGCTCCTGGACCTTTCAAGGCGGGGAGCATGGTGTGGCGAGTTGCCGCCACTCTGCAAGTTGGATGGGGTGTGGTATCACGGCGTGTGTGGCTCGCTTTGGCTTGTAAGGCAAGTGAGTAGCCGGCTTTACGGGAACTATAGACAATTTAAAATGCAGCAATCGACGTCACGTCAGTGTGCCTATCGCCGCGAGGCAGTGCGCATCTCACCGCAGACTAAATTAATGTCTTATTAATATCGTCCCCGCAAATACACTAAAATCCCGAGTAATATCCCGTAAACGTTGGGGATTCTCCGGGAATAATAAATAACCCATATTTACCGCGTCCGTATAACTAGTGAACAGCCAGGAGTGTTGGTGTGAAGAGAATCGAGTGGCCACTCGTCGTCGGAATCCAGCGTGGCAGCCGAGGAAAGTCAGGTAACGCTTGTTCTTGATAGCTTAGAGTAAGGCCACATGCGCCGTCTACTGCCAACCACTCCTAACTTTAAGTTATACAGACAAATATAGGCAATTTTGGGCCAGCATTCAATCCAAGTGTTTGGCCGTAATTAATGTCCTGCATCCTGCAGAGAACCACGGCTATTTACATGCCTGGGCATCTCCACCACCATAAGCAAGTATGTGAATAATTTGAAAAATGAAACTTAAAAAATTTACAGCAACTATAGACGTAATAAAAAATCTTCGATTGAACTTGATGGGTTAGTACTGGACTGGAACAAACAAAAACAGCAACAACAAAGACAGCCATTGCTTGTCTGCAAAGACTACTATAGTATATTTATTAAACACAAAGTAAGAGTTACTGTACAATGGCGGACTTAATGCCTTAAGGTGGAAGCTCCAGGTAGCCCGCGAAATTCAAATTTTCTTGCGTTTTTTGCAATTTGCAGGTCAGTGTCAGGTTATATCTTGGTCAAAATTTGTTTCGCGGCCATAGCAAGTATGTGTTTATAGAATTATAATAATTAAATCATCAATACAACTCTCTCAGTTAGAATTATGCCAAAAGTAAGTATTGCATGAAATCATGACATTTTAAAAACGTTCCGATTTCAAGGGAAATCACCCTTGAAATCGGAAGGTGTTTTTGAGCCTTAAGCTCAGTGCTTAAGCATTTGTTCGATGTATCGATATGTTGAGCGATATTAATTTTTTCGACAGTTAATTTTTAACTATCGAAAAGTTATAAAAATAGATTTTTTTTCATACCGACCAACAAATCACTTACGTTTTCTACTTTTACTATGCAACATTTATTTTTATGGCTCATTCAAAAAATGTTCGTTATTCTTTAATACATAGTTTATTAAAAGTAACATATGATTAAATGGTATGTTAGTTCTCGATTCTTTCAGAAATCTAGGCTAGGTTGCTGGGACGCTTCAGTGGACCGATATATCAATATTTTTTTGTGAAAATTTTGTTATTGATATTTTCAAAAAATATCAAAACTGAAATTCCTTCTAGTTTACAATAATTCCATGAGCTAAGGTACCGCCGGGCGATTCTGGTCACAGCTCACCGTGAAAACTTAGGTGGAGTGAGCGTGAAGTCAAATAGCATTGCACCTTGATTGTATGGATTGACAGCCCACTTCACGGTCACTTCACCGAAGCTTTCACGGTGAGATTTCACAGAATAGCTCTACCGTACCTACTAGTGGTAATGACTTTTTTTTTTATTATTATCCCCAAAGGGAAGGCTAAAATCTTTTGACCATATTGCCTAGTCTTACGTAGTGTACTTATACCTTTTTTTTTCCATTGGAATGCAGATGTAACACATTCTAATGTTTTTTGCAGTATTTGGCAACAAATGTGTCGAGTCAGCCTTCTCAGCAAACTTCGCTGAGGTAGTCAATACTACAATAAAATTCTCAGCTCCATTTTCCCGAGATCGCGCATGTTACAATGATTCCACATGTTGTCCATTTGCGTTGACACTTGAGACACAAAACTACACCAATTTTACATCACAATATCCACTAGGAATCAATAAACGAATAATTAAAACGGCCACTGAACTTCACTCGAGAAAATCCCGCCAAAAACTCTAGTGGTAATGACGTGTGCTCGATTCTTGAACGGACATGTTGCCAGAATAATAAAACAAAACATCGATGTCAAATCGATTTCTCTGACTTATATTTAGTTATCTGTGTCGCAACCAGACAGCAAATTATGAGGGGTTTTTGGCGGGCTTTTCTCGGGTGAAGTTCAGTGGCTGTTTTAATTATTCGCTTATTGATTCCTAGTTCATATTGTGATGTAAAATTGGTGTAGTTTTATGTCTCAAGTGTCTACGCAACTGGACAATATGTAGAATAATTGAAACAGGCGCAATCTCGGTAAAATGGAGCTGAGAATTTTATTGTAGTAAAGACTACCTCAGTGAAGTTTGCCGAGAAGGCTGACTCGACACATTTGTTGCCATTTACTGCAAAAAACATTAGAATGTGTTACATCTGCATTTTAGTGGAAAAAAAAAAACTTGAGAGGTGTCAAGGGTGTCCCTTGACACCTCTCAAGTTTTTTTGGATGGAAGGAAGTCAAGGAAGTTCCTTTAGTGAAGGAATTGTAATATATATTTTTTTTTAATGTCTTTTTTATTTATTTTTTCATTGTTCAATGCGAAATAGAAAGACGAAAAGAAAATAACTGGTTTGCTTTCTATTAGAGAGAGAGAGAGAGAGAGAGAGACAGACATAGAAACACGCGCACGCCGCACGGCTTACAACTATAGCAAAAAGTGTCGTTACAACTTTTGGTATTAATTTTTTCCGTCTAAATATACTCGTAAAAATACACTACTAAAGACTAGGCGGTATTTTCTATGACCTTAGCCTGACTGAGAAAGGGCGAAGAAAAAAAAAAGCGCTAATATAAATACTGGTCTGGTCAAGTCGGGTGACATTTTAAAATTTCAACTTATTATTATCATACTTTTTGCTACCTAGCTACCCTACTGGGTACCCGTACCTACGCTTACGCTACGAGCAGAGCATTAGATTGGCATTAGAATTAGATACCTAATCTGTGACGAGCATCTGCTCTGATTTGCTCTACAAACTATATTACTATAATATCTTCGTTTCTTCCTGCTAATGGTACCTGTATCGTCTGCCTAGTGGAAAACTACTTAGTTTCTTTGTACATATCTAGGATCTAATAAATCCATTATCTTAGACTCATAGTCTAAGCCCGATAAATATTTTTTTTTGATCAGGCAGACCTTTCAACACGATGGAATTCAATTTAGGATTTATTGGTGGTGGTAATATGTCTACTGCGATTGTTAAAGGAATCATAAAGAGTGGTAAGTTTGCATATTTTTAATAGAAAAACTGTAACAATCTTTAAATTACGACACGTGCCTATTCTATTTCAATAAATCCATTCATAACATTATAACGGACGCACAAAACGACCTTGATCTGCTGAACGAATGGCTAAAATATAATTTACTTACTATTAACGCCGCAAAAACCTCTTTCATGATTTTTTTGTGCCAAAAACAAACAGTTGCCGGCATTCACACCACTCACAGTAGATAAAGAAGTTCTCAAACGATCTACCTGTGAAAAATATTTAGGATTATATTTAGACGACAAACTCACTTGGAAACTTCACATTAACCATGTCGAAACAAAGTTAACGTCATTACTAGCAGCATTACGTAAAGTTTCAAACTGTATTCCAAAAAAAGTACGTAAAATAATATATAACTCTCTGGTTAAATCGCATCTTGAATATTTGGTTGAATTATGGGGATCAGCCGCGAAAACATACCTAGATCCACTACAAAGAACACAAAACAAAATCATAAAAACACTATTTCACTATCACTTCTTAACTCCGACAAGAATACTATACAAAAAAATCAAATTACTCAATATAAATCAGCTTTACACATACTGCACTTGCGTCCTTATTAAAAAAATCATCACCAAATCTGTCCGATCAAACATACAACTACAAAAGAAAAATATAACATATAACGTAAGGAATAAAAACAAAATCCAGTTGAAACAAGCGCGAGCGTGCACTAATTATGGCAAAAAAACGATTTTGGTTGAAGGAGCACGGCTGTTTAATAATTTACCGGAAGACATAAAAACAAGTGACAATGTAAACATATTCAAACATAGATTAAAGCAATACGTCACAACACTAGAAATGTAATAAAAAGCTAACACCATGTTTCTAACACTAGGCGAAACTAATGTACCTACTAGTTATAAATTATTTTTGTATCTCATTATAAGCGAACTGTTATTTTAAGTTCTTATGAGAAATAAAGTTCTTTAAACCCAAATTTCCAAAAGAATTATTTAAACTGCTTGCTGAGGAAGTAAAGTCTAAATATTAATTAATTATGTTTTTGTTTCAGGAGTCCATTCAGCATCAAAGATTTGGGTAGCAGGTCCGCACATCGAAAATCTGAAACATTGGAGTGATATGGGCACTAATGTTACTTCAGAAAATGGAGTAGTATTTGATAACTGTGACATTATATTTTTGGGAGTGAAGGTCAACAAATTGCAGGCTGCTATCCGAGATATTAAATTGACCTCAAAGAGCACAGCAAAGGAAGTGTTGTTTGTCTCCATGTTAGCTGGAATTCAAATAGCAGAACTTCACAAGGTGGGTTTTTGAGCTTTGACACAAAATTTTGGTATAAAAATTTTTTGTCAGTCACTTGCGAGGCTCCCAGGGTCCATAAATATAAATAATAGTTTAGGGCTGATTTTTAATAGTGGGATAATTTCTCTCAAATAAAAGTTATTTGACAATTAAAAATCGCCCATATTTTCAGATTTTCACTCATTAATTAAAAATCTCTTCTTTTTTCTGTTCTCATTTATCAATGCTATTAACTCGGCTTTTAATAAGTCATCAAACATTAATTACTGTTTACATTGATAAATCTCTGCACACATCTAGCACTACCAGTCTTGTATGTTATCAAACATAAATCTAAGATAACATCCAATACCTATGCAAACACTATGGTTCTGACTCCTTCTGTGTCTTGGGAGATTCAAAGGTTGCCAACATTAAAAAAAAAATGTCTCAAGGTAGTAGTTACGGTTCTTAAATTGTACTAGTGTGAAGATGCAGAATTGGAAGGGCTTGTCTTGGTGAGGGTCACGGGAGGGGAGTCCACTGGATGCGAGAAGCACAGGGCCGGTGATGTGGAGATGCTTAGGAGAGGCTTTTATCCTGCAGTATGACTCTACTGATATGATGAAGATATGGTGCAGGGGTCACCAAATGGCAGACCATAATCCTGATCCAGACTGCTGACCTATTCTTTGGCACCTAAAAGAACCTTAGAATATCAATGTAAAGGTTCAAATTGTCGCGCTTTCTCTTGTCTCTGCTTTGTTTGTGTGTATTATTTGTACTTGTGAGAATTCGGGACAGGTTGCTAGTAAAAAATATTCTGATTTCATTTAATTATGCAGTGACATTGCAATCTTGATTGCTATTCATCATCTACCAAATGGACCACAACATATTTATAGTTTTTTAAAGGACCTGTAGTGAAACTATTAGGTGATCCCTGATATAGTGTAAAAGTTAAAATTTCAAAAAGTGTTTTGTTAGGGCCTTTTTGACACAAATGGCCACTTAAAAACACAATGCTAAAATCAATACTTGAGTTGGTGGCTATGGGTTAATTAAAGTATGTACAATCAGGCCACAAAAGTCCATAAGAACGCTAAAGATTACATTGCTACGAACCGAGCGAGCATGATACTTCTGTGCGTATGTGTGCGCGTGTATGAGTATCCACATTCCACAGATAACACACACTAAGGAACTGTCGTCGCACTGAGCTTAAAAACATCATTATTATTTTTCTGTGCCATTGAATACGCATCACACAGTCACAGAGGCGACTTGTTCTTACCATTGCATTGATAAAATTCGCGCAAATATGGCATGTGCTGGTAGCCGTATGAACTAAGTGTTGGATTTGCAAATGACGTAGCCCGAGTTCAAATCATGGTCGGTCCGTTTCTTACTTTGAAAATTCCCAATCTATATTAATATAGTTGTTTTTATATTTCCATGAAAAATAATATTGCATTTTTTGCACTAAATAGTTGCAAATTACGAATATGATCTATTAACCACAAGAAGAATCGCATTCGTAATTTGCAATTATTTAGTTGTTACATCTTTTCGATGTTGTAAGGTAGAAATAAAAAGACGTGTTTAATAAAAATGTTTATTCTTTATATTTACAAATTAAACATTTATGAGAATTGTGACGTCGAATTGTTACCTAGACAAAAAAGTTATCTTGTAACCGTTATCTATGTTACGTGTAAGATTGTCTGTTGGAAGTATACCCACTTAGACCATTCATAATATGAATAACGTAACAATGAAAGGATATTAAAATTTTAATAAAATAAAATATAATTGTTTATATCCAGTTATTTATTGAAAAGTGATATATGATTAAGACTTTGTAAACATTTTATTTTTATGTAACGTCACAATGAATGTATTGCGGTCATAGCTTAATTGTTCATTTTTTTGACGAAAAGAAGTTTGAAACCAAACCTCAATTTCTGTTAAAAGAACTTTAGTTTTCACAAGATAATCGTGAATTAGATGAGAAAAATAAATTGAACTATTATGTTAGAACAGTGCAGGTAGAAGAATAAAAAACAAAATAGAATCATGATTATTGTCAACAAAATTGATAGCGAGTTAATCTAATTCTTTATTTAGTTTTTTTGTGATCTACCTATCTAACTCTAAGAAATGTGTGAACAAGTTAAAGAATAATTTAATATATGTAATGCTAATCCATAACTTCCAATCGGGTAAGAACTTACAAAAAGTCAAGAATTGCATGGGATTTGAACGTGCGGCACACTGATTTGCACTTCAATCTGTGTGCTCTATTCCACTGGGCCATCTTGACTTATGTTAAGTTGATGAAATTGTGAATTTCAATCATTTGTTGGCGAAAACTTGAAAATAGAAGGTCGTAAGTCAAACTAAACGTCAAACTAATACGTTGTGAGAATTCTTATCGACTTTTGCTGGCGTCTGTACTTCTACAATCTTGGTATTATTTTGCAATTTATTTTTATCCTTATCGTTTTTCCTGGTATGTTAGAATTCGTATTGTAAATAGTTGATTATGATTTATTTCCATGACATCTAAGACTGCTTTTAATAATGTTGAGTTTTGCCTTTTTGCCTAGACTATATTGCTGTAAAACAGTTTTTCGGCCGTTGTTCTTGTATCACCCTGTGCTACAAATTTAGTTAAAATTTTCCAATAAACTTAAATAATGAATAAATGCTAAGCAAACTAAATTAAACACTTAGTCTATATACTGTCGAGATTTAAACAATCTCACATTTTACACCTATCCACAGTTTCCATTGTCCTTGGATGCAAAATGCGACACTTGATACAAAATATGGCTATCTATGGAAACAATAACAGCTAATGTATTTTTAGAATTTTCTTGTATACCAGTGGGCTCACCACTGGTTGTGTATGGTGTATGCTCACCACTAGCAACAGTTGAATTTTTGTTCCTTAGTGGCGGCAAAGTCAGTGGTGACAATTGGAAATCGAAATCTGAAAAACAACACAACAATGTTTCTTTAAATTAATCTTATTTGATGTTTATTTTTGTTTACAGATCATAAAATCACATTTAACATTTGCCGTCAATGCAAGTGTGATACGGATAATGCCCAACACTCCAATGACGGTGGGAGCAGGTATTTGTTTATACACTCCGGATTCCACAGTGTCGCAAACAAGATGCTTGATATTAGAAAAACTTGTAAGCGGTTCTGCACTTGTTGAGAAAGTTCCAGAAGAGTTAATGGATTCTTTGGGCGCACTGACTGGTTGTGGACCAGCTTATGTGAGTTCTGAAATGGATCAATAATGATAAATAAAGTAACTCAGTCCAGTTCATCTCTCACATTTGTAACTTTGATAGAAGATATCATATAAATTATAACTATATTCTGTAGAAGTGTAGATGTATATTCTTAATTGTGTTAGCAGTGTTTCAGATTCAGTTAACCGCAGTTAACTAGAAGGAAAAAGATTCCTTAGTCAAACTATAAAAATTATTTATTCTGAATGTATATTTTGAATGTCCAATAGGGTTTTCCTTTAAAAGTCTATTTGGTCTGTCATTCAGAATTATATTATCAAAAAACTAAAAGAAAGGGTGGAAGCTTTCAGCGGGGCAGTAACCTTAACCAATGCAGCTAGACGAAAAGAGTCTTAGGAAACTATCCATAATTTTTCGAAAAATTTTGACCCCCATTCACAGAATTTCAAAATAATTTTCTGTAGTTTAGAAAAACAAAAAAACACTATTTTTTATATTTCGTGTTCTTAGCAAACCCTTTCATTTGATCACATATGATATGTGTATCAAACTTAGTCCGCCATCTTTGGGAGTCCACCATATTGAATTTAGATTAGACTTAAGGGGCCTTTTACAGTCCACTAGCGCCGCCAATCGAAAAAATGTCATAACTCGTAAATAGAATCAAAAATACAAAATGTGGTCTATTATTACTGTAGAAAAGGCAATAACGTAATTTTATAACACATTGTCAACACTTGAAATATAGCTGTTTAGCTAAATCGTGCATTTGTAACAAAAACGGCCGTTTATGTTTTGAATGCACGATTTAGCTAAACAGCTATATTTCAAGTGTTGATAAGGTGTTATACAATTACGTTATTGCCTTTTCCACAGTAATAATAGAACATTATTTTGTATTTTTGATTCTATTTACGAGTTATGACATTTTTTCGATTGGCGGCGCTAGTGGACTGTAAGAGGCCTCTTAAGCTAACCATGCATTGTCATCCAAACTAAACATTCCAACCTGTGTACTACTGGCTGGCCTACTGCTTAGCTGGGGTGAAACCTGATGTCTCATAGCTAATACCATAACTTAAAACATTACAGATGTACGTGGTAATTGAAGCTTTGGCAGATGGGGCTGTGAAGCAAGGGGTCCCAAGGGCGATGGCGATGCGTCACGCGGCTCAAATGGTGGTTGGCAGTGGGCAGATGGTACTGCAATCAGGGAAGCACCCTGGGCTACTGAAGGATGAAGTCTGTTCGCCTGGTGGCTCCACTATATGTGGTATAACTGAACTTGAGAATGGTAAACTACGGTAAGCTATGATGAGTTTCTCGTAAAACTGAATGGTATTTAGATTAGGCTATTCACTAGCGACCCTTCACAAATCTTCCTCGCTTATAGTTCTTTCTATTAGTGAAAACCCCATAATTATCTTTGGTTATGTGGTTTAGAAAAAGTAAGCAGAGAAACAAATAGGCGCACAGCGACTGTCTGTGTGTGTGTTTTATATATATATATATCTATCTATATAAATAAAAATCATTTGCCGAATTTATGTAATCAGAGCCTTTTGACAAAATAATATTCTGTTAACGTTATCGCTTCGTGCAAAATGTATGGCAACGACATTACTGGCCACAGAACAGAAAAAACAGTTAGAAGTCGTAAGTAGGCGGGGCCTGCGTACCCCGAGTTTTGTGGAGTTCCGCATATGTCTGCTCCGCGCACACACCACGCGCATCAGTCTTGTTACAACCGTCATGGTGTCGAAAACTTGAAAAATAATACAAAAATGTCCTATTGTGCTGTTTTAGAATGTAAACACGATAGCAGAACCAAAAACTTATCAAATGATGGAATGTCATACTGTCGATTAGTCCTAATTTATTTTATTTCGATTAAAATTTAAAAAAGAATATTTTATTAAGAAAAGTAAAAGTTGACTTTATGTTTTACAAATTAAGGTCTACTTTGTTTTAAACTCAAACATATTATTTGCGAAGATTCCTGCTATTCACATGTCAAAGTCAGCTACTCTACTGCAGTACTAATGACCTCGTTACGGAAATATCAATCTTATCATAAACACAATACAGCTTTCAATTGAATGTATTTAATATGTATAGTGACATCATTCTTCAATAAGTTGTTGTATGAAGAAGTGATCCCACAAGAATGGTGCAATAGTTCGCTAGTGCCCATCTTCAAGAATAAAGGGGATGTACAGGACTGCCAACAACTATCGAGGGATAAAGCTCATGTCACATACTATGAAATTATGGGAGAGAGTGATAGAGAAAAGATTGCGAGAGGAGAGTGAGATTACCCCGAACCAGTTTGGGTTTATGCCAGGTCGAGGGACAATGGACGCCACCTTCGCTCTCCGTCAATTGTGCGAGAAGTACAGACGTGTGCACAAGAACTTGCACATGGTGTTCATTGATCTTGAGAAAGCGTATGATAGGGTGGGTACCTCGGGATGTGTTGTGGTGGGCCTTGAACGAGAAAGGTTTGCCTGCGAAGTATGTTGAGTTTGCCCGGGGGTGGAGGATAAATTCGATAGAGTTACCTCGCCCCCGGGCACTCGAGGCAGGGAGGAACAGGGGTGGGTTTTAGTCAGTAAGAGTCTGACACACCCTTCCGCTCCACCCTAGAGCGGAAGAAGTCATAGGATGATTTCCCACCCCCCAAAAAAATAAAATAAAAGTATGTTGAGTTGATTCGTGCTATGTACAGACAATTTAGTACCTACGTCCGGGCGGCTGCTAGCAACACCGATGAGTTCAGTGTGGCTGTAGGCTTACATCAAGGGTCGGCTTTAAGTCCTTACCTTTTCCTGGTGATTATGGACGCTCTTACGTCGGAAATACAGGAGGAGGCACCCTGGTACATGCTGTTTGCCGACGACATTGTTCTGGTCGGTGAAGATGGACCTGAGATCCAGAGCAGATTGGAGAAATGGCAACAGAAGCTGGAAAAAGTTGGCTTGAAAATCAGCAGAACCAAAACTGAATACATGTTCTGCGATTTCGGCGGTCTCTCCAGTTCTGAAGCTATAGTGCTAGATGGCGCGCTTCTCCCAGTCTGCTCCGATTTTCGGTATCTCGGTTCACTCATGCAAAGCGATGGCGAAATAGATCGGACTGTTAAGCACAGAATTAACACTGGATGGATGGAATGGCGGCAGGTCACCGGGACTATCTGTGACTCCCGCATTCTCCTTAAGAGCCTATGCCATCTCAGCTCAAATTCTAATTTCGCCCCCACTTCCCCGCGTGCCACTGCACTCTTTATCTCGCTCGCACACTTTTGCTCGCAGAGACGCGACACGCGCGGCCTTGAGGTCGAAGCGATTTCGTTAGAGTAAACTACACTATTATCGGACGAGTACTAAGAAATAAAATTATCAATCTAATTTAATTTTAACTTGTCATTTTATGAATATAAAATTATATATTATATCGCAAATACAATTTCAATGTATCTATAAACGATCAGTTTCCAGTATAAGCTGACCTCTCAGTGTGCGGAAAGCCTATAAAATGCGAGATCAGCTTATACTGGACGGTATAGGTGATGTCTAGCCGTGCACACTATTTTATTTTACCTACCTACTTCTATAAAATACTAGTGAAATGCGAGCCAACTTTGCACTGTGGGTTCCGCCAATTAGTTTTGTAGTAAGTTTGCGTTTTATAGTTTTAGCCGTGTATGTATGTTATGTGACAGCCGTTTGCGCATGTAGGTAATTATGTAGGTTGTAGGTATATGCAAGTACCTAGGTATACATACATGTGGTATACATAGGTTAGAAAAATCGATTCTAAACCACTACATAAATTGTAGAATTTATGCAGTGGTTTAGAGTCGGTTTAGTAGCAGTAGAGCTACAAAAAACTAGTCAAGTGCGAGTCACCATTGCACTGAGGGTTCTGTAGGTACATTGGCTTGGTAGTAAGTTTACGCTGTGCCATTTTAAAATCTTATAATAGGTAGCTTTCTCCTTGTATTACCACTTTCTTAGTTATTATGCATCTATATAAGAATGAATCGCCGAAATGTAGGTATGCGTATATCTTTCGAAGGACTTCACCAAATTGCATAATTCTTTTTTTGTTGTGTTCGTGATTCTCAGGACAAGGTTTGTATAAATATAAGATAGGTAGGTATAGGTAGGATAAGTAGGTAAGTATGCAGGTAGGTATGTAGGTAGGTATGATAAATACCATAAGTTTTTCTCAAAGTAATTAAAAATAGTCAAAATTAAATAACATTTATTTTTAATCGCTTAAATTTCTAATTTACATAGTTAGAACATGTCTGGAATTGCATAGCTCAGGTAACATGCATGTTTTATAAAAATGTTCTAATTTTAGTTCCATTTCAGAAATATTGGTCATCTTTCTATAATTTCGACTTTGATTTTTTTGTCGCATCCAGACCTTATTCCGAAAATACATTTTTTTTTGTACCGATGATATGTAATTGTCCTTGCACTTGTATATACCAAGGATGTTTTTTATTTACGACAAGTCCGTTTTGAGTTTTTCTCCAAAAATTTACTTCTATCTTATCTATATCTATATCTTAGCTTCGTCCAAAGATGTTTAGAATGCTGCAATGGGACGCTTGATTTCAATGATTGTGTATATTCAGTGAACAGCTCATGTTCTCAGGTGATCTGCAAGAAAACACAACATTCATTGTAAAACACTTTTTTTGGGGTATGTTATGTTATCATTCAATGACTGGCGTGATGGGCGTTGGTGGCTGCGCCAAAGTTTTAAACTTTTGCAGCTACCATCGTTGTACATTGTTTTTTTATCTGCCTGTATTTGTTGTTCTGTTCCTAATAAACGATTATAATAAAAAAAAATATAAAAAAATGACCTCCCGCTCTGGGCGGAGCGGGAGGGCATCTCAGACTTTTACTAACTAAAACCCACCCCTGTTCCTTCAGTTGCCTGTGCCAATAGCCGCGGTAACTCTCTTTCAAATATACTCGCGACCCCGGCAGCATAATTTTGTCAACATGAATAAATAATACGGAACCCTAAAAAGTCCAACATTATGAAAATTTTATTATGAATTCGCCGATTTCGTGATAGTACCATTACGCGTTAGTACCAAGCGGTAGTGCCATGGGGGAACAGCAAATTTCGTGATTATCACACACGTATGATAGATAGGTACTTACAATTATATATTTTGTAACACATGAAGATTTGTTTCGTCCGAATTTATTTCTACAGTTTTCGGAGTTCATACCTCCGTCCGTCCGGTCCTGTAACAATCACACGGGACAAATAAATACCTACCTAGACCTCACATATTTTTATTTATGATTTGGCTATGGAACCCTAAAAATATACAAAAGAAGACTAAATCGTCCATAGAAGCAGACTTGCCCTATGAATAACAAATAACAATTACCCACCCTACATTTTTTATTGAAATACAAATTTGGTGAATTGGTATTTGATGGTGAGGGATAATTTTCCAGTACAAGCTGACCTCTCATTGTACGGAATTCCTATACAATGTGAGATCAGCTTATACTGGAAATTTATAGCTTGATAAAAAAAAAATTGATTTTTGTTTGTCTTTTAAAAAAATTTTCCCCACACTAGGAATATTCCTGTATCGTGGGTGCGTTCATAAACATGTAATTCACATACACAAGACACCCAGAACAACTATCTGCAGGTCATACAAATATTTGTTCCGTGCGGGGATCGAACCCGCGACACGCAGCGTAGCAGCCGAACGCTCAACCACTGCGCCAACCGTGCCGTCAAAATTATATAGCCATGTGTAGTAATAATAATAACAGATCAGTGTTTTATGGCCTACAGATAGTTGTGTCGGATCTGCGCGTTTGTGAATGTGAAGATTTGTGTTTGTAATCGCACCGTCTCCGATTCAGTTGAAATCCTGGAGTCGGCAACATTATAAAAAAAAACAATTAGGTACTACATAGATACCTATTTGTTGTATATTGTCAAAACAACAACAAACCTATTTAGGGAACTTTTTAACTTTTTACAAAATTGGACACCCATTTTTCACATTTTTTATCAAAAAAAAAAGTGGACACCTGGATTTCGCCTGAATCGTGAAAGGTGCGTTTACAAACACAAATCTTCACATGCAGAAACACCTGCAACTCCTAACGCAGCAGCCAATCACCTGCCACTGCACCAAACGTGACATGTTTGTAATCACTAATACTGTAAGTAGATAGGTAGCTATATACTTACTTCATTACGTTTATCATGTTTTCCAGTTTCTTTGCGCCAACCCTTTCGTTTCTTATTTTTATTACGGTTATTTCCCATTGCACCAACACTATAAGTATAAGTACTACAAGATTTGTATTTTACGTAGTCTTGTTGCGTAATGTGTGCTCTGAGCGCAAGCGACACAGCCCTCCCGTTCGAAAGCCGCAGCGAGACTGAACGGGGGCGTCGGGCGCCAGGGAACAAGCTTCAAGACGGCATAGTTTAGGTGATAGTTTAGGTATTTTATTTTTACTGTGAAAATAATGGTAATTTAAAAATAAAAAAACTTATAGGACCTGCTTTATAGTAAGTTCAGTTAGTATGCAAAGTTTCATGACCTAATTTTAAGCATTTTTTGAATGCTAGCGGTTTATTGTTTTCGGTTTAGAGGTAACTTTGGATTTTTTTTCTATCGAGAAAATTTTATGGAATCGTGTTTTTGAGGTTTATAATACTTAACATTGATCCTCAACCTTGCCATATATTTATTTCAAAATTAATGCTGCAGTATTATCGACATAACGGAGGATCATGCTAAGCCATTTGAGGTAACATAGACTCTTAAACGTAAGGGGAAGATTTATAAAACAATGGTCAGACCTGCTGTCTTGTATGGCTCAAAATGTTGGGCCACAAAAGGGATGAATAAAAAGCAATTGCATGCGGCTGAGATGAGAATGCTAAGAGCGATATGTGTTGTTACGCGCATGGATAGAACTAGGAATGAGTATATAAGAGGAAGTCTGAAAGTGGCACCGCTGACTGAAAAGTTGTGTGGAAATCTCATTAAACTATTCCGTGTGCTCATTAGACGGAAAAGGTAATAAATACTTAAAAAGAGTAGACAATAAACGACTCTATGCTCATATGAGTGTGTATTTTCAAATAAGCGACGACTGACATATTTCCTACTTTCTTCCAACAATAAATTACCAATCACACCAAGGATTTCTTAGTGTTACGAAATACAATTAACCTGTATATGTGTGAGTTTGGGTACGCTAGTTTCGATACTAATGAAGCGCTATGCGATTTCTACTGTTTTTTTCTGTTCTGTGTTACTGGGCGTGAGTCACGTGACAGTTCATTCCGCAGTTAATGTCCTTGCTATACAAATTGGGCCGAAGCGTTAGCGTTAGCGCTATTATAAAAGTTATTTGGCTAAGGGGACACTTCGGAACGGCTGAACCTATATGGCTAATTATTTTCTTGTTGTTTTAGTAATTTGTCAAGACAAGGTTTGAGTGTAAGAAAATTTTGAGAAATCGATAAAATAAATACTGCACCCGTGCGAAGCCGGGGCGGGTCGCTAGTAGATTACCATACCATGCCGTCGCCACCAACACAAATATCGACATTAGCTATGTGTATTTTAAGTGACCATATGTATAAAGGTGCTCCCTCACCGGGAGCATTCGCGTGCAATGTAATATATAGATTCGACTTTGAGCATTACATTACAATAGTACCTCCCTGACCGACGAGCGTTCGCGTGTAATGTAACATTATAGATTCGACTTTGAGCATTACATTACAATACTACCTCCCTGACTGACGAGCATTAGTGTATAATGTAACATTTAGTATAGATTTGAATTTGCGAGCAAGTTACAAGTTGTATCAAAATATTACACATTGTATCATTACAAGGTGCGCATTGTTTGTTTGTTGTTCCAAAATTTGATAATAATCTGCGAATTCCGAATCCAAATATATTATCTGTTCAGTTTAGCAATTTACCTCTTTTTTAGGTTGAGTAGATCGGATTGAGGGATGACCCAATTTGGGGCAGTTAGCTTGTGTAGTCTTTCAGCAGAGAAAAGACCTGTCACTCCTGTACTTAAGCTGTTAGAGAAAAGAGTTTATTTTAATTAAATATAACATTTGTTACAGGGCGACATTGATCAACGCAGTTGAAGCGTCAACGATTCGAAATATGGAACTTGGAAAGAAATAAGTATTGTAGTCTGCTATTGTTGTAAATTCAAAAGTATTTAAGAACACTTTTAAAGGAAACCAAATTCATCAAAATGAATCTCAACACAATACTCGCTGAACATTACAATATGAAGATATTAATTTTATTTAAACCTAATATATTTTTGTATTTTTTGGTTGTGGAGGTCAGATAGGCAGTCGCTCCTTGTAAAATACTGGTATTCAGCTGCATCCGGTTAGACTGGAAGCCGACCACAAGATAGTTGGGAAAAGGCTAGGCAGATGATGATGATATTTTTGTATTTAATACATATTTATATATATATAAGTGGTTTGTAAAATTGTAAAGATCATCAGTTAGAATTTGTTACTATAATATAGAAGCTGGATAACTCGACTTCGGTTTCCATACGACCAACAAAAGTCACAGACAAGCATGTTACGTGATTTTTTCTTTCCGAAACTGCAAGAATAGGTTATATATACATATAGACTTGCCGGTCTATATACAAAGTTGATACGACAGAGGGGCTTTCCTTTAAACTGCCTATACTAGGTACTATTTTCAAGCTCTGTACCAAAAATCAATTAAATCGGAGCAGTAGTTTAGTCACAAACGATTTTTTAAGTTTTGGCCTCGTTTGAACACGATGTATCTTTCCTAACAGCTGATTATGTCTATACGCACAGGTCGCACCTTAAAACGATAAATCTGAGTATAACCTACGATACGACGCGTTGTTGCCGTTCTCACGCAAGTCACAAGTACATTTTCGCTATAAGATGGCAATGCAAACAAGGATAATGGGTATTAAGTATGGTATAAAGGGTAGTTGCGTTTTACTCTGAATACAATTCTAGCTATTTAGTTTGTTTGAAAAAAAAAAAACCTCATTTATTATTATTTTTATACCGTATCGAATTAATACTAAACACGTATAGTATACGTAGTTTAATTTAATGCCCCTCTGTCACATCAACGTTGTATATAACCGCAGATTTTTGGCGGGATTTTTTCGAGTGAAGTTGAGTGGCTTTTTTAATATTATTCGCTTATTGATTCTTATTGGAAATTGTGATTGGTGTAGTTTTGTGTCTACGCAACTGGAAAATACGTAGAATTATTAAAACAGGCGCGATCTCGATAAAATGAAGCTGAGAATTTTATTGTAGTAGCGACTACCTCGGCGAAGCTGGCCGAGTCGGCCGACTCGACACATTGGCTGCCAAATACTGCAAAAACATTAGAATGTGTTACATCTGCATTCTAATGGAAGAGAGTGACAGTATTCTGTATCTAAAAACTAAATACATACTTTCTAAATTTGACACTGGCTGACAATTTCGCACAAACCGTGCGAATCCAAAATTAATAAAAAAAAGTCTATAACCCTGCCACGAGGCATCAACAAGATGGCACCACATGCCATACTAATTTAACTCACTGGCTATTATCAACGAGATGTTTGTCGGAAAAGTTATATCACGCAGAGGGGATATTCCATGGCCCAGAAGTCCAGACCAGACCCCACTAGATTTATTTATGGGGGATACCTGAAAAGTCGGGTTTATTGCAATAATCCAACTACTGGCTACTAATGGCCTCAGTTTCACGTGCACTGTTCCAGCGAGGTTTTACCAACTTAAAGAAAAGGTTCGAAGAGTGTTTGCAACGAGATTTTTATTAGACTTACGAAGTCTAATAAAAATAATCGAGAACTTAGGAGTGTAATAAAAAGAAACTGTTATTTTCTCGAAAGACTCGAGTTATCCAGTTTCCATTTGTTTTTTCTTTCCATTGGGACTATCAACCTTATTTATAAAAAAAATCTAACCATAATTTATTAGTCTATATACTGAATAGCAGATTCTTAAATAAGTATTAGAGAATTTGAATTTAGAATCTGCTAATCAGGATTTATCATGAATCTAGCATGACTCAGTGAAACTGAAATATAATGTATGTTAATATAATTTGATTTATTAGTTTTTTCTTTTTTTTTGGAAAGGTGCTGCCCGAGGGGGCAGCTGGATTGTTAATTTTACTCTAAGTATTATGCAACAAGGCTTCCAGTGCATTCTCTGCTTTGTGATAGTTATTATTAATTTATGTAAATTATATCTGTTCAAAAAGTATTTACAGATTTTAGAGAAATCAGTATTTGTAAGTATTATTTTGTCTATAATATTGTATAATTTTAAGATCAGGATGTATTAAAATCCACCGAATACAACTTATTTTACTTACTGATGTTGTGCTGGCGCGTTATTGTGATTCTTATGTCACTGTAATAAGGTATAAAATATGAATGTTAGACCTGCGTTAACTCAAACTACAACTTTGCACAGATAGCTGTTATTTTTCGCTTACAGGATTTACAGTGGTTTGGGAATAGTGTGGTGGGTTAATCCCAAAAAAAAAAAGAAAAACTTTTATTAATCCTATTTTTTGTTTGTGGGGTTGGTAATCATCCAATGACTTCTCCCTCCTGTTCCCTCAGTTGCCTGAGTGCCCAGGGGCGCGGTAACTCTGTTTCGAATTTATCCAAGTCAAGAGTGAATGGGTTACTTCTAGGCAAGCGTGCTCCATCTTCGACCACATCATCGCTTACCATCAGGTGAGATAGTGGTCAAACGCGTGCCTATCAAAAATAAAAAAAAATAAAAATCCGCGACCCCTGGGCATTAACTTTTATTAGTCCTGAGAGCGCTTCAAATGGGACAGAGACTCGTCCAGATTATTGTCGACTTTATTTTAAGTAGCAAAATGTATTTATTTCTTAGGCAGTGAAATCCGCATTGCACTTCGCTTAACCAGTTCTGCGCCGACCCAATGTGGTTTTCACAGATATGAGTGAAGATTGAGCTAAAACTATATTTTAAGTGCCTTGCTGAAACCACAACCAAAATTTGTTAATAAATGTCAAACAATTCACAAACACTGCTTGGGTTTACTAAAGACAGGCGTATTTTTTTTGTTGGTGTTGGGGAATCCTCCAATGACTTCACCCGCTCTGGGTGGAGTCTCCCACTCCACCCAGAGCATGTCAGACTCTTACTGACTAAAACCCACACCTGTTCCTTCAGTTGCTTGTGCCAAGGCCACGGTAACTCTTTCGAATTTATCCGCGACCCAGACAGGCATTGGTTCTGGCGGACGCCGTCAGTTTTGCTGACATCTATTTGAGGCGCGCGTGGAACACTGCCATCGACTCGGGCTTTTTCCTTATCGGACGGCGAGCTACCCATTACTTGCCATCTGCAAGCCCGCACCTACAGTGGCCGGGAGTCGCCTTGCGTCTCCTGACGCCCGGGGCGTCTCCTGCGGCGGTTGCTAGGACGTGAGTCTCCGTTGAGTCTCCCTCACGACGGCCATGGCCTGGACGTGTGCAGACCCACCGTACCCCTGGCCGTACCTCTGGTGGTACAGTGGGTATTTTAAAGTTAAATAATACCACCAGGTAATAGTGTTGTATTACTAGTTAAAACTACTTTTGACAACAACAATTTATGAATGAGTCATTAACATAATTAAGCCAGATCAGTTTATAATTTCCTGTCCACCTAGTATCTCATCTATCTACTCTATTAACATCAACTCATCTACTCTATCTATTAACATCACTATGGTCACTTCATACAGTGGTATCGTTTAACTTTAAAATACCCACCGTACCACCAGAGGTACGGTCAGGTGTACGGTGGGTCTTCAGGGGCCTGGACCAGGGCGCGAGAGGCCGCTGTCGCCGATCGCCTCCACGAGAGAACGGCGGTGCTCAGCCTAATTGGGGCAGACCTACACCGTATACTCCACCGTGTTCTCTGGGCGATCCACACAGTGACACCCGAGCGTTTCCTGCCGCTTAATCCTGAACAGGAACCTCCCGAAACAGCCGTGTCCGGTGAGAACCTGCGTCAGGCGAAAGGTGAAGACGCCGTAGCGTTTTTCCAGCCACTCCAGTTACTGTACCGTATTAGAACCTATTAACAATTTCTATAAAAATATAGTCGTGAAACCATTGCGTTAAGCCTATCTGCAGCAGATCAACGCAGGAGCTAAATATTACCCACAGAAGAAATAAACTACCCACAGAAGATAGCCGGCTTTTCAAAAGCTACTATTAATTTATTAGCACAATTTAGATTACAATATAATATTGTACCTAGTAGGTATAGAATTATACTGTTAATAAACTCTTTGTAAAAAAATATTCTTTTATTTTAGCCTAGTTTTTACTGTATTCCTACTTCATTTTATTGTTTTTTAGGGTGCCGTACCTGAAGGGTCCAAACGGTTACGTAGGTATACTTTACTAACAAATACCAATATTTGGTACGGAACTCTTTAATGTGCGAAATCCGACACGCACCAGGCCAGTTTTTATTAGGGTTCCGTACCCGAAGGGTCCAAACAGCCCTATTGTTATCACTCACGTGTCCGTCTGTCCGTCCGTCGTCCGTCACAATATTTTGTTACGAAGAATTTTTTCACTTCCCATTGATCTAAGAACTTGAAATTTGGTGATAATGTTTATTATTACGTATACTTTACTAACAAATACCAATATATGGTACGGCACCCTTAAAGTGCGAAACCCAACACGCACTTGGCTAGTTAATTTTTAATTCTAGCGTTAATAATTTATAGTTGAAGACTACTTCGTCGCTGTAGAATGATCTCAAGAGTGGTCCCGTGTCAAGGAAGTCAGGATCTGATGATGGAATCCTGATAAAATTGAGAGAAACCCTCGAAAATTGTGGGCTCAAATAGTGTTTCTGCATGTATCTTCAGCCCTCACTCCGTTAGTTAGGAACCGATTTTGATCATTCTTTTTTTGTTAGGTAGGGTATAAGTATCTAAAAGGTGGTTCCATGTTAAGGACACCAGGATATGAATGAGGGCATCCTGATAAAATTGAGAAAAACCCTCGAAAATTGAGAGCACAATAGTGTTTCTGTTTACTTTTCATAACTTATCAGGTAGGTATTTGCGATTAGGAATCATCACATCATGAAGTTGAGATGATGATGGAAACCATACCTTTGCTAAACAATTAGAAGTTAGATGTAAGAACTGTGGTTTTAGTGACAGATATGCTTTGAAGAAAAGACGTCTTTACAATATTGGAGGTAACCTCAATTGGTCAATTATCCTGGGATCCTCAAGGAAGGACGGTTACATCATCAGCTCAGTGGTAAGAGGAATGATAAAAGATTAGAAATTAGCCTCTGAATATTCAGAGTATTAAAAGATGACGCGAGCCCCAAAAAAATCATACCTAAAATAAAAAACTTTTTAACAAAAAAATTAACCGACGAAAAAGAACTAAAAAGCAAGAAATAAATAGACCTTTTAAGTCTTGAGTATTAAGCTTATAATCAAATCAAATTTAATATGGACTAATTTTGAGTCGGCGCCAAATTGTAAAATGATTAATTACCTACTTAGAGCCTATTTCATTTTTACGTAAAAATAAAATTTTGATGATTATTAATCCGATTGTTGTTTGGCGCCGACTCAAAATGAGTTTTTATTAAATTTGATGTTATAAGTTTAGGCTCAATACTCAAGACTTAAGTCTATTTATTTCTTGCTTTTTAGTTCTTTTTCGTCGGTTAATTTTTTTCTTAAAAAGTTTTTTATTTTTATTTTTGTACTAATCGAAGGAAAACCACGTAAGTATTTCAATTGACCACGCAACCCTGAACTCAATTAAATTAACTCTAGAGCCATCTATTATTTTTTTGTGTAGGTAATATCTGTCTTTGCTTTTAAAACCCTCATATATTTTTACGTACCTATAAAAACAGAAAACCTCTTGTCATATATTCAGGATTCTCTTTGATATTCAGTATAATCCAGTTAAAAGTAAGGAATTGGATAACAACCTATATTCGTCCTTTTTGTCATCCAAAACCTGAGACAAAAGCACGTAACAAAATTTGAAACATTGACGAACTCTGGATACAAGAGGTTATCATTCTACAGCGACGACTTGTGTCTTTGCATGGGAGTATTGGGCATCTGCAGACTGAGTGGAGAAAAGAACCAGGATTTTCGTGTGGCACTGAATAAAACACTTTATTTCTGGTGTTATAAAATGAGAAGTTCTATGTACCAATTAACTATGTTGTGACGTGTGTACATATAAGGGTACAGATAGAAAAAATACAAAACGGTATGCATGCTAAGAACTTTATTTAAAAAAAGGAGATGAAATTAATTTACTCTGTGCGAGACAGAAAAGCATATTGTGCGTTACAATGTTGCTAGTAAGTAGTAGATTCGTTGCAAGAACTAAATTTTAGACAGCCAAGTTTTAAGATAAACTGCATAAAAAGTCCCCGAAAAGGAATGTTATGTTTTACATTTTCTAATATCTTATTAGACAATTATCAAACTAAAACTTTTATTAAACCACAAATTTTTTATTAAATTATAAATGCATCTAAAGACAATTTTACAATAATTACACTCGTTTTTTAAATATGTACCTACCTACGTATGTAGTCAAGGAAAACTTGCGAAATATGTGCGTGGAAACCTTGTAAAACTGAAAATAGTTATTAATTAATTTAAGTTGAAGAACGGGTAGTACAGAATTAGCAGTGAATTTCAGGGAGCGGACGGCCCTTGCATTTGTTCACCCAACCATACCATGCCTCGAAACCATGGACACCAAAAATGGTCTTGGTGCACTGGGCTTGCTTTGTGATGTCGTCCAGCAACAGATCTATAATAAATAGGAAAACATTGCGATTAAATAAATCTCAAATCCTCTTATTTTATTTTACTTTGTTCTTTTTATTTAATTAAGTTGCGCCATCTTTTGACAAGTATTCACACTAAAGTTATGGCGCTTTTATGGATCGGTACAGAATCAAAATATGAATAAAACTGCAATTTTATCTGCTTTTTTGGGTTTTATGTTGTGACGATTGAGTTTTAGTGGATGTTCGAAATGTATGATAGCCTGTCATAGAGAAGCTGAGGATCGAGTTATGTGGCGTGGTGATTGGGAAGCCTATGTCCGACTGTACAGCAGTCGAGTACTTCTATGTGAAGATTGATTGTTTGAAACCGAAGTTCAGCATTATACGGAATACCTAATGCTGAACTTAGGTTGCAACGGAACAGTAGGTACTCTAGGCTGCAAGGACTACTACCTACTGAGGAATTCCTAATGGGAAACTCAACAACACGGCCCAATCTGGAATTCTAAACCAGGCGCCCAGAAGCCTTTACAAAATACGATTCCATAATCCCCTAAACTACTTAAATAAAATCTTGTAAAAACTATAATAGTAATTTAGGTACCTTTGCATCGCACGTTGCAGCCCTTGCCAGGTTTCTCACCAGCGTTGCACCAGTATCGGTCGTTTATCTGAAATAATCCATAGTCGTGGGATCCATCTGAGTTGGTAGCACCAACTACGTTGGTCCTTCTTGAACTCTCCGCATTTACCAGGCAAACCCCTAAAATGGAATAAAAACATAAGGAAGGCTTCGTTCGTTGTCTCCGAAGTGTTTGAAAAGTGGTACCTACAGGATAACAGCATCAACAGATAGCTGATTAGCAGATTGATTCTTAATTCAAATTTTGTATAGAGAATTTGACAGTAGGTAGCTACTTACTTTAATTAATGATGCGGTTAGATTTTTTTTTTTTTATAAAAAAGTGTCAATGTTTCAAATCGTATGTTGAAAGGGGGGAAAAGCTATTGTCAATATAACTCGGCACAAATCCATTGCCTACGGACTCCAGAGAATTTTCAAATGGAAAAATTAACACTGCTTCAACTCAACTCCAGGGAATCAAACCCAAGACCTCATTGTGCTCAACAGTCGTGCTTTCGAACAATTGAACAACGAGGAATCAAACTTCAAGAAGAGGGAGGAAAATATTGTAGGAAATAGTTTGTTGGCCTTTGATAACGGGGAAACCGGTTTACTAATTGTTATGTTATTGAAACAGGTTAGCAAACGTAATGGGATTCATAGTTGTCATAATTACAAAAAAAAATATGTGCATTGTTCGAATGTCCGTGTGTTGTGTTTGACGTCTTTCGGATGGATGGATAGGATGAAACCAGCCAGAAACGGTGAATGTGAAAAAAGGGGCTATTAGGAAGGAACCAAAGTCTTTCGCGGTTTTTAATTTTTTTTTGTTTTTAAAGAGCAAGTTGGTCTAAGATTAATTTTGTTAATTTTCTGTCGGCCTCCTTAGGTGAATGGAGTGACTTGGATTTCTATAAACGAGTGATGTGAGGTTTCTTCATTGACAGGTATAAGTAGGAGTTAGAGAGTTCGAAACATAACTAAGGTATACTTTTTTAAATCACTGAAAAATGTTATATTATAACCTAATATGATGGTAAATTCGCCTGTATTCCCCGTGGGGTTGGAGAAATTATTTTGTAAAAAAATATCTTAGTAAAAGACAATATCTGAAACGGAAAATCTTTCACTGATAGAAAACATAGGCTTCTTTTTACCTAATCCGCATAAGTGTGCGGTTTATGTGGGATAGATCACGAAGGCGACGTCGCGGAAAAAAGATTGAAAAAAGAGTTAGTTTAATTTATCAATCATTAACTATTGGGACATATTTATTTGCAACCCTTGGAGCGCTGTCGGACAAAAATTTATTAAATAAATGCAGTACTTACAATCTTTGAGTTGATGCTCTGGAAAACCATGCTTCCGAAGTTCCCGGACCAATTCACATTCTGACAATGTTTTGCCAAAAGTTTTTGACGCAAAACATAAAAGCACAACAAACAGAATGGCTCGCGACATGTCGGCACGTTGTCTCCTCAAGAATTAAGCAGAGTAACCAATTATAGTGTGTGTCAAGGGGAACAGTATTCCGAGCTTTTATAAAACCGATGAGGAAAACGGCTAATTGATTGGCAAAACCTGTTGAAAGGTATCAGAAAAAATAACTGCGTGGGACGATGAAAGCAGCTCCACTGTCTGCTTCAATTGTGAAAGTAAGGATCATGTATTCGCTTATATACTGCTCTGCTTAGGCCTCTTATCCCTATGACACACAAGGAAAGCAAAAATTCCTTAAGCACAAAATCCCATAAACAATAGTAATACCCTAATACCTATCAAAACAAGTTCTGCGGTTTTGAGGACTAATTACTTCTTAGGTTTAGCAGACCAATTATAACTTCTAATTACTATAACTATAACAGACTATAATTGTCTTAATAAGGAGGCTTACAATTCGATGCACACGCGATGATTCTAAAAGGACCTGCGTAGGTAGGTATTACCTATGTAGTAAAAGATCAAGACTGTTTTACGTTATACTTTTAAGGACAGTCAAGTTGTCTCTTCTTCTTTTTCCTAACGAGACCGTATATCCTATTTACTTGGGGTCGGTGGGCTGGGGCGGCGCTTGGGGTCAGATGGTCCATGATGATAGATGCTAGTGTTGGACTGAGTTTGAGCCTTGATGAACTCCGAGTTCGATTTCGAACATTTCGCCCTTTCGTGCAGGACTTAAAACTGAACGATTTGTACATAACTTGAATAAGATTTAATGTAGCACTTAGGTACTAAATACTTCTCAGATTAAGACAGTCCAGCTGTACCCCTTTGTTGTAGTCATACTTTGCATTATGCTTAGGTATCGGTCGAGATGTTCAATCCATTAGTCAGGTGTAAAATAGAAGACGAAGAGGCATCTAATCGACACCCTTCTAGTTCCTTTCTAGTGTTTATCTCCTCTTAGTAGCCGAGATATAGAAAATTTCGTGTTCGAGTTTATTTTCCTACCGACCTAAAGTAAATTAAAGCAGGATAATGCCAGTTAGGTAGCCAAGTTGCAGGTCATATCTACCTATTTGCTTGGCTGTTGCAAAAAAAGGAAAACGCAGGAATAAGTAAAAGAGGTCATTACTTCGCCGTAGGGAATATTTGTCATAGACTTTCCTTTAGTTTTTCTATGCCCTGAATGACAATGTCTGGGTGACTAAAGCAAGACCATCTGTTTGTAGAAAGGGTTGTGTGTGCTGATATAAAAACTGGTCATGTATGTAGAGGTTGAATAGCTTCGGGCCTAGCACGCTGCCGGGGGGGATCTTTTTTTTGACATCGCCACCCGTTTCTACGGCTACGTACTGAGTTAGGCGATTATTCAAAAATAACACAAAAATAAACATGTACAAAGCATCATAATTAACGTTATTCCTGTGGTCACCGAACTTTAATGGGAGCCGTTTGATATTGACTGTATCAAAGGATGCTGATAGATCATGGGACCTGTGACATTTTACCTATTACCAGTTTGGAAAAAGAAATGCATTTTATTATTTAAATACTTTTTAATTTTATTTGATGTCATTCCTAATGTTAATTACAATGATTATTAAAAGCTAATGTGACGATAGGTTTGACAAAAAAACTTAATAAAAAAATTATGATATTTGTGTAACATCAGAATTAGAAAAATAATGTACTGTACTTTCCTAATTACACACAGACTTGTTCGAATATTCATTAATTTAGACACCTTTCGAAAAATAGTTCTCACAAAATAGTTATGAACAGTTTTAGTAACGTCTCTTATAAAAATATTCGATATATAAAACTACTTATATAATAAATCTACTGATATCTATAATGCACATAGTGATAAAATTAATTAAGAAATAAGTTACCTACAACGTAAATTAAATAAGTGTATAATATTTTAAGCTCTAAATATACGATAACGTCTGTCATAGTGGTATCTAAACAATCACAAGAAACGGTCACAGATATTATCACTATTCTATAACATCATGAGTAACTGTTCAATAAGGAAAGTGGTTTATTTGTCTTCATGAAATACGTAGATTTTCCTTGTGGTCTGCGGCGGTGTGTAAGGATGATAAGGATGCACGCACACGGTTCTCCTTGTGAAAAGGAATAGGGATACCCGTCGCGCCAGTCCCACACCGATGTCTATACTCTTATGTCGTGGTATGTCCACCATAGGCAGCTCGTCTTCTTCCTGTTTCTTGAAACAGTTCAACTTTCGAAAGCTATGACGAAATCTGCCAAATGCCGGGATCACCGCTCTTTGAACGCTCGGAAGTCGCCGCAGCAGAGTTTTCTTCGTTTTTTTTTCATCTTTCGGTTCAGGATCACTGAATCTATTTGTCCAATGCTGGGCTTCATTAACTTGAACTGATTTCTTAAAATTTCTAGATTTCTTAGTAGTTTTCGCCGGTGCGATCACAGAAATGTCTTCTTCAGACATCACAATATTGTTTTATTTTCCACATTTTGTATATACTTTGTTCGCTTATCGGACTAGAGTGAGCTCCTGTCTAAATTTTTGGCATTGATTGAGTGTGACGCAGTTTCATGATAAGATATTATCCAGATTACTGTGATTACAGTGACTTGGGTTTATAGTGATTATACGCTGTAAAAATCTCGTAGAAAACAAATGCACGTTTTTAATGGTGGCACTAAAAATATCTTCTGTTTTTTTATATTAGCAACAGTTCTAAGTAGACCTCATAGTCTCAGATATATTTTAGATAGATGTCTAGTTACCGCACTTTTAGTCGACACGACGTTGATTAGAAATCATCGTTAAAAAAAACACAATGCAATGCAAAAATAATTAAAACCGTAACCTTGTGTTCAGTAACCGTGATGCTAAGAACTCTTTCGCCACGAGAACTGCTCTAAACTTCGCTCATATCTACTAAGTAGATCTGGCCAAATAAACTTGGCAAATGTGTCATACTCGTACTACGCAGATATGATAAATGGAATGAGCACAGACAACTCTCAGCCTCCTCATATTTGAACAATTAGGTAAGAATCGCGACAATATGTTAAAAACATACATTAGATATCTTCGCACTGTATAAACCGTTTGTGGGTCCAAGCAAAAAACGTCCAGTAGTGGGATATTGAGTTCAAACTAGATTCGGTATAAAGAATAGTCAATTGATATTAAGGATTAAAAACAGGCACATTTTTTTATCAGACAATTGAAGATGAAACTGAAAAAGCTTGATTTGAGAAAATTCATAAAAAAGAAAAAAAAATTATTTAAAGAAAAAAAAATTGCGGTACTAAAGAAACATTATTTATGGTAATTTATTACACTTATGGAAAAAAGTAAAGGATAAAAAAAAAAACATTTTTTTTGCGATTTTTCAAAGGCCGTATATTTGTAAAAATTATCGTATCGGAGTCGTCATTTTTTTTTACTTTTTCCGACATAAACACTATATTGACCAGCTATCTTGTTTATTCAGCTTCAATTAGTTTTTTTGAAAACCTTGATTTGACCACCTATCGCTGAGATATCGGACTTTGAATGGAAAAGGGTCGTTTTGTCTTTGATCATCGATATCTCAGCAATCAATAATCGCACAAAAAATGAAGTTTGGTTTTGAGAACTTGAATAAATTTTCTATAAGGATATCGTCGAACTTTTTTTTCCATTCTTTACTTGAATTTGAAAACGCATGAAAAAAGGGCTCTAAGTGGATTTTTGAAACATCAAAAATATAAAAAAAACCACTAAAATGTTAAATGTGCCTTTTAAAGTTCATATATTATCCACAAAAACCAGAGTTTCAATTAAAGCCAAACAGACATTTTTGTGTTTAAATCGATTGATTTAGAAAGAAATAAAGGATCACGTTCTTCCAAGCTCTGTAACAAAATGAAAAAAAAAAATCTCAGGTTTTTCCACATAACCAAATCTGAAAACTAGACTTTAAGCTTCAAATTGCTTGTTTTGTAACTACGATACGATAATTTTTAACAAACATACGGCCATTTGAAAAATCGCAAAAAATTTGGATTTCTTTTGATCCTTTAATTTTTTTCCGTTAAGGTACATATATGAACTTGTAGATAATAGGGAATATGCATAAAAAAATATTTGTTATCTAATCGGTTTGTCGATGAATATACTAAAATAAAGTACGAACAGTGAAAGCAGAATCAAAATTGATCGAAAATTAAACGAGATAATAACAATTTTAAACAAATATATCTGTTCCTCTCTCGAAAACGCTGTTTTCTATGGCATTTGTATGGGCGTCATGTCCTTTGACGTCAAAAAACACGTCGGACATCTCTTTCTAATTATAACTTCGTCGCTGATGATGATATTTTGAAAATTCCTTCATATTTGTTCACTATAGCTAATAAGTCTACAATTGAACAAATAAAAAAATGTCATGCTTCCCTATTGAGTATTAAATTAAAATCGCGACATGCAATTTTTTCATTCAACTTTACAAAACTGCGTATATCTCGGACTTAGGCTGAGAACTGGATCCTTTTTGGACGGCCACATTTATTTCTATTACGATTAAATGCAACTGGTAGTATAGCTAGTATTATTAGTAGGTAGGTACTTAATATTGTTTTCGTCAGGTTTAACTCAGAATGTTATTTTCATCTCCAGCATATTATTTCAATTCGGCAGCTTTTCATTCTCCATGTTGCTTTGAAACAACGTTCTCTTATTCCTTTTACAAATACCCATCATCATTCTGACATGAGAAGCAGCAGAAGGAATGTATGCCAACCTAAATCAGTAAAAACCAAATTTGCCCGTAATTTCTTTTCTTTTCTTGGCATATCTATACAAAAGAATGAATGATTTACTCTCAATTCATACCTTTAACAAAACAACTTTTAAAAGAAAAAAAACTGACTAGCTTATCACTTTAGATTATACCCAAATTGAAGATCTATTCAAAACTATATCCTAACTAAGTGTTCCCTTTGCAATGTAAACACAATTACCAAACTCCACACACGCTCACTCCACATCACACACACTCACTCCACACACCACACACATTCGCATACGTCCTCCTTTGCATGTATCCATAATAAATTACTTTATTTCACTATTTTTATTTTTAACCGACTTCGCAAAAGGTGGAGGTTCTATGTTCGACTGTATGTATGCTTTTTTTATGTTTGTCCACCGATTTCTCTGTCAGTTGTGGACCGATTTTCAAAATTCTTTTTTTATTCGAAAGAATATAGGTACTCCCGAGGTGGGTCCATATAAATTTTATCGAAATTGGTTCAGCGTTTTTGAAAAACTGAACAAAACTGAAAAATACGTATACATAGATGACGTTTTGGGTTAATTCTCCAATTACGAGTAGGTATGTTTAAATTCCACGTTCCATGTTATTGGGGTTTTTAGTCTCCAGAACTAAACCATGACTTAAGCGAACGTTTACGCAAACGTGTTCGAGTGCGTTAAAAAACTCACACTAGGCCCTCAGAAAGAAAAATTAAACAGAAACAAAATTGTTGAAAAAAATTTTGTCGTTTTACAATCCACTTCGATACGAAAACACGATCTCATGGATACCAAAAAACTGCAAACAATGGTCACTAATTTAAATGGTGGCAAAAAAAGTTGTATATATAGGTACATATGATGTACATCTGATTGGGCCACCCCATAAATACATAAATAATGTTCTAAGTTAGTCGTAATATCTGCAGGTAATGAGATTGATTAAAAGTCATGGTCGTCAGAGACAAGTATTGAATAACTACCAATTAATAGACAAGGGCTAGATGGATCTATAGTATCTAACTATAGTAGGTAGATAGATATCCAACGGTTTTCACCAGTCTAGATCGAGGTCAAGAAAGGAAGGAAATAATTAAAAAAAAAGCGTGTTCATTTTTATGTGACAATCTTTCTGTAAGGGGGAAATACGTTTGAGTTGGAATTTTAAATTGAAGATATGTTGGTGGTCAAGGAAGACAAATCAGGAAACAGGTGACATAATATGTCGTGAGGAAAATTACTGAATGCGACGTTTAAAGCCAATATTCTCTACTTAACTAAAATGACCGCTGGATGGGACTAGTCTTTAAATTCTTATAGTAGGTAGATATTGACGCGGATTCTCTTGTTCAATAACTAAACTAAAATTAGAGAATTGCTATCTTTTACTAAAAGGCAGTGCGACAAAAGGACGGCTATAGCTATGAACTAAGTTAGAGATGTCAAACTAGTTTACGCCTTACGCTTCGCCGTGTTTTTAGACGACATGTACCCTTAATTTGTATGGAAATATTAGTTCAAACTAAATTTGACAGCTCTTATTTACGTCCGTCATTGAACACCATTAACACAGAGTACATTATAATACCATTAATTTCTAATATTCTTTAATGCTAACCTACTATTAGAATTTAAGAATATTAGAAATTAATCTCAAATAGATATTATATAGTTGCCAGTTTCTGAAATGAGAATTTGGAGAGAACGTATCAAACCATGCTTTTTTTTTTGGGGGTGGGAAATCATCCTATGACTTCTCCGGGTCCCACTCTGGGTGGAGCGGGAGGGCGTATCAGACTCTTATTGACTAAAACCCACCCTTGTTCCTTCCTTGCCCTGAGTGTCCAGGGGCGTGGTAACACTGTTTCGAATTTAGAATGCCAAAGTTTTACTGGTTTTCAGGCTAAAGTCGAGTTTGATAGATACTCAACTTCAAATTCATAATTCGGAAAATGGGCAAATCGGGGGTCCTTCAAACTGACTTGGCATAAGGGCCTGAGTTTCCGATATCGACACAATTGATTTAGTTGATTTATCTTTGGGATATCCAAATGAATTTACCTTTATACTTAGGTAACAGAACTGTAATGGTCGTAAATAAAGTCAAAATTTTAAAATATTTCTTTGCATTTAAATTGTTTTTAATGAAGCATCAGGAAAGGTCAGCACAGCATGCATATTTTTGGAAGTTTTGAATTGGTCCATATTTTGTGTTGCTTCCATAATAAAAAGGTTTTTCACCTTATCCCAATTAGAAGCTTTTATTTTGTATTTAGCCTCTTTGGAGAGTGAATTTATTAATTAGATGAACTCTTTTTCAAAATTTCATACTTTTAGACGTAGCAGTTTCGACTGTGCGTTGTCAGTCAGTGAGCAAATTTAAGATTTTTTTATTAAAGTTGATTTTCGGTTTCTCGTTCACGTCAATATTTGGTTCGTTTTCACTACGTGCAACAGGACAAGGTTGAATTGACATTGCTCTCATTTTCACAATAGCTGATAGCATAACCGTAGTTTTGGATCTGTTGTCTTCTATACTCATATGGTTTTCCACGAAAGAGGGAAAGAGATAAAGAGTTTTATTAACTTCAGAGCGTAGTGCGCAGGCGTTGGCGTCATCGCACTATTTCCCCGCCAGTGTGACGAGGCACAGGCAACCTACGAACTACTGATTCATTCACTTTTGTGTCTGTAACGTTGTGTTTGTATCGTGGTTGAAAAGGAACAGTGTTGTTTATAAAATTAAATAAAAAAACACAGGTAAGACCTTTATTTTGGATTTGGTTTAACTAATAAACCTGGGTTGCACTGGTTACTAACAAAACTTTAAAATAATAATTGGTCGTCCACTCACATACATAAAATCAGCTGCTTTAACCATGTGTGATAATAATATGTATACATGTTGTTTATTTACAGTTTTTGTGGTTGCTTATATAACATAGTTATGCAAAAAATAAGCCATACATCGTTGCATATTTCCATATTAACGGATCCTGACAAATATTAATGACTCATTTATTCAACATTTAATCAACAGCTGCATCTTCATTCTTAGATCTTTATATCAAACATTTTAACCTAATTTATCTTGAATGTACCGCAACTGTGACGTATGCTTGTGTTTTAATCACATGTTTGTTAGTTGAAACATAAATTGTACAAGAATTAACATTAGCATATTAAACATGCAACAATAGTGGGTACTTTCTATTCATTTGTAGGTAAATGTATATTTCTTTATAAGTGTAGGTATATTGTATTTGTGGTCGGTACTGCACGTATGTACCTAAATATATATATTCTTTACATATAATATGTATACCAACATATGTAGATATATACATATTTGATAGCATAGTTATGATTTAATCCCGTAATTTACCTTGGACTTTTAGAATATCACCCACTCTACATCAACAAAGACATTGTACTTATATTCTGCCTCATCATTGTCTTTCTCTATTCCATATACCATTTTATTTGGAGTCGGCGCAATATGGTTTTCTTCACTAAACTTCTCTATTAGGCATTATCTCAGTAGTCACCCCATTTTCTAGCCATATTATCTTACATACACTCCATCCATCGTTTCTATGTTTTAGTCATCCACATTCATAAGTACCTACTGAAAAATTGCCTCACAATTATTTTCCTTGTTTCTCCGCATCATATGCCCATACCATGATAACCAATTTCCACATAAATTTTCATTCATCGGTGCCATATATTCACATTCTACACCACGATCTTCTATTGCCAAACATGGTCAAACTCTGACCACTACAATGCACACTGTACAGTCATAGGATTTACCGTGATCACTCATTCACTATAGGCATGTTGATCATTGCCAAGAGCCTAAATACTTAGCTGCTGCAATTACTTACTATGTATATACCTATCTATGAATGCCAGTGCCCTATAGTCTTTTTTCTACAACCACGTTTCGTTTTTTTCTATAACTTGAGTTCCATTCCATGTTGTATTATTTTCAATATACGAGTAAGTATACCTAATTACAGCCCTTCGTGTCTTGATAACATATTGTGGGACTTTAAAACTTTTAATGTAATTATAGTAGTCAATTAGACTAATGGATATGAGTATTATTCTAATGAAGAGGCCAACACGTGAGCCTTATCTAGCTATATATTATTACCTACGTTATCAGATATTTTGGGTAAATCCATAGCTATCTGCCTACCTCCAATTATATCATTAAATACTTAGCAAATATCAGTAACTGATGAATAGTTTTGATATAATTTAAAATTATGTTGTATATGTAATAAACATATTTTGTTATCAAGTTGAGAACGTGACAAGCTGATCACGTACATTGTAGTTTTTCCTCGACACGAAAATTACCCTTGATTATAATAAATATCTACCTAGAACCTATTTATTCAATCCGCATCATCCGCGGATACCGCACGATCTCCCGTGAGGCGGCGAGCCTCCTTGCCGGACTGTCACCGTGGGATCTGGAGGCAAAAATCCTCGCGCACCTGTACGAGTGGCGCGAGGAGGCCAAACGCCGGGGCGAAACTCCGCTGCCGCGACAACTCGCGGCTCGGCGGACCGAGCTCCGGCAGGATCTCATGGTGACATGGAGAGAGCGACTGTCGCAACCCAGCGCTGGGCACGCCACCATCGAGGCGGTAGTGCCCCTCTTTGAGGAGTGGCTGGAGAGGCGTCACGGCGCCCTCACCTTCCGCCTGACGCAGGTGCTCACCGGACACGACTGTTTCGGGAGGTACCTGTGTCGTGTCAAGGCGGAGGTGACCCCTGAGTGTTTCCACTGCGAGGATCGCCCAGAGGACACGGTGGAGCATACGGTGGAGGTTTGCCCCGCTTGGGCAGAACACCGCCGTGTCGTCGTGGATGCGATAGGCGACAGCGACCTCTCGCGCCGTGCCCTGGTTCAGGCCATGGTACGGAGCGAGAGGGAATGGGAGGCCGTCTCCTCCTGCGAAGCAGTAATGCTCGCGAAGAGGGAGGCGGCATACGTTAGGGAGGCTCAACAACAGCCGAGTCGCCCTAGCGCCCCCAGCCGCGACCGCCGCAGGAGACGCCAGGGGCCGCGAGACGATCTCCGGCCACCGTAGACCCGGGCCTGCGGACGACGAGTAGTGGGTAACTCGCCGCACGATCAGCACCAGGCCCGAGAGTCGACGGCGCGTAGTGTTCCACGCGCGCCTCAAAGAGTTGTCAGCCAAGTGAAGGGGCCTGCCAAGGCCGGTGCCTGCCCGGGGGTGGAGGATAAATTCGAAAGAGTTACCTCGCCCCCGGGCACTCGAGGCAGGGAGGAACAGGGGTGGGTTTTAGTCAGTAAGAGTCTGACACACCCTTCCGCTCCACCCTAGAGCGGAAGAAGTCATAGGATGATTTCCCACCCCCCCAAAAAAAAAAAAAAACCTATTTATTCAGCAGGTTCTAACTAAAGATCCAACAATACAGGATGATTAATTGGTAATCTTTCATGATGTATAGTAATGATAGGTAACATGGATAGGCAAATTTTGTAATATCGGACCAGACTGAAATCGTGGAAAAGCAGTTCCCTATATTTTGTCACGTTATCATCATCTTCGTGCCATTGTCCCATGTTTCTTGGGGTCGGCACAACACGTTTTGTTCTTCCATTCCATCCTGTTAACCGACACTGTATCACTGACTCTCTCTTAGTTTTTTTTATTCCTCGCATAATTCATCTTTTCACCCTAAGTCTCTTCTCTTCATCAATTTATATTTATCTTTATAACTCTTTTAGCCACATGCATTTCATTACTCCTCATCACATACGCTAACATAAATGTGCGACAGCTGTTTTTTTAGGGTTCCGTACCCAACGGGACCCTATTACTATGCCTCCGCTGTCCGTCCGTCAGTCAGCGGGCTGTATCTCACGACCTGTAATAGCTACACAGTTGAAATTTTCACAGAATATGTGTATTTCTTTTGCCGCTATAAAACAAAAAATAATAAAATAAAATTAAAAAATAAATTAAAAATTAAGGAGGGCTCCTTATGGAGCCCCCCTTAACCTTTAATTTATTTTTATTTGTTGTTATAGCGGCTACAGAAATACACGCTGTGTGAAAACTTCAACTGTCTACCTATTACGGATAATGAGATACAGCCCAAAAAAATCCAAAAAAAAACACGTTTCTAGAACCGTGTTTTTTTGGTTTTCAGGGTTCCGAAAGTCCGAATGAAAAAATGGAATCCTTATAGGATCACTCGTGTCACAGCCAGTTTACTCCGAATCTGCTGGACCGGTAGAGTTGAAATTTGGTACACACATGAATATCTGTGACCCAAACACGGACGTGTACCCTAAATAAATGAATATGGAATATGGGGGTTACTTTTGGGGTGAAAATCAGAAAATTAAAAATCAATGTTTTGCAAACTGTGTCGTGCGACATATCAAATGAGAGGGCGCATTGTGAGAGTCTCGAGTATATTTTTTCATGAATACTTTCAGGCCCTGAAAGGTTGTCAATGAATTAAATCACTTTATATACAAGGTGATTTTTTAATCGCTTTAAACACTTAAAGGCGTGAAAGTACTTATGAATTCGAGCAACATACATACAAATCGCCAATCCTTACTCTACCAAAATGTATGGAACAGCTGATTTTTTTAGTAGAGTTACAAAGTTGGCCTTATAGTAAAAGTTGCTCGTATTCATGAGTACTTTTACCCCTTTCAGTGTTTTAAACGATAAAAAAATCACCATGTATAAATGGCAATCAGATGGACAAAGCGAAATTAGTGAAGATGCTTTTCTTTATTATTTTTGTACGTGATATGAAAGAAATGCAAATAAACATACTTACATATACATATACTTAAAGAAGATTTTTCTGCTAACCACTAGGAAATTAGGACTTCTTTGTTACAATAAATAATTATATTCTGGTGCATCTTACATGTCTTCATTAGAGTAGATGTAAAGCAACATTATTTTTCTACTTTCTCAATTTAATCCTAATACTTTTGTTACTGTATGCACTGGGCACATTGTGAGAATATTTAATTTTTAAACATCGTGCATCGTCTATTACTTTTCCATAGCTTATTATGTCTTTATGTGTATCTACTTGCCTGATATTAATGATTTTTAAATTCTTAACATTTTTCACCACTATGTTTACATGGAATGCCGGAAAAAACACCATACTTTCAACCTTTGTTTTTGGGTTAGAAATCATCAAGTGACTTCTTCCGCTCTGGGTGGAGTGGGAGGGACGGACTTTCAAACACACCCGCGATACTGACAGATTATTTCAATCTGACTTTAAAATTATTGGCATTCCTCCTTATGGGGTCAATTTAGTCTTGAATATGAACCAATTTTACTAAATTAGGTCCAATTCTGAAAAGAAAAAAAGTCAGCCTGTAACTACCTGTTTATAATGAATGTGGTCTATTGAACGTTTTACACTTAATTAATAAGGCAATGACCCTGAATCCATGACATATAGACTTTCAATTTGGTAATAGCATGATAAAACATATTTGACGAGTGACTGTGTCTTCCTCTTTGTGTATCTTTAAGTAGGAAATCCTTTTGTGTTTCCAAGACTCGCCTGTCATTTTCCTCGTATGTAGTGTGAGCAATGGCTGACTACCTTATCAACAGATAACACTAAATGATAAGAGTCTTAGCAATGGTAATACGCCGCCATTTTGTCATTCGACAATAAGGACTCTGGTACTTATTCCATTTTGTTTAAAATCCAGCATATATATATTTGTTTTTTGCTCTGTTATCTTGCATGAAGGTGTAACGAGTAGAATAAGTAATTTATCGATTGGTGTTGGTTTTAGTTGACAACGGTGCGTGACGATGGGTTTATGTATTTCGATGGACTGTGGAGACGACTGTGATATCTGCTGCAACCCATGTTGTTTGGCGCTGAGTGCTTGCTGCCTGGTGCCCTGCCTGTGTCCTAATGCATGTGGGCAGCAGCAACAACCCCCGCAGCAAGTGACCGTGGTGCAGCAGCCGCCTCCAATCATCTACGACCAGCAGCCACCTCCACCAGGGTACCCTTACCCACCCCCAGGAGGATACCCACCTCCCGGCGGTTACCCACCTCCCGGCGGTTACCCAGGATACCCACCACCGCAAGGATACCCCGGATACGGTCCTGATCCTAACCAAATGTACAGATGAAAAGCTTTAGTTTAGGTAAGTGTAGTGGACGACCTTTTCTATTGTAAATGTTTGTATTATATTCGATTAATGTATGCATGCGTAGATTTACTTTTAGGTGAGTGATGAGGTGGAGGTAAAAGATACCTATTCAGCTTTAATCGATACCAACATTGATAACAAACTTTACAGATAAGTTATAGATAATAGGCTCTTTATACCTGATGGCAGATATCGACCACAGTTCACTTTCGTATTACTAGCAGTTCCATAATAAGTTTGGAGTAATTAAACTAGGAAAATACCTAGTGTAACTTTGAAATACGGAACTGCGCAAACGACTAAAATAAGTGAGTAAACTGGCCTATACGTACCTAAGCAGTATAATCAGCCTTATAACGCTCCCACTGCTGGGACTCAATCCTACCTAAATTGTTCCCATTTTTTTCCTTAGTGACATGATTGTGTCCTTAATTGCTCCGAACTTGATCATCAAACTAAACGAGTTGTCATGTCCATATATGATAAAGGAGGCCCAATACGGAGTCAGAATCAGAATCAGAATCAGAAATATTTATTTGTAAAACATAGGTGATAATTACATACAAGATCTTAAAAATTAGGTACTTAGTGCGCTATGTCTTGCCAATTGACATACAAAATATTGGAAAAAAAAAGATTACATGAGTGGGTAGTGTAACGGAAGTGCATGTTCATATTTTAAATACTGCTTCTGTCTATGGAAATGAACAACTTTCTTCAAAGAAGCCATAGTCAATTCTGAAAAAAAAATTTGGACCTCCCATCCTAATTTTGATCAGCTGATGATAATATTTTGTCCGGTAAGTCCAATTGTTTTTATGACCACGCATTTCCGTTACATCCTGTATATGACATACGTCAAGAAAAGGCAAGTCATATCAATATAAAGTAAAATAGTAATAGTAGTAATAATATTAGTAGTAGTAGTAATTACTTAAATTAAAAGTAGATTTGGGTCCTTACTTGAAATTGGCGTTTTTTTCTCACAGATAGAGAACCTCATCACTTCTATGAATTAAAATATTTATCAATTGCTTGGTATTATATCGAAAAATGACCGTCATAGACAACTGCCCTAGTTTTATAAACAACTGCTGTCTACTTTTATAAACAAAAAAATACCTTAAAAATGACTCCTCTTTTTGTTAGCAGAAATTACCACTATATTTGTTTAAACTTAGCCAAAACTTATTTTTGTTGCTTAATCTAAGTGGCATACGTTATCTTAATTTTTAAACATTATTGCATAAAAGTTTTAAAACTTTAGTGTTCATTGTTGTTAAATAAATTAAGAAAATGTTAGTATGAAAAATGCAACTTCTTTAAATTCTCCATACAAAACGCCGATTTCATAGGTGGGGACATAATACTTACATAATAAAACAATAAACATAAATTTAATAATTGATATATTTTTAAAAATCTGAGGCTTATTTTAAGTTTAAGAAAGACGTTGAACGGTTTATGGTTTCCACCAGCATTTACTAAATTTATTTCGGTTCGGTAATTTTTACTGATCGATAGGGCTCGCATGCGGGGTGCGGGAGATTTCTGTAACGAATACTATTAGGGCCCGCTTGTGGGGTGTTGTAGATTTCTGTAACGCATGGCATAGGACCTGAAAACACTACTACTAGAAACACAAGTCTCGGCACACTTTATACCGACCCATGAATTTCATTTGTCGTTACGCCCCCTACTGGGAACCCCCGCAGTGGGCGTACTGTTATCGACTTATGTCTTTCATTAGTCGATAGCCCCCACAAGCTGTATATCGATTGAGTTATCGACCAATGAAAATGAGCCTTTGTACGTATAAAAAATATAACGGCTTTAGCTATGAAATTATAAAATAATAAAAATAAAAAAGCCTTATATTTCCTGCTATAAAAAATAGATATGTAAATAATTAATTCTTTCAAACACTAATGGTTAGCAGGATCCCCTTAAACAGGTGAAGGCCTCCTCCAAGTCTTTCCATTTGGTTCTGTTTTGGGCTACTTGTAGCCATTTTGAGCCAGCAATAGTTTTTATATCATCCTCCCATCTTGATACTGGGTGACCCTTTTTTGTTTTCCCTTGTGGCCCTTCCCATGAAGTTACTATTGCAGTCCATCTCTGATCCTGAAGTCTTGCTACATGTCCAGCCCATTTCCATTTCAGATTTTCGGCATATTCAAGAGCATGTACCTATCGATTTTGTGGTTTCTCATATTTTTGTGTGTCTGATTTTTTGGATTTTCCTAATATTTAGCAAACCACGCTCCATTCCCCGTTGACTGCTTTTTAGTTGGATATTGACCTGTGATGAAGCTATGAAATTGCTGATTTATATAACGGGTCACTCTGAGCTTGACTTGGTACTGTAAGTTCAAATAAACTTTAAAATGTAAGACACGTTATTTCTTTTCGGAAATTTGTAATAAATTTGTTTCTTAGGGTTTTGTATTTTCTGTAATTTCACTATACTTATAAACAATCAATCAATCATCAAAATTCAAGAAAACCCGTGTTTCGTTTGGAATATGAGTTCTACAATACCACGTACCATAATAACGAGTATGCAATATCGCGTACTAACGAACAAGCTGTGTATTTTTATTTCATTCGCTTTCATTTAGGAAATTTTACCTTATCAAAATAACCTATCTTCTCCGGGGATTAAAGGATTAAATTTCCAAAACGAAAGTTATAAAACTTTAATGCACAATTTGTTCGCTAAAAGGTAGTTGTAGGCATACGTCATTAATATTGTGTGCCTTTTGAAATACCGTAAATGGTTTCCTTGTTGGAACTCGTATTATCAAAAAGCACATGTTTTTTAGATTTCATGGAAGATATGGCAATATCACAGGAAAAACAAAACCCAAAGAAACAAATCCATAACTAATTTTGAAAAAGGGATAATTTGCCAGTTTATTTGAACTTAGGATTCCAAGTCAATCCGAAGTTAAAGCAGTTTAAAGGGTGCAGTTTCATAAAACGGCAATTTCATAGGAAAATACCATTTATTGATATTAATTTTAGATATACCTGAATTAACTACCTCATAATACGTACTTTACAAAATGATACCAAGATATGATCTTGGAGATCATTCTATGGAGTATTGCTAATTAAATTGACAGTTCCATAAATAGTGACAAACAATTCTCGGCATATTATTTTTCTGAAAAAATCTCAATCAATAACTTTTTCAGGCCAAGCAATGGCTTGAAACAAGACAGATTGTCGTCATTGGTCAGTGATAGCCTTCGATTCTATTAGCATCATATTGAGACTGCGTCACATAATTATATGTTCCTATTATAGTGATAGCTTTATTGGATCCATTCATTAGGTAACTACTGCTATGACGGCTACTAATTAAGTAGAAAGACAATGAGCTATAGAATTCCCCAACCATAAAATACCTTATTTGTGCGCAAAGGAAAAACAAAACGTAATTACAAAATATCATGACTATGGAAACGTGATAGTGATGATCAGTTATCAGCATTAGCTTGCCTAAAACGCATTATTTTGTGACTCATGATAGCTGAAAATACTAATCCATTTTTATCAAAAATAATTTCATGTTAGTCACCATTGATGTCAATATTAAATGACTAATTCAAAGGAGTTTTGCGATTATATTGAAAGGATGAATTATATCGTTATTATTATTTATTTATAAAAAACAAACAAAATTTATTATAAGCTATGGGGTTAACTACGAGTATCATACCTCACCTCAAAAAATTACTTCAAGATGCCACTTAATTTTTACAAAATGATACCTACGACTAATATTGAACAATTGTTCAATCATTTGAAGTATTTGCTAGGGATTTGCAGTAGTGATCCTTGAAGATGGACCCGTGCGTTGTGTTTCCTCGATATTCCTATTTAGATGATTGAAAATTAGTATTTTATTTAATTTTACACTGTTGTGTTCCAGGATGTGTTGTAGCTGCTGTAGCTGCTGCAGCTGCTGCAACTGTTGCAACTGTTGTAACTGTCCCCCGTGGTGCTGCTGCTGCTGCTGTTGTAGAGAACCTCAGCGACAAACCATGGTCGTCAACCATGTTATTGTCCAACAACCCACTCCTGGACCATATGTTGTGCAACACCAACCGCAACACCATCTGCAACAACCACAAGCACCACCTGCGTACCAGAAATACTAAATAGCTAACAATGATACGGCATGATATAAATTTTTACCTGAAAGAATTATGATGAAAATTGAAAGCTAATTCCTAAAATATACCTAAGTTAAAACTATGTTATGGGGATCAGCTTTAAAATTGTTACCAAGACTGCCATTAGTCACAAAATTTCCTTTGTTAAAAAGTCTATCTAAACAGTTAACGAACCAAGGAAATAGATTTGCTTATAAAGTTTGTCCAATGTTTTCGATCTCAAGTTTGCTGTCAAGTCCAATTCAACATTTATTTCTTGTTTTATATTCATCATGGTATCATTACGCTCTGAGCATAATTTTATTACTTCATTGTTTCAAATGGTAATAAGTTAACAGTAAATTTGAATCTATTTTTTTTTGTACATTTATATTTACCTTTTTACATATTTCTATCACGATGAACATAAAAGAGAAGTTCCCTGCTTATCGGGAACAGCTCCATCATCGGCCACATCATCGCTTACCATCAGGTGAGATAGTGGTCAGGCGTGAGTCTATCAATAATAATAATATAAAAAGATAGAGGAACCGTTTTAGAATATATATTTTTTATATAAATTTAATTTAATTACATATCGAGATAGGTCCTTTGGAATTTGAAAATTATACTGTAAGACGGTTCCTCTATATAAAACGACGGTTCATCTAAATAAATCATGGTAGCAGCAGCACTACTACTAAATGTTAACCTATTATTATTTTGTTATAAATATTAATTTATATTTTAGCTTAAATCAAATATTAGATGACTTATTATTTAATGCAGCTGTTGATACTGTTATGAATACAAGATAACACTTTTTCTATGAATGCTTAATTTAAAGAGACCGATGTGATAATATTATAATATTGTTTGTACAATTTTAGAGACAAATAAGACATATTTTTATTTTTGTTTTGAGATAGCCTGATGGTAAAAAAGGAGCATAACCAAACCTAAATGATTAAACTAAATCTTTCAGTTTCTGCGAGTTATTTTTATTTTTCTTACTTCCATCTTTTAGCTTGAAACAATGTGAAACTAATTATAATTTTGTTATCTTTTAATTGAGTATTGAAGAGGACGTGAGTTCTTGCATTTTCCTTTTATTTTAGTTCGAGATAGGAGATATCAGTAATAATGTACAGTAATTATATTGGTATTTTAAATACCTACTTAGCTCGGTTGTAAATAAATAATAAATAACATCATACATTTAAGCTATTTTTATTTGTCTTAGATATAGGGACTTACCTATATTCACCTTTGTTTATAAAACTCGCTAACCATATGTTTAGTTTGAATACTGAATAACGGATTCTAAATTAAAATTCTTCATCGAAAATTTTGAATTTATCTGTTAAGCGACCCCGACACGTTCAATGGCAATTGTCAATGTGCTACGTTATTGACAATTGCAATTGAAGGTGCCATTGATACACTTCAATTGCAATTGTTAATTGTTTGCGCTAACTCTGAACGATCGCGATATAAATTCTCGGTCCTTGATATTACGTGCGGTATCCGTCATCTTGGTTTTCACTGACTCAGTTAAACGATCAATTGTCAGCTTCAATGGCTCTGTCAATGAGCATCAATCAAATTTTTTATAAATTGCTTTTAATCACGTAACTGTGATTGACAATCCCTTCAATATTGTACTCGTAAACGATCAATGGCAATTGACAATGACGTAAAATTGACAATCGCAATTGATCGTTTCGGGGCTGCTTTAGTTACAGGCTTTACTATGAAATTCGCTAACTATTTGCTCAGTTTAAATTGTGATTACCGGATTCTAAATTCAAATTCTCCATAGAAAATTTGGAATTAGAACTTGCTTATCGTTACACTAATTACATGGTTATTTTTTATAAATAAGGCCATATATGTATATTTATTAAACAAAGTTACCGCATTATGATAAATTTGTGAGATTTAAAATAAATAAGGGATGGTTGCAAAAAAATAAGCCTAAGTAATGTATTTATATAATTGTAATAATGTCATATTATAATAGATTTATAATTATGTATTAGGCTCATTTAAGGGCGTCGTTCATGAAATATATTTTATACACAAATAATATTATTTAATGTTAATATGGAAATGTGTATAATTTATGAATTTAATGAGACACAGGGAGAGCTCAATCACTGCACGATATCTATGGAATTTGTTTTTATTAAGTATTTTATCATATTTTGTATTTATTATGAGATAAATGTTCCATTAACATACCTATTGTTTTTTTTAATTAAAACTTTTATATTACTTTATGTTCATCATCTTCCTGCCCTTATCCCATGTTACTTGGGGTCGGCGCAACACGTTTTTTTCTTCCATTCTGTCCTGTCAGCCGTCACGCTATCACTAACTCCCTTTTCTTTCATATCACTCTTCACACAATCCATCCATCCTTTCTATGGCCTCCCTCTCCCTCTCCATCCATTCACATTTATATTCATAACTCTTTGAGTTACATGTGTTTCATCCCTCCTCTTTACATGACCATACCAAGATAAGCGGTTCCCTTTCAACTTTTCTGTAACTGGCGCCACTTTTAAACTACCTCTAATGTACTCATTTCTCACTTTATCCATTCTCGTTACTCCACACATCTATCTCAACATTCTCATCTTCGCCACAGCCAGTCTTTTTTCATCCGTCTTTTTCACAGCCCAACATTCTGACCCATACAGTACGACTGGTCTAATCACGGACTTATAGATTTTCCCCTTTAACTTAAGGGGCATCCGTCGGTCGCAAGTTGTTCCAGTGACCTGTCGCCATTTCATCCATCCTGAGTTGATCCTGTGCGTTACGTCTCGGTCTATATCGCCATCCCACTGAACAAGCGACCCGAGGTACCGAAAATCGGAGCAAATCGGTATAGGCGTTCCGTTGAGAGCTACAGGCATAGGACTGGAGAGACCGCCGAAATCGCAGAACAGATATTATTCCGTTTTGGTTCTGCTCAATTTCAGGCCCACACTCTCCAGTCTTTGTCACCACGTCTCCAATCTGCTCTGGACCTCTGAGCCGCTTTCGGCAACCAGCACAATGTCATCAGCAAACAGCATACACCAGGGAGCCTCTTCCTGGATGTCCGACGTCAGAGCGTCCATTATCATCAGGAAGAGGTAAGGGCTGAGAGCCGACCCCTGGTGCAAACCGACCGCTACACTGAAACTGTTAGTAGTGCCCACTGCAGACCTTACTTGGGTACTGCATCGACTGTACATCGCTCTGATCAACTGCACATACTTCCCAGGCACACCTTTCTCCTTAAGGGCCCACCACAAAACCACTCGAGGCACCCGGTCATATGCCTTTTCGAGGTCAATGAACACCATGTGCAAGTTTTTATGCACAGCTCTGTATTTTTCGCACAGCTGGAGAATGGCGAAAATGGCATCCGTTGTACCCCGACCGGGCATAAAACCGAACTGGTTTTGTGAGATTTCACTCTCTTCTCTCAGCCGCTTTTCAATAACTTTTTCCCATGCTTTCATACTATGTGATATTAGCTTTATTCCTCTATAGTTGTTGCACTCCAGCACATCACCTTTGTTCTTGAAGATGGGCACCAACTAACTGTTGCACCATTCATCAGGTATGGCTTCTTCCAGCAACAACTTATTGAAGAACAAAGTTAACCACGTCCATCCATCTACCCGTAATGACTTCCACGCTTCAATTGGTATTCCGTCTGGACCAATTGCCTTACCATTCTTCATTCCATTCACTGCTATTCTCACTTCATCCACACTGACCATTCTCACTAACCCCTCATTCATTGGTTTATTCCCTACAACACCACTCCAGATATTTTCCTCATTCATCAATCTTTCAAAATAGCCCTTCCATCTATCCTTAATCATTTCATCCTCTGATAGAAGCATTCCAGCTTCATCCCTTAGACATCTTATCCGACTAACATCCTTCGCTTTCCTCTCTCTGGCTCTAGCAAGCCGGTACAGATCTTTTTGGCCAGCTGCACTGTCCAGTGTATCGTACAGTTTGTCCTGAGCTTTTGCTCTCGCTATTGCCACGGCTTTCTTAGCTTTTTTCTTTAACGCATCATACTCGCTCTTTTTTTCAGCTTTCAAACTAACGCTTTCCAGTTCTACACTCTGTCATTCCTTGAATTTCTTCTTTTTTTCCTTCAACACTTCCTGTTTTTCTGTAGACTACCACCACCATCCACGTCCATCGTCCATCGTCATCCATTTTCTATTTGTACCCACATTGTGTGTATCTGTGTGTGTCAAATAAACTAATTTTCTTTCTTTCTTTATGTATCTCTCTCTATTGTGCCCCTTCCTTTTGTCTCTCCCAAAATAGCCTTCGCTGCATCCCTAATACACCCAGCTATCTCATTCCAGCTTTGATTCTACACTTCAATCATTCATGTCTCCCATTTCTATCATTTTGTCTACTACTTGAACGAACACTGAAACCAGAATCAAAATTGATTGAAAATCAAACGAGATATAAAAATTTTAAACAAGTAACTGGCCCTCCCTCGAAAACGCTGCTTTGTATGGCAGTTAGGCGTCACGCTATTTGACGTCACGTTGGCACGTCGGATTTCTTTTTCTATTATTACAACTTTAAAACTTCGTTGCTGATGAAGATATTTTGAGAATTCCTTCATATTTGTTTACAATAGTTAATAAGTATTCAATTTAGCATATTAAAAAATCTCATGCATATTCCCTATTGTACCTGGCCAATGTCTGTGGAATCTATTTAAAAAAATATATATATGTGGTCATAACAGCAAAGTCAAAACAATTATTTTTAGAAGTATTGTTATTTATGTTTGTACGCGCATCACGCAAAAACTACCGCACGAAAATAAATCCGGTTTTCACAATTGTATTTTTGCAGGTCTAACTTATTTAGGTATTATATTTAATATTTTTTGGATATGCTGCCTAGAAGCCGAGTTATCCACACAAGAGTATTTTTAACCCCCAACGCAAAAAGAGGGGTGTTACTTATCAGTTTGACCGCTATGTCTGTGTGTCTGTCTGTCGATTTGAATGCGGTTTTTTATTTGAAAGCAGGTGTTCTAGCGATAGTTCTAAACGCACGCGCGTTTAAAACACATGAATGCAATAAAGAGATTTGATTTGATTTATCAAAATCGGTTCAGCCGTTTCAAGATCATCAGCTCTTTTGTGTTTCTTAACCGACGAAAAAAAAAGGAGGACGTTATCAATTCGACCGTATATATATATATATATATATATATATATATATGTATATTTTTTTTTTGTGTATGTTCAGCCTTCACTCCGTCATTTGTAAACCGATTTTGATGATTATTTTTATGTTAGATAAGGTATACCTCAAGGGTGGTCCCATGTCAAGTAAATCAGGATCTGATAATGGAATCCTGATAAAATTAAGAGAAAACCTCGAAAATTGTGGGCACGTTTATCGTTTCTGTATGTATGTTCGGCCCTCACTCCGTTATCTATGAACCGATTTTGATGATTATTTTTTTGTTAGATAGGGTATACCTCAAGAGTGGTCCCATGTCAAGGACCTCATCATGGGATCCTGATAAAATTGAGAAAGAACTTCGAAAATTGGGCACGAATATTGTTTCTGTTTACTTTTCATATCTTAATCAGGCATTTAGGAATCATCACATCATGAAACTGAGCTGATGATGGAAACCATACATTTCCTAAACAATAAAAGTTAGATATAAAAACTGGTTTTAGTGACAAATACCACTGAATATGCTTCGAAGAAAAGACGTCTTTACAATATTGGAGGTAACCTAAACTGGTCAATATCCTGGGAACTTCATGGAAGGATGGTTATATCATCAGCTCAGTGGCAAGAGGAATGATGAAGGATTAGAAATTAGCCTCAGAGTTTTGAGTCGGCGCCAATTAATAAAATGATTAATTACCTACTTACAGCCTACTTACTTCTTCATTTGTAAGTCCTTATAAAATTTAGATATTTAATAATCAGATTGTTGTTTGGCGCCGACTCAAAATTAGTTTATATAAAATTTGATATTTTATGTAGGTAAATAAGCTCAATACTCAAGACTTATAAGGATTATTTATTTTTTGCTTTTTAGTTCTTTTTCGTCGGTTAATTTTTTTGTTAAAATGTTTTTTTTAAATGATCGCTTTTCTTTTTGTTTGGGGTTTTAAAAAAAAAATGATTTAACTGGGATTTTGTATTAACTGGGCCAGTACGGGGAAATCGGAACCGGTAGAAGATACAGGAGAACTGTGTTACGAACGTTTAGGTGCTTTAATGACTATGACCAAATTTTTGGTCAACCGCGAGGTGAATCACAAAAATCGGCAATTTTTTTTAAGTGGACCGATTCAATTTCTTGTAAAGATCATTAAAAAACTGTGTTGACTGTTGGTACTTCCTACTATAAAGTAACCATATACAAGGTGTAACGGAAAGGTATGGTCATATTTTAAGAACAGGTTCTGCCCATGGCAATGAAAAACTTTCTCTAAGGAAAAATAGACAATTCTCAAAAAAAAATTGGACTTTCCATTCAAAGTTATCATCAGCTGATCAATATTTGAATGGGAGATAATTTTTTTTTTGAGAATTTCCTCATGTGTCCTAGAAGAAAGTTATAAGTATATCGATAGGCAGATGCAGTTCTGAAAATATGAACACACGTTTCCGTTGCACCCTGTATAAGTTCAGAATGAAAATATGCCTTTAGAAAAACATTTTCAACAGGAGAGTTGATGCACTGTTTCAGCGAAGTCTTCAGGCTCAGTTCCATTACTTAGTATTCACGGCTCTCGGTACGCTACACACGTTTATTTAGCTTTGCTTTGTATGAGAATGCAGGACCCAGAAAGGCCGGATCATCCTCTGATGCGTGACTGACCTCTCTGTGATCCTGCAGTAGAAGTGCACCTTATTCTTTTTTCTCAATAAACAAACTTCGGCGAAAACTGAATCCAAAGTGTAGCCGAGATATTGACAATAGTTTGGGCAGCAGACAGCATTATCAAGGATTAATGAAAATGCGTAGACATTTTCTAAATACTGCTTCAGCCTGTAGAAATAAACAACTTTCTTCGAGAAAGTGTAAATCAATTCCGAAAAAAAATATGAATCTTCCATATTTGATTATCTGTACGAAAACTCCAATTTTTTTTTGAGAACTGTCTATGGTTTCCTTGAAGAAAGTTGTTCATTTCCTTTGGCAGAAGCGGTATATAAAATATGACCACGCTTTACACCCTTTTTCTGCTAAAATCATATAAGTACTGCAGTCACAAATCATAATTATAGGTTTTGCAGTCACAAATCATATAGGTATTGCAGTCACAAATTATACGGGATGTAACGGAAAGGTGTGGTCATATTTTAAGAACCGGTTCTGCCCATGGAAATGAAGAACTTTCTCTAAGAAAAAATAATCCAAAAAAAAAATTGGACTTTCCGTACAAAGTTTTTATTTATATGGGAGGTAAAAAAAGAGAATTTCCACAGATTTTCTTGATAAAAGTTATTCATACCAATGGGCAGATGCAGTCCTTAAAATATGACCACCCCTTTCCGTTACACCCTGTAAAGGTTTTTTTGGGGGCGGTGGGAAATCATCCAGTGACTTCTCCCGCTCTGGGTGGAGCGGGAGGGCGTGTCAGACTCTTACTGACTAAAACCCACCCCTGTTCCTTCCCTGCCTGACTGCCCAGGGGTGCGGCAACTCATTTTCAGAATTTATCCTCTACCCCTAGGCATGCAGGCACCGGCCACGATGGGCCCTGTCAGTGGTGGCTGACACTAATCTCTTTGAGGCGCGCTTGGAACACTACGCGCCGTTGACTCATGGGCCTGGTGCTGATCGGACGGCGAGCTACCCACTGCTCGCCGTCCGCAGGCCCGGGTCTACGGTGGCCGGAGATCGCCTCGCGTCGTCCTACGCCCAGTACGCCCAGTACCTCTCCTGCGGTGGTAGCGGCCGGGGCCATGAGGGCCACTCCGTTGAGCTTCCCTCACGCGTCCCGCCTCCGCCTTCGCGAGCATTACTGCTTCGCAGAAGTCGGAGACTGCTTCCCATTCCCTCTCGCTCCGTACCATGGCCTGAACCAGGGCCGGGCGCGAGAGGTCGCCGCCACCTATCGCATCCACGAGGACACGGCGGTGCTCCGCCCAAGCGGAAGGACCCTGTAAAGGTATTGCAGTCACAAATCATATAGGTATGCAGTCACAAATATGTATTCTGAAGTCATCGTTGTCAAATGAGAGGCCAATATTTAAGAGAAAAAAAATATTATTGCTAGATACAGATGTTCTGCAATCTACTAATCATAATGGCCGTTTCAGACAAGGACATTATGCAATGCGAGTGCTATGTAAGATGAAAGTGTTTCTGCATTTTGCAACGTATCGTTAATTTTGACCTTGGCAGTCAACTAAAATGCAATTAGAACTGAAGCGTGCTAAAATGTTGGAGTTTAGAGTTATGCGAATAAAAGCGTACTGGCCGGTAGATTTTTTCCTGAGTTAATATTTTTTAAAATTTTTTTTTTTAATGTTAGCATTATCATCATTCTCCTGCCCTAATCTCAATTTATTTGGGGTCGGCGCAACATGTTTTTTCTTCTAAACTCCTCTATTAGTCGTCATCTCTGTACCTCTCCTTTTTACCCATATCCTCTTTCACACAGTCCATCCATCGTTTCTTTGACCTTCCCCTACTCTTATAGCCATCCACATCCATGTATACAAGACTTTCCTAACGACATTTTCTTAATTCCTTCGCATCACATGCCCATACCACGACAACCGATTTCCACACTACTTTTCAGTCAGCGGTGCCACTTTCAGACTTCCTCTTATGTACTTATTCCTAATTCTGTCCATTCCAGTAACACCGCACATCGCTCTTAGCATTCTCATCTCAGCTGCATGCAATTGCTTTTCATTCATCCCTTTTGTGGCCCAACATTCTGAACCATAAGAAGACAGCAGGTCTGACCATTGTTTTTATAAATCTTAGCCTTAAGTTTAAGGGGAATGCGGGAGTCGCAGATAGTCCCGGTGACCTGCCGCCATTTCATCCATCCAGTGTTAATTCTGTGCTTAACAGTCCGATCTATTTCGCCATCGCTTTGCACGAGTGAACCGAGATACCGAAAATCGGAGCAGACTGGAAGAAGTGCGCCATCTAGGTCTATGGCTTCAGAACTGGAAAGACCGCCGAAATCGCAGATGATGAATTCAGTTTTGGTTCTGCTGATTTTCAAGCCAACTTTTTCCAGCTTCTGTTGCCATTTTTCCAATCTGCTTTGGATCTCAGGTCCATCTTCACAAACCAGAACAATGTCGTCAGCAAACAGCATGCATTAGGGTGCCTCCTTCTGTATTTCCGACGTTAGCGCGTCCATAATCAACAGGAAGAAGTAAGGACTTAAAGCCGACTCTTGATGCAAGCATACAGCCACACTGAACTCGTCGGTGTTGCCAGCAGCCGACCGGACGTAGGTAATAGATTGTCTGTACATAGCACGAATATAATTAACATACTTTCCAGGCAAATCTTTTTCTTTCAAGGCCCATCACATCACATTCCGAGGTACCCTATCATACACTTTCTCAAGCTCAATGAACACCATGTGCAAGTTCTTGTGCACACGTCTGTACTTCTCGCACAATTGACGGAGAGCAAAAGTAACGTCTATTGTCCCTCGACCTGGCATAAAACCAAACTGGTTCGGGGTAATCTCACTCTCCTCTCTTCAATGCAATCTTTTCTCTATCACTTTCTCCCATACTTTCATACTATGTGACATGAGCTTTATCCCTCGATAGTTGTTGCAGTCCTGTACATCCCCTTTTTTCTTGAAGATGGGCACTAGCGGACTACTGCACCATTCTTGTGGGATCACTTCTTCATACAGCAACTTATTGAAGAATAAAGTCAGCCACACACATTTATCCTCTTTTAAACACTTACATACTGGTATGTCATTAAGGCCAATGGCCTTTCCATTTTTCATACTTTAAAAAAAAAAGTTTTTGAGTCTCTTAAATTTACATAACAAATGTGAATGAAACAGCCCCAGTAATTGGTTAATAACACTTGTGTCGGAGTTGTCTCGCTCCTCCCCTGAATTGGTAGACAATATTGAGACTATGAAAATTGAAATTAAAATTAAAATAAATTAACACAATATAAAATTAAAATCAATATTAAAATTATCAAAATTAAATTAAATTTATATTAAATTAAATTAAAAAACAAATTCAAGTCAAAATTAAATCAAACTTCAAATTTAAAAATTAAAATCAAAATCAGAATTACAATCAAAATCGAAATTAAAATCAGAATTATTCTCAAAATCAGAATCAAAGTTAAAATCAAAACAAAAATCAAGAATAAAATCAAAATCAAAAATAAAATTAAAAACAAAATCAACAATAAAATCAAAAACAAAATCAAAACTCACGTCAAAGTTTCAAAACTAAGAACATGCTTTATCGCCAATCAAAATTAAGATTTCAAAATTAAGATTTATAAAGTATTTAGTAGGTACATGTGACAATGTGTGTGAGTGTGTGTTTAGGTGTAACTATGTGTGTGGTAGTGTGTGTGTGTTTGTGTGTGTGTGTTTGTATTACAGATAGTGCTATATGTTATAATAAATAGGAAAAAAATTCAAGCAAGTCTATCTAATATCTGCTCTGTTTCATCGTTTGTGAGGGATTTTAACTACTCTGTTATTATTAATTTGCATTTCTGCGAGACCTCGAGGTGAAAATGTAGTTTTGCGTTAACTTTGTTATTTATGAAGGCCGACTGGCATACATACTGACGCCTTGCAAAACCGTATGTACCCCTGAGGAGTAAGCCACAATGTCTTTCCGCCTTTTAGATTGTCTTTTCAGGTTAAGTGGAATATGCTTATGTAGATAGAGTATACTGTTTAAAAGGTATAGCTTTCTTACTGATAATAGACCAGTGAATTTATATAAATCAGTTGTGGGAAATCTGAACGGCTTGAAATACATAACCTTTAAAAGTGACCTTTGGGCTCTTTCTAGCTCTAAAAATTTGACCTTGGTGGCCCCTCCCCAAGCTGGTAAGCAGTATATGATTACCGACTGCGCAAGTGCCTTATAAATGTCGTTGAGTGTCCTTGGAGGCAACACATGTCGTAGATTTTGAAAAATCCATATAAATTTTCGAACCCGCGACATAATCGGCCTGGCCTACCGGTAAGCGTTGGGGGAAAAGGAGATTCAGAGGGGATTGCTAACATGTTTAGGGAATTGTTTGAGGTGCAGTCTCCCCTTGGTCCCTCAGTTGCGATGTCAGGTGCTGGGTCCGCCAGTCCGGGGGTGCAACCTTTGATTTATGTTACAGCTGAACAAGTTAGAAACGTAATTAGAAATATGAATAGAGGTAAATCCCCCGGGCATGACGGACTCAGCATCGAGCATTTCAAATATGCGGGGGTCCATCTACCGAGGGTCCTGTCTCTATTGTACACAATGTGTATTAGTCATTCCTATCTGCCTGCTGAGCTTATGAGGACAATAGTAGTGCCCATTGTTAAAAATCGAACAGGTGACATCTCTGACAAAGGCAACTATCGTCCTATCTCTCTCGCAACTACAATTGCCAAAATATTGGACAGTATTCTTGATTCATGCTTAAAAGAACATCTGCATATGCACGATGCACAGTTTGGTTTTCAGTCCAAATTGTCGACAGAAAGTGCTATCTTGAGTCTCAAGAATACTGTCCAATACTATACTGACCGCAGAACCACGGTGTATGCCTGTTTCCTGGATCTCTCCAGAGCCTTCGACCTAGTGTCATATGATGTGCTTTGGAGAAAGCTGGGGGACAGGAATATACCACCTGGAGTTCTCAGAATTTTGCAGTATTGGTACGCAAACCAAACAAATACTGTGAAATGGTCAACAACACTTTCTGATCCATATAGGTTGGAGTGCGGTGTGAGGCAGGGGGGTCTGACGTCTCCTAGACTCTTCAACCTATATGTGAATGATCTTCTGGTCGGGCTCAGCAGCATGCGAGTCGGATGCCGAGTGGGGGGTGTTACCATTAATAATATCAGCTACGCGGACGACATGGTGCTGCTGGGTCCGACTGCGGGATCAATTAGAGAGATGTTGAGAGTATGCGAGAACTATGCAGCTACACACGGACTCGTTTACAATGTGAAAAAGAGCGAATACATGATTTTTAAGGCCGCTGGTAAGGCCCCCGATTATGTGCCAAGTTTTACTCTGAATGGCTTGAGTATAAGGCGAGTAAATAGTTTTAAGTACTTGGGGCACATACTTACCGACGACCTTAAGGATAATGTAGACATAGAGAGAGAGCGCAGGGCATTGGCGGTCAGAGGGAATATGTTGGCGCGCAGGTTCTACCGTTGTACTAATCAGGTTAAAATAACCCTTTTCAAAGCTTATTGTCAGGGTATGTACACGGGGAGTCTGTGGGTCAGCTTTACCAAAAGATCGCTGGAGGTCCTGCGCATCCAGTATAATAATGTTTTCAGAATGCTGTTGGGACTGCCCCGTTTTTGTAGCGCATCTGAGATGTTTGCGCTGAATCGAACTGACGACTTCTATGCGGTCATTCGAAAAAGATCTCGTCTTTAATAGCAAGACTACGGGACAGTGACAACAGTATTTTGAGGACAGTGTCGGAGAACATCTACTCTCCTATTCTGAGACGTTTTGTGGGGGTGATGAATGAGTGAAGTTATTTACTTTCGCTTGTGTGTCGCCCACATGAAACGATCTCAAGTAAACATGTTTTTTAATTATTATAATTATTATTACTTTACTAACATTAGTTATAAGAAATTTACTAACACAGTGGATCTATGTTGTTCGTAATAAAGAATTTATTATTATTATTATAATAACCTCGACCTGTGAATGCCACGTTAGACACTCGTTGACTATGACTCCCAGGTACCTTGTAGACGGCACTTGTTTGATGGGGTTACAGTCACAATTTTGTTCCAAGCTGTTTGCACAGGTATGGATATGGATATTGAAATTAGTTCTTGGCTTAGACCTAGCACTTGGAGAGAAACAAATGTAATTGGTTTTGACAATATTGAGGGTCAGCAGATTTGCCTTGAGCCACCCATCCACAATAACCAAACCCTGCTCGGCTTCACCACGGACTTCCTCCCATGTGTCGCCATTATAGACAATAGCCGTATCGTCAGCATATGAGAAGATTTTCCCTCCACTGTTTCGTAAGTTACAGAGTTCGTTAATGTACACCAGAAGCAGCGGCGGGCCGAGCACGGAGCCCTGTGGAACACCGAAAATAACCTCTTCCTCATTGCTGTACGAATTGCCAACCCTAACCTGTTGTTTCCTACCCTGGAGATAACTTGCAAAAAGAGAAAGTGCTTTACCTCTAAGCCCTATAGCCTCAAGTCTCCGCACAAGGATGGGAACAGATACGGAGTCAAAAGCTTTTTTCAAGTCCAAAAACACCGTGACGCATCTATATACCTTATCTGTAATTTCAGACGTTAGAGCTACAATTGCGTCCTGAGTTGATCGACCCTGTCTAAAACCATACTGGGAATCTGAAAGAAGGTTACATTTGTTCAAATAATTGACAAGCCTTTTATTTAATTTTTTTTTCTATTATTTTTTTAAATTGAGGTTAAGACAGAGATCGGTCGATAATTATTGACATCGCTCTTGTCCCCACCCTTGTGCACAGGTGTGATAATAGATCGTGTCAGCGCATTACAAAATATACCCAATTCAAAACACAGATTGGTTAACTTGCAAATGAGAGGAACCACAAGGTCTCGAGCCAGCTTAAGGAAACTCACGGATATGCCATCCCACCCCGTAGCACTTGCCGAGTCAAGTGCCATGAGTGTACTATTAACTTCTGCCGGATCTGTATCCAGTAGCACAAATGAGTTGGTTTGAGATGTTGTAATTGAGGGGACAAAAGCAGGTCCATATTCTTGCCCAGTTAGGGTCATGATTTCATCCGCCAATGTTTTCCCAATAGATACGAAGAAGTGATTTACGCGATTTAACGAGTTAAGTGGATGTGGTGTAATTTGAAGTAAATGAGTGCTAGATGTTTTGGGTTTTTTATAATGGGTTATGTCATTAATTCTTTGTCAAAGTAGCTTGGGATTTTTCACGGAAGATAAAATTTGGTTCTTATGATATTGTCTTTTGACTTTCTTGATAAGACTAGAGCCAAATGTGCGGTAACGCTATAGGCGTTACCGCACATTTCGCTCTAATCTTATCTGTATTTATCTATTATACGTATTTATCTTATCTGTATATCTTTATATGTAACGCTCAGAATAACATTAAAAGGGTCTCTCTACGACTGTAACTGTAATTAATTTCTAAATCTAATACATCTTAGGACTCCCGTAGATATCCAAGGGTTTAGGGTACGTTTAGAGCTAGAAACTGAGATAACCTTGGTGTTTCGGAGGAGAGATGATTTAATCACATCTGTCATCGCGTCTGCTAAAATGTTTGGGTCTCTATATGCATTAAGATAAGAAGTTTCCACATTTAGAAGGTTTATAGGCATTCTCAAGGTTGGTCACTGTTTTAGTCTTGACATAAGCCTTGGTATTGTACGTGTGGGATATATTTAGGAGTACCATTGCATGATCAGTTACAGACGTGTTTAAAACTACCACGAAAGCCGAATTTCTAGATTTATTTAGTTTTAGAAGCATGTGATCCAAGCAGCTGTCATCCCTGGTAGGGAGGCAATGTCCCGGAAGGAAGCCATGCATGGCCGCCATGTTTAAGTAATTAAGTCTATTTGTTCGTGATTGTGATGTTTCTGCTGGTTTTCCTATTAAGTTAATATTTATGTCTCCTGTAATAATAGTATTCCCATGCGATTCGATTGATTGAAGATGTTTATCAAGAGAGGCAAAGGAAGTTGTCTGCGGAAGCTATGGATGGAGACCGATAAATACCAATGATGGTGAAATTAGATATTGTGATTTGCAAAGCAGAGGCATGTGTCAAATCATTTTCCGTTGCCTTAGGTAGGTGGCAGTTTCTTCCATAGGCGACTACTCCGTCATTTTGGATTAAATGCCTAGACGTTTTAAACGAAGTATAATTATTTAACTCAGGTATTTCTTTGTTGGCGTTTAATCTCATCATCATCTTCCTGCCCTTATCCCATGTTACTTGGGATCGGCGCAACACGTTTTTTTCTTCCATTCTGTCCTGTCAGCCGTCACGCTATCACTAACTCCCTTTTCGTTCATATCACTCCTCACACAATCCATCCATCCTTTCTTTGGCCTCCCTCTCCCTCTCTATCCATCCACATTTATATTCATAACCCTTTTAGTTACATGTTTTTCATCCCTCCTCTTTACATGACCATACCAAGATAAGCGGTTCCCTTTCAACTTTTCTGTGACTGGCGCCACTTTAAAATTACCTCTAATGTACTCATTTCTCACTTTATCCATTCTCGTTACTCCACACATCTATCTCAACATTCTCATCTCCGCCACATGCAATCTTTTTACATCCGTCTTTTTCACAGCCCAACATTCTGACCCATACAGTACGACAGGTCTAATCACGAACTTATAGATTTTCCCCTTGAACTTAAGGGGCATCCGTCGGTCGCAAGTTGTTCCAGTGACCTGTCGCCATTTCATCCATCCTGAGTTGATCCTGTGCGTTACGTCTCGGTCTATATCGCCATCCCCCTGAATAAGCGACCCGAGGTACCGAAAGTCGGAGCAGATTGGTATAGGCGTTCCGTTGAGAGCTACAGGCATGGGACTGGAGAGACCGCCGAAATCGCAGAACAGATATTCCGTTTTGGTTCTGCTCAATTTCAGGCCCACACTCTCCAGTCTTTGCCACCACGTCTCCAATTTGCTCTGGACCTCTGAGGCACTTTCGGCAACCAGCACAATGTCATCAGCAAACAGCATACACCAGGGAGCCTCTTCCTGGATGTCCGACGTCAGAGCGTCCATTATCATCAGGAAGAGGTAAGGGCTGAGAGCCGACCCCTGGTGCAAACCGACCGCTACACTGAAACTGTCAGTAGTGCCCACTGCAGACCGGACTTGGGTACTGCATCGACTGTACATCTCTCTGATCAACTGCACATACTTCCCAGGCACACCTTTCTCCTTAAGAGCCCACCACAAAACCTCTCGAGGCACTCGGTCATATGCTTGTCGGATAATCAGGATGTATCGAGCTACAATCAGGCATCAGGTGGGTCTGTGTAGGTATATCGTGCAATAAATAACAACGGCAAAGTAATTATTCACTTTAATTAATTTGAAACTTATAAACTTGGTACTTTAAAATACTAGTAGCAACAAAACGTAGGACAGTTCCGATGCGTCTTCACTCCGTGACTCCCAGGCTAAGACTGCCCGACTAGGCGAGTCTTCCCCAACCTCTAAGTCTAACGGAAACGCGCCGACTCCGTCAAAGCCCGCCAACTGCAGTGTTTATAGTTGCCGCCAGGTGGCGTGCTTTGTTTTGTTGCCAATTTGACTAGCGGATACGACACGGCCATCCTGCGAGTCACACGTCCTCGTGTGTTAATCTGAAACAACATAACCATAGCACAGTATACGTTCGGCCATGCCCGACATCGATTCGAACTGTGCGTTACTATTTGCTTGCTTTTAATTAAATTTTGGACTCTTAAAGATTGTTTACTTGATTAATGACTAGAACTAGAAATGACATAGTTCATCATTTCTAACATCATTTTACTAACTTCCAAAATAGCAACACCAGTTCAAAACAATTAGGTTACAAGTCAAATAGTAGGCAGAGACAGAAATTAAATTTCCAACATGACAAAAGATTTAGAGAAATAAAATTTTAAATAATTAGTCAGAGTCCAAGTACTATTGAGGATTATGTTCGATGATAATTTAACAATCAATCTAACGTTTGTAAACCAATTTACCAAGCCCCAGGTATCTCATTCGCGGTCAACGTGTAACACACACTATTCCTCTCGTGAATACCGAATCAATGGTCTTTGCTTCTAAGGCAAGACCCGACCATACTACCCAGAGCTACCGCCCATCGCGTACCCACGGACTACTCCATTGAGCAAACACCGATTTCCAACGGGCTACGACTACGATACTCTGGTACAGTCTCCGACCCAACGAATCGAGAACCCGTGCATCTCATGTAAGCAATTCAATTAGACTCTACCTCTTCTATTTCATCTCCAACAACTTCAATTGGTACTTGGCCCTCAAGCATTTTGCTAACGCGATCGTCTGCATACTTTGTAGGTACGCTTATTAACCAACAACTTTAAAAGGTAACGATCTCCGTCTAGGATCTCTACAATCTGAAATGGTTAGAGGACCATTGTTATCTAATTTTGTTAGATAACAATGGTCCTCTAACCATTTTGTTAGATAACAATGGTCCTCTAACCATTTCAGATTGTAGAGATCCTAGACGGAGATCGTTACCTTTTAAAGTTGTTGGTTAATAAGCGTACTACAAATTATGCAGACGATTGCGTTTTTTTTGGCTAAACTCTTCATTTTCTATTAAAACGAACTCCTTGATTTTTTTTTTTTGGACGCACATTTAGCTTCTTGCTCATTCATTTTAAAATCTTAGGAAGCAAACCCAGTATAGTGAATATCAAGTTCAAGTACCACTAACAGTCTAACTCCCATTAAATTGAACGAAGAAAACCAAAGACCAAGTATCTTATTCACGGTCAACAGTTATTTCATAGCTCAGCAATACACAAATGCTACACTCGCACTTCCCCATGGGAATGCAGTGTCCTCTCTATTGACTACACCACCCAGGGCTACTACAACGATACCCTGGTACAGACTCTCCCGTCAATACCACCAAGGGCTATCGCTACAATACCCTGGTATAGTCACCAACTCACTGAACTCAGAACCTGTTCACAGATACTAAACTGATGCCAATTCATTTGATTCACACAACGTCAGTTGGTACTTGGGCTCGAGTATCTTTCCAACACGATCTACACTTGGAAGTAAAAAAACATACCGACCTCGAATCTATGAATTAACTAAAGATTACTAATCAATCTTAATCATATTACTACAAACAAACCTCATGCATCACGTTGGGCGTACATTGTAAAGAAATGAATTCTTCCACCGGCTAGCGTCAGAGATATTTATGGCATGAGACCCTGGTTACCTATCTTCGGGCTTATTTCATGAGGCATGTATGCAGTAAATAAGAGTCCTTAGATTTGGTCTTCTCATATATCACATTTATTGCTAACACTGCATCACACAAGAGAGCACTCAGTTTACAGAAAATTGTATGTTGAACTTACAATTTATGATGAAACACTTTTACCCTATCCTTTGAAGATCGAAGATTAAGGATCCAATGATGAGATCCTCAAACAGTATCCAAGCAGTGGTCATTTAACCTTAGTCATCCTTGGGACACGTGGACGCTTGTGCTCGAAACCCCTTGCTAAGACCTCATTGTTCTTCCAAAATATAGTGAAGTTTATGATCCGACCATTTTATATAGTTTTCCCTTATATAATTAACTTATAGTAGGACCCTGCCGACAAAAGAACATTCCGGTAAGACTCCAAATGCCATGCTTAAGACTCAGCGTCAGTACAGAAAAAAACCCAAAAAGACTACTTACATCGTCCCTCATTCTTATGCTTACAGCATTTGAATTTGACTCTGGTCCCTTTTACACCTCGAGCCATCATTAGGTGCTTTTAAGTAGTTTTTTCCAATAAATAAAATTTCTTAGACAGACTCGTTGCAGATCAAGTTGGAGAAAAGAAAAACGTCAAACGTCAATCTGTCATCTGTCAACTCGCAAAATAACGCTTCATTCCACCAATCTAAATTTATTCTATTTTTAGGTGTTACAGCGGATAAATTCTGAAAATGAGTTACCGCACCCCTGGGCACTCAGGCAGGGAAGAAACAGGAGTGGGTTTTAGTCAGTAAGAGTCTGACACGCCCACCCGCTCCACCCAGAGCGGGAGAAGTCATAGGATGATTACCCACCCCACCAAAAAAATGTGATTTCCACCAATTCGCATTGGGCCCGCGTGGTGGATTATGGAGGCTTGTGCCCCAGTAGTGGGGACATTACAAGGCTGATGATGATGACGATGATGTTGCCTTACTTAGTAATATTTTGCAAAGAGTTCTGCTAATGTTGAATGTGGGTTAATATTTTATAAATACCTATCTAGTAATCTGAGCTATGCTTACACCATTTATAAGAGATATGTGATGTACTCGTGACTACGTGTAGGGCTATCAGTCTTATCTGTCAGCCCAACAGATACTTGGCCGAATTTCCCACAAACTTTTCGCAACGTTCTGCATTATCTACTTGCTATATTGTTTATTCTTCTTCTCTTCTCTTTTAAAGTCCTCAATATTGTGATATGACTTTCTTATACTAGTATTCATAAATTATGTAATCCTTCTAAAGTTACATAATTAGGTACTGGTAACTGTTTAAAAATAGGGGCGGCGATCGTAATTACTTCTTACATGCACATATACCAAAATTGTTATCACTTGAAGGTTTGAAATACCGCAGTAAAAATTGATTAGCAGATATCAAATCAGTATTTTAAATACTGATTTGATATCTTCTACCTAACCTAAGGCAATTATCAAATTGTTTTTGCTTCAATCTGATATTTTCCTTACAAGTATGTTAAAAAAATCTGAAAAATGCCAAGTGATTCATACAATTCGTACGAAAAGTAAATATTTCTTTTTTGGTACTTACAGAAATTATCGATATAATTATCTTATCATATTGGGCACACACATCGCTTTGGCTAGCAAGTAGGCTACATAATAAGTCGATTTGTAAAATACAAAACAGTTTTTATATACGTTGTGGATCAACAGTTGGATAAACTCAAATATAGGTAAGTACGTTTTATTTTACATATTTTCCTGTAGATAATTATTAAATTTATCTCTTATATAATTAAGATCATGTTTGAATTGAAGGCTATTGCAGTGCGTGTTTAGTGGAAACGCACCTAACATAATATACATTAGAAAAGGTACCGTCAGAAGTAAGTATGTACGAGTAGATGACTTACTTGTATTTGAGAGATTCTTTTTTCATCGTCAAATGTTTATCACTAATATTTATCAAGTTGTGAATTTGTTCTAAGATTTTATAACTATTATTGCCAAACTATACAGGCTATTGATTTTTGTTTTCGGTATCATAATAAGATGATGACGATTAAAAGAGACGTAGGTAATTGGGAAGGGGTCAAGAGAATGACGATGATGTGAGATTAGTTGGTGGTAATAACGATGGAACTATTTTTAATCAGTGAAAAATTAAGAAATCAACTGTTAACTGATATAGTGATCGCCAACATGATTGTATGGAAGTTGAGAATTCAGTTTTTCTATCTCATCAGCTTTTAACAACGTAGCGCTGACTTTCGAAATAATTTTTCAAGCGTGTTTATGATGTTGGGATTGCATGGCATTATAAAGTTACCTCTGGTATTGCTGATACTCATTTCTAGGTAGGCCCTAGACAAAGTCACATTGGTTGATCGTTCGTTAAACCACGTGAACATTTCGGTAGCGCATGTCGGTCACATACATTTTGAACTTTTCAACCATCGTTTTCGCTGATAAAACGTGACTTTCTTTCGACCCTCAGTTCATATTAGGATGACCGGTGTTTTTTTTTTGTTTGTCACCCAGTAAAGTAACAAACCTTAAGATATGAGACTCACATTAGTCGAAGTTTGCGGGTTGCTATTTACCAATAACACTATTATTATCAATATGATCTACTACCGTTACCTTTTCGAGTAAATTACTTTCCTTGTGACACATGAGTGGGTTTAAAACAAGTCAATAGGTACCTTCAACATTGATTGTTCTCGATGGCATTTATCAGTTCTCCGATCAGCAATGGATGGCCTTCTAATTAATCTTATCAATGCAAACACATTTGCATTGTCATAAATTTGGAGCGTTGATATTTATTTGCTTTGTACAGTCAGTGGTCCGAAATAAAGATCCCTAACCTAATTTATTTGAGATCACATTCACCATGATGTTGTTTAAGCTGTTATTTTCTGTCATCCTAATAGGCTCCTTTTTTGGAAGTAATCCCGTTTGAGCACCTATTTTTTGAGCACCTATGCATTGAGCAACAATAAAAATATTCAACTGAAAACTGAACTATGGTAGCTTCTAGTGATCATGCCTAGGCGTAGCAGATAAATTCTCAACATGAGTTACCGCACCCCTGGGCAGGGAAGGAACAGGGGTGGGTTTTAGTCAGTAAGAGTCTGACACGGCCCCCCGCTCCACCTAGAGCGGCAGAAGTCATTGGAAGCTTTCCCACAACCCAAAAAAAAAAGCTGCTAGTGATGGGGTGTATAATAAAACATATCGCTATTATAAAAATTGGCAGTACTTTTATTATTATATCAATTTTAGGAAACTAAGTAATTATTATTAACATCACAATCAGCCTTATGTTATTGTATAGGCACCTCACAAATATAAAAAATCATATTCTTCGTAAAAAACAGTACAGTCTTTATTCTTATTGTTTTTAATTAAATATTTTTTTAATTAATACAGACATAAAATCATACAAATCAAGTTTTTAGTAGTTTTTGGAAAAATATGAACTCTATGTAATTATTATTTAACACAATCAGGCATACTCGTATATTATTTTCTAAGTACTTCAGTTACTTAAGACAAATAAAAGAAATCCCATTCCTCGTAACAACAATAGGTACAGTCTTTATGCTTATTAAAATTAAATAAAATTTCTTTTAATATTTAACTTTAAAAAATTATAGAAGTAATGTTTTTTTTTTGATGCTAGTTCGGTGCCAACCCAGTTTGCAGTACTAAAAAAGTCTGAAATTGCAAAAACTTTTCCCAAACATTTTGTATGAAAAATTTACACATTTTTTTAAAAGTTAAATAATCACCTAATTTCCTAAAATTGATATGATAATAAAAGTAATACCAATTTTTAGAGATATGTTTTATTATACACACCATCACTAGAAGCTACCGCACCGTAGGTGCTCAAACGGGTATAAAGTTGAATATTTTTTATTGTTAATAAAATACCATTGAATAACATTTTTTATTGTTGTTTTATTTACATGTTTTATTATTGTTATTGTTGTTGAATACCATTTTTTTTATTGTTAATTAAATACTATGGAATACCATTGGTACCCAATGCATAGGTGCTCAAAAATAGGTGCTCATATGGGAATCCTTCTTTTTTGTAGCAATCATCTATCACACAATCCGTCCTTTGTTTCTTCGCACTTCTTCTCATTTACTTGGAGATTGTTTGGTTTTCTGTTGACCAATGATCAACCTAAAACCACACTACATTTAAAAGGTCATCTAAAGATAACGTGGGTTACATAATTTCTGTAATTAAGAGAGTCTATTGTCTAACAAAGAATTTATATCACTTTTCCAGGTTACAGTCATGGGTTTATGCTGTAGTTGCTGCTGTGGTGACGGTGGCGGTGGTGTGACGGTAGTTGACAACGCATTCAACAATGACGGAGGAGAAGGTTGGGCGCCCCCACCTGATGGCGGACAGATCAATAATAACCAAATGGAAATGATGAGATGACACGACACTCAATAATACATATTGAGTGTAGAAATCTGATGATGTTGTCTGCATATAGTAAATATTAATTATGGGGTTAATAAATTTTTTCGTTTATACTTACAAATTATGTTTTGATTTAGAGATAATTTTCTAAATTTGGAAGAAAACAATAGAGTGTTTTATGGAACAAAACATAGAGTTCATTCAAAATAAATGTCAAATTCCATTGCAAACCATGTTTTTTGGGCCTTTTTAATACCACTTAAAAACAAATAGCCACTTAAGGCGCAGTTATACGATTTTTAATGGTTTTTAATTGAACATCACGTCTAAACGACTAGTCTTATTTCTTTGAAAAAAATATATGTTACTCTAGACAATTTCCGTCGTAATTTGATCTGAGAATATTTGAAATCATATTGCTATAACATAGTGTAATTAATTTGTAAAGTTGCTAATGCGGACAAAAAATTGAGAATCACGCAAAAACTATAAAGCGTATTTTTATGAAACCTTCTTCATTTTAAAGATCATTTAATTATTTATAATTTAGTCTCAGTGTTTTATTTTAGTACCTGTTGTTTTATGTGTAATAAATTAATAATGCGTCTAATTTCGGACAGCGCTCCTTGATGGGCGAGTCCTATTACTGGGTGGACGTACGTACTTACGACGCGTTACGTGAGCTCAGCACAGAACACGCAAGCTAACCACTCAAGGTCATTGGCAGTTAATAGCGCCTTAAGTGGATTCTTACGAAATTTTGCCGGTATTATTTATTTATTATATTCTTTATTGTACACCATGATATATTAAATAAAGAAATACCTGTGAAGCCCCGCAACTCACCGGTGAGTCGGACAAAAAAAAAAAAAAAAAATAAAGAGAAAAAAAAAAAAAAAAATCGGCTGTCAACCCGGGTTGTCGTCGTGGTTCAATTTGACAACCCGGATTTGGCCGCGGGGCTTTACAGGTTAAAACTAAACAAATACAATGGGCGGGTATTGTTGATTTACGTGGTTTTACAGTTAATATAATGTATTTCTGTAAGTTTTAATGCACAACATTAAAGATCATTACAATTATGAATTATGATCTTGTAATAAGTCGAGATATGGGTTGTTTTAAAAGACTTTTTATTGCCAAATTTTTGTAGTTTTTTTTTATTCTTAGGAAATGGATTGATTTTGAATTGAAGTTTATTTTTTGCTGTTTGAATTTTATGAACGAGAGTTTTGAATATCCAAAATCAATCAAAAGCAATTCTTTGCCCATTTTCTCTAAAATTTGACTAAGATAAATATTTTTTTACTCAAAAATTTTACATAAAATGGTAAAAAGTGATGCATACTTTGCATAGACGACTTTCACAATAACACATTATAATTTTTTATACCGTTTAGACGTCAAAACGATTCGTAATTATGTGATATTCTAAACCCCTTACAACAAAACTTGACAAAACCGTCGTCGCCGGTATGTGGTCAATTAATTGTAATTACAATAAAAGTAAAACTAGCTCATACATTAGTTCGTAATTGAAATGACCTTTAATGTTGTGCATTAAAACTTATAGAAATACATTATTTTATCTGTAAAATCACGTAAATCAGCGAAACCGGCAAACATTCGTATAAGGCTTCTACATCGCTAAACTCGATACTTGAATTTCGGGTTTTATTGATCTCGAAGTAAGCAAGAATAGTAAAAAAATTGAGCAGAAGATTAGATCAAACGATCGAGCTTTATCATGTCATCAATACGAGATCTTTTTCGAGTTGTTTGCTCTCCACATAGCTCTACTTTTTGAACAGAAAAGGTCAATCAGTGTCAACTTTTAATCATTGACGTATCTATGTCTGTAACATCAGCTAGCAATGCTTGAGGAAGTCTATGTTCAGCAGGACGTCTTTTGATTTTCATCTCCTGGTTTGTAGTGAGAGTCTCAGTAAGTATATTTTCTTTGTCTCTGTTTTTGTCAAAAAACGCGTACCAAGTTTAATTTACTTTATGTGGTCACAGAGCACCTTATGCTTATAGAAGAATCCGCTACGGTCTGATACATAGGTACAGCTGCATCGTTTTTGTGAAAATTCTATGGGTTATTAAAGGACCACGTTATGTTAATATAGGAAAGATATGGAACTAAGGGTGCGGGCAGTAAGGGCTCCCGAGCCCCATCAATTCAATATAACAATAATATGATGGCGCATTTGAGCCCACGCACTGAGCCATCGATTTGCACAGTATTTCGGTTGCTGCAGTCAGGTTGCTTAGTGTGTCTTAAAATGACCCCTTGTTCTCTTAAACATTTCAAGCTAACTTAATTCACCTATGTAAGTCAAAAAAAAAAAAACCAGTATTTATAAAACTTTCCAACAAGTAAAGTTAATTTTTATATGTCAGGCCTGTTGGTCTAGTGGTTAGTGACCCTGACTGCTATGCCGGAGGTCGTGGGTTCGATTCCCACCCAGGACAAATGTTTGTGTAATGAGCACGATCATTTGTTCTGTGTCTGGGTGTAATTTATCTATAATATTTATGTATTTAGAAATATATAAGTATGTTTATCAGTTGTCTAGTACCCATAACACAAGCTCTGCTTAGCTTGGGACTAGATGGCGTTGTGTGATAGTTGTGGAATATTATTATTATTTCGTTTATTCATTTGTAAATACATATAAATTATATTTTTAAATATTTCAATGAAAAAAAAAAAAAAAAAAACATTTAAAAATATAAAAAATAGTATCCCACCGGTATCGGGAACAGGGTCCAAGCTACCGGCGGTCAGGGCTCCAGAGAGAGGAACCGCCTGACAGTGCGAGCCGTGTCCAGAAGTACTGCTTTCTGAATCAAGCCCTTGATCCAGCCGCCTAACGAGAGCCTCCTGAGGTGTTGGTCGAGGCTCGTGGCTATTAAGCCATTGGCTGACACGACTATCGGTACAATGATCGCTGAGTCCACATCCCACATGTCGACAACCTCGCGAGCCAAGTCAATATACTTGATTTGTTTATCTTTCTCGGCTTTCACGAGGTTCTCGTCATGTGGGACGGTAATGTCAACAATCATTGCACGCCTCTCGATTCGGTCCACCACCACTATATCAGGCTTATTGGCTATAATAGTCCTGTCAGTGATGATGGACCGATCCCAGTACAATGAGATATGACCATTATCGAGAACTGGGTCGGGCGCATATCTGTAGTACGGCACTTCCGATTAAAAGAAAGAAAGAAAAATAATTTATTCTGCACAGATTTAACGCACATTACAGAAAAAATGGATTAAATAACGTAAACATACATGAATGCTAAAAGCCTCGTATTCAATCAATGTAATTCTTCTGTTCGTTGCCTAATGTCAGAGTCCACCAACAACCAAAGACAATACATATATTGCGTAATACTATGATATAATCTGTACTGCGACACTGGCAAATGACAACAAACAGACCATCAAAACGAAACACAAAAAAAAAAACAGTTTGTGAAAGTGGAAAAACAACTAGACTAATCTCTTAACAAACACGAACAAATTGAGCGGTGCGTCGCATCCGTGCAAGAACAGGTCGTTGCTCAGCAAAAATACTGCGACTTCAGGCGAACCTATCGTCAACAGCGCTGGTTTTCAGCAAACTACCTATCACGCGAATGACGTAATGACGCCCCCCTGTGACGTATTTTATTGTAAGTATGTAACCATAATCTCTCACGGAGTACAACATACCATGAACAAAGCATGGAATTACACATTAATAGATATATATATTTATAGTGTTCTTATAACTCAACTATTTCTTTATTTTTTTTTTTTTTTTTTTTTAGTGGGTCGAATGGATCAAGGATCCCTCAATGTACGAAGAAGCAAGATCCCCCAACATCCAAAGAATGCAAAAATATATAAAATAGGGAAGAATCAGACAGGCCACTCACACTGTTGGAAAACCATAACCATTGCCTGTAGGCCATGACCTTTGAGGTTAGTACAAAAAGAGCAGCTATTATTACTAATATTTGTTTCTAATCATGCAGATTGTTGTATGTGCATGAAATATTTCTTTAAGGTATTCAAAAAATGCTTTCTTGTTCTCAGGACTCTTACTGGTGGAGGAATGTTGTTCCAACAGCGCGTGGCGGCGTATTTGAAACTTCCCCTGAATGCTGCGGTGTTCTGCTTTGATCCACAAAGAGGATTGGTAGAAAAGCGTGGTTCGTATTTGCTCTGTCTCCAACTTAACTTTTCAAACAGATAGTGTGGTTTTTGTGTAGTGACTACTCCAAATAGTAACCCAGCCATATGTAACTTTCTCCTAGCAGCCATTTTCAATATATTAAGATTATTTATAAAGGGAGTAACATGACTTCTACGAGGTATATTGACACAGAACCTTGTACATGCATTTTGTATGCGTTGTATCAACTTCTCTGTTCTTGCTAACAGGCATGGGCCATACACAGTATCACAATAGTTAAGCCTTGATAATATTAGGCTATCCACTAGTTGTTTACGTAGATCAACACTCAGGTAGTCTCTAATTGAATATAGGAGTTTCAATCTGTAAAAACAATTCCTCATTGAGTTACTGATATGCTTCTCAAATCGTAGTTCTGGATCCATGGTTAATCCAAGATTGCAGGCTATATCTACCCTATCTATTTTTTTCCCTCTAATAACAACTTCTGGCTTGGCTGACAGAATGGCGCTTATCATTTGCCTGCTTCCCAAAACCATAAACTTGGATTTCTGTGGGTTCAGAACCAGAGAGTTATTATCTGACCAGACCATCACTCTTTCAAGATCATCATTGATTTTCTCCAATGCCTCTAAGGTATCAGCTGGTTTGAATGATATATATAATTGTATATCATCAGCGTACATGTGATATCTGCAATGCTGGAATGAGTTAATTATATCTGCGCTGTAAAGGATATAAAGAGGGGGCCCTAAAATTGATCCTTGAGGCACACCCCGTGGCACCTGACGAGGGGTGGAAGACATCCCCGATCCATCCTCCTTCTGAATTTCCACGAGCTGTGACCTATTTTGCAAGTAGCTAGCAAACCACTCTATTGTTTCCGTTGTAAAACCATAATAGGCCAACTTGGAAAGTAGCAGAGTGGTATTTAGTGCATCAAAGGCCCGTGAAAAATCAAGAAGTGCAAGGACTGTTCCCTCCCCCCTATTCCGTGCCTCCAGGATATTCCCCACTACGTCTGAAAGGGCTGTAGCCGTCCCACGGCCTTTCCTAAAACCAGACTGAAGGTCAGGAAGCATGTTGTTTACTTCTAAATATTCCAACATTTGGTTGTAAACCACCCTCTCTAAGACTTTCGATAAACAAGGTAAAATGCTAACAGGACGTAAATCTTTAAAAGTACTTGGGTTGGCAATTTTGGGTAATGGGCGAACAATAGCGCATTTCCATAAGTCAGGGAAAGTGTGGGTATCTATCGACTTATTTACAATTGCCGTAATAACCTGAAGGGTGGTTGGCAACGTTAGCATTATCATATCCAGACTCACCCCATCAATCCCTTTAGCGTTTGACCCCAAGCTCTTAATAATTTTCGAAATTTCTTCCTCATTAACATTATGAAGCTCGAAGTGAGCTTCACCAAATCTATTTGTATCAAAATATGTTAGCTGCGATGCAGGCAGTATGGACTGTCCCGGTACATTCAGAAATGCCCTGTTTATCTCGTCTGGGTCATTAAATTGCCCAGGAAGCATTCGTTCACTATGTTCTGAAAATACATCTGATTTAAGATTTTTCCAGAGTTTTTTGGGATTTTTTATCTGGCTGTTAATGTGCCTGTCAAAGTACACCCTTCTTTCCTGTGTTAGTGCTGCATTAGCTTGTTTTTTTAAATCCAAATAATATGTCTTTGTAGAATCTTGCTTGTTTTTTTTATATTTATTTTTCGCTTTGTCTCGCAGCTTAAACATTAATTTAATGTTATCGGTTATCCATGGCGTGGGGCGGTCTTTAAAAATCCTACTCTTTATGGGGGCATGCAAGTCAAACAATTGGGTGATACAGTCATTAAAATGTTCCACCATCCTATTGACATCTAGCAGTGAGCTTATTTCAAACCATGGCATCAATTTCAGATCCCCTATGAAGTAATCCATCAATATATCCCTTAGAGGCCGATATACCACCAACCTAGGTTTAATATTTACCTTTTTGATAACTGTATCACATACAATAAACGAGTGATGGCCAAGTTCACTGATATGACTGACTAGCACATTACGAACCCCTACATCAGTACAGATCACGTCAATGAGAGTACTACTTTCCCCTACAAAATGTGTTGGTGACTGTACCACTTGATTTAACTTAGTATAATTTATGAAGTCCATCATCTCTCTAGTGTTTTTACTGTTTATGTCCAGTAGATTGACATTGAAATCCCCCAACAATACCAAGTGATCATAAGGTGCCAATGCGCTAATACTGTCAGTTATTCCATCCAGAAATTTTGTTAGTCCAAACCATTGCGGCCTGTATGCAGTACCAATCAACAGCTTTCTACCATTGACAGTAAGATTCAACCACATCTGCTCCACATCAGTTTGCTCTGAGTGTGGCCGTACGCGCACCCTAACTCCCGTTTTAATGTAGAACGCTACTCCTCCGCCTCGTCCCTTGCGAATAGTCGCAGGGCGTGGCACGTGCTTTAACCTATATCCCGGAACCTTAGGCGCGCGTCCCTCCTCCTCAGGTCTCAGCCACGTTTCGTTTATCGCCATTATATCCACTGAGTGTTGTGACATGGCAATAAGAAACTCATCCTGATTTGTTGCCAGAGAGCCCGCATTGAATAATCCAAATTTTAATAATTTTGATTTAGTCATGTTATGTAAATAGTAATGGCTGTATAATTGTATTTATATAGTAAAAGTAATGGTAGTATTTTATTCAAATATGTATTGTAGTAATTTTGTTTGTTCCCTTTACATAAGTAATCTTTGTACATATATAGTCCTAGCAGTAATAGTGATAATAAATAAATAATATAATATAGAACTGTGTTTCCCTGAAAATAATGCTCCCAATCATAAACTGAAAATAACATATAACTAAGTTTTGTAAATAATGTTGTTGTGTAGATAATAATATGTGTAAATAGTATAACTATATTCCTCGTATTATTGCAGTACTCACTTTTACATTGCCACTTCCCCAGATCACGACAGATGCGACACACCATACTCAGTAGACATTCACAACTAGAGAAACTATGAACTAATACAAAAAAATATACAGCATCAAACAAAGATTTATTTGTAAGTCTCCGTGAATGGTCCAATAATCTGCAGAATGTCTTCCACAGATGCAATCCTGTGAGTGTGTTCTCCAGGCTTTTGCCGGACCAGGATGCGACCACGCTTCGTCCATACGAACCGCCATCCATGAATCCCTGCAGCGGCCCTTGTTTGGCGAAACAACTGCTGATTCAACTTTGTCAGTCTCTCATTGACAAAGAATCGTACGGGCTTCCCAGAGAGTCCGAGATTCTCTGTGGTAGCTTCACGTCGCACGCGAGCGCCCTTCAACACGGCGTCACGCAGGTCACGTCGAGCCAGACGCACCATAATAGCGCGAGGGCGGGGCTCTGTTGACGTTATGGGGCTTGTCGCTTTTATGTGTCTGCCGCCAACTCGCTCCGCGCCCAGGATGTCGCGATCCTCCAAAGATACTCCTAGCTTTGTGGCAATTAGATGGAACAGATGTGTTGGGTTTTCCGCTTGCGACTCAGGTACGTTCCCTATCACCAAATCGTTCGCCATCAACTCCTGATCCCTGTCATTGAGATCCCTCTGGAGCTGTAGAACCATACCCTCCACCGCATTTAAATTTGTTGTTGGTTTGCAACCGGTCTCGTGACGCCTTTCCAACGCCTCCAATCTGGTCTCAATCCCATCCATACGTGTTTGACAAGAGTCATTAGACGCCTTCAGCTCCGCCACATCTTTCCGGAGCTCCAAGACCTCAAAACGCAAGGTGCGTAGCTCCTCCACTACCATTTTTAAAGCGGAGCCCACGTCCTGTTGGCATTCAGGAACAATTCTCGCCGAGGTGTTGTCCGCATCCACAGCCACAGCCTCGGATGAGGGAGGCGAGAACACCTGCATGAGCGTAGTAAACACAGGTGCAGCAGTTGACACAGGCGTCGCGGATTCCAGCGTCGACATAGGTGTTGGTGCTGGCATTGCCCTGTGCTCCGGCTCCTCACTCTGCACTTCTGGCATACATCCTCGTACCGGCGTTTCAGCCTTATTATCTCTACGGACATTTTTCTTACACTCAGGACAATGCCAGGTGGAGACTAACGGGCCCTTCGGAGGGAGGCTGACGCATACTCGGTGATACGCTATGGCACACTTTGTGCACCTCGCTGTGTCAATCGCTGACACAAATTTGCCACATCCACCGCACTTAACCGGCATTATTCCCACAGGTATGCTTACTATACTTTTCAGTCTCTGTCGTTGTCAGTGTAACGCTGATTCCACAAGAGAGTATTTCAGAGCAAGTTGCTGATGGATAATCCTGGCTACGAGGTTGTGCCTATGCAAGTACTCACCGTTAGCTAGACGAGAACAACCAGAGATTATGTGGCGGATTGTTTCTCCCGGACGATGACATGCCCGACATATGTCAACCGTGCCGTCCTTCACAATAAATCTCCGGTAATTTTTCGTCATGATAACTTCGTCCATAATTGCACAGACAAAACCTTCGGTTTCCCCAAAGAGGTCACCGACACGCAGCCAGGCTACGGACGCTAGTTGGTCTACATCGGGCCCATGTAGGGCCCGGAAAAAGCGTCCGTGAAGTTCCTTACTCTGCCATACTTCTCTGCGATCGTTAGTGTCAAGCACTAGAGGTTTGCGCCAGTTCTCGTTAGCCAAGGAGAGTGGAGTAAGGCCCTTGTCCACTGCCACTACATCTCGATGCATACCCACGTCAGCAGCTAGGAAATATTCCCTTAGACTGCATACCTCGCGGTTGTGTAGGGTCTTAGCATTTAAAAAGCCTCGGCCTCCACACTTCCGCGGGATATACAGTCTCATCACCGACGAACGTGGGTGATGCATTCGAAATGCAGTCAGCAGCGTACGGACTCGCCTATCCAGGGCGTCAAGTTCCGTTTGAGTCCATTTGAGTACGCCGAAAGAGTACATCAATACCGGCATGACCCAACCGTTAAAGGCGCGCACCTTGTTTCCGCCCGAAAGAAAGCTATTAAATACCTTCTTCAGGCGGCCAAAGAAGCGCTCCTTCAACGATTGCTTCATGTCAGCAACATTGATATCTAACGCTTCCGACATACCCAAATACTTATAGGTTTCGGTTGGAGAGAGGGATCTCAGGTTTATGGAATCCGAGAGTTGTGTTCCCACGGATTCCACAATCTCCCCTCGCTTTACATGCATGACCGCACATTTATCCACACCAAACTCCATCCTGATGGCACTACTGAAGGTTTCAGTTACCTTCAGTAGCTCCATCAGTTGCAGATTGTTGGGGGCAAAAAGTTTCAAGTCATCCATGTAAAGGAGGTGAGATATAACCTGACCACCTCTCTTCAACCGATAGCCTAGCCCTGAATTCTCCAGCAGTGTGCTTAGAGGATTCAAAGCTAGGCAAAACCAAAGCGGACTCAAACTGTCACCCTGGAATATACCCCGCTCGATCCTTATCGGTTCGCTATTCCTCTGGATTTGTCGACATCCTGGATAGCGAAGGACCGTCCTCCATTGCCCCATACATGACATCAGGAAGGTGCGTAGCGTTGCATCAACTTTATACAATTCCAGCACCCTCATGAGCCATGTATGAGGAACTGAGTCATAGGCCTTCTTATAGTCTATCCAACATGTCGACAGATCCTTTCGGAAACGCCGAACCTGTTGGCTAATGGTCATATCTATGAGGAGAAGCTCCTTAGTACCGCGGGACCCATTCCTACATCCATTTTGAGAGGCAGACATGATACAGTTACTATCTATATGTGTGTTAATCTTAGCTCTCAAAATGGATGTAAGAACCTTATAGACCGTCGGTAAGCACGTGATCGGTCTAATAATAATAATATAATAATAATATTATTATTATTATTATATTATTATTATATATTATACTCCCCAATCGACGTTACATGGACCAGTAATGTAGATGTCTTTCGGGTAGAATAATTATGATAAAGTTCTAAAATTTAAATTGAAAAACAAGAAACAAAATAAACACTTTGACGTGTATTTTGGATATTTAATTAACACAATATCAAAAAATAATATTTTGGAATTTCAAAATAACATTGAAAGCTGCTAAGTAAATGTTTCATACATTTCAATGCTACAATGCATGCAGCTTTCAATGTTATTAAAATTAAAGGTTATACAAAAATCGATTGTGAAATGGGATGAAAAACAATAATATCGGGTGTTCATATTAGTTGGTTGGTATTCAACCGACAATTCTACACAGAACTTCGTAAGATTTGTGCGTAATTTCAGATCCGCCAAATGAAATGTAGCAACATCCGTGACTGGGATGGACCTGAAATAGAAAATAAATATAATATAAATAAACTCATTTTTAAATTGTGGTTTACGTACTTTTAATGTAAAAGAACATATATGGGTGGAAGGGTAAGCAAAAGAAAAGAAGGATAGATTGTGTGAGAAATGCTATGATACTCGTAAAAACGGGAGTCAGTTATAGCGTGACGGTTGACAGGATGGAATCGAAGTAGAAAATACCGACCCTAAATAAGATGGGACAAGGACCGGAAAAAGGTTTAAGAGATGTCAAAATATAGGATAGTACATAAACTTTTAAAGAATTCCTTTCCGCCAGCATTGCATGGGTCCTACCTTCCAATGTAGGAACCTATGCAATGATACCCGGGCCTGCGGACGGCGAGTAGTGGGTAACTCGCCGTCCGATCAGCACCAGGCCCGAGAGTCGACGGCGCGTAGTGTTCCACGCGCGCCTCAAAGAGTTGTCAGCCAAGGGAAGGGGCCTGCCACGGCCGGTGCCTGCCCTGGGGTGGAGGATAAATTCGAAAGAGTTACCTCGCCCCCGGGCACTCGAGGCAGGGAGGAACAGGGGTGGGTTTTAGTCAGTAAGAGTCTGACACACCCTTCCGCTCCACCCTAGAGCGGAAGAAGTCATTGGATGATTTCCCACCCCCCAAAAAAAAAAAAAAAAAATGCAATGATGTGTCTAGGTAGCCAGAGGCTCATTATCTACATTCTTGGATTGAATAATTGTAATTAAACATCCGTTCGAATTTAAAGAAAAACAAAAAAGGAGGAAGTATACCACATTAAAAAATGACTCATTATGAATGAACCGTGTAATGTCTTGAAATGTGTCAATCTGTGGTTGGGGGTCCCACAAATCAAATTCATTATTGAAACCCGTTCGTCACATGTTATTCTGCAAGTAATTTCCTTAAGTAAAAAAAAATATTTAGATATTATGTAACAAGTAATTGAATAAGTAATTTTATCTGGTGTCACTCTTATTTCTTTTTGCTGTACCCGACAGGGTCCTTAGTTGTTTTTCTTAATTAATATTCACCAAATGTATGCACATTTTGGATTGTAATAAAGATTTTGTGATTTATGATTTTAAGAATTTGAGCAAAAAAAAAAAAAATTAAAAAGCAAAGAGCAAAAAGTGCTGACTGTAAATTAGGTAACTTCGTTAAAGAAGTTAGGTTTATTTTAACTTCTTCGGTTTTCAGTTTCTTTCCAATTTTTTTTTCTCCTTCATCATAACAATGATGAGATATTATGATACATTTTAATGGAACTGAAGAAAAGTGGCACAACACAACAGCATAAAGGAGTCTGCCAAGTATACCGTACCATACAGTGCCAGAAACGTATCAAGCATGGAAAGAAACACGACACGGGCACCAGACCGGATCTATTATACCTGTGAAGCCCCGCGACTCACTGGTGAGTCGGACAAAAAAAAAAAAAAATTAAAGAGAAAAAAAAAAATCGGCTGTCAACCCGGGTTGTCGTCGGGGTTCAATTTGACAACCCGGATTTGGCCGCGGGGCTTCACAGGTTAACCTATATGCTCACCGTTTCGCAAACTGCGCGCATCGGTCTGGCATGCTTAAATATTTTGTCGGTGCCGATACGCTATGTGCATGACACGCGACGGTGTTGGTCGGTGACGGAACGGTGAAATGGGCATTCTCTCATACTTTTTAATACAAAGATAATTTTGCTTGGTACGTGCCTAGCACGGTTATGGTATGGTCAAAGTAGTATGGTATGGGCATAGCAGTATCACGCAGTATAGTATGGGCAGACTGCTTTAAATATAACAATAACAATATATAATATAACAATAATATGATGGCGCATTTGAGCCCGCGCACTGAGCCATCGATTTGCACAGTATTTCGGTTGCTGCAGTCAGGTTGCTTAGTGTGTCTTAAAATGACCCCTTGTTCTCTTAAACATTTCAAGCTAACTTAATTCACCTATGTAAGTCAAAAAAAAAAAACCAGTATTTATAAAACTTTCCAACAAGTAAAGTTAATTTTTATATGTCAGGCCTGTTGGTCTAGTGGTTAGTGACCCTGACTGCTATGCCGGAGGTCGTGGGTTCGATTCCCACCCAGGACAAATGTTTGTGTAATGAGCACGATCATTTGTTCTGTGTCTGGGTGTAATTTATCTATAATATTTATGTATTTAGAAATATATAAGTATGTTTATCAGTTGTCTAGTACCCATAACACAAGCTCTGCTTAGCTTGGGACTAGATGGCGTTGTGTGATAGTTGTGGAATATTATTATTATTTCGTTTATTCATTTGTAAATACATATAAATTATATTTTTAAATATTTCAATGAAAAAAAAAAAAAAAAAAAACATTTAAAAATATAAAAAATAGTATCCCACCGGTATCGGGAACAGGGTCCAAGCTACCGGCGGTCAGGGCTCCAGAGAGAGGAACCGCCTGACAATGCGAGCCGTGTCCAGAAGTACTGCTTTCTGAATCAAGCCCTTGATCCAGCCGCCTAACGAGAGCCTCCTGAGGTGTTGGTCGAGGCTCGTGGCTATTAAGCCATTGGCTGACACGACTATCGGTACAATGATCGCTGAGTCCACATCCCACATGTCGACAACCTCGCGAGCCAAGTCAATATACTTGATTTGTTTATCTTTCTCGGCTTTCACGAGGTTCTCGTCATGTGGGACGGTAATGTCAACAATCATTGCACGCCTCTCGATTCGGTCCACCACCACTATATCAGGCTTATTGGCTATAATAGTCCTGTCAGTGATGATGGACCGATCCCAGTACAATGAGATATGACCATTATCGAGAACTGGGTCGGGCGCATATCTGTAGTACGGCACTTCCGATTCCACAAGAGAGTATTTCAGAGCAAGTTGCTGATGGATAATCCTGGCTACGAGGTTGTGCCTATGCAAGTACTCACCGTTAGCTAGACGAGAACAACCAGAGATTATGTGGCGGATTGTTTCTCCCGGACGATGACATGCCCGACATATGTCAACCGTGCCGTCCTTCACAATAAATCTCCGGTAATTTTTCGTCATGATAACTTCGTCCATAATTGCACAGACAAAACCTTCGGTTTCCCCAAAGAGGTCACCGACACGCAGCCAGGCTACGGACGCTAGTTGGTCTACATCGGGCCCATGTAGGGCCCGGAAAAAGCGTCCGTGAAGTTCCTTACTCTGCCATACTTCTCTGCGATCGTTAGTGTCAAGCACTAGAGGTTTGCGCCAGTTCTCGTTAGCCAAGGAGAGTGGAGTAAGGCCCTTGTCCACTGCCACTACATCTCGATGCATACCCACGTCAGCAGCTAGGAAATATTCCCTTAGACTGCATACCTCGCGGTTGTGTAGGGTCTTAGCATTTAAAAAGCCTCGGCCTCCACACTTCCGCGGGATATACAGTCTCATCACCGACGAACGTGGGTGATGCATTCGAAATGCAGTCAGCAGCGTACGGACTCGCCTATCCAGGGCGTCAAGTTCCGTTTGAGTCCATTTGAGTACGCCGAAAGAGTACATCAATACCGGCATGACCCAACCGTTGAAGGCGCGCACCTTGTTTCCGCCCGAAAGAAAGCTATTAAATACCTTCTTCAGGCGGCCAAAGAAGCGCTCCTTCAACGATTGCTTCATGTCAGCAACATTGATATCTAACGCTTCCGACATACCCAAATACTTATAGGTTTCGGTTGGAGAGAGGGATCTCAGGTTTATGGAATCCGAGAGTTGTGTTCCCACGGATTCCACAATCTCCCCTCGATTTACATGCATGACCGCACATTTATCCACACCAAACTCCATCCTGATGGCACTACTGAAGGTTTCAGTTACCTTCAGTAGCTCCATCAGTTGCAGATTGTTGGGGGCAAAAAGTTTCAAGTCATCCATGTAAAGGAGGTGAGATATAACCTGACCACCTCTCTTCAACCGATAGCCTAGCCCTGAATTCTCCAGCAGTGTGCTTAGAGGATTCAAAGCTAGGCAAAACCAAAGCGGACTCAAACTGTCACCCTGGAATATACCCCGCTCGATCCTTATCGGTTCGCTATTCCTCTGGATTTGTCGACATCCTGGATAGCGAAGGACCGTCCTCCATTGCCCCATACATGACATCAGGAAGGTGCGTAGCGTTGCATCAACTTTATACAATTCCAGCACCCTCATGAGCCATGTATGAGGAACTGAGTCATAGGCCTTCTTATAGTCTATCCAACATGTCGACAGATCCTTTCGGAAACGCCGAACCTGTTGGCTAATGGTCATATCTATGAGGAGAAGCTCCTTAGTACCGCGGGACCCATTCCTACATCCATTTTGAGAGGCAGACATGATACAGTTACTATCTATATGTGTGTTAATCTTAGCTCTCAAAATGGATGTAAGAACCTTATAGACCGTCGGTAAGCACGTGATCGGTCTAATAATAATAATATAATAATAATATTATTATTATTATTATATTATTATTATATATTATACTCCCCAATCGACGTTACATGGACCAGTAATGTAGATGTCTTTCGGGTAGAATAATTATGATAAAGTTCTAAAATTTAAATTGAAAAACAAGAAACAAAATAAACACTTTGACGTGTATTTTGGATATTTAATTAACACAATATCAAAAAATAATATTTTGGAATTTCAAAATAACATTGAAAGCTGCTAAGTAAATGTTTCATACATTTCAATGCTACAATGCATGCAGCTTTCAATGTTATTAAAATTAAAGGTTATACAAAAATCGATTGTGAAATGGGATGAAAAACAATAATATCGGGTGTTCATATTAGTTGGTTGGTATTCAACCGACAATTCTACACAGAACTTCGTAAGATTTGTGCGTAATTTCAGATCCGCCAAATGAAATGTAGCAACATCCGTGACTGGGATGGACCTGAAATAGAAAATAAATATAATATAAATAAACTCATTTTTAAATTGTGGTTTACGTACTTTTAATGTAAAAGAACATATATGGGTGGAAGGGTAAGCAAAAGAAAAGAAGGATAGATTGTGTGAGAAATGCTATGATACTCGTAAAAACGGGAGTCAGTTATAGCGTGACGGTTGACAGGATGGAATCGAAGTAGAAAATACCGACCCTAAATAAGATGGGACAAGGACCGGAAAAAGGTTTAAGAGATGTCAAAATATAGGATAGTACATAAACTTTTAAAGAATTCCTTTCCGCCAGCATTGCATGGGTCCTACCTTCCAATGTAGGAACCTATGCAATGATACCCGGGCCTGCGGACGGCGAGTAGTGGGTAACTCGCCGTCCGATCAGCACCAGGCCCGAGAGTCGACGGCGCGTAGTGTTCCACGCGCGCCTCAAAGAGTTGTCAGCCAAGGGAAGGGGCCTGCCACGGCCGGTGCCTGCCCGGGGGTGGAGGATAAATTCGAAAGAGTTACCTCGCCCCCGGGCACTCGAGGCAGGGAGGAACAGGGGTGGGTTTTAGTCAGTAAGAGTCTGACACACCCTTCCGCTCCACCCTAGAGCGGAAGAAGTCATTGGATGATTTCCCACCCCCCAAAAAAAAAAAAAAAAAATGCAATGATGTGTCTAGGTAGCCAGAGGCTCATTATCTACATTCTTGGATTGAATAATTGTAATTAAACATCCGTTCGAATTTAAAGAAAAACAAAAAAGGAGGAAGTATACCACATTAAAAAATGACTCATTATGAATGAACCGTGTAATGTCTTGAAATGTGTCAATCTGTGGTTGGGGGTCCCACAAATCAAATTCATTATTGAAACCCGTTCGTCACATGTTATTCTGCAAGTAATTTCCTTAAGTAAAAAAAAATATTTAGATATTATGTAACAAGTAATTGAATAAGTAATTTTATCTGGTGTCACTCTTATTTCTTTTTGCTGTACCCGACAGGGTCCTTAGTTGTTTTTCTTAATTAATATTCACCAAATGTATGCACATTTTGGATTGTAATAAAGATTTTGTGATTTATGATTTTAAGAATTTGAGCAAAAAAAAAAAAAATTAAAAAGCAAAGAGCAAAAAGTGCTGACTGTAAATTAGGTAACTTCGTTAAAGAAGTTAGGTTTATTTTAACTTCTTCGGTTTTCAGTTTCTTTCCAATTTTTTTTTCTCCTTCATCATAACAATGATGAGATATTATGATACATTTTAATGGAACTGAAGAAAAGTGGCACAACACAACAGCATAAAGGAGTCTGCCAAGTATACCGTACCATACAGTGCCAGAAACGTATCAAGCATGGAAAGAAACACGACACGGGCACCAGACCGGATCTATTATACCTGTGAAGCCCCGCGACTCACTGGTGAGTCGGACAAAAAAAAAAAAAAATTAAAGAGAAAAAAAAAAATCGGCTGTCAACCCGGGTTGTCGTCGGGGTTCAATTTGACAACCCGGATTTGGCCGCGGGGCTTCACAGGTTAACCTATATGCTCACCGTTTCGCAAACTGCGCGCATCGGTCTGGCATGCTTAAATATTTTGTCGGTGCCGATACGCTATGTGCATGACACGCGACGGTGTTGGTCGGTGACGGAACGGTGAAATGGGCATTCTCTCATACTTTTTAATACAAAGATAATTTTGCTTGGTACGTGCCTAGCACGGTTATGGTATGGTCAAAGTAGTATGGTATGGGCATAGCAGTATCACGCAGTATAGTATGGGCAGACTGCTTTAAACTGACGATGCCTGGAGAGGACTACACACAGCTGAGTGTAAAGTTATGGACGACAAGCGGCAGTTGATGAATGACGATGAAAATAAAATTAGTCTATCATATTATCCACATCGCTGTCAATGGAAAAAGTGCCCAGAACGCTAGCATCATTGCCACATTGAATAGCAATGCTGATTCGTTGGCCAAAGAAAAGCCCAGCCCTCTGGTCACGTGAAGAGTCGACTAACAGCTTGCTGATATGCTATGAAAACTCGATGAGCACTCGGACCCCATGGCCCTAGTGTTTCAATCCCAAACGGCTCAAACATGTAACTCCCAATAAGGTTGTTATATTTGCACCGTTTGAGGTTTTCTCCACCTGCAGCAGCCGCCCCAGCACAGCCTACCGTGCTAAGAAGATGGGATGGCGCAAGGGTGTCGACACATGTTGCATCCCACACCAAAGGCCTACCCAACTTCCAAGGCATTATGGTCATTCCGTCTGGCCTCTTCCCATCGTCACGTGCCAAGCCATTGGGTTCTAAAACAGCTGGCACCCCGGTGGTGACAAGAGCCCGACGAATGATGTCATTAATGCTGGCGTGCCGTGCTATCCGACCAGCACTCCTACCGCAGGATAGGCCATGGTGTCCGAGGCGGTCGACTGCTTCACCGCATTGACAACGATGTGGAGCTTCACTCGGAGCACCCAGACGCAAACATGTAGCGATCCGGAAAGTGGCGTCACTCAGCATGGTACCAATGTTGGGTGACGGTAGTGCCTGTAGCCAAAGGCCCGACTCCCATTCACCCACAGCCAGTAGGCGGGCACGCTCAGCAGTATTGGTGGACGTATTAATGAGATTATTCCGTACCAACCTGCAGAGCGGCTCATCCCACTGTCTCTGGGAAGATGGGTTCTCGGGCAACGCCGTGTTCGGGCAAGCCGCTTTCTAGGCGTTCACAGCATCAGTCAAGCTCGGCACCTCGCAGTTAACCAGCGATGGGGTTAAAATTCGTGTGGTTAACTGTCGAGTGCTGTGGACCGAAGACAGGAACGCCGGTAGGCTTACACTAGAAATTTTGCGGATGCCGAGCCCACCAAAGCGAATGGGTAGCGTGGTTTGCAGCCATCCTCGGTCATCCAGGGCCACATTTAAGATGGACGTAAGAATGGAACGAATCATTTGATCGATTTTGTCTAAGAGATGTGGCTGCTTCCATAAAAGGGAAGAGCGAAGAAAATATATGAAATTTGGTCCAAAACAGCAATACCTGATGAGGGTGACCGCCGAATGTAAATTAATTTTGGAAAGTCGATCTGAAATATCGTTAAAACGTTTAATTTTGTCGTCGATGAATGAAGAAAAACTGTCTTCTAATATTGGAGAACCTAGGAGGTGTAATGAACTTTTCTCTAAAATTTTGATCTCTGGAGCTATTGCACTGAATTTCTGTATGGTCGATTGTCTATCGGTATTGTCACAAAGAAATATTTCACATTTGGAGTAGTTAAGGTCAAGGCCAATGGACTGAAACTGGTTCTTTAGGAATTTTAAATCTTCTAAAACGGTGTCTACGTCACCTCCTAGTGTTCCATCATCTAAATACCACAGGTTAAATTTTGAATTTAGTTGTTGAATTATTGGGTGAATAGCCAAGCTGAAAATGACTGGCCCGAGAGGGTCACCTTGTTGGCATCCAACTGCAGATTCCAAAACGTTGTCTTTATAATTATAATAATTTTGATGGATGCCTATTGCATTGCCACAAAAAGCCGAAAATTTCTGGTAACTCTTTTTTTCTTTCAGCCAACAAAGTGTCCCTGTTAACTGAATTGAAGGCGTTTTTAACGTCAACCTTGAGAATGACCTCACCTTTACCACAGAATTTAGAAAGGTGGAAAGGAACTTACTTTGCCTGGCGTCAAAGATTGCATGTGCCTAACGCGTCCAATATATAGCGGTTCACCACTGTGGGTGTTGCCAGCTGCGATGGCTCCTACTGGGACCTGGCCGTTGCTGCTGTGCAGCCAGCGCACTGCGTGTGGTGCGCAACACAGCACCTGAAGACAGCAGCCAAATTATTGTAGCACAACATAGTAGCACGCTTTCATTCCTCAGAGAAATAAATATTCTAACGGTATGGGTTTTTTTTTCAGTGATTCACATTTTTCAAATTTAAATACATAATAACTTTTCGTAAAGTACACGTCGAATCCACAAATTAGGAGGTTATTATATTTTGATAGTTATTAAACTAGCATGAAGCTAATGAATCAGCTTTATGCTAGTTTAGTCTTAGGAATCTGTTAACAATTTGTTACTGTTACAATTCATTAAAAAAAAATCGTGAAATGGTGTATTTTTGTTGATAATATGTTGTAATGTTAAAAAAAATATTAATGTGTGACGTACTTCAAAGTTATGAACGGGGATTTCCCTCCCTCCATGTGGGATATAAGCAGAGCGATGTTTGATGGCCAGTTTCCCCGGAATGAACTCTCCGCTGTGGTGAGACCTGATGACGCAGAGGGGACTACCATCCCAACCTTCCTTGCCAGCTACGTAAGCTCTGTGCGTCAGTGTAGCAACATCCGATGTTGTAGCTGGTACCCAATCAATAGGATCTGTAACGAAAAAATTAGACACAAATTATTATCATCTAATCACAAAACCGTGTAATATATACTAGAAGAGATTTGCACAGCAGAAATTAAATGTGAAGGTGGTTACTCATTTTCACCTATTTAACATTTTTAGGATGAGTAAACACATAAAAAGACATCATTGTGTAAGTATTCAATAAACGAAGGAAGAAATTACACTTCGAAATACTGGATAATATGTACTGCGACTTTATTCGCTATGATACGGCATCATAGATTGTTGTCTAAATGTCACACATCTCATACTAGCGACCCGCCCCAGCTTTGCTTGGGTAAAAATTGTATACCATAATTACTATTACCCCATGAATTACGCTATCTATTGGTGAAAACCGCATGACAATCCGTTCAGTACTTTTTGAGTTTATCGCGTACAAACACGGCGGGGAGCTTTGTTTTTGTTTTATAATATGTAGTGATCTTACTAGAATTCCTAGAGCGCAGATTATTTTCGAGCGCGGCCAACCCTTTGCCAACTGTTGCCAATCCCTTCTCGGCTCCTTCTCTCAATAAGTTACTCCACGGGTTACTTGGTGGAGGTGGGGGCTGAACATGGACTTCTGCAAATATAAGGAGTACCATGTTTCCTTAGTACATTATGTCTTGCTTTTAAAAATTAAGAACGATGGGGCTGAACGTTGTACATTGTGGGACGCATATTTTTGCATACGACTATATTATAAACAGTAACAAAATGATTTTGCTTTGCTTTCTTCTTTCATTTTAATGACATCTTAACTTGTGCCATTTAGATTTAGACCTACCTATTATTTTGGTTTGAATTTGGAACATTCAGCGGCGCCAGAACATTTAGCTGTTAAATGAAGAAAGAGCCTTCCCACATTTTCTTTGTTAAATAATAAATTGATTGCCGAATGACATAGTTTTATTTCGTCACTTTTCATTTCGTCTTATCATATTGGCATGTAGTTCTTAGATTTCAGATTATATTACTGATTGTGTTATAGATAAGTGTGCGTGCGCAATGAGTAACAACTCTTTGATGCCGATATTTCAAGATTCACCTATGTCTTTCAAGTTGGGCAAAATGTGTAAATATAAAAGTGAATTATTATCCTAATATCGGTCGTCTCTTTCTTTGACTTCCACATCTATCAATAAAAGTTCATCAATTTGGGTTAACCGTGTTACATTGCCATTACCGAATGCTTGAAAAAGTACCTACTAAAAGAAGTTTCTAGACTTTTTGAAAACCCGCATAATTCTTTTGGTACCTTGTCATACCATACGATACGAATGGTGACGTTAACAATGTGACGTTACAAATCAATCGATATTAACAAAGATTTCAACGTGGCAAAGTCCAAAAGCGATCAACACTTTCGTAAGGTTTACTGTACCTTCAACAATAGTTACAACTGGTAGCGGCTGCGGTGGCTGCTGGTAGATGTAGTTGGTGACGTAGGTGGGCTGGTTAGGTTCTGGTGGCGGCGGCTGTGGTGGTGGGGGCTGGTACACTGGCATCATCACCGGGGCTGGCATGTATGCATAGGAACCACCGGGCGGCGGCGGTGGTGGATGACCATTGACAGTGTAGTAAGGAGGAGGTGGCCCGTCTAAAGACAAAGAGACATTAAAACTGGTTGCTTTGAAGAAGTTCTCGTCTCTTCTAAGGGTAACATTAACAAAAGCTTACTGATGATACTTATTTAATTAATTTCATGAAACTGGACTTAATATTATTATATATTTGCTAGTAATTTAATAAATCAGTGGTCTCATTGGATTGGAGATAAAAAAGGTATATTCTGTATCCTCCATTCTGGAAACTACGTTTCAAAATGTTGTTATCTTTATTACAAATAGCCGTTGTCATCTTCAGATATCAATAAGTTTATAAAAGCTGTTTTCACTTTTCAACTATACTGGAACTAAACAGAAAAGAAGATTACTTACGGTGGGACATGGTGGTAATTATTTGATATTTAACAAAATAAACAATATACAGAACTGTTTGTTTCACAGGTGTTCAAAACCTCACTGGACACTTCAGTTGTTTATCATTTATTTGTACCTATCATCTGATTCACACCTTTATCATATCGGTTAGAATCCAACGCATTTCATGATAAGATAAAAAGTACTTAACCATCGACACACTATCGAACTGAAAGTATTTGTTTTATTCCAGGTACACACACCGACAATTACAAAGCTATTGTTATATTTCTAGTATAACATGACCTCTAATTGTTCGGAAAGTCCTAACAAAATAAGTTTCAGTTTACTTTAGAAATATATAACTTCTTATGTACCGGATCCTCTAAGTATTTAAGGTTAATTCAATTTTCATACAATTGCGAGGTTTTATGTAACGTATGACTGTGGAAACCAAACTGAATAGATTTTACTTCAGGGAAATGTACTTTTTAAATAACCCACGAAATATCAACAGAACCAACAAGAGGTCCCTGTGGCATACCTACCTACCACTACTTTAACTTTTGTTTTCTTCATGAACCCAGAAAAGTCACTCAAGTAATACATGATTTCAAAATAACATAAAGCATGTTGTTTTGGGTAAACAAGAGTCTTACAACACAATAGTTTTCAGAATATTTCTTTCTTAAGAGGCCTATACCAAAATTTAGCCGATTTCGCTGATATACGCGATTTTACAGACGTGATTTTATAGTTAAAATAATGTATTTCTATGTTTTAATGCACAACATGAAAGATCATTTCAATTATTATTCATCATCATCTTCCTGCCCTTATCCCATGTTACTTGGGGTCGGCGCAACACGTTTTTTTCTTCCATTCTGTCCTGTCAGCCGTCACGCTATCAGTAACTCCCTTTTCTTTCATATCACTCCTCACACAATCCATTCATCCTTTCTTTGGCCTCCCTCTCCCTCTCCATCCATCCACATTAATATTCATAACTCTTTTAGTTACATGTGTTTCATCCCTCCTCTTTACATGACCATACCAAGATAAGCGGTTTCCTTTCAACTTTTCTGTGACTGGCGCCACTTTCAAACTACCTCTAATGTACTCATTTCGCACTTTATCCATTCTCGTTACTCCACACATCCATCTCAACATTCTCATCTCCGCCACATGCAGTCTTTTTTCATCCGTCTTTTTCACAGCCCAACATTCTGACCTATACAGTATGACAGGTCTAATCACGGACTTATAGATTTGCCCCTTTAACTTAAGGGGCATCCGTTTTTACATCCAATTTTACAGACGTGATTTTACAGTTAAAATAATGTATTTCTATAAGTTTTAATGCACAACATGAAAGATCATTTCCATTATTATTATGATCATTAAATCTATCTCACACATTAGTGTGAGATAATTTACTTTTATTATAATTATGATTAGTCGATCACAAACCGACGACGGTTTTTTGAATTTTTGCTGTAAGACGTTTAGAATATTATATAATTACGAATAGTTTTGACGTCTAAGCGGTATGATAAAATCTGAATGTATTGTTGTGTAAGTGGTCTACACAATGTATACATATCACTTTTTACTTTACCACTTTAAAATACAATTTTTTGGTAAAATAATATTTAACTTACTCAAATTTTAGAGAAAATGGGCAAAGAATTGCTTTTGATTTTGGATATATATAACTCTCGTTAATAAAATTAAAACAGCAAAAATAAGCTTCAGTTCAAAATCAATCCATTTCCTGAGAAAAAAATGTAAAAATTACAAAAATTTAGCACTAAAAATCTTTTAAAACAACCCATATCTCGCTTCTAATATGCGACGCAAGCTTCAAGTCCAGCTCATTCATTAGATCATAATTGAAATGATCTTTAACGTTGTGCATTAAAAATTATAGAAATACGTTATTTTAACTGTAAAATCACGTAAATCAGCGATCGCATAAACTCATAAACTTTCTCGAAAGCCACTGTCAAAATTTCATGTTTTAGAAACAAAGGGTGGTCAATCGAGTATTCGAGTCCTGAGACGCCTGGTTTTGATTGTGATCATGTCATTTTTTAAGGAGTATTCTCCTTCTCTGAGATATTTTTCGCAGGTGTGCGTGAGCGATAGAGAAGCCGAACTTATCTGTAATCCATAATTATGCCATATTAACGGTTTCATACACTTTGCGGCGCTGGTACGCCAAGACTATTGATTGACAACTTAAATTTTGTATGAAGTGTTTTTATCTTAAAACGAGTAGGAAAGGCGATCCAAATTGACTTTTTCTTGGTGAGACGAAACAGTCTCAAAACAGTCAAAAACTGTAAAGTGTTGCCAGGTGAAGGCTTAGTCTCTCAACACAGGCTCATATTGATGGACGTAACAGTCAGTGTCTCGTCCAGTAGGAACAAAGAACGGCCCCCACCCAAAATCAGATGGCGTATGATAGAAAATGAGGAGTGTGCAAGTATGTTTAAGAGTCAAGTGGTACATAAAATGATAGAAATGAAGGATATGGAAGGAAAATCTGTGGATGAATGTTGGAAAGAGATGGCGGATTGTATAAGGCGAGTAGCAAAAGATGTGTTTGGAGAATCGCAAGGTAAAGGCATGATAGAAAAGGATACATGGTGGTGGAATGAAGATGTGCAAAAGATGCTAAAAGAAAAGAAAATTTCGTTTAAAGTATGGCAGAATGTAGAAACCGGAAATGATAATTTGAAAGAAGAGAAAAAGAAAATTTGTAAAGAATGGAAGAGGAAGGCAAAAAAAGGCGGTTGCAGTTTCCAGGGCTAAGGCACAGGAAAAGTTATATGGTTTACTGGACAGCCCTAGAGGCCAGAAGGAGCTCTACCGGATTACAAAATTAAGAGAAAGGAGAACGAGGGATATAATGCATATAAAATGTATGAAAGATGAACTCGGTAAAGTCTTGTCGAAAGATGACGAAATAAAAGAGCGATGGAAGGTTTCTTTTGAAAAGTTGATGAACGAAGAGAATGAATGGAGTGGTGTGCTCAAAGAGGTACAAGTAAATATGGGTTTGGTGAGTGAAATTAGCATGGATGAAGTAAGAAAGGCAGTTCAATGTATGAAAAATAAGTCCCCTGTAAGTCCTTACCTCTTCCTGTTGATTATGGACGCTCTTACGTCGGAAATACAGGAAGAGGCACCCTGGTGCATGCTGTTTGCCGACGACATTGTTCTGGTCGGTGAAGATGGACCTGAGATCCAGAGCAGATTGGAGAAGTGGCAACAGAAGCTGGAGAAAGTTGGCTTGAAAATCAGCAGAACCAAAACTGAATACATGTTCTGCGATTTCGGCGGTCTCTCCAGTTCTGAAGCTGTAGTGCTAGATGGCGCGCTTCTCCCAGTCTGCTCCGATTTTCGGTATCTCGGTTCACTCGTGCAAAGCGATGGCGAAATAGATCGGACTGTTAAGCACAGAATTAACACTGGATGGATGAAATGGCGGCAGGTCACCGGGACTATCTGTGACTCCCGCATTCCCCTAAAACTTAAGGGGAAGATTTATAAAACAATGGTCAGACCTGCTGTCTTGTATGGTTCAGAATGTTGGGCCACAAAAGGGATGAATGAAAAGCAATTGCATGTAGCTGAGATGAGAATGCTAAGAGCGATGTGTAGTGTTACGCGCATGGATAGAATTAGGAATGAGTATGTAAGAGGAAGTCTGAAAGTGGCACCACTGACTGAAAAATTGTGTGGAAATCGGTTGTCGTGGTATGGGCATGTGATGCGGAGGAATGAAGAAAATGTCGTGAGGAAAGTCTTGTGTATGGATGTGGATGGCTATAAGAGTAGGGGAAGGCCAAAGAAACGATGGTTGGACTGTGTGAAAGAGGATATGGGTAAAAAGGGGGTGACTACAGAGATGACGACTAATATGGAAGAAAAAGACATGTTGCGCCGACCCCAAATAAATTGGGATAAGGGCAGGAGAATGATGAGTAGGAAAGGCGATATTGTCGAAAAACTGCCATTAGTTAGATATCTAAACTCTCTGACTCTAAACGATTCATCGACTAAAAGTGACCATAGACCATAGATAGTCTTACTATTTATCCGAAACTAAATCTGAATTTTTATGATGTTGAGAAATAAATAAATTTATTTAAGAATGACGTTTTTACAACGTCACACCCTTTTTTTGACGAACCAAATATAATAATAAATTTTTATTTATCATAAAAAGTACAACCATACAATTTGGTATTTCAACATTTGGTAGGTAGACATTACATACCTAAATAAATAGGTTCCTGCACTTAGATACTAACCAACAATGTGACACTATATTTCTCGCCTTACTAGCGTTTTATAAATGATGTTCGATATGTACTTACGGCACATGATAATTATTAAGTACGTATCTAAGCACTTTTCACTCACTAATAAATTACTTGTACTGATATTGCTAGTTAGGTTGTAGCATTCTATTCACACGGTCCTCCGTACTAGTCGATACTGTATCACGGTAGGACAGTCTTCCTCTAACACAATTAGCCAGTTCTAAAAACAAATAATATGTCAATATTATTTCACAGTATAATAACTCAGTATCTATGATTATTATGTTCCTATGTGAACAGTAGGTATAAGAACATTTTGCATACGAACAGAAGTAATCACAATGCAGGTAGTGTTAAAAAAAGATAATAGTATATGCAAAGTTTACAGACCATCGTTAGATTTTTATCATATAGGTAAGACTTAATTATTATTTTCGTGGGAATTAACATAAATATAGCTAATAGCTGCAGGCAGAAATAACAAGTTTAGAATTTTAGATTTTATTCGTAACTTATTGTTCAAGCGAGTGATATGAGTGTGTGTGTGTGTGAGCGTGATGTTTTGAATATGAGTTTAGCTGTTTGTATGGTGTGATGTGTTGTTTCTTCGTGTGTGTATGTGTTTGTTTAAGTCAAGCTTTTCAATAGTTTTTCCGTTTTCTCATAGTTACGTTGTTTTAAATATTCAACAAGAACTTTTTTACAGGCAAATGAAGTCATATTTCGTAGGTTGACGTATTGTGATATCTTATTATATAAGGATGGACTTAAATATTGCGTAAATTTACAAGCAAATGTGGTTTTGTAAGATGGGACTGAGTATACTATATCATTTCTTCGTCTTCCTGTGTAGTGGGGGGGACAATTGTGTTGACTTAGTGTTACACTTAATATGAATAACTGTCTCACTGTTAGTACAGGCAATTCACTGTATAGTAATTCAGTTGAGAATCTATACCTCTTAAATGTCATAACTTTCAGAATAGCACGCTGCGAGCGTTCTAAGCTAATCATTGTTGACTTAGATGAGCCTCCCCATGTGGAGATACAATACGTTAAAATTGATTGACAAAGTGCATAATAAAGTGTTATTAGTAATTTTCTGTTACAAAAGTGGCGGATTTTTTTAAAGACATAAATCATCTTTCTGACTCTAGCTGTTGAAGTCATAATGTGTTCATTCCAATTAAGGTTTTGATCTACAATTAAACCTAGATATTTAATTGATTGTGTTTTAGAAAGAGAGTAGCATGAGCAGTTGTTGGATTGGCTGCACGTGTGATATTTAATATGAAAGGTATTTAATGGTGGTTGTGTCTTATTTTGGATGCTAAAGGCAATGTATTTTGTTTTTTGAGTATTTAAAGTTAAAAGATTGTGGTCGAGCCATGTCGATACGAGGGTAAAACCTTCATTGATGTATATTAAAAACAATGTAGGCCCTAGGATACTTCCTTGGGGTACACCGTATACATTTTTTCCAGGCTGACTCACATAATTACTCACTTTTATGGACTGTTCCCTGTTAGTTAGGTAGTCTTTTAGAAATTTGAGGGCAATCCCGCGAACACCAATAAATTCTAACTTCCTGCTGACTGAAATGACTGTACTAATTGATATTTAATCGATTAAAGTCATCTTGGTCCATGACTAAAGGACACAAACTTCTTCTAAAAAACAAAACCAAGCCAAATGCGTGTCGGCCACTGTGCGTAGCCGACACACATTTCGCTGGTTTTAGGGTTCCGTAGTCGCCTGTTACAATACGAAATGAGTTACGTAAGGATTTTATAAGTTGGGCGACTAACAGAAACTCTTAAACTAACAGAGCTAACTTAGCCGTGATAGTTTTCCTTCTAGGTTCGTTATGTATACTACCATCACGACTTTTTCAGATTTTTCAAGCTAACAATTTAGTGATAAGTGTGGACGCTCGACTCGAACAAAAAATATCACTTTACAGGGTTTTTGTTACATGCTGTTTAGATCGATTTTGTTTGAACAGTAATATGGCATATTGGTAGATAATTTACCGGCGAATGTAGGTATCTCTCGCTTTATTCTATTGATTTCGTCTTTATCTCGGTTGGTCTTCTTGGCTAACGCTTTCACGTCTTCCTTCTGCGAGTACGCCAGCCTATTCAGGATCTCTTTCTTCATCATCATCTTCCTGCCCTTATCCCATGTTACTTGTGGTCGGCGCAACACGTTTTTTTCTTCCATTCTGTCCTGTCAGCTGTCACGCTATCACTAACTCTCTTTTCTTTCATATCACTCCTCACACAATCCATCCATCCTTTCTTTGGCCTCCCTCTCCCTCTCCATCCATCCACATTTGTATTCATAACTCTTTTAGTTACATGTGTTTCATCCCTCCTCTTTACATGACCATACCAAGATAAGCGGTTCCCTATCAACTTTTCTGTGACTGGCACCACTTTCAAACTACCTCTAATGTACTCATTTCTCACTTTATCCATTCTCGTTACTCCACACATCCATCTCAACATTGTCATCTCCGCCACATGAAGTCTTTTTTCACCCATCTTTTTCACAGCCCAACATTCTGACCCATACAGTACGACAGGTCTAATCACGGACTTATAGATTTTCCCCTTTAACTTAAGGGTCATCCGTCGATCGCAAGTTGTTCCAGTGACCTGTCGCCATTTCATCCATCCTAAGTTGATCCTGTGCGTTACGTCTCGGTCTATATCGCCATCCCCCTGAACAAGCGACCCGAGGTACTAAAAGTCGGAGCAGATCGGTACAGGCGTTCCGTTGAGAGCTACAGGCATAGGACTGGAGAGACCGCCGAAATCGCAGAACAGATATTCCGTTTTGGTTCTGCTCAATTTCAGGCCCACACTCTCCAGTCTTTGCCACCACGTCTCCAATCTGCTCTGGACCTCTGAGCCGCTTTCGGCAACCAGCACAATGTCATCAGCAAACAGCATACACCAGGGAGCCTCTTCCTGGATGTCCGACGTCAGAGCGTCCATTATCATCAGGAAGAGGTAAGGGCTGAGAGCCGACCCCTGGTGCAAACCGACCGCTACACTGAAACTGTCAGTAGTACCCACTGCAGACCGGACTTGGGTACTGCATCGACTGTACATCGCTCTGATCAACTGCACATACTTCCCAGGCACACCTTTCTCCTTAAGGGCCCACCACAAAACCTCTCGAGGCACTCGGTCATATGCCTTTTCGAGGTCAATGAACACCATGTGCACAGCTGGCGGATAGCGAAAATCCGTTGTACCCCGACCAGGCATAAAACCGAACTGGTTTTGTGAGATTTCACTCTCTTCTCTCAGCCGCTTTTCAATAACTTATTCCCATGCTTTCATAACGCTATATATGCTTTCATAACTATAGAGGAATAAAGCTAATGTCACATAGTAATGTGACATTAGCTTTATTCCTCTATAGTTGTTGCACTCCAGCACATAACCTTTGTTCTTAAAGATGGGCACCAACGAACTGTTGCACCATTCATCAGGTATGGCTGCTTCCAGCAACAACTTATTGAAGAACAAAGTTAACCACGTCCATCCATCTACCCGTAATGACTTCCACACTTCAATTGGTATTCCGTCTGGACCAATTGCCTTAACATTCTTCGTTCCATTCACTGCTATTCTCACTTCATCCACACTGAACCTTCTCACTAACCCCTCATTCATTGGTTTATTCTCTAAAACACCACTCCAGATATTTTCTTCATTCATCAATCTTTCAAAATAGCCCTTCCATCTATCCTTAATCATTTCATCCTCTGATAGAAGCATTTCAGCTTCATCCCTTACACATCTTATCCGACTAACATCCTTCGCCTTCCTCTCTCTGGCTCTAGCAAGCCGGTACAGATTTTTTTGGCCAGCTGGACTGTCCAGTGTATCGTACAGTTTGTCCTGAGCTTTTGCTCTCGCTTTTGCCACGGCTTTCTTAGCTTTTTTTCTTTAACGCATCATACTCGCAACTTTTTTCAGCTTTCAAACTAACGCTTTCCAGTTCTACACTTTGCCATTCCTTGAATTCCTTCTTTTTTTCCTTCAACACTTCCTGTGTTTCTGTAGACCACCACCATGTATCCCTCTCTATTGTACCCCTTCCTTTTGTCTTTCCCAAATTATCCTTCGCTGCATCCCTAATACACCCAGCTATCTCATTCCAGCTTTGATTTACACTTCGATCATTCATGTCTCCCATTTCTATCATTTCGTCTACTATTCGCTCTCTAAATTCCTTCGCACATTCATTCTTCTCTAGCATATGCCATTTTATTTTAGGAGGAGGCCGCTCTTATCTTTTTGTACACTGTGTTTTTAGCGCTAATACCATAACCAGGAGCCTGTGCTGTGAGACTAAGTCTTCTCCTGGCAGCACTTTGCAGTCTTTGACGTGCCTAATATGGTTGCGCCTAACTAGAAAATAGTCAATTTGGGCCTTGTGGTTACCACTTTTGTATGTGTCTAGGTGTTCATCTGTCTTTTGGAACCAAGTGTTGGCTACTGCCAGATCAAATGCGGTAGCAGATTGCAACAGCATCGCCCCCTCGTTATTGGGACTTCCAAAACCCCATCCTCCGTGTACTCTTTCATAACAATTTCTCTTTCTTCCTACATGCCCATTAAAATCACCTCCAACTATCAATTCCTCATGCACAGGGATGGTCATTACCGTTGTATCAAAATCCTCCCGAAACTTCTCTTTCACCCTTTCGTCACATCCTACCTGCGGGGCATACACACTAACTATATTCAGCATAACATTGTCAATCATAACTTTCACAACTACCAATCTATCATTAATCCTTTTAACCTCCATCACGTTTTCTTTTAATTTACTATCTAATACTATTCCCACGCCATTTCTTTTACCGTCACTTCCACAATAGAAAAACTTGTATCCTTCACCAATTTCCCTCGCCTTTGTTCCCTTCCACTTAGTTTCCTGCAAACACGCTAAATTTATTCGTCTTCTTTTTAATACGTCCGCTAACTCTCTGGCCCTTCCAGTCATAGTCCCAACATTCCAACTTGCATACCTCAATCTCACTTCCCGAGCTAACTTCTTACGTTGCCCCCGCCCGGGGTGGTGTAACAACCCTATTCCATTTCCCACAGCGGCTGGGTGCTGCCCCTGCGCGTCGCCTGTGGGTTTTTTTTTTTTTTTTTTTTTTTGGGTGGTGGGAAATCATCTTATGACTCTTTCCGCTCTGGGGTGGAGCGGAAGGGCGTGTCAGACTCTTACTGACTAAAACCCACCCCTGTTCCTCCCTGCCCTACGCGCCCGGGGGCGAGGTAACTCTTTCGAATTTATCCTCCACCCCCGGGCAAACGCCCTAGCCCTATCGCACATTCCATTTATACCTAACATATTGCTAATGATTTGGCAAATGTTTTACGGTCGGCCGCCTGCCTGACACCAACCCTCCTTGGGAATGCGGTTGCTGATGGTTTACCCGCCACCATGCGGGTGACCTAAGGTGCTGAAATAATGCACGGTCTAAAAATTTCCCTTAGTCGCCTCCTACGACACCCATGGGATGAAATGGGGTGGCAGCATTCTTAAGCTGGAGCCATACGGACATTCAGGATCTCTTTCTTCTCCACTTATAATAAATCCTGAGACAAATATAAACGTTAGTAAATAACAAATAATTAACCAATACCCTGTGGTAGAGGAGCTCGTGGCTAAAGTAATAATAGCCGCACGGGTCGATCCATCAAGTTAAGCTACGCTTGCCGGGGTTGGTCCATGGATGGGTGACCATCTTTACATACCGAGACTCCTCCGTGCCTCGGAAAGCATGTTAAGCCGTTGGTCCCGGCTGTCAATCGTGGATCTTTGACAGTCGTTACGGGTCGTCAGAAGCCCGAAAGTCTGACAACCAGTCTTACCAAGGGGTAGGTATCGTATTATCCAGTAACTGAGTTGTGGAGGTCAGGTACGAGTAGGTAGTCGATCCATGAAAAATACTGGTATTCAGCTGCATCCGTTTAGACTGGAAGCCGACCCCAAGATAGTTGGGAAAAGGCTAGGCCGATTGATTGACCCTGTACTTTTGAATCATACTTTCATCAAAGAGGTCAATTAAAATTAGTAAAATAATAATTACCTTGCAGTGGTACTAGGAAAAAAGGACACAGATCAAAAGGTAGAAAGTGAAAAAAAAAACCATTGAATGATTAAAATAATCTTTAATGTTTCACAGTTATCAAATTGGGTATAAACGTGTACAAACGATAATAAACACAATTATGAAACCATTAGTAGCAAACAATTTTAATTTTAATTTTACCAAAAAAAGCTAGCATCATTTTGATGATGATGTGCAATAAAAAAGATACAAAAGTGCAATAAAAAAGATACAAAAGTGCAATAAAAAGATACAAAAGTGCAATAATAAAGATACAAAAATGCTATAAAAATCCTTACGAATAGATCATAATAACTAACGATTGCAAATATGATGTTCCAGCGCGTGGTCAAAATCAGAACTTATGCAACCATAATAATTATGGTTTTTCAATTCAATTTCCACAGACTCACAGTTTCCCAACAGCGTCCCGCGGCAATGTCATTCGAGCTTCAAAAATGCTTACTGTGCGTTATTGTAGATTTGACAACAATATTACTGTTAATAACTTTGTTATGTGAAATGTATGGGTGAGAATGGAAATTGAACGTCAATCGTAAGTAATCTTCTTTTTCTTGGCGTGTTGCTGATATAGTATTCTTGTTATAGTAGAAGTTTTTTTTTTTTGTCCCAGTATTCAGCAACGTTAACACCATTTGCTGGCGCAGTCATTAGATCCTGTCGTGCGGAAGTGTAACAAGCAGTGCCACTGTGGTCTTACCACCCGCAGAATTAAGAGTCATTGCCTTAACTTCATTGAGCATATCAAGCACGTCTTTTTTTATTTTTTTATTATTTTCGTCCAAAAGTTTATTGAGCCTAGCAATCACGTCGGTTTTTGTTTTATCATTATTTTCGTCCAAAATTTTTTGAAATCGATCATAAATATTCACAAAATCTTCACCTTCCTTTGCCAAACTAGACCCTTCTGGCTTGGCGTTTTCTTTATTTCCTTTTCCCGCTCCTTTTGCCTTAGACTGGTTTTGTGCTTTAGGCTTAGCCGGAGTGCTCTCATGAATTGGTACAGGGACTACAGGGACATCATGGTTACTAGAGCCAATACTTGTGTTCAACTGTCCAGGTGATGGAGTAGGTTGTTGTTCACTATCACCACTGTCGTTTAGTCCAACAATACCGTGCAAGAAAGACAATTGCTCAAAGTATTTCTCATATTGAGTTTCATTGTTAGCATAACCTTTTTCTAGGCTTTTCCATGTTTTTCTGCAGTCTTTCCCTGTAACACGAGAGTTTTAGTAACAATCAAAACGGGAGGCGCAAATCTAAATTGTAACGCAACGAAACAGTATTTTATTTTTTTGCATCCTTATTAATTGCGATACATACAGAAACGTATACATTGAAGTTTCAGAATTAAAAATGACTACAACATGAAAAAAAGAAACAGTTATTAGTAAAAAAAAACGTTTTTTTAAACAAGCTTCCCGTTAGGCCACGGAATAACAGATACAATTAAATACCTATTGTCACGTCTCCGATCGGAGATGCGCGGGGCCTGACGGATTAAATTCATACACAAGATTTCGTGTCAATGTTGTTGACCGTTGAAGAGTTCCTCTATCTGGAGCAAATCATAAAAGTCGGTTCGGGTCATGCTTACTATAAAAATGCATTGTCATCAGAACTGAAGCAACTTGTAAATATTCAACTCCGTAGGATAAGAGGATGTGGTTTTCATTCAACTTACAAGACTTGACCCGAACAAACAAGCTTTCGATCAAGCTGTGAATTATTTCTTCAAGTGTCAATGTTTTGTGTTGTTAACATAGTAATCAGACAGAAGCAACTATCAGATGATTGAATATTACGGGACTGAAGTGTGTTTTTCTACTTACAATTTTCATTTAAACAGTTTCCCAATGCTCTCCCATGTTTGTTGCTTCCCGACTTTTTTAAAACCATCGTGGTTTCGATCATACAACTCTGGTTTCGTTTTTACATACTCTATTAAGCGTTTAATATTATCCCCGGACTCTTTGATTTCCTTGGCCATGATTTAACGTCACAAATGTTCTTCACAAAAAAGCAAGGACGTTATGTTCCGTCGGAATAAAGTCACAAAATACACTGTATTCAATGTAAATTGCTATTTATAGCAATGAATCAGCAAGGCAACCCTTGAACGATGTATGAAGGACTGAAGGATAACGCGCCTGCTGAGTAAACATCCGGAGTAGAGTAATTGTTATACAATATACATAACGAGGAAAATATCTAGCAATATGTCCTGTACATACAAATGAATTCCTTTCTCTTAGATTAATATTATATACACGCAAGCGTTCAGGTGACTGTAGACTGTCAAAACTTTTTGGCCTGAATCGTTTTAGGCCGGGACTCCACAAAAGCGGAGATGTGTGCGGTGTGCTGTGTGCTGTGCGAGAAGAGATGTTTTTTAGCTCGGGTGCGAGGCGTTGAGTGCTCAGTACGCATTCTGACACGAAAAGTAGACGATGTCGCTATTATTACAAAAAAAGTATCTTCTTTTACTTGAAGAAGAACTGCGGTATGAAGAAGCAGAATTGATAGATGAAGAATAGAGAATTGGTAGATGGACGGCCGGCGCGGGCGCGGGGCTCTGCGGGTTGCTGGCGGGCGAAAGGGGGGAGGGTGACATCGCTCACTGCACGAGTGCACGCCGCTCACATCTCTCGTCTCCACTGCCCGTCGTCCGCGCGCAGCTCACATCTCCGCTTCCATTGCGCCATACAAATATTACACATCTCCGCACAGCGATCTCCACTGAAGCTGAGCAGAGAGGAGATGTGTCAATAACATAATTCTATTGGTTGTTTAAAAAACATCTCCTCTCTGCTCGTCTCGTCTCCGCTTTGGTGGAGTCCCGGCCTTAGCCATTATACCAGCTCGCTGACTTGTTCCCTTTTGAGATTGAATTATTTTACCTTTTATTTAATATTATTTATTATATTCTTTATTGTACACCATGATACATGATAGCTTATGATAGCCTTTATGATAGCTTCTAAAAAGTTATACTTACTAGGTGGATCTATATTTAAAAAAAACATCAGTGAATGAGTAAAATAGTACTTATATGCAAGCTATTTTATTTTCTTTTAATAGCAAACAGAACCAATGTCGGCTATTCAATTTATCTCGCTAACTACGCACACACGCACGCACGTAAAAAGTTATACTTCATCATCTCATCTCCGGGGCCCGTCAGGGCCGATGCCTGCCCGGGGGTTGAGGATAAATTCGAAACAGAGTTACCTCGCCCCTGGGCACTCAAAGGCAGGAAGGAACAGGGGTGGGTTTTAGTCAGTAAGAGTCTGACACGCCCTCCCGCTCCACCCAGAGCGGGAGAAGTCATAGGATGATTTCCCACCCCACAAAAAAAAAAAAAAAAAATCATCTCATCTCATCTCATCGCAGCTCAGCTCAGCTCAGCTCAGCTCAGCTCAGCTTAGCTCAGCTCAGCTCAGCTCAGCTCAGCTCAGCTCAGCTCAGCTCAGCTCAGCTCAACTCAACTCAACTCTTTAGCAATAACAACAACTATAACAAAAGTAATAATTGTAATAATTTTTTTTTTTTTACTATAGCAAAAAGTGTCGTGACAACTTTTCGTAAGAATTTTTTCCGTCTAGCCCCCTTTCACAACGCGCGATAAGGAACTTCGTTCCAATAAACTTTATAGTTTTTGCATGATTCTCAATTTTTTATCCGCGTTAGACATAACTTTACAAATTAATTACATGAAATTATATTTTTATAACACTATGCACACAATTACACAACACACACAATACACAATTTATGACGGAAATTGTCTAGAGTAATATATAATTTTTTCAAAGAAATAAAACTAGTCGTTTAGACGTGATGTTCAATTAAAAACCATTAAAAGTTGTATAACTGCGCCTAAACTACCCACCCTTGTTCCTTTCCTGCCTGAGTGCCCAGGGGTGCGGTAACTCATTTTCAGAATTTATCCGCTACCCCGTTAGACTTCAGCGCGAGATAGGTCGTACCTATCTCGCGCTGAAGTCTAACGGCGATAAACGCATTTATTGAATTTGATACCCTTAAATTACCATATTTATTATCATTTTAAAATAGAGGGTTATCGAATAACATGAAAATTAATACCACGCGATGGATTCTTTGCTACCATCGACGTAAAAGATGTAAAATTATCTCCTCTTAGCCATTAGGCCTTCTGACCGCAAATACAGTTAAAATTTAATTTTATACCCAATAATTCGCCCAAAGTTCACATATTTAGCTTCAATTGTAAGCCTTTTGGTTTATCCATAGCCTCACGGATATCTACTAAGGTAATAAAGGAAGTTATGGCGTATTTCAGATATTGCAATTTACAATCAGCGTCTTAAATAGATTATACATATCTTACCTATGTGTTGGAGATAACTAGTTACACCAATTGGCTTAATAATGTACTATAAAACTTCCAAAATCCTCGAGCTTCTAAGTCTTGTTATTAATTATGACAAAACTGTATTAATTAAAACTGCGACAACCCTGCAATCTCGTTATGATACCAAAAAAAAAACCCTTGGTCTAAAATTACCAGCCGATAAGCGACGTAATATTGCCGAGTTTGTCATTAAGTTTACAAAATTACAGTCATGTTCTACTCGCGAATTAGCTCGAGTTATCAGTGTATTAGTCGCCGCTTGCCCAATCTTAAAGTATGCTGGGGTATACACGAAGATCTTAGAGTGACAGAAGTTTCTTGCTTATTTTAGCATAAAATGATACCCTGATACTATGCAGAAGCTTGGTTTGGATTCTTTTCAAATACTGACACAACAAACACAATTATGCGACAGCCAAATTTTCTAATCAAAATGCTTATCGATGCGTCGAGATCAGGTTAGGCTTCTGTTTGTGGGAACGCTCAAACATATAATAGATGGATATTATGAGAAAAATAATTCACTGTACTTAGTGCTGATGGCAGCCTTCTTGGGCCTGAAGTAATTTACGAACGATGTAACAAACTGTATAATATTACTTCGCATGGACAATACTACTGCAAGTCATTAGGGGAATCGTGGGGGAGGGGGGGGGGGTATTCAACACCCCCACTTTAACGACTTGGCCAGTTCTCTCTGGAAATGGTGACCTTCGCGACTTTTGGGGTATATGCGTCATACGTTAATACAAAGAAAACCTTGCAAATTCTGCGCCTAGATAGTTTATTCGGATACTGAGTGGTCCCTTTTCCGATGAAGCATTCCATAGCATACTAAAATATATGTCAACCTTAAATGCCTAGATATATTTGCGTTTCGAAATAATACTAAGTGTACCAAGTTCATATCATAGAAACAAGACCCGTTGCAGTATCCGTCGACGCATACAAAGCCTACCGTAGATATAACATACTCGTAGAAGTAGCCTACCTGCTAGTTTTACTCGTTTTCACCATTTTCCCTAATATTTATTAAAATACCTTCCATTATCCCTTAACGGCTCGACTATTGCTTACACCGATACGGCTAAGAATCTCGGTGTCTTAATTGACAGTAATCTTTCTTGGCGAGCGCATTTAATGAGGTTAGTCGTAAGGTGCATTTTTCTTTTCACTCCTTAAAATCCCTTCAAAGTTTCTTGCCTTTTAAAACTAAAATCTATTTAGCCCAAACTTTAATTCAGCCGATCATCGATTACGCTGATGCCTGATATCTGGATGCTGAGGAGCTCTTAAATAAGCTTGAGCGCTAGCAAAATCTGTGCATTCGGTTTGTTTTTGGTCTGAGGAAATACGACCATGTCTCTCAAGGATCTCAAGGACCTCAAGGATCGCAAGGATCGCAAGGATCTCAAGTGGCTCCCAATCCGTCTTCGAAGGAACACTCGGATATTATGTCTCCTGTTCAACATCCTTTTCAACCCTAAGTATCCTGGCTACCTGCGTGATCGTTTTTCGTTTACTCGCCCTGCCGATGCCCCATGTAGATCCCACCTTAAGCATCATCTCAATTTCCCATCCCATAAAACCCATTCCTATTCCCACTCCTTCTCTGTTCGTGCGGTACGATTGTGGAACTCACTTCCACCTAACATTCGTGACTCTAATATGGCAACAATAGCCATGTCAGTGATGATATCAGTTCAGAAAACTGGTCAAAGAGCATTACCTCTCTATCATCCCATAGTGATATTTATTATAAGTATGTATTTCATTTATTATTACACATGTAGAGGATCCACCATCACCCCGGTGTTGAAAATGGCGCCATCACTCTGACCATAGCTAAATATAGCTAGCATAAGTTCGTTTTATAATGTTTAAAGTATGACTTATTATGTCCTAAGTATGCCTTATTATGTCTAAAGTATGCCTTATTTTGTCCTAAGTATGTCTTATTATGTTTTAACTACGTAATGTTGTTTTAAATATCCTAAGAATAAAGGTAAAAATATGTTTCATGTCAAGGTTTATGAGGTAACTTTTTTGTATAGCGCAAGTAGTGCATGCCACAGCGCTAAAATTGACCAATTATGTTAAAGTCCGTAGTAAGAAATTTCGGCTAGTCAGCGATTGGTTGATCATATTCATGATTCTCATGATTGGCTACAGACAGTGGAAAGTTTTCGGAGTCCACCATGTTGTTTTATGTACATATTGAAATACATATGTAAAGTTCCTTTGTTTTTATTGTAGTTTGTAGATTTGTGAGAATGTGAATTTAGAATCTAATAGTAAAGTATAACGTAGATTCAGTTTGTCCTTAGAATACATACTTTGTATTATGTATAAATGTCAGTTTTGTTGTTAGTAAGAACAGTAAATATGTAAAAGTAAATATGCAGGTGTTCATTACATAAGAGATAAGTAAGACTTCTCTGATTGGTTATCGTTAGAATGTCAGAATGCCTGTGATTGGTCGAAAGTTAATGTTCAAGTTAATTTGTAAAATTAACAAAATGTATTGGCTGTCCGGGTCTGCATTTGCTGCACTACGTGCCCCATAGTATTTGGGTAATATATATAGGCACCCCTGGCAGTCAAAATTAGTCTCTCAGCGTCAGTGACTCAAGTGAGCTCGAAAGCCTCTGGCTTCGCTCCTCTCGCCTAGTACCATACCTTGTACGGCGGTTTAAATGTCTTGTACCACTCCTTGTACAGACTGTAAAGTGTCTAGTTCCGCACCTTGAACTGACTGATTGTTACTGTCCACTATTGGGGCAGTAATTCATATTGTTTTCCATAAGTAATTCTGTGTTAATATCTGTGCTTCATGTGACTTTTACCATTTACCTTTATTTTGTGTACCAATATACCATTTTTTATTCAATCTGTGTATCAATTTCATTGACCCACTTGCTCAATTCATCACACGTGAGAGTCGCAAGACAACAATACGCCAGTCACACACAAATCCTTCAACCCTCGCGCCTATCGCGAAAAGCATCGTCAACAACACATATATTTCTTTTATTTACTTTTATTGTTATTTATTTTTATGTCTGAATTAGTTAGGTTTATAGCCTTTATTTATTTATACACACTGTGTCTTCGTCTCATATCCAACTTTCCAGTCGCAGGTCTGCTGGAAGAAATTTCTTTTGAAATAAGCAGCACCTTTGTACTATTCTTTCTGTAATTGTTATTTTTTTCTCTTGTGTTTTGTGTACATAAATAAATAAATACCTCAAATTGTAATAATTGATGATAATGCACACTGCAAATTAGTGTATCTTTACTACATACACAACACACATAACATCACACACCCATACATAACACACACATACTTATATGCCCACATATACAGGGCGCACATACGTCTTCCAGTGATTCAGTACATGATTCTGGACCCCCTAGCGTTGGAATTTTTCGTCGGCTTTTTCCTAATTTATGAAAAAAGTCTGCGTTTTTTTTACATTAAACTGTATAAAATCGTTATACCTATCTACCACAATGAAATTTTTAATTAAAAAATAATTAGCTCGCTTTTTTCGCAAAAAAACGCAATGTAAATAAAATTAAAAGAAGCTCCCTGCTCAGCTGATTTCTTAAGTTCACCGGAGGTCATCGCGGGCCCAGTAGGTACCTACGCACGCAATATCGGCCAAAGACCGCCGCCGACGTTTCTTTTTGATGCTCACACAGACCGCCGACTTTCCTTTGTCGGTAAATGCTCACACAGACCTATGAATCTAACAGACGCGACACGTTAGGCATTTGAAGTGTCTACAAAAATTGATATCCCATTGACTACTTTTATTTGAACTTATTTTGAGGGGAGGTTATTTTTATAAACCTTCATCGAAATAAGTAAAGAAGATCTAAACAAAATGTGTTACAGTTTACTGATAACGACTTATTTCTTAGATACATTTTTGTTATCAACAAAGTTAAGTTAAGTAATACAATACAACAAAGTTACTTACTCATTTCGTTAAAACCACATTCCTACATTTCGTATACCTACATCAAAATAATTACTGAGTGAGTAGGTAGTAGGTACAACTTAATGCGATTGTACAGTCTATCAATTTTTTTGATCTATGACCAAGTCGGCAAAGTCGGCACGTTCAAAACCGAACCTACACTAATAAATAAAATTTTATTTCTTTAGCATTTCGCCGATGACGAATTTTTGTTTTTTGTTGGTTCCGTGTTTACGTTCATCGCAAACGGATGTGCAGTTGGTTTAGCGAATTTAGCTTGTTATCGTAAAGTTATCAAAAACAAGTTATTTTATGTGTTTGTTAGTATGTTTGTTTTTTGTTTTGCTTGTTGAGTGTGTGCTTGTTGTGTGCGAGAGTGTTTTTAAACAACACCTCAGTGCCCAGGAAAATGCTAATGCATGAAGCATGTAGGAGCCTCGGGATCGTAAGAAATTAACGAACTTTAAGGTGAGTTTGTTCATTAGTAAAGTACACGGTTAATAACCGCGTCCCTGACAGAGGTGTTCGTGGTTGGCGACCGGCAGAGCTGTAGGTACCTACGCAATTTCAAAATTCAAAATTACCAAGGTCACTTCTGTAGGGACGCGATTGGCGACCGCAGGCGCTATATACTACATTCCTGGAGCGCAATTTAGATACTTACAAGCTTCTTTATTATTATCTATCCTAATCTTTATCTAACCTTATCTTCAGTATTTTTGAGGGATTAAAAATGTATGTGATATCAATGTTGTCGTCATTAGAATAAAAAGTTAAAGGTGCCACGGAACATTATACGCATTTGTCGTTTTAAACGTTTAAGGCACGTATGCGCTTATGTCTATTAAGTATCTGATCTAGTTGTTTATCACATCGATTGGAAACATCGGAAACATCGACGTAAATGTATTTTTATCACAAAGTAGATAGGTAGTCTACCTAGGTACAAGCGCTGGTCGCGCCGCAACGCTTATACACACAGGAACAGGTGTGTCTGTGTGTATAAGACGTGGTAGGTAACTACGTACTACGCGTCGCGCGCGCCTACTTCATTGCGAAGCGTTGAGATCGCATTGTTCACAATATATTGCGTGCTTGAAAATGTCAATTTCTGTAATCGATCATTGCCGAGATTAGTGACTATCATAATTTAGTTACTGACATTAGGTGTAACCTTTTCGCGAAGTTTGCGGTATCTTGTTCCTTACAGCCTGTATATATATACTAACGGAAACTTGTCGATAATTTGTGTTCGGGTTCACCGATAACATTAAAATATCTAATAGTAATGTATCAAGATGTTTACTGTGTAAAAGACGGAGTCCTGGTGTCCTGAAATACAGGCTTGCAGCCTAGTTTAGGCACTAGTTTCCCACAATGATAAAGCCATAATGGCTTTATCATTGTGGGAGCCGGCCATAACATTTTCGATGATGTACCTACTGTATAACGTTGTGGTGAGAAAATAAACATTATTATTATTATCTCGTATATTTACTTTTACACATATTATTCACATTTTTAAATATTTTTAAAAGAAAACAAAAAAACATTAAAAAAAAAAAAATTTTGGCCATCAGGCCATTGGCTGTAACGACTATCGGCACAATGACAGCCGAGTCCACATTCCACATATAGACAACCTCGTGTGCCAAGTCAAGATATTTAATTTGTTTCTCTTTCTCAGCTTTCACGAGGTTCTCGTCATGTGGGATGGTGACATCGATTATCATTGTGCGGCGCGCTAATCGGTCTATCACCACTATATCCGGCTTATTGGCAACAATAGCCATGTCAGTGATGATAGACCGATCCCAGTACAACGTCACATGGTCATTTTCGAGAACTGGGCCGGGCACATACTTGTAATACGGTACCTCAGAATCCACAAGTTTGTATTTCAAAGCAAGTTGCTGGTGGATAATCCTGGCCACTTGATTATGCCTGTGCAAATACTCGCCGTTAGCTAGACGAGGATAATATGTCTGATGGACTCACCCGGACCGTGGCATACCCGACACACGTCAACCGTCCCATCCTTCATAATATGCCTCCGGTAGTTTTTCGTCAAGATAACTTCGTCCATAATCGCACAGACAAAACCTTCAGTTTCCCAGAAGAGGTCACCGAATCGTAGCCAGGCCACGGACGCCAGGAGATCTAAATGAGGCCCGTGATGAGCCTGATAAAAGCGCCCGTGAAGCTCCTTGCCTTTCCATACCTCCTTGCGGTCATCAGTAGTAAGTACTACAAGTTTGCGTCAGTTCTCTTTAGCCATGGACAACGGGGTGAGGCCCTTGTCCACAGCGACCACCTCTCGGTGCATCCCCACGTCGGATTCTAAAAAGTATTCTCTGAGGCTGCACACCTCGCGGTTGTGGAGAGTCTTAGCATGTAAAAAGTCACGACCTCCACACTTCCACGGGATGTACAGTCTCATCACCGACGATCGTGGGTGATGCATCCGGTTTGCGGTCAGCAGCGTACGGACCCTCCTGTCCAGGGCATCGAGCTCAGTCTGAGTCCATTTGAGTATGCCGAAAGAGTACATCAAAACCGGCATGACCCAACCGTTGAAGGCGCGCACCTTATTTCCACCCGACAAGAGGCTACTCTATACCTTTTTCAGGCGGCTAAAGAAGCGCTCCTTCAGCGATTGCTTCATGTTAACAACATTAATGCCTAACGCTTCCGACATACCCAAATATTTGTATGTTTCGGTCGAGGAGAGAGATCTGTGGTGTATGGAATCCGAGAGTTGAGTCCCTTCAGATTCCATAATCTCCCCTCGCTTTACATGCATGACTGCACATTTGTCCACACCAAATTCCATCCTGATGGCGCTACTGAAAGTTTCAGTTACCTTCAGTAACTCCATCAGTCGCAAGTTGTTGGGGGCAAAGAGTTTCAGGTCATCCATGTAAAGAAGGTAAGATATGGCCTGACCACCTCTTCTCAACCGATAGCCCAGGCCCGAATCCTCCAGCAATGTGCTTAGAGGATTCAGGGCTAAGCAGAACCAAAGTGGACTCATACTGTCGCCCTGAAATATTCCCCGTTTAATCCATATAGGCTCATCATTCCCCTGGATTGGTCGACATCCTGGATAGCGAAGGACCGTCTTCCATTGCCCCATACATGACCCAAGAAAGGTGCGTAGAGTTGCATCTATTTTGTACACCTCCAACACCCTCATGAGCCATGTATGTGGAACAGAGTCGTAGGCCTTCTTATAATCTATCCAGCATGTCGACAAATCCTTGTGGGATCGACGAACCTGTTGGCTCATGGCCAGGTCTATGAAGAGTAGCTCCTTCGTACCGCGGGACCCGTTTCTACATCCATTCTGAGAGGCAGCCATAATTGTATTGCTCTCAATGTGTACATTAATTTTCGCTCTCAGGATGGATGTAAAAAGTTTATAGACCGTCGATAAACATGTAATCGGTCTATAATTCTTGGGTTCCGCGGGACTACCTGTCTTATGGAGCAGGTGGGTAATACCAGTTGTTAGAAACTGAAGCAGCGACCCAGACTCTAAGGATGCCTGGAATTGAGATGCCAGAAGCGCGTGTGAGCTACTATACCATTTAAGCCAGAAGTTATGCAGTCCGTCCGGTCCCGGAGATTTCCAATTTGGTAACGGACGAACTGCTTTGGCTACATCGAATGGAGTGATGGTTACTTTTTCCATGTCTGGTATAGCTTCACACACGCGCTCGACATCACGCATCCAGCCACCCTCAGTGTGCCAGACGGGCACCGACCAGATGTTGCACCAGAATGCATTCGTGGCGGCAGCATCGGGGCGGAGCACGTCAGTCACATTTTGTTCAGGTCGCTCCCAGGCTCTATATACCCACCTCTCATCGCTCTGGAACATGCGGTTCTGCGAGTACCGGTCGACCCGACGCTTATACCGCCGAATACGATTGGCCCATGCACAAACCTTTTGCTTCAGGAAGTCAATGCGTTCCGCGACACGGAACATTTATTCTCGAGGACTGATTCCAGTCCCCGAAAACGCCCGCCTCACGAAGCGCATCACACGTGGTCTTGTGTTGCCCTCCCTGAAGCAGTATAGTTTGCCAATGAGTGCTCTGGCCCCATCAATACGCCTCTCGATCCTACACTGCCAGGCCGGTACGGTAGGCTTTGGTCGAGTAGCTACGACACAACTTGGTAACTTTACATCTACTAAACGACATGCCGCAACAGCCCCACAATACAGGATCGAGTGCGTATCAACGAGGTCCTCGCTGCTCTCAAAAACATTCTTAAGCAGCGAGTCCAGAGCACACACTAGCGCCCTATTTTTTTTGTGCATAGGTAACCGTGATAAACGGGGTCTAAGTTGAGTCGGAGTCGATCTATACTCGCGAAGCGCATCTTCCAGTGCGCTCCTCAGTCGATCGTTGCACTGGCTACTTACTGTGACAACCCTATCATCTGTCTCCTCATCAACATGATTGGACCGTGGCAGGATTATATTAGAAGCCGGTGGGATTTCTTCTAAAACCGGCGGTGCCACAGTCTGTGTCGTAGTCGAGAAGATAAGGTTGCTCAGTACCTCTGAGCGCAGCCGATCAAGTGCGGCGTCGTCCAACCTGTGATTGCTCATGAATGACCCGCACCCGATCAGACAATCGTTGAGCCGAGACGTCGACAGTTGGTTCCAGGTCCTGAAAAGAGACAGCATTCTTCTACGATACGCAGTGAGGTTAGTTGCCCCCTCTGTAGACCCGTAATATGCGCGCATGACGTTCTCATTCATGGATTGAGTCCATTTCATGCGCTGCACACAACCACCGGCAGCGGGGACCCGTATCGGGGCCGGCTGGCCCCTAAGTCCCAGACTGTTCGGTGGCCGGCCTCTCCCCTGCCGAAGTACAGGTGTTGGCGACGTCGGTGGGGAGAAATACTCGTCGCTCGAGCTCGACGCGGCTGCAGCCGCCGGTGACACTGGTGATCCGAGGTCCGGCGGCGGCGAGGCGGAGCTGAGTGGCGAGTCCGAGGGTGGATGGCGTGCGCGACGGGCAGCTGCTCTTGTTATCATTATAATATTTTCATTCTTATAAGCTTATTGTTGTATCATCATTTCAGTATGACATATTATGTCATCTGTCCAATCTTGATTTATTTTACTGTTTTGCATATTTCTCCTTATTTATTCTGGTTATTTAGAGTTTTTATTGTTTGTTTGTGTTTTTATTTGCTTCTGTTCAATTTGTATCTACGAGTATCTACTATACCGTAAAAAAACTGTTTAAAAAATATTAAAATGCGTGAATGAAAATAAAATTTGTTGACGTTGAGAGTTGCCAGCTTCTATAATAATTATTATTATAATATATGATTAAACGAACTTACAAGTGAAGTTCGATCATGATTATATGAGTTGCTTCATTTGAAGATATGAGCTCCCTCCCAACTCTGACACTAGAAGATTCCCAGATACACAGAAAGTTTCATAGCGTATCGTTAACTTGTCTCTAAAGAATGAGCTAAACGTCAGTGCCAACACGAGGCAGACATACAGTCGTCACTACCGATTTAAAATGTAAAAATCTTTAAAATACGTGCGAAGTTACCGAGTAGGTAAGGGTACTACGTTGTCATAATCATATCTTCAGAAAGATCTTTAAAAAGAGCTTTGAGAAAAGTTCCTAATAGACGAATAATAGGGCTTTCGCTTGAAATCTAGCACTCTTAGGCACGGCGCCCACTATCGGTGGGCATCGGTGCGGCTCGGTACAGCTCGGGCGCCTTAAGGTGGCTTACGTCGGCTTCGGGCGCCTCAGAGCTGTTTCGGGCGGGTTTGGGGTAGTTAGGGCTCCAGAGACAGGAACCTCCTCACAATGCGAGCCGTATCAAGGAGTACTGCCTTCTGAATCAGGCCCTGGGCCTATTATTATTATTGTCTTTGAGAAGACTGCGTAATTTCCTGCCGCCTGCTACCAAGATTGCGCTTGCACAATCTCTTCTTCTACCCATCCTTGATTATGCTGATGCCAGCTATCTCGACCTCACTGAAATGCAACTTGATAAACTTGAGCGACTTCAAAATTTTTGCATAAGGTTCATATTTGGTTTGCGAAAATATGACCATGTTTCCGAATTCCGCCTGAAACTCACGTGGTTGCCAATCCGGCTTCGCCGAAATGCTCGTATTCTTGCCCTTCTGTACAATGTGCTTTTTTCGCCTTTCACCCCTCTTTACCTCAAGAAACGTTTCCAGTTTCTTTGCGACTCCCACACGAAAGTTCTTAGGTCATCAGATAACTTGAGACTTAAAATGCCAATGCATTCCACTACTTTCCAAGATAAATCCTTTACAGTCCAGGCCGCTCGTCTGTGGAATGCATTGCCAGTTGCAATAAAATGCGCGCAATCACTACCAATATTTAAAAGACTAGTAAGGGAGCATTACTTGTCACTGTGACCATTTTTTTTTATATGTATGTATTTATGTATCTATAATTGTATTGTATTGTATTCTATTCTTTATATTTGCACCAAGTGCAGCCCCATTTTGTGTCCAGGCAATCTCTGTCCATTCCAGGTTGCCTGGAAGAGATCGCGGAACGCGATAAGGCCGCCAATAGTATGTTTTTTAGTATAAGTTTTCCTTAATGTGTGTATTTTTTTATTGGTGTACAATAAAGTATATAATAAATAATAAATACTGTTATATACAACTCATTAGTAAAATCACATCTCGAGTATCTTATCGAAATATGGGAATCTGCCGCGAAAACTATCCTGATGCCTTTGCAAAGAACCCAAAATAAAATTATTAAACCCTATAACATTATCACTATCTTACTCCAACTAAAATACTATTTCAAAAAAACTAAATTATTAAATCTCACACAACTACACACATACGGCACCTGCATTCTAATTTAAAAAAAACTTTTTTACAAAAAAAACAACCGACTTTCAAAAAAAAAAATACTTTTTTTTTTGTTTTTCAGAAACTAGTTTAATTCTTAATAACTCTGCAGATGAGAGAGCCTAGTGGTTGTCTGTACATCAGCATCATCAGTATACGTGTAATATTAGATGCATGACAGCTACCTAATACGTATTAGAGCAAAACATAGTCAAACAACCAATTTAAAACTGAACGCGCTGAATGTTTTATTCAGTCAATAACATTTTCCTTTTAATTTATTTCAGTAATGTCTGGCCCAGGTGAAAAGAAGGAACAGAAGCCGTATCGTCCTCCCCCATACGAGAGACCTTACGGACCACCCGACAACCCAAAAGACCGACCAAGAGCGTAACCAAAGAGCTATTTCATTCAGATTTGTAGTTTAAGTACGTTAGCTACTTAAGTTATTATCAAGAGAAAACAAAGCAAAATATTTTCACATTGTCTTTTGTAAGTCAACGGAAGACACCGCCCGACATAAATGTAGTTAGAAATCTGAAGAAACTATGTAATCTGGCAACGAATGTTGAGGGGCCGATGGCTACTGGAATAATGGAGATCTCAAACGGATACTGTGAATGAGCAGACATAGTGCAGGAGATCCAGCTTGATGGACAAGAAAACTTAAAAGGGAGACGAAAGTAGACTTGATGTGGAAGATGAAGAACGGTGTGGTGGTGCTACTTGAGAGTCACCTACGATTATATCTGGAAGTGAACTGCGATGGCCGAGTTGATCGATTGATTAATTGTGTTTTATATATGAAACACTACAAGTACCTAACTTAAAGCGATCTTGTTACTTAATATGTACGTCCATGGGTGTAGCAAACCACTTCTATTAGTGTATTCAGCCACATTATGCAACCCTGACCTCATAAACCAAGACAAATGAAAAGAATAGTATGTCAATTGATGGAAAAAAACACAACAAAACTTGAAAATTTGGAAAACCCCTAGCGAGATAAGTTCAAGACGTAGAAGAATTTTACTGTGTTAATCTGTGTATCAATCAAAAACACATGTCAGCAAAGTGAATGTCCAACTTGTCAAACAGAATCATGTTTATCAATAATTTGTATAGTATAAGTTGTGAAGTTGGTATAGAATCAGTGTTTAGATGTTATGATTTTAATTTTTTAATAATTGGTATTGTTTACAGTTTAAGTTTAGAATCTCTAATAAATGATAATTATATTTTAATAAGATACAATTTGTGTAATTTTTTATTCCCGATTCATCTTCACAGTTGACGTTGAAATAACTCTAATCAAAGCAACTCAATCAAAGAGATATTGTTGAAAGCTGTTTAATGACGTCAAACAATACAATTCGAGGAAACATAGCGAGTCTACAAATCTACGTTAACATACATAATGTAATCATTATGAAAATTATGATCTAAAACATCTGAATTAAAATGATGCTATATGTAATAACGTTAAGTAAAGTGCCAAGTAACATAGAGTAACTTAACTCAAATAAACTGCAGGCAGTAAATTGGAGACGATCATTGCTGACAAGCTCTTTAAACGTTTCCAAAACCGGCTTCCTTGACTGAACTGAAATGAAAATATGAATAAAGTAAAAGTCAAAGTGCTATATAAAACCCGGCCAAGTGCGTGTAGGACTCGCACATTTAGGGTTCCGTACCAAATTTATTTTTGACTATTTGTATGGCTTTGGTCAACATGATGCTTATACTGTGAAAATTTGAAGACTGTAACTCCAACCGTTTGGCTGTAAAAGCTGTGTGACAGACGACGGACAGACATACAGACGAACAGGCGGACAGATGATCAGACGCGAAGACAGACAGATGGACACGTGAGTGACAGCAATAGGGCTCCGTTTGGACCAAAACAAAGTTTTAAATTTTTGTGGATACTGGTGCCCATATAAACAAATAAATATACACACTCGTAATATATTAAGCTGTAACTATAGGTATTGCTGTATTTCTTGTAGCATGAGAAGAGCATAATCAACACATGTGGGATCAGACAAAATTTCTGTCCATACAAAAGGTAGTAGGATTCAGTGTGTAGCCAGATCACTGGACAAACTCCCAGATTCATTAAAATTAAAAAAATAACATATATACCACATCTAGAATCTATCAAGCACTTGATAATGAGAGTAATGGTCTGGTCAACTTCTTTACTCATTTGATCGTTTATGTAACATCCGATGAAACACCAGAAAAAAGGCAAAACGCTCTTCACAATCACCAGCCATTTAAGTGAGGCCTGAAACATTAAATACAACATGTGATTTAAACTGACTTACCAAACAAAATTCTGAAAAGAAAAAGTCTGATTTCTAATATGTTAAGAACACACACACACACACACATAGAATTGTCACTGACACTAGCGAATGCTACCAAATATTATTATTACCTAGTATACACAGTGAATTTTTCAAGTGGGCGTAGATGGCCAAATCCGAAACTATGAGTAATGGTGAAAATACTTAAAAAATATTTTTGATTATAACTAAAACTGCATCAGTGGATTTTAGAAATATCAGTATTCCTACTCAGAAATGGAACTCGTTGATTTTGGAAATAAAAAACACACACCACCACCACCATTCGCTATTGTTGCTAATAATTAGGATCAAATTCTATGAAGTTGGAGATATGAAATTGTTAAATGCTTTATGTGTACAAAACACGGACTTTATTATTGCTACTGTCAAGACCAATTATACAAGTATGTTTTTTACTCAAGTGTATCAATTAAACTTAATATCATACCTGATGGGACACGATCACTGTTACTCCCACCACTCCACTCGTGAACATCAACCAGATTGATAAGAAAATCTGTAAATAAAAATCGTAATGAGGACAGATATACAATTTGGCCTAGTGATACTTAATGTTATAGTTATGGGTGATAGTGATAATGCAAACATTCTAAAAGAAAATCATTGTCTTTTACAACAACAACAACAACAACAACAACAACAACAACCTCAATATCTTGTAACAATACTTTTGTATTGTTACAAGATGTTGAGCGCTACTGTAACCTTATCTAAAAAAATACATATATGGCTAATCGTGTAATAGAAAGTGTACTATGAAAATTATCACTTAAGGCGTATATAGCCGCCAAGTGGCGTCCTCATTGAATAAAAAATCGTAGGTAAGCGTAGAAAATAAAGATTAAAGAATCCTATGTTGCGTTTGTTACAAAGAGGATAAGGTATTTTTACGTTGCTAGAGCAGGACTCAAAATGTTTCGTATCCAAAGTAGTAAGCAAAAGTGTCAAAAACGGCCATTTTTGGTCCTTTGGCTTACTACTTGTGCTGCTACTCTTTGTAACAAACGCAACATTCTTTAATCTTTATTTTCTATGCTAAGTTATGATTTTTTTATTCAATGAGGGCGCCACTTATGCGGAGGTGGGCCCTTAAGTAGTTGTTTATCATTACCGTACCTGTAAACCGTAGCATTTCTCCAAAAGGTGAACACAAGTACTTAAATCATCATAAAGTTTACAAAGAAATTTTAGATCGAATTGTGCAAGATCATCGACTTCGATAAATTCTATATTAGGACTTAAAACGTACTGAAGAATGCGCCTCGTTCCCATATTCTCTTTGAAAATAATTGTAGGTAGTTTTACACTGTCATTATAAATTAATATTCTCGACAATTGATGATTAATCACTTTAGTTATTGCTAATAATAAACACAAGTGCATAATCAAGTGCATAATTGACAAAAACGTAGGTATTCTTATCACAAGAATAAATGGTGGATAAATGTTTAAAATTTCCATAAAAATTAGTGTAATGAATATTATCATTGGTGTAAAATACCACAAATACATTTTGTAAGCGAGTAACTTTAGGGTATGGGTATAAATTTTTAAATCTTTGAAAATGCCATCAATCATTTCGTGTATACTCAAGCATATTGTCTCACTGTTAATAAGGTTTATTATCAAAATTAAGATATTCACAACTAAATCTATAATATCAGGTATAATTTCCATGTCTTTTTTCACATCAAAATCAATTACTTTGTTTATTGCAAATGAATAGCTGCTTATAAACGCTACAGCAACTATCAAAGACCATAGCTTTAGCCACCAATGTATCTTGATAGATTCTCCTTTAGCCGATATTAAAGGTTTGGGTAACCCAAAAATATTACAAACTAAATTAATCGGGCGGAAATAAGTATAGAACATTTCGTAGTCACAAGACACACTACGTAAAGAACCTTTCACCAAAATATGGTAGGTTATACTAATAGTCAATAATATCTACTCCAGCTTTTTTATAACGACTTTTGATAAGAAACCAAAACGCAATTATAACACCATTTTCAGCTAGCTTAACAATTTGACATGACTTTTTACTCAAGCTAAATTGGACATGGCTACGAAGAATGGATATCCATAACTATACATAGGTTTCAAGAATTTAGTCTCTGAACATTATATAGGTTCACTTACAATGAGATACAAAGTAATTGCTTAAATCTAAATGAAATACATTTTGCCTCAGGTGCGTGTTGGTGAAGTTATACAAATAAACATTAGGTAGGTAAGAAGTTGCTAACATTAATTGATAGGTATGCAGTATGACTACATTTTATGAATATGATTTTTAGTTTCATTTTGAATGAGTTAATGTTGTTATAATCTTTTACTTCATTTGGCAGGTCATTATACGAGTACAGCTGTGCTCCTTCGAACAATATGTTTTACCATAGTTGGTACGAGCTTGTCTTCATTGTAACTTATTTTTATTTCTTAGGTTGTGTCATATTCTTTTTTTGTGTGATTGTAAATTGGATTGTATGCTGTTTGTGGTGCTTTTTAACCGATTTTCGAAAAAGGAGGAGGTTCTATGTTTGACTGTATGTATGTTTTTTTTTTATGTATGTTCGCCGATTTCTCCGTCAGTTGTGGACCGATTTTCAAAATTTTTCTTTTATCCGAAAGATTATACTCCCGAGGTGGTCCCGTATAAATTATTGAAATTGCTTAAGCGCTTTTTGAGAAACTGAACAAAAACGAAAAATACGTTTACCTCGATGACGTTTTGGTGTACTCCAAATGTTTAAATTCCACGTTTCATGTTATTGGGGTTTTTAACTGTGGGGTATAACAACTAAAAAGTGAAAAATAAAAAACTTTTTTACAAAAAAAACAACCGACTTTCAAAAAAAAATACACTAAAAATTAAAAAATAACTTTTATTTCGGAAGTCGGTGTCAAATAACGAAGAAGTAAATTACAAAGTCCGACTTCCGAAATAAAAGTTATTTTTTAATTTTTAGTGTATTTTTTTTTTTGAAAGTCGGTTGTTTTTTTTGTAAAAAAGTTTTTTATTTTTCACTTTTTAGTTGTTATACCCCACAGTTAAAAACCCCAATAACATGAAACGTGGAATTTAAACATTTGGAGTACACCAAAACGTCATCGAGGTAAACGTATTTTTCGTTTTTGTTCAGTTTCTCAAAAAGCGCTTAAGCAATTTCGATAATTTATACGGGACCACCTCGGGAGTATAATCTTTCGGATAAAAGAAAAATTTTGAAAATCGGTCCACAACTGACGGAGAAATCGGCGAACATACATAAAAAAAAAAACATACATACAGTCAAACATAGAACCTCCTCCTTTTTCGAAAGTCGGTTAAAAAGCACCACAAACAGCATACAATCCAATTTACAATCACACAAAAAAAGAATATGACACAACCTAAGAAATAAAAATAAGTTACAATGAAGACAAGCTCGTACCAACTATGGTAAAACATATTGTTCGAAGGAGCACAGCTGTACTCGTATAATGACCTGCCAAATGACGTAAAAGATTATAACAACATTAACTCATTCAAAATGAAACTAAAAATCATATTCATAAAATGTAGTCATACTGCATACCTATCAATTAATGTTAGCAACTTCTTACCTACCTAATGTTTATTTGTATAACTTCACCAACACGCACCTGAGGCAAAATGTATTTCATTTAGATTTAAGCAATTACTTTGTATCTCATTGTAAGTGAACCTATATAATGTTCAGAGACTAAATTCTTGAAACCTATGTATAGTTATGGATATCCATTCTTCGTAGCCATGTCCAATTTAGCTTGAGTAAAAAGTCATGTCAAATTGTTAAGCTAGCTGAAAATGGTGTTATAATTGCGTTTTGGTTTCTTATCAAAAGTCGTTATAAAAAAGCTGGAGTAGATATTATTGACTATTAGTATAACCTACCATATTTTGGTGAAAGGTTCTTTACGTAGTGTGTCTTGTGACTACGAAATGTTCTATACTTATTTCCGCCCGATTAATTTAGTTTGTAATATTTTTGGGTTACCCAAACCTTTAATATCGGCTAAAGGAGAATCTATCAAGATACATTGGTGGCTAAAGCTATGGTCTTTGATAGTTGCTGTAGCGTTTATAAGCAGCTATTCATTTGCAATAAACAAAGTAATTGATTTTGATGTGAAAAAAGACATGGAAATTATACCTGATATTATAGATTTAGTTGTGAATATCTTAATTTTGATAATAAACCTTATTAACAGTGAGACAATATGCTTGAGTATACACGAAATGATTGATGGCATTTTCAAAGATTTAAAAATTTATACCCATACCCTAAAGTTACTCGCTTACAAAATGTATTTGTGGTATTTTACACCAATGATAATATTCATTACACTAATTTTTATGGAAATTTTAAACATTTATCCACCATTTATTCTTGTGATAAGAATACCTACGTTTTTGTCAATTATGCACTTGATTATGCACTTGTGTTTATTATTAGCAATAACTAAAGTGATTAATCATCAATTGTCGAGAATATTAATTTATAATGACAGTGTAAAACTACCTACAATTATTTTCAAAGAGAATATGGGAACGAGGCGCATTCTTCAGTACGTTTTAAGTCCTAATATAGAATTTATCGAAGTCGATGATCTTGCACAATTCGATCTAAAATTTCTTTGTAAACTGTATGATGATTTAAGTACTTGTGTTCACCTTTTGGAGAAATGCTACGGTTTACAGGTACGGTAATGATAAACAACTACTTAAGGGCCCACCTCCGCATAAGTGGCGCCCTCATTGAATAAAAAAATCATAACTTAGCATAGAAAATAAAGATTAAAGAATGTTGCGTTTGTTACAAAGAGTAGCAGCACAAGTAGTAAGCCAAAGGACCAAAAATGGCCGTTTTTGACACTTTTGCTTACTACTTTGGATACGAAACATTTTGAGTCCTGCTCTAGCAACGTAAAAATACCTTATCCTCTTTGTAACAAACGCAACATAGGATTCTTTAATCTTTATTTTCTACGCTTACCTACGATTTTTTATTCAATGAGGACGCCACTTGGCGGCTATATACGCCTTAAGTGATAATTTTCATAGTACACTTTCTATTACACGATTAGCCATATATGTATTTTTTTAGATAAGGTTACAGTAGCGCTCAACATCTTGTAACAATACAAAAGTATTGTTACAAGATATTGAGGTTGTTGTTGTTGTTGTTGTTGTTGTTGTTGTTGTTGTTGTAAAAGACAATGATTTTCTTTTAGAATGTTTGCATTATCACTATCACCCATAACTATAACATTAAGTATCACTAGGCCAAATTGTATATCTGTCCTCATTACGATTTTTATTTACAGATTTTCTTATCAATCTGGTTGATGTTCACGAGTGGAGTGGTGGGAGTAACAGTGATCGTGTCCCATCAGGTATGATATTAAGTTTAATTGATACACTTGAGTAAAAAACATACTTGTATAATTGGTCTTGACAGTAGCAATAATAAAGTCCGTGTTTTGTACACATAAAGCATTTAACAATTTCATATCTCCAACTTCATAGAATTTGATCCTAATTATTAGCAACAATAGCGAATGGTGGTGGTGGTGTGTGTTTTTTATTTCCAAAATCAACGAGTTCCATTTCTGAGTAGGAATACTGATATTTCTAAAATCCACTGATGCAGTTTTAGTTATAATCAAAAATATTTTTTAAGTATTTTCACCATTACTCATAGTTTCGGATTTGGCCATCTACGCCCACTTGAAAAATTCACTGTGTATACTAGGTAATAATAATATTTGGTAGCATTCGCTAGTGTCAGTGACAATTCTATGTGTGTGTGTGTGTGTGTTCTTAACATATTAGAAATCAGACTTTTTCTTTTCAGAATTTTGTTTGGTAAGTCAGTTTAAATCACATGTTGTATTTAATGTTTCAGGCCTCACTTAAATGGCTGGTGATTGTGAAGAGCGTTTTGCCTTTTTTCTGGTGTTTCATCGGATGTTACATAAACGATCAAATGAGTAAAGAAGTTGACCAGACCATTACTCTCATTATCAAGTGCTTGATAGATTCTAGATGTGGTATATATGTTATTTTTTTAATTTTAATGAATCTGGGAGTTTGTCCAGTGATCTGGCTACACACTGAATCCTACTACCTTTTGTATGGACAGAAATTTTGTCTGATCCCACATGTGTTGATTATGCTCTTCTCATGCTACAAGAAATACAGCAATACCTATAGTTACAGCTTAATATATTACGAGTGTGTATATTTATTTGTTTATATGGGCACCAGTATCCACAAAAATTTAAAACTTTGTTTTGGTCCAAACGGAGCCCTATTGCTGTCACTCACGTGTCCATCTGTCTGTCTTCGCGTCTGATCATCTGTCCGCCTGTTCGTCTGTATGTCTGTCCGTCGTCTGTCACACAGCTTTTACAGCCAAACGGTTGGAGTTACAGTCTTCAAATTTTCACAGTATAAGCATCATGTTGACCAAAGCCATACAAATAGTCAAAAATAAATTTGGTACGGAACCCTAAATGTGCGAGTCCTACACGCACTTGGCCGGGTTTTATATAGCACTTTGACTTTTACTTTATTCATATTTTCATTTCAGTTCAGTCAAGGAAGCCGGTTTTGGAAACGTTTAAAGAGCTTGTCAGCAATGATCGTCTCCAATTTACTGCCTGCAGTTTATTTGAGTTAAGTTACTCTATGTTACTTGGCACTTTACTTAACGTTATTACATATAGCATCATTTTAATTCAGATGTTTTAGATCATAATTTTCATAATGATTACATTATGTATGTTAACGTAGATTTGTAGACTCGCTATGTTTCCTCGAATTGTATTGTTTGACGTCATTAAACAGCTTTCAACAATATCTCTTTGATTGAGTTGCTTTGATTAGAGTTATTTCAACGTCAACTGTGAAGATGAATCGGGAATAAAAAATTACACAAATTGTATCTTATTAAAATATAATTATCATTTATTAGAGATTCTAAACTTAAACTGTAAACAATACCAATTATTTAAAAATTAAAATCATAACATCTAAACACTGATTCTATACCAACTTCACAACTTATACTATACAAATTATTGATAAACATGATTCTGTTTGACAAGTTGGACATTCACTTTGCTGACATGTGTTTTTGATTGATACACAGATTAACACAGTAAAATTCTTCTACGTCTTGAACTTATCTCGCTAGGGGTTTTCCAAATTTTCAAGTTTTGTTGTGTTTTTTTCCATCAATTGACATACTATTCTTTTCATTTGTCTTGGTTTATGAGGTCAGGGTTGCATAATGTGGCTGAATACACTAATAGAAGTGGTTTGCTACACCCATGGACGTACATATTAAGTAACAAGATCGCTTTAAGTTAGGTACTTGTAGTGTTTCATATATAAAACACAATTAATCAATCGATCAACTCGGCCATCGCAGTTCACTTCCAGATATAATCGTAGGTGACTCTCAAGTAGCACCACCACACCGTTCTTCATCTTCCACATCAAGTCTACTTTCATCTCCCTTTTAAGTTTTCTTGTCCATCAAGCTGGATCTCCTGCACTATGTCTGCTCATTCACAGTATCCGTTTGAGATCTCCATTATTCCAGTAGCCATCGGCCCCTCAACATTCGTTGCCAGATTACATAGTTTCTTCAGATTTCTAACTACATTTATGTCGGGCGGTGTCTTCCGTTGACTTACAAAAGACAATGTGAAAATATTTTGCTTTGTTTTCTCTTGATAATAACTTAAGTAGCTAACGTACTTAAACTACAAATCTGAATGAAATAGCTCTTTGGTTACGCTCTTGGTCGGTCTTTTGGGTTGTCGGGTGGTCCGTAAGGTCTCTCGTATGGGGGAGGACGATACGGCTTCTGTTCCTTCTTTTCACCTGGGCCAGACATTACTGAAATAAATTAAAAGGAAAATGTTATTGACTGAATAAAACATTCAGCGCGTTCAGTTTTAAATTGGTTGTTTGACTATGTTTTGCTCTAATACGTATTAGGTAGCTGTCATGCATCTAATATTACACGTATACTGATGATGCTGATGTACAGACAACCACTAGGCTCTCTCATCTGCAGAGTTATTAAGAATTAAACTAGTTTCTGAAAAACTATTGCTAAATCTGAAGATTGGTTATTTTGTTTACTTTTGTAACAATCAGTTGCAATCAGTTAAGAAAACATCACAAAACTGGATAATTGTTAACATTTCTTAATTATTAGTCCTTAATAGCTGTATAGTGTGAATATGCAGGTACCCAAACATTTTCTTATTTAAAAAAAATGAAACAATGACTACTGTAACCCTTCTCTATCACTTTTAGACACATATAACATCACTTTTAAATGTTGCTTTTATAGATTGAGGTTAGAGGCAAAACAATCTACGAACCAATCTTTAAAAATATGCACTGGGATTCACGAACAAAGGAATCACGACACGATATTATATAAAATAATCTCATGAAATCTTAGTTCATTCCTACCTGGTTATTTTTCTTGGTATTCCTTCTCGGCAGAAAACTTCACGTTTAACAGTTATTTGGTTACTAAATCTATTGTGATGTTTGTAGTTTATAAATACAGCATAACTAGATAAGCGGCTGTCCGCATTTTATCTTGAAGGAGTTATCTCTGAAGAAAAAGCTTCATGCACTTGGGATTCCCTGATCTTCAAATGTCTTATATTAGGTTGAATGATTACTCATCCTTGGGTTTCTTTACAATATAATGTCTATTTTGATGAATTCATCTTAAATGTCGCAGTAATATTGGCGAAACAATTGTAACCGGCATGTCCTATTTTTTTTTGTTTTCGGTGGGAATCCTTCAAAAGATCCCTGGACTTTGGGGAAAAGACCAAGGAGTGTGGGATTCTTGAAAGACCACTCCGGGACCTCCTCTTTGCAACGCCTGTTAGGGCACATCCCTGAGGAGACCGTAAAGGGATCTCCCTTGAGCCTCGCTGTGCACGGTAGCACGAGATCACAGTGCCGGTGGGCAATCAGAGTCCGTCTCTTCAATCCGAGTCTGAGCGCCCTTAATTCCAAAGTCCCGCCTGCATTAAGTGATGCAGGTGGGGTTTCGGCGTGTTAGGCGTCGTGGTGGTTGCCTCCTCGACGCCTTCTTCTCCGAGCGGGATCGGCCCTCTCACGATCCCGCTCGGTGGCCTCCTTCTGGACCATCACGGTCTCACAGAAGGAGGCAACTTCCTTCTGTCTCCGCCAACACAGCTCTCACTACTGCTGGCAGAGATAGGTCTCGCCCTATCCTGGCGACCAGGACTCGTCGCTCGGCAGCCCAGACAGGGCACTCCTCGAGCGTGTGCTGTGCGGAATCCAAGTTGTCTCCATAGTGGTGGAAATTTCCCGTGGCCGCCCCAATCCTATTCAGGTACTCAACGAAGCAACCGTGTCCGGTCAGCATCTGCGTGAGCCTCTAGGAGTTGCGCTCCCCTCTTTTCAGTCAGTCTTCGAAGTGCGGTAGTACGGTTTCGACAACGCGCTCGCTATGTGCTATTTCAGACTATAATCTATCTCTGTAACAAATTTCATCCAGATCCGTTCAGGCGTTCTGCATCAAACTACCAGCCATCCATCCAAACTTTCACATTTTTAATATTAAGTACTAGCTTCTGCCAGCGGTTTCGCCCGCGTGGAATTTTATTAGCTTAAGTTACTCCTTGTATAGTCAGCTACCTGCCAGTAAAATCTTATCAGAATCGGCCCAGCCGTTTCGACAGATAGACAAAAATTAAAAAAAAAAACTGATTTTTATTTATTTATTTGTATGTACTGAAGAAGTATTATTGATTTAGTTTACAAGCGCCAGCATAAAATATCATACCTTCATTAAAAAATCAATATTAGAAATATTAAAATCTGGGTAGCTCTTTCTGGAGTTATAATAGCATTCATGAACAGACTAACAACCGGACTTTGGATGTAAAATTATGAGTAAAACCGTGTTTTCTGATAAAGCTGAAAGCTGTCACATCAAGTTTAATCTTTTCAGGAATTTCCTTGGTTAGTTTCGTATAGTAAATACCAAAAATTCAACAAACCGTTCTGCGATGAAAAATTTAAAACGTTTTTCTGATTGTAGATCTTTTAACTTTCATTTATTACAAAAAAAAAGGCTGGACTTTAGCGGCTTAAAAGCATCTTGCTCTAGGTATTCAAGATCCACAACGGCTAAAACATTTATCTTCAGAGTAATCTGTGTAGGTACTCCTCTGGCCATCGTTGTAATCTTGAGCTAAAAATATTTACTGTCTGTCTATATTGTAGAGTCAGATGTGTGTCTTCATTAGAAAACGGTTAAGTCTATAGAGGGATTAAAAATGAATGAGCTTCAGATCTAATAAGTTAAATAAATAATTTATCTCTAATTCACAACCTGTGTTCCCGGAAGGGATAGGCACAGGTATATAGGAGAGAGCGAAATTACAGGTATCGATATCGGTTCGGTTCTTCTACATACAGATACTCATACTGCAGCCTCTGGAAACACTGACTGATTGTGAAAATTGTTTTATTGATGGGAAGCATCAATTACCTAGGCTATGTTGTACTTAGGTATGAGCGTGTCCAAAAAAGGGTTTTTTTATTGTTGATAGGCACGCGTTTGACCACTATCTCACCTGACGGTAAGCGGTGATGTGGTCAAAGATGGAGCACGCTTGCCTAGAAGTAACCTATTCACTCTTGCTTGACTCAAGGACTCCCAGGTTGTAGCTATCAGGAAACACAGATTCCGTCAGGGAATTCCATTCCCTAGCTGTACGCACAATGAATGTGTTCTCAAAACGTTTTGTGTGGATGGGATTTCCACCATGTACCGGTGGCACATCGCCGTACGTCTTGTGGTCCGATGATGGAACGGGCTTGGCGGAATCAAATTATGCAATTCCGATAGAAAACCGACACGCTAGCAACTCGGAGTCTATGTCGAGGGTGCAGCGAGTAGATAGTATATAATGAAATAAAATACCAGATTGAGACATTCATCCCGAGATTTGTACTTACTTCGTTCATTTGCAAGTCTGCAAACCGGAATCTTCGTAATATAATGAATCAATGCCACGCCACATGCACCCGCCAATCGTATAAAAGGAAAAGTCAGAAGAGGTGTTAGTGGGGCGTGAACATTTGTCTCATCAATACTGATAACAGCCCTCGAGACTAAAATAAACTGTGAAAAATTATCGGGGAAAATACCAATACGTGAGCCAAACGCGGATAAACCCAAGGAAGCTGGGAAAGACAAGATATAAGATTTCTTTCTGATTGCAAAACTGAGATAAAGTAGGTATCTTAATCGAGTAATTTTTAAATTTCAGTGGCACTTCTTTGGGAAATACGCTCGGTCACGTTGGGAAAACACGTGTGGTACATGAAAAAAACCCGAAAGGTAGTATTTTAGTAGTGGTTTCCTCTTCGTGATGGGTAGGCAACGCTCTTGTAATTCCTTTGGTATTGCGGATGGTTATAGCTTTCGTGACCAATTACCATCAGTTGACATAGGCATCCTCCAAGTGTCGCCACAACGACCAGTCCTGTGCGTCTAGCATCCTTTGGATTCCCAGGTCACCTCTCCAGGTCATAGGTCCACCTTGTGGCAGGCCTTCCAACGCTGCATCTTCCGGTACGCTGTCGCCACTCCAGAACTTTTTGGCCCCATCGACCATCTATTCTGCTAGCAAAGTGTCCTGCCCACTGCCTCTTCAGTTTGGCGATTCTTCAGGCAATGTCTATATCCTTGGTTCTGCTGCGGATATCTTTATTTCTGATTCGATCACGCAAGTAAACTCCAAGCATACCCTCCTTTTTTTTTGTGGGTTGGAAATCATCCAATGACATCTCCCGCTCTGAGTGGAGCTACCCACTAATCGCCGTCCGCCGGCCCGGGTCTACGGTGTCCGGAGATCGTCTCGCAAAATCCTCCACCCAGGTCGTCTCCTGCCGCGGTTGCTACTGAGGGCGTGAGGGTGACTGTGTTGTTGAGCCTCCCTCACCCGTTCCGCCTCCTCCTTCGCGAGCATTATTGCTACGCAGAAGGAGGAGACTGCTTCCCATTCCCTCTCGACCCGTAATATGGCCTGGACCAGGGCCGGGCGCGAGAGGTCGCTGCCACCGATCGCCTCCACGAGGACACGGTGGGGCTCCACCCAAGCGGGGCAGATCTCCACCGTATGCTCCACCGTGTCCTCTGGGCGATCCTCACAGTCGTGACACCCGGGTGTTTCCCTCCGCCTTATCCTACACAGGAACCTCCCGAAGCTTCCATGTACGGTGAGGACCCCCCACTGACCTCCAATGTCAGGCGGAAGGTGAGGACGCCGTGGCGCCTCTCCAGCTATGCCTCAAAGAGGGGCTACCGCCACAATGGTGGCGTTCCCAGCGCTGGGTTGCGACAGTCGCTCTCTCCATGTCGTCATGAGATCCTGCCGGCGCTCTGTCCACTGAGTCGCAAGGTGTCGCGGCAGCGGAGTTACGCCCCGGCGTTTCGCTTCCTGATCCTTTGCCTCCAGATCCCGCGGCGACTGTCAAGGAGGCTCACCGCCTCACCGGCGACCGTGCGGTATCCTCGGATCATTCGGATCGCCATGACCCTTTGGGACGCGTTCAACCAGCGAGCTGGTCGCCGCCTCATAGAACGCGTTCACACCGGTGCCCCGTAAAGAGCCATGGACCGCATGATTCCCGCGTAGAGCCTCCGGCAGGAGGCGTTTGGACCCCCAGATTGGGCAGGAGCCGCTCCAAGGCGGCCCTGGCCTTGTCCAGTCTGGGAGCCAAACGTCGGAAGTGCTCCACGAAGTTCCACCGGCTGTCGAGGACGAGTCCCAGGTACTTCATCGTCCCTTCGACGCCAATGTGAACCCCTCCTACCGTTATCTGGGAACCCGCCGGTGGCGCGTTCCAAGGACCATGAAAACACATGGTCTCGGGCTTGTGCAATGCCACCTCGAGTCCCAGTTGCCGGATCCTATCGATGACTGTCACAACCCCGCGTGTCATCAAGTCGGCCGCCGCCTCGTGCGACCTCCCCTGTGCCAGGACCAGCGTCTCGTCAGCGTAGCAAACCACGTTGACGCCGCTAGGGAGGTCGGCGCACAGCACCCAGTCGTAACCGATGTTCCACAGAGGCGGCCACAGGACTGATCCCTGCGGAACACCGCACGACATCTTTCGCCGGTTCCATTCTCCCTGGTGACCGGGGTAGATGACGGCCCTGTCCGTCAAATACGAGCATAGCCGCCTCCATTGCCCTTTGGGTGAGCGATCACGTTTCAATGCCATTATGTCATTGGTATCCTTTCGTATTGAGACTATTTAAGTGTAGAAAGTAGTTCTTTTCATCATGTCTGATCAAACTCTCTTTTCAAACAAATAAAGATAAAAAATATAAACGATATACTTAGTTGAGCCGCCTGCACTCAATGAAAAAATAGAAAAGAATAGTTGTAGTATTACTACAACTATAGGATAATGTGCAAAAAATTCGAAGACATGTGACATCTACCAATTCGCACTAGGCCCGCGTGGTGGGCACTCCCGTGCAGATAGGAGGACTGTGTCCCAACAGTGAGAACATTAAAAGGCTGACTACGCTATATTTTTTTTTTTTGCTTTTAGGGGATGGGTGATGATGAGGCAAATGAACGCAGCAAGCTACTACTTTTCTAGTCGTTGGTACTTTAGTATTTTTTTGGCTTAGTAGGTGGTCACGCTAGGCAGCAGCACCATACACATACAGTCTGATGGATATTGGACTCCGCACATAAAAAAACTTTAAAATATCAAATTTTATACAAACTAATTTCGAGTCGGCGCCCAGCAAGAATGTGGTTAATATACAGGGTATGTAAAAAGACGCATCACATAGCCATCAACTACGCATACTGTACATCTAACAAAGTAGCTTGGTGCAAAAATTATTGCTTGGAAACGACTTTTATTTTTAGGAATGAAAAATACATTTTTTTATTGCGCGCAATGTAACGCGAACCCAGGCATGTGGAGTTAAACCCCAGCCCTTCGCTCTAAGCCACGTAGGTACTTGTCGGATACGTTTGATATTCATTGCGTTTTTGTAACTGCAAATGCGGAATTTCGAAATTTCGAAAAAAAAAACGAAAATTCAGGTAGTTGGTTTGTAAAAACTTTAGTGCACAAAAAAAAAATTGCGACTTTGACCTTCTATATCTCCAGAAACAGTGGATTTCCAGGTATGGTCTAGTGGAAAAAAATGATCCATGTAATGTAAAGTAGAATATGTGGCTTTCGGCTTCGGAAACTGTCTTTTTACACCCGATATATTATATCTAAATTGTATATGTACGTAGAAGTGAAGAAAGCTCTATCTGTGTAATTAATCATTTTATTATTTGGCGCCAACTCAAAATCAATTCGTATAAAATTTGATATTTTATGTATATTTACATAGATTGAGTATTGAGCTTATTAGCTCAATACTCAAGACGTATAGGTACAAACAGAAACACTATTCGTGCCCACATTTTTTGAGGTTTTCTCTCAATTTTATTAGGATTCCATCATCAGATCCTGATTTTTTTGGCATGCGACCACCCTTGAGGTAACTCTATCTAACAAAAAAAGAATCATCAAGATCGGTTCATAAATGACGGAGTGAGTGCTGAACATAGACAGAAAAAAAATATACGGTCGAATTGAGAACCTCCTCCTTTTTTTTCGTCGGTTAAAAATATCCAAACAACGTTGCGCACATAAACCTAGGTGATTCCTGGGTTTACTCGGTATTTGGATTCGGGTTTTTAGGTCTTCTTAGCTTTGGGTAAACCCGGGCAGATCTAAGTTTCCTCTTTACCTTGTATTACCCGTAACATTTTGAAATGAGTAAGTTTCCAAACATTTCCGATACCTATACCAGAAATGATTTTCGGAGATACAGAATTACAGATAGGTACCTAAAACCTATTTTTCATATCAATTGAGATAATGCACACGAGTAGAAGAGATATATGTATATTATGAACGATGTACCAACAATAATAACTAATGCCGATAAATAAAATGAGTCAGTCATTAAAAGTTGATGGAAGTAAGTGGATTAATGATTTTAATACCATTAGGTACGGTTAAGAGAATTGGTGGCTCTATGTTTACGGCCCCGATCGAATGACAGGCGCTTTACTTTGTGTAATTATTTTAACACTTCTTCTCTCAAAACGATGAAGAAATATGTTAAAGAAACCGGAATGTTCTAGAACTAAAAAATCGAAAACGTGTGACATTGCCAATCCGCACTGGGCCTGCGTGGCCCACCCTCTCCCACAGAGAGGATGCCTGTGTCTCAGCTGTGGTAACATTATAGAGAGATTTTGCTTTCAGTACTTACAGCTAGTGAAATCAATTGCTTATCGCTTGCACATATCAAAACGACATTATATTAGTTCAAGTGACAGTAAGTATTAAACTTTGTGAGGTTTAATTTGGGTTTCGTTGTCAAAATGGTATTTTTTAATTAGCTTACATTATTCCACAGCAGGGCAAAGGTTTTGCCCATATTTTTCCAGCATTTTTATGTCTTGGCTTGTTTTGTCCAGCCAACCTGTTGGAACAACTCCAGTTGGTCACACCAGCATTTTTGAACCTTCGATGACGATGGCCGTCGTCAGTTACCTTTTTAACCGACTTTCGAAAAAGGAGGAGGTTCTATGTTCGACTGTATGTATGTTTTTTTTTCTTTTTTTTTATGTATGTTCGCCGATTTCACCGTCAGTTGTGGACTGATATTCAAAATTATTTTTTTATCCCAAAGAATATACTCCCGAGGTGGTCCCATATTAATTTTATCGAAGTGCTTTTCGAGAAACTGAACAAAAACGAGAAATATGTTTACCTCGATGACGTTCTGGTGTACTCCAAATTATTAAATTAATATACTCCCGAGGTGGTCCCATATTAATTTTATCGAAGTGCTTTTCGAGAAACTGAACAAAAACGAGAAATATGTTTACCTCGATGACGTTCTGGTGTACTCCAAATGATTAAATTCCACGTTCCATGTTATTGGGGTTTTTAGTTGTGGGGTATAACAACTAAAAAGTGAAAAATAAAAACTTTTTTACAAAAAAAACAACCGACTTTCAAAAAAAGTACACTAAAAATTAAAAAATTACTTTCATTTCGGAAGTCGGTGTCAAATAACGATGAAGTAAATTACAAACACCGACTTCCGAAATAAAAGTTATTTTTTAATTTTTAGTGTATTTTTTTGAAAGTCGGTTGTTTTTTTTGTAAAAAGTTTTTAACTAGTTAAAAATTATTAATTGGTTTTGCATTATTCAATTATCATAAATAAAGTAGAGCTTTAATTATAAGAGAAGATCAATTGTTTTTTTTGGGGTGGGAAATTATAGAAAAAGGGAAAATCAATTTTAATTAAAACAATTAGTCCGGTCAATTTAGACATTCGAAGGTACATAAAGTCCCAACAAGCTGAAAATCAGTAAAATTGTTCAAAACATAATTATAAACAATGTCTAAAAGTTCCCCATCATTCCCGTGTATGGAAAAAAAATTATTCAAGGTCAAAGGTAAAAAAAATGAGTTTTTTGCGATTTTCAGCAAAACGGTAAGTTTTATCATAAAAGTACCTCAGACAAAATTGTAGATCATAAAATTATTTATAAAAAATGTTTCAATACTTTTTCTTACGAGCCACCGTTTCTGAGATATAACGATTCAAAAAGTTATAAAAGTTGTTATCGTCATAATATGCACACGTTTCCACGCCACCTATGAGGTAGTGTACTTAGCGCATTTTTTTTAACGTGAGAACAAAACATGTATGGAGCTCCTAAAAAAACTACCTGTTTAGATAAGCATCGATATGCATGTTTCGTTAAAAATACTAAAAATAAAAAACAACTTCAATTAGCTTGTCTTCCTCCAACTTCAGTTGCTGCTCATCAACATCTTTTTCGGGTATATTACAAAGTTCAAGTGTGGCTTGGTTATCAGCTAGACCCTACAGACTGGGGTTGGAAGTTGGTCAACAATATATTAGAGCCAGTTCAAACTTTACTTCCACCTGCGCCGGAAAAACTGCTGAACACAATTTTTTGCAACTGCAAAAAGGGATGCAGTGCTAAATGTGGTTGCAAAAAAGTCGGACTGTTTTGTTCTTTGGTATGCACAAATTGTCAAGGCTGGTCGTGCTTTAATATTGAATCACAAACAATGGAGGATTCGTTTGATTCCGACGAAGTGTCATGCGATACATCGCTATTGACGCAATTTACTTGCATCCAAAATGAAGATGAAGAAGAAGCAGGAGAAGAAGAACAAGAAGAAGATCAAGAAGAAGAACAAGAAGAATTTAAAACTTACGAATCAGGCGAATGAACTTCACCACTTTTTTTTTTAATTTACATCGCTTTTATCTTTTCCAATCTTTGAAAATTTCCGTTATTTTGCAATAGTTTTACATTAAACAGGATCACAACTGACTCGTGGAGTAGGCCTACTGGGGAAACCACGTTAAAAAAACGCACTAAGTACACTACCTCATAGGTGGCGTGGAAACGTGTGCATATTTTGACGATAACAACTTTTATAACTTTTGAATCGTTACGAGTATATCTCAGAAACGGTGGCTCGTAAGAAAAAAGTATTCAAATATTTTTTATAGATAATTTTATGATAAAACTTACCGTTTTGCTGAAAATCGCGAAAAACTCATTTTTTTTACCTTTGACCTTGAATAGAAATTTTTCCATACACGGGAATGATAGGGAACTTTTAGGCAAAGTTTATAATTATGTTTTGAACAATTTTACTGATTTTCAGCTTGTTGGGACTTTATGTACCTTCACTCTCATTTTTTGGTCTAGATTGACCGGACTAAATCCCTATTTAATATTCGATACTCCTACGTTACTATACTGTTAATGACTTGAAATGACGTTATTGTAACATTATATGCTGCAAGACGCTACGCTGCTTACGCTATTCAGGAAACTAAGGCGCTACTGAATTATAGTGCAACAAAGAGCAGCCTTCACTATCATTACTGTCAATAATAATTACACACAAAAAATAAAACTTAGAGCCAGTTTTTGCATCCGTAGGGTTATCACAAACAATAATTAAAAATAGCAACTACTTGTTAAATATTGCTAAATTTCTACATTTTTCTTCTTCTTTCTTAACTACATTGGTAAAGCTAACAATTGATTAAACCAATATTTTTTCCGAAATTTAACAATAAATTTATTTTTAACAACAATTATTATTAACATTATTTTGAACTATTGGTCAACTTAACTACGAATCAACAAACCTCGCCCTTAGAGCCAATTTCACCAAACTGTTCATAGTCGGACATTAGTAAACCCGAAATTAAAATAAACATCGATGTTAATGGTATTTACGTTCCACCAGAAAAAAATAACACCACGTTAAGAAACCAGGCTTAACGCCTGGTTTCTTAACGTGGTGAATGAGTCATGTGTCATTCACTTTTTTATCCGTCACTTGTCAAAGAAACAAAATAAAAAGTCGGAATGTCACATGTCAATGTTCATTCTTTTAAAATACAACTAAATTAAAATGTCAGTTGTATAGTCAGGTTTATGCGTGTTCTTGCAACATTTAATTTTGTCGGTAACTTTTCGGCGTTATTTTCTAATTTTGTTTGTCTTTTGATTAACTGTGTATTTTGTGGTGCTTTGTGGGGCTAAGCTTTAGATAATCTGCCGTGGAGTTGTATATTTTTTTCACAGAAAGGTCATATTATGAGAAGCATCCGCGTACAGTTTTTAAGGCGAGGAAATTAATGGTTTCAGAAATAAAAAATATCAAACTTTGATAAAATAACCTCACTTTCACACTATTTTATTACTTTTGACGTAATTTTGACAGCTGGTGTTGCTATTTTAGGGTGTTTTAATAATGCGTTTTGATAATGCAAATAATAAGTCGACGCGCAAATTTTTATGTTTTTTTAAAATTCGCATTTTAATTAGTTATTTTATTTGTGTATAATAATTTCTCAGTGATTAGTGTTGTTTGGGTGAATAACTACGACAATTTTGATTTATTGACTATTTAAAGTTATTTTTTTTCTCTTGTGGTATTTGCTACAGGTGAAACGAAACGCATTTTTTTGCAGCAATACCATGCATCAAGATACATAATAACATAATCTATGACCTATGTTTGTTTAGGTTACTTCATGGTTAAAATAGGTCGAATTTTGTACAAATCCGAATCGGGGTACCCCGACTGCTCGTAGTCCTTTGGCTGCTACCCCTAGAGTGTATATAAAAACCGGAGGTGCAAAGGGAAAGCAACCCCCGCCCGCTGTAACATAGCATAGGCACCCGTGCGAGCCGTAGCGGCTAAGGCTGGTCGCCTGCGGAGGTAAGCGTGGGTGCCTATCCTTTGTTACGCAAGGACGAAGGGGTTGCACTTCCCGCAGCGCCGGAGACGTTGCAGAAGCAACTTTTGTGATTTGAACAATTTTCGAAAAATGAGGGATGGAGAACTTTAGCTGAGGAGTTCAATTCCTTGAGCACCTTTGCCAATAGAAATGCTGACCAACTACGAACTTGCTGGGACAACATTAAAAGAAATACACGTAAAAACAAGGCTGCTACTAAGAAACAGAGTTTTATTTTAATGTAAGTACATTATTCATTTATATTAAGCTATGCTTGTGTACTATATTGGTGTTGTTATTATTATTCTTGTAATTTTATTGATAAGTACATAATAATATGTTACTTTTTGCTGGAGGTGGTCAGCCTAAACATCCGCCGCCTGCACCGTTCCAAGACCAGTAGAAGGAATGCTGGGTCCAACCCTAGATGGTCGAAGCAATGATTTCGACGGCGATAGTTATTTTGAGCATCCAGAAGTAGAAATCATCACCTTATCACAAGGCACACCTTTTCCTATAGTTCCTGCAGCTGGAACTCTTGATGTAAGTACTTATTGTTAAACGTAGGTTTAGTCAGACATAACTAAAAGTCTCTTGACTCCAGCTATAGTTTATCTGATTTGTGAGCAAGTGGCTACAGGGTTATCTCGAGTGGCCAATGTGTGTGATGTTTATTTTTATATTTACATACATGGAGTAACCTTCTTTTACACTTCTGGACACATCTATTGGCCCGCCTTAGAGTTTAGGTTTCGATGGCCCCTACCGAAATATGATTGCTAGATTGAATAAAAACTGTTGATGCAGTTTTAAACCTGATACATTTTACCATCTTTTTCGATCGTATTGTTTTAAATTTGAATTCAGAATACCATACGACATGGAGCTACGCCTAACAAGTCGGATATGCGCCTTGTTAAAGGCAATTGTTTTATTAATAAAAAACATGTTTTATCAAATAAAGGTTTAATTTATTAACGCGTGTTGCCTCCATGGGCATCTACCACAGCTCTCATACGATTAGGCATAGAGTTTATCAACCGCTCTATGAAATTTTGAGGGATCATCTCCCATTCCTCTTCTATGGCAGTTTTCAACTCCTGCATCGTCTGGGCAACTGGCTGACGAGCCCTAACACGTCTTTTTAGCTCGTCCCACATGTGCTCAATGGGGTTCATGTCTGGGCTTCTGGCTGGCCAGTCCATAACTGTGATGTTCACATCCCGAAGATATTCCCTGACGATGCCGGCCGCATGGGCTCTTGCATTATCATGCATAAAAAGGAAATTTGGGCCCACATAGTCCGCGTATGGTATCGCGTGAGGTTCTAAGCACTCACGAATGTACCTTTCAGCATTTAATGTTGGCAGCCGTGGTCCTGTAACAACCTCAAGTTGAGTTTTGCCGCTCGCGGATATACCGCCCCAGACAGTCCATGAGCCACCGCCATAAGCAACCCTCTCTTCAAAGCAGCATTGTGCGAAACGCTCTCCCTTACGTCGGTAGACCTTCTTCCTTCCATCATTGCCATGTAACACAATTTTAGACTCATAAGAAAATAGTACACGGCTCCAATCTTGCTGTGTCCAATTTAAATGACTGCGTGCGAAATGAAGGCGCGCTGTTCGGTGGGCTCGCGTTAGTTTGGGCCCATTAGCTGGCTTGTGTGGTACCATATCGCGTTCTTTTAACCTTCTCCGAACAGTTCGAGCGCTCACAGATACTCCGTGGAAGTCGCGAAGTTGGTTTTGTATCTCAATGGAGGTAAGGTGACGATTTCTCAAGCTGGTCGTCACGATGAATCGATCCTGCCTTTCAGTTGTGACCCGAGATCGTGGCCTTCCTTGGCGACGAACAAAGCCGCCAGTCTCTAGGTACCTCCGATAAACATTTTGGACCGCAGATCGACTTAAATTAAGTTGAGCACTCACGTTTCTTTGGCTGTGTCCGGCCTGAATAAGTGCCACAGCTTGGGCGGCGACTTCAGGTGAAGAATCCATAGATTATTGATAGAACCTCACCTTAATGTTAAGAATAAGTAATGTTTGTTGCAAAACCAAAGATATCAATCACTTTTTCAAGAATTAAATCCAAGTAAACCAATAAAACCAAGTTTTCTTAGTATTCGATTGTTTGATATCAACAAACAGGCTCCAAATTGTCTTTTGTTTCTTTAAATTCTGTGTTCGAAATTCAAAAAAAGACTATTGAACGAAATTGTGAATGTGCCAGGTTCAAAACTGCATAAAAACTTTTTGCTCGACCTAATATAAAATTTTATGGCCAATAGATGTGGCCAGAAGTGTAGTATATTTATTTACATAGGACTGCGAATAGACTCATCTGTTGAGAATAGGCCTCATCTGCCAATGAAGCATGTATCTTTACGTAGACCATAGTTTACCATATTATGGAGCTTTATCATTACTGAATACAATTTTTCAACTATTACTTTAATTTCAGAATGAACTTGCCGGACCTTCTGTTGTTGCCAACGATATTGCAACAGTTATTATTGAAGATAATTCAGAACTGGCTTCTCAATCACAGGTACCTACTGTAAAATGTATTTAATTACTCCACCATTTCAAAAAGATTTCATAGTATTTTGATTATGACCCGCACAGACTCATGGTGATGATGAAAGTACCCTGTTTATGTCACTCTCTGACCTACATACAACTTCTGTGCAAAAATCATGTTGATCTGTTGCTCCGTTGCTGCATGTAACAAGAACAAAAAAACAACCATTCATCAAACATGCGTTTGCATTTATTTGATTATTTATACTAATTTACACAATATATTTAAAAAGTTCTTTATTAGTTAATTGTCCATTATTTTATAATATAAATAAATAAAAATATATGTATTTCCGACTAATTTTGTTGGATTTTGTTTGAGAGAGAATAAGTAATTCATTAATTTCAGGATGATGACGAAAAGCCAAAACCATGGAGCAGTTGGTCGCTAGCAGTTTTAAAAACAAAGGTGTCACAATCATTAAAAACACCTAATTCGGGTGAAGACAAACATTCATGGATAAGAAGGAGAAGACCAAAGGCTTCTTTACATGATGACGTCTTAAAAAGTAAATTAGAGTTATTGGAGCTTCTGAAGAAGAATGCTGCAACTAAGGCAGAGAAAAAAAAATTAATTGAAGAACAAATAAAGCCAGAAAAAATAAGAACTGAAATTTTACAGTTGGAGTTAAAGAAGCTGAAAAATAATGAAAACTAAACAAAAATAGGAAATAAAACGTTTTCATAACTACAATGTTTTTTAAATTTAAATAATATACAGTGCATTCAGAGTAAGAGAGAAATAAGTGGTTCCTCCGGGTAACTCAAGTCGAGCGGATCATCTAGTTCATAAAAAACAAAATCACTATCAATCTCTAAAGTGATCTTAGATGTAAACTTTTAAAATAATTATTTATAAAGCTTCTGCGCACAGGATTTTTAACCCTTCTTTCTTCATCTGCATTTCGCTGTTCTCTAATGTAACCTTCTTGTATAAATTCAACACAAGGAGCCGGAAGTATAAGATCAGGGTCATCTGGTGGTAAGTTTTCACTTGCCCTTGTCACAACATTGTGCAAAACTCCAGTGGCAACAATCAAAGGGAGACAGTTTTTTAATTGTATTTGCACACCTAATGCTACAAACGTTCAATAGGATTTCTACTTCGGATTTGAGATTCATTATAAAGTATTTCCTCTGGAATTCTTGGATTATCCAGTGGCATCATAATATAGGGTCGGTTCATGTAACCACTATCAGCCAAAAGTACAGAATCACCATATCGCTGGCTCTCGAACATAGCATTTCTATATGAGGCATTCCATATAATTTGATCTTGGCTACTTCCTGGCCATCTTGCTACTAGATCGGTAATTTCCAAGCTAGCATTACCAATTACCTGCACATTCATTGACATATACCCTTTCCTGTTTTTGCAGTAGTTACCCTGTGGATAATCCTATGAGACGTCGACTTGCTGGTTCCACAGTAGTCACCCATTGTAATCTGCTGTGAAGCAGTAGCATAATACCTCAACGATAACAGAAGTTGATTTACTGGCGAAATAGACTCGTTGCTGTAAGCAAAATCAAATTATAGGTTAGATTAGGATTTACATTTAATTTTATTAGATTATTGTAAAAGGTTGCCAGTCATGTACTGACACATTGGGTAGATATGTAAACTAAGTACCTAGTTTATAGATATTTCACTTACCGATTTGATGGTTATTCAATTAAATTCAACACATCCAAGGCAGATTGTTTCGATAAGCGAAATCTTGTGCGAAAGTCCACTTCATCGTATTATTCAAAATAGTGCCGCCGTTCTTTATACATTTTAGGCCGTCGTCGTACTAAATCGTCCAAGTCGTCCAAAATTTCCGAAACATTTTGATCTTCGAAAATAAAGTTATACGCTGCTTCCATTTCGATGATTTTGACAACTGCATTTGTCGGTTAGTAAGTTAACGGACCTTTAAGGCAGCAATTAAATTTAACGCCTGATTAGAACATTTAATCATAGATTAGTGCACGGTGAAACGCTCGCTACAACGACGATTAAACTAACTAACATGGTATGGTGAAACTAGCCCTAAGGGCTAGTTTATATAGGAACTAACATCGGGTTACTGAAAAAAAAACAATACGTATCTTTATTTACATCTACCACATTTTTTCTAACAGGTAGAAACCTAAATTAACAGTGTATTCATACCCTCCCACAGTTAGAGGCGTACATACGTGGGTCGCACTGAAAGTTCTTCAGGCCATTAAGAAAAGCAGCTGATGAAAAATTTTGAATTTCGAATTAGGAACTCTTTGGAAATCTGTAGATCTATGTGTAATGAATTCATAATATGTTATTTGTTCTTACAAATTGGCGGCAATTTAAAAAGTGTCTGTCGTGCCTCGAAATGGATTTGACTAGAGAAAATATTCGCTTAATGATTTAGACTTTCGTTACGGTCTTACTCAACAACAATGTTACGATAGACTACGATTAGCATTTCATGATTGATGACTGTTTATAACTGGTTTATTGAGTTTAAACGTGGTCGAAGCAAACTCACTGATGATTCGCGAGAAGAACGTCTGTCCAGCAAGCTCACGTTCGCACAGCGTCCGTCGCTGAATCTCTGGATGGTTTTTTGATAATATTTCGGTTCGTTAGCGGATTTAGGAATGTGTAAAATAAAAGATCATAATTATCACGTCCTATCGACTCCGCCTTTTTTAATCAACCTTTTTTAATAGAAAAGTCAACTTTGACAACTACTGACGTTGACGTTTTGCCACAGATCCTCAACATTCTCCGAACCCCAAAAAAGTTACAGAACTTCAAAATTAATAATGTCTGGAAAATTATTACAATTAAATTATACATTTCAAAATATCAAAGGACTCATTGGAAAACTGTTGTTGAGGCCGAAATTACAAATAAAAATTCAAATATTAATGAAATAGACACAATACAATATCACAAGTTGTCCTATATATTAAATAATAATAATTCAATTTTGAGTGTGTCCTCCTCCGAACCCCCAAAAAGGTTACAGAACTTCAAAATTAATAATGTCTGGAAAATTATTACAATTAAATTATACATTTCAAAATAACAAAGGACTCATTGGAAGACTGTTGTTGAGGCCGAAATTACAAATAAAAATTCAAATATTAATGAAATAGACACAATACAATAATCAGTCTCACTTCTGTGACACAATAGATTATAAATCTTTGTTACAATATCACAAGTTGTCTTGCATATTAAATAATAATAATTCAATTTTGAGTGTGTCTCTCCTAACACAGAAAGAAAAAAAATTGGTGGCAGCCCACAACTTCAACAAAATAATTAGAATTGAATTGAGAAAAAAAAAATAAAATTAGCATTCATGTAGAGCATGTTATTGTCAATATTTATATTTTATACTTACTAGGTATCACTACTCTCCTGCCATGTCGTGTGACTTTCTCAGGTTCACTGGGAACATGCGTGGTACAACCATCCTTCGCCTGTACTGGATTTTGCACAGTGTTATTTATAGGAGTATGTGCCTTTTTACCTTTTCCGTCCTTTTCTTGGATTTGTTTTGGGACCGGCAGATCTGTCGCCTCACTTGATGAAATTTCCAAAGAATATAAACGTTGTATGGGTCTCACCTTATAGCCTAAAGCTGTTTTAATTGAAGCTGTCCTATTAATACCATCCTTTCCAGTGTATACCTTGGCAACAACACCAAGGGGCCATTTGATTCTTTTCTCCTCTGTTTCTATTAATACTACCTGGCCTTCTCTGAGCTCATCGTACTTACCTCTCTCTCTCCCTCTTTGTACTAGTTCAGTCAAATACTCTGTCCTAAACCTATGACGAAAATCGTCGCGCAACTTTTGTAGGTATTTTAGACGAACATTCAAGCTTTTTGAGTCAAGGTAATCTAGGTCAATTGTGTCTGAACTAGGTAATGGTTGCAGAAAGCAAGCTGGAGATAAGGGCTCCAAAGAAGCGGCACTATCATCCTGAACGTAAGTTAGTGGTCGATTATTCATTATTGACTCACATTCACACAGCAACGTATAAAGCTCGTCATAAGTTACACTAGCTCTCCCTAAAACTTTGCGCAGCAGATTTTTCATTATTCTTATAAGCCGTTCAAAAAAACCTCCCCACCAAGCACCCGTGGGTGCATTGAGTTTCCACTTGATTTTCTCAGAACATGTTTCCTGTTGAATTTTATCCCAATCTATACCATCCAACAAGCTCTTAGTACCTGCAAGGTTAGTACCATGGTCTGAATATATTATCTTTATTCGGCCTCGCCTAGCAATGAACCTTCTTAGCGTCACAAGGAACGCAGGACATGATAGGGATAGGGCTAGTTCTAAATGTACTGCACGGTAAACAGCACAGGTATATAGGACAATCCAGCACTTTTCACCATTTTTCAAGAAAAGAGGCCCTGCAAGATCTACTCCTGACACTTCAAAAGGTAAGGAGCTCTGCATCCGATCCACAGGCAAGGGCGCAACAGGTGCTTGCATCTGTTTCACTCTGTATCTCTTACATAACATGCAGTTAGCCAACACTGACCTAACTACTCTACGAATACCAAAAATCCAATAAGATTTTCTGATACTGGCAATTAAAGTGTTTGAACCTGCATGTTGTAGGTGAATATGCTTTCGTTCTATTAACCTGCGTACTATAACATTGTTAGCCGGCAATAAAATGGGATATTTGGTGTTTTCAGGCATGTCAGATAATAATAATAGCCTAGTTTTAATTCTTAACAACTGTTCTTGGTCTCGAAATGTATGTATATTCTTACATTTCGACTCCAGGATATCATTACTTTCGCGTTGTAGTAGTAGGAATAATTTTCTTTCAGCTTCCCCATATTCCTCACTTGTAATGTCATTATTATTTAATTCACTAACTTTCCTTTTCAGGCATTTATCTGCAAATCTGGTTATCCAGGCAATTACACGTACAATCTTACTATATTTACTGAAATATAGGAGTCTATCTGAGAAGTTCTCATCAGCTGAGACATTAATGACACAGTTTAACTTAGCTGTCTTTTTCAGTTCTTTTTTAGCTTCTGCTTCATTTGCTGTCACCAGGGAACTCGGCCATTCTTCAGGACTGTGCAGCAAGAATTCTGGACCTTCAACCCACCGGCTCTCTAGCAACTGCTTTGCATCGCAACTACGCGACGGCAGATCAGCCCAGTTGAGAGATCCTTGAATATGAGACCATTTTCCTGTTTTAGTACATTCTCTTATCTCTTTAACACGATTGCCTACAAATATATTCCATGATAAATTATTGCATATCCAATATAAAACGACGCTAGAATCAGTCCAATAATATTCGTCACAGGCTAGATTTAAGCTTTTCTTAATTTCTGTCAGTAGTCTTAAACCAATCACCACAGCCATAAGCTCAAGTCTAGGGATAGAAATTATTTTTGGTGGTGTTAGCCTGGACTTTGCTGCGACTAACTGAACAGTGACGTTGTCGCCTTTTTCAGCCCGTAAGAATATGCAACAAGCCATTGCATATTTACTAGCATCACAAAACATATGTAAGCTTAGTTGGCAGTCAGTCAATTTGTTACCAGCCAGTCTCCTAGGTATTCTACACTGTTCTAAATATTTTAAATTATTATACCATCTTAGGAATTTATGTGCTAAGTCCTGAGGTAAAGGTTCATCCCAGGTCAACTGCCGGATCCACATTTCTCGCAGCAGAAGCCGCGGGGCCAAGGTGACAGGGCAAGTAAATCCTATGGGGTCAAATACTTTCTGAGTCAATGAAAGCACAACTCTTTTAGTTAACTTACCTAACGTCTCTGGAAGAGGCAGATCACCAATGTTACATGAAAGCTCATCACTGACTGTGTTCCAGTTCAGGCCTAGTACTGATATAATATCCTTACCAGCTTCGTTGATATGAAGTGGTGACGTTGTCCACATTCTTAGATCAAACTGTGCTGCTTTTATGACTTCTTTTGCTTCCTCTATAAACCTGCGTGCCTCTTCCTCAGATTCTAAACTTGTAAGACAATTATCTACATAAAATGAGTTCTTAAGAAGCTGAGCTGTTTGTTCATACTTATCTGATATGTTATCTAAGTGGTGGATTAGCGTTGCTGAGAGTAAAAACGGACTACATGTTAATCCAAACACCACTCTACAATGCCTATATTCCACTATATTTTCTAGAGACTCATCTTTCCACCAAAGGAACTTTAAATAGTCTCTATCCTCAGGTTTTACACTAATTTGAAGGAAGGCCTTAGTAATATCAGATGTTATACCAATAGCGCCTTTCCTAAATCCAATTATTAGTTTAGGTATATGTTCTATATAATTAATACCTTTCTCTAAGCACATATTTAGACTCAGCCCATTTTTATCCAGACAGGAGGCATCAAAGACTGGCCTCATCTTACTTGTCAGACTGAATTCTTTAAGTACAGCTCTATGCGGCAAATAATGACCAACTTTATGACCATGATGCATATCAGAAGGTTCAATAATATCAAGTCTTAGCCACTCCTGCATTATCGCATCATAGTCTTGGTATTTACCACTTGAAATCAGCTTTTTAGTATTTCAATCCAACCTTTTCTTTGCAATATCATAATTAGATAATAAATCATCAAAACCGACCTTGAATGGAAGCTCCACTTCATATCTGCCATCCGATAGTGTCGCCACTGTCTCTTTGAAGCAGCTCACTGCCTCAACCTCACCTTGCGCTCTAGACTTCATCTCTGCCGGATCACATATGCCAAGAGTTTCAAGAGTCTAAAAATCTGTTAAATTATTGTTAGTAGACATACAAAACATAGATGAAACGGTATTGTCACATGAAGTGCTAATTTGCCTGCCCTGAATAGTCCAACCCAATTTAGTTTTAATTGCCACCAATCCATTTTCCATCACAATAACACTACTTGTCAACATGAACCTTGCAAAATCAGCTCCTATTAAAATGCCTATTTCTGATATATCAGATTTTGTATCAGGTAAGGAGATCTGATGCCTTTTTAAAATTTTACATGTCTCATTATTTAAATTTAATTTTGGAATATTTCCACAAATTGAAGTTTGGCTGAGGGCCTCAATATTCATTGTAAAATCTGAATTAAGATTTTCTACCATTACATTATAAACATTGTGAGGTTCTATTTTAGTTTTTATGTTACCAAACAAGCAATGATTCAACTTCTCCTGTCGTACGGGTATCAGCTCCAGTTTCTTTGCAACATTTTCTAGAATATAGCTTCTTTGGGAACCGCTGTCAAATAGAGCTCGAACAGGTAGGACTCGTTCTCCATTCCGCAAGTTGATTATCACTGTTTGAAGCAAGGTTTCAGTGTTGTAATTTTGTGTAGATAAATTGGTTGTAGTGGTATTAGGTTTCTCTGGACACTTCATCTCCTTTTTCTCAGTGCAAAGTGCTGTAGAGTGCCTCTTCTGGCATATAAAACATTTCACATACACTCTGCATGTTTTTGGATGATGTCCAAGCTTCAGACATATGGGACATGCCTTTTTCTTCCATACAATTTCCAGTCTTCCCTCCACGGTGAGGTTGTGCAGCTTATAACAATCAGCGCTTGAGTGATTATTTTTATCGCACCATAGGCAGTTGTTTTTGGGTTGCATTTCCTTTTTTGTATCAGTATTGTGTGCTATAAGGCAGCTAGCGGTGGCCTCTTGGCCATTAAGATCAGTTTGAGCCAGATTCCTAGTTATTTCAACTCTTTGTAAGCTCTCAATCTCTGCTTTTAAAAAACACATCAGGTTTACAAGGACTTCCTCTGGGTTTTTGGTCTGTAAATGTCCCTTCTGTCGCTCCCAAATCTTTAAAATATCAAGGGCAGGGCAGATTCTATAAGAGGCAGAATAAATGCTTGATATTTACTGATGCCGAGACTTTCCAAGGCTCTTAAATTCGCATTCAGTTTATCATATAGCTCTACAAGGTTGGATTTTCCTTTTAAAACTAATGCAAGTAATTCTCGAACATAAACCTCGATTAACAATTCCTCTCGTGCATACCTCTGTTTGAGTTCCTCTATGCATTTTTTGTATGTGTTCCCTGATGGAGGATAGCTCATTACTAATGAGTAGACGTCCGTTCCAACTTCAATACTCTGTTTTAGATAGTACATTTTATCATCATCATCCAACCCTGAGTCTCTGTCTATTTTTGAAAACTGACCCCAGAAACATAACCAATTACGAATATCTCCATCGAATTTTTGAAATTTTATCTCCGGCAGCTTGAAATATCTATTTTGTGTGGGACCTCTGCTTGTGTTTATGTTGGCAGATTTATTTAAAATTATCTCGTATGTAGTTTTTATAACAATAAATCTGTTGCTATATTCTTCCGCCGTCAAGATCTCTTTTTCAATTTGCGCCTCTGTACTTTCATTATCTAATATTGCGTCTTTTATTTTCGAATCTAATTGTGAAATTCGTGTGTTTAGGTCATTTAATTTATTAAACTCACATCTTAATTCGGTCACCTTCGCTTCACCGGTTTTGAAAGTTTCTTCGATGGTGTTGGCCGTGATCGTGAAAAGTCTTCGTAGAATGCTTCTTTCTTTGTTGTATTTTAGCAATTCTTTTGCAGCGGCTTCCATCTTGTGCCGGTGTGGCGTGTAAATTTCAATCTCTTAATATTGTCACGGTCGCCAGATGTCCAGCAAGCTCACGTTCGCACAGCGTCCGTCGCTGAATCTCTGGATGGTTTTTTGATAATATTTCGGTTCGTTAGCGGATTTAGGAATGTGTAAAATAAAAGATCATAATTATCACGTCCTATCGACTCCGCCTTTTTTAATCAACCTTTTTTAATAGAAAAGTCAACTTTGACAACTACTGACGTTGACGTTTTGCCACAGATCCTCAACAACGTCCTTCTACGACAACTACTGAAGATAACGTGAGTGCTGTGAGGCTAATGATAGAAGCTGGTAGGAGGGTCCCATATCAACAGATTCGGGCAGCTTTAGGCATCGGTATGAGTCAAGTACAAAAAGTCTTACTTGAAAATATAGGCGTCAGAAAGCTTTGTTTATTAGATGGATCCCTCATAATTTGATGGAAGATCAAAAATGCCGTCGTTTGAATTGGTGCTGCTCAATGCTTGAAAAGTATGACGGAGGTGACTCGAATGCTGTATTATGACATCGTCACAGGTGATGAAAGCTGGACATATTGTTACGAACCCGAAACCAAAAGACAATCTGCCCAATGGATATTTCCACTCGAAGATTTGCCGACAAAAGTATAAAGAAGGGCGGGAAGTCAATGAAAAAAGATGATTGCCTCATTATTTGGACGGATGGGAAATTCTGTTACAATTGTCCCAGAAGATAAAAGGACTGTTACTGCAGGTTGGTATGTCAGTCACTGTTTACCAGTTGTTTTCAAAAATGTTAGACAGCAGCGCCCAAGAAGCAGGATCCACCTCCACCACATTGTTGGACAATGCTTCAACTCACTCAGAGAGACGGACTATCGAATATTTGTTTATCGAAGGTGTGGAGTTAGTGAGTCGTCCTCCTTACCTGGCACCTTATGACTTTTATTTATTTAAAAAAATAAAAGATAAACTCAGAGGAATTCGTTTTATTAACCCAGAATATGGCGTGGCTGCGTTCGTAAAAGGAGTGTAATATATGAAATTCCGTTTTTCATTCATTTTCTAAAAACTTTTAGTTTGACCCCCATACAAACATAACCCAAAACCCGATGAAACACAGCCACCACCAATCATTTATTTGAATACGTATCTACCTTTCTAAACGCTTATGGTTGGTCAGTTACAAGTACTGGAACAAACCATACAGAGGACAATAGCTGCCTGAATGTAAAATATACATAACTTATTCAGCCTTACAATGTTCCCACCGCTAGGACTAGGCCTACAGTTTATAACTCTCTAGAAGACGGAATGGGCCGTAATCAACCACGCCGGCCCAGTACGGGTCAAATGTCTTAAATTTTTTTGTTCTAGGGCATACCGGTTTCCTCACGATTTTCATTCACCGTTTTGAGAGTAGCTTGGTCATGAAATAAAATTACATAAAGTAAGTAAAGTGTGGGTTTGAACCGACGAACCGACATGACTCGTAAGCCGGGGCTGGGGCCGGGCCGGAAACTACTGAGCCACCACTGCTCTCCATCCTCACTGGAATGTTATTATTTTCTTATTAATTTAAACGCTATTCAATTAATAAAGTTCCATGGATTAAATTGACTGAAAATATTCTACAGTACCTACGAGTATATTGTTTAATATATTAAAACGATCGTAATGATCTGCTAAGTCTCATCTAAGCTTAAAATATTACATCCTAAGTACCTATAGTAGTTAGTAATAATCTTTATAAAGCTGAACATAACAACACAAACATTGTAGACATTTGGTATATCTGTAGGTAATCCTACAGATATAGCAAATGTTTCAAAAGAATATTGCGGAGAGCTACGTTGAAGGCGCTACCTAAATATGCTTGTTTAGAAGACCAAATTTAAAGGCGGAAATGCTTTAGAAAAAAATATTACTGAGATACTTTCGGTTTCTTACATCACACAAATATAAAGCCGAAAGCTTAAATGTACATATGTATGTGTGTATGTTTCTTACTCCTTTCAATCGGCTGAACAGATTTGGTACTTTGATAGCTTATATCCTAGACTAACACATAGGCTAATAATAAAATAATAGTGGGAATTACCTACTAATTTCACACGAGCAGAGCTGCGGGCGACTGTATTTGATTTTTTTTTGACATGAATATTAAATTTACTTTGTAAAGTATCATAGATTTTTTTAAATTACTTTTTTATTGTAAATGTGGGGACTATGTGGGCTATGTTTTTTCCTTTTTCAGTAATTTTTTATCGTTGGCCAGTTTGAGTACTTTTGCGGCCTATCTAAATGTCCTGTTTTTGGTATTGTTCGCCGAGTCATTGAGCTCCTTAGTATTCTAAGTTGAACTATTAGACTACTGACAGATGCCTGCACTGACTGGACAGGTCCACTCAAATATGTGTGGTTCTTTCTTCAAAAGACCATTATAGACACTAATCTGCATGCTCCTCAGCGTATTGTGAATGTGAGAACTATGTAGGTCGTTATATTCACGTAGATTTCATGATTGTCTGGCAGTTTGAGTACTTTTGCGGCCTGCACAAATGTCCTTGATTTGGATTGTTCGTCGGTTCGTTGAGCTCCTTAAAGTTCTGAGTTAAGCTACACGATAACTGACAAATGCTTGCACTGTCTGGACAGGTCCACTCAAACCTGTGTGGTGCTTTCCTCAAAAGCTCATCTCAGACATTAATTAACGTACATGGTTCTCATATGATTTAACTAGTACATAATGTATGGATTAAAACACTTTAAAAGTTGTGTGTGTTTTTCGGTGTTTCTTCTCAGAGTAGTCAGCTAGGAAACACCGGCCTCATCTAGGTTAAACTGACAAAAAACATTGACGTGTAAAAGTGTTACTTGTAACCTGTTTACAAAATAAAAATATCATTTATCATTTATACTGGCTTTGAAATTATTCGAATTCTAATTTAAAATATATATTAAAATACAAGACACGATTTGAAACACTGATTAGAGAAAATTTTAAAGTTATAATAATATTTTTTTTTAACTATACCAACTATTTCAGTGAGAGACATAGTTCTGACCGAAATATATCACAAAAAATTTAAAAAAAAAATTACAAAAAAAAAACAACCGACTTCCAAAAAAAAAATACACTAAAAATTAAAAAATAACTTTAATTTCGGAAGTCGGTGTTTGTATTTTACTTCTTCGTTATTTGACACCGACTGCCGAAATTAAAGTTATTTTTTAATTTTTAGTGTATTTTTTTATTGGAAGTCGGTTGTTTTTTTTTGTAAAAAAGTTTTTTATTTTGCACTTTTTAGTTGTTATACCCTCTGGGATATAACAACTAAAGTTAGTTCTGACTAAAAACCCCAATAACATGGAACGTGGAATTTAAACATTTGGAGAACTACAAAACGTCATCGAAGTATACATATTTTTCGTTTTTGTTTCATTTCTCAAAAAGCGCTTAACCAATTTCGATAAAATTTCTATGGGACTTCCTCTCATGTATGATCTACGAAACAAAAAAAGAATCATCAAAATCTATTCACAAGTGGCAGAAAAATCGCGTAGCATACATACATACAAAAAAAAAACATACAGACGAATTGAGAACCTTCTGGAAGTCGGTTAAAAATGAAGATGGACAGGCCACACTTTACTTTATTCAAAATTTCACAATATTATAGTGTCTCAAGAGGAAAGTCACCATTTTGTTGAATAGGATTTTTAGTGCTAAAATGTGGTACAAATATAATATTCCCACTGTAATATTTTTCTAATATGACCAAAATATTACCGTTGGAATGTGTTAAATATATCTCATAAAACTACACAACCCACTCTGGGTTGTTCAGTTCTTTCTACCTTCTTTGAGGAATAGTTAAGATGATTATCTTGAAATATTATGGAATTTACTGTTTGAAAGCAACATCTTATTAGTTTGATCGTGATAAACTTCTGCAGTGTGGTTTTATATAAGATAGCATTATTATGAACTAGAAGATATAATAATTATGAAATACTAATTTTCAATTTTTATTATTTCAACGGTTAAGTGTGTATTTGCTAAATTACATTAAAAAAACAAGAGTCGGATTTATTGCAAAGGTTTAAACTACGTAAAAGATGAAATGAAACAAAAACTTTAGATTTTTATATAATCATTTATATTATTATAAATGTAAGAAATTGTACAGTTTAAAAAAGGTCCCAACAATTTATTTAAAAACATAAATCGTGACGTTTCGAATCACTAAACAATATTATAAGGAAGGTTCACTTAACATGTTTAAACTCATTAAATAAATATAAATATAAACTAGCAGTAAACGTTAACCAGAACGCATGACTACTCGAGATTCCATCACAAACGCTTGAGCCTTGCTTCGGTTTAGATGTTATGACCGAAACCCTTGGGAGTGGTGTTATTGCTCATTTTCCGGATGATATTTGCGGTCATGAAGCATGTATTGGGCTGGAAGGGCTGTAGAGGTTGGGGTGCGTAGCTCCCATTGGGATAGTACTGGTTTCTGGGTGGCCCAAAGCAAGGGCTGAAGCGGCTGTTCATGTTAGAAGAGAAGGCTGGGTTGCGCTGCATTCTGGAAAAACAAAATAATTCATAATTCAACAATATCTTAACTATTGCAGGTAAAACGATTAAATAAGTAAAATACTATTGAAACGTAAAATGATCGGATGAAAATACTTTCTTGAAAATGTAAGTTTGATGAAACTTGATTTGAAATATTTAAATAATTTTTATTTCACTTGGGCTCCTCAAGTGACTTGGTAGTATAGTACACTCGAATATGATATGATATTAAGGCAGCCACTACGTGTATTTATATGGAGGCTACATATTTTATCTGATTATTAGGATACCTAATTCAAACACTACGCATTTATAATCCGATTGAACCATTCCCTGTCCTCTTTTATGATTGTTTTGGTTCCGTTTTCTACGGACCTCTTTAAAAGGGCTTTAAAGAATGTATGTTTTGTCTGAAATAAATAATTTAATAAGTACTGGCAGCTAAATAAACGGATCTTCAAGTCATGAACTCAGAGCAAAATCGTCAAACTGAAGACCGACAATGTCAAAATCTGAGGGATATCGAGAGAGAACTTCTAACGGAGATCGAGAGATGTATAGAATAGTTGTTCACGTCAACCAGTAAAACCGTTGTGCATCTAGCAAACGACCTAAGAGCTAAATTAACAGACTCTATACCGAAGACATATTGGACGTCAGCCTGTACGAGATTAGGATGGCCCTAAAGCAGCTTAAAAACAACAAGGCGTCGGGTTATGACGGAAGTTACACCTGAACTCCTTAAAACTGGTGGAAAACTGGTTCTTAAAACAATTGAGTGGTTGTTTGATTACAGAAACGCCACAGGTATGAAGCATAGGCATGGAGATACTCTCAGGTGGACACTTTTTTTTGCTTTACCCAATCATAAAAAAGGATAAAGTTAAAACGCATTAAAGTTCAGAAGTACATTTTTTACGTAGGTGTGACGTCACGTCAACGCATTGTATCGTCCTCATTTTTTGTTTACTTGAATAAAGAAAAAATACGTGTTCAACAGTTTTTGGTAATCTAACTTACGGACCAAATACATTGTTTTAGTCATTTATATCATAATTATATCATATTAATAGGGTTTATATGCTCATCTCACTTCTGAGCCTTATCCACAAGCTGTTTTCAAGAGTCATAATCAAAAACCGTCATGCGCGCATGGTTTGATGATTTTCGGTCTTCCGAAAAGGCATCAGCACCGTAGACTACATTCATAATTATGCTACGGCAGATAATACAGAAGACTTGGTCACAGCTGTAATTAAGGATTTCGTTATGGTTCTGGACTGATATTAACATACACCACTAACCCTTCAATTAGCGACTATAGCTGAGACTATGGAGGATCACAGTTCAATGGGCTATGATGCTTCTGAAAGAGTGGGTTTTAAAATGAACAAGGACAAAACAAAGTTCATGTTAAATATCCATATAACAAACACTCCTATCAAGATCGGAGACTTTATACTTACAGTCGTAGACAATTGCAGTGGACGAAATGATCCAATTAGGTAAGTCGAAATGCGAGAAATAAGTTAACCGACAAATCCAGCTCGCCTGGGCAGCGTTCTGAAAGCTCGGGAAGCTGCACGGTATCATCTCGTCTCACATTCCACAGTACCTCAAGAGGAAAGTTACCAAGCCCAGTCATCATTTTGTTAAATACGATGTTAAGTGCTAAAATGTGGTACGATAGTAATATTCCCTTTATATTTTTGTCTAATTAGAGAAAAAAGCTAAACATTACCGTTGGAATGTGATTACTATATCTCATACATTATGCTAAGGGTAGTTTAGTTCTTTCTTACTTCTTTAAGGAATAGTCAAAATGATTATCTTGAGATATTAATGAATTGACTGGTATTCAGCTGCTTCCGGTTAGTCTGGAAGCCGATCCGACAAGATAGTTGGGAAAAGGCGCGGGCAGATTGATTGATTAATGAATTGATTGATTGAAACCAATATCTTAAAAGTTTGATCATTATAAACTATAAGAGGAAGTGTCTGTAGAGTATTTTTGTGTACTACCATATTATTCTAAACTAGTAGAAATATCTAATTTTCGATTCTATTTCAATGGTTATATCTATTTTCTATATTGTACCTTTCCAAGGGTCGGATTTATTGAAACGGTCTAAACTAGGAAAAGGTGATAAAAAACAAAAAGTTTAGATTTATATGTAATAATTTATTTATTGATATAAAACATTATTAAAAAAAAGGTTGTACAGCTTAAAAAAAGCCACAACAATTTATTTAAAAAAATAAATTGTAACGATTTTCGAATCGTTCAAATAAAGATTTTTTTTTTTAAATAAGGTTCACTTAACATGTTTAAACTTATTAAATAAATATTGTGAGAATATTTAACCTAAACTAGCAGTAAGCGGTAACCAAAACGCATTACTATTTGAGATTCCATCACAAATGTTTGAGCCTTCCCTCGGTTTAGAAGTTGTGACCAAAACCTTTAGGAGGGCTGTTATTGCTTATTTTCCGGATGACATTTGCGGTCATGAAGCATGCGTTGGGCTGGAAGGGCTGTGGAGGTTGGGGTGCGTAGCTCCCATTGGGATAGTACTGATTTCTGGGTGGCCCAAAGCAAGGGCTTGGTGCGTAGCTCTGGTAGCGGCTGTTCATGTTGGAAGAGGAGCCTGGGTTGCGCTGCATTCTGGGAAAAACAAAATAAAATGTTAGTATCGTCAAGGATATCAAAACTCGAGAGAGAGAGAATCAGACTTCTGTCGGTTTGGGAGACATAAAAGATTAAGGGAACACTAGAATGAAAAATGGAATTCATCAATATCTTAGCTAACTATTGCAGGTAAAACTATTAAATAAGTAGAAAGTATTGAAATGTGAAAGTGATATAAGATGGAAATACTTACTTGAAATGTAGGTTTGTTGAAACTTGATTTGAAATGTTTAAATTAATTTTTATTTCACTTAGCCTCCTCAAGTGACTTGTTAGTCTATTACACTCGAATGTGATATGATGTTAAGGCAGCCACGACGTGTATTTATATTGATGCTACATGTTTTATCTGATTTTATTATCGCTACGCATTTATTCCGATTGAACCATTCCCTCCTTTGTGACTGTGTCGATGCCTTCTGTAAAGTTGGTCATCTGAAAGCCCCTGTGGGTATTGTTTTGGTTCCGTATTCTCCTGATTTCAAGAAATGTATGTTTTGCCTGAAATCAGTGATGAAATAAGTACCGACAGCTCAATAAACGGATCTCCAAGTCTTTGAAAAGGAACCTCTGCCGCTTTAATACCGAATGTATTAAAGACACGATTGAGCAGAATTAAGGGTTCAGCGTGGGATGCAAAAAATCTGACTACTGGGCAAAACCAGATCATGAAACTGAAGACAAACAATGTCAAAATAGTATCTGTAAAACCGGAACTTCTGAGGGAGATCGAAAGATTGTATGGAAAGTTGTATACGTAAACCAGGAAATCCATTGCGCATCTAGCAAATTGCTTAATTGAACCGACACTATACTGAATATCAGCCTGTACGAGATTAGGATGGCCCTGAAGCAGCTTAAAACGACGAGGCGTCGGGTGATGAATGTACAGCCGAACTCCTGAAAGCTGATAGAAAACCGGTCATTAACCCGTCGCGCGTCTAGTTAACAGACACAATAGATTTTTAATAGGTATATTTCCAGGGTATAAAAATAATAAATCTATTTAGTCCATAAGTTAGATTATCAAAAAATATTGGACACGTATTTTTACTTTATCAAATCTATTAAAAATTACTAAGATAAAACGCATCAAAGTTCAGGAGTGGTAGCTTGTTACGTCACTTTCAGGAGTGGTGGCTTGTTCGTCCAATATAAATGACGGACTAATTAATTTTTTTAGTCATCAACCCAATTGTTTACCGTCCATGCGCTGTCCGCCAGACACGCAAGAGGTTAATGCCCTTGAGTGGCTGTTTGATTACGAAAATGCGAAACGCTTAAGTTCCTTCATGAAACGCATTCTAGATACTTGAGATCATCGGAGAATTTGAAACTTTTGATGCTCTCGCATTCCACCAAGTTTTATGACAAATCTTTCGCAGTTCAGGCTGTGTGATGTGGAATGCGTTGCCGATGCCAGTTAGGTAAGCCCAGTCACTCACTTCTTTTAAAAATCTAGTAAGAGACCATTTCCTTTCTTTCGAATGCCTTTCTGTTTCTACATATTCTCATCTCTTCCATCACTAACTCACCTATTTGCTCTTTTTTTTCCTCTTCCCTCTACGAAATTGTGTAATATGTGATATACCTACAGTATGTGTATATATTAAATGTAACATGTTGAAGTACAATTAGTTTTTTATCCGTATACCGCATACTACCCCTCTTTAGGGTTCCTTACCCGAAGGATCCAAACGGAGCCCTATTGCTGTCACTCACATGTACGTATTTCCGTCTGTCTGTCTGCCTGTAGTCTGTCATAATTTTATTTTCCGAAGAATTTTTTAACTTCCTATTGACCTATGAACTTGAAATTTGGTGATAATGTTTATTATTACGTATGTTTTACTAACAAATACCAAAATATTGATTTCCCTCATGGTAGGGAACCTTAAAGGTGGAAAATCTGACACGCACTTGGCCGGTTTTTTAGCTTAACATCTTTCAGTTCATCCAAAGGTTGTCTGGTAGATATTTCTGTCGCCGCAAGTTCGTGTTTTGTGTATCTGTTTTGGTGTACAATAAAGTGTCATTCTATTATACTTAGTCTATTCAAAGTTCAAGAGTACATTTTTTACTTAGGTGTGACGTCACGTGAAATTTCAACGCCCTGTGTCGTCTCATCTAACTGACCGAGCAAATATATTTTTTTAGTCATCTACACTATTATATGCTCATCTCACTTTTGAGCCTTGTCTACACAGAAATATTTTTAAACTTCTTCCACTGGACCCATGCCTTTTGCAAATGGAAATGATTATAACAAGCACGAGAGAACCAAATAGGATAGTTAACTGACCTAGGATGGGCTAAAGGGGTATCTTGTTTAATAATAACATCCAGCTCATTGTAGAATTTTGAAGGAAGAAATTAAGAGACTTAACACTCGCAGTTGTAAACGATTACAATTACCTAGGACATACGGTCCAGTTAGGCAGGTCTAACTGCGTGAAATAAGTCAACTGTCGAGTCCAACTCGCCTAGGCAGTGTTTGGGAAGCTGCACGGTATTATCTCGTCTCACATACCACAGTACCTCAAGAGTAAAGTCACCAGGCCCAGTCACCATTTTGTTGAATACGATGTACTAAAATGTGGTACAATAATAATATTCTCTTAGTAGGTACCTACTATTTTTATAATTAGAGCAATAAGCTAAAAAATACCGTTGGAATGTGTTTAATATTACTAAGGGAGGGCAACCAGTCTTACCAAGGGGTATCGTATTACCCAGTAACAGGGTTGTGGAGGTCAGATAAGCAGTCGCTCCATGTAAAATACTGGTGTTCAGCTGCAACCCGTTAAAATGAAAGCCGACCCCAAGATAGTTGGGAAAAGGCTAGGCAGATTGGACTAAGGGAGGGTCGTGTAGTTCTTTCTCCCTTCTTTAAGGACTAGTCAAGATGATTAGATGAGATGATGAAATGTAGTAAATGAATTCACTGATTTTTAGAAAGTCACGACAAAGAACGAAGCAATATCTTAATAGTTTGATTGTAATAAACTATGAGAGGAAAGTGTCTGTGATGTATTTTTATATGGTACCACATTATTATGAACCAGTGATATGATATAAAATATTTCTTATTTTCAATATTATTTCCTTGGTTATATATCTATTTTCTATTAGTTACCATTTCAAAGGTCAGATATAAGAAAGTGTTTAAACAAGAAAAAAGGTGATATGAAACAAAAAGTTTAGATGTAAGTCATAATTTATTTATTGATATAAAAATAATTTAGAATCCCTAAACAATAATATAAATAGGGTTCACTTAACATGTTTAAACTTATTAAATAAATATTATGAGATTACTTAACCTAAACTAGCAGTAAACGGTAACCAGAACGCATTACTACTCGAGATTCCATCACAAATGCTTGAGGCTTCCTTCTGTTTAGAAGTTACGGCCGAAACCTTTAGAAGGGGTGTTATTGCTCATTTTTCGGATGACATTTGCGGTCATGAAGCATGTGTTGGGCTGGAAGGGCTGTGGAGGTTGGGGTGCGTAGCTTCCATTGGGATAGTACTGGTTTCTGGGTGGCCCAAAGCAAGGGCTTGGTGCGTAGCTCTGGTAACGGTTGTTCATGTTAGAAGAGAAGGCTGGATTGCGCTGCATTCTGGAAAAATAAAATTAAATGTAAGTATCATCATAGAGTTACTTATTCTGCCGTAGTGGACATGGCAATTAGGGAGAACAGAAAATAGAGGATTGGACTTCATTATTATCTTAAGCTATTGCAGGTAAAACAATTAAATAAGAACACAGATTGTAAATTTAAAAGTGATTGAAATACTTACTTTATTGGAAGGTTAGATTAAACTTGGTTAAAAAAAAATTATTAATTATAATTTCACTTGGGCTCCTCAACTGGACTTGTATATCAATTACAATCGAATGTGTTATGATATTATGGCTGCCTCTACGTGTATTTATATGGATGCTTCATGTTTATCTGATTATTATCACTACGCATTTATAATCCGATTGAACCATTCCCTGGCCCACTTTGTGATTGAGTCGATGCCATCTGCAAAGTCGGTCAATTGAAGGCTACTCTGTGTGGTGTTAATTTGGTTCCGTATGCCCGCCCCCTGACCTCTTTTATAGGGTCTCTAAGAATGTATGTTTTTCCTGAAATAAATGATGTTAAGATTTTTAGTTTAGGCTGTTAACAGTAGTGACATATCCCAAGAACCTAGCCGTCATATATTAGATAGGGTCCCCTATTGAATATAACTGACATTGCGACATATTTGTAAAAACTACATACTTAATTATTTTGCTACAGGTGTTGTTTACAAAAGCAGAAAATGTATGAAATAAACGTACAAGATTGTCGAGTTGTCATCTGTCTACCTGTCGGTTTTTAAATAAGCCCTCGGAATAACATCAACCACATCATGTGGTTCACTAAAGGGAGATAATTCCTTGTTCCTTGTTCTGAGAAGACATAATTATGTGTTTTGTTTTGAAAGATAGAATCTTTGCGACTGTGAAAGAGATACTGAAGGAAGAAAACTTAATTTTTCGAACGTATGGAAAACACAATGGCCATATACGTGGAGGACAATGACATCAACACATCTTATTGATGTAATTGTCCTTGGTTTGGTTTTCCCTACACACGGAACGAATCAATTTCGCGGCATTCTAATCAAGCTATTTTTAATTTGTGTATCTGATAAACGGAATTGTGTTCACCTACTTTATCATATAATTAATTATTTGTTTCTAAAAATAAATGAATTTCTTATTATATAACTCAATAATGTTTAAATAAGTTTTTCTTAGTCCTCCGCTTGCAAGATCCATCTTTCTTTTAATCTATCTATATATCGTTTCTCGGCCCAAGAGTCAACGGCGCGTAGTGTTACACGCGCTCCTCAAAGAGATGTCAGCAACACTTGACGGGGCCCGTCATGGGCGATGCATGCATGCCAAGGAGTCGCGGATAAATTCGAAACAGAGTTACAGCGCCCCTGGGCACTAAGGCAAGGAAGGAACAGGGGTGGGTTTTAGTCAGTAAAAGTCTGACACGCCTTACCGGTCCACCCAGAGCGGGAGAAGTCATTGGATGATTTCCCACCACACAAAAAAAAGGATCTCATCCAGCTTCGTAGTCTTGGCGTTTTAATGGTGGTTGCCACTGTTGATTCTGGCTTTCAGAAGTTGCAGTGTGTGTTTGGAACAGTGCGGCGTGAGTGTCCCAAAATTATTATTTTACTTGCTTTTGGCCTTTGTCTTACCTATGGCGTAGCAATTTCCCATCGGCTTTGAAAATATTTTGATTTATTTACTCATAATCCGTTGCTATTCCTACCTACCTACCTTTTTTTTTTTTGGGGTGGGAAATCATCCTATGACTTCTCCCGCTCTGGATGGAGCGGGAGGGCGTGTCGGTCTTTTACTGACTAAAACCCATCCCTGTTCCTTCCTTGCCTGAATGCTCAGGGGCACGGTAACTCTGTTTCGAATTTATCCGTGACCCCTTGACATGCAGGCATCGGCCATGATGGGCCCCGTCAGTGGTGGCTGACATCTCTTTGAGATGCGCGTGGAACACTACGCGACGTCGACTCTCGGACCTGGTGCTGATCGGACGGCGAGCTACCCATTACTCACCGTCCGCAGGCCCGCGTCTACGGTGGCCGGAGATCGTCCTGCGACCTCCGATGCCCAGGGCGTCTCCTGCGGCGGCTGCGGCTGGGGGCGTGAGGGCCACTCCGTTGAGTCTCCCTCACCAGTTCCGTCTCCTCCTTCGCGAGCATTACTACTTCGCAGAAGGAGGAGGCTGCTTCCCATTCCGTCTCGCTCCGTACCATGGCCTGGACCAGAGCCAGGCGCGAGAGGTCGCTGCCGCCTATCGCATCCACGAGGACACAGTGATGCTCCGCCCAAGCGGGGCAGACTTCCACCGTATACTCCACCGTGTCCTCTGGACGATCCGCGCAAAATTAATTTGGCACATGCATTAATTTTTTGTAAAATACTGCCTACATCGACTAATAACGGTTGACCGTTTGCAATTACTTGGCCAAGTGACGAGGTAGCACTCTGGCTGGTCACGCAAAGGGTGACTTTCTAGTCTTTTTATACAACAAAGAAGTTCTAGAAAGCTTCCATGACAATAATGTCCTTGCTTGTCTGTTGACACAGGTAGTCACGTTCCAAGCTGATATTGTCTGATAGGGTTGCAGGTGTAATAACGTTGGCGGCGGCGGCGGTGGCAACTGGCAAGGGTACTAATAAATATTAAAGTAATTTATTTACGATTATGCTGTAGTATTGGCGTGTTTATTATTACGCGATCATAAACATTTACACTTATAGGATTAAGTGTTCTGGTTATAAATTAAATAATAGTTCGATACAATGCCTCTTTGATGTTCAAATAGATAGCTATAGGACCGTTCCAGCGGACTGTTTTATCGATGTTTTTCATTTCACAATCTGATAAAGTATATTTATGCTATATTTAGCCTTATATTGCGTCAATAGCATTCTATATTGTTTCTATAAATAAATAATTGGATGTTCTCTACTTATTAGTATCACGCTGGAACCACGCGACTGATTTTCAGAGCATAGTGATTACGTTCGGCTCATAATAGCGAAGTGCTGGGTGCGGTCAATGCTAAGATTAAACACGACCTTATTTTGTCAGGATAAACGTTAAAATATACTGCTCGCTATGAGACAATTTAGAAACATTACCTTTAGAATCAAAGTCTATTGTTAGATAGCATATTGCGTAGTTACCTATGTCTAAGTAGCATTCCTCTATTATTCTTCTGGAAGTCTCTAATTGAGTGAAATACATATAGGTTTCCAGCCTCCTTTTATTCTCAAAGCGAGCGAAAATTATACTTAGGCCCTTGGATACGTTACGCTGTCGACTTATGTAGGAAAGTTGCAAAGCATGAATAAGCGAAACGATCTTGAAAATAGTACCTCCACCTTGGATAGTTACCGTTATTCTATACATATATACAGATATAGAAGTATAGAAGAACTTTTATAATAGTAGTAGACTGCATAACTTGATTTCAAGGATGCGAGCTTGCCCAGGGGTTGAGGATAAATTCGAAACAGAGTTACCTCGCCCTGGGCACCCAGGGCAGGGAAGAAACAAAGGTGGGTTTTAGTCAGTATAAGAGTCTGACACGCCCTTCCGCTCCAGCCTAGAGCGAGAGATGTCATTGGATGATTTACCACCCCACAAAAAAAAAAACAAAAAAAATAGGGTGCGAGCTGAAAATTCTTGCACCTTGCCCAGATAGGTTTGATTTTCTTTTGATATATTATTTTCTTCTAGACTAGAATATAAAAGTGCTTGGCGTATGAAAACGTGGCAGTTTTCTAGGGGTGATTACCTACTTATTGGCTACAGGGTAAGTTCAATACTGTTTATAAGTTGTTTACATTACTGAACACTGTTAGTGATTTTCCTTTCCGAACATTTCCTAAATCTCACGATAATTTATTTTTAACCGACTTCAAAAAAAGGAGGAGGTTCTCAATTCGACTGTATTTTTAACCGACTTCAAAAAAAGGAGGAGGAGTTCTCAATTCGGCTGTATTTTTTTTTTTTTTTTTTTTTTTTTTTTTTTTTTTTTTTATGTGTGTTACCTCATAACTTCTTACTACGTGAACCGATTTTGAAGATTTTTCTTTTATTTGAAAGCTGTTGCTTCACATTTGGTCCCATTTTAATTTGGTGAAGATCTGACGAAGAACTTCGGAGATACACAATGGAACTCTTCAATAAATGATAGCAGACCTTCCAGAATTGCTGCAATCGCGTGTCTGTATATTGTTTTCACCATTTCACAACATTACATCAGGCTGATGCGCTCTGAAGGGGTATACAGATTTGTCAGTTCACCCTGATACACCCTAATTTCACCAACTACGTTCAAATTCCCTATATTTGGGGCTATCAATTCGGGCATGACTTTACTATTAATTTAGTTTTAGAATGGGGTAAAACAACTAAAAAGTGAAAAATAAAAACTTTTTACAAAAAAAATACAACCGACTTCTATAAATAATACTAAAAAATGCAAAATAACTTTAATTTCGGAAGTCGGTGTCAAATAACGAAGAAACCAAACTAGAAACACCGACTTCCGAAATTAAAGTTATTTTGCATTTTTTAGTATTATTTATAGAAGTCGGTTGTATTTTTTTTGTAAAAAGTTTTTTTTTTTTTTTTTTTTTTTTTTTTTATGTGTGTTACCTCATAACTTCTAACTACGTGAACCGATTTTGAAGATTTTTTTTTTATTTGAAAGCTGTTGCTTTACATTTGGTCCCATTTTAATTTGGTGAAGATCTGATGAAGGACTTCGGAGATACACAACGGAACTCTTCAATCAATGATAGCAAACCTTCCAGAATTACTGCAATCGCATGTCTGTATATTGTTTTCACCACTCCACAACATTACATCACGCTGATGCGCTCTGAAGGGGTATACAGATTTGTACAGTTCACCCTGATACACCCTAATTTCACCAACTACGTTCAAATTCCCTATTTTTGGGGCTATCAATTCGGGCATAACTTTACTATTAATTTAGTTTTAGAATGGGGTAAAACAACTAAAAAGTGAAAAATAAAAAACTTTTTACAAAAAAAATACAACCGACTTCCATAAAATAATACTAAAAAATGCAAAATAACTTTAATTTCGGAAGTCGGTGTCAAATAACGAAGAAACCAAACTAGAAACACCGACTTCCGAAATTAAAGTTATTTTGCATTTTTTAGTATTATTTTATGGAAGTCGGTTGTATTTTTTTTGTAAAAAGTTTTTTTATAGACTGTTGTCACGAATTTCATAGTATTTCGCATTAGTTCTCAGTGATTTCACTTTATCACAAACGTCGCGTAGTTTTCCTCGTCCGTATCTTGATTATTTTTGGTGCTACCCAGAACTAATATGTTTATTAATCCGTATATTATTAATCTCTTAGCTATTGACTGGGTTTCATGATTCATTAGAATATAAGTATTTTAATTGAAGTTACCTTTGTACTTGTCATGATAGTATATATGAGGTAATATTGTGTAATTAAATCGGAAATTCGGAATCAACACGATATTTTCATGAATCATTTGCCACGTTATGTCGAAAATTTATTCCACTGCGGTCTTCTCTGTTCCGGTAGATTGTCTATTAGATATGTATGTATTTGAGATTTAATAAAATTTTCTAAAACCGGATCCTACTTTTACAAAGGTCGTCAAAGAAGCTCATAGGTTTCAGGTCCTTACAGTCAGTAAGTGGTGATGCAATCGTCACAGACAGACCTTGCCTAATTCGAATGACCAGCACCCCTACCATGACCTACCCACACTCTCGCGACCCTGGCAGATTATGTATCCCCTTTGAAAGAGAGATAGTGCTTTTAGTACAGTATAGCTACGTAATTCGTAATGCTTGTAGATGCTCTACTTAAGCTTGTAAATGCTTGTAGATGCTTGTAGATGCTCTACTTCTGCTTGAAATGCTTGTCGATGCTCTACTACTGCTTGCAAACAAAGCCTGTAGATGCTCTACTACTGCTTGCAAACAAAGCTTGCAGATGCTCTACTATGCTCTATATTAGGGCTCCTTTCAATCCACAGAGGTTTTGGTCCAAAAAAGACCATTGATTAATTCCATGATTTTTACTGGCTTCTTTGTTTTGTCTGAAACTCATAATTATAATATTCGTAAACATGGCCAGAGCAAGGTAATTTAAATATTTGTGCCAATAATGCGTAGGTATTGTTTCTGCGCCCTAGAATGCAACTTGTGAAATGAGACTTTATGATAAGAATGAGTAATCGATTGGTTTTGTAAACAACTAAACAAAAATAATTGAGTCTGATGGTTGCAATTTACGCCTAATCAAATTGTTACAGATTCTTCGATAAAAAAGTATAGTTTTATTCTGGTTTCATCAAGCCTTGATTCCTGAATATCCACACACTGGTTGCAAATACAATCATAAATTATTCTACAAAAGCCACATTTACTAAGTAGGTAGGTATTGCCTTTGCAATTAGGTTAGACAAAAATGTCGGAACTTTTTCTTATACATTCGACACCGGAAATTTCAATAGGGAATATGCATGATATTTATTTATTTGTTCAATTGAAGACTTATTAACTACAGTGAACAAATACGAAGGAATTTCCAAAATATCATCATCAGCGACGAAGTAATAAAGCTATAAAGTTGATAATTAGAAAGAGAAGTCTGACGTGTTCTTTGACGTCAAAGGACATGACGCCCATACAATTGCCATAGAAAACAGCGTTTTCGAGAGAGGGACAGATATATTTGTTTAAAATTGTTATATCTCGTTTAATTTTCAATCAATTTTGATTCTGCTTTCACTGTTCATACTCTATTTTAGTATATTCATCGATAAACTGGTTAGATACCTATCTAACAAATATTTTTTTCATGCATATTCTCTATTTTCGTAAAGGACATTTCGCCGAAAATTAGTTATACATATTTGGAATCAGCATCGTGAGCTCTATAAAATAATTCTATCTTTTAAAAAATGCCTCTCATGACCTGGATTTTCAACAGCTATATTTCGATTTTTTTTACTATTTGGTATGTATCGTAAAAATAAGGGAGCGTAAAGTCATGTTTTAATTATTTATGAGATCGTAATCTCATTTTTGCATTGAACTTCATTATAAACAACTCTTTTTATTACAAATCAAATGATCGTCCACATGTTATTTGATAATCGAAACCCTTACGACCTAATCTATGCTTTGCTTTATCTTACGTAATAACGGCGTAAAGGTTGTTTGTTTTTAGGGTTCCGAACATCGGAAGAAAACGGAACCCTCATAGAATCACTCGTGCGTCTGTCTGTCTGTCTGTCCGTCCGATTTCTTTTTTCTACTGGCCTGTTTAAGTTTAAATTTGTCACACAGGTATTTCTATGACCCAAACACGAGCGAGTAACGAAAATAAATTAATTTGGAATATAAGAAAATCGGAAAGTTTAAAAATAAAGTTTTTGAATTGTACCGTGCGACATATCACATCAGACGGGCGTATTTTTTTTATAATAATTATATGATTAATTGTTTTAAAGTTATAAGAAAATAAACGAAAATTGTCTATCCCCACCCCCTTGTCTCCGAAACTACGGAGTCTAAATTTTTTAATAAAATACAGGAAATACTTCTTAACTTATAGATTACAGGAAAACCTATGAGAAGTCTAGATTTCTACAAACTTTATATTTACTTGCTTTGGTTATAAGTTTATCCGGTTACAAATTAGTAACCAATTTTTCAAACACTTTCTGGTCTTTGATTAAGCTGAAACTTGCGTTACTTGTAAAATTAAGTGCCCATGCAATAATATAGTACTATGAAGCTGGTCTGATGATGGAGCTAGAAGGTGGCCATACCAGATGGAACCATCGAGTTTGGCCTTATTTCATATGTTTTTACAAGTTACTTTAGACTAGGTGATGCCTAAGGTCTGATGATGGAGCCGAAATGTGTCCATAGGATCTCCACAACCAAACAAGATAACACCATCGTGTTTCAGCTTATTGGACATGTATTGACAAGCAATATTACATTTAGTGATGGTGGTGAATATATAGGATCTTCAACCATACGACATAGCACCGTCATGTTTAGACTCATTGGATATGTACTTTCCGACAAGTGTTATTAAATTAAGTGGAGGCTAGGGTCTAGAGCTAGAAGGGTAAGTACCATAGTTATAAACGAGAAAGTGCCGTATTGTTTGGTCTCGTCGATTTTTTTCTTGACTAAATCTATAGTTCCAGGTATAGTCCAGGGTCTGATGTTGGATCTGGAAGGTCATCATAGGAAACCCTCAACTTAACAATGTAGCCCGATGAGATAAGGCTAGTTAGATTGTCTTTATAAGTTATAGGACACTGGCTGTTTAGATTCGATTTTCTTTTGACTTACAATAACTTACAGGGCAGCTGGCTAGAAGGAAAATGTCAGATTGCTGCTGCCCCGTGTACTGACTCTACTGAAAACTCGTGTTTCGTCCTTAAAGACAATTGAAATTTCAGGTATCGGTATGTTTCACGAATCGCGAGTTCTACAGCTTTAACCGATAGATATTTATATTTTACTTTGATTAATATTACTAATCAATAATGTCATTAACGTCAATAGGTACCTACTTTTTATTTTCAGACATGACACTGACAACAAAATACTAATTAATCTTATCATTAGTAAACAACACCTAAAAGTTAAATTATCAAAATCCTCTTTACTAATGTAAGGTCTGGGAAGTCCCAATGCAATGTGATTTAATCTGAAGTAGACATCAAAACTCAATTATCTGTTTACGCTCAAACATTTAAGATTACTTCAAAATAAGCGTAAATTAATTAGCTTTGATATGAAATGGCAGTAGTAGTGAGGAGCTCGTGGCTAAAGTAATAACAGCCGCACGGGTCGATCTATCAGGTTAACCTACGCTTGCCGAGGTTGGTCCATGGATGGGTGACTATCTTTACATATTACATACCGAGACTCCTCCGTGCCTCGGAAAGCACGTTAAACCGTTGGTCCCGGCTGTCAATCGTGGATCTTTGACAGTCGTTACGGGTCGTCAGAAGCCCGAAAGTCTGACATCCAGTCTTACCAACGGGTATCGTATTATCCAGTAACTGGGTTGTGGAGGTCAGGTAGGCAGTCGCTCCATGTAAAATACTGGTATTCAGCTGCATCCGGTTAGACTGGAAGCCGACCCCAAGATAGTTGGGAAAAGGCTAGGCAGATGATGATGAAATGGCAGTAGCGTTAACCTTGCAAGACCAGTCGACTCTCAAGAGAACCTCATAAAAAATTGGGGATTTCGGGGCTCGGTATCGTTTTTTTCTTCTATGTATAATATTTTATTTGGGAAAATAAACGGATACACATTACAATATTAGATAAAATATGAGCTACAGAGCGAGTCCAATGTCCAACCTACGATATTTTCCACATATTATAAAGAAAGTTACAAAACTAATGCGATGTGCCCTTTTTTTGTGGGGTGGGAAGTCATGCAATGACATCTCCCGCTCAAGGGTGGAGTGGAAGGGCGTGTCAGACTCTTACTGACTAAAACCCACCCCTGTTCCTTCCCTGCCCTGAATGCCCAGGGGCGCGGTAACTTAATTTCGAATTTATCCATTTTATAGGTTACAATAAAATTACATCATGTGTTAATGATAAAACTAAATTAAACAGGCATGCAAAATAGAAGAAAGAAAAAAAAATACAAGAAATTATAAATACAGTCCTAGAGTTAAGAATATTATGGAGCAATATTCAAAATTGTATCACGATAATGGCTTCTAAATTTATTAGCTGGAAGAGCGAAGATGTCAATATTTTGAAAGAGGTATATTGAGTTGGAGTGCTCGCAAGCCTGCATTCGTGATACTAGAAGATACTGCAAATAAAGGTCGAGCGCGCACCCCACGGCTTATGGTTGTTCTAGGTACCACGTAGCTAATCTTATTTGTAATATCCATACAATCACAGGCATTATTACAAAGATAATATACATCTGAGATGTCACATCTCTTAAAGCTGTCGTCTCAGAAGTACATAAATCCCACTCAAGCTATATCTCTCACACCATAATCATCCTATCCGTCTTTCCAATCACAATTAACAGATTCTATAAGACTTGTATATAAATGACTTATTAAATACATAACTAAGTACCTATTTATAATCTAACTACATACAAAATTCTTTCTACAAATTTCCGCAAAATTTCTAGTATAAGTTTACCGGCCTTCCTTTCCTCGGTCCACAGTACTGTAAAGTTAACCAGGAAAATCTTATCTTCCTCACTGGTTGATTTTGAAGTACCGTGTTTGACCGATGCGTTGAACGCCTGGAAAATGGCTTGTCCAAATACGTATTTGCCCGACAACCTGTCCTCTCGGAGACGGTGGGATGTGCCGCTCTGCAGTATTATATGGAACAACTTGGTCAACACGTCTTCGAATACTGTTGAGCGTGCGCGTCTGCTGGCTGTGGGGGAGAGGCAGTCGGGTTTGTGGCTTCAGGCATCATCCACTATAGGCACTATGATGGATGACGCATCTTTTCGGCTCGCCACCTGTCTACGCTTAGGTGCATCTTGTGTTGCTCCACATCGCTGCCACTGTGGTGAAGCTGTCAACAGCCTCAGACACCATGGCCTTTTTTGCTACATGAGCGCAGGCCGCATAGCACGGCACGGTAGCATCAACGATATTATTCGTCGAGTTCTTGTCAACGCCGGCGTACCTGCCGTATTAGAACCAAGCGGCTTGATACGTGACGATGGGAAGAGACAAGATGGCATGACCTGTGCCGACACCTTTGCGCCATCTCATGTTCTAAGCACGACGGGCTGTGCCAGCGCTGCCACTGCGGCTACTGAGACCCTGAAGCGGCGCAAATACTGTTTCTTTTTTTATAAATTAATTATTTTCATTAGGGAAAAATAATAATCTCGTATCCATTAAATGATTACGATATGTTTACGCAGTACGATACCAAATAATGCCCTTCAGGATCGTATAGGGTTTTGGTTACATGCTGTATATATAGACGCCGCGTGCCACATACGTGTATGTGACGCCCGTTGACACGCCTATGTGACGCCCGTTGATATGCCGTCAAAAAGTCGTCAAAATCACTTCCGTTACCGAGATTGAGAGACCAGCGAAAAGTGGTTTTTCAAGCTGGCTGGACACGTTTTCGATCGATATCTAAAATTCTGTAGCGTCACAAAATCTGAAATAAGGGTGTTTAGCCGTCATATAAAGTGCCTATTGATCTAAATAAATGCGAGCTATTTTGAGGATTTGTCCAGCCATCCTGAGTCACATAATAAAAGGCGTAGTCAAAGCCCCGTGTCGCGGAGCGTATCAACTCTAACGCTGAAAGAGTCAGTATCTCATATTTATTATAATCTGACATATTCTTTTAGCCAGCTTTTTTTTTGCCCTGTAGGTTTTTTATATTACTCTATTTATCTTTATTAATTTGTGTAAATACTTACGTATAATGAAAGTTCTGCTCTATTTGGTCATCATCTCATGAAATGGAATCGTCGTTTTAGCTCATGCTGCAATATATATTTTGCGAAAATTTATCATCATAAATGTTTTTCCATGAATCGATAGAGCTGAATTTTCTGATACATAAGATATAAAGGATTACTATTTTAGTCTTATTTTGCGTCTGAAAAACTCAATGTTTTGCTACATAATTATTTTGACATGTTTACAAAATGACAGGTCGAGTCACAACTTTATTCTTCTTTTACTACATAAGGTTAAGTTTTATATCAAACCGATTGTAAACTTTTTCATGGAACTTAGTTTTATCTGGCCACTCGCAGTTATATTTTGAATTTTCAAAATATTGTTTATAATGTTCTAGTGCTACTAAAACCTTATACATAGAGGGCAGATGGAGGAACGAGGGAGTCTAATGTCCCGTATTATTATTATACTCTTTGAGTCTAATCCTGGCTAGCAGAACGGGAGGATCACGAAGTAGTTCTCCTGACCTTCGACCAGTAGCTACGACCTCGTGGCGAACCAGATGCTGCAACCCCCTGCGGACCTGGACCCTGGTGCTGCACGCTGTGAACCTCGCAGACCTGGAGCCTGGTGCTGCACGCTGCGAACCTCACAGACCTGGACACTGGTACTGCGACCCTGTAAGCCTGGTCTTTGACTAACTTTTCTCCTCTACTCTGAAGCTACAACCTCGTCCCCGAACGAGAGCTACACCCTCGTGGCCGAATCCACAACCACGAGTGGCCGAACAGAAGCTGCAACCTTCCACTACCTCGTGGCCGAACTGATACTTCAGCCTCGAGTCGCGTCACGAGCCTTTATCCTGTGGGATCTCCAAGGTCGAAGTCATTGTATTTCATCACCTTGTATATTCTTCCTTTTTTTTTAAATTAAATGTATTTGATCCTCTCAAAACCCTTCTTTTTAAATTAACTTTGTAACGTACGGCCTCTCCGTTACGTTACAAAGTTCGTTTCGATTGTATTTTTTGTAAAAAGCTTTTTATTTTTTCCTTTTAGTTATTATACCCCAGAACTAAAACTAAATATTAAAGTCACGCCTGAATTGATAACCCCAATAACATGGAACTGAAACCAAAATGCATCTATGTATACATATTTTTTGCTTTTGTTGATTTTTTTAAAAAGCGCTAGCAATTTCTATAATATAGGAGCACCTCTAGAGTATGTATATATACTCTTTCGAATAAAAAAAGAAATTTTGAAAATCGGTCCACAACTGACAGAGAAATCGGTTGACCTAAATAAAATAAAAAAAACACATGACATACAGTCGAACATAGAACTCATCCTTTTTTCGAAGTCATTTAAAAATGTTATGTTTTTATGTTCCTGGCTTGCTGACTGCATAAAAGATCATGTTTTAGCTTGCTGTAGTCAAACAAATCATGAGTAATTAATTAATTACTCATCATTCGTAAATACTAATGTTCTTTACCACTATCTTCGGATTAAACATGGGCATTTTTTTTAAGCCTGTGTGTGGTCTGAATACCTATTTAATTTAATTTACCTTATTTGTTGTTTATACTTTGATAAGATTTGCTAATTCATTTTATCAAGCGAGACTAATTTTCCGTAATCGAAACACAGTTAACAGAATATTTGTATTAAAACTTATGTAATATAACAAATATGAGTTGATAATAATGTGTCTCCTGTCTAAGCGCTAAAGCTAGTTGTTTTCGACCCTAGTTTGAGCTAACTAAGGTAAGACTAGCATGTATGTAAAATAGTAGATTGTTACACAAGGGGCTAAAATTACCCATTATTATACGCGGTAGTTTTACTCCCGAGCTGTAGCGAGGGACTAAATAGAAACCGACTTGGTGCCGATTCCCTTGTTGAATAACTAAACTAAAATTAAAGAATAGCTATCTTTTACTTAAAGGCAGTGCGAGAAAAGGACGGCTATAGCTATGGACTAAGTTAGAGATGTCAAACTAGTTTACCCTTAATTTGTATGGAAATATTAGTTCAACTGAATCTGACAGCTCTAATTTACGTCCGTCTCTTTCTTGTTTTATTAGAGTGAAAAAGATAGCAACTATGTATATTAAATTAAGTTTAGTTTGTGCACAACAGAATCGGCACCATGGGTTTTTAGCGCCATATGTTACACTGCACTTTTCACTACGATTGCGAGAAAATATAATAATCCAATACAATATCTATTAAATATTTTATTTTATTAAAAATTAAATGTTCCGTTTTGATAGTTGAGAAAAAAATATCGGCGTGCCCACTCCACTCTGCCGTAAATCTCGCTGACAATTTTTAGAAATTCTCCACTTATTTATGGCTTGAAGGTGAATATCAGTTTCAACATCCTCCACTGTTATGTAAGCCAGTTGTATCCCTTTGCAGGCACCGCTGATCCCAAAAATTAAAACAACCTGCAAAACCAAAAATAAGTGCGGTAAAACTGTAGGTATTTTGGTTGGTGCCTACCAATTTAATTTATGAAAATAATAGAAAATCGTATACAAATGTAAGTAGGTAAACACTGTTGTTGTTAAGTATTTTTCACTTGGAGCCTTATTTACGAAATTCTCGATACCTTTTGTCGTGAAAACTCTTTCCGTAAGCGAATCCACACGTTTTTCTGTCCTCCATTATATAAACTTTTCGTAAGTATTTAAATAGATGCTTTGTGACCTTGACAGCAACAGATTGAAAATTATTTCTTTTCCTTTCTCTTCAATCTGGAAATTAGGGTCTCCATTCTTACTAGATGAGCACATTTTCACTGTTGTAAAATAAATTGCGATCACCTAATCAATTTGTATTTAGAGAAACATTCTAAAGATTTCGCGCAGAAGTTTTTTTTTAAATTTCTTCTGTAACCGCAACGCAATGCACGCATTCTGCCGAAGAGATCGCCGCTTTTAGTTTCATTTTCAAAAATAGAAACAGTATTAAGTCAAATGATTTTTTTTTTGTGAAAAACTTGATGTAAATAAAAAGGTCATAGTAATCTTCATGGACCTCGCCAAAGCCTTTGACACGGTTTCCGTCCCACTGTTGAGGAAACAATTGGAGAAGATTGGTGTAAGGGGTGTGTAACTAAAGCTTTTTTCGGACTATGTTACTAACCGATTCCAGAGGGTCAAAGTTTATGATTGGACCAGTAGTAAGCGTCCCGTCTTCCACGGCGTCCCACAGGGCAGTATTCTCGGCCCTCCTTTGTTCCTGACCTTCATAAATGACCTCTGTGAGCTCAAAATGCCCAGCGGCAAGATCATAACTTTTGCTGATGACACAGCGCTGCTGTTTGAAGCCGATTCCTGGCCTGAAGTTTACAGTTGTGCGCAGGTTAGGCTGAACTTAGTGTTATCTTGGCTATCTGGCAATAAACTCGCTCTCAATGTTAATAAGTTAAAGTACATTTCCTTTAACATAAAAAAACCAACTAGTTCTCTTAATAATTTTAAAATTACCGCACATTCATCTTCGTGCTTGTTGACTCCTAGTACTCATTGCTCATGTCCTCATCTTCAAAATACAGAATCGATAAAGTACTTAGGCGTCACACTAGACAGCACTCTAAGTTTTCACATAGATACATAGACACTCTTGTTACTGTACTCTACTCTCCAATATTAAAGACTGTGTACTTTGCGTTATGCCAATCGATAATTTCTTACTGCATAACTATATGGGGCGGTGCGACAAAAACGTCCATGATTCGCATCGAACGTGCACAGAGGGCTGTTTTAAAAGTCAGTAGTTATCTTCCTTTCTTATTTCCCACTAAAGAACTTTATGAGCGAGTGGAAGTGTTGACTGTACGTCAACTCTTTGTTTACAATACGGTCTTGCGCAAGCACTCTCTTCTTACCTATAATCCTAACCTATACGCAGGTAAGCGACGTAAAGATACAGTCTGTCCCACAATTCGGTTCCATACAGTTTTTGCTCGTCGACATTTTGGTTTCCTCGGAAGCTATCTGTACAAGAAAATTAACGCAGTCTTGTCTATTTATAATCTTCCCAAAAACACTTGTAAAAAGAAAATCTCAGCCTGGCTACAAAAGTTAGATTATGATGCCACGGAGCAGCTTTTAATAGTTTCCGCGTAAAATGGTTCATCATACCTATGAGTGCCACCATACACACGCTCGTTTACGACATTTAATCTGCACACACTCACAAGCACGACAATACATCTGATTCAGATAGCAAATTTTTATTTTGTATTCAGTTTCTAAAATAGTTAGGTTATTTATGTTTATCACTTTTTGTATTTACGCATTTTTGTTCGGTTTCTAGTATCTCCTCCTGATATATTCAGAGACAGTTATTAGTCATCGACACAAGTTCACACAGGGTATTCTAGTATGGACTCCAAACTCTCACAAAGGATCATGTTTGATGCATTTTGGTTATTTTATTTATATTTATATCTTGTGTACATACCGATGTGAAACTTTGTGAAGAGTGAAATAAAAATATGTATTATTATTATTATTTTGTTAGTAGGTTATAAATAACACTTTTTACCGTCAATATTTTTTTTTCAGTTTAAGCTAGACGAGGCCGGTGTTTCCTAGCTGACAACGCTGAGAAGAAACACCGAAACAAACTCAAAGGTCAGTCTCTTTTATTGTCCATACAATCTATACTGGTCAAATCATATGAGAACCATGTATGTTTATGTCTGAGATGAGCTTTTGAGGAAAGCGCCGCGCAGATTTGAGTGGACCTGTCCAGACAGTGCAAGCATTTGTCAGTTATCGTGTAGCTCAACTCTGAATTATAAGGAGCTCAGCGAACCGACGAACATTACCAAAGAAAGGACTTTTGGGTAGGTCGCAAAAGTAGGTACTCAAACAGACAGACGTCGTTAGACACACCTGGAATTCTTCAAAAAAAGAATAACCCACATAGTCCTCATATTTACATTAATCAAAATTAAAATAATTACATTACTTTACAAACAGTTTCATGCCAAAAATAATCATTATAAAAAATAAAATGTCAATAAATTTATAAAAATAAAAATATCGGCCAAGTGCGAGTCGGACTTGCGCACGTATCTATAAAAACGGCAAAAAAATCATGACTGTTGTATGGGAGCTCCACTTAAATATTTTTTTATTCTGTTTGTTGTTATAGCGGCAACAGAAATACATCATCTGTGAAAATTTCATCTGTCTAACTATCACGGCCCAAGTCTGGCCTATGTCAGCCTAGTGACAGACGGATAGACGGACGGACAGCGGAGTCTTAGTAATAGGGTCGCGTTTTACCCTTTGGGTACGGAACCTTAAAACGAAAAAGCATAGAGTATAAACGAGATCGAAGTCGAATTTATCCCGGCTCCTGGTATGCTAAAATGACTTTTTGAGCAAGAGTAGTGAAAACATACTAAAACAAACTTGAATATTCTCAACTTGTTTTCCGGTAATTGGCGACATGTCGATCTCATTGAGCTCATTGCCTGGAGCCATATACACAACCTCAAATATTGAATTGAATTGAACACATAATTATTTTAATAATCACCCAGAAGATCTATGGAAAACCAGCGTTCAATCGCCAACCGCGGTGCTATCAGGAAGATGAATGTCTTTTGTGCGTGATGTGTACGCGTCTCTTTTTAACCGACTTCAAAAAACTTTTTACAAAAAAAATACAACCGACTTCCATAAATAATACTAAAAAATGCAAAATAACTTTAATTTCGGAAGTCGGTGTTTCTAGTTTGGTTTCTTCGTTATTTGACACCGACTTCCGAAATTAAAGTTATTTTGCATTTTTTAGTATTATTTATGGAAGTCGGTTGTATTTTTTTTGTAAAAAGTTTTTTATTTTTCACTTTTTAGTTGTTTTACCCCATTCTAAAACTAAATTAATAGTAAAGTTATGCCCGAATTGATAGCCCCAAAAATAGGGGATTTGAACGTAGTTGGTGAAATTAGGGTGTATCAGGGTGAACTGTACAAATCTGTATACCCCTTCAGAGCGCATCAGCGTGATGTAATGTTGTGGAGTGGTGAAAACAATATACAGACATGCGATTGCAGCAATTCTGGAAGGTTTGCTATCATTTATTGAAGAGTTCCGTTGTGTATCTCCGAAGTCCTTCATCAGATCTTCACCAAATTAAAATGGGACCAAATGTAAAGCAACAGCTTTCAAATAAAAAAAAAATCTTCAAAATCGGTTCACGTAGTTAGAAGTTATGAGGTAACACACATAAAAAAAAAAAAAAAAAAAAATACAGTCGAATTGAGAACCTCCTCCTTTTTTTGAAGTCGGTTAAAAAGGAGGAGGTTCTCAATTCGACTGTATTTTTTTATTTTTTTTTTATGTGTGTTACCTCATAACTTCTTACTACGTGAACCGATTTTGAAGATTTTTTTTTTGTTTGAAAGCTGTTGCTTTACATGTGGTCCCATTTTAATTTGGTGAAGATCTGATTAAGAACTTCGGAGATACACAATGGAACTCTTCAATAAATGATAGCAAACCTTCCAGAATTGCTGCAATCGCATGTCAGTATATTGTTTTCACCACTTCACAACATTACATCACGCTGATACGCTCTGAAGGGGTATACAGATTTGTACAGTTCACCCTGATATGTTCAAATTCCCTATTTTTGGGCCTATCAATTCGGGCATAACTGTACTATTAATTTACTTTTAGAATGGGGTACAACAACTAAAAAGTGAAAAAAAAAACTTTTTATAAAAAAAATACAACCGACTTCCATAAATAATACTAAATCTTGCAAAATAACTTTAATTTCGGAAGTCGGTGTCAAATAACGAAGAAACAAGAAAAATGTAAACACCGACTGCCGAAATTAAAGTTATTTTGCAATTTTTAGAAGTCGGTTGTATTTTTTGAAAAAAGTTTTTAATTAGTTTTATCTCTAGATACTCGTAGCCATAGAGCACACCGGTACGTCGGTGGCCCGTGTTGCTCTATGCTCGTAGCCATACGCGATTATTTTTTTGCGATTTCTTTGATAAGCCACTGAATCAACAAAAATCAAAACATAGGGCAGATTTTGAAAAAAGGGCAGTATAGGACGTATCTGTCAGAGCTGATTGCTAGCTAGTTTCAAATGTATCTCCTATGTTGACGTGATCATAGGCAAATTAATAGCAATTTATCAAGGGTTTCTATATTAAATGTAAAAGTGCAGGCGTTTGTATGCAGGGTATCTAGTTTATAGCAGGCCAGGATTTCCGGTTTAGTCTTAAGTATCTATGTAGAAATTGGCCAAACTCTATGAAGATGGTGTCTTATTTAGGTATACGGCAAATCTAAGGAGAGAAACAAACTGTTGGAAGAGTATCCACCATGACTAAGTTGAGCACAAGTAACACTTGCCCGTCGGTCGAGAATTGCAGTGACTTGTAAAGAAGGCGCTGAAATCGACGCGTTGGTAACTAAGTCAATCAATCTGCCTAGCCTTTTCCCAACTATCTCGGGGTCGGCTTCCAGTCTACCCGGATGCTGCTGAATACCATTATTTTACATGGAGCGACTGCCTATCTGACCTCCACAACCCAGTTACTGGGTAATACGATACCCCTTGGTAAGACTGGTTGTCAGACTTTCGGGCTTCTGATGACCCATAACGACTGTCAAAGATCCACGATTGACATCCGGGACCAACGGCTTAACGTGCTTTCTGAGGCACGGAGAAGTCTCGGTATGTAAAGATGGTCACCCATCTATGGACCAACCCCGGGCAGCGTAGCTTAACCTCATGGATGGACCCGTGCGGCTGTTATTACTTTAGCCACGAGCTCCTCGTAACTAAGTAATTAGGAGAAATGGGATTATTGATCTATCAAACACCCAGTGCACCCAGTGCTATTGCAAAAATCCTGTTCAGACTATGTCCCATTTGCATGTCCGTGTCCCGTGTCCCACTTGCACCTAGACGATTTGAGCAATTCCACAGACACTACAATAAACTCGGCCACCTCCTGGGCCTAAATAGTTATTTTTTTATTTTTTGGTCCTATTAGCAAAACGACCATAATCAAAACGACACTTTAGCAAAATGTCCTATTAGCAAATCGGCGTATGAGCAAATGGTCATAAACTTGACTTTGAAACTTACATTGCGAGTATGCAGGCAATCATGTTTTTAAACGAAACCCTATATCTAAGCCTCCGCTGCGCTGTCCGTCTGTTCGTCCGTCTATCTGTCAGCGGACTTTATTTGATGAACCGTAATAGGTAGACAGTTTAAATTTTTAGTGTCTATTTCTATTGTCGCTATGACTATAAAATAAAGCCATTCGTGTGCGAGTCAAACTCACAATTAACCGGTTTTTATAGTCTGAATAAATAGTAAATTGAATAAAATCACATGGCTAATAATAATTATATATTTATAATTGGTTAATTTATTTAAATATGACACCTAATTGCTTGCTACAAAGCGACATCTTGAGGAGTTTTATCCAAAAGCGTAATCGTATCATAGACATGTGATAGATATGTACCAGACTTGGACATGTTCGATACCAAATAAGATACACGTAGTAGTCAATATTATGAAACCACAAAAATGTAGATATATAAATGTTAAAGCTAGTTGAACTTTGCTTTAGAACTTTAGAAAGAAGAGTATTTAATTTTTTACTTAAAAAAATATAGATATTGCCGTTAGTCTTTTATCTTTGTCACCTGGCTGTCTTATCATTTTTTTGTTGTTACATCTGCAGGTGTTATCAAAGATTGTACTTACTGGCAAATGATTTTGTTTAAAACTATCAGTAATTTCAGCTATCGGTATATCGTTTTATACTCTGCAGTCACGAGATCAAACATATGTTTGATAAATAGGTTTAGTATTCGACCTCTTATATATAATATAGCAAAGTGGCGTCAGCGACTTGTGCATTTACGAGCTTGTGTCCTACATAAAATGTATCTCATGGAATGTAAAAAAAATCCTTTAATCGCATCAATTAAAAATTTGAATTTCGACACTAAAGACGATTGTTAGTTTAGAAAATTTTAAGCCCTGTTGTAGTCATCACAACATTTAGAATCATTATTGTGTGAAGATCAAGCAAGATTAAATAACAAGGTTCGGGAGAATTGGCAATTATGTAAAATAACTCCAAAGAAAGTTTAAGCACTGTGGTTGTACAACTGTTTACTTTTACACTTATTTGTATAATTTATATAACTTAAACTAGCTTTATGGGATTATATACAGGCAGAGATTCAGACGGGTCAACATTATTGGAAGTTGGGATTAAATTGTTGTGGTGGAGTGGTGTTGCTGATCTTGCGGATGGTGGCAGCGGGCATGAAGCATCCGGCGTTCGGTTGGAAGTTCTGCTGGGGGTGTTGCGGTCCTCCCATGTGCTGGCCGTACCCAGGAGCGTAGACTGGACCTCCGGGGTTGTTGAACCTGTTGGGGCCACCGGGTGCACCTGGGTGCATCGGCATACCATTGTTCATGGGAGGGCCACCGGGGCCGGGGTAGCCTTGGTTAAATCCTGGACCTGGACGTTGCATTCTGGAAACAGAGATACACAAATTAACCATAGTCGATTTGATAACTTCCTTTCGGTCACGTTTAGAAACACTATTGTGGGTACCTACACTATTGACATCAAATCCATCATTTAAGACACTTACATTATTAAACCTCAGAAATGCACTGATTTACAAAAAATCTTCGTTACTTTTTTACGTTAAAGTTATGTTTTAAACGTAGGTAAATACTTACATGATATTATTTCCCAAACTTAATGAAATATACACTTATTGTTAAATCGACTGATTTTTACAATCTGCTGTTGAGATTGGGAAGCGGCATCTATTTATACGTTCTTTTATCGGATTACCTGTCAACGGTGTGCTATCGCATTAAATCACGATCGCTCCTTTGTTTTTGTGTATCGGCTATCGGCCCCGTCTGTAAAATTTTGACAAAATGATACATACTTTTCAAAATTTGACTGTCATTGCTACAATAGCAAATACAATTGTTGAATGTTAGTCTCTCTCCAACTAAAGGCTCACCAAGCCACAAGTAGTTCACCAGCTGGTTCTCCTGGCTTTGTTCTTATAATTTCTATTGGTCTTTTATCATTTATAATAATAGTGCATCCTAAGCCTATGTTGCACACATCAGCCACTGCTGATGTGTGCAAGCACAATAGGTGCCCTAAATAATGTCTTGTCTAATTATATAACATTATCATCATGATAATCTAAATAATATGTCGTGTGCATTTCGAAAATCGATACTCGTACCAAGTAGTTTTTCAAACAGTTAATATCGTTATAATAACTCACTAATTCTGAACTTTTCCTGTGGATATTAATTTTATAGTACTTAAGCCATACATTTTGTTGTTTCTTGGTAGTGGTGATAAGTTACTCTTATAGTTATCTTAATAAGAGTATTAGGATAACGATAAAACATTTGAAAATCGGTATAGATAAAACTCCTAATTGATAGTTATACGGAAACTAGGCTCTAGTGTAGGTTGGCCTACCGCCCTGACTATAGGGATCATATTCTATCTGATGAAAGGATGAAAAAGAAGTGTATTTTTACCCGAATGCCCCAGAAGGAAGCTAATTTTTTCCGGTATGTATGAATAATAAATAATAATAAACACTTTATTTCAGAATCACTTCCATTGCTAGTAACAGTAAGTACATGTATGTGTGTATGTATGTCTATTTCATTGGCACGTCCTGTAGCCTACTAACGGCTTATGTCTTTCAACAACGGGTTTGACTGCCGAAGTGACATAAGCTGTATGAATTTTGAAAAAAAAATAATAATTTGGCGGCCGCCAGTAGGTTAGTGACTTAGTATCTATTAAGTACTTTGTGACATGATCATGTGGGGTATCAAAATAAAGGGCTTGACGAGGCGATATCAGAAACATGACTCAGTAAAATGTAAAAAACCCGACTGCAAGAAACAAATAAAAAGTTCCAAACAAGTCACTTTTCAAGTATTCTGATGCAGTTGGTGGCATGAAATCTATTATTGAATAACTGCCACCTCGCATCAGACTGCTCGAAAAGTAATTTGTTTGGAACTTATTAGTTGTTTTTTGCAGTCGTTTTTTTTTTTTTTTCTAGCTCACCCGACGAACTTCGTACCACCTCATTATCAATAAACGAAACCATTCTCGAGATATCATCAAAAAAGCCGTTCCATACAATCTTTTTTTTTAATAAACTTTCAGATGTTCCTGTTAAGCCCTGAGACACACTGGTGAGTCGGACAAAAAAAAAAAAAAATTTAAGAGAAAAAAAAAAATCGGCTGTCAACCCGGGTTGTCGTCGGGGTTCAATTTGACAACCCGGATTTAGCCGCGGGGGCAGAAGGGTAGTTATTCTGCTATCGGGGCGGAGACAAACCCAACAAATCAAAGATCATGAAAGTCGGCCCAGTCGTTCTTGAGTTATAAATGTTGTAACTGACCCGACTTTGTTTTATATATAAAGATTTATATTTAAAATTGTTGGAGGAGCTCGTGGCTAAAGTATTGACAGCCGCACGGCTCGATCCATCATTCATGGATAGGTGACCATTTTTACATACCGAGACTCCTCTGTATCTCGGAAAGCACGTTAAGCCGTTGGTCTCGGCTGTCAATCGTTGATCTTTGACAGTCGTTACGGGTCGTCAGAATCCCGAAAGTCTGACAACCAGTCTTACCAAGGGGTATCGTATTACCCAGTAACTGGGTTATGGAGGTCAGATAGGCAGTCGCTTCATGTAATACTGGTTAGACAGGAAGCCGATCCAAAGATAGTTGGGCAAGACTAGGCAGATTGATTTATATTCAAAATTGTTGAAAAATAAGAAATTCATTCATGTCGAAGTACCTAGGGCATCTCGGTGAAGATTATGCAATCAATCGAGCTCCTAACTGAATTTAGATTATCAAAGTGATAGAGCCGTCTATTAAGATTTCATGTTTACGATAACAGTGATTCATTAGGTTGTTGAATTAAGATAATAATAACATATTATGTTGAATAGTGGTGTACGGTAATGGCGCAATGGCGAAAGGGTCGTCTGAACATACGTCAATGTTCGTTGATTAGATGAGCGGATACACCAATCCCGATTCATTTTGGTGAAATGTTCCAAGATAGTATATTGCGTTAGAAAATTACGTTGCTTACGTAGGTAAGCAACGTATTTTACGTAAACAAGCTACGTAAATTAGCAAGCAACGTAAATTACGTAGGTAATTTTCAAACGAAGCCTTTAGTTACCACTATAAATATGACAAAGAAGGTTTCCTTAATCGTCTTCCTGCCCTTTTCTCATTTTATTTGGTGCACGACATTATTTTGTCTTTCTTTCTCCCCTATCAATCGTCACGCTATTATTTTAGTCAGTCCACACAACTTTCATAAAAATCTCATCTCTGACAATCTGACCCTACCAAGACATACAATTCGCTTTCAACATTTCAGTTACTGGCGCCACACTCAATTCTTACTTTTCCATTCACAAAATTTCGTCTTGTTGGTTCCTACATTCACATCCTTTTTTTATCCGTCTTCTTCACGATTCTTCATATTCATTCTTCCGATTTATACATAATGACAGGACTTTTCAAAGGCTTGTGGATTTTCTATCTTTTTTCACGACTGCCCCAAAAGGAGGATATTGGTGCCAATTCTCTTGTTCAATAACTAAACTAAAATCAGAGAATCGCTATCTTTTACTAAAAGCCAGTGGGAGAAAAGGACGGCTATAGCTATGAACTAATTTAGAGATGTCAAACTTGTTTACGCCTTGCGCTTTACCGTATTTTTAGTTGACATGTTTTTACGTGTACCCTTAATTTGCATGGAAATTTTAGTTCAGCTAAATTTGAAAGCTCTAATTTACGTACGTCTCTTTCTTCACGGTGGACGCCATCATGCGCGTACGAGCCCTCACGACGGGGGATGCAGTGACCCGGGGTCGTCTTGGCGGTGTCTCTGGACATCGCCAATGCCTTTAACACCGTGCCCTGGAGTTGCATAGTGGAGGCACTCCGGTATCACCGGGTGCCGCCCTACCTCCGTCGCGTGGTCGAGGCGTATTTGACGGACAGGGCCGTCATCTACCCCGGTCACCAGGGAGAATGGAACCGGCGAGAGATTGACCGTGCGGTGTTCCACAGGGATCGGTCCTGGGGCCGCCTTTGTAGTAGTACTGGCCGCCTTTGTTGTAGAAGTACCTGGGATTCGTCCTCGACAGTCGGTGGAACTTCGTCGAGCACTTCCGACGTTTGGCTCCCAGATTGGACAGGGCCGGGGCCGCCTTGAAGCGGCTCCTACCCAATCTGAGGGGTCCAAACGCCTCCTGCCGGAGGCTCTACGCGGGGATCGTGCGGTCCATGGCCCTTTACGGGGCACCGGTGTGGGCGCGTTCATTGAGGCAGCGATCAGCTCACCTGATGAACGCGTCCCAAATTGAAATAAAAAACGTTCCCAAGCAAATGAAGGAAACTAAAGAAGACATTATTGCCATGGTAAAATGTTTAACTGAGACCGTAAACTCTGGACTTGCGAAATCGGATATACGTGATATTTACAGAATTAAGGGGAAGAAGCAGGGTATGACTAACACCCCTGTAATAGTGGAACTATCCTCTACAATACTAAAAACTGAGGTACTTAAGATGTGTAAGTCTTTCAACACCAAGCATAAAGTAAAGCTCTGCGCTAAACATCTAGGCTTCAAAAGTAGCGGAGACACACTTATATTTGTATCCGAACAGCTCACTCCAAAAGGCTCAAGCTACACTTCCTTGCACGCGACCTCGCTAAGTCAAAGGTATATAAGTACTGCTGGACCGCATATGGTAAAGTTTATGTCAAAAGACATGACGAATTAGCTACATACATAGTTAGAAGTGAGTCTCAAATACAACGCCTAATGCAAGAAGCGTGACTATTAGGTTGTCTATACTGCACGTTTTATCTGATTATTTTATTTTGCCAAGTAAACTTTAAAAAAATGTTTGTAATAGAAATTTTCTCAATTTACATATACTCAAATTATACACACCTAAACACTTCAAATACTTTTTACAGAACAATTACACAAAAACACATAACCTTACATACACTTTCACACAAATAAAATGTATACTTGAAAGTTTACTTATACCACGGGGTCTCATCTCGAACAAAGAAAATTTAGTTCTGTTTGAAGTTCTCAGTAGCTGTTTGAAGTTTTAGAGTTTATCCATTCACCTCTTTAAAATTTTAATAGTGACACATTTTGACATAGTAAAACTGCTATGAAGTGCCAAAAATACTATAAAATAATTCCCCAATGTGTGACAAAATATAGATAAGACTTTAAGTCAATTCATTCAGCTTGCAAGCCGTCGCTGCTAACACCATCTAGCGAGGTGTAGAGGACGGGCTCGAACGAAGAACAAAAGTTACTTGTGTCTGACGAAATCCCGTAGTTACGGCGGTATCGTTTCTTTGTATGGGATGAGGCATCTGTACGCTAGTATTATATTATCTGTGCTTATACTACACACTCATCTACCTCTACACCGTATACTCTGTCTATACAAAAATAAAACAATTGCTTATATATTAGTTTATTTAATATATGTTTACTTAAGTACACTAAAAACTCGCAAATTCATATTAAGCGTAAATAACACGTATAACACACTCATATCGGCTTCTCTAAGCTATGTTTTTAATATAATTATCGTATACAACGTTAAAAATCTCATCAACTGTGATAATTGTGTATTTTTCTCTATCATAATAGTTGTTGTTGAGGATCGAGCAAAATACATTTGCGTAAACAATATGGAGTTAAAACTCAGATTGTTAATTTACCTACATTATGGATAGCACACTAATAATGCAAGAAATTGACGATATAGTTATAGCGCAATCTAAAGAGTTTCAAATTGATGATTTTTCAAAACAATTTTATGTACGTAAATCGGATTTCACAATAATGTCACAAAATATTAGAAGTATATATAATAATTTAGATGACTTATTAATCACTTTAGCACAACTTAAGTTTAGTGTTGACCTATTGATTTTAAATGAATGTAGGCTAGACGTAAATAAACCTACCCCTGAAATTAAAAACTATTATACATTTACCATGAGTAACCATATAAACCAGTGTGATGACGTGCCAGTATATATCAAGTGTGATCACAAGGTTAGGGTTAAGGAAATAATATTAACTCACTCTTCATGCTTGCAAGGGTCGTTCAACAACTGATGCTGCTGTTGAACTTTTGGTACACATTTATAATGCATGGGAAGATAAATGCGATGCGTTGGCCATTTTTTGTGATTTCCTTTCGATTGCGTTCTCCATGATACATTGATCAGGAAGCTGCACTACTACGGAGTCCGGGGCGCCTCTCTGGATCTTCTTACTTCATACTTGAGTAATAGGATTCAGAGAGTTGATGTGAGCGGCAAAAAGTCTCCCGGGTCTGTAGTCAGAATGGGGGTTCCTCAAGGCTCAATTCTGGGTCCTTTTTTGTTTCTAATCCATATCAACGACTTGCCTTACCTCATAAAGGATAAACATGATAATTATAGTGCTGTTTGCAGATGACACTTCACTTTTATTTAAACTCAAACGTCAGCAGGTTGTTGATAATGTAAATAATGCTCTTTCAACTGTAGTTAACTGGTTCAACATCAATAATCTTCTCCTTAACGAGAAAAAAACAAAATGCATAAAGTTCACATTACCCAATGTAATACAAGTGAACACTAGTGTGTCAATAAAGGGTGAAGAGTTGAAACCCGAGGGTTCCACAGTGTTCTTAGGTTTAACTTTGAATGCGCAGCTTCAGTGGAGCCCCCATATAGATAAACTGTCCAAAAAACTTAGCTCTGCAGCATACGCCGTAAGGAAAATTCGTGATTTAACTGATTTAGAGACAGCTCGTTTAGTATACTTTAGTTATTTTCATAGTGTGATGTCGTACGGCATTCTGTTGTGGGGAAATGCCGCCGATATTCAGACAATTTTTGTTTTACAGAAAAGGGCTATTCGTGCAATTTATAAATTAAGTCCCAGACACTCCCTCAGAGACAAATTTAAAGAGATTAATATTTTGACTGTTCCCTCTCAATATATTTATGAGAATCTCGTGTATGCACATAAAAATATTAATCTGTTTAAAAGATACAATGATATCCATAGCATAAATACTAGGAACAAACACAAATTTATTGTACCTAAAACCAGGCTCAAGAAAAAAATAGGTGGTTCGTTTAGATGCCAATGCATACGTTTCTATAATAAACTTCCTAGCCAAATTTAAGAACTAAGCATAAATAAATTTAAATCATTTATTAAACGTAAGCTATGCCAGAAAGCTTTTTACACAATTAATGACTTTCTTGAGGACAAAAAGGCGTGGGATTGAGCTGCTTCAATGATATACATGAGCCATTGTTTTCATATGTACTACTTACTGATGAAATTTTTTATATATTTATTTTTAATATTCGTTTTTGACATGACTACTTGTATAGTATTATATTTTTTTTTTTTACTATTGACATTTTATTATTATTATTATTATTTTTTTTGACTTGAATACTTTGTTAAGTATTATATTTATTTTTATTTTTTGATTGACATATTATTATTACTATTTTGTTTGACACAAATATTTACTTTGTAAATTATTATATTTTTATTTTTTTTTGATTACTTAATTATTGTAAATGTGAGGACTATGTGGGTTATTATTATTATTTTCTCCTCCTTTTTACAGTAATTTTTAACGTTGTCTACTTTTGCGGCCTACCCAAATGTCGTTTCTTTGGTATTGTTCGTCATGTCATTGAGCTCCTTAGTGGTTTTTAAGTTGAGCTATTCGACTATTGACAAATGCTTGCACTGACTGGACAGGTCCACTCAAATATGTTTGGTTCTTTCTTCAAAAGACCACTACAGACACTAAGCTGCATGATCCTCATATAGAATAATGTGAATGCGAGAACTATGTATGTCGTTATATTCATGTAGATTTTATGATTGTCTGGCAGTTTGAGTATTTTTGCGGCCTACTCAAATGTCCTTACTTTGGTATTGTTCGTCGGTTCGTTGAGCTCCTCAAAGTTCTGAGTTGAGCTTCGCGATGACTGACAAATGCTTGCACTGTCTGGACAGGTCCACTCGAATTCGTGTGTTGCTTTCTTCAAAAAGCTCATCCCAGACATAAACGTACATGGTTCTCATATGATTTAACCAGTACACATTGTATGGATTTGAACACTAAAAGAGACTTTGACCTCTGAGTTTGTTTTGGTGTTACTTCTCAGGGTAGACAGCTAGGAAACACCGGCCTCATCTAGCTTAAACTGACAAAAAACATTGACGTGTAAAAGTGTTCCTTGTAACCTATTTACTGAATAAACATCATTTATCATTATCATTTGCAAATAATTATTATTTGCAAGCATGAAGAGTGAGTCTAATCTTGTTGTCCTTGCAATTTATCGATCGGTCAAATAATAATGCTGACAGTTTTATAGACTCTCTAAATAATCACCCAGAGTCACTTAAATCATAAAAAATATTGTTATAACAGGCGATATAAACATTAATATAATATATAAACCTACAGAACAAACAAATGAGTGCACAAACAGATTAAACTATTTAAATATGCTTGCAATGCATGGCCTGTTACCGGGACATTCCTTACCAACCAGAGGCAAAAACTGGTTGGACCACTTTATTTTGAAACTAGACAAGATTAAAAACGCTGCTTCTGTGGCAGTTTTGAATACCACTATCACTATCTTTATGATTTTCCTTAAATTATCACATTTAGTAAATTCTTACAAATACTCGAAAACTAATAAAATTGGACTTTTATAAAACAATAACAGACTTAAAACTAAGTCATATTTCTGAACTTAATTTAATTAATGATCCAGTTAAGTTATATGTACAATTAATAGACAAACTCCAAAATTGCCTTCAGCAAAACACTATTACTACTTTGGTTCCGAGAAATAATCGCATTATTAAACCATGGATAACTTTAGGAATTTTGCGCTGTATCCAAAACAGAAATAATATGCAAAGAAACCTACGATCTGATCCACAAAACAATATTTTACAAATTACTTACAGAAGATATCGCAATTATTGCAATAGTTTAGTTAAAAGCTTAGAAGAAAATATGACAAGGAACAACTACTAAATGCAAACAAGAATACGAAACAGATATGGAACACAATTAACAGTATTACTCATCGCAAATCTAAAAAAAAATCTTAACTTAGAATTATTGGAGATAAAGACCACCCCTCATGCTTCAGTAGACCACATAAACGATTACTTTTCTAACATTAGAAAAACCCTGGCTGAAGACATTATCACCGCAAAGTGATCAAAATTTCAACACGATTCTGTTCATTTAATAAATTCACAGGCTTCCTCCTTCATGCTTCTCGAAACTGATCCTAGAAACTGACCTGACTGAGAAGTCTATAACGTGCTAATGGGTCTCAAATCTGAAAGCGCTCCAGGCTGGGATAATATTACAACAATTTTTTTTTTAAACTGCCCATGTTCCAATTAGTGGTACCCATAATTTTGCATCTTGCTAACTTGTGTTTTAGCCAAGGGAAATTCCCACCAGCTCTGAAGCAAGCCATAATTACTCCTGTGCACAAGGGTGGAGACAGAGATGATGTTAACAACTACAGGCATATCTCTGTCTTGGCTGCAATATCTAAAATCATTGAAAAGCTAATTAACATCAGACTAACCAGCTACACTAATGAATATAACATTATTTCATAAGCTCAATATGGTTTTAGACAAAAATTATGTACGGAAGACGCAGTAACAGCATTAACCACTCATATTGTTAACTTAGTAGATTCAGGAAAAAGATGTAATTAAAAAACTGTGTTTCTTGATTTAAAAACAGCTTTCGATACCGTTTCTGTCCCCATTCTTGTGCGAAGTCTAGAAGGTATAGGCGTAAGAGGAAACCCGCTAGCATTACTAATAGATTATCTAAGGGATCGTAGGCTTTTGACTACGATCCCTTAGATAATCTATTAGTAATGCTTAACCTTTTGGTTAAGGTAGGAGAGCATGTTAGTAATAGGTCTTACGTGACCTACGGCGTCCCACAGGGTAGCGTACTGGGCCCGACTCTTTTCTTAATATATATAAACGATGCAAAATGATGCTAGATAAGGGTCGCGTTTTCTCATACGCAGATAATAATTTATAATAATAATTATTATTTATTTATTTTGTACAAAGATATAGACAAAAGTACATAATAGTGTCTTATGAGTAGGTTGTACAACAGTGACACAATTTAAAGTCAAACGTCTGACTCCTACACTAGGCAATAAGCCTGTGTCTTAGAAGCCAATGTTCCCCAAAGTTTCAGCGACATACAACTGTTATCTAAAAATCGTACAAGTACTTTTTATATACAATAAAATACCAGATACTATGTGCATACAGCATTTAACCAATTTAAGAAAAAAAATTAAGAAGACTTTCAGTTTCTTTAGAAGATAACTCCTGCAACCACTTGGTAAGAATTCTTTTAACTTCATATTTTGTGCGAATATAAATTGATAAAATTTCATGTATTTTATTGTAAAGTCGAGAGCTAGTAGCAAGGAACTGGCGACTGGCGAAAGCGGTACGACACCTGACAGGATCACAGACAGGAAACCCTTTGTGTCTTAACAGGATTCCTGGATCTAATGGCGTCATGGAGTGCCTACGCAGGACGGCACAGAGAATGAATAGCTGTCAGAACTTGGGCCTCGGAATAAAGTTGGGCTGAAGAGAAGTCCCTTGAAATGCATTACTTTGAGGATAGCTCTTTGAGCTCGTTCAAGGTTAAGCAAAGAGGTTTTGTAGGTTCCACCCCAGGCTGAGATGCAGTACGTGATTAGGGATTGGCAAAGACTCTGTTATAGCAACGCTGTTTCAGGATCAGCAGAATACCTAAGCTCTCTGAAGATATACATTAGTTTCCTGATTTGGGTGCACAGGGCTTTAATATGAGATTGCCAGCTTAATCTATAGTCAATGAAGACTCCTAGATATTTTAAGTCAGGTACCAGGGATAGGAGTGGACAGTTGCAGCTAATTTTACTTCCTAGGCAGCTATGAGCTTTAACTAAACCCGACTCTTGGGGTGGAGTAGTAGTGTTAGGTAAAGTAAAGCGAATAATTTTTGTTTTGCGATATTGAGAGTAAAAAGATTTTCTGAGAGCCATTCCATTACCAAACGATATTCGAGATATTCAGCTCTTTGTTTTGACTTTTTCCAGTCGACGTCGTAAACTATCAGAGCCGTGTCATCGGCGTAACTAAATATGTCACAATTTGGAGCCTGAGCTTGACACAAATAATTAATATAGATAAGGAAGAGCGTAGGCCCAAGAATGCTTCCCTGTGGAACGCCGAAATTAATAATCTTATGATCACTCGTAAAAGGGTCGATCTTTACACATTGCATACGATTGGATAAATAGTCTCTGAAAATGTTCAACGCTGAGCCATGCACTTCAATTTGCTCAAGTTTCGAGACGAGAATGGGAATAGATACCGTGTCGAACGCTTTGGATAGATAAAGGAAGATGCCGTAGTATTTCATTTTTGTATTCAGTTTATCAACCAATGTTTTGGTGACGTCAACAACCTGAAACCATACTGGTTGTTTGCAATGATTTTATATTTATTCAGGAAGTTTATCAGACAGTTGCTGAGAATTCTTTCAAGGATCTTTGATAATGAGCTCAATACGGAAATAGGGCGGTAATTTGTGACAGTAGCCTTGTCTCCACCCTTAAAGACGGGGTGTACTATAGCCCTTTTAGAAGCGTAGTAATCTAACAGTGAGAAAATTATACATACTCCATACCGTCTTAAAATTACACAAATTCCTGCCCTATAACCCTCACCATCAGAAGAGAAGACGAAAATACTGTGTTGCACCAGTAAAATTTGTGAAAACTGCATATGCCAAAAGACAATACAATACAAATTCCGCTGCCATATATAATAAAATAAATAAAATAATTCACATCTATCCTATATCCTATGACTACTAAGGACTGCAAAAAGGCAATAGTTCAATGGCTAAAACTGAAGACCTATGATGACATTGAATTATTGCTGCAAGCATCGTCAATATGAGTTGAATAGATACACACATGCACACACACACAAGCACGCACACACATACACACCATCACAAGCACACACTCATTCACACACATACACACACACTATTTAAGGATTTATCTCTAAGTTTCTTTTACTTTTCTTTTTTTGCCTTTTGTTTGGTTTAGATTTTACTTGTAATTATTTGTTTGAATTGTTTTTTTCTTTTTGTACACCACTTTTACTATTTAATAATTTGTCATTGAAGAGCGAGACCTCCTAGCACAGGTATATTTTTTACTTAAAAGGAGGTCCCTATGTAAGATTAACTGTAAAAGTTGTACAAGTTTCTGCAATAAACCTTTTATTTATTATTTTTATAACTCTGTTATGTTTGTACGTATATTTCTTAAGCACGATCTGTAGCCTAAACTGCTTTTTTTTTTTTTGGGGGGGTGGGAAATCATTCAATGACTTCTCCCGCTCTGGGTGGAGCGGGAGTGCGTGTCAAACTCTTACTGACTAAAACCCACCCCTGTTCCTTCCCTGCCTGAGTGCCCAGGGGTGCGATAACTCATTTTCAGAATTTAACCGTTACCAATGGCATGCAGGCGCCGGCCACGATGGGCCCCGTCAGTGGTGGCTGACACTAATCTCTTTGAGGCGCGAGTTAAGGAACCCCAATCTACCAATATTAGCTTTGTCAGCCATTAAGTATTTATTAGATATATTATTTCCAAATATTCCATTGCTTGATCAGCACTCAGAATAATCTGGGACATGCGTCATCTCTGATCACGTTATGCATGTACTACGTTAGCAATAAAGTTAGTGTGTAAGATGAATATTTTATTAGATTAAATTAATTACTGTTTAGCTGTAACTCTGTCGGAATAAAGTTATTTTTTTAAAATACTTCCGTTGTCGCTTACTTAATTCGCGCGTGGAACACTACGCGCCGTCGACTCACGGGCCTGGTGCTGATCGGACGGCGAGCTACCCACTGCTCGCCGTCCGCAGGCCCGGGTGTAGCCTAAACTGCTGGATGGATTAAACAAATGAGGTATTATTAGCTTGGTCTTGACCACCGAAGTGACCTATATGATAAAAAAAAATGGCGGCCACAATTAGGTAAGTGTGGTCGTTTTCTTTTGTGACAAGGTCATGTGGGATACCAAAATAAAGGGCTTGAGGAGGTGATTTCAAAGACATAACCCAACAAGAAATTAAAAATATAAAGAATCCTGCAGTTGGAAGCACTAATATTCTAGATCTTTTTAAGACTTGTCCAATGACAATAAGAATATTAGGTAATTATAAACAGACACGCGATACGAGTTATAAATTAAATGCAATTTTTTCACTACGTGTTTAGATAACAGATAATAATGTACGGTAGAATACAATATGAGGAAATTACTTTCAATCAAATGTTTTATGTACTGCATATCGTAACTCAATTCTTGATAATAGTGTTATTTTTCCTATACAATTTTATTACAGATTTTGAAAATAAAAAAACCACCATGCATGTTTTTATAAAAATGTATTTTCCTTAAATAAAAGTTACAAAATATTAAAATATTTACTAATAACCTCTTGATTAGTTATTTCACGGGTTCTTTAGATTGTAACGGTATTTTATTTTCCGAGTTCTTTTCAGCATCACCGAGATCTATTGAGTTGGTTTTTAAAGCTGTTGATTGACCTAGTTTTCTTGTTATTAAGTAAGACAGTAGTTGGAAGAAAGCTAAAGTAATTCCGGGTAGTAACCACGCATCTGGCATATTTGCAACAGTCTTTGTGTAGAGCAAGGAGTACAGAGGCGAAGATATCGTCTGCATCGCTGATTCAAGAGCTCCCATCACACTATAGATTTTACCTGAAATTGAAGTATAATGATTGTTTTACTGACTGTACTATTTATTAAGAACACTAGCACTTCGCCCACAACTTCGGCCGCGTGGATTTCAAAAATTAATCGGTTCAGTAGATCCAGAGAATTACCCCCTACAATCTCACAAATTCTCAAACTTTCCCTCTTTTTAATATTAGTATAGATTATAGAGAATAGACTGAAACTGCTATATAGATTTGACGATAACTATGATTTTGTAAAGTAAATTCATCAAATTATTTTTGTATTTAAAAACCATATCTATTTTTTACAAACAAACGATGTAGCCTTCGAATCCATACAGTAGCGGTAACAGTATACCGGAACCAGCCGCCAAGAGATTTAGATCAGAGCAGCAATAAAATGAATAGATTACCTTGTTCAGTAGGTAATATCTGCTTATTCAGTATAGGTCTTTGCACCACTTGCGAGCCTTGTGAGATTATACCGACCAAGGGCACTGTAACAAATAAAATATGTATTTCTGTAACATTCTAGAAATATAATAAAAATAGAGATGACGTGGTTTAGCCCGCCACACTATTCCCAAACCACTGTAACTTCTGTAAGCCAGAATCAACAGTGGCGACCACCAGAAAAAACGCCGAGGCAATGAAGCTCGACGAGTCCCAGAGAAACGATTAAACTGTCTTGGGTCCCGCAACGAAATTAATCAGAAAAGACAGCGGAGGAGTAAGAAAAACATAATTTCCACTTCCCTCCTAATCAAGCGGGAGACAGAACAAAACTAGGCCATTAGGCACAAAGGGGGTTTTGATGAGATGACGTGGTTGATGAAAGTCGTGGGAATCCGCTGGCTGCAAGAAGCATTTAATTCAGAGCCAGACAGTGTGCTACGCTTGGTAGAGACTCATGCCCAGCATTGGACGTCTTTTGGCTGAAATGATGATGCCAAGAAAACACAAGACGTACTAATGTATGAGTAAATTTTAATGTTGGGGAAATAGGAGAATCAGTTGGAATTAAACTTTCTTGATTTCAAAAGGTTTCTCATTTAATCATAGTTGTCATGTTGTCAACTTGTGAGAGTCCGACAAAGTCCTGTAATATCTAATCATAGTCCCAATACTGTCACTTCTGGACAAATGCATCTTAACAGCCTTAAGTATCATTTCTTGACAAAGATATTCCAGATCTAGACATTTACAGAATTAGGTATCCAACTCGCGATAGGTATATACTCGTCATGTTACTGTCCAAAATATCTTAACGTTATCACAAGATAAAACAATGATTGAAGAATCAAGCTTGATTATATTCGTAATTTTGCGAATTACCTCACGTAAAAACGTGTTCCATCATTATGATAAGAAGAGTTACTATTGGTTGGTTTAATTAGTACAGAATCAGTACGATCAATATAGAAAACGTTTCCAATAAACATACAGCAGTTGATAATAAATAGCGTGCAAGGCCACGTGATTGTTGTTTTTTTTAATTGCACCACCGATTGGTCTATATACCTACGACTGTTCCTTTTGTTGGTTTAGTGGTCCTTGGTATGATTTTCAGGTTGAGCAGGGATATTGAGTAGGAGTCAGGAAGTTTGTCGTGTGACACTCCGTGTCTTGGCAGCATATTAAGCCATTGCACACGTTGATCCTGCACCTGATCACTTCCTTGTGTTGGATTGCTATACTATGAGACAGATGAGATAGAGTAAAGGAACACAGGTGCACCGATAAGTGACCAAATTTCAATCACGATGCTCCATCAGAGGATGGGCCGTCGCGTCGTGATCGACATTCGGTCATTAGGAAACTATCATTATAAGGTACAATATTAAAGCAATTCTGCATATAAAAAAAATTGTTGCCGATTCTTTTTTTTAACCGACTTCAAAAAAAGGAGGAGGTTCTCAATTCGACTGTTTTTTTTTAATGTGTTTTACCTCATAACTTTTTACTACGTGAACCAATTTTGTAGATTTGTATTTGAAAGCTGTTGCTTCACATGTGGTTCCATTTTAATTTGGTGAAGATCTGATGAAGAACTTCGGAGATACACAATGGAACTCTTCAATAAATGATAGCAAACCTTCCAGAATTGCTGCAATCGTGTCTGTATATTGTTTTCACCACTTCACAACATTACATCACGCTGATACGGTCTGAAGGGGTATACAGATTTGTACAGTTCACCCTGATATGTTCAAATTCCCTATTTTTGGGGCTATCAATTCGGGCATAACTTTACTATTAAATTTAGTTTTAGAATGGGGTACAACAACTAAAAAGTGAAAAATAAAAACTTTTTACAAAAAAATACAACCGACTTCCATAAATAATACTTACTAAAAAATGCAAAATAACTTTAATTTCGGAAGTCGGTGTCAAATAACGGAGAAACCAAACTAGAAACACCGACTTCCGAAATTAAAGTTATTTTTCATTTTTTAGTATTATTTATGGAAGTCGGTTGTTTTTTTTTTGGAAAAAGTTTTTTTGTAAAAAGTGTTTTGAGCAGTCGCCGGGACTACTTCAGCAGGTATTCTTTTTCAGGCACCAAATTGTCTTCTTCAGGAATTCCTAATTATCATCATCAGAAAGCAAAGCCTAAACTGCTATAATATATAGACACTTGAATCACCTTTCCTGTTTTGTCGTGTCGTCATGATAAAAAAAAACGTGATAAAATCACGGTGGAAAAACAATAAAGAAACAAACAATGATTTATTACATTTTTATCTATTTAGCTGATAACCCCCTTTTTAATATTTCAGAAGCACTAGTGAGTCACTATAAAAATAGTTATGTTTTGTAGTCTGACAAGGAAAACATTATTAGAAGAAAATAAATTAAATTTTGGGTACTTACAGTGTTTCAAAAGTTTAGTAAACATATAATTAACAGCTTATGTTTAAAATAACGGACTATCTGATGCTTACGAGGCTGAAACACGTCAACTTAGGGTTGGTGTTTCACAGGGTTCATTACTGGGACCTCGTTTTACACAGATTTAATAATTGTATGAATGCATTTGAGATACTGCAAAACTGGATGGAACAAAAACAATCATGTGCTCTCGACGTACTCTCGTATACCATCTTCTAATAATATGACTATCTCAAAACAACTTGACTTGAGTAAACTATTGGTCTCTGTAGATAAAATGTTCAAGTTGTACGAAGAGAGTTCAGTTGGTTAAGTAACAGCCGCTCGGATTACCAAATCAAAGTTAAGCCTCCTATTCCATACAGAGACTCATCATTGTCCTAAGTATTTCAAACCATGCATCGGAGTGAGGGGGAGGGTAACATAGCCCCAAAGAATAATAATCGGTCTTACCAAAAGGTATCATATTATCCAGTAAGTAACTGGTTTGTAGAGGTCAGTAGGCAATAGCTTTATGCAAAAAACTAGTATTCAGCTGCACCCGCTTAGACCAATCAAATCAAAATTTATTTAAACTAAGCTGAGAGGCAGCACTTTTTGAACGTCACATTTCTGCATAAAGACAGTTCCCCAAAAACCGGGTGCCCGTCAAATCTTCCTATAGGTTTAGCTGGGAAGAACATGTAGCGCAACAATCTTTCCAATAACTCATCTGTCTGTCAAGTTTAAGACAAGAAGCTGATCCGAACTAGTTGGGAAAAGCAATGGCAGATATTGACTACAAATTGCAGAAAATTCTATTTACTACTAGGATACTAAAAATACTTACACATGAACACGCACCAAGTCGTTGTTGAAGTAATAAGGCCCGAAGTGGCAAGGATATAGGAGCCACAGCTCAGCATACCCACTGTTTCATCATTTAACCGTAATCGACGCTTTAGTACTGAGAGGATTAGTAATGTGCCTGCAAAAAAAAAAACAAACGTTTTAAGAAATTTTGTGCAGTTATAGAATGTGTTGAATTTTAATCAAATTGTAGAGATCTTAAATCTGGGCAATATTACTATGCTCTAATGAAAGTGTGTATAGCTCCAATAGTCGCAAAAAATGAAGTACTCTGCGCTAATTAGCTCATTATAGGCAGTTAAGACGGGTAACCTGTAAATTATAGTGAGAAAGCTGACGGAATTCTTAGAACACGCATACAAAACAAGACCCACATTGTCTCATTATATGTTTCCTGATACAAGATGTGATTAATCCGATAAACAGTGACCGATACCAAATGGTAAAGTCACTTATCAACATGTATTGGGGTCTTCAGCAATATTTTGCGATTAAGGTTTCTCAGTTCTCACGGAAATTTCTGACAAAAATTTCTGGACAATTCTTGAGATGTTGATAACTTTAAAAATTTCTGAAAAGAAGTTTTAAAACTGTCACGATAACTGAAAATTTTATAATTTTGAAAATGAAATTTTAGTTATTTAAAAAAAAAATAACATTTTAATATTCATCAACTGAAGATTCTTTCTTCTTTTAATTATATTAAACTCATAATCTTAAAATAAAAAAACTTGTTTCGGCTGGAGTTTTGGTTTTGGCCAAAAAGTGGTTGAATATTCGGCTCGACTGAAACAAGCGTCCTTGCGCTGAAGGTTGTAGGTAACAGAATAGATAGTTGTTACCGACTGTCTCGTTCATCTAGGTGTAGTATAATCATCGTTTTATATTAAATAAATTCAAGATTTTTTTTTTTAAAGAAAAAATCTACTGTTACGTTTGAGGGAATCGTACAACCAGTCAGCTAAAATTATGAAATTTCCTTTCTGTTTTTTTTTTGTGACAATTTTTTTTTATTTTTTCGAAAAATAAATTTAAGTAGCATTTATTTAGTAAGCTGTACCATTGCGTTGCAATACCACGGAAAGTAAAAAAAGAGTTTTTTTTTAATGTAGATTTTTTGGGGCTATAAACCCTCGCGAGCGTCCTCAGGAGATCCTACCAGTCAATAATTTCCACACGGATATACGTACCAACAAAACTGACAATGTTTTTGTAGGCGAGATAGGATCCGAACATCACGTCATTCCAATGGAACTTGTACCTGTAGTACATGTAAGCGATGAGCACCTCCGCTGTAACAAATTTTCCATTATTGTACATACATATGTATACATATATACACACATACACACATACACATACATATGTATACATATATACATATGTATACATATGTATGTATTTATATATCGGAAGTCGGTGTTTATATTTTGTTTCTTCGTTATTTGACACCGACTTCGGAAAATAAAGTTATTTTGTAATTTTTAGAAGTCGGTTGTATTTTTTGTACAAAAGTTTTTTATTTTTCACTTTTTAGTTGTTGTACCCCAGAAGTAAAACTAAATATTAAAGTTATGCCCAAATAGATAACCCTAATAATATGGAACTAGAACATTTGGAGAAAACCAAAACGTCATCTGTGTATACATATTTTTTATTTATGTTGATTTTTTCAAAACGTGCTATATTGATTTCAATAGAATTTGTATGGGTACACCTCTGAAGTATGACCTACCAAATACAAAAATAATTATCAAAATCGATTCACAAATGGCGGAGATATCGCGTAACAAACACAAAAAAAAACAACATACAGACGAATTGAGAACCTCCTCTTTTTTGAAGTCGGTTAAAAATTGAGCAACAACAGCAGTTGATTAACTGTTTTGATGTAAAATAAAGTACTATTCTATTCTATTCTATTCTATTCTATTCTATTCTATTCTATTCTATTCTATTCTATTCTATTCTATTCTATTCTATTCTATTCTATTCTATTCTATTCTATTCTATTCTATTCTATTCTATTCTATTCTATTCTATTCTATTCTATTCTATTCTATTCTATTCTATTCTATTCTATTCTATTCTATTCTATTCTATTCTATTCTATTCTATTCTATTCTATTCTATTCTATTCTATTCTATTCTATTCTATTCTATTCTATTCTATTCTATTCATTCTATTCTATTCTATTCTATTCTATTCTATTCTATTGAGCATTAAATCTGCTCAATAAAAATGCTTGTTATAACAAACGAAAGGTTTTTGACAAATTCATTCCATAAAGAGGTTATGAATTATGGTGATGAATTTAATGCATATGGAAGTCAGTCATGTTTATTGATGAGAAATCCCAACAGGCACACGGCTTGTATTCTATACTAGCTGCACGCGGCGTTGCACCGCCACGATTTTTTGTTTAGATTTTTTGGGTTAGGAACCCTCGCGGGCGTCCTTAGAACACCCTACCAAAGTTTCATCACAGTCTGATCAATGGTTTTAAAGTCTATAATGGACATAGGTAGACACAATTTTTTGTTTTATATAATTATAAATATTTGGTTTCAACTTCCATTATTTTATTTTATTGCAGTCAGCGCCACCTAGTATTATCATTCCGAACAAATGCCTGAAACGTAGCAGCGTAGTCAAGCGTAGTAGATAAAACTGCTTCGCTTCTCTTAACTGCACTGAAGTGCCATCTTGCGACAATATTTACAACTAAATACACGCAGATGTCGCTTCCATAGCATATTGAACACGTTCCCCTTGGGAGTCGGCAGAAACCATAATAGGTACCTACGATTAGTCCTATGATTTCCATTATGGTACCTCTTTCTGCGACTGCGTGCGACACACAGTCCTGTGTTTTTATTAGATCTACAGATAAGCATTCGATATATAATATACAGGGTGTAACGGAAAGGTGTGGTCATATTTTAAGAATCGGATCTGCCTATGGAAATGAACAACGTTTTCTAAGAAAAAATAAAAAATTCCCAAAAAAAAATTGGACTTTCCATACAAAGTCATCATCAGCTGATCAATATTTGTATGGGAAGTAAAAAAAAAAATTGAGAGTTTCTTCAGGTTTTCCTGACGAAAACTGTTCATATCGATGGGTAGACGCAGTTCTTAAAATATGACCACACCTTTCCGTTACACCCTGTATAAGTTTATTGTATGGTCCTTTTCCTTTTTGGTTGTCTTCTCCTTACGTTTTCCCTGACATCAGCTATATAAATTCCTTCAGTCCTTATTACTACGAGTATAACTGCATCATTCGATTAAAGATAAGCTTTATTAACGTCCTGAGCTACGTATCTAATTAGAGCATTCTTATATATCTACATAAGTTTATCAGTTTATCTTTCTACGGGATCATTTTATCGACTTATACCCACTGTTCACAAACACAGGAGCTTCATACTAACCAGATAAGAGCATCCTATCGCCGAGTGTGACAACCAACATAAGGAATATTATCATTCTCTTGCGGCCCTCCCTCGGCTTTACCAGACAATGCACCGCGTTAAACGGCAGCTTCCAGTTGCATACCGACACCTTGTTCTCTCTGTTCACACTGACGTCTTTGACGGCGAAGATCACGTAGATCAGGGATGATAGCTGGAACAATATGATTCAATTGGTTAATTTTGACGACCTTTGAATGTGTAAGAAATCCTTAATTAATTAGCAAATTGATGAAGGGAATTAGTTGGGAGTGTACCTACTTTGGGTTCCAAGAAGAAGAAAATAAGTTAGTACCTAATAGCAAGCTACGCATGTGTAATTGGCAAGCTTTCTCGTGTGTTGTCGCTTAGAAATTTCAGTAATAAAATTTTCTTGGGAATCACAGGTGTTTCAAGATTTTGGTTTTTTTAAATAAACGTATCGTAGGCTGTATGAATCCCGGGCCTGCGGACGGCGAGTAATGGGTAGCTCGCCGTCTGATCAGCACCAGGCCCGAGAGTCGACGGCGCGTAGTGTTCCACGCGCGCTTCAAAGAGTTGTCAGCATTAATGACGGGGTCCGTCATGGCCGATGCCTGCCTAGGGGTTGAGGATAAATTCAAAAGAGTTACCTCGCCCCTGGGCACTCAGGCACGGAAGGAACAGGGGTGGGTTTTAGTCAGTAAGAGTCTGACACGCCCTCCCGCTAAACCCAGAGCGGGAGAAGTCATTGAATGATTTCCCAACCCCCAAAAAAAAAAGACTGTATGAATCACATGTCCCTTGCTTTACTGACAGTTTGCCATAACTACATTTCTTGTTTTTATTGTTTTCTTGATTCACGGTTTTGCGTTATATGGCGGATATCAAGTTAATTATATAAGTGATCGTTACATTTTTACCCTAGTTAAGCAAACGTAATAATTATTTCATTATACATCTTTTATTACAGACAGAATTAAAGTAGTTTCTGTCCATTTCAGGCATTCCCCTATAACCGAGACTGCAAGTGATTTTTTGCTGACTATAAATAATTAAACTGATGATTTAAATTTTATAGATGACTAGCTTCTGTTCACGGCTTTGCTCACGTGGAAAGGGTTTTACAAATGCAGCGGGTAATTCGAGGGTTAGCACGTTAAAAAATACAGGCCAAGTGCGAGTCGGACTTCCACACAAACGGTTCCGTACCATGAAATCAAGACCCTTGTATGAAATCAAATTGAATTAAAGAACCTTAAAAAACACTTTAAAAATCAAATGTCTAAAAATGAATGGTGCCCAGAAAGATAAAGAAAAATTGCCAATTATCACTCAGAAGAAGCCCATGGCAAAAGTTAGTTTAAATCTTGCCAGATGCCAGAATTTAAGCCCTAAAATATGACTGCCGAATATTTTTAGCTGTGTTTATATCTGCGTTATGAGTGACGTTTGTCATTGAATTTTAAATAATTTGATTCAAAGTTTAACAAGATATTTGTTACTCAAACACGCAAAAACGACTGAAAGGGTTTGAATGAACTTTGGTACACACATAGTTGGACATAAATGAGCAGTAACTCTGAAGGTGCGGTTTCGAGAATATTACATTTAAAATTATATTTTCTAAAAAAATAATTCAATATTTGACAACAGTGCCACGGTAAGAAAAAGTCAATTTATCATTTTTAATGGGTTAATTTGTTATGTAATTGCTTATACGTTTAGTTTTTAACCTGGTAGAATACTTGTATCATGGCAAATGACATGGCTTACGAATTGTTATCAATTTATGTTATATTAATTTTTTCATGATTTTGTAACCGTCTGGTTTTGCTAACAAATTCGCCCGCGTGAATTTTAGAATTTTTTCTCATGATTCTGATCTCCTATGGTATTTTGTGAGTCTTTACCATTCATCCAGCCTATCTCTGAATTTCCACTTCCACCTCTGTCTCCACTAAGCCTTGTCATTTACCTATGTATGTGTAAATCCAGGTTTTAACCTTTTTTTTTTAAACCTGGTATCTATATGGGAAATTGCATTCAAATCCTTTCAGAAAATTATGCGTGATTGACGCACAAACATACAAGCTTTCTCCCTAATTATATTAGTAGGATAGATTATTCAAGAGCAATTTAAACAGAAAATGAAGTAAAAAAAATTGTCAAGTAAAACTAAACATAGCACATGATAATATCTCATTTCTTCTTGAGCTATGTTTAGTTTTACTTACTTTTCAATTTTCATTTTTATGCTCGAATGGAAAACACTCGCTAGATGTAAATGCAAGGAAAATGTTTTCGTTCACAAAATCGACCCGGCGCGACGGTTTGGCTTGCGGTGTTAGTCGCGAATTCCTGAATATACAGCTAGATGTAAAATAGCTTGCCTTTTCAGTTTCTTTTTTGCACTTTTCAGTTTCCGCGTAACGCAAACATGGCCGTTTACGGTTTCGGGTTTACGATCGGTTGCCAAAAGCGTATTTGATTGTACTTGGAGTTTCTTGCCAGACTGATCTTATGAGACTGGTTTTGATTTCGATTCATCTTGGTTTTGTTGGAATAATAATAAAAAGGCAGGCAAAGGCTCCATATATTCATCTCCACTCGATTCTGAGCTAACATGAAAATATCCCCCTATACCTAAGCGATGTCGTTGGAGGTTGGAAGAGCTAACACTATTCAAGTATAGTAGTTACCATAATTATCACGTCAGAAAAGTACACAAAGCAGTAACGTATATATGAATTTATATACCTGTAGAAATAAAACAAGTGGGAACACACCGAAGAATCCGAGGTAGCGGTAGAGCAGGGGCCCGCCCACTGCGCCCAACACGTGGGCTATTTGTATGGCGGCCCGGTGGGTGCCCATGGTTCGCGTGACATCACGCCCCGTCGCGAAGCATACCTGCAAGGATTTCGACACTCTGATTTATAAGGATTCAATGATTCACCTTACTACGGTACTGGTAAAGCCCTAGACGATAAAGGATACTTTGTCATACTTTAACTTGGCAAGGAACAAATATGTAACCGTCACGTTGGAGACTTTTCATACCTACTCTGTTCGTTTTCTGTATGAACAGTTCCTTTGTAGACTTAGATGAAGAAGGTGGCCAGCAGTTAATAATGCACACCTAGACAATCGAAGATTTTTTTTTTATTAATAAGCTCGTGCTCGACCACTATCTCACCTGATAGTAAGCGATGATGTGGTCGACGATGGAGTACACTTGCCTAGAAGTAACCTATCCACTCTTGACTTAATCACCCCTAGCACCCCTAGGATATAGCTAGCAGGAAAGGCAGAATTCAACTCCAATGTACGTGTAAGTACGCACAATGATTGTGTTACCAAAACGTTTTGTGCGTACCTACCTTAGACTATGAAAGGTTATAGACGGAACGTCATTGGACATGAAATGAAGCAGGATTGTTAGAATATGTGAGTGATCTTGACGAACGTAACGATGACGTATCGGCTTCTTATTTTGTCTATGTGAGCTTATTTCGCGTGTACAGATACAAGCCGGCTTCTCATTCTGGTACTTCAGATTGCTGAATTTTGACACTCCGTCTATAACCTTTAATAGTCTAAGGTACCTATTATGATGAGCAGTATTAGTGTAATACTAAGCCAGCTAAATAAAACGGAACTACTTATATTATCTATATCTAATCTGTTCTACTTTTTATATTAGTTAGAAATTATGAATGACTCGCGGTATTTCCCTTCGTTAATGTTATGTTGCCAAAGTACATTTGGATATCGTTAGATATAAAGTATTTCAGTAGCTAAAATATTATGTAATGAGATAGCAGATGAGATTTTGTACTTGGTGTTTCAAAGTTATCACCAACCAATCTTTTTAACGTTCTGTTTAACTTTACAGTTTTTGGTATGTCATGCATCTAATAAACCGTCTCAACTCTACGTAGTTCTACATTGACATCAAGTTGCAAGATTTTTGCACAACATTTATGCTCTACAGTCGATGCTATGAGGTATAAACAAAGGGCACATATGAGTATAGTAGGTATAATTTGACCCAGTTTCATGTCCAATGGAACATGTTACATTTTCATGTCAGTGGACTACACACAGCAGCGATTTAAGGCAATTTAATAGGTACCTATTCAATGAGCTAATCAAACACACTTTATGAAATTAACATTTTCATCTAAACTTATATTGCTTGTTTGTTGGTTTACATTTTTGTAAAAGTTTCCTTATCTCGAGAAGTACTGATGTGATTAGGAAGACTTTCACTGAAAGACAGCAGCACCATCGCTGAGTGTTACATGCTATGGATTTTAATCCCGAAAAAATACACGGATTTTGACCACGAGGGCTGTGCCACAGGAAAAGGCTAGTGTCATATAAAGTTGACAGATGCGTCTTAAATTCATATCTAGACTTGTAACGGTCTGTGGAACTAAACAAAAAAAATTGCTTGTATGAAAATATATTTTGGCCAATGATTTAAACATGTTTGCCTACAATTTTAAACTATGTGTAATCCAGTTTTATTATTTACTATCTGTGCCTTGTTCCTGAGTACATACAAAAATCCATATACAAGCACTTAGTTCTCAACGAATTTTCCAATATACAAAATAAGGTAGCCGAATCGATTCAGCGCATATTTAAACCAAAACGCATTTAATTATTAAAAATAAATTTGATATTGCATATCCGATATTCAAATCAATTAGATAAATCGTCGTCCACATACTAATAAAATTATGCTTTATTCTGAAATTTTCGAACTGATTCTTGTTTTATTGTGATCACATGTCGTATCCTGATAGCAGTTTCACTGCAGTGACGAATCCTCGTTTTATGGCAGATCTGATATTTACAAATTGTTTAAATAATCTTAATATCACTACAAACAGTTACCGTATATGCTCTATAAATGTTTTTACGTTGTTGCTGTCTGAACCCACCTGCTACTCCAAACTATGGTTTCAATTTGGCGTATCGTGCCTGCCAAAATTCTAGGCAAACAGAGTCATAATTGATTGTCTTGTAAACGAGAGTCATCAAAGAGCCATCTATCAATTAAACTAAATTGGATTACATTAAATATTCTCTCCTATGTAATATATTGAAACTAAATGTAAAAACCTGAACCAGGCTACTGCTCTTGTTTTAACCTGATGATTTGTAATACAGGCATTTTTATGCCTAACACAGACACCAGCTCGTCACATATTCTAGGTCTCCTGTATATTTTTGCTTGTCTTTTAGGCTAAGCGTTTTTGTCTATTTCGAGGGTCTGGCGCTATATACCGAGATACAGGACTCGTTCTAGTTCGGTTACAGATACTCCCATGTTATTTAATCTTAAGTACTAGCCTTTAAGTATATTATGTAATCCGTTGTATTATTTTTGGTGAAAATAGATTAATAAATTATTTATGTTTGCCCTCCTAAAATCTTGCTCATAACACAATTTCAATTAGTCATCTCACTATCTTCTTCTATCTTTGACGTAGGTAGGATATTTTTTGAATGTTATCTTAAAAAAATTATCACAACATTTTGTATATTTTATTTAAAAATAAGTTAACGTATCATATTGTTTACTTACGTCGCCTATATGACTGAATGCGGCTGCTAGGAGCAGTCCAAAATTCCCTCCTAAAGACATAGGCAGCTGAACAGCATACAGGACTTGAGTCGTTGATGCTCCAGGGAAGATCAACATAAGTAAAACTCCCGTGGTCATCACGCTCATACCAACTAGCGGTAGTATAAGCAGAGGTTTCCGTCGTCCACTGCAGTCGCTCCATGGACCCACAAACAAGAGGACCACGGTAGATATGAGAGATCCAATGAAACTCCGACTAACGTTAACGCCTGATACTACTATTTGACTCTCCGCCTGAAATGGAAACCATAACAGTTATAGAAAATATTGTATCTAGTGTAACATATAAAATGTTAAAATTTTAAAGAGACAAAAGAGTTGACTGTCATGCTAGCATAAAAAAAGTCTGAAAACCGTCATTGTCTCAGCGTTCCTCATTTTATTTCTTAACCAACTTTTAAAAGCTGAGGTATACTGTATATCATCCCAACATCAACAACAAGAAAACATGATTTAAAACAATAGACAGAAGGAAAGTAATTTCGAGATGGCCCAAAAAGACAAGAGAATAATATTGCACTGTCTCGTTGGGATTATCTGAAGTCATTAATTTAATTACAAAAACACAGATAAAAGCCATTGTTGCTAAGGTAAATAATAACTAGTAAATAAGGGCAGACGCAGATAAATGTCGTTGTACTATCATGTTCTTATTCTTAATGGAATAAAGGCTACGGGAAGTATTAACTATCAAAGAGCTTACAAATAATCAATTTATTTTAATACACGCTGTAGGTAAACCATCGTGAGAAAACCATGTAAATCTGAAAGAGAACACGCATTGTGTATGCGTGATGGACACCTAAGCACTCAGAGGGTGCACTCAAATTGACATTAATAATCCTCCCAACCGAATTTCGATCACGGAGACCAAGCTCAACGGAGATTAGCCAAGTAAGCGTGTGCACCAGCCAACACAGATGCACTCTCTGTTCCTTAACACTCATAGTCCAATGGGACGGCAATCAGACCCGACCGGGGGACAGATCATGTGCAGGATCAACGGCTTTATGTACTTGCCGAGGCTTGGGGTATCACACCACCAACTTCCAAACTTCGGGCCGCTGCGGAGTAATTCCAGAGGAAAGACTCAATAGCATTTGGCCCGACCTGGGAATAGAACCCAGGACCTACCGCTCAGCAGTCGCTCTTTCGACTACGAGACATATTATGTCAACGGAAAAGATGCTCAAGTCGAAAATTTTTGGAAATGACCACGTGATGTTTCGGCAACACATGGCAGTCACACTCGCATTTGGACTTTTCAAATACTATCTGGACTAGTGGACAAAACTCGTGACTTCTCTGTATAATACAAAACAAGAGGCCTTCGAAGGATTTTTGGCGGGATTTTTTTGAAGGAAGTTCAATGGCTGTTTTAATTATTCACCAATACATTCCTTGGGCAGTGGTGGCCCAGTGGTAATGGCCGCAACTTACAAGTTGTTGGTCGTGAGTTCAAACCCAGGCGCCTGCCTGGGTTTGAACTCACGACCAACAACTTTACTTTGTGTAAATTATTTCATCACCACTGCTCTCAAAACGGTGAAGGAAAACATCGTGAGGAAACCGGCATATCTTAGAACCAAAAATTCGAAGACATGTGACATCCACCAATCCGCATTGGGCCCGCGTGGTGGATTACGGCCCACACTCTCTCACAGAGAGGAGGCCTGTGCCCCAGCATTGGGGACATTAAAAGGCTGAGATGACATTCCTTGGATAGGTAAATAGTGGTGATGTAAAATTGGTGTAGTTTTGTGTATCAGGTGTCCACGCATCTGGACAATATGTAGAATTACTGAAACAGGCGCAATTTCGGTAAGTTGAAGCTAAAAATTTTATTGTAGTGTTGACTACATCAGCGAACAAGCTTCACTGACCTAGATGTAATAGGTTCAACTGCCCCCAGTTGAATCTATTTTGACAGAGTATTTACTAAATGTTTTCTGTATTTCGATATCATGGTCCAAATGCGGCTGTTTGCTTCATGGGTAGATTTTTGTTGCGCTAAGGGTAACTTGGTTCACTCTAGGTACGACATAATTACAATAATTACGAGGTCCATTAGCGCAAGGCATTTAAATTGAACGTTACCCCTGGGCACTCAAGCAGAGAAGGAATAGGGGTGGGTTTCAGTCAGTAAGAGTCTGTCACACCCGCACGCTCCACCCAGAGCGGGAGATGTCATTGGATGATTTCCCACCCCACCAAAAAAAAAAAAACATAGGATGAACTGGACAGGCCATAGCTCACTCATAGATATTGCCTTAAGTATGAGCGATAACTCGTTGAGATCATGAATCATTACGAGTTGGCTGGCAGTTATTTATTCCATGCTATTTGTTTACAAAACATCAGTGTATTGGTATTGGTGTCTGTAATTGTATTGCAGTAGTTAGTAAACAGCCATTTATTTTTGGGTTGTAGGTATGTTTGTCTTTTCTGATCACTATCATCTTTTTTAGGGTTCCGAAAGTCCAAATGAAAAACGGAACCCTTATCGCATCACTCGTGTGTCTGTCTGTCCGTCTGTCTGTCTGTCACAACCAATTTGCTCCGAATCTGCTGGACCGTTGAAATTTGGTACACACTTGAATATCTGTTACCCAAACACGGACGTGTAGCCTAAATAAATTAATTTGGAATATGGGAGTCACATTTGGGGTGAAAATCCAAAAATTAAAAATCAATATTTTTCGAAACTGTGTTGTGTGACATATCAAATAAAAGGGCACATTGTGAGGGTCTCGAATATAGCTTTTTCATAATTTTATAATATATAATTTTAAAGTTATTTAAGAAAATAGATAAAAAATGACCATTATCTCCGAAACCACTGGGCCTAAAATCTTGAAAAAAAATACAGGAATTAGTTATTTACTTATAGATTACAGGAAAACCTATAAGGTGGAGGCAGTTTAAAAAAAATATGATTAGCGCGCGAGACCGACTCGCTCTTGGCCGGTTTTTTTATTAGGATCGTCTCTACGTAATGTGTATGCGCCTTCTTTTTCTTCCGTAAATCTCTCTGTATCGACCGTCATGTCAGTATCCATTCAATATGTAGCCATTACAATCTTTCATCGTGGTTCTTTGGTCTTCCCTACGCTTTTTCTTTTCTACATTCGCTCTATACTTTACTTCATATCTCTATTCAGTAGCTTCATATAACCACGCTATGCCAGCAGAGTTCCACACAGAAACTTAGTATATAATATGCATTGGATATCATATCGATAGTTTCTCTAAATATATGAGTATTGACATTTGTAAAAAGTGAGATAGGGTTAGTTTATCAAAGGTCTGATAAAATTCACGGTCATCGTGTCAATACAGTCGGCCCTAGTCTTAGTATCGGAGTTATATCAGATACTGAAGTATTGAAGAACTGTATTATTTTGGAAACACACCAATGTACCAAGATTTCCTTCCTGATCTGTTTTCGATAAAATAAAGTTGGGAATACCCTGTAGACAGATTTATATGCATCAGTAAATAATAAGATGTCACACAAATATAAACTAATATCAGAAAATTGAATGAAATAAAACGTAAAAATGTTTATTACCTCCATCTCTCCTTTTTCGCAAACAGCTAAATCCACCCCTAGGTCAACTGTACAGGCAGTTTGCAAATAGAAGTTCTGTAGCGAGGTTTGACCTAGATTGATGGCTATCATAGCACCCACAAGAGCTGGCTCTAGTAGAATACGGTACTTTGGTGGTTGATTTTCAACCCCACCACAAATATAATTGTCTTCATCCTCCTCCGGCGGCCCTCTATTCAAAGAGAAATGATTCGAGTTATGATCACTGAATGTAAAGTAGGACTTAGTTACGTGACTTTGGTGACACTTTCTAATGCTATACATATTATTATAAGTACTTAGCCCTTATGTGAAGTTAATTGGGGCTGCTTTTGATGTGGTAACGTGTGGTGGACAGGTCTGTTTATGACAGCTTGAAATTGATTGCACATGGTACACCGTTATAATTATGTTAGTAACATTTAAAACAAGTAATGGTTTCATAAAAGAATACGGAGATATATCAGATAAGTTACATGCTTTACATCAAAGTATTTTACCATTACCAGTGTCCATCATGTGCATTATTAAACAAGCCACTTATTTAAAAAGTAAATCGGAACGAATCTTTTCATACAACGATAAAACGATTATACACACATTAAAATTATGAATAAAACAGTAACCTTAATTTCTCTACTTCACATTGAATATCAACTGTGCCTTCATTCATTGTCACTAAAGTTTCTTCCAACACGGTTTAAACAAAAATAAAAAAAAACACAGAGATCACAAATACCCATGAGAGTTCACATCACAGTTCTAGCTCAGAATCACCACCGCATGTGCTCAAGTACAAACTCCTACTAATGTGAGCCGATAAGATAGTCGTCTGTTTGCAAATTCGAAACAAAGTGCCAAGTCAAACAGAAAGATAACTTTCTGAACTGAATACGGTGCAGTATTGTAAACACGCGCGTTTAACAGTTTAACTGGGTGAGGGTACCGACCGGCGCGGGTAACCGGTGCGGTTTCAGACCAAATTGGTTCGATCACAGCAATTGGCCGACGCTCTCACTGATACCACTAGGGTTATGATAACGTTAAAACTATGTGTTGTAACTGATACAGGTACTGGAACAAGTTTTTTTTCTGCAACTTGATGTAAGTTTCTGAAAACCTATTTTTGGTGTAAATAGATAGGTGTGTACATTTATGTACGAGTATTACAAGTTTCGGAATAACCATAGAATTCATGATAAGAAGATAAACGAATTAAAACTGCGGTCGAGTAAAAAATGCTGGTCGATAATAAAAAAAAAAAATCATAAATAAAAAACTTTATTCTTGTTTATTTTCTTGTATAATTGTTTCTCTGAACTTCTCAGATGTCTATCTATTTTATGATTTCTTGACTGTCCTCTCCGCGCGATTACCTTTTTTGTAAAATTAGTCCAAGGTCTGAACAGCCGAAATTGTCGGCAGCCACGTGCATGCCCTAATGAAGTCATCGTATATCACACACGCTATACGATGATTCGCAAGTATATATTAATAATCTTTCGTATCTTTCCTTATGTCATTAAATTCGTGATCTACGTGATAGAGCCCACATACGCAAGTTCGTTACTTGAAAGTACAGCCACACTTTGTTACTTGCTTAATATAATGCAGATACCATTTTCTTGTTGATTTAAGTTTTAGATAACACTCTAAGGTCCTTAATGTGTCATGAGTTCATGGCGCAACCAAGCATCTAGGATGCTATCCATATTCTGTTTGAGAGCATCATTAACATTTTCCAACGGCCTCAAATGGAGATGTACCGTGTAAAGCGATTTCATGCTTCGATTGTTAAAAAAAATAAATAGCTTTGGCGATTAATAATGCACGAGACAGCGCTCTTGTTTCTCAGTCAATGAACGACATTGTATATTGATCATCACTTTTGTTCTGAGCTGCTACACCTTTGCAATATTTTCACGGCCAAATGTGCGAGCCAGCTTTAAAATAAAACAGTTGAGAATCTCGCTCTGCGGTCGGCACGCGTTCGGACAAGTACGACGGTTACGCGATCATTACGTGCATAATTACACTCATTATAGCATAGATCGGAGGTCAATTCCGTGAGGTGTTCGAAACGTAAGCAAACGCATCGATCAACCAAAAAAAACAAAGTTTTGTGTTTTCCATTTCAAGTGGCATGAATCCAAATGCTCCCAATATACAGTGTGTTAATCGTTTTAAATCGCTTATTAGAACTGTTTTATATTTATGAGATTGCAAACCAGTGTGCCTAAAGTAATGTACTATCTGTACCTAGTGTAGTTGCCAGAATCTATTATTAATGCTTCGAAATTATTACCTTAACTTGCTCGGAATGGTATTTCAGTTAAATGAAGTGAACGTTAAGACCTGAAAATTAAACGAACTATGACGAATAAAACGATTATTTTGCTCATTACCTAAAATAATCTCGATAGCGTACATACTTACGAGTATTTCTACTAACATCAAATAAATACTAAATAGATATCCTATTTACTTTTTAAGTGCTAAATATCATGACTTTGTGCAAATATTACATCAATGGCTCATTAAAACTATAAGAGGTAGAAGAGAATCTCAGTGGAACGAATAGCTGTAATGCACTTGATCGGAATGTACAAAGTCTGTTGAATTAACGAATTCTAGTTGATGTTAATTAAATGCTATCTGTTTCAGCTAAACAAGTTTGGAATCACCTACGTTTCAGGCGGAAGCGAATGTTTGAGGCAAATTCACTTTTAACTAAATGAGATTACGAAACATATTACTTTGAAAGTGAAGTTATTTCAAAGTCTTACAAAACGTCCTTAATCAGTCAGTTGGTTCGAATTGTTCGTTGTTATACACGGTAGCTATTTTGTTCATAAAAGTTTAAAATTTTACATAAAGGAAAATATATTCTTGTGCATCATACATAAGTGAGTTAGTGGGAGAAACAGTTGAAGGATTATGAAAACTTATTAAACACAACAGTAACTGCAAGTTACAAGTGCATTCACCTGCTAATACAATTTCTTCATAAAGTGGCCCGTTTCGCTTTGGGTGGATGAGTATGTTATTTTTAATACTTGTTGTAGTTCAACAAAGACAACATGAGCTTGCATTCCCGAACCGTTTTTCTCTTAGTGCCACAAAACATCAAAGATGATAATGGAGTCCTTTGCATCAACCTCCATCCCACATCCATCATCCGTAGGATGACAGTCTGAGTTTGGTCTTCATTGACCAGATTTTTTTGTGCAAGAGATTAATGAAATTATATATTTTTCTAAAAATAAAAATAATATTTAAAAAAACCCTACTGAAAAGTTCCAAACAAGTCACTTTTCAAACAGTGTGATGCGGTTGGTGGCAGTTATTTAAGTTCAATTATTGATTTCATTCTACCAACTGCATCAGACTGCTTAAAAAGTGACTTGTTTGGAACTTTTTAGTTGTTTTTTACAGTCGGTTTTTTTTATTTTCTACTATTTAGTGAGTTATATTTTTGGAATTGCCTTCTCGAACCCTTTGTTTTGATACCCCACTTAATATAGTTCGTCAACTTTTCTTTTTTTCTTTTTCACAATATGCCGTCTGATTGTCGCCATTTTGTATTTTCATTACTTTCGTGTCTTTAGTAGCACTCACAAAATTAAGATTAATCAACAGAAACGGCCGTTTTTGGCACTTTTGCCTACTACTTTGGATACGAAACATTTTGAGACCTGTTTTAACAACGTAAAAATTCTTTATCCTCTTTGTAACAAACGTGAAGTTGGATTTTTTAATATTTATTTTCTGTGCTATGCTACGATTTTTTATTCAAAGAGGGCGCCACTGGACCGCGAGAAGGCCCTTAACAAACAAGATACAATCAAATGCATTGCAAATGTATTATGTAATGATAACTAAACAAAAAATATTAGATTTCTAGTATTAATCGTTCTTTTTGACCGACGAAAAAAAAGGAGGAGGTTCTCAATTCGACCGTATATATATATATACATATATATATATATTTTGTGTATGTTCAGCTCTCACTCCGTCATTTATGAACCGATCTTGATAATTCTTTTTTTGTTAGATAGGGTATACCTCAAGGATGGTCCCTTGTCAAGGAAATCAGGATCTGATAATGGAATCCTGATAAAATTGAGAGAAAACCTCAAAAATTGTGGGCACGTTTAGCGTTTCTGTACGTATGTTCTGCTCTCACTCCGTCATTTATGAACCGATCTTGATAATTTTTTTTGGTTAAATAGGGTGATCCCATGTCAAGGACATCAGGATCTGATCATGGGATCCTGATAAAATTGAGAGAAAACCTCTAAAATTGGGCACGAATATTGTTTCTGATTACTTTTCATAACTTAATCAGGTATTTGCATTTAGGAATCATCACATCATGAAACTGAGCTGATGATGGAAACCATAATTTTCATAAACAATAGAAGTTAGATATAAAAGACTGGTTTTAGTGACATATACCACTTAATATGCTTTGAAGAAAAGACGTCTTTAGAATATTGGAGGTAACCTCAACTGGTCAATATCCTGGGAACCTCAAGGAAGGATGGTTACATCATCAGCTCAGTGGCAAGAGGAATGATGAAGGATTAGAAATTAGCCTCAGAGTATTAAAAGATGATGCGAGTCACAAAAAATCATAAAATAAAAAACTTTTTAACAAAAAATTTAACCGAATTTAACCTTTTAAGTCTTGAGTTATTAGTAGTTAGTAGAGCTTATTTACCTACATAAAATATCATATTTTATATAAACTAATTTTGAGTCGGCGCCAAATAATAAAATGATTAATTACCTACATCTAGCCTTCTTCATTTCTACGTACATACGAGTATAAAATTTAGATATTTAATAATAAAACTGTTGTTTGGCACCGACTCAAAATTAGTTTATATAAAATTTGATATTTTACTTAAACGGTTTATTTATTTTTTGCTTTTTATAATTTCTGATCTAATACTAATAAATTATAATCTAATGAAACTCCCAATAAAACTGCCTAAGCCTTATTGTTAGTATCTCCTGTTCCCAGAAAAGCCTTTGAAAAACAATATATTGAAAGATAAAGTATGTCGTCTTCAGTACATTCAGAAAATAATAGCTAGATAAGATATTAATTAGACAGAAAGAATTAGGTTAGACAGCTTAGATAGTTGCTTATTACTCGTACAATAACAATACATTTTTAACTTGGGTTTCTGTATGAGAGTATATTGGCTAACGAGTCGTTACTAGTCAATGTTACCGATTGATTGACAGCAGTGACGAGATGTGGAACATGATTCGGGCGGAATTATTAAGCGGGTGTCACACAGTCGTCAGCCTGACTAGTGACACCAAAACGACGTGAAAAACACATGACCTATAAAGATGAAATCGTTTCAATTTAACGAGTAAGCAACTACGAAGGAAAAATGTTTATGTCACCGGATAATTGTAAACACTGTTAGTAGTAGTAGAGTAAGCTGGTGAATGCGTGACGAGAACGTTACGAAAAGTGTGATCGGGTGAGGCGAACGGAAGAGATGGAGCTAAAGAAGTTTTACTTCAGTCGTGTGGTCTAAAGCACACTCGTTTTTTTTTGTATTAGAAATTATCTATTCATAATATATCGAGAGTTTACCCTCTCTCAAAAATTATTACAATCTTACGTTGTTTACAATTATTTGGTGAAATTTATAAGTGTGTTCAGATGTCGCATCATACAAATATTACGAATTAACTATTGGAATATCGATAACGATCGGATTGTTGATTCAAAATTGTGTGTTAGCAACAGATTTTCTTGTAATTACTTTGTAAACAACTGAATCATTGCAATAAGTCAACATTTTGTTAAGATTTGTATTAAAAAAAAACTACATTTTTCACGCAGCTCATTTCCCGTGGTCTAACTTACTAAAACTGTATTTTCCGCAATGAAAAGTTATCTATGACACTCAATTCAGTGATAGTAGAACTTTCTATCAATCAATGAAAGAATTTCCAAAATCGTATCCATTACCTTTTACAAATATATAAAGAAACAAACAGTCTACGACTTCACAATAATATGGTTTAGAAAAGGAGTATCAAATAGACGTAGAGTCCGTAATGTATTCTTTTCTGTAGCATCATTTAAGTCTTGTCCAAGGTTCAGTCCTCCCGGGCCAATTGTTTGGAATCCCAGTCCCGTCGCTGATTGTACTTAATTGAATGACGATGTTATCCTTATGTGGAGTCGACTGGCTAACCTTGAAGGAGCCTTCAATGCTCAGCGATTGAAACGCGCATCCATTTGACGTAAGCTTACTTGAGAGTCGAGTATTGTTTGACGCCTACACAAAACCGTTTAGTTCTCAGCGTTTTAAGCTTTGTTTTAAAGTGCTAGATCAGTCAGGAGCAGCAGAGTGGAAATTCTATTATTTAAATGTCTCAAAATGGACTTTGATTTATGTGCCTGCAATTTTGTTGAGCTAAAAACGTTTGTATTCCCATCAAAATAATAATAATATGTATAACAATGTAATTTTAATTTTAACTTGTGTTAATGATGTTGCTAATTAAACTGAGCGTAAATTAAGCACTATACTTACGAAGCTAAGGTGCTTGTGGCTAAAGTTATAACAGCCGCACGAGTCGATCCATCAGGTTAAGCTACGCTTGCTGGGGTTGGTCCGTGGATGGGTGACCATCTTTACATACCTAGACTCCTCCGTGCCTCGGAAAGCACGTTAAGCCGTTGGTCCCGGCTGTCAAACGCGGATCTTTGACAATCGTTACGGGTCGTCAGAAGCCCGAAAGTCTGACATCCAGTCTTACCAAGGGGTATCGTATCACCCAGTAACTGGGTTGTGGAGGTCAAACAGGCAGTCGCTCCATGTAAAATACTGGTATTCAGCTGCATCCGGTTAGACTGGAAGCCGACCCCAAGATAGTTGGGAAAAGGCTAGGCAGATGACGATGACAGGTGCTTATTTGATTCTAGGTTTTATTCTTTGACCCTTATTTACTTATAAAAAAAAAAACCATAGGATTCGTTTAAATACTCATTGGCAGGTTCTTAATTCAAAATTTTTCATGGAGAATTTGCATTTAGAATTCGCTAATCAGTATTTAGACTAAGCATTGGTTAGCGAGTTTTATAAATTTGGCTGCTTATCAATTGGTACACATGAATCAGTTTACTGAAAAAAGAAAGTTTAAGTGAAAAAGTTAAAAATAGAATATATTAAGAAACGAAAGAGAAACTGGTGATACTTATGTATCGTACTTATTTTTAGCCATCACACGCCTATTCCCGTTGCAAAAGTGCACTGCCATAGTATAGCTAGCTTCTCAATGGTGTGACGTCACTTTATCGATCTCCTGCCCTGCAAGTACTTCTGTCAATGCGCCATGAACATACGTCATCCGTTTGTAACATAGAACATAGACAACAGAAAAATACATAATACTATTTTTTTTTACCATCAAATAATGCAAAATCAATTCTTAAGTATACAAATCGCTCGTAATATTCCTGAAAATTAGTTTTTTTCTTTCTGGCAACACTGTTAATACGTAATACCGTATTTAGTGATTACCCCTAGGGGTGCCAAGGCGCATGCGTGAAAAATATGGCGAAGCGGCGACGACCTCTCCGCAGGGCGGTAGTGGCCGCTCTGTGCAGGCACGAACTGAGCTATCCCGTGCAAAAATGTTTTTTTTATATCAGAAAATATTGAGTATTCTGTAAGGAGATAAACAAATTAAAATCATAGTTTTGGATTAAGTTTTTTCAACTTTCATAGTGTTAGTTAAAAGCACTCGGTGTTTCTTTTTCCATTTTCATTTTTAAAGGGGTCAGTGCCGTTCAGATTCTTCCCTGTACAATATTTGCATTCGGGTACCATCGTAGGAGTTCGTGCATTTCCGTAAGATTCGCCTTCCAACCCTCAGCGACATGGCTCTATCGCAATCTGAAAAATCTTTACAACATTTCCTTCTGTTTTCCCAAAAATATTAAGTTTCCAGTGAAAATGTGGTTAATATTACGTGGTATAAATGAATTTGATGTAGTATATTGTTAAATAGTGAGTTTATATTGTTTTGTTTGGTGTCAGTGGTAGTTAATTGTTGTGCTTACACATTGTGCTATAAGGGGTGAACGCAGTTCGATACTGAGGTAAAGATTGTAGCGAATTTCAACGCTTTTTAAATTGTGAACTCGTAAAAGAAAATGTCTGAATTTTCTTTCGACTTACTTGTTAAATATTTCCTTGTACTTATAGTCCTTTTCTATTTTCTTATAATACTAACAAAAATAAATTAAAGTATTTTCAAGTACGTAACGTAAAATATTTTCTACTTACAGTTTCGAAACCATGAAAGACGTTGACGACGATTATGACTGAAAGGGGAGACGTCAATAGGATGCTGGGTGAGTCCATTTTATTATTTTCACAATATATATAATACTTCGATTAAAACAAGTGCACACAATCCTTGAACAATATACCTACTAAATGCGCTAATAGGGATGTGATGATTTAGTCAGAGGGCAATCATGATAACATGGATAAGCTAATAACATAAGTTACATCAACGGTTTGGTGTATGGTTCTAGTAGGCACACATCATTTTTCAGTCTATATTTAATAGTAAAATCTAATATACATTACGTTTTACTCTAAAATTTCGACCAGTGATGACTCAGTGTTGCCTATACCTACACTTGGTAAGAAGTGTCGAGTGTTACCTCTACAATATGATTCTTTAAGGTTTCCTTACTAAATATGGCGATTACTTACAGTTTAATTAATTAAGTTTTGGACAGAATTTCTTGCAAAAAACTGTTTACCATGAGTCACTGCACCAATAGTTACATAAAAGCAAAATATTCAGTCACGGCAAATTGTTGGTCAAAAAACAAATTTTTCTACCTCATTTTTCATGAACTGGGGACTACTGGAACCGCTCTTGACCTCGATAACGCTTGATGGAAAGCGATGGATGAGGTCTTAAATCGAACGAACAAAAACCTCTGTCAAAAAGACAACTTTTCTATTTTTCATTCATTCTTTCAACGGTTTTCATGTTTTCCATTTTCAAACAAGATAAATACTCGTACTTGCATAAGAATAGCATGGATATTCAATTAACGAGTGCCAACAGTTAACACTCATTATTATTTTAATCAGTATAAAATCTGTTTTAAATGACACTGGCATATCCAGTACCGGCCAGTACGGATGTCATGACGACTAAGTATTTCCGCGTCGCCATGAAACGTGGTCAGAATTACGCGCTTTACGTTCATTTTATTTTGTTTTTCTAAAATTATTCAGACGAGGAATGAGCTGTAGATAAATTCTTTTGTTTTTTTAATACATAGTATCTACTTGATTATGTTTTGGAATAATTATGCCATGACTCGTACATGTACCTACATAATAGTAATGTGAATGACATATTTGTCTTGTGTGGGCAGATTTTATTGGCTCGACTATTTGTAAACTGTATACAAAATGTTCGTCTGTATTTTCTTGGTTAGATGTAGCTATAGTACCCAATATCAAACATAAAACCCAGCTCCTCAAGGTAGGCCAACAGCGCCCTGGGTTTCCGAGGTACTTTGCCCTGTATCTAGTGACCACTGGGCAGCTTAGTAGCAGCTGACCTGCTGTCTCGTCCTCCTGTCTGTAACCAAAAACGATTATATTTTAGAACTTATCGTAAACCTTGTGTAACTGGCACGACGTTCAACGCTGAACGAGGATTATAAAAACTCTCTTATGAGCATCTATCTATACACCACCACCTATTTACTTTTTTAGGGTTCCGTAGGAAAAAACGGAACTTTTATAGGATCACTTTGTTGTCCGTCCGTCCGTCTGTCCGTCTGTCAAGACCCTTTATCTCGGGAATGCGTGGAGGTATCGAGTTGAAATTAAAACCATAAACGCAGGTCTACAGTCTCTTGAAGTTGTGAAAAGAAAACTTCTAAGTTAACGTTAAAAAAAGATTCGGCCGTTTATGTCGCAAAAAACGTATATTTCGATATTCTCAAGGGAATCAAAATTTCTATGGTACCTCCCGCTGTCCTACAATCATGACATTGGGCAAGAAGTAAAATCTTATAACACAAGTTAAGGGAAAAGTCTGACTACCGTAAATTTTTAATTACATCACAAAAAATAGGGTCCCCCATACATGGAACTGGGGTCCAAATTTTAAAGTGAAGCGACCGTATCATTTGGGGCATCGTATGAAAGGACCTCATTAGCACAAGCTCAAACAGATTTTAAATTATTTTAACCACCACTTATTTTTTTAAGCACCGACACACCACCGAAAGATTAAAAAAAAATATTTCTGGCAAAAAATTACGAAACTCAATTCCCGAACTATTTAGATACGCGCAAGATTGTACGGAACCCTCGGTGTGAGAGTCCGACTCGCACTTGGTCTTTTTTTTCTTAATTCACTTCATTTTTAAAATCTTCTCATTTTAAGAATGGTAAAAAATCTATTGAAGTAGGGTTAGGTTTGAAACTAATTAACGTTATTTCGTGTGGAACGTATTAAAGATATATTTTTCATTTCCGACATTTATATAACTAAATATTCTAAATTAGAATAATAATTTTCGTACCCACTGAAGGAAAATGGGTCCTCAGTTTCAGCGTAACTGAATCTGTCCATTTATTTCGCGGTGGCATAATGTAAAAGTGATGTAATTAGGCACTCCAGGAATTAGAGCGAATTGATCTGCGGGGAAAACGGTTTGTGATTCTACCCAAGTTATCCTCAATTAGTGCGTTGATAACTCTGTCTTGTGGTACAATATTTGTATACGTCCCAGCATTTGTTTAGTTCACAAATATTAATTTACCAGCAAATGTCTCGGCTTGAGTGGTTCAGGCTTCAGGGTAATGACGTAACGCCCAGTTGAACTTAGTTAATTGCTCTTCTCTGTAGCATAAATCTTTACAGTGAGCAGTGAAGTTTGAAGGCCTTAGTTACGAGCTAGAACGTACAAATGAAGTAGTTTTCACGATAATACGAAGTCATTTGTTAAATAAACTATATAGAATTTGAAGAACTGCAATACATAAATGTTTGGATAACTGATTTCTACAATATCTACTGTGCTGAACTGTTTTAATTATTCATAGAAAAGTAAGTTTGTTCTATTTTGAAACGGATGTGCATCTGTTTCCGTGATATTTTGTATACTCATACATGTTTGTGGTTAGATCCATAAAAATGAGGCGACAATGCTTTTCTTAGCTGATTTATGCCAAACAGGTTAACTACGCATGCAGAAGTTGAATATTAAAAAGCAAAGCTTGTGGTGTTTAAAATCTCAGAACAGACTCCATTAAAAATTGCTTTTTATAAAACTACAAAACTGTTTCAGCAAAAGTTAGAATACTTACACTAGAGTAGTTAGAAAGCTTTTTGCTAATAGTCTGTCTGCTCTGCCCTATGTTATCGTTTTAATACTTCTTTTAATTACAATGCTGACACCCCTATGTCAATGTTTATTGTAATTGAATACGCAAAGCACATCTGAATAGAAAGCACGTAGCTATATTGCGTGCTGTGATTACCGCTACGCCTCGACACCAAGGTGCATAGCAGCATTTCACAATAATCCTTTGAAAGAACAAGTAGTAACATTGATTTACTGCAACAATTATTTTGGAACTTGGAAATTTACATCGAGCTTTAGGAAAAATACAATTTGGGATTTATTTTGAAAAAAAAACAATATAGTGGAGTGCACTCGACGAGAGCGGATCAAAAATGATTGAACGTGTGTGGCGTTTATTTTTAGCCTTTTATAGAAATCACGCCAAGGCTCCCAGAGAGTCGCGAGATGCAACCAAACAGTCATATATTTGTGTCTTGTCACCGTAGAACAGTGATAACCTCTCGATAAACACTTTACTCATACACAAGAGATAAACCTGGAGAGCATTCAAAAACTATTAACATTAGTGCAGTGCTAAGGACGCGAGTAGCTGAGGTTATGTGTTATTCAACAAAAACCGTACAAAAAATCAAATCTAAACTTGTTTTAAAAAACAATAAGAGCGAATGGCAAAGTAATAAACAACTAGTGCATGAATTGAAGATTAACAAAAGAAAGAAAAAAACAGTGCCTCAAAGATAACGTAGGTGAGGTGTTAGATAAAGATACTCTAGCTAGTCTAAAGTTTTAGTGAGTGTGTAAAATGATCGCCTTGGTATTGTGCTTGGTTGGCAAAATAATTGAAATGGCAAAAAGTGCCTACAATGGTTGTGAATTAGAAGAGTATGAACCGAGAAAGAGAAAAACTCGGAAGCGAAGAAAAAGGTCCCGGAAACGGCGGAGACAGAAAGGTAAAGTTTCGGTTCTGTAATTACCTAAGTGGTGTTCTACATCAAACTTTATTTATTCGTGAAACTTATGCAATTTCAGTCATTGATTTTATCGAATCCTTATCGAGTAGTGTTATGCCTTCTAGAGTATTCGTTTCTGGTGTTATAGTCTCCTTAATTGCTCTAGCGGATTTCTTATTGGCTTATTGTTTATTCTAAACACCCTCGTTAACCTGTATAATAAAACTATTTATGTTTCCAAGTAACCAAGGTCATGAGTTTATAAGTGATGTAACCACACGTGGGATGCCAAGTGGTACGACAGTGTCAAGTTTCAAAACAAAAAGAAAATCCTAGTCAACGACATCTGTGTGATCGTGGGGTAACTAATTGGTGTTGCATCGTGCGAGTCTGATACAAGCAACAATAGTATCGATCGAAGGTAAGTTGTTGACGTTGTTGATGAAACCGTCAGTACCACTGAATCTGCTAGGTGGCGTTAGTGGCTTAATAAACTTGATCAATAATTTGATCTCATTGAAGATTTGTATTCTAGTTGCTTTTTATTAGAAAATAATGTTTATTTAACTTTTAATGAATGCGCAAGACTTAACTTGAAAGCGGAAGTTGAATGACAGCATTCAATGAAAGATTTTATTATTCTTTTCACTATGTGCAAATCTCTTTCGCAATTCATTTGCTGTGTCCGGCTTTCATGCCTTTGTCTGTAACAAAAAGGATGTATGACGAATACTTGACCGAATGAGCTAAGTGTAGGCGAAATATTTGCCGGTTCGTGGTGGTACTAAACTGTCAGGGTCAGGTCGTTCTGAAAATTTAGTAGGTAGTTGATGTCATTCGCTATCATTATGACGCGCTGGAATTTCATTAAATTCTTCATTGCTGTCCTTATACTTTCTAGGTTTCTTAGTTTCATACGTGCTTTATTTCCTGTAATTAGTCCTTTATGGTTATGACTATACTTCTAAATAAAATTGCTTCTTCCGGCTCTTATAGGTAAATTAGAAGACATGAAACACAGTGGTATTAGAGTCGGACACTGCTTTACTTACAATTAACTGTATAATGGATGGTCGTAGACGAAGCATGGGAATGAGGAACCAGCAATCCGCATTAGTGTCTCGATTTGTGAGGTCGTTCACTTAGCTTTGTGTTATGACTGATTTGGCAAACATACCGTTACATTTTTAGCCATCCGGTGTTACTCTGTCTAGTACAAACTAAAGCCCTACTTTGTAAGTATCTTATTTGTAGAAATTGTCAAGGTATGTAGATAGTAGTGTTTATTTTAGGCGTTATGTTTTTAGAAACTCCTCAGTAATTTAAGGTTACTTGAAGCGTTAACAAGGATACAGTCCATTGGATACTTACTTACGCATTCAGAATCTAAAAAAGTACTTAGTTAATTAAGTTATTTAAATACTTAGTGGTAATACTTAGCTAAAATAAATTTTTCGTTAATGAGAACTAACAGTGTATACAATTAGTAGGTACATATTCATAATTGGATAAGAGTAGAACAAAAACAAATAATATTATTATGATATTGTATTGAACATTGCAGTTATTAATTAATTAAGAACGCACTCAGTTAAGTAACCACATTTTTTAATCGTTTAAATTTACGCTACATATTCGCGCCTGATGTGCCGCTGTTGGCTATATAACATCTGCTTATTTATTTAAAAAAGAGCACAATAACAGTGTTTGACAATTATTTTGATTAGTTATGCACCCTACTACCTTTATTGAGAGGCTGGTTGTGAAGAGTGACGTATCTGTGGTATGAAGTTGGCGCGAATGCGTACGTCAGTTACGGGCTCTGCGCCTGCGCGTTTGACGCTTTTACACGGCGGTGCTGTAGTCGTGATCCGATTAACAATGTCAGTTTTATTTTTATTTTACCTTACATTACTATGATTGTTACAATAACTTGTGCATCGTACTCCTTGATCTGATTGATTCGAGCATTATCATTAGATTCAACACATTTCTTAACGAAATTCAATGTAGCGTATCAGCTACAGTTTCACTCATTGCGAGTGTATAAAAATGAATATTTGTGATACGATTACAAATTCCTTAATTCCTGCACTAATTTTCCTGTTTGCATTTGTTTCGATGCCCTAAGTGTTAAAACTCGTCGGTCGTAGTATACTCCAATTAATCCCGATCTATTTGTATCCCGTCCCGTTCCCGACGCGTTCCTGTCACTTGTGGCTGTGTTCACTATATTCGCCGTCTCGTTCCCGCACCCCGCGCTCATTCACGCGATTCATCCAATATTCCGACCGGGAATTCGGGATAGCGCGCTCGCAGCTGTCAAATCAAGCGATACGCCGCACAATTGAGTAGTAACCAATAGTATTGTAATCTTGTTTTTTTTTTCACTTGCAGTGTCTTTACTTGTGTTTGTCACGTGCAAAAACAATGTGAAAAGTGGTTGTTAATATTATTTTCTAAGTAACTTGTATCCTTTCTGACTTGTAATATAAAATCAATCGTAGACGCGAAATATGAGGTGTTTTAACCCTCGATGTGTCGAAGTGTATAGTGATGAAGGTGCCTGAATTACGATAGTGTACCTAACTCGAACACTACAAAAAGGATACATTGAGAAAAGAAAATGCGGATCAAGACACACTCAGATTTTCGCCCGAATGGTAAATATTAGTCCAATAAGATTAACTATTTACTAACAGATGATACTTACCTATACTATATAACTACTTAAGGTTAATCAATTAACTCTTACGGTTTGCAATCGATGAATACTAATATTATTGTTTGTATTTGAGTATATGATTTCAATGTAACAAATCAGATACCCACCTCTTGAATCGATACTCATCCATATGTGTTCGTAGCTGAATAACATGATAAACAAAATAAATTAGGATCGAATGCAACTGAAGTAATTGTGCATCAGTGCATGCGGGTAGATTTGATGTGGCAAGGCATTGATATCCGCGTCGTTGGTCGCAATTGTAGTCGCATTAGGCACGGCTAATAATATTGTAATGAAAATATTCTAACACGCTATTGTTTTTAGCTGAGAAAGTCAAATTTCACTAGCTTACGGTTTGTTCTTATGTAAAACTTTGTAACTTTCATTAGAATTGTTCTACACTAGTGTCAAATTTTGCGATTGTCGTCTGTGAATTAGTAATATGTTATATTGTCTGACTATGCTATTTCACATACTTAATTTTAAACTTTTTCTTTTTATTACATAAATATGTACGTTTTTGTACTGCCTGCATGTACACACGCTCTTGTGTTTGTGCTAAAATCACCGGCATGCCAAAAGAACGCTAAGAATACGTAATGCACTTAAAGGTTCTCAACAAACATTAAGACAACGCAAACAAACGGTTCCATAACTCATACTTTACGTCAGACATATTTCTCAAGACTGATATTAATCGAAAGAAATGTATGAGACCTCTAGAAAGTGGCCACTTCTTGCAGTCACTTATCATTCCATGCAAGTCAGCAAATGATAGTCTATCACCACTATCTCAGTGGCGATCTTTTAACTAGCACGTTATTGTCGTACGTGGAAGACAACTTTACGGATGCTAAAAATCTCAACAAGAATGCTAACACATAATATTTTCAGTTAAACACAAAGAATTTCCCACAATGTTCAATTGAAAGATTGAAAGAAGGTGAAAACGTTGAAGACAATTATGCACAAAACACTGTGGTTGTTGAAGGTTTTGAAGCAAAATATGCTTACAGTACCAGAAGTAAAGATAAAACAATATTTTAAGCAAGTATCTGGCTTACAATTTTCAAAATATGAGAAAGAAAATGCGTATAACATGCTATATGTATCTAATTTCAAAAGTAATAAGCCAAGGCAAAGGCACATCATAACAGAAAACCAAGTTTGATGGTAATACAATTCATTATCTACAAGAACTCCTAAGTGCTCTCCGGTTTTCAATTTTCGCTTCATGAAAAAGAAAATGCGTCTGCTATATGTAGTTGCGTAGTTATAGAAACGAGTACAGCAGAATACCGTCTTATATTATTAAATCATGTTTTTCTGCAAAGTTTTCAATTTTCGCTACATGTAAAAGAAAATGCATAGATGCTATTGGTAGATAGTTTCATACGTCAAGGGTACAGAACACAGCAACGGCTCGCTGTAAACGTGTTAAGATTAGCACAATCATTACTCGCGTCGCATTATAGCTCAGGATTCAGGCTCAAAGCATTCTAATGATTTAAATTACGATGACTTGTGCTGTCCTCTCGTTGCCACAATTGTCGGACGAGGTCGGGCGCGGTTTCATCACGAACACAAATACTTACAATAAAACATCTTCCATATGGCGCATATAACCCCGAACGAAATATTTACCATGTGAAACTGCATTGGCTTTTGTATGCATATGTTATGTCCCTTCTCGTTTATCACTGCAGGCAACAAGCAAAGCCCAATTCATGTTTATTTTGAAAGAGCGTTTTTGTTTCACCAATATGGTTGATTCTCTCGTTGTTGAGACAGTTTAAAGAGTCATGGCCATTAGGTGCATTGTTCTTGTCCCTACCAAAATGAAAATTTTACATACGTCATAACATATTATTGTTTTGTAGTTTGCCTGCATTACACGCAAGTACACCGCAGTCAATTACTGTAATTGCGTTTAAGTCAATTTTGAACATAATGGGCAGTTTTAGTGTTTGTTTTTTTATTTCTTTGTAACTTAATTGGCATTAGTCAGTAAACCGTTGTGAACTCAACAGTTCGTACACAAGTCCAATTGTTGTTTTATTTAGCTCAAGATTATTTCTAAAAATTATTATTGGTATTGTCATCAAAGCACTCAACTCAGGGCGTTCCTAAAGCAGACTTCTGGTTAACCCATCAGGAAATAAAAACATGAATGATTCAATAGTAAGTACGTACGTAAGTACATACACATATATATATATATATATATATATAATAGTTCGCATTCAAATACCTCATAGACTGTGTGTAACTATTTAACATGACAAAACAACCGAATTATGCCCCGACACTGTATAGCACAACAATGCCAAGAAACGATTCATAATGTATAGATTTCCCAGAGAGTACTTACCTACTAATGTCATCAGAAATGTGAACATTACATGAACAATATACTTAGACAATAAAATTAAACATAACAGCTTACTTTGACGAAGGTTTTTTAATTTGTTCAAGAACCCCCCATTGTTCTTTTAAACAGCCAGTTACCACGATTTTGTTCATGGCGTTATATTATTATAGTTAACATGTTCATGACTATAATTCTCTTTTGTAATCTTTAACTATACAGGTAATTCAGGCTACTGTTAACCAGCCTTTCGATCGCTCCGAATAACTAACGAGCACGCGAGCAAACATTTCTTATTGTCTTGCAAATTATTACTTTTCACAATGTGACGTAATTTTTATGTAAACCGTCGATTAGTTTATAAAAATGTATATAATAAAACATCACCTGTAGGTGACGTTTATATTAGCATACCATATAAGAGAATATTTACGAATATAAAACAGAAAAAGGTCGAGAAAAGCAAATATTTTGAACTAGTCCTACATGTAATAACGAAACGAATCTTAACAAATAGAAATTTTCATAAATTTTCCTGAAACATTGACCTTGTGACACGCGACCGTGAGATTTAGCAAAGAAAATTATAGTTTTTCATTGTACGGCAATGAGAAGTATTTGATCAACGATAAGGCTTACATTCTTCATTAAGATGGGTGAGATAAGGAACGTCAGACTGCTCGAGGCTGTCTGCGAGATACCCTTGACACCCTCGAGGGGAAGAGGCTTCCTTATTCAATCGATCGTCAATCCACCCTCGCCGTCGAACACGACACAAATAACTATTGACTCAGGTGACTCGGCCCCATCACGACATGGCAAACTTATCCCTTTGTACAGACGTATATCTTCATTTTTTGCCCTCTTGTGTGATTTTTGGTTCAAGTGGATTTTTCTTTGAGGAAACGTGTTCAATTCGATGTGCAGTCAATTTCTCTAAAGTTGCATAGCGTATTGTCAGTAGACACGTTCAGTTTCATGTTACAATTTATCCGTTTCTATTGGACTAAATCCATCATTCCAGTCCAGAACTAGACCGACGTTCTATTGAATACAATGAATGTAGGTGATGTTTCCTTAGATAGCTTCAAGATATTTATAATGGAGCTCGTTTTCAGACAGTTTGCATATATCTTTGCTGAATATGTATATGGTGGAGGCGTATTGCAGCGGTTTTATAAAAGAGTCTGAATTCGTTTCACCCATAGACTAATAAATATAAATATGACTGTTTCACCCTTGGTAATGACGCGTCTGTTCTCGATACTGAATATATACTCAATACTTTATTGCATTCCATATGTGTTAAATAGGTGGTATAACATAATAAAATATCAATATGGACCCTGTCGGGCACAGCAAAGTAGAGAGGAGAGGGCTAAGTAGTTATTCAATTAAGCAATATAAATTATTAGTTGTGGTTTATTGGGTGTATGTATAATATTATGTATCTATATAAGGTTTGCGTATATAGATATATTCAATTGCTATTAATTGTAAGTAATTATTATGAAGTTCTTATATTATTATTAAATTATTTTTCTTATTCCTATATTAGTATTAAATTATTCTTCTTATTCATAGATTGTTTTTAATTTTTTTTATTTTTATTTATGTATGTCTAAATTGGGTTTTCTATTTTTCTACAAAATGTTTGGTGTAAAAGAGAGAGAAAAAGAAATTATTTTGGAATCGATTTATCATCTAAGAACTCCTTTACTGTGTAGTAAGACTTTGATTCGAGAAATCGCTTCAATTTATTAATAAATTTTGCTTATTTCTCTAATATTTTCTGGCAACTTATTATAAATTTTGATGGACATAACTAAAGGGCTGGTTGAGTGCATTTCCAGTCGGGATTGAGGTATATTTAATTTATTTTTGTTGTGTCGTAAAGTGTATCTAGTTTGAGTTTCTTTCTTATAATATGTGCGTAAATTTTTTTCATCAATTGAGCATAAGATAGTCATTTTAATGGCAGCCAGCTCGTCAAGTTGCGTGAGATACGCGATTTGAGATATATGTACGTATATTCGTATGTAAGTACCTTTACCAGGGAAAGTGCTCACTTTATCTATCATCAGTAACATTATTGTTACGACATCATCGTAAGGTAGTATTTATTACGTGTTTTTAAGTGGTTGGTGATAGTTCGTTGTGTAAGTGAGAGTACAATATTGAATTGTATGTACCCGTCCGATGGCAGAGAAGGGACCAGGAAAATAACTGGCGATAAAAATAATGTGAATGCATTGTGTTCAGCTTTCCTGTTTGCTATACTAAACTCTTAGGTACCTATACATTTTGTTGTTATATTTAGTTTCCAATTTCCTGATATTAATAAGGTTTGAAAGTTCCTAAATATATGTATTTCTTCCTGCAGTTTTACAAAAAACATTAAAAAAAATCTAGTACCTAAGCTTTTCGATTACATTCTCCAATGTTAGAAGTATTCATATACCCAGATGAGGCGCGCAAATATAATTTTAGCGCACACCATATAACACATTATTTTAATTTCTGGTTTTCCGTACTCGGCTAGCTAGTCCTCCACATCGTGGTTACGGGCTGTTGAATTTAATTATGTTAGTTTCCTTATTATGTGTGTAGCTGTAGCTGTTCTACGCACTTAAAGTGAACATATTCTATTCTCAGTAGCATTTCCAGACGATAGATAGACGTTCCATAGTTAAAGGAAGCTCGTTTGGCCAGAATTATCACCTTTGTTGTTTTGTCGGAACCAGTGGTGCATTTTACCATGACCCTGTAATATTGCCATTCATTGTAATATAATAGTGTTTGTGTATCAAGTAATAGTACAACAACGCGATCATCAACTTGCAAGTGATACTGTCAATTTGTACCAAGACTGCCTGACAAATCTATCAGCCACAAGTCGGAAAAGATTGAAAGTCATTGACGAACCTATTAGAGATGATGGACTAGAACACTTCCTGTAAAGAAAGAATATTTAATCAAAATTATATTTCCTTAAAAGGCAAAGATATAAACAAGTACAAAGGACATGCAGACTTCAAAATAAATAACATCAGGTAATTCCTTATTTAGTATGAGTATAATAATGACGCGCAGATTTCGCGGAGTTTCGCTATATTTGAATGTCTATAGCTACGAGTATGAACCTCACCGACTTTTAAAGGTGAAGTTCAGGCAAAAGTTCACGTGTATAAAGTACGGCATTTTATGGCTGAGTGGATATAATTGTTTGGCAGGACTATGCTAAATGATGCATACAAGGCAAAAGAGCCTTTATAAAGACATGGGAATTGTTATTGAGGAATTTGAATATAAGTGGGACTAACTGTTGTCAATTTTGTTTGACCATTGTGATAAGGTGGTTAGAGGAGAGAAATAAAGAAATAAAATAAATTCGGTCAATGTTATTACTAGATTCAATTTTAATTAAGTGAGTAGGTATCATGAACAAAAAGCAGCACAAGCATTTATTAAAGATTCTATACACATTTCGAACAAGAAACTAGTCATAAAATAATTACCTAGAGTAATTCAATTATCTGACGCATTCTTAATCGGACAAAATGTCAGGGATCAAGATAAGGCGAACATGAAATGTGTCCACGTCGAGTACCAAAAATGGTTTCGTAAGAGATGCATTTTACCTTACACAAGGTGCGTTCAGAACCAGGTGAAAAATGATACGATTATCGCATCTGCCGTGTTTGCTTAATTTATTGAGTCGTTTAAAATTAATGCAAGATATTATTAGGTTACAATTTTATTGGAATCACAGAGCGAAACTGCAGTTTGTACATTATTCAGCAACGCCTCTGAATTTCTGCTACCATTTTCCTTATTGTTTTTCAATTAAAAGTAAAACAAAAGCGTTCTTATAGTTATCTGTCGTTTATTTTGATTGTCCACGATATGATTGTTCATAAATTAGGTACCTGTATACTGCCAGCGTTCTAGGCACTTTTCCCGTTGACAGCGATGTGGATGAATTTTGGGATACCCAATGACTTCATATTATTATTATCAGTTTGAATATACTTTAATGCTCCTTGTAATGTCGCTTGTAAATATTTTATTTTAACTTGTATATACTTTGCAATTATTGTACATATGTATTTGAAATAAAATATATATTATGAGATACTCTGTTTGTATGTTTTCATTTTAAGTTTGGTGGTGTGTGGGCCATATTTTAGTTATATTCCGTTGTAAATACCTAAATAAAAAACTTTTAGTAGGTCAAATAATTATCAGTTCAACAGGTTTCATAATTATTCAAGAATGCAAATTAAATTAAGATTACGAATGTACTCATTTCATTTTGATCATCGTTTTAATCGGATTTCACTGTATGTATTAAGTATTCATGCATTGAAATACGGTTACCATGTAAATCAATATACGGACATGCATTGCGTAGGTAAGTAGTTTACTGTCTGATTTAATTTAAATATATCTAATTCACCGGGTAAACTTGTTTATTAGTCTGTTTGTAGGAGATAGGTAAGTAATCTTTAGAAGTACTGATCCAATTATTCATTCAGTGATAAAAATTAGTGTAAGCTAAAGTATATACATATAAGTGGTTACATTGAAATAAAAGTACACAAAATACTAGTTGCAATGTTAGAAATATTAACACCCAGACACAAAAATATTCTGTGAGGTAAAATATTCTTCAACATGTTGTAGCAACGTCAATTAATTTTTGCTGTTCAAGTAAATGTAGTAACAGAGTTAAACGGCCCATGAGTACACACATTTAGCTGAAATTAACTGATTTCATTAGGTGGAACGCTTTCAAGCATGCTCTTCAACGTTGAAAGGAAACATTACATAAATGTAAACGTAATTTTATGGATAAAGAAGAGTTTACTTACACATTTTTAAATGATAGATTGTATTGAGATATCATCTTCGTATTAAAGTACCTGTCATCCAACAACCCGCATTGGGCCCGCGTGGTGGATTACGGCCCACGCTCTTTCATAGAGAGGAGGCCTGTGTCCCAGCAGTGGGAACATTAAAATTCTGGTTATGTTATTATAGGTACTTACCCGTTTACTTTTTCTGCGGCCTCGCACCAAGAGTCAATATTTGTAGTTATAATAATAAAATTAGTCTATGCCACTATACGATTTTTTTTTGTGGTTCGGGAAATCACCCAATGACTTCTCCCGCTCTGGGTGGAGCGGGAGAGCGTGTCAGACTCTTACTGACTAAATCCCACCCCTGTTCCTTCCCTGCCTGAGTGCCCAGGGGAGCGGTAACTCATTTTCAGAATTTATCCGCTACCTCTAGGCATGCCGGCACCGGCCACGATGGGCCCCGTCAGTGGTGGCTGACAATCAACTCTTTGAGGCGCGCGTGGAACACTACGCGCCGTCGACTCACGGGCCTGGTGCTGATCGGACGGCGAGATACCCACTGCACGCCGTCCGCAGGCCCGGGTCTACGGTGGCCGGAGACCGTCTACGCCCAGTACGCCCAGTACCTCTCCTATGCCACTATACGATAGGGCAGCATTCTAGCAATGAAACTAATTCGTAATCGGATCATTACTTACAGACTTACGAGTACAAACCAACATACCTTTTCATAGCATTGTGGAAACCGGCATGTCCTAGAACAAAAAATTCGAAGACGTGACATCCACCAACCCGCATTGGACCCGCATGATGGATAACGGCCCACACTCTCTCATAGAGAGGAGGCCTGTATCCCAGCAATGGGAACGTTAAAAGGCTGATTATGCTTATAGTATTGTGATATATAAGTAGAACAGATGAAAAACGAATCTTGTCAGCAGATAGGCTGGCCTATCGAATATAGGTACTTTTAAAGGGTTGTGCAAATTTAGAATAGTATTTAAAGATAGAAAAATAATGTATCAAATATTGCGGTCCGGTATGTATTTCTTCACATACTGGAGCCTAGAACTACACACCCGAAGCCCACGCTCCAGTCACTACAATATCAATTAGTATAGATAATCTCTGTATTATTCAATAGGTATTATGTCCGGCTTGATATTGAAACATTACCTATAGTTTTACAAATCTTTTTTTCCCAAATTGTATAGCAGGGTATTTTTTGCTACAAACTTAATCCACAATACGTAGTATTCTATACCTATATTAAAACTTTTTCCCCTTATTATGGGGTTGTTTCAGCTCAAGTCCCCCTTTACTTTAGCACCACTTGTCACTTACCTACATGTTCATAATGTTAAATGTCTAGCACCCTCTCTAATGGTTGAAATCGCGAGACGAAGCGTTTTTTGTAAGAAATGAAATCTAATATAATAATTGCATTCTTAGTATCAAGCATTATCGCATTACTGAGAAAAATACTCAGAAAGAAACTATCTTCAGATAAACGATTAGTTGAGATAAGAGTAGTTAAGTAGATCTCGATGACTTTACAATAAAATTTATAGTCATGCCTTTTATGTATGGAAATCCCCAAAAAGCCATTCCTAAGGAGGAAGCTGAAGGTGATTTATTGGGGGCGAGCCTAATAGGTACCCTTTATCGGACGCATTCGGAATTGTAAACTATTACGAAAATCCCCTCGAACAAAGCTCACTTTCCAATATTGTTAACCAACCCACGCAAGATTGTATGATAGAACTGATTGGCTCTGTCGAGGTCAATAAGACAATTTTACACGAAAATAAGTTAATAAAGATTATATTAAAATATTGCAAATATGGTCTCCTTCGTTATAAGAGTAGACCCACCTAACATAAAGTCATTCGATGAATCACGTAGTGCGTGTTTTGCCGGAAAAATTCAGTTACGAGCTTGAAGGATTAACAGCCCGAGGGGCTTAGGGCACGATGTGTAATATTATGCTAGGACTATATTAGATTGCTTTTCGCTCGCTTATTTATAGACACATATAACTTCATGACCTTTAATGTCACTTATGATCGATCAAAACTAGGACCGATTTCGTAAATCATTTCTAATGTCAAAGTTGTCCACCTTAACTGCTTATTTCAGAGCTATAAGAAGGTTGCGTGTCGATTAGGTCTTGTTTTCACCATTATACGGCAGTTCAAGGCTATGCTTATTTAGCCATGCCTGGTATGATCGTTAAGTAAATGTTGGCATCAAGCATCTAATTCAAGGCCAGGCGCTTTGATTTATTAACGTGAGTCATGGTTATCTGGAAGAGAGACGCAGTAAGTTTCTGAATGTTAGTTTTGCCACCGATTTACCAGGAATTCAGGGGTGAGGGTAGCTCAGTGCGGCGACCCCTCGTTCCCTCGCCGTCTGCAAAGTAGATGCCTATCTACATGTAGATATGGTTAGTGAAGTAAAACTTCGGGGTACATATCTAACTATTTTTATTGCTTTCTACTACTGCAGTAAAGCCATACAAATTGGGAGTGATCTCTAGATTTCTAATGCAAAATCTTTTGCAAAGTTTACTCTCTCTGATTGCATTATTTCCAAATAAAGAACATGAATATGATACCAAAGACTGATATTTCAAAGTTTGAACTGCGAAAATTATATTTCATTTTTAAATTCGAACGATTTAGTAAATTTTAAACCGGCTTTTGGGAACATTGGAGGCCCCTTCACTGATGAGATGGGCTGGCAGGAGTCACGTCAGATCGATGCTGTGGGGGCAAGAAGGGCGTGCGTGCTAACAGCGAAATTAATTTCATTCCCTTCCCTACACCCATTAAAACGTCTAAGTAATGACGCATTAATTTGAATTACTACACTTTTTGATATGAAACTCCCGTCGTTTTAGGTCTTAGATTATATTTTGTGCAACGATGCTTATGGTTTTTATTACAATTTCATGGTGTAAATCTTTACGTAGAAGGAAAAGAGCATAATACGATTAAATTACCTACTTTGTTTAGTTTTTGCTTAGGTACCTTATTGCATATGGTAGAATGTTGAATGTCGTTTAACATTGGCATAAAATTACGAACAGATTTGTATGTTCAGAAAATTCCATTCCTTATCTGCCACACCATCAAGCGATTCTCCTCAAGGTTTCTACAATTATTGGCACATTCTTACTGTAACTGCTCAACTTATTACCCAACCCAACCCAGTCCATAAACATGTTATTGTAGGTAACACGGAACTTGATGATGTTATTTTCCAATTTCCTCTCCGTACATCAAACCGCTATCTTACAGATTGAAACACAACAATGTTGAGCGTATGTTTGCACTAACACGAACCAAGCGAGTCCGATATCACTTTCAATCGAAGTGTTGTCCACATGAATAAGAAATAAGAGTTTCCTTTCTGCAGACAATAAATCGTGGACGGCGACGCGGTGCGGTACGCATGGCTGGCAAACCGCCAACTTTTCCTTGCAATTTTACTGCGCGCTCGTTCGATACACGGACATTTTGCAGTCGGCATTCTAGACGAAGATGGCAATAACCTATCAGCTTTATTGCTTCTACCACTAACTGAGATTTACTCGTCCTTTAGCTTTACACAAGTCGTTACTTCCTCAGCTGATCCTTTGAACTCAACATTTGAATGAAAAATCATTTCTATTAGCTATTCAAATGCCGTTTGATGGATGACTTCATTGCGACATCCGTGAGAGTACTTAGCATATAAAATTCATAGACGCACTTCCTCCTAACACTTGGAACTGAATGTTTATACAAAACGTGATGATATTAAACTCTAGAATCTGCATATTGTTATTCCAAAGTAATAATAAACGCGCTTGGAGTTCACGACCTAGTTCGCTTCTACAAAAGCCTTTTAAAATGTGTTGTAATGTGGAGCAAGGCTTAATTAATATGTGGACGTACTTATGTACATATTTGTAAAAGGCTGCCAGGCTCAAATGGGATGAAGCGGGTCATTTCGGCCGCATGCATGATAACCACTGGGCACTATGGGTGCCAGAGGATGGACGGCGTGGCCGAGAGCTGCCCAGGAAGTGGTGGCGAGATGACCTGGAAGCGCACCACGAAGGCTGGTTGAGTGTCTGGAAAGATATGAGGGTGGCCTTGTCCCAGCAGTGAGAGATCATCATCATCATTATTTCAGCCGAAAGACGTCCACTGCTGGACATAGACCTCCCCCAAGTGTTGCCACTATGACCGCTCCTGTGCGTCTCGCAACCATCGGCACTACATACAAATAAAATGTATATACGCAAACACATGTTATGGAAAGAGCTGTGTACACCAGCGAGTGTTGTTTATACTGATGAAGCTTGATGTCTTCGGGGAACGCACTTATGTACATGAAAGTGATCGTTGTGATGACTGATAAGTCGGCTGCTTCGTAAAAACCAAGGCATTGTGTTGTCAACGTTCTGCATCGTAATGCGCACTGGAGCGCAAACACAATGCTATGATGTAAATGACTTTATTCTTAACAGTACACACAATTACTATAGCATTTATAGTTCTTAATCTAAATAAAAAATGATTACAAGTAAAAATTATTTAAATATCATCTAAATGTTAACTAACTGTGTATATTTAGACTAATTTATATATTTCTTTTATTTTTTTTTAATAAAAGAATATACTTACATATATATTATATATACCACGATATGTGTATATCTACATATTATATGTATATATGTATGTTCTACGTATACGTTTTAGAGATATAACTTCGTCATATTATATATACGGATTTGCAAAATTCTTTTTTTGTTCGAATGGGGTTTATTCCGAAATGGTCTCATTTAAGTTTCATATAGATCTGATGATGAGTTTCGGAGACAGACAACGGAACTCTTCAAAAAATTACAGCAAATCAACCGCGATTGCTGCTATTGCATAAATATGAATTGTTAACACAATTTAATAGGGAATTTACAACTAAAAAGTACAACAAAAAAGTGTAAAATAACTTTAATTTCGGCAGTCGGTGTCAAAAAAACGACAAACACCAGAAACACCCTAAGTTACTCGTAAGGTTATAAATTTTAAAAGTAATTGTCTAAATTGACAATTATTTTTAAAATTTATAACCGTTCTACAATTCTACATTGATAAAGTATGATAAATAAAACTACAATAGCTTAAGGTCTGAAATATAATCTACTTAAGTTACAGTGATTTAGTCTAAGTATTCCATTGTACTTAGTAAGTTAACTGGATTAAAGCGCTGCGGCCTTTACAGTTAAAGGTTAATCGTTGCCTATTGAATTCCAGTAACTGTAAAAAAAATGGCTGGAGCAAAAATGCGAGTCAGAGACTAGAGCAAAAAATATGAGCAAACATTCAAAAATAATATTCACACGAAAGTGTAGGTATGTAGTATGTTGGTAGGTGGTACTAGTCTAATAATATCACAAAAGAATTCGATGCCGTCCGTTCAGGTTCAGTGTAATGATGGAAAACAGATCGTCTCGGTGTTGAGTGTCGGACAGCTCTTATTATTAGGTGCGAACCTCTCGAGTGGGTTCGGAAACCGTAATACGAGAAGCAAAAAATATATGGCTACAAGTTGCCCGGAGGCCCATCGGGCTATGTTGTAACTCTTTCAACTAGCCGATATAATGATGCTATGAGAACTGTGCAATCTGTAGCAACTTCTAATTTGTTGTCGCGATGCAATGCCGGTTGACAACCACTTGGTGTTCTTTGTTTATTTGAAGATAATAATTATCTATGTAGTAAAATGTTTAAACAAAGTACCATTGTTATGTAGTAATCATAGGTTATTAACACCTTTCATGACGTACAATGTGTTATGTTTGATGGCATTTGAGACTTATACGTAGACTAGGCATATTATATCTTCAGATTTAAAATAAATATAATGACACATTCAACAATTCCAGCTAACATTCCTAATTGTGTCAATTGAACGTCTAGCAGTCACAAACTACAGACAATTTTCCTCGTGTAGTTTTGTTCAGATGTATGTAAGTCGTTACCGTAAGGAGGTAAGTACCTCACTGCTACATTTGTTAATATGGTGTCAGGGACGGACAAGCGCCAACGAATAGAGATTGATTCATCAACGAACATTAGCAGGATGAGAATAAAGATGCTAAGGTGATTTGCAATAACATGTAAGATTTGTAATAGAAATAACTCGATACATAGAAGATAATTTATCTACAGACAAGCCGTCCATGGACTTAGGGCGAGGGAAACAATTGGCAACTAAAGTTGCTGATGACAAATAAGAAGAATAATACAATACTTAAATCTCATGCCAGCAATTTTGAAACTGAATGGCTGTAACAAAAATTTCAATCCATCTGTTGTCATATTCGAATCTAACACACTCGCCAGATGTGCTGTGCTTGCAACCAATAATCTAATAAGAAGACTGGCAACATTAATATGGACGAACAACATCTTATATTCTGTATTTCCGCTGCAACACATCCTTTGCCAGTTCAAGAGCATTACATCGATAAAGCTTGAGAAGTGGGACCGCATGACAGTCCTCTTCAGTAATAAAATATCCGTTGCTGCTATCAGTTCCGGCTTCGTTGCGATTTCTCTGCCGCTGCCGTGAGCACTGAGCCTGACTTATTTTCCTGTCTGTGGATTATAAGAGAACAATACTGGTTTCAGGGTTGATCCACATTCAGGAGATACGATCAGTGCGGATGTTGAAACTGTTGGCAGTTGCGGAAACGGAAGGTAAACGGACTTCACAGAAAATAAGAATTGCACTGTTTTATGTAATTAAATTTTTCATAGCTATGGAAAAATTGCCAAACAGACATCAAATCGACGCATGAATTTATTTCCAACAGGATTTCAATTAGTGCCAGCACAGTTCTCGAAACCAGTTAACGAAATTTGCAGCTGCTGCTGTTGCTTTTTAATTATTGCATCACTATCAAAGCGTTCCATTTAAAAGAGCCATGAAATAAATCTGATTACTACTTCCTAGAAGTGGCACTACGCTATATTCTAGTATGAACTACAAAGAGTGTCATAATACACCTGGTCCTTGTACAATAGTTGCGGATGCCAAACGGTGGCAGGCCGGTCTGCCAACCGGTGACGCCGCGGGGCGCCAATGTGCCATGCTTATTTTAGCTCACAATACCTGGCCAATGTTAGAACAGTTGTGACGGGAGCATTGTTGCTTTTTAGGGGAAAACAATATAGAATCGACCATACGGGAATAACGTTCGTCTATATTTTATAATTTAACATAGAGGTAGGTATAAATCCTTATTGTTGTGAATTTATTAATAAATTGGCTAAAAATATGACTCTTCTGATTGGAATAGTTGTCTTCTGTAAGGTTGTTACTGAAAACATTTGTACGTTAACAGCGCTTTTCAGTCTTCACAACATTGTACCAAATTCCCAAAATATTCCACTTGTGAAATATGTCTGCCAGTCTATTTATAAATCCAATTTGCAGAAATTTGGCACTCCAGACCGACAGAGGAATGCGTGTCCAAAACGATGTTTTTTTATAGTGACATGTTGCTCAAACGTACATTCCATTAAATTATTAGTAGAATGCTTATATGTTTGCCATATATGCCATATGGCTTGTGTCATAAATAAGTTGACATACCATTTATGACGGGACGTTATTCAGCCGCTATATGCGGACAGCTGAATCATCCGAAATGAGATCAGTGCTCTAATCGCATACTTATAATAAATTAAGACTTACTTTTAGGGCGATTTCCTTATATGTAAACAAGATTATAATCAAAGGCTAAGGAGAAGAAATGTGTGTCACTGTTGAGTACATACCTCTTTTTCCTCAAGATTGAGAAGGCAGTATATTCGAAATAATAATTTAGATCTATTTTAAGATTTAAAAAAAAAGTACTGGGAATGGAACTAGAAAATCATAAAAAAAGTTGCTGCAAAACGTTTACTGATTCAGAATACTCCACTTTAAAAAGTTAGCTTCAAAAAGTAGAACAAAGATCCCGAACACGTTCGTCCGACTTCGAGTATGTTCGAGCAAATCTCCTCTATTACAAAATCCTTCTTACCAGAAACCACTTAGAGTGTAGGAAGGCTTTTTGGTGCATACATTCTACAATGTGAAGCCGCTAGCTATTGTGTCAAGTAGTATTTCGGTGTGATGAGATATTAGTCTCACTTATCCAGTACTGATATTGCAGGAACTTACACTGTCTATAGATTTAGATTACCCCAGTAAGTGGGATCAAGTGGTTTGATACACTAAGTATTAACATCATTCTCAGCACTAATCTTGCTTCAGAGGAAAAACTATTTTTCCGTGCCTGGCACGACGCATTACATAAATACCCGGCTGCGAAATTATTATAATAGCAAAAAAGCGATGTTTATCTAACTTTGGAAGGAAATTACTAAGTAATGCATAGTCACATACTTCGCTTACTCATAAAAACAGAACTAACTTTACATTCTACGAGCTATTGTCATGATCTTTTCGTCATCCACCAACAACTGTTGATTTATTTCTTCTAATTGGTAAAACCAAAATTACACAAAATAAATTACGAAATATCATTAAAATCTCCATTTATAATTAGCGTTGAAGAATTTATTAACATATGTATGTAATCTCAATTCACATTATGGCAGCGGAAATACAAATTGCTTTCGAAACCTGCTGGATAAGTCAATCAACGTCTTTGGCTGAATGTATAGATACTCGTTAGACTAGCAAAACATTTTCTATGCTCACTCCTTTCTTTTGCCTTGTGAGATTAACACTTCACTCGTCTCTTCATCTAGAAATAAGTGCTTAGTGATCTAGCCTCGCATTAATAAATTGCTCATTTATAATGTGAATGTCATCTTATGTTGCTGTCAGAATGCAAGATACGATTAAACTTTATGCACACACTCATGTGTCATCTTGGTGTTGGTGTAGCTACACCCCTTGACATGTGTTGTTCAGTTGCTCATATCAGAATTTTCGTTCCTATTGCGTTCCAAAGTTCCAACCCAGTGAAGGCCTCAGTTCAGTTTTGAATTGTTATAGACAGCAAAGATCTTGGCTTCTCAAATGTCGTTACGAGCAAGATCGATTGTTATTAAAGCCCACAGTTTCATACAAATCAAATTCCAATATGTCGATGCGTTTAGATAAGTCAATAATGCGTAACCAGCCTATTTTCCTTTTCTTAGTGCAAGATAATTATTGAATTTATTCATTATAGTTTTCTTACTGACTGCATGTTTATGATTTTTATCACTGACTTTTTGAGTTTCATTATTACTCGCAATAATGATTATAGAATCTATATATATATTCATTATGGCGTGTAGGATTGTAATAAATCTTGCGATATATAGATTTGACAATATTTTGTGAATAGATCACATTTTCAATACAATAAAACCTAATAAAATTTGATATTTTGTAATCTATCAGTGCCCTAAAAAAAAAGAAAAAAATGAAAAAGAGTTTACAATTCTGCGAGTTTTATTGTAATGTAAACCTCCCGAATTCCCGATTCTGCAATTTCCCGGTGACATTATTTAAAGTAAAATACTACTATACTAGGTATTAGTAGTTTCTTATCAACAAAATGACGTTTAACCAGGTCGGTTGAATAAGAATAAAAAGTAGTTCTTAAACATGGACTAGGTATTACAAGCTAGTATCAGCGTTCGAGATAAACCTTATTGTTCATAGAAATTCCTGTGAGATGAGTAATTAGTGTTCTAGGCAAGAATTATGAATAGTTAGATTGTATCATGGCTTTAATGATATACGTATTTAACATGGAAGCCGTTATTCCTTGGAAAAATTAGACGGTATATATTACAAAGAATTTAGTTAGACTTGTCTATCGATACTTTAGGTTTGTCTGAAAATCTTCTAACACTTTTTAGACAATACCTCAAACTTTTAAAATTCTTTTCGATATTTTCACTGGCCATTGGCACCAGCTGCACCAATGATGAACAAATGACATGTCAAATCAGTCGGGATGACTCAGTTGTTGAGTGAAAAATATGGCAATAACGACACTTGTTGAAATATTAAGTGGCTCACGAGCTCGCGTTTTATAATTTTCTTTTAAACCTTTTATTCAATGGAACAAATTTTAATCAAGAATGCGGTCAGAATTCCCATCACGGTACGAGAAAAATGTCTTATGTGTTTTGACCGGTTCCTATGTCCAAATAGTTATATGTGACTTGGTGTGGCTAACATGTTACAACATGGGTTATAAGAACAGCTTTAAGGGTATATTACCGGCCAAGTGGCGCCCTCATTGAATAAAAAATCGTACTTACCAAAAACGGCCGTTTTTGACACTTTTGCCTACTACTTTGGATACGAAACATTTTGAGTCCTGTTTTAACAACGTAAAAATACTTTATCCTCTTTGTAACAAACGCAACGTAGGATTCTGTAATATTTATTTTCTATGCTATGCTACGATTTTTTATTCAATGAGGGCGCAACTTGGCCGGCAGTAGCAGAGCCTTAAGACGCCTCAAGCGAATTTTACTCAATAATGCTCAAAGATGTATTTTTAGTAATTATCGGTTACAGAATAGTTTAACTCATTAAGATTAACTCAGTTTAGCAGGAGAACTAAGATAGGCAATACAACCCGGGGAATTTCCAAATTTCCGTATCAGTGGCCACCATAATTCCTCACAGAACGGATGGCCGATGAGGCCAAGATTCTGAAGTGGCGACCGCGTACTGGAAGAGGCAGAGTAGAAAGGCCTCACACAGAGTGGACCGATAACTTGGTGTGGATCGCGGAAGTGCTGCGAAAAGCAAGGATCAGTCGATGTGATGCCTGGGGAAGGCCTGTCTATGTGATGTATTTTGGTGTTTTTGCTGTCGATGTGTTGTGATTGTAGATGCCTGAATTGATGATGATGATGGAAAAAATCAATAACTTAGAATCATTGCAATCGAACGCTCCAAATTGGATGTAATTTTTTTGGGATGATGGACAGCTACAGCCGAAAATCTCTGCGTTCATCACTTCTGTTTTATTTTCCTCCCACTAATTGCACCCTTTACCATGTCTATTAATGGTAACGTGTGAGCGGATGACATTTTGAACGTTTGCTGTAAAAAAAAAACTGAGCTTAATTATCGTTAATGGATGTGTTTCGACACTCTCCCGGTGCGGGTCTGTTTGGCGTCGCGTTTCAAACCATGTCAGTGTAATCACTATTAATGACGTCACGTCACCACCACAGTGTACTTTAATTGACACCAAAACCGTTTTTATTAACGCCATCTTTAGGTACATCGGAAATCGATAAGTGTGTACCAAATTCGTACACGGAAGTGTTTCGAATGTTGCACATACGTTGCTTTGTTTGTAATGATGCTCTTTTGTTTCCACGCAGGAAATACCAACCTGCAAAAACAAAAGAGTGTTATGTACTTCCATTTTCAAACAAAAATTTGTCCTGAAGGGAATGGAAGTCATGCCCGTGATACGAATTGGCGAGAGGTCGCTTGAAAATCGAACTCACTTTTCTCAATGAAACTTTCTGTAAGGTGCTTTGTCATCATAACTACGTATACCGTTAGAAATAATATAGGTACCTCCGCTGTCCCATAGGCATGTAAACGATGTTCAGAAACAAATACAAGACAAATTGGCATCTGTTAAGGCCTTGTATGGTAAACTCCATTTATCATTGTATTGTCTGACTGTACCCATTTTTCAGCGTTGACATCTGCAACTTATATTTTCAAGATAAAGAGGCACATTATGTACGTATTTTTAACGAGACGGAGAAAGGAAAATAATTGCAAGTTCATCCTCACATTCAGTATTGATTCACTTTTTTTCTTGTCGACTGCATCGTATCTGTGTGTTTCCAACTGGGTAAACAAAACGAGTTTTCTGAAAAAATATACCGACTGTACAAGCAAATCACAAATGTCAAAAACTCAAAAATGTATAGACTTGACAAGCGCTACCGAAAAGTGACGTCACTCATATTTTTTGAACTTTTGACAATCGTTATCACAGATTTTTTTTTTACAGCGTGTCATTTTATCTAAAGCCCAAGATGATGATAATGATGGTGTTTTTTAAGGTAGGTACAGCAGATGCGACTAATAAAACTAAACCACGATAAATGAATGGTAAACAATCACGATCCATACCTACACGTTTCTACCAAACCTAGTACTCGATCCGGATAGGTATAAATTTTTTCTTCGTCTCTATACCTTAGGAAACAGAAAACAAAAGAAAGTTTTATCGAACTTATACGGATGTTTGCAGTTCATATATACCTACGTAACTTCCACTTGAGTGAGTCAATTGATCGCACTTACCTATATAAAAATAGTCGATCGATTCATAAAATTATGATTTACCGGAGCTTCACTTATAAAGTCACATGTCAATCACCACTTAAATAGGAATCATTACTTAAAGTAATGTAAATTTATTTGACAACTGTGTGCTTGATAGGATTTTCCATCGACAAAAATGAAGAACTTCTAATAATCTTCTATTTAACCCCTTTAAGGCGCTATTAACTGCTAATGACCTTGAGTGGTTAGCTTGCATGTTCTCTGCTGAGCTCATGTAACGCCTCGTACGTCCACCCAGTAATAGGACTCGCATCAAGGAGCGCTGTTCGAAATTAGACGCATTATTAATTTATTACACATAAAACCACAGGTATTAAACTTAGACTAAATTATAAATAATTAAATGATCTTTAAAATGGCGAAGGTTTCATAAAAATATGCTTTATAGTTTTTGCGTGATTCTCAATTTTTATCCGCGTTAGACATAACTTTACAAATTAATTACACTATGTTATAAAAATATAATTTCAAATGTTCTCAGATCAAATTACGATGGAAATTGACTAAAATAACATATATTTTTTTCAAAGAAATAAAACTAGTCGTTTAGACGTGATGTTCAATTAAAAACCATTAGAAGTTGTATAACTGCGCCTTAACAGATGGATTTCCAAAAATCTCTCACCGCACCTTTTCTTTTAAGGAACTTTTGTGCAATCATTATTCTAGAACCAAGAGCCTTCTTTATAAAACTCGCTAACAATATGCTTAGTTTATTTACTGATTAGCGTATTCTAAATTCAAGATAGCAAAAGTCTCATGAACTTTATTTCTATAAAGCTACTGGCCTGGCTTATTTTTCTTGTTGTCTGTGCGATCAAACCGTTTTCCAAGGAAACCATTTTGATCGTTATAGCTAAAATTTGGCACCGCTATTTTCGTTTATTACCGCATCAAAAAAATTGATCTAGATAAAGAATTAAACAGACTAAAAGAATTGAAGCAAAATGGAATTTACAGAACAAATAATTGAATTGAATTTAGAGCCAAGCTGAAGATTAGACAGTTCTAGGAAAGTTAATTTACAAAGCCTATGAGACGAGAATAGCTCTTATGATTTAATTAATAAAGTTAAAAGTCGAAGAGCGGCTGTCAACCCTTATCCTGGGCGTACCCATCTTGTCTGGAATGGTTTGATGTAGGAAATGAAGATGACATTAAGACAGTGCGTTCTCGGACTCATAAAGTCATAAACATTATTATTATGCGAAAAAAATGAAGTCATAAAAGCTGTATATGGCAATTTATCTGGTATAAGTGAATGTCGGATACGAGGAAAATAAAACAAGGAAGCTAAGGCATTACACTTCCTACTAATTATCTATAAGGCAGTAAACCATAGTATGAGTTATGGTAGATATCCGACTAAGTATTAAACGCATATTACTATCTAGAATTAAAACTTTATTACTTAGTTGGATCTGGCAAAGATATAAAATAACGTACTAGATACGGTTTCGATCGTATTGTAATTTAAAACGCGAAATGCATTGAAACAAATGATATTCGAGAATTGGACCAATAGTCTTAATTTTGTGCAGATTATTTAGTTACGAATTGGTGGTTTCGTGTTAGCGGTCTCTAACAAAAAGAAGGACAGTAGCTTTCAAAACAACAGAAACTTAATACTTGATTAAAAAGGATCCTAAACTAACAAGCTAAAAGTAACCAACACCATATAACAATGACGGTTCCCACAGTACAATGATACCTGTTAGGCAAACAATATAATATTTGCTTGTGTGGAAATGATTATTACCGTGACCTAACAATTGAGCAGTTGGCGAATTGTGAATAACATTCAGCTTCGTGAGGCAAAAACTGACCGGCCATGAGTCGTTTGTTTCCGAGTGTTTTTGCACTGGCGAGTGTGGCTAGCCGACCGACGACGACCGCGGGCAAGTCGCACTCGACCGGGGGGCGTATCGATTTGGATGCACGCTCGCTAAGTTCATGTTTAGTTATGAACTTACATACACTCAGGCTACATTACTTGAATTTCATTTTAGATTTAGAGGGATACTAAATAAGCTTACGGCTTTGCTATGAATAAATTATTTGTTTGGGTAACACAGTTTTTTGCCAGTTCTTCTTGATCTAGTTAAAATACGGTGCCCTGCAGATGTTCTTATTTGTAATACAGTATTCAATCTCAAAGAGAATTAGTGCTTGGCTGCGTGCCCCGTGCTTTATGAAGCAAATAGTATTAAATCAAGTGCCAAGGCTAAGACACTTTGTTATTAATAAATCCTATGACGACACGAAGACATCCTGCAGTAAAATATTTTTGTTTTTAATACAGCACTAATTGACAGTTTAGACTTATAAAATATCAATATCTCGATAGTCCAAGCACCTGTCTTTCTTGGAAAGTCATTAAAAGGAGAGAGCTAGCCACCGCGACACGTCAAAGAGCATTCTATAAGGGGAGACAGGTGATAACGTAAGTCTGGTTCTAGCCAGCGAGCTATCCACAACATGTGTCGATAAAAACTAATCCATACGACTTTCTAGTGACATTGATGCAATATGCAACAGCAATCACCACGTCTCTAATTCATTACGGCAGTTTTATTCACAATTGCTATATACTCATACTTAAAATACTTAATTAACTATAACTAAAAAAAAAACTCTCTAACTAAATAGGTAAATGTTTAATTAGGGCGTCAAAGAATTCATTGGTGTTGACTGGAAGTGTGCACAAAAGACTGGTGGCATTGTCACTTAGTATGGCAATGCTTAACCTCTAAGTCCTCTGGCCGAGGTAAAAGCCAGCCCTTGGGTCCCGCAAAGTGTAATTTTCATACAATGTGGCAATGCTGCCAGTCTTTTGGGCACACTTCCAGTCGACAGTAGTGCAGAGGAATTTTTGACATCATATTATACGGTAGTTTAATCATAACCACAATGACAACAGCTATGGCAATCTCGATTTCGAAATATTTTATCGCCATTTACTTAAAGAAACTCACTTAAAAAAAAGTGTGGAGGTACGCGGAACAGGGTGTAAAGTCCCGCAAACCTCCGTTGAAAAGGGAGGATCCTCCGACCAGACGGGTGCTGTGTCTGGTCCGGGCAACTGCCCGATAGTTGATTTTCGGGCTGTTGTATATGTTCAAATCGCGCGGAGAACTCTGCTTGCGCGATGTAGGAATTTTGCTGTTCTAGTTAGTATGAAGCGTCATAGATGTCGCTACATCACTCCCCTCCAGAGATCGGAGATCGATTGTTCTCTTCTTGATGAGTCGTTCATACGTGATGCTTGCCGGGCCAGTGGAAGGCTGGTTCCAGTGAGTCGGAACTGGAAGAGGCGCATAGTTCACGGTGAGTCGGAACTGTCTGCGGTGATGATATCCCAGTGAGTCGGGATGATGTTGCAGGCTCCAGTGAGTCGGAGTACTGCTGCGGGCTCCAGTGAGTCGGAGCGGTGCGTCGTTTCGTTGTCGGCGTTATCGTTTGTTGGCGTATCGTTGTCGGCGTATCGTTGTCGGCGTATCGTTGTCGGCGTATCGTTGTCGGCGTTATCGTTGTCGGCGTATCGTTGTCGGCGTATCGTTGTCGGCGTTATCGTTGTCGGCGTATCGTTGGCGGCGTTATCGTTGTCGGCGTTGTCGTTGTACTGGCTGGCTGTATGACTCGTTGCTGAAGAGCTTGGAGGAAGTGATGATGATGACGTCACGCTGGAGTAGCTGCACGAAGGCTGCGCTGACGAGGTGATGACGTCATGACGAAGGCTGCGCTCACCTTCATAGTCGAGGGTCACCATTGTGGAGGTATGCGGAACAGGGTGTAAAGTCCCACAACCTCCATTGAAAAGGGAGGATCCTCCGACCAGACGGGTGTTGTGTCTGGTCCGGGCAACTGCCCGATAGTTGATTTTCGGGCTGTTGTATATGTTCAAATCGCGCGGAGAACTCTGCTTGCGCGATGTAGGAATTTTGCTGTTCTAGTTAGTATGAAGCGTCATAGATGTCGCTACAAAAGTAACGAATCGCTTGAGTTTTCAACGCTATCTAAACATGGGTTTCCGAGTGCTTTGTAGGTCGCATAAAAACAAGTTTTACTATTTGCAAAAAAACCATCGAGAAATTCATCCGGAGGCTGACGTAACTAACTGTACCTTGGACGATGTCCTCAATCATCAGGGAAAGCGGTTTCTATTCATAAATCAACGAAAAGTAAATAAATAACCATTCGTTTTGTGTAACGAATACTTACATATGCGATTTCAATATCCGGAAACATAAGTTGGCTATTAGAATGAGAGTATTTTAAGTCTAGGTCATCTATTCTTATTCAAGCATAATATTGTATGTCAACAAGAAGGTGGGCGTGTGAGTCATATCGGGTCACGTGTTAGAGGAAACAAACTAATGGAAACGCCGTCTTGAATCACTTATCCGTCATAATTTCACTGGGGGTCGAAAAAACGTATGCACATACGAAATAATCTTTTGTTTTTATTCGACTTTCGCTGTACACAATGGGCACCAGTAACACCCACAGTGGAAAGTGTCTACTGTCACAGTTACCACTCTAGCCTATGAATGATGACAAGGCGAAAGTTACACTTTTTGTTTGCAGTTTCCTTCAAAGGCCCCCGGGTCGATATTTACATAGGACGCGACATAGCTTGGATCGTTTGAGATTTTTATCTTCTACTTTATGTGGGTCGAGATTACATTATAGTTTTGTGATCCTACAGTATCTATTGAATTCATAGTTGTAAGCCCTGTGTTACATACACATTTTGTTTTAAATGTTTCTCCTTTATTTTACCCAGATTTTGACGTTTCAATGATGACATGACTTGCAATACAATACGAGTTTGCAATTCTACGACTCTATAACTCAATATCATTGTCGAATTAATTGCATTGCAAATGAGGTGTTCATTATTATTTCAATCAAATTCGCACATGATATTCTTGCTCAATAGTACAAAAACGGCCTTTTGTCAAAAGTGACTGGATGTGGGTTGAACAATGGTGTTGCAGATCATTAGAATTGACAAGTATTGTGCGCGTGAGTCGATAGTCGTAGCTGCAATGGTCGCAATCGAAGGACACTGTAATGGATGCAATAGATAATAGTAAAAGCATTACTATGCAAAAGAAGAAACTCAGGACTAAGAAGTATAAGATATTTTTGAAATAATAATAGAAGCCGAATCGAAACTTATTCAACTTTTGAGGAGGTAGAGTAATTATTAGTTTTGCAATATATTTACAGATCTTCGCTTGTTTTACCAAGGTTGTTCGTATTTTGCAAACGCATCACGATTCACGATTATGATATTATATGCAAAACAATTTGCGAATTACGTCACTAAGGAACTTTCAATTCGTTATAACCATTTGCATCGCTGTAATGGCTTTGATAACCACATAATTTATAGCGGTGGAAATCGAAAGAAACCGCAAATTTTTGGAAGATCAGCATTATTTACTCAACCACCAAGTTCTCCGCAAACCGAGATACGATATGGATTCAATTAAAATCTCCAAAACCTGAAACCATGAAATTGTCTTAAATAAGTGTGGTAACTTGTTGTGTTGTGTTGTGTTGTGTATTGGTTTATAAGATGTATTGATTCCAGATTCAAATTTACTTCAGCGGCATTTCTATCGTTATCATCCTCCTTATCACTTGTTTGTACCTCTCACGATAAACAATCGACCGATAGCATCGAATCTATTTCTTGTTCAAGATTCAGAGCATGCAATATCTATGACTGTATCAAGAAATATAAAGCTGTACAATGTACGAGTGTGTCCGTATGGCGAGGCGACGGACGTCCTCGGCGCCGGCATACAATAGCCCCCTGTTCCATCTGCAGCCCGCATCACGTCCTTTTAATCGCTGATGACTCTTAAATTACTTATGTCAATACCGCTATTGATAGCATCGGTGTTTTATTGAACAGCTGTCGTATAAGGGATAAGTTTAGAGTTTCGAGCTAGTTGGTTCTATATAGTGTGAATAAAATACTGAAGTTGATATTTTATGATGGTCAACACGCAAAGTGAAAGGTTTTGTCAATTGGATGTGTTTTTTCAGGTAGTCGTGCCTCTCTAAATTTGACTTATGTCAAGTTATGAAAACGGGTTTGTTCGGAAAAATCCAAGAATCTCAATTTTTCGCGACTAAATTGGAAGACTGTTTCTATTGAACGTCTCTTTGTAAGCAATTTCGTCTGAAGGCCCTTTTTAAAATGAGCTTATATCAACATTTTCTTATCTTTGCCAAGTTATGGCCCTATTTTCATTAATAATTTCAAAACTGGGACGCGAGTATGAACGTAGAATTATCATTTTTATTACACTACCAATTCTTATCAGCAGCTTGATCACTTAATCGTTGGATATAGTATAAACAAGTACATTATACGGGCATCAAATAAGGGACAAAGACGTGGTACCATGAAGCCTGATTATAGCAACAAGTATAAACAAACTTCCTTAGTCTTTAGTGTCGAGTTAAGTACACCTTTACATGGTTCATGCTCTGCTGCGGGTCACATTCAGTGAATCTTCTTGCGTCATGATGTTTCAGACGGGACTTCAGCCCTTATGCGTGAAGGGATTAGTTCTATAGTTGTGTGTCAAGGTATTGGTTTTGCGATGTACGGGCGAGGTGAGCAAGTAGGACATAAAGGAGAGTGTCCTTCAACGTTAGTAGTTTCCAGAAGAAGGATATGCTTCGTGACTTTTCATTTCAGTCGTCATCCTGACTGTCACCGCGTTGTATGTTAATTACTTAATTTTCCTCGTTTTGTGCTACTTTGCAACAATTTAGCGTTGTAACATTTTTAACTGTCAGTTTTTATTAGAAAAGTTTTTCCAAGGTGAATTTATTTTTTATATTTTCGAAGCGAATCGCGTCTATTTTCCACGTGAGTATATTTCGTTGTTTTATTTCATGACGGAGAATATTCGCGTAGTGTTAAACAAAATTAACATAATTATACGAAACAAGTAGTAATAAACAATTGTTTTGAAATAACAGTTTTTTCGCATGAATCTAAACTTGTTTCCTCCTAGTTTAGATTATTTACTGATACGTAATTAATGTTTGTTCTTAATTTTATCTATGTAGCTTTGTTATTTAGTTTACCTACAAAATATTTACGTGGAATTAATTATCGCCACAATAACGCAAAACAAAATGTAACTAAACAGATAATGAGCACTGTTTATTTTAACTAAAAACATCAAACGCCCGAATTAATTGTACTCCCACACATAATTATTAATTTTACTTTGCTATTTATTCTAACTTATTAGCGTAACAAAGTAAAATTATTATAATTTATTAGTGCTAAAGTGCTAATTTGGCTGTCGGCGGTTATTACGTGAGTGAAATTATATAAGAATCGGAAGCCTACTCGTGCGCATGCTGATTCTGAATATCAACGACATTATCGATTCGACAACGGTTGGATTAACATATTTGATGCCAAATCATTACATAATATCTCTATCTCATATCTGTATAGAACCGTTCTTTGCTTGCACTTTCGCAATTACGTAAGAACAATGATAAATGATCTCTTGCGTTTAGGATATTGATTAGTTTAATTCATTAACTTGAAATGTGAAAAGAGTTTAATCATGATTCCTAGTTAATTAAGCTTGTTAAGTTTTACGTATTTTTTTTTTGTCCTGGTGCCTACCTAAGTTCAATAATGGGCCTTATAAAAAAGTTAATCATGCCATTAGTTTAAACTTAAACACTAATAAGCAGGTTCTTAACTAAATATTTTCTATGGAGAATTGCAATTTAGACTCCGCTAATCAGTATTTAATACAAAAATATACAACCGATTTTTTATAGGCATTTTGTTTTCTAGAAGTCGATTATATTTTATGTAAAAAAGTTTTTTATTTTTCACTTTAAATTTGTTATAGGTACTTACCCCAGAACTAAAACTAAATATGATAGTTACGCCCGAATTGATAACCCCAATAACATGAAATATGGAATTTTAACATAATTGGAGGAAACCAAAACGTAATCTATGTGATTTTTTTAAAAAGCGCTGTAGCAATTTTGATAAAATTTATATGGGACCACCTCAGGCAGGAGTATACTCTTTTGAATAAAAAATATTTATATTCGGTCCACAATTGACAAAGAAATCGGTGAAAAATATGAAATAAATACATACAGTCGAACATAGAGCCTCATTTTTTCGAAGTCGGTTAATAAATGAGGTTGTACCTAGTTGAGTCTTCTCAAAGACCCGATTGTGTAAATCCATTAATTTGAATGTGGAAAGATTTTAATTATGCTACGATACCTACACGATTAGTAAACCTTTTACACGTTGTTTAATTTTTTTTTCTTTTTTCCAGGTAAGTTCGATGACTTTGATAAATCGAGTTCTATTTGATACAAAACCACTACGAGTATGTAAGTATTGTACAGATGCAGACCTATGAACATCATTCATAACGGAAAATTGTCTTGGTTTCGAGCGGATTCACAGTAACAAAAAGTTTTCTTCATTCACAAACGCAGTCACAGTTAGTGAGGACAATCTCTTGTTGCAACATAATCACAACGTGACGGTTCGTTGTCGTAACATTAGTGGACTGAGGAGGCCTGGGATCTTCTGTTTAATAGAACCGACAGACGATAGGTGACAATTTGACAATCTTGCAAGCTTCTCTCGTAGTTTTTGTATTTTTACAAGTTTTTATTTAGATTGCAATGTTCGTACGTAAGTTGTCCGCTTCAAAATTTGCAAACCATTATTCGATCACTAGTTGATTTCGAAGAGCTGAAATTTGGCATACTTATGTAAGTAATTCCGGTGACAATGCAATATTACCATCGAGCTGATCTGATGATGGCGTCGGGATGTAGGGTAAGAACTCTCTGATTGAAAATGTTAGGACAGTTGAATTTGGGCTAGTAGGCATGTTTTGTTTTCTTGAGTACTTTCCATCACACATGATGACGAGAGTCTAAAGATTGTTTGTATTTTTTTTTCTTTTAATTTATTCATAATCTTGAACAGTACCTGTTGTGAATATGTGATAATTTGACATATACTTATATCACATTTTCCTTTGCACTGACATGAGAATGTGTCAATTTGACAGATACATCGAAAAGACAATTGGCTTAAAAAGGTACCTGTATAGTGTATACACTATACAAGTATAGTGATAGTTAATCTTTGGCAGTCGTTACGGGTCGTCAGAAGCCCGAAAGTCTGACAACCAGTCTTACCAAGGGGTACCGTATTACCGAGTTACTGGGCTGTGGAGGTCAGATAAAAGTAAAAGTATAAAGTACTGGTATTCAGCTGCATCCGGTAAGACTGGCAGCCGACCCCTAGATATTTGGGAAAAGGCTAAGCAGCACATGGTGTACGAGTATACACACACCTATCTGTATATTTAGTGTATCTATTCAGTCTGCGGCTTTAAACTCGGCTTAATTAAGCATAGTACCTCCAAAATATCAACTGAGACGAGGATTAACCAACCCACGTCATTCTAAAATTAGACCTTTTCTAATTCACAAAATTTTACGTCACGTAAAGGGCACTTCAGTTTAGGAAACTCCCTCCCCCACAAATACATATAAACAGCATTGAAAACATGTTTAAACATAAATACAAACTTAATACATATGTGAGCGGATGGTAAATTATATAGGTTAACATTATTTGTTTACGGTGCAGTATTTCATTAAACTCATTATATTTACTGTAGCCACATAAATTAATTGTTGCGTGTTTCACTGGACATGATAATTTGCCACGAACTGATGCAACCATGTTGATAACATTACCACCAACATCACATCTGTTTACACATACAATTTTCTATCGGAAGTATTTCGACTTTTGAGACCTCATCACCTATTAAAATATTCAGCATACTTTAATAATAATTAATAAATATTTTATTTAAGTTATTCTGTTCTATAATTTTAAATTATTCCGTTGAGTTCATTATACAATTATAACAGACTTTGCGTCGCCTTTTATGTCGCTGGCCAATGACCTAAATAGAACCTACTAGTCAGCTAGTCTACCTATTTACCACGAAAAATATGTTATTAACATACTCGAAACCCCGTTCCTACCCCTACCGCTCGCAATGTAGGTGTATTTCACACTATTGTGGAAAAGTGCTCCGGCCTGACTCCGCAACCATTTATTATATCTATTATACAACCCTATTTTTACTTTATACTAAACCTCTCTCCCTCTCTAAAACATCGTGAGGAAACCGGCATGTCCTAGAACCAAAAATTCGAAGACTTGTGACATCAACCAACCCGCATTGGGCCCGCGTGGTGAATTACGGCCCACACCCTCTCACAGAGAGGAGGCCTGTGCCCCAGCAGTGGGGGCATTAAAAGGCTGATGATGTGATGACGTGAAGGTTTTATAAGGCTGGTCCCTGGACCACCCTCACTAGTCACCGCGCAGCCATCACCAAGACGCTAGATAAAAACTTCGCGCGCCATTTCTCACAATAATTTGTTAAGTAGGTACTTATATTTAATAGGTTTATGAAGTTTTACTTATTATTTTCGTGTAAGCGTTGAATAACGTCGTTAATACACGTGGGCCAACTGTCATTGGAGTTTCTAGGCTCTTATTCTACCATGCATGGCATGTATTCCACCTCGGCGTCAGTGACAATGTTTGCCTACTGACTTGCAACAACATATACAATTTTTTACCTTTTTTAAGTACCAGACTTCACTTTTAGCCGTCATCGCATTCACCCCCTTTCAAACCATCACCCAAACCATCGTTTCGTTGGTCTCCCCTTATTTCTTCTCATATAGTCAGTCATCTACGTTCACACCTACTTCAAACTCTCCTCGTGGCATATTCTTCCTCTGCATCACAAGCTCATCACATGACAACCGATTTCCCAACGTCGCGTCTATAAACACAAATCAAGGCACTCAAAGTAAAATTTAATCAAAAATGGAACTTATCCTTAAACGTCTCAAGAACTTGCAACTAAACGATGTTATGTATTGAAAGTTCTAGCAAGAAAGCTGTCACCAACCCTATTGCGGTTTTATTACTTATTAGTTCCCAAGTTGCTCTAACTAGTCGAGACTCGGGACTTCAGCTCAGGGGCTGGGCTCCAACTTGTTGGGACAATATTTGCCCGTCATGTAAATGAACTTACAAACAAATTGCATAACATTAGCTTATTAATTAATTAATTGCAATTTATGAGTGACTTTTTAACTAACTTTCTGAATGTATTATCAGCCGCGTCCCATATTGTTGCTGCTCTTACTTGGTTTAATTAAAACATAAAAGCTACTTACTTATTACTTTTACTACTACCCGTAATTGATCAATTATATTTATTCTCATCTTAAGCCCAACAAGGCGTATCTTTTTAAGATCAGATGATTATGGACTGAGCATTGGTGGCCCTGTGGTAACGGCCCCGACTTACGAGTTGTAGGTCGTAGGTTCAAACCCAGGCAGGCGCCTTAATTTTTGTAATTTATTTCATCACTGCTGTCAAAACGGTGAAGGAAAACATCGTGAAGAAACCAGCATGTCCCAGATTAATAAATCGAAGACATCTGTCATCCACCACCTATCCCCACTGGGCCCGCGTGGTGATGGACTACAGCCCATTCCCTCTCCTTGAGAGGAGGTCTGAGTCTCAGCAGCCTCAGCCTCATAATGTTCCCAATTATGAGGCTGATTATGCTTGTGCTAAGGGCCTACCTCCCCGTAAGTGGCGCCCTCATTGAATAAAAATTCGTATCTTAACATAGAAAATAAAGATTAAAGAATCCTATGTTGCGTTTGTTACAAATAGGATAAGATATTTTTACGTTGTTTAAACAGGACTCAAACTGTTTCGTATCCAAAGTAGTAAGCAAAAGTGTCAAAAACAGCCGTTTTAGGTACTTTTGCTTACTACTTTGGATACGAAACACTGAGTCCTGTTACAACAACGTAAAAATACCTTAAGCTCTTTGTAACTAACGCAACATAGGATTTATAAATCTTTATTTTCTACGCTTTGCTACGATTTCTTATTTAATGAGGGCGCCACTTGGCGGCTATATACGCCTTAAGATTATGGACCAGGACTACCATTGCCAAGTCAATGATAGAGAAATACCTACTTTGCGATAGGTATAAATACATGTGACGCCTATTGCGCGACACGACTTCTCTTTTACGACCATACTGCCTACACGACTCCGCATTTCTATTTACAGTTAATATCAGATCAACACTAGGAACGCACACGGTTTCGCTTACGACGTGTTATTAAAATGATAGTGCAGTAGGCGTAAAAGATGGCCACAATCACCCACGTGATTTGAAACCGTATCTAATAACTGTTTGACCACTAGCACTACTTGCCACGGCTACCATTATTTATACAAGTTCAATGAATTGTTGAAACTAGAACGCCAATATTGAATGTAATCTAACCAATTATTTTAAAAGCAGGGTCTCTACGCGTTTTATTGACACTGAATTACGAATCTCTTTCATGATTATTTGATTTGGTCTAGAAAGGAGGCGGATCAATAAGTATATAGGCCTTGTAGGTATTAATAAACTTGGCTTCAATATAGGCTTCTTGTACATCAATCTTCGTGTCAGATATTTAGTCGAGGTTTAATAGAAAAGTGGTGAATATAATGTTCTGAAATAAATTCTCTAGATCAATAGTATGTAGGTATACCACTGAACAAAGATTTGAATACAAATTAAAAAGTCTGAAAGTAACCAGAGGATATGTTGTAACACGTTGTATAACAAATAAAAAGTGTTATATCAAACATCTCTGCTTTCGCCAATTACACACATAATTGGAATCAATTTAATTTATTACCGAGCTTGGTAAACAAATAGTAAAAGTCTGAGTCTGGCTCGCTGCCGCCCACGTGTCCCATGCAAAAACAGGGGCCTTATACATTCACTGTGAAATCCTGATTCTGCATTCCTTGGAACCAGTTGTAGTTCCTGTGGACTACAGCCCCTTTACGAACGAAACATCTTTACGGCGGTATATAAAATTTACTGACCAAAGATTTTCAGCTATCTAAAATCTACAAAAAGTTTACGACCGAGCCCATTATATATAGGCTGTGATTATAATAATGTATATTGTGCACATTAATTACTCAGACTGCCGTTTAAAACTCGTCTGTGTAGACACGCAAAAAATTTTAGTTGAAGTCGTGATCAATTTTAGTTTGTCATTTAGATAGCTATCTAACATAAGTCAAGCCGCTTCTGCGCCTTAATTGACAGACTCGTTTGAAATGTAAATTAAAAAATCGACTTTGTTTAAAGAGGAATAACCTCATTAGAATTAAACTTTGTTCAAATATCCAACGCTATAAACAAAGTTCTTTGTCTTATTTGCTTAAAATTTTACTTTACCCTAAACAAATAATAAACTCACGACCACATCACGAAATGTTTCTACATGTTATCGTACATTGTATTTTTGACAAAGCTATCTCATTCTATCCTTGTCTCACAAAAGCCTCGAAGACCAATTTATTTTGGGACCCACTAATCAAACCACTAAGATGACATTATAAATTTAAAAACTGGTTCACACTTTCAGTGCCATGTTAACTAAGATAAATTGCTGTTGGGAAATATGAAAGCGGGATTCAATTGAAAATTGATGAAGACAACAGGAGTCAATAGATTAACGAGATATCGGTTTCTAGTTGATAGAGATAGAGTGACTACATCGTGATTAAATTCAATTTGTGTCTCTAGCGGCTTCCATTTAATCTTAAGTCATGTAGTGGTAGAAATGCCTCTTGTAATTGCCATTTTAAGCAAATATATTGAATTAGAAATTTACATGAACGACCATTAACCAAGATATTAAATTGAGACCAAAGGAAGCAAAAACGTGGTCTAGGTCACCCTAATCCCATGTCATCTTATGTGTCCCAGCTACCCTAACTTCTAGGGATATTAAAAGTCATGTCCTCCAACTCTACTCCACCTCGACTAAACCCCGAATCATCAAATTGACATTTGAAGCTTGTCACTAGCTTACTATTTAATGAGATCGAGGGATTTTTCCCGGTGTCAGGGCGATTGAATCGAATTGAGATAGATATGAAGAAAAAGAAAATAAATATACCGAACACCTGTGCTAGTTTACAAAAAAATAAAAAAAAATAACAGTCATCACTTGTTTTATTAATACAGTTTATCATCTCCCTGCTACAATAACAGGCATGCTCTATCTATAACACGCGATGGCCCGTAGGCGGTGCCAGTTCTCTCGGCCACTCCATGTTAATTGATCCGACTCGATAATAAGAGCCAATGATTAAAAGATTTACAGTAACGCCTTGAAACGTACTCCTACATGACTACTAATTACTAAGAAACTTCTTGGTTAAACCCTGTTTAGTAACGGAGTTATTATTTTTAAACATAAATCTGTGTTGTTAAACATAAATCCTATGAGTTGTGTAGTTTTTGAAAGGATCGTGACCGATTTATTGGTTAGTGTATAACGTATATAAACCATTTCTCTCTTTTTTGGTACGCATTTAATAATGGGTACGGGTAGGCGTAAACAAACCTCAATATTTAATGAGCTGGATTACAAAGCTTGAAGTCTCGTTTAATCGACTCGACTATGCAGCAAATATCAATTTTCTCATTATTTATAATAATATCTATCTAGCTCTGGGAGTTTACCGGGCGTAGGCGTTATTCGGACGTAGGTATACTCAGCGTAGAATCTGCAAAGCCGTAGAGCCCACAAGGTAGACATACACGCTAGGGTTTGCATGATGGTTATAACCTTACACGTATAACCCCAGGCATAGCCGAGTTTCATAGTAACGATAACTGTACAGTTTTATAACATACACGCTAGGGTTTGCCTGTTGGTTAAGCTTGTTAGGTTATAGCAAACCATAGCGTGTATGCCCACCATAATATACTGTCGCGTAGTCGCGCATGGCAGCCGCATAAACGTCCTTATGAGACAAATGCAGCCGTGTATGAACCGCGACGCAGCCGCGTAGGCATCGCGACGTAGCATCGTAGACATTGCGACATAGCCGCGTAGCTATCGTTATGTAGCCGCGTAGCTATCGCGACGTAGCTGCGTAGATATTGCGATATAGCCGAGTAGGCATTGCGTCGTAGTCGCTATGTCGCTAAGCCATCGCGCCGTACTCGCGTAGACGTCGCGTAGACGTCGCGTCGACGGCGACATAGCGTATGCTAACGCAGTACATAAGGATAGGGCTGGAATCACCGCGGGCCTTGGCACAGGCAACTGAAGGAAAACGGGTGGGTTTTAGTCAGTAAGAGTCTGACACGCCCTCCCTCTCCACCCAGTCATTTGATGATTTCGCAACCAAATAAAGAAAGGGCTGGAATGAACCACTTGGAACAACAGATTTGCTTATTCAACAAAACCAAATAATTTTAAGGCCCCTCTCGCGGTCCAGTGGCGCCCTCATTGAATAAAAAATCGTAGCATAGCACAGAAAATAAATATTAAAAAATCCAACTTGACGTTTGTTACTAAGAGGATAAAGAATTTTTACGTTGTTAAAACAGGTCTCAAAATGTTTCGTATCCAAAGTAGTAGGCAAAAGTGCCAAAAACGGCCGTTTCTGACACTTTTGCCTACTACTTTGGATACGAAACATTCTACTAAGAGTTTTTTTAACATTATGAAACTAAATTTAGTTCTAAACGTGGTTTTTTACCACGGACACTAGTCCGTGGTACGCGTACTCACGCGTGTTACAAAAACATTTGATAAAATGCCTACACACGGTACGGTCTAGCTAGATATAATTATTTCCTGGTTATCTATTAGAACTGGTTTTATTACAATAGTTTGTTACACGGTGTAATTCGAAGAATTAGGTAAGATCCAACAGTTTTTACAAATGCGTAGAATGAATTAACGAAATTGGTTTGTTATATCTACTTAGGTGGATTGAAAAGTACTCGGCCTGACACAGATCCAGTCAATTTTTTAAATTACTTAGTTGTGATAGCAAATGGAAAAATTAAATTTATCAAACACTAAGGAAGAATCTTTTTTTTTCCACAATCTGAACGCTTTGTAGAGAAGATGGATGTAGTGTTTTGAACTTACGGTTTAAAATTCTTTATTTCTCAAAGATTACAAATCACTTACGAGGAGAAGTAACACATAAAACAAAACTTAAGTATGAACAGACAGTTGCGCATAGACGGTATTCTTAAATTTCTGGATTGGTAGGTAATTTCAATTGACTTTGCCATTGCCACTTGATGGTGATTGATGACGTAGAGAAATAAAAATATAATTGATTTCAGAGGACTTAATTTTCTTGGTATCTCACTCTCGCACTTAGTACTAAAATACTGGTTGGTTCGTTCAAAACATACGTTTTTCTTAATACACAAGAAGAGAATATCAAAAGAAATTCTGTTTAGTAAGGCTTAAAGTAAACTACGTCTTCTGACAAAGATATGCTAATTCAAAGTGTCTGGGTCAAACGGTGCGTATGTAAGCGATACATTAGAATTGACGTTCCTTTACAAAGCCTAGTTTAGAGCTAAACGTTAAACATGCCTAATACTATCGTCGGTATACGTCAGGGTCCTATTTACTAAAGCCCACAGGAGGCAATCTGTCAATCCGATAAGTTTCCTTCCTACATTTTCTTCTAAATTAAACAGCACTTCGCGAAAAAGTGGCAATTATGTCAACTTTTTTTGACATAATTGCCACTTTTCGCGAAAATGTTTCATTTTCAGTTATCGTAAGTCCAGGACATATAAAAAAGGACATATCAAACCTTATTTATAAAACTCGCCAACCATATGCTTACTTTAAAAACTGATTAGAGGATTCTGAATTCAAATTCTCCATAGAAAATTTTGAACTAGGAAGGTTCCTTATTAGCAGGTGCTATACAGTGTGAAAGCGGGTATTACACAGATTACACTACGCTGAATCAGGGTCTCTAAACCCCTAATAAGAGAAATGTAATAAGATTAAGGGACCACATCCACCCTTAATTCAGGGCCCTGATTCAGTGTAGTGTAATACCCCTTTTAAACTAAACACATAGTTTTTTTTTTTTTGATAAATAAGGCCCATTAATCAATAAATCCAATAAAAACTTATTACTACAGATGTATACCATTCTTTAATTATAAAGTCTCCTTTTCAAAACTAGTGATCAATGGTTGTCCAATGTCCGTGGCCGTGCCTTAAAATCAGTTCGCTCTTTCATTTCAAGGTTGAGAGCATCGAGGAATTCCATGTTCTTATTTTAGATCCGCCGAAGTTTACGAGTTCTCGTAACGCAGGTACCTACGCTTTAGACTAGAAAATCATGTATTCAGGAAAACGGTTTTAATAAGAAAATGTATTTTTTGCTTCAAATGTTTATAACTGCAGCTGGCTTGTGTTTAAAACTGCAATTTTCACGGTCATGATTATTAAGTATGCGCCAATTCGATAATTTCAGTAAACCCGCGGCAAAATTAATACATTATTTTCCATTTCCTGCACACTTTACGACATTTGTCGGATTTTCGTCGATTGCAATTTATTGCATGCACAGCATAACTAAGCGCATAATAAATGTTATTGCTTAGTCATGCTGCCATGCTAAGTGTACACGACGTGGTCCAGCTACCAACACATGACGACGCCATTGCGGGGACCGGCGACGCCTCTGCCTAGATAACACGTCTGGGCGCGATATAACCCACACAGCCGGTTATTAGCATATCTTCATAGCTCCCTTCAACACTTGGCGCTATCTTAACTTGGCACTGTCTTCTTTTTTCGGGAAGCAAACCAAAATAAACAACTGCCATCTGCCACTCTAATTTGTTCTTATGAATGTTCACGATAAATCGTGTGAAAACGAGTCTTTTTTTTTAGAGAAATCGTTCTGTCGAATGATGCCCTTTTTATGTCTTCATATTATTTTTATTAATGAATATGCTCGTTTCAATAAAATATAGCAGAGTTAAATTTATAGGTCGTTCTTAATCTTAACGATCATTCGTTTTATGGCTCTTTTCTCGCACAGGTTCACTTTATCTTCCTTTCTGAGCGGATAAAATAAATAGGTACTACTATAATAATGATTGATTTTTTCAAGTTACTCACAATAAACCGTTTAACAAATCACACTCGACTGCATTTTATTAATGGATTAAACGATGAGCAGTGACTTATCACCTGCTTTTACTGACTATTGAAGAAATGTGAAGTGATCATTTTAGAAGCGTTGTTTAAAAGTTATATCGTTTTCTGAGTTTAGTTCATAATTTTCGAAAGTTGTTTCCGATTATTATATCAATTAAGTTTTAAGACTGATTTATGACATTAGATAAACAAGAACGTTTATGACCATTCATCTAATCATAACTGCTTTTTCTGATTATTAAAGTGTTTTGTAATGAGAAAATCTAGAAAACGAAAGTTAGATTCCGTTTTACAGCATCAAGTCGTAGCGTTCATCCATCAAAACAACGACCAATTAAAACAGTTAGGAATTTAATATTAAATGAATGAGCTAGCATTTAGAACGCGATCATGTATGCCCTTTAGCAGTTCATCCATATGGAACGCGTCTCGTCTACGGAATCCATTGTCCACGCCGCCAGTCCGGGCGGGATGCCGGCCGGCTATAAATACGCCCCAATCAACTCCCACATCGGGAAATTTACCTCTACAACTTTTTGCTCACACCAGTTTATGTAATGGGTACACCTAAACAGGCATAGGTAACTTGATTAAATCTCGATCATCTAGACATCAATAATCTTATTCTTAAAAATCTCTAAAATGTTTAGCTCCTGTGAAGCAGATTGTTTTTCCAAATCTCTATAAAGGGGCTTTTATTTATAAAAAAAATAAGCAAGTTAGATTAGTTTAAACACATTTAATTTAAAACACACTGGTTCTAATTTCAAAATTTTCTATGTAGATTTTGAATTTAGAATCTGCTAATCAGCATATATGCTTAAATGCTGATTAGCAGATTGTAAAAATTCATAATCTCCATAGAAAATTTTGAATTAAGAACCAGTGTGGTTAGCGAGTTTTATAAATAAGGCTGAAAGAGTACTGCTAGCTAATCAGTTGCTAAACACTTCGAAGATTTTTATAAATAAGATTGTATGTATGTCGCAGCCATCTTATTGAATTAGCCAATCAATTGGAAGCCTAGGCCGTTCATTAAACGCCGTCATTCAATTAATTGGCTAGGCCGATAACTAGAACCCCTTAACGTTTAACAACTTGGCGTATTGAAAGTCAGCCCTTTTAAGATGACTGACCAAGACTCAGCCAAGTGATTCAAATTTACTTCAAGTTAAATGATTATTTATTAGTGATTCAATTTATTTAAGGCGGCGATTCCCAAAACGGTCAAAAATGTGGTTTTCTAAAGCAATGTGTCTCTTAAACCGTAAATAATTTTGACAAATAAAAATAATGTGATATTTTCAAGTCCTATTTGCATACAGTGATGGAATTCAAAACATAATTTAACATACTCTAGTGCAGCAAAACAATCTTCTAACATACCTCTTAATTATCTTTAAAAAGAGTTTATCCCTTCGCAATTATAATCATAATAAAAAATATACCACAAAATTTTAAATGCTAAAATACATCCAGTGATGGATTATTTTTTATAAATGTAAATGGATAAAATACTTCATATTTTGCAATAAATTGCGAGCATTTGTCGTAGCGCATCTCTTTCTTTTCTATGCAGCCCGAGAGTGACCGCGCTTTAGGTGATGTCTCGGCCTGGCGTAGTCGGAGCCACGCTTCGCAGGGCTCAATGGTTTTAAAAAAAACGGGGTGCCCTGTATCCCGAGCTCGCTTCGCTCGCTCTTGCATCCTAACATTGCCTTTTGTACACATCTAATCATGATCAGTGGTATCACAAATTCATCAATATTCAATTTAACTAAATGACTTGTAGCAACATCTATGACGCCACAAACGAACTAAAAAAAACCACAAATCCTACATCGCGCAAGCAGAGTTCTCTGCGCGATTTGAACATATACAACAGTCCGAAATCAACCATAGAGCAGTTGCCCGGACCAGACACAACACCCGTCTGGTCGGAGGATCCTCCCTTTTCAATGGAGGTTTGTGGGACTTAACACCCTGTTTCGCATGCCTCCAAAGACTAGACGACATCCAGCCATTTGATTAAACATAGCGTTCAACGACTTGGCTGGTTGTCCTTCAGTCATTAAATTGAATGCCGGCGTTTAACGAACGGCCTAGGCGTCCAATTGACTGGCTGATTCAACCAGATGGCTGCGACATGTATATGTTCCACAAAATCAAATGCTCCAAAAATAATTTCTGTCTGATTCGTGCATGTCAATTGTACCAAATACTCAAAAACTTTTGGCGAAATATACCCTAGCAACTAAATATCGGTGTCTTAGTTGACAATCGAGTATGAAATAACGTTCTAAGTTTGAGAACATTGAGATTAATTGCAAGTTGTCACGACAGTATTTCGGCATCGCTACAAAGTGCACGGTGCACGCTATTCACGTGATCCGTATTTTAAACCACGGAATATACATTTAAGCCATTAAAATAATATAAGGTACAATCCTTGACACTCAGGAAATGGTATTGGAAATCGAATTTGTATCGATTAAGATTAAGGCTGTAGTTTTTTCGACAATACATAATACAATGTATTCAATATCTTTTTTTAACCGCTGCAGTTGAAACAGGTTTTATCTGCAAATAGCAGTTTATCACTTCAGCGTATGTCTACTTTATATGCTGAGCTGCTGACAAGATTGTCCTAATTTCGGCTTTGCTAACGTGACTCTATTAAGACGGTCATTACGGTATTTAGGTTCGTGATATGTTGCATTTGTGGTCAATGACTCGTGTTTACCGTTTAACCACGACGGGGCTATACCCCAAACTATTGTTTAGGAAAAAAAAAACAGCAATCGGTTAGTGCCAAAAAACTCAATGCTTTCACATGAACAGCTCGAGCATTAAAAAGTATAATATGTCTATGTACAGCTACGCATACATTAACACTCCTTATGGTTTCCTTTATGTTAAAGTGCCGTTATAATAAATGGGACTTTTTAAATTTCGTGTTAACACTTGCAATTTAATAAATGTTCATAATAATAGAGTGTATTCAAATAGAAATGTTCACACGTTCACGCATTTATTAGATTGCAGATCTACATTTGTTGAATCCAAGCGAGTTGATTGAGAAAGTGTGGAGAATCAAACAAATAATATGGAAGATGTTAGAACATGACCAATGCAAGCGACGATTTAAATAAGTACTAAAATATCTAATTGTGACCCTTCACATGGAGATTTGCAATCTATAAATTTTACAGTTGGCGCTAGCCCTAAGGCTTGAAAAAGTTCTAAATATAAGCAGTAGAGAAGTAGCGAGCGAGTGTGCTTGTACCACGGTAGGCAAAATATTTGCGGTTTTCGCGAGCGAGTAGGCCAGCGTTACACTTACTCAGCAGCCTTTCTCTTTCGGTACAAAATAGGCAATAGGCTTAAGAATTCGTGGTACAGGCTCAGAAAGCAGTGCCGGCGCTTAGTGGCGCCAGCTCGCCAGTCAAGGACGACAACAGCCGCGCTCATGTCGTATTGTTAGCGATTTCACCGAGATTAAACATAAGGCTCATTCACATACCCTTGTGTTCTGTACACATTGTCTCTGTTGACAAAACATCAATACCTGAACGATACATGAATGGTACGAGTAACTACGCTAATATTGTACCAACCTAGAATAACGATTGGACAATCATCTCTGTAACTATGAGTCACGCTCGGGATAACGAGCGCGGTAGTAAACATTCGATTATCCGATTCTGATTCACGACCAAACACGTATTAGAATACTTTGTTAAAGGTGCATTGTTTAAGATCGCTCCTGTTCTATTTATTTTTTCACATATCCGTGAACTATTCTCAACGTAAACACAGCCGCGCGGTTCACAGCTTTCGTTCACTGTTTATGTTGCGGATAAATATTAACAATATTGGTGTCATGGTTTACGTTCTAAGAACTTCTTAAGTAGGTGTAAAAGTTCAAGTGCTAATGAGAAAAAAAATCATTAGCTAGACAAAACAATAGAAATGAGTTAATGTGTTGTCGTTAAAACTTAAATAATGCGCTAATTACGAGACTCGGATGAAATTATTACACTGAATTATAAATCAGTTTTATGTTCATGGGAATTAGGTGTAAGCCAAATAAAAATACTGTTATTTGTTTTAAGAAAAACAAACAGCAATTGAAGTCATTTAAAAAGTTGAATAAAAGGCCATTAGATATAAAAGGCTATTGTATATAATGCTAAGAGAGCTGAGCTTAGTAAATTGAGAACTAAAAATATAATGATGAAGTTGCTTGAGCCACTAGAGGACATAGCACTCACAGGATACCACGCATTCGAAATGAATAAATAAAAGTTATTACATATGGTAATTCGCTAATCAACGAGCTCGGATACTAAACAATAGAATATGCAGTGTCATTGACTCATTATGCAGGAGAATATCACGCCTAATGTGATTCGTACGCACAATGAAACCAATCCGATAGGGCTCTTTGTATTCTGACGAAGGTAGGGCATGCATTAGTGCGTGTAATTGATGCATCACACGCTGTAAGTGCTCCTTTGGTTTCTCTAATGACTCTTCGTCTCGAATTTTAATCAATTTGCAATGATAATGAAAGCACCAACATAATCTAATCTTCTTATGCCATCTTAGTACACCCTTATGCATGTTGACGTAAACAGCGTATGTTTTTCCAATCCATAATTTCGTGTGGGTGGTGCAGCGAACGCAGCTGGAATATTCGAGGTTATTCGCTGTTGTGTTGTAACTGCTTACCAAACAGTGTTATACATAATACGTGTAGAACTGTAGCCTAGATTCTAGACAATAATAAAACTCATATGAGCTACGTAACACGTTATGACAGAGTTTGAATAAACCAAAAGCTGCCTCAATCTAGCTGTCTCCCCCATCTTGTGAATTCACTTGATATTTTTGATATTTCCAAATGTTCGAATCGCTGTAAAAAAAAATTCTGTCAACTCAACAACGGAACACCAAAGGCGTTTTCCATTTGCCATTTCAAAAAGGAAGTATGTCGTTTGCACAGCACCTAAATTGCCGTTTCAACGGTCTCGTCATATCGTTGAAGTGGCCCTGACTCGACTACGTACAAATTGGTACCGCTCGATTAGTCATACAGTGTTTTGTCTATCAGTGTGTCATTTACTGATGCACATGTCCGCCCATCGCATTAGTTTCTCATGTCCGTCTGGTACCACAGAGTGTCTGTTTCATTAATTCTCGCTGTGCAATGTGTGTTAAGAAATATTATTGCAGACACTTGATATTTTCATGTACAGTCAATCACGCGCTATGTCATTGGTTCACCTGTATGAGCAAAAGTCGCTTTCAAGGTTTCTGCGACCTCACTTCGGTCGTTGTTCTGATTTTGCGTAGGATGTTCGATGATTTAAAAACAGAAGATATAAACCTGTATAATATCTCAAAGCGGTATCTGTTTGTGATGTAAGATTTACGTGTGTAGGTGCTCTGCTCCACGCTGACATTTATAAATAACAATATCTACTGAAGAAAACCAAATATATTACTGACTCATTTATTGACTAATCACCTGTTCTAAACTTGTTGCACAGCTTATTCCGAACTTCAACACTGTCGTGTTAAACTGTCTTTACATAAGTTAGAATACTGTATCATTAACTCGCCAATAAAGATGAGATCTATTTATAAGATAAGCTTTATTGGCCAGTAACTGGTTACAAAATTAGAGAATTGGTCATGCAGTGTGCCGAGAAGTAATTCTATTTATAAGGGTTGGTTTTCTTCCATTTTGAGCTGAACTCAAGTCGTGGGGACGCTGTGAAATTAACCGGCGCCTGTTGGCCTGTTTTCTTTTATTGTCGTCTCTTTGGTTTTGCAATCTATTTTTCTTATGACTCACTTACCATGCTTAAAATATCGTCACGAGAGTTACTTATGGCCTTGTTTATTACTTTGTTATTGCCAATTAACTGTGAAGCACCATGTTCATACAGGGTAGCCCCCTAGAGATTGATTAACTTACGAAACTGTTATGTATGTTTGTCTAACTAAATGCGTTTGTTTAATGAATTTCGCGTTAGATGGTGCATGGATTTGAATAAAATATTCGAGAGAATACTGATTTCACATTTAGCTTTACAACCACGTTTACGCTATGTAATACATATTTACACTGTAAGGTACCTAATCCGTTCTCAAAGTAAGATTTTACTTTTTTTTTCTAAAATCCAGTACCCAACCGACTATATGAGGAGTTGTTTGGTATGGAGCGGCACTCCATAAAAACTTCCCCTCGCATCACTCCCTATTCATAAAAACTTGACATTCGTAATGCTCCATAAGTCTCACCTGTCACTGTCATATTCCTCACAATAAAAAGAGATGACAGACTTGGAACTTTTATCCTCAAACATTCATACAGGAATTATGTCCTTTAGTATGTTGAGGAAAAAACTTTTAATGTACAAGTCTCGTTGATTAAATCATGAACAAAAATAAAATTAATGTAGCATTATCTCCTTGAAAGCCAAAGATCTCTTATTTTATTACAACGTCATAATCGGATTGAAACGGCCTTATTTTTTAATATCACGAAAAAAACTCTGAGGTGCGGACAATGGTTGCTGTAGTTCCGCCGATACAAGTCGGCTTAGTGACAAAAATCTGATATATTATCACTTTGTTTACCCAAGGTACCACAGTAATAAGATATAGAATTTTATTATCAAAAGTTTTTTTTTTGTTGATGACTACTTAGTAGCAGATTAAAATAGGAAATGGCCTGAATTTTGAATGGACGTTTTGCTCTCATTTGGTTAGGTAATCATCATTCATCATCATCATCATTTCAGCCGAAAGACTTGCACTGCTGAACATAGGCCTCCCCCAAGTGTCTCCACAATGATCGGTCCTGTGCGTCTCACATCCATCCGCTACCCGCGACTCTCACCAGGTCATCGGTCAACCTTATCGGAGGCCTTCCAACGCTGCATCTTCCGGTACGCGGTCGCCACTCTAGAACTTTTTGGCCCCATCGACCGTCTGTTCTGCGAGCAATCTGCCCAGCCTACTGCCACTTCAGTTTGGCGATTCTTTGGGCTATGTCGGTAACCTTGGTTCTCTTGCGGATTTTATCGTTCCTGATTCGATCACACAAGGAAACTCCGTGCATAGCCCTCTCCATTGCCCTTTGGGTGACTTTTAGCCTTCTGATGAGGCCCATTGTGAGTGACCACATTTCTGTTCCATATGTCATCACTGACAACACGCACTGGTCATAGGTTAGGCAATCAGCTTAAAAAAAATAAAAGGATCCCTCTTTTATAACTACCTGTTAAGTATAAAAAACAAGCTTGAAAGAATCGCCCATTCCTATCTGCAGCTGAAACAATAAAACACATAAACAAATCGTAATCACACGGCATTACATTACAAGGTAGATAAACTTTAAACTAAACAATTGAATACCAAATTACAACTAAACATAATTAACTGCATACTAAATGACATTCAACTATAAACAATTTAGGCAAAATTACTGCTATGCGCAAACATTATCACTTTTCTCGGTATGTGGGCAATGCACGTCCTAGTTTTACATTGCTCAGCACTTTTACAATGGTTTTACCTTAAGGTGCTATTACACTGGCAAATTAAATTGCTCAAGTCTGGGCAATAGTGGACAATATTGGCAAAAAAAGTTGTCAGAACCAACAACCCCAAGCATTTTAAAGCGATGTCACATGTAGAAATCGTTCTCATAAATACAACCACATCATATTAAGCTAAGTGTATGGAGCAACCGTAGTCGTACAACTACATTTATGAGAAGTTCATAATATAGAGCAATCGGAGTCAATATTGACGTAATTACAGCAATATTTAGGATCCTAAAACTTCCAAGGTGGCTTACCATTAATCTTGATTGCCCCACTGCCATCAGGCAACAGTTGCCGAGCAATGATTGCTGAAAAACCCGTGTAAATGTAGCTTTATGGTTTGTGTTCGCCCACGATGTATTTTCCGGGAACATGGCTGCGGTTTGTAGAGCGCATGATATTTCTGTGTGGTCCCCGAGCGCCGGCGTGTCATCGTCTGCCGTATAAGGGCAGTGTAGCTCGAAGGAGGTGAAAGGTTACCTAGCTCTGTGTTACTATTCTCACGCTTTGTGGTTTCTGCTCCGGCTTTTCAGTAAGGTCCACTGCTGAATATTAATATGGGCCTCTTTACAACGCTTCAATGAACAGACATGACAATCAAGGCTGAAAAAAGTGTGGCACATAATCGTTCTTACTTCTCAATCAGTGACTGTTCAGCAGCTCACAATATCAAACATTTTGTGGGCTGCTGAACAGTCGCATTTATTTTGTCAAGTCATGCAGTCAACGAGCAACTCAATGATACGTATGTTCAGAGAAAGTTACATTCAGTCGTCATCAATATTTGCAAAAAAAATACAAAGTGACGGGAAAAGAAAAAAAAGCTGTCCTGCCAAAATATACTGGCATTTTGACTTCTTTCACATTCCTACATGAATGGTATTTTTTATCACGTACGAACATCTATAGAACAGTACCCGTTAGCAGACTTTCAATTCGACTACATACTGGTAGCAGCCGTATCGCAATAACTTAATTACTAAATGAATGCAATAGCCGCCATCCGTCCGTCAGGCAGGCAATGAGAAGCAAACACCCCTACCACGGTACGATGTCATCCACCTATAACATTAATACTCGCACCAAATGTCACACTTTCTGAAATGTTTTAGTGTATCGTGGTAGGTGCTCGTCGACCTCCATCGGTCGCTCACGGCCAATTTGTCTGGCGATCTCACGGGCAATTTTCATTGTCTCTCCGATGTTGCAAAAACTGACTGCAAAATCTGAATTGTCAATTGTGAAAATGCAATTAAGACTTAACTCACCGATAGTTGTTACAATAATTAACTGCTTAATTATTATTCTGTGTAAAGTGCGACTATTCTCACGGTTGTTTGTCTGTTAAGAACGTTTGAAATTAATTTTATGTTCTTTTGTTTAGGATGGCGCTGGTGTTAGGTAGAATGTACACCATATTTATTTACTTATGCCACTACACATTATGGAAAAACACGTTTAGCTCCATGACTTCCGCCGCATTAATCATAAACGGATTAGCCGTGTACTTGCTAGTGACTTAATCCCTCTTGAAAAATGACACTCGCATCCAGAGCCAGGCAAAATGTGGCGACTCAGACGATCTTCCAGCGTCCGCGACACGAATAGCTACTAATACATAAAATGGTATAGTAAAACACGGTTAATACAACATTGCGCGTTTTTTCGCGGTGATACGCCTCATTGCTAAATATAACAAGCACAGTTTCAATGCAGAGAAAACTCTCTTTGGCACTGTGCCGCTATTTGGGACTTGGGAGTTGTATTATCAAAACAACGGCCAAGTAAATGCTTTCTCCGGCACGCGTTCCATGAAATTGGGAAACCTCACACATTCCTATTAATTACACCGTGAACCGTTAATTCCAACGAACTTTTAAATGCTTTGCTGATGTTCGGGTGTGGCATTCCTGAAGATAAATTTATGTGACTGTGAAGAATGTTGTGTTGTCTAGGCTCGGCGTCAAATTACTCTTCGTCAAATATTTCAGGATATAGAATGGTAATCCGCCCGGATAAAAGTGTAAACAATATTCAGTTAAGAATTCTAAATGTAATAAAGTATAGCCAAGATTCCTTTCATTTAAGCCCATAAATTGCGAGAATAAAGTAATACAGTGTGTCCGCCCACTTGCAGCGTCCGCCCGAGGCACATGCAATAGAGTCATACCTTTAGTTCTCGAATACTTTTCAATTCTATCTTTGGTGAGTCGTCCGTGTGATCAAAGTTGGACCATTACATCAATTTGTCTATGTCGCAAAGGCGAGACGCCATATTGTACCCACGTGACTGTGTAATTTAAATGGCTACGACTACCCATATGACACCCACGGATTTCGGAGATTAAACATAACCAAAGGCTAGTTTTATTGAGTTATTTGATAGGTTAAATTATATTGCGTTTCCTCCTCTATGAATATGTCTTATGACTAGTCAAACTTTATGTTCTACAGAAACCAGTGAATCAATGCTATAGGTTCTTATGTGGTAGCTCTAAGTTCGAATTAACATAGCATGTTACAAAAACAATTGAGTGGCCAGTCATAGCCGCTTCTTAGCGATGTATCACTGATGAGTCAGCCTACTTGCGTCACAAGTCTGTACCTCACACGGGAGTTCACAGCCTTGCTTACATTATAACGCGTGACGATTATTGACCCGACCGTTACTTGATCACTTAGGATTAATTACTAAAGGGAACACTTATTGTGTATTTTTATAATATGTAACCAGGATTTTTATAATACATATCATGGTTTATAAGTGTCTATGGAGTTTCGTACACGTACTCCATAGAGATCTACATTCTGGAATGTAGCTTCATCTTTCTGACTGACCGACTTCTCGATAATTCAAAAGTGCCTGTGAATGGTTTATTGGAAATAAATGCTTTGAGTTTATTACATTGATTGAAAAATATAACTTATACCTCTCTGCTGTTTCTTGTTAAGTAAGACGGCGTGTTACGCAGTTTTCCTTATAACTTGGATGCACATCAACATTCCCTAGAAGGCATGTTGTCCAGCCAGGCTGGCCACCCACGCCCCACGCCGCTCGATAAACAACCTTTACCACTACGTTTTAGTATTCCAATACCTTGCTCGTGACGGCCTAATGTGGCGCCATGGGGCGATTGTTTTTATAGTTATTAGGTAAAGCAGTTTTATAGAAACGTGTTATGTTGAATTGTTTTTTTTTGACAGAACAGTGAGATGGTTCCCCCTCTTGGGTATCACAATGGAACGAAAAACTGTGTAATGGTCAAAAAACTTCTCCATCCAATCACTGAAGTCATATCACTCATACTACTGTTATATACTCTTTCTCTACAAATGACAATGCACATGTTTTTCTGGTAAAATTCTGAAATAAATTGACACCTTTTTCCAGCTTGCTAGCAGCAAATGAAAGCCTCGTTAACTACACCCCCCTATAGGAATAGATAGGAATGGTTGTCCGTAAGGCGTTATCTCCCTCATTACTTCCCGTCACACCATTTCCACCGTATCTGCAGTAATCAACCGGTGTTATGGAGGTTCGACTGAAATAGTCTCTAATTCGACCCAAATTAACACATTTTATTTTAAATGAGTGGCCCAATTTAAGGGATTTAAAAATAAAAACACGAGATAATGGGATTAAGCGTTAATTTACGTGAATCCGCGCTGAAAACATAAAAAAGTAGGTACAAATACGACACTCAAAATACATGCAAAACTGTTCTTCTTAAATCTTGAATATTAAAAATTGCCATTGCTACCAGCCTAAAAACCTACAAAAATAAAACAAAGTGATCTATGGAGTGTATCCGAAGTCTGGAATTAAAAAATGCATCAATCTGCCTAGCCTTTTCCCAACTATCTTGGGGTCTCTCTGATAAAAACATAATATTTTCGTTCATTGACTCTACAAACTTAGTCATGAATTCGTGAAGGGCTAAGAGTTCCTTCAATCTGCCTAGCTTTTTTCCAACCATCTCGGGGTCGGCTTCCAGTCTAACTGGATGCTGCTGAATACCAGTATTTTACATGGAGCGACTGCCTATTTGACCTCCACAACCCAGTAACACGATACTCCTTGGTAAGACTGGTTGTCAGACTTTCGGGCTTCTGATGACCCGTAACGACTGTCTAAGATCACGATTGACAGCCGGGACCAACGGCTTAACGTGCTTTCCGAGGCAAGCAGTACTCTCGGTATGTAAAGATGGTCCATGGACCAACCCCAGCAAGCGTAGCTTAACCTGATGGATCATCCCATGCGGCTGTTATTACTGTAGCCACGAGCTCCTTAATTAAAAAATGCATATTCTTTTCTATTACTTCAGATTAAACACGGCTCCAATTTAGTATAACCAAAGTTGTTGTGAAATACCTTATAATATAAACATTAATTCCTGCGCCTATTTCCTCAACCATATTTAACAGAACCTCTTCTCCAATTCCAGGGCCACCGCCACGGCTGGGGCTGAAGGCGGCGAGCCCCGGGGTGGCAGGCGCCGACGAGGACTGCAACAGCAACACCAGCCTCACCGGGAGCCAGCACTCGCACGATGACATCGATGCGCACTGCGACAACTCCGGGTATCTCTGGTTCCTCGACTACAAGTGAGTTATTTTATCATCTTTGTTTCTTTCCTTCTGTTTTTCTATCTTTTATTTGATCTTTCGTTCTTTTCTTCTGCATTTATTTATTTCTCTATTAATATAAAAAGAGTAATAATTTGTATAGAGACTTTGACTTTAACTCAGCTTGAATCGACTACGTCTCGAATTTGATGATTCAAATTCATGGTCATAACTTGTTATTTGTTGACATTATTTGTCTTGTTTTTGCTGTTATAAATCTGAGTTTCAAGGACCCGTACCCTGTCAGTACTATCATCAGTTCTCTCAATAGTAGTAGTAACTTTAATAGCTGTACTGTAGCTCTGCACTTCTCCGCTCCAGTAAACAGTCAGACTATTCATATCTTGTAAGGTATCCTAATGCCGTAAACGTGTCTAAAGTTACTGTCGATGGAGCCAACTACGGCATCCTGCAATTTTATTAAAACAACACACTGCGCTTATACCTACTAAATCACTTACCCAGCAATGCTTGTTTAAAACCAAATTGTATGTACCTAATGTAGAGTAGAATAAATAACAACAAAATAACACTGATATTTCCAAGTTTGTTAACGTTGCCATACTTTCCAATCCTTTTTGTAACACAAACTATCTGGTAGATACTTTTTTTTTTTTGGAGGGGTGTGAAATCATCCAATGACTTCTTCCGCTCTAGGGTGGAGCGGAAGGGCGTGTCAGACTCTTACTGACTAAAACCCACCCCTGTTCCTCCCTGCCCTGAATGCCCAGGGGCGAGGTAACTCTTTCGAATTTATCCTCAACCCCCGGGCACTGGTAGACCTTAAAATTCCATTTTGGAAATGTCGTTGTCTGATTATTCTTTTTTTGTTTATCTTAAACTAGGACCAAAACGATCGATTGACCCAATTTACTACAGCCAGACAGGTATTTAAAATGACAGGGAATGACAAACAATCTTATTTGGGTTACTATCGATTTTAATCCGTAACCGTTTTTAAGTTAAATAGGATTTATTCAATAATGTTTACAATAGAGACCTATAATAATATATAATATAATATAATAATAATATAATATTCCACAACTATCACACAACGCCATCTAGTCCCAAGCTAAGCAGAGCTTGTGTTATGGGTAAGACAACTGATAAACATACTTATATATTTCTAAATACATACATATTATAGAATTAAAACTTGATCGAATAGTGCCTATTCGGCTTTATATCCCTAACCTCTCGGCTAAAGTATTAATTGAATGTTTTCTGTGTTTCAGCCCAATTTTTCGAGACGGCTCCTGCCACCACACCTCAGTGCTGTCCTCCGTGTCGGCCTCCTACAAAGGCATAAGTGACCTAACATCTCGCTTTGAGTTCACGTCCCGCTACAACGACCTCGCGCGGGATCTCGACGCGAACCTCGCCGAGGCCGACATGGAGAGCTTTAGGACCGAAGACATCCACGCACTGTTGATGACCGCCAACTTGCCTCACGACACCATCATTGACGACAGGACGCATGATGTGAGTACCAAAAATCAAAATCAGAAAAAAGGGTTCGATCCTTGAAATCATGCACAACGACAACATAATAATTTTAAAACGTTGGAAACGAAGATAGAGCACAAATATACGTCCAAAGTAGCTACTAAAACTTGATACTGCTTAGTAATTCTCACTTAATTGTAAATAATAACAGGTGCATAAAACCGTATTAAAACTTTATTTGCTAAGCAATGTTCTCATTAACATAATATGAGGCAATTTGTGACATTGATGATATGGTATTCCATCTTATTAATATTCTCGGCGTAGCTATATTGTCGATCCATTAGGTTGTGCAAACGATAAGTGGTTCCCCGGTACGTAAACTTATTACTGTATTGAGAAACATTGTTTAAAATTACATATTTTTAGCAGAATCACGTTGGTATATACGAGACTAGCATTTCGCCCGCTACTTCGCGATTTTAAACATTTAGATATAGACTATGACACTCACAAATAACGGCTTTCTATTGGTAAAATAATTTTCATAATCGGTTCGGTAGATCCAGAGATTACTCCCTATAACCTCACAAACTTACCTCTTTATAATATTATATTAGTATGTATACGAGATTATCCATATTTTTTTATAACGTTGATCAGATAATTCATCAAAATTAAGTTATTCAATAACTTGCTTGTACTATTCGGTGCATCGGCTATGACCCTGCAACGTCCATAAATGTATTTAAGGCGCAGTTATATGCCAACGACCTTGAGTAGTTAGCTTGCGTGTTCTGTAATGAGCTCATGCAACGCGTCGTACGTCTAACCTAGGAATAGGACTCGCCCATCAAGGACCGCTTTCCCAAATTAGAAGCATTATTCATTTATTATACATTAGACAGCAGTTATTATACTAAAACACGTAAACTAAAAGATAAATAATTAAATACGTTCAAAATGGTGAAGATTTCATAAAAATGCGCTCAACGATTTTGCGTGATTCTCAATTTTTATCCGCGTTAGACATAACTTTACAAAATAATTACACTATGTTATAAATTAATAATTTCAAATATTCGCATATCAAATTACGAACAAAAAATGTCTAAAGTAACATATATTTTTTCAAAGAAATAAGACCAGTCGTTTAGACGTGATGTTCAATTTAAAATCATTTAAAGTCGTATCATTGCGCCTTAAGGCCCGGCAAAGCGGCGCCCTCATTGAATAAAAAGTCGTAGCATAGCATAGAAAATAAATATTAAAGAATCCAACGTCACGTTTGTTACAAAGAGTATAAAGTATTTTTACGTTGTTAAAACAGGACTCAAAATGTTTCGTATCCAAAGTAGTAAGCAAAAGTGTCAAATACGGCCGTTTTTTGTTACTATTGCCTACTACTTTGTAACAAACGTGACGTTGGATTCTTTAATATTTATTTTCTATGCTATGCTACGATTTTTTATTCAATGAGGGCGCCACTTGGCAGGTAGTAGACCCTTAAGTCGCTGTTTTGTTTCTAATCAGTGGTCATTCTGGGTTAACCTTCAAACCTATTTTGATTGCAGGTTTGGCTATAAAATGTAAATAAAAAATACACACACACACAACACAGGACGTTTAAGGTCTATGTCGGCGGTATAGACAAATGTTAAAAATACGAGTATTGCAGTTTCGCCAAAATATTTATGAATCTAATAAACATTAATAGTAAAATAAATAACTAACTACTTCTTGAAAATTTTATGTTTCATAAAAACACCTAATTAGAATGAAAGTGATGATGAAAATAATGCTCTTTAGAAGGTAATAATAAACCTAGCCTTAGTCCTTAGTCCTTACCGCTTTTAATTAGACTTGGAACAGCAGTCACTCAGAAAAAGGAAATAGAGAAAACCAAGCATAATGCCACATGTCTTTTACTGCGCTGCAATAAATCACGCCGTAATTCTCTGTAACATTTATAGTCTAAAATAATATCCTGTAGTTTCATTAAGTTTGTTTACATAAATGATTCCAATAATTTCTTAAACCTACCTATATTCTTGTGAACCCTGCTTTTAAACTTTCTTAAATAAATCTTATACTTTGCTTCCACAAAGATCAAGGCACATTGTATAACTATATACAGATCAAGGATTTTAGTAGGCAGTTAACATAATCTTAAACCGTAAAACGTATAACGAAAAGCGTCTCGAAAATGCATTTACTGCGGTTTTAAAAGCAGCTGTGAATTCATTAAATTGCCGTGTTGCAATGATAAAGTCATAAAAGGACAAGTTTCGAGAGGTGAACATAACGAATAATATTTATTTTTATTCTCATATTATGTGTGTACTTACATTTTATATTAAATAATATGATGCTATCTTTCACTTCAGGTGTGTAATCACAGGTGCATCTTGCACATATTTGTCTTCAAGGAGCAAATAAAAATGATGACTAACTGGCAGTAGATGATATCATTAGGTGACGAATAATTTAAACACTAAAACCGACTTAAAAAGTAAATGCATTAACAATAATTAAAGATTTTATCAGACCTGTTGGTAATTTTGCAGCTTAGTAGACCACCGTTCCCAAAAACATAGGCATTTCCAAACCCAACATTAGCAGTGTTTAACATCTTTATTATTGCAGGTAAAACACCCAAATAGCAAAATAATATAAAATTAAAACTTAATTGTAAAATAAAACATGTAGTCTCCCTAGTCTCCTAAAACATTATTATAATTTACTTATCCTATGATATAGCCATCACGTCATATTTTACTATATAAAATATACTCTAAACTACAAAGAACAGAATTACTAACTAAAAAACCGACCAAGTGCGTGTCGGACTTAGCACATTTAGAGTTCCATACCAAAATGAGGGTATTTTCAAAGAGAAAATCTGATTCATCAATATATTGGTATTTTTTAGTAAAATATTCATAATTATAAACATTATTACCAAATTTCAAGTTCATAGGTCAATGGGAAGTTAAAAAAATCTTAGGAACAACATTTTGTGGCAGACGACGACAGACAGATAGACGGACATACGGACACGTGAGTGACAGCAATAGGGTATGGACCCTTCGTGTACGGAACCCTAAAAATGGGTGGTCCAATAATGACCGTATTCAGCATCAACGACTAATTTCTAAGAAAAACCGTAGAAATCCGTCGTAGAAATTATGCAAGCGCTGGAAGCAATCTAAGGCAGTCTAACTCTCGAGTGTATTTACAGAAGACGGAAGCTATGGCGATGAAATCGACCGTTTATGTTCATGAAACGTTTGTTACACATATGCAGTGTTGTAATTACTTGCAAAATAGCTTTTGCAACAAAATATGGTGCTCATATTTCTATGCGCCAAGTGTGTTCGATTAAAATATACTACTATCTGATGAAGGAAATTTCTTTAAAGATGGTCTGAAATGAAAATTCATAGTTACACATTTTATTTTAGTTGTTTTCATTTGTGATCGTCATAAATGTTTTTCCCTTCACTTTGTCATTTCTACTACCTATCTAAATATATATATAATATTCTCACATAAGTGGTTTATGTCTTAATTATAATTAATTAACTTTCCATTGTTTATATACATAACATTATTTTCTACTGTATCTATTATTTTAAGTATGTTTATTTTTTCAGTATCATTATTATTTTCACTATAGATGACGTGTTATGGTGTATTGCAGAGTAATCCCCGAGGCGAGATGTTCGCGAGCATCTCTAGTTCTATCATGGAAAGGTTTCGATTCGACAGCAGTGTCAGTGCCGACAGTAGTTTCCAGGTTCGACTCGCATTGCTGTTCAATGTTTCATTTCATTCATTTTCTTCAAAGTTTTATAAGCTAGAAGATTTTTTTCATCTCATTTTTGTCACTCTTGCTAAGCACTTACAATTTTAATTACTTCAATTAGCACTTTATGTACACACTGCAGATTTCAACATCCAGTACTGGTACAATTTCAGACTGGTCTATGGCAACAACGCCATCTAGTGAAAGACAACGTTACAACTATACGTTAGACACTTTAAATTACGATAGATGTCGTTATGATGCTAGCTTTAGGTTATTATTTATTATCCTATTCTAAATTCTTCATTATTTTATTTTATTATTTTTCATTTTTTTATCATTATTTTATTTTATTACTTTTATCGTATCTATAAACTAATAGTTAGTTTATAGAATCGTTATCGTTAGTTTACGAATCATTAGTACCTAACTCATAGCATTTTTTTTTGAAAAGAAAGTTCATAATTATGTTCCTAATCAATAACTTATCAGTGATCTCCAATTTACCTAATGAGCTGATAATCTTCGTTGAAATAATTATTTTGTAAAATTAAAATCCTGTATAGTTTTTGTAAAATAAAATCCTGTATAGCTTTTAGGTATATATTTCCATGCTTTTCAATAATTTGTCGTGGGGAAAAAACTGGATATCTAGTTTCTTTATGAAAAATTCAGAAACACTGAAATGTGGAATGCTTTTTTTAAACCTTCATAGTTTTTTTAATTGTTGTCGATGATTACAATCGGTCACACTTGCCAATTAACAGTTATTGACTCCCTGGAGTACTCACACAATATAACAATACTTGGAAAGTCCAGACGCTTGGCTAGCATTCACAACTAGTGTTCCTTATAGTGTGAAGTGCGTTGGTCCCACGGGATGTGCCAGTAGTAGTAAAGACGGAATAAGACCGCTAACATTGTGTGCGTGACTCAACTCACACATGGATATTTTTACACTAACTGAACGCTGAATTGCGTCAATCAGTTTAACCACGCTCGTAATTCCCCAAGTCATTCCCTCTTCTACTGCGTGTATGTGTATGTGTGTGCTATATTTAAACATCCTTATGTGTAGCCCTGTTCATACGGCCAACATCTGTGTGCGTTGCCAATGAAGTCTATCCTCTAGGACAGACGTTCTCAAACTGTTATCTGCGCTGCGTACACAACTATACCGATGTTGTAATTTACCAATTTACAAGGGCCTGTAAAATGAAGGAAGTCTAATGTTTTGTTTCATAGTACATCAAACCTTGAAGTGTTACTGATTGAAACTTGCTAATCAATAATTATCGCCCGGCTAATGATCATCTGTTGCCCCCATTAAATTTATTTTTAGCATGTACAGCATGTGCTGCGCTTTGATAACAGTTGCGTTTAAAGCTCAGAGTGTACAACACGCGCGTTTGATTTGCTGTAAAGTTTGAGAAGCACATGTAGTATCTAATATTAAAATTAATATTCCCGCTGCCCCAGTCGCGCCCAGGGCTCTCGGGAGTGCTGTGCTGTGGTCTGTGCAATTTCTTGAAATGAATTCGATCACATGTTGCTTTACCAATAACTGCGATAGTTCAGAGAACCTTATAGATAATTGTGTTTGCGTTTGATAACGCATTAAAGCGGACGTTTGGATATTTAGATTCCGATAGTGAGTGTAAAGCATGATGGCAGAGACATTTTGTTACAAGTACATAGTGAATGATTTAGTGGTGTAGTGATCCCGTTCTATTAGAGACAGTGAGAATAGATGAGAGTGTGTTTAAAAATGGGTGTGAAGGAGTATGATTGGGATTCTTACAATGGATATTATTCAGTAAGTTTACTACTACATTTTACATTATTGTTATATTCTTTCTTACAAATACTGTAGGTACACTAGACCACCTACGACGTGCTTTAATTAGATTTAATTGAATTTGTATTTTTGAACGAACAGCAGTAGATATCTTATTACTAAACAGAAGCAACATACTCTGCTTTGACACTATTGACAAGTTTATCATTATTATAAATTACATCATCGCTTTCTTTAACAATTCACTACTCATCTTTATCAATAAACACTTCTTAGGTCACACAATAACTTGTCTCTTCAAACGTTCTATATAGTTTATATTCTCTTACTACATTTCCTTTTATTCTTATCTAACTACCCTCATTATGACCAATAATCATTTACCGGTACTTATTCAATTACAATAATATATATGTTAAACAAATATCATTGTTGTGAGTGGTTGTTTGATTTGTGACCTCATTTGCAACAGGAAAAGGAATTAAATTGATGATAACGCTCGCGGCAGCCATGTTGTTTGTCACTGTAAACGACCCGCTGGCTCTGACTGTACCAGAGATGCGTTACGTAGGGCGTGTCATGGACAAAATAATGGGCCGTTCACACGAACTTTTTGATTTTGAAACGATATAACATCTTCTAAAGATGGTTTCCTATAAATTATATTATGACAGTTAAAATAATGATGCCCAACAGTGGACAAGGCTAGGTGGGTAATGTTTTTTGTTAAGGCACATTTACGGTTTTCTTCCTAGCTGTAATCTTTAATGGAAATATCCTTTTAAAAGCAAGAAAATGCGACACCTGTTTTCGCGGCAAAATATTATGCGGATGTTATTATCTATCTGTACTTCGAATTGTAAACTAGTCATCTGTAGTGTGAAAAAAAATACTTTATAGCTTCCAATGAAACCCCTATAGGCCACTTCCTCACCAATTGAGCCCCCTCAGTCAAATTTGTATTACCCACAGCCAATTAAAGTTTCTTCATTCCCAAGCTCCCAAACTTTTCATCGATAACCATTAGGTATTTTAATCAGGCCATTTTTTGTGTTTTGATAAAAAGCTTTTAATCACTGCCTTACTTAGATAGTAACTATAGCCGACATAGATAAACTACAAAACATATAGGTCTACACCGCTACGGTTTATTTGATAATGGACATTGTACCTGTAAGTAACCGCAGCCATTATTTTTAGCCACGACTTGCATCCGCGTCAGCTATAACTACACGTAAATGTTTATGTTCCAACTAACACGCGTTACAGTTTCGAAATCTTCTGAGAACATTCACATGTCGTAGTGTGCAACATGTTGATTTTATCGTTATAAACGTTCCATAATACCTTTGTTTTATTTTGTTTTATTATTGTTCGTGTACAGGTCCCTATTTTATATGAGATTCCTGTATTATTTTATCATGTTACTAACACATACAAAATACATAGCCAAACAACTAATTTATCACTATGAAAGGCAATCCAAATAATTATAATGTTTATTACCTATGTATGTAGTTACATGTACCACGATGTAAAAACAGCTTTTAAAACGTTTAACGGAGAACCAGTTGCCTCATAACAATATATTCTTCCACTAGGGTGAAGAATCCGTCGGTTCGATCAACACAATGTCGATATGCAAGTCGGAACTTCTGTTCTCCCCTGTGAAAGAGGGTGTGCATGGCGTTCACTTCAGTGTGGACAGCCTGGACTGCGAGCTGCCCTCCGAACAGGACCTCATCCTCACCTGCCAGGCAAATAAGGACAACTACACCATCGCCTTTGAGGGCAGTCTCACCACATACTCTGAGGACAGTGAGTGCATCGAACTGGCCGTCAATCAAATACATGGTACGCAACATTGATTTCCCTTCCTCGAACTACTGATGCATACCGCGATAGTGATTTAATGTTTACCCAGTTTACAATTACGCTAATTTACCCACCTGAACTGATTCACCCTATGTTAATTATTACTCATGATAGCTTGCCAACTCATACACTTGATATTTTTCAGACAAATTGGGCGAGGAAGAAACCTTAGTTTTAGATAACGATGAAAGAACGCGCAGGAATTTAGAATTATTAGAGAGATGTAAGAAAATAACTAATAAGTTAACGACGTCTATGGCTAGGAGCGATTTAGGATTAACTACTTGGAGTAAGCTTAAGAAACAAACCAGTCAGTCACCCTTAAGGAGGTAAATAATGGAAACATTATGCATACAATATTATTATAGCGCTTATATTTTATACCCCTTTGTAATTAATGCCCATTATTCATAACTTCTATGTGGTTTTAGGCACCCTTCTGGCAATAATAATGAAGGTTCAAATGAAGCGTCTGATGCAACAGAAGACAACATGAGCAATTCAGTCATCAAAAGCCAAAGTTTGCCAAATCTGTACAGGAGAAAACTTATGAATAGTTCCATAAATTCGGCTGCTCTGAGTAATTCAACGGTATGTATTAGAAATGATTGCCAAGAAACCTATAACTGAATATCTCATTTAATTTATATTGTTACGATGTGCTTTATTTGCAGGTCGATTCTTTCACCGTCAATCAAAGACTAATGGGAACTCCTATCTGCATGAAAGTGTACGATGTATCCCAACATCGGTCATCTCAAGGAAGTCAACACTCGGAACCTATGAGCACATCTTCTACTGACAATCAAACTTCATCAGACAAAAGTCAACCAAAACAAACGTTTAGCTTAGTAAAGTTATTTATGAAACAAAAGAGTATGAGCAACGACGGAATCGTCAGCATGGATCAACTGGATAGATCAGAGTGCTGGCCCTCGAGCTCTGGAGGGGAAAGCGGAGAATCTATGGGAGAACAAAAACTAATTGATTCGAAAACTGCAATTTCAGAGCGCCCTCAAATTGAATTGCCAAGCACTGCAATAGAAGAAGTCTCATCTCTCGTATACGAGGAGATAAATCCAGTAAACCCATTCAGTAACAGAGTATACGATGAAGTTTTGATTGAAGAAGAAGAAACAGGTGATGGAGCTAAATTGAGTGATAGTGAATCTAATCTTTATGCAACAGTTAACAAACCACATATTAAGAGAACTAATTTAAATATTGTGAACAGTCCCTCTAGAATGAGAAGTAACAGAAAATCATGTTCTTCCCAATCGTCAGCCACTAGTGTAAGCATTTCAAGCTGTTCTGAATCTGATGGAACTCAGATCACCAGAATGAATAAACTGTTGCAGCGCGAGCAATGTGACCATAAATCAACATCAACTCACCTTGAAGCAGATACTATAGATAAGGGTATACAAACATCCAGCATGAATCTGTCAACCATGTCTCAAAGAGAACTATTCAAAGTCGTCGAGCCATCATTTTTAGAAAAGCTAAAAGAAGGAGATTGCGAAAAACCTGTTTTTGTCTTATATCCTAGCTACACTCTACCCGATATTAGTTTCCTGAACGGGAGGCCGAATATTTATTTAAATCCGTTAAAAATAAACGTATCACCCAGATCGAGTGAAAGCAAGAGAAACAGATTGCAAGTTAAAGGTAAACGACCGTTTTCATGCAATGATCTTGAAATGTTGAAGAAAAAAGGAGTCGGTCATATTAAAGACTGGGATTCTCTTAACTTTTTACTACCAATGGAATGCAGGCAATTGCTATCTGAAGTACCTGAACTTATGCAACACATGAAAGAAAAAGAAGGTATGCAAAAATGTGGGGACAAGTACTGTAATGCTTCGCCTGCCTCAAGATCTAAAAACAGACCGATGAGTTGCGATTGTAACAATTTAGCTGGCAATACAACGGCGATATCTTCAAGCTCAAGCACAGCTACACAGCCCTCTTCTGGGTACCGTGGCTCTTCCACGATGCTAACAGATTCTTCAGCACAAAATAGCCCTGCACCAGCTGGAAATTTCAATCCTTTGTTTGTGTATCGTTACGATAGCGCCACAAGCTCTGAGGCGAGTGGTGTCAATAATGATGGTCAGAGAATAAATCCCAGTATTCCAAAACGATCACTCCCATTAGCAGATCAAAATCGCATTCCCAAACAAGGCGAATTAGCGCCTCCAAGGCCACCATTACCAAAGAGCATATTGCGTAAGTCAATGGATAAGACACGCAAATCTAGCACACATACTAAACGATACAGTATGTTTGAAATGGAGGATTTGTTACAAGATCCAGTAGTTTGCATGACAGCGGCAACAGAACATAAAACTAAAAGGAGATCGTTACAAGAACCATATTATCTTCAGAACCAAACTGTGGATTATAGAAAGAATAACGATATAGCCGCTAAAAGATTGTCTCAACAATTCCTTGACGCAGCCGAGAAAGATGCCGACTATAACGAGTATTATCCAGATGAAGGAGTTGGAACAGAGAGTAGTCTAGAATCAGGAAAATCAAACGAATTGAAGTTCCATAGGCCACACACTCCGCCGTTACCTAAACCAAGAACAAAAAAAAATGGATTATACAGAATTCCCACCTCCTGGTGCACTCATCAGCAGTGCTGATTTACAACAACTTGAAGAGTTTCTGAAACACAGTGGATTCAATTGTCTAAACATGGATGAGTGGGACCAAAATCAAGTTCAAAAGGTAAGGAACCAGGTGTCCAAATTCCTTCAGATGAAGCGATCTCAGGAGGAGAACCAAAGGTCCACAGAATCAAGTGGCAGTAGTTGTAATAGTAAGAAGTCAGTGAGTTTTGCGCAGAAGTCTGAGGGCACGAAGGCCGACAGCCAACAATCCCAATTAAAACCAATGGAGGATATAAAGGGTGTCAGTCTAACAACGCCACCTAACTCGCCAAATATTTCCGCTGTGATAGCGCAGAGGCTTTACCAGGTAACGTTTAATTTGCTAATGCTATTTCTGCTCACACACGTCATTGCCCGTTAATTTCTGTGAGTACCTTGGGTTCTTTATTTGCTCTTTTTTTTCTTTTATGTTATGTTCTCGATGTTCTATGGATTATTTTAAAATGATCTGCTTGGCCATGTGCGATTATTTTACGCTGTAGCATTTTTATTTTGCACTCACATTTTAATTAGCAAGTTGGACACGTTACCTGCGCTTGTCACTCATTAACCACTATGTGACATAAATTATGAAATATTTTTTTTTCTTGCATGCCCAATATTAGATAATATTATATGATTCTAGGGTAAGAATTTAGCAGAAATACCCATTTGTGAAGAAGCTGAAGTGAGCCCTGATGAATTTGGAAGTCCTATCCACCATGATGCGAGAGGGAAATATGATATAATCGATGTTTCGCAAAAGAGAGGTAAACCTACTCTTCAACTAACTTCCCCACTAATCAATATCATTTATTAGTAATTTAATACATTTGGTAACGATACCAATATTAAACCACTATCTTATTTTTAGCCTTGGTATCAAATGTGACTGATGCTGTTGAAATGTTGATTCAACATTTCTCCCCTGCTACGGATCAAGCTGAGTTAGCTTTCTTAGGGGACTCGAAAGAATCCCCGGCCTGCGCTAAAATAGCACTGAACGCATTGTGTCCAGCTTTGTACGCAATCTTCAGAGATGGTCTCAAAGAGAATATCGAAACTTCTTTCGGAGCTGTCAATAATTCTGTTTGGCAAATGGTTGAAGCAACTGCAAGACAAGGTAAAATAAATAACAGCTAGAGCTTGCTACCATGAATCACAGTATTTTAGTGATAATCATGATGTTTATGTTGCTGTTTTAGGACCAATCACAAAATCTCTCAACGAGTTGGTACTGAGAATTAACAGCGAAGATGCAGTCACAGAGGGATTGGTCAAATTCAATGCATTCATCCTTGGTTTACTCAAGTAAGTATTCAAACGAAAATAAACTTTTTACAAAAAAAAATACAACCGACTTCCATAAGTAATACTAAAAAATGCAAAATAACTTTAATTTCGGAAGTCGGTGTTTCTAGCTTGGTTTCTTCGTTATTTGACACCGACTTCCGAAATTAAAGTTATTTTGCATTTTTTAGTATTACTTATGGAAGTCGGTTGTATTTTTTTTGTAAAAAGTTTTTTATTTTTCACTTTTTAGTTGTTGTACCCCATTCTAAAACTAAATTAATAGTAAAGTTATGCCCGAATTGATAGCCCCAAAAATAGGGAATTTAAACATAGTTGGTGAAATTAGTGTGCATCAGGGTGAACTATACAAAACTGTATACCCCTTCAGAGCGTATTAGCGTGATTTAATGTTGTGAAGCGGTGAAAACAATGTACAGACATGCGATAGCAGCAATTCTGGAAGGTTTGCTATCATTTATTGAAGAGTTGCATTGTATCTCCGAAGTTATTTATCAGATCTTCACCAAATTACGATGGGATCAAATGTGAAGCAACAGCTTTCAAATAAAAAAAATCTTCAAAATCGGTTCACGTAGTAAAAAGTTATGAGGTAACACACATAAAAAAAAATACAGTCGAATTGAGAACCTCCTCCTTTTTTTGAAGTCGGTTAAAAAGAAGTAGTCTGTAACCGTACGATCTATTGAAGAAACTCGTACTTTTATTAAAATCTCCTGTTTCCTTACAGCGCACAGTCCGTAGACGCTTGGGTGTCATACATACGTACACGGGAATCTATACTAGCGAAACATTACAGTCCTGATTCTCTCATTCTCGCCGGCTGCGTGGGTGAACCGCGATGCCGAGCTCTTCTGGATACGTTACTCGCCAGCCTAGAACCATTAAAACTTCTACCCTTCTCCCTGGACCTCATGTTTGAAATGCGTGAACTACACAGAAGCTTTAAGAAGATTGAAAGCGACATGCGTGCTGCTAGTCGGGTAAGTTTAGATAACATTCACAAAATAACATCTAATATCTAAGAGCCGACACCGAATGCTACTTTCCCATGAAATATACGTAATCAATATTCCGTGTCTTTCGTGTTCCGAAACCACTATCGCATACTATCAAACAGCCGCCTGCGAAAGCAACATCGCTTTATTTGCATTTTATTGTTTACTGCATGTGCTTAAATCACAGTTCACGGCGTACCAACGCGATATTTTAGCATTTACTTTCGTGCACAGCTTACATAAAATGCAAATAAAGGTATTGACGATCGATCGATGACCTTGTCGAGGACTCTTAACTTATATACTAAACTAACTTTGGATGGCATGATGCATGATGCTAAAAAAATTTGGTGTATTTAACAGCCCACTTCGATTAACACTCCACCACTAACCCTGAACCAGCGGAATTTGCTGAAGCTGGTGCGTTCGATGCAGTCGAGCGGTCTCTCCAGCGACGAATGTCAGACAAGTGTCATAATGAGACACAAAGAGCCCAAACACAAAGAGCCTTCTACACCCGATCTGCTGAATGATTCGGCGAATATAAAGACTACTATTGAAAAGAATAGACCTCGCTCGTGCGTTAATCCGACAACTATTGGCTATGATATTTGTCCGAACAACAGCAGGATTGAGATAGAGAATAACCGCAGATGGTCCGGGGTACACTTGGGCTCCAAGTTAATGCAGGCGTTCGATAGGCTCGTGTTCGACGACAGCGACGATTACACTGATAGTCTAGAGAACAATAAGCCTCCCTCCGCTAAGCCCTCCAGCAATGAAGTGAAGGTAACTCGGCGGTGCTTGTGTGGACAATACTTGAATGTTATGTGCTTTGACAAATGTTTCGTTGCGGTCGCCGTTGTTATTAATTTGCAGGTAGTTTTAGTACCTTGCTTGCTGCTTCTAACAATTATTTTGTGTGCTTACTTTTCTTTATTTTTCACGACATCGTTTAGAATGGTTTGCTATGTGCCCACGTTTTATGTTGTTATTTGTCTCCCCTAATTAGTAACTTTTTCTAATTGAATAATTTCAACTTTAAGATTAGTCATTTTATTCCGTACATAAGTGAAAGTTGTAGATTTTTTTTTGTTATTTTATCCAATTTTTTCCAAAATATTTATCTCTGAAAACTCTATTATCTCTCTCAGAAAATTATAAGCAGAAAATTTATGAGCACTTCGTGCGTTTTGTTTAGCTGGAGTGCAGCGGGGAGGAGAATTGGCGGCCAGGGTCTGCCAGCAGCGGTGCCAGTGGCAACACTGGCAATGGTAGCGGCAACTCAGGAGGCGGCAAGTTCCGTCGTTTGCAACTCAAATGGGAAATGCTCAGCAATGCTGAAAGTCCCGTGACGCCTTCAGGTTTGTCCAACTTTTATACTTGTAACACTCTTTATTCTATAATTTTCTTACTCATAAGGCGGAAAAACCTGCTTAGTTATACCTATAAAGATTTAATTCCCACTCTTTGATGACTCAACATAATTCGTAATCGTAGATAGCATGTTATGATTATAATGAAATTTATGGAAGCCACGGTGAAAATTTGTGAATAACAATATCTAAATAAAACTACTTACATTTAAAAATACTTGAAAACACTCCATGTAAATCTAGTTCATTGTTGTAACACATACATCCGAAGATAAAACCTGAAACAAATTGGCAAAACAGTAATGCAAAACGAGTTTACATTACATTTTCGTGAGAACAAGGAACAGCTGTATAAACCCGTGCAGCAAGTGGATGACGTCATAGACATACCAACGTACCTCTTCAAAATATGTGTGTGTATATGTGTTGTGTATTTATGTATTCAGGAGAGACGTCCCCGGCAGCGGCGCGAGGCTCGAAGATCCCCAGGCCGGTGTCATCGCCCGTGAGGCCGGTGGCACCCGCGTTGCAGTCTCCAGCCAAGAACACAGCTCATCGGTAATGTCAACTTCTTATCTTACCCATAATTTTTAATTGGATTTCTATAACTTACCAGCCGATAAAGTTTACATATAATTGACTTTATTCTGCTCTTTAACTCACTGATTTACGGTTCACTGTTGAACGAGGGAATCATAATGCATATTATATTTTAAACTATTACTGAAATCATAAGAATAATTGAGAATTTAGACCCGTGTTGTAGCTCAGAAATTGATGGCATCACCACTTAAGGTGAAAGCTCCAAGGTAGCCCACGAAATTCAAATTTTCTTAGGTTTTTTGGAATTTGCAGGTCACTGTCAGGTTGTATCTAAGTCAAAATTTGATTCGCGGGCGTAGCAAGTATGCATTTATAGATTTATAGAATATATAGTTAGAATTGATTCCAAATGTAAGTATTTCATGAAATCATGACATTTGGCATCAACTCTAACTGAGAGAGATGTATTGATGATTTAAATGATAATAATTTTATTAATACATACTTGCTACGGCCGCGAATCAAATGTTAACCAAGATACAACGTGACACTGACCTGCAAAATGCAAAAAACGTAATAAATTTGAATTTCGGGGGCTACCCTTTAACTATTAAATGCATAAAAAACCTAATAGCGCCCAATCTAACAAATTGTATCAATAACTGTTTCAAGAGTGGCATATTCCCAAATACCCTCAAAATTGCAAAAGTCAACCCTATTTACAAATTCGGCACAAAATCATATCCTGGGAATTATCGACCCATATCAGTACTACCGGTACTATCAAAAATTTTGTGAACGTTTAATTTACACAAGGCTAGAAAAATACCTAAACGAAATCAATTATATTTATGATCGGCATTTCGGTTTCCGACCCAAATTCACCCATCTTGTGCGCCACAATCGATTTAGTCACCACCATTAAAACAAATTAATGTTGACAAAAAAAACATTGCATTGGTTATTTTTATTGACCTAAAAAAGCGGTGCCTTTTTTAGGCGTTACATGAAGGTAGAAATAAAAAATCTCTGACCACCCAGTTTTACACATAAACAGCACTAAAATCATCAAAAGTAATTGTGAATAATACTTCGGACTTACGTTAGACAACAAACTCACTTGCCAAGGGCACACTGATTACATAAAATCAAAAATAACATCGCTAATGAGATCAATGCGTGGGTTCATAAATAACATCCCAAAAAAATCTGCTTCAACATTTACAACTCACTAATTCGCTCACACAATATCTAATCGAAATCTAGGGATGCGCTACACAATCTACAATTAAAAATCTATAAATAGCACAAAATAAAATAATTAAACTTCTATTCAACTACGATTATCACACACCTACATCCGAACTATACAAAAACACCAAACTAATGAGCATTCTTCAACTTTACACTTTCAATTCCTGCGTTCTCGTTAGAACTGCGCCCCTAAGACGACCCACTGACCGAAAAATTCTTAACAAAACCATACACACACAGTTATCCTTCAACATGAAAACACCCAAATACAGCCAAAGAAACCCTAACCAAATACAGACGCGCTCCCCGTGAACGCAATATGGCAAGAAAAATATAAAACACGAAGGCGTTCATTCTTTACAATAATTTACCGGGCATATCAGGAACACATCTTCTTTTATTAAAAGCTTTATATATTTAAAGCTAAACTCAAGCAGTACGTCACTTACAACACAAAACTATTAAGTTAACGGGTGTTAGTCTAACACACAATAATATGTCGACACCAATTGAAAGAAAACACAAGGAGATACTTCTTCAAACCAATTTATGGGTCTAATACAACTTTTGGAATGTGACTCGAGTCCTCCTTTGTCGTCCGTAGCTCAGCGTGAAAAGGGAGGAAGCCAAGCGCTTCGCGCCCTTTTATTTTAAAAAATGATCTCTGGGTTGCCACGAATAAATAATGAAATCGATACTAAAATTAGTAGATTACTAGTTATGCTAACACTCGGCTAATCCTGACGACAAACGCGGCCTCGCGTTTATAAATACGTAGTTAAACTTGAACATAAAGAATACGGAAAAAAAAAACATAGAAAATCAACATGATAAGATCCTGTTATTATCGTTAATTAGGTATTCATTCACTCTTAAATTCTTAATATCGACTACAAGCACTCTCAGTTGTATGTAGCTACTCATTCATAATACTAAACATCGTCTACAAGCAATCACTTGTAGCGACTCACTCTTATAACTAAACATCGACTACGAGCACTCTCACTTGTAGCGACTCACTCTTATAACTAAACATCGACTACGAGCACTCTCACTTGTAGCGACTCACTCTTATAACTAAACATCGACTACAAGCACTCTCACTTGTAGCGACTCACTCTTATAACTGAACATCGACTACAAGCACTCTCACTTGTAGCGACTCACTCTTATAACTAAATGTCGAATACAAGCACTCTCACTTGTTTCGACTCACTAATCAATGTTATCTTATTCATTATTGTCATCATCACTATAATCCTCATCATCACTATAATCATCATTATCATTTATAACCACCGTTATACGTTCATGTTCACTATAATCACGTATAGAAATGTACCAGTTAGGTCACTTCTATTCATTCTCAAATAATTCAATAGAAAGACAAAGACATAATCACTTTTCTAACTCTTGCATAGTATCAATAATACTCTAAGTAGATCAACTCAAAAGATACAGCTCATTAATGTTCCAAATAATAATCAAAGTAAAATTCTTAGTAAACATAAATTACGTAATAGTTGATTCTGTCCAACTTATTTTTCATAAAATAATCACTGCCATCATGACCACACAAACAATAAACAAATCATACTTTCAATTCTTACATTCATTGCAACACCAACATTAACTTATTCGGAATCACTCGACATCACATCATTATTAAAAACAAGCCAAGGGTGTAATTTGTCAACGGCATAAACTGACTTATATTGCTTGCAACCTTCTTTCCTAGTTATAGCAGTGTCTTCTATCTCATAGCGATCGTTGCCAACAACTTTAGAAATTTTGTACGGTCCTACACATTTTGGTATTAATTTACGACTGTGTCCCGGGTCGGTACGAATGTCTTTTTCCACACGAACTAAATCGCCTACTTTATATTCGGTTGGTTTTTTATGAGACTTATCAAAACGCTCTTTCTGAACTTGTTGACCTATTTGAATCCGTGATTCTGCATTAGATCTGATTTCATCACGATCTAAAGGGGTATGCGTGTCCGAGACAAGTGAATTCATGAAACCATCCGAAACACCAGTGGTTTGGACGCCAAACAATACTTCAGATGGAGTACGACCGGTAGATTTGTTTACCGTATTATTCAGAGACCACTGTATTTGTGGCAAACACAGGTCCCACTCATTATCTGATTTGCTGTGGTTAGCAGCCGTTATTGCGTCAACAATAGTCCGATTGTACCTCTCAACCTGCCCATTGGCCCTGGGACAGGCAACAGCATTTAAAATATGTTTAATGCCCCTTTTATTAATAAAGTCCGTAAACTCTTTGCTCGTAAAGCTAGTACCGCGGTCTGATATTAGACGACGTGGCACTCCAAATAGCGAGAAATATTCTGTAAAAACCTGAATACTGGAACTACTTTTAACATTTTTAACCGCCTTGATGTAAATAAATTTTGTGAAAGCATCGATGATCACTAAAATATGACAATTTTTCTTTTTACTTATAGGAAAGGGACCACAGTGATCAGTATGAATTGTATCAAACGGTTTATTAATTTTTGGGATTGGATGTAGCTCCCCCTCTTTAGCTCCAGCTGGCAACTTATTATGAGCACAGTTCAAACAAGAGTTGCAATATTTTTTAATAAAACGTCTCATTTTTTTAAACCAGTAAATCTGTTTAATCCTACTGTAAGTCTTATCAAAACCGACGTGACCGATGTCATCATGATTCATACGGACAATTTGCCATCTCACTGATTTTGGAACTACCCACTTTAAATTGATAACGTTATCGTTATCATAAGTTAACCGGTACAAACGGCCATTCTTAACTGTATAGTTCTTATGAATATCGGCGATGTCTTTTGTCTCTATATCGTTTAGGATATTAACTATCCTTTGTATTTCTGAATCCTGTTCCTGCACTGTGCATAACCACGCATCGTCATCTATTGCCAAAACTTCAACCACTTTTACTACCTCATGGGATTCAGAATTACCGGGATTGCGCGACAGTGCGTCAACATGGCTCATCTTGTTACCATTGCGATGTTCTACCGTGAAGTCATACTCCTGCATTAATATGTACCAACGCGCTACTCTTGGTATTAAGTCCTTTTTAGTCATTGTACTGCGTATGGCGGCACAATCCGTGACTATTTTAAACGTTTTACCGAGAACATAAACTCTAAACCTATTCAAAGCACAAACTATAGCCAAAGTTTCCAATTCATACGAATGTAATTTGCTCTCATCAACTGTCGTTTGACGACTGTAATAAGCTATAGGATGAAAGATTCTATCAGAATTCACACGTTGCATCAAGATTGCTCCTATTCCAATTTTACTAGCGTCCGTGTGAATTTCTAACTCAGCTTCAGGGTCATATAATGCCAAAACAGGTCGTGTAGTTAGGTTACGTTTTAATTCATTAAATGCTTTTACTTGAGGTTCTTTAAAGCACCAGGGAACATTTTTCTTTGTTAGAATCGTTAGGGGTTTTGCTATCATAGAAAAATTTTGAATAAACCGACGGAAGTAACTAGTGAGGCCAACAAACTGTCGAACCTCGTGTACGTTTTTAGGCAATGGGAAATCTGCTACAGCTTGAATTTTAGCTGCCCCGGGTCGTATGCCATCCGAACTAATCTCGTAGCCCAAATAATTTATACGAGTCTGGAAGAAATCACACTTTTTCAGATTTAGCGTAAGATGAGCAGATCTCAATAATTGAAAAACCTTTTCTAGCTTATCCAAACCCTCTTCAATTGAACGTGACGTTATTAATAGATCATCCATATAAGCCAAAGCCAAATTTTGCTTACCCTTAAGCATACAATTAATAGTCCTTTGAAAAACACTAGGTGCATTGGCTAGACCAAAGGGCATTCTTTCAAACTCATACAAACCATCCGGCGTCACAAACGCAGTGAATCGCTTACTGGCCTCAGTCATAGGTACCTGGTAGTAGCCTGAAGTGAGATCAAGGCTTATGAAGAACCTGTTGCCCCCTAATCTATCTAATTGATCTTCGATGCGAGGCAACGGATATTTATCTTTTAACGTTTTTCTATTTAGAGATCTATAGTCTATACATAGCCGTTTATCCCCATTTTTCTTACTTACTAAGATAACAGGACTTGAATAGTCTGAAGTGCTTTCGCGAATAATACCATTCTCTAATAATTCTTCAATAATTTTATTTAGGTGTTCACGCTCACTATGTGATATCCTATATGGATTGTATACCACTGGTCTATTATCTGTTAGCGTAATTTCCATCTTTGCTAAATCAGTTTTACCTAACTCTGTTAAATTCATTGCAAAACAATCCCTATATTTTTTTAATAAATCAATTAACTTTTGTTTTTGTTGTTTAGTCACTTCTGTACTAATTTTTATGTCTGATAAGGATAAATCTTCATAAACCTTGGTTTCCGTTGTTAAACCTATATATTCTTTATTAACTTCTTGATATTGTTGACCCCGAACTAATAAAGTTCCATTATTAATCTTTAAATTATTTGGTGATAAATTCGCTAACATTAAGTATCCTTTACCTGATTTAAACTCGAAAAGCCCAGACAAAACTGCATACTCATTCTGAGGTAAAATCCGAAGGCTATATTGTACTAACAGACCACCACTATACGTATCATTAGTGATAACATCTATTGGCATCACAGTTTTAGGTTTTATAACTTTGTCACCGTCTGCATATACCTTAATAATATTGGAAACATTATCATCAAAATCTGGTGCATGCATAAACACTAGTTCATCTGTTGTTTTTAAAAGAATAACGTTTGGTTTTTCCGTAAACGACTGACCTACTAAAAGTGTTGTCTGTAAATAATGATCATCTACGACTAGAACTTCGGTTTCAGCTTTAACAGAGCCAATTTCTAAAATAGCTGTGAACTTTCCTATTGGCTTTACAGAGGAATTGCCGAATCCCTGTAAAATGGGCAAATTATCGATATCCCAAACATCGACCAACAGCTTCGCATTCGATGCTCGTATAAGAGTACATTTACTACCGAGGTCAATGTATCCTTGCAAGATGACGTTGTTTATCTGAACATCTTTATAGTATTTTGAATTTGCGGATTCATTATTAGAAATGCACAGGATAGTTTTATTTTGGTCTGTTGCAGTATTAATTTTATCATCACTTTTACTTATATTTCTTTTTCGACAATCTTTAGTGTCATGTCCTAATTTTGAACAGAAATTACATCGTTTGATTGGCTTGTTACATTTTAAACTTATGTGCCCTTCTTCATTGCAATTAAAACATCGAATACTATCAGTTGGATTAGTTTTCGTATGTTCATTGGATATCTTATTAGAATTCTTCGCTGGCGCGTTATTCCGGTTACGAAAATTTGAATTTTCATGTTGGAAAACTGTACGTAAGTAATTCAAGACTTGTTCTGGTTCAGTATACATACAAGCTCCTGCTCCCATTCGCACAAATTTGTCGTCAATACCATGTATAAGGCAGCCAACTGCTTTGGTGCCGGTTATCTCACATTTATTTATAAGTGTCATTTTATCATAATAATAATGTTCCAAAGACTGACCAAACTTACATCTAATCTTTAACATTAAAGTCAATTGATCGCCATAGTTTTCATTAGAAGGAAAAGCCTGTTTTAATTTTTTAACCCACTCGGTCCAATTAAATAGCACCGAGGGTAAACCCTGATACCACTTCTTGGCTAACCCACTTAATTTGGGTAGAGCATAGTGGCATATTTGACGATCATTCCAAGAGTAAATCTGCGCACATTCACCGACCTTGTTAATCCAATTATCTATGGTTTGACTATTATCGCTAGGGTCAAATTCAGGTACCACACTAAACGCAACAGGAAAGTTATTTTGTGCCCAAAAGTTGGAAGCTGCAAGTGGTGCAGAGTCCCCGATGCAATTGCTCGTAGTTAATGGAGCATAGTTTAAATTAGGAGTAGTCCGATCAGTTACTGCACGTAATTGTTTAGAAGAAGTTGAAGGAGGGGTCTTCGTAGACTCGCGATCAGGGCTACTTCGAGAAGTTCTAAGTTCATGACGTTTAGAACGCTTTTGTCTCCTACTTCTCTTACTATTTCTATGGCTACTACTAAGTTTTTCATCACGTCGCTTTTTATTATGTCGCTGCGACCTACGGTGGTGATCATCACTATCATTAGAACTTGTAGTCGAACTATCGATACTCGAGTCACGCCGCCTTCGCTTAGAATTGCCCATTTTAGCACGCTAAAGATTTCGAGTGGTTCAAAATAGGGTAATATGATTTTTTAAATATAGTAGCAAAAAAAATATAAATAATAATATAATAAACACAGTGATATAAAGAACGGAGAACACACAGACACGTACACAATAATCAAATAATGTAACTGTTTCAATCAGCAACTATTTAGTTGAACAGTAAAGTTAAATCAAATAAGCACAATTTTTATTCGAATGTAGGTATTCCTAAAAAATATGATCATTTAGTGTTGAAATTGTTGATTAAAATCTTCACAGTAGAGAATGTTCACTACACTAACCGAGTCCTTGAATTGACAGCAAATAGTTGTCGTAGAGGTTTTCTAAACAAGCTGTCCACTGATACCAGTAGGTAGGTACATATTTCCAAATAAAATTACTGAACTGTTATTGTTATATACGTTTAAAAGTTGTTTGCTATTGCAAACAGGCACTGTTTTAAAAATTAAAAGTTTGTCACCAAAATCACTGGTACAAGTAATGCATGGATCTCTGACCTCAAAATGTCCTTTGTCCAGGAAACCGCAACATCAGGCACGTAGATACACTTGAGCACACTTCTGACTTGAAAGAAAACACAAGGAGATACTTCTTCAAACCAATTTATGGGTCTAATACAACTTTTGGAATGTGACTCGAGTCCTCCTTTGTCGTCCGTAGCTCAGCGTGAAAAGGGAGGAAGCCAAGCGCTTCGCGCCCTTTTATTTTAAAAAATGATCTCTGGGTTGCCACGAATAAATAATGAAATCGATACTAAAATTAGTAGATTACTAGTTATGCTAACACAATGTATGTTCTTTTAGAACAAATAATCTATAAACCGAGAACTCTTTTGCCAAATCTTGAAGCATTCATGGAGATGACTTCATATCTAGATTATTTAGAACAACCTTGAAGCTACAATTCGCGGAATCAAAACACAAGCCAACCGTTAACGCAAAAATATAGTTATAATTTGTCAGTCTCACTCACAATGACGAATCAATTGAGTACGTTGTGGCCATTGTGGTCATTGTGCCAATTCCCTCAGGATGCATTATATTACTTTGTCCCAAATATGAATAGTGAAACGATCACAATATACTATGTCAACATACACTAGATAATCTACGGTTGGAGCTAGTTGATGTTTTGATTTTTCTTGTACGGAATGATAGACCCTATTCTAAAGCAGCTAAAGAGCTAGGATTTCAATATCTCGTAGGCTTTTTACCAAGTATTCGTAATTAATACCTACAAAAAAGTCTCCTTAAAATTTTTATTTTGATCTTGAATATACACGAAGATTCAAGTAAGTTAGAGCAATGTCAGATTTTTTCGTCAATATATTTTTGTCACTATTATCGACCTGCCGTCTCTAAGTTGCCTAAACAATATTGAAGACTACAGGACTACTAACGATTTTCTTAATAACAGTGGTATCCCGGTGCCTGTACGCAAGGGAACTTCTCCTACCACATCAACACCCAGTAGGCCAACCACGGCGAGAGCTGGCACTGCCAATAAGAAACCACCTCAGGCTGCTAACAGGTAACATAGAATACATTGTTCAAAACAGCCTATTAAATCCACAGATGAGCCCAAGATGTACCTCTTAGCCAACAATCCACATAGAGATATAATCTCCTTTATTATGTACATGTATTCATGTTTTTATATATTATACAAACTTCCAAAATATTGCCATAATCACGTCTAGGATGACGCAGTTGAGACATTGAAAAAAATACCGACAGACGAAAAACAAGACGATGTCGGTAACATAAAAACTTTATTGTAGAAATTGCTGCTATATTTTATTTTTATTGGGGCCAGAATTATATTTATGCTACACTTACTTTCAAGGTTAAATGGGATATTACAGGTGGTGGCACTTTTATTTATTTCTTCCTACTGAAAAACTTTCTATTTTGTAACATTATGCTTTCAAATAAATTATGTACTGCACCGCAATATATAATGCTTATATCGCACAATATCTTCAGAGTTTTACCTGAGGTGACAGCGAAGAGACCGGATGTGAAACCACGAGTGCAAAATGTAGCTGTTGTTATCACCACAAATGTTAAGAAAACAACGTATGTACTATAGATGGGAATAACTTATGACTAACATCGTCGTGACGACAGTTTGATGCTAACAGCATGTTGTGCATGTCGGTTAAGGAAAATAACACCGTAACCGCTAATGATAACTATTGAAAAAATGCCAATAAACAACCATGACATGGTTTTACTAACGATTCCCTAATGAAGTAAACCAATAAAGTAATTAATAATAAAACTCGAATTAACTAATAAGCAGCGGCGTTTTATTAAAGCTTCTGTTTACTGCAACGGAACGAAATATACGAAGGGAAACTGATTGAAATCAGATATTGATCTCTGATTTCTTGTCTGTACCTAGACAGCCAGCTGTTTTATTATAAAGCGGTACTAATTCTTAGCATCGCAATCCATTCCAGATTTCTCCAAGTTTATACTTACCTAACACGGGCATTGCGATAATTGCATGGAGACTTAATTTCCACATATACCTAAAGTAATATATCAATATCAGGTCACCAACAACAAAAATTCCGCGATCCTCACTTATGCAGAGCATGATTCGTGATATACCATTGCTGGATCTTCTCATCAACGTTGGTTCTTCTCAGGACGTCCCGCGTGGACGGCGCGGGTCATGGAGGCGCGGCCCCGCGGCCCTCGTCGCTGCCGTACGGGCGCACGCCGCCACCCGCCGCACCACGCCGGGCTGCGTCATCCTCTGCCGCACGCGCGCATCATACCACAACCCAGCAAAAGCAACACAAGTACGTACTGAAACGTCGTGATTTAAAATGCGCTTGATCCTCATAATATTTCCTTCATCATCATCGACCACAAACAATCCTACTCCTCATTCCCTGTTGGGGCTCATAGACCTCTCTTTTCTTTTACGTATCCCCATGCTCCTGTACCAGCCTTATCTAGGTGCTATCCGCGATGGCAACAATTTCATCCGCTCATCATACTTCCATATACAGCGAGTCTTGTTCTTACATTAGCCATCATATCAAAATTAATTTCTTCTTAGAGATATCGTCTTTCACACAACATATATATATTTTTTTTGGTTTGACTCTTTTCTTTCAGCCATTACACTTAACACGCTTTTCATTTCACATTCTTTTCATTTATCCGCATAAACTCAAAGCATTTATTTCAAATAAACCTTTTACAGGCACTTTTGAATTCTCAAGAAGTCGGTCAGTCAGAAAGATGAAGCTAATTGCACATTCCAAAGCGTAGATCTCTATGGAGTAGAACGTGCAAGTAACTCCATGGACACTCTTTTATCAAGGATTTATTCTTCCAATTTATAATATGCTTGTCTACATAGTGTGTGCATAGCATGCATGTTTTAAATTTTGTCTCATTTAGTTGGAGAATGTCTAGTGGTGTTTTGTTATAAAATTTTACACTGAACCCCTTAAGAGAATTATTTACTTTAGCCAATCTGAATCGAGGATAACATGCTCGTATCCTGAAACTTGTTA